>CP136067.1:60026892-62678852 GCA_032622095.1 Siphonodentalium dalli
CTGTATAACACTATGCCTATGTCTGTATCTGTTGTCACATCGTGAGTGGATTGTCCGCCTTTAATGATGTCATAGCGTGTGTATATGCAAGACAGTATAACCCTATGATAATGCCTGTAGCTGTTGTTGGTAAGATGTGAAATATAAATTTCAAGGTTCAATTCATTCGTGTAGTAATTTTGTATATGTTCAACGCTCTTCATTCGTGTGCTTGTATTGTTAACATTCATTCATAATGAGTGCCCCTTTAGAGTGTCTTGTGTTCCTTTAAGATTCAAACACCAATATTACATCACGTCCCTTGTTTCGTGTCACTTTAACTCCTTGAGTGTATTGCCCCTTCGAATGATGTCATAGCACGGGTACATGTAAGATAGTATAACACTATGACTATGTCTGTATCTGTTGTTGGTAAGATGTGAAAATATAAATTTCAGTTCATTCGTGTAGTAATTTCGTATATGTTCAACGCTCTTCATTCGTAAGAGTGATTACCAACTGGAAGTTGTACTATTTTTTTATAAACATCGGATTTGCTCATCAGACGATAAGCTGACAATATTTACGTATGGTCTAATTAGATTCATGCATAAATGTAAGGTAATTTTTGTTATGGTCAAGTTTTTTGTTAAGACCATGTTCTAACATAGATCGATAAATAAGTTAAAGGTCATTATATTCCACAGTCAAATCTATTGGTGATCGAATTTGATAACTATTTTATTGGAACAACTAAGAGTATTATTTACGTGAGATCAATGAGTCCAATTATTATAAATAATAAATTGCAGGCATCGGTGGATACCCGATTGCCACATTTAGTGATCACGTGATAAACTGATAAAATGTCCAAGTGACGTACTATAATGAGCAAAAAAAAATGAGTTGACCTTCGGCTTCGTCCCGATTGGGTACTGAGCTGACACCGGGGATAAATTGACCAATGACTGCTATTGTATCCTTTTGACAGATATGCGTGCGCAGACTCGTTTGATGTTCGCTATCGCATTACTATGTTTTAATAGCCGAGCCTTCACTTCTCGTCTGACTCTCTTACCGTCAAGACCTGTCTACACAGTACTTCTCCGACAGACTATTCATCCACTGATAGGCCTACATACAGGTATGCCCTAAATAATGGACTGCTTAACCACAGCAGAATTATAGGTAACTTTTCTTTTCTAAACATCGAACTTGTCTGAACCTATCAATTGATACAATAACAGTGATATAATGTTACATCTCATTTTTTTGCTCATTTGCTCATTTTTTTGCTCATTTGCTCATTTTTTTGCTCATTTGCTCATTTTTTTGCTCATTTGCTCATTTTTATTGCTCATTTGCTCATTTTTATTGGTCATTTGCTCATTTTCTTGCTCATTTGCTCATTTTCTTGCTCATTTGCTCATTTTTATTGCTCATTTGCTCATTTTCTTGCTCATTTGCTCATTTTCTTGCTCATTTGCTCATTTTTTTGCTCATTTGCTCATTTTTATTGCTCATTTGCTCATTTTCTTGCTCATTTGCTCATTTTCTTGCTCATTTGCTCATTTTTATTGCTCATTTGCGCATTTTCTTGCTCATTTGCTAATTTTCTTGCTCATTTGCTCATTTTATTGCTCATTTGCTCATTTTCTTGCTCATTTGCTCATTTTCTTGCTCATTTGCTCATTTTCTTGCTCATGTGCTCATTTTTTTGCTCATTTGCTCATTTTTATTGCTCATTTGCTCATTGATTGGTGCATACTCAAGAGTCATATACCTAACATCCAATGTACTTTAATGGTGTCATCGCATGGGTACATAGAAGACTGTATAACACTATGCCTATGTCTGTATCTGTTGTCACACCGTGAGTGGATTGTCCGCCTTTAATGATGTCATAGCGTGTGTACATGCAAGACAGTATAACACTATGATTATGTCTGTAGCTGTTGTTGGTAAGATGTGAAATATAAATTTCAAGGTTCAATTCATTCGTGTAGTAATTTTTTATATGTTCAACGCTCTTCATCCGTGCGCTTGTATTGTTAACATTCATTCATAATGAGTGTCCCTTTAGATCGATAAATAAGTTAAAGGTCATTACATTCCACAGTCAAATCTATTGGTGATCGAATTTGATAACTATTTTATTGGAACAACTAAGAGTATTATTTACGTGAGATCAATGAGTCCAATTATTATAAATAATACATTGCAGGCATCGGGTTATTACGTAATGTTGTTATAACAATGACACTGAAGCAATTTCTATAATTGAGTGTCCTGGATGTATGCATGTTTTGGATAACTAATTATCGTGTGAATGACACAGTTTATCAACCTTAATTGATACTAACCCGTTTGTTCAGACATTAAATCGATATGTTTTCTGAATAGCATATAACTGTGACCGGGGAAATAATATAATTCATTTGGTAAAGCAAAGGTGTGAAAGACACATTGTTACCACCAATGTCGCGTGTGTGATTGCGTGTACAGCGAATATGACAATTCATTCTGGAGGGTTGTAATTTCACATTTCAATTTTCGACCGTTAGTCTCAATACTTCCAATAATTCACGATAATACACACCTGTCATATGGGATAGAGAGAGTGTAAAGAATAAACGCTCTTTATTATTTATGTAAAAGTAATAGTGTCTATTTTCAGGTATGACAATTATATGAACTGCGTCCGATAAAACACTGGAATGTATGCATTCATATCGATGGTCACAATGTCCAATAAAGCTATTTCTAAACATCGATTAATAAATACATTGAAAAATATTTGAACAAAAAAAATAACGAAAGATATTACGCGCAAATAATTTAACATTCGACATTTTAATATCGAGATTATCAGAAACCGAAAACTCGTTATAAATTTTTTATTTAAACTTTTTTTTTAGAGAAATAATTTTGGAGGGTTTTGAAATTTAAAAATTTTGGGGTTTTAAAAATTTTTGGAAGTTTTGGGATTTTGAAATTTTTTGGAAAAAATAATTTTTGAAATTTTTGAAAAAAAAATTTGGAAAAATAATTTTTGGGTTTTTGATATTTTGGGAATATTTTAGTACAACCAATTTTAGACCCCAAAGATTCTATTTTTAGATGTGAGGCTAACGAGGCCCCTATTCTTCTTATATGTAACTATGTATACCCCTGGTGAATACATAGGTGTATCTATAACTAAACCTGAACTCATATTGACATATCACCTCCTTGTTTTCATTGCTTTGGATCGTTGAGATTGGGAACTAACCTAACTTATTTATTAAAATGGGTGACTCGCGACAGTATTACCTTCTGTTTTAGTCGAGTCGAGGAACCAACCCATCAAAGCTCAAGTGTGATCAGATATCTATTATTGAAGTTTGTCATTTCAATTGATTGCTGCTCAGAAACACGCCATCAAAAGGGTGGTTTCGGTCAAAATTGCGGATGAAGATGGATAACTCGAAAACAAGTGGTAATACGGTAAAATTTCGTGATACTTTAGTAATTATACGGTCATATTTTGTTGAACAAAATGTTTATAAATCACACGTTTTTGGGAAATTTGATACCATAGTTGACAGTGTCAGCATTATTGTTTGCAGTTAATCGATTCTGATAACTAAAGCTTATTTTGAAGACATGTTGTTGTTGTTGCTCCTGTTGTTGTATCTTTATAATATGATTCTTTCTGATCGGTTTGAGGACCTTTAGTTTCAATTAGCCAAATGATCCTCTTGTGTTACTAGGTGATGCACCCGGTCATGCCAATAGTTAGGTAATATGGGTATAGTTACAATTACTCTTAAGCATTCCATAGCGCTTAATCGCAATTAATTGCACTTAAGCGCAATTCATTACAATTATGCGTAAATGCCATAATTGAGCTTAAGCACGATATGTGGTAATAGCGCTTAAGCGCAATTCATTATTAAATGTGGGAAACGATACATCTAATATCGGTTGATAAACAACCTAAGAATGCCATCGACTGCTCTTGAATAGGTAGAGAATCAATATGTATGAAAAACGGTACGCCAAACATATCAATGATATCGTACCATACTTGTATTCTCTGATCGGACGTTGCAGAACATGCCAAAATAGCGTGTTCAACAATGTTGCTGAACGTAGTATTGCATACCTTACAATTGCCAGGTTCTTGAGAGGTGATTTTGGTCAACAGCTGGCACACGAGTAGGAATTTATGCTTTTCACAGTTGATAATTCTACATGAGCGCCATAGTTGGGCTGGAAAAAGGCAGTTGTGACTTTTGTTGAATGCCGTCAATGGTTGGTCGCCTCTCAGGCGGTTTTCTAGCTCAATTTTGTTTTTATAGTTGATCTGCTGTGTAACAAGGGTTTTCCATTGACTTTTAGTTGGAAACTGACCATGTGAGGCATAGTCTACAATATACGATGTGAGATTGTATTCATTTGCCAATATGTGTACGTCTGTTAAAAATGCGGCAACGTTTGGTGTTTGGTTAGATGTTTGGTTCGATACAAGGTTGTCGTTCAAGCGTGCAATGAAAATGTCCTTTGCAGCTCTCCCGCCTGGAGTTCTACACAGATTGCCAAAGAAACAGAGTTTTCGCTTGTTTATAAAGGAAGCGAGAGAGCTTAAACCAAGTAAGCCTTGGACAACGTCAGTGCGAGCCCTAAATGAAAACCCTTGGATACGTTTCAAACAGAATCTGTGCACACGTTCTAATGAAGTTATGTTAGTTTGAGATAAGCCGCACATGAGTTCCACCCCATATAATCCCTTTGGTAATACGATTGATTTGTAGATTATTTGGCAGCTAAGAAGTGTGATACCACCTGCATACATCCCTGCATTGCTCAGCATAAGATAGACTGAGCGAATTTTCTTAATTGTATGATCAACGAATTGATTTATATGAGCATTTTTATGCAGGGGGATGCCCAAGTGAGTGACGCTTTCTGTTTCAGATATTGGCTTCTCGTTTAATGTCCAAGTATTTTTTGTGCGAGATTTTGATGACGCGCCAGATTCGCTGAAAACGATCACCTTACACTTTTCCTGGTTATACTGGTACCGCCATTTTTGACTGAACTTTCCACAAATATCACATAGTAGTTGAAGGCCATTTGTGGTTAGAGATAATAGCGTCATATCGTCGGCCTGTGTTGGTGAAGCACAATTGATGGAACCCAATCTCATCCCTAACTGTGAGTTCTCTAGTTCAGTTAATAAATCGTTTATAAATAGCTTATATAATACAGGGGATAATATGGTACCTTGTCTTGTACCTTGGCTAATATCAAATGTTCTTGAGTTTGCATTGTTGAATCTGACGACGCATTTGAAACCATTAAGTAGAGTGTCAAACAATAGAAATATCTTGCCGCAAAAACCACGATTATATAACTTGAATAGTAGTCCGTCTATCCACACTGTGTCGAAAGCTTTTCTGACATCAAGGAAGCATGTGTATAACGGACTGTGTAATTCACTGGTATATGTGAAATATTCGTTTAAAACAAATGATGAGTGAAGACAGCTGCATGACTTCTTTCTGAAAGCCGTTTTGCAAAGGGTGAACACGAATGAGCTCAGGTGTGTGTGTTTCTAGGCGCGTGAGTGTAACTTTTTCCAAGACTTTATATAATACTGGGAGAAGAGTGATTGCTCTGTAGCTGTCGAACACCTTTTTCGGTTTTGCCCCACCTTTATATAAAGGGATTATCACGCCAATTTTTGCCTGGTGTGGGATGTGATTGAGTTCCATCACCATCGACAGCATATATGCTACAGACGTAATGAGACTTTCGCCTCCATGAATAAAGTGTTCATATGAAAGTGAATCGTGACCTGGAGATTTGCCTTTGCCGGCGTGTTTTAATGCATTGTGCACTTCTTCTGGAGTTATTTCATAACATAATATGGCGTCAATTTCTTCTGAGCATTGTATACTAATTATTTGTGAGACGGAATCAGTGACATATCTAAAATGCTCGTGATCAAAATTTTCTAAGTCAAACTTGGAGTATAGAGACTCAAAGTAATCGGCCCATGCATTTATTACATCATCGGGCTCTCGCAGAGGATTACCATCCACTTCGAAAAGATTATGTGAAGGGTCTTTCCGTCGATTACGATTTCCATTGAAAGCCCTGAAGAAATTATTAATATTTGACTCTGCCATATGATCTACTCTATCGTCCATTTGTCTTAGAAAATTTTCATTAGCTTTTCTATGCTCACGTCGGAAAAGGCATTTTGCATCCTTGTAATTTTTGTAGTCAGGATGTGTGTTGTCATGTGGTTTACCGGAAATGATCCAAATATTGCGGTAGTGTTTCATAGCTTTGTGCCGCTGTTTTAGGTTATCATTCAAGTAAGGCTTTAAGTGTCGTTTAAATGATGTGACTGCATGGGACAAACACTTCAGCTGCGTCAGTAACTGCATATATGACTTTGTTGTAGAATGCATTTAGGTCTTCCTTGGACGCAATTGAATGTGGTGGTAAACTGCCGCCTATTTGGGCCTGATATTGTATTGTGACGGTGTAATTTAGCCCTAGTTTATATACAACTAATACAAGTTAATACTGACAACTAGCAGCTAACATATTCATCCATATCACCGGTATTTACGACATCCCGTTTACCCTCTCAACTTTGCTGTATTCGATCCGTCCCTGTCTTATCACTGTCACTTCAGCCCAATGCTAAACGCTCTAGTACCGCCACTTCAAATAATACAGGTAAGCTCGCAGCTGATTGGATGACACATGGTCGCGCGTAAAGTTGTCAAAGGTTAAACAGTTTCGCGGGGTTTTAGATTAGTTTGTCAGAAAGTAAAGTTGTCTTCGGAAAGTTATTGTCTTAAAGTCTTAGTTTATTTTGTCGTCAAGATGTCGTCAAGTTGTTTAGACTATCGTTGTATACAGATCCTGACATAGTGGCCTATGTCTCATTGAACTGGTATGTTCACAGTTTCTATATTTTATCGTTATAACATGTTTTTATTAATACTTTTGTCTTCAAGTAAATCACCATAGAGTTTGTCCATTTTGACATAAAGTATATTTCCTATTTTAATTATATTTTAATGTGATTACTTTTGTGAGGTTATCTCCCGATAACCTGAGATGCCAGTTTGTAGATATCTCAATTAGATAGATTGGATATCTGGCATTTCTTGTATTTTCAGGAACTCCTCAAGTTCCTTTAACATATATTTGTGTATGCACATATGCGTGCTTATCATGCAAATGGTAATATATTTGCATTTGGTTGCAGGGCCTATGATATAATATTCTATGCCTATAGTGATGTATGATAACACTCTCTGTGTTATGTGAACAGACTATGCCAGTCTGTGGATGATGTTTGATTGTATGTGTTGGTGGTGATGATGATGATGATGATGATAATCAAGATGTGTTATTAAGATGAATAAATGCTATTGAAGACTACAAAAGGTAATATGAACTTTCCATAGACCCTGCCCACCAACACTGAGAATTCATTGACGGAGCCCATACTGCCAAGGCTAACTTTATAAATTTAATGTCAAAGGCTCAAGGACATTTAATAATATAAATGGACCCATAGTAACCCTATGACATTTGGCGCTCACCGTGGTAATGGCAGTGGCTTCCAGAACTCTTGGAAATTCGAAGAAGTTGTGTTTCTTTAAGTGAAACTGGTAAACCAGCCCAAAGATAACTGTTTCTGGAAACTGGGAAATCCCAACCTGTCAACTGAGGACGCGCACGCAGTAACAACAATGTGTCGCCCGTGTGATCTATTCGTTCAGTGATTGTTTGATCCAGTGCAGTGTGTAGGCAAACTATTGTGCTATTCAATTATCGCTTGACCAAGTCGCGCATCGATGGAGTGATGACCTAGATTCGTTGACAAATACTACAGTGTGTAGAATCACAAACTGTGACGTGCTAAATTGTAAACAATTCACATTCAATTGGGATCTGATGTCAATTATTCTCAAAATGCCCATTGTTTATTTATATGCACACTTGTTTTGTTTATATGCACTTCTGTTCATTCTGATTTGAGCCATGCATCCTCAATAGCTTAATTAGTTTATTTAGGGTTGTGAGCTTGTGTATGCAACTTTGGTGACGTGACCCCGGTCATGCTGTCAAATGTGCCTGTATAATCTTATAATTAACGTGTGTCGTGTATAAAGAGCGTTCTATTTCTTATTCAAAGTATTGTCTGTTTTTCTTCAACGCTCAATAAAGTGCTCTGTTTGGTAAACCCGACACATAAATAGAACTTCCGGTTTTGCGTTGTAAACATTGACACATGGCTTTTTGTTGACATGTCAACGTGAGCAAATCCGGACGATTTTGTCATTGTTTTTCATCAGTGCCAGTATTTTTTGTAAGTGTAAGTTGTTTTCATGCAAACTATAGACTAGTTAATATACTGGTAATTTATTTTGAGGCTCATAGCATGTTCAAAATGTTGTATTTGATTGAGTATCCAAAATTGACAACAAAATTTGTCAGGCCACTTTGTCAAATTTCTCATGTGCCAGAATCACACTGCTGATTAAGTGATATTTTTCCAAAGCCGGACTTGTTGGAAAATATTTGAATTTTTCCAAACATTCCGTGTTTTCTGGTTGTGTAAATTTAATCGCTTTCTGCGGATGCATACTTAACTTACTGCATCATTTGTGTTGGCATTTTGGATGCAAATAATTTTTGCATCATCCCTGTAGTGTTTAAGCTGGCATTTGTGAAAATGGTAGTTTCAGCTTGTTTTCCATCAGCGTTGTTGTTCGATATTCTTCATTCTGCTTCAGTGTTTTTGTGTTATGTTCAGTAGTCGCAGATAACATAAGACGGTAAGTTTAGTGTCGTCTAGTCAGTTGGCCAATAATATTGGTCACGGTATCTTGTCCATACCGACTTTCCCCGACCTACATTCTGACTTGCCCACTTGTCGCTTGACATTTCAATCTTTTTGTCGTACAATACCGTGCGCTCGCATCATTTCATATCATCGCATGAATTAAATAATTCAAATTAATAATGGTATAATTAATTAACTAAGCTAATTATATCTAAATCTTTGATTTGCTTTATAAATTTAGTTTTGTTTCAGTTTTTCTCACTGACTCGCAGTGTCAGAAATTTTTCATTCTGACGTCTACATCAGATTAGTGAAATTAGGTAACTTCGCTCGTCTTGTAAAAAAATTTCAGATTTTCCGAAGACGGTGGCCGCAGTACATTGAAAATAGGACACTTAGAATTTTTTTCAGTTCGTTCGCATTTTAGTTCGGATATAGGTGATTAGTTTCGACTTTGAATTTTTTCAGCTCGTCGTCAGACATTATTGAAGTTAGGTGACTTGTCCCGACTTAGATTTTTTTTCAGCTGTTTTTGCATTGAAATTAGGTGACATGGTTGTACTTTGAAATTTTTTTTGTAGACGGTAGCCGATTTACATCGACATTAGGTGACTTCATCGGACTTAGAATTTTTTTTCCAGATATTTCTGCGTTATCGTACATATAGAGATTTATTTCTTCTTTTTATGCTAAAGCCGTAATTTATTTACAGTGAACTTAGGACTTGAATATTTTTTTCAGATTTCAATTAGCAATTGCATGGACTTGAATATTTTTTTCACAGGTTACGATAGTCAATAGTTATTAGATAGCTGATCTTGAAATATTTTTCAGATATTTTTCTAAATAAATTATTGGTTAATACATTACTTTAACCACAACTTGCTGATTGATTTGAATAATTGTGTTTATGTGTATTATTATTTCCATATTGTTCATTAAATTGAATCAAGATGGCCGGTGTTGATGACTTACAGTCAATGGAGCGGAACGATGAGTTATTAGATAAGATTACAGCTCAGATTGGTAAATTAAGGAAACAGATTGAAAGACTCCAGGAGGAGCAGGAGATGGAAATGCAGAATGAGAATGCCTATTACACCAATTATTATAATAATGGTTATGATTATAATAACACTTATTCTAGGCGTAGACGGTATAAGCAGAAGAGGTCACAGAACCATAAAGGTTCACAGAGAGATGCTCATGAAGTGAATGATTTTAATCATCCTTCTAATGACAGGTTGCAAGATGATATAAATTGTTCCAGACAATTTGTAGGTTGTTATAAATGTGGAGAGGACTCACATTTTTCTAGAGGTTGTAGGAATTTCAGGTACTGGAATAGGGGCAGAGCCAAACAGACTTATAATAGTCATTCTTCCAGACCTCAGCAGCAGTCCATGAATCTTAATTTACAGGATCCTTCTGGTTTAAGTGGAAGTCCCGCAGAGACTGAAGTTCAGGTAGCTGGCTTTAATACAAAAGCACTTCTTGATACAGGGAGCACAGTCAGTACTATTTCAGAGCGATTTTATACTTCATTTTTATCGAAGTCCCCACTTCAGCCTCTAAACCAGATCCTGAACATTGAGTGTGCAGATGGTAAAAGCCTTCCGTACCTAGGGTACATACACTGTCCAGTGACAGTTTCTGAGTTTACTCGGAATGCGACAAGAGATTGTATTTTTCTTGTAGTGCCAAATAGCAATTATAACTTTTCAGTTCCAGTGTTGTTAGGTACAAATGTGTTAGCTGATTTCATGGAGATTTGTAAGCAGCAGCATGGTTCCAAGTTTTTGCAGGTATCTAATCTGTCTTCTCCATGGTATATGTCATTCCGCTGTATGACATTCAGAGAAAGGAACCTTGCAAAGAATAATTTTGTTTTAGGGCAGGTTAAATCTGCAGAGAATCAGCATGTGATCCTTCATCCAAACACAAAGAAAGTTCTTTCAGGTTTTATTGATCACAAGATACCATATCAGCCTACATGTGCAATTTTGCAACCACTTCCAGATGATAGTCGATTTGATTTTTTAGAAATATGTCCGTGCGTTGTTAAATATGATTGCAAGAGTAATGATTCGATTGATGTTCATCTGTCCAACATTTCTTCCAGAACCATTAGCATTGCTCCTAACTCTGTAATATGCCAGATTCAACCTGTTTCAGTAGAGGATACAGAGGAGTCTAAGCCTGGTGAAACAAGTTCTTCATTTACAGATCAACTTCAGTTTGACTTATCTTCTTTGACAGCTGATGAATTTAAAGCTGGGATGTAACTTATTTAAAGTTTTTCAGATGTTTTCTCTCAGAGTGACTTGGACTTAGGTTTTTATAACAGGATTAAACATCGGATTGATATGTATGACAGTACACCTTTTAAGCAGCGTGCAAGACACATTCCACCTAGTATGATTGAAGAGGTCAGAAATCATCTTCATCAGTTACTTTCAGTTGGAGTTATTAGAAGATCCAGGAGTCCATTCTCTTCTAATGTTGTGCTTGTTAGGAAGCGCGGTTCTAATGCTCTTAGACTCTGTGTTGATTACAGGCAACTCAATAAACAGACTATACCTGATAATTATGCTTTGCCTAGGCCAGAAATGTTGTTTGATTCTCTCAAAGGTGCCAAGTACTTCTCTGTGCTTGATTTGAAAATGGGTTTTCATCAATTAGAGATCTCCGAGGAACACAAAGAGAGAACTGCTTTTTCTGTTTCAGGATTAGGATTTTACGAGTACAATCGCTTAGCTTTTGGACTTAACAATAGTCCAAGTTCATTTCAGAGAATGATGGAGGATTGTCTCGAAGGTTTAAACCATAATATCTGCAATATTTATATTGATGACATCATTATTTGGTCGCAGACGGTTCCAGAGATGATAGAGCGACTTGAAGCTGTTTTTGACAGATTGAGGCAGTGTAATTTGAAGCTCGCACCTTCAAAATGCAAATTCTTTCAACGTAAATGTACTTATGTTGGTTTTATAGTTTCAGAGCATGGAATTGAAACTGATCCTGAGAAAGTTGACAAAATTGTCAATTGGCCAGCTCCGGAGAATCCAGATCAGTTGAGGAAATTTTTAGGTTTCTGTGGTTTTTATAGGAAATTTGTCAAGAATTTTTCTGCAATTTCTAAACCCCTTACAGATTTACTCAGAACATTAATATTTCCGGTTAGTTACAGTTGTGTCTGTGACTATCTATCTTTACAGTGCTTTTATCTGTAACATGGCATCCACTGCCTTGTTAGGATATCTCTCACATGTAATGTGAGCATTCAATATGTGATGTACCTTGAACATATGTTGTGTCATATGTCAGATATTGTTGTGTCCATTGATTATCTTTTAATATGTATTGTGTACTGTTAGGTATCATGTGTCATCTTCGTACGATCAGAGGTATAACTAGTTTTCCAGCTGACGATCCAGTGTAGAGCTACGACTCATTTGAGGTACCAGTTTTCAAGGAATTCTTTTTCTTTTTTCTTATATGCTCTGTGAGGTGATATTATGTTCCTTTCAACTTATGATTATGTTTTTAACATTTGTGTTTTTGTTTACTCATTGAAATTTCAGATGGACCAGTGTGAATGTTTGACTTTTCAGCTGATTATTTACTAGCTGTCTTGAATTATTCATGGCATAGTTTCAGTTATTAGCAGGGATCGATAGTGGTGACTTTAAGTTTGATTTGATTAGTTCATAGATTACTTACAGCATTCTATGTTCAGTTTATTTCGGTTATGATAGTGTTACATATAATCTCATTATTGCAGAGATATACGACAAATTTTCGACTGACGATCCAGTGGTTTAACTATTTGAGGTTCCAGTTCTCCAAGAAAATTTTGTTTCTAGTTATATACTCTGGTGATATATAGTGTTCATATCATTTCTCTTTCAGCTAATCGGTTTCGAGATTAGTTCTGAATTCAGTTTTTGAACTCTGAATTTATTACATCGTGGTTTAGATGGTGCTCTACTATTATTTTTCAGAGTGTGAGAGTTTATTGATATTTTGTAGCTTTCAGTTGAATGATGCGGAGATCATTCGCCAACAGGAGGGAGAGTGTGACGGTGTAATTTAGCCCTAGTTTATATACAACTAATACAAGTTAATACTGACAACTAGCAGCTAACATATTCATCCATATCACCGGTATTTACGACATCCCGTTTACCCTCTCAACTTTGCTGTATTCGATCCGTCCCTGTCTTATCACTGTCACTTCAGCCCAATGCTAAACGCTCTAGTACCGCCACTTCAAATAATACAGGTAAGCTCGCAGCTGATTGGATGACACATGGTCGCGCGTAAAGTTGTCAAAGGTTAAACAGTTTCGCGGGGTTTTAGATTAGTTTGTCAGAAAGTAAAGTTGTCTTCGGAAAGTTATTGTCTTAAAGTCTTAGTTTATTTTGTCGTCAAGATGTCGTCAAGTTGTTTAGACTATCGTTGTATACAGATCCTGACATAGTGGCCTATGTCTCATTGAACTGGTATGTTCACAGTTTCTATATTTTATCGTTATAACATGTTTTTATTAATACTTTTGTCTTCAAGTAAATCACCATAGAGTTTGTCCATTTTGACATAAAGTATATTTCCTATTTTAATTATATTTTAATGTGATTACTTTTGTGAGGTTATCTCCCGATAACCTGAGATGCCAGTTTGTAGATATCTCAATTAGATAGATTGGATATCTGGCATTTCTTGTATTTTCAGGAACTCCTCAAGTTCCTTTAACATATATTTGTGTATGCACATATGCGTGCTTATCATGCAAATGGTAATATATTTGCATTTGGTTGCAGGGCCTATGATATAATATTCTATGCCTATAGTGATGTATGATAACACTCTCTGTGTTATGTGAACAGACTATGCCAGTCTGTGGATGATGTTTGATTGTATGTGTTGGTGGTGATGATGATGATGATGATGATAATCAAGATGTGTTATTAAGATGAATAAATGCTATTGAAGACTACAAAAGGTAATATGAACTTTCCATAGACCCTGCCCACCAACACTGAGAATTCATTGACGGAGCCCATACTGCCAAGGCTAACTTTATAAATTTAATGTCAAAGGCTCAAGGACATTTAATAATATAAATGGACCCATAGTAACCCTATGACAGTATGATGTTCTCGCTTGCTGATTCAAATTTCCTCCAGTTAGGTTTTATTTGAGCGGATGTTAGGCTAGGGTCGTTGGCGCTTTCGCCGTATGATATGCTCATGACGATAGGGCGATGATTTGAGACATTAATTGGGGAGTCACCCAAGACCTCAATTTTAGATATTCTCGACTTGTCTTGTGTCGGTACAAGAATGTGGTCGATTATGCTACCTCCATTTCCATTGGGCGCAACAAATGTTTCGGATAATCCCCTGCAAAGAGGGCTTGAATTTGCTGAGAAGAATTTGCTTTCATTCACAAATGTGGAGAATGACCTGTTTCTGGCGTCTGATTTTTGAAGATTACCATTGAAGTCTCCCATCAAGATCAAATGCCCCAACAAGGAGTAACTGCTTATTATATCTGAGAGAAATTTGATATAGTCTCTGTAAAATTCGACAGCGTAGTTGGTACATGGCATGTATACCTAAAAAATGTAGATATATACCCCCGGTCTGAGTCTAAACTGTATGCCACAAATGCGATCGTCGGACATGTCTAAAATTGTTATCTTGCTGTTATGCTCGGTTTTCCATAGAAGGGCGACACCTCCTTTGTATCTTCCGCGTTGCATATGTACACGTTGAGTTGCATCACAAACTGCGTGAAAACGATAATTTGGATCAACTGATTCCAGAAAGTGAGCGTTATGTTCGTGGAGCCAGTGTTCTGATATCCCACATATATCGGTATTTTGAGTTGACAACATATTACTGAGATAACTGCTGCTGGAGAGCAATCCGGTACAATTCCACGTAACAACATTCAGCATGACCGCAAAAATTGGATTGACTTACAAACAAAATTAATAGGAGCATGCGACCAAAGGTAGCTGAGAATATAGAGATATATATACCAAGTACAATGAATAGTTGTGCCTATAATTTACGTGCGTGTGTTGGTATCATTGGAAATCCATTCTGTGCACGTGACTCCTTTTGGGAAGCAGTCAGGGCCTCTACAGTAGATACTATCTGAAACACCAACGTTAATTCGGGCTGATATTTGGCCATTGCTGCGAGATCTGAAAACATGAACAATTGTGAATTTAACATGTGCGTCGATCAAAAATTTGGCCATAATTTGAGAGTTCATTGTTTCTGGTAGATTGGAAACAAAGAGTCTAGTTGTCTTGATAGGATAGTCGTTGCGCCTGCGGTATATATCACGATTGTCATTGCGATTAATTGGCGAAGAACCGCTACGTCTCATTCCTGAACTCGTACCAGTTGGTCGGAAAACACTGTTATGTTTGTCGTCAGACGGTCTGTCGCGCACGTTGTTGAACCGGTCGTCACATTCATAATCACGACTATAAGATGAGTAATGTTTGTTGTGGTCTAGACGATCCCGTTTACCGCTATTTGCATTTTGCCTGCGATCACGCATTTCATACCAATCATCGCGCTGGTAATCGTCATTGTCACGAGAGTCCCTGTCTGTGTATTTGTCGTCAACTCTGCCGTTATCTTGGTAGTTGTCTCGTGGGTGCTTATAGTTAGTTCGCTCGTCTCGCTCAATCGGATTACCGTTGTTATTTTGTGATGCCTCTGATGGTGCAGCATCGGATTCAGCAGCGATGTCATTTTGTTCAGCCTGTTCGTCCGAACAGTTATCCCAGACAGTGTATTCATTTTGTGCGAAAGCATCATCAACGGTATCTTTTATGTTGCTGCAGAATTGATCTAAGCGTTCGCACAATAGGTCGCCAAAATTTGTCAGCGCTTCCTTCAAGTCATCTAAATTAGTTTGACTTTGCGGTTCGGATTGGGCATTTTGTGTCGTTTTGTTGGTGAGTCGCTTTAAGTTGTCACTAAGTGTTCCGATAGAACCTGCATTCTTGTTGATAGCTTTGACCGCTGTTTTGGCTTGCTCTAGGGGTGTTTCGATGTCGGCCTGTAGGTCCTTGATTCTCGAGCGACAGTTCGCAACACCGTCGCATTTCTCGTCGATATAACGCTGTAATTTATGTTCATTAGAATGTAAGATTTCGGTGTTTTCAGAGACCATGTCCTCAATGCCCGCTACAGATTGTTTAATATCTTCAATGGTGCTTTCGGTGGGCTGGGAGGCAATGCGCTTTTCAAGTTCTGCAACGCGATCACTGACGTTCGATATGGACTCTGTTATGTTGGGAATTGCATTGAGAATTTTCTGCGTGAGATTTCTATTCTCAATCAACATATCCATTGTTTGAGAGTGAACCGAGTTATCGAGGAAATGTTGTCTGGGTTGGTTGGTGCGACATATTCATGGTACCATTTGCTGACAGTGATTGTTTTTGGCTCTTACTGAGGAGATCATGTAAGCCATTTCCGCCGTCCACAAGAAAGAATAAGAGAGAATATATGTCAGATGATAGTTTCTGAAAGACTTCCTGCCCACCTTTGGCGTTCACACGGTTTTTTAGAATGGAGTATGGATTGTACAATTGTTGGAATGTTTTGTCGGACTTTACTTCAGAGAATATTGCAAGTCTAACTTTCTTTAGGATGCTTTCGTCCCTGTCGGTAATGTTTTCTATAGCTCTGGTTATGCTGTCTCTGGGAGTGGAGTTTACAAATTTAGTACAAGATGTGACAGCTACTCGGTTTGCCCAATCACCAGGCTCCATGCACGTGGCAACTTCCTTTAATTGCACAAAAGCCGATTCCATGTCTGGGTTTCTACGATATGTGTCAGTCGTCATTAGTTGTGGCTGTGGAGTTGAGCAAGATGTCGAGTCATATTGGTAGGATCCAATATTTTGGTCTTGATATTTAACATTTGAGAGGGTCTGAAAAGATGCTCCAGAGATAGGGTCAACTAACACTTCTCCAGCTTCGTTGATTTGAGCCATGGCCATGCAGGTATGCAGCAAAACTGTTATAGTGTGCTCAATTAATTATAAGTTACAAAGGGCAATCATTTGGTGAGCACTATCCATTTCACAGCGAATCGCCTGGCAATATAATCAGAGTGGTGATATTGATTTTTCAGTACTTGCACAACAGGTGAATTGGGTTCATGTATAGGTCAATTGGGCTGATATGGCGGAAACAGCAGAATAGCCTTCAGAGCATCAAATGTTTTATTGGGCGTGAATTTTATGTGTTGGTGTAGAATTTTCGAACAGAGTTTTGAATATTTTGAACTGTTTTGTTTTATCCAAACATACCGTTTTTGAGCAAAGCGTCCATGTCCGAGAATTTCAAACAGTGATAACGATGCCTTGCATCCGAGAAAACGATCACAGCGATGAACATATCATAATACCATAGAGAGATATGAAATTAATTGGAAATTTCGTCCCTGGAAAATGATAACAAACCGGCGGCGGCCATCTTCATACGTCAGACTAATATCGCTTAGTGGACTAGTTACGGATATAGCTGTACACCCCTCCGACGGTATGTTTTAGTCCCCTCCTCATTATTGTTTTAACCATTGCTGAATATTGAAAACAATTATGTTCTAAGTAGAAAAATGTCATATAACTCCACAAAAAAGTATGACATATTTCATAATCATAGGTTCACAAGTTCCCATGGTTCTAAATATATATGCCAAGTAAAAACAAAACAAATGACCGCAAAATATAGGAATAAAAACTCGGAAAATTGCATCTACGGAAGGACGAATAAGCTGCCTCTTGTATAACCCCACAACTCGTTGCGAGTGTGAAATCAAATATGAAAGTGTCAATGACACTGTACCTCAACTTAGGTAGGGGAATAATTTAATGGTTGACAGTAAATGGAGGAATAGGAAAGGTGCTAGCTAATTGAAATGTCTAAGTAAGACTAGATGTACATGTCAATATCAACATTCATGACAGGTTTCATAATGATCGGATCAGGGATGTGGTGATTATGGTGTGCCAAAGGATTTATTGATGCAAAGAGTAAATTTTAAAATGGCCCGATAAAGATCAGACCAAAGGTACGACCTGTAGCCCGCGCCAAAGGATTTAGTCATGCAAAGAGTAATATCCAAGATGGCTGCTGGCGGCCATGTTTTTTGGCCGAACGACCCCAAAATCACTCGTTCCCATCTGCATGTCATTGTTAACATCCATGACAAATTTCATGAAGTTCTGACCAAAGCTACAACCTGTAGCCCGCGCCAAATAATTTAGTCATGCAAAGAGTAAAATCCAAGATGGCTGCTGGCGGCCATTTGTTTGGCTGAACTACCCCAAAATCACTCGTTCCCATCTACATGTCAATATTAACATCCATGACAAATTTCATGATGATCAGACGAACAGTACGACCTGTAGCCCGCGCCAATGGCTTGAATTTTGAAATTCAATATGGCCACCAGCGGCCATGTTTTTTGGCCGAATGACCCCAAAATGACTCGTTCCCACCTGTAGCCCGCGCCAAAGGAAATTGTTGACGGACACACGCACACGCGCACACACGGACGACGGACGCCAAACCATGGCAATAGCTCAAACCTACAAAGTAAGTTGAGCTAATAAAGGTTAAAAATCGGCACTCCGCTGCATTTTTCTGAAAAAAAATTGGTGTAAATCTAAAAAAAAAATTATGTCGGCCTTCCGAGAGTGATGACAAGTCAGAGTTAACAATATGACATACATCAAAAGTTATATGTTTACCAAACATGTACTTCGTGGTTGGATTTCAGTTACAGGTTACAGTTCAGTTATATATATAAGTCACCGCCTGGGTGTTATGTTGTCTCAGGAGACATATACAACATTATGAATACCCAGAACCATTGTGGCCACGCAAAAGTCAAATGAAACGCCCATCATCTACGGCAAAGTTGCTTTTTCGACCAGAAATTGAAGGAAGATGGCAGACTTCAGCAAAATCACAACTAAGCGGACAGATTTTTTACAACTAATGATTAAATTTTTCGGGACTAACCGGACAGTATTTTCGAGGTGGGTACCCGCACCAAAAGATGAAATTTGGAATTTTGAGACAGTCCGTGAAAATACCCAAAATATGTATTTGTGGGGGGAAAACAGGCCTTTCGATTGATATATCGGTTGTTGCGACAGATGTCTGCGATGAATGTGAAAAGTGTGATTTTCTGGAATATTTTGGGGAAGAAATCGTCTTGCGGCGATGATTAAATGGCATTTTTTCCGCGATAGAACACTGACAACTGCCTTTTATTGATCGTCAGTGTCCAAACATTAGTGAAGAAATATTCACTCACCTTCAGTTGGTCATATATCGTATCCAAGCGTTTATTTTCCCAAAAACACGTCAAAAAATGTCAACAAATATTTGTCGACTGATATTTCTCCACCTCGAAATCTACGACTTCCGGTTTTGGTTCGTGTCCGTTGATCCACTGTGGAGTTATGGCAAACAATCTGCTCGACCGAATTCCGAAATGTTACTATTTATAGAAATGACTATCCATGTTGTAACTTCGTTCATTCATTTTACGAACGATTCATCCACACCGCGTAATCAAATGGCCTGATCTGCACCTAAAACTCTAATCTGCCTGATGGAACTGCTGCTCTGCGTGCTAAATATAGAATTTTTGTGTTGACGACCACCTGGTTGGCACTGAATAGTACATAGCACAGGGTGTTGCGTTATCCGCATGCTCAAATTTGTATTCCTGTGAAGTTACGTTCAGCCTCATCGTTCTGTCTTTTTCTCGACGAAAGTAAAATTTACGTTTCGCGCATGCACTATATGCAATTTTGCGTACTTGTTAAAAATGACGCGAAAATGTTTTTCTCTTGCTGAATTCAAACTTAATTGGTTAGAACACGTATTATCGTAGTTTAGGGAAAATGAATGTGGTGTTGAGTGTGAACGTTACATCCTTCCATATGAATTCAACGACTATTGCCTGGTAAAACTGGATAAAAACTCGATTTGAATTGAAGTTCTGGTGACACTGATCGTGAATCGTGATGTTGACATTCATATTGTTGTTGACATTTTGATTGAATTTGTCAGCGGAAACACTCGTTTCTCAAAGAAAGAATTTGGGAACCTCAGAGAGTAAACACACACACAAACTGAAGTTTCACTAGTTAGGTGACCGATGTTCGTCAGTTTCTCTTAATATCGTCTAAGCTGATAAGGAACGCTCTAAGCTGATAAGGAACACTCTATATATTCATATATGATCAGCTATGAATAGTATGATAATATATGCCCCCCCCCCCCCCCCTTAGGATCAACGACACTTATCCGACAGGACCTCCTGTGTTAATTTCCCCCTGTATGTGAATTTCCAGCAACCAGAGTCCAACTATTTTTGGTATATGATTAATTATTTAATTATAATTGTTTATTAGTGCCCCTTTAAGTCGTCTTAGATCAACGGCACCTATAAGTACATGTACACCATAGACTTGAAATAGGGGGGAAACTCTTAAGTTCATATTATCAGCATCCCTGTCCCCAAATAAGATCCTCTTTCTATTGACAAAAACATTAGAAATGTGTTTGTCTCGGTCTGTACCAGTCAAATCAGTTTGTCTCATGGTTCCCAAATAAGATCCTCTTCAAAATTATTCTGTCTCGGTCTGTCCCAGACCTTTCTATTGGGACAGGAAATATCAAAGGTAAATAATATATTTAATATGAAAACATTAGGAATGTGTTTGTCTCGGTCTGTACCAGTAAAATCAGTTTGTCCCATGGTTCCCAAATGAGATCCTCTTCAAAATAATTCTGTCTCGGTCTGTCCCAGACCTTTCTATTGGGACAGGAAATATCAAAGGTAAATAATATATTTAATATGAAAACATTAGAAATGTGTTTGTCTCGGTCTGTACCAGTAAAATCAGTTTGTCCCATGGTTCCCAAATAAGATCCGCTTCAAAATAATTCTGTCTCGGTCTGTCCCAGACCTTTCTATTGGGACAGGAAATATCAAAGGTAAAGGTGACTGGTTTGACATGACACATAGCCACCCGGTCGACATATTAATTTTTGTACTTCGGACACGGAACTCGGGGGCAATAATGTAAATCAGGAAACGTGCACCCAGAGTGAACAGCACTACGTTGATGTCGTGAAAACTGGACCTAAGACAATTGTGACTAATTTATCTTCACATCGGCTAACGAGCGCAGAGACTTCGATATTGGAGAAAGGTCTAACGTTCATTCCCACGAATAAGTCAGCTGATAAATCGAAGTTACTTGCTGATTTAAATGAGTGGGAGCGACGAATGAGACTTAAAGAATTTTATTTTGGCAGAACAGATGATTCGCGCCCGGATGCGGAATTACTGGAACAAAAGTTCAAACTGAAGAAACATAGCACTTTCACACCTAACACTGGACGGGATTTAGCACTTGATAGCTATATTCTTCAAGTTAAAAATGAAATTATGACGGGGGTGAAAAGAGTGGATAAGAGGAATATCAGCGATGATGAGAGGAAAGCTATGACATCTCTTCTTAACAACGAGTCAATAATAATTAGACCAGCCGACAAAGGATCGGGGATAGTTGTGGTAGACAAAGCAGACTACATCCAAAAACTGTATGATGAAGTACGAGGAAACGATTTATATACGGAAACAGATGGTGACCGGACAGATGAATCGACCAAGAATGTGAAACGGTTACTTAACAGAATGTCGCGGGAAGGAAAGATTTCTGGTGAATTAAAAGCATATATGAATCCGAGATATCCGGTGGCTGGTAAACTTAAAGCAAACCCAAAATTACACAAGGAAAACGTACCGTATAGGACAATAGTTAGTGGTATTGGTACCCCAACGGAGGGGATTGCGGAGGTAATGGAGTATGAACTAGAGCAATTTGTAGTAGAGTCACCCACCTACATAAAGGACACTACCGACTTCCTAAATAAAATTAAAGATGTCGCGAACGTACCGGAAAATGCTGTTTTGTTTTGATATAGTGAAATTATATCCGTCGGTTCCCCGCAAGGAGGGTATGGAGGCGTGCAAAGAAGCACTTGAGTCAAGAAATAACCCACTAATCGAAACAAAGTATGCGATGGAAATGATAGACCTAGTGTTGGAGAGCAATAACTTCAATATTGCTGACAAATCATTTCTGCAAAACGATGGAGTTACCATAGGATCGCGACTCGGGAGAAATTACGCATGTACTTTTATGAGGAAATGGGACGAATCACTCTTAAAGTATAATCAGGCGCCGACATTTTACAAAAGGTATATAGATAACGGATTCGGTGTGTGGACTCATGGTATCGAACAACTGGAAAAATTCATTGCCCACGCTAATTCAATACATCCCAAGATTAAAGTTGAACTTCGATATGCAGATGATAAAATTGAATTTCTGGATACAATGGTGCATTTGTCGAATGGGAAATTGTATACGGATTTGTATAGAAAACCGACTGATAAGATGCTGTATCTAGACAAGGATTCTAGCCACCCCGCTCACATAAAGAGATCGGTGGTGTATGGTCTAGGTATTCGCATGAGGAGAATTTGTGAAAAACAGGCAGATTATTTGCGACATCGCCGTGAGTTGAAAAAGCAGCTGATGCGGAGGGGATACAGTGCGCGATTCATCGAGAAACAGCTCAGAAAGGTAGATAGATTAGACAGGAAGCAATTGTTAGAACGCCGGAAAACAGCAAATGTGTCCAAAAATAGAAGGGTGCCTCTTGTTGTGACATATAACAGTACTCTCCCGGGCTTAGGACAGATAACCAGGAAGCATATGGATATTCTATATGAATCAGACCAGATGCGGGTGGTTTTTGCCGAGCCGCCTTTAATATCATACAGAAGGGACAGTAATTTGGGAGATATTCTGGTTCATCGTAAAACGAGTAGATCTGTGTCGATGCCACCACAGTTATGTACGGATTCGTGTGCCACTTGCATAATTATGAGTTTGGATGAAGTTAAAAATACGACGCGGAATACGGAATATAAAGTATGTAGACATAGTAATTGTAAAACCAGAAATGTGATATATTGTTTAAGCTGTTTGATATGTGGATCCGCTGTGTACGTTGGTGAGACAGAGAGACAATTGTCGGAAAGGATTCTGGAACATCTGAGGGACATTAGACTTCACGATGATAAGCCAGCCTATGAACATTTTAATCAACTGGGACATTCCATTGACAACATAAGGGTATCGGTTTTAGAAAAGGTCAATGGGAATAAACATCTGAGACTGATACGTGAAGACCATTGGATATCAAAGTTGAAAACCCGGACTGGCCACGGATTCAACGCCAGAGGAAATGGCGCCAACTTCTGGATGTCGATGCTGCGATAGCGTTGCTTGGTGTTTGACGTTCTCTGACGAAAGACCTTTAACGTCGTTGTGTAATATCCGCCATTATTATTTGTTTGTATGTTTATCTGAATGCCATCATGTGATTTTGTCTCAATAATATCAACTGAGGAAGGCCTGAGGCCGAAAGCTTTTGAAGAGCGAGTTATTTAATTTATGTACCAACATTGAGTCCTTCACATTTGACTAAAAACAATTAATGCTTATCATTTATGATGAGAGCTTGTGTAAAATGTTTTACTGTGGAGGTTTACGAGCATATTTTCACCTCTGCTCAATACAAATCATTAATAACACCACACACATATGGCATTAGGACACCAGTAGCTCGAAGACGAGTGTGACTCGCCACACAGTAGCATTTCAACCAGGCTCTACTCATAATTCACTTTATAATATTGATTTTGATTTGAGAAAGAAAAACATGTCATTGAATTGTCCAAAAGTTGTGTACAGGCATCTTTCAAAATATGTGAATGCATTATGATCATGAGTCTAAATCAGTATTGACGCTCCAATGCGATACAAAATTTGTGGCAATAATAAGAAAGAGTAAAGTCCACAGGTGATTTTAAATGAAAAAAATATAAGGCACACCGTTGATGGGGAAGTCACACACAAAGGCATAAAATCAGCGCTATTGATATTTTCTACCAGAAAGTCTCAAATTGGCATCGCAAAATTGTATTTGGTGTTACCTAGATCATACCATGAACCTGTACTTTGGCTAACGCTACGGCGTTAGCCAGAGTAGAGAATCATTGCATGATCTAGGTGTCACCGAGAAAAGTGCACCATTTAGAATGATAAAAATGTAACATACAATCACAAAAATGTGGAAAGAGGCACACCGTTGGATGGGGAAGTCACAAACGAAGGCATAAAATCAGCATTATTAATATTTTTACCAGAAAGTCTCAAATTGGCATTGCAAAATTGGATTTAGTGCGACCAAGAAAAGTGCCCCATTCAGAACGAAAAACTTAGAATAGTAAATTGTGTAAAGTTGCACACCGTTGGGTGGGGAATTCACAAAGAAAGGCACTAAATCAGTGTCATGTATATTTACGACTTGAAAGTGTCCAATGACCATTGCCAAATGGAGCCTGGATGATGGAATAAAAAAGTGAAAAATTCAGAATGAAAAAAATCATATGTAAAATCATGAAGATATGGAACCGCGCTACCATTGGGTGGGGAATTGACCCAGGAAGACATAGGACAAGGGAAGTCTGGGTCTTCAGGTTAAAAGTTTGTCATTTCCATCGCTGAATGGGTCGTGGGGGCTAATAAGTCGAAAACTCAGAGGCCCGATTCGTCATCTCAGGTTTAAACCTGGTCTACGTAAACCTCTAGGTTTAAACCGCCGTGAGTCAGCAAAATCCGTGGTTTAAACCCGCGACCGCAGGTCTAAGTGACACATTCGTCATCTCTGGTTTAAACCTGGTCCAGCCAGACCAGTGGTTTAGCAGTGGTGTCTCTGTATCGTCGAGAAAATTAATCGTACTTTCCTAATGCGGACCGCCTCGTTTTATTGATTGCAAAAATCAATAATTTCGACAGCGACCATATTTTGATTGGAAATTTATAAGCGAGAAGCACTGACACCTATAAAGCGTGTGGGGATAAGTTTTTGTCAATTTCGATGTTTTATTTGCGTTTTATAAGCTTAAACCGGCAACTAAACCATCTAATTAGGTGGTCCAGCTAAACCAGCTTTCTCGAGGCTAAACTTGAGATGACGAATCCGTCTTTTCTTCATCGCGGTTTAGAATTGTCAGACAATCAATCAAAGGGTGGAGCTGTAAATTATCTCGAGTGAGGGCGTGTCCAAGTGGCGGTTGCCGACTGGTGTTATCATGTCACAGTTGATTCATTCCCATGCGAGCTTTGCTCAGATATTGACGCGTTCCTTCAGTATGATTTTACAACTATCTTGTGTTTTTTTTTTGGCTTGTGGCAATCACAAATACTGGTGTTTTCTACGAATTCATTTGAATGGTTCAACGTTTTAATTTTGAAACCAAAAACGATGCTACTGCATGACCAGATATGCTATACACATAGTTTGCAATCCTAAACTTATATTGCTATATGAGTCAAATTTGATAACTTATTTTTATGTAGATCATGCCACAAAGCTCTACTCTGGCTCCGCTCATAAATTTCCATAATATTCCACCAGTTCAAAACCTGGGAACTTTTGGATTTTCTGCATGATGGAAAAATTTTACATTGAAAAAAAGCAACGCATGTAATATATTTCTTTATTAAATGCTGTGCCTCTATATAGTTGCCCACTTTAAACAGTTCAGATGCCGCTTCTGGTGTGTACTCATAAGCAAATTGCTTTTACTTGACTGACCTCTTGGTCCAGGATTGACACGATTATGGAGCCTTTATTCATGCAGCGTCAGAGGGTCCTGCGGCCCCTTCGTGCGACAGGAGCCTGCGTCACATTTGCGCACATTTTGATCATTTGATCATTTTTTTTAATTATATTGAAAACAAACAAATATTAATATAAATTTTAAATATTGTTTCTTGTTAGATACAACTCCTTGCTCAATTTAACAACACAATTTTTTCATTTTATTTCAAATTAAATTATTCTTATTTGTAAATCATTTTTAGAACAGTTGCAAACAGACTAACGGACAAACATATATACAGCTCCTATATCCTTTAATATATACATAGATACATGTAGATACACCATATTTTGTCTTTGCGGGAAAAGCATCTTGTAGAAAATCAATCACAAACAAAGTGATAAACAGCGCCTGAAGCTCGTGTTGAGAAACATGCCCTTTGTCAAATTGGTTTAAACCAACAAAGAGATCGGATTAATGGTCCATGAGCTATACTCATTTCTCAGTGAATAAATCGTGCACGCGTTCGCGATGATTTATGACATGTCAATAACCATTACATCGGCTTGTCTTTTGGTCCGATAGGTAAGAGGGTAGTTTGACTGTATGCTCATATCACCAAATCGAGTTGTCAATTAGTTGGTAACTGAATGACAAAAACGCCCCCTTAGACCCGGTTTGGCTGGACCGCCAATGTAGGTTTAAACCAGGTTTAAACTCGGAGGTTTAAACCGGAGATGACGAATCCGGCCAGAATGCCATGTGCACCAATTCAACCGGCTGGTAAATCAAATTAATTCGTATTGGGAACCTAAGAACCAATCCGCGCGGTCATATTATATCATTAGTCGATGACTGCACCGAAGTTATTTGAAAACATTATTCAGTTTACTTACATTTTATGAGAATCGACGAGAGAAATTTCGCTGTTGTACAAAAATATATGCCGGCGTGCAATCTCTTGCGGGTATGGATCACATGACCGAAGATCATGTGACTGGTCGAAATGACGATTGTCAGAGGCCGTCCTTGATGAGAGTAGCGAGATTGGACGGATGTGGCGTCTACAGTTCCATCAGGAAGATTAGAGTTTTAGGTGCAGATCAGGCCATTTGATTACGCGGTGTGTCATCAGCATTATAAAATAATGCATAGTCTAATCTCGATTCTACTTGTTCTTCTTAGTAGTTTAAATGAAATTGGCAGCTCTGCGTTGACTGAAATTGAAGTACAACCTATACTATGTCTGTTGTCGCCTGGAGTGGAAGCTGGCAAGTACAATACCCTGCAGAAAGAGTTGTCTTACTTGTCTACCCCAAAATTGTTTACATGTATAAGTCCTATTGGTATTCAGTATTGTAGTACAGAACATATTTCGTGACCGATTGCAATCAGCCTAAGTGCACATTTTATGGTTTTGAGTAAATCGATTTTTAAAGTTTTAATTATTGCTACGATCACACTTGTTGGTCCACAGTGGACATTTTGAGATAACTGAGTAGATAAATGTCTTGGCTTGCAATATACATTAACACGAATTCACCAATAACTGTATAAATATACAGCCAATTTGGTAAGAAAGGCAACCATGGTACGATATTTTTCACTTAGAAACACTACGGACCTAAATTATGTTGCCGAAATTGCAAATTACATGTTAGAACTCAGGCAGGGTTGTCACATGTGCCAAAATATGTCGAGTTTGCACTTAGAACAATTGGAATTTCTTAGTTCCGTCGTTCTATTTCAATATTGGCAAGATATCGCCGAAATAAATGTTTGTGCTCTTCAAATCTGGTTTCATGGACTTCGGTGCAAGACTGCAAGTGCTACATTGATTCTGGTGCACAAAGGTAAATGTGCTACATGGACTTCGGTGTTATTTTTCTTCAAAAAGTTCAGAATTGTCATCCACCACGGGTGGCTTACTTAAGTCAATTCTATATTGCCACTTTTGGAGCCATTATTAACTCAAATTTGAATCTTTCAATGTGTTCTGGTTCCCGTGTACATTTAATGCAGGGCCATTTGTCGCAGAGTTCTCGATATATGGCACCCCCAAGGCAATCCCCATGTGTATATGCACCACGGTGGCTTATTCTGGTGTACATATATATACCCAAACTTTCAATTGGGTATAGTATATCTCAACTTTTGGAGTCATGTTCAACTCAAATATGGATCTTTCAATATCTATTGGTTCCCGCGCATATAAATATACAGTACATGCATAGGTGGATTCCTTAGTCCCAGAGTTGTCGATATAATGCACCATGCAGAACCAGCCTAATGGATCCCCATAAGTACATCGCGAAGGGGCCGGGGGGGGGGGGGGGCTTACGTAAGCCATCTCTTTATTTCAAGGTTGGGAGCTATATATATATATATATATATATATATATATATATATATATATATACATACACACACACACACACGCGCACCCCCTCTCACACACCATCACACACACAACAAACGATATTAACTTTACGACAGAGGACTAT
The DNA here is from genome assembly GCA_032622095.1 of Siphonodentalium dalli. Classification (NCBI taxonomy): domain Eukaryota; kingdom Metazoa; phylum Mollusca; class Scaphopoda; order Gadilida; family Siphonodentaliidae; genus Siphonodentalium; species Siphonodentalium dalli. The sequence goes on from CP136067.1 coordinate 60,055,057, forward strand.
ACATGTACAATTTACAACATTATGACCATTGGGTTCCTACTTGGGGGGGAGTTTGGCTCATGCTATCGCGTTGCAGCGATTCGATTATAATGTATTGGGTTACATTAATATAACCACTGCCAGTTATATAAGGCATGGTGAAACCTACTAACTATATAATATACTGACATAATTGCGTTTATGTCTGAGTGAAAAAAATTATGTGAACATTATAAAGTCTCTTTTTCTGCATGACTGTGTGAGCGACCATATTTCAGTTGTCCAAAAGAACCAAACTACCCCGAATTCGGAACAAACATGAGCGTATATATATATACTGTTTGTGATGTATAATCAAGGGAAGATGTGCATTATTCGCTCGACATCCGTTATATCTTAACAATGTGTCTATAATATAGATTTACTTCCCGATATGTGAAATATATATCGATATCAAAGCAGTGCAATTTGATGGGTAGTGCTACTAGTATAACGGTGCAGTATGCCGGGAATTGAAATTTCGTGTACCTGCGTGGGCCTATAACGTGTCATTTTCACGTTCACTTCTCGCTGTGAAGGGGTTTTAAAATCAATTTCCCTATGTGAGATACCGAAGTAACGGGAGTCACTACACCGAAGTCGTGGTACCAATAATAAGTTGTAGCACCCGCGCTGACTGTTCCCTCTACACGAACCAGCACCGCTCTAAAAGGTCAACACAATTGTACTTGTTCAGCTTTTATAAACAATGTATCGAAGAAAATGGCTCTGGAGAATATAATATTCTATGATTGCAGCGCTCCTTTGGGAATTATGTACAAGAATGAAACTGTGAAGCCTAAATTACCGACGAAATCCTTAACAAATTACGGTGAGACAACGTTTGTGATGAAATATCATAATGTAATCGCTATATTTTTGAGTTGATAAATTCATCTCTGAACATTAGAATACAACTAAATCTACGGACCAGAAAGAGTAGTTCGATAACTGGCATATCTTTGTGAAAAATTGTCATATGCTGACCACGTGTCGATGTCAACAATTTTTGTTACACCGGATTTGTGAAGCCGGATACAGGGGGTGGTCATTGTGCGTGCCGGTAATACACGTGTGTCTTACTAAAATATGAGGCCGGATTTAGGGGCTAATTGTGTGATAAATATATCTATTTAAGTTATAATACTTTCCAAATATACGTGATTAAATCTTGTAAAATAGTTCATGGGCGATCTGATGCATGCATCTTTTTTTCTTGTTCTGATGTGGTGTGGTGGATCAAACTGGGATCTAGACTGATGTGCGTTGCACGAACAGTCACGATATAGCGTCCTCTTTTTACAAATGTTATTTGTAAATTAGCATGATTCAAAAGGGACTGGGGACAAGTTACACAATCTTACTTAGCCCCTCTCTCGGTTAACAATCATTTTATACACATTTTAATAAAAATACAAATAGTGTCGCCGGGACAGGTAGAATAGCGCAGGGTTTTTAAGTGCTTATATGCTGTGTGGTGGTTGGTTTCTGAAATTGACGTTCTGGTGATCCGTTCTGGTGATCCATCGGAATTGATTGAATTGATATTTCCATTACTGCGGCAACCAAGGTGATCACGAGTATATGTTTCCAAAAATGGATGAATAAAATGAACACCAGAATGTCATTGAAAGAGTATACACGTGACTATGTACGTGTACGTAGTTATAGTGCCTTTCATGTGGAATGATTCATTTACTCTAAATGGATCCCATTGGCATAACAATATCAGTTATAAAAGATAGATTTCGTCAATGCAATCAGAATTAGATAACTTGAATGCATGCGTTGTGAAATATTATTCAACAATAATTTCGCAATACATTATAATGGTGCCGAAAAGTACCAAACAAAAAACAGTTTAACGGATGTTGCCGTGTTAGCTTGGATTTTGAATGTAGTTTGGTGTAATGTGTGGTTTCAAGCTAATATTTCAGAAACCATTGATATTACATGCAAAGCTTTTTTAGATTGACATGCTGTGGATTTAAGATTGAAGCTGTGCCACCACCCGTCCAGTTTGGATTTCCATTTGCAATCAGCAATCTATGCATCCTTATTTGTAAATGGAAATGACGATCTGGTGGTATGTTATAGAAGCGGAAAGGCAATACACAAAAAATAAAAACCAAAGCAAACATTCAGAACGTTATATACAATTACACTATAGACTGAAATATGAGGCATCTTGGGACTACATGCACGTCAATGTCGTACTTAAAATATCAAAAGACTGATGATTTATATTAAATTATATAGACATGTATGTCGAACATATAATCAAACAGTTGTATCACTGCTTGATACGCTTCATGGTTGTACTTTTTAGCGTTTGCGATATTTAGAATAGTATCCTATAAAAACCGACATGGACTTTGTTTATGCCAATATTGAAATAGGACAATATGGAACTAAGAAATTCTATCCGCTTGAGTTATAGACCACTGTGGTTCCAGTCCCTAATTCGTATGGAAGCAGATAGAACAACTTGGTTCTCGGTGCGACTATATTTCAGGTACTTATATACATACACCAAAGAATCGTTCAAGATATCGTTTGGGTGTGGCAACCGTCTGATAGAGATTTAATCCCGATTCCATCGGTAGGCCTACCCCAAACGGACGTTTCGTACCACTACGATACTTAGGACAGATTGTAAATCAGGTCGCAATAAAATGTTATTAAACTCAATGACCATGAAGGGCCAATTCAGTTCTCAAGCTTATTCCTCATGCCAAAAAAAAATGCAGTCATTACAAGTTACATCCACTTTGACTCAGCATTATACATTCCAGATGATATATATGCTGATAACTATATGGGAGGCCCTTTTCATATATATCAGCTGATTGCGCTTAAGCTTAAGTGAATTACACTTAAGCGTAATTCACTTACGCTCAAGCGTAATGTAGATACTGACAATACCTTACTCGTATTTAAATTCGCGCAGTACTATTTTTTGCTAAGTTTTGAATTCGCGCACTTTAAATTCGCGCACCTAGCTGCGCGAATTCAAAACTGACAAACATATTTTCGTAATATTTCCGTGATATTTTCGTATATCTTGGAGCTACATGTAATGACAGAAAACTGTTTCTGTGCTTAGTCATTGCTGGAGATAATATATGTGTATAATAATCACCATTGTGGCCGATTAACGTCGTGCAGACAATAAGCTAGTAACTACATACATCATCCAACATTTTGTTTATTAGTGTTTCGTATATACAAGTTCAACAATGTCTATATTACCATGATTTGTCACTTGGTATTTTGAGCAATGGTCTTGATAGCGGTTCGCCGAAAGTAAATAATTATATGCATACATGCATAGGCGTAATTGTCTATTCAACCGTTCATAATATATGTAAACTCAGCAACATAGCCCTCTTGTGGTTTAGATTAAACTTGGGAGTCGTACTATTTTTCGCTCAGTTTTAATTCGCGCACCGATGGGTGCGCAAAAAATGTGCTTTCGGACTGTCACTGATTTTGGGAGTCAATTAATATACGTGAATGAACTACATGTATCCGTATCAATAGCAGTGGAAACAGACAATACTGTGAAATCGCTGCATGTTCTTCACAAAGTTCACAAGAATGAAAATTGCTGGGATAATTGTTAATTTATTAATGCACACAATGGTACATATCTATGTCAATATATCCATCCTGTGAAACAACAATTGCCAATGTTGCTAATTAATAAAATACATATTAATTGGTTGTTTCCACATCGACCGAGTTACGTCGATCGTTGTGAGGAGCCAGGGTTCAAAGGGTTAAGCGTTTCCCTCTAAAAAAAACCCCTAAATTTACTCATGACATAAGACATCAATCAAACATAGGTTTGTATACACAACCCATGTTACGAGATCGACTCGCATATTCATACTCTGAGGAAATCAGTTGGAGTTAGGTATTTGCAATTCATGTTGATGTTTTTACTCTTCAGTGTAAATTATTTGCAGCATATGTGCTGAAGAGCAAATATATATTTAAGCTAACACGCAAATGATTTGCGCTGAAATGCAAATATTTGCGCTGAATCGCAAATATTAAGGAATAAATGTGAAAAAAGGTATCCCAAATAGATGAGAAATAATTATATTTTATTTTAGTTTATTTAAAAAAAATGCTACCTTTTGGTCAGGTCTGGCACATCCTGGTTTCAACTATTATAGTTGAATATGACTGGTACGACATGTACATTTATTTTGTACGTTTTTTTGGGGTAAAAGAGATGTGCATAACCCAAAACAGATATGATGAAGATTCAATGTGGTTACCAAGTAAGGCTTATCAGTACTGGTACCATATTTGTGTTAATCACAAATCATTTGGAAGCAAAGGTCTCCATATGAATATTCAACTATATAACTAGCTGATGTGCCCGACCCTTCTGGGCTATTTAAGGATTTTTTTTGTGATCGCCTGGATCCGTCTGAGCAGAATATACAGCGTTGGTCCAGAAATATGCCTATATATGAGCGTAGCTGAGCCAGGTCAAGGTCAAGGACACGGTCGAACGTGAAATTGGACCCGCCCATATTGTTCCCGGGACCAAAGTAGGCATATACATACCAAGTTTGAGTCGGATAGGTTGAGGTCCAGAAACATTCCTATATGAGCGTACATATAGGCGAGGTCAAGGTCAATGACACGGTCGCACGTGAAATTGGACCCGCCCATATTGTTCCCGGGATCAAAGTAGGCCTACACACCAAATTCGACACGGACATACTGACAGAAGTTCCAAAAATATATAATAGACTAGCAGGTTATCCCGCCACTGGCGTGGTTCGTCTAATGGCTTTGTTCGAAAAAGCAATTGCAACAGCTTCCGAGACACGTATGCTGCACCTAGGTGTAAAATTTCGTCGAAATCCGCCAGTTTTACCCGATTTGACCTTGAATTGATCATTTTCAAGGTCAAGGTTAGGTCGGGGTCACAATTTAACTCGTCCATGACACTTCCCGCACAAAAGTCCCCTAGGTAGCAAGTTTGAGCTCAATCGGTTCGAGTCTATAAAGGACACACACATATATATCATTTGTGGGTACCCGTTTCAAGGTGAAGATGACATCGGGTGGAAAAACTGACCCGATGAAAATCTCCCCGTTCATAGGAAGCCCTGAGTACGTAAGAATCACACAACACGCTCATCGTCTGGATACAGTCACGCTCACGTCTGGACCCAGACGTAAGAATCACACTACATGCATGTATGTATACGCTCTTTATCAACGACACTGTGGATACGAACGCTCTTTAACTATCAACGCGATTAACCCCACAGTGACAAGGACGGTCATTTTTGTGACTGAGAGTGGAGAACGGGTGCTCGTAGCTTCTCGAAAACGCCGCGATCGCACTGTTCCTGGGTTTTTACCCTTAGATGGGAAGTTTGGTCTCGATCGGTCCAGCCGTTTTCGATTCTATAAAGTATATATATACACACATACATATATATATATATATATATATATTTATATACGTAGTTCTCAAAATATATAGTAGAGTATGGAAATAAAAGGTATGTAGTCTTGTAATGGCGGTCAATTATTCATTGAACACCAAGCAGTAAAGCTACGCTCAATCGAATTATTTTTGAACTGCATATATAGCCGCCGCAAAGTATCATTGTGTGAAATGCATTGAATATAATGTAAGATGCAGAGACTAGCAGTAACTTTGACAGACACAATATATCTAGATGACGTCATGTACGATTTCTAGATGTCCATGAAATATATTGATATGAGTGAAATATAATGGTTTTTAGTTCAGAGACGTCTGATTGAAAATTTCGTTATGTGTGAACTAATAAGGATCCCGGTATAGATAACATGTGTCACGTGGTATTTCTATTATATATGAATATATATTGATTTGGCAACGAATTAAAATTATCGATGATTAGCCTGAATGATCAGCCTGCTCAAAAGCAAACATGTGAAGGACCAAAATTTATATTCACGATCGATACACTGTAAGAAAACAAATAATCAAATGTTTGGTTCTCCAATGTTCAAACTCGGCATTCATTAGCGCAGAAACAAACTATTAGAATTGTGTAGCAACTAACGATTTTGGACCGCCTTATTCCGCCTTTCTAAATAAGGTATTTCCACTCGCATGGAGGGTAATGTAGCTACAAGTGAGTTACATACCAAGTGACAATCAGATATACTATCACAATTATTATATCACACATATTGGCTATTTAAAATTGTAAATATACCTTTTTAAATATCAATTTCAGCAAATGTCAGTGTATTACCTTTAAAGTAAAATATGTTTTGTTACTCTATATACCTCGTGTGAATGATATATATGATGTTATGGTGCTATGTGCATTCATTATTGTATTTAAAACAAAATTTAAGATTATAGTTTGAATGTCGGTGAACTGTAAGCGAACCAACCTCTTAGCACATTCTTTCAGGAAATTGGATTGTCAGTATCATCGACCGCCGACTGTGGTATCATTAAAAACGGCTGTCGCTCTGCGGGAAAGGTGCGCTTTTGATTCCTTGAGAAAATATGTAGTCGTGATAATTAATCACGATTTGAATTGTGCGCAATGGCAGAATAGATTGGTTCAATCACGTGAGTTACCCTGTGATTTGCTGTCAATGCTATGAATACAACCAGTGTTGTGTTCGCCGGTTAGTTATGTATTGGTTACCGCATGAGGTCGAAGTCATTCATGGAAGGGTATGACCTGTTGACATGTCTACAATCCAGCCCCCGCACACCCCTCCCAATAGGAAGTCGAGGTTGTCGCCGCTCGAGACTTTACATGAATGACTCCGACCGAAGGTGGTAACCAATTTACAGACCACTGGAATGTATATATCTGCACGATATACAAGTAACCCTATACCAACAACTTTAACACCAAAATTGCACACAATTGTGGACATCCAATCGTGGCTATAGATTGGACTCTTCCGCCATGGTGGCCTCATGCATTGTGCACACATCCAAAAGCAATAGACAGAACGAAATTCAGGCACACTATTTACTTGGACCAATATCTCGGTCAGGCCGACAGTTATTTTGTCATGAGATAATATGCCGAAAAAACTGATCTAGCATCCTTTTCTATCATCCTGATGCATGTTCGCAGACGTCGGTGTTGCCTGTTTCAGCATACATGAAGATATACGAATCGGACGTGTCCGTCTCTGGTGATATATAAAGTATTAAATTAAATAAATCATAATTATGCGGAATTTGAGCTTACTAGTATGAGCTGGTTGGGGATGTACATCATTTTCAAATATTGTTGCGGTCCGCCATTTTTTTTTGCAACAGCCATGATAATGGTGCTTGAAAACATAGAATCTGCTGAGTAATCTGGTTCTATATCTACAGCTGTCCGATCGTTCCAAACATATATAAATGTATTGCTCTCGTGCTCAAGATTGAATCTATATTCGGTTGTTCGGTTTGTTTGCCGATGAATTTTATTTCCGGATTACAATGTCGGTTTTTATCATGCATGGATGTTACGCGGTGACAGACCGAGTAGGGTGTGGGTTGGCGAGAACATATAACTTGGGTCAAAATCAGTTGTGAATTTAGACCAAAATGTGTTCGGATTGTTTGACTTTCCAACCAGGAGTTACTGTGAATTTTCTCATTTCGTAAGTTATTTTACTGAAGTGGCCATCAGTTGAAGAACATCTGCAACCTTAATATATGCCAGTTTGGAAACGTTTAGGTACCGGTTGTTGGAACATTCTAACACAGGGGATGCATAATTATACATGTACACGTCCCCACACAGTGTCTGCTGTATGGGCGTGAGATGTAAGTGGAATTCGAAGATGGATACCCCATCTATAGTAACGTCCCTGATTATGTTACTGTGCATCGTGTGTGTCACAATACTCTTGTTCTACTTTTGCATGTGAAGGCCAGCGAATTAAATAGACGATCGACAGTGGACGGTCGTGATGTAACGATACGAGGTTTATCCGTAATAGCCGATAGCCGATATTTTCAATAGAATTATCGGCCGATCCGATACAGATACCGATAAGTCTTGTATGTGAAAAAGTTTGGAAGAAACAAGATAAGTCTTTTATGTGATCAAAATTTGGAAGAAATATCAGCATCAATTTGTCTATTAAATTGAAAAGTATTATCGGCAAAGAACTGATACCCTGGTGGAAAAAACAGTTTAGTTTACAATCACCAAACACCCTGGCAAAACGATTTATTTTTTGTTGCATTCGAAAAAGTTCCTCAATATTTGTTTGATTCCCTTACTGTGCCTTTCGGAATCACTCCATAATCCATTTGAGTTAATGGCTTAATTTCAATTTGCCAAACTCAAATCTTTTTCAGAAGTTGAACTTGCATTTAATAACACCTGCAATACCCCGCATAAATTGTTTACATTTTCTTTGCCCATGACAGCAGATACAAATCGCGCCTATCGAGCACTCTGATTGGATCGGATGGTTCCATCAAACAAGTAAGTCACTTCCCCCATCTTTAGTCTTCGTATACCAGAACGTCAATCAATTTGAATCAAAAGGACTTTAAACACACGCAGTTAAAAAATTGTTTAACACGTGATGTTTCTATATATTGATGTATAGCCAGTTGCGACTGCGGCAACTTTAATGCAAACTCACGCTGGTCATCCGTGTAACGAGGAATCGGATACGTAACGGCTGTCGCAACTTCCGTGTGACTAAATTGTATCGGGTTAGTCAATAAAACGGTGAGTAAATGCATTAAAAAGTAATCGACCTATATTTTAGTGTGCGTAGTGTTTTGGGACAATATTAGTCTTAATCGGTGGGTGCTAAATTTATGTCAGCGTGTCCCCATTTAATATATATAGAGGGAAGTTGTGGCAAAATCCTGAAATTGCACGCAAATTGAGGATAGGACTTAACAAAAGCCCCTATAGCTTGATGCCCAATCCTCTTTTGAACATTTTATAATTATATGTCATGTATTTACTGTTTGTAATTTTTTTCTGTTTAATTCAAATAAAATATTGTTTAAACTATTAACCAATAATAAGTAGGTCCACGCAGTTTAAAGCCTGGCCATTTAAATTAATTTTTGGTAGTCACTATTTGTCTTTAACCGTGGTAAAATGCGATCGACGGTCACCAGGACACCTGGGTTTTATTTGGGACCCCCTCCCCCTGATTTTGATCTCAAGTTTGAGGTACCAGTTGGAACAATCCAACTCAAGAGGGCGGTGCGAATGGAATTTCGAGAACTTGGAATGGGAATTTTGTCTGGCTCAATGGAATAAAGTTGGGAAAACGAGGTGGGTAGCCACCAATGGAGACGCTCTGACCACGTCTCTGTGTTATTGTCTTGTTCTCATTATGTTGTGTAAAATATATAATCTGATTATATAATGGCCATATCACAAAAAGTTGACATTTATTGTTCTTCAAACATGCCCATAATGGGCCATATATGCCTATGTCATGTCGTGTGAAGGTAAATATGTCCGAGAAAAAAACGCGTCCATCGTTACCAATTTTCGCGTCCAGTTACTTTCCCACAAAAATCTCTACGGGTCCTCGCCACAAATTGCTGAGCAAAATAATTGGATTTCTTGAAACTGGTTTACCTGGCTGTACCAAAACACAACACATACTAAAATATAGGTTGATATATTTTAAAGACATTTAGTCGCCGTTTTCCCGAGTAACCAGTGACAATGCAAACACGCCGGAGGCGCGTTCGCCGTTACTCATCCGAGTCCTCATTACACGGATGACCAGCGTGAAACTGGTCAAGTGTGACTCGTCTTTTTATAAACACTGTGAGTTTTAGCTTACTGTCATCTGTCGATATGTGGCTTATTAGTGATTCCTACTAGATGGCATCAAATGCATGCGAAGAATCGTTAATAAACTGTCGCAAGTGGCGCAGAATCAATTCCCACACCATGCATGAATAAATCATTAAATTATACATCAGTCTGATTCAGTCATAGGAGGATTCCATTCTCACACAAACGTCACGAGTGTCAGTTATTCGCTTTCATCATGCGCTACTCGGCACTTGCAAGAAATTTTAATTGTATACAGTTTATGTTTAACGTTTAATTATTAAGCATACGGAACTACGGTACGTTTTGAAATGTTTATTTCGGTCATTGGTGTACCAGCAGTCTCATATCGATGTTGTCATCATGGGTATTTCACCGGATGTGAGAGAGGGCTGACCAGTCTGAAAATAGTCGCTATTTTTTCTGGAAATTCCCGTCATTTATTTAATATTAAAGTAGCAATTAGGTGTCACAACGTTCATAAGGGACGCGACATGTATCGGTTGACGATGTTTGGCTTAAACTCGAGTTTGCAAATGGGCGTGTCATGTTGGAATGTGCTTACCAACCCGCCCATTTACCGACCTGTTTATAAATCGCTCGAGTTGATGCCAAACATTGCTAGCCGCCGAGTTAATCTGGTGTTGATGATGACTTCGAGCAAACAATATATATGGGAGAGGTGTGTAATATAGTCTGATTGCCGATATGTCCGCTCACTTGCATGTCCGTTCGTCGCTGACGGTTCACACACCCCCCCCCCCTGTCCCTTCGGTTTACGTTTCTTGGCAATAACGTTACTTCTATATTGACCTGAATGAACGAACTGAATTAAATGAATGAAATTAAATGAATGAATATTGTTCAAGATACAAGGAAGTCATTGCAAAACACGTCAATGGGCAGTTGCATGATACTGGTGAGTATGTATATGATACATTATAAAAATACATAAATAAATTCACATAACCTCTGTGGATATATATCACGCAAACACATTGTTATTTTATCAACATTAAAAGTTTTATGTTTCCGTCGAAAGAAGAAGAGCCGGACTATGTTGCACACTATGTTAATTAACTTAATATAATTACTCATAACCAGTGCAACCTGCATCATTCAACTTATTGAATTCATAATCGCGTTTCTCAATTTCGCAAATAACTGATATATCTTCAATCTTCGTATGCGTTGCATTCCATGATGAAGTACATTTCAGACTAGACACATTGTTTTTTCACACATGGGACATAGTGGATTTTCTAATAGTATTATAGGTTGTAGATGTCTGCCATTTTCCCAAGCATGTGGTTGCTCACGCGCAATCTTGAAAAAAGTTCGCGAACAATTTGCAATTGAGTATGAATGACATATGGCTTGATTTTGTATTCATTTATACATATCCTATAATTAAGTCCGTATTTTGTTTTTCCCCTCGGTCTATCGTCATTGTATCACCGTAAAAACAAGTGTTTAGATTTGTGACATATCATAAACACGATTCGGTTTGAGTTAAATCACGCGTGCCGACGTTTAAACCCTAAACACACGTATTAAAGATACATTGTCCGAATTAACGGTCCCAAATTACAAATTCTTTGGCGTCAGGAGTAAACATATTTTATTCGAGTCGAGGAACCCACCCATCAAAGCTCAGAGTGATCAGATATCGATTTTTGAAGTTTGTTATTTCTCGAGATGTGCAAGTATTTGTCTCGGACAAAATCGCGGATGAAGATGGATAACTCTAAAAATCAAGTGTAATTAATACGGCCAATTTTCGTGATACTCAAGTGATAATATGACCATATTTCGTTGAACAAAATGTTGATAAATAACACGTTTTGGGAAAATTGATACCATATTTGACAGTGGTTACCATTATTTAGCTAATATAGGCACATGCACGCGTGTTGGGGCCTGTTAGAAATCAGTTACATGGATGCGCTTATAATCGCTTATAATCTAAACACACAAACCTTCCATAATCATGTCAATGTGTTTAGTTAAACGTGTTAAGGTAAATGTGTTTAGGTGTAATTGTTTTAGGCTAATGTGTTTAGGTAAATGTGTTTATAACTAAATAACCTGCTGCAGTGGAATTATTTGTATTAATGGTAATGGATATAAAGTACATTTGCAGTATAATTAGAGCAATAGAATACCTTTTAAGAGTCTAATTTGCTGGCAGTGAGGGGTACTTTGTTACTGCAAGCTGGTTTTGGTATAATAGAGATGATATATTATGTATAAGTTTTGTGGTAATCGACAACTAAACAAATTCTTATCAAAGGTATTGCCCACCATCTCTAACACAAACTGCACCAAGCTGGCGTCTTTAAATCACATGATTAGAGTCCTCGTATCACGGAGAAAAATATATATCCATTTGGTGAAAATTGTCCGAACCTGAACGAGAATTGTTTCTGAACCTGAACAAAATCATCGGAAATATTGCGAATCTGAACCTGAACATTTTGAAATTTTCAAAGGTCGTTTTTCGGAGTTAGACAATAAAAATATCGCCGGTTTTTCATTCCGAAGATGTGTAGCCTAATCTGCCCAGGACAATACATAAATTTGCGGATCCATCAGCCCATGGCCAAAAAATTACGAAAAAGCGAACATTTCGCCGCCTCGATAAAATTTCGAAAAATTATGACGACTTGACACGCCAAATACAACATTTCGCATGCCTGTCATGCGAAAGGCATGTTACATGGGTGTTGGGCATACAAATTCCTACATAAATGTTTAAAGGTGTATCACCGAAAGATGTCGTTAATTGATGCTTGAAGACAATATATTAACTTACCGTTTATCCTGTTCACTGGGCGCCGCCATCTTGAAACGTCCAAACCTAAACGGGTATCCGACAGTGAATATAGGCATCAAAATGAATGTGGCGTGTTTAACACACATATACATGATTTGATTCCTCGTATCATTGGAAAATAACTTGAATGAATTCAGTGGAAATTGACGCTAAACATTTTTTTATCAGTTTTGGTGACCATCCCCTCCCTATCCCTGGATCAAGCGTGCACTTTTGACATATTTAAAACACATTAACATATTATACTCCATTTGAAGATGACTATACAAAATAGGTGGAGATCGGCGACTAAACAAATTATTGTCAAATTTAGCTACCCCTCCATATCTCCCAGACGCCACCAATTTAGCATCTTTAATACACACAAATAGATTCCTCGTATCATCGAGAGGAATGTGTATCAATTTGGTGGAAATCGGCTCTCCCCTTCGGTTCACCCTTGAAGCGAATTACGCCAATTTTGACAGCTAAGCTTGGGCCACACCATTGGTCTCCTGATATCATGGATATGATTATATATAAGTTTGATGGTAATCGGTGAATAAACAAATTCTTATCAAATTTGGTCCCCCATCCCTCATTCAAACGTCACAAATTTGGCATCTTTAAATCGCCTATTATATTCATTGTATCGTGGGGAAGAATGTGTATCAATATGGTGGAAATCGGCGCTAAAATATTTGTATCAATGTTGGTGCCCCTCTCGCCTTTCGTGCACTAGAAAATTGCTTTATTCTCTGATCCAATTAAATAACATGAATGAATATTGAGAAAACGAAATTATATACAAAAGATGGACAGAATAACGAAAAGTATTTATATCCAAAATATACAGTGACCTCCCAAACATCTTCATCGTCACCTCCATCTTCATCATCATCATCGTCGTCGTCGTCGTTGTCGACTTCGTTGTTGTTGTCATCACCATCATCGTCATCATCATCGTCGTCGTCATTATCATTGAAACATCATCATCATCGACATAATCACCATTAGCGTTACATCACCGTCATCGTCATCATAAGCTTCATCATCATAATCATCATCACCACCATCAGCATCATCATCAGTACAAAGTTATGTCAACAACGAATTAGCCAATGTATTCGATTGGTGCTGCTGTAATAAACTTGCAATTAATATTAATAAAAGCAACTATATGCTCATACACCCACCGAATAATGACAAAAAATGGAATACTTTGAAAATAAAGTTAAATCACAATGAATTGAATCGAATAGGGAATATTGGGCACGAATCCTCAACAAATTTGTTAGGTATCCATATTAATGAGAACTTGACGTTCAAAAAGCACGTATCCATAATCTGCTCTAAAATATCACATGCAATATATTGTATCAATAAGGTGAAACATTTTTTCCCGAGTAAAGCGTTGAAAACTTTGTACTATGCATTGATTCAAAGCCAATTAGTTTACGGTATCCAAATATGGGGACATGTTCCAGAAGTCAAGAAAATTTTTCTATTACAAAAACGAGCAATGCGTATAATATGCAATAAGAAGTATAGGAGTCACACAGACCCGCTCTTTAAAAAAGAAAATATCTTGAAAATATATGACTTACACACCATCAATTCTACAATGTTCGTGCATGACTTTAAAATGATGTACAACAAACGAGCAAAATCAACTCCAAGACACCATAATCCCCTGCTACTAGAAAAACCTCTTTAAAAACACTTCTTCGAATATTTCCGTTATTTCGTCAAAAACTCTTCTTCAAATCTCTCCGTTATTTCGTCAAAAACACCTCTTCTCATACAAATCACCGCTATTTAGCAAATTAACATTATTTATAGAGTTATTGCCCTTCATGCAGGATTAACAAAACATGTCTTCATTTAGTGGACAATCTTAAGCTCGCGTGCCACGCGTGGTTGGATTGTCCATTTATTAATGACCATTTTAGGTACCGATTGTCCATTTATAAGTGGACAATCCTTGAAGAATTGCCTGTTTTATTTCCACCACCGCGTCCTCGATCATATCAAAGGCTACAATACCAATACCACGATGACTACAACGCAAGCCATAATATCGACACATTAAAGGTGAACAAGCATATTTGAAGTAATGGACACTCATGCCGAGTCTGCGCCTCCAATCTATGATGGTATACACACACATAATTATCACATTTAGTTAACATTCTCCCTTAAACCTCACTCAACAAAAAGCCCTTCCGGCGAATCATATGTATTCATATTTATTTGTATTGTTACTACAAAAGATGTATAATCTCTCCCCAGAATCCTATGAATCTATGTGTATGAAATAATAATTCTGAGTCGGATGAGACATCGTGATGAGCTTGTGTTCTGAGATTTCATCATGAGAACTTCTCTATAATCTGAATACTATTCTCTCAATCTTCGTTTGAAACTAAGACATGCAGAAACTTCTCTTACTTTAGAACATGTGACAAGAACGTAACGTTTCCGGGGAGAGATAAAGCGATATAGTGATCACTCGTCTGGACTGGCTCACAAACTTATAAACACTTTTGAAAAAAAAATGCCCTGAACATTTTGTCTTATATTATTTGTTATATATACGATTAGCCTGTACGTGTACGTGGATATGAATATGAATAATACTCACGCTATCTGATAAATTATTTGTATAATGATATTTGTTATGGGGGAAGACAGCCCGGCAGGGCTATGTTCTCCCCAGCAATATACTGAATTATTCTAGTTATATGTTAATTTGTAGTACTATTCATATGTGTATTGTAAATACAAATATCCTATCCTATCCTATCATCGTCGTCGTCGTCGCCCTTCTTGTTAACACATCATAATCGCTTCATCTGCACCATCATCACCACCATTCACAACAACAATGACAACAACAACTAAAACAACAACAAGAAGCTAGGAGCGCACCAGACTATATATAATTATGTGTCACGACACTCCGGACATGTGCGTGGACAGCCGAGGAATATATTCGCCC
The DNA here is from genome assembly GCA_032622095.1 of Siphonodentalium dalli. Lineage (NCBI taxonomy): Eukaryota > Metazoa > Mollusca > Scaphopoda > Gadilida > Siphonodentaliidae > Siphonodentalium > Siphonodentalium dalli. Next base: position 60,070,715 of record CP136067.1, read on the forward strand.
ATAATCCATTTTCTCAGAGTATGGTTTCAGACTCCGAACTTCCGTGTAAAATGGGTTTCTACTAAAGCCGCTTTCACATGTCCGTTTTCCGGATGCGTTTTCCGGATCGTTTTAAGCATAGATAATATAGTTGGACCTTTCACACATGTCAGACAAACGCATCCGGCAATTTCATTTATTGACTCGGACTAAAAATGGCCTGTTTATCGATACCCCCATTATACGTGTGTTTATCTTTGAAAAGTTATTCTTAAAATGCCAAAGGGGAAAGAGAACGATCTCAACTTATCCGTAGTGTCGGGAAATGTGTTCACCTATATACGACCGGAAGCATATAGAAGTCATCACGACTCACATTAGTTAGTTTGCGTTTGGTTGCATGGATGGGGCGATACTAAATTTGGACCCCCCCCCCCCGGGACCATATATATAGTCACTATATGCATTGCCATGATTTTTTCTCATAACACATGACAGATGCGTATGGAGATTAATATAACTTATATACAAAAACTGGTATCAAGTATATATACCATATACGATGGAGGACATTGGTATTATACATATCATAGTCATGTCACATTTCAGATACAAATGCTGATGTGTTAACTTGTTATATTGGTCTGTATTTTTGGAATGTAATTGAAAATGTAATTGAAAATGTAATTGAAAATGTAATTGAAAATGTAATTGAAAATGTAATTGAAAATGTAATTGAAAATGTAATTGAAATGTAATTGAAATTACACCCTTTTCTCAGTGTAATTAATTACATTCAATTACATGTAATTGAAAAAACCTTCAATTACAAATTACATCCAATTACTTGGGAAAATGTAATTAATTACATTCAATTACAATTACAAATTACAATTACCCCAACCCTGCTAGTTAGTTAATTAGTTAGTCACAATCACTTCTTCTGGGGACAAATGTGCGACAAATTAATGGATCGAATTTCCGGTTCGATTATGAAACACAAATATGTCGGTTGATATGTGGGAGGTTATATCGTCTGTGGTATTTGAGTGTCGATGCACTTCTGATCCGGGTAATCGATGAGGATAGTATCAATCTGATAGCATGTCATGTCTGCATTTGTCGCGAACAAACGATAAAATTGCCTGATATTGCGATTTATGGATTCTGTGCATGCATGTCTCGGTGTACATTTCGTGACATATGCGATCGTATTACAGCTTCGTTTTATGACTTCTGTCCCTGGTTCCTATGTACCCGGACTGTCTTTAGGTACGTGAGCCTCTACCTCAATTGTTCATTTCTGAGTGCTGCAACATATGGTTACGACCACCGCCGGTAACCGGAATGGTTATAGCAGAGGATAGGCTTATAGCAGAGGAAACAAAAATGCATGTTTTCACACCGCTCTTGGTAGCCCAAACATCCACAAAGTTATTTCACTCTTACATTGATCAACCATTATCATATTTCCAGCTGCACTGAAATTATTTTGAGACACCAAACCCGCCAATTTTGCGTGATTATTTGATCCAGAATACACTTAGAACCTTATTATAGAGAATGGCTTGTGCATTTCAATGGCATCAACAAGTCTGAGTAGAGCATCTCATCAGTTCGCTGTGGCAAAAAAAAAGATGTCGTCACTTTCTTAATTTGTGAGCGTGTTATATAGTAAACCTGTCGGGTTGTAGCAACTGCCATACATATAATTCGATGGGAGCGGGTTATAGGAATTCTACCCGCTCTGTCGAATATTTCAGTGAATCGATCTTGCATCAAAATCGCATAACACGCACTTGTCCAGCTGCTTCCAATATGGCTCTTGTAACTTGGGAGGATGAATAACCAAACATATATCCGGTGCAGAATAATTCCGATATGGCACGTCGATATGGCGCTGAAAAAACGTGCACTAATTTTCTTTTTTATAACGTGCGACTTTAACGCAAAACTAATGTTGAAAGAGGGTAGGTGTCTTTTTGTGAACGGAAAAAAAATGCATATGTAATAATTGGCTTGCTCAAGATATGTACACAAAATATGGTTATTTTCTTGTTATTTCTCCCATAACTAACATTATATTATGCTTGCAAACATGTCATTTTGATGCTTGCTATGTTATTTCTATGAATGAATAGATTTGGAATGTGATTGTGACCTTACTCTTCTGAGCTGTCAACACGGTTATTTAAGATTTGTGAAAAATAATCTCAATTATCACAGAGTTATCATATTTATAAAAAAGACTAATTCTGGTAGACTAGGCAAACATTTCCTTGAAACATCCCATGGCCTTCAGTTTCATTACACGTCATGCAACAGTGAAAAAATTTGTCTTTAATATGCATATATCTGACAAGGGTCTAATATTGCAATAGCACAGCCAGCGGCCAGTTGACAGTTACCGATTCATGCAAAGAAATGGTTACATTTTTGATTGCACTGCTTGTGGTGAGGGATTTGGACAAGATCCCTTAACTAAAGCACGCAAAAGCAATAGAACCCAAAAGGTAACCCATTCTCTCGAATTTAAATCATGCAGTAGCCGGTAACTTTCAACATTCGGTACTATTGTAAGATTGTGCAAGGACGAGAGTGTAGCTTATATGTTTATATAAATAATTAGGTTAATCAAAATTGTTAATAATATCAAAAGAACACGAAACAACAGCCATTTTGTTTCATATCAGCTATTAGAGTTCTTGTATATCTTGTTCAATGTCTTGTTTTTTTTAAATATAAAACTGATGTTCTGGTATAAATAGCTGCATTTCTTAGGTTGTTTTTGGAACACGTGGTAATTTTCAATTCAGAGAGTTACTTCAACGTTGTCTTATTTATAGAAATATACGTTTAGTGTTATGACTTATATCTTGTGGCATGGACCTGTGATTTGTACATAGGCAGAAACCTGTTGTTTTTTTTTCCTGTTCGATCTCGTCACCACCACCAACGTTTGATGAAAAACGATAAACAAAATAGCAAGATAAGACAAAGGGTGTGAAATGTTTTTAAATAACCATGTAGTGCAGCGGCCAAACGCTAAAAGTGGTCGGGTACCTCTACCCACGGTAGAACAAGTTGAATTAAAATTTGTTTGATGGAGAAATATATACTCTTGACGAAAACGATAGTGAAAAATTACGGAATTGGTGGTGGCTATTGTCAAATCGACGATGAACGATACCCACCAGTGAATTTTTCCAGAAATTAACGACTTTGGTAAAGCAAGCCCTGCGGTTATGTCCTAACTTATTTGCCAACATTGATGGTGTTAAAATTACTACATCATACTATATCTCTACTTGATATGCAAAAAGTGTTGGTTGATTTAGATTTGCCTGCCATTTGGAGCCGAAACGCTTATTTGTTTGCTGAAAAATAGCTCTTTTTCACAAAAATATTATTTGTCAAACATTATCATTCAAACGAAATGTTTAATCCATATGGTGTAGTAGTTATCTGACAAGCATACGAAGAAAGAATTTAACAGAAATTTCGAACGGTTTGCGAGATACTGGATTTAGCTATCCCTCCCCCAAACACGTTTTTGGTCGAAAAACTTACATATTTTTGATAACGGCTTTACAAACATTTTCTAATTGATCTTAATGGGACCCAAAATTAATCTCGTACGGAAAGTTTTGTCCAGAGATACCGTTTAATTGATTACAGATGGGTTCGGGCTTCCAAACCTCCAGTTACAACAACAAAATATTTTATTGATAACAGCTAATTCTGCATGCATTATAACATCGATTTTATAGTACTAAAATATTTGTTATAAACAACACATGACCAACTATATAATTAATATGGCTCAGTAGTTATCTGGACATCACAAGTAGAAAGAATTTGACAGAAATTGTGAACGGTTTGCCAGATATTGGATTTACCGAACTCGTTTTTGTTAACTGAGGGTGTGGACAAAATGGTAGTATTATCCGGAAATACGCATGCATCTGTTATGGTTAAATGGTTCCCGAAAGCCTATGCTGCCCGGGGGCTAATAGGCGTACCCTTGCAACCCCCTGGGACTTAACTTTACCCCACTCATTTTGTTCCTTATTATGTCCTTCAACTTTTAAGCAATGTTAACAAGAAGAAAAAAGTGGCCGTATAGACGTTTTTAGACTAGGACCTAAGTCAGTTGGATGCAAATTATAGCGGGAAATCCAGTAAAATGTATACAAATGTATATATTTTCGAGAAGATAAGACATAATGACACTTTTATAGGGAAAAATTGAAACTCCATATCCAATATGGCTGCCAAAATGGCCGCCAGAAGTTGAAAATATGACGTTTTCTCACTTATATCTTCTAGATCAGTTTATTCTGTTTGGAACTGGTTGAGAAATTTGACTTTATTTTGTATTGTGTATATTATCTAATCACTGGAACAATGAAATGTGCAATTATTGGGGTCCTAGCCCCTAAGCTTCCGATCCATCAAGAAATCGATTTTACAGAATGCGGTATAAAATTTCACAAAAAATTACAATTGGGATTCTAGTCATATTTCAACAAGAAATGAACAGAACTTTGTAATGTAATCGAGGTTTATCATTACCTATGAATATTCCAACTTATTGGAACCAAAATTGTGACTTTGGCTCAAAATGGCTGCCAAAATGGCCGCCACAATATGGAAAATGGTACATATTGCCCCAGCGTGCCCTGCAATCGCTTACAATTTGTGGTTGATATATACAATTGGCTATTCTGCCTTCTATACATTGAATTCTAACATGTCTGGTGCATCGTGGTTAATTTTTTCTATTGTCACCACTGATATCACAAGAAATATTGGATTTTTCTCTCACAAAAAATCACTTTTCAGGTTTGGACAATTTTTTCAAGTAAAATGTAACTACATTTGGTATGAATGGTGTTTATTGTTTTGGTCCATCTTTAATGTGTCACACTGCGGTGTTTATAGTCCAAATTGCTCAAGATGGCTTCCAAAATGGCAACCAAAATTAGTAAAAAGTTCATTTTTTACATATATCCCGAAAATTATTCTCTGCGTTTTCCGAAAAGGTAGCAAATTGTGACTCACTTGGTTGTTGTACATGTTAGATAATTAACTGACAACTACATGTTCTATTCTGGTTGTCCCAGTTCCGTATGTGGCATGACAAATACATTTTAAAGTTGGAGTATGGAATTTTGCCGAGAACCACTTTTGTGATTCTGGCCATATTATTGAAAGGAAATCGGCAGAACTTTGAAACGGAACTGAGATGAACCACAATCTTTGGCTATTCTGGCCCATTAGGATTAAAAAATAATCAACTGGATACAGGGTGGATGCCAAGATGGCAGCCAGGGATTTAATGTATGATCATATGTGAGGTGAATAGGTATACAGGGAGTTATTGTATGGTCATGAATGTTGTGAATAGGCACACAATGAGTGACTATATGACTATAAGTGGGGTGTTCATGGTGAGATGTATAGATATACCAGGAGTGGCTCTATGGTCATGTGTGAGGTCAATCAGTATACATGGTGCGGCTACGGTGTATGGTTGTTTGTACCCAGTACGGGTGTGCCAGATGTAGCTATGTGGGCATTGGTGTTGTGAATGGATATAACGAGTCCCTGGAGTAAGCTGGATGGTCATTGACCAGCGTGTGGGTATATAGGGAGTGCCCTTTTGGTAACGGGCGGGTTGTGTATTTTTATATATGTTGTGGTTGTATTAACATTGTTGGGTATATAGGTAGTAGCTGTATGATCATGTATGGCATGTATTAGTATAGAGTGAGTTGCTGAATTGCCATGCATGAGGTGTATATGCAAGTATGGATGGTATGAGTGGTCATGTGTGCGGGTATTGTTATATCGGGAAGGGCTGACTGGACATTGGTGAGGAGTATATGTATACCTTGATTTAATCTATGGTCATGGATGGGCTGTATATGTATATATCGAGTGGTTCTATGACTATGTTGTGGCGAATAGGTATACAGATAGTGACTGTATGGTCATGGTGAGGTGAATATGTATACAAGGAGTGAGTGTATGATCCTGGATGTGGTGAATATGTATACAGGGAGTGACTATATTCCCATGTGTCAGGTGCAGGAGAATACATGGTGTTCCCGCATGGTGAATCTTGACTGTATGGTCATTGTGTGGTGTGAAAGGGTACAACAAAGTATGGCCGTATGATCATGGGTCAGGTGTACGTGTATACAGTGGGTGACTATATTGTCATGTGTGTGGTGTTTATGTAAATATGGAGTGACTATGAGGTAATGGGTGGGTACATGTGAAACCGTTGGTGTTTATCGCTTGTCACAATAACTCAAGGATATATTAATCAATAGAGATAATAGAGGTAATGTCAGAGAGTTCTCCATCTTGATGTTGTTCATGTACATTGGAGGAAATTGATAGCCACACATTACCACTTAGTCACTCCATATATACATAAACACCACACACATGACAATATAGTCACCCACTGTATACACGTACAACTGACCCATGACCTTGCAGCCATACTTGGTTATACCCGTATACACCACAAATGACCATACAACAATGAGTCACATTGCAGGCACACCTGGTATAGTCCTACACATGACCCATAGCCATATAGTCACTCCCAATATACATATTCACCACATTTCATGATCATCCTTGTATAACATTCACCTCACCATTGGCCATACGGTCACCCCCTGCTTACCTATTCTCCACACCATGGCCATATAGTCATTCAAGATATACATAAACACCACAACAATGACCATATAGTCACTCCAGGTATACATATGCACCTCACCAATGACCATATAGCCACTTGCTTCATGCACATACCCTCACCCATGACACCAGGTATACTCCTTCACCTGGACTATGACCATAAAGTCATCCCATGTGTACCTATTCAAAACATGCATGCCTGATCATGGTCAATCCTTGTATACATATTCACCCCACATTGACCATAAGTCACTTCTTGTATACGTCACATCATAGCCAAATAGCCACTCAAGATATACTAATACACCAATTATACTAATACACCTGACACATGGTAATATAGTCACTCCATGTATACATATCCACATTCAGGATCATAGTCACTCCTTGTATACCTATTCATCTCACCCTTGACCTTGTATGCCTATTCACGTCAATAATCACCATACAGTAACTCCAACTTTAAAATTGATTTGGCATGCCCCATACGGAACTGGGACAATCGGAATAGAACATGTAGTTGTCCGTTAATTATCTAACACATATAATAACCAAGTGAGTCACAATTTGCTTCCTTTTCGGAAACGCAGAGAATAATTTTCGGGATATATGTAAAAAATGAACTTTTTACTAATTTTGGTTGCCATTTTGGAAGCCATCTTGAGCAATTTGATCTATAAACACCGCAGTGTGACACATTTAAGATAGCCCAAAACAATAAACACCATTCACACCAAAGGTAGTTACATTTTACTTGAAAAAATTGTCCAAACCTGAAAAGAGATTTAAAATTGGATTTTCCCATAACAAATCCTAACAAATAACTAGCCTCAAGTCTTTAAAATTGGATTTTCCGTACGTTATACCCCACAAGTCATGCAAACAAAAGATCGCACCTCACAAGTACCCTGTGGTGCGTACGGACGGACAGACGAACGGACGGACGGACACCGGCTATTTTAATAGTCCCCCGAAAAACAATTCTGGGGACAAAAAGGATCAGCAGCCATACCCACAAGCTACCTGCATCATAATGTAGCATATATGCTACAAAGATGCATGCACAGCGGGACATTTTCTAACTCTATTGTAATTATATAATTTTCTATCTGCAGTATGTTCCAATAACCAATGATAAGTAGAATATTTACGAACGACTGATTACGTGGCAAAAACGAGACTCCCGAATTCAAACTTTTCCTCACAAAGATGAGTATTTGTTTTGTAATAACGAGCAAGTTATGTTCAATTACTCAGCTTTTTATAACATGAGTAGGTCCCACAAATTCCATACATATCTACCAGGTATGAACATCATACAATAATACTGGAAAACTGTATACCATTTAAATTACTAGAAGAATTAAATGAACTGTATTTTACATCAATGAAAACCATCGAGAACTGAGGGAATTGCTTTTTTGTCAATGCATTTTTCCTTGGCAGAATCCGGATCCACCCGATAATAATTGTGTCATAAAAATACATGTTGTGTAAATGTTGGAACTGGGTGTCCCCTTCTCTTGATTAATGCCAAATATAGGTTGTTCCAGTTTATAAGCACGAACACCTATATTCATATTACATGTAGTAGTAATAAGTTGTCTTTAAACGTGAAAGCACATGTCAACGATGAAAGCAACAAGCTCTGACGAAAGTAACTATAGGTAAATATATATGCGAACGTCTGGCACGGTTACTCGGCAATCAAAATTGTAATTGGTCTTAGAGATATTGAAATCATATACACGTAAATCTCAAATAGTTTTAATTCTAGAAATATATATTAAGTTCACTTGGACATGGATCAATCTATAATTTCAGGCTCATTTCACAAGTATAATACGAATAGACTTCACTATAGTATCTCTTAATAACACATTTACACCACTTATGAGTGTCTTCGCGAGTGGGGTAGACCGGCAAACTCACGAGTGGTGTAAATTTATTATTCAGAAATACTATAGGTATATTTAATTTATACCAAGGTATATTTAATTTATACCACGATCTCAATAAAACATATTAATCCTTAGATTGCCAGTTTAAATGTAACAATTCCAACTATATAGCCCCTATTATTCCCACGCCTCTGCTGTCGGTCCAATCGGAAAGGTCCAGAACGTTGCGTAATTGCGTACTAATTTCCACCAGGAAAATTTAAATGAAATAGTATAAACTGCTGAAATTGAATGTTATGATTGGTCAAATGTTCAGGTCAACTCTTTGTAGTGCGTACTGTTGAAATATACCGTTCCATTGGAAAATGCATATGGAATCTATATTCGCAAAATAGCGATTTATACCCAAAGTACCAAATAAGGCTACTGCTTATTCCGTCGATTTTCACATAATTATAGTCCAGGAGATATTTGTCGACATCTCCACCATAGGACTCAACTTGCAATGACCCCACTAATTTTCTTCCTTAACGTCTCCTCTATTTTTTTTTGCTGATGTTAACAAGAAAAAAATGAATATGCCGTATCATTGTTCCCTATCCACATATATATATAATTCGCGTAACAATAACGCCCAATGTAAGAAAGGAAAGTAATTTATGCGGTTTTTTTCTTCAAATGTATGCCGCCATTTTAGCCGCCATCTTCGATTTGAGAGTCAATTTATTACTTCACCTCAGTATTTCCAACTCAACTGTAGGCATGGCTGTTGTCAAAACGCCCAATGATGTGAATATGAGTGATTTTCGATGATTTTTTTAAATCTGTCCGACATTGTGGGTGCCATTTTGAATTTGGGGGACTTTTTGTTGGATGTGATATAAGGAGTGTACTTCGCCCCAGTGTTCCCAATTCACAACAGTAAGCATCAGTCATTTTCGGCGATTTTTCAATTTACTGAAATAAGTTGAGTAGTATCACCCAAATCCAAGATGGCGGCCAAAATGGCCACCATCTTGGATTTGGGTGATATTACACAACTCAGATATAAGAGGAACCCTTGCCCGCCTATCTCATACACACCTATATATGTGCTTGGTTGAGTTATAATAACACCAACATCCACTGGTTCGAAACAGGCATAGCGTTATCAGCGTTGATTCGGCTTTGACCGGTTGATACCGGCATTTGGAAAAACGTGATACTTTTACTAAAGTATCCGGCTAGGAATGTATATGATGGTCTCATTATTTTGTGTGTCAATGATTCTTCTATACGAGAAATGTATAAAAGCACACCAAGATGCCCATGTTTTGGCACAGACAAACGATAGTTGGTGAAATGGAAAACATTTCACATTTTGGACGCCATCTTGGCCGCCATATTGGATTTTGGTGTCGATGGTTTGGCTATATTGTAAGGGTTGTATATTAGCATAACAAATCGAGCGGAAAACAAGACCGCATGTGATACTATCTTTATTATAATGGGGATCAAAGAGATCTGGTACATATTAAGCAAAATGGCCGCCATGATGGACGCCAACTTGTCTAAAGTCACAATTTTTTTTCTTGTTAACATCCGAAAAACAAAATTAGAGGAGACATTAAGGAAGACAATTTTTGCTGTGAAGTCCTGGGGTGTGCAGAGGTCGACCAATATATCATGGACTAATATAGTTAAATGTTCGATCGTGATATAAATTCCCCATCGTCTATTTTAACGAGTTTCAACTTTTATTTGAATAGTCACAGGCGGGATAAATTGCTTCGTTTTAATTGGAATGATAATGGGAACATTTGAATTTGCTTGTGTGGAATGGTGGCATGATAATGATTATGATAACTAAGTTATTCTCGCTCTATGGTGTATGCTGCCTCGGCGTATTCTTTGATGGCGTGTGCATGCATGCGCCCATCGTATGTAATGGCGGTGCAATGGAGCCATATTTCATTATTAACGAGGGTGAGTATACCCAGTCCTTCCATTCCACGCGGAGGTATGTCACACAATGACACATATACGTATATTCCGTCCATGACATTTACTTCATTCATCTTCCGAGTGGTAATGGAACACATTTGGAGCAGAATCCGAGCTGGATACACCGGGTAACAACTCTCTGTGGGTTTTCATTTCGTCCAATGCAGATATTCGGGCACCCACATTTGGCTGCTGATGAAAAAAAAAATAAGCATGAACACAGTCATGATATGCACAACTATATAATGTCTCGCCATAATACATTCTATTCATTACCAAAAGCATAACCTTCTCATTTTCCTCTGAAGTAATGTTTACCTGTATAGTAGTTTTCGCTAGAATACGAAGAAACGAACAAGGACATTTTCACCGAAAGCGAGTAATCACCAGAAATTTAAACTTGAGATAAACAAAATTAACTTTGAGCTCAAAATTTCTATTGTGAACTCCAAAATATAACTTCTACATCGAACGAGAAATTTTATATTCGAATTATAAATATTAACTTGAAACTCGAAATTTTGCTTCGAAGTCGGAACTATTATTATAAATTTCATTTTTGTGACAGAATTTAACTGCTGCCTCAGAATTTTATATATATATATCTTTATTATATGGCTGTAATTATTTTCACTAAATACCAGCATTGTTTGGTGATAGTTTTCCGATAAATCGGATCATGATAGTATCGTGATACGATTCCATATCGTGTCTGAATCAGAACGAGGCTCCGGAAATGTCTTCAATTGAGAAATTTCTTCTTGAAATTGTTGTTGATTAAATTGTTGCGATTCGTTCATTAAATTTGAATTCAACTTATCACCTTTTTCGCAATAAAAGTTCAGAGGTTGTTTGAAATAATTAAGTTCAATTGGTCATATAATAAACATATTATTACTACAGTGAAGTGATCCGAGTCTCCACATCACGTCTCGTTGAGAAGGTGAGATCACGGATCAGACTCGCAGCCTGCGAAAGCTCGTCTGATCCGTGATCTCACCTTCTCGACTCGGCGTGATATGGAGATTCAGATCACTTCACTGTAGTGATAATCTCTATGTATATCGATATTTCGTGTAGTTATATCGACCTATTGTATTCCTCCTTCCATGCTCATTACGCATACATCATTTGCAGGCACGCTTGATTAATACCCGTTCATAACTATGGCATACGAAATGCACTCTATAAGCAACAAATTAAAGATGTTCAATCCGATTGGAATCAGTAAACCACCAGATGCACGTTTTCTATATGCCACAAAATAACAAGATCGGACCCACGAGCCACATAATATGAAGTTTTGATATCCAGACATCGACTTTCAAAAGAGGAAGTCTGCACAAGTTTTGAATTTTTCTCAGCATACCAACAAATCCAATGATCACCTCTTATAAAGAGCGTCAATGCTCTCGTCGCCCAAACTCGGTAGATAATAAAGAGCCATCTCAGTTATAAGCGTTAGTGGTCGTTTCGACGTATAAGAAAATACGAATGATTTTGTCGATTTTCGCCATTAATGTGATTCGAATGACGGTGATTTCAACTATTCTCAGGCTCTTAGCTTTGGAAATTCAGAATCATAGTTTATAGTGACGAATCGGACCATGGATCTAGATGTAGAATACTACACAATTTCATCTATTTCATGCTATGAAACGACACATTTTAGATATTGTGTTTTATTACATTATCCTACCCTTATTCCATTCAATAAACCCATTCTATGAATTATGATAGATAGATAGATAGATCTTTATTGCGCGACCACAAACAAATACATTTGGGTATGGCAATATACATGTGCATGTACACATACAGAAAATAAAGAAAACCAAACATATAACATATACAAGCATAAATTCTGAAATATAAAGTTCTTGTCTAGCATTGGCCCGTTATTGTCACATTATTCGCGTCTTAAATAAGAAGCTGTCTAAATAAAATTATCTTCAGTGATATGATATGAAACGTTCGATGGCTTCCAATATTTTCCAACAGACTCTAATGAATGAAGAGTTGGACAGTTTATTTCATTAAATATACGCCATTAAATACGTCAAAGGGTCTTTATTTATCTGAGACTATTTCTTTTCACGGGCAAACAACGCACAGTCACGTGAAACGACACCGCAGTCCTTATAGAAGCCGATGTTAAATACGCTTGCTATTGTTCGATTTAAGTATGTTTTAGCGAGGTTTTTGGTCATGTAATAAATAGAATCTACAAATCGTCCCCTGTTTGAAGTGGAATTTGCAAAACTCGTCCAAAGGCTCGGTCCAGACATAATTTACTGGACTCGTCTTGTAAATTCGGCTATAAACTGAGGACTCGTTTATTATATTACTGTCATTATTTTCACTGAATACTATTGTTTGGTGAATCGGATCATGATAGTATCGTGATCTGATTACATATCATGTGTCTGAATCAGAACGAGGCTTCTGAACAATGTTCAATTGAGACATTTCTTCTTAAAATTGTTGTTCTTGATTAAATTGTTGCGATTCGTTCATTAAATTTGAAATCAACTGATCACCTTTTTCGCAATGAATTTCAGTGGATAGTTGTAATAATTAATTTCGATTAGTCATATGATAAACATATTATTACTACAGTGAAGTGATCCGAGGCTCCACATCAAGTCTTGTTGAGAATGTAAGATCCCGGATCAGAATCGCAGCCTGCGGCAGCTGGTATGATCCGGGATCTCACCGTTTAAACTCGGCGTGATTTGGAGAATCAGATCATTTCACTGTGATAATATATATGTATACTGATTTGTCTACCTGCTATTCTTGTTTGGCGCTGAATTTCCCTCCGTTCTGCCCTCCACCTTCTCTCGCGTGGTGTCATTTGTGCAGCACACAAACTGAGTATCATAACGATGACAAGATGTATTCGTAGCTGTGTGAGTAGCATTCTACAAAATTAAATCATGCTTCGTCAATATTTACATGGTATATGCGGGTAATGTAAATGCAAATAACTTGCAATACATAGAGAATACCTACAGTTTTGTTTGAATACTGAAATATCTCATTCGTATCTGGAAAGAAACTTCGAGTTTTCACGAGCCACGAGTGAAAATTAGATGTTTCTTTCCACACACGAATGAGATGTTTCAGGTACCGTATTCAAACAAAAACTGTAGGTTTTCTTTTTATTATATACGCCTTATTACTGCTCAAAGTTGCTATATTATGCATGCAGCATTCTCACTTTTAATACGACAACAAGTAAAACAATTCACAGAAAGCAACACCTGGTTGACCCAAATTTCTTACACCGATCAGCTGATAGTACTTAGCAAAACCGATATCAAGTGATGACGTCATGGCGTCATTCGGCAAGCTACAGTGAAATAACAAAATGCTACAATGAAACTAGAATGCACTCAGAGAGATGCCAACGTGCGCAAAAATGTAATAAACAATAATTTAAAAAATAATTTCACTGTATTTTACTTAATTTATTTTATTTTATTTAATGTTAGCAAAAAAAGACAATTACCATTTCTCATCTCATCACAGATAAAAGGCAAATTACTATATTAATCATTTAAGTAATTAAAACCAATTCCATGTTGCCGAAAGGATGAGACTTTAATATCGATTAAATTGTTTTCAGCGGCATATTTTCATTTTCATTTTCCGATAGTCAAAGTTGACAAAAGGAGCAATTATAAGAAATAATTAATACCATTTGTGTAAATGTCATATGTAGGTCTATGTAGGTCCCGAAGGAGTCTATAGACTCTTTGGTGTAGAGTTCTGATGGAGAAAATGTAGGTCGATCTATTTTTGTCATAACTCTGACGTATTTTGACCTGGGAGAAAAAATCGAAATCGAGGCTCACTACGAGCATGCCAGTTTTAAATATAGAAACAGGGAATCCGAACAAATGGCGATATCGGCGACAAACAAATAATCGAAAACAACACATAAGATAAACATAGCAAAAACGCGGCACAGTAAAAATGTCAGAACGCCACGAGGTTTTACGTCGTTTTTGGTGACGTCATGGAGTGAAACGGAGTAGGGTGACACCAAGCTACGTACGAATCTGTCTGATCGCCATACTGTTGCGCGAGCGCACGTAATAACGAAACGTTATGTCACTATATTTACACTCCCACGTGTGTGAGTGAGTTTATTCGGCCCAATGCCCGGAATAGCACAGGAAATGCTCATAGAAGTGCCTTCCTTCTACATTTGGTCCCGTGAGTGGATGACTCGAATTTTGATCAGGTAATTTTGCCAGAGGTCTCAACTCCGATTAGTAGATGGTCATAATATCGTGTAGAGATATCGACTCCAAGGAAAAGAGGTTAATAAGATCGTCTAGAGATATGACTCCGATGAACAGAGGGTCCTGAGATCATCTAGAGATATGACTCCGAGGAACAGAGGTTAATAAGATCGTCTAGAGATATGACTCCGAGGGACAGAGGTTAATAAGATCGTCTAGAGATCTCGACTCCGATGAGTAGATGGTCATAATGTCGTGTAGATATATCGACTCCAAGGAATAGAGATTAATAAGATCGTCCAGAGATCTCGACTCCGATGAACAGAGGTTAATAAGATCGTATAGAGATATGACTCTGAGGAACAGTATTTCTGATTGCCACAAGCCAAAAAAAAACCCACAATATAGTTGTAAAAATCATATATTTAGGAACATGTCCATATCTGAGCAAAGCTCGCGTGCGAATGAATCAACTGTGACATGATAGCACCAGTCAGCAGTCGTCACTTAGACACGCTCTCACTCGAGATTATTTACAGCTCCACACTTTGACTGATTGTTTGACAATTCTAAACCGCGATGAAGAAAAGACGGATTCGTCATCTCAAGTTTAGCCTCGATAACGTGACGGTACGGATTGTTGCACACGCGACAGCCATTAACGTCGGATCCAGATCCGACGATGTGCCTAGCACAGTGTCATCGCTGGATATGACACCGTAGAGGAGCGGAGGTACGATATTCGTATATTTCAGCAATAATTTCAAATTAGTTTTTGCATTGAAAAAGAACTCAATGACCTATTGGCGAGCGCGCACTTAGTATACTGCTCGATGGTTGTTCCGCAACATATATGTAAGTAGTTATTAGCTGTACGAGGGCGATACGGGGGTCCGGGCTGTGAGTTTTTTTTATTGGGGGCACACATTTATAATTCCGGCTGAATCCGGCAAAGTATGGGTTAATATCGCCACTTGTGTTCGGCCGTGAGCACCGTGTGTGTATCGCTGGCTTTATATGACACCGCCGCATGGCTATCAAGATCACCAATAGACATCACAAGGGCGGTCCGGGCTGGTCCGGGCGGTGTTTAGTCACACCGCTGATCGCTGATTGATTAAACTTGGAATCACGCGTAAATTGTGTAGGTGCTCTCAATTATATTGATGTTCAGCGTCTGTTTTCGAAGTTTTGGAACAGTTTATCCCGGAATTGTGTGTTGTAATTGGAAAATATAGTTTTTACTCGATCGATGGGCGTTGGAATTCTAAGAATGTGGTCAGGGCGTTTGTGAATTATGATCGTTAGAAGTGAGGGGTATCTGAAACGCGAACTTCCTTATTAAATATGTATTGTTTATCAATGCACCTTTTAAAGTGGCGCGCTCGTTTTAAACTAATAATTTTTTAATTTATATTTTACTCGTATTAACGATACGTCCCTGTGTCACTGGCATCAGTTTGCAATTTTGACGCTGTGAGCTAGAGCTTGTTCACAATTGGCATAGCGTTATCTCTCCCTATATTACACTGAAAACGTCCACTAACGACCGCTATTAAAATATTTTCACGTAATATTGGTCAATAATTATTCACGTCTATTAATTCGGATTCGCATATAGTTCTTCCCTATTGAATGATACCGACAGTGGTGTCTGTTAACTGTTGACAAATACGTATATCGATTTTAAAATGACAAGTTCAGAGTGAATTCACTTATATTGGATGCAATTTGGCCTTTATTTATTTAGAGTTGACCTCTGTTCATTTTACAAGGACTTCTGTTTAGTTACATTTGACGTCTATTAATTTACATTTCACGTCTATTATATATATTTGACGTCTAATAATTTACATTTCACGTCTCTTAATTTACATTTGACGTCTATTAATATACATTTTACATATATTATATACATTTGACGTCTAATAATTTACATTTGACATATATTATTTACATTTCACGTCTATTAATTTACATTTAACGTCTATTAACTTACATTTCACGTCTATTAATTGAAATTTCACGTCTATTAATTTACAGTTGACGTCCATTATTTACATATCACGTCTATTAATTTTCATTTGACTCATATTACGTTGGATTTGACTTATTGAGTATTAGTTAACGCCTATTGGTTTTTATTTGACGTATTATTAGACCAAATGCTCGTCCATACGTTAGGGCGCACATAAGCGGACGCAGTTTTATTTGCACTGTGTATATATGTGTAATTAAACAGTTAAATGGGATTTAATAGGGATGTAATTATGTGACCTTTTCTTGAAGAAGAAATAGATCCATATCAGTCTCGCGAATATGCTTGATTGATCGATCATCGTTTATTTTAATATCTACAACATAAAACCTTTCAAATATACTGCTATAGAACAGTATGCGAGACATTCATATATAGAGTGTTGCCTCCGATCAAGTGATGAAACGCGAATATTTCGATACTATCACAAGACTAAATGGGGGTATACTATACATACACTTTATCAAACCACAAAGATTACCATATACTACCTTCAATATATTCTAAACTTAACCAAAGTTGCCTACATACTCAGTGACTGAGACTGTATTTATACCTGGAAATTAAATTTGGTTATATTCACGAAGTCCACATATATACGCGAAATGTGCATGTTTTACGTTTTATGCAACCGCATTACTGTGTTTACCCCTTATCTCTAATGTTACAACATATATATATATGTCGCACACAAGACTAAATGCCTTTAAAATATATCTACCTATATTTTGTGTGTGTTCTGTTTCGGTACAACCACCGTCAAGCAACCAGTTTCAAGAAATTCGAATATTTTGCTTAGTAATTTGTAACGAGGACGCGTAGAGATTTGTATTGGAAAGTAACTGGACGCGAATGTTGGTAACGATGGACGCGTTTTTTTTATATCTCGGACATATTTACCTTCACACGTCATGACATAGGCATATATGGGCCATTATTGGCATGTTTGAAGAACAATAAATGTTAATAATCGGATTATATATTTTTACACAACATAATTGGAAATAGACAATAATTGGCATTTGTATTGTGCTATGACTTAGTTAATGCCACTATACCCTTAAAAAATCAATGTTGTTGACATTCTGCTCATAGCGTTACCCCCCCCCCCCCCCACCCAGATATTAATGCATGTTTGTCCCCCAGAACAGGGACGTAGTCAGAACGTCTCCGTTGGGGTCTGCCCATGCACCTCGATTTCTCCAACTTTATCCCATTTTGCCAGACAAAACTACCCTACCAAGTTCTAGAAGTTCCATTAGCACCGTCCCTTTTTGTGTTGGATGTTCCAACTGGTACGTCCCAACTGTTGGATATTTCGCACCTAACACCCTTCCAATGTGGAGAATATCTGACTGATGTCCATTTCAGTACAAAATTGTGGCCAAAAGCAGGGGGTCGTAATTAAATTCCAAGAGTTCTGGTGGCGGATCCTTTTCTGACCCCCGGTCGCATTTTTTTCATCACGTTTAAAGACAGATTATTACTACTAAAATGAATTTAAAATGCCAGGCTTTAAACTGCATGGGCCTACTTATTATTGGTTAATGAAATAGTCTGACTATCATTTGTCATATATAGCTGGGACTAGTCACGACGTGGGAGAAAAGCCTGTTGTACATACGTATCTGTGTCACAAATCTATACTAATGTGGGTAGCCTATGGGTCTGGATGCTGAACCTTATTTGACAAGTTTAATTAACGAGTGTTTTGTGATTTCTTGGGATTGTCGTTACATGATTGGCATTTCATCGACATGGTTATTTAAAACAGTTTGCACCATTTGTCTGCCTTATCCTGCTATTTTTTTCACAATTTTTCATTAAACTTTTGGGGGTGCACACGGGTCCCCAATTTTCCTTGGAAAAAAACTTGCGATGGACGGGTGGGTTCCCCTGATCAGACAGGAGAAAATCTTGCTTTCCTCTGTTGGTGGGTCCCCTGTTAAAATAGGAAATGTGTGGCTTGTGGTCTGACAAGTAGAACATAATTATGCACGGTATTTTTGGTACGAAACTTCCAACTAATTATAATTGAAGTATTGAAACATTATCACAGTTAGGTATGAGACGTCCAACCAATGTATGTGGTCACTTTCCTGATTTAGATAACAGTATATGTTGTTTTTTTTGCAGTTAAAGAATCTGTATTGTAGCGTGTGCAATTTTTCTATTATTTTTGCACATATATTCATTTATTCCTCTATCTGCACCAATTGTACAATTACGTCTATACTGTGGCTGTGGCCTCGCAGCGGGATGAAACTCATACGGAAGTCCCTACTGAAACCTCTTGTAATTAAACCATTTCTCATGGGAGTTGATCTAAACACATGGAGAATTTCAATAGGGACTTTCCAGTTTTCTTCACTAAACGGTCTCCCGAAAAGAACGCAGTCGCCCTCAAAATTCCGAGCAATCAAGCTCCCGTTTGGAATTAGCGCCATCAGACTTATTTTACTTTTGACATTACTTCTCGTACGCAGCGGCTCCTTCGAACTGAATCCTGGCCCTGGTAATAATGGTAATAATATTGATCGATCCCACGACAAATACCAAAGGCTCTCGATTTTTCACTTAAATATCAGAAGTATCAGACATAAACTATACTGCGGCTGGTCGACGAAATCGAAGATTACGATATTTTGTGTTTCACCGAAACCCATATTGATGCAGCATTTCCCAGCCATAATATACAGCTTCGAGGATTCTCTGACCCTGAGAGATATGACGGTTCGAGCCATGGAGGAGGTATTGCAGTTTAGTTTGCTGATCATCTCGTCTTCGAACGAATACCCTCTCTCGAATTCGATGATTCAATATTGTGGATCAAGCTGACTTCCAGGGCCTCCCGCTATCTATTGTGTGTCTCATATCGTTATGATCAATTTTGTAATGAGAAGTACTGGAGCTGATTGACCAGTTCATATCGAATGCATTCGACTTTAATATCCCTATGATTCTAACTGGCGACTTCAACTCAAACGCATTAGACCCCTCATAAAAAATCAGAGAAAACATATCGTTTTATAGTCTGCGAAACGTCATTGAATCACCAACCAGAGTGACACCGACAACCTCTATACTCTACTAGATCCCATCATCGTGAATGACAATATTACATGTCAATCCGAAGTGATTGACTTTGGAAGATCCACATGAGACCACCATTGTGTACTTAAAATATGATTCGGACTCTAATGTCCCCTTCCCCTAGTTAGGAATTATGGCAGTGGCGAATTCTACAAAGCTATAAAGCTCATTAAGGATCCAGAGTGGTTGCACTCTATCGAAGCAGCACCCGACAGACTTGGCGACTGATATTTTTACCACCATATTTCTCGAAATTATGGACCAAACTGTTCCCCAATCCAAAGTTTTAATAAGACCTAAAGACAAACATTGGTTCGCTTCAGAATTGTGAACGATGATTCGGAAAAGAGATAGACTGCGTAAAATTGCTTTGAAATCAAAAAAGGAAACTGACTTGTCCGAATTCAAAGAAGCGCGAAACACTGTTAATAACGAAAAAATATGCCAGATCCGTTATGAACAAACACTACAAAAAACTGTCCGCCAACACCCTTCCTCAAAATATTTTTGGCACTGCATAAAGGATATTATGCAAACTAAGCATAAGGACGCTATCCCCCTCTAATCAATGACAAAGAAAATTTAGTATTTGATGACCACTCCAAAGCGTCAATGCTCAACGGTGCGTTCATTACAAATTCAGAACTTGACGATTCGTCGTGCAGTTTACCCTGTAACAAACATTGAATTCACTATCGATGACATCATTTCTGCTATTGGGACCTTGAAACCTAATAAAGCATCTGGCCACGGTGGAATTACAGTTAAAATGATACAACACACAAGCCCAGCCATCGCCACCGCCCCCTTTAAGCTTTATTTTTAAAATCGTTTTGAACTTTGTGCATTCCCAACACAATGGAAGCTCGCAAATGGTATATATCCCTATATACAAGAAAAATGACAAAACTACCGCCCAATATCCGTACTCCCGTGCCTCAGCAAGATACTAGATAAAATTGTACTAAAATACTTAACGGTCCACTTTTAAAATAATGATATACTATATCAATACCAATCAGGGTTTGTTCCTGGACATAGCACAACTTTCCAGTTATTCGAGATATACAACACCCTGTGCCAGGCCCTCGCTGAGAAGTTAAATACGTCGGCATTTTTTTTTGCGATATTTCCAAAGCATTTGAGAGAGTCTGGCACAGGGCCGGGGGTTCTTATTCAAACTGGAATAATTCGGAGTATAGCCGAAAATATCCACTGTTGGTTGAATAGCTATCTCTGTAACAGATCACAACGCGTCCTAGAGGGTAAATCCTTTTCTGATTCTCGTAGTATACCGGCAGGAGTCCTCCAGCGTTCTATTCTTGGACCTTTTTTATTTTTGACCTATATAAACGACCTAGCAACGACTATACATTCCCTTACTCGTATGTACGCAGATGATAGTTGCTTTTTCAGCGTCCAACCATCACTCGATGACTGTATGTGTGAACTCTTTGAAGATCTGGATAGAGTTTCGTATTGGTCGAAATAATGGTTGGTTACATTCAATGCCGACAAAACAAAATCAACGGTGTTCTCACTCACTCCCTCGGCAGAATCTTTGGATCTCGAACTTACTGATAATGAAATTGAGCAAGGTGACTGTCATAAACATCTTGGAGTATCTATACAATCGAAACTTCATTGGGACACCCATATAAATGAAATGTGTAGTCGAGTGGCAACCAGACTGTCACAACTGAGGAGAATAAAATTTCTTGTAAATAGACAAACCCTCGAGATAATGTTCAAAAAGAAGTGAAACAGGCGGAAGTTCGCAAAGATAAAGGTAACGTAGTTGCAGTGGATGCCAACGAATCAAAGCCAATTGTGATTAATGAACTCTTGTGCTTCTTGGTGAACAAGTTCGTGAAATTAACAACTGAGATGATGATAAAACTATGTTCTGAAACTTTTGATGAATCGGAAGTTGAACAGGCGAAACTGCTGTTGTTTGATTTGGCGAATAGTAACAATTCAAGATTCATAAAACGCAAAGGACCAGATAAAACCGTGAATAACTTGAGGGACATGCTTGCTTTGCTGCATGAAATAGATTTGGAGGATTTGCCGCTTTTCGTAGCATATGATTTGGGAAAATTGCCACCCATCGATATCGATCATGTGGATATCACAACATTATCGCGAGATATATCAAGCGTTAAAACACAAATTAAAGACATGAGGAGTGTGATCAGTGCTGATGTCTGTGAAGATATAAAGAAAAATGCGTTAGCGGAAATAAAGGACGATTTTGTAAGATCGATGAAAAAGGACTTGATAGCCGAAATAGGTAAAGCCGTGAAATCAGCGACAATGAACATGATGTCAACTGAACAAGTATTACCAACTCTATCGGCGAAGGTGCCAATTCGCAAAGCCAACAACGATCAGAACGTCCCAGCTCGTCAACTTAGGGACGAATATTCTGCTCCGCCTCGACAAAATAACATGGCGGAATATGAGCAGATATCTCCACGCATACCAAACGTAGATGCTCGTAATTATATGCCAACATATGCTGAGACACTAAATGGCATGAGGAACAAACAACCTAACAGACCGGATATTTATGGAAATAATGAATTTCAAACAGTGCAACGAAAAAAGAACAAGAAACCTCCTGTTATTGGGACATCGAGCAATTCGACATTAAAGACCGTGAATACCAGTCCTCCCGCCTTGATATTCGTGTCGAGACTTGCACCGGGAACAGCTGAGAAAGAGGTGACAAGTTACGTGAATGACACATTCAACACGTCCGTTGTGAAATGTGTCAAATTGGACACCAAATATGACACATATTCATCCTTCAAACTTGAAGTTGTAGACCGCGAAGTAATGAAGATGATATTAGACGCTAAGTTATGGCCCAAGAATACCCTAGTTCGGCCTTTTTTTGAGCGGAAATTTGGTGGCAGAAGCTGGGAACATGCCACAACAGAACCGTGGGCATAATAAGACACACTATGGAAAATATAAGACTGGCATCATATAATTGTAAATCGGTAAAGTCGTCTACTGTCGCTGTTAACGAGCTTTGTAATAAATGTGATATTATATTGCTGCAGGAACATTGGCTCTTGAGAAATGAACTACATTTATTACGTTCAATTCACAATGATTTCGAGGCAGGCGGAGTGTCTGCTATTGACTGTGAACGGGATATCATGGTTGGTCGTCCATATGGCGGAACAGCTATAATGTGGAGGAAATCGTTTGCTGACAAGGCCTGTTTTGTTACATACGACGATCCGAGAATAGTGGGTCTCAACCTTAAATCTGCGTCTAGTTCAATGTTAATTCTCTGTGTTTATCTACCAACGGACGAAGAGAGTAATGCTGAGGTATTCATTGATTACCTTGGTAAACTTGATGCCATCATACAGGAGGCTGATACCAACAATGTTGTTGTTCTTGGCGATTTTAACGCATGTGCGATCAGAAATACAGGCAACATGAGTGAATTAGCGGAGTTCTGTAAAGATTCATCTTTGATAATGTCGGATGTTAATTTTTTCGGACAGGCATCCAATACATTCACATTCCTTAGTGCGGCACATGGCTCTGTGTCATGGTTAGATCACTGTATATGTACGACATCGATGGATTCCTCTGTTGCGGCAATGGAGATAAATTACGATTACCTGACCTCCGACCACTTTCCGTTAATTGTGTCGATAAAATCTGATCTTCTTCCTGTGTGTAGCCCATCTACTTCTGTTTCGACAACAAGACATAATATAAACTGGAAATGTACCAACTCAGCGCAAATGGATAAATATTGTTATTTATCCGGACAATTATTGAGAAAAATTAATTTTGAAATATTAACGAATGACACTGATGGCAATCAGTTTCGAGACACCCATGATAAAAGCTCCATTATTGACAAAATATACGAACATATTATCGACGCCCTAAAGAAATCTTCCACCGATTGTTTAACTGTAAACTCTAACGGAACAGACAGATTCAGTCCAATACCTGGATGGAATTTACATGTGAAGCGTTTGCACAGTGAAGCTAGGGAAATATTCTCTATATGGGTTAATCAAGGAAGACCTCGATATGGATACATTTATGACACTATGTGTCGAAGACGATCGATATTCAAATCCGCTCTGAGAAAATGCAAATCGAACGTTGAGCAGATGAAGGCTGATGAACTAGCTAAGAACCTATGTAGTAACAATTTAAATGCATTTTGGAAATCTGTTTCAAAAGGAGCCAAATGTGGAAACGCAAACTCGATAGGTGGAGCAAATGGCGAGGCTGATATTACCGAGATGTGGGGCGAACATTTCAGAAACGTCTTTTCCAACAATGATGAATCAGTGGACAACAAGTGCATAGGTACCAACGACAACAATTTCGGGTCAACGCAAGGCGATGCAATCATAACTGTTACTGAAACTGATGTGATCGATGCGGTAAACAAACTTAAGACTGGTAAGTCTGCGGGACCAGATGATATAACGGCTGAGCACTTAAAATTCTGCGACAGCCATATTTTCACGTGCCTTACGATAATCTTCAATGCTATAATCAAACATGGACACCTTCCCCCAAATTTGTTGAAAGTGACCCTTGTGCCAATCTTGAAAAATAAAGCTGGGAATATTGCCGACAAAGACAACTACCGTCCAGTGGCGTTATCCTGTGTTATTTCAAAAGTATTGGAAATGGTGTTATTCAATAAATGCTCTGAACAATTATATACCACAGACAACCAGTTTGGTTTTAAAAAAGATCATTCAACGGACGGCTGCATATTTGCATTAAAAGAAGCGATACGACATTATAATTCTAAGGATACTCCTGTTTTCGTGTGCTTCTTGGACGCAAGTAAAGCGTTCGATCGTGTCAACCAGGAAATGCTACTACGACATCTAAAGCAACGATCAGTGCCATCAGCTATTATTCGGATCCTTAAGAACTGGTTTCTAAATCAGATGTATCATGTTCGCTGGGGACAGACATACTCGACATGCTTCCGGCCCACGACTGGTGTTAGACAGGGCGGTATATTAAGCCCTTATTTATTTAATGTGTATATCAACGAGATTAGCGAAAGACTGAATACATGTGACGTTGTGTGCATTGTTGGCAGTGCAAAAATCAATCATTTATGTTATGCTGATGATATGTGTATTATTGCACCATCTTTGGAGGGACTACGTCGTTTGTTGAGAATATGTGAACACGAGGCTAAGAAGATTTATTTAACTTATAATATTATAAAAACTGTGGGGATGACTTTTATCCCTAAATCTCTTCATATTCGGTCATTTCCAAAACTATACTTAATGGGCAATGAACTCAAGTTCGTGTCCTCCTATAAGTATCTCGGACATATACTCAACAACGAATTTTCCGATGATAATGATATTATGCGCCAATATCGGTCTATATGCTCACGCTCAAATATGCTTATTAGAAAGTTTTACAAATGTTCGCCTAATGTGAAAATGTATTTATTTAAAATGTTCGTATCTCCATTATATTGTGCTCATCTTTGGATTAACTATACCAAACGTTGTTATAGAAAACTTACAGTTTGTTATAATAATGCATATAGAAAATTTATGGGTTATGAGAGATCATGTAGTGCGAGTGGGATGTTTGTAGGTGACAGAATGTGTTCTCTGACAGTGCTGATTCGAAGGGGTGTGTATGGATTTCGTGTGAGAATTTATAAATCTTTAAACAGTATTTTGAATGCTATTTGTAACTCAGATCTGATCTATCGGTCAAATCTATTCAATCATTGGAATCAACTTCTTTATATTTAATTTGTAATTATATGTTGTATGTATGACTATATATGGGCATATCTTGCCTGAAATAAATACAATACTTCCTATAATGGAACAATCGCAACTTAGTATTGGTCTGAAATTGACAATTGGACTTGATTATACAAGGCATGACATATCCAAGTGTTTACGAGTTATTACATGGCTTGGTGATTTCCACAAACATGTAGTTGGCATAAGAGTTCCATATAAGCTTGAGTGATATTATCTCATCGACCGCTCCGGTGCGAACTGTTTTGCCAACCATGATTGTCGGAATATTCGCGTCCGCGGTTAATCAACGTGATTTCTGAAGCGCGTCCGGCGTTACTTAATAACGAGTACTCGTTACCAATTACTGATGTAAAATATTCGGATTTCTGGAAAATGGTTGCATGGCGGTGATTGTATTGCTGATATTACAATGACCGGATTCCCGGAGGTGCCTTGACGTAACGCTATAAGAAAAGGGGAGGGGCAGCAAATATTTTTGTCGCCGATTTCCACAAAACTTATACATAATCATCTCCATGAAACGGTGATAATATGATCAAACGCTAACGTAATTAACGAACCAAAGCTACATCTGTATCTGTGGCGTTTAAAACAATTCTTATCAAAATCACTTTATAGATTCCCACCAAATAAGATTTACATGCATAAGGCTTATATTTCGTGGGGTAATTATAAACAGTTATATATGTTGTCGATAGTGGAACTGACACTAACCATTATTTCGCCCAAAGGGAGATTATAACTTGGGAAAGTGGGATTTCACTGTGTCAACAGTTTTCACATTGGTTGGTTTAGCAATATGAGTAAACGTTAGCCAGAAATTACCATTGCTTTTCTTTGTTATCATATGGCATCGTATTAATCCAGTTCCGAATCGGATCAAACCCGCCCAATATATATTGGCATGTGTCAATTGTACAACTGAATACCGAGAACAATCAGCAACAAGAATAAAGATGCATGCATCAGATCGCCCATGAATTATTTTACAAATCTGATACAATGTATGATGTATTAAATAACGCGTTCTACTAAAGTACACGGTATATACTCTACATGTTAACTATATATATCTCTCTTTTAAAAGGGGTAATGCAATTATTAATTTTATACTTGTTCTTGGTAACCACTTAATGAGTATTTTAAATGAAGTTTGTGACGTGAAATGAAGTAAAAATTGATACGATATTTTGTACATGGACGGAAACTTTGTAGTGGCGTATTTACGATGAGAATAAGTAAATAGTTAATTAAAAGTAGAATAGTTAATATTATTACTGACCTTTAGTAAAGTAAATAGGTTTATAAAAATGTAAATTAAAACATTAAACTCAATACCATGTGCGTGTGTTCACAGCGGGTCACAGGTAGGGGCGCAGTGACAGTGGGTTACGTACTTATATTGTATGGGACACCATCGGGTCTATTTGAAAATTTCATGTGCATGTTTTCACGTCTGGTCATCACATATAGGGACGCGGCAACAAACGGTTGGGGTGCAGTGTGTACTTATTTTTCTAATGTTGATTGTGACACTGTCTGATCTGTTTGACAAGTTCATGTGCATGTTCTCACGACTGGTTACACGTAGGGGCGCGGCGACATGGAATTGACGTGTGTGCACTTATATTGCATAGGACCATGTCTGTTTGAACATTTCATGTGCATGTTTTCACACGTCACAATATGTCCCGTGTAGAGACGTGGTTATGGTGTGCGTATGCCTACTTATATTGCATGGGACACTGTCTGGTTTATTTGATTATTTCGTGTGTATGTCATCAAAGCTGATCACATCGTCACAGAGGCGTGGCACAGGGTGTTGGGGTGTATGTATACTTATTTTGCATGCAACACTGTCTGATCGGTTTGAACATTTCATGTGTATCTTCTCATGTCTGATCACAGCGGCGTGGCACGAGGGTTTGGTATACATACTTTTATTGCATTTTATTATATAGGCAGCATCTTCTATTTGATATATCTCAAATTGCATATGTATATTTGTAGTGCCAACTAGATAAGCTAACGTTTCTTTTCCGAATTCCGGAAACATGAACCTCAGCATCCATCTTGGATTTTACTCTTTGCATCATTAAAGTCTTTGGAATACGTTACAGCCCGCATCTGTCCGTCTGCATATTGGATGTCACGATTTGAATCTATCGGCAAACCATGTAGCCCGCATTTATGAGCAGGTATAATTATCAAATTGTACATGTATGATCAAACTTCATATATAGGGGTAATTTGGCCATGTAAGCACCGTGTGTTGGTCGTGAGTACACCAGACATATCGTTCTGATAGATACGTATATTTGAATTTACAATATTATATTTATAACATTTCCCCAATGTACGTGACTAATTTTTTTGTAACATAATTCATGGGCGATCCGATGCATGCATCTTCTTTTCGTGTATTACTTGGCGTGCTGGGGAGCTCAACGCTGGATATACTCAGGCTAGATGGAGAAGCGTGCCAATTTCATAAAGTTCATTTCATTCATAACAATCATGTCATCATGTCGACGTCAACGACCGTCGACAAACAACTTTCCCCATTGACCGAATTCGCGTGGAACTGAATTTATCTTCTGCTTTGTTCATAAGTATGTGTTTTCATTCTATTAAAGAAAATAGTATATATATAGATTATCAGATGTATGTACTATGCACACTTGTGATAGCAATGCAATCCATATTAATAAATATTATATCTCACATGAATTTCTGGCATTCTGATTGGCTGCAGACTGCTATACTATTTTACGATAGTACCCCAGTAGGATTCCTACATGCCTACTATTCTTTTTCTATTTATAGTTACAACTTCATTTTGCGAAATCGGGTTGCCGTCTGAAGATACGGCCAATCTTAAACTATACCGTGTACGATACTTATCGGTATATCATTAGATTTATTACTGAATTGTAATGATCTTACAAATGTCCGATAATAGCTAGCCAACGGTTGTCCGTTTAGTTGCATGCGGCCAGTCCTAATTGTATAATGACAGTGGACGGTATTTATAATGTCCTTTTCCGCTTTTATTGATGTTAAGCAAGTTATCTTCTACAATTTCGCCAAAATGTCTTTGCTAATGACGTATTTATAGAAATACATGTATGAATCATGAAGAGATGCTGCTAGATGTAACTACCAACGTCAAAAGATGGCCGTAAATTGTAAAATCTGCGACCGATTTCCAAAATTCAAGGTAAATAAAAATGTGACAAAATCAGACACATAAATTGAGAGAGAATTTGCACCAATGTTCGATATAATATAATAAATAATGAATGACTTGTCGTTGACTATGCCAAAATATTGGTCCTCGGTGAGGAATAGTCCACTCGCCTGCGGCTCGTGGACTATTCCTCCTCGAGGACCACTATTTTGGCATAGTCAACTCCAAGCCATTCATTATCTATATAATATTATGTTATTTCCTTTCGCACTGTGTCGTATATAGTCTCTTTAGAACCATGTACTATTTTTAACTGATGTGCATCAGTTGGAAAATAAAGCTTTGAGATACATGTAGATCGTGTTGTGGCTGTAACGATGAGGCACCTCGCACCGTTGTCAAAATAAGTCTTAATCAAACATGGCTATAGTATCAAGTATGGTTGTTTTGTATAAATGTGGGTCAAGTAATTTTAGTTTATTAAAAAAAAAATTCCTAGATACGTTGTTCAACTGACCAGTATCCAAAACTATCCTCCTCTGAAGGAGAGCTAGGGTCCGATAATTTGATCCAGTAGAGTGAGTAGACCTGTTAGAAATTCATTATAGACCTACTTGCCTTTATAAATAAAAAAAATGATTTTATGACGTTTATATAAATAGGAGAATGTTGCACGTCGACTGATTTGGGTTGGCCCCTTGACAGCCGATTACGACATCAATGCTGTAAGCCCACCGTTCTACTTTGCGACAAAAGTGGTCGCTTCTCAAAAAATCGATCCTCGTATTATGTAAAAAAAAAATTGGTGATGTCACAAAATCAGATAGCCTATGTACGAAACAAAGCTTTGTTTCGTTATGATAATGGTGCTGTTTAAAGAAGTCAAAAGTGGCGCCGTTCGAGTCAGGAGGCTGCGCGGAAGGGGAGAGGGGCACCAACATTGATAACAAATATTTAGCGCCGATTTCCATTCTTCTCCGCGATACAAGGAATCTAATCGTTGATTTAAAGACTCCAATGTTGTGCCGCTTGGATGAGAGATTGGGGCACTAATTTTGATAAGAATACCACCAAACTTATACATAATCTTCTCCATGATATCAGAAGTCTAATGATGTGGCATACAAAGCCGTCAAAAGTGACGTCATTCGAAAAAGGGGTACCCTGAAGCTGAAAGGGGCACTGATAAAAATATTTTTAGCGCCGATTTCCACCAAATTTATACACATTCTTCTTCATTATACGCGGAATCTAATCATGTGATTTAAAGACGCCAACTTGGTGTCGGTTGGGTGAGAGATGGGGTGGGCACTAAATATGCACATAATATATATGTTTATTCGCCGATTACCACCAAACTTATACATAATCATCAGGAGCCTAAGTGTGTGGCTTACAGTTGTAAAATGTGCATGGAGTCATTCGAGTCAGGGGTGCATGGATCGAGGGGAGGTGAGCACCAAAAACTGATAATAAAAAATCTATTTTTAGCACCGATGTCCACCAAATTGACAAAAAGGAATACGAGGAATCTTAGCGTGTGGTTTAAATACGCCAAATTTGTGCCGTTTGTGTGACAGATGGTGGCACTAAATTTTATGCGAATTTTTTTTTTAGTCGCAAATTTGTATATAGTAATGTTCACAATGAGACTAACTGTGTGGTTTAAAGATGTCAAAAGTGGCGCCGCGTGCGTCAGGGATGGGGAGAGGAGGGTCATCAACACTGATACAAATATGTTTGGCGACAATTTCCACCAAATTCACTTTCTTCCCCCATGATACAAGGAATCGTCGTGTGGGTTAAATACGCTACATTTTGGTCTCTATATTTGCGAATGTCTGTCTGTCTATATAACTTCATGTGGACCATCTAGATGGCATCAAATGAGTCTAACAGTGGTAACTATTTACGAGGAAGATAATGGTGCGGTTAACATTTTATAAAGTGGTGTTGTTGGTGTCAGGGACAGAAACAGGGGAGGGGCACACAAATTATGAAATATTTTTGTCGCCGATTTCCACCAAACTGATAATTAATCATCTCCATGATGGCGTCCGTTCGAGTCAGGGGTGCACGAAGGGGGAGGGGCACCAAAATTGATTTTTTAAATATATTTTAGCGACGATTTCCACCAAATTGATACATGTTCTTTTCCATGATACGAGGAGTGTAATCGTATGATTTTAAGACGCCAAATGTGTGCCGTTTTGTTTAGATATGGGGGGCATTAAGTTTCATAATAATTTGTTTAGTTGCCGATTACTGTATCACACGGTGATAGAAAATGCCGACGCCCTTGGATGCGTGCTGCTGCCGAAGACCAACATTTTAAATTGTGATCCAATACGCCGCCGGTGCGCGGGAGTTTTTGTTTATTGTAATTTAATCACGCCTGTGTTAAATATTGACACATTGATTGTGATAAACCGATGTTCATCGTTGAATTGTGGATCCCGCCAATGCGTGAGTACAATTGACAACTTGTTTATATGTGTGTTGTGGATAGTGATGGACTGATAAACAACTGCATAACACTATTGAATATAGGACATCTCTATGTGTGTTTGTAATTCGAATTTGGGATATCATAATAGCTGCAAGGGAAGCCGTTATTTGACAGTTCATGCACGTCCATTCAGATGTGATCTGACAATGCCTGTGAGGCGTTACTATATTTACTGTTGGGAGTTAATGTTGAACAATATGGCAATTATTCTTGTTTGTTTAGTATTACTATTGTTTCTAGTAATGTGACTCTGATCTTTCTTATTACCGGATTTGATTTATCTCAAGCCATTTGATTGTATAGTATATAGTAGCTGTCTTCTTGTCTCATTTAAATGGTCATGCATTTTATATATTTGTAATTTCATATATCGCATGCATATGGTATAAGCTATGTTTGTTATATCCAATGTCACATGCATATGGTCTAAGCTATGTCATACTCAATGTCACATGTATATGGTCTGTAATTATGTTTCATACAATTCAATATTCTCATACATTGTATTTGCATTCCAGGTTGAAAGAACAAATCTTTGACAACCTTGGCTTATCATCCACTTTCCATACACGAAACAATTAACACCAAAAACTTATTTATTAGCATCTCCATGAAATCAGGAGTCTAATGGACGTGGTTTAAATATGTCAAAAATGGCGCTGTTCGAGTAATGAATGGGTAGGGGATGGCACCAAAGATGATATAAATAAGCACTAATTTCCACCAAGTCCATACAAGTCCTTCTCCAATGATACGAGGAATGAAATCATGTGCGTTAAAGACGCCACATTTGGTGCCGTTTTGGGTCAGGGATGAGAGAGGAGGGGCACTAACATTGATAAGAATGTTTTATTCGCCGATATCCACAAAATTTGTATATAGTCATCTCCGTAATTCGTTCCAAGGACTTTTTGGCGTTCAAATTTCACAACCTCGACAAATGGTGATCGAATTAAGTCACTTGAACAAGTATACCTTTTCAACTGTCATAAGTGTATGGGGATGGGAATCAGGGCATTCATATACACGAAGTGAGCTAGCAGAAACAGTTACATAGAAGAAAGCATTAAACGTTTATTGATGACTCAAGTTTTATAACACTATTGAGTCTGTCCAATTAAGGATATTTTCCACAAAAAGATACTATCTGCCAAGAGAGATGGAAACGTACAGAAGACCTGTTCAAAAATAGTAGTCACAGAGTGCAGTCCACTATTGTTTCTTCTGAGTAGTGCGTGACATTTCAGGATCCTCCAAAACTGGCATCTTGACAAGGGTATATACATTACAGAGGATTTCTTTCATTTTTTTTTAGAACAGACTCATAACCTAACATAAACAACTTAAAATCTCGCTCTGTGTAGGGCATGTGTAGCTGATATATAGCAACATATATTTTAAGGGTCAGATGCACGTTTGGCCAAAATTTCCTGGTATTTCTAAATGGATTTTCTCAAAATATGTCAGGAATTGTGATACAATATTTAAAAACCATCGAACAATTGGTTATTATAATCTCATTTACTTCACTTTTTATGGCATGGAAAATATTTAAAATTTCACCAGTTTCAGGTACCAAGAACTTCTGTAAATTAGATTTGTTTCAAATCTGCAGATCATATATCCATGATATGATATCTGAAGACCATGAGAGGAGACTTATTTTTTCTTGATTCGTGAAATTTTATGATTATTTTCAATTAGAAATACAACTACCCACAAATAATTTTCAATATTTGAGAATGTTCATGTCATTCATGATGTTCAATGCAAATTTGGGCTAAGATGAGTTCTGGGTCATGGCTTCATAACCAA
The DNA here is from genome assembly GCA_032622095.1 of Siphonodentalium dalli. NCBI lineage: Eukaryota > Metazoa > Mollusca > Scaphopoda > Gadilida > Siphonodentaliidae > Siphonodentalium > Siphonodentalium dalli. Next base: position 60,104,012 of record CP136067.1, read on the forward strand.
GTTAAAGCTGACCACCATATCGCTTAATACTGCGGCCTAATTTCTTATGATTGCTCCCTGCTTGAGTGGACCACGCTGCATATCAACATTTGGTTTCTTTGGGCTGGAATATTTGTGATTACTTTATTCTCCATTATAATATATGGGGGTGTGACACTATATTATGCAATTAAAAATCTAACTCCAAATAGTGATACAAATGAAGCCTCCTCTCGTGGAGCTAAGATAATAAGGTGTTTGGTGATTGGAGTGTTGTGTGAAATTATTAATTATTCTAGTAGTTCTTGGTACCGAAATGGACAAAACAATTAATTAATATTTTCAACCTCCCAATTGTATTATAATCCAATATTTTTGTCACCTCTTAATAATTGCTCAGTATCTGCAAACAATGAAGTTTACGATATGTGAAATTCAAGGTTTTTCGCCAGATATCTCGAGAGAAATACTTTGTTGAAAATCGCTTGCCATATTTGGCTGTATTTATGCAAAACGTGCATCTCCATCTTAAACTGAGAATAATAACCAGTGTAGCACTTTGAACAGCGGAACACCTGGATATTTCTTTAAAACATCTGTATCTTCATGGAAATATGTGTCCTCACAATCTTAGTCTAACCCACTATATTGATTTATACATCTCTGTGTAAAACCCAATTGTCCTCTTTTACTTTTGCGAATTAATGTGTTTATGATGTTCATGATTTGATCAGGGGGGTGGTAATAAAACAAATTGCAGGAAGGTATGCCGGGTGGGTGGGTGATTAAAGAGGCAAAAAACGCAATTTTTTTCACTAAAGACCTTTTGTGCCTGTCGTCGACATATCATATTTTCAACAAGATAATGAGTAAAAATAGACGTTAGATCAGTGTGGAAACTTCTACAATAATGTAAATAAAACAGTTTAGAACAACGTATGACCGAAATATATTAGGTTTTTCCTTGATGAAATTATGAAACATAAGCATAAAGAGCTTCGAGAAATGTAAAACTGAAATAAATATACTTTTCCTGATGAAACTAAGACCCTTAAGCCTAGATCATTGTATGTATGGAAAAAGAGCGAGCAACTGTCTCAAACATTAATGTTACTATCAATGGCTATAGACAATAACTGTCATCAGTACATCGAGTCAATCGTGAATTATTTGCATATCTATAAACTCAGATGACTAAATATGTTACTCCCACAACAACCAAAGTATCCAAGTCTGGTATAGTAACTGCTTATCATTTAGTGTAATAGTAGTTGCCCCAGTAGACTAACAAAAGTGCATGGTATGGAATAATGCTGAGCTGGTTGGCAGACTAATCATAAAATAGTTAGAAATTATGGAATTGTGTGTATCCTGTGTGGACCTAGGCTTGCTAATATCAGCAATTGATCAAATAATAGTTCCAATTGCATCCTGGTAAATCTCCTCTCTGTGTTTATTTAATTTCAAAATATGTCAACTCTAGTTGAATTGGAGCTTAACAAATGTCACGGACGTGTCTACAAAATGTCAACAGTGATTCGAAAGTAAGGAACGAGTTCGTTGTCCTGCGATAATGCTATCAACTAAAAGGGTAATACATCTTCAACTATTCAAACACACGTTTGGTTCATGTAATTCGGTAGCTTGCATGGAAAAATTATATCCCACTGGATATGTATACAAAAATGTTGTAAAATTGGATGCATAGTATGCCTATTAAGCTAGCTAGTATATTCAGCAGCTATCAGCTTCTGAATGGTTACTGTATTTGTCAACTACATCGATGCATTTTAATTTCCATTTAGCAGTGTGGAATATGACCACCCAGGCTGATCTAGCATACTCTGGTCACGCACTGACCTGGACACTCTTTATACATGTTTTATATACATACATTTTCATTTTCATTTTTCATTAAACATAGGTGCTAAAACTGGTTAAACCGTCATCTGGACTAAATGTGATAGGTTACTGGTGGTGTGGGCAATATACGTAGGGTTTTATGGCGTTTCGGACCAAAAGTAGTTAAATTTAGGGGGAGTCAAAAATAGGGAGTCAAAACATATTTTTATTTTTTTGCAGGGGGGGGGGGGGGTGGGTCCCCGAAAATGACAGATGCAAAAAACGGCATACCTTCCTGCAAATGTTTACTACCACTCCCCCTGTTTTGATCCCAATGAAAAATGTAAAAAAAAGTAAACAAACGTCAACTCCAACAACGCAGTTGAAAACAAACACTTCTTTATTGGTGGGACGAATCAATCGCAATAAACAAAAAGACATTCACTGACACTGTTACGTAATTCCAATGCCACAAGATATCGCATAATGATATATTTCGAGAACTGATGTAATATAGACTACCATGTTGGCCGCCATCTTGAATAAGTTTTCCCCAAAGCGGATTTTAGCGGTTTTGGATATGTTATACACGCGACTTTCCAAAAATGCTTATATACCAATGTTTGCGGGCGGACGCCTATATTTAGATACCATGACCACATGTGCACTATTCGGGGTGTTTTTCCGGATGGACGCCTATATTTAGATACCATGACCACATGTGCACTATTCGGGGTGTTTCCTTTCGTTGAATGGGGTCACTCTCACAAAAAAATGTGCTGAAGGGTACACAGGGTTTGTGATCGGCACTAACGCAGTTACTGTAACTGTCTTCCTGAAGTCTGGCTCCCGTGTCGGTGCAAGGGTTTTTATATTTGATAAACAGAATATTCTTTTATACGAAATCACTTTTATCATCCCCACTAGCAGTTTGTTTTCAGTTAATTTTAATTTCATTGGAACGTAAACAATTATTCAGAAGCAGAAACCATGGCAGACATGAAATCTAAACGTCATTTAAAACGAGATTTCAAAACATGTGTACCCTTTCACACTTATTTTTATGAGAGCTTTGCTTTCTGGGCAATGAACTTTTTAATCACCGGATGAATGCATTTGATTCACCAAACTAATGCACGAATGTGGACAATGCATATGAACGACAAGCAATTAGTTGCTATAAATTTTACTTCAGCGCTCATAAATAATTCCAAAGGAATGCTCGGGGTTCATATCGGGTTGATGTCTTGGCCGACATATACCGGTATATTTATACGGATTCGTATTATACATATGAAGTCGCAAAGGACGGACACACTATATAAATAGTACTCCATTCTCGGCAATAAAGATTATAATACGTGGTTCGTGTGACACATCATAATCTTGCTCAATGTTCAACTTAAAGACATATTATGTACTTGTTCTGGTGCGTGAACCTGATCTGTTGGTATCCAGGCGCTATGCCAACGGCAGGACTATAGCATTCTACTAACATCGCCGAAAATCTGAAGCAAATCCACCGTACCACTCTATACGGAAAACATAGTCTGAACTACGCTCAATTGTAAATATTTACTACTCGATTAGGGACGCATCTATCGGCGATACACTAACGAAAACGATTTCGCCATCGAGAGTCACTTCATTTAATTCCTATATAAGAATGACGGTGTGTGATGTCAATCTGGATATAATATTTGTAAAAATTACTACTTTGAGCAAGATTATTCTCAATTTATATCTGATCACCCTACAGGAGTGTTTCACATCACTTTAAAAAACGGACATGGCTCATTGAACCTAAAACAAGTGCATGTATCGGCCTATACGTCATTTGGTGGTAGAGACAAAATAGATCGATAAATTGTCCGTATATATAAGTGACGCTCTCGGGAACTTTTTGGACATTGGTCATGCATTTATTTTAAAAACTGATTTTTTTTCTTCTGGATTCGATTCTGTGGAAGTTAACGATATCGTTCAATTTTCTTTCCATGCAGGGTTGATGTAAACAGTATTTATTCCATATAATTCAGAAATGCATGGTACAAAATATGAAGCATGAATATTGGTTGTATGGAGGGGATCAGACATCAAGCATAAAGCTTATGGGTGTCGTTTTCGATCACGTGTGAATCAGCCCACACTGTGAGAATGATTAGATAATATTAGTTAATAGTGTTCATGATAATTTTAGAAGAACGTTGTTGGTATATCATAAATATATATATATATATATATATATATATATATATATATATATATATATATATATATATATATATAGATATATATATCTATTATATATTTTGAAGACCTCTGTTTGTTTGTCTGTCTGTCTGTCTGTCTGTATGTCTGTCATTAATACAAATCTACGATTCTCGACCGATCGGGACGAAACTTGGTACGTGAGTGTAGTTTGACCAAGCGGTGAACGTTGTCGTATTGGCGAGCCCGTGCGGCGCCCGCTTCGCGCATGCGCAGACGAGATCTCGGAAACGGGTGGAGCTATCGACTTGAAATTTGGTATGTGAATGTATCTTGCCCCGGATACGAATTTTATCGGGTCACCGAGCCCGTGCGACGTCAGCTTCGCGCATGCGCAGACGAGATCTCGGAAACGGGTGGAGCTATCGACTTGAAATTTGGTATGTGAATGTATCTTGCCCCGGATAAGAATTTTATCGGGTCACCGAGCCCGTGCGACGTCAGCTTCGCGCATGCGCAGACGAGATCTCGGAAACGGGTGGAGCTATCGACTTGAAATTTGGTATGTGAATGTATCTTGCCCCGGATAAGAATTTTATCGGGTCGCCGAGCCCGTGCGACGCCAGCTCCGCGCATGCGCAGACCAGATCTCGGAAACGGTGGAGCTATCGACTTGAAATTTGCTATGTGAATGTATCTTGCCCCGGATACAAATTTCGTCGGTTTTTGAATAGCCTGGACAACGTCGGGCTCATCGGCTAGTCTATTATATATTTTGAAAGATCTGTGTGTGTGTGTATGTGTTTGTTTGTGTGTTTGAAATCGATGGACTCCAAAACGACTAAGCCAATTCCGATGAAATTTGGTATTTGGATGTGTTTTCGGCCGGAGACGAACATAGGCATATTTATTTGTCCGTGCGAGGTCAACTTTTCACGTGCGGAGGTCAAATCTATTTTTACGCCGTTTTTGCGCTAATATATTTCAGTTCGGTGCTCACAAATCGATTCGATATAGCGCGAATAATAAATTGCCAGTCATATAATTTGCACGGTTAGAATCTGTGTGGCTTCATCTTTCCAACGATATATAATATGTATGTATCCGTTTTAGTTATCTGCCTCAATTATTAGGTACAAGTGGTACGATGCTTTTATCGGGATAAAATCAATGCGTAAATTCTATGACGTCGTCAGAGGTCATAAAGTTAGATTACGTTAACTCTCACCCTGCCGATGCATTTGACTGTGTCGCGTTAACTCATCACCGGCCGAGGTATCCGCAAATGACATTGGGCTATATATCTCGGAAACGGGTGTAGCTATCGACTTGAAATTTGGTATGTGAATGTATCTTGCCCCGGATACGAATTTTATCGGGTCGCCGAGCACATGCGACACCAGCTTCGCGCATGCGCAGACCAGATCTAGGAAACGGGTGGAGCAATCGACTTGAAATTTGGTTTTTGAATAGCCCGGACGAAGTCGGGTCACCTTCTAGTCTATTATATATTTTGAAAGATCTGTGTGTGTGTGTATGTGTTTGTTTGTGTGTTTGAAATCGATGGACTCGAAAACGACCGAGCCAATTTCGATTAAATTTGGTATTTTAGGGTATTTTCGGCCGGAGACGAACATAGGCATATTTATTTGTCCGTGCGAGGTCAACTTTTCACGTGCGGAGGTCAAATCTGTTTTTACGCCGTTTTGCGCTAATATATTTCAGTTCGGTGCTCACAAATCGATACGATATAGCGCGAATAATAAATTGCCAGTCATATAATTTGCACGGTTAGAATCTGTGTGGCTTCATCTTTCCAACGATATATAATATGTATGTATCCGTTTTAGTTATCTGCCTCAATTATTAGGTACAAGTGGTGCGATCTTTTATCAGGATAAAATCAATGCGTAAATTCTATGACGTCGTCAGAGGTCATAAAGTTAGATTACGTTAACTCTCACCCTGCCGATGCATTTGACTGTGTCGCGTTAACTCATCACCAGCCGAGGTATCCGCAAATGACATTGGGCTATATATCTCGGAAACGGGTGTAGCTATCGACTTGAAATTTGGTATGTGAATGTATCTTGCCCCGGATACGAATTTTATCGGGTCGCCGAGCACGTGCGACGCCAGCTTCGCGCATGCGCAGACGAGATCTCGGAAACGGGTTGAGATATTGACTTTAAATTTGGTATGTGAATGTATCTTGCCCCGGATACGAATTTTATCGGGTCGCCGAGCACGTGCGACACCAGCTTCGCGCATGCACAGACCAGATCTAGGAAACGGGTGGAGCAATCGACTTGAAATTTGGTTTTTGAATACCCCGGACGAAGTCGGGTCACCTTCTAGTCTATTATATATTTTGAAAGATCTGTGTGTGTGTGTATGTGTTTGTTTGTGTGTTTGAAATCGATGGACTCCAAAACGACTAAGCCAATTCCGATGAAATTTGGTATTTGGATGTGTTTTCGGCCGGAGACGAACATAGGCATATTTATTTGTCCGTGCGAGGTCAACTTTTCACGTGCGGAGGTCAAATCTATTTTTACGCCGTTTTTGCGCTAATATATTTCAGTTCGGTGCTCACAAATCGATTCGATATAGCGCGAATAATAAATTGCCAGTCATATAATTTGCACGGTTAGAATCTGTGTGGCTTCATCTTTCCAACGATATATAATATGTATGTATCCGTTTTAGTTATCTGCCTCAATTATTAGGTACAAGTGGTACGATGCTTTTATCGGGATAAAATCAATGCGTCAATTCTATGACGTCGTCAGAGGTCATAAAGTTAGATTACGTTAACTCTCACCCTGCCGATGCATTTGACTGTGTCGCGTTAACTCATCACCGGCCGAGGTATCCGCAAATGACATTGGGCTATATATCTCGGAAACGGGTGTAGCTATCGACTTGAAATTTGGTATGTGAATGTATCTTGCCCCGGATACGAATTTTATCGGGTCGCCGAGCACGTTCGACGCCAGCTTCGCGCATGCGCAGACGAGATCTCGGAAACGGGTTGAGATATTGACTTTAAATTTGGTATGTGAATGTATCTTGCCCCGGATACGAATTTTATCGGGTCGCCGAGCACGTGCGACACCAGCTTCGCGCATGCGCAGACCAGATCTAGGAAACGGGTGGAGCATTCGACTTGAAATTTGGTTTTTGAATACCCCGGACGAAGTCGGGTCACCTTCTAGTCTATTATATATTTTGAAAGATCTGTGTGTGTGTGTATGTGTTTGTTTGTGTGTTTGAAATCGATGGACTCCAAAACGACTAAGCCAATTCCGATGAAATTTGGTATTTGGATGTGTTTTCGGCCGGAGACGAACATAGGCATATTTATTTGTCCGTGCGAGGTCAACTTTTCACGTGCGGAGGTCAAATCTATTTTTACGCCGTTTTTGCGCTAATATATTTCAGTTCGGTGCTCACAAATCGATTCGATATAGCGCGAATAATAAATTGCCAGTCATATAATTTGCACGGTTAGAATCTGTGTGGCTTCATCTTTCCAACGATATATAATATGTATGTATCCGTTTTAGTTATCTGCCTCAATTATTAGGTACAAGTGGTACGATGCTTTTATCGGGATAAAATCAATGCGTCAATTCTATGACGTCGTCAGAGGTCATAAAGTTAGATTACGTTAACTCTCACCCTGCCGATGCATTTGACTGTGTCGCGTTAACTCATCACCGGCCGAGGTATCCGCAAATGACATTGGGCTATATATCTCGGAAACGGGTGTAGCTATCGACTTGAAATTTGGTATGTGAATGTATCTTGCCCCGGATACGAATTTTATCGGGTCGCCGAGCACGTGCGACACCAGCTTCGCGCATGCGCAGACCAGATCTAGGAAACGGGTGGAGCAATCGACTTGAAATTTGGTTTTTGAATAGCCCGGACGAAGTCGGGTCACCTTCTAGTCTATTATATATTTTGAAAGATCTGTGTGTGTGTGTATGTGTTTGTTTGTGTGTTTGAAATCGATGGACTCGAAAGCGACTAAGCCAATTTCGATGAAATTTGGTATTTTAGGGTATTTTCGGCCGGAGACGAACATAGGCATATTTATTTGTCCGTGCGAGGTCAACTTTTCACGTGCGGAGGTCAAATCTGTTTTTACGCCGTTTTGCGCTAATATATTTCAGTTCGGTGCTCACAAATCGATACGATATAGCGCGAATAATAAATTGCCAGTCATATAATTTGCACGGTTAGAATCTGTGTGGCTTCATCTTTCCAACGATATATAATATGTATGTATCCGTTTTAGTTATCTGCCTCAATTATTAGGTACAAGTGGTGCGATCTTTTATCAGGATAAAATCAATGCGTAAATTCTATGACGTCGTCAGAGGTCATAAAGTTAGATTACGTTAACTCTCACCCTGCCGATGCATTTGACTGTGTCGCGTTAACTCATCACCAGCCGAGGTATCCGCAAATGACATTGGGCTATATATCTCGGAAACGGGTGTAGCTATCGACTTGAAATTTGGTATGTGAATGTATCTTGCCCCGGATACGAATTTTATCGGGTCGCCGAGCACGTGCGACGCCAGCTTCGCGCATGCGCAGACGAGATCTCGGAAACGGGTTGAGATATTGACTTTAAATTTGGTATGTGAATGTATCTTGCCCCGGATACGAATTTTATCGGGTCGCCGAGCACGTGCGACACCAGCTTCGCGCATGCGCAGACCAGATCTAGGAAACGGGTGGAGCAATCGACTTGAAATTTGAAATTTGAATAGCCCGGACGAAGTCGGGTCACCTTCTAGTATATATATATTACTCAGCTACTCACAGTGATTGATAGATATATCAAAATGATTTTTTTTTCTTCATATGGAGTAATAGAAAGAAATTGATTGAAAATAGATTTAGTGTAGCGGGAACGAAGTATAGATCGGTATAGAAAAGAGTGTGGGTGATATATCAAACGTTTTGGTGAGTCTAATATGCAGTATATGGAGGAGAGATGGGGAATGTAAATACACTGATTTTGTGTTCTGACCAAGCATTTTTGCATCCGATCCGACACCATGCAGGGTTGACACACACACAAAAAGTCATCCTAACGTTTCACCCATATTTAAGTATATAGCTAATTGTTATAAATTTATCTGTTTAAAACTATTAAAAGTCGTACTTTATTGTTCTATATATATCTTGTTACGTAATTTACTCTAGTTAAAGTCGTACCGAGCCGAACAGTCATTGGTTCTAAAAAGTAATAATTCTATATCAGTGGAGAAACTCTTTTGTTCTTGTGTCATATGCTTCCTAGCTGGACGGTGTCTCTAACTGAAAGTTAATATTTTACATCCTTGAATTCATACAGAAACTATACATGGAGAAGAGGCTGTATTGTAATCATCGCTAACCTATATGTCTGTTAATTATTTCGACAAAGGCAGCTTCAAATGATTATTTCGGATAAGATCCAGTACATATGGTCTGAGAAACCATTTAAGAAGGATTTCCTGCGCGTGGAGTAAAAACTACATTTCAGAAAAAAATGAATTTCATCTTCGATTTCTTATGAGGGGCACATAACACATGAACGACTATGAGTCATGTGCCCCTCACAAGAAATCGAAGATGAAATTCATTTTCTTCTTCATTTCTAAATCGACCAGTTTCAACTCTCAAGGTTCATAACTACATATGATTCAGTTTCGTCGTTTGTTTTAATTAATTTGTAAGTTCTTAATTTGGGAACAAAGTTAAGACTATTTTTCCGTTTGTTTGGTTTTTTTTCTTCAATTATTTCTATCTTAGATTCAAATTCAGATATATTACACGATTGTAAATTATGACAATTTGATAACATGTCTGTTTGTGACAAAATTTCTTAAATTTTTGAGGACCACCCATTGGCAAAATTATATATGTCCCAGTAGAAAACCTATTTGACAATCTATCGTCTGGCAGTTTAACTTTATAATTACAAAGACGTACATGATTAATTAATCGGCGATTCCTAGAAGACATGAGGCCAGTTTCACTATTTACGACTAACAGGGGACAAAACCTGTGAACACCGAAAAAGTATCTTAATGTTCTATGTTGAATATTGTCCAAGCATGAACATTTATTAGATACCCATATAACAAGGCGTACTCCATTATTGGACAAACACATTGAATATATAAGTTCTCAAAAGTTTTGAATGAAATATCTTTGTAATGATGATTTTTTTTTAGATAATAGCCCCTAAAGCCTTGCCTGGCGATTTAGCAAGTACACCGGCTGTTCTTTCGAATTGCTTGAACTCATGGAGACAAATGCCAAGGAGTTTATATTCACTAGTATATCCCAAACTTTGGGTTCCAATCATCAAGTTGTCTGTTGATCTAGGGATTTTTCATCTCTGAAATGGATTATCTTGGATTTATCCTCATTTATTAGCATGCGCCATGTTTTACACCATTCACGAACTTTACTTAACATAGTTTGCATACTTTGTTCATCTCCCGACAATAAAACTAAGTCATCTGCATACATAAGTACAGATATGAGGTCATTTCCAATGTTTACTCCGGCATTTAAAATGTTATATCATTCACAAGGTCGTTAAAGTAGACGTTAAAAAGTGTCGAAGATAATTTTTCACCCTGTTTTACACCAAACTTAGTTTCAAATGGATTTGAAATCATACCATTAACCCGTATAGGGGAATAACTTCCATTGTACATACTTTTTATACCTTTATACATTTTTCCATCCACAACACTTTTCAAAAGTCGATACCACAGGATATACCGCTTTTTTGCCACCGATAGTAAACGCTCAATTTCTTCGGGGATGATGGTGCAGTTCAGAAGAGTTCTCATCATAAAGTGGATCTAGAAATTTATCTTCAATACAGTTTTTCTTTCATTTAGAACCCGATTCTTAAATTCATTATTAAAATTGACATTAACAGAACTGGGGTTATAAAGATATCCAAAAGCATCAGTCCGTGTTTTTAAAATTGATTCTTTTTCAGAATTTAGTTAGTACAACATTTTGCTGCTAAACTTCATTCGGAATTGGGCTTTTTCTCTTCGGTCCAAGCTTTTGGATATATTCCCAGAAGGATTTTGGACTATTAATGTTAATGTCAAAATCAAAAGCTAGATCACGTTTATATCTGCGATCATAAAAACGCATTTTAAAATTAAACTCTCTCCTATAATCTTTAAATTTCAACAATGCTTGTCTTTTCTGTATACACTTAGATTTATTTTTCAAATATTTATTTTCTTTTACATCCATATGGTGCCAAAGCTTAGTAAGATTATCATTCCAGTATGGTTTATAATATTTGAATTTTTTCGTGAATGATTTGGACTCTTTTTTATGAGGGTAGAAATCACTTAACTCCGTAAAAAGTTTTAGTTGTAGTTGAGTATAAACCATTCACTATGGTGTTCTATATATAGTATGAACCTATTTCTGAACAATTGTCAGAACACTGCACTGACTACAGAAAGATTGTGTGATTTTAATTTTAAATATTTTAATAATGGCTGCGGTGGTGTATGCAAAACCAACACAGTCATTATTGAAATAGTTTACAATATGTTTTATATGGCTTTTCCCCACATTCTTCCGCGAATATTACAGCTTGAGAAAAACTAACGATCATTTTCTTAACAACATCGGTTTGCCCCACCAACATCATAGCAAATCAGCAGACCCACCACTTCGGTTACTGCCACTCCGAATGTTTCTATGGGAATTTGTATGGAATATTCAACAACACGGATAGTAATTAATTCATTTTTCAACAACGGTTGGATTGATAAGAGCAAAAAGCAGGAATTTTCAAATACCTGTGTACTAGAATGATTTATATATACATGCAGATAATGCCACTGTCTTGGGTACGATTTCCAAAAAAAAATTTGAAAATGAACATTTTCGAAAAATAACGATACTTTTTAAAAAACACCGCGTTGCCCCACCACCATCACAGCTATAGCTGAATCAACTGGATTCGCCAGTTCATTGGCGTTTCGGCACGACCATTTAACCATCCAGGGTTAATATTCTGCATATTTATAATCTTACCTATAGGTCGAACTTTATGAATCTAGCAAATATATGAACTCCGCTTGACAACGTCTTTTTTTCCGATTATGTCCGAGAAATGACTCGAGAAATGCCGCCATATCAAGTATGGTCTCCATTTATACCCGATCCTATTCGGCTGTGGGTGTGACACAGGTTCATCGACAGACATGAGTTATGTATTATCCGCGGTGCCTGTGTCAAACAATGAACTCAGAGTTACTCCCCCTGGTTTTCCGATCAGTGTTTAATCAATCATGTTGGCTCTCTAATGGTAATTTGATATGATGATGCTATTGTCATCGTTCGATCTTGATTTCCGGCGACCGGCCGGGGGGGGGGGGGGGCGATTGATTGACCTTACGAAGCGATATGTGCCGTTAGAATTCCAAACTGTTAAAAATGATAATTAGGGTATACAATAAAAGTAATTTTAAAGGGCTTGGATCATCACTTCGTTGGAATGAGACGGGTGACAACATGTTCGTTTGGGGTGTGGCGGCCGGGGGTTGATTTGTACTTGAAATATTCCGGATTGTCCGCAAAACAAACAAAAACAATCGTGATGTGACATTCTTGTGAGTTACAGTGGGCTTCCCGTGGAAAGGGTGGCAACATCACTTCCAGTATACAGACAAACGAATACGCCAAATCACTTGGTCGCGAAAAACATGGTCGATTTAGGGGAATATATCGCCGACTTTTCCCTATATAGTATCTTCTGTTTTGTTTAGATTATCAGCACAGACAATATTGTCAAGAATCATTGAATTTTTCATTCAACTAACATGGGTTAGGATTTGTCCGTAGCCATGCAGTTAACAAAATTGATTATTGAAACTCCTGCTGAAATATTTATAAAATGGACAGACTGTATTGATGTTTATCTCCATAGCGGAATTTCTGCACGCCTACAGGTAAGGAGTCGGGAAACATGTTTTTTATTATTATTTTGTTATCCTTGTATATACCGGTATCATAAAATTAAACGCTATATTTAAACCACAGTCCCTTTGTTACGCCGTCTATGTTATGTTTTGCTGTAAAGGTGTTTTTTACTTGTCAATGGGCCAATGGGCGAAATATGATTTAAAAGTTACTAGGATATTTTAGTACTCGAACCATATGATTATAAAGGTACTTGGGTATTTTCGTACTTCGTATTCGTTTCCATTTCAGAGTGAGCATCTGCGATTTTATCGCGATGTATATCCACGTATCGCTTTGTGGTTATTTCGGCGGGCGTCTCGGTATGCTTTATTGAACCATGGCTTGTTAGCCGAATGCTAAAAAGTAAGCGCCGAGAAATTTGAACGGAGGTTCGCGCTTTAACCCTTAGCGCACTGCGCGTTGTGTTTATATTGTCCCTTAACCTGCTTTGTTGTATTGTTGAACATCTTTCATTAATTTCACGTGACTCGGAATGCTATTATATTGCATGGGGAATTGAGGATGTCATGGGAAATTTAATTCGCATATAAACCCTTCGAGCTGTTTCTTTATAATATGATCATACACATGCGTAATTAACGAACCAAAGCTAAAACACTCGCATATGGGTTTCTGCTTGTGGTGTTTAAAACAATTCTTGTCAAAATCACTTTAAAGATTCCCACCAAATAAGATTCACTTGCATAAGGCTTATGTTTGGTGGGGTAATTATAAATAGTTATATATTTTGTCGAGAGTGGAACTGAAACTAACCATTATATTGCCTGGCGTGCTGTGGGAGCTCCCCGCTTCAGATACTCAGGCTAGATGGAGAAGCGTGTCCATGTCATAATGTTCATTTCATTCATAACATGTCATCATGACGATTTCAACGATAGTCGATAAACACGTCATCGTGCAACTTTCCCCATTGACCGAATTCGCGTGAAACTGAATGTATCTTCTACTTTGTTCATAAGTATGTGTTTTCATTCTATTCAAGAAAATAGGATATAAATGGATTATCAGATGCATGTAAGTATGCAGACTTAAGATAACAATCAAATCCATATTAAATATTATCTTATTTTCTTTCGCACGGTATAGTCTCTACAAAACCATGCAGCATTGACCAACTGCTGTGCATTAGTTGGAAAATAAATATTTGAGATACACGTAGATCGCGTTGTTGTGGTGATTTTAGTTTATTTAAAAAAATATTTAAACTTCCTAGGGTCCGTTAATTTGATCCAGTAGAGTGCAGGAGTAGACCCGTTAGAAATTCATTATATACCTACTTTCCCTTAAAAATAAAAAAAAAAAATAAAAAATGATTTTATGACGTTTATATGGCCTCTTGGACAGCCGATTACGACATTAATGCTGCAAGCCCACCGTTCTACTGTGTTACAAAAGCGCTCGCATCTAAAACAAATTGCTCCTCGTATTATGTGACGTCACAAAATCAGCCTATGTACGAAACAAAGCTTTATCAGTGTTTAACATGCTATTTAACATCGTTTAATGCACGTTTTCATTTAGTTATAAGCAACAAATATCGGTATGTTATATTATAAATGAATTGGGACGGTAATTATTGATCAATTCCCACATTACTTCTTCGTGCTGTTTGTAAATATTGACGTTTGGTGAACTTTAGTCTTGGTCTCTAAACATTTTCTCTGAGTTCTTTGTATGCGGAATATATCTGAGCTTTGAATATATCTATTTATTAAGGAAAGTTCCAACACTAACCATTTACATTGATTGTTTGACATGCAATGTGGCATTATTCTAAACATCATCTTTATATCTGTGTAAGGAGCATATATCATAATGCTATATGAATTGAAGAATGTTCAGAAACAACACCCCCTCCTGGGACCATGTTTTAATTTATCCTCATTGGGGAAGGGGGTAGCATATTTTAATTAGTCCTCATTTTAATGGACCCTCATGCGACTATATTTTATTTACACCCCCCCCCCCCCATGGGACCGTAGTTTAATCAACATTGATGACACCATATTTTAATTTTTAATTAACCCTCATAATGGGACCATATTTAACTTTAATTAACTCTCATGTTACCATAGTTTAATTGACCTTCGTTGGTCCATATTTCAACTAACCCACATGGGTCCATATTTGTATTAGCCCCCCCCCCCCCCCCCCATGGGACAGTATTTGAATTAACCCTGATCAGTTATGGGACCATGTTTTAATTAACAATCAATGTACCATTTTAATTAACCATCAAAGGACCACATTTAATTATTAACCCTCATTGGGGCCATATTTTATTTAACCCTCATGTGACCATATTTTAATGTACCTTAATCGGACCATATTTTAATTAACCCTCTCTGTGTGTGACCATATATTTATTAACCCTCGTGAAACCATACATGTATTTTAACTAACCCTCATGAGAGGCCATATTTTAAAAGTTGATATCAGGAGTGCATTACCTGAGGCCATGCTTAGATCATCACTACGCCCTCTTATGGTGTATATTGGCAAGTATATCTGACCCCGTCGTAGGAGGTTATGGACTACATGTGAGTAAAACGTACTCGGTGTTTGCGTACTTGAACCATGTAACGAAAATCGACAATTTTGGCCTGATTATTATTCTGCATGCTATTTCATGCACCATTCAGGCCACTATTAGAACATGTATTTGCGTACCTGTTTGGGCTAAATGTGATTTAAAACATACTCGGTATTTGCGTACTTGAACAATGTAACGATGAACGAGAGCTTTTGGCCTGATTATTATGCTGCATGCTATTTTGTACCTCTATTGCAAAAGAAATTATAACAACACAAACAAAGAAAAGATACATGCCAGCCGAAAACAATTCAAATGTCGAATAAGAGAAACCGACACTTTAGTGTATTTGCGTAAGCTGGCAGCGCGTCAACATAATAACGTGTCAATCGTCAAGGCGTTCGTAATTTGTTTAGCAATGGGTGCGTGGTTATTGGTGTATGAATTCAATAGGCGTCATGTTTGGCGGTGAACAGTTTAACCAATTGGTACGTATGCGCCCTTTGTGAACACATATCACACGTTAAGTATGGTTTTTAAATATTTGAAATTAAACCTTAGTTTGGCACATCGATTGTTAGAGTGTTTTCACGTCCTTTATCACCAAGTGCACTGTGTATAGCCGTTTATACCTATATACAGATTTTTCACAATCACTACATTAAAGCTCCTTCTACATTCGGAGAACAATAACTCTATATTATTTAGATAATGTCGAGTTCGAATAATGCACAGTTGCGTTATCGTCACAGTGAACATTCTAAACATATATGTTTGACAAATAGGGCGCCTAACATATATAGCGAGAGACCAATGCTTACAGACAAAAATATTCTAAAATAACACTAAACATAATTCACATCGAAGAACTCCGTGTGTGTGAGCTACATACTAAGTAACTAGACCGATCCGTATCCAAATACCGGTGTGTGGGGGGGGGGGGACAAACGAAAAAAAATAATGGCCTATATATCTGCATTTGTATATACCCTATATATATAAATATAGAGGATATAAGACTTTATGAAACTCGTTTGATAAACTTGATTCTCAATGAGTTTATAGGCGAGTTTTGAAACAAATGTATCAAAGGAGTTTCATAAAATCTTATATCCCAACATAACGAGTTGAAGATCTTGTATATCAAAGAAAACATCAAGAGCGTTATTCCTCTTTAACAAATCGAACTCCTTAATAGAAGCTGCAAAATTCATACATGTACAGCGTTGGCTGAGATGCTTCACAATCGTATACGACAGTAGTGCGCGCTCTGCTGGCTGACGACGGCAAATAAAGCCACCGAGTTTGCCTCTTTGTTTTTATGTCTATTTTCGTTTAACTTTAATGAACAAAACAATCATTTTGCATTGCAATGGCTTGTTTAATGATATAATAGGGGTTCCACCACCGCACACACATCGCGCCAATACTTGTTATGACTGAAAACAGACGTACATATGTGAAGAGATTAAATTTAAATGGGATACAGACGGAGACAGGATTGGACAACGGAGCACCAAGATTGGTGAGCAATTTATAGGGAATCAAATCGAACTATTTCTTCAACTGGACCTTCCCCATGGCACGTAGTTGTGAAGTATACACACATCTATAGATGGCTGAATTATGTGATCACGCTGCCCAACATATGCCCGACCTCCCAATGCAAATGGGCGATGTTATATCAGTTATTTGGCGTATATACATGTATATAGTTGCATATATATGCACACGTCCAAATATATTTCGAATGAGTTTATTAGAGGGACATGGACATTCTATGTTTTGGGACCCACGTGAATTATTATACGAGATTAATATTGATAACTATTCAACTAGTGAATAGTTAGGGGTCAGACTGTCGGAGTGTCATAGATATGTAGCCTATATATAATACGTACGTTTTGTTTAATTAAATGTTATCCGGTTCTAATCCCGACAAACGCGATTTTGTTATTCGAGCGCACGGAAGATAATCTTATTTGTGAATATGTGCAAGTTTGGCAGTTGCTTTCCTGGGTTTGGTTGTTCTTACGCACAATTAACAATTTTTCACAAGACATTTATCGTTCAAAACATGCCATTTTATACACTATAATTATACAATCTTAATAAGAAGTAAATTAGGTTGCGCAAAAATAAGCCTGGGTCCCTGAAACATCTTTAACCCTTTCTTCACTAAATACTCGTTGATAAGTAGTTCCCTCAGGAAATGTGCAGGTAAGTTCAAAAACCATGTTGTTTGTTGAACTTATTATCTGAATATTCCCCATTATGTTTTTGCATTATCAATTCTCCTGTCTGTCGCCTGCTCATTTTTGATGAACATCTCTTCAGATGAATAATAAACCATTCCAGTGTATAATTGTATAATTGAATGGGGGGGAATTCATTGGTATATATTTAAAGGGTTAAAGATCCCTGGATCCGGAGATGTAGTCTATTCTTCCCCGTGGTCGTGATATGTACTGTCATATGCTCCACATTCTGATACACGCGTCGGCCGAGTTCAATGACCGATCGGTCAAACATCTGCACTATTCGATACCCATAATAGATCGAAGGGAGGGTGAAATAAATCAGCGGCTAACAATGGTCCGTCTCCGAATCCCCATGTCATCAAACTCATTAACCTGACCACACTGACGCTACAGACAAAATTCAAAAACAACACCAGATGGAAGCTTGGTGGACATTGCACCTTGGCATATAAAGCAGAAAAACAAATCGATTTGTTCTGGTGAGTGACTTCTTAGCAATTGGGATATTATATGGACCAGCTACCGGATTTGGTGTTTGCCCACACCAAATCCGGTAGCTGGTCCATATAATACCCCAATTGCTAAGAAGTCACTCACCAGAACAAATCGATCTTCCCATCCACCATTGCAGGATCTCAAATATCGTCCATTTAATATATCAGGGACGTCTTATATACGTCACTTTCTTCGATTAGGGTGGATACACACATGCATGTAATTACTGTATGTAAAATACATGTATTTTACATGGCCACACCGATAATTGACAAAATTAATCACCTGCGCGCGAGAGGTCAATTTCACCAGTGAGAAGTTATAAGCCATTATCAAACAAACTGCCATCAAGACATTTCAGGCCAGTCATAAACATGACTTCTTTCATGGATGCCGAAATGAGTAATTCTTGTCTGATATATGTTGCTGTTTTTCACGAGTTATAATTCATTTCGAAAAGTGGATTAGAGCCGGTCGATTTTATACTTGATTTGTTTCTGTCATTTCTTGGAAACAGGGTCATCCAAAACAAAAATAAAATATGCAGAATTATTTTATAGGATGATACCGGCTTGTTGAGATTTCTCTGATAATTTGAGAGCGAGCTCATGTGATAACATTAATTCAATTGGGATTGCAAATATTCATTATAGCGCCAAAAAAATAATGCAGGTACAGCGTTGACATTAAAAAGAGTGACACCCCCCCCCCCCCCATTTATATATATGTTTCTCAAGCCAAAGGTTGAACAAGCTCCTAACTGTCACAAGCTTGAATTATAACATTTTCGACCATAATCCATGATTGGAGGAGGGCTGGTTCTCGAAAGCTTCCAATAACTAAGGGAGTTAATTGAATGTATCAGCCGGGATTATCTGGGCAAGAATTACAATATAATGTTTTACTTAAATATTCCATAGTTGTAAATTTTGCGTATACATGTATAACACATGAGAGGAAAGGTGACGTAGTTGGGAACTCGTAGCTAGGCAACCCTTTCGCCGAATGATGAAAAACAGCAACACCATGCATTCAAATTTAAAGCTGTATAAAATGTTCATAATTATATGAATAGCATAAATTGCTGCATATTAGATTAATCACTCGTAGAAAACAGACACGACATACATGACTACGATATTTATAAAGCAGGGTGTCAGGACTCAGGGTGCTGCATGCACACCCCCGTCGAGGAAAATATATGCAATGGTGAATTCGGTAGCTTCTGGGATAATATAGCTCCCCGTGCATGTTGGGGGTCATAGCCCCCTGCGTTGGGAAAGAGGCCATCACTGGTATTAAGATCAATAGAAGACTGACAATGATTTAAACAGAACGTCGACCATTTGAGTTATCGCGCGAATAATTATTTTAAGCGGCCTGACGACTTCGTCGCCGTCAACGGCTGTTCAGAGGTTCAGAGTTGAACTCACTGTGGTCAAACACAGTCGCAATGATTGGGTTGTCAGCGGACACATATTACACGGTGTGTGTGATCCATGTAAAACGCCAAATACACGATATTTACAGAGATTACATGCATGTGTGTATCCACCCTTAACTAGGGAAGTTTAGATTGAAACACTTATAACATCGCCTACCAGACATAACGGGTGTGACTAATTAGTGCCCGGGCACGCCCGGGCAGGTCCGGGTGTTCTCATGGGCCCGCAGACAGTCTAATATGATGCCACATGGTAGTAGGATACAGAATAAGCATATATTTAGAAAATTGACTTGCCGTGTCGTCCACCGGCGGGTTTATTAACCATTTAAATGCCGATATTGACTAAAAGAACCCGGGAGAGCCCAGACGGACGCATAGACCCGACCATATTATATATTGATGACTAATGGTTGCGAGGCACTTACTAAAGGTATATTGCAAATATTGACTCGCTATCTCGTTCGCGGCCGGCTTCATTAACCCCTTAAATGACGATATGTGCCAGAAGAACATGGCGCAAGCCCGGGCACGCCCGGGCAGGCCCTGGTGGTCTCATGGGCCCGCAGACAGTCTAATATTATGTCATATGGTAGTAGGATACAGAATAAGCATATATTTTGAAAATTGACTTGCTGTGTCGTCCACCGGCGGGTTTATTAACCCTCTAAATATCGATATTAACTAAAAGAACCCGGGAGAGACCGGACGGACACAGAAACCTGATAATATTATATATTGATGACTAATGGTAGCGAGGCACTTACTAAAGGTATATTGCAAATATTGACTCGCTATCTCGTTCGCCGCCGGCTTCATTAACCCCTTAAATAACGATGTGCGCCAGAAGAACGCGGCAAGCCCGGGCAAGCCCGGACAGGCCCTGGCTGCCTCCTGAACCCGCGGACAGTCTAATATGATTCCGTACGGTAGTAGGATTCTGAATAAGCATGTAAATTTACTTGCTGTGTCATCAACCGGCGGGTTTATTAACACTTTAAATGCCGATATTAACTTAAAGAACCCGGGAGAGCCTCGACTGACACAGCGACCCGATCATATTATATATTGATGAATAATGGGATCGAGGCACTTACTAAAGGTATATTGCAAATATTGACTCGCTATTTCGTTCGCGGCCGGCTTTATTAATCCCTTAAATGACGATCTGCACCAAGAGAGCACGGGAAAGCCCGGGCAAGTCCGGGCAGGCCCTGATGGTCTCATGGGCCCGCGGACAGTCTAATATGATGTCGTATGGTAGTAGGATATATACAGAATAAGCATAGATTATGAAAATTGACTTCCCAGAATGTAAATCGAGATTATAGTGTTTTAATTGATATTCATAATCCTCTATAATCTATGTTGGCTTCATACATATAATCAGTCATAAAATAACACAGAGCAATTCAGTTATATTCTCTAACATTATTCGCAAAGTATTCTGCTTTCAAACTTCCCTGGAACCAAATTCAATCAATAGGCAAATAATATATTCTAAAACAAAATATGGTAATCAGACATTTCCCCACCGGACATTTCCCCAACCTCTCAGAAAGTGGCAAAGGGGCATTTACCCAATCGGACATTTACCAACCGGACATTTCCCCACTTACTCAATGCGGACATTTACCCACCGGACTTTTCCCCACCCGAATTGTTGACTTTATTTTTGAAATAAGCATGACCGTCGACACATAATGTGTCACCACCACGATTGTTCTTAATCAATTCCATGATTGAAAGTGAAGATATGATTCCATGATAACTGATAAATGTTTTTCAAAACATTACATCGGTTGAGTTGACATGACATGAGATGGCCTCAATGTCCAGGCTTCACTGACCACTCAAAACATCCTTTGATGTCTGCGATAAAGGATGTAGCATAAACTATTTTATTAGCAGGGCGGGGAAATGTCCGGTGGGTAAATGTCTTAGTGGGTAAATGTCTGGGTGGGTAACTGTCCGGGTGGAGAAATGTCCGCTTTTGAAAGTGGGTCATGTCCCGTGCAGAAATGTCAGGGATTCAAAAATATATCGACCGACAAGTTCAAATTCGCAGGGCCAGTCCTTGTAAATAATAATAAAAAACATCAGAATGACCATCTAAGAGCGATTGTATGACGGCGGTTCACAATTTTTTCAACTGTGAAGTGCATGCTTTAAATTTAAAGAGTAATTCTTTTTTTATATACATACTGTTGGACGTGTTACGTGGCGGTGAGCAAATTTTTCGACTGCATTGGGGGTTAAATTAAGTTTTTCACAAAAAAATATGCGGTTGTATATAGGAACGTATAAAGGATGGCCAATAATGCCGCCAATTCCTGATCGAGTGGGCACCAATATTATAAATGAACCCGCCGTGAACGATATATAACGGCAGTAAATGTTCATACCAGCCACCCTACCGCCATAAGGCATCACACTATACCGATCACTGGTCCATGGTGCCACCCGGACTTCCCCGAGCTTTCTCGTGATCGGGCTTTTTGCGCATGTTCTTCTGGCGCATATCGTCATTTAAGGGGTTAATGAAGCCGGCCGCGAACGAGATAGCGAGTCAATATTTGCAATATATACCTTTAATAAGTGCCTCGCTACCATTAGTCATCAATATATAATATGGTCGGGTCTATGCGTCCGTCTGGGCTCTCCCGGGTTCTTTTAGTCAATATCGGCATTTAAATGGTTAATAAACCCGCCGGTGGACGACACAGCAAGTCAATTTTCTTAATATATGCTTATTCTGTATCCTACTACCATATGGCATCATATTAGACTGTCTGCGGGCCCATGAGACCACCAAGACCTGCCCGGGCGTGCCCGGGCTTGTGCCATGTTCTTCTGGCGCATATCGTCATTTAAGGGGTTAATGAAGCCGGCCGCGAACGAGATAGCGAGTCAATATTTGCAATATATACCTTTAGTAAGTGCCTCGCTACCATTAGTCATCAATATATAATATGGTCGGGTCTATGCGTCCGTCTGTGCTCTCCCGGGTTCTTTTAGTCAATATCGGCATTTAAATGGTTAATAAACCCGCCGGTGGACGACACAGCAAGTCAATTTTCCTAATATATGCTTATTCTGTATCCTACTACCATATGGCATCATATTAGACTGTCTGCGGGCCCATGAGACCACCAAGACCTGCCCGGGCGTGCCCGGGCACTAATTAGTCACACCGGACATAACATATTATTTTTTTCCTCGATTTCTGTTTACTCTTTTCAGTCTCAAAACTTATTAGGATTAATGTTAGTTAACATCCATTTTACTTCAAAAAGTCAGTACTTAGTATATTGTTGTAAAAAAAATTCACCATAAGTCCATTCACACTCAGAATCATGGACAAAAATTGCAAAAGCAATCACTGTCATATCAAACTGAACAATTCACATATACAACCTGTATCATAAGATAGGATTAAGGTGCCAATAAGATGTAACTTACGGCATGACAAATGAGTGTGAAATAACGTTCACTTGATTCACATTCTTGTGCGGTACTGTATTTAGTACAATTCCACAACATTGTGATTGACTGAAATACATGCATACAATTTGCATTAATGGGTCTGGATGGCGTGTAATAAAATTTATTGCAAACCATGTCGGTGAGTAAGGGTACGTTCACACACTGGCAAGTTTGCACAGCATGGTTTGTAGGCATTTTGTCGTAGAAAACCATATGGTACCATAATATGAACGGAAACAAGCACATAAAGTGCATCTGTGCCACAGCTAACTACGTGCGAAGTAAAATCTCTGTATTTCCACTACTAACGATGCTACTGTAATTTGCCTGTAAATATCATGCAACTATTCCGTAAGAATAAATCATACAGGTATTTGAAGGCAAATTCCAATAGCACTGTTACAAGTGGAATTAGATAAATGTTTCTTCTCATGTCTTTCGCTTTGGTAAATATGCATGTTATGTGCACGGTTCCGTTCACATTCTGGCACCATGTGGTTTTATATTACGAAATGCCCGCAAAAACATACCGTGCAAACTTGCCAGCCTATGAACGTAGCCTAAGCGGTAAACAGTCCGGACATTTCACATTTACAACATTTGTTCAAATTTAATTAGTGCACAACAGAATTCAGCAAGGTGATTCACCAAAATGTATATGTAATAAATGCTTAAATTTTATATGGATGATGCCATGTAATAGCAAGAAAAGAAAGTTTCATAAATATTATACAAGTTAATAACTCAAGTCAAGCTTATAATATATAAAGAGAATAATATACATTAAATCAGATTAAGTGGTGAAAATTAATGTTGCTTCTTGTTAATCAGCTTGCTCCTATGTCAGTTTAGGTGTTCTATTCCAGTGGAGCTCAACGATTCTTGCAGTTTTAGATCTAACAGATTTTTACTTCAGCTATTTTTGAACAGATTCCGACTCTATTTAGAATTTTAAAACGGTTGGCAGCATTTTAGCAGAGAAAAAGAACTGTATTGACAGAACCGATGAGTGATGAGTTCATTTTTCTTCAGATACCAAATTTAAATAATCGCCATATTTTATATTTTAGTTACTGGGCCAGAAACTCCGTAGTTAAGAAATTACTCCAACTCTTTTCCGATTACATGGTCAGATCAGGATCTAACACATATTTATGTTCCGACTCTAACTTGATCAATACATTGATACGTTAACAGTCACAAGTCAGATAGAAGGAGAAAATATGTGATATATTTTTAATATAGTTATATGTCTGTTTGTCCCCTATTGAAATTAGGGGTAAGCTATCAGTAGGGGCTCCAAATGGGTCTAACGTGGGTATTTTATGGGGACATTAACCGGTTTATTATTTATGAAGTTGCCAAAGTAACGGTGTCGGAGTTGGGATCGGGGATGGGATGCCAGAAAAATATTTTTCCACAAATTCCCACCAACCCTTTATATATAAGCAGATCCGACTTATATGTAGGCATCTCCGTGGTTCTAGGATCATCGGAGTCAGTTAGTCGAGGCGGAGATTATGGTTGTGGTCGGGTCACAAAATTGATTTGGAATTTTGATGGAGTTTTGGCTGGATAAGGTTGGAAGGGGTTCCAACCCGAGATTGACAAAAACCGGGGACCAATTGCCAAGCTTTGTCTCAGCTGTGGGATACATGTATGTGACATTCATCGTTCGATGAAAATATCAATAGATAGCAATGGAAATATAAAACTTAGCCAGTACCTCCGCCCATTCATTCTCATATGTTACAATTGTACACAGACATCACCATTATTTTTGAGACAGTGGCGGGGGCAGGAGTGGGGGTCGACATCGGGCAGGGCGCTATATATAACAACTAGCAGATTAGCCCGCCACTGGCGGGATTGGTCCCATGGCTTTGGTCGATCCATTAATTTTTGTTTTTCAAGGTAACCCCGCACAGGCACGCCGACAGCATGCTATCATTTGCGGGTATCCGTTTCAAGGTCATGTTGGGTGGACAAAATAACCCGACAAAAATATTCCCCGTCCCGAGTTGACCATACATAACAAATTTCACGTCGATGTCACCACTGACGACCGAGATATCGCCCAGGTTCATTTGTGGGTACCCGTTTCAATGTCAAGGTCACCTCAGGCGGACAAACTGACCCGACGAAAATCTCCCCCGTCCCTTGGAAGCCCTAAGTACGAAATTTCGTCTCGATATCGCCAGTTTCCAGGACGGTCGATTGAGCCGTATTTATACTCGTGTATATAAACGCTCTTTAACAACGACACCGCAGATACGAACGCTCTTTAATCATTAACCCATCAATGGCAGTTGAAGGGTGAAGGAGTGGTCACACGGGCTCGCGAATGGTCCGAGTGCATTGCCTGTGGGTTTTACCCTTACACAGCAAGTTTGGGTTCAATCGGCCCAGCAGTTCTCGAGTCTATAGCGGACATATATACGGAAGTCTCAAAATATATAGATTAATAAATATTTATTTTCTAAATATATGTCTGGATATCTAGATAACTCAACCCAAAGGGACTTTGCGGTTTTGCGAAGTTTCAAGAATTACATATTCAGTGATTGTGATTGGTGGGAAGGCGAAAGTTCATGATTTTGGGGCCGTCTGGAATCATGGATGATGTTCAGCACGGAAAAGTTTTGCTTATCAACGTCCGATTCAGGGTAGCAAGAACAAAACAACATATAGCGACAACTGTTTAACCCGCGGGTATTCATTCTAGTTAAATAATACAATAATTAAAGCTATGGGGGAACTCCATTATATGCCTTTCATATACAATGTCACATGATATTCTGATGAATTACATATAGGCCAACATTATTCTGTAAAGCATGCCTATATATGTTACACTTATTATGGGCACTTTCCATATACATTGTATACTTACATATCCAGGTATCGAGGTCTATCGCTGCATGATAATTGCTCAATTTTGTTGATTCGATGTTTCAGCGGTTCCCTGGCGTGGTGATATGTGTGCGCAACGGGTGTTTTGTCGCTTTCCGCGGTTCCCTCGCGTGGTGATCTGTGGCGTAAACCAGATGTTTTGTCGCTTTCGGAGGTTTCCGCGTTTGGCGGATTCCATTTAGCGTAGACGTGACCAAACGTTAACACGGTGGAAAACATTTATTTCCTTCCAACCTGCGAATAACTGCGTTCTAATCTGGTAACAGTATATATATATAATGTTATATGAATTGCGCACGTACTAAGAGCAGAAACTCTATATGGATTTGTATACAACTACCAATATATATGGAGATCCTGTAGTCAGAAATTGAGATTAAAATATAACCACGATAAAAGCAATGTAGTCATATTTAATGAACCACCTTCCATACAAATTCCGAGAAGCAGTATGGAGTATAAAATAATCATCCACCCTCTGCCTTCACACACTTAGCTTCCTTAAGAATCAGTTCAAATCGCGATACGGTCACACGAATGTTTCCGACGTTCATCAGGCAATAACTTGAGTCGACCACTTCATAAAAAGCGATGAACACATACGTCACTCCAAGCCGACCGTGTGCACGTGCTCCGTGCGTGGTGTCCACTTCACAAAAAGCGATGAAATTATAAGAAATGACTTGCAGATCGATTGGGGTCGTTGGTTTTGACCGGCAGAGTTCGTCGTGAATCATTTTATCATTTATTACTTTATAATTCTTGGCAATTACGCAATTAACATTATATAATTCTTGGCAATTACGCAATTAACATTCCCATATCCCATTTGCACATAACCATATAGCTCACTGCCAATCCCACCTATCTGTCTAGCATCTAGAAGCTACCCTCAACATTAACTTGAATTTTTTAGAAATCGCCAAAACACTGGCTCGAGCCTGGACCCAAAAACATGGGACAGTTATGTCCTAAAATATCTGTCAACGAAATCGAACATGCAATCCTTTTATTGTTTCGCCTTTGCCGAAACATGAATCGAAATATGGTTCAACCACATATAGAGTATTTTGGTATACCTTGTTTCTTACAAGTTATTGTCAACTTGAACGGTTCATGTATAATTTGTTGTCGCAACTGTGTTGTAAAGGAGTCATCAGGCGTGAGGCCATTTTGACTGAATTAACGATAGCACAGTATTTATATGTTAAACCATGCGCACGGATTAATAATTAGTAATCCGTGCGCACGGATTATACAAAATATTTACCATGTCACCTCCCGGGCTTCATAATATTGAAATTTTGTCATGGAAGCGCAGAAAACTGTTTTCAAGCAGGGGGGGGGGGGTAGTAACAAATTTGCAGGAAGGTATGCCGGGGTGGTGGGTGGCCCCGAGGGGCAAAACACGCGTTTTTTACACCCTCATGCAATTTTTTTACTAAAGACCATTTGTGCCCTTATATGACATTTAAACAGTTTAAAACATATTATAATAATTTATAACTGCAAAAACCCTGCAAAAACACCATATTTATGTTACTGGGACCTCATATGGGCCTTAGGAGAGATGACATTAAGCTTATATGGCATGTTGCATATGCATGGGCAGTGGGGTGAAAACATTCCTTCCCATGCACCAATGATCACCGACACCCTTCGGAAGAAGCTTCGAGAAATGTAAAACTGAAATATATAAACTTGTCTTGGTGTAACTAAAGCCAAAATCATTGTGCGCATGGAATAAGAGCAACTGCCTCAAACATTAATGTGACTATCAATGGTTAGAATATAGCTGTTTTCACACCGTTCATCGGTGCATCAAGCCAATCAGTGAAATATTTGCATGTCTATCAACTCATATGATCTGTTACTCTCACAACACCTAAAATATCCAAGTCTGGCATAGTGACTGTTTGACATTTATTATAACAGAGGTTGCTCCAGTAGACTAACAAAAGTGTTAAGGCATAATGCTAGATAATTGGCTGGTTCCATGACACTTCCCGTATTTAGCAAGTTCGAGCTCAATCGGTTCGAGTCTATAAAGGACACACACATATATATGACACTTCCCGTAGGTAGCAAGTTTGAGCTCAATCGGCATTCCCTGGAATTTCCCAGTAAATATTTAGCTAGTTTGAGCTCAATCGGTTCGAGTCTATAAAGGACACACTCATATATATGACACTTCCCGTAGGTAGCAAGCTTGAGCTCAATCGGCATTCCCTGGAATTTCCCAGTCACCAACGCGGCGTAATTTTGGTACATATATAGAGACCAATTGTCCATCGGCTGTCATGTGTAGTAAAGATGTGTTATAAGCCGACATTGCCGTGGGGATGCCCGTTCCTACACGCGTTTTCGATTCTATGAAGTACCCACATATATACACACATACATATCTATATATATATATATATATATATATATATATATATATATATACTAGCCGATGAGCCCGACGTTGTCCGGGCTACGTTGTCCGGGCTATTCAAAAAACAAATTTCAAGTCGATAGCTCCACCCGTTTCCGAGATCTGGTCTGCGCATGCGCGAAGCTGGCGTCGCACGGGCTCGGCGACCCGATAAAATTCGTATCCGGGGCAAGATACATTCACATACCAAATTTCAAATCGATAGCTCCATCCGTTTCCGAGATCTCGTCTGCGCATGCGCGAAGCTGGCGTCGCACGGGCTCGGCGACCCGATAAAATTCGTATCCTGGGCAAGATACATTCACATACCAAATTTCAAGTCGATAGCTCCACCCGTTTTCGAGATCTCGTCTGCGCATGCGCGAAGCGGGCGCCACACGGGCTCGCCAATACAACAACGACGACCGCCTGGTCAAACTACACACACGTACCAAGTTTCGTACCGATCGGTCGAGAATCGTAGATTTGTATTAATGACAGACATACAGACAGACAGACAAACAGAGGTCTTCAAAATATATATGAGATATATATATATATATATATATATTATATATATATATATATATATATACGGAGTTCTCGTAGCTTTATAACGGTATATCTGGGGAGAAATCTGATGCTATATTCGTGATTATCTGGGATGATTTCGGCATATACAAAGCGCGCCATCCGTGCTCGCATGGAATAAATTTCGAGCGATAACGTTTGCGTAAATACGAAATTGTGAGTGTTGGTTTGTAACCGGGATTTCTGAGAAGCATTATGCTTATAACTACCCCCCCCCCTAAGCCCTGACCTAAGTGTCATACATACTATAACAATGATGTAAGAGCTCCAATAAATCTCCCCGCATAGGCAAGCACTCAATGTTCCCGTATAACTCTGCAGATGGCAATAACGTTGAATGGGAAACAGACGCTCTTTATAGAGATGCGTCAAAAACAAACGCTCATTAAATAATCACTTGATTAACCTACGCCGTGCCTTTGCGGTGATTTGAGATTGGAGAACGGTGCTCTGAGCTTCTCAAAACCGCGACCACGGTCGTGTCGGTGGGATTTGACACTTACATAGGAAGTTTGAGCTCAATCTTTACACGCGTTTTGGATTCTATGAAGTACCCACACACATATATACACACATATATATATACGAAGTCTCAAAATATATAGTATAGACTAGCCGATGAGCCCGACGTTGTCCGGGCTATTCAAAAACCAAATTTCAAGTCGATAGCTATACCCGTTTCCGATATCTGGTCTGCGCATGCGCGAAGCTGGCGTCGCACGGGCTCGGCGACTCGATAAAATTCGTATCCGGGGCAAGATACATTCACATAGCAACTTTCAAGTCGATAGCTCCACCCGTTTCCGAGATCTCGTCTGCGCATGCGCGAAGCTGGCGTCGCACGGGCTCGGCGATCCGATAAAATTCGTATCCGGGGCAAGATACATTCACATAGCAAATTTAAAGTCGATAGCTCCACCCGTTTCTGATATCTCGTCTGCGCATGCGCGAAGCGGGCGCCGCACGGGCTCGCCAATACGACAAGGTCGACCGCTTCCGGGGCAAGATACATTCACATAGCAAATTTCAAGTCGATAGCTCCACCCGTTTCCGAGATCTCGTCTGCGCATGCGCGAAGCTGGCGTCGCACGGGCTCGGCGATCCGATAAAATTCGTATCCGGGGCAAGATACATTCACATAGCAAATTTCAAGTCGATAGCTCCACCCTTTTCCGAGATCTCGTCTGCGCATGCGCGAAGCGGGCGCCGCACGGGCTCGCCAATACGACAACGACGACCGCCTGGTCAAACTACACACAGGTACCACATTTCGTCCCGATCGGTCCACCCGTTTCCGAGATCTGGTCTGCGTATGCGCGAAGCTGGCGTCGCACGGGCTCGGCGATCCGATAAAATTCGTATCCGGGGCAAGATACATTCACAGAGCAAATTTCAAGTCGATAGCTACACCCGTTTCCGAGATCTCGTCTGCGCATGCACTGGGAAGGGAGAAGCGGTGATCGGAGCTTCTCCAAAACGCGACAACGACCGTGTCCGTGAGATTTTACCCCTAGATAGGAAGTTTGGTCTCGATCGGTGGAGAATCGTAGATTTGTATAAATGACAGACAGACAAACAGATAGATTGTATCAAAATATATAAGAGAGATATGTAAATTAGATAGATTGCATCAAAATATATAAGAGAGATATGTAAATTATCTACACACCATTACTGGTGTTTGTCAAAGTTTAGTGGGGTATATCAATACTCATTCACGATCATATCATTGAGGTCCGGAGGATGTGGGTTATCTCTCGAATACAGATTGTATCAAAATATATAGGAGAGATTAAAACAATATATATAAATCAAAATGTTTCAATGACCAAATGTGCTTGACGCGCACAAAGTGGCTGCCGCTAAGTCTAAGATCAAAATGTGTGCGAAGTCCAACAAAGGGGGCCACATGTATCTCCGATGCTGAATATAGGCTCCCAAAAGGAGCCTATTTCAGCTAGTTTAGTGTAATAGAATTAAGTTGCTCCAGTAGACTAACATAAGTGGTATGGAATATGTTAGATAATGGGCTGGTTGACAGACTAATCTGGAAATAGTCAAAATTATGAAATTTTGTGTATTCTGCACAATGACCTAGGTTTACAGATGATCAGCAATTTATAAAACCTTTTTTTTCAATTAAAACAACTTCTGAAACATGTTAAACTGTTATTTGAACTAATTGAGATCATTCCCAGTCATAAGAGTGATATCAGTAGAGTTTATGAGATTTTAGACCAATTTTAGTGAAATTTGGGGGGTGGGTGTAAAAAAAATTGGGACTAAATTTTTTTTTTTTGCAGGTTTGTGAGTGGTGGGTCCCCGAAAATGCCAGATGCAAAAACACGGCATGCCTTCCTGCAAATTTTTACTACCCCCCCCCCCTTGTTTCAAGGGAGAGAAATCATGCTCTTTTTCCGGTAGAGTACCATACATAGTGATCACTGGACAAGAAAGTCGCTCAAACGATATTAAATTGCGTCCATTTATATACCCACGTCAAAATAAATAAACATGATTCCAAACATATCTGTGTTCTTACTTTATTAACCCTTTTCTGCCACCACCCATATCTGAATGTGCTAAAAAAAATTACCTTGACCGGGGGGGGGGGTCGTGAGAAAATTTACACATACAGGGCCCAAAAACAAATTTACAGCCCTTTTGCTACCCACCCACCCTTTTGTGCAAAAAAAATATTTTTTTCCGCCTGATTTTTTTGGACCCACCCCCTAAAATAAGAAAAAAATCATTTTAAATCTATTCAAGACCAAATCAAACAGAATCAAAGGTAAGTTTTAAATTGGTCCGTTTCTGGCAGATTCCAAGTGTTCAAACAATTGAAAAACTATCAACGGTTATGATGTTGTTTTCGACATTGAAAAATACTTTTTGAAATAAAAAGTGTTTTATTCTACAGTATGCACAGATATTGTGAGGTAATATTTATAGTGCCAATAAGCCAACATTGTGTTTAATTTTTACATAAATAGTCCAGTTACTAATTAATGACTTCTTCACTGTTGTTCCCAAAAAGGTGCCACCAACCATTATATCAGAACACCTTATAGCCATACCTGCAATGACAGTTATATAGTATATAAGTATCACTCTTTGGAGCCAAATAAACAGGCTGGCATGTTTATTTTTTAATTTGAGGTATTTTGTTAGCCAGCACTCTGCAGCACTAGTATTATTTGGTCATTAGACATGCCAGAGTGAAAATGCCAGCACTATCAGGCACTATTCAATATTAATTTGAGGTGAAATGCAAACCAGCACTCCTATTCAGTCATCACTTTTATTTGGCACCAGAGAGTGCTTTATCTTATACCTACATATGTTCTTAAGTGTTGGTTAAGGTCATAATCTATGTTAGAACACATTTATTAGTGAAAACAACTTAAAACAATGTCCATAATGTGGGTTGAAAAATATTTGCACAAACAATTTTTTTCAGGCCTCTGAGATGCACCCACCCCGCCCGGTATAGGTATGTTTTTGGAAGATCTCCCCTGTATTACTTATATCTTATACCTACCCTGTTCCTAAGTGTCTGTAAAGGCCATAACCTGCCTTAGAACACAATTATTAATGAATATATTTGAAAACAACTTAAAACAAGGGCAAAAATGTGAATAGAAAACAATTTGCACAAACTCATTTTTTCGGGCCTCTTCGGACCCACCCACCCCGGCCCTGTATGATAAAACTTTTGTGCGACACCCCCCCCCCCCCCCCCGCCTTGTCTTGAATTTTTCTTTTCATTTCAGCTGCAATTTGGCAAAGTAAAGAATGACGACATACATACTTAGGTTTCACTTTGGGCGCACCTACCTAATTTTCGAAAAGATCGAGAGATAACCAAAATTGTCCCTTCACAAGGATGCATTTATTTGCGGAAATTTGGGCGCGTTGGATCGTCAAACAATTTATGCAAACTTCCATGGTAGGCATTTTTGTCAACCTGTCATCTTAAAGGGGCAATTCAACTTCGTTTAATTGACCCGATATTGCTCCGATCTGCATCATATTTTAGAGTATGGTCCATAATGACGTCACGCTTTACTCCCATGTCGTGCTCAAACCAGACAAATCTGCCTTGGCGTTCATCTAGGTTGTTGGTCGCCCCAAAATATGGTCTCACATTCATTAAAGGTGCATCCATGGGCACAAAAACAGGTCAAAAATGGCAATTTTCGGTTCTACACGAGAAGCAGAAATGACATCAGAGGGGTTAATTTTTTATTTTATTGGACGGCTCCCGCGCCAAATAATCTGTCGTATCGCGTGCTTTATGTTTCCAATTTGTTTTATGGGATAATGACCACGGGACTTATATCAGAGCAGAAATCTGAAAAAACGATTTTTCAATATAGGTTACAATACATCAAATGATTTGCAAAGGCCTCAGTGTTAACACATCCCCCTGGCCTGTATTAGCAGGAAAGGGTTGACCCTGCACGAGTTTCAAAAATTAAAGAACGTCGTTTTAGACACACGAACATGTCCCCAAAAGTACTTGTCAACGTATTGCGTCACGCTGCAGTTTTGATAAAAGTCACACTACCATCAAAATGAAGGAAAAAATGACATCGAAAATAACACCAACCCCTCCCATAAATAATTCGTCAATTCGTTACAGCCGTATCCGTTCACCATTTGATGTTTCTCGTCGGGAAACACGTTTGTGCATTTGTTCTTACACTTTTCATCCATGTATCATTGACCATTCAGCTGCCAGGATTTGTTTTATGCTGATCCTAGCTTGGGGGTCCCAGGGGAAATCACTCTACTAATTTGTATTTGGGTGTATTTTAGGTTACAGTGAAGTAATTTTTTCCCATAGTCCTCAGTGTTAAAATTTAATGGCCTGCAGCCCTGACTATCCACGAATTGTGATAAATGAGTACATGATCACCAGGATTGGCATCTGCGCAAAGTTTCTGATTCATATAGTCGTATTAACCCTTTCCTGACCCACCCCTGTTTACAATTGCAACACAAAATATCTTAAAATGAACACGAAAAGTCACCATGCGAGGTCCATGTCGATAAAGTAAACGACCGTAGCATATATACCCATCATTGTTGTTATAGCTAACCAATTTCTCTATGAGAAAATATGGACGATGGTTCGCTTGATAAACATGGCCACACTGGAGCTTGAATTGGGCGGGCATGACCAATTCTGAGTTCTGGTAAACGCAATTTTGGCATAAAACTGAAATGTCACCATGTGAGTTCCATGTCGATAAAGTAAACGATGGTATCATATATACCCATCATTGTTGTTATAGCTAACCAATTTCTCTCTGAGAAAATGTGGACGATGGTTCGCTTGACGAACAATCATGTCCACGCTGGAGCTTGAATTGGGCGCACTTGACCAATTCTCAGTTCTGGTAAACGCAATTTTGGCATAAAACTGAAATTTTGAGTGCAACAGAATTATTTTGCGCCTACATGTATGTGCATGGAAACAGCCACTTCAATCAAACACATCACTGTGTTGCACTTTTTGTCGATAAGCCACCTCAAACAAACCAATTGGCTGTCAATAAACCCTGCACTGGTCATGTTTTACATCAATTTTTAGAGACCGGCCACAGATAACAATGTAGTTTGCTCTTATGGTTCGTCGAAAAGCCTTTATTTCAGTTTTGTACTGACCCTCGATGTACAGCGCGTGAATGGTTACCATGACATTCATTAAAGGTACACATATGGGCTCAAAACGGACAAAAAAAAGGAGATTTTCGAGGTGAAAATTGGAAGCAAAAATTGCCCCAGGTAGGTTAATATTGGCTTCTCATTGATTACCACCGATTCAAATAATATAAAATGCCACGTGCTACAAGTTCCCGAATTGTGTGTTGGTAAATATTGATAGGAAACCCACCACTGGGCCCAAATGAGAAAAACGATAATTTTCGGGCTTTAGGTTACAGTGAAGTAATTATTTCCCATAGGCATCAGTGTTAACATATAATGGCCTGCAGCCCTGACTATCCACGAATTGTGATAAATGAGTACATGATCAGCAGGAGTGGCATCTGCGCAAAGTTTCTGAATGAAAAAAATCATATAGTCGGGCATGGAATATACCTTTAAATTTGGGATTTATAATCTAGAGTCAGAAGTCCGTGAAAAAAATATTGACATTGTTTACCTCACACCAAAAAAAAATTCAATCTAGGAACCACGTGCTTTACAATTTGTCAATGTTTTGTTTGGCATCTGAAATTTCAAGAGGAGTGATTGCATGTATTTTATATGTTTAAATATCGAAACTACTATTAACCAACCAGAGCCCAGAATTTTTTTTTTAATACTCTGCTGCATCTTGGTCCAAAATCCGTTGGAGGGCGCTACCAATCGAATTACTTCACTCTAACATATAACCTACAGCGCTGGCCCACACCAGCTACACAAACCGCGGACAGATGTTCATATTCAACCATCATCCCATACTGAATAATATGGGCCATCCTGTTCTATAGCTTAATAATAGGCACTATTATGAGGAACCATAAATTGTACCTTTTCGTCCCTTTTCGTTGACATTGAAGTCTCGCTAGACAGCATAATATTATTCTCTCTGTAAATCACATTGTTATCGATTCAATCTCACCTTGGGTAGTTCCAAACGTTTCCTATAGTTATTTACCATACTGGCGATGGTACCTTTATAAAATAATTAAACCATCCAAACAGTACTCCCACGAATAACAAAGGCCAAACTGACAGTTATAGCCCTTATATGCTTAAAATCATATATTGCTACCACACAGCTTCGGAAGTTAACTGACTTTGAAGCTATATGAGGTCTATTTTAAAGCATGATATCAATAGAAAATATCGATTCTATCTTTGAATATTCTTGTGTTGTCTGCGGTGTAATCAGGGATCCTGCTGTGTTCTATTTGCGCATTCCTTTCGTTTAGGGGCTAGTGACCCCACAAAAACAAAAAAACAAAATAATTCTATGTGCACTTTTGAGTACGATGCTGATTTTTATATTAATAGTGCTCCAGCAGTCACTAGTCAACAATACACAATTTCTGAAACGAAATTCCCTGGCGTTTTCATTTCAGAAGGGTTTTTTCTTAAAGTAGCTCAAAAACACGAACTTTTTTCCTCAATAGTTATCCTGCTATCGCTGGTCATAAGAAACGAAATTCCGTGGTAATAGTGCATTACCTGGCCACAGCAGTTTAGTCCAGGAGATATTGGTCGACCTTTGCACACCCCAGAAATCACCCCAATAGTTTTCTTCCTTAAAGGTACTCAATCCGATTAAACACCACTAAATTACTATTTCTTTGGCTTCGGGGGTATAAAATATTTGATTCGAGTGGAGGAACCTACCCATTAACGCTTAGTGATCAGATATCGATTTTTGAAGTTTGTTATTTCAATTGTTTGTGGCCCAGAAACACGCCGTCAAAATGATGGTCTCGGTCAAAATTGCAGATGGAGATGGATAACTCTAACAAGTGAGAATACGGCCAAATTCCGTGAATACTCAAGTTATAATACGGCGATATTTTGTTGAATAAAATGATGATAAATAACACGTTTTTGGAAATTTGATACCATAGTGGACAGCATTATTTTGTTGCAATTAATCGATTCTGATAACTAAAGCATATTTTGAAGAAATGTTGTTGTTGTTGTATCTTGATGATATGTGGATCCTCTGATCGGATTGAGTACCTTTAATGTCTTCTCTAATTTTTGTTCAGTTGTTAACAAGAAAAAAAAGTGGCCGCAGAGACTCCAGACACGATGGCGTCCATCGTGGCGGCCATTTTGATTGATATTTGCACCAGGTCTCTTTGACCGCCATTGTAGTAAAGATAGCAGCACACGCGGTTTTGATTTCCGTTCGGTCTTGTTTTTCGTTCGGTTCGTTGTGTTAACCCCGGGCCGTATAAATTAGCCAAAAATTCGACACCAAAATCCAATACGACGGCCAAGATTGGATTTTGTTTGAAATTCGTGTCTGAAAATTTGCTAAATGTTAAACATTTCACCATCTATCGTGTACCATGCAATTATATGTCCAATAAAGCGACCCCCCCAACCTACTGTGCATGATTATAAATACATAAACATTAAAACAGAAAGAATCTACCCCCCCCCCCCCAAATTATCATGTATAAATATATACCTAATAATGAATATATACCAAACAATTAATATTAACCCCTCCCCAACCTTACGGTGCACGCATATTGAGCTAAACATGTACTCCAATCGCACCCAACTCCATCAATGTATATATGTTCCTACTAATACCATTCGCCACAATAATTATATATGTACCCACACTCCTAATCCTAACTCTGCATGTTTATATATAGACACAATGCTCCTCCAATTGAACGCAACCGCAATTATTTACCCATGTACCCGCTAATAAACCAATTCGTCCCAATATTGTGTATATGTACCCAAATATATAATTATGCGAAACAAACAATATACCCCACCCTAACTCTGCATGATTATATATAGACAAAGTGCCCCTCCAATTGAACGCAACCCCAATTATTTACACATATACATGTACCCGATAGTTTATATAGGTACCCAAATAAATATGCCAAACAAGTAATATTACACCCCCCCCCCCAATCCTAAGTATGCATGCTTATATATAGACACAATGTCGCTTCAATTGAACGCAACCCCAATTATTTAGACATATACCCACTAATACACCATTTCGCCCTAATAGTGTACATATCCACCCGAATGTATAGGCCAATCAAGCAATATTACCCCCCCCCCCCCCACACCTTAACTCTGCATGCTTATATTGTTTAGACACAATAGCTGTCCAATTTAACGCAAACCCAATTATGTTTTCATGTAACCAATTGAACGCAACTCCAATTATGTATACATATACCCACTAATATACACATTCGCCAATAGTGTATATATGTACCCAAATATATATTCCAAAAAGCAACATTATCCCCCCCCCCCCCCCCCCCCCCCCCCCCGCGGACAACGTCGAGGATAGCACCGATGGAGTATCGAGTCAAATATTGCACATTCATCGTCCATAGTCTACTAAGAAACTTGCGAGAATACACTTACCTGTAGCTAATAACGATTATAGTGACGATGAAGTTTTCCGTTTATATTGGATTAAAATAATAGCAGTTCTTCCCAGGAGACATTTTCATTTTGCATCATTCCTAATTATCGAATTTATTTATTCCATGCATTCGAAGTCGGATTTATAATATCACAATCAGCTCACAACCAACGCAAGTTACCGACCAATATTTACTGTAAATATCTTTTAGTCGTTGCCTGTGCTGTAAATTGTCTGTCGCGATTACATCTGTATATTGTACCAAATGTGCCACGGTTCAGGAAAGTAGCTGCAGGATATCGCAGAAATAGCAAATGCCCAACTTTGGACAAGAACCCTTCCCATCTAGGTAGGGTCTTGATCGTCCGAATACCCCCCTCGATTTGGATCATTATTCCAATGTAACTCAGAATTTTTCTGAAACAAAATCTATGTCGTTAATCCTGAGTTTGTACGGTATTGGAGTTGTCGTGACAATAAAGCTCATTGGTGTGAAAATAAGTGATTTTCCGTAATTTTTTCAATTTCTGGTCGCCATTTTGGCCGCCATCTTGGATTTAGGTCAATATTCATCAACTCAAATATAACAGGATTTTGCCCTGGTATCTCCTACAAATGTATACACATGGGGATGGAGTTGTCGCAACTATACACCCACTAATTCGAAACAGATAGTACGAGATACGCGTTGATTCGGCTTTGGCAGTACTGTAGTATACCGGCTGTACTGGGCAAAAAATATGCGACCAAACATGCATGTTACGGCGTTATTGCATGCCTCAATGACTCTTCTGTCTAAGTTATTTATAAAATCGCGCAAAAGATGTCCGAGTCCATATTTTCCCACAGAGACAAACAATATGTCGTGAAATGTCAATATTTTAGCAAATGTTCACATTGCGGCTTGGTCGCCATATTGGATTTTGGTGTCAGAGTTTTGTCTAATTTCTAAGTGCGGTCTATTAGCATATACCGAATCGTGTTGAGGACAAGAGCGCGTGTGGTATTATCTACTATAATGGAAATCAAAGAGACATGGTGGGTATCATGCGAAATGGCCACTATGATGGACGCCATCTTGTCTGGGTTCTATGCGGCTATTTTTTCTTCTTGTTAAAATGACATGGCAGGTTCGAGCTTACAAATTCTGTCTATGTAATTTGGAAGGAGGTATAAGATAGGTTGACACATACAAGAAATATTGATATTTTTGCGGCTTCACATGCTTGAAAAATACTTCCCATGGTCACAGGCATTTACTTCCCATGGTCACAGGCATTTACTTCCCATGGTCACAGGCATTTACTTCCCATGGTCACAGGCATTTACTTCCCATGGTCACAGGCATTTACTTCCCATGGTCACAGGCATTTACTTCCCATGGTCACAGGCATTTACTTCCCATGGTCACAGGCATTTACTTCCCATGGTCACAGGCATTTACTTCCCATGGTCACAGGCATTTACTTCCCATGGTCACAGGCATTTACTTCCCATGGTCACAGGCATTTACTTCCCATGGTCACAGACATTTACTTCCCATGGTCACAGGCATTTACTTCCCATGGTCACAGGCATTTACTTCCCATGGTCACAGGCATTTACTTCCCATGGTCACAGGCATTTACTTCCCATGGTCACAGGCATTTACTTCCCATGGTCACAGGCATTTACTTCCCATGGTCACAGGCATTTACTTCCCATGGTCACAGGCATTTACTTCCCATGGTCACAGGCATTTACTTCCCATGGTCACAGGCATTTACTTCCCATGGTCACAGGCATTTACTTCCCATGGTCACAGGCATTTACTTCCCATGGTCACAGGCATTTACTTCCCATGGTCACAGGCATTTACTTCCCATGGTCACAGGCATTTACTTCCCATGGTCACAGGCATTTACTTCCCATGGTCACAGGCATTTACTTCCCATGGTCACAGGCATTTACGCGAAACACGGGTTTGACCCATAAAAAAATGTTGAAGAAGAGATTTTGGAATCATTCGACTTGGGAAGATCCCAGGAATAATATACCCAAAATCCGCTAAATCTACATTGGGGAAAATTCAGGTTCCAAGATGGCGTACAACATGGACGCCGTTAGTCAAAAGTGACACACACACACACAAGATTGATTATATTTTTAGGAAGAAATGTTTGTGAAATATATGCAAATATAAATACTCACTACCAACGATGGCCTCCGGAAATAAACAAAATTACTATTTTCCACTCATTTCTTCTTAACAGTTCTTGCTTTTTGGAACTGGAGTGAAATGGGTATACTTTGTCATTTTTCGTTTTACTGAGCATTCTGGTAACGAAATGTGTCATCTTTTAGGTCTCAGTTTACTCCGGCCCTTCAACACGTTATTTTAAAGAACGTGGTATGAAATTTTACCAAAAATCGTATTTGTGGTTGTGGTCATATTTGATAGGCAATGATCAGAACTTGGCGAGAAATGTGAGAGTTTTTATAACTTATGAACATTCCATCTCAAGTGGACCGAAACAAATCACTTTGATCCAATATGGCTGCCAAAATAGAGGCCATAATATATAAAATGGTAGATATTGCCTCAGAATTCCATATATATATACTCGCTTGAAAGTTGTGGTCGGTGGATGCAATTGAATAGTTGGCTAATATATATGCCTTGTATACATTAATCACTAATATTATAATTTACCATGGTTTATTTTCACTCGTGTGGTTTCCGCAGGTTGCCAAATATTCACTCTTGCGGTTATTTCATACACTTATGGTACACGGTCGCGATACGAAAAAAAGAGGTTGGTCCAGAAGACCTTAGCAGAGAGCGATTTTTGTGTCATTCGCGAGAGACCCTTCAAAATAACATATATCTGAAATCTGCCAAAATCCGCTTTTGGGAAATTTCCTGATCCAAGATGGCATCAAATATGGCCGCCTAGAATAATAAAAGTCATAAATAGGGTATTTACTCATAAAATATTCATATTCGACAAAAGCGAAGTTGACATGGATATATATATTTTATTGGATGTTGTTCACTGAGAAATCTGGAAAAGGCGTGATTTTGCTCAAAAGCTTGGAATAATAACGTATTATCTTAATGCATGCACGGTATGATTACATCAAAGCAACTACAGTAAATGCAGATGGGACAAGGGAATAACAGACGACTAAAAAGCGGAGGCACCATAACTACAGCAAATATTGTGAAAAATTTAGTGTTGATGCTAGTTTGCAATGATGGTGATAATTTATTGTTTGCAATTGGATGATAAACTCAACATGTTGATGTGTCATGGATACATGGAGGCAATTACCCAGAAGATATATCTTATACCAAAAATGCCGACATATTCATCGCCATACAAAAGTTCATCGATAATACCAAACGATTTAACTGGCATTATACGGTTATGAACTGTAAGGCGAGAACCAAAAGACTAAAAAAAAATATATATATGCTCTCGTATACTAATGCATGCCAGAGATGTGATTGTGTGTGGGGTGGACATGCAGCAATTACACGGGATAGGTTGCGGGTGCTTGTGGAACAGGCAATTCGTCATTGAGACGCAATCAAACCATGATGCAATATATATACTAAGGAAATGGCCACCTATAAGCCTTTGGCTTACTGCCAAACTCTTTTCTCTATTGTTGAATTGTTAATGTCCTTATATTATGTATTATATGTGCTATTCTTGAGAATAAAATATTGTTTACACTAATTACCCAGAACATATAATTATCGGATAAACAGACGCTAACACTGACCGGAATACCCCAAATCAATGCGTTCAGATCCAGCCGTGGCGGACCTACAAAACATTTGGCTCGATGTGTAGAAACATTAAGACGGAACACTCCACATATTATGTAGATGCACACATGATAAGCGATATCGATGCTACTGGAAGGTGGTACGGAAAATGGAATATCGAATACGA
This sequence comes from Siphonodentalium dalli, assembly GCA_032622095.1. Taxonomy (NCBI): domain Eukaryota; kingdom Metazoa; phylum Mollusca; class Scaphopoda; order Gadilida; family Siphonodentaliidae; genus Siphonodentalium; species Siphonodentalium dalli. The sequence continues at coordinate 60,146,287 of CP136067.1, forward strand.
TAAAAATGATATTCTTCAAGACAGAGTTGTATTTATTATGCAACGCCACCCCACCCACCCCCTCATTCCAATGGACATTCCTCTCTTCTGGGCAGTGTCCACGCTGGGTCGGAAAATCTTTTGGCCATTTTTTTTTGGCCAATTCTGATTTTTTTTTGGCCAAATTAAATCTAATACCATATCTAGACTTATTTAATCCCTCATTGTTACTTGATAATATACCACTACCCACCATCCACAATTCAGCCTTATGGCAGATAAATGATTCATTAGTGTTAATCCTCATTACTGTGTTATTACATATGGTTGAAAGTGCACTGCTATGCGTGCATTTTGTTACCCAGTAAATTATATCACCCAATCAATTAGCAGATGATGATACTATAAATTTTAATATCATGTCGCTCCCGTTACAAAATCAGTTTGGGTTTTTGAATTAGATTTTCGATTTTGGGGTAAAATAAAACTGGCCAAAAATTTGGTCAAATGAATTTTTTTTTTTTGCCATTGCCATTTTCGAGAAAAAATTGGCCTATGACAGCGTGGACCCTGCTTCTGTGGAGGATACACCCTCAAATGCTCAGGAACGCGATAGAGTGTGCATAAATATAGTCACATTAAATATATATATATCCTGGTGGGGGCGACCAATATCTCCTCGACTAGTTTAAATAGAATTTCAAAATTCACAGTCAACCAAAACAAATACTGATAAGTTTATGTTCTAACAGAAGTCAATTGCAAACTGACATAATAAACGTTTCAAAACTAACAATACTGTAATCCAATCTCATATCAAATCTTAAGATCCAATATCCAGGCCAATGGTGGTATCCCACACGAAAATGTCCATATGACCGCTTCATTGTTCTGTATATATACATGCAATGTCTAAATCTGAAGTTTTAATTGTCAAGTAACGTTATCCCTTTCTCTGGGTGAAGTACAGGAGAATGCATCCTATGATGACGGTGATCTGTGGCACAAGAGATCCACAACCGCAACCGGCTGCAATAGAGAGAAACGTGGCTGTATAATGTGTTACAAACAACTAGATGTAAATTCGTCCCCATGGACGAGAGTGTTAACTGTAAGTCCCGTCAATGATGGGTTAAATCCACATTGTGGTTTGCGCTCCATAATATGCCTAATAATATTCGTTTTTGAATTCCCGGTATCTAAATGTGTCCATGTAACCCTCCCACATAACACCCCTTCCCCCAAACTAGCACCCCTTCCCATCTAACACACCATCTCCACACCTAACACCGCACCTCCCCACCTAACACCCCATTCCACCTAACACCCCATCACCACCTAATAATGCCTATATATGTCCGTTTAAGTCAAGCAAAGGTTCAGATTGTAAATTTTCGTTCAGAAACCATCCGTTGCACCATTTGGTGAAAATGAAAGCAATCCTTTCGGAGTTTTTTTTTATGAACTAAAATCTTGCATATTCAGAACTACCCCTCTTTCTGCACAAAAACTGACAGCCTAAAATTTCCCGGACCGCCTCCGCAACTCCGCCAGATTCGCCTCCGGTCCATTCATATAAATTTGATCCTCATATTACGTACCCAACAACATGGTGCGTATATATATGTAATTGTGGTCACCACACCAGTGGTAATTATAATTTGACGCCACGCGGTCGGGATTCTTGAGGACGAGGTCAGCACGAATCCCGACATAATTGTCGAGATTTCAGATAAATTGCCATTTTATGAGGTGCCAGGACACTATGCAAAGATGCCTCTCCACATTAATTGTAGGATATTAGTTGATAGTGCAACTGCTTGTAATGGAAAACCACTCCCACGCAGTTGAAATTTAGCAAAAGCAGGTCATCGCGGACTTCAATACTTATATGTACAACTAGAACATTATCGTTATTATGTTCCGATTTTGGAGCTGAAAGACACTCCACACGCATAACTCACCAACATGGTAAGTATGACATTGTGGTCAGCACACCAGTGGTAATTAAAAAATGACTCCTCGGGATTTTTGAGAACGAGGTCAGCACGAGTCCCGACACAGTCGTCGTGATTTCATTTACATTGCCATTTCACCTAATTTTGAGGTGCCAGGACACTCTGCAAAGATGTCCGTCCACAATCGTTGTAGGATAGCAGCAGATAGTGCAACCGCTTGTAATGGAAAACCACCCCCACGCAGTTGAAATTTTACAAAAGTAGGTCATCGCGGACTTCAATACTTATATGTACAACCAGCACATTATCTTAATATGTCCCGGGTTTAGTGCTGAAGTACACCCCACGTGCATAACTCACCAACATGGTAAGTATGTAATTGTGGTCAACTCATCAATGATAATTAAAATTTGAATCCACGCAGTCGGGATTCTTGAGATTAGCACAAGTCCCGACATAATTGTCGTGATTTCATATACATTACCATTTCAAACTAAATTTGAGGTGCCAGGACACTCTATAGAGAAATACCTCCACATTAGTTGTAGGATATTTGTATATATAGCGTAACCGCTTTTAATATGAAACCACCCCACCTAGTTGAAATTTGGCAAACGAGGTCGCCAAAGACTTCAATACGTATATGTACAACCAGAACAGTATCGCTAAACCCCACTCGGTCGGTATTCTGGAGAACGAGGTCAGCACGAGTCGATCTGACATAATTGTAATGATTCCATATCAATTACCATTTCAACCTAATTTTGAGGTGCCATAACACTCTGCATAGATATCAATCTACGTTAACCCTTTCAGTACCAAGTCCGATTTTTGTATCAACCCATATTTCCTTGATCATTTTTCAAATGTATTGATTATAATAATGTGATAAATTGATGGAAAGAGCTCTAAGTAGAGCTCTTTCCATCAATGTATCACATTATTATAATCAATACATTTGAAAAAATGATCAAGGAAATATGAGTTGATACAAAAATCGGACTTGGCACTGAAAGGGTTAAGTTTGTGATATTAGTAGATAGTGTCGGGACTCGTGCTGATCCACCTCGTTCTCCAGAATCCCGGATGTGTGTGATCAAATTTTAATTAAACGCTGGTAAGGTTACCACAATGACACACTTACGATTGTGGTGAGTTAAGCGCGTGAAGTGTTCTTCGACTCAAATCGGGAATAATAGCAAATATGTTCTGGTTATACATATAACGATTGAAGTCCATGATAATCTACTTTTGCCAAACTTCAAAATTATGTTGCAATGGCAATCTATATGGGTGTTTAACTTTGAATTCCCCCACCCATGCACGAACCTGACCAAACAATCAATTTGCATCTGCCCTAATTGGTTTGTAATTGGTACTTCAATGTTTCCAACTGTTGGATGTTTCCATACCAACACCCACACATCTATCTGAATAATTTCAACATATTGTTTGAGAGAAATTCCCAGCTAATGCTGTGTCAGGCATGGAATCTTCAACTGTTGAAATGTTTACCAAGGTTGATACACGGCCATCACCGGTCGCCAGTTCCTGCATTGAATGATATATACCTTGTGAAGCTATGTTGAGTGCTTCGTCCACGAACGCCCATTGTATATTGTCTGTATTCTTATCACAGCCGGCATCAGTGAAGGCCTTTTCCATACATGCTACATACGCATTTAGTGTGCTATAAAGGAAAGCACATTGTTATTAAAGTTGTACATGTATCGCTGAACACGCATCCTGATTGGCCGAGTGTTCATAACTTTAGTTTTAGATTCACCAGCATCGACCCCTGATCGCAGAAAAGAAATTTGAATGGAGCACGTTGTCATTGACAATGCGTGTAAACTATATGTCAACGCACTGTCAGGAGGCGCGTAGTCGAGTCAACCGGAACTTCAACAGGAAGTTGTTCTGGTGATATTACAAGTAAACACATGGAACGTGTCCAGATATGTGATCACCGAAATAGGATATCTTACTTCATCTGGCATTTAATGCAGGGTTGGCAACGGACCAAAATTTTCTCTTCCAAAAATTTTAGCCAAATATTTTTGCCAAATTTCAAAAATATTTGCCAATTTTTTGGGAGGTATAATTTGGGAAATTGAAGGAAATTCTCGTTTTGTTAGCTAAAACTAAACCCATACACTGGTAAAAATTACCTAATAATGCAAGTTAGTATTATTAATAAATATAAAAGTAGCAATAGATATCTAATCGACACCCGGAAACTACGTTTAATGTTGCTACATAGTCGACAAAGCATGGCTTAACTTGGATCGGCCTAATTGCCAGCGTTGTAACAACACAACCGGTCGCACCTTGACTTAATCCCCTGCCGCATGTCTGCAAAGTGAGACTAACCCGCAAAGTGAGACTAACCCAAGATTGCATGTAACTTTCGACATATCACTGCTGACTGTTGACAGATTTCTTGATCGCGTTTTCCTTTGTATTCTCCGTAAGTCGGCACACGTAACGAATAACCCACTTTCGATGATGTTTTATGACTAGATACTTCGGGACTTGCCTTTTTTTTTTTTGCCAAATGAAATATTTTTTTGCCATTGGCAAATTTGGCAAGTGGCAGCGTGAACCCTAATGTAATGACTATAAAAAGTGCAAGCTTCAGTTCAGTTTCTTCTAAAATTGTTCGTGGATGGAATTACAATGGAGATAAAAGCACACTGTTTCGTTTGATATTCGGAAATTCGAGCACAAAATCCGGCTCGTTGACAAACTGTTATCAAGCTCGAATTCCCAAATATCCAACTCAACACGGTACGTTTGAGAGAAAAACGTACTCTGTTTCAACAATTATTTTTTATTTTTTTTAGCCCCCCTCCCCCATCGGCGTCATATCATGGAGGTGATTATGTATTAGTTTGGTTTCAACATTTTGTTGCCCCTCGCCCAAGGTTGCGTGCCCCTGACAGCAACAGCGTCACTTTAGAAAATTTTAAGCCGCACCATTATCTTCCTCGTAAAAAGATACCCCTGTTACTGCTGTTAGACCCCGTTTGAGTCATCTGTATGGTCTCCCATGAGACATATATATATATATATTTGCAACAAATGTTGCGTTTTTAACCCACAGGATTTTATTCCTTGTATCATTGGAGAATGTGCATGAATATGGTGGACATTTGTGCTAAACATAATTTTATCAGTTTGTGTTTTGTGACCCTCCCCTCCCTATCGCTAGCTGGTTCAAGCGACGCCACTTTTGACATCATTAAACTACACAATTAGACTAATTATGAAGATGACTATAATAAAATTTGTGGAAATCGGCGACTTAACAAATTCGTATCAAATTTTGAGCACCAATCTCTAACGGCACCAATATGGTGTATTTTAAGGTATACTCAATCCAATTCGATGGTCCCCATATCATCAGATTCCAACAAAAGCAACATTTTGTTAAATGCCGTTTCAGTTATCAGTATCGATTAATTTGCCCTAATAAGATAATGCTAACCACAATCAACTATAGTATATAATTGCCCAAAACGTGTTATTTATCAACATTTTGTTTGGACGGATTGTCAAATATCTAACAACCAAAAACACTTGATTTAGAGTTATCCATCTTCATTCGCAATTTGGTCCGAGACAGTCGGCTTGACGAATATTTGCTAGACCGCCAAAAATTACATATCTCGGGAAATAAAAAAAATTCAAAAAACGATATCTGATCACTCTGAGCTTTGATGGGTTGGTTCCTCGACTCGAAACAAATATGTTTTGCACCCGAAGCCAAAGAAATAGTAATTTGGTTTAATGCATATCTGATTGTGGCAAACAACTAGATTCGCTCGGAATGTCACATCCATGTGTATCCTATTGATTTCAGCATTACGGAGATTACATCGCCAATTTCTGCTTGAAATTATGAATCGTGTCCTTCAGCAGCGGACAAGTCTGTAACACGGCGCCGATTTCTTCCTGATTTAACGGGTACGATAAATTTAATTCACCGTTGAATATTTGACGTAACACAACTGGAATGTTTTTGTCTCCACCGAGTTGTAAAATTCCACAAGTCGGGCTGCCACGGGAAAGTTAACCAATGAACATCCTAAGGTGGGCAGGGCAAGCTTGTCCGACATTTGTCACAAGGAATTGAATGCTTTTGCAACATTTCAAAGCTGCACATAATGTTTTCTACTCGGATGGGATCATAGGTGCAACTTTTTTATAACGCCCTCCCTCCATGGGCACGTATTTAGTTAGTAAACATCGGGCTTTTGCATTTGTAACAAGAACATGGTCCTGCCTGGAACTCCCTTTGATGATCGTAGGTCATGTTGTGGCTTCCTGTTGATGCTGACACCAAATACCGACGACAGCCGGCCATCGTGACTGCGTCCATCACAACTAAACGTAATCCACATTTGGACCAAAAGTCTAATAAAAGATTATATATACGGTCGTCTTAATATGTTATAATCGGTCGCCGGAGATATGGCACAATTATCTAATGTTTTTTTAGACGATCGGTGCCCGGCGACAAGAGGATATCGGGTTCGACAGCTGTCGTGCAATATTATATTGGTTGCGGACACACGTACCACAGTAGCGATGGCATAATAGGTGTGACAATTTATTATGGTGGAGTTTGCATGGTGACAATTGGTGGTCATAATTACAATGCAATAGCTAGCCATGTCGCCCGCTGCATATTCGCACAATGAGTCTACAAAGATATACCAACGTCGTGGTCGTTCTCTCAAGGATGAATATTATACAATTATCGCATTGTTTCGAGGTTGACACGAGGAATTGTCAACCCGAGGAAGTAAATATTCACCAAGGCCGAAGGCCGAGGTGAATATTGACTTCCAAGGGCTGACAATTCCTTGTGTCAACCAAGAAACAATGCGATAACTGTTTTATTATATGAAACGCGCTTTGATTGGACAAGACGTTGTGGCGTTGAACGTCGCTGAGAAAACCTGATCTATTTTCAGGTCTGATAATAAGTTATGTTAACCCCTGAAGTATCTGACACTCAGAACTGTTATTAACCTGTTATTTCATTAATGAGGTGAACATCGTTAGATATCTCAAGTTTGTCGTTACGTTTTAACATAGGAATTGGGGAAAGAAACTTATGTTCATATAATAAACCTGAATGTCTTGTCGCTGTTGATCTTAACTCAACAAGCAAACGTCGCAAAATTAAAAAAACGTAATTGGAGAACTGTCTGAATACGCATGAAATTAATGTTAGTAGATCAACATGCATTGGGATAATATCAATAAAACGTAATATACATGCATGACGTGTGAGCGAATGAGGGATTGCCACGATCAAACACAATTCTGGACGACTGGACGATCGATTGTGCAATTATATATATAGTAGAGAATATTTGTAGCAAAACGTAATGAGTAGAGATCAACCTTGGGGAAACGCAATCGGTTAATTGGTCCAGTCGACTCAGTGAGCGGAAACTCAACGGGAAACATGGCTAGCTATGGCATAATTATTTTGATGACCAATTGTCGCCCAACTCCACCATAATAAATACGATGCTTTTGTGAATCTCATTTCCCTGATCTCCGGGAACCAGTTTTGTTGGGAATTGTGTTTTGCCATCTTCATACGCGCAGAAAATCTTTGTCTTATCAAGCGCGCAAAGGTGCATCTACAACTCGTATGCGCTCTGCACAATGACCAACGACGGCAACGTGCATACGGGTCATCTGTTACTCAAACGTGCGTATATATATAACGCGCATTTGGGCTATTCTCGGCAATTTCCTTATATGCCCGAGCATAACATTGACCAGATTTGAAATGGACAAAACTTTTATATTAATAAATTGTGAAAAACATGGCTTTGTGTTATCCGTTGGAATAAACTGAGTTATACAACTCACCTGCAGTCATCATTGCCTCCAGCTAAATCGGTTTCACAAGTCGAAATTGAAATTGTGTATGACCCCACGTCACACGCCCCCAACGCTTGGCGATAGAGACCTGAAACGAAATATTTAGTGCATATGAGTATTAGTCACAATGCATTGTGCACGGACAAAACATGGATGTTGTGCAACTTGTGTTTGGATGTGAAATTAGTTTAAACATGTTGTCTAAATACATAGACGTGTGGTGTAGTTCATACATGTGAACTGATGACAAGTACTGTTTTCACTTTCTGCGTCCACTCACTATGCAGTTGCAATTACACTGAAAACAAGAATTGCAACTTAAAGCTGACGCGCATGGGTTTTTGAAAGCAGCAAATGCTGCTGAGAGCTGCATGCCCACGAATTTTTGACACTGAGTCTCTTATTAAAATAAGTGAGTGGATCCCATTACATTCCGATATCAATCGCTCTGAAAGCAATCACCGGACATTGTGTCTTCGGTGATACGTGCGCAAATCAAGATATATGTAACACGCCACAGTTTTGTCATCTGGAATTTTAACATCACCATTGACTGCAGCGCGCATGAAACAGAGCTGCTTTAGTGCTGTTTAAGCATCTACACGCTCTATATGTGTTTATCAGGAACACAGTCATGTCAAACGCCGCTGCATTGGTCTGTAAAATTTAATTATCCCTCCCTCGATATCCGTTATATATAGCGGTATATTTCCTGATCACAGGTGTTTGGATATATAGTGGATCCGGAGTGGGGTCGATTTCACTGTTCGTCTGCCAATTAGCACTTAAATTTGTGCATTCTGACGAATTATCTGTATCCATATAGTCTGGTCGTTAAAGTATTGAACCTAGAACAAATTGTTAATAAGCTGTTTTTGGTGTCATTTTGTCAGGCAAAATCTGGGGAACAACATATCCAAAATCGCTTTGGGAAACATTTGACAATCTTTGCGTTGTCACACAAATTAAACTAAATGGCATTACCTGTAATAAAGATGGCAGAAACATAAACAAATTAATATTGTTGTCATGGCAGACGTATATATTTAATTTCGTGTACAATTCGATTGTCAAAATCCAAAATGGCGGGCAAAATGGCGACTCGAAGTGGAAAAATGAGCAATTTCGCTATATAAATGGCGGGCAAAATGGCGACTCGAAGTGGAAAAATGAGCAATTTCGCTATATTTCACAAGATCGATTCCATTTATAAGAAATATATTGATTCAAATGGCCATTTACGCCAACATGTACCATGTTAAATCAATATCTGAAAAATGTGATCCATATCACGAGGATTTGGCCCTTCTGTGTCCCTCAAATCGAAATATGTATACTAAATTTCGAGAAACAAAAATCAATTATTATTTTAATGCCCAGAATATTCGGAATCGAACACCCCAGTGTGCTGAGTACTAAACAGATGTCAGATATGAACCATTAGTGTCCATTTAAGCATAAATTAGGTAATCACTTTCCAATATAGGGACCAAATGCCGATCGAAAAAATCTGGCAATTTTCGCTAAAGTTCACCAGATTGTTTCCATTTGGACGAAAACTATTGTCCCATGGTTTGGTAAACTCATTGGATGGCTTGGAACACTCAGTTGATGGTCTGAAATACTCGATGGAGGGTTTTGTACACTATTGTTGATGTATTGAGATGACAGTTAGTAGATGGTTTGTGACACCAGTTGATTTGGGAATTCATTGGATGGTTTGTGATACTAGTTCATGGTTTGTGTCACCCGCTGGATGGTTTGCGACCGACAACCGTTTTATGGTTTGGGACACCAATTGGGTGGTTTGCGACACTCGCAATTGATTTTTGGAAACTAGTTTAGTGATTGGGACACTGGTTGGTTGGTATGGTCACTGATTGTGCCGTTTTTGGGACACTATAGTTGAATGGATTGAGACGACAATTGTATGTTGTATGACACAGGACACTCCCCTGGATGTCTTTGAATACTAGTTGTGTGGTGTGAAGTACATATTGGATGCCTATTTGACAATCTTTGTGTTGATGTATGGATGGTTTGTGACACTGAATGTGTGGTTGGGGACACTAATTTAATGGTATGACGTACTCATTTGGGTACTTGTTGTATGGTTTGGAACACTCATTTGATATAGTCCTCCCATGGTCCATTATCCATCTAGGTTATCTAATATGTTAAATTAATGAAGTCATTATTAAATTCACAATAAATGTATACGTGTACACGTGCTAATAAGCAGCTACAATTAAGCTAGTTAATATTGATATGTATGCCTGTATTTCATTGCCTTTATGTGTTGCGTGGCTGTAAGAGAAGTATTTGTTTAAATCATCCCCATCGAACTGAAAACAATCGCAATGCGCATGACTATTACCATGCAACGGACACAAACAGAGACAAATAGCCCGTTCGACGAATTATGTTCGTCGCTCAACAATCGGCCATAAATTGTCATATCGCCCCTACTCTAAAATGGGACGCAGGTAAACAGAATACCATATATCTCTAGATGGTTTTACTATCTATGACAAATTTATTCGATCGTGGCATTCCTAAATTTTGTCGTGTTCCACTCGGTGCACTTCTATTGTAGACTATACGACACTTCAATGTGTATACAGCACCGCCCTCGTTTATGACTTGTTTGTCGTATTGGTATGAGTGGCGCAATATAGTACAGTCAAACTAAGGTTTTGACCTAGACACAATTTGTACAGAAATGGTTTTAAACTTTTTTCGAAGCAGTGTACAATTGCAATGATCATATAGAATGTTCGCTACGAGATCAGTGTGCAAATTTCCGCAATTGCCAGCAATTGCGTATTTATTGCGGGTACCCAAAATTGACAATTGGATTCAATCGTCTGGTTCAAGCTGACTTATATGGCCTCCCGCTACCTAGAGTGTGTCTCATATACCGTTCTGGTCAATTTTGTTGCGGGAGGTACTGGGAGCTGATTGACCAGTCCATATCTGACGCTGTGTGTTGACCTTAATATTCCTATGATCGTAACTGGCGATTTCAACTCAAACCCCACATAAAAAATCAGAGAAATTATATCATTTTATAGTCTCCGAAATGTCATTGAATCACCAACCAGAGTTACTGCGACCACACGCACTCTACTAGATATCATAATTGTGAGTGACTATGTTACATGTCAACATGAAGTGATTTACTTTGGAAGAGCCATATCAGATCACTGGGTATGATAGGATAGGATAGGATAGGATAACTTTATTCACAATATACACACACGTATGTAGCAAACATATTATCAACAATAAATACAGGTATGTTGTATATATTGCTCGGGGATAGCATAGCCCTGCCAGGCTGTCTTCCTGTCATCCCCGGTGGCATAGGTATCGTTATGATTGTTTAATGATGGCGTATGTGAGCGTTCATCTCAGTGTGAGCGCACAGACTATATCATCGCATGTGGAAATATTATCAAGGGCGTGTTATATACAGACATGTTGAATTTTATGGGTACCATGCAACCCGGACCATTGTTCATAACAATAACTAAAATATTGTGCCTGCTTTTCACTGCGCCGTCATTGCATGTGTATTTAAACTATGATTCAGGCAGTAATGTCCCCCTCCTTTCGGCTAATCAGGAATTATACCAGAGGCGATTTCGATGAAGCGACAAAAGTCATTCTGAATTAACCCTGAGTGGCTACACGCTATCGAAACAGCACCCGACATTGATTCAGCTACTGACATTTTTACCTAAAAATTCCTTGATATTATGGAAAAAAACGTCCAAGAGTCCAGAGTATTAATAATATCTAACGATAAACATTGGTTCACTTCAGAATTTCGAACGATGATCCGCAAAAGAGACAGACTGCGTAAAATTGCAATCGAGTCAAAACAGGACCATGCTTTGGCACAGTCTTATTAAAACCAGACCTAATTTTCATTACTTTCAACTTAGAGTTGACTGTAAGGAAACCTTGGTCTAGTTATTAACTAGACTGTCTTTGGCAAAATTCAAAATAGTGCGAAATACGGCCAATAACATGAACAACTAGAATGAACTCACCGGAACTGCCTATACTTGCGCCCATCACACATTTGGCATGTTTTGTGATATCTTGCCAACAGCAGTTTGAAGCAAGGGTGCTGGGCCCTCTTTTGAGAGATCGATAGGAAATCTAGATATCAAATTTCAGTTCATCAATCGCTGATATATTTGTGTATACGGACAGAATATCTCTGTTATCTCCAGTTGATCTATATATTACACTAATGGTGGTCTTAGTAATACCGTACGAGTTGTTTGACATATTTATAGAACAATATAATTTTAGACATCGCTCATATGAAGGGTGTGAATACGATTGGTTGCCGATTATGCTATATATTATATATTATATACCAATTTGGTTACATTACTAGTTTGACTGGTGCCATTGCACCTCAGCGGCAAAAAACGTCAAAGTCAATTTTAAATTCCGACACAATTAAACAAAAGACACACGATCATTGGATAGTCTTTGATTAACAATGAGTCAATGTGACCATGCCTTTCGCGACTGATCTACGGTCTTCGGGAACATATCATCAAAATGTCAATTGCGTTGAGAATGAGAAAGCTTGTTTTCCTAGTTAATTTTTAAGGCGTTTTAATAATCCATGTTTCAACATATTTTTCAGTACAATTTTGTCTCAATAGAACCATGCGATCGACTGTTTGGCCGGACATGGTTTATATGTACCTGCGTCTTTCTGAAATGTTTCGAACGTCGAAGAAAGTTTCCATAAATTTGTTCGCACGTCATTTTCTATGCGAAAAAAAAACGATTCCGCACGCATCTTTTAGACTCGATCACAACTAATTCTCCGTGTTTCAAGTTACATAAAATAGGCTACTAATTGGCAGTACTATTGCACACCTTTATTTTCCATGCAGGTATATCTTTTTATGAATGATTTATTACCAAAATAAAACCAGATAACAATGCAAATATAGTATAAATGTGGATTTAAATTACAATTGGTGCAATCATTTCATATTAGCGCATGTGCATTCTTTACATTATGTAGGCTACTTCCGGTAGAACAGACAAATAAACAGATAAACAGAGATCCGGACCGAAAACATTACTTGCGTCCAGCAAAGACTGGCGCAAGTAAATACGCCAGAGCCCGCTATGAAGAAAAACTTCAAAAAGCTGTTCGAGAACACTCATAATCAAAATACTTTTGGCGCTGCATAAAGGAATTATGCAAACCAAGCACAACGCCGATACTCCCTCTTACCGATGTCAGCCTGAGTGGGAACTTATTATTTGACGGCCACACCAAAGCATACATGCTCAATGATGTGTTCATCTCTAATTATCACCTCGACGAGCTCTCTCTATTTCGTTCTGATGGCAGTTAACAGAGGGCAGTTCATAACAAGGTGGTATTCATCGCCGAGTTCCTCCGAACTTACTCCATACAAAGAGTGCATCTTCGTTCTGAGTATGGGATGTTTGTCCAATATCCAGTTTCCACCGGAAGTCGGTGGTTTCTGGTTCTGAACATAATAGCAAACACAAACTTGGAAACTTCGAGTTATGCCTGCCAGAATGTCTGCATGTGTTATACCGTACCGGTTTTGGGACCTCGGACCATATGTAGACCCCCTACAGAGAGCTAAACTATACCAACGCTGTTATAGAACACTTACAGTCCGTTATAATATAAATGCATATAGAAAATGTATGGGTTATGAGAGATCATGTGGTGCGAGTGGGATGTTTGTAGGTGATAGAATATGCTCTCTGACAGTGTTGGTTCGAAAGGGTGTGGAACTCGTGAGAGAATTTAAAAATATGTAAACAGTATTTTCAATGTTATTTGTAACTCAGATCTAATCTATCAGTCTAATTTCTTCAATCATTGGAATCAACTTCTTCATATTTAATTTGTAATTATATGTTGTATGTATTACTATATGTTTAAGGGGTGTGAAACACGCATATTCTGGTTGGTCCGCTATAACACGGTATACCGTGTACACTAATGATTCTTCTATCTCATCTATTATATATTTTGGAAGACCTGTGTGTGTGTGTGTGTGTGTGTGTGTGTGTGTGTGTGTGTGCGAGAGGGTGTGTTTGTAAGGGTGTGTGTGTGTGAGGGTGTGTGTGTGTGTGTGTCTGTCTGTCTGTGTGTTCGCGATGGACTCGAAAACGGCCGAGCCGATTTCGATAAAACTTGGTATGTGGGGATACTTTCGGCCGGGGAGTGGCATGGGCCTATTAATTTGCCCGTGCGATGTGACATTGACCGTGAAATCTGGTCATTTTAAGGTCGAACGCCCGAGTATCACGGGATTTCGATGAAAATTAGTGTATAGGGATACTTTCGTATGGGGAGTGTCGTAATCATATTTGTTTGCCCGTGCGACGTGACCATGACCTTGAAATCGGGTCAATTCAAGATCAAATCGCGAATGTTTATGGGATTTCGACGAAATTTGATACATATGGTTACTTTTGTCCACTGAGTGTTTTGGACGTGTCAAATCGTGACCCCGACCTGACCTTCACCTTCAAAATGATCAATTCGAGGTCAAATCGGGTTAAACCGGATGGATTTCGACGGGTACTTTTGTCGGGTACTTTTGTCCGGGCAGTGTTTTGGACGGGTCAAATCGTGACCCCACCTCACCTTGACCTTCAAAATGGACAATTCAAGGTCAAATCGCGCAATTCGCCGAAAAGCAGAGGGGAAACAGCCCGGACGAAGTCGGGTCCACCAGCTAGTAATTCTATAATATTCACCAAGTTGTCATTGTATTCCCACAACGAGTAACGAGATGTGGTGAAATGTTTAAAGTTTAGAGCAAATTTCCACATTTCAGCCGCCATCATGGCCGTCATATTTGAATTCGGTGTCGGATTTTTGGCCCAATTCTAAGGGCATTGTAGGCCTATATGTCTAGCGAATCGTGTGGAAAGCACGACTGCCTATGATACTGGCTATATTATATACTGGCGATCAAAGAGCCCCGGTGCATCAGGCGCGTTGCTAAGATGATAGTAGGATCCCCAAATAGGGAGGGGGCTAATAATTATATGGGGGGTCCTAGCACAATATGCCGAAGGCATATCCCGAGGGCCGCAGGCTCGAGACGGGGGAGGGTCCGGGAGGGGGTGCCCCCTCTCGATGGTGGGGGTTCCGGGATATATCCCCCGGGAAAAATTTTGAATGTTAAGTGCTCTGAGAGCGAATTTGGCGTCTCTCTATGTATTGCTGGTGTCTTTGCTATCAGAGGAATCAAGACACCTTTCAACAACCATATGACACCCCAATAACGAATTCAGGTTCTCTAATTCTGCTAGATCATAATCTACGGTAGTGTCAATCCAAACTCCAGGCAGTGTTACCACTACAGTCTACATTAACTTAAGGATACTATCAAAGAATTTCGTACATACGTCATTCCCCCCAGAGGCTCAAAGTGTTGAGTTTACCCTACAGTCATCGGGTTTCTTCATGGATGAAGCCAGCTAATCGTTTTACGAGTGTACCCTCTCATGGTGCTCGGTTTACGGGCGAGTCCCTCGCAACAACTATGATATGAATTCACTTGTCGAAGTGACTTCATACCATAGTGCATTAGTTGTTGCGGCGGACATACCACGAGGAATACCACAGTCACCATATGATGCTTTATACGTCTTAGATATGTGGAAACGATTTCAGCCAGAACACATTAAGTTATGGTTGGTTGCCCAGCAGGCCGCGGCTTTTCTTCGGAGGTTTTGTGCTCATGACATAACTATTCAATTTCAAACAAACCATGCTAAAGACTTGTGTACCCTTGACCTTCTAAGCGCTTTTTGCATAAAAACGAGATCAGTCGCTCGCCAAATGTTATCCTATATTTAGATTATGTATGACATCAGGAAATTCCCAGCTCAAAGTTAAACTGATGCGACACTGATTGGAGTTACATGGAACATATTTGGCAATATATAACTGGTGCTGCTCTGGTATGAACTGATGCGACACTGATTGGAGTTACATGGACCTTATTTGGCAATATATAACTGGTGCTGCTATGGTATGCACTGATGCGACACTGATTGGGGTTACAGGAACCTTATTTGGCAATATATAACTGGTGCTGCTCTGGTATGAACTGATGCGACACTGATTGGAGTTACAGGGCCTTATTTTGGCAATATATAACTGGTGCTGCTCTGGTATGAACAGATGCGACACTGATTTCAGTTACACGCTGCTCTGGTAAGAACTGATGCGACACTGATTGGAGTTACATGGACCTTATTTGGCAATATATCACTGGTTGTGCTCTGCTATTAACTGATGCGATACTGATTGGAAATACAGGGACCTTATTTGACAATATATAACTGGTGCTGCTCTGTTATGAACAAATGCGATACTGATTGGAGTTATAGGGACCTTATTTGGCAATATATAACTGGCACTGCTCTGGTATGAACTGATGCGACACTGATTGGAGATACAGGGACCTTATTTGGCAATATATAACTGGTGCTGCTCATGTATGAACTGATGCGACACTGATTGGAGTTACAGGAACCTTATTTTTGCAATATATAACTGGTGCTGCTCATGTATGAACTGATGCGACACCGATTGATATTACAGGGACCTTATTTGGCAATATGTAACTGGTGCTGCTCAGGTATGAACTGATGCGACACGGATTGATATTACAGGGACCTTATTTGGCAATATATAACTGGTGCTTCTCTGGTATGAACTGATGCGTCACTTATTTATATTACAGGCACCTTATTTGGCAATATATAACTGGTGCTGCTCAGGTATGAACTGATGCGACACTGTTTGGAGTTACAGGGACTTTATTTGGCAATATATAACTGGTGCTGCTCTGGTATAATCTGAGGCGACACTGATTGGAGTTACATGGAACTTATTTGGCAATATATAACTGGTGCAGCTCTGTGATGAACTCATGCGACACTGATTGGGGTTAAATGAACATTATTTGGTATCACATCAGTTCATACCAGAGCAGCACCAGTTATATATTGCCAAAAAAAATTAATATCAAATAACACAATAAATTAAGATAATTGACACACTGCCTACGGGGAAAATAGCGCTATGCATGCGGTAGTGATTATTTCTTTTATTGGTGTTACCTAACCTGAAAATGGGATAACTTTTCTGTACGGGATTTGTAATTCTCCTTATTGTAAAACAAATACTTTTCCAGTAAACTTTGAGCTGGGAATTTCCTGACGTCATACATAATCTAAATATAGGATAACATTTGGCGAGCGACTGATGTCGTTTTTATGCAAAAAGCCTTCTAAGCATAACAGTGTTTGCAATTTACGGAAAAGGCGACGATACAACGTAAACCAAAATCCGGTCGCGCCGTGCACACTGGAACGTAGATCAAGTTCCGACGTACCTGCCGACGTCAAACACAAATTAAAAGTAATTATATTGAATCTCATATATATTTTGAAGACCTCTGTCTGTCTGTCTGTTTGTCTGTCATTTATACAAATCTACGATTCTCGACCGATCGGGACGAAACTTGGTACGTGTGTAGTTTGACCAGGCGGTGGACGTTGTCGTATTGGCGAGCGCGTGCGGCGCCCGCTTCGCGCATGCGCAGACGAGATCTCGGAAACGGGTGGAGCTATCGACTTGAAATTTGCTATGTGAATGTATCTTGCCCCGGATACGAATTTTATCGGGTCGCCGAGCCCGTGCGTCGCCGGCTTCGCGCATGCGCAGACCAGATCTCGGAAACGGGTGGAGCTATCGACTTGAAATTTGGTATGTGAATGTATCTTGCCCCGGATACGAATTTTATCGGGTCGCCGAGCCCGTGCGACGCCAGCTTCGCGCATGCGCAGACGAGATCTCGGAAACGGGTGGAGCTATCGACTTGAAATTTGGTATGTAAATGTATCTTGCCCCGGATACGAATTTTATCGGGTCGCCGAGCCCGTGCGACGCCAGCTTCGCGCATGCGCAGACCAGATCTAGGAAACGGGTAGAGCTATCGACTTGAAATTTGAATTTTGAATAGCCCGGACAACGTCGGGCTCATCGGCTAGTCTCATATATATTTTGAAGACCTCTGTCTGTCTGTATGTTTGTCTGTATGTCATTGATACAAATCTACGATTCTCGACCGATCGGGACGAAACTTGGTACGTGTATGAAGTTTGACCAGGCGGTCGTCAACGTCGTATTGGCGAGCCCGTGCGGCACCCGCTTCGCGCATGCGCAGACGAGATCTCGGAAACGGGTGGAGCTATCGACTTGAAATTTGCTATGTGAATGTATCTTGCCCCGGATACGAATTTTATCGGGTCGCCGAGCCCGTGCGACGCCAGCTTCGCGCATGCGCAGACCAGATCTCGGAAACGGGTGGAGCTATCGACTTGAAATTTGCTATGTGAATGTATCTTGCCCCGGATACGAATTTTATCGGGTCGCCGAGCCCGTGCGACGCCAGCTTCGCGCATGCGCAGACCAGATCTCGGAAACGGGTGGAGCTATCGACTTGAAATTTGGTATGTGAATGTATCTTGCCCCGGATACGACTTTTATCGGATCGCCGAGCCCGTGCGACGCCAGCTTCGCGCATGCGCAGACCAGATCTCGGAAACGGGTGGAGCTATCGACTTGAAATTTGGTTTTTGAATAGCCCGGACAACGTCGCGCTGGGTAGAGCTATCGACTTGAAATTTGGTTTTTGAATAGCCCGGACAACGTCGGGCTCATCGGCTAGTATTGTATATTCGCGCTTGAATAAATAGCAGATTATGGCGTTTAAAGGGGTACTGTACGCCATTTTCATTAAATTTCAGGTGACAACAACGATCTAATATCGATAATATATAGAAACAGAAGTAATTTGAGTCGAAGATCGATTCTGTAAACGCTCAGGTTAATAGGCTATCTTAAAATTTAATAATTTAAAAGTTAATAATTTGATATAAATTGAATTTATGACTGGAGCCATACAATGGCGTCAATTAAATTACGAATTTACGTAATCAAATAAAGTAATTGAGGGATACTGGATTGTTAAACCAATCGCACACACGATCGCTTAAAATATTATGATGATACGGGGAGAACACTCAAGCCACTCACCGACTAGCGACGATACAATAACTTAAATGATTATATGGGACAAGTATGCATATAATATAACTTTTATTTTATTCATTTGGTTGAAAACTGTACAAAAATTACTCGACAACGACAATTTGTATTTTTGCATTCCGGTAAATTTATCATCCGTAACACTACTTCGTACTCAACAGACTTTCAAATAATGAAAACATTGTTACCTTATTCTCCGACTCGGAGACTATAAAAACCAACAACAACATTTGGCGTACAGTACCCCTTTAACTCTACATTTATATTTGGTCAGTCGATGGCTAGGATAATTACATATGCGAGACCTATTTTTTGGAATTTTGTTGGGGGGGCACTGGCAATTTTTTGGGGGCACATGCCCCCCAGCCCCCCCCCCCCCCCCCCCCGTTGGCTACGCGCCTGCGGTACACATCAAGAAAAAATGCCGCCATTATGTCTGGAGTTTATGAGGCCACTCTTTTCTTGTTAGCATCCAGAAACAAGTTAGACGAAACTACAAGAAAGAAAATAGGCGGGGTCGGGGGTCAACTTGATTCCCGTATAGTGCAAAGATCGACCAATAGCTCATGGACTATAGTTGTATAGTTCAGGTTGTATATATTTATTGTGTTCTCTGTGACCTTTTAACACCCGGTTGACCTTGATGATAAAATATTCACAGCCACACATAATCTAATGTATAGGAAAATTAAACCCTTTCGTTTTGGTATATAACATGTCCACGCTCTTTAAATACAATTCGTGTTGAGATATTTTAAAGGTACTCAATCCGATTCGAATGTCCCCTTATCATCAGATTCCAACAACAATAATTGTTTTTTAATGCCGCTTTCAAGAGTTATCAGAATCGATTAATTGCCCAAAAATGCTAACTACTGTCAACTATAGTATAAAATTGCAAAAAACCCTGCTATTTATCAACAATTTGTGCAACGAAATTTGGCCGGATTTGTATAATATCTAACACCTAAATCCACTTGATTTTAGTGTTACCCATCTTCATCCGCAATTTGCTCCGAGACCGTCGGCTCGTCGACTTTTTGTCAGGCCGCCAAAAAGTACAGGTGGCGAAAAATAATAGATTTCAAAAATCGATATCTGATCACTCTGAGCTTTGATGTGTGGGTTCCACGACTCGAATCAACTATTTTTTACACCCGAAGCCAAAGAAATAATAATTTGGGAGCGTTAATTCGGATTATGCATTTCTGAGCGTTAATTCGGATTATGTATCTTTAAATTTCCCCTACCCTTAAACAAATGCGACCGAAAACAACTATGGTCGTGCGAGTCGTGCGAGAAACGATGACAATTTCCATACTTTGCACACAGATCTCGCAGCGAACTTTTTATATGTGGTAAGGGTGAGACCCCTGCACACATTAAGTATGAAATACATTCTGTATAAATTTTGTCTATGTTGTCTGTCGTATTTTTACTGGACTAATATATCCGATTAATGGTGGCACGGACTCATTATATGAGTGCTCCTTGATTCAAATATGCTTACTTTATTTATATTTGTGCTGCTTTGTTATGCCGCAAATCAACATCGAAGCGAATGTATAGGATAAATGAAATATATGAGCGCATTTTTGCCTCTTCGTATTCCAACACAGATATTTTGGGAACGACATTTATTAGTAGAGTTGAACATGTCATTTCTGGAGGCAGTAATAATTTACGACTGTATTCGCAGGAACGACCGAACGATGGCCCAGTATATAAATGCGTATATATTGCGTAACCTTAATATGAAATTATTAAAAAACAATTTACTCACTGCTTTTTCTTCGTTTTAATCAGCAAAGTCATGTAGTATACCATATAAACGTTTCAGACGTATATAAACAGTTTTTTATTCCCATGGTCTGCAGTTGCAATTTGACGCTATATACGGCGGATTAAAACAATTGAACTGGCACAAATCTAACCTTTCTAAAATGTATATGCATGCGTGTGACTTGGCGTAAACGCTGTAAGATAATATTCTGATTAATATTGTGATTATAGTATAACATTTTGTATATACTTGTCATTTGTATATATAATTGAGGAGGTTAATAATAAACATCTATAGGATTCTTTCTTGACAATTGACGTCTTAGAATCGAGATTAGCTGCCGAGTCAAGTATAAATTTAGAAATATTAATATAGACTACTCACCAAATAACACTAATGTGACTAGAAACATTAGTTTCATCATGGTTGTGTTTTAAGTTAAATGAAATTCGTTGGGGTAGTGACCGCAGTTCTGTGCTCGAACTCCAGCGAATGGCGAACTCGATTCGAAACCAGCTTTAATTCAAGATGCGCAATGTGCTATATATATGTCCTGTGCATTGTCGGGCAATCTGGGGCGTGTCTAAGGACCGCCACTTTTCTTTTGAAAAATTCCTTTGGTCGGAAACATTTGGTTGGTGGTAGCATAATTATCTATTTACCCAATATAAATCATCACGCCCCATGGTCACCATATAAACAGAACTGCGGGCACGTAAACCGGCGCTGTGGGCGTCAGTAAAACTCATATCAAACAGTGAATGACGTATATATGCTGGGAAATGACTGCTTAAACTGTGATAGTAACTGTAGTTCAGATATAATTCAGATATCAGTTATCGAGAAAAACACAAATTTAGCTTATAGCGCAGTCAGAATTTCATGGCAAATTTGACTTTCATCCAGAAAAGTTTTCACTGATCGATAAATTGATTACAAATATGGAGCTATCTTGTTTGGGACAATCATCCATTGATACGTTTTTATAGTAAGCATCCCAGTTCTAAATCCAGTAACTTGAATAAATATACGTCTTTCCAAACAGTTTACTTTGCAACGATTTAGTAAAATTTTATCGCCTCGCGTGCTGAAGTCCCCATACTATATGTAAGAGTATTAGTGCCACCTAACAACAAATAGTATATCATATTTAGGAGGTAGTATCTCCTAATTAGGACATATTATCCCCTAATTAAGAATTACTATCTCCTAATTAGGACGTATTATATCCTGATTCGGAGATAACATAGATATAAAGAACTCAACATCATGCAGTTCGCGGTCATATTCATATCGTCTCCGAATCGGTCGTCGGACGGTCCCATCGCTGCGTTCCTTCTCACGCTTCCCCCTTGTTTTCTAAATTAGAGGCTTAAAATGAGGGGTTACGGAAAGGGCCTATGGGCCCTTTCGAGAATCCCAGGGTTAGCCACCACAAATATCAATCCGCCGCGGTAATTTTATTATATATATATGACAAGGTCCTGTTACATGGCCAGATCGATATGTGTACCATAGAGTTAAAGATGCATTATCCGAATTAACGCTCCTAAATTGCTAATTCTTTGTCTTCGGGGGTAAAACATATTTGATTCGAGTCGAGGAACCCACCCATCAAAGCTCAGAGTGATCAGATATCGATTTTCGAAGTTTGTTATTTCTCGAGATGTGCAATTGTCTGTGGGCCAGAAAAACGTGGTCAAACGGACGGTCTCGACAAAATTGCGGATGAAGATGGATAACTCTAAAATCAAGTGGTAATACGGCAAAATTTCTTGATGCTTAAGTGACAATACGGCCATATTTTATGAACAAAATGTTTATAAATAACACTAGCATTATTTTGTTGCAATAAATCGATTCTGATAATTAAAGCGTATTTTAAAGAAATGTTGTTGTTGCTGCATCTTGATGATATGGACCGTCTTATCGGATTGCGTACCTTTAATCCACGGCATAGCGTATATGTATACACCAGTGACTATATATCCAGGGATAATTTGGGGACACCTGTTTGTATGCCAAAATAATGCCGTAGGCCTGAGCCGGAGGTGGGTATGGGAGGGTGTTCCTCCTTCCCAATTTGTGGGGTCGGGGGGGGGGGGGCTCTTTTTGGTGCTTTTAATTTAAAATTTTCCAGGAATTTAGTTTGGTCCATAATTCACAAACAATTCATGAAATTCAATGATGAGGATATTTTGTAACATCGATCCAACCCAACGTTTGGGTTACTGCATATACCAAATAGAATATGTGTCCAACTTAATGTGGTATTGTATTAAAACTTAGATAGGGAGTGCCATCAACTTGATCAAGGCGTTTGCGTTTGTTGCTTACATTTGAAGTTGCAAGCCTACTACTGCACATGGGTATGGGGCGCCATCCCTGCAAATATTCGCCATTCGGAGATATCTCCTTGGATCCAAGCAGATATCTGCTGGCATTATGCATGGAGATATCTCCTCGGTTTCAAGGAGATATCTGCTTGGAATATGGAGATATCTCCTCGGAAATATTTTCAGGGAGATATCTCCTTGAAACCGAGGAGATATCTCCATAATGCGAGCAGATATCTGCTTGGATCCAAGGAGATATCTCCTTGGATCCAAGCAGATATTTGCTCGCATTATGGAGA
This sequence comes from Siphonodentalium dalli, assembly GCA_032622095.1. Lineage (NCBI taxonomy): Eukaryota > Metazoa > Mollusca > Scaphopoda > Gadilida > Siphonodentaliidae > Siphonodentalium > Siphonodentalium dalli. Next base: position 60,169,719 of record CP136067.1, read on the forward strand.
TATCTCCTTGAAATATGTTCAAGGAGATATCTCCTTGGATCCAAGCAGATATCTGCTCGGATTATGGAGTTATCTGCTTGAAAAATATTTCAAGGAGATATCTCGATATTCCGAGCAGATATCTGCTTGGATATATTTCGATCTTAGAAGAGAAATACTGTGGAGAAATCATTAATATTTCATGGCCGCGGTTTTCCAAGGAGATATCTCCATAATCCAAGCAGATATCTGCTTTGAATATTTTCAAGGAGATATCTGCTTGAAATATGGAGATATCTGCTTGGATCCAAGGAGATATCTGCTTGGATTATGGAGATATATCCTTGGATCCTAGGAGATATCTCCTCGCAACTACGAGATATCTGCTTGAAATATTTCCAACGAGATATCTCCTTGAAACCGAGGAGATATCTCCATAATGCGAGCAGATATCTGATTGGATCCAAGGAGATATCTCCATAATGCGAGCAGATATCTGCTTGGATTATGGAGATATCTCCTCGGTTTCAAGGAGATATCTCGTTGGAAATATTTCAAGCAGATATCTCGTAGTTGCGAGGAGATATCTCCTAGGATCCAAGGATATATCTCCATAATCCAAGCAGATATCTCCTTGGATCCAAGCAGATATATCCTTGGATCCAAGGAGATATCTCCATAATGGACCATATTCCAAGCAGATATGCTAGGAATTGCAATTCCAAGGAGATATCTCCGAATTACGAGGAGATATCTCCGAAAACGAATATTTGCAGGGATGGCATCCCATACATGGGGTCATTATCACAAGACACCAATCACATTCGTAGCTTACATTTGAATTTGTGGGCCTCCTACTGCTGATGGGGTCATTGTCACAAGGCACCGATCACATTCGCAGTCAGTTTTTTTCAATCGATCACAACTGATGTAGCCAGCTTTTCACTTGCGATCATATTCGTACCTAGATTTGTTAAGTCCATCGTTTTATGGCGAGATATGTGACGTCACCTCGTTCGTGACTAAATGTCGACATCATTGGAATATAACTCCAGAATTTTCACGTCATTCATAAAAAACCTTATGTTATTAGATAAACTAATATTCATCAACTCAAAAATGATGTGATGAGCCTAATTAGAGAAATGACGCAACAGCGTCGATATTGGATGTATTCTTCCTTCGAAACAGACCTTTCATTTTCAGTTTACGCTTACGTAGAGATATATAAATTCCGGACAAATTAGACAAACATTGGACGATGCATTTATAACTCAGCCCCAAACTGAATTAGAGTTGCAATGCATCATCCTTAGCAATCGAATGAATACAATTATGTGAGTCGGTCTAATGAACGGGTGATTTGGGATGGGGCCCGGGATGATTTGGAAGGGCGGTATGCCCTCCCCTGGACCCACCTATGAATGATATTGGGTGTTATAAATGGTGACATTACAATGAAAATTGATGGGAAAATGATCTAAACTTTTTTTTTTACTTCTTGTTCAATGATTCTTTTACTGTTTCTGTGTTTGGGGTGCGTTCTTTCTGAAGGACCATGGCCGCTAATCTTATTTTATTTTGTTCTGTTTCTTTTTAAAGATGCCGAATTCGAATTAACGCTCGTAAGTTACCGTTTCCTTGGCTTCGGGGGTAAAGAATAATTGATTCGAGTCGAGGGACGCACCCATCAAAGCTCAGAGGGATCAGATATCGATGTTTGAAATCTATTATTTTTCACCACCGATAATTTTCGGTGGCCCAGTAAACAGTCGACGAGAAGAATTGCGGATGAAGATGGATAACTCTAAAATCAAATGGCTTTTTTGTGTCAGATATTTGACAAACAGACAAAATTTCGTTGAACAAAATGTTGATAAATAACAGGTTTTGGGCAATTTTATACTATATATAGTTGAATGTGGTCAGAATTATTTTTGGGCAATTACTCGATTCTGATAACCGAAGCGGTATTTTAAAAAATGTTGTTGTTGGAATCTTTTGATATGGTGACCATCTAATCGGATTGAGTACCTTTAATTTCTTTCTGTTTCTTCGGTGATGTCATTGGAGTGTTTCTTTGCTTCCGCCATTGTCCTCAGAGCAGATAAATTACTGCCACCCACAACTGTGGTGTTGTTGTTGTTGTTGTTGCTGCTGCTACTGATGGGGGACACCGGATCTTGATGATATTCCGGTGCCCGAGGTAGTAAGGTGTCCATCTCCACATGAAGTCGACGGAAAGGACGTCCGGGGTGACTTCGGCGTCCTGTCTGATGCAGCTGGCCGCAATGTCGTCGACAGCTGGCCGGTCTTGTTGCCCGGAGGCCAAGTGGGGGGGGGGGGTTGGGCGTCTCTCAGTTCTCCCCTGTCTTCATTTGGACCTCCTGTCGGCGTTCATGTGGCCATCCAGGCCTTTCCAGGGGTATTCATGGCCTACCAGGCCACTTCCAGTAAATGTTGCTACTGGGGTGACCTGGTACTACATGCGCAACCACTTCAAGCCGGCCTGAATTTGCATGTATATGGTCACAATGCGCCGACTGGAAATAGTTCACCTTGGCAGGGATTAAAGGGGTACTGTACACTAAATCCGACCATTTGTGGGACTAATGCAAAATGCACGCGTGTGCTCTACGGTGGATGCAAACAACATGGTAATTATAATTAAATTAATAAACGACTGGAGTCATAAATTAATTTTCATTAAAATACCATGTCGTTAAGTATAAAAGGAGATGGTCCCATAAATGGTCGGAATTAGTGTAAAGTCCCCCTTTAAGCTATCCATGTCCAACCAAGCCAGACAGAAAAATCAGCCGTCACTCAAAGGGGCACGTCCTTCCTCTGAGCGACTGGAGCGATGAATAGGAATGAAAATGACCGCAGAAGTTGTGAGATCTTCTCCTTCACCCTCAATTTGTTGTTTTGATGTGATCTTGCATAATAAAAGACCACCAAAAGTCTAACATGTCCGTCCGTGGCAAATTGTTGATTGGATAGAGCCCACGAGCTTTAATAAGGGGTGGAGGGTGCCCGATGTGTCCCTGACGAGGTTGATGATGATGATGCTGAGCCAGCCTGTAGTGGTGCGCTGAAATGGAGAACTTTAAAATTATGTATATGTATAAAAGCAAGCAGGAAAACAATTGCTATGCAAATTGGTACCACCAATTGCACTGTAAGAGTTTGCATTAGCTACGGCATGTTGTTGCATTTTTCTGTCCCCGCCCTATACCTCCCCATGGCACGGGCGTAGGTGAAAGCATATTTTGACAAGTTTTATATACAACTAGCCGATGAGCCCGACGTTGTCCGGGCTATTCCAAAACCAAATTTCAGCCCGACGTTGTCCGGGCTATTCAAAAACCAAATTTCAAGTCGATAGCTCTACCCGTTTCCGAGATCTGGTCTGCGCATGCGCGAAGCTGGCGTCGCATGGGCTCGGCGACCCGATAAAATTCGTATCCGGTGCAAGATACATTCGCATACCACATTTCAAGTCGATAGCTCCACTCGTTTCCGAGATCTCGCCTGCGCATGCGCGAAGCTGGTGTCGCACGGGCTCGGCGACCCGATAAAATTCGTATCCGGGGCAAGATACATTCACATACCAAATTTCAAGTCGATAGCTCCACCCGTTTCCGAGATCTCGTCTGCGCATGCGCTGCACGGGCGTCGCACGGGCTCGCCAATACGACAACGACGACCGCCTGGTCAAACTACACTCACGTACCAAGTTTCGTCCCGATCGGTCGAGAATCGTAGATTTGTATAAATGACAGACAAACATACAGACAGACAGACAGAGGTCTTCAAAAATATATATACAACTAGCCGATGAGCCCGACGTTGTCCGGGCTATTCCAAAACCAAATTTCAGCCCGACGTTGTCCGGGCTATTCAAAAACCAAATTTCAAGTCGATAGCTCTACCCGTTTCCGAGATCTGGTCTGCGCATGCGCGAAGCTGGCGTCGCATGGGCTCGGCGACCCGATAAAATTCGTATCCGGTGCAAGATACATTCGCATACCACATTTCAAGTCGATAGCTCCACTCGTTTCCGAGATCTCGCCTGCGCATGCGCGAAGCTGGTGTCGCACGGGCTCGGCGACCCGATAAAATTCGTATCCGGGGCAAGATACATTCACATACCAAATTTCAAGTCGATAGCTCCACCCGTTTCCGAGATCTCGTCTGCGCATGCGCTGCACGGGCGTCGCACGGGCTCGCCAATACGACAACGACGACCGCCTGGTCAAACTACACTCACGTACCAAGTTTCGTCCCGATCGGTCGAGAATCGTAGATTTGTATAAATGACAGACAAACATACAGACAGACAGACAGAGGTCTTCAAAATATATATGAGACTAGCCGATGAGCCCGACGTTGTCCGGGCTATTCAAAAACCAAATTTCAAGTCGATAGCTCTACCCGTTTCCGCATGGGCTCGGCGACCCGATAAAATTCGTATCCGGGGCAAGATACGTTCACATACCAAATTTCAAGTCGATAGCTCCACCCGTTTCCGAGATCTCGTCTGCGCATGCGCGAAGCTGGCGTCGCACGGGCTCGGCGACCCGATAAAATTCGTATCCGGGACAAGATACATTCAAAACCAAATTTCAAGTCGATAGCTCCACCCGTTTCCTAGATCTGGTCTGCGCATGCGCGAAGCTGGCGTCGCACGGGCTCGGCGACCCGATAAAATTCGTATGCGGGGCAAGTTACATTCACATAGCAAATTTCAAGTCGATAGCTCCACCCGTTTCCGAGATCTCGTCTGCGCATGCGCGAATCGGGCGCCGCACGGGCTCGACAATACGACAACGTCCACCGCCTGGTCAAACTACACACGCGTACCAAGTTTCGTCCCGATCGGTCGAGAATAGCAGATTTGTATAAATGACAAACAAACATACAGACAAACAAACATACAGACAGAGGTCTTCAAAATATATATGAGACTAGCCGATGAGCCCGACGTTGTCCGGGCTATTCAAAAACCAAATTTCAAGTCGATAGCTCCAACCCGTTTCCGATATCTGGTCTGCGCATGCGATAGCTCTACCCGTTTCCGAGATCTGGTCTGCGCATGCGCGAAGCTAGCGTCGCACGGGCTCGGCGATCCGATAAAATTCGTATCCGGGGCAAGATACATTCACATACCAAATTTCAAGTCGATAGCTCGACCCGTTTCCGAGATTTCGTCTGCGCATGCGCGAAGTTGGCGTCGCACGGGCTCGGCGACCCGATAAAATTCGTATCCGGGGCAAGATACATTCACATACCAAATTTCAAGTCGATAGCTCCACCCGTTTCCGATATCTCGTCTGCGCATGCGCGAAGCTGGCGTCGCACGGGCTCGGCGACCCGATAAAATTCGCATCCGGGGCAAATTTCAAGTCGATAGCTCCACCCGTTTCCGAGATCTCGTCTGCGCATGCGCGAAGCGGGCGCCGCACGGGCTCGCCAATACGACAACGTCCACCGCCTGGTCAAACTACACACACGTACCAAGTTTCGTCCCGATCGGTCGAGAATCGTAGATTTGTATAAATGACAAACAAACATACATACAGACAGACAGACAGACAAACAGAGGTCATCAAAATATATATGGGACTAGCCGATGAGCCCGACGTTGTCCGGGCTATTCAAAAACCGAATTTCAAGTCGATAGCTCCACCCGTTTCATAGATCTCGTCTGCGCATGCGCGAAGCTGGCGTCGCACGGGCTCGGCGACCCGATAAAATTCGTATCCGGGGCAAGATACATTCACATACCAAATTTCAAGTCGATAGCTCCACCCGTTTCCGAAATATCGTCTGCGCATGCGCGAAGCTGGCGTCGCACGGGCTCGGCGACCCGATAAAATTGGTATTCGGGGCAAGATACATTCACATACCAAATTTCAAGTCGATAGCTCCACCCGTTTCCGAGATCTCGTCTGCACATGCGCTGCACGGGCGTCGCACGGGCTCGCCAATACGACAACGACCACCGCCTGGTCAAACCACACACACGTACCAAGTTTCGTCCCGATCGGTCGAGAATCGTAGATTTGTATAAATGACAAACAAACATACAGACAGACAAACAGACAGACAGAGGTCTTCAAAATATGTATGAGATGTTATTTAGACTTTAATAGCTGAAATAAATCTGAACGGTAATGAACAAGAGAGGATATACATCTATATATATAAATATTATACAGTAGATATATTTTTTGGGTTTATATGATTTTTTGGGGTTTTTTTTATTTTAATTAGGTAAAATGAAGTATGTACAGATGGATAATTACAATGTGTTCTTGATGGGCCGTCCCTAGCCTCCCGAAAATGACCGCGAACTGGTGTTGAGTTATTTATATCTATAATATCTCCCAATTAGGCGATAATAAGTCCTCATTAGGAAAAACTAAGTCTTTATTGTGGAGAAGGTATCTCCTAATTAGGAGATAATAATAATAAGTCATAATTAGGAGATAATGAGTCATAATTAGGAGATAATGAGTCATAATTATGCGATAATATCTCCTATTTATGAGATACTAAGTCCTAATTTGGAGATACTAAGTCCTAATTAGGAGATCATATCTCCTTATATTAAGATACTAAGTCCTAATTGTGAGATATCTATTAATTTGGAGATAATAAGTCCTAATTAGGAGATATTATCTCTTAATTAGGAGATACTAAGTCCTAATTAGGAGATATCTGTTAATTGGGAGATACGAAGTCCTAATTATGAGATACTAGGTCCTGCATGGAGATAATATCTCCTAATTAGGATATACTAAGTCCTAATTAGGAGATAATAAGTCCTAATTAGGAGATAATAAGTCCTAATTATGAGGTATACTATCTCCTAATTATGAGACACTATTTTTTCTTAGGTGGCACAATACGCTTCCATATATACATGTGCGAGCGTCATTCACTAGCGGATATCGTCCTAGCTCTGCTCCAACGGTGTGGTTTAGTGACTGTTTGTTTACTCCAAGTACAGATTTGCAAAATGTTAAATGCATGGGTTATTTACAAGGTATTGTGTTTAATTTATTCAAATTCATATATGCAATGACGCCCATGTGTGATGTTCATCCTTGGTGGATATGTGTGTAATCTCTGTGACCTAATCAAATAATAAAAAGCTCAGTAATTGAACATAACTTGCTCATTATTACAAAACAACTACTCAATTTTATGAAGATAACAATCCTTTTGATTTCAGAATTCATGTTTCTGCCATTGCAAACAATACATGTAGTATAAAGTATAAAGTTTTTCTCTCAGTGGATTCGGGTGGTCAAGAGCACATTGCAATTCTGAAGAATGAACTGTTGAACGGGATTTTGAACTGCTGAACTGGGGTGCATGGAAGTCTGTCAAATGGTGTTCCCTTCCTGTATTGCGGTATATATCGCCAATTACAAGTCATTAACCCAACATCTTCGTTATAATTTAGTTAAACTTCGTTCTGTTTGTGAAGTGGTGTCCCCTACATGTATTGGGATATAACACATATGTTATCCGGGGGGGGGGGGGGGTAATACAACATTTGCAAGAATGTGTGCCGGGATGGGTGGGGTGGGTGGTCCGAGAGGCAAAACAATTTTTTTACAACCTCGTGCAAATGTTGTGCCCATATTTGACATTTGTAACAGTTTAAGACACATTATAACTGCAGAAACACCATATTTCGTTTGATGAATAAAGTTGAAAATATCGAGCACAAACACACCGGGTGAATATGTGTGAGCATTTATTACGCCACATGTGGTGTATCTAGTTTCTGTGATTTTGATATTGTGTGGTGGACAGGGCGAATGTATTCTTGGAGATTTTGTGTACCTTACTCAATCGTACCGATAGAATCACGTAGATGCCGAAATTGTAAAGTTAACGCCACCGGTGTATAATATGTTTATGAAAATATGATAAATCGTATCGATAGAGTCAGGACAGGCTGAAATTGTAAACTTAAAGTCATCGGTGTAATAATATGTTGTTGAAAATATAAATACTCTGATAGCCTGAAAATAATATATCACCCATTGGGAGCCCCTAGTGTATTTTTTTATATTTTCATTTGTACCTTACTCAATCGTACCGATAGAATCACGTAGATGCTTAAATTGTAAAGTTAACGCCACCGGTGTACAATATGTTTTTGAAAATGTGATAAATCGTATCGATAGAGTCAGGACAGGCTGAAATTGTAAACTTAAAGTCACTTGTTGTTGAAAATATAAATAATCTGATAGACTGAAAATAATGTGTAACCCATTGTGAACCCCTGGTTTAGTGAAGTGCATTGTGGGAAGTTTAATTGTGATTCTCCTCCATCTTTATTTTCTGGAATTATCACCAAGATTTCTCCACTCTATTCTCTTAAAATGTACCCTGATCGGTCAAATTCTTTTGATAATTCTATCTAAATACATCTTATCTACTATTCGGATCTGCTGTCCCGGTCGAAAAGGGTTTAGTTTGACCAAAATGGCTATTGTCAATTTGGGAGGAGCGGATAGCTCAGTTGGTTTGTGGGCCGACCTCTGAGCTACACCTTCGACACGGTCGAGGGTTCAAATCCGACAAAATATCGGTCGGACTTTGTGTCGCCATCTGCATTCCCAGTACCACGGGCATCACAAATCAATCATCGATGCCACGATCAGTGATCTGAGAAAGATTCCAGAAGCCAAAGAGTCTCAGACAAAATTTGAAAAAATGCGTACTGGACTAACTTCGTACCTCTGCTCCTCTCGTAATGTCATGACCAGGGATGACACTACACTTGGCACACCGTCGGATCGGGAGCCGACGCTAATGGCTGTCCCGTGTGCAACAATGTGCGCACGTTAAAGATCCCTACCGTGGCGAAGAAGTCACGGGTTCGGCAAAAAAAACTTCCTGGAAAAATTATGGATCTACTCGATCCCGTCCTGTAAAAGCCAGCCTTGGTCACTAGGACGTAACAACTACAGATACAGATACAGAGACAAAAGCTTGTTTACAAACTGCGTCTACTCGATCACCCGGCCGTCTACTCCACGCTGTAATTAGTGTAAATTTATTATCGAAAACAAATTCAATTTCTTCCGCCTAAAACATAATTACGCGCTGAACTCTGTCATTTTAAGAATATAGTAGTATTACACACATACACACCAAGTTTCAGCTAAAAAATTTGAAAAATGACAGTTTTATAGACATAAATCGATTTTAATGGGAAATCCTGACCTGTGTTAAATTTTATCATCGAAAAAAAAAATCATTTCTTCAATCTAAGAAATAATTACGTGCTGTACCCTGTCATATTTGACCGGTTCTACCTGCTAATTGTGTGACAGTACAGTCGCGTTACTTTATACGTCAACATTGGTCATTATCACTTGACAAATTTATTTCGGTCTATCGTATCAACCCCTATTTCCCCCGCGTAGCCTGACTAAGTGTCTTTATCGCTCCACTAATTTGTATCGTTTCATCGGTATGAATTCCATATCCAATTATCCACATATAACCAACCCAACCTCTAATCCCGGTCCAATTTATTTATTTCTTTCATCGGTATATAGTCATGTTACGTAATATTTTATCTCGTGATACTTGTACTTATATGTCTATGGTATTACTATAGTATACCGTATATGTATATCAATTGCTATTCCTTTCTATATAATCCTGGTGCCAACTCCAGAATTTTCACGTCATTCATAAAAAACCTTATGTTATTAGATAAACTAATATTCATCAACTCAAAAATGATGTGATGAGCCTAATTAGAGAAATGACGCAACAGCGTCGATATTGGATGTATTCTTCCTTCGAAACAGACCTTTCATTTTCAGTTTACGCTTACGTAGAGATATATAAATTCCGGACAAATTAGACAAACATTGGACGATGCATTTATAACTCAGCCCCAAACTGAATTAGAGTTGCAATGCATCATCCTTAGCAATCGAATGAATACAATTATGTGAGTCGGTCTAATGAACGGGTGATTTGGGATGGGGCCCGGGATGATTTGGAAGGGCGGTATGCCCTCCCCTGGACCCACCTATGAATGATATTGGGTGTTATAAATGGTGACATTACAATGAAAATTGATGGGAAAATGATCTAAACTTTTTTTTTTACTTCTTGTTCAATGATTCTTTTACTGTTTCTGTGTTTGGGGTGCGTTCTTTCTGAAGGACCATGGCCGCTAATCTTATTTTATTTTGTTCTGTTTCTTTTTAAAGATGCCGAATTCGAATTAACGCTCGTAAGTTACCGTTTCCTTGGCTTCGGGGGTAAAGAATAATTGATTCGAGTCGAGGGACGCACCCATCAAAGCTCAGAGGGATCAGATATCGATGTTTGAAATCTATTATTTTTCACCACCGATAATTTTCGGTGGCCCAGTAAACAGTCGACGAGAAGAATTGCGGATGAAGATGGATAACTCTAAAATCAAATGGCTTTTTTGTGTCAGATATTTGACAAACAGACAAAATTTCGTTGAACAAAATGTTGATAAATAACAGGTTTTGGGCAATTTTATACTATATATAGTTGAATGTGGTCAGAATTATTTTTGGGCAATTACTCGATTCTGATAACCGAAGCGGTATTTTAAAAAATGTTGTTGTTGGAATCTTTTGATATGGTGACCATCTAATCGGATTGAGTACCTTTAATTTCTTTCTGTTTCTTCGGTGATGTCATTGGAGTGTTTCTTTGCTTCCGCCATTGTCCTCAGAGCAGATAAATTACTGCCACCCACAACTGTGGTGTTGTTGTTGTTGTTGTTGCTGCTGCTACTGATGGGGGACACCGGATCTTGATGATATTCCGGTGCCCGAGGTAGTAAGGTGTCCATCTCCACATGAAGTCGACGGAAAGGACGTCCGGGGTGACTTCGGCGTCCTGTCTGATGCAGCTGGCCGCAATGTCGTCGACAGCTGGCCGGTCTTGTTGCCCGGAGGCCAAGTGGGGGGGGGGGGGGGTTGGGCGTCTCTCAGTTCTCCCCTGTCTTCATTTGGACCTCCTGTCGGCGTTCATGTGGCCATCCAGGCCTTTCCAGGGGTATTCATGGCCTACCAGGCCACTTCCAGTAAATGTTGCTACTGGGGTGACCTGGTACTACATGCGCAACCACTTCAAGCCGGCCTGAATTTGCATGTATATGGTCACAATGCGCCGACTGGAAATAGTTCACCTTGGCAGGGATTAAAGGGGTACTGTACACTAAATCCGACCATTTGTGGGACTAATGCAAAATGCACGCGTGTGCTCTACGGTGGATGCAAACAACATGGTAATTATAATTAAATTAATAAACGACTGGAGTCATAAATTAATTTTCATTAAAATACCATGTCGTTAAGTATAAAAGGAGATGGTCCCATAAATGGTCGGAATTAGTGTAAAGTCCCCCTTTAAGCTATCCATGTCCAACCAAGCCAGACAGAAAAATCAGCCGTCACTCAAAGGGGCACGTCCTTCCTCTGAGCGACTGGAGCGATGAATAGGAATGAAAATGACCGCAGAAGTTGTGAGATCTTCTCCTTCACCCTCAATTTGTTGTTTTGATGTGATCTTGCATAATAAAAGACCACCAAAAGTCTAACATGTCCGTCCGTGGCAAATTGTTGATTGGATAGAGCCCACGAGCTTTAATAAGGGGTGGAGGGTGCCCGATGTGTCCCTGACGAGGTTGATGATGATGATGCTGAGCCAGCCTGTAGTGGTGCGCTGAAATGGAGAACTTTAAAATTATGTATATGTATAAAAGCAAGCAGGAAAACAATTGCTATGCAAATTGGTACCACCAATTGCACTGTAAGAGTTTGCATTAGCTACGGCATGTTGTTGCATTTTTCTGTCCCCGCCCTATACCTCCCCATGGCACGGGCGTAGGTGAAAGCATATTTTGACAAGTTTTATATACAACTAGCCGATGAGCCCGACGTTGTCCGGGCTATTCCAAAACCAAATTTCAGCCCGACGTTGTCCGGGCTATTCAAAAACCAAATTTCAAGTCGATAGCTCTACCCGTTTCCGAGATCTGGTCTGCGCATGCGCGAAGCTGGCGTCGCATGGGCTCGGCGACCCGATAAAATTCGTATCCGGTGCAAGATACATTCGCATACCACATTTCAAGTCGATAGCTCCACTCGTTTCCGAGATCTCGCCTGCGCATGCGCGAAGCTGGTGTCGCACGGGCTCGGCGACCCGATAAAATTCGTATCCGGGGCAAGATACATTCACATACCAAATTTCAAGTCGATAGCTCCACCCGTTTCCGAGATCTCGTCTGCGCATGCGCTGCACGGGCGTCGCACGGGCTCGCCAATACGACAACGACGACCGCCTGGTCAAACTACACTCACGTACCAAGTTTCGTCCCGATCGGTCGAGAATCGTAGATTTGTATAAATGACAGACAAACATACAGACAGACAGACAGAGGTCTTCAAAAATATATATACAACTAGCCGATGAGCCCGACGTTGTCCGGGCTATTCCAAAACCAAATTTCAGCCCGACGTTGTCCGGGCTATTCAAAAACCAAATTTCAAGTCGATAGCTCTACCCGTTTCCGAGATCTGGTCTGCGCATGCGCGAAGCTGGCGTCGCATGGGCTCGGCGACCCGATAAAATTCGTATCCGGTGCAAGATACATTCGCATACCACATTTCAAGTCGATAGCTCCACTCGTTTCCGAGATCTCGCCTGCGCATGCGCGAAGCTGGTGTCGCACGGGCTCGGCGACCCGATAAAATTCGTATCCGGGGCAAGATACATTCACATACCAAATTTCAAGTCGATAGCTCCACCCGTTTCCGAGATCTCGTCTGCGCATGCGCTGCACGGGCGTCGCACGGGCTCGCCAATACGACAACGACGACCGCCTGGTCAAACTACACTCACGTACCAAGTTTCGTCCCGATCGGTCGAGAATCGTAGATTTGTATAAATGACAGACAAACATACAGACAGACAGACAGAGGTCTTCAAAATATATATGAGACTAGCCGATGAGCCCGACGTTGTCCGGGCTATTCAAAAACCAAATTTCAAGTCGATAGCTCTACCCGTTTCCGAGATCTGGTATGCCCATGCGCGAAGCTGGCGTCGCATGGGCTCGGCGACCCGATAAAATTCGTATCCGGGGCAAGATACGTTCACATACCAAATTTCAAGTCGATAGCTCCACCCGTTTCCGAGATCTCGTCTGCGCATGCGCGAAGCTGGCGTCGCACGGGCTCGGCGACCCGATAAAATTCGTATCCGGGACAAGATACATTCAAAACCAAATTTCAAGTCGATAGCTCCACCCGTTTCCTAGATCTGGTCTGCGCATGCGCGAAGCTGGCGTCGCACGGGCTCGGCGACCCGATAAAATTCGTATGCGGGGCAAGTTACATTCACATAGCAAATTTCAAGTCGATAGCTCCACCCGTTTCCGAGATCTCGTCTGCGCATGCGCGAATCGGGCGCCGCACGGGCTCGACAATACGACAACGTCCACCGCCTGGTCAAACTACACACGCGTACCAAGTTTCGTCCCGATCGGTCGAGAATAGCAGATTTGTATAAATGACAAACAAACATACAGACAAACAAACATACAGACAGAGGTCTTCAAAATATATATGAGACTAGCCGATGAGCCCGACGTTGTCCGGGCTATTCAAAAACCAAATTTCAAGTCGATAGCTCCAACCCGTTTCCGATATCTGGTCTGCGCATGCGATAGCTCTACCCGTTTCCGAGATCTGGTCTGCGCATGCGCGAAGCTAGCGTCGCACGGGCTCGGCGACCCGATAAAATTCGTATCCGGGGCAAGATACATTCACATACCAAATTTCAAGTCGATAGCTCGACCCGTTTCCGAGATTTCGTCTGCGCATGCGCGAAGTTGGCGTCGCACGGGCTCGGCGACCCGATAAAATTCGTATCCGGGGCAAGATACATTCACATACCAAATTTCAAGTCGATAGCTCCACCCGTTTCCGATATCTCGTCTGCGCATGCGCGAAGCTGGCGTCGCACGGGCTCGGCGACCCGATAAAATTCGCATCCGGGGCAAATTTCAAGTCGATAGCTCCACCCGTTTCCGAGATCTCGTCTGCGCATGCGCGAAGCGGGCGCCGCACGGGCTCGCCAATACGACAACGTCCACCGCCTGGTCAAACTACACACACGTACCAAGTTTCGTCCCGATCGGTCGAGAATCGTAGATTTGTATAAATGACAAACAAACATACATACAGACAGACAGACAGACAAACAGAGGTCATCAAAATATATATGGGACTAGCCGATGAGCCCGACGTTGTCCGGGCTATTCAAAAACCGAATTTCAAGTCGATAGCTCCACCCGTTTCATAGATCTCGTCTGCGCATGCGCGAAGCTGGCGTCGCACGGGCTCGGCGACCCGATAAAATTCGTATCCGGGGCAAGATACATTCACATACCAAATTTCAAGTCGATAGCTCCACCCGTTTCCGAAATATCGTCTGCGCATGCGCGAAGCTGGCGTCGCACGGGCTCGGCGACCCGATAAAATTGGTTTTCGGGGCAAGATACATTCACATACCAAATTTCAAGTCGATAGCTCCACCCGTTTCCGAGATCTCGTCTGCACATGCGCTGCACGGGCGTCGCACGGGCTCGCCAATACGACAACGACCACCGCCTGGTCAAACCACACACACGTACCAAGTTTCGTCCCGATCGGTCGAGAATCGTAGATTTGTATAAATGACAAACAAACATACAGACAGACAAACAGACAGACAGAGGTCTTCAAAATATGTATGAGATGTTATTTAGACTTTAATAGCTGAAATAAATCTGAACGGTAATGAACAAGAGAGGATATACATCTATATATATAAATATTATACAGTAGATATATTTTTTGGGTTTATATGATTTTTTGGGTTTTTTTTTATTTTAATTAGGTAAAATGAAGTATGTACAGATGGATAATTACAATGTGTTCTTGATGGGCCGTCCCTAGCCTCCCGAAAATGACCGCGAACTGGTGTTGAGTTATTTATATCTATAATATCTCCCAATTAGGCGATAATAAGTCCTCATTAGGAAAAACTAAGTCTTTATTGTGGAGAAGGTATCTCCTAATTAGGAGATAATAATAATAAGTCATAATTAGGAGATAATGAGTCATAATTAGGAGATAATGAGTCATAATTATGCGATAATATCTCCTATTTATGAGATACTAAGTCCTAATTTGGAGATACTAAGTCCTAATTAGGAGATCATATCTCCTTATATTAAGATACTAAGTCCTAATTGTGAGATATCTATTAATTTGGAGATAATAAGTCCTAATTAGGAGATATTATCTCTTAATTAGGAGATACTAAGTCCTAATTAGGAGATATCTGTTAATTGGGAGATACGAAGTCCTAATTATGAGATACTAGGTCCTGCATGGAGATAATATCTCCTAATTAGGATATACTAAGTCCTAATTAGGAGATAATAAGTCCTAATTAGGAGATAATAAGTCCTAATTATGAGGTATACTATCTCCTAATTATGAGACACTATTTTTTCTTAGGTGGCACAATACGCTTCCATATATACATGTGCGAGCGTCATTCACTAGCGGATATCGTCCTAGCTCTGCTCCAACGGTGTGGTTTAGTGACTGTTTGTTTACTCCAAGTACAGATTTGCAAAATGTTAAATGCATGGGTTATTTACAAGGTATTGTGTTTAATTTATTCAAATTCATATATGCAATGACGCCCATGTGTGATGTTCATCCTTGGTGGATATGTGTGTAATCTCTGTGACCTAATCAAATAATAAAAAGCTCAGTAATTGAACATAACTTGCTCATTATTACAAAACAACTACTCAATTTTATGAAGATAACAATCCTTTTGATTTCAGAATTCATGTTTCTGCCATTGCAAACAATACATGTAGTATAAAGTATAAAGTTTTTCTCTCAGTGGATTCGGGTGGTCAAGAGCACATTGCAATTCTGAAGAATGAACTGTTGAACGGGATTTTGAACTGCTGAACTGGGGTGCATGGAAGTCTGTCAAATGGTGTTCCCTTCCTGTATTGCGGTATATATCGCCAATTACAAGTCATTAACCCAACATCTTCGTTATAATTTAGTTAAACTTCGTTCTGTTTGTGAAGTGGTGTCCCCTACATGTATTGGGATATAACACATATGTTATCCGGGGGGGGGGGGGGGGGGTAATACAACATTTGCAAGAATGTGTGCCGGGATGGGTGGGGTGGGTGGTCCGAGAGGCAAAACAATTTTTTTACAACCTCGTGCAAATGTTGTGCCCATATTTGACATTTGTAACAGTTTAAGACACATTATAACTGCAGAAACACCATATTTCGTTTGATGAATAAAGTTGAAAATATCGAGCACAAACACACCGGGTGAATATGTGTGAGCATTTATTACGCCACATGTGGTGTATCTAGTTTCTGTGATTTTGATATTGTGTGGTGGACAGGGCGAATGTATTCTTGGAGATTTTGTGTACCTTACTCAATCGTACCGATAGAATCACGTAGATGCCGAAATTGTAAAGTTAACGCCACCGGTGTATAATATGTTTATGAAAATATGATAAATCGTATCGATAGAGTCAGGACAGGCTGAAATTGTAAACTTAAAGTCATCGGTGTAATAATATGTTGTTGAAAATATAAATACTCTGATAGCCTGAAAATAATATATCACCCATTGGGAGCCCCTAGTGTATTTTTTTATATTTTCATTTGTACCTTACTCAATCGTACCGATAGAATCACGTAGATGCTTAAATTGTAAAGTTAACGCCACCGGTGTACAATATGTTTTTGAAAATGTGATAAATCGTATCGATAGAGTCAGGACAGGCTGAAATTGTAAACTTAAAGTCACTTGTTGTTGAAAATATAAATAATCTGATAGACTGAAAATAATGTGTAACCCATTGTGAACCCCTGGTTTAGTGAAGTGCATTGTGGGAAGTTTAATTGTGATTCTCCTCCATCTTTATTTTCTGGAATTATCACCAAGATTTCTCCACTCTATTCTCTTAAAATGTACCCTGATCGGTCAAATTCTTTTGATAATTCTATCTAAATACATCTTATCTACTATTCGGATCTGCTGTCCCGGTCGAAAAGGGTTTAGTTTGACCAAAATGGCTATTGTCAATTTGGGAGGAGCGGATAGCTCAGTTGGTTTGTGGGCCGACCTCTGAGCTACACCTTCGACACGGTCGAGGGTTCAAATCCGACAAAATATCGGTCGGACTTTGTGTCGCCATCTGCATTCCCAGTACCACGGGCATCACAAATCAATCATCGATGCCACGATCAGTGATCTGAGAAAGATTCCAGAAGCCAAAGAGTCTCAGACAAAATTTGAAAAAATGCGTACTGGACTAACTTCGTACCTCTGCTCCTCTCGTAATGTCATGACCAGGGATGACACTACACTTGGCACACCGTCGGATCGGGAGCCGACGCTAATGGCTGTCCCGTGTGCAACAATGTGCGCACGTTAAAGATCCCTACCGTGGCGAAGAAGTCACGGGTTCGGCAAAAAAAACTTCCTGGAAAAATTATGGATCTACTCGATCCCGTCCTGTAAAAGCCAGCCTTGGTCACTAGGACGTAACAACTACAGATACAGATACAGAGACAAAAGCTTGTTTACAAACTGCGTCTACTCGATCACCCGGCCGTCTACTCCACGCTGTAATTAGTGTAAATTTATTATCGAAAACAAATTCAATTTCTTCCGCCTAAAACATAATTACGCGCTGAACTCTGTCATTTTAAGAATATAGTAGTATTACACACATACACACCAAGTTTCAGCTAAAAAATTTGAAAAATGACAGTTTTATAGACATAAATCGATTTTAATGGGAAATCCTGACCTGTGTTAAATTTTATCATCGAAAAAAAAAATCATTTCTTCAATCTAAGAAATAATTACGTGCTGTACCCTGTCATATTTGACCGGTTCTACCTGCTAATTGTGTGACAGTACAGTCGCGTTACTTTATACGTCAACATTGGTCATTATCACTTGACAAATTTATTTCGGTCTATCGTATCAACCCCTATTTCCCCCGCGTAGCCTGACTAAGTGTCTTTATCGCTCCACTAATTTGTATCGTTTCATCGGTATGAATTCCATATCCAATTATCCACATATAACCAACCCAACCTCTAATCCCGGTCCAATTTATTTATTTCTTTCATCGGTATATAGTCATGTTACGTAATATTTTATCTCGTGATACTTGTACTTATATGTCTATGGTATTACTATAGTATACCGTATATGTATATCAATTGCTATTCCTTTCTATATAATCCTGGTGCCAACTATAGAGATAATTTCAGACCCCCCCCCCCCAATTTTATATAATTGCTGCTTTAGTACAGTCACGATGCATTACATGGCAACATCGATCCACTAATTTATGTCAGTTCATCGGTACAAACCCCTTTTTTCTCCGAGTCCATATAACCAACCCAACATCTTATAGAACTCCATAAATGACTATTCTGGCACTATATAGAGATGACTAAGATTCTGACACCCCCCTATTTTATAGCCTTGTTGCAACAGTAGAGTTGATATGCATAATATGTCAACATTGGTCGTTATCGCTCTAAAAATTTATATCGGTTCAACCCTTAGTTCCCTGTATCGCCCACCCCTCCCTCAATTTATTTTTTCATTTGTATTATAGTCTCGTCACATACACATTTTATCTTTTGTAACTTTTGCTTCAACGCGTCGAGATCCGCTGCAGACAATACAAAACTGACAACATTTTGAAATGTAAGCAGGCTTCAAACTCATCTTATCCAAGAAAAACTCTGGTTACATAAGAAATGTGTGTATAAGGTGTACGCGCATTTGTTGCGTTAAAAACCAAAGGTCCCAAGTCAAGGTCCAAATCCCCAACACACTGATGTGAGGTTTAACTCCATCTACATACAGTAATGTCCAAAGTAATTGATCACTTAACCACAGCAAAATTGTGTGTATTTTTTCATGATTCTAAATCCTGAAAAATTACCCATAATTATGCTGTGGTTAAAGGGTCAATTACTTTGGGCATTACTGTAACCAATATAAGGATTTGAGGTTTAACCCTTTGGCGAGTATAACGACATATATGTCGTCTATCGGTTGAGGAGTAGAACGACATATATGTCGTTTCAGGAAGTGTTATTTTATGTAGGCACAACTTCAATAAATCATCTGATTTCAAAATGATTTGTATAGGAATTATTTTGATTAATATAATATCCCAAATGTATAAGTGCAATCGATTATGATAACACACGTTAAAAAAATGCACATATATTAAAACGAATTATTGGACCCTTTTGACCCGAACTTGTTAATAATTATTGCTATGACGTTGACGTTAAATTTACTCATGACGTCATGTATGTGACGTTACAGATACTCTCCAAAGGGTTAATGATAACTCAATCATCCTACAGTAATGTTCAAAGCAATTGACCACTTAACCACAGCAGAATAATGGGTAATTTGAGGATTGTAAATGCTGAAAAAATACCCATAATTCTGCTGTGGTTAAGTGATCAATTACTTTGGGCATTACTGTAACCAATATAAGGATTTGAGGTTTAATGATAACTCAATCCTCATACAGTAATGTCCAAAGTAATTGACCACTTGACCACAGCAAAATTATTGGTAAATTTTAAGGATTTCAAATCCTGAAAAATTACCAATAATTCTGATGTGGTTAAGTGGTCAATTACTTTGGGCATTACTGTAACCAATACAAGGATGTGAGGTTTAATGAGAACTCCATCCACATAACTAATAATTATGTGTGAAAATTAAAACAAAACAAAATAAATTCCATGATGGCGTCCAATATGGACTGCCTAATTCTGCTCCAAAACATGTATATTCAATATATGGATGTTTATTGGGAAAAACCGATTATTTCAATGATATTTTCATTAACTGGGATCCAAAACCCGACTTACGGGAGCGTGTGACTGTATCTTAAGCATATGTGCATATTTAATGAGCCAACAATTGGAATCCCAACAGAGAAGATTGGCGTGGGTCCCTTGCGCGATCTGTCCATCGAAAACTATTTAGACATCTCAAGACACGCAAGTCCCAATAACTTAATATACAGAATAGATACATCTATTGCCTGAGTAACTAATATTTATATTTGTTACAATGAGGTCAAATAGTTGCGAAGCCAGCACCACAATTCTTTCCCTCCATAGTAAATCTTAAAACAACTTCTAAAGAATTATTAATTCACCTTATATTTGGTGTGAAGCGTCCTTGGTTAACTGGAGTTCAGATTTGTTAACATCACGTCACCAAGTTAATTACTTGCGAAGCCACAGCCATAACTATTTCCCTCCATAGTAATTCTCAAAACAACTTCTTAAGAACAATTGACCAGGTCAGTCGCGCAATTATTGGAAGAGCCACGGTCAATCATTTTTTTTAAACCAAATGTTACATTTAAATTATTGCTTTATTTAACCAAAAATAAATGAGAAAATTAACTTTTACTACTTGCTAAATTTTATCTTTTAATTATTTCATTTAAATTTTAGTATTTACAGTATACTATGTCCAAGTCTTTATAATCTGTTGAGTGACCCCACAGTCGTTTACTTTGTTAGTAATAATTTGAAGGACTACTTGTTTAAACGCAATTGTTATCAAAATATTTTATGTATTTTTTATAATTTCTATTTATATGTAATACTATAATCTTGGTGGCGTTACCATTTCTGACTATGGTTTTCTTGTAGGTTATGTATGACATCGCGTTTAAATACACGTTCGCGACAATTTATTGCTCGAAAATATTGATTTTATAACGAGGTCAAAGGGCGCTCGGCGGACACACAGCCTGACGAGCCGATTTGTTCGGTAGAATTCGTTACTTTCCGATTTCATATCTCGACTTTCATTCGTTCGATGTCGCCAAGTTATATGTCAAATGAAAGGGATTGTTATTGCCAATAAGACATACTGGGAGATATTTTGGTTGCTGTTATCGATTTCTAGAATTTGTAGGGTTTTGATAGTTGGGTGTGGTATTAGCCAAAATTGATGATTGGAACCTTTACACTGGTATAGTCTATATTGGTATTTTAGTAATTTCCCCAGGGGCCTGTGGTGTATGCTATAAGGACGCAAGTTATTAAAACACAAAGGAGTACCATAGACTATATTCAATAAATTCTAAACTTGACCAAAATTACATGCATACGCTGTGGCAGAGATTAGCTGTGTTTATACCTGAAAAATATATTTGGTTGTATTCACCACACAGGCCCCTGTGGGAAATTACTAAAATACCAATATAGACTACATCAGTGTATACTATACACCGGTATAGTCTATATTGGTATGTTAGTAATTTTCCCCAGGGACCTGTGGTTTATCCCTTCTCCATAATGTATAACACATATATATGCTGCACACAAAATAACAACTATAGCAACATTGCATGTGAATGTTCAACGTTGAAATAACATCTTTAAACGATGATCACCTGATATTTAGCACGAGTACGTGGGTGGTACTGGTAAGATATTTTCAAACAAAAAGATACTGAAAACTAATAGTGTGCATTGCGCGGTAGCATATTCCAGCTGTAAAGTAGCGACTGATGAAATTTGAAAATAATTGTCTACTGAGAAACCGGTTTGTTAGCTGCATGAATATTAGATGTACCCAGTGTTCACGCTGCCGTGAGCAAATGTCGCAAATTGCGAAAGAAAAACAAAAGTGGCTCAAGAAAATGTGCTAGTGGCTAAAGAAAGTGGCTCAAAGAAATTAGGTGTGTGGCTATTAAAATAACTGCCGTCGGACAGATTAAGTACATCATGTACCGTCTCTTTGATCTGGTGAGTTGCGGTGCTAATCTATTGAAAATATGATTGCTTATTTACAGTGTAATAATCATTGCGACATAATGTGTATGGTTTATTATCACGGAGAGTGTTGACATTCCGGATATGAAACCAGACTATGTATACCGCAAGAATATGCACTTCAGTTTCCTCGTTACATTCAATAATTAATCATCATGCCGAATGAAACTTCCATGCACTGCGTGTCGAAACATTACTTCGTGTGTTGCATGCCCGAAATTGTAAAAATTTAGCCCGACCGTAAACGGTTGGATGTTGGATAAGCAGAAACTCCAAACTTTAAAGACGCAAATCAATGGGTTTTGAACTTTTGATTTGCGTTGCAGTGACCGATAAAATCATTCAAAATGATCTGTTGTAATTTGTTTGCAGGTTTGGGGGTGCTGGGTCCCGGAAAATGCCAAATGCAATAAAACGGCATTCAATCCTGCAAAATTTATACACCCCCCCCCCCCGGGTTACCTGTCATTTACACAAATTACGACATACTCTCTTCGTTACAAATGAGTTAAATCCTGCAAAATTTGTACTACCTCCCCCCCCCCCCCCCCGGGTTACCTAGCTGTCATTAACAAAAATTACGACATACTCTCTTCGTTACAAATAAGTTAAAGTGAGTTCGGGAAATCTGCTGATAAGCATTTTAGTATGTAAATTGCTGATCAGCAGCTGATTCAGCATTGTATGTACACCCGACTAAGGATCTGATATGATGGCTTATTTAGTCGGAATAAGCCAATAGTTTTTAAAAAGATGTAGTGCTGCATGTACAGCAGCGTCGGATTGCTAATACTTATATCCAACTCACTCTAAAATTAGTTGTCACTATTCATATATTCTTCGTCCTATTTACGTATTTATATAATGTTCCGATTTTATGGCTCTATTTTGTTGGACTGAACCAATAGTTCGACAAATAACCGTTTCTGGCCATCAGGACTGTGTGCATATCCCGCTATACTGACAAAACTAAGAGTTTCGTGAATTAAATTTAGCGTCATATTGACGGCCTTCTTTGAAACAATCACCATCAAAAACGCAATACAACGCATGCTAGTGCAGGCTATGGTCTTACAATCTCGTCCAAATACGGATACGATAGGCGAGAATCGCATGCGTTTTGATATGTCGATGCCGTCTGGAGAGTTTGGCGGGACCAGCATCCCGTCTCGATTTGCTCAGTCTACCCTTGATGCTATAAAGTGGTAGCCGCGGGCGCTTATATATAGAGTTGTTTTTATGAGCCATCAGGCCCCCGCGGCAGCGGTCGCTGGCGCGACCTGACTGCCTCGATATCAATTTGAAAAAGGGGGTGACGTTGCTTCAATAACAGGTCTTAGACAGTGCCGTCCGCCTCCCCCAAGCCCACCCACTCTAAAAGTGATTTTTCCTATAGTGTTTTTGAAACGTGTCTCTTTGTGGTGTCATTCTTTTGGTATGATTTTTTACTAAATAACGGGTATGTTAGAGTTACATTTCTTTGAATTTTACAATCGAAACATATTCGCATGCGATGCTGAGTCACGCGGGACACGGCAAACTAAATCGCGCGCAAATTGGCTTGCGATTTTTCAGCATCCCACCCCATTTGGCATGCGATAGCGTTTGTACTAGGTGGCTAGTGCTATACGGTTCTCACGAATTCCAGCGTGACGGAATCACCAAATTTTACGGAATTTCACTTTTCTGTGGCCTATAAAATCTAAAATTATGACCAGTAGGGTACCGCTTAAAATAAAAAACATTGTACATACTATACAAAGTTGTTTTTATTAAATACAATACTATGTGTATTTAAGTATCATCTCACTCTGGGTCAAATTGTGTCCGTGACGGAATCACCAAAAAAGTGCCATCAATATGAGGGTAGGTCCGTACTATTGAAGGACCCTGCTCATTCAGCCAAGCTGACCTGGAAAAAGTTCCCAATTAGTAAAGTAGATACATTATACTTGCAGAAAAAAGCCGCATTGTCACACACTTATGTGTATATTACTAGTTGACTCGGTTTGTTCGCCGTGACGGAATCACACAACGGGCGTGACGGAATCACCGTGCGATTTTTTTAGGTATAGTTTTTTGTGTAACAAATGCGGACATTGTCATAAAAGCATAAAACTTGGCACATTTGTATATTAGGTCCCACGTATTATTTTCAGATATGGGGGCAATCACGAAAATACTTTCCATGGCAACGGTTGCTATGCGACTGTTTTTACCTTAGAAACGGGTTGTTGGTAGGGGTTAAACCGTCATTTTACTAAAAAATATGTGCAAAAAGGGGATACTATGGTAATTGAGGCAGATTGTGATATGGGAAATGTGACAAAAATAACATTTCCACACATGCCCCACTATTAACCTAGAATAACCATTGAGCTGCTTGAAAATTATATTTTGGTTCATTTGACCTTATTTGGCAAAACATGAAAATATGCATTGACTGCGCATGCGCGCATCATTGATCCCCAGTCACACAATATCTGGTGTTTAAGAGATTGTATAGTGAGGGCAATGACCATTCCAAAATATATTCATTGGATAGTAATAATGAAATACAGAAGAAGCAACAACATTCCCCGATGACATGACAATGATGCAAATACCCATTATCGGTATCCATGGCCGCCTTTTCGTGGAATTCATGTTAGAACTGGTTCTTTCGCAGTAGAAACATTCTCCTTGTGCAATATGCAATTATGCAATATGCAATATGCAAGGTTTTCCGACGAGGACCCGAACAGTTATTGCACAAGGCTGTCTAGGCTGTCCCTCGCTAGAATCGTGGATCGATCGTCGGAAACTCTCAATGCTTGGCGCTTTCTGTGGGCCAAATCACGAGAAAGCATCAAAACAGTTATTCCTACGACGTTTGTATGATTTCATATCTGGTCTGTCAACGGATGAAACATCTTTTATACATGACATGTGGCGCATTCTATGCAAATATAATATGGAACATCACCTTATTGAATATGCTAATTCCAATGAATTTCCATCGCCCGTGGTGTGGAAACGCTTGGTAAGGACAGCTGTACAGGAGTTAGATGAACTTGACTGGTATAATCGTATCTCCGGCGACTCCTCTTTAGCAGCTTTCCGTACCATTCATCCCACGCTGCGAACGATCGGTATATGGAAACTGTGCTCACAATTTCCGGAGGAAAAATTTGTATTCCTCTTGATCGGTCGCATAATCGCACATACAGCTTTCGGACAAAATGATACATGCAAACATGGTTTAGCGACCTACTCATTGTGTAATACAACATATCTTGTTAGATTGCCCGTCATTTCTACATATTCGGAATGACATGTGGTACCACATCATTGACAATTATGGCATAAACTGTTTCCTCTACCTAGACCAAATACCAAGTTTGCAGCTACTGTCTGCCCTTCTGGGATCGCCACCTAGAGATCTCGCTCTACTCTCAGATAACCACTCTAATATGTCTCGCTTGCTCGTTAGGACATCTGCATTTACGTGGAAACGGTTTCATTTTGATAATGGTTAACTAAAGTGATCAGCGCTCTTTCGGAGTAGAATAGCGTTAATTTTCTATTAATTCATTTACTGTTATTTGGTAAATTATCTCTGTCACATGCAGCATTTGCCAATTCAGTACCATGCAATCTTCCGCCACATATGTATATATTTCAAATTACCCATATTTCCTACATGTATACACTGTTTACAGTTTACGTACTATACACTTCACATAGCCTCACTAAGCTCACTTCAACGGACATCCATGAATCTTAGTATTCTCCCGGATGCATGATCACACAAACCATACCCATGTGTATTCTCCCGGATGCATGATCACACAAGCCATACCCATGTGTAATTGTATGTGTGTATACATATGTAGGCGTAAGAATATGTATGTTTGTCTCTCATTTATACAAATCTACGATTCTCGACCGATCGGGACGAAACTTGGTACGTGTGTGTAGTTTGACCAGGCGGTCGACGTTGTCGTATTGGCGAGCCCGTGCGGCGCCCACTTCGCGCATGCGCAGACGAGATCTCGGAAACGGGTGGAGCTATCGACTTGAAATTTGCTATGTGAATGTATCTTGCCCCGGATACGAATTTTATCGGGTCGCCGAGCCCTTGCGACGCCAGCTTCGCGCATGCGCAGACCAGATCTCGGAAACGGGTGGAGCTATCGACTTGAAATTTGGTTTTTGAATAGCCCGGACACCGTCGGGCTCATCGGCTAGTATATTATATATGTATATATTCATGCCATATAACTTTCGCAATTATCCAAACTTTGGAGTTATCTCGCTTGCACTTCAGATAACCGTCTTAACAAAGCATAACCTTTCTTTAATCACAGCACAAAACGTCCCGCTTCAGCTCAACGCGAATTATTCCATGCCCTTTATTTCCTCATACAGACATGTCCCATATATGCTTTGGTGTATATTTAATCAGATATACATGCACATATAAACGTGCATATATAGGTACCTGACCGTTACATATGTATGCATGTATATGTGTGTGTTGGTGTGTGTATGTCTACGTGGATGCATGTATATGTGTATGTATATAAGCATATATATGTAAATGAGCATTTATATATATGTATATAACCATGCATATATTCACGAGTTCTGGCGCGGCTGTGAACGTGCACTTGCGCTCTCGCGCGCATTTATAGGTGTATACATGTATATTTTCGTATATATATGTATATATGAGTATATACATATGTATGTATATGTATGTGTGTATGTATATGTGTGTATGTGCGTGAGGGGGGACGTGTATGTGAGTGTGCGGATGTGTGATCGTGTCGGTGCTCGTGAGGGTATGCATACTTATATGCACTCAAATATGTTCGTATTTGTCTCTTTGTCAGTCAAATTATATAACACTGTATATTGTATAGCCAAATCTCCTGCATGCAGGATGTATTTGTGTTCTCAATTTATTTATAATGTTTATATATATGCTCTTCATTATATGGAGGAATATATATATATATATAATTATACCACTGTGCTAGCTAGTGCTATACGGTTCTGGTTCTTTCGCAGTAGAAACATTCTCCGTGTGGAAAGGACAGAAATTATTTACCGCCATCTTAATTTCAGTTTACCACAAGTTCTCAAACCGGTGGATTCTTCAATGTGTTTTATCGGTGTATGTGTTCTTCAATATTCTACTTGCCGCTATTGGCACCTCACCCCCCCCCCCCCCCCCATAGAGGGTCAGTCCTAATTTGGCCACAATTGTCAAAAGTCGGAAATGCCTGCCACAACACCAGTTGGGAACTTGAGGTAAAAATGTGTTGAAACTGTTCACATATATATTGCGTTTGCAACCCTACAGCATTTAGTGTGGTATAGTTGTATATATTTTTCACTTTTATTTTCTGTCAAATTATTGGACCTAAATGACCACCGGTAATAAATTTTCCAACCACATATAATAAGGGCGGTAATGCAACATAATAATAAAGGGCACACGCAGCATTAAAATCGAGAGTTATCAGTTGGAAAATTCCATTGCGAGCGGGGCTGTGCACAATCAACTTG
This sequence comes from Siphonodentalium dalli, assembly GCA_032622095.1. Taxonomy (NCBI): domain Eukaryota; kingdom Metazoa; phylum Mollusca; class Scaphopoda; order Gadilida; family Siphonodentaliidae; genus Siphonodentalium; species Siphonodentalium dalli. The sequence continues at coordinate 60,197,248 of CP136067.1, forward strand.
CATATTGGCACTTCGGAGCCGACTGGCTTAATAATCCGCCTTGTCATGCAAGGACGATGGGGACTATATATTGGGACACGCAATGTGCAACGGGAGTCTTGTAAACTATATGACTCGCAGAGAAATCAAGGAAATGAACCATGACTAAAGGTTTGACAGTGTGTGTGGTGAGAAAGCACGACACTTTGCGATTACAACCCCGTATAATCGTATATACACATGTATATACCTTCACTTTTAATATCAAAGTCAGATCACACGCCTGTTGTTGATTCTGCTCCGATTCAGTCGCTTGTGTGACACACATGAATGCCACTGTAATAACTAAGTTTGCCTGCTACATATATGTTAGAAACTTTATTGTGGACCATGCATGCTTAACTTGGGTCTGGGACGATAAAGTCCCCAACAATCATATCATGCCATGCATATATCATGCAACGCGTTTCGATTCAGAATGACACGATTTGTCCATATATATATAGGTACATGGTGGTTAACAACTTCAAAGAGCTACAGTGTCATGTCGATTCAAAACGGACTAATAAGAAACTATTCTTTGACAAACGATTTCTCGGGAGCTACACTTGGCGGAGGTCACTGAAATTTGGTGTGGTCATGTATTGTGGCCCTCCGGGTGACATGGACAAGTGGAGTGTGAGAAAGGAGAGCTCAGGAACACTATGGTAACTGTATCAATATAAATTTTGCCACTAATTTACCCGTGCAATGTCAGGTACATCCGCTAGTACAATTAATAAGTATAATTAAGCGGTAGACGGGTACTCCAAAATTGCACCCAACACCCAACATCTCATGTGTGTTATTATGCATATCTGTATATTATGCATTATAATTAAATCAAGTTATCAATTAAAATACATATGTCTATTAGTATGTGCCGTTTGTGAACGCATTATACGTGACGCTTGGTGTGTAAATATTTTATAATTATCATAACTTCAGTTTGGCATGTCTAAAAATCAAAGTAGGCACGTATTCAAAAAACACATCACAGAGAAAACAATAAGCGCACATTCTAACGATATCAAATGCAAGAATCGAGGATGTCCAGACTGCCCCAAGAACGTACCCCGTTAAGTATACATATAACACGTTCAACGTCAATCTATACGAATCAGTAGTCCCTGTAACCTCATCCGCCAAACATACTACCCATCATCTGAATTTGAACCATATACACTCCATGGTATTGAACATCCCTCGGGTAGTATCCATTTTCACACACTCTTAAACTAAGCCCTAAACTCATAAATTACATATACACAATATGTGCACGGCTCACCCAAGGCCATCTTATTATAAGTTATTACTTTCTATATTTACCATACTGGGGATGGCAGGAAGACAGTCTTGCCAGATTATGCCATCCCCCACAATATACGACAGAATTATCCATAATTGTTATCATTATTATGTAATATGTATGTGTATTGAAATAAAATATCCTATCCTATCCTATCCGATTTAAAAAAATGTTTGCATATTATTCACCACCAAGCATACACCATGCATACTCACATACGAAAACCATTACATATTAATTAAAGCTCCAATATATGCCATATACATGTATGCCTAATAATATGATATTGAGGGTGTTCCCATTTCTGACTATGGTTTCTTGTTCTCACTTCGCCGACGAGCCTGTAGAAATATCTCGTCGTGTCGCGCCTATACAGTTTGCTCCCGAGCATTCAGCATTCAGCATGCCGCCTTGAATGCGTTTCAATTGAGTCGTCGTCAGATGAGCGATTTTCATGTTCACTCAGTGAATAGTAGTAAACTGTTGTTTGCAAAGACGAATCGTATTAAGCTATAAAAACCCTACGTCTCTCCAAAGATGATCATCTTAAATTGTTTATTTTCCTAAATAATGGCAAGTCCTCAAGTAAATATATTCTTCATCCCCAGACAATCGAGGAGGCAAGCACCTGGTTTTTAACGACTTCAAATTCCCCATCAAATCACGTCCATCCGAGAATGTGCATTGGTGTGTTGCAATAATGGATATGGTGCCACCATCAACACAAAGAACGACATAGTTATGCAATGAGTCAACACAACCATCTATCTGATTCCAACCAGGTACTACACATGCATGTTCTTATTACATACATTTACTTGCAGATACCATAGAAAAACACTCACTCTCAGTTCCGTTTCAAAGTTCTGCCCATTTCCTTTCAAAACATGGTCAGAATCCCAAAAGACATTTTCGGCACTATTCCACACTGCACACTTTAAAAAAAAAATGTACATGTCCCATAAGGAACCAGGGTAGAACATTTAATTGTCATTTGATTAACTAAGATGTATAATAACCAAGTGTGTCACAATTTGCTACCTTTTCAGAACATCTGAGAATAATGTTCGGGATATATGTAAAAATCTATTACCAAATTTGGTTGCCATTCTGGAAGCCATCTTGAGTAATTTGATCTATAAACACCGTAGTGCGGCACATTTAAGATTAAACACCTTTCATACATTTTACTTTAAAAATATGGTCCAAACCAAAAAAAGTTAATTTTTGCTTATATTTATGGCAAGTTTATGAAGGAAAAATTTCTGGTAATGTCAGGGGGGGGGGTCGAAAAAAAATTGCAGGCACGTATGCTGATTTTTGACTTTCGACCCTTGTTGGGACCCACCCACCCCCGCGTCCAAATTTGTTTCCGTTTTCGGCAGTTTTTTCCGACCATTTTTTGACACCCACCCCATTTTAACACTAAAACAGAGATGTGCGGGGGGAATTTCACTGTAAACAGTTGTATATGAATTTCTGTGCATACTATTAGTCATGGATGTGAACATTGACATGTAAATAGGAACAAGTCATTTTGGGGTTATTCGGTCCAAAAAAAAACATGGCTGCCAGCAGCCTATTGGATTTCAAAATTCAATCCATTAGCATGGGCTACAGGCTATACTGTTTGTCTGATCATCATGAAATTTGTCATTTATGTTAATATTGAAATATAGATGTGTTTTAAAGGGGTACTGTACGCCATTTTCATTAAATTTCCGGTGACAACAACGATCTAATATCGATAATATATAGAAACATAAGTAATTTGAGTCGAAGATGTATTCTGTAAACGCTCAGGTTAATAGGCTATCTTAAAATTTAATAATTTAAAAGTTAATAATTTGATATAAATTGAATTTATGACTGGAGCCATAAAATGGCGTCAATTAAATTACGAATTACCGTAATCAAAAATAGTAATTGAGGGATACTGGATTTTTAAACCGATCGCACACACGATTGCTTAAAATATTATGATGATACGGGGAGAACACTCAAGCCACTCACTGACTAGCGACGATACAATAACTTAAATGATTATATGGGACTAGTATGCATATAATATAACTTTTATTTGATTCATTTGGTTGAAAACTTTACAAAAATTACTCGACAACGACAATTTGTATTTTTGCATTCCGTAAATTTGTCATCCGTAACATGACTTCGTACTCAACAGACTTTCAAATAATGGAAAAATTGTTACCTTATTCTCCGACTCGGAGACTATAGAAACCAACAACAACATTTGGCGTACAGTACCCCTTTAAACCAAACTCATTGCAAAAACAGTCAAAAAGACTTGCAGGAAAAATATTTTTGAGTTGCGGAAAAAATTGTTTGTTGGTCCTATCGACCACCAACCCACCCCGGCATACGTGCCCGGAAAAACCTTTTTTCCGCCTCCCTGGTAATGTCACCTTACGTTACATTACGTCTGTAGTGGACGCTGGCGGTCTGCCACTATATCCACCTCACATTGTGTTATTTCACCGTATTCGCGACTGCATCTCTAGACATATTTGGGTTGTATGATTGAAAATCAGTCACCAATTCCGCTTTATAGTCATACTTAACATTCTGATTTTTCCAATGATGATCTAGTCTGTTTTATATCTTCAGCATACACCACTTCGTCTGGTAGATTGTTGTCATGTAGTGACCACTCTTTGGCTGAATGTGTGTTTTCTCGCGTCACAGTTAGATCTTTCTTTGTACAGTTTATAGTTGTGGTCTCTGGTCCGAGATTCGGTGTTTCTGGTAAGAATGTTTGATACTTCCGGATCGTAGCAGTTGAACATTCAATCATATCACATCGGTGGCTTCTGTACATCAGGGTTGGTAGTTCCATTTTTCTTAGACTATCCTCGTATCCCATATCTTTTCGTCCTGGTACTAATTTTGTTGCTCTCTTTTGAACTTTTTCCATTGGAACTGTGTGTTTTTTTTTTTTAGATATGGTCTCCAAGCAGGTTGAGCATATTCGAGTAATGTTCTTACCAGTCCTTTATAGAGTTTTGCCATTGTGGTGTAGTCTAAGTAGGTGCATGATCTTCTGGTGGCTCCAAGAACACTGTTGGCTTTCTGTATTTTTTCGTTTATGTGGTCTTCAAATTATAGATTTCTGTCAGTGGTGACTATAGTAACAATTAACCAAGGTGCATCAGACATGTAAGTATTCAATGTAATAGAAGGCAGAATAGCAAATGTTATACATCAGCCACATCAGCGATTGCAGGGCAGGCTGTGGCAATATCTGCAATTTTCCATATATGATATACGGACTGTGGACTATATCCTGTACCTGTAGCAGATACCGAAGATCCAATTGAGAGCTTATTTTTAATATTGTCATTATTATTGACCCAGAATGCCGACGAAGATCTAAATTAAGCAACCGAGTTTGAGGACTGTATGATGTTGATCACTTGATGTATCACTGTCAGTATCTGTAACGCATTCACTGTCAGTATTACTGTTATCACTGTTCCCAACTGACCTACATGTATCAGCTCAGAAACCAGGTCATACAAAGCGCCACCCAATCACCATATCTTGGAGTCACGCTCTCAAACGATATGAAATGGTTGCCATACATAGACAAGATCGAGAAGAAGGCTAATAGCACGCTCGGATTCATCAGAAGAAACCTTAGGAAGGCACCATTCAAGAGTAAATGCGTAGCGTATGAGACACTCGTAAGATCGTCGCTGGAATACGCAGCCGTCGTGTGGGATCCTCATCAGCAGCAGAACATCGACGCCCTGGAGAGAATACAGAGAGGAGCTGTACGGCTCATGGCCGGCGATTACCAATCGAAGGACATGGCCAAACTGATGAATGACTGCGAGATAAGACCACTCGAAGAAAGAAGGAAAGACCAGAGTCTGGAGCTCTTTCACAAGATGGATAAGGGGCAGGTGTCGGCTGTAAACACTCAGTGCTTAATTAAACCAAAAAAGGTGGGCAGAAAAATCCGAGCCAAGAAATTTGCAGATTTCAGTGCCACAAATATAGTCTCAAAACAGGAATGTAATAATTCACTGTCCTACCGGTAAGAGCCACTGGTGACAAACTCTGCTGAATACTCAAATTCATTCTTCCCACGGACAATTATTCAGTGGAACACTCTAAACGAGATGGACGCATGCGAAATTCAAAATAGAACAGCAGCGGACAACTCAACAGTCCCGCAAAGAACATAATTATCTCTCTCCCGGCGTTCTACACATCCGCCGTACACCATCCAGATCCAGATGCAGGGATTGTCTGTCAAAATCCGGTGGAGAACTTAGGATGTGTTCGACAAGTACTAACAACAGCAGTATGAATACAAGAAAACCATAGTCAGAAATGGTAACGCCACCAAGATCATATTATTAACCATAAATATAAATTATAATACAATTATTATATAAACTAGCTTTCAAATTTTATGTGGGAAATTTGCATACTTCTATATTTCAAGTTTTCACGTTTCTCGTGTTATACATTACTTTCTTCAAACTGTCTTCTTTATTACACAAGCTGATGGGCCCGACTTCGTCCGGGATGTTTCCCATCTGATTTCCGGCGAAAGGCGCGATTTGACCTTCAATTGACTATTTCGAAAGTCAAGTCAGGGTCATGATTTGACCCGTCCAAAACACCCCCACCCGGAGAAAAGTACCACTAGGTATCAAATTTCGTCGAAATCCGTCAGTTTTACCGCACTTGACCTTTAATTAACAATTTTGAAGGTCAAGGTAAGGTCGGAGTCATGATTTGACCCGTCCAAAATACTCCCCCGACAAAAGTACCCATAGGTATCAAATTTCGTCGAAATCCATCCGTTTTACCCTTTGATTGACCACATTGAAGGTCAACGTCACGCCGATGTCACGATTTGACCCGTTCAAAACACTCCCCGGACAAAAGTACCCCTAGGTATCAAATTTCGCCGAAATTTGTCCGTTTTACCCAAATTGACCTTGCATTGACAGTTTTAAAGGTCAAGGTCAGGTCGGGCTCACGATTTGACCCGTCCAAAACACTTCCCGGACACAAATACCCATAAGTATCAAATTACGTTGAAATCTATGGAAAGCCGAAGAGGACATGTTAGCTGCTAATTGCTAGATATACGACGCACGACTTGTCGCGGTATTTTAAAGGTGTTTCAAACTAGGAGATAGAAGGATTCTGCGTTTCAAATGGTGATGAATTATAGTAATTTATTCAAATTTTATGGCATAAATTGTTATTAAAACCGTATATACTATAATAAAAATGAATGACTCGAAAATTAAGTGGGCCTTTAAACAAAGTCAAAATTGCAGTTAGGCTCATCTCATACTCGTTTAATCAGCGATATTCTGCTGCACAGTTTGTTATAGTTCCCAGTATTCATTGAGCGTTATAGCCCCACTGTTATAATTCGCCTTTAGCAGGCGTACTCTTGCCTCAGATTATTGAGATATTAGGTCACACGTAATGACATTAAATCGCATGGAAACATAGCAATTGTGTGGGCTGCTTGGCGTGAATATTTAATGAGAAATAAAGTCATACGTAATGACAATAAACTCAAGAAAACCCGCGAAAACAAAACAAAATCACCTTTAATGTTTTAAGTTATTTCCTTCATAAAAAGAATCTTCGTGATAATGAACCCTCCCAATACTTTAGAATATAGAATTAATCTTAAAATAACAAAAACCTTCGGAATACAGAACCTTCGGAATAACGAACCTTCTGATTGGTGAACCTTCGGAATAGCGAACATTCAGAGACATTTCGGAATAGTGGACATTCTGGATAGTGAACCTTCGGAATAGAGACATGCCCCCAATATTCATATTATATGCCCAGAGTTCAAAGGTATGGGCCCATAAAATCCTAAATTTGGCCCTTAAAATATTGAACTCCAAATTGGAGCCCACACAGAACATCAATTAAGTCAACTGCACCTGTGTCATGTCCCAATGCGGGAGGGTCCACAATATACCACAACATTCATATTATATGCCAAGAATTCAAAAGTATGGGCCCACGTAATGACATTAAATCTCAAGAAAACCCGCGAAAACAAAATAAAATCACATTTAATGTTCTAAGTTAAGTTATTTCCTCCTGTATCTGTATCGGTATGCGCGCAGGATCAGTTCGGATGTGAGCGCACACTCCGTAAAAAGAATCTTTGTGATAATGAACCCTCTCAAATTAGTCTCAATACTTTAGAATATAGAATTAACCTAAAAATAACAAAAACCTTCGGAATAGAGAACCTTCGGAATAGCGGACCTTCGGGATAGCGAACCTTCATAATAGAAACATGCCCCCACAAGTACACCGGTGACGTAAACACATGTGCTAATCTTTGTTGTACTATCGTGACTCTATCGGTACGATTTATACTCAGTACGAAATACCCATAATAATACAGTCGCCCAGTGGATTATCGATCGACCACAGAATATGAAAATCTGCGTACCAAGCAACACCACGGTGTGGCGTAATGATTATGTCAACAATAACAACAACAACAACATCTCTAACACCGTAAGATAATCGTTCGATCTACTGTGTAGTGCGTACTAGCACTGTACATTGCGACGACTTCTTCTGAAAACAACCATTGAGTGGAACCGCTTCAAACAGTCAGATGTTGATTCAGGCGATCGGTAATATTGAATGTCTGAAGGATTTATTAAATATGGATTCTATTTTCTAGACGTTTCATACGAGTGTCGTGGAATAGGATTCTGAACATTGCTGGAGTATTGATCAAGTAAACCTGACAGTGCGAAGAGCACTTCAAAACTCAGTCATAAGCCAACTAGAACAGAGGTCATGTAAACTTACAGGTTGTATTATACATGCATATATTGTGACCACATAAATGATATATACAACTGCAGTGACTTCTTCATTATTTCAGTATTTGATACCATAACCATGGTCGTTCCATAGTAATCCATACCATAATTTTTGGTTTTACATACCGGTAGGGTACCGGATTGTTTGGTTACTTTTTTTTATTTCGTACTTTGTAGAAAATCATTTATTTGTTTCCATATGGTGTGACATACATGTAGTAACATGGTACGAAATGACCAATTGATTTCCTACATGGTACGAAACGACCAAACAATAAGGTATGAAACTACCAAAAATATGGTACGAAACTACCAAAAATATGGTACGAAATGACTTAAGATGATACAAAACGGCATGTACCCATTTATATCTCCTCGGCAAGGGGAACAACCAGACAGTGACCCTGTAGACTAGCAGCGCCAACATCGTTGGTTTGATATTAGGCCCTATATCACCCTGAGGTAACCTCATATCACAACCAGCCTGACGACGAAGTCTGATATGAGGCTACTGAGGACTGAAATCAGGCCTATAATATAAAACCAACCAAGTAATACCCTACATGATTGTATCTATTAATTACGGTAGTTCGCCTCTTAGTAACAGTGTAATATTGACAACTTTTTCTAATGAGTGACATCACAAAAAATTGGTATCTATGCCTATTCTAATAGTGAAATAGAATTACACCATGTCAAAGCCATACCGTGTATTACTCAGATCGTGATGTCATAAAATCATACATGTATTACTCTTAATTAGTGATGTCGTAAAATGATATTACTCGATTTAGGGCAAATTGAAGTGATATTCAGCTAAGTACAAATGGAGTTTGATAACAAGCCATATCGTGCAAAAATGTCATATCTAATTAATAATTTTCGAACAAATTTTGGACCGATATACATTTACGAACATGACATTTGGAACTTATTCCCTATTCCTTATTTTTTTAAATGTCGCTTTCGACCGATTTGACGGCATGGCCCGGGTGGGTGGCCGGCCCCAAATACCACCTAGAAACACCCCGACCCCACCCATCACCCACGGGGGGTGCCACCCCGAGTAGACCCCGAAGCCACAACAAATAGTTTTCATGGCTGGCTCAACCGATTTTCGTGGCTGGTTAGCTAGCTAAGCCGGCTCAGTCACGACGTTCGTGGCTGACGAAATATGGCGGCTCAGCCGGCTGAGATGTTATCATTCAGCGTATTTTCGTTTCCGAAATGTTCCTAATCCCCTGTTACCGGTTATAGACGCTTTTTTTTTGCGTTTGTAGAATTCCAGACCACACGTAATCTTTTGATGTTGGGCTTTTCCATTATGGCGAAAATTCAAGAAGGACTGGCATGGATATACTATGTAGTTTCCCATCTAATCGGTATAAGTAGTTACATTGGGACTTCTGTCTACTTCAGACTGCTATCATCACTGCCATCTTGCGATATATGCATGCATCATTGAATGATGAACCCGATAGTAATGATATATAATATTTCAAACTATTTTCTATTCTTATGTGTATATATTGACAAATGCCAGTGATGTCTGAGACTGGGTGTTATCAATATAAACAATTTATATTTTAACCCTTTCAATACCGAATGGATGCGCCCATTTAGTTATATGAAAGCATTCATTGTGATAGTCTATTCCACATTAAGGGGCCAGGTGTTCTGATACTATAACAACCATGCCGTGTCCATGCGAGTATGCCAATATTAGGCAATGCGGTTCAGTTCTTTGCGATTCACAGTACAGTTGTGTTTGACATATAAGCCTATGCACACGGCTCAGCCATTTTACAATTCCGGCGGCGGAGAGTTTTAAATGTGGCTGGCGTTAGAAATAATATGGCTGGCGGCGGCTTGTGGCCAATATGGCTGGCGGCGGCGGCGTGCGATGGCGGCTTCGGACTCTAACCCCGAGGGGGTGAAAATGGGGTATGGACCATTTTCGAGAACGGTAAGGATTTCGACCGATTTGACGGCATGGGCGGGTGGCCGGCCCCAAATACAACCTAGAAACACCCCGACCCCCCACCCATCACCCCGGGGGGTGTCACCCCGAGGGGGTGAAAATGGGGTATGGACCATTTTCGAGAACGGTAACAATTTCGACCGATTTGACGGCATGGGTGGGTGGCCGGCCCCAAATACCACCTAGAAACACCCCGACCCCCCACTCATTACCCCCGGGGTGCCACCCCGAGGGGGTGAAAATGGGGTATGGACCATTTTCGAGAACGGTAAGGATTTCGACCGATTTGACGGCATGGGTGGGTGGTCGGCCCCAAATGCCACCTAGAACCACCCCGACCCCCCCCCCCCCACCATCACCCCCGGGGGTGCCACCCGAGGGGGTGAAAATGGGGTATGGACCATTTTCAAGAACGGTAAGGATTTCGACCGATTTGACGGCATGGGTGGGTGGCGGGCCCCAAATACCACATAGAAACACCCTGACCCCCCACCCATCACCCCCGGGGGTGTCACCCCGAGGGGGTGAAAATGTGGTATGGACCATTTTCGAGAACGGTAAGGTTTTCGACCGATTTGACGGCATGGGTGGGTGGGTGGCCCCAAATACCACCTAGAAACACCCCGACCCCCCACCCATCACCCCCGGTCGAAATCCTTACCGTTCTCGAAAATGGTCCATACCCCATCTTCACCCCCTCGGGGTGGCACCCCCCGGTGGTGATGGGTGGGGGGTCGAGGTGTTTCTAGGTGGTATTTGGGGCCGGCCACCCACCCATGCCGTCAAATCGGTCGAAATCCTTACCGTTCTCGAAAATGGTCCATACCCCATTTTCACCCCTCGGGTGGCACCCCCCGGGGGTGATGGGTGGGGGGTCGGGGTGTTTCTATGTGGTATTTGGGGCCGGCCACCCACCCATGCCGTCAAATCGGTCGAAATCCTTACCGTTCTCGAAAATGGTCCATACCCCATTTTCACCCCTCGGGTGGCACCCCCCGGGGGTGATGGGTGGGGGTCGGGGTGTTTCTAGGTGGTATTTGGGGTCGGCCACCCACCCATTCCGTCAAATCGGTCGAAATCGTTACCGCTCTCGAAAATGGTCCATACCCCATTTTCACCCCCTCGGGGTGGCACCCCGGGGGTGATGGGTGGGGGTCGGGGGGTGTTTCTAGGTGGTATTTGGGGCCGGCCACCCACCCATGCCGTCAAATCGGTCGAACTCCTTACCGTTCTCGAAAATGGTCCATACCCCATTTTCACCCCCGGGGGTGATGGTTGTGGGGTCGGGGAGTTTCTAGGTGGTATTTGGGCCAGCCACCCACCCATGCCGTCAAATCGGTCGAAATCCTTTCCGTTCTCGAAAATGTCCATTCTGCTTAGGGCCCTCAACTGCTATGGCAGTCCTAGGATAAGATTGAAGTTCCCCAGTTGAAGTTGGTGATGTTCACCAATTTGGAGCCTCGATTATAGATTTTATCTTCTGCAAATTAGGGGATGATATAGAAACTTCCCAGATGGGAAAACGTAACTAAAAACAATGTTAATTTGATACCATAGTTACTTCCCAGAAAATGAGGCCTAAGCAGAATGAGGTCCCCAGAGGGTGAATTTAGTTATGCTAGCCCGCTATGCAGGGTAGCATCACTAAATTCACCCTCTGTGGACCTCATTCTGCAAATGACAGACACGCTATTTGCAGGCTTGCATGAGTGATGTGTTAGGCCTATGCCATTTAAAATTAATTCGGGGAGATCAATGCATTAGTTTCTATTTCCACTTAAGAGCAAATGATTTGTGATTAAACGTAAAATATTTGCACTTAAGCGCAAAAATTCATAAGTAATTGTATGTCATAATTTGCAAAGTTCTGTCCAATTCTTGTTAAAATATGACTAGATTCATAATGGTGATATTTGGTTAAATTTCATACCGAGTTATGTATAATCGAATTATTGAGGGATCGGGAGGGACTTGGATCATACGAATGACATATATTCATTGCTCCAATTATCTCTTAACATGAGCAATACAAAATGAAGTCACATTTCCGAACCAGTTCCATACAGCAGAACCTGATCTAGAAGATATTAGCCAAAAAACGTCAAATTCCCTCTTTCAGCTGTCATTTTGACGACCATCTTGGGCGGGGAGTTCCAATTTTACCCTTAAAATGTGGCATTATATCTCTCAGAGTCATACGAACTGAATATGCCTAATTTTAAATCGTATATTTCATGGCGAGATTAATTGCGACATTTATTAAATAATATAATCACGAAACGCTCTATAAATTTGGAAAACCCCTTAAAAAGAGGGGTTAAAGTGAAATTTCAGCGTGGCTCAATATCTAATATAAAAGAAGATGTACATATGTGCAAAGTTTCATGCTTTAGTAACAATTTGAACAATTGCCTTGAAAATTTGACTTAATCTACTCCACTATATGTTCTATATATTATAGTGAATATTTATCGTCGTTCGATTTGCACCGAGTGAACTCATACTCCAAATCGTCACATCGACATGACATTGGAACTCCCATGTTTATTTCTATATTTCTGACGTCACGGATTTTGCGAACAAAATTGGTGGCCAGCGCCCCTAGCGTTAATTTACGAATTGCTTATAGGTTTGTGTTTTAATCATTAATTTCAAATGAGCTCATTGGTTTGACCTGAAATAGTTGATTCCGCTTTTAGATATTAGTTTGATAACGATAATCATTGATCGTGGGAAATAGTATATTGGTTTAAAATATGTCTATTGATTATTAGTTTTACAATAAGGTCTATTAATTTTACAATAAGTTATTAGTTTTACAATAAGTTAATGACCGTTTTAGATATAGGTTTTACAATAAAGTCTATTAATTTTACAATACGGTCTATTAATTTTACAATAGGTTATTAGTTTTACAATAAGTTAATTACGGTTTTATTTATTAGTTTTACAATGAGTTATTAGTTTTACAATAAGGTCTATTAGTTTGATAACGATAATCACTGATCGTGAGAAATAGTCTATTGGTTTGAAATATGTCTATTGATTGAGAAAATATGGCTATTGAAACGGAATGTACGTTTACTGAATATGAGCAAAGCTGTATTAATTGTCTGTTATTAGATATTAGTTGAACAATGAATACTATTAAATTAAAATAGAACATTAATTTTGCATCGGTCAACGTTGATTGTGAATCTATATCTGTTAACACGTAATTTAATCTTATTGAATCAAAGAACGACCATTGGTTTGAAAATGGAGTCTATTGTTTTGAAATAGATTGTAGTTGTTTTTCACAAACCACCATTAACTTTTATTTCATGTAATTTCCGACCGAATGGCTGCCCATACTAGGGCCCCAATAATTGCATAGTTCATTTATCCAATGATCAGTTAACATAAACAATATAAAATAAAGTCAATTATAACATGCAGCAGCTATGATTCTAGATGTGTGCCCATTTAAAGATGCATAATCCGAATTAACGCTCCCAAATTATTATTTTATTTGACCTCGACTGGTGAAAAGTATTTGATTCGAGTCGATGAACCCACACATCAAAGCTCATGCAGAATGATCAGATCTATGCCGATTTTTTACATTTGTTATTTCACGAGATATGTAATTCGGCCTGGTAATTATTGGTCTCGGACCAAATTCCGAATGAAGATGGATAACTCTAAAATAAAGTGCTCAAGTTGGGTCATTCTGAACTCCTCGACCTGTGACCCCTGCGGGCACTGTGACGGAATCTGACGAGGTTTGCCGAATGCAAGTTGGGTGTTAGATATTTGACAAGTCGCCCAAATATCAAGTTGATAAATAACACGTTTTTTTGACAATTTTATACTATAGTTGACTGTCGTTTTTGGGCAATTAATCGATTAATCTATAACTGAAGCGCCATTTAAAAAAAAAATGTTGTTGGAATTTGATGATATGGGACCATCGAATCGGATTATGTAGCCTAGTACTTTTAAACCATTATAATTATCCACTCACTGTTTCGTCCATATATAGTTCATCTCGCGGCTGATGCAATACTGGTAACGATATAGCAGGCCTACTCTATGACTATAGAGATGACTTTATACTCTCAACAACAGTTTCTACATAGCAACCACCCGCCAATTATGGGATCGATCCTCTAGTTACGTCCATGTACGAAATATTATCCGATCTGCCTATGGGAGGCCAAATTCACATTTATTAATAATTGTGCTTCAGCGCAATCCAATTGCGCTTCATCGCAATTCAATTGCGCTTTGAACAGCGCAATTCGAAATTAATTGCGCTTCAGCGCAATTAATTTTCCATATATGGCTAAACCCCCAGTAAATTAATGAATAAATCCAATACAAAATTAATTGCGCTAAAGAGCAATTATTTTCCCTATATATATGACTAACCCCGCTGAAGGCCGAAGCGCAATTATTTTCCCATATCAGGCTAATTTCCCCCAGTTCAGGGGTGTAAGCTTGTAAGAATAATTGCGATTGGGTTGAAGCGCAATTGATCTGAATCAGGCTGGATTGCGCTGAAGCGCAATTATTAATAAATGTGAATTTGGCATCCCATAGATGCCGCGGAAATATATTGGAACTATGTACATCCGACAAAGTCTAACATTTTGCATGACATTTTGGGAATGTGTCGGATGGTACGTATTTGCACGAAACAACTATGGTACGAAACGTCCATCAATCTCGCATCAGATATCACGTGATTCACATTTTTCATGACGTTCCTCGCACTGAGTAATGGTAGCAATGTTTGCTATTCGTCGAAATATCGAAAAGAAAGCGCCATGAATTGTTCTTAAACTCTCATTTTCGGGTAAATATCCATTAGATGCAACATTTATTGGTGTCATGAACATTTATGGTAGAAATAAATACACATGTAGCGATGAAATTCATTAATTGGAGACTGTCTTGCCACCCTGAATGGCCTGATCAGGCATAGTCCAAAATTGACTATACATTGAATGTATACTGTATAGTCCAACTTTCCCCATCGCTGGTAACGGAGCTTTTTCTTCAAGTCCGGAAAGGAAGAATGTGACGCAAGATACGACCAAACCGCGATGTTTTCCGGGTAATACATGTGCTACTGCATCACCCTGACATACCTTTCATTAGTCCGTAAACCTGACTTTTATTATCAGAGCATAGCTCTATAAAAGTCAGGACTGTATATCACTGAAAGCAGTACTCCGTCACTAATCATTGGTATGGACATTTACTCGACTTTTCACAAGCGATAACACACACTAAAAAATATTATTTAACAACCAAAACTACCACATACTTGTAGATCAGAGCTTCTAGTACATTTCTAGTGTGGTGTCAATGCATGTTTCAGATGTTAGTCGTGACATTCTTCGCATAAAGCGAGAGCATATTTCTACCGCCTCGAACTTTCAGCCATTTTGTATTTGTAAAAATCCGTCAAAACAGTGAATAAGGAATCGGAAACGGAACGAACATAATTGGATTCCGGCTATAACATGTTCTTGTTTGTTTCGAGTTTATTTTCGATTCAAATATTTTTAAACTTTAAAAGCACATATAACAACAATGGATAACACGATGAGTTTGGAGACAACGATATATATATGTATATTCAAATGTTTTTAAAGGTTACCCATGCATATACTTTCTATTTTTGTTTTAAAATATGCATGTTCAGACCTGCACGTTTTGAGCTTTGGTGGGGGTATTTAATTAAAATTTCATCATGGGTCATGTTGGAAGGTGCGACCTTGTTTGGATATTAATCTCATATTAACCTCAATAATTCAGTATACTTTTAATTATCAGTGTGCTCTCGTTGCCTGTGAGCTTATTTTGACCCAAAGAGTCTATCCCCGCGTCGATTGGTAGAACATGACTATTTAAAATATGCGGAAACCGCATTAGAATGTCCTAACACACGTTAAAGTGTGCCATTAATATCATTGTCAGCATGTCTACCAACACGAAGAAAAGCCTCAATTTCCAAAAGCTGAGCATCTACCCAATACGCCAAACATATTTATGTGGCGTACATATGACCCATCGGCTGCCATTGTGTTTATATCTCCATACCTATGTGTGTGTATAGGTTCATGAGAAATAAACTTATTGATTATATATGTATATATGCATGTAACCATTTCATAATCACCATCGTCATCATCCGACATCAACATATTATTATTATTAAAATCATCATCGCCATGACATCATCATATATCATCAAATCATTTTTTTTAAGGGCGTGGCTAAAGTGCCTTATTAGGTGTCCAAATTATTATTCCAACCTCTTTCGTGAAGACCAAATGTTTACATCCTAATTGAGTGAGAATTTTCCAAATTGACACCCTAACTTACCAACTGTCGTCAAATTGTAATATATATGTAAGGTAGCCATACGGTGTTTTAGCGGCGTAGGTAATCGGCTTTAACTAATTGACGACTCTTAGACTATAATATTCAGATAGTTGTCTCGGTTTCGACTCCATATTGTCGCCAATGCTTTGTCAACGTTATTGGCACGTATATCTTATATATATACGCATAGCGATGGCGACGTGGTCGGAACTTGGGCGTTTGATACCGAGACCACTATTTGAATATTAATGTGTGTTCCAGAACGAAAAAGTTGAAGAAAATCAACAAATTTGTTAATTTAAAAACAATTCAAACGTTAGTGTATTCCATGCCTCAGCCCGGACATATATACCAAATTTCATTAATATCCATTGAGAAACAACGGTCCAAACATAACACTCCGTTTACACATTTTAGTTGGAGCCGGCCACGGCCTTGGCTTACACTTTATATTGTGTCCCCACACATATCGCCACGCCCTTGGTCATTGTTTCTTTGAAATCAAACTCCATTGTTTATTAAAACTTAAAATTCAAAAAATAGTTGTTGCTGTTGCTTTCACTCGGCCGATCGTCTGATCTCCTTTCCGGTTATGTAGTTGTAAGTTCGTTCCGCCTGTTCCGTTCCGTCAATTTACTACAGATAAAGTTTTAAATGTTGACAAATTAACGGTCTCGGATTTATCTCAAAGTTCGGATTATATTTCGAGAGTCAGGTATTGTACACAATGCCTTCGTAATCTGCCATTATCACTTGATCTTACAACATAATGGTAGCAGATAAAACCATCTAGTTATATGTGAATTTGGTGATTGAAATGAGGCGGGGTAGTGTCTAATTTTTTGCCGAAATAGTTTTTCGGCAAGCAGTCTACCATGTATTTTTAAAACAACTACAAATGTCACATTTTTATTTTTTTCGTCGGGTAGCTTGTTGATACTCACTCAGAACAGATTAGTCTTCAACATAATTTATATACAATGTTTGTATTTTCATGTTATAAGTGGGAAAAAAATTCATAATAATGGAAAAGCACTTGGAGGTCGTGAATAAAGCTACGGCGGCCCAACTATTCGAGAGCGTCTAGCTCTGTTTGAATAGTTGGGTTCACCAACTAACCTTTCATATTCCTTTTCCAAAAATGAGAGATTTATTGAGAATATTCCGCTGGAGCCGACGGTTTTTTAAACAGTTTTAAACATTGGGTTTGCTCGATCGAACTCCGGTCACACCGCACTCGCTGTCGTGAGAGCAAGTATTTTCGTACCCTGACCAGCTCGTACCCTCCGAAAAAGTAAATTCGTACTCTAGCCCGAAACTATTTAGATATTTCAATAAGGCGTGCGTTCAGTTTCTCATCTAATAACTTTGCTTATCTCATTTTTAACCGGGATTGAACGTATACTATGGAACCCACAGTGATCTCTTGGATGTAAAAGATACAGAAATAGAACAGTAACATGCCTGATGTCTTGGACGTGAAAGATACAGAAGTAGAACAGAAACCTGCCTATATATATATATACATACAAATTAAATTAAATAACCATACTTACCTGTTTTCAATCATCGTATTTCATCACTATGCGCCGTGTCGTAATCCAGTTTCTCGTCTAATAACATAAATTTGTCCACCCTGTTTTTAGGGAATGGGTCCTGGGTCTTTGCCATTGGGAAACAAATTGCGTCATAGAGGTTTACACTTAGTAAGGCCTATGATCGATAACGATTATAGTATGGAGAGTTGTCAGTGTGAAAATAGTGTAATCAAATACTTTGATGTATATTATATTTGCCAATAAAAAACATCAAAACAATAATACATATTACAAATAAAAAAAACAAGAATATGTGCATAGATAATATCATTCACCACAGGCTCACGCGTTTGCCATCGCACGTACATACATTCCCGTGAACAGAAACTGCAGCAGTTGCAGCGAGCGCAATTACATTTTAGTTTATTGCACATCAAGTTACACTTGATGTCCGAGACAACTAACGGGCTCATTCCATCAACAATAAATTGTTTGAGAATCGCCGCTCGATAACAATGACTTCCTGAAAGTATACCAGAAACCTCTTCAGGACAACAGCCGTGCCTCAGCACAACTGCAGAACTTTGCCTGCCATCACGGCCTGCACGGCCCACCTCCTGCCAATAAGAAATACAACTTGCTGGTGCACCCCAGTGCACAACAATGTCGACATCAGGGATGTCCATCCCCATGCCAAATGCTATCGTAGCGACAAGAACTCTCGTATTCCCATGTCTGAAATTTCTTGTTTTTTTTATTTGTAATATGTATTATTGTTTTGATGTTTTTTATTGGCAAATATAATATACATCAAAGTATTTGATTACACTATTTTCACACTGACAACTCTCCATACTATAATCGTTATCGGTCATAGGCCTTACTAAGTGTAAACCTCTATGACGCAATTTGTTTCCCAATGGCAAAGACCCAGGACCCATTCCCTAAAAACAGGGTGGACAAATTTATGTTATTAGACGAGAAACTGGATTACGACACGGCGCATAGTGATGAAATACGACGATTGAAAACAGGTAAGTATGGTTATTTAATTTAATTTGTATGTATATATATATATATATATAGGCAGGTTTCTGTTCTACTTCTGTATCTTTCACGTCCAAGACATCAGGCATGTTACTGTTCTATTTCTGTATCTTTTACGTCCAAGAGATCACTGTGGGTTCCATAGTATACGTTCAATCCCGGTTAAAAATGAGCTAAGCAAAGTTATTAGATGAGAAACTGAACGCACGCCTTATTGAAATATCTAAATAGTTTCGCGCTAGAGTACGAATTTACTTTTTCGGAGGGTACGAGCTGGTCAGGGTACGAAAATACTTGCTCCCACGACAGCGAGTGCGGTGTGACCGGAGTTCGATCGAGCAAACCCAATGTTTAAAACTGTTTAAAAAACCGTCGGCTCCAGCGGAATATTCTCAATAAATCTCTCATTTTTGGAAAAGGAATATGAAAGGTATGTCAGGGTGATGCAGTAGCACATGTATTACCCGGAAAACATCGCGGTTTGGTCGTATCTTGCGTCACATTCTTCCTTTCCGGACTTGAAGAAAAAGCTCCGTTGCGAGGCATGGGGGAAATTTCGACGGGATATCTTTAGTATCCCGTAGATTTTCGACTAGATCAGGCAGTGATCTTCATCATCATGGCTTAGTTGGCCAAGGCCTTAGCTTAGCATTGGTAACAGCTAACTGAGCTCTGTATAAGTGTATTGACTATTATGAGTGTGACAATTTTTGTGAACATGGCGATGGTCACTCAATAAATTGACTAATTTGGTAATTTTTCGACTCAGTCGAGCAGGTGCAAACATATACGTTTGATTTAAGCACAGCCTCAGGCCTTCTAAAATCTAAGTTAATCTAACACTAACACTAGTAACAGGTCAGGGAGAACCCAAAATCGATGTACTAAACCTCGATTTGTGTAAAAAACCTCGATCGAGGTTCTTCGAGATCATGATGTGACCACTTGTCAAAATATACACCAATGATATAAGGGGAAACACTCTAAACCAAATATGATACTAATGGAAGTAATATAGACATTATAATGTGGAATATTTCATCTTACACTCTCTAACTTCTAAGTGAGTCCATGTAACTAGCTTTTGTAACTGATCACATGATCTCGAAGAACCTCGATCAAGTTTTTTTACACAAATCGAGGTTTAGTACATCGATTTTGGGTTCTTCCTGACCTGTCTAAACAGTGAGTGATAAATAAATAAATTTGTATTAATATTTACATATAAGAAGACATAGGTATGAATCAAACATCCATATTCCTCTCCCTGCTACTGCCAACTGGTCATTTTACAGTGTACAAATCATGTGTCCATTTCAGCAGTTCCCATGGTTGACAGGAAGTTGTGAGTGGACATAATGTACAGTAGAGGTGGGCCGATAATCGGTATCTGGCCGATAACTTTGTTATCGGTAACATATCGGTATCGGCAAAATATCACAAACTTGCCGATATCATCGCCGATATAGAAGACGTTGCACAGATTACTACAGAACCGTTACAAATTCGTATGGATGACGGCAAAACGATGTAACAGTAACTTAAAGGTGTCATATTTGTGTATAAAGTACATCATTTTGGATAAAAATCGCTCAGTGGTAGGCCTAAGCATAATTACATGTAATTAATGCAGACATAGTATATCGTTTTATGGATACTTGCAATGGGCTACAGTGTACTGTCAGTGACACAAAATCAAATCGGGATCGCAAACATCTATTAGCACTGAGCAGTGAGCATTATGAGCAATAGGGTACCCTGATTGACAGAGTGAAAGCTCAAATAAACATGTGTTGAATAGTGTCGGGATGAACGGCCTTTGAAATTCAGGCTGAGCAACTTCAATGACCGTGTGTAAAAACTTTCTAATTAGGCCTACAAGCATCACACGTCGCATATATTTTGCGTATAATGCAACAGTCAAGTACAAATGCTCATCGAGTCATCATGTTCACAAACATGTCAATTCCATGCTTTCATCACTCAAATGTTTAGCGGCAACATCAAACAGACACGTGCAGTCCATGCCATGAAGTCACACATCCGGTGACTGCATTGTGCTTTGATCATGCACACCGATCATTGGCTTCCAAAAGAGCTCAATTGCGCGCGCACGAGGTGTGAGATGGTCTGCCAAGTTGAGCACGTACCGAGTCGTACTCAGTAACCCCTGCTGATCCGGTCTTAGACTCTGTCGTAATGATGTACATGAATGTACAAATATAGCCCGGAAATAACCGGTATTAATTGTGTTTTGTCTATACTCTATAGAAACCAATTTATGTGGTGTCCCGACATTTAGTGAATTTGAATGGATGTGAATAAGATGATGAACAAATAATCCCTCTGTACTAGTACACAGGGTCGGGAAAAATCGTCACGTGACCGTGCAGTCTTAGTAAACCTCGACCAAGTTTAGTATAAACAATATTTATTCCTCGATTAATAATAATGTGTACATAATATATTGAACAAATATCCTGCCTAGACACTCATGGTAAATTTTATTTCCGTATCGGTGGGAATTCCCCGATCTGCGAAAGGTAATTAATATTCATGTTTCCAATATAGCATAGCGTCCCGTGACTCCTTATCTATCGATATAATTTGTGGGCGGGGACCAGGCTAATATAGCCATGTTTACAGTTTGATTGACGTGCGACACCAGCCTTCCGCAAATTTCTGACGACTGAATTGGAATTTATTTTCAATGTATATATGACAAAATGTTTGTCCAGATTCCAATGTGTATGCGGAAGTTCTTTGATCGTCAATAAAGACTGCCATTAACTCGAAAGATTTTTAATTTATGCGTGCACAATATTCTGACATTGATGCCGCGTGCAGCCCAAACTTTAAACATAATTATTTCCGTGGGCAATCCTGATGTCATGCCATCGTTCCCCAAGTATATACTTACCGTCGGGAATTCACTTACTAGTAATGTCCAGTATACTTACCATGTTCACAATGTATATATACTTGTAGGCTACGTGTCGTCCCCGATTTCTATGTCGACATCCGCCGATATATATCCTTACACAGTATACACGGATGTTTCAGTTTACTTAAATTGTATTCATATTATTGGGATATATACAGGTCTGTATAATATATCGGTATCTGCCGATAACAAAACGTAATTTATCGGTATCGGCGTTACCGATAACACCAGTATCGGCCCATCTCTAATGTACAGGCCAGTTATATCAACAAAGAATTTAAAATTGTTGACAGTTGTCATGCCCAGTGATCACTTCCTGTGGTCAGTTAGCTATTTCCTGTGAACTGCAGAAATGGACACAGGACTTCTATCTATCTATCGTTACTGGAGACCCCCTTATCGGGTATTATATCCAGTGCGCGTCTGTGCAGAATAGAGGTAGCGTTTGTTCAGAAAGGAGATGACAGTGAGATAGGAGAATAAGGTTTATAGGTTTTATGTTACAGAAGAGAGATAAAAACAGTTAAAAACACTAGGTTAAAAGAATGATAATTTGAGCCAATTATTTGATATGCTGGTACACACCCTTTCTGAACATGTCAGGGTCTGAGAGTGTGACCAGGTCAGGGTTTAGGTTATTCCAGAGAATTGCAGTGGCAGGGAAGAAGGAATATCTGAAGTAATTTGGGCCTGTGTGAATGCGTCTGGATGTTTCCTGATGGTGGAATCGAGTTTTTCTTGTGGGCTTTTCAAGATATGTTGGAATTTGAATTTCCACATGGTTTTGGATGTTTTTTTTGGAAGAGACACAGCCGTGATATATTTCTTCTGGCCTCCAGTGATTTTAAATTTAGATCAGAAGTCATAGCCGAAACACTTGCATATCTTGAATATTGATTTTTTATCCACCGTACAGCCCTGTTCTGAACTTTTTCAATTTCTATGATATTTGTGGCTGTGTAAGGTGACCATGCGCTTGCTGCATATTCTAATTTAGGCCGTACCACAGCTTGATATGCTATTTTACGAATAAATTTTTGGTTTCTTATATTTCTTTTCAGGAATCCAAGGGTTTGGTTTGCACTTGATGTTATTTTATTTATATGTTCGTTGAATGACATGTTTGTGGTTAGGTCAACCCCGAGATAGCGGGCTGTGCTGTTATGTTGCAAGATTTGCCCATGCAAGATGTATTGATGGTAAACTGGGTTTTTCTTGCGAGCCTGCGTTAATACTTGGCATTTTCCCGGATTGAACGACATATCCCATTTTCTTTCCCATTCCTCCAATTTAATTAGATCGGTTTGTAGAGTGTTGTGATCTGAGGGGCTTTTGATGGTTATATATATGGCTGTGTCATCTGCAAAAAGTCTGGTTTGTGATATTAATTTGTCAGGGAGGTCATTAATATACAGTAGAAACAGTAGGGGGCCCAGGACAGAGCCCTGGGGCACCCCTGATGTGACAGGGACTGAAGCTGAGGTTTCCCCTTCCAGGACAACTACTTGTCTGCGGCCATATAGGAAGGATCTAATCCAGTTTAAGATTGGGCCTCTGATGCCGTGTTCATTTAATTTGTAGAGTAGCTTTATGTGGTTGACTTTATCAAAAGCTTTGCTAAAATCTAACAGTATAAAGTCAGTTTGGTGTCCTGCAAAAGGTTTCCAACAAGGTTGTCAATAAGTTGTACTAATTGTGTTTCGCAGGACCGACGTTCACGAAAGCCATGTTGTAAGTCATACAGGATGTTATGGGTTTTGAAGTGAGTACTTAATATACTACTTATATGAGATGCAATTATATGCTCTGCAATCTTACACATGATACATGTTAAGGTGATTGGCCTGTAGTTTGAGGGGTCGGTTTTATCTCCCTTTTTAAATATTGGGACTACATTGCCTTTTGTCCAGTCATTTGGTAACTTGTACACTGTAAAATGACCAGTTGGCAGTAGCAGGGAGAGGAATATGGCTGTTTGATTCCCAAAATGTCATGCAAAATGTTAGACTTTGTCGGATGTACATAGTACCGATATATTTCCGCGGCATCTCAGATAATATTTTGTACAGGGAGTCAGGGACGTAACTAGAGGATCCCCACTGGCGGGGGGTTGAGAGTATAAAGTCATCTCTATAGTCATAGAGTAGGCCTACATATCGTTACCAGTATTGCATCAGCCGCAAGTTGAACTATATATGGACGAAACAGTGAGTGGATAAATAATACATTCAACAACGAATTTCTCAACATGTGTATCGATGACTATAACATTATTATTAAGCAGACCCAGACAAGTGCTCTGGCTGTGGAGAAACTAAAACAAAGGCTTTATAGCAAACTAAAGCGAGGAAAATCTCCTGACTCATTTGGACTGACAATGGAACATCTAATATACTCAGGAGATAAATTCTTACAATATATTGTCGAGCTCATCAATAGTATGCTTGTTGTATTTGGGTTTTCTTCCCCTAGTACTTCCCTGGCCAATCCAGTGAAAATAAGAGCACAACAGATATACATGTAGGGGTGTCGGTTCAAGCCTTGGTCAAAGACAATACAGTGTTCCGGGAGTTGGGTGTAAATCAGAATGAGCTCACCTTAATTCTCTGTATATTCTCTATAAATATCATGGCATAGGTATGCACTATGCAGTACATTCTGGTAGTAGGTATGATACAGGTGAATAGATAACTCCTACGATCCTCCTAGGTGTGACAACTGAGTTTGTACTGAGTGACGTTTCTCCTGTACCACGGCCAGATTTATCATATCAAGACTAGTCAATCATAGATGGATAGTAAATGCTCTGAAACATTAAATGGTTATGTACAAACAAGAGCCATAATATAGTTTATAGCATATCACGCAAATTCACTTAGATCTACTACATTTATCATAAATCACTTATCCAAATATTTACATGCATACTGGAATGGGTTAAGACCCAGTTATTTGTTACTGCTGAGTTAGACAACTTAGCTTGCCAAGTAACTTTACTGAAACACCAAGTGCATAGATAAATTACTATACAATAGCTGATGAAAGTAGACTCATAATATACATTTAAATTTAGATGAAAGTATATGACTTTACTACAAGAGATTTCACAAAGTGTACATTATCACTACTTGGAAACCGAAGACAAAATAACGAATCCATTGGACAAATATTCACCTCATCGTGGAGACAAAAGCAGAATACTTCTCATAGATGTCTATCAAACATTCAGGCTCTCAAAGCCGCCGAAACCCACAGCATGCATATATAACTGCGAGATAGCCAAACACGTCTTTATATGTGAAACGTTTTTGAGAAAAGAGAATGACTTTAGTTCGTCTCCAGTGAACCCAGACTATCGCCAGCGTGACAGGCCAATGAGAAGTTACAAATATCTAGTTCACCTAGATTGATTGATGAGTGCATGGAATGATTTGTCAATGATTACTCCAGTCACCGCTTCGCTGGTTATTACATAACAGTTAACTCTCAACATGCCAGTGCTGCGTGCTTTTAACCAATAGTGTGCAAAACACCTCCACCACATGCTTGGATGTCATAAAATCCCAGAGAATCTCAAGATCGGACTCTTAACACCTGTATACAAGCAAAAAGGGGAGAAAACACATGCAGGCAACTATACAGGTATTACACTAATTACAGTTCTTCCAGTAATCCTCAAATTACTCAAGATTATTGTAAGAGAGAAGATCAGAGAAGCAGCTCTTCCTAAGCAGTCACCTATTGAGAGGGGATTTACTGCTGAATCGTCACCACTCAATAGCGCTCTGATTCTAGAGGAAGTGATCAGAGAAAACAAATAACAAAACTACCACCTATGTAGCATTTTTAGATGCCAAGTCAGCTTTTGATGTTGTCCATAAAGAAATGCTGTTAAGGAAATTATATCATATCCAGATAGATCAGCCAACTTGGAGGATTGTAGACCAAATACATGCTCAGTTGTAAAGTGGAATACATGCTCAGTTGTAAAGTGGAATGATCAAAGGTCACAGCTGCAGGGCATACGTCAAGGAGGTATCTTATCAGCTGACCTCTATAAAATATATATCAAGGACTTATTAAAAACCCTACAGGAGTCTAGATGTGGAGTAAAGATTTAATAATTTTAGAGCACCAATCAAATTGCGTTTTAGCAGCACCGGATACTATTTCCGGAACTGATAAAGACATTGCATCTTCGGCGATGAATATTGTATTCAATATAGTTTTCAAGGTCTTCCGCATTAAATAAGATAGTTGTTTAACCGTTATGACCGACATCAGTGTGTTTTCACACATAATCAACAAAATGCAACACTTTGTCAGTAAATTGTCACACAACAAGTGACAGTTTTGATTTGTTTGAAAGGGATTGGAGAATGGGGTATCACAGTTTTTATGTGAAAATTAACTTTTCTAGTTAATTATCGAAAAATCAGGTTAGCTGAATACAGCTATTGTAGCTGTATTCTCACATTTGCCACACATGATAAGTAGGGTTGCCACGACTATGAGTTTTCATGATCGACTAATCGACTGCTATAGTCGATGGTTAGTCGATTAATCATTTATATATGTGGCCTATATTGCACCCAGGTAAAGACGTGATCAAATCAAAATTGCCATGGCTACATTACATCCAGTCTGAACACAGTTATAAACTGTCAGTCAGCAGGCTTGTCATTCTGAGGCCCCCGTCGGTCATCGGCCACCTAAACTAAAATTTACGTGGCAGGTAAACGCCCTCCTCGTCGCTATTCCTGCGGACGAGACATTTACAAAATATCTGTCCAGTCAATCAATGTTCCCCGTGAGCATGCATCGTGGTCACGGTGCCAAATGAAAGCATGCGGAATTGTCGCATACTTATTGAAAACGGACTATAGTTAGTTTTGCAGAAAATTGTGTACCGATTGCGTCACCTGACATATTATAGCACTTAATTATTATTTCGCGGGTTTCGGTGTGTGTGCGCGCTGCCTGTTACTGTACTTTTAGTTTAGTTATTCAAAGTGCGTGCAACGCATCGTGCAGCGGGGTTGCAGGGGGGGGGGGGAGTATATACGTTACCAAGTTGGAGAATGTAATGTATGTAGCACTAATAAGTGATGACACCAACTTGTTATTGATTAACTGTCTAGTAACACTGAACATTCCATGTCCCGCGAACTTTGTGACTTTGTCAATTATTATCAATAATGGTGAACGTTTTACAGTATGAAATTTGAAAAAAGAAATATAGATGCGGTCCCATCCACATCGTCCATTTTGGATATGATGATCGCTAATTACAGATCCGTAGGAAGATACGTTTACAGTTAAACATAATATATAAACAATGGCAAGCCTGTAACACAACATCAAAGGCACACCGAACTCATTGAAGATGACCGCCAAACGTCGGCTGCGTTATCAAAGGAAGCCCCATCAGAAGTGGCGACAGAACAAGCTGTCGGGTGGTAAATTGTGCTACATACACTGTTAACTTTTACTTCCAGGCATGGTAATTGCGCATAGTACTGCTTAAATACACCAACCATACACCCCGCCCCGTTTGGGCCAGGGTTGTCAATAGGTACTGGTACCGGTACCGGAACCGGCGGTAATCAGGAATTAAATCGGTACCGGTTCTGATGTCGAGTACCGACGGTTCTCGGTACTGATTGTTGATTTCTATTAATATACATCTTCAACAGATATAAAGGGTTAATTAAGCAGCTCAACATCGCGCCAAACACAACTGCGATTGGTCATCGTGATATCGTTAGCACATTCAAACATCAAAGTCACAGTATGCCGCACTATGACAACTTGTCACTAAATTGACAGAATGCATGCATTGTGTAGGCGCTTGTGATAACTGTATTTCTTGTATGCGGATGGAATGCCGCCGGATGCAATTCTGCACGTGCCGTTTCGCGGTATCAAACTGAGAGGAGTCTGTTGGACACCGACAAGGTCACAAGGCTCAGAAGTGCCAAACACCCAAATTACCATCGATGGTTATATATGATGACATGGATGTTGACACTGTAGAAGTTAGAACTCGAATGACAGGATATTTGTGAGTTTTGAGTCGTGACATGGAGGCATGGGCAACCAGGGCAGAGTTACCAGAGTATAATGACGTAATGATTCTTGAGTGACATCTATTGAGTTTTATTTTCCCTTGTTTTAACTTTTAATGTGATATAAAGTTAATCTCACAAACACAGAGTGTATTTGACTATTTTCTCTCTAAATCTATTTCAAATTTTCGAACTAGCCAACTACAACTAGGCTTACTGGAAAAGAATTTCGTTTCATTGGGTGACATCATTTATGAAATTACAACATGTGAGTAATATGGCCGATTAGTGAGTTCTCTAATTAATTACCACACAAATAAAATGGTGTACCGGGTATCCATATAAGTCTACAATGTTAGCCGACCCAGTAGTCAAACATACATGTCTACATTCGTTCCACTCTATATTCCCCGTCTTTTAAAAAATCCCCCCTTTGCGACTTTCCGAAAACCGCCGCAGACAACAACTTAATCGTAAATGTCGTTGCGATTTTTATTTTCGTTGTTTGACTAAACCTCGAACTTAACGATAATTGATGATGGAACCCCACGAAACAAAAGTTATTTGCCGTATAAAAGTCCACTCAATGAGTACCGATACCGACCCGGTTTGCGGTACTGAACATCAGTACGGAGCGGTACCAAAATTTCTGGTACCATCGGTACTTTGACAACCCTGGTTTGGGCGATTAGTCGACGAAAGTAAATAACCGTTGACTACCACACCTGCCGAAGGTTAGTCGAATAATCGTGGCAAGCCTAATGATAAGTACTATTATTGGATCAATTATGAATATGATGCAGCTACACTCCACTGTCCAGTGCATCTATAAGTATAACCACAATTGGCGTCTGCACTGAAATATCTACAGATACAGATACCCAATGCTGAAATGTCGTAAAAGGCCATGCGTTAAACATTGTTTCAGATTCAGATACATGTGATACAGTTTACCAACAAAACTATCGTGTCTCTTCACACAGGGAGGCCTGCTTCGTGCACAAGCTGTCTATAGAGTTTTCAGTGCAGGGGCCAATGCTGGCCATAAGCGCACTGCATGGGATCGTGTAGATCTACAACCCAATTTGTCCAGGATTTTATTTTGCCGAATTCTTGACTTCACTACAGTACTAGTAGGGTCACTCATGAGATAATTATCGTTATCCACTAAAACACTAGATATTCTCTATATTCCTTTCACTCTGAGCCAGGTTCAGTAAAGATTTCTATAAACCACCAATTCATCATTAGAGGCAATGTTTTATTCTGAAATTCCCTCAATTGCATTGGGGCTGCAGGATAATAATAACTATGCTGGTATTCTTGAGATTGACTTATTGTATTGTAGTCAAATCATTTTCACCTGATCACTCTTCTAATAACATCCAGGTTAATCATGACACTTTTGAATGGTTTTGAATATATTAATCCAACCGTTAATCCTTTAATTTATTTCCACTGTTTACAGACATTGTATCTTTCCAATGATCAGCTTAGAAGAATATTAACCCACCCATTCCATAGACATACAGTATGCTATCCAATGTAATGACTCAATATTTTCAATCTGATCATTCATTGTTTGAAAGTCATGCACTCATAAAAAGGTTGTTGCAAGGATTTATGAAAATAGCTAATCACTATCGCCAAGGTACAAATGTATGGATTAAGCATCTGCCGATCGTGAATGCCGATCATGATCATCCTCTCGATGAGAAAAGCACCCATAACACTCAGAATTGTTATATTAAAAATAATCTCAACAGCAGAGTTGTCTCAACGCTCGCTTTTATTTTGTAACACTGAGAGATATTGGCTTGCCAAATCTGTCCTTTTCCAGTAATTTTTTTTAAACTTGGCACATATATTAACCATCATTGGAACCTGTGAATTTCTTGCCATTTATCTTGAACAAGATTTCGAAAACCATAATTTTTCTATCGCAGTTATGGCCCTTAGTTTCACTGTTAGTTTGTCGATTTTTCTTGATTCTCAATAATTAATCATCTTTGTTTATCTGAAAATATTTATTTTTGTGTTGTCTCTTAAGTATCTCAGCCTTAGATCATAGGTATGCCCACACTTGGTGGTATGCCACATGGGGGTATGCACCAGGTGACAGTCCAGCTATTGTAGAAAATTGTACTTCTGCATGCAAATGTTGTTTCATAGTCCCAATTTTGTGTTTTTTTTTATAATATTCAGCTGAGTGGAAAACCTGACAAGGACCGCACACTTGGCAGTAACAAATTTGACCTATGGCAGCCTTTTTCATGACTGATTGACCTACAGTAATGTACTTCAGTACTGCAGAGCAATAACCCGGTTGTTGGAATCAGAATTAATTTTGGTCTGTCACCCGAGATGAATCACCCATAAATTACAGATCCGGTGCACTTTTAATGGTTTCTTGTTACATCTTCATTGAATCATTCACCAATGAATCATTCATTTGTCAATAATTCCAGGATATGAGCCGTCTGGCTGCGGCTACAAAAGTGAAGATAGAGAAAATGTCAAGTGCTACCAATCCAGGTACTAGTATGTACATATTAATCAAGAGTGAACTTTCAGATGTATTTCCTTACATGGACTAGTAAGTAGGTAGCAGTGCACTATTTCCAGCAGTTATTAACTTACGCCCAATTTAGGAGGGGGTTCTGGACTTGGCATAGGTTCCATGATTCATTCTTTATTTTGAACAGGAATGGTTACCTTAACAACTGCCTTTACTTTTGTTTTTTGTACCATTAGTCACTGAATATGCACCTTTACAAAACAGCTGATTTTAACAGTTTTTTAGACCCATGCTAATCTTATATATTTTGTTCAAATCGAAATCTCAAATTGATTATTCAAAATATATGGCATGTCGGGAGTGAGATATTTGAATTATAAAACACTTTCAGGGTCAATGACACCAGTCTAGAGGTATGTTACTAGTTTATTGCAACTTTTGATTAAGAAATTATGACTCTGGTTAGCATTTTGAGACTATGGTTGACTCTGGTTAGCATTTTGAGACTATGGTGGACCTGACACAGAAATAGATCAAGAAGGAGGTTATTTGACTACGATGCGCCAAAGATCATTAACTTTGTATACTGTGCATTGGTATCAAAGGCCGGGAATTTTATGTATAATAACTTATTTGTACACATGTGTTCTGCAATGGCTTAAACATGTACTGTAGATTTCTGTCTATAACTCACAACTTTTTGACCCTGTTTATCACCCCAAAATGTGCATGTCACTTATACATCGGGAAGTCAATAAGGTGGAGCTGAATTCTGGGCTTCAACCACGAACGCATTTCTGTTTTGGCAGTCGTCGCGACAAAGAGTGCATGACCTTTCACCTCAAAATGAGGAACACATGAATGAAAAGGTAAATTAAAAGTGAAACATTAATTAATAGTCATCACCAGCATTTTTCTTCCCTATCCAATTTATAAAATATCCTTCATAAGACTTCAATCTTTGAGGAAGAGCTCTTGATATGATACCACATTGTGTCAGTACCACAAACACAACGCAAAGAAAGCATGCAGCTTGTGACACAGTGACACGTGCCCTGAACATCACATAACTGTTAGTGGATAATTGCCACTGAATGTGACAATGTTATTTTTGTCGACTGCGGTAATCTCTTTGATGTCCGCTTTTTTGCAACTGCTTATGAAAGTCAATATATATGCTGACTGAATGGTAGTAACTTTGAATAGTAGTAATCAGAACCCTGTTTAGCTTCTGGGCGACAATACCATAAATTGTCCGTAAACGAATGCACTTTCAATCTCGATTGTTAGATGAGCTGTATGTCATATTCTGGGCAACGAAAGTAACAGCCATATAACTGGGAACAATCGCTGTAAGTTTAACACATTCTTCACATTCCCTCAGCTACTTCTTATGCCCCTACCCCCAGCAGAGGATCAGGGTATACAGTTGGGGGATCCGTCCATCCATACAAACGTATCACCTTGTAATTCAGGTGGGAATTATCATAGTCCTTGTGCTAGACCAAGTCTTCTCGGTCCACAACAGCTTGGGATATCGGTTGGGTTGATGCTTGGGATATCGGTTGTGTTGATGCTGTTTATACCATGTCCCATTCCGTTACTCTTCTAAATTGACTTTCATTGAAAAGACTTACTATATGTACACATAGGCCCCGGGCATTCACGTGAACCTCCGAATGTGATTAATCATCTGACATGTTTGCAATTAATCTGTCTTCAAAATTATATATCATTTAGCATGATAGAAAAAGGTAAAGTGATGCTACGTTTATTTAATATATATATATCATGATGCTTGAGAAAGGCTGCCCCCTATGTTCATATATATGCAGGGCATCCATTTGACCTAATATAGAGACATACAAGTAAGATAACTCCTGACCACGATTCTGGGCATAAAGTCTGTTATAGAAGATTAACGGGACGGGACTCTGTTCAAAACAGCATCAACCCAACCGATATCCCAAGCTTTTGTGGACAGAGAAGACTTTGGCTATCCTTGGGTATCTTGGGGAAATAGTCCAGTGCATTTATGAGAAAAAAATACCACACCCGGAACTAATTGCAACAGAATTTTGTTTTGCTGGAATAAGTACATAAACCCTCCATAAACAACATACTAAAAATCGGCAAAAATCGGAAAAAGGGAAATTGGTGAATTTCGTGAAATAAATTTGGGGAAATTTGGTCAAATCATCAATTTATGGATTTTCATGGATGCATATAAAAACAATCAAATTCACAAATCCTACAAATGGTATGTGTATTGTGTCGACCTCAATTTCCTGAACCCAGTACTGAAAACCAGTCCCAGATTCATTACGTATTTTTCGAGTTGTGTGCCTTCAAAAACGCGAGTTTATCTGATTTCGGCCCATTTTCGGGGCCTCAATTTCGAAGAATGAGCCAAAATGCCTTATTTATTAAATAAACTAGAGCAAACTGAAGGGATTTTTCAGTGTTATAGTAATTTTCTCACTAGATTAAACACAAAATATGATTAATATGTGTATCTATAATTAAGAAGAAGATTATATTCTCAAACAAAATGTGTGTTCCATTGTATGGACTTGGCCAATTTTGCCTCTGACACTGAACGTGTGTGATGAAATGCAATATTTGAGGTCATGTAACTCAATAATTTAATACCCATATGCCATGCTTTTCTTATAACCTTTTAAGTATGTTGGATTGAACAAATTGTAAAGGTATTAACAGGACATTATTTAAGAAATCATTCCCGAAATTCACTAATTTCCCTTTTTCCGATTTTTGCCGATTTTTAGTATGTTGTTTATGGAGGGTATATGTACCAATTCTAGCAAAAAAAAATTCTGTTGCAATTAGTTCTGGGTAAAACCATAAATGCACTGGACTAAAAGGACACCCACATAATACAGGTTTCGTCAATTTATTCTTGGCCGTAACCAGAGTTACGGCCCTTTTTGGACCTGGAAATAGGTGAAATTTGTGTTTGTATGAACATTTTACCTTGTAACTTGAGTGTGGATCATTTCTGTTTAATATAGCTTTTGATCATGCAAATAA
Organism: Siphonodentalium dalli; assembly: GCA_032622095.1. Classification (NCBI taxonomy): domain Eukaryota; kingdom Metazoa; phylum Mollusca; class Scaphopoda; order Gadilida; family Siphonodentaliidae; genus Siphonodentalium; species Siphonodentalium dalli. The sequence goes on from CP136067.1 coordinate 60,230,963, forward strand.
CCTCAAGTTTTTAATTAACATAATTACGAATAGCAGATATTCCACCTTCGCTGTACAGTGTATAAAAAGTGGCAATGTCACTTTGATTACACACATAATGAAGATTTACATCATTCACATGTACTGGTATATCGAAGATCAATGGTTAAATTTAATTTTGTCAGATTTATTGACTTTAACTTCAACTTTAAATCCTCAGCATCCTTCTTTTTTGTTCTCATTACAGTTGGTAACAACACTGACCTAGCGGCACTGTTTGAGTGCCCGGTCTGTTTTGACTATGCCTTGCCTCCTATTATGCAGTGCCAGAGTGGACACATAGTATGTCAGTCCTGTCGTCAAAAACTAAACATGTGTCCAACATGCAGAGGCCCACTAGGTGAGTACTAGTACTGTATCAACTATATTAACCATTATTCATTTACTGAATGGATTCTCAGTTATAGAAGTATCATAACCGAATGATCAATTCTTCATTTTAGATATGTTCAGATCAATATCATATAAGCATAGGACTGGCAGAGATAACCATTTCGATTAATTTGTAGGCATATTGAGCTAATAAGTTCAACAAACAGGCTAATCCCTACAAATTAATCTATTGAAATTAAGTAACTGCTCATCATTGAATTTTTGCTGTCACAGGTAGATAAATTACATACTTAAGTGATCAAACATTTTTAAAGCTTAATTGTACCCCGAAAAATATATTTTTGTCCCCTGAAAAATTATTTTTGGGGGACTATTGTAATCAGCCGCGTCGTCCGTCCGTGTGTCCATCCGTCCGGAGTTATAACTCCAGTAATGATGTTTCAATTTGATTGAAACTTGGTATGTAGGTGTCTCAACCAAGAACACAGGTGCTCTGCAATTCTGGGTTTTATCCGATGTTCTTTTATGGAGTTATTTCCCTTTTTTCAACTTTTTTTTACTTAGAAAATTTCTCACTTTTTCGGTTTCCGGATGATATCTCAAGTTTGGATCCTTTAATTGCAAATATCGTTTTTATGTGGATCAGTCATATCAAGATATAGGTTGATTTCGAATTTGAGTTTGATCCGATGATTTTTCCCAGAGTTATGGACTTTTTTCGACTTTGAAAAACATTTTTTATAATTTTCTGTATGAGGGTACCTTCATGGTGTAATCAACTCCTCCTACAGTTTTGATTGTAGATATTTGAAACTTCAGAGTATTGTTACCCACATATTGGAGATGTGCAACATGTATATAGATGACAGGAAAACAATTTTGTTTACGGAATTATTAACCCTTTCGACTTAGAACATTTCAACATTTTTAGCTCAACTTTACTTTGTAAAGTTTGAGCTATTGCCATGACTTTGTCGTCCGTCGTCCGTGTGTGCGTAAGGCGTCAACAATAGAGGCTACAGGTCGTACCTTTGATCGGATCATTATGAAATTTGTCATAGCTGTTGACATCAACATTTGTACCGGAATAATTCATTTTGGGGTCATTCGGGAAAAAAACATGGCCAGTGGCCATCTTAGATTTCAAAATTCAATCCATTAGCACGGGCTACAGGCCGTACTGTTCGTCTGATTGTCATGAAATTTGTCATGGATGTTAATATTGACATGTAGATGGGAATTTTGGGGTCATTCGGCCAAAAAACATGGCCACCAGCAGCCATCTTCGATTTTACTCTTTGCATGACTAAATCCTTTAGCACGGGCTACAGGTCGTACCTTTGGTCAGCTCATCATAAAATTTGTCATGGATGTTAACAATGACATGTAGATGGGAACGAGTCATTTTTGGGTTATTTGGGCAAAAAACATGGCCGCCAGCAGCCATCTTGGATTTTACTCTTTGTATGACTAAATCCTTTAGCATGGGCTACAGGTCGTACCTTTAGTCTGATAATCATGAAATTTGTCATGGCTGTTGAAATTGGAATGTAGATGGGAACGAGTCATTTTGGGGTCATTCGGACAAAAAACATGGCCGCCAGTGGCCATCTTTGTTTTCAAAATTCAATCCATTAGCACGGGCCACAGGTCGCATTGTTCGTCTGATCATCATGAAATTTGTCATGGATGTTAATATTGACATGTAGATGGGAACGAGTCATTTTGGGGTCATTCGGCCCAAAAACATGGCCGCCAGCAGCCATCTTGGATTTTACTCTTTGTATGACTAAATCCTTTAGCACGGGCTACAGGTCGTACCTTTAGTCTGATCATCATAAAATTTGTCATGGATGTTAACAATTACATGTAGATTGGAACGAGTCATTTTGGGGTCATTCAGCCAAAAAACATGGCCGCCAGCAGCCGTCTTGGATTTTACTCTTTGCATGACTAAATCCTTTAGCACGGGCTACAGGTCGTACCTTTAGTCTGATCATTATGAAATTTGTCATAGCTGTTGACATCAACATTTGTACCGGAATAATTCATTTTGGGGTCATTCGGGAAAAAAACATGGCCAGTGGCCATCTCAGATTTCAAAATTCAATCCATTAGCACGGGCTACAGGCCGTACTGTTCGTCTGATTGTCATGAAATTTGTCATGGATGTTAATATTGACATGTAGATGGGAATTTTGGGGTCATTCGGCCAAAAAACATGGCCACCAGCAGCCATCTTCGATTTTACTCTTTGCATGACTAAATCCTTTAGCACGGGCTACAGGTCGTACCTTTGGTCAGCTCATCATAAAATTTGTCATGGATGTTAACAATGACATGTAGATGGGAACGAGTCATTTTTGGGTTATTTGGGCAAAAAACATGGCCGCCAGCAGCCATCTTGGATTTTACTCTTTGTATGACTAAATCCTTTAGCATGGGCTACAGGTCGTACCTTTAGTCTGATAATCATGAAATTTGTCATGGCTGTTGAAATTGGAATGTAGATGGGAACGAGTCATTTTGGGGTCATTCGGACAAAAAACATGGCCGCCAGCAGCAATTTTTGATTTTACTCTTTGTATGACTAAATCCTTTAGCACGGGCTACAGGTCGTACCTTTAGCCTGATCATCATGAAATTTGTCATGGCTGTTGAAATTGGAATGTAGATGGGAACGAGTCATTTTGGGGTCATTCGGACAAACAACATGGCTGCCAGTGGCCATCTTGGATTTCAAAATTCAATCCATTAGCACGGGCTACAGGTCGTACCTTTGGTCTGATCATCATGAAATTTGTCATGGATGTTAACATTGACATGTAGATGGGAACGAGTAATTTTGGGGTCATTCATCCAAAAAACATGGCCGCCGGCAGCCATCTTAGATTTACTCTTTGCATGACTAAATTCTTTGGCACGGCATACAGGTCGTACGTTTGGTCGGATCATCATAAAATGTGTCATGGATGTTAACAATGACATGTAGATGGGAACGAGTCATTTTGGGGTCATTCGGCCAAAAAACATGGCCTCCAGCAGCCATCTTGGATTTTACTCTTTGTATGACTAAATCCTTTAGCACGGGCTACAGCTCGTACCTTTAATCTGATCATCATGAAATTTGTCATGGCTGTTGAAATTTGAATGTAGATGGGAACGAGTCATTGTGGGGTCATTCGGACAAAAAATATGGCTGCCCGCAGCCATCTTGGATTTAAAAATTAAATCCATTAGCACGGGCTACAGGTCGTTCCTTTGGTCTGATCATCATGAAATTTGTCATGGATGTTAACATTGACATGTAGATGGGAACGAGTAATTTTGGGGTCATTCGGCCAAAAAACATGGCCGCCGGCAGCCATCTTAGATTTACTTTTTGCATGACTAAATTCTTTAGCACGGCCTACAGGTCGTACCTTTGGTCGGATCATCATAAAATGTGTCATGGATGTTTTAACAATGACATGTAGATTGGAACGAGTCATTTTGGGGTCATTCAGCCAAAAAACATGGCCGCCAGCAGCCGTCTTGGATTTTACTCTTTGCATGACTAAATCCTTTAGCACGGGCTACAGGTCGTACCTTTAGTCTGATCATTATGAAATTTGTCATAGCTGTTGACATCAACATTTGTACCGGAATAATTCATTTTGGGGTCATTCGGGAAAAAAACATGGCCAGTGGCCATCTTAGATTTCAAAATTCAATCCATTAGCACGGGCTACAGGCCGTACTGTTCGTCTGATTGTCATGAAATTTGTCATGGATGTTAATATTGACATGTAGATGGGAATTTTGGGGTCATTCGGCCAAAAAACATGGCCACCAGCAGCCATCTTCGATTTTACTCTTTGCATGACTAAATCCTTTAGCACGGGCTACAGGTCGTACCTTTGGTCAGCTCATCATAAAATTTGTCATGGATGTTAACAATGACATGTAGATGGGAACGAGTCATTTTTGGGTTATTTAGGCAAAAAACATGGCCGCCAGCAGCCATCTTGGATTTTACTCTTTGTATGACTAAATCCTTTAGCATGGGCTACAGGTCGTACCTTTAGTCTGATAATCATGAAATTTGTCATGGCTGTTGAAATTGGAATGTAGATGGGAACGAGTCATTTTGGGGTCATTCGGACAAAAAACATGGCCGCCAGCAGCAATTTTTGATTTTACTCTTTGTATGACTAAATCCTTTAGCACGGGCTACAGGTCGTACCTTTAGCCTGATCATCATGAAATTTGTCATGGCTGTTGAAATTGGAATGTAGATGGGAACGAGTCATTTTGGGGTCATTCGGACAAACAACATGGCTGCCAGTGGCCATCTTGGATTTCAAAATTCAATCCATTAGCACGGGCTACAGGTCGTACCTTTGGTCTGATCATCATGAAATTTGTCATGGATGTTAACATTGACATGTAGATGGGAACGAGTAATTTTGGGGTCATTCATCCAAAAAACATGGCCGCCGGCAGCCATCTTAGATTTACTCTTTGCATGACTAAATTCTTTGGCACGGCATACAGGTCGTACGTTTGGTCGGATCATCATAAAATGTGTCATGGATGTTAACAATGACATGTAGATGGGAACGAGTCATTTTGGGGTCATTCGGCCAAAAAACATGGCCTCCAGCAGCCATCTTGGATTTTACTCTTTGTATGACTAAATCCTTTAGCACGGGCTACAGCTCGTACCTTTAATCTGATCATCATGAAATTTGTCATGGCTGTTGAAATTTGAATGTAGATGGGAACGAGTCATTGTGGGGTCATTCGGACAAAAAATATGGCTGCCCGCAGCCATCTTGGATTTAAAAATTAAATCCATTAGCACGGGCTACAGGTCGTTCCTTTGGTCTGATCATCATGAAATTTGTCATGGATGTTAACATTGACATGTAGATGGGAACGAGTAATTTTGGGGTCATTCGGCCAAAAAACATGGCCGCCGGCAGCCATCTTAGATTTACTTTTTGCATGACTAAATTCTTTAGCACGGCCTACAGGTCGTACCTTTGGTCGGATCATCATAAAATGTGTCATGGATGTTTTAACAATGACATGCTGATGAGAACGAGTAATTTTGGGGTCATTCGGCCAAAAAACATGGTCGCCAGCAGCCATCTTGGATTTTACTCTTTGAATGACTAAATCCTTTAGCACGGGCTACAGGTCGTACCTTTAGTCTGATCATCATAAAATTTGTCATGGCTGTTGAAATTAAAATGTAGATGGGAACGAGTCATTTTGGGGTCATTCAGACAAAAAACATGGCCACCAGCGGCCATCTTGGATTTCAAAATTTAATCTATTAGCACGGGCCACAGGTCGTACTGTTTGTCTGATCATCATGAATTTGTCATGGATGATAATATTGACATGTAGATGGGAACGAGTGATTTTGGGGTCGTTCAGCTGAAAAACATGGCCGCCAGCAGCCATCTTGGATTTTACTATTTGCATGACTAAATCCTTAACCGCGGGCTACAGGTCGTAGCTTTGGTCAGAATTACATGAAATTTGTCGCAGATGTTAACAATGACATGTAGATGGGAACGAGTCATTTTGGGGTCATTCGGCCAAAAAACATGGCCACCAGCAGCCATCTTGGATTTTACTCTTTGCATGACTAAATCCTTTGGTGCGGGCTGCAGGTCGTACCTTTGGTAGGATCTTCATGAAATTTGTCATGGATGTTAATATTGACATGTAGATCGGAACGAGTCATTTTGGGGTCGTTCGGCCAAAAAACTCTTTGCATGACTAAATACTTTGGCAAAGGTAAGACATTTCAATTTCCTATTTCTCCATTTACTGTAAACCATTAAATTATTCCCCTAACTAAGTTGAGCTACAGTGTCATTGACACTTTCATTTTTAATTTCTTTAACAAAGCGGCATCGACTTGCCACGTTGTCGGGGGACACTGTGGTTGGCTGATCTTTTATTATAATCAGATTCTTATTAGCTGCATGTCGAAAAGGAACAAAATTGCATACTTTTCCAAGAGGTGGCAAACCAGAACTGTATTTTTAATGAGTCAATGAAGAGCTAAAATTATTTTATGTCACAGTTGACAGTAGTATTTAAAGATAAAATCACTGTATTCCACATAAACAAATTGTTCTGATCTTTCATACTGGTATGGTTTGTATATAAGGCCAAAAGAAAAAAGGGTTTTGATTCTCAGGCAATTTTTTTTTTAGAATCGATGAGGGATCGAGGGTTTTATTTTTATTTTTTATTTTTGTTATGGGGATAATGCCCATAGTTAGCATGGGTTATTATACCTTCCCAGGTTAAGAAAATGTAAGGAGAACATTGTTTTGATATAAACTAATGTATTCCACTATAAAGAATGACCAATTATCACATTTTCTCAGTGGGTTACTCATCCCCCAGTTCGCCGATAAACAGCTTTTTCCTGAGCTGGCCTAGGGTAAGATCGTTGAACCTGTCTACTAACATTTTATCACCTGTTGTCACATTTAATGGGATGATCATATTTGCATTTCTAATATTGTTTCGTAACAAGCATGTTTTATAACAACAAACAGAACTATATATCCGGTTCAATTACTCAAATAAAAATACGGAACGTGAATACAATCGAAACGAAAAGATATAGTGATCTTCATAGAAAGTCTAGAATTTCTTATTCTGCCGTATCTGAATAACTATTATGTACCTCAATACATGCTCGCCATAACAAACTTCAAATACTATTATATTAAACCAGCATACACATCGCCAATAAATTCTCAGAATTGTTTACCGCACGAAAAGTGGGTTATCTACCTTTTTGAATTGATAAAATGTCGAAATATTTGAACACATTTGACTTAATAAACTTGTGGTTTGGGCAGCTTGTTGTGACAATATACCTGGTAGTTATCGTTGCCTAGTGTCTGTTTTTGAATACCAACACATACACCATTGTATGTCTATCATATTCGATGTTTGAAACATTACTAATTTCTGTTTTCTAGTTTCCTATTTTCGTGTTATCATTTGACAGCTTCGGTAAATTGAAAATCGTAATAAAATGGTTCAACGCGGGCCTTTTTTCCAGATATGGGGATAATGCCCATAGTTAGCATGGGTTATTATACCTTCCCAGGTTAAGAAAATGTAAGGAGAACATTGTTTTGATATAAACTAATGTATTCCACTATAAAGAATGACCAATTATCACATTTTCTCAGTGGGTTACTCATCCCCCAGTTCGCCGATAAACAGCTTTTTCCTGAGCTGGCCTAGGGTAAGATCGTTGAACCTGTCTACTAACATTTTATCACCTGTTGTCACATTTAATGGGATGATCATATTTGCATTTCTAATATTGTTTCGTAACAAGCATGTTTTATAAAAACAAACAGAACTATATATCCGGTTCAATTACTCAAATAAAAATATGGAACGTGAATACAATCAAAACGAAAAGATATAGTGATCTTCATAGAAAGTCTAGAATTTCTTATTCTGCCGTATCTGAATAACTATTATGTACCTCAATACATGCTCGCCATAACAAACTTCAAATACTATTATATTAAACCAGCATACACATCGCCAATAAATTCTCAGAATTGTTTACCGCACGAAAAGTGGGTTATCTACCTTTTTGAATTGATAAAATGTCGAAATATTTGAACACATTTGACTTAATAAACTTGTGGTTTGGGCAGCTTGTTGTGACAATATACCTGGTAATTATCGTTGCCTAGTGTCTGTTTTTGAATACCAACACATACACCATTGTATGTCTATCATATTCGATGTTTGAAACATTACTAATTTCTGTTTTCTAGTTTCCTATTTTCGTGTTATCATTTGACAGCTTCGGTAAATTGAAAATCGTAATAAAATGGTTCAACGCGGGCCTTTTTTCCAGACGCGGCTATGCCCGAGAATCAAAACCCTTTTTTTGAAAATTAAAAAATTTCGTTTTTTTTTAACCAAAACTGTCCACTTTATAATCTTACCAGTCAATTCACTGTCATTTTGAATACTTTGAGTGGTAGTGGGCAGCAATAATTGATCTTGAAATATCAAAAGGTGTTTTGTACTGATGAAAACAAATACCACTCTATATTCTAAACAATAATGAATCTCTACATACTGAAATAATCTTTCAAAGGTGATAAGTAGCACAACAATATAACTTATGTCAAGAAATAGTGACCGTTTACTGACGGGTATGCATGCATGTGTACATTTAAAACCATTAATCAATGTGAAATTCATTCTCATTCTTTTCAATAGGCAACATCAGGAATCTTGCCATGGAGAAAGTTGCTTCCACAGTCCTGTTTCCCTGTAAATATTCCAACAGTGGTTGTCAGGCTACATTGCTCCACACAGAGAAAACAGATCATGAAGAAATCTGTGAATACCGGTGAGCATTCTTACCTCAGCAATAATTATGCTCTCTCTCAGGTTTTAATACTTTCATTACTAAAAATCAGTTTCAAAAGTATACATTGGATTGGTCTATTATTTATTTGGAGGGATGCTCAGACAATAAAAGCAGATGACAGACATAAAGCTAATACAAGTGCAGAAGGATTTATATTCTTTGGTAGGAAATATTCAGATAATAAGTTCAACAAATAGGTTGTTTGTTGAACTTATTATCTGAGCATTTCCTAAGGGATAACTACTCATCAATGAGTATTTAGTACAGAAAGGATTAAAAGTGAATATACAGATAAATTTAATGGAATTAGTCTGTAAAAAAAAACAAAAATTGAGCAGATAATATTTCTATTATGATATTTAAAAAATCGCGGAAATATCCAAAGTGTAAATCACGTGAGTGCGATCACATGACCGATCATCTGCATCGACGCTTACCGGTGACAGCGGTGGGTGGAGCTTGAAATAATTCCGCCAATTGCGTAACGAGTTGATAAATTACGCCGGTTAATTACCTAGGCCTTTACGATAAATAGCGATCACGGAATAAAACTGTTTGAATATGCTGAATTATGAACTGGATTTGCTAGAATGTTTGATTATATAACGAATAATGATGGCTAAAATCCACTTTGAGGCGATAAAAGTTTGAGATTAATTTATGCAGAAATGCAATGAGCGAGCGGAATTTCGTGCGAAACTAATTTAACTGTTTCTGAAAGAATACAAGTTAGGCCATATTGCTTCTTCTTCGATGTATGGTACCAATTTCGGAAGCTAGGTTACACAGTTAGTGTCGTCCCGTTGTGCGCTATAAGAGTACAATTAAACACAAATGGGGTGTGATTAAAAAGGTGGTGGCTATTATACTAGTACATGTATCATGATGGCTTATATTCGTCATAATAATGTTCCTGTCTGTTTCTTCACACGAAACATATTGTGTGGAGAAGTGCACGACTGTGAACAGCTTGCTTAAAATACTTCCAATCAAGATCTATAAGTGCGTAAACAAACTAATTCACTCGAATACACAACAGACTGTCGAAACTACAATAATTATTGATTAGGCTGCAGTTTGGCATAACGACATTTTTTTTTAATTGAAGGCTAGCCTAGCATTGTTTTTCAGTTTATGTTTGTTGTTCGTTTATTTTGTTCGTTTTATTTTACGTTTTGATGGCAGATATTGACTTTCTAGAGAGGATTTTTTTTAATTGTTAGCCTAGAAAAAATCCAATGATTGCCTCTAATAAAGAGCGTCCATGTTTTCGTCGAGGTATAGACGATAAAGAGCGTTCTCAATTATGAACGTGCTCTATTTTGATATGTCATGGGTGATTTTGTATGTGGTGTTGTAACATTTAAATATAAAGAGCGTCCTTGTTTCCGTCTCTCAAAAGCGGTAGACAATAAAGAGCGTTCTAAATGTGTTGTCTTTTTGGAGGTACTTAATAATGGATCGCTAGTCCGCCCACAACCAAAGACACTACATCTACTAGGCATCTTGGCGTATGTGGAGATGACAGATACTCGGGATATTTATATCGAAAGTAAAACAACAACAAAACAAAAAACAAAAGCGCCTAAATAGAGTTAACATTATTCAGCACAGTGTTTATATAACATTTGGGCGCTTCTTATGTATGACCAGGGGCCTATACTATAGAATACAATTTTTGTAATATCAGCATTAATTTGTGATTTACTAATTTTGTAATACATATTTTGTGTTCTATAGTATTCGACTGTATTTCTATCAGTGTATTTCTTTCAATGTAGATTGAAACTCAACATATGCCCAAAACTCTTTATATGCAAAATACATTGACATGTAATGACTTATATGATCTTTTTAGCGAACCATCTATATACTGGGATTTACTCGACCGGAAAATCTTGTTGGAGAAAAGGGGGCCTGAAAGTTTCATATTTGCATGTTTTCATAGTACCGTACTCGAACGCTACAGCTTTGTAATATGTAAAAATTCGCAATACGGAATGATAAAGTACTGGCTAAGCGGATTCTATAGTACAGCAATAATACCATTTTTAGCTCAACTTTACTTTGTAAAGTTTGAGCTATTGCCATGGCTTTGTCGTCCGTCGTCAGTGTGTGCGTGTGTACGTAAGGCGTCAACAATGCAGGCTACAGGTCGTACCTTTGGTCGGATCATTATGAAATTTGTCATAGCTGTTGACATCAACATTTAGACTAGAATGATTAATTTTGGGGTCATTTGGAAAAAAAAAAATGGCGCCAGTGGCCATATTGGATTTCAAAATTCAATCCATTAGCACGGGCTACAGGCCGTACTGTTTGTCTGATCATCATGAAATTTGTCATGGATGTTAATATTGACATGTAGATGGGAACGAGTAATTTTGGGGTCATTCGGCCCAAAAACATGGCCGCCAGCAGCCATCTTGGATTTTACTCTTTGCATGACTAAATTCTTTAGCACGGGCTACAGGTCGTACTTTTAGTCTGATCATCATAAAATTTGTCAAGAATGTTAATAATGACATGTAGATGGGAACGAGTCATTTTGGGGTCATTTGTCATGGCTGTTGAAATTGGAATGTAGATGGGAACGAGTCATTTTGGGGTCATTCGGACAAAAAACATGATCATCATAAAATTTGTCATGGTTATTAACAATGACATGTAGATGGGAACGAGTAATTTTGGGGTCATTCGGCCAAAAAACATGGTCGCCAGCAGCCATCTTTGATTTTACTCTTTGTATGACTAAATCCTTTAGCACGGGCTACAGGTCCTACTTTTAGTCTGATCATCATAAAATTTGTTAAGAATGTTAATAATGACATGTAGATGGGAACGAGTCATTCTTGGATCATTCGGCCAAAAAACATGGCCACCAGCAGCCATCTTGGATTTTACTCTTTGTATGACTAAATCCTTTAGCACGGGCTACAGGTCGTACCTTTAGTCTGATCATCATAAAATTTGTCTTGGATGTTAACGATGACATGTAGATGGGAACGACTCATTTTGGGGTCATCCGGCCGAAAACATGGCCGCCAGCAGCCATCTTGGATTTTACTTTCCTCTTCATGTCTATAAACTAGTATTAGACATTCAACTTTCCACATTCCTAATCGCTCCATTGACTGTAATACATTAAATTATTCCCTTTCCAAGTTGAGCTACAGTGTCATTGACACTTTCATTGTAAAAATTGCTGGGTACATGTTCTTTGTAATGCGGTCACCGAATCTCAATTGTTAACACATTGAGATGGTTACGCTCAATGGAGTTGAAAGGAGATAGCCATGTCAGCGGCCTAGATTTTAATTATGAATGGAATTAAAGAGTTACATTTGTCGGGCTTGGGCTCAAAACGTATATATAAATGATCATTGTGCGAAGGTACACGGATACACCGTTAATCGGGGGTGGTGGAATTTCGTGTTGAAACAGTTACTGATAATTTCAGGCTAAGTTGTGTTAAGAATCAGTGGACCCCAAATATTTATCATGACATTATGTAACTTATTTGAACCACATGGCATTTGTGTGCTCAAGAAGTTTGCGTTCACCTTGTGGTCTAAACAATTTAATTTGGCAATAGTACCGCACAGAATGTTCCATGCGTGAATACTTAGAAAAAATCGGGGTCCCCTGATCCTTAACTTACCAATGTAGTAGTGCGTGTTGGTTATAAACCAAATGTCATGTGTTTACCTAAATTCAGCCGCTTAGTTGGGTATAAATGGAAGGTACCGAGAATTATGTATAGTTTAAGTAGATGGTGCTATATATATATATGTGTTTTAAAATCGAGGTTGGATGTCCCCGGTGACCCTGGACGAGGGAGTGTTGGTCCACATTGGAATTTCCAAATGGACACCCATCCTTGACACAGGTCAAAAATACCAAGTCCAAGAACAGCCATCGCACCCATTATGGGTTAATTTTTTCCAGCTGCATGGTACCTCAAACTTTTCAACTATTAAGGTCTAGATGTTCCCACTTCTAATATTTCAGCCGCTGTCCCTGCCCAAAGCTAGCTAGACAAATCATGTTCCACCCTTGGTAATATTGCTATATATAAAGTTGATGTGGCCATTTGAAGGGCAACCGATATGTGTGTACCTTTATTCATCAACTAAATCACTCACCAACTGACACAAATAGGCATTGCCATATCATTCGCATATATCATTCAGTTAAAAAAAAATGCTAAATGTTAGAGTAATTTCCCTTGACAAACTCACAAATGTTTAGATGTGCTTTTAACGAACGGTGGTCGATAGTACTCGATTTGCCGTCTTTTTGTGATTTACAAGAAATCGCGTTCGCTGTTAGATTACAGTGGTCCATAGTACTCGACACCTTCTGTACAGCTCAAATAAGCCTGCTATTACAAAAATTGTATTCTATAGTATAGGCCCCTGGTGAATGGCATCCTCCGTCGTCCTTTCTATTCACTTTGGGGCATTTTAGAGTGCAAACAAGTTCGCGACTGACACTGATGAATAGTCACTGAGTGATTACATTCTTGGCACTACTAATTACTTTATTAGCTCAACTTTACTTTGTAAAGTTTGAGCTATTGCCATGGCTTGGTATCCGTCGTGCGTGTGTGTGTGCGTGATTCGTCAACAATTTCCTTTAGCACGGGCTACAGTTCGTACCTTTGGTCCGATTATTATGAAATTTGTCATGGATGTTGACATTGACATGTAGATGGGAACGAGTCATTTTGGGGTCATTCGGCCGAAAAACATGGCCGCCAGCGGCCATTTTGGATTTCAAAATTCAATCCATTAGCACGGGCTACAGGCCGTACTGTTTGTCTTATTGTCATGAAATTTGTCATGGATGTTAATATTGACATGTAGATGGGAACGAGTAATTTTGGGGTCATTCGGCCAAAAAACATGGTCGCCAGCAGCCATCTTGGATTTTACTCTTTGTATGACTAAATCCTTTAGCACGGGCTACAGGTCCTACTTTTAGTCTGATCATCATAAAATTTGTCAAGAATGTTAATAATGACATGTAGATGGGAACAAATCATTTTGGGGGTCATTCGGCCAAAAAACATGGCCGCCAGCAGCCATCTTGGATTTTACTCTTTGTATGACTAAATCCTTTAGCACGGGCTACAGGTCGTACCTTTAGTCTGATCATCATAAAATTTGTCATGGCTGTTGAAATTGGAATGTAGATGGGAACGAGTCATTTTGGGGTCATTCGGAAAAAAAAACATGGCCGCCAGCGGCCATCTTGGATTTCAAAATTTAATCCATTAGCACGGGCCACAGGTCGTACTGTTCGTCTGATCATCATGAAATTTGTCATGGATGTTAATATTGACATGTAGATGGGAACGAGTAATTTTGGGGTCATTTGGCCAAAAAACATGGCCACCAGCAGCCATCTTGGATTTTACTCTTTGTATGACTAAATTCTTTAGCATGGGCTACAGGTAATACCTTTAGTCTGATCGTCATAAAATTTGTCATGGATGTTAACGATGACATGTAGATGGGAACGACTCATTTTGGGGTCATTCGGCCGAAAACATGGCCACCAGCAGCCATCTTGGATTTTACTTTTCAATTCATGTCTATAAACTAGTAGTATTAGACATTCAACTTTCCACATTCCTTATCGCTCCATTGACTGTAATACATTAAATTATTCCCTTTCCAAGTTGAGCTACAGTGTCATTGACACTTTCATTCACATAGTTATTGTCTTCTATTCCAGATAAACGGCCAAAGTGGCCACACTATCTTTATTAATTAGATAACACATTGAATAGCGATGTAATCTATACACCACACGCGCACATACGACTCCGCATTTTAGTATCGGCTGACTTACGATTACGTCATCGTAGTCAGCATAATAAACTCCGGCTCCGAATCTGTGTTCTTAATTTGCTCTCCCACAACTACGTCCCTCGTAGTTTAGTCACGGAACTCTCCGAATACCGGTGGTGGTATTATTTATTTATTTTACGGGTTATTTATTATGCGATCGGAATGGGACTTGGATCATTTTAATCACAACAGGGAGGGCTTTCCGATTGCGTTTTGTAGTTTCTAGACTGAATAAATCCTTAAAGATGTTCTCTGGTTTCCTCTTCTCTCTTTGTAATGTGGAGATCATATTCCACCAGTTCAAAACCTGGGAACTTTTTTATGTTCTCATGGTGAAGTCTATAACATTGAAAAAAGATAATATATTTCTAAGTTAATACCTGTTCTTTAGTAATGTTCTTTACAGTAGGTCCCAGCTCGAGATTGCATGATTTCGGCGACTTTTGTCAGCAAAATGAATTTACAGATCAACTGTAACACACCGGTCATCCTTAAACCACACTGCGGGCAGTAAATAGGCAGGTAAACTGCACCTCTGGGTATAATAATTACAGTTTTCCATACCAGGGCTAGTCTAATTAGTTAAAAGACGTATATGATGGGAAATACCTATTGATGCTGTGACGGTAGTTGAGATAAAATTTTAGCTATCAGTTCCCAAGAAAAACACAATCTTAGTCCAGCGCATTCAGAATTTCGCGGTAAATTTGAGTTTTATTCAGAAAAACTTTCTCTAGAGAAATTGATTACAAATATGGACAATCATCTATTGACATGTTTTGACTAAGAACACCAAATCCCTATCCAGTGTCTTGAATAACGACATCTTTCCAAACATATTGTACCACGATAAAGTACAACGGAATGGGGGCAGGTGTACACTGCGGCGTGGGCAAAAATCATGCCAGTTTAGAGATTACGACTAATTAAACGCTAAAAAGCATCTACGAAGAGTCCAGAATTGACCTATAATATACCTAGGAAGGAGAAAGGATTAAGTATTTCCCGTCTGAGTAGGCATCATATTGTTTTTACAAGTCGACGCTCATGGGTGACCACTGGTCTCATGTGCCGATGACCACTGTTCAGTGATCAAACGGAATGTATTTGTAACAATAACAGTTCCGTAATCCGATTGTAGCTCGGCCTACATGCAATCATTATCTCGAGATTGCCTGCACGGTGGGGATTGGGATTCGCGATTTTCTCGAGGAACGAATTTCCAATTACGGCATTCGCCCGCGACGATACGAAAATATAGCAGAGGTGTTTCGAATGCCCACTAACGTAAACGAACGATCGGGCCCGCCCGATTGGCCGATTGTGGTTTGGTGATAATAATTATTATTATAATTGGGCCGTCCGACAATCGGTCAATCTCGTGCATTTTCGTGCAACGAGATCTCGCGATCGGCCGACCACATGACACCGTCTCCTGTCCGTCTGTAGATGCAGTATACATCCTGTTTCTGCGGCAAGGTACATGTACCACGTGATATCAATTTAAATTAACTTGGTAGTTTATATTTTTTGAAAACCCAATAAAATGGGGGCAGTCGGGTTAGCAGAAACAGTGTACTTTTTTTTCTTTTTTTTTTAATTTGCCATAAAATGGTCTCAGTCGGCGACTTTTTTAACGGTCGGTCAGGTTAGTGGAAACACAGGTATTATTTTTTTAGGCCTTAGAAACACGACAACATGATTAGACCAAATGAATGGCAAATTGCACACAATGGTATGTGTACTGTATATTCAACATGGAACTATCGGGTGATTCATATATTTTAGACAAATCATTGGAGTGAAACCATTGGAAGAATACTATAAATTGTCACACAAAACACTTTCTGATAACATGCATGGGCTATATCTGAGGGTCACACCCATCTTTTCTGGTATGCGGAATTCGGGCGATTTTTATATAAGATGTGGGCACTAACTTGGTTCTGCGATAGTACCTTCGACAAGAGTCCGAATCTCTTCCATCAGATGTATATGATATATGCGTTCGTCTGCCACTTGTTTATGGGTTCCTGTCCAACAAACCGCCCAATCGATGACTGCGTGACAAAGTTTTCAGATTATGTGCAGTGGATAGAAGGTGATGAAGGTCGTACCATGTGGAATCACTTTGATACTACTGGGCCCCCGTCCACATTCCAAGTTTCATAAAGGCATCAAAACCAAATATATTCAACATGATTCACTATATAAAGAAAGATCAGGCATACACAGAATCGACCATACATATACTGTAACCTAGTGCTGGCGGCAGGGTTCAACCACATAGGAGTAAATATCGGGTGGTGCATATAAAAAATATGAATAAGACACCGATTCTTTCCTAACATCAACACTGAATCAGTGCCAAAGGTTTCAAAGCACCAGTTCCCAAATCTGACAAATCATTAAAACTTCAAAACAAAAGAGGAATTGACTATAAGCATCAAATGATTGAACTAACAGATTATTGACACCCCGCACAAGTATGCAGGTACCCCTGGAAACAATAGCCATTGGCAGATAGAGATGCAGGAGCTATTTATGGCGGTGATGTTATGAATGATAGTGGAATGATTTAGACTCGGTTAACTCATAGCTTGTTCGAGAGTCTAATTTTAATTAGAGCTGTCCATAAACGTGTCATTATCTGTAAGCTCATTGTGCTCTTTTTCTTTTCAGACCTTACTGTTGTCCATGTCCTGGTGCTTCATGTAAATGGCAGGGGTCATTGGAGCAAGTCATGTCCCACCTCATGATGTCTCATAAGAGTATTACTACACTACAAGGTATGGACATCCCTTTTTCAAAAAAGACTACAATCTTGTCAAGAGAAAAGCAATCATATTGAAGATTAAGTAATTGTTCTGTCGATCTGTTACACAAAGAGCCAGTTTTATGTAGCCTAGTTCCAGGGTTTCCTCTTCCATCGGAAAAATGTGTTCAAAATGTCCTATAATGTTCAATGGTAATTTACGGGGTAACTTTGTTGTGTTTTGTGATGTTCAGTGGTAGACCTCTCATTTTACTGTTGCAAATTAATTTAAAATATGGTAGTTGCAACCATAACACTAGCAGTCTACCACTGAAAAAACAGATATTTAGTACCATGGGAACTTGTGCACCTGTGATTATGAGGTGTTTGAATTTTTTTGTGTGGAGTTATTCCCCTTTTTCGACTTTAAAAATGTTCAATACTGAGTATACCTTTGTCCGAGCTTTTATTCCTACATTTTTTGGTAAATTTTTTTTAAACTTTGCACAGATATTTAGTACCATGGGTACTTGAGCACCTGCGATTATGAGGTCTGTTTGACTTTTTTATGTGTACCATACCATGTACCATACTATGTACCATACCATGTATGGTACACATAATGCCGACGTCCGGATCAACCATCCGTCGTTCGTCCGTCCATCTGTCCATCTGTCTGTCGTACCGTCTGTCCGTAGACACTTGCTATCCGATTCGATTACTCGAATATTTTTTATCGGATCGTGTTTAAATTTTATGTGCATGTTTATGATGACACACTCCTCACCTGTATAAGCAAATTCGATTTTTGAGACAGTGCAAATTTTGCACTGTCTCAAAAATCAAATTTGCTTCTAAAAATAGACGCCTGGTGTGTTGTATAGTCCCAAGCATGTTCAAAGGGCAATAATCGGCATGTTTCGGAGGCATAAAATATAACATTGCTACTGTGCTATATCTCCTATATACTCACCTGTATAGTTTTTGGTATCGATCTGTTGATCAGTTTAGAAATTATTAACACTTTGCATCCGCACATAGGCATGAGCTATCCGATGCTGTAACCAAAGTATTTTTTGTCCGATTGTGTTCATATTTGATATGTAGGTTTATGATGACACACCTCACCTGTATAGTTTTTGGTATTGATTGGTTGATCGGGTTAGAAAAGTTTAGGCGTCGGCACCAAATTTGGTACATATGGTCCTCACCCCGAAATACAGATCAGGTTAGAATTTGAGTTTGATCCGGTATATTTTAACAGAGTTATGGCCATTTTAAATTCAAGTAACTGATAATGTAATTAATGCCTGCACTGTGAGCTTAGAAGAGACTTCTCACATCATACAGAGTGTATTATTGGCAATGAGTTATGTTTAGCTGTACACTAGATCCATAGATAGATAGCATGGCTAGCAGAGTCTGTTGATAAAATCTGTCAAAATTGTGATTGATGACTCTCTGGTGATTTGGTTTTCTGTGCAATATTAAGTTAATCCCTTTATTGAAACAGGTTCATGACATTAGAGACTGACTTATTGTATGGGTTTCTAAATCCAATGACATGCTTTTTATAGACTTTTTGTGTTTATCAGTTTGGGTAAGATTTAACCCCATTCTATCCGATGACATAACTCAAATATTTCCATTGATTATGTTTATAGTTCTTGGCATAGTTTATGATAACGCACCCCTAGGCCATAATTAATAATATGTTTGTTTCCCCTCGCCCGACCGCCCCATTTTAAACCCCCCAACTGATATTATTATTTGCATCTCATTTGTAAAAAAATATTTATATTCATGTTCCGGAAATCGGCATTCCTCCGGTCTGTTTCCGGTGTTTTTTAATTCCGCATTTTTGCTTTTTCGCTTTACCGACGTTAAAATTCCGGGTGATGTTTGTTGACATTGTGCGATGGATTCGTCTGCTAAAAAGCAGAAAATATCTGCAAGTCTCTGTGTTAACATCGTTTTGAAAAAATGGCGACAAAAATATGACATTAATTAAGAATAGGATCGGCGAATACGACACAGAACGCACGTGGTCCGATGTGTTGGGAAAGTTTGCTAACCGGCAATGACAAAGTCACTGAGGTGAAGTTAAAAAACAGCATGGTAGCTGTCAGCTTTTCGCAAACCGGAACGGACACTATCAGTGTATTTTCGGGCGAAGCTATTTGGGTGATAATGGACCAACCCAAAATTGAAATTTGTGAAATTTCTTGTCAAAATTCAAGCAATTTGGTGTATAATTTCAACTAAAAAAATTGGTCGTGTTCGACTGTCGGTCTCCATTTGGATGCATTTTAAGTTGTATGACTACCCACTAACAGACTTCCAGAAAAGGTTCTATAGAGGAATTGAAGACTCCAAATGTCGCAATGCTCACCAGTGAACTAAATGTAGATAGTCCTTCAATGTGATGCATCACAGGTGCCTATAGAACCAATAATTAAGAAATGAATTGTCCTAACCATGACTTGTCTTATATAAAATATTTCACACTGTTGACCTTCGTGGGTGAAACCTTAAATTGTTAATTTAATTCGTTTAAACATTAATAAAACATGAAGTACCAGTTCTGACATGATCTTTTAACAATCAAACCATATTCCAAAGGCCTAAATACTTTCCGATATAACTACTGTAGTTTTGGCAAAAAAAATAAAAATATTTTACCTACCCAAGTAAAAAATTTAGGGTAGGGAGGGGGGAAACACAAAATATTTTAAGTGTGGCCCTAACCTGCATAGTGAGGGTCATTTGGTTTATCTGCTTAAAAATATTAACATCCTCCACCAATCCTGTTGACACTTCGGCCAAAATACATGGCCGCCAGCAGCCATCTTGGATTTTACTATTTGCATGACTAAATCCTTTGTCACGGGCTACAGGTCGTAGCTTTGGTCGGAACTTCATGAAATTTCTCATGGATGTTAACAATGACATGTAGATGGGAACAATGACATGTAGATGGGAACGAGTCATTTGGGGTCGTTCGGCTGAAAAACATGGCTGCCAGCAGCCATCTTGGATTTTACTCTTTGCATGACTATATCCTTTGGCGCGGGCTACAGGTCGTAGCTTTGGTCAGATCTTCATGAAATTTGTCATGGATGTTAACAATGACACGTAGATGGGAACGAGTCCTTTTGGGGTCAATTGGCCAAAAAACATGGCCGCCAGCAGCCATCTTGGTTTTTACTCTTTGCATGACTAAATCCTTTGGCACAGGTTAGACATTTCCATTAGCACCTTTCCTATTCCTCCATTTACTGTCAACCATTAAATTATTCCCCTACCTAAGTTGAGCTACAGTGTCATTGACACTTTCATGTTTAATTATTTATTGAATAAAATCTCAAATCCAATGGAAAAATGTCAATGTGTGACCCACTTCCAGTACAGTTAAGTTATGGCTCGCTTGCAAATTTATACAATGATCTGGGACTTGTCATTTGTCAATCACACTGCATTATAGGCTAAAAAAAGTTGTTTGTTTCCAATTACGAAGCCAAATAATTCCAGGTACATTTAGGTACATTGTAGGTAGGGGATTTTTATTTTAAACTATATATAGATCCTTAGAAACTTTTCTCACATTGTATGTGAAGCCTGTCTATGTATTTTGTGGGAAAGAACTAAATCCAACTCGATCAAAAAGGTGACTAGTTATATAAATGTTGACAGGACATTGGCTCCAAGTATTACAAAATAGCAGATAGATATTAAAAAGTCTTCCAAAATATTGATTAAGAAGTCACCTTGCCACTGATCTTAGAACAACTGTGTTAAATATTATTATGAGCCAGGAAAGCTGTTATGTGATACTGGTGTGGTATGATATAAGTGACTATTTAGAGTTCACTCCCTTGTGGTTATCCGATAATAGCATACTGTATTAAAGCATGAGTTCCCTGTATGTGAACAATATTCAACCTGCTAAAAATATCCCCACCAACAGTTCTTACAAAAGCCCAATGTTTGAATCCATACTAGTGTTACACATTTTAGTGACTACCTATCACTCACATTTAACGACAGAATATAGAATTTGATCTTCTAGAATGAAAAAATAACTTGTCATATATGTACAAACTCATTGAAATTGTATTAACCAACACCCATTCACAAACTGAATCAATAAAAGTATATAGGCACAAACATGGACCGTAAGCCTAAAAGATTTCGTTTTATACTCGTTTAATGTTCCCTATTTTCGATGTAGTCCGTTAATTTAGCGATGTTATTCAGCTTTTTCGATGTTTGTTGCCAATTGACTCAGGTTTGATGTCTTTTATGAGCATAATATTCACACTGAATTAGGCTAATGACTCATTGAATTAAATTAAAAACTTCAACTAATAGAAAATGGAAGATGATAAGCATATTTTGCGTCAGACAGAATGTCCGACAGATACAACAGTGCACCGGACATCGACCGTTTTTGGCCAGACATTGACCGTGACCGCGCACTTATTTTGAGCCTTGTCCCTCACTTGTATAGTTGTTCAGGTATTGATTGGTTTTTGAATGGGAAATATTAACCCTTTTCTCCCATCTAAATGATCCCATGAATTTTTAATATGCAGCTAACACAAAACATAATAAAAAAAATAACAATAATAAAAAAAAACATAATATGTTATGTCTCACATTCCAATGTAATAAGCAAATAAATGGAGTTGCTATGATGTTTATCTACTTAATGTCAACTATTTTGTCTTTAACTGCTATAATGCTTCTCTGTGACTATGGATTGAGCTTAATTAGCTTTATCACTCTATAAGACATATCTGTGTTGGAGTGACCTAATAGGTTGAAATCGAATGCCACATCCGTGTTCCTATTGTGTTTATGTGAGCAAGGCGCCCAATAAGTCTGATTCCACTTGTGACCTTAATTGTAAGGTGTGAATTGTTGAAACTTTTGCACTCATGAAAAGGTTGGTGTAAGGATTTATTAAAATAGCTAATCGGTATCGCCAAGGTATGGGTTAAACATCTGCCAATCATGATTGGCCTCTCGTTTTTAGCTCACCTGAGACGAAGATCTCCGGTGGAGCTATAGTCATCACTGCTCGTCCGTCGTCCATCCATCCGTCGCACCATCCGTCCGTCAACAATTCTTTGAACATCTTCTCCCCTGGAACCGTAAGACTGAATTGGTTCATATTTGGTGTGGATGTTCCCTAGGTGACTCTCATTCAGATTTGTTAAAATGAGGTTACTGGGTCAAATAGTTGTGAAACCAGGGCCATAACTCTATTCCTCCATAGTAATTCTTACAACGACTTCTTGTCCAGAACCATTTGCCCGATTGAGCTAATATTTGGTATGGAGGGTCCTTGGGTGACTGGTGTTCAGATTTGTTCAAATGAGGTCACCCGGTCAATTAGTTAAGAAACCAGGGCCATAACTCATAGTAATTCTTAGAATGACTTCTCCTAAAATAATATGTGGCCAATTTAGCTTATATTTGTTACGGAGGGACATTGGGTGACTGGGGTTCAGATTTGTTCAAATGGGGTCACAGGGTCAAATAGGGGCAGAGCCAGGGACATAACTCTAAAAAAAAATTACATTTTTGCATTTTGACCTTTGATTTTTTTTTAGACACATCACAGCTACCACACCCCACCCTCCCCACCCCACCCATGTCCCTGCCACACCACGCTGTACCATACCATATTATCTCTGCCTAGTTCACCCCATTAAAATCCTTATTTTGATCACAGCTGTAGCAGTAACACAAAGCTGTTTGTGCAGTCGTTAAAACCTAATTATCTAAATGTCAACACCTCTCCAAGACATGCTGATAGTGGTTTCATGAAAGAATTTATTCCCAGAGAATGCACTGGCTTTCAAGGTCATGGGAATTTGTTAAGCTAATGTAGTCATTCAAATAAATCATGTATGTCATATTCTCGCAGGGATGTCCCCACAGTGTTGGGGGGGGGTTGATTGACAGATTTGTTCAATGAAATGTAATTTTTAAGCTCACCTGAGACGAAGCTATAGTCAACACTTCTCATCTGTCACCTGTTCGTCTGTCTGTCCATCCATCCATCTGTCAACAATTCTTTGAACATCTTCTCTTGATCATAAGACTGAATGGGTTCATATTTGGTGTGGATGTTCCCTAGGTGACTCACATTCAGATTTGTTCAAATGAGGTCACTCTGTCAAGTGGTTGTGAAGCCAGGGCCATAACTCTTGCCCTCCATAGTAATTCTTAAAAACGACTTCTCATGTACCATCAGGTTGAATGGGTTCATATTTGGTATGAAGGGTCCTTTGGTGACTGTATTTCAGATTTGTTCAAATGGGGTCACCTGGTCAAATAGGGGCCAAGCAAAGGACAGTTTTCCTCTTAATATGCTTCCTTCACACAGACCATCAGGTTAATTTTACTGATATTTAGTATGAAGGGTTCTTTGGTGTCGGGGATTCAAATTTATTCAGATGGGGTCACCACGTTAAATAGGGTGGGACCAGGGACATTACTGTATGTCTCTATAGTAATACTTAAAATGTCTTCTCAAGAGAGGTTGGACTATTTAGCCTACATATAGTATGGAGGATCCTTTAGTGACTGAGATTCAGATTTGTTAACATGAGGTCAGCATGTTAAGAAATGACGGGGCTATGGGGACTTAAGACTTTCATGTCTAATAAAATCATTAAAATACAAAATTCATTAAAATATCTACCTTGGAACTACCTGACTGATTAATCTGACATACATATAGTGTTTTTGGGTCCATGGATAATTGGGCTTTAAACATGTCTAAATGGTTTTATAAAAAGGCGCTTGTGAGATTGGAAATTTCCAACAATTGAGAAAGGGGGGGTGTACAGTTGGTAATTTAAAGGTAGATATTCACTGATCTACATACATGAAGCCTCTCTAGCCACATATCCTGTTTAGATCTAATTATTTTAAAGTGATTATGAAAAGTTCTGACTGTTGTGGTCTCCAGAGTCCCAGTCTTTGCAGTCTGGTGAGTGACCCCACAGCCTTTGACTGTCTTGTTTGTGGAGTTGTCCCCTTTTTTTTACTTTGAAAATTTTTACTACAGGGGTATACCATTGTCCGAGCGTTTATTCCTGCATCTTTTGGTCAATTGTTTTAAAACTTGGCACAGATATTTAGCACCATGGGAACCTGTGCACCTGCTATTATGAGGTCTGTCCGACTTTTTTGGGGAGTTATCCCCCTTTTTCAATACCTTAGTCCCACCTAGGACAGGCCCATTTCTAGTTTGTATTTGAACTTTTCATGTGTATATTGTAAATAATAATTATCCTATCCTATCCTCGCACCGAATTTAATTCTTGTAAAAAAAATATGTTTAGCGCAGAAAGATGAATTCACACGGACTTCAATCTAGAGCTTACTAGTAACAAAAATAAATGTATACATGTATAACATATATGAGTATTGAATCAGTAAATCATTGATGAGTCACTTATTAGCTCAACTTTACAAAGTAAAGTTTGAGCTATTGCCATGGGTTGGCGTCCGTCGTGCATCCCTGCTTCAACAATTTCCTTCGGCACGCCCCCACAGGGTGCATCCCTCCTCCAATCTTCACCAAACTTCAAATGTAGCTTCAGGGTGAACTATAGATCTATGGATCAAATCTTTCCGAATTTTGATGAAAAACTTGGACGCTGACAGGCAACTTGGATTTCAAATTTGAGCCCTACAGCCCTAGTTATGGCCGGATCATTTTTAGCTCAACTTTACTTTGTAAAGTTTGAGCTATTGCCATGGCTTTGTCGTCCATCGTCCGTGTGTACGTGTGTGCGTGTGTACGTGTGTACGTAAGGCGTCAACAATGCAGGCTACAGGTCGTACCTTTCGTCGGATCATTATGAAATTTGTCATAGCTGTTGACATCAACATTTAGACCAGAATAATTAATTTTGGGGTCATTCGGAAAAAAAACATGGCCGCCAGTGGCCATATTGGATTTCAAAATTCAATCCATTAGCACGGGCTACAGGCCGTACTGTTTGTCTGATCTTCATGAAATTTGTCATGGATGTTAATATTGACATGTAGATGGGAACGAGTAATTTTGGGGTCATTCGGCCCGAAAACATGGCCGCCAGCAGCCATCTTGGATTTTACTCTTTGTATGACTAAATTCTTTAGCACGGGCTACAGGTCGTACTTTTAGTCTGATCATCATAAATTTTGTCAAGAATGTTAATAATGACATGTAGATGGGAACGAGTCATTTTGGGGTCATTCGGCCAAAAAACATGGCCGCCAGCAGCCATCTTGTATTTTACTCTTTGTATGACTAAATCCTTTAGCACGGGCTACAGGTCGTACCTTTAGTCTGATCATCATAAAATTTGTCATGGCTGTTGAAATTGGAATGTAGATGGGAACGAGTCATTTTGGGGTCATTCGGACAAAAAACATGGCCGCCAGCAGCCATCTTGGATTTCAAAATTTAATCCATTAGCACGGGCCACAGGTCGTACTGTTCGTCTGATCACCATGAAATTTGTCATGGATGATAATATTGACATGTAGATGGGAACGAGTAATTTTGGGGTCATTCGGCCAATAAACATGGCCGCCAGCAGCCATCTTCGATTTTACTCTTTGTATGACTAAATTCTTTAGCACGGGCTGCAGGTCGTACCTTTAGTCTGATCATCATAAAATTTGTCATGGATATTAACAATGACATGTAGATGGGAACGAGTAATTTTGGGGTCATTCGGCTAAAAAACATGGTCGCCAGCAGCCATCTTGGATTTTACTCTTTGTATGACTAAATCCTTTAGCACGGGCTACAGGTCCTACTTTTAGTCTGATCATCATAAAATTTGTCAAGAATGTTAATAATGACATGTAGATGGGAACGAGTCATTTTGGGGTCATTCGGCCAAAAAACATGGCCGCCAGCAGCCATCTTGGATTTTACTCTTTGTATGACTAAATCCTTTAGCACGGGCTACAGGTCGTACCTTTAGTCTGATCATCATAAAATTTGTCATGGTTGTTGAAATTGGAATGTAGATGGGAACGAGTCATTTTGGGGTCATTCGGACAAAAAACATGGCCGCCAGCGGCCATATTGGGTTTAAAAATTTAATCCATTAGCACGGGCCACAGGTCGTACTGTTCTTCTGATCATCATGAAATTTGTCATGGATGATAATATTGACATGTAGATGGGAACAAGTAATTTTGGGGTCATTCGGCCAAAAAACATGGCCACCAGCAGCCATCTTGGATTTTACTCTTTGTATGACTAAATTCTTTAGCACGGGCTGCAGGTCGTACCTTTAGTCTGATCATCATAAAATGTGTCATGGATGTTAACAATGACATGTAGATGGGAACGAGTAATTTTGGGGTCATTCGGCCAAAAAACCTGGACGCCAGCAGCCATCTTGGATTTTACTCTTTGTATGACTAAATCCTTTAGCGCGGGCTACAGGTTGTACCTTTAGTCTGATCATCATGAAATGTGTCATGAATGTTAATAATGACATGTAGATGGGAACGAGTCATTTTGAGGTCATTCGGCCAAAAAACATGGCCGCCAGCAGCCATCTTGGATTTTACTCTTTGTATGACTAAATCCTTTAGCATGGGCTACAGGTCGTACCTTTAGTCTGTTCATCAAAAAATTTGTCATGGTTGTTGAAATTGGAATGTAGATGGGAACGAGTTATTTTGGGGTCATTCGGACAAAAAACAAAGCCGCCAGTGGCCATCTTGGATTTAAAAATTTAATCCATTAGCACGGGCCACAGGTCGTACTGTTTGTCTGATGATCATGAAATTTGTCATGGATGATAATATTGACATGTAGATAGGAACGAGTAATTTTGGGGTCATTCGGCCAAAAAACATGGCCGCCAGCAGCCATCTTGGATTTTACTCTTTGTATGACTAAATTCTTTAGCACGGGCTACAGGTCGTACCTTTAGTCTGATCATCATAAAATGTGTCATGGATGTTAACAATGACATGTAGATGGGAACGAGTAATTTTGGGGTCAATCCGCCAAAAAAACCTGGTCGCCAGCAGCCATCTTGGATTTTACTCTTTGTATGACTAAATCCTTTAGCACGGGCTACAGGTTGTACCTTTAGTCTGATCATCATGAAATTTGTCATGAATGTTAATAATGACATGTTGATGGGAACGAGTCATTTTGAGGTCATTCGGCCGAAAAACATGGCCGCCAGCAGCCATCTTGGATTTTACTCATTGTAAGACTAAATCCTTTAGCATGGGCTACAGGTCGTACCTTTAGTCTTATCATCATAAAATTTGTCATGGTTGTTGAAATTGGAATGTAGATGGGAACGAGTAATTTTGGGGTCATTCGGCCAAAAAACATGGCCGCCAGTGGCCATATTGGGTTTAAAAATTTAATCCATTAGCACGGGCCACAGGTCGTACTGTTCTTCTGATCATCATGAAATTTGTCATGGATGATAATATTGACATGTAGATGGGAACAAGTAATTTTGGGGTCATTCGGCCAAAAAACATGGCCGCCAGCAGCCATCTTGGATTTTACTCTTTGTATGACTAAATTCTTTAGCATGGGCTACAGGTCGTACCTTTAGTCTGATCATCATAAAATTTGTCATGGATGTTAACAATGACATGTAGATGGGAACGACTCATTTTGGGGTCAATCGGCCGAAAACATGGCCGCCAGCAGCCATCTTGGATTTTACTCTTTGTATGACTAAATTCTTTAGCACGGGCTACATGTCATACCTTTAGTCTGATCATCATAAAATTTTTCATGAATGTTAATAATGACATGTTGATGGGAACAAGTCATTTTGGGATCATTCGGCCAAAAAACATGGCCGCCAGCAGCCATCTTGGATTTTACTCTTTGTATGACTAAATTCTTTAGCATGGGCTACAGGTCGTACCTTTAGTCTGATCGTCATAAAATTTGTCATGGATGTTAACGATGACATGTAGATGGGAACGACTCATTTTGGGGTCTTTCGGCCGAAAACAAGGCCGCCAACAGCCATCTTGGATTTTACTTTTCTCTTCATGTCTATAAACATGTATTAGATATTCAACTTTCCACATTCCTAATGGCTCCATTGACTGTAATACATTAAATTATTCCCTTTCCAAGTTGAGCTACAGTGTCATTGACACTTTCATTAAATTTTGCAGGCACGATTGTGATCTCCTGCAGATCTATGGGAGCCATCAAATTTGAACGATTTTTGATGAAAAACATAGCTGCCGGCAGCCATCTTGGATTTTACTCTTTGCATGATTAAATCTTTTGGCACACCCTTCAGACCACATCCCTCATCTGATCATCACCAGACTTCATTTGGATCTTCGGGGTGACCTCTAGATGGGAGCTTCCTATTTTGACCAAAATTTGTTGTTTTGAATCCATTGGCACACCCTGTAGCCCGCATTTATTGGAGAATTGATTCTCTTAAATATGCGAATCTCCTATAGGGAGCCTCACATTTATAAAATAATGCACTGGTCAAGGTAAATATTGTTAGGCCAATGCATTTTCTTACATATGTTAGGCTCCCTCACATATATAAGAGAATGCATTAGCAGAGTCAGCATTTGATAAAATTGTATTATAATGCCTAAGTTCCACCTTAATAACTACTTGCAGGTGAAGACATAGTATTCTTGGCGACAGACATAAACCTTCCAGGTGCCGTTGACTGGGTCATGATGCAGTCCTGCTTTGGCCATCATTTCATGCTTGTATTAGAAAAACAGGAGAAAATCGATGGCTTACAGATGTTCTATGCAATTGTACAGCTAATTGGAACAAGAAAACAGGCAGAGAACTTTGCATATAGGTAACTTCCTCTTCATTATATACTCAGCTCTGGGAATCACACGTGCAATTCTGTGGTAAAATTTATGTCTTTATAATTGTATTGTACACTCAGAAGACTATAGTTGATATTATCAGGTTACTATGAATCGGACAACTGGCTCAGTTAGTACAAGGACCAGTCTACTGCGTGAATTGGGCAATAACAGCCATGGCTTGTACATCTCAGACTTAAAGGTACAATAGTTCTTCATCTCAAAGCAGATACAAATGCTTAGTGATTGATCATTGCCATCTAAACTGTCATCTGTCATTGTGACTTTTGTCTGTTTGTTTAACCCTTTCTGTACTAAATACTCTTTGATGAGTAGTTAACATAGGAAATGTTCAGAAGATAAGTTCAACAATTAGCCATATGCCAATTGTTGGACTTATTATCTGAACATTTTCCCCCAATGTATAAGGCTCCTTCTTCACATATATTATCAATTCTTCAGTCTGTCATCTGCTCATTTTTCCTAAATACCATATGAATTGTCCATTCCAATATATAATTTTATAACTGGGTGGCAGAATTCAGTTAGTAAGGATAGAGTTAATGGTGTGCGTGTTGAATTTTTTTTTTATATTTTATTTCATGATTATTTTTTCAGATGAATAATAGACCATTCCAATGTTTACTTCGATAACTGAATGGGATAATCCATTTGTTACAGAAAGGGTTAATTATTTGTATAATGTATCAACCAATTCATGTAATTACAGACTCGAGTTAAATGGACAGAGGCGACGACTAACATGGGAGGCAACTCCAAGAAGCATCCATGATGGCGTCCAGTCAGCGATACTCAGCAGTGACTGTCTTGTGTTTGACACAAATATTGCTCAGCTGTTTGCTGATCATGGTAACCTGGGTATCAATGTCACCATTTCAATGTGTTAAATTAATGGTATTCAAACACATCTACAGCAGTCACTTTGATTCATCTATGGATCAGTTATAACCACACTTTGATGGAATGACTAGCATTGTGCCAACTGTTTCTGCAAGTCAAACATGATTCAATAGGTGTGGAGAAGCATCAATGTTTAAAAACAAAAATTCATAATCAAAATGATATGCAAGACTCGTAATTTGGGCAAACTAGGTTTTAGTTTGCTTGACCAATCAGTAGAAAATTTGCCTAGTGGAGATTATTTCCATTGTTAGCTCAACTTTACTTTGTAAAGTTTGAGCTATTGCCATGGCCTGGTATCCGTCGTGCGTGTGTGTGTGCGTGATGCGTCAACAATTTCCTTTAGCACGGGCTACAGGTCATACCTTTGGTCGGATCATTATGAAATTTGTCATGGCTGTTGACATTGACATGTAGATGGGAATGAGTCATTTTGGGTTCATTCGGGAAAAAGACATGGCCGCCAGTGGCCATCTTGGATTTCAATATTCAATCCATTAGCACGGGCTACAGGTCGTACTGTTCGTCTGATCATCATGAAATTTTCATGGATGTTAATATTGACATGTAGATGGGAACAAGTAATTTTGGTGTTGTTCGGCCAAAAAACATGGCCACCGGCAACCATCTTAGATTTTACTCTTTGCATGACTAAATTCTTTGGCACGGCCTACAGGTCGTACCTTTGATCGGATTATGATAAATTTTTTCACGGATGTTAACAATGACATGTAGATGGGAACGAGTCATTTTGGGGTCATTCGGCAAAAAAACATGGCCACCGGCAGCCATTTTGGATTTTACTCTTTGTATGACTAAATCCTTTAGCACGGGCTACAGGTCGTACCTTTAGTCTGATCATCATGACATTTGTCATGGCTGTTGAAATTGGAATGTAGATGGGAACGAGTCATTTTGGGGTCATTCGGACAAAAAACATGGCCGCCAGCGACCATCTTGGATTTCAAAATTTAATCCATTAGCACGGGCCACAGGTCCTACTGTTCGTCTGATCATCATGAAATTTGTCATGGATGATAATATTGACATGTAGATGGGAACGAGTAATTTTGGGGTCATTCAGCCAAAAAACATAGCGCCAGCAGCCATCTTGGATTTTACTCTTTGTATGACTAAATCCTTTAGCACGGGCCACAGGTCCTACTTTTAGTCTGATCATCATAAAATTTGTCATGGATATTAACAATGACATGTAGATGGGAACGAGTCATTTTGGGGTCATTCGGCCAAAAAACATGACTGCCAGCAGGCATCTTGGATTTTACTCTTTGTATGACTAAATCCTTTAGCATGTGCTACAGGTCGTACCTTTAGTCTGATCATCATAAAATTTGTCATGGCTGTTGAAATTGGAATGTAGATGGGAACGAACCATTTTGGGGTCATTCGGACAAAAAACATGGCCACCAGTGGCCATCTTGGAGTTAAAAATTTAATCCATTAGCACGGGCCACAGGTCGTACTGTTTGTCTGATCATCATGAAATTTGTCATGGATGATAATATTGACATGTAGATGGGAACGAGTAATTTTGGGGTCATTCGGCCAAAAAACATGGCCGCCAGCAGTTATCTTGGATTTTACTCTTTGTATGACTAAATCCTTTAGCACGGGCTACAGGTCCTAATTTTAGTCTGATAATCATAAAATTTGTCAAGAATGTTAATAATGACATGTAGATGGGAACGAGTCATTTTGGGGTCATTCGGCCAAAAAACATGGCCGCCAGCAGCCATCTTGGATTTTACTCTTTGTATGACTAAATCCTTTAGCACGGGCTACAGGTCGTACCTTTAATCTGATCATCATAAAATTTGTCATGGCTGTTGAAATTGGAATGTAGATGGGAACGAGTCATTTTGGGGTCATTTGGACAAAAAACATGGCCGCCAGTGGCCATCTTGGATTTCAAAATTTAATCCATTAGCATGGGCCACAGGTCGTACTGTTCGTCTGATTATCATGAAATTTGTCATGCATGATAATATTGACATGTAGATGGGAACGAGTAATTTTGGGGTCATTCGGCCAAAAAACATGGTCGCCAGCAGCCATCTTGGATTTTACTCTTTGTATGACTAAATCCTTTAGCACGGGCTACAGGTCCTACTTTTAGTCTGATCATCATAAAATTTGTCAAGAATGTTAATAATGACATGTAGATGGGAACGAGTCATTTTGGGGCCATTCGGCCAAAAAACATGACTGTCAGAAGCCATCTTGGATTTTACTCTTTGTATGACTAAATCCTTTAGCACGGGCTACAGGTCGTACCTTTAGTCTGATCATCATAAAATTTGTCATGGCTGTTGAAATTTGAATGTAGATGGGAACGAGTCATTTTGGGGTCATTCGGAAAAAAAACATGGCTGCCAGTGGCCATCTTGGATTTCATAATTCAATCCATTAGCATGGGCTACAGGTCGTACTGTTCATCTAATCATCATGACATTTGTCGTGGGTGTTAATATTGACTTGTAGATGGGAACGAGTTATTTTTGGGTCATTCGGTCAAAAAACATGGCCACCGGCAGCCATCTTAGATTTTACTCTTTGTATGACTAAATCCTTTAGCATGGGCTACAGGTCGTACCTTTAGTCTGATCATCATAAAATTTGTCATGGCTGTTGAAATTGACATGTAGATGGGAACGAGTTATTTTGGGGTTATTCGGCATTAAAACATGGCTGCCAGCGGCCATTTTGGATTCTACTTTTTGCATGACTAAAGATATCAAATGTTTTTGAATTGTTGGAAAACATAGCCGCCAGCAACCATCTTAGATTTTACTTTTATATACATGTATATATATATCTCTTCATGTTGATAAACTAGTATTAGACATTCAACTTTCCACATTCCTAATAACTCGACAGTAACACATTAAATTATTCCCTTTCCAAGTTGAGCTACAGTGTCATTGACACTTTCATTTAATATTAGGCTTGACAGGCCCCGCAAATGCCACACATGGGCCTTTTAATGGGCTTGTGCCTGTAGGCCCCCAGCAAAATGCAAAGCCTGATAACTGTTCCAGTGTGAATCAAATTGGCTGCTGGAATTGAACTGATTTTCTTGAGGCTGAACAGTTTTCATCAGGTTAGTTTAAATCACTGCTGTACTTCCTCCTTTATAACAATTATTTGTCATTGCGTCTGTAGACTATGTGCCATAGGCATAGCATACTACACAAACAAATCTGCTTGCCTTTCCAGGCAGTCTGAGAAATAAATGCATGAACAGCTAGATTTTCTTTGACTTCAAGAACATCAGCAACTTCTTCCTTAGTTGCATAAACTAGAACACCTTCACAGGCGCTAAAATAGTTAGGCATGTGCTATCCTATGCCGCTGTTTGCGACCATATTTAGGTTGTATCGGCATTTTGATTGTCACACAGTGAGTGAGACAATATACACATGCAATTGGTCGTAATCCTATAGTTTCGGCATATGCTTTCTCACTTGTTCACAATTGAGCTGAGCAATGCCTAAAAAGCATGTTTCAAAACTATAGGATTAAGATCAATGATGGACGTGAATCGTCTCTCTATGTGACAATCAAAACAAATCGGTGATACAACCAAAAATGGTTCCTAAATGGGTAACGTGTGGCGTCTGTGAGCAGTAATTTAGTCTTACCATGTTAATTAATCAATAACACTGTTAACTTTTCTGTCATAATGAATGATGATTAACATATTACTTATTCATATTCAGCTGTGAATATTATCTTGAAAAAATTCTGCAATAAATTTCAGTAAAAACTGAATACTTTGGAAGCGTCTTTTAACATCTCATGGCATGCTTTCTCATCCAATTATTCCTGGTACCTGAGCAGCATGTAGACATATATGTTGATATAACAAACCCAGCCTCAATGAAACAGTTCTACAGATAATTTCATATCAACTTATCTTACCCCCCCCCCCCCCCAGGTGAAGAATTAATGAGTATAATGCTGCTGTCATTGATCTTTATCTTGGCCATATAGACTATCAGCACTATTTTTTAAGTC
Organism: Siphonodentalium dalli; assembly: GCA_032622095.1. Taxonomy (NCBI): domain Eukaryota; kingdom Metazoa; phylum Mollusca; class Scaphopoda; order Gadilida; family Siphonodentaliidae; genus Siphonodentalium; species Siphonodentalium dalli. Next base: position 60,265,212 of record CP136067.1, read on the forward strand.
AAATGAAGCATCCCAAGTTTTACAGCTGTACTGGCTACAAATTATATTGAAACAACATATGATCTTCATTACTCTAAGTAAACCTAGTAATTACTAATTTTTGTCATATTCTGGTGATCAAACTAAGTTGATTAAATATGGTCTATCTCTTCCAGGCCACAATTACAACAACAACAACGACATAAGTTTTATAAATTCCATTTCAAGACTACAAATAACTGTTTTGTGAATAAATTACAGATACAACTGAAGATGAGGTATATTATTTGTCTATAAACAATATAAAGGCAAAATAAAGTGGTTTATTTCAATTTTTCTTGTATGAGGGTGCTAACAAGATAGAGTGATCACTCTTGGTATGCTCTGAACATTTTCGCATGGATTTCTGTTCTAAAAATAGCCCCTAAAACTGTCTCATGATGTCATAAGAAATTCTAAATAAAATTGATATTAATTGATAGATGCTTTTCTGGACAAGTGTCCTCGATTCACATTTATTATTTATACACCCTCGAATCTAAATTAAACTTGCTGGGAAGAGATAGACCATCTTTAATATATAGAACAATTATGGACTTTAATAGACCTTTTCAATTGATGCTGTTTATGTTACCATATCAAAAAAAATAACAATGATTGATATTTATTGTTACATTTTGCAATCAAACTGGGACCTGGCTTTTGTATTTGAAGCCATAATATCTATCACTTCAATTAGTCTTTTCAAGGTGTATAATAGTTTGTATATATGTATTTCATTTGTGATAAAATTAATTTGATCCCCTACATGTGACAAAATCAAACAATAACTAGGTTCAATTGAGGATTAATCCGGGTATGTCACTTTACACTCTTGTGAAAGATTTGAAGTCGAATGAATATGATTGTGTGGACCAATTAACTCTTGGCTACTACTGAGTATAAGTTGATATGTTTTCTCTTTTCAATTTGTTTTATCATATGTTTATACCTAGTCATTGAATCAAATGGCACATGAATCGTTAAATCTATTGTCTCTCAATTGTACAAGCTAAACACTTATTTTTTGTTAACCCTTTTAGTGCCAGAGGCCGATCTCATCGGCCCTAATTTATGGTCTGTAGAGTGCCCTAAAAAAAATGATTTTTTTTTGTTTTTTTATTTTTTTTTTGTTGGTAAGGCCAATGCATTCTCTTATATATGCGAGGGGACCTATGGTCGACTCGCATATATAAGAGAATGCATTGGCACATGGTATATGGGTCGATACAAAAATCGGACCTGGCACTCAAAGGGTTAATTGACTATTTAGTCGGTGTCATTTTAGTCCAAACATGAGTGTTTGGTTCGTGCTATATGATATCAATTGATTTTCAATGAATAAGTCCCAAATATTCTACGACCATCTGTCATGCAGAATCACCATCGCATTTCAGTTCAGATCTGATGTTTCTCATACTAAATTTCATGCTGTATCCATTGAGGCTGAAAAAGAAATCTGTTTCTGTGTTGTCCGGCATTTCTTTTATCTATTGAAGCTGTCTTATTTAGATTATGTTTTATGTTAATTGACTAGAATTAACTGAAAAAAAGCCTACTGGGGAAAATTGAGTTTGAAAGAATCTACAATAGCAATTTTGACAGGTTTTAGGAACATACGATGGCGAAAAATTAATGCAGACAGATCGTATATATTACATTCTGAGTAAGTCTCTATTTTCTAAGACTAAATTTTTTAAGACTATCTGTAGACTTCCTAGTTTGTCACAGAATTAAAAATCCTTCCTCCCTCATCACATTTGCCCTTTATTATACCCCCTTTTTAAAAAAAAAGGGGGGTATACTGTTTTGCACCTGTCCGTCCGTCCGTCCGTGCGTGCGTCCGTCCGTACGTCCGTCCGATGTCTGTTCGTGTCATAACTTGAACAGTAGTGCTCGGATCTCAATGAAATTAGGTATGGATGTTCACTATTATGAGGACATTTAATAGAGGGTTTCATCGTTTTGTTTGGATTTTCCATTCTAGAGTTATTCATCTTTGTTTATCTGGAAATAGTACCTTTTTGGTACGTCTGGTGTCTGTTCATGTCGTAACTTCAACAGTTGTGCTGGGATCTCAACCAAATTTGGTGTGGATGTTCACAACTATGAGGACATTAAATAGAGGGTTCCATCGTTTTGTTCTGATTTTCCATTCTAGAGTTATTCATCTTTGTTTATCTTGAAATGTTGGAGTTTTGGTCCATCTGGTGTCTGTTCATGTCATAACCTGAACAGTAGTGCTCGGATCTCAATGAAATTTTGTATGGATGTTCACTACTATGAGGGGATTCAATAGAGGGTTCCATCGTTTTGTTCGGATTTTCCATTCTAGAGTTAGATAGATAGATTTTATTTGTACAATAAACATAGCATATTACAGTTAAACTAAAGATGCAAAATTAATGATATTGTACAGGGACTGCATGGCCAATACTGACCGTCTTCCTGCAGTCCCTTAAATAAATAACAAATTATCCACTACCTGGCGGTAATTGTCAAATAATAAGTATATATATATATAATATATATAATATAATATGATATAGTATAGAATAATATAATATCCGCAAACCAGATTCAATTGTACATGTAGGCATCGAATGTTGACTATATAGATTGAATGTAAATAAATAAATAAGGACAGAAAGTCAGTGAACGTTAATACTAGTCATATTATAGTCATGGGCTATGTTCAATGGGTGTCATTATAGTAGCTGGTCACATCGAGTTCATTACGATATTTTTAAGTGATACGTGTGCAAATTGATTGAACTTGTTATGACCAGACGGGTGAAATATCCATATACATCTTTGTTCATCTGGAAATGTTGGCTTTTTGGTTCGTCTGGTGTCTGTTCATATTGTAACTTTGACAGTTGTACTGGTATCTCAATGGGATTTGGTATGGATGTTCACTACTATGAGGACATTAAAAAGAGGGTTCCATCGTTTTGTTCCGCTTTTCCATTCTAGAGTTACTCATCTTTGTTCATCTGGAAATAAATGTTGGCTTTTTGGTCCGTCTGGTGTCTTCATGTCGTAACTTCAACAGTTGTGCTGGGATCTCAATGGAATTTGGTATAGATGTTCACTGCTATGAGGACATTCAATAGGGGGTTCCATTGTTCTGTTCTGCTTTTCCATTCTAGAGTAATTCATCTTTGTTTATCTGGAAATGTTGGCTGTTTGATCCATCCGATGTCTGTTCAGCTCATAACTTGAACAGTAATGCTCGGATCTCAATGAAATTTTGTATGGATGTTCACCACTATGAGGACAGTTAATGGCACATTCAAATGTTTGTTTTGGTTTTTTGTTCTATAGTTATTCATCTTTGTTTATATGAAATTGCTGATTTCTGGGTCCATATGTCTGAGTATAGCCATCATAAGTTATAGATGTGCCCACACTAGGCGGTATGCCATGAGGGGGTATGCACCGGACGACAGTCCATCTCTTGTTATTATTGCCTGGGAACACAGATATTCATTTTACTGGACTAATAGGGCTGGCATTATGACATTTCATAGTCAGCTATTTTTAGTCGAGTTTTTTTCCAAAACTCGACTTATAGTTTGATGAGGGACGGCGGGATAAAATTTGATAGAGTTATGGCCCTTAATTAGTCATTTTTCACTAATTTTCAGCTCGTTAGCGCGATAACTTCAACAAACGTCATCCGATTCAACTAAAATTTGGTATATAAGTGTCTTCCAATAATATCCTGGACGAGTTCGAAAACCAGCCTGGCCCAATAAAATTTGATAGAGTTATGGCCCTTAATTAGTCATTTTTCGTGAATTTTTAGCTCGTTAGCGCGATAACTTCAACAAACGTCCTCCGATTTGTTTAAAATTTGGAATAGACGTACTTGCCAAGAATATTTCGGACGAGTTCGAAAACCAGCCTGGCCTGATAAAATTTGATAGAGTTATGGCCCTTAATTAGTCATTTTTCGATTTTACCTATTAATTAGTCTACCGATACTGATGCACACCCAATTGGCGGTAGCCACCGACGGTAGCCACCGGCGGTAAGCCACCGAAAGCGAGACACAACCTCTTGTTGTAAAATGATCCACTATAATGATAATTGTACTTAATTGCACTTATTCGATGATGCTAAAGGACAGCTGTTTAATAGGTACCAATCAGACCTGTTTACTTTCAAAATTGGAAATAGGGAGATTTGTCAGGGGGGGGGGGGCCAAATTTTTTTGACGAGACGTGAGATGGGGGGGGGTGGGTTGGTACCCGAGGCCGGAAACAGTTTTTGACCACTTTATTTTCATTGACTTATTTTCAACTGTTTTAAACATATTTGTTTATATGTTGTGGCTTGTTGCAATATGAGAAGCACTAATACATTCAATATTGTTATAATTACTCCCATAAGTTGATATAAAATGGAAAAATAGTGAATATTGTGGGGGTGGGTCCCAAAATTTTCATTGATTTTATTTGTGCTCAATTTTTTTTTTTTTTGTCTGTTTCAGTTTGCTTGGCAGTTTTTATATTGAAAATTGTTCACGGTGTAGTTCAATAAAAAAATACTTCAGATAGCTCTAGGGTAGTGTGAACTTAATGCAGTCTGACAATATCAGCTAATCAGTGATACAATTATGGCCATGTGACCCTCAACACGGGGCAACTCATTTTATTTTTAACCCTTCAAACACTATGGCCCCAGAGCATTAGTAGCACCCTGGCGCAGGGCTCCCACTCGTTCAAATAACCGCCGGTATTCTCATAATGTATCAGAATAATGTATAGTTAATAATATATAGTAGACACAGGTAGACATATAATAGTAAATCAAGAGTACAGCCGGTATACTGTAAACAGAAGACCAAATTGGAGTTATCTTCCCTACACCAACGCAATGACGTTACGCTTACTGTGACCTCGTCTCCACGGTCACATGTCACTAAAGTGCACATCCGTGTATATGGATTTGGCACTTAATTGACCATCCGTGTTCAAACTCAAAGGGTTAAACATTATTTTAGGCCTAGTCCTAAGTTGTAATGCGAGGTCGGGTCGGTGGTCATGCAGGCATACATAAAGCTAATTCGTACACTGGTTCATATGCACATTTTCTTTGGAATTATTATAGGCTCTAGGCCTACTAGTTGATGCTGGTTGATGTCTGAAAAAAAGATAAATTTTATTTTGTGTAATTTTTTATTCTATTATAGGCCCTAACACTGGCCCTAGTTATTTGTTGTTGTCATTCCAGGGGATTCAACATATTTTTCATCTATTCACACAGATGAATAGGCTGGGTTATAAATTTACCGATATAATCACATTATATTCTACCTTTGTTGATTGCTTAGAGTTCAATTTAGTTGAGATTATCGCTGATTACTGCTGATTATCGCATAATTATCCGCCAAGAAAATATGTGTCTTGCACATGTTTGTAAACAGGAAGTAACCTATAATTTGGTCTTTCAAAGAAGGGACCAATATAGAGCGGTTGGTCGTTTTTACATAAAAGCTTTGGGGTTTTGGGGTGGGTGTCTAAAATTTTATGAAAAAAATTACGAATTTCCGGTTATGGTTCACGGTTTATTTCGCACAAGGCAATACAACAATTAAAACATAGTTACACACTATAAAATGGTGCTATCGGATAACATCGGTGAATTTAAAGAGAATTCGTTTTGACAGAATTGTTTGAGGTCTGTTCGATTCGCGTTATGTTATTGCGTATACAAAACCGACACATAAACGAACAAAAAGTTTAAATCGGCAATATAATAATTTGAGTCGGCGGTTTTAAAGCAGTTGGTCGGGACAAGCAGAAACCAACACTTTATTAAGTGTGGCCAAAAAGGAAGGCTTCTTGTTTGATATATTATAATCATTGTCTGGACATTGAAGACTGCATTTACTTACTCAACGCAGTTAAACAAAAGAGTCGACGTTGTGTCAACATTTTGTCACTGTTTGACTCGCAGGCGATATATTCCTAATTGATTTGTAACACTATAGCATGCATGGCTTATTGCTTAATACAGCCGTTGGCTAATTTTTGGTTTTATCTTTTGATTCGGGAGATTTCGTTTCCCGATCGGGAGCACAGGAGAAATGACACAAAATTGGGAGACTCCCGCCGAAATCGGGAAAGAAAACAGGTCTGGTACCAATACACAATAGTTTGAAGATAATTATTTATTAGCCAACTTAGCACAGCTTTTTATGGACTATAAAGAGTGTAATTTGAATTTCCCTGGTTGGCTTCTTTGATACCTGTGGTGTCCTTACACAGGGTTTCCGCTAGGCTGGTAGGGGTCCGTAAAACGGCCGCGATTTTGGTGCCCAAAAAATCAATAAAAGTGAGCTTCAATCAATATAAAAAGAATTGTTTTGTACAGGTCTGGTTGTATTTGGTTTCACTGAGAAATCACCAATGCCACAAACTGCAACATATCAAACAAATTGAAAGAGTCATTCCCTAAAACGAGGGAAATGATACATGCAAAAATTCCAAAGGTAGGGGTACAACAGCAAATACAAGCTAAACTTTCCATATCAAAAGTATGATTGTGGCATTAAAGACCATGTGGCCAACCGGGAGCGGGTTAACTGTGGAGTGTGCACAGACAGGATTGAACTTGATTTTGAGATATTTGTTTAGCTGTCGTCTGGTATGTACTGTACGATATATCAATCATCTCTTAATACATCCATATATTTTTGTCAAAATATTGTGAATTTAAATGGGAATGTCTTATCGTGTGCCTTGAAAATAACTTTCATAAATAGTAATTCCGCATCCAGAATTAGATTGATCTGATATAACCATGCCATCTATATTGGTGACCAGGGTTTTCTTTTGTTCATAGATAGTAAATTCAGTGAAATTTCTTAATATTTATAGAAATAATATGTAATCTGGTGTACCGCGTTGTGATTGTCAATTTACGGCAGGAATTTTATAGCCCGATACAACCGCCCAGAACTATTCTCTGGTGCAAGGAAACAGGTTTTTTTTAGCATGGATTTTCAAATTTTTCATATGAGGGCCAAACCATGTTGACTATCGTAGGTTCTGCGAACCCTACATTTTAACCCCAGTGGAAATCCTGCCTTGTGACACCGGCTGTCGTGCAGTCAACTCGTCCCAACATGAGGACGACTATATATATTTGTTGGGATTTAACCCGTAAACTTACTCATTGGAATCTAATTGCATGTTACTGTGCTCTCAGGTTTAATGATACATATATTTTCTCTGTTAATCTGTGTTAATAACAAGGTATTTTAATGGGTACTATTACTATTGGTGTGCATGAACAGGTTTGGTATAGGGGCGCACAAATGCCACATGCCTACTAGACATCTAAAATATTTTTGGTAGTGCAATTACTGCATGACTAAATTCACAAATGATTATTATCATTGTTAAGTATTATCAACCTGATAAGTTGCCTAATTTTTAGAAAGGGATGTGCCCAGTTTGAATGTTGGAGATTGGTCAAATTTTGGTATTTAGATATATATTTTATTTGTTTTGTTTTTTGGGAATTTTTTTGTCAATTTTGACAGCAAATTATTATTTATTGCACACCCAATGGCTTATTTGTGCGAAATATAGCAAAATACAGAAGAATTTAAATGTTCAATAAAAAAAATGTGTATTGTTCTTGAACAATACAAACCTATTACGTCAACAACGTCACTGGCGACGTCAACTTTAACAGAAAATGTCTTCGCTAAATTATGGGGTTATAGTCTACATTAAGCACATGTTTGTTCAATTAAATACAACAATATTGACCTAAATGTTGGTATGTTACAAGCTGCAATCTTAAGAGTGTGCAATAAACACAGAACAACACTTGTTTGTCTTGCCGCGAGGTAAAACTCGAACCTCCGGTTCTTGTTTTACCATCGCGTCACAACAAACTCATGCAATAACGTTAACCAGTTCACACACTTGTGTCGTTCTATCTATGTATTCAGTATATATAATCAAGATTGGTAAGTTATTATATCGAGCTTTTTGTTTTACAACAAGTTGCTTACCAACCAACAGACATTTCCATATGGAATTAACTATTTCCAGTTATATATAACTAGCTGAAACAGGCTCCCTTCTGGGAGGCTCATGAGCCTGTTTTCTCTTCGGGAGCGTTTATTCAGAGGCACAGGGGACACAGGCCCCTTTAATAGTGGGCTTTGCTCATATTCTGATATTTTGATCATTCTGATTTTAAAACAAAACCAAAAAAACAATTTTAACAAATTAAATGTTTTTTACCTTTTTTTTTTTAGATTGAACTGAACCCCTTGTTCAATTTAAATAAAAAAGGAATAATGTTTTTTAAAATAAAATTTTGAAAAATTAACCCCGTTATAACATCCGAGGGTACCCAAGTCACAACACCACATTGGTCTAGGGGTCCTGGAGAAAAATTGCGAACTGACAGATGTACGGACAGACAGATCCTACTCTTTTTATTGCTAGGTTTAACATAACATGATTGTATATACATGTTCATCAATGATAGCAATCATATTTATAGCGCATACTTTGAGCTTTGATTTCCAAAATAATCGGAGATTGTATTTAATATGAATATTCAGCTTTTTTGAATACTATCTTTTTATGATTTATCAAAGAGCTCAAAACACAAACTGTTGGTCAGTTTCGACAGTCTACCTTTTGAATATTTAAATATAAAGTCTGTCTTTCCAAATACCAGTTCAGTCCTCGAAATTGGCCCTGGCAATAAGCAATGTTGTGGCCAATTTCGAAATGATGTGGCAACATGGGGAATCTAACATGCAACAGCAATATTTGCTGTGGGACATTTTTTTCTGATTTTCAAGGGCTGCCAGTTACAACTACTAATGGTATATTCAAAACAGTTAGCTATAACAAGAATATAAACTCTAGTGCAGCTACACTGCATTGAGCTGCTTTATAAAATAGTCTTACCTGGTAAATATGACTTCATAAGTCTCATGCCTATTATTTTGTCCCCCGGAATTTACAGACAATGTATTTGAATTATATTTTCTTTGTAATTTTCACTTAGAAGAGACTCATGTATCTTGAAATTTTCACAGTACTATTTCACGCATCCTCTCATGCGCGCGATTAAAGGCACACATAGTGTTTGAGTTTTCAGTGATATATTTTACAATCTATATTTGTGTACACTATTGGAAAGTGAATCTTGTGCAATTTTAGTTTAAACAAATAATGTATATCACTCGGTGGACAAATTTAGGTTATAATTTAATGTGTGCAATTCAATTAAATTATCTTAATAGGCTATAAATTAGTAAAGACCAGTATCAGAATTTCTCTGTGATAGAGATATTTCCTGGATTTTTATACTTTATTCACTTCCTTATAAATGAGTATAATAAATGTTCAAACACTATGTGTAGGTATTAAAATGAACCTATAACCTTAAATCTTAGCATGTTGAGTGTCACTCACCTTTCATTAACATTTGTTTCTGTGCACAAAAATAACGGAATCAAAATTTCCCAGCAAAAATGACATACTCTCTTTACTATATCATATATATCACTATATCATGGAAAGATAACAAGTAGTAGTACTCATAATGGTTCTCCAGTGGAAAATCCATGATTCTCTTGGAATCTTTTCACTTCTGTAAGTGTTTCTGGAGCATATGAAGCTCATACATGTATATGAGTATATATTTGTCATCATGTTGCTATTTTGGGAATGTGATGAATGCAAAAAGATGCTAGGCCTAAAGTTAACCTTAAGGTTATTGGTCGTCAATCCTAACAACATGAAAGTGTTTTATGCTATAAATTAAAAACGTTTTGAGCATTATGAAACACTTCATTCAGGCCTGAGTCGTATTGCAATCTCCATTCTCAGTGTTCATCAGAACCAGAATTTTTTTTTAATAGCCAGTATATTAATTTTTTTCAAAATTGAATTATTTTTATAAGCATAGTTTCAAACAATGAGCTCTCATCACACTTCCTGTTCACTTGTATTTTCATTATATTAAGTTTTAACCCTTTCATGACCGGAGCTGTGCTGATACCCCATTAAAGATCCTGTGCCCGTGCATTACCTTATATATGCAAGTCTCCCTTAGGGAGAATGCGCTGGCTTACAAGGTCAAGGTAAATATTGTTAGGCCAATGCATTCTCTTATATATTCGAGGCTCCCTATGGGAGACTATCATATATAAGAAAATGCATTGGCACAGAGTTTTCACAAAATTTAAGGAATCTCCAGTCATGGAAGGATGACAATGCACCTTGCAACTTCTCTGGTTAATTAAAGGATTACAACCATTTAAATTTTCATTCATTTTCATTTATTACGATGTGTAAAGATCAAACTGATTATTCTGACAGAAATGTCATCAGATTGAGTTCATATAAATGCAATATATGTTTTGTTTCAATCCCAGCATTTTTTTCAGATATATATATATCTAAAATACCTATCCTTTCTTTGTAGACAGTATTTTCAGTTTTCGATGAATATCAGAATTATCTCTTGAGTGATGACAAAGTGTTGATTTTTTAAAGTGATGTGAAACACTCCAGTAGGGTGATCAAAGAGAAATTGAGAATAGTCTTGCTCAAAGTAGTTATTTGTTACGAATACTAATCCAAATTGACGATACATACTGTCATTCTTATATATTAATTAAATGCAATGACTCACGATGGTAAAATCATATGTGTTAGATTATCGCTGATAGATGCGTCCCCAATCAAGATGTAAATATTTACAATTGGGCGTAGTTCTGACGATGTTTTCTATGGAGTGATGTGGTCCATTTCTTTAAAATTTTCGGGGATGTTAGTAGAAAGCTACATTTTCCAGGTTGGCAAAGCGCCTGAGCACTAACTTATCAATTTAACGCACCCATATAAGTCCATAATATGTCTTTGAAGTGGCTGTGCCACAAATGATCAATCTTTTTGTCATCGACAATGATATAATTTGGAATCCATTTGAAAAGTGAAGACTATCTATTTAGTATGAGAATAACTTTTAGGTTAAAATGAGCTATGTTTAAAATGAGCTATGTTTAAAATGAGCTGTTTTAAATGAGCTATGTTTTAAACGAGCATATGATAGGTCACTTTGAATGATGTTTGTCAATGGAATGAATGTTGTTATTTTGTCAATCCACTACGCAGATATATTTATCCAAGCTACTAGTATACTGTGACTTATTGATTAATTAGACCCAGTTTGCTTCCTATTTGCCAGCCAGAGATATCGGTTGAGATACCTGTAAAGATGACATCCATCCCATACCTCTCCCACATCATGTTTTCATGAAATAGATGTATAAGTTTACCACAAGTATTTCCATCAATTGTTCATATTATTTATTGATTTAATATCGGTATGCTTGTAGGTTATTGGCCTTCATCTTAGTTTGTCATTTTCCATGATACAATGAGACTTGTTATGCCATCTGTAAGGAGCATATTATGCTCAAATACAATATTTTCAGAATATACGAGAGATGTGTTTTTTCATTTAAAACTTACAAGGCAAGCACTTGTTGAATATCAAAGGTACATATCTTTCATCAGCTTGAGGTCTGGAATGTTCTACTCTTTATGGTAGTAAAACACGGGACATTTTTTGCAAACTTTAATATTAAAGAAGATACATTGTTGCCACCAGGTCTGGGCTTGAACAAAATAAGTAAGTTCCCCCTGACATATTACACAGTATCTCAAGAACATTGAGGCCTATTTTCGGGAAATTTTACATGCGTATAGTGTATTAATTTTATTAAGACTGATGATGTGAACTAGTTTAATGTCGACCCACTGAGTGCTTGCATGCTTGAGTTAGCACTGTTTGTGTGGAGGTAGTACTCAATTCAAAAGTCACAAAACCATTATAAGAGTAGAAAGATCTTTTTCTGCACACAGCCCCTTTTCACAACAAGACTTGGAGGCAACATGCCCTCATTGTAATGGTAGAAACTGGATTCAATACCGTTGTCGATAAATGAAAATTTTATTGGCCAAATTAAAAAAAACTTACGCCAAATTAAATTCTCTGGGCGGTTCACAACTGATGACTAAAATATTTGTTTTAAACTTTATTTGTTACTCAAAATAAAAACATAATTAATACAACGCAAAAACAACTTTAAAAACATAATATTATACGAACATAGGTATGTTTTATGTCACACGTTGAAGACATATCAATTCATGTAAGTCAATATTAATTCAAAATACGACGAGATTTCATAGCTGACAATATGCAAAAACCATGGTGGTTATCGATTTCAGAAATGATGGCTGGGCCATCAATGCAAGCAATGAAACTAACATTGTATATAATAATACTCACATAAATCCTCTTAACCATGTGCAATAACTCTATATGGCTGACACCATGGTCGCCAACTAATAAAGTAATGAGCTGTGTTAGTTGTCATCACTATTTTCGCGGAGATTAAAACAAATGTTGCTTATTAACGTGAGATGATAACTGTTGAATATCTATTGTATTCAAACCTTTTATGATGTGAAGCCAGATTGTTACTAGCAGGGGTCAATTTATTTGTTTTAATTTGTATAGCATTTTGCAACACTGGGTAGATTTTGTATAGCATTCCCTACCAATACATGTATTTTCATTATAAATTGGTTAGCAGAAATTGGAAATCGCATCGCAAATTGCTATGCAAATCCAGTTAAATCAAGCCCTGGTTATTAGACAGAGGCAGTTTATGACACATTAGTTTACATAACCGACATGGCACTGCTCCCGTGCACAGCCAATTATGGGACAATGTACTTACGTATTTTATTTTGCAGACAGCCTAATCAACAAATAATAATATAGCCAGTGTATAGATTAAGCGTTTTGACGATATTGTTTTAAATCCAATATTAATTGTGCTCACTGATAACAACTCTCTTCAAAGCATATATAAACAAAAAACACTGATTAGATGTCAAAGATTTGTGTAATGTCCCCTTTGTACAGCCGTCACCATTCAGTCAACGCTCCCATTACAAAATAAATTTGGGTTTTCATGGTATGGTATTTCCAAAGTACGAAACATGCATGTTCAAAAGCGGCAATAGTTTCGGCACTGTCGATCTATTCAGCGCTTTTGAATTAGCTTTCTGTCTCCATTTGGGATAAAAAAAAAGGTTTGGCCTCCATTTGGGATAAAACACAAAGTTTGGCCAAATGAAATTTTTACTGGCCAATTTCGAAAAAAAAATTGTCATTGGCCAGTTTGCCCACCGTCATTATCCAATCTTTTGTAGTCTGCCAGCTCCCTGTGACAAGTCACCGAGGAGAGGTCCAGTTCAGTAATGCTCTAATTAATCGACTTCATAACCACAGCAGAATTATGGGTAACTTTTCAGGATTTAGTCGGAAATATGGCTTGTTGCCATTCATCGGAAAGCTCCTCTCGGCGAAATCTTTCCGATGAATGGCAACAAGCCATATTTCCAACTAAATCCTGAAAAGTTACCCATAATTCTGCTGTGGTTAAGAAGTCGATTAATTAGAGCATTACTGTATATATGAACATGTTCCCTCTTAGTGAATCCAGTGATTTTTGGAAAGTTGACTCTTCGAATTCAATTTGTGTCCATTCAATCATGTATCCACTCAACATATCATTACTTATAAGATATGGTGGTCACATATATAAGAGATAATTTTCCCAAATTGATTACCACATATGTAGATATCCTCGAAAATATCCAGAGGAACTTACTTTTTTGAGGTGTTTTGTGTTAGGAGAGGCATATGTTGGATCTTAGTTATACACCAGTATCTATCACAGCTGATATCACATGCTGGCATTGATACAGCAAACTTAATAGTGTGTTTTTTTTCACATTTTGAGTATTTCTTGTCAGTAGTCACTTATGAAAATCTATTGTTTTGTCAAAACCTGAGTCATAGTTGATTAGCAAGAGTCTTGTGCATCTGGTAAGCCTGTGAACTTAGTTGCTATTTCTGCATTAATACCAATAAACATACAAATCGCAGATCGATTCATTTAATATTGTGTTTGGCACCTTGGTGCTTATTTGTTATTCTGGTAAAATACATGAAACTAACTACCTTACTTGTATTTTAATTTGCACAGTACTATAGGTTTTCCCAAACCACAGGAAAATAAGAGGGCTATATTGATGAATTATTATGGAAGGTTCGACTGAATAGAAAATTAGGCCTCCTTGTACGCTATATTTACATGCGGGCAACTCAACAACAGAATCATTACTCGTATGTGTGACATGTATAGCAACAAATCATGGTAACATCATCAATGTTAAAATACATGTAAGAAATAGACATGTTCCAGGCTGAAGGTGCACGAATGCACATCCCCCAATGCACAATGCTGGAGTGACACCGTGATCAAACAGCCTGAGTTAGTTATGTCAATACAACCCGCAGCCAAGTGTTTTTCTGAAGTCAGCTGTCTATATGCTGTTGTGGTTTTTCTTCTTTCAAGTTCATTTCTATAACTATTTGATTATCAGAATAATTATTTGGAGCATATAAACACCAATCTTCACAAAAAAATTATGACACAGTCAGGGATGGATCCAGGGATTTTTTGGGGACACCTGTTTTGGGACCATGATATGCCGAAGGCATATCCCAAGGGCCGTAGGCCCGAGATGGGGGTAGGTACGCGGAGGGGTCGCCCCCTCCCTTATGTGCAGCATTAAAGATCCTGCATAAGAAAATGCACTGGCTTACAAGGTCAAGATAAAGGCCAATGTAATATCTTATATATGCAAGGCTCCTTAGATGGGAGACTCTCATTTATATAAGAGAATGCATTGGCACAGGATTTTTGCAAAATTTCAAGAAGCCCCAGTCATGAAAGGGTTAAAATATTTCTCACTGGACACTTGTTTAAGCAAATAAAGGCTCTATATCAACTGTATATTGATGATTTGAATTGTATGTTGTTGAATTATAATAGAAGATTTCCTTCAAAATATAGAAAATTCAGCTTTAATAAAACTATCCACTTGCAATTTGGGGACATTTAGGCCACCAGAGTTTGGGCGCCCAAACCTGTAACAGGTATCAAAAGAGCCCTGGATCCTTCCCTGGACACAGTTATGTCTTACATGATGTTTAATGTACACATGTATCTTCACGAAAATATTTTTGTCAGATTTTATTTCGCGAAATTGCTAAATTAAATATGAGTAAGGTTGGCATTTAGTTTGAATTTTCAAAGATATTTTGGAACCTGGGTGACATTACATCACATGCTTTTTTTAACCCAATGTCAATGTACTATAGAAAAGTAAGTGGATGTAATTACTGTCTTGAACAGATATCTTTTCTAACATAGATTGAAGGCCACGATTTATAATTTGCCTTACCATAAGGTATAGTAAAGTGTGATAACCCTGACAACATCTTTCCTTCTGATGTGTAGCTTTGTTTGTGATATCTTGTAGAAACTTCTGACATATTTGTCTTGATGACAAATGCATTTTAGGATATGCATTGGTGTTTGTTATTTTACATCATTCAGTGTTTAGTTCTAATTTTTGTAGTCACCACAGTCAGATTTCATTTATTTATTAACCCTTTCATGATGGGAGCTGCGCTGGTGCAGCATTAAATATTATGTACATGTACCAGTGCATTCTCTTATATATAAGATAATGCACTGGCTTACAAGGTCATGGTAAATATTGTTAGACCAATGTATTCTCTTATGGGAGATTCACATATAAAAGATAATGCATTGGCACAGGGTTTTCGCAAAATTTCAGGAAGCTCCAGTCATGGAAGGGTGATTGAATAAATGAATAATATTCTCACTAACTAAGTGGAACAATGATTTCTATGGTCCTTGATGTAAAACTTTTCAATAGATACTGGTAAACAACAGCTAATTAGATGTCAAGGCATTCGAATTTGGTTCATGCAAAATAACATAACAGTCTTTAAAACCACTTTCATCAACAAGTACATGAAAATATAGATTGACTTTGTTCCTATTTTCATTATTAATAACTCTTCATTAATGAAATTTTACATGTCAAACCCATTTGTTATGTAAACATTACTATTACAGTGGAATTACCAATAACAGTCCAAGTTGTCCAATAAGATACAAAGTTTAATCAAAACCTGTGCTATTAAAACATTGCAAAATGTCAGTATTCTAAAAATCATAATCAGACTAAAATATTTGATATTTCTAAACATTTAGAAATGTTTGTTGACAAATCACTGTAACACTTTTGTTTACATAAAACAATGGTTTCAACACATGAAATTTCATTATTGGAGAACTATCGATAATGAATATAAAACAAAGTTTATCTATTTCTCCATATTATTCTTGGTGGTGATGTTTTGTATCCTTATATTCATTATTGACAGTTCTCCAATAACGAAATTTCAAAGTTCAAATATTTTAGTCTGAATATGATTTTCAGAATATTTTTCAATGCTTTTTACCTTTTCCAATGTTACCGTCAAGTTTTGATTAAACTTTGGTTTCTAATTGGACTTTGAATGGTAATACCAATGTAACAGTAATGTTTATATAACAATTGTTTCAATACGCAAAATAACGAAAATAAGAACAAAGTTATCTATTTTACATGTACTTGTTGATAGTTGTTTTGCAGACTTCTATATAATTTATTTCGCGAGTGCCCTATGTCCCTTTAACCAGGGGTGGGAACTTTGTCCTTGCCAGCATTGATATCAGCTGATTTCTCTGGTTGGAAAAGATGAAGGAAACACTGTCTATTGGAACAATAGAATTTGGGATTAAATTTTGAATTCCAGCCACCCAAGACCTGTAATCTTAGCTCATTGAACTTTTTTTCTGGAAGAATGATTGTTTGTCTGATTGAGAGTGTATGAGTGAGAGTAGTAATTTATACAGATGTGTATGAAATATGTTGACTGTAAGTTTTGTAGATAAGATTCACCTATTGTACAAACTGTAGATAGAACTGCATAATTAAACTTATAAATGTGTTACTTTGACATCACTTTATTGGTGACCTGATTGGGTGACCTTTTGTTTTCCCAGATTGTTATATTGCCCCCACCCCTCCCAACTTTTGAACAAATGGGGTTATACAGATTAAAGTTATATACATCCATCCCTCTGTCGATCCACCTCTAGCCGTCCCATCAACTGACCACCATAATCGTCATAATATAAAAACGGAAGGAGTCGTGATGACTCTTAAGTCCCTGTGCATACAATATCTGTGTATATTAATCAATATATATGTATACTGGCTGCAACAGACTCCCTTCAGGAGCCTTTATTCAGCGGTGCAGGGGCCTGTGGCCTTTGTACACTTTTTGATCTTTTAAACATTTTGTTTGATTTTTTAAATAATCTATTTCTTTAAAAAACAAAATATAGTTGAATTTCATTTTTGATTATTCAATTTAACACAATAAAAAACATTTTAATTAATTTTTAATTTTAATTAAATTGTTTTCTTTTTTAAATCAGAATTTGGAAAAACTAATGCCGTTACCCTGAGTCACCACACCAAATTTGGTTGAAATCGGTCATGGGGTCTGGGAGAAAAATGGCAGACGGATGGACAAACAGAAAGATCCTACTATTTTATATATATAGATGAACCAATATAGCTCAAATGTTCAATGCAAATCAGTACAGTACTAAATTGATGTGGAATCCAATAATCACTTGATTTGTCTAATATTGTTACATCAACGAGATGGTTCCATACTACACACTGAGAGAAAAAGTTCTTGAAATAATGTTTCATGATCAGTTTGTAAGATGACTTCTGGTGGATGCCTGGGTTGCTTCAGTAAATAGTAGGTCCATGTTCACATAATCAAAACCTTTGAATATTTTGAATACTTCCATGAGATCCGCTCACAAACTTCTGTACTTGAGGGATGGGGTGTTCATTTTGGTGCCTAAAGAAAGCTTCATAATCTCCCAAGACGGACAGTAGTTTCATACCGTAGCATAATCATATTTAGCTCTGAATGGTATGGAATGTGGAATAAAATTACAAACAACTGAATAGGATTTTGAATAACATGGAATTCTTTAATTTTGACTGTTTTGACATGTAAACTATTTAACCCATCACGAACTGATTAGATGTGCTCCGAATGTTAAACGGCGGTGTGGACAAATGGCTATTCTATCATGAAATACACAATTGTTATAGATGGATCAGTACCACACAACCAGGGACACTTCACAAAAAGCGGCTGGCATATAATTTTATGACCCCCTATCCAATTTGAAGACTAGAACACACCATGATCTGGAACCAGAGACGTGGCGATTGGGGGTTTGGGTGGTGTCTCACCCCCCTCCCCCCACTTTGGTAAAAAAAATTCAACAGTTGGAAATTTCATACCTGCCAAAACAATAGTTGGAAATTTCACACCAACATTAAGTTGAAAATGTTCTTGTAGTTTGATTTTCAGACCATTTATTGTGAGGAATAAATTGTTTTTTGACCAATATTTGCATATTTTTGGTAAAAAGTTTGGACTGAAATGGTTATCAGTCGGAAATTTTCCAACCTTATAGGAGGGTGACAGGTTGGAAATTTCCAACACTTGGAAAGCTTGGTCCCTCCCCAGTGGCCAGTCAAAAAACTGCTAGTTAATTTAAGAAAACAATATTGTCATACATTTGGTCAACATTGGAATTGTTTGAAATATCCAACTCGAGGAAGGCTTGAGGCTAGTCTAGTTGCTAGGATTTTGCGATTTTCTTATTCAGATTTCAAAATTTTCATACACCGAGCCGAACCATGGTCGGCCTGGTGTGTCATTGTCCATCCCCCCATGGCCAATACAAACTGCTAATTAGTTTAACAAAACAATATTTTACTACATTTGGTAAAACTTGTGGACTGAAATGGTCATCAGTTGGAGAGTTTTTCAACCTGAGGGGGAGTATGAGGTTTGAAATTTCCAACACTATATAGGAAAGCTTCAGTTGAGGCCAGTCTAGATGCTGGGATTTAATATTTTCTTTTATAGTTTTCAAAATGTTCTGACACCGGGCCGAACAACCATGGTCAGCCCGGTGTCCCTGTCCAGGTCTTTTGTCCGTAGCCATAAATTTGTCTGGAGAGACCATTAGATGTTAGGATTTATGCAATTGTTTAAAATATCTGAATTTTCATACCTGCAATATAGAACCATGGTTTATGAATATTTAGGATATTAGGCCTGAGCACTGAGGTACAAGGGGTGGTGCAATTGGAATTATGAGTTACTGTTTGACGGCCTATGCCCCAGCTGGCTGACAAAGCCAATAAGATAGAAACATTGAACATGAAAGCAAAATCTAACTGGGAAAAGAACATTATGAATAATCAATAAAGACACCACCTGTGAATGCTAAAGATGGGGACATGGCTGATATAAGCATCCTGCTTTCTGCCAAATCCCATTCTCTAATAAAATTGTCTTTATGTTATATTTGTACCATTATCTTGTTAATTCATGTGCATGATTTAGAGAATAAATATGTTTACAGCAAATGCAATTATGCAAAACTTGTCTTTGGTGTAATTCTGATTCAAGGGGTGGGGTGCAGTTGGAATTTCCGAAGGTGGACACCCCCCTAACGGAAACCCTCTAGCAACGTCCCTATCTGGAACGTTATCTTCTCAATATTAACTGAATATATGGACAATGGGTAGCAGGCCCGTAATTATGGGGGTGTAGGGTGTGACACACCCCCCCCCCCCAATACCCAGGTAGTGCTTCCGTCGGCCAGATACATTGTATCTTTGCACTGTGTTGGAACTGTTACATCGGAAGTCGTTCTATCGCCGGTATTGTGATGGTTCTTGCCTGATTTGTTACGGTTCCTGACGATTGAAAATAATCATTTTTGTGACAAAATCACCCATAATTATAGATATCTTGAATTTATTATACTTTCCTGAATGAACAGAGGCTGCATAAGTGGCGTGTTATTGAAACCTGAACTCTAGACCACAATTAAGCGAGTTAACGCGTAAATATCAACATGTTATCACTGAAAATCAATTAGCCACGTGGACGCAATTTCTTTGTTTTTCGTGGCGAAAACAATATGAAACGCATTCTGAAGACAAACACTGACTATAAAGTATACCCGTGTTATTCTTTTATAAAATAGCTGAGAAAGTATCCCGATATAGGGGTTGCTAATTGGGAGCTGTGACCTCGTAATCAACACGGGTGCGTGTTACGATTCTATTTCAAACCAATCATGCCTGTGACGGTCTGTACATGAGATTTATTCGAACGATTTCTGCACTTTGGTCCGAAAATCGTCTTGTGTATCTGACATTTTAAACCAGATAATGAATGTAGCCTATGTAATTTGCGTAATAGAACAGGTATATTAAGAAATAACACAATAAATACCTAATACGGGAGATTCAGTGACATTAATAGGCAGAAATAAAATATTGAAAGTCCCGAAGAGTATAGTATCATAATAATGCCCGCCTATATAAATGACCAATGGTAATATAAATCTACTCTCATGAGAATATGAAATGTTATATTCATTAACTTAATCTGTGCATTATTGAAAGATCCAGGTGTGACAATATTTCAATGCCAGCGCCATCATATTTCCTCCTCTGAGGGACATTTACACATGTTTTCGCCCAGAAATGAATATAACTTATGAAATCGCGTTCAACTGAATCATTAATAGGTTATGACGTGACTGTGTGTGGGGGGGGGGGGGGGGGTGATTAATTGGTGTCTATCCCCAACTTTGGTCAAAATGTTCAACAGTTACAAATTTCTTATCTTACAATAGATTAGTTTGAAATTTAACCAACAATATGTTGAAATTGTTCTCTTAGTTTGATTTGACAACAATTTAATAGTGGGGAATTTGTCGTTTTTAGACCAACATTGGCATATTTTCCTACACTTTAAACATGTAATCAACCATATTTGACATATCCAAATGGACACCTCTTCTTTAGAGTTGATCCAAAACTCATGATGTGTGGGGAGCAGGTGTGATCTAGTTTTATATATCATTGGATGGACAAAGAATCTAATTCCATTTAATTAATATGCTTGCAAAAATAAATTATCTCTCTCTCTCTCTCTCTCGGTCGGATCGGTCGAGCAGTTTTTCGAGTCTATAACACAAATACATACATACAGACAGAAGTTCCAAAACATATAATAGATCAAATACAAGACAGATAACTCTACATATCCCGTCTACGCTCACGCCTTCCGAAGTCCAGCGCTATGAAATTTCACTATTGTTAACCGGCTATTGACTCATGGAAATGTAGGGCCTGCAAAACGCGTTATTTTTCAAACTAGCTGGCGACTTTGTGAATTTTGATAGGCGTAACACAGGTTATTGAATAAGCGTAGAAAGGCAGTGTAATTCATAGAAATTAATAACAAGTGGTGCAAATTTCAACTTAATGCATAGTCTTTTGTGTTTATCTTTGTATACTTTCACAAAATTGGCAGTTTGAACAATGTATACCATGGCAAATATTAGCCATAGTTTTACCCGTCTAGAACGAGTAAATGGGGAGAGAACCGACTCGATCGGGAGAGAACCCAAACAATTATCAAAATTCGTGGTTGTCGTTGTTATGACTCACACAATGAAAGTTTCGTTATTAACACGCTCATTGGTGCCACAGATTGCGATGGGATTGAAAAAAACTAATCGAATTATCACCTAGATGCCTCAAAATTGCGTTTTAACTGTCAAAAAGTCGTGAAAATTTTTAATTTCGATCATCAGGAACCGTCACAAATCAGTCAAGAACCACCACAAATCGGCGATAGAACGATTTCCGATGTAACAGTTCCTACACAGTGGAAAATAGTTGGAATATAATTTTTGCCAGTTTTATTTTCTCGATAATTGGACGCTACTTTGTCCTAATTAAGCTGAAGGGGTCACTCTCACCAAAAAAAGTGCTGAAGGGTACACAGGGTTTGAAAATGTGCTGAAGGGTACACAGGGTTTGTGATCGGCACGAACGCCATTACTTAAATTGTGTTTATGAAAGTCTGGCGCCCATTAGCAGTTTGTTTTCAGTACGTTTTGATATTCATTGAAACGTAAAAATTATTCTCTAACAGAAATCATTACAGATAGGAAGACTGAATGTCCTTTAGAATGACATTTCAAACCCTGTGTACCCTTCAGCACATTTTGAAAATCCTGTGTACCCTTCAGCACTTTTTTTGGTGAGAGTGACCCCTTCAGCCCTAATTAAGCCACATCATGCAGACACTGTAGTTCATTTTCAATTTCGGGTACACCCGCGAATGCAAATTATTCATTTACCGTAAAATGACCCATATATTTAAGATCGATATTTTCTTATATAATGCGATAATCAACCGGGACATTTTTTCGTTACTATTTTAAGAATGTTTTATGTAGTTATCACATATTACGCTCCGAACGAACGCAAGCGGTAAAATTTATCAAATTGATTGTACGTATATATTATACCAGAATATTCGAAATAAAATCAATATTAACTGATAGAAGCGTTTCCAAACAGGGGTCTTCGGTTCATATTTATTATTTTGTACCATATGGAATGCATGCACACTATAATAAAAAAAATCCCAATTAAAACCAAATACCAACCTAGAACCAATGAGTTTTGTTCCACTCTTCCTTGGTTCCATGCTAAGTTTGGTTTCTCATAGAACCAAATAAGATCGATTCGAATAGTTTGTGTTGGAAGACGACCTAGCTTAAATGTCCTAGCCTAAACGTCAACAACATGTCCACGCTTAAATTTGCATATATGGAATTAAGATGATTTAGGGAAGTCTATATCAAGCGTCATTCCTTTGAAATAATAATAATGCAATAAGCATGGACTATTTTCACTTCGTAGTTAGACTATAATCATTGAATTGCTAGCGGGGGGTAACTCTATTTCATCACCACAAATAGGAGAAACAATTAAAGTACAGAACAATAACTTTGTAAATATAATTCGACATTTCCTTCAGACATCAGAACGTTTTCGGTGTCTATTCGGCGACCAACATCGTGTGATATAAATTTTAAACATATTATAACGTTATTTACGAACCTATAATAGAACATTCCGAAACCATGCGTGCACGCGCACAACACATCAAACGTGCTTATAATTGTAGCATATTATAGTATCGATCAACAGACATGTGAGGACCACTCGGTCCTTCCGAAAATTCCCCACATACTAATTCACATGTTTGAATATTATTTCCACAGCACTCAATATTTTTTTCTAGAAGGCATTTAGTGAACCAAATGGGGAACCCAAAGAACGATGTGGTCCCGATTTCTGGTTCTTTAAAGGAGCTCAGATTGGTTCTCGGGACCCTCAGGACAAAATATATCATAAACAAGTAATTTGGTTCCATGTGGAATTTTGTTTTTATTTTGTATGTTTGGTACTTCATTTGGTTCTTTTTGCTTGTTCTTCGCGCGTATTTTGGTTCTTCGCGATGAACCAAAATATGTAGCTATATATATGTTGGGACAGTTGGGTTCTTCGTTCGGTTCTCCTATTGGGACAAACCTGGAAACCAGTTTTGGTTCTCCGGAGAACCAAATTTTCTATGTGTGCAGGAAACGATAAAACTTGTTATAGGAAGAGATAGACCATCTTTAAAATTAACTCGCGCAGCTACATAATTAAAGGCCCATATAGTTAGGCTACTTGAGACACATGGTGACACAATTAAAGCTATATATAGGCCCGACATATAGCATATACACAGCATGATATGTTTATAGCCGACATATAGTCTACTCCAGAACAGGCCGCCCGATAATAGTGCACGAATCAGAGAGAAATGGGTCAACTCTATGTAGGTCTACCCTTGCGATTTGTCAATTTAATTCGCAAACCGTTTGCCGTACATGAACATAATTATACCATACAGCTATGAACGGGCTAAGTATGTCAAGCATATAACACGTCGAGCAATACAGCTAGACTGTGACTGGTGTAATCTTATGTAACTTGTAAGCTATCGACATGCAGTCCGTCCAGTATTAAGCCCATATAATATGTAGGTCTCCATATGCACATCACCGACATTCTGTATTACCAATAAGCAGGACATGCATGTCGCTGTGCAATTTCGGGTCAGGTCAAAAGTTTGAAATCAGCCAGGCGTTCATTGTCAACGCCATCAATACCGGTGGTGTCGGCCTTTACTGGTGCTGTGTATGTTGATTCAACGAGATCAGTGACCCATGCAAGAACGCGGCTTATGCTCGTCGAGATAGCGAATACGTCCCGCGCGCCGCGTAGTTACCTGCCCATTGCAGTTCACTCGTGACACGATAAAAATAAACTTCCCCCAAGCTGTGCTCGTGACTTGAGAGCCCGTGACGTCACGTATGCGAGATCAAACGTGTACCCATTTCAGAGAGGTCAACCCGAGTTTGTGAATTTTTACGGTAAATAATTTTCGTTTTAACTTGCGATCGGTGTGAAATTGTGTTCCAATATCCAGATAAGTATTGTGTACGCACATCAGGTTGATAATTTTGCAATGATATAGGGTAATTTCGTTGTTTTGTTAGCCTGATTTGGATATAAATAACGGGCACCTGTTTGTCGTTCAGTGGGCGGTTCTTAGGGCATATTTACACGTTCGCATTTTAGTGACAACAGCGTTTCTTTTCGAACTAGGTTGATTTAGTAATTGATGTCTTTAGTGATATTAAACATTTGCAGACTAGAAAATTAGATGTTTGTGCAGAGATTTGAAATTGAATATGTTTAATTTTGCTAACTTTGTTAAATTTTATATAATAATTTAAATACATATGTATTTGTGCATATAAAGAACTTTTTATAGATAGGGTTTTTTTTTTTTAAATTTCAGATGTTTATACAGAGACTTGAAATTTAATCAGTTTTAATGGCTACCAATATTTATTGCATTTATTTAACATTTAATTTAATTCATACACAGCATATGTGGGCCTATGTATATCGATACATGGCCATTTCGATAAGAAATGTGAATTTGTTCACGCTCACTGAAGCAAGCACATTTGAAGCAAATGAACACTAATACTGAGTCCGTGCCTTCATAAATATATATATATATTATATTTACATATAGAGAACAATTGTTGCATGAATTTTTTTTATAAGTACTTGTATCTAATAGTACTTTAGTATATGATAGTATATTAGTATAATATGTAATTATTATTATGTATAATGCTAAATGCTTATGGACATATGATATATGTTGTGTCACTTAACATGCACATCCTGAATTCAACTATAATAGTTAAATATAACTTCTAGTTTAATATGGCTATAGCCAATTCACAAATTAGATAACAGAGGCATTATAAACTAAGATCAAATAATATCATTATAGTTGAAAAATTATGTTTTGAGTTAAAGCAGTCATGTGCAACATATGTTGCACAACAAAACTTTAATATCTGGATCGTGGAGAATATATTATTTTTGTATATAGACATATTCAACTATAATAGTTAATATAAGAGTTGAATTCAGGATATGCCAGACCTGATTAATGTTTCACTGTCAATTTCAGTGTCATTCAGATTTGAGATGTAATTATCTACACATTTAATAATAATATTATTTAATAAATTCAGAATATTTTTACATGGTCTACAATTTAAAAAGTAAAACTAAAAAAAAAGTTATATAAATATGTTTAAATGGTTAACCTGGTTAAATTAATTTTTTTACATACACATATAAGCAGGACTTTAATTTCGAAACAATTTTCAATTTGGCAGTATATCCATTAATAATATTATAGGGCTGCAGGGGTTATCAAAAATGTCTAAAAAAATCATTGAAAGGTGCATTATTTGTGAACCCACATACGTTGGTATTACTACAATATTTGTCCCCCGACGTTTCCGTCGGAGGACTATAGAAATGACCCTCGTCCGTCCGTGCGTCCGTCTGTCCGTCCGTGTGTCCGTCCGTCCGTGCGTCCGAGATTGGGTACCTTCATGGTGTAATCAACTCCTACAGTTTTAAACGTAGAGATTTGAAACTCTGGGATATTGTTCCTAACATGTTGGTGATTTGCAACATCTATATAGCTAATCAAAAATATAATATTTTCCATATTTTTGGGGGGGTTTTCGACTTAGAAAATTTGGAACATTTTTGCCTTTTGGATGAGATTGGGTACCTTCATGGTGTAATCAACTTCTCCTACAGTTTTAAATATAGAGATTTGAAACTCTGGGATATTGTTCCTAACATGTTGGTGATTTGCAACATCTATATAGCTAATAAAAAATATAATTTTTTCCATATTTTCGGGGGGTTTTTCGACTTAGAAAATTTGGAACATTTTTGCCTTTTGGGTGAGATTGGGTACCTTCATGGTGTAATCAACTTCTCCTACAGTTTTAAATGTAGAGATTTGAAACTCTGGGATATTGTTCCTAACATGTTGGTGATTTGCAACATCTATATAGCTAATAAAAAATATCATTTTTTCCATATTTTCGGGGGGTTTTCGACTTAGAAAATTTGGAACATTTTTGCCTTTTGGATGAGATTGGGTACCTTCATGGTGTAATCAACTCCTCCTACAGTTTTAAACGTAGAGATTTGAAACTCTGGGATATTGTTCCTAACATGTTGGTGATTTGCAACATCTATATAGCTAATCAAAAATATAATTTTTTCCATATTTTTGGGGGGGTTTTCGACTTAGAAAATTTGGAACATTTTTGCCTTTTGGATGAGATTGGGTACCTTCATGGTGTAATCAACTTCTCCTACAGTTTTAAATGTAGAGATTTGAAACTCTGGGATATTGTTCCTAACATGTTGGTGATTTGCAACATCTATATAGCTAATAAAAAATATCATTTTTTCCATATTTTCGGGGGGTTTTTCGACTTAGAAAATTTGGAACATTTTTGCCTTTTGGATGAGATTGGGTACCTTCATGGTGTAATCAACTTCTCCTACAGTTTTAAATGTAGAGATTTGAAACTCTGGGATATTGTTCCTAACATGTTGGTGATTTGCAACATCTATATAGCTAATAAAAAATATCATTTTTTCCATATTTTCGGGGGGTTTTCGACTTAGAAAATTTGGAACATTTTTGCCTTTTGGATGAGATTGGGTACCTTCATGGTGTAATCAACTCCTCCTACAGTTTTAAACGTAGAGATTTGAAACTCTGGGATATTGTTCCTAACATGTTGGTGATTTGCAACATCTATATAGCTAATCAAAAATATAATTTTTTCCATATTTTTGGGGGGGTTTTCGACTTAGAAAATTTGGAACATTTTTGCCTTTTGGATGAGATTGGGTACCTTCATGGTGTAATCAACTTCTCCTACAGTTTTAAATGTAGAGATTTGAAACTCTGGGATATTGTTCCTAACATGTTGGTGATTTGCAACATCTATATAGCTAATAAAAAATATCATTTTTTCCATATTTTCGGGGGGTTTTTCGACTTAGAAAATTTGGAACATTTTTGCCTTTTGGATGAGATTGGGTACCTTCATGGTGTAATCAACTTCTCCTACAGTTTTAAATGTAGAGATTTGAAACTCTGGGATATTGTTCCTAACATGTTGGTGATTTGCAACATCTATATAGCTAATATTTTTTTTATGGAGTTATTAACCCTTTTCGACTTAGAAAATTTCAACATTTTATAAAATTTCTTTAACAAAGCGGCATCGACTTGCCATGTTGTCGGGGGACACTGTGGTCTGCTGACCTTTTATTATTAGTTGTGATGGCAATAATGGCTGGATTACCCAATACCAAGGTTTCCACTAGAGTATACATGTAGATCATGCAATGAATCTCTACTCTGGCTGCATGCCATATGAGATCATATTTCACAACTTCAAAACCTTGTAATTTTTTTGATGTTCTGACCTGTTCTGATGGAGAACTTTATAACTTTGTCAAACAAACGATGCAGGGAATAAACTTCTTTGCTACTGCCTGTAATACCTGTTCTTTATTAAAGGTACTCAATCTGATTCAATGGTCCCCATATCATCCGATTCCAACAACAACATTTTTTTGAAATGCCGCTTCAGCTATCAGAATCGAGTAATTGCCCAAAAATAATGCTAACCACAGGCAACTATGGTATAAAATAGCCCAAAACCTATTTTTTATCAACATTTTGTTCAAGGAAATTTTGCCTGTTTGTCAAATATCTGACACAAAAAAGCCACTTGATTTTAGAGTTGTCCGTTTTCATCCGCAATTTGGTCAGAGACCATATGGACTGTATACTGGGCCACTTAAAATTATCGGTGGTGAA
Organism: Siphonodentalium dalli; assembly: GCA_032622095.1. Lineage (NCBI taxonomy): Eukaryota > Metazoa > Mollusca > Scaphopoda > Gadilida > Siphonodentaliidae > Siphonodentalium > Siphonodentalium dalli. Next base: position 60,293,574 of record CP136067.1, read on the forward strand.
AAATAATAGATTTCAAACATTGATTATTTTGTTCACTCTGAGCTTTGATGGGTGGGTTCCTCAACTCGAATCAAATATTTTTTACCCCTGAAGCCAGGGAAATAGTAGTTTGATGGCATTAATTCTGATTATGCATCTTTAGTCAATTTCACAGTAGGGACTGGTAGTCTCGAGATTGCGTAATTTAAGCGACTTTTATTAATGAATTACCCGGGAGAAATTCCATGATTGTAAGTGACGCAAAGCAAAACTGGCTCACAAAAGTTGCCTAAATCATGGAATCTCGACCTGAGACTTTCAATTACTGTGAAAATAGAAATACATTATTAAGGAACAGGTATTTACTAAGAAATATATTACCTATGTTGTTTATTCAATGTTATAAAGTTCCCTGTCAGAACATCAAAAACTTCCCAGGTTTTGAATTGGTGGAGTATGATCTCTATGGGCATAGCCAGAGAAGAGATTAATGACATCTATCGCTAGGGTGGCAATGAATGTGTCCCTTTTAGTAGGGTTTCCATGAGGGCTTGGGGGACACATATAGCTGCTGGGGAAATTCTCAGTCCATCAACAAACTGTATGATCTATTAGTATTTACCGATAGTAGAAATTAAAAACACGAGTTCCTAATGTCTATGATAATATAAGTAGATAAGTTAAGGAATCGTAATTGTGTTTTATTTTTTAACAATTTGAAGGGTTATTAAACTTAAAGTAATGTAAGGGTGTGGTCATTTAGCTCTGCATATAACAAGATAACCATTGATACCATAAATTTTATGAAGTGTACCGACAATTTTATGTATCGCCACCAACAAGGGTGGAGAAAGTATCTCCGTCTTGACTAATATTACATTCAAGAAAACATGTTATACTATGAACCATTCCTGATACCCTTCAGTGGGTATTATCTGGACCTCGTCTACATAATCATATTAAAATAAGAACCATGCAGTCAGAACAGTGTGTTCTTTGACAATGTTTATTACCAGGCAGAATAAACCACGTGGCTTTTAGCGATGTCTGGCGAAGAAACCTCTTCGTCTGACTCCGATTCCGACAATTTCCAACATTTGAATAACTTGTCATATCATGTCCTATGACTGTCACGTTATTGCCTAGAGAAATGCATGGTGACACCAAAGTGTTAGCAACTAACTCTCCGAATTATCGATTGGAAGTACCCTCTCGTTGACAATTTAATTTTGTGTCTGTTTATTTTGGATGTTACAGGGTGTAAACATCTTATTTAACCCTTTCAGTGCCAGGGGCCGATCTCATCGGCCCTAATTTACGGTCTGTAAAATCGGCCCTTTTATTTTTTTTTGGGGTTGAATTTTTTTTGGGTATGCTTAAGCATGCTATAGCGAATTTAAAAACAAACTGGTTAAAACCTTAGGGGCATGTTATTATATAACTCAAAACTATCACCAAGTATTCATAGTAATAATTTTGATGCCTATGAAAAAATGTAAGACAAGTTTGTTAAAGAATATAAAGTTAAAGTCTGTTAAAGTCTGTTAAAGAATATAAGGCCTAAACAAAAAATACGTTTGTTTCCGCTAACCCGACCGACCCTATTTTAAACCGCCGACCCTAAACTTTTTATTGCCATTGCAAAAAACAAAAAAATTGGACCAAAAAAAAAAAACAAACAAACAAACAAATGTGATTTAAATTATTTTTTTTTTTTTAATTTAGGTCCCAATTCATATCATAACAAGATGCAAAACATTTATATATTTATATATATTGACATAAGAAATTTAAGTTTACAAAAAGATTTAAGTTTAACAGTTGGAATCATACTGTAAAGTATGTTTGGCTTTATCTAGCTTTCATCTGTGAAAACTTCAAATAATTTGAGTTCAGGTACGGTATGTTATCATTCAGCGTTCAGACTTCAGTATTTCAATTAATTACAGCACAGGAACATTAACAATTTGATCAAATCAACCTGGTTATCAAGTGGGATCTCATAATACCAAATGAAAAATTAACATAGAGATTAGTACCATATATAGTCATTACTATCTTAATACATGTACATTGTTTCTGTACTACATGTACATGTAGGATTTCTGTATTACATGTACATGTAGTATATTATGTACGGTATGTGTCTCACTTGAATTTTATAAAATAGCCTATTTATGAATTAGAGTGATGATGGCAAGTCTAATTTCAAGCAGGATAAGGCTTCCGATAAGCATAATCCATAGAACCAAAAGATATCTGACAATAACTTATAAGCATTTCCAATCCATACATATATAAAAAGTTCCAAAGTTATGCTTGAGAAACTTGATAATATTGACCTCTCGGTAAAATTCAAAATACTGACTCAAAGAGCCTTAGATTAGATCTAAATGCAATGGATTTTCAGAATTTTTCCAGGGGAAGAACCCCCACCATCATCAGGGGGTCACCCTTCCCAAACATTCCTCCGATCAGGCCTTCAGGTTATGCCTTCGGCATATCATTGCCCAAAAACAGGTGTCACCAAAAAATACCTAGATCCTTCACTGAATGCGGAGAAGGTGGTGTTGTGAAGCCATCCTTAAGAGATCGGTACAAGACGGTCACTCCAATATGTGTACAGGGCAGTGGTGCTGGACTGACTCCAGTTGTCGCCAGACCATATAGGAAATATTAGGATTATCAAAGACTATCTTAGTATATAGACTAGTATATATGTAAATATTAAAGCATATGTAAGATTGAATTGGAGTTTCTAGTTCCTCTGTCATCTGGGTTAACCTGATTGGGGCTAAGAGTGCATAGTTTGGGTTATTGACAAGTATTATACAGTTATTTTAAAAGATTACTGAAAAAAAAAAAGTTAACAAAAAAAAAAAAGTTAAGCCTACCTACCTACCCTAATTTTTTTTAGCTCGTTAGCGGAAACAAAGGTATTATTTGTTTAGGCCTAAGAAAAAATTATTAAAATTGTAAAAAATAATGACAAATGATGAAAATTTGTTAGGCCAATGCATTCTCTTATATATGCGAGGCGACCTATGGTCGACTCGCATATATAAGAGAATGCATTGGCACAGGGTATATGGGTTGATACAAAAATCTGACCTGGCACTGAAAGGGTTAATGCACTTTATTATACCAGTTTAGTGTTAAACTTTCTATTATACCCCCATCCAAAAATATGGGGGCTAAACTGGATTACATGCGTCTGTCCATCTGTCGTCTGCTCATTCATATATCTCAACCATGGGTTATCGGATATGGATGAAATTTGGTATACAAGTTTGGCATAATGAGGGCTTTCAAAAGAGGGTTCTTTGACATTGTTCACATTTTCCGTTCAAGAGTTATCCCTCTTTGTTTATCTGAAAATGCTGGATTTCTGTCTGTCCACTCATATATCTCAATCACGGGTTATCGGATCTTGGTGAAATTTGGTGTGCAGGTTTGGCATCAGGAGGGGTTCATTGACGTTGTTCACATTTTCCATTCAAGAGTTATCCCTTTTTCATTATCTGAAAATATTGGACTTCCCTCCGTCGTTCGTTAGAATTATCAAGTAATTTGTCGTTAATCACATTTTTATGTGTACCCATACCATAGTATGGTACACATAGTGTCGACATCTGGATTGACCACTTGTCACATCTGTCCCTCCTGTCCCTCAACTTTACGCATGGTGCGATAACTCAAACATATTCTATCTGATTGGAACCAAATTTGATATATGAGTTTCTCAGCCAAAAATACAGATTAGATTCGAATATGGGTTTGATCAGAGTTTTTTTTTTTTACGGAGTTATGACCCTTTTTCGACAGAATTCACGAATTCTGCGTAACTTGTACATGTCTTATCTGATCGGAACCAAATTTAGTATGTGATTTTCTCAGCCCAAGTTCCAATATGGGTTTGATCTGTTTTATTTTAAAGGAGATATGGCCCTTTTTCGGAAAAAGATTTGAATTTTTGTTTATTTAAATTATTTAAAAAAACATATCTTCAATGAAATTACTGATACTCATTTAAACATTTTCTTGAGAACCTCCAAGCTGATTAATCTGACATGTTGTGATAGTGGGTGGTAGGTATTCGTTAAAATGTGACCGACCTGTCAAAAAGAACCAGAGCTTGTGTCACACTTTCCAAGTGGCCTTCCCATGGGGGAAGTCCCACCTTCTATCCACCCCTCCTCCCCTACCCTCCCCTGCTCCTCCCTACCCTTCTCCCTCCCCTACCCCCACTGCAAATCCTGGTCAAAGTTATACTGTATTAGTGTTGAAACGATTAGCGATTTTAAGGAATCGACTAGTCGCCAGAGGTAATCGACTACTAGTCGACTAGTCGGATCCCTTCTAAGAGTTCCCGTTTCTATGCCCATATGACCTATAAAATGGGCCATGTGGCATCGAAGTTTTGAGTATCCAACTCTTCGTTTCAGAACGTTTAAACGGAAAGCTCGTGAACTATATAATCTCCCGTTTTGCCCGCGAGTCTCCCAATTTGATGTCTTATAAATTTTAAGGCTCTCCTGCAACCTCCATATAATCTCACGGTTTGGGGAATGCAGGTAATAAAAACATTTTATTTAAATAAAATTGTCGTTGGTAACCAGGAAATAAATAGGCAAGTCTCGTTCGTAAGTCTCGCTAACGAGATGTCAGTGTGTTCTGTTGTCTCTCTGAATAGGCGCCTCATGTCGCGGGGGAGGGGGGCTATTAGAATCTATACGAATTATGTTTCATATATCATTGAAGCCATTTTGTTACATCATTACTCTAGTATTACACGTGCCACAGTGAGAAGTTATCACTGGTCAATTGCGTCACATCGAACTAGACAGTGTTCAGTCGGCAGCGACACTTCATGTCTTTGATGATCAACATAAAATAAACCGCGCCTACACGTGCATACATTGGGTTCAGTTCAGGTCATGGAGTTCAATGCCCGTGCATGACTGATGTCAGTGGCATCGTTAAAGGAACAATGCAATAAGGCTTTTAGAAGTTAATATGTGTTAACTGTTACGTGATAATATGGCCGTGCAATGGCACTGCTGCCATGATAGCACATAGGTAGTGCTTTTTCCCGACTAATCGACTAGCAGGTTTCGGGATCAACTAATTTAATAATCGCGTCAACTTCGACTAGTCGATTAATCGTTTCAACACTATACTGTATCTCTTTCTTGCTTTGAGAAAAATACCCACAATTAATTACCTGATCAAACACTGGATCAAATGCTATGTCAAATTTGATGTTTTCTGACATTTGAATAAACAAAAAGTTCCACAAAACATGGATACTATTGTTTGTCTAAGGGTGTTCTGTTAACACCACCACCACTTAGCCAGGTGAATTTATTTAATTAGAGCAATGGAGCTCTACTGCAGCCTGTAGTTCCTTTTGGATGCTTGTACTTGCATTGGATCAAACAGGCCCAAAATAGATTTAACCCCTTTCACCCATTCCAATTTTTTTTATCCTTTTTCTTATTAAAGGATTACACCGGTGTAATTTTTCTCAGTCAATATCGATGCCTGCTAATCCACTGAGCACGTTGCCAAAAATATTTTTGTGATAGGCCACCCGTAACTGAAGTTATGGCAATTCATGAGATTGAATATTACATTATGGATTGTACAGTCTGAATCGTTAATCTTCCTTCATGTGACGTCACAGGAGAGAATACTCGCGATACACAGTGTCAAACCTAAAAGACTATCTCAATTGGCTTTTATCTACTGATTGTTTATAACAGAAACGGCTGGACCTTCTCGTTTTTTTCACAATTTGGTTTCCAACCTGACCATATTTCAATTTTCACCATAGGCCAGGGGAACCTCAGCACCTTGGTACAACCTCTTGTACTGGCTATTTAGCCAATGACAATGAATGTGCAGCCCACTCAAAACTGAAATATATCAGGAAAGTGCTTACGAGAAAACATGCACGATGTTCAAAATATGTGTGCTTAGAACAGCGCGCCAGTCATTTCCTAAAATGTACATACTAAAATTGACCTGATTGTGTAATAAAGTAGAATATTATTTGTAGCGATAACTGACATGATGACAGGCTATGACACTGTATGGTGGAAGACGTCATCACGGTAGACAAAAGGATAAATATTACATGCATATAATCTCTTCTCTGAGAAAATCCCAGGAATGCCTGATTTGATGCCTTATTCCACACATTGGATGAAAACCACTCATGGCTGTCCAGTGACCTCATCCACATATTCACATTCCACATGTTTGCACTTATGCTATATCACATCACAAACTGAGCATTGAACGGATTATATTATTAATTAAAAACAAAACGTTTATAATTTATAGGAATTAACAAGACAAAACCTAGATAAAATCAAATTATTATCTATATGTATAAAATAGTAGGATCTGTTGGTTTGTGTGTATGTCTGTCTGTTCTGAACTTCTGATTATTCTCCTGGACCCCTGGACCGATTTCAACCTAATTTGATGTTGTGATTCGGGCCACCATGTCTGGAGTTATTTTTTCAAAATTTGTATTTAAACTTCAGAATTTTTTTAAACGATCAGAATGAGTACAACGGACCCCTAACGCACAAAGGCGTAGGCAGGTAGGTATACAACCCTCTTGGTTATGCTGACCTCGACAGCTCATTGCATGTTATTACATTAATTGTATTCGATAAATGTATATAATCTGTATTAATGAGTTATGAATAAAAAATCATAGTCCTTGTCATAGTCAATGTTTTCATGCATTCAATTGAGTGAAGTCAGACATCAAAACAAATTGCACAGTCTGCCGATATGGTGGCAGTACACAAAATTCTCAGTACATTTATTTTACTCGCAGATTTAACTTGACATTTTTATTGCAAAATTTCTTTGCAGTGCCAATGAAAATATTCTTATATTACCTAACCTTTCAGTTTGTCAAAAATAAAAACACAATTACTGTTACGATTACTTGATTTTATCTACTTTTTTACTGTAGATGTTCAGAATTTGGACTTAAATTATGTGCTGGTCATTTACTAATACTTTTTCACCTGGCCTCTGTAGGTCCCCCCCCCCCCCAAACACCGAGCAGACCTCCGTATGCCTGCATAAGCATGATTGCCTGCATAGTTAATCATGCTATAGTCCAAGAAATCATTTGTTTCTTTCTCAGATATATTCTGACTGTGATGCACAATGACTGCGGTGGATTACAGCATAAAGCATAAGGTTTACATGAACTATGTGCACCCCAGTAGCATGTTGCAGCATCTGGCTGGATTGTGGCGCTCTGGAATCTTATGTGACGCCATCATCACTGTCGACAACATGGTTGTCGGAAAGGTACTTTTATCAAGCTCCATATAAAAGATTCTCTTGATGCATATACATATACCAGTATACTGGGATACTTCCCCGATCAAACTATGGTACAATTGAGAGTATGTTGGGAGAGATAATAGATACTGGAATTCTTTCAGACTGTACTAGCTTGCTGGTCCCCTGATACGTATCAGGGTACTGGAAATCCTCAGTATATCAGGGGTTAATCAATAATTTTCGGATACTTTTAAAGGGGCGAGTGCCTGATCCCAAATTGTTTAGTTCTTTTTATTTATTTTGGCCTAAAAAAATTAGAAATAATGTCAGTCAACATCCATACTGCTTATAGACAGTCAATACTCTTGTTGTAAATTGCTATCATTTACAGCTGTAATGGTACACTTGGTGCAGTGCCGTGGAAATGCCGCAACATGTGGAATCTATAATGCCATTTTTTCTAATTTTGAGGGTTACTTGGTCACCATATGATACAAATTGCGATACATGATCAACGATACAATATATATCACGATACACTAACACGATACACTAAACTAGTGTTCTCAAGTGTTTACCACCTGAATTATCAATACCTACATTAGGCCCCTGCGAATCAGATTTTTTTCTATCGAATCGAATCAGGTAAATGGTATTCGATTTCGAATCGAATTTGAATCGAATCAGACATTGTGTTGACATGTGAGGAGTTCATAAACAAAAGTAAATACTAATGAGAGAGTGGGAAGCATATTTAATAAACAACGTCAACAAGATTCGAAATAAAATCGAATCGCAGGAACGATTCGAAATTTTGAATCGAATTCGAATATTCGCAGGGCCCTAACCTACATGTTTATAACTGGAGGTAAGATTTTATTTTTTCAGGCCTATAGATTCCCCTAATGGTTTTGAATTTTGAAATTTGACATCGAAAGAAGCGATTTCCTCGCATCTGAGAGTCCATTGTCTGCTCAAAATAACATAAAACAATTATCTTTTTACTTGGATGATAAGTTTTTGAAGTTAGAGCAGTGAAAATGTTTTTTTGAAGCAGGCGTGAGGGGAACTGTCGCATGAGATTGATCTCACAATAACTTTAATATCCAGTAGGTGAATTGGTCTACTAATTCTGAGTGAACCCAAGAAAATTAACATAAATCGTCAATATAATGACACCTGTTGTTGTTAAATTTTTATTTTCTAATATAACACAGATCCATAGATGGCAGGGGGTTCATTTTCATGATTTGGTTCATCAATGCCATTATCGACAAAATCGAGTGGGATTTCCGTGCGAAAAAATAATGAAATTTTTGCCTGTTCTTTGTTTTGGAATCCAATCATATATATTATGCAAATATTATGTTATTGTCACGTTTGTACGCTGTGCTATGTAAACAAAAGCCAAATTTTGTTACAGTACAATACATAAAGAGTATGCGATATGCAAAACACTCAACACCAGGGAGATCCCACTAAGTGAACTTTGGTTAAAACTTCCACCAAGTTGTTTACAACATAACGGTATTAGCACTTGCCAATACTCGCCATTCAAGATTTTGGTGTTGAATTGGGTCACCGTGAATCACTCTACTAAAAAAAATGGTGTTGACTTTTTTGCTTATCGCTCACTTTTTTACGGGCTCTATGTAAACAAACACTCGGCTCACACAAAGTGTGTTTTGTGGATAATATCGCATTCATACCACTGTTCATACTATTTAATAGTCCAGTGCATTTATGGTTTCACCTCAAAATAATTGCAACACAAAGTTTCTCAGTAGGAATGAGTACTTTAACCCATCACAAATAATAAAATAAAAATCAACAAGAATCAAGAAATGCGAAATTGATGAATTTTGTGAAATAAATTTGTCAAAATTTGGTAAAATACTCATTTTATAGCTTTTTAAGGATGTTTATAAAAAACTTCCTTTCACATGTCCTTCCATTTATAAATCCATTTTGTAGAGTGCACAACCCTGATTACAGAACAGAAAACCTTTCCTGGAGTTTGTCTAATTTCGGAGGCTCAATTTCTCAAAATTAGTTAAAATCCATTTTTTATGGTCTTGCATTTTAAAAAATAAAGAAAAATGAAGGGATTCCTTGTTGTTTTTGTCATTTCCTCTCTAGGTTGTGCACAAAATATGATTTCTTTATGCATCTATAATTGAGAGGACAAAAATATTCTTAAACAAAATGTGTGTTCGACCATTGTATGGACAGCCAAATTTGCCTGTGGTCCAAAACCGGTGTGATGAAATAACATATTTGATGTCATACAAATCAATAATTATATATCCATATTCCCTGTCTTTCTCATAATCACTTAAGTATACATCGTTAAAGACACTGTAAAGGAATTTCCCAAATCATGGTGTAGAAAATCAAATTATGGCCCTATTAACCTTTAGAATTGACTCATCTAAAAATGCCATTTTTGGGCGTTTTTTGTTCATTTTTAAAGGTTTTTGTGTATAAATTGTAAAAACAATGTACGGTATGTTTAATGTGCAAAATCATTTGAACTTTCCTCCTGAAACACTTTAATGTTGAAATAAATGCCGTATGTTGGATATATCAATGAATGTCACTGAATTTCACTAATTTTTCTGGAAACTGATGCCAAATTTGAATATCTGAAAAATGGGGTAGGGAAACCATATTGACAAAATCTCGAAAATATGGACCTTGATGCATAAAACTTTAACATCACCAGCTCCTACAAACCTTTTTCTTTCATACTGAGTAAACTGCTTCCTGTTTTGGTGTTCATATTTAGAGCTACGATCCTTTTTGTTGTAACTCAATGGCGAAATGGTGAATCGTTATTTCGGGCTGGTTCTATATAGCATGCTGATAAAAGTTCTAAATAAACATCTAATAATTATTAAAGTACTAAACTGTTTACCGTGCAAGAATAATCTGCACAAACCGGAATAAAACAACCCTTTGTCTCCAGTGACTAGAATATGGTGACAAGATCATAGCCTTTGTGATTTCACCTACCCCATTATCAACATTCAAATTTGGAGTCAGTTTCTTGAAAAATATGTGAAATCCAGTGACTGTTGATTGGCATAACCAATGTAATCATATTTTTCCCAACACTAAGTGTTTTAGGAGGAACGTTCAAATGATTTTACACATTAAACACTAATTGTATTCATTGTTGTTTACAAAAAACTTTAAAATGGACAAAAACACCACAAAACAGTCCAAAATGGCATTTTTGGAAAAGAGTCAATAGAGAGGATTCATATGGCCATAAGTTGATTATGGCACATATGTGTTTAGCAATTCCAACACAGTGTATTTAACCTAGTATATGCAAGAGGTTATGAGAAATACAGGGCATATGGATATCATATTATTGAGTTGTATGACCTCAAATATGGTATTTCATCACACCAGTTCTTTGTCACAAGGCAAATTTGGCTAAGTCCATCCATACAATGGAACACACATTTTGTTTAAGAATATTTTTGTCTTCTCGATCATAGATGCATAAAGAAATCATTTTGTGTGCACAACTAATACAATTTTTGTGTGCACAACTAATACAACTAATACAACAGTAAGATATCCTTTCATTGTTCTCTAGTTTTTAAAATATTAGACCCTAAAATATGGATTTTAGCTAATTCTTCAGAAATTGAAATTAGACAAACTCCCAATTTTGGAGGCACATAACTCGAAAAATTCTCAACGTATCTGGAAAATGTTTTCTGTTCTGTAATCAGGATTGTGTACTCAAAAAAATGGATATATAAATGGAAGCACATGTGAAAAGAAGTTTTTTATAAACATCCTTGAAAAGCTATAAAATTTTACCAAATTTTACTAAATTTATTTCACAAAATTTATCAATTTTATATAATAGCCTTTCTTGTTTTTTTAAATTTTTAGTATGTTGTTTATAATTGGTTAATAGACTTATTCCTGCTAAGAAACATTGTGTTGCAATTAGTTTGATGTTTGGCACATTATTCTCATAAATACACTGGCCTAATAGGCACGAAGATCCTTATGAACGTGGGATGGAAAGATGTTATGAGTTACGTATTCAAGCGAACATCCCAAGCAATAATAATGAGTGCTCTGTCTCTCAAGATCGACAACGACGATGTGTAGTTGTACACATCGACCCACAACTCTTGTTTCAGAGGCTTATCACTGTTGCCAAAGCGCCGACCAGAGGTGATGTAACCTGCTGTGTCAGACTTTTAGGTAGAAAAGGATTTAATTTACATACACTATCACCAGGTGCAGTGTTGGAAGGGGCTTAATTTGGAACCAACTGATTGGGGATGGCAGGTTAAGGATGGGCGGCTTAATCCTATCAAATGTGAGGAACCACCAGCTCCAAAAGAACTACTGAACATCATTCGTTGTAAATGTAAAACGGACTGCAAAAGCAATAGGTGCACATGCCAAATGATGCCTTGTCAGAAAATCAGAACGATATATCCAGACTTATTATTAGCTCAACTTTACTTTGTAAAGTTTGAGCTATTGCCATGGCTTTGTCGTCCGTCGTCCGTCGTCCGTGTGTACGTGTGTGCGTGTGCGCGTGTGTACGTAAGGCGTCAACAATAGAGGCTACAGGTCGTACCTTTGATCGGATCATTATGAAATTTGTCATAGCTGTTGACATCAACATTTGTACCGGAATGATTCATTTTGGGGTCATTCGGAAAAAAAACATGGCCGCCAGCGGCCATCTTAGATTTCAAAATTCAATCCATTAGCACGGGCTACAGGTCGTACTGTTCGTCTGATCGTCATGAAATTTGTCATGGATGTTAATATTGACATGTAGATGGGAACGAGTAATTTTGGGGTCATTCGGCCAAAAAACATGGCCGCCAGCAGCCATCTTCGATTTTACTCTTTGCATGACTAAATCCTTTAGCGCGGGCTACAGGTCGTACCTTTAGCCAGATCATCATAAAATTTGTCATGGATGTTAACAATGACATGTAGATGGGAATGAGTCATTTTTGGGTTATTCGGGCAAAAAACATGGCCGCCAGCAGCCATCTTGGATTTTACTCTTTGTATGACTAAATCCTTTAGCACGGGCTACAGGTCATACCTTTAGTCTGATAATCATGAAATTTGTCATGGCTGTTGAAATTGGAATGTAGATGGGAACGAGTCATTTTGGGGTCATTCGGACAAAAAACATGGCCGCCAGTGGCCATCTTTGTTTTCAAAATTCAATCCATTAGCACGGGCCACAGGTCGCACTGTTCGTCTGATCATCATGAAATTTGTCATGGATGTTAATATTGACATGTAGATGGGAACGAGTTATTTTGGGGTCATTCGGCCCAAAAACATGGCCGCCAGCAGCCATCTTGGATTTTACTCTTTGTATGACTAAATTCTTTAGCACGGGCTACAGGTCGTACCTTTAGTCTGATCATCATAAAATTTGTCATGGATGTTAACAATGACATGTAGATTGGAACGAGTCATTTTGGGGTCATTCGGCCAAAAAACATGGCCGCCAGCAGTCGTCTTGGATTTTACTCTTTGCATGACTAAATCCTTTAGCACGGGCTACAGGTCCTACTTTTAGTCTGATCATCATAAAATTTGTCAATAATGTTAATAATCACATGGGAACGAGTCATTTTGGGGTCATTCGGCCTAAAAACATGGCCGCCAGCAGCCATCTTGGATTTTACTCTTTGTATGACTAAATCCTTTAGCACGGGCTACAGGTCGTACCTTTAGTCTGATCATCATAAAATTTGTCATGGCTGTTGATATTGGAATGTAGATGGGAACGAGTCATTTTGGGGTCATTCGGACAAAAACATGGCCGCCAGCAGCCATCTTGCATTTAAAAATTTAATCCATTAGCACGGGCCACAGTTAGTACTGTTCGTCTGATCATCATGAAATTTGTCATGGATGTTAATATTGACATGTAGATGGGAACGAGTACTTTTGGGGTCATTTGGCCGAAAAACATGGCCGCCAGCAGCCATCTTGGATTTCACTCTTTGTATGACTAAATCCTTTAGCACGGGCTACAGGTTGTATCTTTAGTCTGATCATCATAAAATTTGTCATGAATGTTAATAATGACATGTAGATGGGAACGAGTCATTTTGGGGTCATTCGGCCAAAAAACATGGCCGCCAGCAGCCATCTTGGATTTTACTCTTTGTATGACTAAATCCTTTAGCACGGGCTACAGGTCGTACCTTTAGTCTGATCATCATTAAATTTTTCATGGCTGTTGAAATTGGAATGTAAATGGGAACGAGTCATTTTGGGGTCATTCGGACAAAAAACATGGCCGCCAGTGGCCATCTTTGTTTTCAAAATTCAATCAATTAGCACGGGCCACAGGTCGCACTGTTCGTCTGATCATCATGAAATTTGTCATGGATGTTAATATTGACATGTAGATGGGAACGAGTTATTTTGGGGTCATTCGGCCCAAAAACATGGCCGCCAGCAGCCATCTTGGATTTTACTCTTTGTATGACTAAATTCTTTAGCACGGGCTACAGGTTGTACCTTTAGTCTGATCATCATAAAATTTTGTCATGGATGTTAACAATGACATGTAGATTGGAACGAGTCATTTTGGGGTCATTCGGCCAAAAAACATGGCCGCCAGCAGCCGTCTTGGATTTTACTCTTTGCATGACTAAATCCTTTAGCACGGGCTACAGGTCCTACTTTTAGTCTGATCATCATAAAATTTGTCAATAATGTTAATAATCACATGTAGATGGGAACGAGTCATTTTGGGGTCATTCGGCCAAAAAACATGGCCGCCAGCAGCCATCTTGGATTTTACTCTTTGTATGACTAAATCCTTTAGCACGGGCTACAGGTCGTACCTTTAGTCTGATCATCATAAAATTTGTCATGGCTGTTGATATTGGAATGTAGATGGGAACGAGTCATTTTGGGGTCATTCGGACAAAAAACATGGCCGCCAGCAGCCATCTTGCATTTAAAAATTTAATCCATTAGCACGGGCCACAGTTAGTACTGTTCGTCTGATCATCATGAAATTTGTCATGGATGTTAATATTGACATGTAGATGGGAACGAGTACTTTTGGGGTCATTCGGATGAAAAACATGGCCGCCAGCAGCCATCTTGGATTTCACTCTTTGTATGACTAAATCCTTTAGCACGGGCTACAGGTTGTATCTTTAGTCTGATCATCATAAAATTTGTCATGAATGTTAATAATGACATGTAGATGGGAACGAGTCATTTTGGGGTCATTCGGCCAAAAAACATGGCCGCCAGCAGCCATCTTGGATTTTACTCTTTGTATGACTAAATCCTTTAGCACGGGCTACAGGTCGTACCTTTAGTCTGATCATCATAAAAATTTTCATGGCTGTTGAAATTGGAATGTAAATGGGAACGAGTCATTTTGGGGTCATTCGGACAAAAAACATGGCCGCTAGCAGCCATCTTGGATTTCAAAATTTAATCCATTAGCACGGGCCACAGGTCGTACTGTTCGTCTGATCATCATGAAATTTGTCATGGATGTTAATATTGACATGTAGATGGGAACGAGTAATTTTGGGTGTCATTTGGCCAAAAACATGGCCGCCAGCAGCCATCTTGGATTTTACTCTTTGTATGACTAAATTCTTTAGCACGGGCTACAGGTCGTACCTTTAGTCTGATCATCATAAAATTTGTCATGGTTCTTAACAATGACATGTAGATGGGAACGAGTAATTTTGGGGTCAATCGGCCAAAAAACATGGTCGCCAGCAGCCATCTTGGATTTTACTCTTTGTATGACTAAATCCTTTAGCACGGGCTACAGGTTGTACCTTTAGTCTGATCATCATAAAATTTGTCATGGTTCTTAACAATGACATGTAGATGGGAACGAGTAATTTTGGGGTCATTTGGCCAAAAAACATGGCCGCCAGCAGCCAACTTGGATTTTACTCTTTGTATGACTAAATCCTTTACCACGGGCTACAGGTCGTACCTTTAGTCTGATTTCGGGGTCATTCGGACAAAAAACATGGCCGCCAGTGGCCATCTTGGATTTCAAAATTTAATCCATTAGCACGGGCCACAGGTCGTACCTTTAGTCTGATCGTCATAAAATTTGTCATTGATGTTAACGATGACATGTAGTTGGGAACGACTCATTTTGGGGTCATTCGGCTGAAAACATGGCCGCCAGCAGCCATCTTGGATTTTACTTTTCTCTTCATGTCTATAAACTAGTATTAGACATTCAACTTTCCACATTCCTAATCGCTCCATTGACTGTAATATATTAAATTATTCCCTTTCCAAGTTGAGCTACAGTGTCATTGACACTTTCATTTTTTCAAAATTCTAGATTTTTTTAATGAATTTCTAGATTTTTTCTCTTTTTAGCTCAACTTTACTTTGTAAAGTTTGAGCTATTGCCATGGCTTTGTCGTCCGTCGTCCGTGTGTGCGTGTGTGTGTGTGTGCGTGTGTACGGGCGGCGTCAACAATAGAGGCTACAGGTCGTACCTTTGATCGGATCATTATGAAATTTGTCATAGCTGTTGACATCAACATTTGTACCGGAATGATTCATTTTGGGGTCATACGGAAAAAAAACATGGCCGCCAGTGGCCATCTTAGATTTCAAAATTCGATCCATTAGCACGGGCTACAGGCCGTACTGTTCATCTGATCGTCATGAAATTTGTCATGGATGTTAATATTGACATGTAGATGGGAACGAGTAATTTTGAGGTCATTCGGCCAAAAAACATGGCCGCCAGCAGCCATCTTCGATTTTACTCTTTGCATGACTAAATCCTTTAGCACGGGCTACAGGTCGTACCTTTAGTCAGATCGTCATAAAATTTGTCATGGATGTTAACAATGACATGTAGATGGGAACGAGTCATTTTTGGGTTATTCGGGCAAAAAACATGGCCGCCAGCAGCCATCTTGGATTTTACTCTTTGTATGACTAAATCCTTTAGCACAGGCTACAGGTCGTACCTTTAGTCTGATAATCATGAAATTTATCATAGCTGTTGAAATTGGAATGTAGATGGGAACGAGTCATTTTGGGGTGATTCAGACAAAAAACATGGCCGCCAGTGGCCATCTTTGTTTTCAAAATTCAATCCATTAGCACGGGCCACAGGTCGCACTGTTCGTCTGATCATCATGAAATTTGTCATGGATGTTAATATTGACATGTAGATGGGAACGAGTTATTTTGGGGTCATTCGGCCCAAAAACATGGCCGCCAGCAGCCATCTTGGATTTTACTCTTTGTATGACTAAATTCTTTAGCACGGGCTACAGGTCGTACCTTTAGTCTGATCATCATAAAATTTGTCATGGATGTTAACAATGACATGTAGATTGGAACGAGTCATTTTGGGGTCATTCGGCCAAAAAACATGGCCGCCAGCAGTCGTCTTGGATTTTACTCTTTGCATGACTAAATCCTTTAGCACGGGCTACAGGTCCTACTTTTAGTCTGATCATCATAAAATTTGTCAATAATGTTAATAATCACATGGGAACGAGTCATTTTGGGGTCATTCGGCCTAAAAACATGGCCGCCAGCAGCCATCTTGGATTTTACTCTTTGTATGACTAAATCCTTTAGCACGGGCTACAGGTCGTACCTTTAGTCTGATCATCATAAAATTTGTCATGGCTGTTGATATTGGAATGTAGATGGGAACGAGTCATTTTGGGGTCATTCGGACAAAAACATGGCCGCCAGCAGCCATCTTGCATTTAAAAATTTAATCCATTAGCACGGGCCACAGTTAGTACTGTTCGTCTGATCATCATGAAATTTGTCATGGATGTTAATATTGACATGTAGATGGGAACGAGTACTTTTGGGGTCATTTGGCCGAAAAACATGGCCGCCAGCAGCCATCTTGGATTTCACTCTTTGTATGACTAAATCCTTTAGCACGGGCTACAGGTTGTATCTTTAGTCTGATCATCATAAAATTTGTCATGAATGTTAATAATGACATGTAGATGGGAACGAGTCATTTTGGGGTCATTCGGCCAAAAAACATGGCCGCCAGCAGCCATCTTGGATTTTACTCTTTGTATGACTAAATCCTTTAGCACGGGCTACAGGTCGTACCTTTAGTCTGATCATCATTAAATTTTTCATGGCTGTTGAAATTGGAATGTAAATGGGAACGAGTCATTTTGGGGTCATTCGGACAAAAAACATGGCCGCCAGTGGCCATCTTTGTTTTCAAAATTCAATCAATTAGCACGGGCCACAGGTCGCACTGTTCGTCTGATCATCATGAAATTTGTCATGGATGTTAATATTGACATGTAGATGGGAACGAGTTATTTTGGGGTCATTCGGCCCAAAAACATGGCCGCCAGCAGCCATCTTGGATTTTACTCTTTGTATGACTAAATTCTTTAGCACGGGCTACAGGTTGTACCTTTAGTCTGATCATCATAAAATTTTGTCATGGATGTTAACAATGACATGTAGATTGGAACGAGTCATTTTGGGGTCATTCGGCCAAAAAACATGGCCGCCAGCAGCCGTCTTGGATTTTACTCTTTGCATGACTAAATCCTTTAGCACGGGCTACAGGTCCTACTTTTAGTCTGATCATCATAAAATTTGTCAATAATGTTAATAATCACATGTAGATGGGAACGAGTCATTTTGGGGTCATTCGGCCAAAAAACATGGCCGCCAGCAGCCATCTTGGATTTTACTCTTTGTATGACTAAATCCTTTAGCACGGGCTACAGGTCGTACCTTTAGTCTGATCATCATAAAATTTGTCATGGCTGTTGATATTGGAATGTAGATGGGAACGAGTCATTTTGGGGTCATTCGGACAAAAAACATGGCCGCCAGCAGCCATCTTGCATTTAAAAATTTAATCCATTAGCACGGGCCACAGTTAGTACTGTTCGTCTGATCATCATGAAATTTGTCATGGATGTTAATATTGACATGTAGATGGGAACGAGTACTTTTGGGGTCATTCGGATGAAAAACATGGCCGCCAGCAGCCATCTTGGATTTCACTCTTTGTATGACTAAATCCTTTAGCACGGGCTACAGGTTGTATCTTTAGTCTGATCATCATAAAATTTGTCATGAATGTTAATAATGACATGTAGATGGGAACGAGTCATTTTGGGGTCATTCGGCCAAAAAACATGGCCGCCAGCAGCCATCTTGGATTTTACTCTTTGTATGACTAAATCCTTTAGCACGGGCTACAGGTCGTACCTTTAGTCTGATCATCATAAAAATTTTCATGGCTGTTGAAATTGGAATGTAAATGGGAACGAGTCATTTTGGGGTCATTCGGACAAAAAACATGGCCGCTAGCAGCCATCTTGGATTTCAAAATTTAATCCATTAGCACGGGCCACAGGTCGTACTGTTCGTCTGATCATCATGAAATTTGTCATGGATGTTAATATTGACATGTAGATGGGAACGAGTAATTTTGGGTGTCATTTGGCCAAAAACATGGCCGCCAGCAGCCATCTTGGATTTTACTCTTTGTATGACTAAATTCTTTAGCACGGGCTACAGGTCGTACCTTTAGTCTGATCATCATAAAATTTGTCATGGTTCTTAACAATGACATGTAGATGGGAACGAGTAATTTTGGGGTCAATCGGCCAAAAAACATGGTCGCCAGCAGCCATCTTGGATTTTACTCTTTGTATGACTAAATCCTTTAGCACGGGCTACAGGTTGTACCTTTAGTCTGATCATCATAAAATTTGTCATGAATGTTAATAATGACATGTAGATGGGAACGAGTCATTTTGGGGTCATTAGGCCAAAAAACATGGCCGCCAGCAGCCAACTTGGATTTTACTCTTTGTATGACTAAATCCTTTACCACGGGCTACAGGTCGTACCTTTAGTCTGATTTCGGGGTCATTCGGACAAAAAACATGGCCGCCAGTGGCCATCTTGGATTTCAAAATTTAATCCATTAGCACGGGCCACAGGTCGTACCTTTAGTCTGATCGTCATAAAATTTGTCATTGATGTTAACGATGACATGTAGTTGGGAACGACTCATTTTGGGGTCATTCGGCTGAAAACATGGCCGCCAGCAGCCATCTTGGATTTTACTTTTCTCTTCATGTCTATAAACTAGTATTAGACATTCAACTTTCCACATTCCTAATCGCTCCATTGACTGTAATATATTAAATTATTCCCTTTCCAAGTTGAGCTACAGTGTCATTGACACTTTCATTTTTTCAAAATTCTAGATTTTTTTAATGAATTTCTAGATTTTTTCTCTTTTTAGCTCAACTTTACTTTGTAAAGTTTGAGCTATTGCCATGGCTTTGTCGTCCGTCGTCCGTGTGTGCGTGTGTGTGTGTGTGCGTGTGTGCGTGTGTACGGGCGGCGTCAACAATAGAGGCTACAGGTCGTACCTTTGATCGGATCATTATGAAATTTGTCATAGCTGTTGACATCAACATTTGTACCGGAATGATTCATTTTGGGGTCATACGGAAAAAAAACATGGCCGCCAGTGGCCATCTTAGATTTCAAAATTCGATCCATTAGCACGGGCTACAGGCCGTACTGTTCATCTGATCGTCATGAAATTTGTCATGGATGTTAATATTGACATGTAGATGGGAACGAGTAATTTTGAGGTCATTCGGCCAAAAAACATGGCCGCCAGCAGCCATCTTCGATTTTACTCTTTGCATGACTAAATCCTTTAGCACGGGCTACAGGTCGTACCTTTAGTCAGATCGTCATAAAATTTGTCATGGATGTTAACAATGACATGTAGATGGGAACGAGTCATTTTTGGGTTATTCGGGCAAAAAACATGGCCGCCAGCAGCCATCTTGGATTTTACTCTTTGTATGACTAAATCCTTTAGCACGGGCTACAGGTCGTACCTTTAGTCTGATAATCATGAAATTTATCATAGCTGTTGAAATTGGAATGTAGATGGGAACGAGTCATTTTGGGGTGATTCAGACAAAAAACATGGCCGCCAGTGGCCATCTTTGTTTTCAAAATTCAATCCATTAGCACGGGCCACAGGTCGCACTGTTCGTCTGATCATCATGAAATTTGTCATGGATGTTAATATTGACATGTAGATGGGAACGAGTAATTTTGGGGTCATTCGGCCCAAAAACATGGCCGCCAGCAGCCATCTTGGATTTTACTCTTTGTATGACTAAATTCTTTAGCACGGGCTACAGGTCGTACCTTTAGTCTGATCATCATAAAATTTGTCATGGATGTTAACAATGACATGTAGATTGGAACGAGTCATTTTGGAGTCAATCGGCCAAAAAACATGGCCGCCAGCAGCCGTCGTGGATTTTACTCTTTGCTTGACTAAATCCTTTAGCACGGGCTACAGGTCCTACTTTTAGTCTGATCATCATAAAATTTGTCAAGAATGTTAATAATCACATGTAGATGGGAACGAGTCATTTTGGGGTCATTCGGCCAAAAAACATGGCCGTCAGCAGCCATCTTGGATTTTACTCTTTGTATGACTAAATCCTTTAGCACGGGCTACAGGTCGTACCTTTAGTCTGATCATTATAAAATTTGTCATGGCTGTTGATATTGGAATGTAGATGGGAACGAGTCATTTTGGGGTCATTCGGACAAAAAACATGGCCGCCAGCGGCCATCTTGGATTTCAAAATTTAATCCATTAGCACGGGCCACAGGTCGTACTGATTGTCTGATCATCATGAAATTTGTCATGGATGATAATATTTACATGTAGATGGGAACGAGTAATTTTGGGGTCATTCGGCCAAAAAACATGGCCACCAGCAGCCATCTTAGATTTTACTCTTTGTATGACTAAATTCTTTATCACGGGCTGCAGATCGTACCTTTAGTCTGATCATCATAAAATTTGTCATGGATGTTAACAATGACATGTAGATGGGAACGAGTAATTTTGGGGTCAATCGGCCAAAAAACATGGTCGCCAGCAGCCATCTTGGATTTTACTCTTTGTATGACTAAATTCTTTAGCATGGGCTACAGGTCGTACCTTTAGTCTGATCGTCATAAAATTTGTCATTGATGTTAACGATGACATGTAGATGGGAACGACTCATTTTGGGGTCATTCGGCCGAAAACATGGCCGCCAGCAGCCATCTTGGATTTTACTTTATCTTCATGTCTATAAACTAGTATTAGACATTCAACTTTCCACATTCCTAATCGCTCCATTGACTGTAATATATTAAATTATTCCCTTTCCAAGTTGAGCTACAGTGTCATTGACACTTTCATTTCACTATTTTGCCACAATATATGGACAACTTTAATAGTGTCATTAATACCACACCCTGGCCCAACATTGATGGAAAATCCCATATATAACTGACGGACAACAGTCGAAGTCTAACTATGGTTATTGTCTAATGCATAAACATGTAATGTGAAATTCCGTTTTTTCTCTGATTACTTGCCATTTTTAGCTCAACTTACTTTGTACGTTTGAGCTTTTGCCATGGCTTGGCGTCCGTCGTCCGTGTGTGCGTGTGTGTGTGAGGGTGTGTGTGCGAGGGTCTGTGTGTCCGTCAACAATTTCCTTTGGCGCGGGCTACATGTCGTATCTTTGGTCTGATCTTTATGGAATTTGTCATGAATGTTGACATTGACATGTAGATGGGAACGAGTCATTTTGGGGTCATTCGGCCAAAAAACATGGCCGCTGGTGGCCATCTTGGATTTAAAAATTAAATCCATTGGTGCGGGCGGCTACAGGCCGTACTGTTTGTGTGATCATCATAAAATTTGTCATGAATGTTGACATTTACATGTAGATGGGAACGAGTAATTTTAGGATCATTCAGCCAAAAAACATGGCCGCTGGTGGCCATCTTGGATTTTACTCTTTGCATCACTAAATCCTTTGACACATCCTACAGACCACATCTCTGATCCGATCATCACCAAACTTCATATGGATCATCGGGGCGACCTCTAGATGGGAACGAGTCATTTTGGGGTCATTTGGCCAAAAAACATGGCCGCCATTCGCCATCTTGGATTTTACTCTTTGCATCACTAAATACTTTGGCGCGGGCTACAGGTCGTATCTTTAGTCTGATCTTTATGAAATTTGTCATGAATGTTGACATTGACATTTAGATGGGAAACGAGTCATTTTGGGGTCATTCGGCCAAAAAACATGTCCGCTGGTGGCCATCTTGGATTTCAAAATTAAATCCATTGGCGTGGGCTACAGGCCATACTGTTTGTGTGAACATCATAAAATTTGTCATGAATGTTGACATTTACATGTAGATGGGAACGAGTAATTTTAGGATCATCCGGCCAAAAAACATGGCCGCTGGTGGCCATCTTGGATTTTACTCTTTGCATCACTAAATTCTTTGGCACATCCTACAGACCACATCTCTGATCCGATCATCACCAAACTTCATATGGATCATCGGGGCGACCTCTAGATGGGAACGAGTCATTTTGGGGTCATTTGGCCAAAACACATGGCTGCTGGTGGCCATCTTGGATTTCAAATTTGAATCCATTGGCGTGGGCTACAGGCCGTACTGTTTGTCTGATCATCATAAAATTTGTCATGAATCCTACAGACCACATCTCTGACCCTATCATCACCAAACTTCATATGGACAATCGGGGTGACCTCTAGATGGGAACAAGTCATTTTGGGGTCATTTGGCCAAAAAACATGGCCGCCATCAGCCATCTTGGATTTTACTCTTTGCATCACTAAATACTTTCACTCACCCTACAGACCACAACCCTGATCCGATCATCTCCAAACTTCATATTCATCATTGGGGTGGCCCCTAGTTGGGCACGAATCACATTGGGGTAATTCGGCCAAAAAACATGGCCACTGGTGGCCATCTTGGATTTCAAAATTGAATCCATTGGCGCGGGCTACAGGCTGTACTGTTTGTCTGATCATCATAAAATTTGTTATGAATGTTGACATTTACATGTAGATTGGAACGAGTCATTTTAGGATCAATCGGCCAAAAAACCATTTACATGTAGATGGGAAAGAGTCATTTTAGGATCAATCAGCCAAAAAACATGGCCGCTGGCGGCCATCTTGCATTTTACTCTTTGCATCACTAAATCCTTTAACACATCCTACAGACCACATCCCTGATCCGATCATCACCAAACGTCATATGGATCATCGGGATGACCTCTAGATTGGAATGAGTCATTTTGGGGTCATTTGGCAAAAAAACATGGCCGCCAGCAGCCATATTGGATTTTACTCTTTGCTTCACTAAATACTTTGACACACCCTACATACCACATCCCTGATCTGATCATCAGCAAACTTCATTTGGATCATCGGGGTGACCTCTTGATGGGAACGAGTCATTTTGGGGTCATTCAGCAAAATTATATGGTCACCAATGGCCATTTTGGATTTTACTCTTTGTATGACTAAATATTTCTACAAAATCCATTAGCATGGGTTATAGACCGATCTGTTTGTTTGATCTTCATGAAATTTGTCATGGATGTTGACATTGACATGTAGATGGGGTCATTCGGCAAAAAAACATGGCTGCCGGTGGTCGTTTTAGAATTTACTCTTTGCATCACTAAATCCTTTGGCACACCCTACAGACCACATCCCTGATCCGATCATTATGAAACTTGTCATGAATGTTGATATTGACATGTAGATGGGAACGAGTCATTTTGGGGGTATTGGTCTCTCTTCACATTTACATTTTGTCTTACTTAGACATTTCAATTAGCTCCTTTCCTAATTCCTCCATTAACTGTCAACCATTAAATTATTCCCCTACCTAAGTTGAGCTACAGTGTCATTGACACTTTCATTACATCTTTTCACCCTAAAATATTTTGATTATTTGCTTGTAGTAACAACATGAAAAAACCCACAAATGTGGATATAACTATATAACAATAGTTCCAAGCCCAGTTATGACAATTTTACAACTGCATTTAGAGTTATTGTAGACTTCCAGTTATTACTGAATTTTGGCAAATTTTTCAACTTTTTGTCCCAAATTTCGAAAATTTAATCAATATTTATAGAATAAAATGATACAAAATCATGGATACAACTGTACCACAGTTTACCCTTATGGAAATATAACAATTGTATGTTTACATCAAGAGTTATTAAAAAAAAATGTTAATCTCCATTTTTCACCAATTTTTCATCATTTTCGCCACTTTTTGCCTCAAAAGGCCATTTCGCATGTTCAGATTTTTGTTGATTTTTAGCTGAGTATACTCTATGATGCTCCCAACCAAAATAAAACAAAATCTTTTGTGTTGCAATTATTTTGAGGTTCAGCCCTATTTTCTCATAAATGCACTGGACTATATCATTATTCTATACTATTGTATATTGTTGAGGAAATTTTCATAAGTTTGTAACTGTAATTTCTAAATTATAACCTATAATGAAGCCATCCTTGCATTTAATGTTAACTGAATGGAATGAAATTTGGTTTACAACCATAAAATACGGGTCAAGTTCAATTTTGGGTTCTGTCTGCGCAACTTTACCAGAGTTACAGACTTTTTTTTACATTTGAAATTTGGGTTTTTATGTTTACCGATACCATAGTATGGTACACATAGCGTTGATGTCCGGATTTACCACTCGTGATTCGTTTGTCTGTCTCTCTGTCCATCTGTCCATCCGTCTGTCTGTATGTAGACTCTTAACGCATGGTGCGATATGGCCCTTTATCGACTTAGAATTATCCTGATTTGAGGTTTCCTGATGATAACACTGTGAGAGATAAGAGAACTATATCACCTAGAGACTAATCTGATGTATTGAAATTAAGCTGTTTTTAGCCATCATGTATTATAAGCTTAATTCTTAATACTTGGCAGGGAGCATTGCTATAATACCTAGTTTATAGCTCACCTGAGACGAAGTCCCCAGTGGAGCTATAGTCATCACTCCTCGTCCGTTCATCAGTACATCCATCCGTTCGTCTGTCCATCCATCAAGAATCAACTTCTCCTGAACCATAAGATCGAATGGGTTCATATCCCCAGGTGACTCACATTCAGATTTGTTCAAATGAGGTCACCAGGTCAAATAGTTGTGAATCCAGGGCCATAACTCTTCAATAACAAGAACAAATTTTTTTTTTTTTTAGATTGAACTCCTATGGAGCTCCGGAGGTGACATCCAAATTTTTTTTATAAAGTTGTGCCCACGAGAATATAAAGTCATTGCCACGAGAATATGAAGTCGTCGCCACGAGAATAGAGTTGTCGCCACGAGAATAAAGTCATGGCTATGAGAAACAAGTCGTGGCCACTAGAAAAAAATTGTTCCCACAAGAATCAAGTCGTGGCCACAAGAATATGAAGTCATTGCCACAAGAATATGAAGTCGTGGCCATGAGAATATGAAGTAGTGGCCACGAGAAATAAGTCGTGGTCACGAGAAACAAGTCATGGCCGTGAGAAACAAGTCATGGCCATGAGACTTAGCCCGCAGAAAATTGACCCGTAAATTCAACTTAATGCAACACCTATACTATAAATATGCATGTCTAAGGTTCGGACGATCAGTATGACACCGTGCCTAGTTTGTACCATCAATATTTTGGAATTGTTGCAATCTCCAGATTTTCCTCTGTATACACCTGCCCAATATTGAGACATAGAGTTAACCCATAGCGGTTCCTGGCCGGATACTTAGTCCGCAGGCAATTGACCCGCACTTGCGATTTATCCATTAAATGCATAATGAATGCCTGTGACCAGATGATCATATGACACCGTGTACCCCCAACATATTGGTACTGATGGAATCCCCAGAGTTTCCTCTATCTGTTTATGCCCAATACTGACACATAGAGTTTATATACCCAGATGAATGTTCTGGGCCACACTTGCCATTTCTCCATTAAAAATTAAATACATATGCATGTTTGTCGCTGGATGATCATTATGAAACTGTACCCAGCTTGTACGACTGTTTTATCATGGCTACGACCTCTTTCTCATATTTAATTGAGATTTAACTCATTTCTCAATTAAATGAAAACATTGAAAAAACAATGATAAATTGAAGTCATTATAACATCTGCAGAGTTATGAAATCTTGAATGAAATCACTCACTGAGACTCATTAAGCTTTCCCTTTCCTGCACCTCCCCACCCAACATGGACCAGATCTCTCCCTCCCCCAACACACCTCTCCAACCAGAAGGTGCAGGCAATGACATTAGTTTTGGCCAGCTACCATTAA
The DNA here is from genome assembly GCA_032622095.1 of Siphonodentalium dalli. Classification (NCBI taxonomy): domain Eukaryota; kingdom Metazoa; phylum Mollusca; class Scaphopoda; order Gadilida; family Siphonodentaliidae; genus Siphonodentalium; species Siphonodentalium dalli. The sequence continues at coordinate 60,320,156 of CP136067.1, forward strand.
TTGTACACATGTCATTAATTGAGATTTAATCTCATCTGACATACTGGAGTCTGGAATATAAACAATCACAAAGCACTGAGGTGTGTATTGTCATTAAATCAAATTGAATAAATTGTGCTGCTCTAATATTATTTTGTTACCCCCCCCCCCCCCCCCCACTCTGGTCAACTCATTATACTGTACCCTGATTTTGCAAAGAAAAATGATGGGTATACTGGATTGAATTTGTCTGTTGGGATGTCCTTCTGTCCGTCCTCTGTCAGGGTGTCCTTCTGTCGATACATCAACAATTGTCATCTTCTCCAGATCCATACTAGTAAGACCGATTTGGGTTCAAATAGGGGCCGAGCCAGGGACATACTATTCCCCTCCATAGTAATAGTTTTGAAACCATTTTCGGATGTTAACTTAAAGTTTAATAATATAGAATTTTTTGAAATGCAATTTGAAATAAGCCCACGGGCGTTTATGTTTAATAGAAGATACAAGTGTACTGTCATCAGTTAGAAATTTAGAATGACTTAAAGTTGATTTTATCTTTTCCAGGCCCATAAACCAGTTCTGTTTGCCGCAAGCTCCAAGATACAGACCATGTATACAAACCCAAGTCAGAATTTCAACTCCGATATCAGTCTTCCTGGAGGAGTGAGCCAAATCGCTGTAACAGCATGCCTACAGTATTTATATGAGGGCTTCCTTGCCCTGACCACACAAAATGTTCAAGATATCTATAAGATTTCTAAATATCTGGAAATTGAGTCGATTGTTAAATGTTGCGATGACTTCATGTTACGTGTTGTGCCAGAGAAAGGTGATTGCTCTGGTAGTTCCAATAGTGTTACAATCGTCGAAAGTCAGCATCAGTATTATCGAACTTCTGAAACGATGTCGGTTTACGACAAAAATTTCCACAGTTTAAAGCGAAGTCTTATTCCTAGTGAAAACATTCCTATGAATGAAACTCCAAAACGAATTCGATTGGAGAAGGATGGTACAGATATGGGTTCTGGCCGAAAAATGGACTCATCAACAGACTCTTGTGATAATTGTATTGACGATTATAATGTGACGTCATCCAACAGCACTCCATTCAATCAGCAATCTATCAAATCGGCCAACATTCCATTAAAATTTGTTACAAGTTCCGTCAATCTTAAACCAAAGAACCAAGATGGCGTGCCAAGAGTTGTTTTTGACTATTCTCCAGTTGGTAATCAGGTTATGAAACCTGTGACTGATTACAATGACAATCAGGTTGGTTATGTCCCAAACTTTTCCTTCTCTCAGAAGATGCCAACCAGTGACTTAAATGCTCAACAGACTCACTCCAGTATTAACGAAGACTGCTTCATTGCTAAGGCAACCGTTGACACTGGTAAGTATAATTTTGATAAATGTTCTTTAATCTCTTATGATGTAGCCTTTGCATGAAATCAGTTGTATGGTTTTTGCGATGCGACATTCCCATTATATTTTTCCACTGCAAAATTGGCAGAATGTCAACAGCCCAGCACACAACGTCATGACGTCATTCAGCAGTGAAGAGTTTAACCCTTTTTTTTCACTAAATACTTATTGATGTGTAGTTCCCTTAAGAAATGTTCAGATAGTAAATTCAACAAACTTTTGAACTTATTATCTGAACATTTCCCACCAGTGAATAGTAGTCCTTCTGTTCTTGTATAATCTGTTTGCCAGTCTACCATCTGCATATGTATCCTGAATATTCCTCAAAATCAATAATGTACAATTCTGATATATATTTGTCCCCCGAAAAAAATATTTCGGGGGACTATAGAAACGGGCTCCGTTCGTCGTTCATCCGTCCGTCCGTTTGTCGTGCCGTTTGTGCGTCCATCCTTCCATCCATCTGTCCGTCCGTCACACTTTTGAGTACCTTCATGGTGTAATCATCTCCTCCTACAGATTTCATCCCAGAGATTTGAAACTTCAGAATATTGTTGCCCACATATTGGAGATGTGCAACGTGTATATAGATGATGGAATTTTTTTTTTTTTGACGGAGTTATTAACCCTTTTTGACTTAGAAAATTTCAATTTTTTTTAGAATTTTCTGTATGAGGGTACCTTCATGGTGTAATCAACTCCTCCTACAGTTTTGATCGTAGATATTTGAAACTTCAGAGTATTGTTACCCACATATTGGAGATGTGCAACGTGTATATAGATGATGGAAAAATTATTTTTTGACGGAGTTATTAACCCTTTTTGACTTAGAAAATTTCAAATCTTTTTATAATTTTCTGTATGAGGGTACCTTCATGGTGTAATTAACTCCTCCTACAGTTTTGATCGTAGATAATTGAACTTCAGAGTATTGTTACCCACATATTGGAGATGTGCAACGTGTATATAGATGATGGAAAATTATTTTTTGACGGAGTTATTAACCCTTTTTGACTTAGAAAATTTCAACATTTTTTATAATTTTCTTCATGGTGTAATCAACTCCTTCTACAGTTTTGATCGTAGATATTTGTAACTTCAGAGTATTGTTACCCACATATTGGAGATGTGCAACATGTATATACATGACGGATTTTTTTTTACGGAGTTATTAACTTTTTTCGACTGAACAATAATGTCTCTGCCGAAGAAAAGACATGCTTCCTTGCCACCAATGATAGTTTTTCTAAGTCACATAGTCATAGTGAATGATAAAATGAGACTATCACGCCAATAGATGTTAATGTGTGTAAAATTCAGGCGGGGGGGGGAAGATGATCAGGGCGGGGGGGGGGGGAAGATAACCTAGGTCAACTCCCCCCTCCCCCCCCCCCCCCCCCCCGGGGGAAGTTGATCAGGGGGGGGGGAGATAAACTGTTACACCGGTATTGAAATTCATGTCAATCCATATATTGCATAATCAGATATTTACACATTTGATTTGTGTGTGCCTCAAAACTATATGTTTATTGAATTAGGTATCCCCATATTATGAGTGAGGCCCTCTTCACTCGCTTCGCTGTCATTCAGTTAATTACATGTACCCGAATACAGGGTTTCCGCGAGGGGAAAATTAATGAGTCCGTATTGGGGAAACACATAACGCGACGGGACGACCATGGTTCGTCCCGTCGGGCGAAAATTTTGTTATTTGACACTGAAAAGTAGCAATTTCCTTGCACATAAGAGTCTCACAAAGCAACCAAAGCTACGTATATATTACGCAAGTCAATCATTTCCGTGGGTGCATTAATTCTGTTGATGGTATCCAGATAATCAATCAACTAATTACGCACATAAGACTGCCGTCTGATTGAAGATTATATATAAATGAACAAGCTACTAGTTATTGTTTACAAATTTATACAATAAGATTCCGATGAATCTAAACACTACAAAACATCTATGCATTGACCAATAATAGATAGCAAGGAGAATTGAATAAAGTATTTCCTAGAATTGCAAGCAGCTTCTGTGAAAATGAAACTGACATGATATACGCTGTCAATCGTAAAACTATTTGTGCGCTGTGACGTCATACTGCAGGAGCTATTTATAGCGGCAAAATACGAATGGTAGCGACACAGGTATTTGGCACCAAAAAAAATTAATAAAAAGAGATTTTTATTAAATTTAAAAACAAAAATTGTGCCTAATACCTGTGGGTAGGGACATCTTTCACTCGGAACGCGTAGCTTGTTCACTAGTCTCTATATATTAGTCCATAAACTGACGACCGCAATTGCTTATTATGCGCATAGTCAACAAAATCCCAACGTGATTTATTTCACAGTAAAACGGAACCTGTCCCGAAATCAGTCTTTATAGTGGGAATTCATAGTGACAAGTTAACAACACCATTCATTTGAACCATATTACATACATGGGTGATAAAGACAAACACATACGTACCCCCTCCCCAATATGGAGATAATGTCAAAGGACGGTAAATAATAGTTGCGTTGTCCCCAAGCACAATCAACGACGCACGTGTTCACATCTCCCGCCAAATTATATTTTATAACACGTTGGCTAAAACTCCGTTCTATACCTCATGGACTCTGCAGGGGGACCCATTTATTATGTACCACCGTACGATAGCACGGGATCTCGGAGAGGAGCAGTTTCATTCATGAAAATCCCGTGCATAAAAATGTCCCGACTAAGAAATTCGGCGTTCTTTGATCAAATTATGTAATCCTACGATATCACGGGATTTTCGAGCATGAGTAGTTTCATCCCGTACACAAAAATATGCATATTCAGCAGTCCGACATTTTTTGATGTTACCGCGACATGCATTACGCTGTATCTAACGTCGCTATTTGACCCGCTTTTTCACCAGTATTCTATTTAACACCCGAACTCCCGTTGTAACCGGAATTGTTTACGACATTGCGACTGACATTTGGTATATGTATGAACCAAACAGATAATATGCGAGGGGAATGAGGCCGTCCTACGGACGCTGAGCCGTACTAACGGAAACCCTGCCGAATATCCAGCTAGCGTATCAGGATTAACTTTGTTTTGACTCTTCACTCAGCCAAACGATACAATATGTGTCAACACATGTCAGATCCTAGTTTGGCAGACTTTCTCGCTTGTCTCCACTTGAATAACCCTTTATTCGATAAGCCTATTGTTACTTTGTATATGAATGACTTGCATGGAATTATAATTGTTGAGACCGAACATATGAATACCATTTTGCTGTAATGCTGCATCATTTCAAATCGGACCCGGCTGTCCTTCAGTTTTGAGAAATGTTGGCACACAATTTATTGTTTATTTTGCTTTGGTGCATCTAATGGGAAATATAACCGATGGTCCGATGCATGTACATGTGAACAGTTAAATAATACACTCAAATAACATTGCTTTGCGCTATTTTAATGAAATAAAACTATTTATTACTAAAAGTGTTCATTGTTGGTTACTTCACCAAAAAGTTCCTTACTGGGATCGCTTTGTACAGTGACAACTCCATGGTATCGCATTATCACTGATAAGTCATTATGGTGAATTGGTAACCCATACCATTTCCTCTTTCCCGTTTCATATGGACTGGTGTCTGTTCCATTATCACTCCTTGTCAGAATCTCTTACTAGTAGTGATTGTTTTGACATCATTGTCTCTTTGATCGCTTTGATTGTCTGCGACACATACGCATCTGAACAGTATGCACTGACCGTGCTAAAAAAACACTTCATTGTATAACCTTTGACGCTATGCTTTCTTGGACGATCGTTGTTAACCCAGGCCTTACTGTGCACCTCAGCCCTCTTAATTCAGATTGTTTGGCTTCGGCAATCTGCTGTGCGCTTTATTAGTCATCTCAAATAAGATCCAGGCGCACAAAGGCATGCAAGATCGATTGTGCACCTCAAAATGGAAGGACTGGTAGTATGAAGACGCTATTGTTATTGCTAAATCTTCTTCAGGTGAAGACTGAAGACTACCTGAGACTGTCATCTTTGAATTAATAGTCAGCCATAAGGCCTAAAAAAATAGTGATGTTTCTGGTAACATAGGGTAATAAAGTAGGGCTGGGCAGGGGTTAATTAATTTTGTTTGTTCTTCAATTTTTTTGTGGAAACATCCATAAGACCATATATTGAATATATTCATTCTGCATACCGGTATGTACCCCTGGCAGCACAAATGGTATACTAGTAACAGCTAGGACACAATGAGGCATATTACTGAAGGTACTAGAAGGGATAATAAAGCCTTATTTTTAATCAAAAATCGTGCGGCATCAACCTCAGGTTGAACTGAGCCATATTAACAAGGGCGCCGCTATCTTAAAAACACTGACTTCCATGTAAATAACGCAGATCAGACAGGCCTTTAGATTAGCCTAATTGGGGGACATTTATGGAAACCGAGGGGGTGGGTTCGGTAGGGGGGATACCCCCTTCTGACTATAGGGGGTCTGGGGGTTCCCCCCGTGGAGAATTTTTTTAAAAAGTAAGCCTAAAATGGGATCTATCTGGTTGGTTCTGAAGCATTCAGCAAGTTATATTACCCTTATATTTTCAAGTTTTGTAAGTTACAATCTGATATTCATTGACCACTTGGGAATATTGGATCATTTGACATCAACAAAGCCATTTTATAGATGTATGGTGCTTGAAATTTCTCCAAGCAGTCCACCAACTTACTGATCATGGGTATTGCCAATTAAAATTTTATTTAATGTGAACCTGAACAAAGTTAGAAAGTTGATATGTTGTGGTCAAATGAAGCAATATAGTAATAGTATATACACACACAAACAGGTCATAAAAAGGGTGAAAATATTTAATGAACTAAACTAGGCAAAACTGATGTTTTAAAGGGGTACTGGACACTAAATATTGCCATTTATTTTATGGGACCATCTCATATTATACCCAACAAGATTTATACAGCCAACAAATGAATAAATTGAGCAATGAATGAGTGCCATATACACTCATGTGCTTTAAGAATTACTCATTTTCATTAAAATTATCTTGTTGTTTCCATTTTTTCAAAGAGCACCTGTATGAGTGTATTTTGCAATCATCCATGGCACAAATTTATTCATATGTTGCATACATTCTGTTGGATATAATATGAGATCGTCCCATAATGATAAATCATAAAAATTAAAATGCCCAAATTTAGTGTTCATAATGACTTCATTACCCTTTAATGTTTCACTGTACATAACTAATGTAACTTAATATGTCTGTTTTTGTTGAAGTCCTTGTCAAATATATTTATAATTTCATTGATGGATGTGTTGTCCAAAGGGAGTGGAAACATGCGTATTCTAATTAGTTTATCAAGAGTCTCATCTTTTGGCGCGGTGTTTTCCCAGTAACAATTGCATTTGGCTGAAACCTCTCTCGGAAATGGCATTAGAGCAGGCCTTTATATTGGTCTAATTTGGGGATATTGGACACGGCATGCCGACCATGGTTCGTCACGTCGTGAGAATTGTTTTTAATCTAAACCCGTGAAATGCAATATCTTGGCTTCTAACAGGACATATACATGTATCTCACAATAGAATGAGATATATTTCCATCCTGTATTAGTTTAATTGAGTTTTTATTACATTTCTGAAAACATTTCATCACTTTAATAAATCCTGCCCTTTTAAATAGATATGACATATGATATATATCCAATTTTAGATTGTGTATTTGAAATTTGAAAAAAAAAGAAAAGAAAAAAAACAAAACATTTTTGTTTTTTTCTTCAAATTTAAAAAAAAAATTTGTGACTTCTCTTTAATTTGGGGACATCGTTAAACGCCGTGAATTTGGGGTAATTTAAAGGCCTGGATCAGAGACTGTTTTACTATTGGAGATCTATAAACGCAATTTTTTTTTGGTTTTATTGTATTATATTTTTAACAGTGTTGATAAAAATAGTAGGAGCGAATGTCTGGACTATATTATTCTGGGTTACCGGAATCATCACTATGTTTTAGGCCTTATGTCCCTGAAATAGTTAAGTATAAATGACAAGCTGATACAGACTCACTTTGGGAGCCTTTATTCAGCATCGGATGGGCCTGCGGCCCCTGCACTAGGGGGCCTGAGGCCCCTTTGTCATGCCCCCTTTGTGCACTTCGTGCACATTTTGACCATAGGCAGGCTTCCCTCTCCGAGAGCCTTTATTCAAAGGTGGGCGCTTTGCTGACATTTTGATTGTTAATCATTTTGATTTAAAACCAACAAAACTTATTAAAATTTTTTTTTTTTTTTATTTTTATTTTTTATTTTTTATTTTTACCCATACCATAGTATGATAAACATAGTGTCGTTGTCCGGATTGACCCCTCGTCGTCCGTCTGTCTGTCCGTAGACACTTTACGCATTGTGCGATAACTCAAATATTTTCTATCTGATCGGAACCAAATTTATGTATATGAATTTCTCAGCACAAAAGACAGATCGAGTTCGAATACCGGTATGGGTTTGATCCGACTATTTTTAAACAGAGTTATGGCCCTTTTTCGAAAAAATATTCACTCTTAAAAAACAAAAAACAAACAAACAAACAAAAAATAAACAAAAAATAAATAAATCCTGTGCCAGTGCATTCTCTTATATAAATGCAAGTGACCCATAAATTCCAATAATTTGTGTTATGTACATTTGTCTATAATAGTACATAACAGTATACTCTATAATTCAACACCATTTATGATTCCGATCATAGTAATTTACTATCGCCAAGGGATGGGTTAACATCTGCCGATCGTGATCGGCCTCTCGTTTTTTTTAGACTGAACTTTTGCTTAATTTGTTTTTAGATTAATTAATTTTTTATTTAAATCAAAAATTTAAAAAACCATTTTCATTATAACAACCGCCACCGGGGTAACCCAAGTTACCTACTCTTTTATATATATAGATACAACGGTGTACCACAACACTTGTGAAACATGCTGGTCTGAAAATTATCAAGATTCCGTGATATATCTTTGTAGATTTGCGGCTATCCCTTGGCGTCAAGTACTTCAATGCTCAGAATAATTTCAAACATCTTTTACATTGAAATGGCAGTTTAGCATGAAAAACAAATGAGAAATTTGTTTTAAGGGACATAACATTTTTGTGAATTGTCTTCTGAATTGCAAGCTCTTCCTTATCTAGTTCCACATTACTTTCGCTTTCATCACCACTGATATGACTGAACGATTCTGATCAGTCATCATCATTGGACTCAACTTTCGGATTCTCGTTGATTTGTCCAACACTTCGTCATTGTTTTCTGGTTGCCCCTTTTGCGTACATATTTATAACTGTTTTCGATCGGGCATTGATTGTAGACCAAATAGCTCTTAAGTCAAATATTGAACATTTTATAAATCGATGTCAAGATTATACGTCGGATGTGTCAATTGGACATGCCAAAAGTGTCTAATAATGATCTTGGAATTTGGTCTTGAATTTCAATTATTAGCTACTTTATGAGTTGTTATGAGGTTAAAGTAATCCATTAAAGGCATATACTTTATGTAAATCCCTGGCATATTTTGATGCCCATGTAGTCCGATGATGCTTTATGGCTACAACAGCAAATTAGACAAAACATTGGACAGTTCCTCTCTTAAATAAATAACTACTTTTGTCATGAGAATATTTTGCATTGATCGATTGCACATGAATGTTCTTCACAAGGGTTAGTGATTTGGTCACTTTCATGGAAATTTGGCATGTGAGAGTTTTTTAAATGAGAGGCCAAGAGCAGATATTAGGCACTTTGTTTTCTGCAGGACGTGTCATCAGGGAAACGTTTTTAATTTTTAAAGCTACTGAGTGGTTTTGTGACCTTTGATTTTGAAATACGAAGATGGGACAATTGTGGATCAAGGTATGATATTGGATATGCTTTTCGACACATGTTTACATCACCTGTGGACACAGTTTTCACATGTTAAATCAGATAGTAGAAATAATGTCGTATTTGGATTCTATTATTAAATAATATCTTATTTTGAATCGCTATTAGCTTTGTCCCACTTCTATACTTGTTAGAAACTGAAATGCAACATAAAAAAGAATGGAAAGGAATAAAATATATATTTATTGTAACAATAAGTCTGCAATCTGAATCATCAAAAATATATAACTTATTATTCTAGTTTACAAAATTACATCTTTGAGTTGGGAATCGCCACCTGGAAGAAAATATCTAGAGGCACAACAACATTGTCATAAATTTGTTTAAAACTCAGCATCACGTTTTGTCATGAATTTATTTATGGGTAGTATGTACATGAATAAATTGAATCTTTATGTGGAAACCGCTTCGCAGGAAAAGCAGAACAGTAAATGTTATAGATAAGAAATGGCAAATTTGCATCAAATGTGTCTCAAATTGTGTCGAAAACTGTGTCCAATGTCATACATTCACATCTCATCCGCATCAACCATCAAAAGGCCACAATGAAAATTACCAGATTTTCATCCATATTATTTTTTCGTAAGTGAATGGGGTCGGGTCGCCAGGGGGATTCAGTTTTGTTTATTTATATTTTATCACAATATTAATATTGAATGCATCTGTCTAAGACAGCTGATAGTTTGTCTTATGAATGGAGGAGTGTTGAGCTTGCCTCCCACAAATTGATGTTATAATTTGCCCATGGTTAAAGTGGTCCTGCTAATTTGCAATGATGTTGTAGGTTCTGCTGAATTGCTATGATGCTGGTAGGGCAAAATGAAGCTGTTAAGAAAACGTACCATTATCTTTTCTAAAGTTGTCATTTTTGCGGGGTCTGCTAATCTGAACAAATTGAGGAAAAGCCATTATGTGTGTAAAACATTTAAAAACATGCATGTTTTAGAATATTTTAATAATGGCTGTTTTGGTTGTTGATAACTGACCATAATTGAGATAGCTCATCCTGTCATTTTGCAAACATCAGTCCAGCCATTAAAGATGCTCAATCCGATTTGATGGTCCTCATACCATCAGATTCCAACAACAACATTTTTTTAAATGCCGCTTCAGTAATCAGTTATCAGAATCGATTAATTGACAAAAAATAATGCTGACCACAGTCAACTATGTTATAAAATTGCCCAAAACGTGTTATTTATCAACATTTTGTTCAACAAAATTTGGCTGGATTGTCAAAGCCACTTGATTTTAGAGTTATCCATCTTCATCCGCAATTTGGTCACATACCGTCAGCTTGATGAATATTTGCCAGGCCGCCAAAAATGACATATCTCAGGGAAATAACAAATTAAAAAATTTGATATCTGATCACTCTGAGCTTTGATGGGTGGGTACCTCGACTCAAATAAAATATTTTTTACACTCAAAGACAAAGAAAGAGTAGTTTGTGAGCGTTAATTCGGATTATGCATCTTTAATAAAATATTTAAAATGTATATATGTTCTTGAATGTTTCATAATGACACTGGATTTTACTTGATCAAATCACTCTGATTAGCTAAACACTGACAAATAATCTTTAGAAAATAACGGTACTTATTGAAAAAATATATTCTAAACAGCATCATTTTTGCCCGACCGACATCATAGCTAATTAGCAGGACCACTTTACCAGGGGTGATCAATTATGTTTTTGAATCATTGGATATGCGTACAAACCATTATTTTATGACATGGCACTGGCGAATAAATTTTTGAAATGACAAAAACCTTGCTAATCTCTTTATGAACATACATGGTTTGTTTACAATGGCTATCAGATAAAAAAAAATATTTATAGTGTCGGAACTTACACAAATACTCATCTAACTAGCTTATTGTAGCACAAATACAGCTGTTTTATTGAGAACTATGATCGAGAAAAAAAAATGGGATCCCAGGATCATCCCCCTTATATGTGTTCCCACACCATACATAGTGTCAATGTCCAGATTGGCCATCTGTCTAGGGCCCTTGCCTGATATAGATCTCAAATACGAATCAAATCTGGACTATCACTGAAATAACAAAAAAATCATAGCTATCTGCAATTTACATATATATACATAATTAACTAATTAAAAGAACAAATGTACTGCAACAAATCTCTGACCTTGCTGTAACCCTTTCATTTTGGGAGCTGTGTTCTGCAACATCAAAGATTGTGTGCCAGTGCATTATCTTATATATTCACCAATGTAAATATTGTTAAGCCAATGTATTCTCTTAATATGGGAGACTCGCATATATAAGAGAATACATTGGCACAGGGTTTTCAGGAGGCTCCAGTCTTGGAAGGGTTAAACTGAATAATCAGCTGATCATACTTGTTGTCATGACACTGGACAGAGATCTGGATAGAAAAAATGGGAAGATATAGATAGAACGACACAAGTGTGAACTGGTTAATGATATTGCACGTGTTTGTTGTGATAGCATAGTAGGACGACAACAATAGCTTCAAGTTTTACCTTGCGGCAGGACAATATTGTTAACATGTTCACACAACTGTTATTCTATGATTGTTGCACATTCTGAAGATTTTAGCTTGTAGTAAACTAAAAATTTAGGTGTCAATATTGCTTTATTTAATTGAAAAAATGTGTAAATTAAGAATTTAAGTAGACTATACCTCATATACCTTCATGAATACACTTTCTGTTACAGTTGACGTCATCAATGACATTGTCAACGTAATCGGTTTGTATTGTCCAAGGACAAGGCAAAACTTTTATTGAATGTTTTGAAATCTTATGTATTTTGCTGTAATTCACGAAAATAAACCAATACGTATATAGATGTGCAATAAATACTACATGTATTTCTAAAAATGCATGTTCAATAAAATATATGTTATAGACCATGTGCACTTGAAACTGAGTTCTTGTGTGTTCATGAATGGGAGACCACCAAGACTCAATCCGCGAGTGACAGTTCATACACTGAGAAATGACCAAGAATAATCAAGAACATGGATTTGAATACTCCCTTAATCGATATGCTATTAATTTGAATTGACTATATAATTGTATTACTCGTATACCTTTACAGGTTTATCTCCCATCTTCATAAAGAACACTGGCATGTATATGGTGCCTCTGAAAGCACAAAATCGAAGATCTATCAGAAAAATGGAGGATGCTTGTTTGATGGAGAAACTACGAAATGGTGAACCTGTTCAGAGAAATCGACGACAAGAAGCTCTCCTAATGGAAATGGTTAACGGTAAGAATATGAGTCGTATTTGTGCTCAGGTAATTGAATTTGATTATCCCAGCTTCATGATATCGACCGATAATCGTTTTCATGGGATTATGCCTATGAAGTCATGCGAACATTTCTTCTGATTAAGGATAAAGACATAATAAGCTGTCAAGAAACATTGCTTTTACGTTATCCATATAATTCTATTCATAGCAACAAATAAAATGGCCATACCACGACCCAAGTCTTATCACACAGCTATAAAACTACCATGCATTGAAACAGTGCGGGAATGATGATATTTATATATCTAAGAGACTGAGACTGTGAATTACATTTAGTTTTGAACAATTCATCATTTTAGTGAAATCAGCCGAAAACTTCCAAGGTGGTCAGAACTCACACTGCTACCATTTTTAGGCATCCATACAGTAACCAATGACATATTTCTTCTGATAACCATCAGATCTGATTACGAATATAATATTCATTACTACTAGATTCTCATCTAATTTCTACTGCATAGTTTCATAAAAGATTCCATATGGGGGTGAGAATATACATTTCATGATAACAGCTGTTGTCTGAGAAGAGGGATTCTAGCATCAATTAGTGTCTCTTGCAGGTGTTAAAGATCTCGGTGGGAGTATTGTCATCAATGAATTCACAGTGCAGTGCGGCAAATGTAACAAACAGATCAAGGTTCCAACAGACAGAATTCCTTCAGCCAGGATCTCATATTTCAGAAGAAGTGAGTCGTTTGTTTCAAAATTAACCTTTCTATACTAAATGGATTCTCCCACTCCGTTATGAAAGTATACATTGGAATTTTTAAAATGTCTTCTTATCAAGAGCCATCAGGCCTATTCAGCTTATATTTGGCATGGAGGGTCCTTGGGTGACTGGGATTTCGATTATTTCAAATGTGTTGACCAAGTCAAATAGAGGTGAGGCCAGGGACAAACGCTTTCCCCTCTATATTATTTCCTAAAAAATGTCTTCTTCTCAAGAACTGTCAGGCCTATTCAGGTTATGTTTGATATGGAGGGTCTTTGGGTAACTGGGATTCAAATGGGGTCACCATGTTAAATAGGGGCGAGGCCAGGGACATAACTGTTTTCCTCCATTGTAATTCTAAAAATGTCTTTTCCTCAAGAGCCGTCAGTCCTATTTAGCATATATACAGTATGGAGGATGCTTGTGTGACTGGGATGCAGATTTGTTTAAATGGGTTCGACTAGGGTTGAAACGATTAATCGACTATCGCAGACGACGCTGAAATGTCAGAACGTCGACTCTGAATTTTGCCGTCGACTAGTCGGAATATAGTGTATTAGTTTCATGTATAACGTTTTCAAGATCGATTCCGGCATAAACGGTGTTAGCTGCGCGTAAGTTATGGTAAGTATAACGTTTGGTGGCACCCGGAATTGACAGTGTTACTAGTATAGACACACACGGACCGGTGACCCGACTATTAATTGGACGAATGAAATTGACAACACAATGTCTCACTCGTCGTTTGAGGTCAAAGACATGATGGCAATGATTGACGCAGCTTTGTAGTTTGTCCGAGACCGCTTTGATACAGACACTGTGTATATTTCCATTGATCTCGCACCGTCGGATTATGATGCGACGCTGGGTGAAGGTCGCTTAAGGTGACGTCATTTGTGCTACCGTATATAAATGATACTGACATTAAAGGTACTCAATCCGACCAGAGGGTCCCCATCTCAACAGATTCCAACAACAACAATCCGATCAGAGGGTCCTATATTACTATTTCTTTGGCTTTGGTGGTAAAAAATATTTGATTCGAGTCGAGGAACCCATCAAACAAAGCTCAGAGTTATTAGATATTGATTTTTGAAAATTCTTATGTTCTCGAGATGAGTACTAATAATTGCCGTCAATTTCGTTTCCTGCTCGAGATTTGTACACCAAAACTCTATTCAAACAGACAAGGATGGATAACTCTAAAATCAAGTGGTAATAATAACGCAATTTTGACTGAGATCTGGGCCAGAAAGTATTCCCGATAATGAAAAATAATAGATTTCTAAAATCGATATCTAACAAATCTGAGCTTTGATGGGTGACTTTCTCGACTCGAATCAAATATTTTTGACCCCCGAAGCCTATACAGTTACTATAGGGCGTATTTAGTCGGAACATTAACATTTTATAGTGACACCGCTCGGCACCGGTTTATTGGTGATCACGTGACTAAACGAAATAATCTCGAACGCTGATATTAAATTTAAAACCTGTATAAATGATCGTGTATCTAATCATTATCCACCACATGTCTAATTATATAATTACATTCAGTGTGTTGGATAAATATCAAGATGTTTACAGTATTATTTCCCAAATAAATTGGTGTGTATGCAGGGAAATGCGCAACGCATTAGACCGTCATTGCATCAGTCATCAGTGTACGCCATGTACGATGAATTTCCCGTACAATGGTATGTTTGAAAGTTTTTATATCGGGTACCGACTAGTTGACGCAACGCGACTTTTGGGCCTCGACTAGTCGACTCTGAAATTCACTAATCGTTTCAACACTAGGTTCGACCAGTTAAGAAATAACATTTGGTGTGTAGGGTCCTTGGATAGTTGGGATTTAAATATGTTTAAATGGGGTCAGCCATTAAAAAAAGGAGCATGACTGGTTGGAACTTTCCAAAGGTTGGGAAAGCATGACGTATCAGTTGAAAAATTCCAATCTGACGGGATGTACAAAAAGGGTTTTTTTACGAACTTGTGATTTGCTCCGGTTTGGAGGAGACAGGCTACAAGTAATGACTGTTGTGGTCTTTAGTGTCCCAGTATTCTCAGTCTTGACATTCAGGTGAGCAACACAACAGCCATTGTCTGTCTTGTTTTAAGCACATCAACCATCAGATCTGATTACGAATATAATATTTATTAATGCTCTTCATCTAGATTATAGTTTTGATATTTTGCATTAACACAGGCCAATATGGCTCAATACATAGTGTTATATTATTATGTATACATAGGCTATTAACGCTTTCTGCCTATGTAGTGCGGTTTATATCAATTATGTTGATAACATTAATGATGATATCTCAGGAGTGTGATCCTGATTGACACTTCTGATTGACCCTTCCCGCCCTAAAATTTGCTGCTACCTTTAGGGAACATGGTATCACTTGTCCCTTACATGACTGGAGCTTCCTAAAAATTTGCGAAAGCCCAATGCATTCTCTTATATATGCGAGTCTCTCATAGGGAGCCTCGCATAGATAAGAGAATACATTGGCTTAACAATATTTACCTTGACCTTGTAAGCCAATGCATCTCTAATATATGCGACGCGAGTGGGGAGACTCGCATATATAAGAGACTGCACTGGCACAGGATATTTAATGCTGCGCCAGCGTAGCTCCTGTCATGAAAGGGTTAAAAGTGATTTTGACAAGTACTGACTTTTGGTCTTAACTCTTTAACCCTCAATGACGTGATTTGACGTATCTAACCGGTACCTGTAACGTTACCAGGGACAGCCCTCACCGGTAACGTCAAGGTAGACAACAGGGCGTAATTAGTAGCGAATTTGTTGCGCTCGCTTATTGATAATTCCATAGGACGTGTTGTTACCTTGAATTTCTTGAACACAGCCGAAACAGTTAACATTTCAAGGCAAATTGTATCCGTTATTCCACAACTTATTACCCGCTAAATTATTGATTGTGAGAATCACACCTATACAATGGAACTGGTCGGTCTATATCATACAGGATTCCATAATTCCATATTAAACGGTACTTAGCAATACAAACTTCCGACTACATGACCAGAAATTGACAACGTGTTGATCTGCAACAGTTATGTCACAAGTATTCATACTTAATGAAGCATGAATATACACCGTTTATATAAACGCAAAACTTACCATGTAAACCAATACGTCAAATCACATCATTGAGGAATATGTAGCCACGTCAAATCACGTCATTGAGGGTTATGCTGGAAAACTATTTGAGTGGTAAAGAGTTAATAAAGAGTCAGTCTTCTCAGTGACTCAACAGTCATTGACTGTCTTGTGAAAATGCGATTGAAAGCTGTATTGTGTAACATTTTAACATTATATATCTCCGTCTACACATAGCTGGAGATGGATTTCATTTAGTATATTGATTTTGCAATGTTATGTGTACACAAATATGGATCTATCATAAAACTTGAAAAACCATATAATGACATAAATGTTGTTCCACCCTCCAAAGGGTTAAATACTGAAGGCGATATAGAAAGATTCGGGAGCCATATTCTGCAATGCTTGTTGAATGCATTCACTTTTTCCATATATAATTCAGGGTCTTGAAAATAAATTTTAAAATGCCATGAATTGGCCTTGAATAATCTTGAATTTTAAATTGAATTCCTTGACAAAACTTGAAGATTGTTGAGAAAAGGCCTTGAGTGGCTTTGAAGTTTCTTACACCTAACCTGTGGGAATCGTGATACATCTTAAAATGTTATAATTTCAGAGCATTATGATCTGACATGCAGAGCCAACAAACCAAAGCCTACCTATAAAATAGAACCACTACCATCACCCATTAATAACAGATCACCCGTCAGCAACTCACCCTTCAGCAACATAAGATTAGAGAATCCCACGATCCTCAACCATCTGCTCAAACCGACTGAGATACCCAAAAGCCCTGTGTTGAAGATCGAAGATAATATCACGGAGCACCTACAGGACAAACATCTGGTGGTGAAGAGCGAAGATAATATCACGGAGCACCTACAGGACAAACATCTGGACAAACTGCAGTTTCAAAGTCAAAATGGCTCCAACTATTCGGAAAATGATAAATCTGCTGAAAAACCTGTTGATGAATTGAATGGAGGAAGCAAATGTCACGATGATGCTAGCAGTGAGGAAAAGAATGCCGAAAACTCTGATAAGCATCAGGATAAGTCGAGCGATTCTGGTGTTGAGGAATGTCCTTCATGGACTTTCGTTACTGTAAAGGATGAACCGATCGATCCTGAAGATATATATCACGAGGGAATATCTATCAAGAAAGAGCCGATAGATGATACTGATTGACTCACATTCACTGAGAAATTGACTCACCAATAATAATTCAGGAATTCCAGTCTCAGTAAGACATACAAAATTCTCCAGTATGCTCTTAAAATCTGGTAATTCTGTCAGAATTCGGAAAATATTTTTTCTTTATTCTGTCAGAGGATAGTTTTGAACTAAACCACACTCTGAAAATTGGAGTCTAAATTCACATCATCAATGAAATCTCAAAATCTATCAATATTCTCGAAATTCAGAAAGTAGTTATTGATTGTAGAGCTGTTTATCGTTGAACTAAATCGCATTCTGAACATTTGAGTAACAAATCATTAGAGTTTCCAGAACTTTTAGATATCTGATTGTTTTCAAATTTTGTATCTGGATTACCCACATGAAAATACAGTTCAAGTTTTGGTTTGGCCTGCCAATTTTTGCCGGTGTTATGGTCCTTGCCAATTATTTTGGTTTCCGGGTTATAACTTTAGTTTTTAATAGTTATCTGATTGTTTTCAAAGTGGTATATTACGGTAGAGGGGTAATGTCGCAAGAGCTATACTCGTCCTTGACCTCGATCAATGATATACTAGTAGGGGCGCGCATATATAATCTCAAATTGACTCCACCGCCCAGCAATTTGACTCATATATCAAGATGTTCCACCCACTTTGGTGTTCTAGAAACTACCAGAAAGAGACCCATTAATTAGTTGAATATAACGTGACTGCCAATTCTGAGGTGAAGGTCGAGTATAGCTCTTTATGACATTACTCCTCTACCATGGATTACTCATATGACAATACAGGTCATGTTCAAATTTGGGTTTTGTCCGCCTATTTTACCAGAGTTATCATCCTTGTCGATAATGTGGGTCCAGTTCGAATCGGGCCTATGTCCGATGAATTTTGTGTGACGCCTTATAATTTCCGAAAACATCCGATTAATTTTGCGTCAGTCATTGCATGATTCAGAAATAGTTAACATAGACAGCTCAATGAAAAGTTAGATCCAATAGTTATTCCCAGAATCAAATTTTCTTTCATTTCTAAAAAAATTAAATAAAGCCACCTTATTCGGGGGACATGTGGCTTAGCAGCCATATATTTCTGAAGTGTTTTGATAGTAGGCATGTAATAATTACCCAGCTGATGTCGGTCTTGATTGTGATAAACTTCGGGGGCTGGAACCTGTCATAATTTGCTCAAAATGGCGGCAACATGTCTCACATCGAAGTGAGTATTGATCGTTTTCATATAATAACTCAACCAAAAATGATAGCATGTAAGCTATGTATCAGTTATTGCTAGCTCACAATGAACCCTGTCCCCATATAAATATGATAAATACAATCTAAGTTTTCAAGTGACTTCGGTCACTATTTTTAGAGGTTGTAAAATTTGAATGCTGTAAAAACAAACCTATTCAATATCTGTTTCTTCCAGTATCCGAGATAAGTTGTTGGGATAGCATATTAGTCTAAATAGCTTGCTAATATCCTTCGGAAATATTGAACAAATGTTGAAATTTCCAGTTGTGATATCTTGGCGCCATTTTCAAGCAAATTATGTGGGTTCCCGTCTCTTAATTTAACATTGAACATGATAAGTCACTTTGATATAGATTGTCTTCCAATAAGTTTTTATCTATCATTTGTGCTTCCCACTTCATCTTTGAAACCTCCATAAACCTCTTTGAAACCTCCATAAACAGTGTCTAACTTTTCTGTTCAATATGGAGACATGTCCTGTTTAATTAATATATCGTACCACCACAGAATTATGGTTCTGCCATCACTGGGAATAAACAAGAAGGCAAATATTATTGGTTCATGCAACTTGATAAAACAAAAATAATTTGAAAACCATTTATTCACGTATTTATTTGTATAGAGTCATAATAGTGCTAACTTTCCTCCGTCCTTCTCTTCCGTATCTTGCATTGCTGTCCATCTTGAAACATATTCTCATTAAATATATAGCAGATCCTATATACAATATACAGTTCTGCAGTTCAAGCTGGTTCTTGCCTTCCAACCACAACACCTTTACTTCATTTTCTCTCACCATTTCTTCAATTCTTGCACATCAACTCTTGAGTTGTCTATCACTTATCCCTTTTGATATGTGTAGAGTTTCTCTCAACAAGGCATTGTCTGTGTAATACTCCAATGGTGGTAGAGATGGTAAACAAACCTGTACAAGTGCAGAGATTAAGAATTAAGAATTTGCTGCTCACCAAAATCGAAACTTGTACATAGTTTTTATTGTTTTTAATGCTAAAACTACTCTTTTATTAATAGTATAAAAAATACAAAAATTCCAATCTTCACCAGTAACAGTTACAGTAATGCTCTAAGTAATCGACTTCTTAACCACAGCAGAATTATGGGGAACTTTTCAGGATTTAGTCAGAAATATGGCTTGTTGCCATTCATCGGAAAGCTCTCCCAAGAGTTTCTTGAACATAGTCCGATCTGGGTTTGAATTGAATAGTCATCTGCACTTGTTGAATTTGTAGATGGTCTTTCCCAAGGATGAGGACAATTCTGAGTGAGATGTTTGGTAGAGTCACAATTAAAACAACGAAGCACTTTATCATCTCTATCAACTGGATTTGTATTGCTAGTTCTTCTACCGAAATCAGCTGTTGGTTTAGACTTGTTAAAGAATTCTCTTCCTCTCCTACACCAACCATGGCTGATGTGCCGGTTTTTACTTCCACTCCTGTTTCTCTGGTATCCAGTTGTCCGATATGCATGCTCTGTTTACACTGAGGGAACTCTTTCTCAATTTTATCTTTTATTACCATATCTTCTGTTTCTTCTCCATCATGTTGCCATATGTCAAATCACCAACTGTAGCGCGAGCCAGTTTTTCATTGTCCTCGGACACATTTACCACATTAAGAAGAAAAAACGCATGAACTCTTTCTGGGAGCTTCATCTCGAACTGCCGTAGCTTATGGTACAGAAACTCAAATATCACGATGAAGTCAATAATACTCACTCCAGATGGTAGACGATAATCATAGAATTCTTTGAAAGCTAGATACACCCGAGTATTCTGATTGTTCGGTTAAAATGAATTGAGTTTATGTATTATCTTGTTGAAATCTGTATCAGAACTAATCTCTTCTGGGGTCAATTCTCGGACACACTCCTGAGCTCTCCCTGTCGATGTCAAATACAATGCAATCCTTGTTTCTTCTCATTCAAGTCTGTTAAGATCTGCCAAATTTTCACATCATTGCTCCACTCATAGCTGTCCTTGTCCACCAAGACTGGTGGCATTTTTAACTGCTGGGCCATTGTTTATTTGAAGAAACAGTCCTTATGCCTCTGTCTTTCTTACATCCACAGAACTTATTGTCGCACAACTGTCTTCAATCTGCTATCATGTTAGATACCGTCGTAGATGGTAGTTAACGCTGTCAGCCTCTGCAAGCAGATACATGATAGTACTAACATTTATGACAATATGTGAGATTGATTTGGTTTTGTAGAGGGTATGCTTTTTGTGGAGGTTTTACTGTATAAATATTGATCTTATAACTATTGAATATCATCAATTTTATTCACTGAGATACATTGCCATCTTTCAAAACTGTTAAATAAACCCTTTCTTTACTGAACGGATTCTCCCAGTTAAAAAAGTATACATTGGAATGGTATATAATTCATATGATGGGATGTGGAGGAAATATAAGCAGACGACAAGTAATAAAATTATCGAAAGATTCGTATTCATTTGTGGGAAATGTTCATATATTAAAGATACGGGCAGCCTTCGTGGTGGGTATAGGTGTTAAAATAGTCACATCCGCTAAAACCGCCATAAACAGAAAGAATATTATAAAATAATAGACAGATGTTGTTCTTATATCAATCATACTTATCGCATACATTGCATGTTATTTTCAAGTTTGTACGCTCTGTTATGTAACCAAACATCAAAAACATTACAGAACTATTTGTTTATAGACAAACACTCGGGACTACCCAATCGTCCAATCAAATTGTTCCTATTAAACCTATATACGGTAATACATACCAAATAAGAATTTTACTATGATAGTATTGTAAGTTGTAGATGCACCAAATTAGAGGATTTACAACCGACATATAATGCGGGCAAATCTAAATAAGGAAATGACGCAATATCGTGACACTGCTTATAAACAATTCACTGCGCTTTTTGTGAGAAACTGAACAACACTCGACCTGCATTTTCTGCATTTCTCTGATGCAAAGTGTGTTTTGTGAATAATATCGCATTCATATCATCATTTATATGCTATATTATTATGCCCCCGACTTGAAGTCGGCGGGTATATAGTCGACGTCTCCGTCCGTCCGTCCGTACAAACATTTTGTATTATTGTTCAGCAACCGCTGGGCAGATTTAGCTGATATTTGGTATGGTGATAGAGCAGCATGGGGGAACAGCTACATGCATAGCGTGGGTTTCGTTCACCCATTTTCACCAGAGTTATGGCCCTTTTTTTACTTAGAAAATTCAATTTTGTCCGTCCGTACAAACATTTTGCATTATTGTTCAGCAACCGATGGGCAGATTTAGCTGATATTTGGTATGGTGATAGAACAGCATGGGAGAACAGCTACATGCATAGCGCGGGTTTCGTCCACCCATTTTCACCAGAGTTATGGCCCTTTTTTTACTTAGAAAATTCTATTTTTCTCTTGTTTTTTGGCTTTCCAGATGATAGCGTGAGCTTTGGTGGCACGATTGCAAATCCCGTATTTTTGTGGATCGGTTGTATGAAAATACATGTCAAGTGCGAATTTGGGTATGATCTGATGATTTTTGCCACAGTTATGGCCCTTTTTTCAACTTAGAAAATTTGAATTTTGTTCATCCGTACAAACATTTTGCATTATTGTTCAGCAACCGCTGGGCAGATTTAGCTGATATTTGGTATGATGATAGAGCAGCATGGGGGAACAGCTACATGCATAGCGCGGGTTTCGTCCACCCATTTTTACCAGAGTTATGGCCCTTTTTATGTTTACCCATACCATAGTATGGTAAACATAGTGTCGTTGTCCGGATTGACCACTCGTCGTTAGTCCGTCTGTCTGTCTGTCTGTCTGTAGACACTTTATGCATGGTGCGATAACTGAAATATTTTCTATCTGATCGGAACCAAATTTTGTATATGAATTTCTCGGCACCAAATACAGATCGAGTTCGAATATGGGTTTGATCCGAGTTTTTTTTACGGAGTTATGGCCCTTTTTTCGACTTAAAATTCATGCATGCTGCCATAACTCAAAAAAACATTATCTGACCGGTACCAAATCTGGTATGCGAGTTTCTCAGCCCAAAATACATATCGAGTTCGTATATGGGTTTGATCTGATATTTTTTAATGGAGTTATGGCCCTTTGACATTGAATTCATGCATGCTTCCATAAATACACCATTTCTCAACTGATAGGAACCAAATTAATAAATAAATAACAACAAAAAATAATAAAATTGTTTTTTTATAATAATTAAAAAAAAAGTAGTAACAGTAACAGAGTAACTTACTATCGCCAAGGGATGGGTTAACATCTGCCGATCGTGATCGCCCTCTCGTTTGACTTAGACAATTAAATTTTTCTCTTGTTTTTTGGGGTTTCCAGATGATAGCGTGAGCTTTGGTGGTACGATTTCAAATCCCGTATTTTTGTTGATCAGTTATATGAAAATACATGTCAAGTGTGAAATTGGGTATGATCCGATGATTTTTGCCAGAGTTATGACCCTTTTTTCAATTTGAATTTTTGCTTGTTTTTGGGTTTCTGGATCGCATATTTTTGGGTTTCGGAATTTCTAGTACAAACTTCTTTTGGAATGGTCATTTAGACCTCCTCGGATATCCGCAGTTTCGTCCATGCTTAATCCGAATTGCTACGGTCGGGGGCAAATGCCACGCGACAGCGTACCTCTTGTTAGTATATTCTTGAGGAAATTATCATAATTTGATATATGTTTTTTCAAAATTATAACCTACAACGAAGGCTGCCCATCCCTTTAAGTTCAACAAACGGTGTATGGTTATTTGTCGAATTTATTATTTGAACATTTCCCAAGGAAACTACTCATCGTTAAGTATTTAGCAAAGAAAGGGTTACACACCATTTTCACAATATAAAAATCAACTAAATAAAATACATATGTAGCTTATGCCATGGTGCGTGTTTCTGGGATATCATGTCCATACAATTAATAATAAATTCCTTTCTTCCAAGTCTTCCAGAGATTGCCATAATTCTCCATCTCATCACATATATCATCTCATTATATCAGTCCGGAATCACATGGTATCAGTTGAGTACTACAAAATGTACCAAAAATGAGGTGATTTTATATAAATCCTCACACTTGTAATTTTATGGTGAATGGGCATATGACCAATTATATTCTGAACACACTGACACCCAGTCTCGATAAAAACTGATGATAATTTGATCAGATTTTAATATGTCTCTTGAACTCTGATCAGATTTGATTTCTAGGATGGCACGGCTTTATCAAGATGATGTTTTAAATTGTTTTCAAATATGGAGTGCATGCCTGGTATAGTAAATGTTAGTGAGAATCGTAGTATCTAGTAGTATTTTTTTTAAAACAGGATGGGAAAAAATAATTGGTAAAAAATATCAAAGATAATGTCTCTCGATTGTGATGAGTATAATGAATGATGAATATGTCGCCTATATTCTGTATTATAAAATTGTTTTTGTTTCATTATGCATGGAAAAAATGTCAACACGTCATTGACCTCAGATATCGCAATTTAAATATAACCAATCACTAAGCTGTGATTGTAATTGTTAACTTTTTTTTTTAGACTGGATACCGCCTTGCAATGAGTGTTTCATGCACAACCAATAAGCCTTTTTACTGGTTCGCGATTTTCAAGATGGCCGATGGTTCCATATGGTCCGATTCCTAGCTTTTTATCCAACCCACCGGTAAAAGCTGGTAAAAGGTCAAAGTTGAGAAGTAGCATCCATTTCGACCATTTGTAAACATTCGACAGCTGAGTGCGAGAATTTTTTATCAACATTTTATGGCTTAATTTCATTTATTCTGAGTGCAACTACGTGTTTAAGAATTGTTTTGTGGCCATATCATCTATAGAGTTAGGATCTGGTGACGATGCAGACATTCAGACGCCCTTTTTTGTCAACGAACTTCCCATAACTGGCATAAGTTACTGATAAATAGCGAGTTCTTGCGTTAAAAAAATAACTCAAAAAGATACGTGATACATCCAATCCATCTACTGTGCGAAACCTATGTATCGTATGTATCCAGGGTGAGTGTTTAAATAGTTTTATGAAGTTCTCGCACCTGCGATACGATAACGACCTGTTGCCATTTTATTTTGGGAATTCCCAGACTGGAGTCATATGAAAAACATAGATGCTACTTGTTAACTTTGACCTCCGGAGACCAAATGGCGGATTCGCCGCGAGTAAGTGAAATCACTTATGAAATAGCGCCAAGTCTGACCAATGGAATGAAGGGAATCCCATCAATACCAAAATCGAACTAAAATCGCAGTTCCAGGAACATAAATCTGATTAACGGCAGCTTTTAAAAGAGACTAGGTGATGAACAGGGCAGTTTTCTGTAATATTGGTACCAAAGATTCCAATCAAAGGATCACATATAGGCATGCATGTTGGGGAATATAACTGGTCATATGCTTGTCACCATGACATTATTGTGATCTGTGCCTTTCTAAAGTTATCTCTTTTTTTTCATGTATATTTTTGATTATAATGCCATATTATTCCAACTTGAGACTATGTGATTCATATCGGCATTATGTAATTGTCCACCATCTTGCCTGATGTTAAATGAATATATAAGAAATTTTATGCATTTTGTTGTCAAATAAGGATTATTTTGTTTGTAAATTTTGGTAGCAGGAAATCTATATATATTTTTATTATCATTGTACACAAACGTTCATTATTGTACAGAGATTATTGACCAGAAATTATATATTCAACATAGTGCCGCTGAAAAACCTCACTTTCGTAGGGTTTGTAGAGTTATCTAAAACTAGCTGATTTTATTCAGTGGCCCCAATAAAAAAAGCCCCCCCCCCCCCCCCCTTTGTGTGCTGTGGGCCTATTTTGATCTTTTAAACATTTTGAAGAAAAAAAATATTAAATTTGAGATTGTTGCTTGCTGAATTAAATTTTTTTTTAAATTAAACTAATTATTTTTTTTTAAACTAGTGACGTGATAACATCCAAGTCATCACAACAAATTGGACGTACAGACAGATCCTACTCTTTTATATATATAGATAACAAATGAATGTGATAAAATGACACAAATGTGACAGTAAACTGGTTTATTCCATAGAAGACATGTTTTGTCAAACGAAAGAGATAATTTAATGTGAAAAATATATCTTATCACAATGTTGACATAATTTTAAAAGAATACAAACTCATTCGACCTCGTGAAGTGACCATGGTGCAGTAAACAATGTGTGGTTACTCTTAATTACACGACATATATGACCGAAAATTTAGCATTCTGTATTGATTCGTATGATAAACTCAATTAAATTTTATGAAAAATCCCACCACTGGATATATAAGAAATGTAAACCCTGCTAAAGAAAGGTATAGGCAGTATCTATCCCTACCGATTTCACTAACTGCTTCATGTCGAAGTAAACTTGGGACTACTCATCAATGAATAGTACTGAAAGGGTTAAATACGATGATTGACTTCAGTCCTATCTTATTATTTAAAGATGGTTGATCACATCCCTGAAGGCTTTGTGCAGGTTCAAGGGTATAACAAAATACATTTGAATCAGAATCCAGGCAATAAGAGCTTCAGTGACAAGGAAATAAATATTTGTCCATATTATTTTCCATTAACTGGGACAGAGCACGACAGAGCAAAACTGTCAATTTAAAACAGATTTAGGTGATATATTTCAAACACCAGATCTGTCTTTTTTTGGAACACCAATGCAAATGTGCCTTCTGAACAAATTTTGTAAATATTCTGCTGTTTGAAGTGGTGTCAGTAAGAAATAGCATTTCTAATCGTACATGTATTGTTTATTTTGCACAATAATATGGGGAATATACAGATCTTCCATATCAAAGCGATGAACATATCCATAGAAACTAGTAAATAAAATGCGCACAAATAGGATAAGACATTTAACTCTTTAATTTACCAGGGTAGATAAATGTGAATTTTACGAAAGTGAGATCTTCAGCTATAGTGCCTTGCAGATGTTGGTATTGTCCTTAAATTGTTTTTCGTTTACAAAATATTATTTAGATCTAGTGACTTTAAGTTAGAATATCATGAAATTTGGCATACATATGTACTGTGTAGATTTATTATAACATATATTGGGACAACCGAATAGGAAGGGAAAATGAAAGAGAGATTGTAAGAAAGCAATAGAGATCCCATCATGATTACTGTATGTTTTTGCAAAGTGAATTTTTTTTTTAAGTTTGTCATGCTAATAACTTAATTACTGTATGGTGCACACAGTTATTTCTGAGTTGTTGTGCACATGAAATTTGTTGCAAACTATGCCATTGTAAGAGTGTCATTTTGTTTGAAACCAGAGACTTTTTATGATCAAGAAATCTCTATCTTTGAAGATTCTGTCATTTACTTCAGTTGATAATGATGTTACATGCATGCCTTTTAGTAGAATTTAGGCAGTTGAGACACTAGTCAATAATTGAGAAGATATTTGATCTGAGTTGTGTATTTCTTGGGCAGTATACTATAATAGGAAATATTTTGCACTTTCGGTTATTGAGACTGCCATATTAATTTTCATTTGACATCTCTCTAATGATACAAGTGAACAACAGTCACATACACTAGTACATTACCTATTAAAAGATGTATTCATGTCTCAACTTTTTAGCTCACCTGAGACGAAGTCTCCGGTGGAGCTATAGTCATCACTCCTCGTCCATCGTCTGTCGAGCCATCCGTCCATCCGTCAACAATTCTTTAAACATCTTCTGTCTGGATCCAATAGGCCGAATGGGTTCATATTTGGTGTGGATGTTCCCAAGGTGACTGGTATTCAGATTTGTTCAAATGAGGTCACTGGGTCAAATAGTTCTGAAGTCAGGGCCATAACTCTTTCCCTCCATAGTAATTCTTAAAACGACTTCTTCTCAAGTAGCATCGGGCCGACTGGGTTCATAATTTGCATGAAGGGTCCTTGGGTGACTGGGATTCAGATTTGTTCAAATGAGGTCACTGGGTCAAATATGGGCGGAGCCAGGGACATAACTAAAAAAAAAAAAATTATTTAGATTGAGCTCCTTGCTCAATTGAAAAAAACAAACAAACAAAATTTTTAATATTTTTTTTATTTATTTCAATAATATATATATATTTTTTAAGTTAATTATTAAAGACACAAATATTAAAGAAGCCCTCACCCTTGCCCATTGGTGCTTCTAGCATCCCTGTTATCAAACACTTGTTTCAAATTTATTTCACAGTCACAATACAATACACCCTGTGCATATGCTATCTCTTACAGTGAAATTAATACTACAAGTCAGCATACCAGTCTGCTCTGTTGATAATTATCCACATGTCAAATCTGACAGTGCAGTATCAACAAGCGCACAGCTCTCTAGCCAGACCAGAGAGGTTTTGTTTTGGTATTTAATTTTGAAATTGACTGTCAAATGTATTCCCAGGAGCCTTCTGTCTCTACTCATATAAACTATTACTGACATTTAGGCCGCGATTTTATGATTTTGTGGTTTACGGATCTGCCGACCGAGTGGAAAACCCCCCGACCTAAAAAAAAAAATTATTTTATATTTTCCGCCGACCCACATATTTGGGTCCAAACGTACATATTTTTATTGAAAGATTGACGATAGGAACACCAAAAAGTGGCTCGAATATTGAATGAATAAATCGCTTATTGATTGTCAAAATTATATTTGTACAACCCCTTCCCTGGTGACAGCCTCCCATCCTTTCCAATTGTCGAATGAAAACAATCGGCGGAAATGTTCCGGCGCGTGTTTTTATATACCCGTTTATTTAATAGTGAGTTACCTCCCTTCCAAACCCGGAAGTATTTCTGTAAATCCAAAATCGTTTGTCGTTGACATTTATACAAGCGGCAGCTTGTTTGTAAAAGAAATCAAGGGTAGAAATTAAATGTCCCATTGATAAACCCGACATACAAACGTGTATGTATCCCTTCATTGTATTAAAACGAATTTGTGACATGTGTTTTGTGACTTTTGTCCCCAAAATAGCCAATTATTTTTCACACTTTTTTCAGTGGATGTGTTTTCATGGTGGGGAGAAATTAAAGAACAAGCCCCTGTGGCATTGACATTAGATGGGAAAGAGTGGTTTTTGCCACACATTGCAACAAACATGGCCACCGGTGGCCATCCTGGAATATGCAGTTTAAAAACAGTCTGGGAGACATTTAGTCCGTAAACCTGACTTTTATTATCAGAGCGAGAGCGTCTAGCTCTGTTTGATTAGTTGGGTCCACCAACTAGGAGCATTTATCCATTCATCGTGAAAATTGTTGTATACCATTAATACATTTAAAATATGTAGATCTGAAAGAGTACTTGTGGACATTTCCATGGAAAAACATGGCTTTCGCCATCTTGGGTTTAGCATATTATTCTTTAGAACATGCATGCTCATCAAGTTAATATTTATAGCCTAACTTGACGAATGTGTACATTGAAATGTAGATGGGAAATAGTCATTATGGTCAAGCACATTTTCATTGACATGTAGGTAGGAACGAGTGATTTTGGCCACACCCTTTTGAAACATGGCCGCTGGTGGCCATCTTGGACTTTTCACTTAAATCCTTTAGCACGGGCTACAGCCCACATTTGTCATCCAATATTCATGACATTTGCTATGAACATTGACACATAGATGGGAACGAGTGATTTTAAAAAAAACATAGCCACCAGTGGCCATCTAGGATTTTGCACTTAAATCCTTTAGCACGGACCACAGCCCACATTTTCATCCAATCTGTTTGAAATTTGCTGTGTACATTGACACGTAAATGGGAATGAGTTATTTTAGCCACTCCCATGACAGGGTATCACCTAGTCAAAATAGCATGAGAAAGTGAGGCCAAACTTTGGTTTATACCGATATATACAATATGGGGTGTGGCAATCTATTTAATAAGAAAGCCCCATTGTCACATCAGTCCTGCATATATTACTCTCAGTGTATCTGAAATAAGATAGTTAAGGGACTATTGAGCGGTCACCTTTTCTAAGGATACCTAAAAGTGATGGGTATAACTCACTTGAATCTTCGTCTTTAAAAAGGCGAGCTAAAATTGAGTTTACAAACCAAAAAAAATAAAATAAAAACACATTTTTCAGTTTTTTATTTTTTATTTTTTTTCCTCCTACCCAAGTTGATTATGGCAGAAAAAATCTGTAAACCACAAAATAAAAAAACCGTGGCCTTATACAGTTTTAACACTTCCTTTCAGTGAATTAATTTCTACCCTATGAATAGTTCTGTAGTTTGTGTGGACCATCTTTTGTTGATTGAGACTCTTTCTAATAGAGACAGCTTTATAAGTTTAAGAATCAGCCACTCACTCCAAAAACTTTAACCCCTTCCATAAGACAAACTATTTGAGTTGTTGAGTTCAAGTTTGGTACTGATTATAGTTTTAAGCTCACTTGAGGCAAAGACTCGGGTGGAGCTACCGGGTATAATCATCACTCCTCTTCCATCCGTCCATCAAAAATTGTTTAAACACCTTCTCCAGACAAATAAGACTAAAATGGGTTCATATATGGTGTGGATGTTCCCTGGGTGACTCATATTCAGATTTGTTAAAATGAGGTCACCAAGTCAAATAGTCGGGAAGCCAGGTGCCATAACTTTCCCTCCATAGTAATTCTTAAAACAACTTCTTAAGAACCATTTGGCCTATTAAGCTTATATTTGGTATGGAGGGTCCTTGGTTTACTGGGGGTTCAGATTTGTTAAAATGAGGTCACCATGTCAAATAGTTGCGAAGCCAGGGCCATAACTTTTTCCCTCCAAATTAATTCTTAAAACAACTTCTTCAGAACCATTAGGCCTATTAGGCTTATATTTGGTATGGAGGGTCCTTGGTTTACTGGGGTTCAGATTTGTTAAAATGGGGTCACTGGAGCAAACCTGGGCAGAGCCAGGGTAAATGATCTTTAAAAGAAAAACTAAATTTTAGATTTTTTTTTAGATTTAAAATCTTTCTCAATTTAACCAAAGAAAACAAAATTTAAATGAGAAAAAAAATAAAAATTACATTTTACTCCTTGCTCAATTGTTTTTGTTTATGATTTTTTTTTTTTTAATTTTAGATTAAAATTGAAAATTAATTACGTTATAACAACATACTGACTATTGTAGTCTTCAGAGTCCCAGTCTTCTCTGTCTTTACAGTCTGGTGAGCGACACCACAGTCATTGACTGTCTTGTTGTATATTGTCAGGTAATTCAAATAACAATTTTGAACTCGAAGCTCATGTATAGATTGGCAATTCATGAGTAATTATGCCTGCCAGCATTGACTAAAATGTGGTTGTTTAAGCTATCAGGGTCATGTTGCCAGAACAATCTCATTCTTGAGATATAAAGAGATTTGTGTGTTTCATTTGCTTTGTTTTATTTTAATTTTGAGATAAAAAGCAATGTCTTGAAGTAAAATAAAAAACTTGTGACTGTTGTCATCCTATTGATTGGAACCCTGAATACATCTTTGATTATCAAGTCTCTCTTACCAGCTTAATTTACACATAAATTATAATTCATTGTTGCTTAGGACTACAAAAAAAGACCTTTGTTTCCACTAATGGATTGAAAACTAGGTCCAACTTTTGTTTTTAATATCTTCCAAATATTCCAATTATTTCAATAATATAGTGCCCACCCACAACTTTTAACCCCCAAGCACCAACATGCTGGTAAATACAGTGTATAAATAAACAATAAACTCATTCACAAACTAATCTGTCCTTATTGGAATAATACAGTTATAAGATAAAGTAGGGACATAGTCACATGGGACAATTTAAATCATATCAAAAACATTATGTTCTTTTATTGGACATGTTATATCACTCCCTTTCCTACAAATCAGATCTTCAGACATGACCAAGGTCATTTAATTTTCTCAAAAGTTAAATAATGCTACATGTATAGACAAAACAATTCAAGTTCCATGTTCCAAGTTTAACTTCAATTAAGTGCATGTATTCAGAATACACAATAAAATGTGCAAGCTCAGCTGTTAGAAAGGATACAAAAAAGCGGAAACAATAGATTCTGATGTTTTAATTTTAAATCTAAGCCATAAGCAGGTACATAAAACTGGCATCTAGGAAGTGGAGACACTATCGTAAAACTTATTTTTATATTGCCGCATCATTCCCATTCTGAGTGAACCCAGACTAATGAACAGCTACGTGTTCAGTATAGTCTGAAACTTTCCGATATCCTTTGTGTTACCACTGTTATTTAGAGCAATATATATATTATATTGTCACCTCCCACATTTCTCATTAAAAATTCCACGCGACTATTTTCTGATTGGTATTGAATGCCTCCAATCGTGATTGGTGGTTGTCGGACACTGACTGAATACTTTTTTGAAGAATGAGGTCCCCAGAGGGTGAATTTCATAACTCTATCCCGCACGCTGGGCTAGCATCACCAAATTCACCCTCTGGGAACCTCATTCTGCTTAGACCTCAACTGCTATGGGAAACCTAGGATCAGATTGAAGTTCCCCAGTTAAAGTTGGGGTGGTGTTCACCCATTAGTCACCTCGATTATGCATTTTATCTTCTGCTCATTAGGGAATATAGAAACTGAACAGATGTGACTAAAACAATGTTATTTTGAGACTATAGATACTTCCCAGAAGATGAGGCCTAAGGCTAAGCAGAATGAGGTCTCCAGATGGTGAATTCGGTGATGCTAGCCCAATGTTCAGGATATTGTCACTAAATTCACCCTCTGGGGACCTCATTCTGCAAATGACAGACACAGTATTTCAAGGCATGTTTGTGGTTGTTGTGAATGCATCTTTAAAATACAGATTTGTGAAGGATATATTGTTTTTAACAACAATACCACTATTGTTTGAGGCCGTCCAACATGTACAGTAATGCTCTAATTAATCGACTCCTTAACCACAGCAGAATTATGGGTAACTTTTCAGGATTTAGGGCGAGAGCTTTCCGATGAATGGCAACAAGCCATATTTCCGACTAAATCCTGAAAAGTTACCCATAATTCTGCTGTGGTTAAGGAGTCGATTAATTAGAGCATTACTGTAGCTGTTCAATAGTCTTGGCTCACTCAGACTTCATTATTCCAAGAGTGTCTTGCAAAATGATTATCATACAAATCATTGTCATATAAATATATATATTTTTCTCATTCACCACACAGAATATTTTAATAGCATGTTTGCATACTAACAATTTGTAATAAGTTCTTCGTCTGAACCAAAATTAATTTTTATTTTAAGTCAATAAATTGTATTTTACTTCTTGAATCTTGGTCCGTGATACATGGATGGTATTGGGTATCTTCCATAACGGTTAATGGACAAGTGACTGGACATTTGTTAACTAGAATATCACGGCCCCTCTGGAAAGAAACATTTTTGTGCAAAATGTCCAGTCATGAGGCTTAATGGATTTCGAAGATCCTGGGAAACTTGTTCCATGTTTTTGGAGGCCATGGGTAACCTGTTGCATGGGACCAAACAACAATGACCATTTCAACTTAATTTAATCAATTCTCAAAGAGTTCATTGCTAGGGGTACTGCATCAACTCTTGTCTTTTTGTCCTACATCCATCTGGCTGTCCTGAAAACTAAGACATATTGGCCATAGGTTATCATATTTCTTTGCAATTCACTGCAGGATGTTGCTTATGCATGGGCTGCATCTTCAAAGATTGTTAGATTATCTTGTTTTCCCATCATGCAGTTAACTGCCTTACCATTTGGCCTTTAAAACTGAAAGTATAGAAGGAATCAGAAGCTCCGAGAATGAGTACATGTATGAGCTATGTCATTCTAAGCAATCGGACCGGTTTCGTTACTAAAATAACTCATCAGTGAGCTTCTTGGTGAATAGACCAAGTCTTCTCGGTCCACAACAGCTTGGAATATCAGTTGGGATAATGCTGTTTTTGGACCAAGTCCCGCCCCGTTTCTCTTCCATAATGGACGTTCATTCAAAAGACGTACTATATGTAAATGTGGAGCCCGGGCATTCACGTAAACCCCTGAATGTGATTGATCACCTGACATGTCTGATTAATATTTCTTCAAAATAATATATCATCTACCATGATAGAAAAAGGTATAGTGATGATACGATCATTTAATGCTTTGTTTACATGCATTTTCTGCATTGCTTTGACGTTTAACTGACCTCTGATATATGCATGTTTGATACCATCATGTTTGGAAAAGGCTACCCTCTATGTTCATATACGCAAAGCTTCCACTTGACCTAATCCGAAGACATTCAAGCAATATAACTCCCACCCACAATCCATTATAGAAGAGCAACGGGACGGGACTTGGTCCAAAACAGCATCATTCCAAGCTGTTGTAGACTGAGAAGACTTGGTCTACTTGGTGACGTGAGAATGAATAAACAGTGAATATGCTTTATATAGACTTCCTATATAGCCGATAGCAGGTTTTATATGTCTTTGGTCAGTTGTACAGCTGGTAGCTGCTTTTATAGCTGTTGGACAGTTTTGTAGCCAGTTTAATAACCGGTAGCCAGTACTTTTAGCCTGTTGTATAGCCTTGTAGGGCTTTGTTCATTCACAAACATTGGTGTTTGTATTTATACCATTAATGTTTGATTACTTAATGAGCAGTAGGCCTGTAGAGATTACTATCAGGAAGACTTGCAAAATGGGCTCATTTGATACTTGCTGTGGTAGTTATCTTGTGCTAGTAGTACAAATTGATGCTAGTGAGAACCATTACATATATCATCAATACCTAATCATGAAATTTAAATTAGTATAGCTTGTGTCCATTGGGAGGAATTTTAAAGGAGTTTCCACTTGATACATCTAATGATAAATAACCTGAGCAAGCTATTGTATTTTTGATTCTTTGTTACCTGCTTTCTTTTTCATATTTATGAGTGTGTATGAGTTAACTGGGTAATTAGTGTTGGACAAATGTCACCGACCTTCTCACTGCATGTGAATATTCTGAGCTTGACCAGTCATAATGCTGTGGTTATTTAGAGGCTTGATTTTTAACCACCCCGATGTCTGATCCACTGCATTTACTCTTAAAGTCACCATGCCCCGCATGTCAGATCAAGATAGGGCTGTTGCCATCGGTCTACTGCATGGAAGGAAACATTCCGGTTAAAGAGGTCACCTGTACGATGGGTATTTCACCAAATGCAATAAGAACGTTGAGGTCCAAATTTGAAAAGACCGGTGAAGTAGAAGACCACACCTGAAGCGGACGACCAAAAGTAACAACTGCAAGGCAGGACCGCCTAATGACTACTGTCGCGCTGAGACAGAGTTTCGACAGGTGAGACAAAATTTGTTCGGAAAATCATCATTCAAACTTGTTTATTCAGATCGTGCTTCAAATTAAAAATAATTCAAAATCCAAACCAATTGACACAATTATATTCCTATTTGTTTCAGCACAAGAAATCCGTGGACAGATTCATGCAGTGAGGGGAGACGGTGCCTGACCAATTAGCGGCCAGACTTTCCGTAATCGACTACATCCATCAACTTGTGAAGAAATTTTTATTGCTGGCATGCCATATAGAAGTGCATTTGCAATGGGCCAGGCAGCATGCACATTTGATCAGACATCAATGGGCCACATTCTTTTCTCTGACGAGTGTCAATTAAGTTTGCCTTTGCCATGTCGATGGAAGAAGATGTGCGTGGTGGCGATGTGGAGAGCAAAACGCAAAGTGTTGTGTGCAGCCTGTTACAGCATTTGCCGGTGGTAGTGTGCTGGTATGGTCTGCGATCAGTTCGAATTACAGATCCAACATGGTCCAAATCCAAGGCAACCTGAATGCTCACCAGTATTTTGATCGGGTTCTGCAATTGCATGTCCTTCCCTGTGCAACTGCGGCTGGTGAGCGTTTTGAGTTGATGGATGACAACGCCATGCCAGTTGAGGCAGAGTTGCCAATGAATTTCTGGCAAACCACGACATAGTAAGGATGGTATGGCCTGCTAACTCTCCAGCTCTTAACCGATTGAGCACCTGTGGGATCAGCTGAAGTGGGCTGTGTACAAATGTGACAATGAACAAACCAGGTTAGGAGTCTTGAACAAGTTGCTGCAACTGGAGTGGGCTGCTATACTGCATCGATGCATCAATCGACTAATCAACAGTATGGTATCACGTTGTTGCAAAGTTTTGCAGCGGAATTGTGGCTACACTCACTATTGACAAACAGGATGTATCAAAGAAAATTCAGTCTGTAATCTAAAGGCTGAGTGTTGTTTTTGATAAAGCCAAATTTGCACACACAAAATGCCAAAAATCAGATATGGGGAAGGGGTGGTTCAAAATCATGCCTCTAAATAACCATAGCATGACGACTGGTAAAGCTCAGAACAATTGCACGCAGTGAGAAGGTTGGTGACCATTGTTCAATAATAATTACCCAGTTAATCCATACACAAGCGATGCTATTGATCGTCGGAGTAAACGAACTCCACTAACGTAGTGCATGTTTTCACTTCGTTGAAAATTTCAATATGATCGTATGAATAGTATAGGATATATGGGGTATTGTATGAAGGGGGAACTAACTTCTTTTTTGAGGTGTTTATTAAAAAAAAAAATATAATTTTAATTTTTTAAATAATTAAAGAAAACAAATGTTGTTTTAATTTAATTTAGATTGAACTCCTTTTTTTTTTCTTTTTTTTTACATAATTTAACACTTTCTTGGTGGGAGCATCACTGATGCAGCATTACAGATCCTGTGCTAGTGCATTATCTTATGCGAGTCTCCCTATTTGACCCATAAATTATAATAATTTGTTTTATTATGTACATTTGTCTATAATAGTACATAACAGTATACTCTAAAATTCAACATAAAAACTCTAAATTATGATTCCGATCATAGTAATTTAGTATCGCCAATAATGGGTTAAACAACTGCCGATCGTGATCGACCTCTCGTTCATCCTGGATTTATGCCTTTATGTAAATGGTTGAAATATTTGGAATGATTTATACCGTCATAAAATTTGGCATGAGTTGGCTTATGTACAGCATCCTAGTTTGTTCCTCTGATAAACATCTCTGTATACATGTTATGCAAAACATCTTTTAAAATGAGGAGTGTCCATGCAGCTAACTGCAACATCTTGTCGTCCTGATTGTGAGATGAATATTAGTGAGGAAAATGTTACAAATTTGGTGCATGGTCTCAATTTAAGAATGTGCAGATGCAGAATGTGGCTATAGGGTTTCCATTGGGTAATAGACCAAAATTTCCCCACTGGTATCACAAACTTTCCAACCTACTGTGATAACCCTGAAGAATCGTCTTGGCTTCAAACTGACTCATCTTTCTATCTTTGTTCATTGTAGATGGTGACAAAGATGGAATGGTGGTCAGTCTGAAACAGAATCCCACTCATAATTTGTCAGACGTCAAAACAGTAAACAAGATGAAAATTAAACAGGAACCCACCGGCTCAAAATCTATTGACACTCCAAATGTGAATAACTCATATGAGACAGATATCAAGGCATATGAACAAGTACCGGGACCTCCTGTTCTTACTAAAGATTACTGCAATCAGTTTCTATCAGAGGAACTCCTATCCAACAAATGTGTACATGGGAAATACAACCATGCTCAGCTTGCTTTCCGATTGCTAATCAAAGAAGGGCTGGTTCACATCGGTTTGTGGTTTAACCCTCCTTGTCCTAGAGACATTAACCAGGACCAGCAGATTAAGTTCTTTGATTTTGTGTTGCACTTCTCGCCTTGTTTAGAGCCATATAAGGATGTCGTTTGGAAGAAGGTTTGTCGCTCGATATTGAATCGGAGATCCAGATTGCAGATTTCTAATGTGGCCAATTTGGGTAGGCCGACCCAATTTGTTGCTGATTTCTGTTGATTCATGGTCAGTGCCTCAAAGTATACCACTGAAAAATACAGTTTCAATTGCCTTCATAGGTTGTTTGTTGAACTTATTGTTCGGAACATTTCCCTCCACTACTTCTGTACTTGTATTATCTGTTGCCTGCTTATTTTTGTCCTGAAAACCCCTCCGTATGAATAATAGACATTTGCAATGTATTCTTTTATAGTGGGAGAATCCATTTAGTATAAAAATGGTTAAGGTTGTGCAGAGATCACTTACTTCAGCATTGAGAGTCATGACAAATTTCTTAAAAACTTAGAGGGGTACTGTACACTAAATCCAGCCATTTATGGGACCATCTCCTTTTATACTCAACAGAATATATGCAACAAATGAATGAATTTGAGCCATGAATTAGTGCAAAATACATTCTTGTGCTCTATGAACGATGAAAACAACATGGCCATTATAATGAAAATGAATGCCCTGTTGATTTATTTCTAAAATGCCCCTGCCCCAAATGAAGCCACCACTCGGGGGACACTGGCTGAGCGGCTTTTTATTTTCTTTTGAATATACATATTCAGGCACCAGTATTACTGTCGAACACTGGACTTAATAGCAATAATTATACTGTGACAAGTTATAAATTGTTACTATTCAACCAATTTGCCCCAATAAAATAAGTCATGGTTCCGGCCTTCAACATCTTGAAGGCCAAAATATCGGGGAGGAAGGCGATGTTAATTGGTAATCTACATAGGGGCTTGTCTTCAAGCAAAACTAGCATTGTGCAAGGCTATCATGCCACATGTATGACAGAAAAAAATTGAAGTGGTATTCTTAAAGACATATTATGTACTTGTTCGGGTGCGTGAAACTGATAAGTTAGTACTCAGCGCTATGCCAACTGTGGGAATGTAACATTCTATTAACATCGCTGAACATCTCAAAGAAAAATCGATGAACTACGTATAATTATAAATATTTACATCTCGATTCGGGACGCAACAATCAGCAATAAACTAATGGAAATGATTTCGCCATCGAGAGTCATTGAATTTAATTAATATATAAGAATGACGGTGTGTGTGCTGGAAATTTGGATTAATAGTCGTAAAATTAACTATTTTGAGCAAGATTAATCCCCATTTCTAATTGATCACCCAACCGGAGTGTTTCACATCACTTAATTTAAACCAACTTTGCAAGTGCATACTATAGCTATGTAATCATCACCTCCTATGAGCATTTGAAGTGGTCTACTATATGCTAAATCAATAATTAACCAATTAAACTGTTAAAGACATTATGTACTTGTTCTGGTGCGTGAAACTGATCAGTTGGTATCCAGGCACTATGCCAACTGGAAGAATGTAACATTCTACTACATTGCCGAAAATTTCAAACAAATCGACCTTACCACTTCACAGAAAACATCATCTGAACTACGCTCAATTGTAAATATTTACTTCACGATTCGGGATGCAACTATTGCCGATAATGTAATGAAAATAATTATGCCATCGAGATTCACTGAATTTAATTAATATATAATAATGACAGTCCTTGTTGTCAATTTGGATATAATATTTATAAAATTTACTACTTTGAGCCAGATTATTCTCCATTTCTATTTGATCACCCAACCGGAGTGTTTATCATCACTTTAATGATGACAAACCTGCTAATAGTCTCATTTGCAGAATGAAGTCTCCAGAGGCTAGTGTTACCGAACTCACCCTCTGGGGACCTCATTCTGCTTAGGCCTCATCTTCTGGGATGTATCTATAGTCTCAAATTAACACTGTTTCTGTTACTTTTCCCCTCTGTTCAGTTTCTATATCCCCTAATTTTCAGAATATAAGATGCACACTCAAGGTGACTAATGGTGAACATCACCAACTTCAAAGGGATCCCATAGTATTTTGAGGCCTTAAAAGAATGAGTTCCCAGAGTGTGAATTTGGTGATGTTAGCCCGATTAGTAGGATGGCATCACTAAATTCAGCGTCTGGGGAGTGGGGATCTCATTCTGCAATTGACAGACACATTATTTGCAGGCTTGAATAATTACTGGCTTCTTTGTTATTCAGATGTGACCATTGTGAAGAAAGTTGGTTCCAACATTGCAATCAAACAAGAGACTGTACTCAGCATGAGCGACTGCGATATGGGTGAAAGTGCAATCAGGAAATCTAGTCGAAGAAAAGGGATTCCAATAAAAAAGGAACCTAATTCTGGGGAAGACCTCGATGACTTCAGTCAAAGGGCACCATCAATAAGCAACAAATATGATCTCGAGAATAGCACAAAGTCTGGGATCAGTTACATTGATGCTCAGGAGTCTGAATTTTGTGGGATTGATATTGTTAAGAAAGAAGTTAAAATTTGTGAGAGTTTGAACACCCCTCCATCAAAACTAAAGGACAGTCACTATGACAACCAGGACAGTTACTATGGAAATGTTTCATTCCTACCAACAACATTAACACAAGAATATGCCAGCCAGTTCAGCCCCGAGGACCTGTTATCCAATAAAAACGTTCATGGTAAATATAACACCGCTCAGCTGCTATTTCGTATGCTGCTTAAGGAAGGCATGGTGCATTCTGGGATGTGGAATAATCCTCCGTTGCCACGGGAGATGACAAAGAATCAAGAGTGTTCTCTGTTTGACTTCATTTTCCACTATGCCGCACAGTTAGAGCCATACAAAGAAGTGTTGTGGATTAAGATAAGAAAATCCTTGCTGAATAGACGAACCCGACTCCAGATTGCAAGTCCAAGAAAGTTTGTCACATTACAGACTGATGAACTCTCATCCAATTCAGTTTGATACATGGCTGTGTGATTTATAGACATAACATGAATGCACATCTCATTTGAGTTGCCGATGGCATAAAGATATATTTCACGAGATACGAGTGCTCACATGATTTTTAACTATATGCCATGTGCAAAGAAAAATTTGAGGTTCTTATTCTATAACTTATTCCACAGCCTTGTGAATGTGACTTTCATTGATTACATAGTTGTCACAGTGTGAAGTCCCAGAAGCACTTTTTGACTAAATATGTTGATGTTTGAAAGGGAATCAAGGCACTTGTAGTGGGTATAAATGTGCCCAAAATTTAAAAGTTTGTAAAACGTCACCAATATCAAAGAAAAACATGGAGAAATAATAGATCAACTTTGTTCTTATATTCATTATTGGTAGTTCTCCAATAACAAAATTTCGCATGCTGAACCAATTGTTATGTAAACAAAACTGTTACAGTGATTTGTTAACAAACATAGCACATTGTGTAGTAAGTTCAGATATTTTAGTCTGAATATGATTTTCACAATATTTTTCAATGATTTGACCTTTTCCAATGTTTACGTCAAGTTCTGTTAAAAACTTTGGTATCTTATTGGACTAATTGAACTTTTGTTGGTAATTCCACTATAACAGTAATGTTTACATAACACTGGTTTAGGCATGTGATATCTCATTATTGGAGAGTTATTAACCTCTTCGCAGCTAAATGACGTTATGATGCCGGTGCTGGGCTCTTGACGTTATTGCCATTTTCCAGTGGAAAAATATAACGGAAATATCACAAAAACCATAATACTGACTCAGTTGAAAGGCTATTTATCATTAACAATCATGGAACATCATACACGATGTGAAACTTCGAAATACAGTTATTCCGATGCACCAATCTCTGAGCTATCGATAATGGTCTACTAATGGTGTGCTGAAGTAGGTCAGTAGGTACTACAGTCCTTATAGCACACAGCATGCACTTTTAGGTCTGTAATATTACGGACGTCGTAGCAGCAAAGAGGTTAATATTGAAAATAATAACAAATTCAATCTATTTTTTCATGTACTTGTTGATGATAGTTGTTTTACAGACATTTATGTTATTTTGCAGAACCCACTTTGAAGCCCTTGAGTACCTTTGAAATCTATTTTCTCAATACATGTCTGGAATAATTTTTTTAATTTATAATGTGATTTTTGAGACTGTGAAAATATGAATCACCAATCAGTTGAAAATTATATGCGTGCATTCCATACTTTTATGGCATGAAAAATCCTTTAAATTTCACTGTATTCAGGTCCCAAGAACTTGTAGAAAATGAACTTCCCTCAAATGTAGTTTATAGACATTATACCACTTATGTAAACTATGACAGGGGATTTTTTCTTTATTCAAGACATTTGTAATTATTTTCATTTAGAAATACCACCACCCATAAATAATTTTCAGAAATTTTAGAATTTCGGCTGATTAATGAAAATGTGGCTGAAATTGATGCTACATCTACAACCAAATTGTACAAATATCAGCCATGACTTCAGCTGGCTGGCACTGTGTCCTTTTGTCCAGTCAATTACTGCTTTTTCAGTGGGTTGAAATATTTTATTTTATTCTTCAATGTAATATATGGGATATGTCACATCATGTAATTAAAAAGTCAAGTTAATATTTTGATTAAACAAAGCTCTGAGTCCCGTGTCTAAGACAATAATCTATTTTATTTGGTGGTTATGTAGCTTGTTTTGTTAAATCAAGATACAGTTGTTATTTTTTAGCAATTCTTGATATCTAAAGAGTCAAAAAAGAAAGAAAAAATCTTAACCACTCAAACTGACTCAAATGTATAAA
Source organism: Siphonodentalium dalli (assembly GCA_032622095.1). Classification (NCBI taxonomy): domain Eukaryota; kingdom Metazoa; phylum Mollusca; class Scaphopoda; order Gadilida; family Siphonodentaliidae; genus Siphonodentalium; species Siphonodentalium dalli. The sequence goes on from CP136067.1 coordinate 60,362,699, forward strand.
ATCCATTTTTGGGTCTTATTTAATAAGATTTCCAATTCAGAATACAATGAAGATTAATAATGAATAATAATTCAAGCATTTCGCTGAATACTTCCAGAAAATCTTTGAGGAGAATGTCTTGCATTTATTGTCTGCCTGGATATAAGCAAAACATGCATCGAGGCCTGATAAAAAGTGTAAATTATTCAGAAATCAGCATCACTCCTGAATCCTGATCACTGCAGTAAAAAGGCAAAAACATAATCATAAAATAGTTCTGGCTTGTGGTGGTGATTCAGTTGAAAATTTTACCAATCCTTTCAGATGACGCAGTTGCATTTGCGTTGTATGATAATTTATATGAAAGCATGGCCCGACCATGTTTTTGTGACAAATTTGTTTTCAGGTGGTGAAAAACATAAAAAGTCAAAAGGGACATCCAGATGTTCCATACTCCTATTACAGGACGTGACAACAGGGTCTCGAGGTGTCCTAATTCAATATGCCTAAAATAACTGATGTGGGAAATGGGTTGAATAGATTTATACTATTTATTAGTTTTCCAACTAATATATATTGTATAATGTAAGTCGTCCAAGGGTTGAATAATTCCCTACATTCAGCTATTTTGATTTATTCAAATGGCTGTCAGTTGGAAAAGTTTCAATTTTGTATCTAAATATAGGCTTGGTTTCAATCATAGGCAGGTACCAGGTTGGAATTTCAAACATCTGACTAATTGAAGACAAAGACAATTTGAAGTACACTACATTTGGTGAAATACTTGGACTGAAATTCCCAGAGTGCAATTGGAATTTTCTCCTAATGTGGGACTTTTGTGGTCTGGATCAATCAAGGGGGGTGGTACTGATGGAAATTAATTCTATGTTGGATGTCCCACCAACGAGAGAGACCCTCAAGCCATGTCCCTGACTTTGAGATCAAATGGTGAGGATAAATTTTACAATACAGTAAATTTAATACTGAATGGATTTTCCCTTTCAGTTTTAAAAGTGTATATTGGAATAGTGCATTCTTCATTTGTATTGAAGTTTAAATGATATTAGCAGACAACGGACAAAGAAAGACTAAAAATTCTTTTGTAGGGATGTTCATACAAAATATTAGTTGGAAAACTAATAAATAGTATAAATCTATTCAACCCATTTTCCAGTCATAGTATTTCCCACATCAGTTATTTTAGGCATATTGAATGAGGACACCTCGAGACCCTGTTGTCACGTCCTATAAGAGGAGTATGGAACATCTGGATGTCCCTTTTGACATTTTATGTTTTTGACCACCTGAAAACAAATTTGGTCGGGCCATGCTTTCATATAAATTATCATACAACGAAATTTTTTATATTGGAATGGTGCCTTCTTCATTTGTATTGAAGTTTAAATGATATTAGCAGACAACGGACAAAGAAAGACTAAATATTCTTTTGTAGGGATGTTCATGCAGATTAGAAGATCAACAAATAGCTTTAGCAAAACATCACTCTTTGTCCGTCCATCGGGTGTCCATCTGTCTGTCAACATCTTCTTCTCCAGAACCATAAGTCAAAATTGAGTGAGAAAAAATTATACAATATGTCTTAAAGGTGTTACCATTTATTTCAACCCAACTATATATTATAACAGCTGAATATATACTAACTCCCTTTGGGAGCCTTTATTCAGCATCGGAGGGGCCTGTGGTCCCTGCACAAAGTGGCCACAGGCCCCTGTGTACACTGTGCACATATTTTGATTATGTCAATTTTTTGTTGTTTTTTTTTAATTAAATAAAAAAAATTTTTTTTAGATTGAGGTCCTTGCTCAAATTAACAACAAATATTTTTTTTTTTTTTTTTTTTTTTTTTTCATTAAATTTTTTTAGATTAAAATTTAGAAAAACCAACGCCGTTATAACCTCCATCAGTGTACCTCGAGTCACCACACCAACTTTGGTCAAAATCGGTCTTGGGGTCTGGGAGAAAAATCTCCGAACAGACAGATGGACAGACCGATCCGTCTCTTATATATATATAGATTCCTAGGATTTTAGTTTTTAGCTCAACTTACTTTTGTAAGTTTGAGCTATTGCCATGGCTTGGCGTCCGTCGTCCGTGTGTGCGTGTGTCCGTGTGTCCGTCAACAATTTCCTTTGGCGTGGGCTACAGGTCGTACCTTTGGTCTGATCTTTATGAAATTTTGCATGAATGTTGACATTGACATGTAGATGGGAACGAGTCATTTTGGGGTCATTCGGCCAAAAAAAATGGCCGCTGGTGGCCATCTTGGATTTCAAAATTCAATCCATTGGCGCGGGTTACAGGTCGTACTGTTCGTTTGATCATCATGAAATTTGTCATGGATGTTAATATTGACATGTAGATGGGAACGAGTCATTTTGGGGTCGTTCGGCCAAAAAACATGGCCGTCAGCAGCCATCTTGGATTTTACTCTTTGCATGACTAAATCATTTGGCGCAGGCTACAGGTCGTAGTTTTGATCGGAACTTCATGAAATTTGTCATGGATGTTAACAATGACATGTAGATGGGAACGAGTGATTTTGGGGTTGTTCGGCCAAAAAACATGGCCGCCAGCAGCCATCTTGGATTTTACTCTTTGCATGACTAAATCCTTTGCGCGGGCTACAGGTCGTACCTTTGGTCTGATCTTTATGAAATTTGTCATGAATGTTGACATTGACATGTAGATGGGAACGAGTCATTTTGGGGTCATTCGGCCAAAAAACATGGCCGCTGGTGGCCATTTTGGATTTCAAAATTCAATCCATTGGCGCGGGCTACAGGTCGTACTGTTCGTCTGATCATTATGAAATTTGTCATGGATGTTAATATTGACATGTAGATGGGTACGAGTCATTTTGGGGTCGTTCGGCCAAAAAACATGGCCTCTGGCAGCCATCTTGGATTTTACTCTTTGCATGACTAAATCATTTGGCGCAGGCTACAGGTCGTAGTTTTGATCAGAACTTCATGAAATTTGTCATGGATGTTAACAATGACATGTAGATGGGAACGAGTGATTTTGGGGTTGTTCGGCCAAAAAACATGGCCGCCAGCAGCCATCATGGATTTTACTCTTTGCATGACTAAATCCTTTGGCGCGGGCTACAGGTCGTACCTATGGTCTGATCTTTATGAATTTTGTCATGAATGTTGACATTGACATGTAGATGGGAACGAGTCATTTTGGGGTCATTTGGCCAAAAAACATGGCCGCTGGTGGCCATTTTGGATTTCAAAATTCAATCCATTGGCGCAGGCTACAGGTCGTGCTGTTCGTCTGATCATCATGAAATTTGTCATGGATGTTAACAATGACATGTAGATGGGAACAGGTGATTTTTGGGTCGTTCAGCCAAAAAACATGGCCGTCAGCAGCCATCTTGGATTTTACTCTTTGCATGACTAAATTCTTTGGCGCAGGCTACAGGTTGTAGCTTTGGTCTGACCTTTATGAAATTTGTCATGAATATTGATATTGACATGTATATGGGAACGAGTCATTTTGGGGTCATACGGCCAAAAAACATGGCCGCTGGCAGCCATCTTGGATTTCAAAATTCAATCCATTGGCACGGGCTACAGGTCGTACTGTTTGTCTGATCATCATGATATTTATCATGGATGTTAATATTAACATGTAGATGGGAACGAGTCATTTTGGGGTCGTTTGGCTAAAAAACATGTCCGCCAGCAGCCATATTGGATTTTACTCTTTGCATGAATAAATCCTTTGGTGCGGGCTACAGGTCATAGCTTTGGTCGGAACTTCATAAAATTTGTCATGGATGTTAACAATGACATGTAGATGGGAAACGAGTCATTTTGGGGTCGTTCAGCCGAAAAACATGGCCGCCAGCAGCCATCTTGGATTTTACTCTTTGCATGACTAAATCCATTGGCACAGGCTACATACAGGTCATACCTTTGATCAGATCATTATGAGATTTGTAAAGGCTGTAGATGGGAACAAGTCATTTTGGGGTAATTCGGAAAAAAACATGGCTGCCGGTGGCCATTTTAGAATTTACTCTTTGCATCAATAAATCCTTTGGCACACCATAATCACCACATCCCTGATCCGATCATTATGAAACCTGTTATGAATGTTGATATTGACATGTACATCTAGTCTTACTTAGACATTTCAATTAGCACTTTTCCTATTCCTCCATTTACTGTCGACCATTAAATTATTCCCCTACCTAAGTTGAGCTACAGTGTCATTGACACTTTCATTATATTTTAGATAATTGATTTAACACATGCCAATATGGCTCAATAGATAGTGTTATAGTCTGCATATTTAAGCTATCAACAATTTCCATCTATGTAATAAGGTTTATATCTATTATGATGATATCTCAGGAGTGCCATGCTGATTGACCTTTCCCTTCATAAAATTTGTTGCTACCTTTAGGGAACATGGTATACTTTTACAAGTGATTTTGACAAGTATTGACTACAGTCTTATCAGTTTTTACAGTCAGTTGAGCGACTCAATTGTCATTGGCTGTCTTGTTGTTGAACTCATTAGCTGAACATTCCTATAAATGACCCGATGTGAATTGTGTAATCAAGCAAGTTCTCAGCCAAAATGTCAATTAAATCACATTCCAATGTGTGTTATATATGTCTAACCCAGATTATATTTTACAATTATATTTTGTTTGTAAAATTGATTACTCTTTTGTAAACAGGAATTTTCATTTTGATACAATTTTGGTTTGTAGTTATTTTTTCTTCCTGTGCATGTGTGTCTGAGATCTGCATGTCGTCTCATGTGTAGGTGGTGGGGCTGCATGCCCCCTTGTCCTCCCAAGTTGCCACGGTGTCAGAAAGTACCATTTTCAGCTCAACTTAATTACTTTGTAAAGTTTGAGCTATTCCCTTGGTTTGGCGTCCGTCATCTGTCCGTATGTCCTTCAACAATTTTCTTTGGCTTACCCTACAGGCCTGATCCCTCGTCCGATCATCACCAAACTTCATATGGATCTTCGGGGTGACCCTAGATGGGAGCCATCAATTTTTTCTGAATTTTTTTTAAAAGCATGGCCATCAGCAGCCATTTTCGATTTCAAATTTGAATCCATTGGCTCACCCTGCAGCACACATTTATTGGAGATAATTTTTGAAAATTTACAGGCATATTTAGGATTACCTCTGGATGGGAGCTATCAATTTTTAGCAATTGTTTATTAAAAACATGCTACCGGCACCCATCTTGAATTTTACTCTTTGCATGACTAAATCCTTTGGCACAGCCTACAGACCACTTTCCTCATCTAATTACCACCAAGCTTCATTTGGATCTTTAGGGTGACCTATAGATGGGAGCCATTGATTATTTCTGAAATTTGTTACAAAAAACATGGCAGCTAGCAGCCATTTTTAGCTCAACTTACTTTGTAAGTTTGAGCTATTGCCATGGTTTGGCGTCCGTCGTCCGTGTGTGCGTGTGTCCGTCAACAATTTCCTTTGGCGCGGGCTACAGGTCGTACCTTTGTTGTGATCTTTATGAAATTTTTCATGAATGTCTACATTGACATGTAGATGGGAACGAGTCATTTTGGTGTCATTCGGCCAAAAAACATGGCCGCTGGCAGCCATCTTGGATTTCAAAATTCAATCCATTGGCGCGGGCTACAGGTCGTACTGTTCGTCTGATCATCATGAAATTTGTCATGGATGTTAATATTGACATGTAGATGGGAACGAGTGACTTTGGGGTCGTTCAGCCAAACAACATGGCCGCCAGCAGCCATCTTGGATTTTACTATTTACATGACTAAATCCTTTGGCGCGGGCTACAGGTCGTACCTTTTGTCTGATGTTTATGAAATTTGTCATGAACGTTGCCATTGACATGTAGATGGGAACGATTCATTTTGGGGTCATTCGGCAAAAAAACATGGCTGCTGGCGGCCATCTTGGATTTCAAAATTCAATCCATTGGCGCGGGCTACAGGTCGTACTATTCGTCTGATCATCATGAAATTTGTCATGGATGTTAATATTGAGATGTAGATGGGAACGAGTGATTTTGGGGTCGTTCGGCCAAAAAACATGGCCGCCAGCAGTCATCTTGGTTTTTACTCTTTGCATGACTAAATCCTTTGGCACGGGCTACAGGTTGTAGCTTTGGTCGGAACTTCATGAAATTTGTCAGGGATGTTAACAATGACATGTAGATGGGAACGAGTCATTTTGGGGTCGTTCGGCCAAAAAACATGGCCGTCAGCAGCCATCTTGGATTTTACTCTTTACATGACTAAATCCTTTGGCGCGGGCTACATGTCGTAGCTTTGGTCAGAACTTCATGAAATTTGTCATCCAGCAGCCATCTTGAATTTTACTCTTTGCATGACTAAATCCTTTGGCACAGGTCAGACATTGCAATTAGCACTTTTCCTTTCCTATATACTGTCAACCATAAAATTATTCCCCTACCTAAGTTGAGCTACAGTGTCATTGACACTTTCATTTATTTCAAATTTTAATCCATAAGCACACCATGCAGCCCGCATATATCCAAGAAATGTTTTGGAAATTTACAGACATGATTATAGCATCACCTCTAGATGAGAGCTATCGAATTGGAATGATTTTCGATTAAAACGTGGCTGCCGGCAGCCATCTTGTATTTTACTCTTTGCATGACTAAATCCTTTGGCACCCTACAGACCACAATCCTCGTCCGATCATCATCAAACGTTATATGCATCTTCAGAGTGACCTCTAGATGGAAGTCATCAATTGTTTGTGAAATTCAAAAAACATGGCTGCCAGCTGCCATCTTGGATTTTACTCTTTGCATGACTGAATCCTTCGGCAAAACCTACAGACCACATCCCTCATCCGATCGTCACCAAACTTCATAAGGATCTTTGGGGTGACATCTAAATAGGAGCCATTGATGTTTTCCGAAATTCGTTAAAAAAGGCTGCCAGCGACCATCTTAGATTTTACTCTTTGCATGACTAAATCCTTCGGCACAACCTGCAGGGCACATCCCTCATACGATCATCACCAAACTTGATGAGGATCTTCAGAGTGACCTCTAGATGGGAGCCAACAATATTTTACGAATTTCATTAAAAAAACATGATCGCCAGCGGCCATCTTGGATTTTACTCTTTAAATCACTTGGCGCACCCTATCTGTCACATCATTCATCCCTCATCCAAACTTCATATGGTTCTTTGGTGTTACCTCCAGATGGAAGCTGTTCAATTCTTCCGAAATTTATTAAAAAACATGGTCACATGGAGCCATCTTGGATTTCACATTTGAATCCATCGGCACAACCTGCAGCCTACATTTAGTGAAGAAATGTTTGAAATGAAATTAATTTAATATAATGCACACAATACAATCCATTTATTGAAACATTTTGACTTTCCATCTTTATCATTCTATTGACTGCTCAGCATAAAATTATTAACACCTCCCCAAGTTGAGCTACAGTGTGTACCCATACCCATTGTATGGTATACATACTGTCGAATTCGAGATTGACCACTCGTCGTTCATCTGGTCGTCTGTCTGTCCGTCTGAAGACACTTTTAATATGCATGGTGCGATATAACTCAAACAATTTCTATCTGATCGAAACCATGTGTATGTGTTTTCTCAACCCAAAATACAGATCGAGTTCGAAGATGGGTTTGATACAAGATTTATTTTATGGAGTTATGACCCTTTTTATATTTAGAATTCATGCATGCCGCGATAACTCAAACATTGTTTTCATCCAGTCGGAATCAAATTTGGTATGTCAGTTTCTCATCCCATGATACATATCAAGTTCGAATATGAGTTTGATCCGATGTTTTTAACAGAGTTATGGCCCTTTTTCGACTTAGAATTCATGCATGCTTTGATAACTCATGTTTTTTTTCTCTCTGATTGAACCAAATTTTTATATGAGTGTCTCAGCCCAAAATACAGATTGGTGTTCGACGTTTTTTAGCAGAGTTATGGCTCGTTTTCGAATTAGAATAATCCAGAATTGAGGTTTCCTGATAACAGACAACACACTGACAGTGATACTGTAAGACATAAGAGAAACATTATCTCCTAGAGACAAATCTGATTTATTGAATTTAAGCTATTTTTAGCCATCATAGATTATAAGCTGTATTTCCTTAATACTATAATAGTATGAAGCATTGCTATATTAAAGTGAAAACAAATTCCTCTAGTTTAAGATGGCAGATGTTGTTACTACTTGGACTACTTGGTATAGATTATTACAAGGAACCTTATTTTCCCATGTGTTCATATTGTCATGGTTGATTGAATTTTAGGGGCACTTAGCACAGAGCGCTTAGAAGATTAACATTGAAAGTTATGGATTTTAGCATCCAAACTACTTGTAAAACATATTAATATGTGAAACCATTTGATTGGGGGATACTTACTTGCTTTTATATGAACTATGGTAATCTGTTTCGATTTAGGGTCATAGGGACCAGCATCCTCATCATATTATGGCTGTATTGCATTATATAGATAACACTTTTATATTGTTTTAACTACACATATTTTTGAAAAACATACACCCCTGTTATGATTTATGAAACACTAACTCTTGCATGTACGTAACAATATAAGTATTCCTTATCACACAGGTCGTATCTTATCTGTCTGACATACTTGATAAACAGATAGCAACTGGGGAGAATGGCGGGGGGGGGGGGGGGGGTCATTCAAGTTTGATTTAAATATGATATGGAATCCCATATGTTGCTCTAAGCAGTCTGGATTGTCAACAAATTATAATTTATCTTTAGAAGTGAATGAGATTTGAATGTCTGGCAGGTCAAAAATGTCAGAGAGAGGGATTTAACACTTTTGCTTCCAATGATTTAACACTTTTTCTTCCAATGATTTAACTTTAACTCCTAAACATATCCTTCGAAATCACTAAACCATTGGAGCTCACAGTGAGATGTCCTTGGATGATGTGAATAGGGACAGAGTTATGAGATTTAAAACTTCCTCCACCCACCACAAATACTTTAACCCCTTCTTAAGACAAATTATTTGCGCTTTTGATTTCAAGTTGGGTACTGATATTTGGATTCCTGTGATCATATCTTTGATAAATTATCAGTTATAGCTAATCGCTATCGCGAGTTATGGGTTAAACATCTGCCGATCGTGATCGGCCTCTCGTTTGCTTCTTATAATGACAAGGAAAATCTTAAATATAAACATGAACAGAACAGAAATATACATGAATAGAAATGGTATTGTCCTGAGAGCGATGTTGAACACAATACATAATTATCTGGCGGATCGGCTTGGAATTTGTTGCATTAAAAAGTTAGTGTATTTATTTTTGAATTTGATATTGATTTTTTAAACTAGATGAAGTTTTTGTAATTCCAGAACAAAATTTATTAACTTTTGTTTGCATGGAAATCGATCCCCATTCAAATTGGTCACTTGACGTCCCCCATAATCAAAACGTGTCGGTAAACATCATATTAATAATAAGCATTGAAACATTATTCTGAATATCATTTACAGTCTAAATATTTGAACTTACTGCTGCTTACTGCACGATTAACGATGTTTGTCGACAATTAACTAATAGTTTTGTTTGCATAATGAAATTTCCTGACTGGAGAACTATCAATAATGAATATAGGACAAAGTTGATATATTTCTCCATGTTCTACTTAGTGCTGACATTTTGCAGACTTGTATACTGTTTTGCCCATTTACCCACTGTGAGTACAATTTGTCCCTTTGACATACGAAAATCGACCATATGACAAACTCATTTACGGTCGTCGGCAACAGCACTGTAATATGTACGGTGTTCGAGCCGACTAGAGCATTGTGTGATTTCTCCTTCACCCCACCCGACTACATGTACCTTAAAACAACGTAGGCCTATGTATACACTACGCCAGCCATTGTATTCCCGGGTTGGTAAGTAACTTACCAACCTGCGACAAGTAGATGGTAAGCTACTTACTAACCCGTGTTGAACGGTCGTGCTGAATAAGTGGGATTAGTCTTCGTGAGTGAGATAATCCCCAACCAGGGTGAACTCATTTCAGGTGAATTATTTGCAACATCTGTCAACTATATATCATCAATGATCCAACCACGACAAATTTTGTAATGCGAACCAATATGAATATTGTCTGATTGTGGTGCCTCCAGTTTAGGTCAAAATTCTCAACAATACAATGACAGTAGGTAGGCCTACAATTTGAAAATAATCTTGGCACGGAAACAGTGAGTTGCTATAATGTTCTATATCTATTTTTTGTGTGGGAAACTCGATTTGAAAATGTGACCATCTGCATGGTTTTCTTATATGTCTGCTTTATTTTCTTTATGTTGTTTTCATTTTATCCTTTGAAACGAAAACGTTGAAATTGTTTTGCTTTAATTGTCAGTATTATGCATGTAATTGAAAAGTAATTCGTTGACATGATTGTGTTTGGAGATAGAACACTTTGCTGAACAATTTGGCTTTTTTCGAGAACACTTTGCTGAACAATTTGGCTTTTTTCGTGAGTGCTAAAGTGTTTTTTATGGTTTCAAATCATTCTAAAGTACAACACTCGCACATTATGCCATTTTCTGTGCTATTTTAATCAATGATTTCAGCTAGAATTAAGATGTTCATATAAAAGAGTACGAAAGCGCGATTTCCAGTCAATCATAATGACGTCCATTAGTTCCCATTTCTTACCATTGTCGGCTTCAGATAGAACATTATATATAGAACTGGAATGTATGCGATCACGTGTTACAAGATAAATCAAGATAACTGTTTTCTATATATATAATTATCAATGTGATGTTCCGTTCTTTCGTTCAAATAAATATTCTTTACACTATAAGATAAATCAAGTAGGTATATAACAATACAGCACTGACATAAAAACTAATTCGAGAGATGGAACATATTGCGTAGCCTCTCATTTATATCTGCTATATTCAATATCTTGTGTTTTTCGGACAGAAAATACCGCGCAGAATCGAACGGTACCGTTGTCTCTATTTCCCGCCTTAACACGTTGAGTGCCACTATATATATACGAGTTATCTCGTAGTTCGCAACCGTCGCAGGTTGCCACTACGAGTTATCTCGTAGTGGTTTCCATGTCGTGTAACTGACAAACGGAAGCAGTGGAATAGGTCAATACACCACGAAAACCCGCCTCGGAACATCAGAACAGTGATTTTATCAAATAAATAGTGTGGCTCCCCTTACATCGTTCAACTGAAGTGAGCACCATCAGCACATATATTCTACTCAAAATGGTCCAGTTGTGAGTGAATCATGTACCTTTATTTCCGGATTAACGTACTTGAGTGAATACAGCTGACACTGTCTCACTGAGTGACCACCGTGCACCCACACACGTCACACAGGCCTGCCAAATCTGTTCCCTCTCACTCATGTGCGAGTGGACGCATCCAACACAAGATAAGCGGATAATCCATGACGTTATATGCCCGTTGATGCACTGGTTGATGCTACCATTATCTCATTAGGGAACACAGCAGTTGTTTTTGTATACACTGTGCGGCTCCATTTGGGGGCTAGGTATTTTATTATTTATAATACAAGTAAAGCGGAACAAATATTCCCCAAAACTACATTTTACCCTCTTCCGAACGTGTTGGACAATGGAAAGCGTAACAATTACCGTACTTTAGACGTCATGCAGTTTGTCGAACTGTTCTACGTACGTAGGTACGGATAAATGGTTTTGTGTAGCAAAGAGATTTACAGTAAAGGGTGACTTACTTCCAGACGGATGGATTATATGGAATCGTTACATGTAGCACACTCCTGAGTGTGCAGGGATCTATTTGGCTACTGCTGCATGGTTGTTTTAATTTTGTGCTGACAATTCTTCCAACACTATTATTTTGGGCTGTACTTTGGAACCCTATAGCATAGGCCTAAATCAGGCTAAATGAGAGATAACGTACAATACCCGAAACATCAGAAGATGCATGCTCGTAGTCATTACTGTATGGACGAAATAAACTCATCCTCACAGGAAACAAGTTCACCCGATTCCACTTCGGATTCGCCGTCTGTAGCCATGCATGCTTATATATATATGTAATTTGCTCCGCCGTGCATCAGCCAAAATTTAACTATATAACGAGCTATAACCACCACAAGGACTCCCACACCTCCATAAATATGCTTACCACCAAAATAACTTGATTGGGTTACATTCTACTTCATATTTGTTGCTCAAACGTGTCCAATTGTGTCTACGAGATAACTCGTAATTGGTACTGGTGGTGGGAATACCCAAATTCCTTCCGCCAGTGCCGGCTATGAGTTATCTCGTAGTACTATCAATCGCCGTTTCTGTCATCTAAAGTCGCGACGTCATCCAATTTTTGCTTCATTGAAGCCAAATTATGGTCTACAAAGGGTATCTATCTTGCCACGATTTGGCAAACTGGCGAGATTACTAATTGATTTCCGGCACTCAACGTGTTAAATGGATATAGAACATTTTAGCACCGATGCGACGAAATTTGGTTGGTCGTCCGTGTGTGCGCGTCCTTAAACAATTTCCTTTGGCACATCCAACAGGCCACACCCCTCATCCAATCGTCACCAAATTCCAAAAGGATCCTCGGAGTGATCTCTAAATGGGACCTTACCACCCCTTCGAAATTCGGTAAAAAACATGGCAGCCAGCGGCCATCTTGGTTTTCACATTTGAATCCATCGGCACGGCATGCAGCTCACAATTATTGGCGAAATGTTTTGAATTTTACGGACATGTTTGGTATCTCCTCTAAATGGGAGCTATTAAATTTGAACGATTTTCGGTGAAAGATATGCATGGCCACCAGAAGCCATCTTGTAATTTACTCTGCGTCACTATTTAAATCCTTTGGCACACCCTACAAACCACATCCATCATCCGATCGTCTCCAAACTTCACATGGATCCTCGGAGTGACCTCTGGATGGGAGCTTCCCTTTTCTCCGAATTCTTTTAAAACATATGGCCGCCGGCGGCCATCTTGGATTTTACTATGTGTATGAATAAGTCCTTTATATAGCACACCTTACATGTCATATCTCTCATCCGATCGTCAACAAACTTCATATGGAACTTCATGATGACCTCTAGATCTATGGGAGCTTAACATTTTTCACGAATTCTGTTAAAAACATGGCCGCCAGCGACCATATTGGATTTCACATTTGAATCAATCGACACACCATGCAACCCAAGATTATTGATGAAATGTTTTGAAAATCTACAGGCATTTTTGTGATCAACTCTAGACGGGAGCTTTCGAATTTGAAATTTTAGCGATTTTCGACGAAAAATATGGCCGCCGGCAGCCATCTTGGATTTTATTCTTTGCATCACTAAATCATTTGGCACAGGCCGCATCCCCGATCATCCGATCAGAACCAAATTTGGTATGTGATCGATTTTCGCAGCCTTTATCCTTACTCTAATTAACCCCAAAAAAAGTTATTTAAAAAAAAAGAAGACTTATTTAAACATCATCTGGGGAACCACTAAGCTGAATAATCGGACATGTGTGGTAGGTATTCAGATTGTTAAAATGTGACCCACCTGTCAAAAAAAACCAGAGCTGGTGTTAGGCCCTACACTTTCCAAATCCAGATCTCGTGTTACGCTCTCCAAGTGACCATCTCACGGGGGTCACTCCTATACCCACCCTGCTCGTCATACCATCCCATTCATATCATCCATTTCCCTACCCCCACTGCAAATTCTTGTCAAAGTTATACTGTATCTCCTTCTTGCTATGAGAACAATACCCACAATTAATCAACTGACCAAATGCTATGCCAGGTTTGATCTTATCTGACATTTGAATGAAGTAAACAAAAGTTCCACAGATCAGGCCTGCTATTTTTTGCCTTTAGAAGTGTGTACTGTTAAAACGTCCACCACTTAGTCAGGTGAATTTATTTAATTTGTGTTATTATATACATTTGTGTGTACTACTACGTAGACCTACATATTTTACTCAGACGCCTTCGATTTACTGAAGATTATCTACTTTATTAGATAACAGTATATGAGGGTGACGACCCTCCCCATGGAATCCGGCATCCGGCTTAAAACTGACCATAGCTGGCATCCGGAATACTCCATAAAAGAGAGACCGCAACTGGAATAATCTTTAACTAAATGGAGTGAATAATGAAGCAAAACTGACACGATGCATTGGAATTTGTCTCCATAATGGCTAGTAAAATTATCTGATTTAGCAGCTTGGCTGATGATTCAACTTTATATACTGAAGTTATAATCTGACAACACATATAGGCTTCACTGGTATAGGATTATGTTGAAACATGCAATGGAGTGCGATTGCAAACCGGTGAGAATATTTTTGTGTAGAAACAAGCCATTGAATGTTCGGTTATATCAGTTACTTGTCCCTTATTGGATATTGGAAAACAAAATAAATTCGGTTCGATTTTCACGGAATAAACCATTATTAACGGCATTGTAAACGTAGTGTGGCGTCGACGAATAATTGTTTTAGATTTCACCCAAAAAATTAACATCCCACTGGGTTTCCATATCGTACGACCCAAAATGGCAAAAATCGTATTGGGGATATTACCAAAAAAAACGGTATACCATGGTTCGGGAAAGTCTAGCTGTAGGATATCGCATGCAAAAAGAGCAACTAAATACCCAACTTTGGACTATTTAAAACCCTTTCCATTTAGGGAGGGTCTTGTCGTCCGAATACCACCCCTCGATTTGGATTAGTATTCCAATATAAATAATAAAGAATTTTCAGAAACAAATCGATGTAGTTATTAATCCTCTGAGTTTTGTAAGATATTTGTCCCAATTCTGATCATGCAGTGTCCAAAGTTTGACAATTTTGACATGCAAATTCTTCCCATTCAAACAAATTCCATTCAATCAATGTAAATATTCCACTATTCTAGTGTATGGCGTACTCAGCATTACAATCTAATTATCAACGCTGGACCAAGCTCCATGCAGAGTTCAGACCCCTACGCAGGACTTACCGCTGCCAGTACCTACGCCGGCGGCGGCTACACATAATCTGAAGAAATCGCACATTCATTTATTTGAGACTTTTGTAGGTTACAATTCATTCTGCATTATTATGAGAAACTGAACTGTCCATGTTCATTCGAAAATTGTCCAAATCAAGCCAGAATGAATAATATTGTAGATTTAGTTAAGAAAATACACGTGCCAGCAGCGGTCAGACATATATAGTGTAGCGAAGGGACGGAACTCGGTTTTGTAGCTTACGTTTTGACATGTCAAGAAGATGTCAGGTGGGAGACAACTCTATCGGGGGATTATAACAAACCGATATCGCAGATCGGCATTACGATATATTTAAACTCTATATATACTATTAATTAGCGCTAAATATATTATGTACGATAACGAGACCTATATAAGGAGCTAAATTATGGATAATATTATATCCGAACAACGAAATATAATACGCGGACGGAATTTGGTTATTTTTCGGTGTTAAACGTCAAGAAGGAATATCAATGGAAGCATCCGGCATCCGAAGTATGAGCCCAACGGCATCCGGCGTACGCTGGTCTGGCATCCGGAATACGCCATAACAGACCCCGAATCCGGCGTCCGAAAAGGGGGGTCGTCACCCTCTATATTGCACATCTAGATTATAATTTCGATCATAGAATTTACTATCGCCAATTAAGGGATAGGTCAAACCATCGACGTATATTATATTAAATGTAGATCGATGGTTAAACATGCCGATCGTGATCCCTTTGAGATGGTAACTTGTGCACATTCTGGGACAGCATAGCATATTGTGAAAGGCGAATGTGATTTTATTGAACTTACACAGATGAATTTAAAAAAGAATTTAGCATCATAATGATTCCATGGTTTTTGTGCATCCACTATACAAATAATGTACGGTACCGGTACATTACGTTCATGCGCCTACCTGGATGTGCATAGTGATCGATAGGGTATTGTGGTGTCTCATGAACCACAACACCATTTTTTCTGCTGTGTTATGTTCGGTCTTTAGTATAACGACGTTGGCCTATATGGTGGTCTAGCCACTGTATATAAGTAAAATTAAATTTTAAGTAATAGTATCCCAACATAATTAAAGCGAATACAGTGGCGAATATATAACTTAAAAAAAAAATAAAACCGCCCAGCTTGTCTTTTAGTCACCGCCCCCAAAAAATCCGGAAGCTTGGCGCCAAGCTTGGCTATTAGTAACTCTCAAATTCGGTACCAGAGCTCTCATTCAGCAAACAGTGAATAGTGGATGACAACAACAACAACAAAAATAAAAATAAAAATTAACAAGATCGTAAAAAACGGGTTATTTTATCGACACTTTTCTTACAACTATGTAAGTCACGAAGAAGAGCTATTTTAGCTTATTTTAACAATACGTGTTAATGTGAATGTTTCCCGTTACTATGTTAAATTTACGAGACGCTTAGATTTTCAAAATGGCTCACCTATATTCGTCGTATCACTATCACTGCTGCTAATGCCATGGGTTTTTGTCGTAATGTTTTATACATAGATGCACACCTTGTGTATTTCTGTATACATAAATGCACACAGACGTCAGTCTTGCATAGTGTCACGTGACAGGGTCATTGTTTTCCACATAAATCATGCACGCTTCTGGGTTCTAGACGTTTCGTACCATCTGGTCGTTTCGTACCATATTTTTTGGTCGTTTCGTACCGTGTGTTGTACCATGTTGGGAATGGGGGAAAACAGTATTAATTTCATACTTTATTCTTTATTTTAAAATAACAATAACATATTAACATTAACAACATTATTTTACACAACAATATTGAATATGGGACATGATATTTGATATTAACAATCAGCCGACTCGACAGCAACGACAACAACTGTTGGCGCAAACAGTTTTGAACATGCCTTCAACAGACCACTGGTGGAGATGCCACCATTTTCGTAGTTACTCCACAAGCAGAATAGTTGCGCCTGGTTCTCCCGATACTGGAGTTTTTGGTACCTTTTCATCTTTTTTTCACCAACCAACTTTACTGTCATGTCTGTCGTTGCTAGGGCTGGGCGATATTGGCCCCAAAAAATATCGCGATATTATGGCGACAACATCGCGATACACGATATTATCGCGATATTATTTTGGTATATTACAATGGGTAAGTACAATGTACAATATATGCAATATTTCATGAATAAAGTTTGCACAATACATCCCTACGTTTTATTTACGATTTGTGGGTCATGAGAGGTCGAGTAAATGTGTATTGAACAATTATCAGTAACATCACAGTATACATGTATATATAATTGACAGTTTGCCGACGGAGAAATAATAACTTTGAAACAAAGGGATATAATCATATAACACGGCCCACGTGCGTTTTCGCATACATTTTTTAGAGTTATACCCCTTTGACCATAGCGCTCAACGCCATGCACACATTAAGCACCGCATTCGATTTCAAATTGCCATTTTATTAATTTGTGAGGAATTGGTTGTTTGTGAGACTATTAATCAGTGGTAATTGGTAGTTGGTAGCACCGTGGGACTTCAATGTCCATATACGACAGCCCTGGGAATTAGCGTCGACAATGCCACAATGGGCAGTGCCGAAGGCAAAAGCCGACGTGAAATGAATTTGCGTCGGCATTTTTTTAGCTGAGGAAAATAATATAGACAATCATGTTCAATTAGTTTGTGAATTTGACATTTGTTGAAGCGATAGCAATGCCATGATCCGTACGGCACATGTCCACAAAATCATTTTACTCGCAATTTGCACACATTGAGACGATCAGCTAGACTAAGTGTGGTCAATATAAAATCTGACACCGTAATCCGTCTCCAAACAACCGGTTACGGTTGATAGAGCAAGCTGCACCAACTTGAAAGGAGGTCATTGTGCCAGTCGCATGCGCGCGACATACCAATCTCACAGTGTAGCCAACTGATGCTACTAGTATCTCTTTGATGTTTCCGACGAAGCATATCCAACTTGACAAGCACGTGCTCCGATGTTTTAAAACGTTTTCGACTGCGTATTTCCGGGAAGTTTGGGACTATTATACTTACTCTAACTTCGCTGTTTGTTGGGACCATATGATGGGTTTCAACCTACATGGAGAATATTACAACTTGGGACGGTATTACGATATTTTTATTTCAGACGATATTATTGACGATATCAAAATTAAAACCGGGTATACCCGATATATCGTCATACCGCCCAGCACTAGTCGTTGCCGATTCCTTCTTGAGCATTGGAACCAGGATGTAATATGGGATGTTTGTTGCCTTGTTTTTGTATTGGATGCGTCTGTGCCATCCCTCAGTGTCGTTGTTTGTTCGGATGGAGCGCCCGTTGACGCACCACGATTCCATTGGTAGACATCGGGAGTCCAGCCACTGTGATTCCACATACTCGTAGATTAACGGCATGTTGCCGATTTTGGCTGTCGGGTGATCTCGCATCCTGGCAAATGCTGGTCGGATGTGTTCGGCTGGCAGAAGTGGCAAAGCATAAAGCTTTCGCAGTTGCCTACAAAAATGAAAAGAAGATATAAACATAAATAAGAAAATTTCAGTTTGTTATATATATTATTCTAATTATACCCTTATTTCTGCTAATTGAAATAATAGCATTATTCTACTTTATATATAATTGAAATAAAAATAATAATCATATAAGTTATATTTATTTAATCATCATACAATTCTATTATTTTATTCATACAATTCTATTATTTTATTTTATCTACTATTTTATTTTATGAGAACAAATATTTACCTGTATTCGTCTCCTTTTTTGTTGTACAGCCCTTTCTTTTGAATCTGCCTATTCACGGCCTGGGTCCAGTGAAATAACAACCACGTCTTTCCACCTCTGGTAGTAGCTTGTGTATGGACTTCCATGTTGCCTTTTCAAAATCCATTGTCACTGTCTTCACTGCAAGTTCATCTGGTAGTAGTTTGAGCAGTGATTCGAAGACCTGAAATGACAAAATATCATGTTGTAATATTTAAATGAAATAAATATCATGTTATAATTAAATGTCATATTGTAATATTTCCAATAACAAACTCCTTTTATTTAGTTAATAGTAGAATTTTTTTTTATTGCATTGATACATAAATTATATTTAAAACTATTATCTTGAAAACTCATAATGTATAAATGATGCGTACCGTATCATAATCTTTTGCCTTTTGACGACTCATCAGAACATAAATTACAATTAACGTCGGAGAGAAAGTCAGACATGATTGTGAGATGAATGATGAAATGATGGGGGATCTCATGTTACTTGTAGGATTCCAACAAAAACAACTCACGAAAAGGTGTGATCAAGAAGCCAGGTGGTAATTAGTGGTAATCAGTAAGAGCTCACCTCTTGTTTATACAGCGTGATTACTATTAACACTTGTTGTAAAAACATCTCATAAGATCTTTCCCGCAGTCAATCAGATGAATACTATTGTCAGCGTGATTGTTATTCACATTCGATGTAAGCAAATCTCATAAGATCTTTCGCCGCATTCCAAAACATGAATAATTATACATACATAATATAAACATAGATATAAAATACCGTGTTTTCCCCATTTCCAACACACGGTACGAAACGACCAATTGATTTTCTACATGGTACGAAACGACCAAAGAATGCGGTACGAAACGACCAAACAATATGGTACGAAACGACCAGATGGTACGAAACGACCAAGTACGAAACGACCATGGTACGAAACGTCCTGTACCCACGCTTCTAGATATTTTTTGTAAGTTCATTTTCTTCCAAGTTCCATTCATCGATCAAACAACATCCAGTTCTTTCTCAGATAGCATGACATGGTTGGGCCAACGTTGGCACAACCACCCTCTGAATGGTTGGGCCAACGTTGGCAACCAACATTATTTTTGCTCATTGGGTCAATGTTGGGCTAACGTATTGGGCCTTCGTTGTCGTTGGGCCATGCCTTGCCAACGTTGATATCCAGACCACATGGTTGGCATAACGTTGGCCCAATGTTGGAAACTAAACCCATTGGTTGGCATAATGTTGACCCAACGGAGGGACAACTTTGGAACCTCAAACTGAATTGGTTGTCATAACGTTGGGGAATTCTATTTTTTTTCCTTTTTTTTGGCATCCAATAATCCGTTCATAATTCAGTTACCACCGGCAGGGCTCCACCATTTCACTATCTGATGCAAGTTTCTGAGAAACTACTATGCATATCAGTGATGTAAGTATTCTCCGCTATAACTTATATAGGGACCTGCGAATATTCGAAATTCGATTCGATGTCGACATCGGGCACCCGATTTGAGATCGACACCGAATCGGTCCGCTGATTCAGATATTTTCGAAGCGGTGATTGGTGTAGTCTCGTTTTTTGGGCCTAAATAACACATGCTAAATTATCTGAACTCACAAAAATTGAAGCACAAGGTTGCCAAGTTAGCCAACGTAGGTAATTTTGAATGCATACCGTTCAGAGTAGACGTGCATTATGCAAATTATGTACTTCGATCGCGCAAACCGTGACTGTGATCAAGCGCCGCATATATTTATAATCGGTATCGGCACTATGTAAATTGTCTACACGGTGCGTGATCGCTAGATGCGGAACTCAATTGATTACCTTATGTTTAGAACTTCATATATCCAATTCAGATTATATGAATAAAATTCAATGTCAGCCGCCGTTATGATCGACAAAACATAGATTGGAATGATCAGAAACGGTGAGAAACCTTAGAACAATCGGTCTATTACGTTCTTAAATGGATGTCATCGTGTGCGACCAGTTATCTGCGACACTGCAGTCTGCCGGTAGAAGGCCTATAAATTCCTTCTCTCAGTTTCTGTTTCCCCGAGAAATTGAGGGCGTTATACCAAGTTTCGATCCTTTGAATCTTGTTGATAACATTTAATACTTGTAACTTGTGTCTGTTTTATGGGACCCCCCTCCGTGAAGACAACTACAATGAATATGTGATGTAGGTGTTTGATCTATTGTGGGGTGAACAATTTAACAGATAAATGCCAATTGTATCGGACTACAACAATTATACAGCTGAACGGTGTACACATGTCCAATTGTGTCAAATATTTATTATCTGTATTAAATAATGTAAACAAGTGACTTCCATTCCATGGGGTCTGTGATACGTTGATTGAACTGTCTTTAAGTGTTCTACTGTCACTTCTTGTGTCATGTTCACCATGACATTTTGTCAGATAGAAATTCAATGCAACATATCCCAAACCCTCCATGAAACTGAGAGTAACTTGCCTATGTCATGATTTTCCTAAAAGAAAACACAAGATCCAATGGATGTTTAAGGAGATTAACATTATTATATGGTATCTAGTGAATTTTGCAGTTTTTTGTCAGTGACACCGAAATACACAATGGTAGACAATGTTAATCACTAGCTGATTCAATTCGAGATTCGATTCGATGTCGATATCAGGAAGGAGATTCGATATCGAGATTCGATTCGATGCAAAATCCCTGATTCGCAGATCCCTAAACTTATATGTACCGTACGCTGTGCAAACATTCAGGACTTGGGAAAATAATTAATTAATTTTACAAAAAAGAGTAGTTTCTCACAAACGTAAACCTACCTCTGATAACGACCCGATGACCGATGGTGGCATCTAAAGAACGAACAAATCCTTGAATTCCAAATTAAAGAAACTGAATCCTTTATTTGCTAAAATCAGTACCAGCAGCAACACTGAACGAGAACCAGAACAAAGCGCGCAATAAGAAGTTTGACGTCAGAGCTTTCTACGTCATTTACGTTGGCATTACAACGTTTGGCCAGCGATATACCAACCGACACCAGCCAATCGTTGCATATATTGTGTCAGCAATGATTGTATACGTGTGCATGTTTACGGAACATTAAGTATCGGCATATCGTTCAGATGTATCACATGTACGCTAGGCCTATATATTTAATTGGACTGCCATGAAGCTGTTAGCGTTGGTCCAACATAGGACCAACGTTATAATTCCAACTGTTGTCACGTAAACCCAACCAATACGATGTGCACAGTAAATTCCATTTTCATGTTGGCGTTGGGCCAACGTTATAATTCCAATGGTTGGGAGGAATACGTTGGGCCAACCACACCAACCGAACCAATTTACTGCAGATAATTCTGTTGGCATGTTTGCGTTGGGCCAATGTTGGGCCAACCTTATATTTCCAACGGTTGGGAGAAATACGCCAACAACATCAACCCAACCAAACCTATGGCAACCGTGCAGACATTATGCCAACGTAGTCATGCTATCTGGGTTCTGTCCCTGTTAAATACCGGTACTAAGTGAACGTTCAGACGACCACGATACAATCGTAAGTGGAAAGATTTCCATCATAGGAAGTAACCGGTAGTTGGACTGTGCATGCTCACGTCAAAATCGTAGGTAAAAAAATAATATCAAGCACTGTTTGATTTTAGATGCGAAATCGTGGCGTTTCCTTAGTTACCCCCACTTGCGACATAATCGCAGTCGTATGTACGTAAAAATCGCAGCTGGAAATCACCGTAGGGTAGTCAATCACATGTATGCTTTTAATAGGAACAACCTACGATATCATAATGTACGAGTACGACGTCATCGCAATCGTGTGAACAAACTATTCACGATCTCGTCGGGTCCGATTCCTCCACTTCCGATTGAATTGTGGTCGTCTGAACGTTCACTAAGATCAATATGCGACCGATGATCAATTTTATTGCAGTTTCGTCATTGTCTTTATCAGAACTACGGAAGAAAAATATTCTGAATTGAAGCAGACGGCAATTATTTACGGCAACATTTCAATCTGGCGCCGACTGAGACTGGTGTGCATTTATGTATACATAAATGCACACGGTGTGCAATTATGTATAAAACATTACGACAACGACCCCATTAACATCACTGCCATGGTCTCGTACCTGGCTCAGACACTCCACTCACTGTTCTGTCCAACTGCACGACGTAACGCTTCCACCGTCAAAGTCCAGTAAGTGCCACCATCTTAGGGGGCGGAATTCCGCCCCCTAGTACAATTCCGCCCCCTAGTACTATTTTCGGATACGACGTCATGAGCTAATGACATAGTAAATATACTGCTTTCCTATGCCCTAGTACACCTGCGTGCTGGTTTCCTGGGGATTTCTGGTGACGTTATATATATCAACGACATAATCCAAAGAAAAGCTATGTCGGCACTTACACTAATGGGGTCGTTGTCGTAACGTTTTATACATATATGCACACAGTGTGCATTTATGTATACATAATGTATATGTATAATGTATATATACATAAATGCACACCAGTCTTAGTCGGCGCGAGATTGAAATGTTGCCGTAAATAATTGCCGTCTGCTTCAATTCAGACTATTTTCTTCCGTAGTTCTGATAAAGGAATTCTTTTATAACAATGACGAAACTGCAATAAAATTGATCATCGGTCGCATATTGATCTTATTACCAGCATTAAACAGGGACTGAAAGAACTGCATGGTTGTTTGATCGATGAACGGAGGAATATGAACTTACAAAAAATATCAACTCGTGTGCATTTATGTAGAAAACACAAATGACAATGACCCTGTCACAAGACACTACACGAGACTGGTGTGCATCTATGTATAAAACATTACGACAACGACCCCATTAGCGGCACTTACATGTTGTTGTCTTCCGTTCTTCACTGTAAGTTTTATTTTAGCACTTACTAGTCGCTACACATTCCGGAACGTTGCGCCTAAGTAGCGTAGAGGAGGCTGAACGTTGGTAGGCGAGTCCAATCACTGCCAGTGCCGCTGAAGGTTGGCGATTATCGCAATACGATAAGGGGACACACCGACTTTCGTACTCAGATATCACCATTTTTGTTTTTACATAGCTTGCCTCTCTGAAGTTTGGGGTGGGGGGGGGGGGGGGGTTTGTGTATTGTAACTTCTAAGTCAACTCATAGTAAATTTAGACAATCACCTTTTTGTCATTTAGATGTGTATATGTGGTTAAAATTGGAACATTGGTCAGAAGTTAATGTGAGATGTTATGCACGGGATTTAAATTATTCACTGGCCCTCCCAGAGTATGACATGAATATTAATGATAGTGCACATTGAACTGCACTACTGTAGAAATCATGGCCAATAGTAAAAAAGCTGTTAAATTATCAACAGGCTCCGCCCCTGAGTGGCCTACAATCTGTCAATTTAAGATTGATTCATAGCAATATAAAATTGACGTTCCTTGAGTTACAGGTCAGAAGTTACTGTTCTTTGTAATAATTTATGCCTTCCTTTCTGTTTGCCAAGACAAAGCTTTTTGTTTGATATAAGAATAGGACTCCTCACAAAAGACATTATCTAATTTTTTCGTGGTAGAATCAGTTTCAGTACATACTTAAATCGGGTTTACACAGTTTCAACTTCAATGTTTATTACTTTTTATACATAGTACACACATTCTAGCAAACTTTTGTTCTGACAGCCAAGTATGCTTACCACTTTTAGTTGCTTTATTCTATTGTAAAAAGACCCGACAATGCGCGATTTGACCTTGAATTTACCATTTTGAAGGTCAGGTCGGGGTCACGATTTGACCCGTCAAAAACACTCCCTGGACAAAAGTATCCCCAGGTATAAAATTTCGTCGAAATTGTCAGTTTTACATGATTTGCCTTGAATTGGCCATTTTGAAGGTCAAGGTCAGGTCGGGGGTCATGATTTGACCCGTCCAAAACACTCCCCGGACAAAATTATCCCTAGGTATCAAATTTCGTCGAAATCCGTTCGGCAGTTTTCCCGGCCATAGCTAACAGACAGACAAACAGACAGAAGTTTTAAGATGTGTGTTATCTCAGTCATGATGGCCTAATATTAGTGATGCGTTTGAATTTGAAGTATTATGTGTGGAGATTGAGCATATTTCTGTATCTAGAGTTTTCAGTGGAGGGACCAATGCTGGCCATGGCAAATTACATAGGTGCACTGGGATCGAGTAGATCCGCCACCCAATTTTTCCAGGATTTATTTTACGTATCAGTGACTTCTAAAGTTCTTCATCACAGTAGGGATCTTTAACATGTGCAAATTGTTGCCCATGCAGCCTAATGTCATCCCTGGTTATAACATGAGAGGCGCAGAGGTAAGAAATTTGCCTCGTACTTGTTTTTTTCAAATTTTGTCTGAGATTCTTTTGCTTCTGGAATTGCTCTCAGAGCACTGATGGTGGCATCGATGGATGATATTTCCCCACCTACCTACCATAATTTTTTCACTCTGTTAGTGGGAACATACAATCTTTCTTTTTTTTTGGCCGCATCTATATTCAGAAATCAGAACTCTGAAATTTTCTCAGTCAAATGTCAATTCTCTCAAGCAAGGAGCAAAGTCTAACAATTTATAATCCACTTCTTTAAATTA
Source organism: Siphonodentalium dalli (assembly GCA_032622095.1). Classification (NCBI taxonomy): domain Eukaryota; kingdom Metazoa; phylum Mollusca; class Scaphopoda; order Gadilida; family Siphonodentaliidae; genus Siphonodentalium; species Siphonodentalium dalli. Next base: position 60,388,214 of record CP136067.1, read on the forward strand.
ATCACAGCACACAAAAATAGTGTCAAATTTTCAGTGGAGAAAGCCATCTAAAATGACCCAAAAAAATTGGAATTTACATTTATTGCCATTTGGAACTTTTAATCAAGTTTGATGGGATGTAGTTGTGAAACTGTTTTTATTTTACAGATATCAATTAATTTATTCTTTCGTGCAAACTAATGCTGAAACGAATATTCATTTGTACACACATGCTTAACTATTTCAGTGCCGGTGGCCGATTATATCGGCCCTGATGTTAATAAGTTGCATAAAGTGTTTTAAGACCGTTTATTTTTGTAATAACTGCATGACATCGCACACAAAATTGATATTATGAAAAATTAATAGCTTCACTACACGAAATATAAGAAATAGGTTGGTTACACTCTGTCAAAGCAGGTAGTTTTTCACACCAAAATTACATAGGTCATCTGTATTGGTAAGATGTCATTTAATTCAATCTCGATAAAACAATCTCAAGCAAAATAAACCTGTTGCCATACAGCATAATGAGGTGGCATTGTATATAGAAACCAATTAGTACACATGCCAATGCTAAAATAAAAAATTATAGGGCATTATACTTTCTAAAGTTGGGGATAATTTCTGGTTTAATAGTATATTCGTTGGTTGTCTGTTTGGCTTACAGGCAGATGCGTCGCATTATTTTTGTAAAAATCAGTAAAATTAAAATGGTCAAGGGTGTCTGGAGAGAAGCAGACCGGTTCCGGAAACACAGGTCCATTTTTGGTCTTGTAGACCTGTATGCTTGTAGATATATATTTGGCTTTGAAAAACTTAAAAATCTAAACTATCACATGAATGTTTTCAAAGACATTTGAGGTTGCTCTGAAGGTCATTAATAAATAAATAGGTGACCAGAAACAGAATAATTTATATATTTTTTGGCCTTAACATCAATAAATGCATATTGGTCTTGCATTGAATGTCCATATTTTGAAATTTAAATCCACTTTGACGTATATTATATTATTTAGATTCAGCATACATTTGATGGCAACAGAAATAGATTAGGTTAAAAGTTGCATGATGAATGACATTGGAAGTGGATCTCACTAAAACCTCGCTGTACGACACATGAACTAGGAATCATGATGCGACCTTGCTCTATATAGAGGACAGTCTGCTCTGAAAGAATTATGGCTGAAAACAAAAGTAATCATTACAGCATATCAGCCGATAAATATCTAGGTGAGCATTAAAACTCTTGGTATTATATCTTTGAAAAAGGAATTTATATAAAATTATTTTTTTTCTAATAAATTCTAAGTTGAGATGCACAGTATTATCCTTTTAAATATCATAATTTATCTTACAATGAATTGGTGACATTTCTTAACTTTCCTTCAGAAAGTGATATCATCGTATTACTCAAATTCATTTACAATCTGCCCGTTTTATTTCTAAAGTTTCATTGAGACAATCAAAACTTTCGAAAAAAAGGCAAACGTACATATTAATTTATGTATAATGTAATATGCTTTGTTAAAAGTGAATCATTTGTCCTATAGACCGGATGTTACCAATACATATGTTTATACTATATAGTGAATATATTCATATTATAAAAGTTTCCGGTAATGGTTGCAATGTAAAATGTTATGGTTGGTATATAAAAGGGATTGGGGTGTTTCATAGAAAATGCACTGCTGCATTAATCATTGCAAACAACCATATGGTTTATTTTATGGTTTATTTTTCACAAAAATATGGTTTATTGAACTTGTTATCTAACTATTTCCCACCAATTAATAGCAATCCTTCTGCAATTGTATTATCTTTTTGTATGTCTTTCATCTAATATTTGCTGAACATCCCTCCAGATGAATAATATACAGTTTATTTTGTATTTTTATAACTGAATCTATTAGTAAGTAAAGGGTTAACTGCAGCTGAACAGTCATTAGACAGGTGCAATTGTTATCGCACCCATTGGCAAATAACTGTGCACTTATTCATCCAATAGTCATTGACTATAATCAACTAATGAACTTTTAGAAATTATGTTCTGCCCCAATCTATTGGATTATTAGCCAGAATTATCTGTGTATATGAATTTTTTTCTATGGTACTAGCAACAAACTTTTTTTTCTCCTGTTTTCATGAAACTTGCTTGAAAGGTTAGTTTTATTGTGATGTAGATTGCAATGAGTGTTGGGTTATATTTTGTTTACAAAAAATCTGATAATCATAAAACCTTCATTTTCCTTTTTCAGGAAACCATCATATTGAATTTTATCTTCAAGATTGTATTGCTCAGCTGCTAGAACATAAAGATGATAACACTAAGGTTAATCCAGCTAAATTTTTCAGTGAATAGTAAGTTTTTAGTTAATCAAGATAAGGACATTAGGTGAGTTATTCCTTGCTTTTTTAACCATAAAGTATGTTTACATACAAGCAATCTTACAATACAAGTTAGCAGATTGGATTGAACAACAGGAGCACTGAGTATACTTATATTGATTGGTTCTGGTGCGTATTATTTCTGATTTTGTCTCTGGCATTAGGTGGTCAGGTGCAACTAAGTGAGCAGTGCATGGTGTCTTGATGCTGGCATTGATTTAATGTCTGACAAGTGTCCGATCTGACTCAGTATGGAGTCTTGCTTGGGGAGGGGCATGATAGCCATGGTTTCTTTCAAGACTGGTTACTGTCACTGGAAAATAATTTAATCTTAAAATCGTCACAGATGATTAAATCTTTATTGACAAAATACAATTCAAATTTCCATCGCTTAGCAGACAGCAGCCTCCTTTTTGTCCCCCGAATAATTTCGGAAGACTTATAATCAGCATGTCCATGCATGCATCTGTCCATCCATCCTTGTCCGCATGATAACTTGAGCAATATTCAACATAATTTTTTGATATTGGTCACATTTGAGAAGATGCAGGCCAAGTTCCAATGTGGTCACGGTCCGGTGATTTTTGATGGAGTTATGCCCCCTTTTCGACTTATAAATCGCTGTTTTTGGGTTGTCCACATGGTAACTTGAAAAAAATTCAACAGAATTTCTTGATATTTGGTATGTGGTTCAAACTTGAGAGAGAAGACGCAGGCCAAGTTTGAATGTGGTATCAGTCTGATGATTTTAGACAGAGTTATGCCCATTTTCGACTTAGAAAACTTGATATTTGGTATGTGGTTCAAACCGATTTTTGATGGAGTTATGCTTCTTTTTCAACTTAGAAATAGCTCTTTTTGTGTTGTTCGCATGCTAAAATAAGTTTTGACAGAGTTATGATCCTTTTTTACTTAGAAAGCACTGTTTTTGTATTGTCTGCATGGTAACTTGAGCACTATTCAAGAGAATTTTTTTATATATGGCAAGTGTTTCACATTTGAGAAGATGCAGGCCAAGTTCGAATTTGGTGATGGTCCGATGATTTTTGATGGATTTATGCCCATTTTTGGACTTAGAAATTGCTGTTTTCACGTTTCCTGCATAGTAATTTGAGTAATAGTCAACCGAATTTCTTGATATTTGAAGTTTTATTTTGTTCCATTTAGAAATAACATTTGTGTTGTCTCAATAATAAATTGTGCATTCTTCAAAAGAATCTCTTGATATTTGGTGTGTGGCTCACTTTTGAGAAAATGCAGGTCATCATCTAGTTTGAGTCAGATTTTGCCATAATTTGAATTGTTTGTTCTTAGTCCCAAATAGCCACCTCAATTCGGGGGACCTGTGACCTTTTATATCAATTGAAAACAAGAATCATCATGACACATGTGCTTAATTACCATAAGGTATGTGTTACGGTTTGTTCAAAATAGAATCTTTCTGTTGTGTGCATATATGGATACAGATGAATCGCAGCCATCTAAACACCTTAATGCTATGGTCCATATTCCAATTTCAACGCAATGCAATGGATGCAACAGATTTGTTGGAACATTCCTTTAGATTCATCGTAACACTCCTTTAGATTCATCGTAACAATCATTTTGATTTGTCAGAACACTCCTTTAGATTCGTCAGAACGTTCCTTTAGATTCATCAAAACACTCCTTTAGTTTCATCGTAACACTCCTTTGGTTTGTCAGAATACTCCTTTAGATTCATCGGAACACTTCTTTAGATTCTTCGGAACACTCCTTTATATTCGTCGGAATACTCCTTTAGATTGCACAAGGATTGGTTATTCCAGTATTGACAATTTTTCGAAAACTTCCAGTTATGTTGTTTTTAGCTCACCTGAGACAAAGTCTCCGGTGGAGCTATAGTCATCACTCCTCGTCCATCCGTCGAGCCGTCCATCCGTCCGTCAACAATTTTTTAAACATCTTCTTCTCCCAATCCATAAGACCGATTGGGTTCATATTTGCTGTGGATGTTTCCTAGGTGACTAACATTCAGATTTGTTCAAATGAGGCCACTGGGTCAAATAGTTGCGAAGACAGGGCCATAACACTTTCCCTCCATAGTATTTCTTAAAACTACTTCTTCTCTTGTACCATCAGGTCGAATGGGTTCATATTTGGTACGAAGGGTCCTTGTGTGACTGGGGTTCAGATTTGTTCAAATGAGGTCACTGGGTCAAATGTGGGCGGAGCCAGTGACATAAATAACAAACAAAAAATTCAGATTTAACTCCTTGCTCAATTTAACATGCAAAATTTTTTATTATTAAAATCATGTTATTAAATTTGAAAAACTCTTCACCATTTTAACATCCTCAGAGTAATGAAACTTTAATCTTTAATGAAATCACAGAAACTTTCCATCACCCCCCTCCCCCACACATGACCCAGGCCCCCACCCTGCCCACAACCAAAGCCCCTTCACCCCATATATCACAACTTACCTCTCACCAGAAGTAGTGTGGTCGTCGGAGGGTTAGACCCAGAAGAAATTGGTAAAGAAGCGGTTTTGGTGTCATTCGACGCGGGAGAATCTCGTGTATAACATATCAAAAATCCGCTAAAATCCGCTTTGGGCAAAATTCAGGATTCAAGATGGCGTCCAACATGGCTGCCGTTAGTCAACAGATACTCTGCAGTTAATTTGATAATAGTGAGAACATATGTTGTCATATGTATACAAATGTATACATTTTTGCAAAGGTAAAATATTTTGCCACCTGTTTATGGCAAAAATGGAACCCCTCGTCCCAGATGGCCGCCAAAATGGCGGCCTAAACTCGAACATTTGAAGTTTTTGCCTAATATCTTAAAGATCAATTCCTGTTGTTTGATAATGGTTCAGACTGACGACCTTGATTAGGCTTATTCATGTTAATTCAGCATTGGAGCAATGAAAGATACCATAAATGGGGTCCCAGACTCATCTACACCCTCAAACATTCGATTTTACAGAACGCGGTATAAAATTTCACAAAACTCGCCATTGTGATTACAGTCATATATCAACAAGAAATGGACAGAACTGTACAATGTAAGTTGGGCATACCAATATCTATGAATACTCCAATTCAATGAAACCATAATTGGCGCTTTGTCTCAAAATGGATGCCAAAATGGCGGTCAAAATATGGAAAATGGCGGATATTGATCACAGTGTCATTCAATCCATTATAAGTAGTGGTTGATGAATAAAATTGACTAAATAAATACGAATGTATACCCCTTTTTGATGCCATTATGCTAGCTCTATGTAAAACTTAAAAATCAGTACCAAAAATGGCTGCCAAAATGGCCACCCGATGTGAAAAATACTATTTTCTATCACTTCTGTTTATCACTTGTTTCTGTCTGAATTGGGAAACAATGGGTATATTCTTTCAATGGTCGTGTCAACTGATCATTACAGCAATGACATGTCTAATCGATTAGATCATAGTTTACTCCGGTCCTTCACTAATAAGTTATTACGAATGCGGTATGAAATTTAACCAAAATCGACTTTGGGGTTCTGGTCACATTTGATATTTAGGGATGAGCAGATCTTGTCTACAAAATAATTGATCGTTTCTTTTATTTGTGAACATTCCATCTCAAATAAACCAAAAGAAACAATAAATTTGATCTAATATGGCTTCCAAAACGAAAATGGTAGACTCTGCCCAGCTTATCATATAATGGAAGTTGTGAGTGGTGGATGCAGTTGATAGTTGGCTAATATACATGTATGTGGCTCAAAACTATTTATTTTCAATCTTTTGGTGGCTTCCCGCGGGTTGACAAAATCTCGACGCACTAGTGCTATAATGTCGTAACTCCATTATGGCGGGAAATGAGTATTTGATAACATTCGAATCGTGAGAAAAAATCCAATCCGATGGGCCAAACTGTCTTTGCATTTGGATGACAAATATTCGCACAAACCAGTGAAGCAAATGTCGTATCTCCAGCGATCTTTACAATTATTCGTGCTATAAGGTCGATAAGCAGCCAATCGGACGCTTCAGGTTGTCCACGTGACATCTGTTTTGTGTTTGTGAATTCTAAAATGTGTGCTATATGGTAGTATCTCCATGTTAGTCACGTGATCATTTGGTGATTTAAATTTTGTGATTGTTCCACACATTTCTGTATGATGATGCACATGGGTGAATTTTCATAGTGTAGAATATGCACTTTTTAGTTCATAGACACATGCGATTGCCACCATATTTAGCTTAATCTGCATTTATTAGCACAAATTCATTATAGCACGGAAACGAATCGTCGCTGGCATACGCAAAATGTCATATCTCCAAGCAAGCTATTGCTTTTTAAAAGAAAACGAGGGAGTAAACAGAAAACAATATGTGGTTCAATGAACAGCTAATATCAGTTTTAATTGGGATAAATAGAACAATACGTCATGCTTTGTCAACATTAGGAGAAATGTTGTCTAAAAACGTCAACCTTCATTTGCTTGGAAAGTTGAAAATGTGGGTTACATTATAGCACTGATGCGACGAAATATTAACTATTCGGGCTCGGCCATCATTTTCAAGTTTCAAGCTGGAACTAAATGTAGTCCATGGATTCCCCATTTCGACATGTAAGAAAAGTAGTTTTACTCTGATCTCTTCCCAGATATCAACTCTCCGGTAAATGGTGATCTCTTATGTTCTAGAAAATACGTGTGCCAAATACATATATGTATGAAGAATCTATCCCCATACATTGTTTACACATCGACTCCGTTAGTATGTGGAGGTTTTCTTGGACAAGCGGGATTTTCAAACCTCAAAACCGTCCGTACAAACAATAAAAGTTAATAGGAAATGACATTGGATGTAGGTCTAGAGTACGTCGTCCGCATGAAAGTTTTCGTGTAATTAATTTGCACATATTTCGTGCTCTGATGAGCATGGATGGACGCCTTATATGGCAGTTTGATTGTCTAGCATCCGGAAAATAACATTTTCATTGTTCACATTTCTTAGACAAACATGTTGTTAATCACCATGTTCATGTGGCATTTCTATCCAATGACAACCTTGAAATACCAGTTCATCAAGCTAAATGGTTGATACCTTTACGCATACGGGTCAGATTCAGCCGTGGCGCACATTGTGTCTACATATCATTGATGAAATTCACTAAATGTGTAGAAGATATCGGTGCGTCTATATATTTACTAGAATGTTTATATCCACATGTATATACCCACAATCGCATGACACGGAATTGTCACATGGAGTGTGAAGGGTATACAATGTACGTGCGAATTTTCATTTTTCCTCTTGATATTGAAGAAAATAATTTTACTTTGAAACTCCACAGCTCCGATAACCAACTTGCCCACCAATTAAATACACCCCGATTATTCGCTTTTCCCTCCTGTCCTTTTCACTTTCGCCACCACTGGAAAACCCGTTATAGCCTGATGCTTCCGGATTAATAAGTGGACATCGTGTTGGATCCTGCAGTAGATACTGCTTAGTTGGAACATTACGGGCTGAACTGATTGTGGTAGTAGATTATTGGCAACATGTTTAATAGGTCTGTCATCGTTAGCTCACAACCGAAGTGTTGTTTCGGCTTTCCTCTGAGCAGAACTTAAATTTCGACAATACCCACAAAAAACATTGATTTCAATCAATGATGTGTATTGGTGCCGAATTGGCGTTTTGTCGAATGGGTTTTCGTGATAACTACATATTTGCCATTTTCATTATTATTGGCGACCATGTTGTACGCCATCTTGAATTCTGTATTTTCCCCAAAGCGGATTTTAGCGGATTTTGGATATGTTATACACGAGATTCTCCCGCATCGAATGACAACAAAACCGCTTCTTTACCAATTCCTTCTGGGTCTAACCCTCTGACGACCATTCTAAATATCTGCCATTTTCCATATTTTGACCGCCATTTTGGAAACCATTTTAAGACAAAGCGCCAATTTGGGTTTCATTGAATTGTAGTATTTATAGATAATGGTATGCCCAACTTACATGGTACAGTTCTGTCCATTTCTTGTTGATATATGACTGGAATCCCAATGGCGATTTTTGTGGAATTTTATACCGCGTTCTGTAAAATCAAATTTTTGAGGGTGTAGATGAGTCTGGGACCCCATTTATGGTATCTTTCATTGCTCCAATACTGAATTAACATGAATATGACTAATCAATGTCGCCAGTCTGAACCATTATCAAACAACAGGAATTGATCTTTAAGATATTAGGCAAAAACTTCAAATTTTCGAGTTTAGGCCTCTATTTTGGCAGCCATCTGGGGCGAGGGGTTCCATTTTTTCTATAGATATGTGGCATAATACTTTACCTTCGCAAAAATGTTTACATTTGTATAAATATGGCAACATTTGTTCTCATTATGTCGAATTAATCTCAGTCAGAATCTCTTTTGACTAAAGGCGGCCATGTTGGACGCCATCTTGGATCCTGGATTTTGCCCAAAGCGGATTTTAGCGGATTTTGGATATGTTGTAGCAGAGATTGTCCCGCGTTGAATGACACCGAGATCGCTTCTTTACCAATTTCTTCTGGGTCAACCCCTTTTTTTGTGTACCGCGACCACACTAAAGCAGTTATTACTAGTATACCTGCCAGTATTATAACTGCAAGAAGACTCAGTCTGGTAGAGTCAGAGAGACGAAGTCAGGTCATTAATTGAGATCAGTATGACAGATTAGAGATTATAATGTTGTTGGACAGGTTTGTGTAACAACACTAGCACTGGTGCTTGTTATAATCAAATTAAAATTTAGTGTGTGACATTTGTAGAATGAGGTCCCCAGAGGGTGAATTTAGTGTTCCTACCCTGTACAGCAGGCTAGCATCACCAAATACACCATACAGGGACCTCATTCTGCTTAGGCCTCATCTTCTGGGAAGTATCTTGAGTAACAAATTGATATTTTGTTTTAGTTACTTTTTTACTTTTTCCCTTCTGTTTAGTTTCTATGTCCCCTAATTTGCCATATATGTAATTTGCAGAAGATTAAATGCATAATTGAGGTGCTCAATGGGTGTGCATCAGCAACTTCAACTGTAGAACTTCAATCTGTTTCTAGTTTTCCCATGGCAGTTGAGGCCTAATCAGACTGAGGGTGAATTTGGTGATGCTAGTCTGCCTTGCGGAATAGTGTCATTAAATTCACCTTTTGGGGACCTCATTCTGCAAATGTCAGACAAACTAAATTCAGACTTGGCTGTTTCATATTATTTTCTTAACCACCACTTATCCAGGTGAAGAAAAATTGGGGTGTTTGTATTTGTCTTCTGTCTGTCATGCGGTCCTTCTATTCCTATCTGTTGGGATGTCTATCCATGCGTCTATCAACAATTGTTTTCTTCTCCATATTAATGACCGAATGTGTTTATATATTTTGGTGTGCATGTTCCCTTGGTGACTCACAATCAGATTTGTTCAAATAAGTTCATCAGATCAAATAGGTGCAAAGCCAGGGCCATAACTCTTTCCCTCCAATTCTGGACATTCAAAAATTAAGTGGGCCTTTAGCAGGTTCTTAGAATAAATCTCTTACCGTATGTCATAAAACTTAATAGTATTACTGTATTTGGGCTTATACAGATGTAATCACTCTTCAAATGGCTGCATTTAACCCTTTCTATTCTGAATGGATTCCCCCATTCAGTTATAAAAGTCTACATTGGAATGGTCTATTATTCATTTAGAGGGATGTTCAAGTAATAAAAGTAGATGACAGTTAGTGGAAAATATAACAGAAGTGCAGAAGGATACATATACATTGGGGGGAAATGTTCAGATAATAATGTTCAAATAATAACTTATTACCTGAACATTTCCTGAGGTGAACTACTTGCCAATGAGTATTTAGTATAGAAAGGGTTAATAGTGATCCGGCCCCCACATAAAGTTGGAATTTTGGATTGCCATTTTAAATGAGCATTATACACAAGTTATTTTGTTTTTAGTTTTCACAGTGTAAAGTCAGGATATAATACCATGTTTCGGGAATACAGCTACATACATGAGACACCACTGAATAGATCGTCATTTGTTCATTTGTTCTTGAAGTGCTACAAGGAAATTGGAAAGAAAGGAGGTGAGTTTCTTTGTGCCTTTATATTTTTTTGAATCAGCTATCCTTTGGAGTGGTGTCGGATATGTGAAAACTAGTAGGTACATTAAAACTGATTGTCTGGCAATTTAACTGCACAATATACTTTTACAGTTACCAAATATATATGAAGCGAATATAAATGATGTGAAAAATGATGCTTTTAGGTCATTAATGTATGCATTTACGCTGAAATTTTGTCGTGGTTAATATACCAACATATAGCGTTGAATTTTGGACAGGAATAGATTGACAGCCATGTGGCCAAACTTCCAGTGCATGTTATAGATACATGTTATACAGAAAACAATCTTCACTTTGCAAATTAAAAAAAATCTAATATAAATGATTGGTCTATAAATATAAATGATTGGTCACCTTCTAATTTCTCAATTAAATGTTAATACAGGTTTAAAGGCAAGAACTGAACCCAATGTATGCACGTGTAGGCACGGTTTCTTTTATGTTGATCATCAAAAACATGAAGTGTCACTGCCGACTGAACACTGTCTAGTTCGATGTGACGCAATTGACCAGTGATAACTTCTCACTGTGGCACATGTAATACTAGAGTAATGATGCAACAAAATGGCTTCAATGATATACGCAACATAATTCGCGACAAGTCAAGCTGGTAAAGTCAACTCAGTAACTGAATAGATTCAAATACCCATAACCCCCCCCCCCCCCCCCCCCCCCCCCCCCCCCCCCCCCCCCCCCCCCCCCCCCCCCCGCGACATGAGGCGCCTATTCAGAGAGACAATAGAACACACCCGACATCGACATCTCGTTAGCGAAACTTACGAACGAGACTCGCCTATTTATTTCCTGGTTATCGGCGACAATTTTGTTTAAATAAAATGTTTTTATTACCTGCATTCCCCAAACCGTGAGATTATATGGAGGTTGCAGGAGAGCCGGGTTTAAGACATCAAATTGGGAGACTCGCGGGCAAAACGGGAGATTATATAGTTCACATGCTTTCCATTTGAACGTTCTGAAACGAAGAGTTGGATACTCAAAACTGCGATGCCACATGGCCCATTTTATACGTCATATGGGCATAGAAACGGGAACTCTTAGAAGCAGTCCGACTAGTCGACTAGTAGTCGATTACGTCTGGTGACTAGTCGATTCCTTAAAATCGCTAATCGTTTCAACACTAAACTGAGGAAATAAATATATCTAATGAATTACAATACCAAAAGGAAATATTAACCCGAAAGGCCACAGACTATTCTAATTTAGACTTAATGGTGATTGCGAATTCACATGGAAACGGGTCTGATTCCTAGATAAAATAATGTGACCACTATTCCGTTGCATTGAATATTATTATGTTATTATCAGTTGATATATTGTAGGCAGTAATACCCATCCTACCTCTATAATTTATATTATAACCACCTCTGAAATTCTGAATGACCACGTTCATCACCACAGGTGCAGACCTACTAGTATATATATGATCCAATTTATGTGGGTTTAAGCAGGGATGTTGCATTTTATTTGTCGCATCTGCTACATTTTCTGGTGTTATGTTCAGACATGGTCTATGTGCGCCATGATTTGCCACTTTTGACAACCCATAGTGTTTTCATGGTCATGGGCCCATCTTGAATTTGCACTTGCATGTCTGCATTTCAGATATATCCAGGCTTACAATGGAACAAATGGTAAATTTTGTATGTGGTTGCTTTTTGTATTTTGTTTCAATATTGCTAATAGGTGTTGGTAATTGATTAGCACAGGACATGGCTGATCTTCTTATGACCATCTTTGAAAAGGTCACACTCACACAACCACTGACTCCTATATGTATATTTTCATACAATATGTCTACCAAGCAACTTTCCTAGTCATGACAATTTTGGTCTGTCAGAAATCCAAAATCAAAGAAATAAGCTTGTTTGAACTGGTATAACTTCAAACTATCCACCCTAGAAATTGTTTTCCAGTATTGCATGTTAACATAAACCCTCCCATAGGGTTTCTGCTAGGGTTGGGGGAATGTGTCCGTATTAGGAAAGTACATACCCGGTGCTGTGTCTGGAGAAAATTTGGATGTTTATTACTGAAAATTAGCCATTTCCTTGCACTTGAGACAACAAGCAGGAACATTGAAGCTTCATGTAGAAACCAAATTAAAACAGATTGTCTTTCTTTGATCTCATGTTAATGAACTAAAAGCATATAAGCACCACAATATACAGTGGATATAACAACTTTTATAACAGTAGGAATTTAAGCCGACATCATAGGAACTACCGCGGTTGGCAAAGAAACATTTGTCACATCCAGTGTCAAGTGTACTTTAGCATTAATCAGTGTTACGTCACGAGCAGAGCTCATGTCACGTGCTATACGCATGTTCTGCATCCTTTATTTGTATTTTGTTCACAGTACCAATCAAAACAATGTGTGTAAAATCAAAAGCCAATTGAATAGGGAATAAAAACACTGATAATAACTATTTAATATTTTATTTGTTTTATTTTTTAATTGAACATTTCTTTGATACAGACACTTTATTGTATTACAATAAATACCACTAATTATACATTACAACTCAACCAATTTGATGTTTCCCACCAACAACAAAACTTACAAATAGTATAAATAATGGCACATTGTTCTGGCTCTGACTGTACCAACTGACTTCACATAATGCAATGACCTTGACCCCGTTTCATGAAAATATTGTCTGCTTACATCAGGTTCATTGATAGAAAATAAATAGGCAAACGAGTGTGGCTGTCTTCACAGAATTGCACATCCCAGACCATGGACAGCCTCAAATTTTGCGCGTTTGGCATTGTATGTCAATTCGCATTAATGCGCGATTGCCATCAATAGAGTTAAGGCTATAATAAGAGTATGATAAGTTAACCAATTTTAGTCCAGTGAAAAGCAGAGCAATCAGCCACCACAATTTTCTGAAATTTCAGGGACTGTACCAGCATATACCTCGACAAGGGCAGAAATTCGGCTCACCTGGCCATATCAGTCAAAAACTAAATTATCTTCTTGGTGAAATTGCAGAAATATGGCTTGTTGCATCAAGCCATAATGGGTAATTTTTCAGGATTTAGTCAGAAATATGACTTGTTGCATCAAGCCATATTTCTGTCATTCTGCTGTGGTTAAGGAGTCAATTATTTAGGGAATTATTGTACATAACACGTTTAACCATATGCCACGAAGCTATTTACATTTTAATGAACTGTGAACACAGTCTTTTCGTAATAGTCAGGCAACAATTTTCGGTACACACTTATACCTTGACACTTATTAAAACAATCATTAATGTGGCATTCATTTCACTGTTTCCTCGCTTTGTTGGAACCCGAAGAGATTATATACAAAGAATTTTCAGCGATAGATTGCTTTTTTTGCCGATTCCGTACTGATTACCAAAATAGTGGCCGATGCCAATTGTAGTTACATTTAATCAGTTCATTACTAGCTGTCAGAAAAGAAAACATGAATATTATTAGTTGTAATTTTAAGTGCAAACCAAAAGTTGTTTTATTTACCTATTTTTAACAGAGATGTCCATATTATTATTTTTTCTGTTGGCGTCTGTCCATTGAGTTTTCTTTTCCACACGATAACATGAGTTCTACTGAACTTAATGGTATGAAATTTGATTTGTAGGTTTACTACCATGAGTATTTTGGCCTTAATTTGGAATTTTAGCTGAATGTTTGTTTACAGATGATAACTTCAGTAAGCGTTGGCTGAATGGAATGAGATTAGGAATACAGGTTTACAACCATAAGATAACAGGTCAAATTCAGATTCTGGTTCCGTCCACACGTTTAAGGACCTCTTCAACTTTGATTATCGGTTGATAAAGGACATATTATAATTTTATTGTTGTATGGAACCATACACCCGCAGAGTTTATTCACTGAAAGTTGGACTTGATCAATTCAGTAAAACCATATTTTCCAGATCTGTTGAGCATTCAAGAATACCATTCCCTGCTAACACTACTGTGTCCAGATTTCCCATTTGATGTTGTTCAGAAAACAGCCAGGTATGATAATCAGTCAATCTTGTCATTGTGTATACTTTACAAAATCCTAGAAGGCCAAAAGAAGACCTCAGTGCAATTTAGCTATTACCATAGTTTGGCGTCCTCATCCGTCAGTCCGTTAAACAATTTTCTTTAGCACACCCTACAGGTCACATCTCTCATCTGATCATCACCAAACCTCATATGGATCTTCAGGGTGGCCTCCAGATGGGGGGGGGGCATCAATGTTTTCCGAATTCGTCAAAAAACATGGCACACCCTTCAGCCATCTTGGATTTTACTCGGCACACCCTACAGGCCACATCCCTCATCAGATCATCACTAAACTTCATATGAATCTTCGGGGTGACCTCTAGATGGGAGCCATCATTAATTTTTGTTCTGATATTCGTTTAAAAATACATTGTGTATTTTACTGATTGCATGACTAAATCCTTTGGCACACCCTATAGGCATATACCTCATTCGATCGGCCCCAAACTTCATATGGATCTTCGGGTGGACCTCCAGATGGGAGCTGACAAATTTTCCGAAAGTCATTAAAAAAATGGCCGTCAGCAGCCATCTTGGATTTCAAATTGAATCCATAGGCACACCCTTCAGCCCTAATTTATTGGAGAATTGTTTTGAAAATGAATAGGCATATTTGGGATCACCTCCAGATGGGAGCTATCAAATTTGAATCTTTATCGATAAAAATCAGTGCCGCCAACATGATTAAATGCTTTGGCAAACCCTACAGACTACACCCCTCAGCTAATCATCACCAAACTTCATATGGATCTTCTGGGTGACTACTAGATGGGAGCCATAAATTGAATTTTTTCCAAATTTAGTTGAAAAACATGGCCACCATGCAGTGACTATCTTGGATTTTACTACAGGCCACATCCCTCATCGGATTATCACTAAATACTTCATATGGATCTTCGGGGTGACCACAAGATGGGATTCTTCAATTTTCATTAAAAACATGGTGGCCCTCTTGGATTTCATATTTGAATCCATTGGCACACCCTGCAGCCGACATTTAATGGAGAAATGTTTTGAAAATTTGCAAGCATGTTCAGGATTACCTCTAGAAAAGAGTTATCAAATTTGAATGGTATTCAAACAAAAACATGGCTGCCAGCCACCATTTTGGATTTTAATAAATACTTTGACATGCCCTACCAACATTTTTCATCCAATTGATCCCAAACTTGATATGACTCCTCTAGTTGACCTCTGGTATTCAAGCCTTGAAATAGGGTGTCTGTCATTTGCAGAATGAGGTTCCCAGAGGGTGAATTTAGTGATGCTAGCCCGTTATGCGGGGTAGCATCACTAAATTCACCCTCTGGGGACCTCATTCTGCAAATGACAGACACCCTATTTCAAGGCTTGCTGGTATTACTTAATAAACATTTAAACTTTCCTTATCACTCCATTGACTGTAATGTATGACATTGTCCTCTCTCCAAGTTGAGCTACAGTGGCATTGACACTTTTCTTATTAATTGTGTAATGAACGTTTTGCCATGTGTCATAAAGTATATATTGGAAGGATCCATTGCTTATCTGAAGAGATGTTCAGGAAATATCAGCCGACAACAGATAATACAAGTGCAGAAGAATTCCTATTCATTAGTTTTGAAAACAAACCTACAGTAATGCCCTAAGTAATCGACTCCTTAAACACAGCAGAATTATGGGTAACTTTTCAGGATTTAGTTGGAAATTTGGCTTGTTGCCATTCATTGGAAAGCTCTCGGGGAGAGCTTTCCGTTGAATGGCAACAAGCCATATTTCCGACTAAATCCTGAAAAGTTACCCATAATTCTGCTGTGGTTATGGAGTCGATTAATTAGGGCATTACTGTACTTGAACTTGAGGTTGGAATGGAATTCTCTTCTGTTATATAAATATTGCATGGCTTGGAGTTGACTATGCCAAATAGTGGAGCCTCTGGCTCCGGGGACTATTCCTCCACCAAGGAACACTAGTTTGGCATACTAATGACAAGCTGTGCCACAATAATATCCCCCCGACCCTCGTAGGAGGTTCTGGGCACATAGCCGAGGGCTCTGTCTGTCTGTCCATCCAGCCGAACATATCACCTTGTAATGCGGTTGTTAATTATCAGACTTCGTTGTCCTTTCGCATTGTGATAGCACAGTTTGGTGGAAAGGATTCCCACATACTACGGGTTTCGTCCATTTATTTTAAACCAGTTACAACCATTATTTGACTTGGAAATTTATGAATTTCAACTTGTAACCCAGGTGTTAATTATCAGATTTCGTTATCATTTGACATGGTGATAGCACAGGTTGGGGGAAAGAATACCCACATACTACGGGTTTCAATCATTTATTTTTACCAGAGTTATGACCCTTGTTTGACTTGAAAATTTGCGAATTTTGTGTCCATACAAACATTTCAACTTGTAACTCAGGTGTAAATTATCAGATTTTCGATTTTCATTTGGCATGGTGATAGCACATGTTGGGGGAAAGGATACCCACATAATGCGGGTTTCATCCATTGGTTTGTACCAGAGTTAGATCTCTGGGTTGACTTGGGAATTTGATAATATATTATCCGAAAGAACATTTCAACTTGTATTACTTGGGCAAGGATCATCGGATTCAGTTGTGCTTTGGAATGGTCATAGCACAGATACTGATTTACCACAGGTTTCGTCCATTCATTTTTACCAGAGTTACAGCCCTTGTTTGACTTGCATTTGTGTTAATTTTCCTCTGTACGAACACCAGAATCATAAGTGTTTTTTCTAAGTCTATGAAGTTATCATCCGGAAACCAAAATAATCAAGGAAATTCTAAGTCAACAAGGGCCATAAATCAAGTGAAGATTAGTGGACCGAACCCAAATTCTAACTCAACCTGTATTTTCATCAAACTTGAAAACAATCGGGTAACTAAAACTAAAGTTATCACCCGAAAACATAACACATGCATTTAAATGTGTATATTTGAAAGTTCTATTAATTTTGTTTTTAGAATAATACTACTGGATGATGCCCTCGACTGCCTGATATCATTCTCAGATTTCATCTATGCATTCCAAGTACAGTTTTACTATCAAGGTATGATCATTAAAGGACTATAAAATGACAAGCTTTTTTATATGAAACCACTGCACATGATATGTTATGTTTTGTTAAAATCCAGGTGTAAAACATGATGAATTTGAACCCATTTACATTTACTATGCATCTGATTGATCTTGACAGGTATATGTAATCCTGTTTGTTGTACAATTTTCATAATATAAGTACAAAGACACTGTAGAGGAATATGAATGTTGCAAATAATTCTGATATTGTCAGAGTATTGGTGAAAATTCAAACCATACAATTCTATCATTTCAGAAAACACAAGGCTTAAAATAGTAATATTTTGTATATGACTGGCACATATTAGTTTCAGTTAGACATTTTGTCCTTTGAATTGGAACAGTTAGCCTACTTAATTGAATTAAAATAATAGATTTTAAAGAGTAATATTTTATTCACGTATTAATTAGTTGCAAGAATGAAGTTACAGTAATTCAGTTCCAGTTCAAAGAAATGGCATGGGTATTTCCGTATGGAACAAAACATTTAGTCTCGCATTCCCACTTTTAACTCATATCAATTCAAATAGAATACAAGATTACTTAAGACTGATAGACAATAAAGGTGACAAGAGTCAATGGCCTTCTAAATATAGATCACACATAGCCACTTGAGGATCCACAGGCTACAATACAAATATATTTGCTGAATTTTCCTTGTGTTGAAATTTTTTTTTTCTTCCTCATTCCCATTTTTAGCCCAAGTTCGCCTGTGTCTATGATGAGAAGTGGGTGATTTTCTTGTAATAAAATAAATAATGAAGGTGCCAAAAATGAAAAATTTGATTGACGTAAATGAATACAACAATAAAATTATGTGTATAGAGATGTGTGTTATCTGAGCTTCGCAGATCCTCATGAAAATTCATACTTCTAACTAATATAACACACATCTACATCCCAAGAGACATTATGCTATTATTGTAAAATGTATTTATCATATGCATTTACTATTTCAGAATTTTTTGCAAAATGTTTGTCTCTGTACGTGTCCCTTCTGAAGTCACAAAAGAGTCCAAGGGAGCCAGTTATTGTGCCGACATCAGAGACAAACAGACACCAGAATAATCACCATCCCAGTGACAGCGTTGATGGCCCACAATTCTTTAGATCAATTTATCCTGTCTGTGGTCGAGCCAGCTATAGGTATGGCTTAGATATTATGTCAGGGATTTTTTCAAAACCAAACTTCAACATACGTAGACATTTCATAACATATTAGTTTTCTGCTGTTAATTTGTATATTTGTATATTTATATGTGAAGTATATATACTATCAACGTACTTATCTTTATTTTTGGGCACACATTCAAATACTTTTTGACTAGAACAACCCATTCATCATGTTATAACTAGCAGAGGAACAGTAAATCTCTTATTGCACTCCTATATGTCGGGTTTTTTTGTGTAACACACTGGTATTCAAATGAGCTTCACTCCCCTATTGACCAGGAAATGAATAGTGTGTTCATAAGCTCTATGCAAATGTTATTGTTTGTGGGTGGAGTGTAGACTCATCAGAAGCCCACTTGTTCCCTGTCATTAGTATCAGTGGGGTGTTCTCTGTCATTGGTCTCAGTGGGGTGTTCTCTGTCATTAGTCTCAGTGGGGTGTTCTCTGTCATTGGCCTCAGTGGGGTGTTCTCTGTCATTGGTCTCAGTGGGGTGTTCTCTGTCATTAGTCTCAGTGGGGTGTTCTCTGTCATTGGTCTCAGTGGGGTGTTCTCTGTCATTAGTCTCAGTGGGGTGTTCTCTGTCATTGGTCTCAGTGGGGTGTTCTCTGTCATTGGTCTCAGTGGGGTGTTCTCTGTCATTGGCCTCAGTGGGGTGTTCTCTGTCATTGATCTCAGTGGGGTGTTCTCTGTCATTGGTCTCAGTGGGGTGTTCTCTGTCATTAGTCTCAGTGGGGTGTTCTCTGTCATTGATCTCAGTGGGGTGTTCTCTGTCATTGGTCTCAGTGGGGTGTTCTCTGTCATTAGTCTCAGTGGGGTGTTCTCTGTCATTGGTCTCAGTGGGGTGTTCTCTGTCATTAGTCTCAGTGGGGTGTTCTCTGTCATTGGTCTCAGTGGGGTGTTCTCTGTCATTGGTCTCAGTGGGGTGTTCTCTGTCATTGGCCTCAGTGGGGTGTTCTCTGTCATTGATCTCAGTGGGGTGTTCTCTGTCATTGGTCTCAGTGGGGTGTTCTCTGTCATTAGTCTCAGTGGGGTGTTCTCTGTCATTGATCTCAGTGGGGTGTTCTCTGTCATTAGTCTCAGTGGGGTGTTCTCTGTCATTGATCTCAGTGGGGTGTTCTCTGTCATTGGTCTCAGTAGGGGCTCATTGTGCATAAATTGCGGAGACATGAACATTATAAATTACGAATGTTGACATGTGGTATAAAGTGCCAAATAAAGTTACCAATATTTCCAAACAATTACAGAAATCTCAGTTTCTCTCATCTGATAGTTAAATAGAGCTATATATTTTGCGCTTGTTGAACCCTTAACCCTTCCATAACTGTAGCTTCCTGAAATTTTTGCGAAAACCCTGTGCCAATGCATTCTCGTATATATGCGAGTTTCCCATAGGGAGCATCGCATATATAAGAGAATGCATTGGCGGCCAAACAATATTTACCTTGACCTTGCAAACCAGTGCATTATCTTATATATGCGAGTCTCACTAGGGGAGATACTTGTTGCTGGTTGTTACTTGCTAGTGTTATGTGTCTAGTTATGATAGTGGCCAAGCAGTTGGACATCACAAACTGAACATTAATTATACCCAATCAAACACAATAGTACAGACAAAGTTTAACAACAAGAACAATTGAAGTAATTTTGAAATTCAGTGGCAACAGTTACGAATAATTAAATAATTGTAGATCACTTGCTTGTCTTCTAGTGAGGAGATTAACAATTGGTGCAACTTCTGCACTAGTGCAGTGGACCCGTGCCATAGGCCTAGCCTAATCCCCAAATGTCTGAAATACGCACATGATAGGCATATGCCTGAGCTCCCCCAGCCCACCCTCCGATGGGGTTTCAGGTTAGCTGATTAATGATTCTATCATATATTGATCAAATCCACCTTCAAATTTTGCATGAACTGTTGATCACATTGCCTAATAGTACAACTGGTACGTGCAACTGTTAGAACTGAAAGTTCAACATGTTGCCACAGATCTTCTTTGAAAACAGACAGGAAACATTTCACTGGAAAATTTGTTTGAAATGTATAAGCCTGTAGGGAAACATGCGCCAACTTGCCATTTGTGATGTTGAGTTTGATATGTAACTGTACAACTATAAGCTTGTGATTTCGGTAAGGGTAGCAATTAGAAACTAGCAATAACCATGTCCCCTTTGGCTTTCCCTAATCATTAGTTTATTAGTTAAAATCGTTTTGGTTAGGAAAAGTTATATTATCTTGGGGGAAAAAGGGAAGTGTTGTTTTGAAAAAAGTGTCTTTACTTTGTTGTTTTGGAAAAAGTATATTTGCTATAAAATAACTTTCACACACTAATTTAGGGCTCTATAGCTTTTCATGGAATCCATAGCATTGCTTAGATTTTTATTTGTGAAATTTTTTGAAATAATCTCTGCACCCCTTAAAGATGAGACAATTATCAGCAAATCTTGGATCGTAATCTCATCATTATTCAAAAGATTTGAGTATATGCAAAGCAGCATTGGAGGTTCTTCTATGCCAAAATCTGCTATGACTAACGTCCTGAGCTGGAAGAGACATTTTCAAAGAATACTTTGACCTTGCCGTTGTGTGATACAAACTTTTTTTTCTTTCAGTACACCTTCCTCACAATGTCTGAAAGAGATACTATTATCACTACCAAGAGTGACTTTTTATGAATTTCTCATGGCAATATCAAAATGTGAAGCTATCAGTGGTCAGATAGGTGAGTCTGTGTAAACATACACTCCGAGTCATACTGATATACTGAGGTTATCGTAGTCTCGTTAATTTGTTATTTCTCAGAAGATGTAACTCATTGTGTCACACTGTGTTTGTTAATCATTTTGATTGGACACTTTAATCTTAGATTACTGATTGGTGCTAATAACTCAGAATCCTATGGTTTGGAAATATAAATTCTACAGGTAATCAGATTCATCATACATGTATAAGTGACTTCATTCTGAATCTGAATGAAATTTGGTATGAATGCTAGCCATCAGAAGGCCTATCAACAGAGGTGGCAATGACATTGTTTACATTTTCCATTCTAGAATGATGGTTTTCTGTTCGTCTGCGCAGATAAGATATCTCGGCCATTGGTTATAGGATCTCAATCAAGTTTAGTACCCTGGGGTATGCCAGCGCCACAATTTGTTTTTTTGGACTCACCGTGTCGTCCACCAGAAAATATTTTTGTGGCTAGATTGCTTATTTCAGTGCTCTCTATCCATTGTGATGACAAAATTTGTGCTGACTGAAACTATTGCAATCCCATCATGCGGAAACCCTTTGCAGGAGGCAACTCTATTGTCTAGAATATCTCACAATTTCTTATGGATTTGTTCGTCAAACCCATACGCAATTGCCAATTGTTGAGAGGAATTCAAGCATAGTGACAGCAGCATCATTTTTTTATACTTGTGCTAGTAAATATCAGGATCGTAATACAGTTCGGATAAAGTAATCCATGAGTTGTCAGAGTTCGAAAAACAATGTTACCTTTTGGTAAACAGCTTTTCGTGTTGTTGGCAGTTTGGTGATAAATTTGTTATGGTATGGCCGACTATCTGTCAACCAACTGTCATTCGTCTGTCCATACATCTGTAGACTCATGCTATCAGACGCAATAACTCAAGTATATTATATAGGATCGTGTTCATATTCTATGTGCAGGTTTATGATGACACACCCCTCACCTGTATACACTTTCCATCTACCAATAGACATGTTCTATCAGATTCAAGAATTTGTTATCTGGTCTTGTTCTTATTTTATGTGCAGGTATATGATGACAAAACCCTCTCCTGTATAGTTTTTGGTATCTAACGGTTGAAGAATGAACTTTTCCCACACTTTTCATAGACACCTGCTTTCTGTGGCAATAACTTAATATATTGCCTGTTAACTCTTTCAACCCGGCAGCCCGCAAAAGCGGGCACGACGTAATTTATGTTCATCCCGGCAGCCTGCTTTAGCGGGCAGAGCGCAATTTTCGGTAATAATACAATATTTTCAGAGATATACAAATGATTTTATTGGTTAGTGACTTGTATATCCTTGGGGTGATATTCGGTATCAATACTAATTTATTGGTGCGCATGAATACCTAGCATGTACGCCATTAAGAGAATTTCCGGGCCTAAATATAGACAGCACCTGTATGACATCACGATTACTATTTTGGGGTTTCCTAAAAATCGTTGACGCAATACTGCCGACAGGTGTGGTGTTTTGATTCACATTTCGATTTTGGTTTATTGTTTATCACAAACACATACCGATAACATAATGATTATTATGTTTATGAAATAAAGAAGAGATGTTGACCTGTCTAACGATTTTTATTTGTGGTATCCATCTAATGTCTCCTATTTTCGACGCAATGTTACGAAAATCACCGTACCCCACAATGGCGCGACTTTAATAATAATAGCTGCACGTGCATATTAAAAACATGACATAGACATTCATAATCATTTTGGGAATCCGATCAAGACATTGGCAGTTGTTTTATTTTGAATGTTACTCATAATTCCTCAGCATTTTGACAAGTACATCCCTGTGGGTATAAAATTGCTAAATGTGGGAGAATATGTCCATTTCGGTCAAATAATGTCTTTTGGGCATACTGCATGCAGCTAGGTTAGTACTGGTCTGCTCTTGCCTTTGATAAAGCAATTATGTTCAATGAGCCGATTGCTAAAACATTTGAAACCATTCAGGGTGTCATGACAACCACGTTTATACTTCACACTTGCAAAGAATGACACATACATGTATGTGTATGTGGAAAACATTGTCATGCGAAGATGATATCCGAGATACAGGTGATACATGCAACTATAGTATATATTGGGGTTCAATGGACCTTCTAGGTTCTCACCTGCACACATCTGCTATGTCATTTAGATGTGACGCCCCCAACTGGTATATAACACAAATTGAAGGTCACTTGTTAATGATCATAAAACATTGCCATACCCGACATCACTCCAATGGTAGTCTTGCAGCAATACGTCAGGGACACATAATTTTACTTAGGCAAGCTGATAATCCAGGGTTCTGGGACATCTATAACTGTATATTCAGGGATGAAAGAGTTAAACCAATATGAATAATTTACATGTCTCAAATATGACTTTATTGTTTCAACTGGGCAGAACATATTATATTGACCCTACTATTTTAAACCAGGTTTATTATTAAACACTAATATGATCATGTACGTACACGTAATTTGCGCCCGCTTGTTATTGTTCATGGGATTATCGGATGAATAATTGATGATAAACCCTAATTAGGGTGGATACACACATGCATGTAATCTCTGTAATTATTGTGTATTTGGCGTTTTACATGGATCATACAGACGATGTAATATGTGCCCACTGACAACCCAATCATTGCATACGTGTTGAACGCACTGAGTTCTAGTTCCAATTAAGTCGGAATGTAGATAAGCCGTTATCTTGGACCGAGTCGCCAGGCCACTTAAAATAATCGTTCGTGGGATAACCCATATGCAGGGTTTCCGCTATACCGGCAGGGGGTCCCCTTGACGGCCCCGTTCCCCTCGCCAAGTTTTTGCCCTCCTGCCATACCCCAGGACATACTGCATGTCTATAAAGGTATAAAGATGTTTAAAACTTCTGAATTTTGTTGGAATAGTACTAAGGAATTTTAAAAGGTGAATTTATTTTATATCTTGTGAGTGTACACACTCTATTAAAACGCGTTGTTATACAGAAAATTGAAACAGGAAGTGATCGGAACTGACATCGCTAGAAGCTACCCCGCTGGACAAAACAAGTATCCATTGGCATCGCGGTGTATTTGCCGTTAGGCCGCGGTGTCAGAGTTTGTAACTGCTGTTGAGCACCGCGGCCAAACGACAAGTACACTGGCCGAACGGCAAGTACACCATGGCCGAAAGGCAACTACACCGCGGCCGAACAGCATGTACACCGTGGTTATATTTCTGGTTTGTATCGTCTTTTTTCAGTTTAATGAATGTACACTGCGGCAACTACACCATGGCCAAACGGCATGTACACCGCGGCCCAACTGTAGTTAGTCAGTGGAGCCGCGGTATAGTTGCATTTCAGCCGCGGTGGCAACGCTATCCGCACCGCGGTTAAGTGGACACTTGTTTTGTCCAGCAGGGTATGCCTTTGATGCTGGTTAGTTACGTTGCGGTTAGTACCCGGTTATGTTATGCAAAACAGCAGTATTTTAATCGTACCTGTCATGTTTTATACCGCAAAATATACTGTTCACTTTGTAATAGAGCGAGAGAGAAATGTGGGAGTAGCCGCACCGGGCATCAAGGCATCTTACCACTGCCCACAAAGAATACTCATCGGCCAGATATGTAATCAGCCTTCTATATTTACACTGCAGCTGCTAAAATATATTCCGATACGTTATGCATCCGAAATATCTGCTAAAATATATTCCGATATGCATCCGAAATATCTGCTAAAATATATTCCGATATGTTATGCATCCAAAATATCTGCTGGATCTTCCACAGTGAGTCTTTTAACATTAACGAGCACGTTTAACTCGGGATCCAAATTACTGGTGTTCTGTACTTCGTAAATTAATTTATATCTAATAAATTTACTAGTTTTAAAGTTACAGGTACATGTATAAGGTTTGATAGCTTGGCACTTGGGCAGAAATGGAACAAAACAATCTGCCATTTCTACTCTAACACGATTCTATTGGCCGATATAACGAAAGTAGTTCAACCAGTGCTAAAACAGGCTACTTTTACCTGGATTTTTCCCCTTGACGGCTACCGGCCCCATTCCCCTACCCCCTAGCGGAAACCCTGCCATATGGTAGACTTTCTATTTAAATAATTACCAGTCCTCTCTTATTTATAGCAGTGGTGGATCAGGATTTCCCCGACGCATGCAGTGGCTATATATATGACCCCGAAAGCTACCAGACGGGGGTGGCTAACTCTGAGCTATTTAAGTAAAACATATCATATTGTACCTTCTTGCCCAGATTATTCCGACCGATACATTCAACTAAGTCCCTTAGCGATTTGAACCTTTCGAGACCCCACCCAAACAAGCATCATGGTTGAAAATGTTCTACATCAAGCCTGTATATGCCAGACGTATGGCTTCTGGTGGTCGTGCATTAATAAAATGCCAGATATCACACAGACTTGACTAATTTCCGCATCCTTGAGAGAAGACATGTTTTGCACTGGCCTTAAATGTACTGATAGAAGACAATTTGACTTCGTTTAGCACTGCTCACTTGTCTGGCCTGTTAATAATGAACCGCTCGCGCGCAGGTGATTAATGTTGTCAATTATTGGTGTGGCCATGAAAAATACATGAATTTACATACAGAAATTACACGCATGTGTGTATCCACCCTAATTATAATGGGACACAAGAAAATGATATATACAATGTATGTAAATAATCACATATAACGTAAATGTGGATATTTAGCCTGCCATGTAATACGAGTCTCAGCTGTCTGGCCATCGACGCAGTCCTGTCTGGAATTTTGCGCGCCGGTGTCGGTAGTGACGTCATGATGTACGTCTTGATGTCATGACGCCTTTACTGGTTTCCCAAGATGCAATCTTAAAATGACTCTGCGATCTTTCAATCGGAACTTAAAGTTTCCGTTTGTCGGCCTTGAAATTTGAGAATATTTCATCAATTTTTAAGGCGGAAGTACCGTTAGAAAATTGAAGATAATATGTAAACGGCCAGCAAGGTCGCTAGATTCCTCTTTCGGGGTAAATATTGTTAATAATTTTATGAAATATGTAAACAAAACTTTTTCATGCAATTTAACTTTTTTGTTAACCAGAGCTTTTGTTCAATTTAGATTCACTTTTTGAAAATATATTTGGCTTTAGGAGCATGATGTTCCATGATGAAGTATAGCTAACAGTTGCTAGATCAAAGTTTTTAATTTTTGCCCTGGAGCATTTTGCCCAATTACACATTTCGGGGTGGCATTAATCAATACAAAATGGCGACCGTTGCCAACAATAGAATTTTGGACTCCGCTGACCCTGGCTGACCCTTCAGTTATGAATAAATTATCCTATTTTAGGTGATTTCAATTTATTTTTAGATTGGGCCGACAAAAGTCGATTAGTATATATCTCATATTCGCATACGTATACCGGTACCCTGGTCGCTTCGCTTCCGCGGCTTCGCCGCGGGAGAGCGGGCGCTATAAAACACCTTATTATTAACACTTTCCATCTATGACATAGACATTATTGTTTCCCATTCAATGACTCAAATATTTCTCATCTGATTGATCGATTGATTAGTTTCCAAAGTTAGGAACTCTTTCCATCCATCCCAGAGACACATCATATCAATAATTCAGAAGTGATTTATTTACCAGTATCAGATGTCATGTACTGTTTTGAATATGCAAATCCTTCTTTAGATCAATTTATTCTAGTGGTGAGCCATCAAAGCCCTTGGAACAATTCCAGTTTATATATCTACAAGGAATAGTGAACCATTGCATGCCTATTCCCTTTGATGCTTGCTGTAAAACATATCCTATTGCAAGGCAGTCTTGCCTGTAGAACTTAAACAACTTGCCATCTGTTGTTTTTTAGCTCAACTTACTTTGTAAGTTTGAGCTATTGCCATGAATTGGCATCCGTCGTCTGTGTGTGCGTCCGTCCGTGTGGACGTGCGTCCGTGTGTGCGTGTGTTCGTCAACAATTTCCTTTCCCGCGGGCTACAGGTCATATCTTTGGTCTGATCTTTATGAAATTTGTCATGAATGTTAATATTGACATGTAGATGGGAACGAGTCATTTTGGGGTCGTTCGGCCAAAAAACATGGCTGCCAGCAGCCATCTTGGATTTTACTCTTTGCATGACTAAATCCTTTCCAGCGGGCTACAGGTTATATCTTTGGTCTGATCTTTATGAAATTTGTCATAAATGTTGACATTGACATGTAGATGGGAACGAGTCATTTTGGGGTCGTTCGGCCAAAAAACATGGCCGCCAGCAGCCATCTTGGATTTTACTCTTTGCATGACTAAATCCTTTCCAGCGGGCTACAGGTCATACCTTTGGTCTGATCTTTATGAAATTTGTCACGAATGTTGACAGTGACATGTAGATGGGAACGAGTCATTTTGGGGTCATTCAACAAAAAAACATGGCCACCAGTGGCCATTTTGGATTTCAAAATTCAATCCATTGGCGCGGGCTACAGGTCATACTGCTTGTCTGATCATCATGAAATTTGTCATGGATGTTAATATTGACATGTAGATGGGAATGAGTCATTTTGGGGTCATTCAGCAAAAAAACATGGCCACCAGCGGCCATTTTGGATTTCAAAATTCAATCCATTGGCGTGGGCTACAGGTCATACTGCTTGTCTGATCATCATGAAATTTGTCATGGATGTTAATATTGACATGTAGATGGGAACGAGTCATTTTGGGGTTGTTCGGCCCAAAAACATGGCAGCCAGCAGCCATCTTGGATTTTACTCTTTGCATGACTAAATCCTTTGGCACGGGCTACAGGTCGTACCTTTGGTCAGATCTTCATGAAATTTGTAACGGATGTTAACAGTGACATGTAGATGGGAATTTTGGGGTCATTTGGCCAAAAAACATGGCTGCCAGCAGCCATCTTGGATTTTACTCTTTGCATGACTAAATCCTTTGACACAGGGTACAGGTCATATCTTTTGTCAGATCATCATGAAATTTGTACTGGATGTTAATAATGACATGTAAATGGGAACGAGTCTTTTTGGGGTCATTCGGCAAAAAAACATGGCTGCCAGCGGCCATCTTAGATTTTACTCTTTGCATAACTAGGCCTTTCAACTTTCCACATTCCTAATCACTCCATTGACTTTAACACATGAAATTATTCCCTTTCCAAGTTGAGCTACAGTGTCATTGACGCTTTCATTGTATGTATTTCCATAGCGGCCACTGCCCCAGCTCCTATCATGGAAATTAATGATGATTCAAAAATGTGAAATGGGGCATGTATCCTATTAAAATTTGATCAAATTCTTATCGTTTGGTATATCAATTGATCTGCTTAAAAAAAAAACCTTCCCATCCACCTGTATTTTTATATTGATTAATTATCCCTTTTACTTCTGAACCAGGTTTATTAATGAACATTCTATAAACATATTTAATAGTTTTATACCATTAGAGGTGATGTCCTTTTTGAAAATAAGTACAAATCAGGCTTACAGTTTTTGCATCAAGGCTCTGTTGAGCTACAGTGGCACATCTAAATAAGTACTTGTTATGAACTATTTTGTATTGATTTTTTGGGAAATATTAACCCCCTTCCACACGCCCATAGACATAATGCTATCTGATTTGATAACTAAAATATTTTTGTTTATATTATATTTATATATGGCACAGCTAGTTTATGATGACCCTTGACCTGTATAATTAAGGTCATTTTGTTGATTTGCTTAAAAAGTTTTGCAAAAGTGGATAGATACTTATCTTATGCCATATGTAACGTCTCTTTCCAATCATCTTCACTGTTTGTAAACAGTTACATGGTTAAACATCCGATGATCATGATCGGTCTCTCGTTGTTTCATTCTGTGATTTAGCACATCCTACAGTTTCATGTCACTCATGTGAATATCATTGACATATTTATATCCCCTTTTTAGCTCAACTTTACTTTGTAAAGTTTGAGCTATTGCAATGGCTTGGTATCCGTCGTGCATGTGTGTATGTGTGTGCGTGATTCGTCAACAATTTCCTTTAGCACGGGCTACAGTTCGTACCTTTGGTCCGATTATTATGAAATTTGTCATGGATGTTGACATTGACATGTAGATGGGAACGAGTCATTTTGGGGTCATTCGGAAAAAAAACATGGCCGCCAGTGGCCATCATGGATTTCAAAATTCAATCCATGAGCACGGGCTACAGGCCGTACTGTTTGTCTTATTGTCATGAAATTTGTCATGGATGTTAATATTGACATGTAGATGGGAACGAGTAATTTTGGGGTCAATCGGCCAAAAAACATGGCCGCCGGCAGCCATCTTAGATTTTACTCTTTGCATGACTAAATCCTTTGACACAGGCTACAGGTTGTACATTTGGTCTGATCATCATAAAATTTGTCATGGATGTTAACAATGACATGCAGATGGGAACGAGTCATTTTTGGGTCATTCGGGCAAAAAAACATGGCCGCCAGCAGCCATCTTTGATTTTACTCTTTGTATGACTAAATCCTTTAGCACGGGCTACAGGTCGTACCTTTAGTCTGATCATCATGAAATTTGCCATGGCTGTTGAAATTGGAATGTAGATGGGAACGAGTCATTTTGGGGTCATACGGACAAAAACATGGCCGCCAGCGGTCATCTTTGATTTCAAAATTTAATCCATTAGCACGGGCCACAGGTCGTACTGTTCATCTGATCATCATGAAATGTGTCATGGATGTTAACATTGACATGTAGATGGGAACCAGTAATTTTGGGGTCATTCGGCCAAAAAACATGGCCGCCAGCAGCCATCTTGGATTTTACTCTTTGTATGACTAAATTCTTTAGCACGGGCTACAGGTCGTACCTTTAGTCTGATCATCATAAAATTTGTAATGGATGTTAACAATGACATGTAGATGGGAACGACTGATTTTGGGGTCATTCGGCCAAAAAACATGGCCGCCAGCAGCCATCTTGGATTTTACTCTTTGTATGACTAAATCCATTAGCACGGGCCGCAGGTCGTACTGTTCGTCTGATCATCATGAAATTGGTCATGGATGTTAATATTGACATGTAGATGGGAACAAGTAATTTCGGGGTCATTCGACCAAAAAACATGGCTGCCAGCAGCCATCTTGGATTTTACTCTTTGTATGACTAAATTCTTTAGCATGGGCTACAGGTCGTACCTTTAGTATGATTATCATAAAATTTGTCATGAATGTTAATAATGAAATGTAGATGGGAACGAGTCATTTTGGGGTCATTCGGCAAAAAAACATGGCCGCCAGCAGCCATCTTGGATTTTACTCTTTGTATGACTAAATCCTTTAGCACGGGCTACAGGTCGTACCTTTAGTCTGATCATCATAAAAT
Organism: Siphonodentalium dalli; assembly: GCA_032622095.1. NCBI lineage: Eukaryota > Metazoa > Mollusca > Scaphopoda > Gadilida > Siphonodentaliidae > Siphonodentalium > Siphonodentalium dalli. The sequence goes on from CP136067.1 coordinate 60,419,168, forward strand.
TTGTCTTGAATGTTAATATTGACATGTAGATGGGAACGAGTCATTTTGGGGTCATTTGGCCAAAAAACATGGCCGCCAGCAGCCATCTTGGATTTTACTCTTTGTATGACTAAATTCTTTAGCATGGGCTACAGGTCGTAACTTTAGTCTGATCGTCATAAAATTTGTCATGGATGTTAACGATGACATGTAGATGGGAACGACTCATTTTGGGTTTATTCGGCCGAAAACATGGCCGCCAGCAGCCATCTTGGATTTTACTTTTCTCTTCATGTCTATAAACTAGTATTAGACAATCAACTTTCCACATTTCTAATCGCTCCATTGACTGTAATACATTAAATTATTCTCTTTCCAAGTTGAGCTACAGTGTCATTGACACTTTCATTTTAAAAAGGGGGGTATACCGTTTTGCACCTGTCCGTCTGTCCGTCCGCCGTTCCGTCCGTCCGTCCATCCATCCGTGCGTCTGTGTGTCCGTCGTATGTCCGTCCGATGTCGGTTCATGTCATAACTTGAACAGTAGTGCTCAGATATCAATGAAATTAGGTATGGATGTTCACTACTATGAGGACATTAAATAGAGGGTTCCATTGTTTTGTTCGGATTTTCCATTCTAGAGTTATTCATCTTTGTTTATCTGGAAATGTTGGCTTTTTGGTCTGTCTGGTGTCTGTTCATGTCGTAACTTCAACAGTTGTGCTGGGATCTCAATAAAATTTGGTATGGATGTTCACAACTATGAGGACATTAACTAGAGGGTTCCATCGTTTTGTTCGGATTTCCTATTCTAGAGTTATTCATCTTTGTTTATCTGGAAATGTTGGATTTTTGGTCCGTCTGGTGTCTGTTCATGTCGTAACTTCAACAGTTGTGCTGGGATCTCAATGAAATTTGGTATGGATGTTCACTACTATGAGGACATTCAATAGAGGGTTCCAGTGTTCTGTTCCACTTTTCCATTTCCATTCTAGAGTTATTCATCTTTGTTTATCTGGAAATGTTGGCTGTTTGGTCCATCCGATGTCTGTTCAGGTCATAACTTGAACAGTAATGCTCGGGTCTCAATGAAATTTTGTATGGATGTTCACCACTATGAGGACATTTAATGGCACATTCAACTGTTTTTGTTTGTTTTTTGTTCTATAGTTATTCATCTTTGTTTATATGAAAATGCAGATTTTTTGGGTCCAATCTGTCTGAGTATAGCAGTCATAAGTTATAGATATGCCCACACTAGTTAGCTCAACTTTACTTTGTAAAGTTTGAGCTATTGCCATGGCTTGGTATCCGTCGTCCGTGTGTGCGTGTGTGTGTGTCCGTGTGTGATGCGTCAACAATTTCCTTTAGCACGGGCTACAGTTCGTACCTTTGGTCCGATTATTATGAAATTTGTCATGGATGTTGACATTGACATGTAGATGGGAACGAGTCATTTTGGGGTCATTCGGGGAAAAAAAACATGGCCGCCAGCAGCCATCTTTGATTTCAAAATTCAATCCATTAGCACGGGCTACAGGCCGTACTGTTCATCTTATTGTCATGTAATTTGTCATGGATGTTAATATTGACATGTAGATGGGAACGATTAATTTTGGGGTCAATCGGCCAAAAAACATGGCCGCCAGCAGCCATCTTTGATTTTACTCTTTGTATGACTAAATCCTTTAGCACGGGCTACAGGTCGTACGTTTAGTCTGATCATCATAAAATTTGTCATGGCTGTTGAAATTGGAATGTAGATGGGAACGAGTCATTTTGGGGGTCATTCAGACAAAAAACATGGCCGCCAGTGGCCATCTTGGATTTCAAAATTTAATCCATTAGCACAGGCCACAGGTCGTACTGTTCGTCTGATCATCATGAAATTTGTCATGGATGTTAATATTGACAGGTAGATGGGAATGAGTAATTTTGGGGTCATTCGGCCAAAAAAAATGGCCACCGGCAGCCATCTTGGATTTTACTCTTTGTATGACTAAATTCTTTAGCATGGGCTGCAGGTCGTACTTTAGTCTGATCATCATAAAATTTGTCATGGATATTAACAATGACATGTAGATGGGAACGAGTAATTTTGGGGTCATTCGGCCAAAAAACATGGTCGCCAGCAGCCATCTTGGATTTTACTCTTTGTATGACTAAATCCTTTAGCACTGGCTACAGGTCCTACTTTTAGTCTGATCATCATAAAATTTGTCAAGAATGTTAATAATGACATGTAGATGGGAACGAGTCATTTTGGGGTCATTTGGCCAAAAAACATGGCCGCCAGCAGCCATCTTGGATTTTACTCTTTGTATGACTAAATCCTTTAGCACAGGCTACAGGTCGTACCTTTAGTCTGATCATCATACTATTTGTCATGGCTGTCGAAATTGGAATGTAGATGGGAACGATTCATTTTGGGGTCATTCGGACAAAAAACATGGCCGCCAGCTGCCATCTTGGATTTCAAAATTTAATCCGTTAGCACGGGCCACAGGTCGTACTGTTCGTCTAATCATCATGAAATTTGTCATGGATGATAATATTGACATGTAGATTGGAACGAGTAATTTTGGGGTCATTCGGCCAAAAAACATGGCCGCCAGTAGCCATCTTGGATTTTACTCTTTGTATGACTAAATCCTTTAGCACGGGCTGCAGGTTGTACCTTTAGTCTGATCATCATAAAAAATTTCATGGATGTTAACAATGCCATGTAGATGGGAACAAGTAATTTTGGGGTCATTCGGCCAAAAAACATGGTCGCCAGCAGCCATCTTGGATTTTACTCTTTGTATGACTAAATCCTTTAGCACGGGCTACAGGTTGTACCTTTAGTCTGATCATCATAAAATTTGTCAGGAATGTTAATAATGACATGTAGATGGGAACGAGTCATTTTGGGGTCATTCGGCCGAAAAACATGGCCGCCAGCAGCCATCTTGGATTTTACTCTTTGTACGACTATTAAAATCCTTTAGCACGGGCTACAGGTCGTACCTTTAGTCTGATCATCATAAAATTTGTCATGAATGTTAATAATGACATGTAGATGGGAACGAGTCATTTTGGGGTCATTCGGCCAAAAAACATAGCCGCCAGCAGCCATCTTGGATTTTACTCTTTGTATCACTAAATCCTTTAGCACGGGCTACATGTCGTACCTTTAGTCTGATTATCATAACATTTGTCATGGCTGTTGAAATTGGAATGTAAATGGGAATGAGTTATTTTGGGGTCATTCGGACAAAAAACATGGCCGCCAGCAGCCATCTTGGATTTCAAAATTTAACTCATTAGCATGGGCCACAGGTCGTACTATTCGTCTGATCATCATGAAATTTGTCAAGGATGTTAATATTGACATGTAGATTGGAACGACTAATTTTGAGGTCATTTGGCCAAAAAACATGGTCGCCAGCAGCCATCTTGGATTTTACTCTTTGTATGACTAAATTCTTTAGCATGGGCTACAGGCGTACCTTTAGTCTGATCGTCATAAAATTTGTCATGGATGTTAACGATGACATGTAGATGGGAACGACTTATTTTGGGGTCATTCGGCGGAAAATATGGCCGCCAGCAGCCATCTTGGATTTTATTTTTCTCTTCATGTCTATAAACTAGTATTAGACATTCAACTTTCCACATTCCTAATCGCTCCATTGACTGTAATACATTAAATTATTCCCTTTCCAAGTTGAGCTACAGTGTCATTGACACTTTCATTCAATTTGCACTCATTGTAGTGTCCATGTTTTTGATTCAATTGCTGATATCATTTCTTTCCCCTATATCAGCAGGGTCATATAATATATAGTTAGTTTGAAACCTGCATCAATGATATCAGTTGTTCTCTGATTGATAGACTCAGTCAAATTTCTTTCAAATCATATGACACTTTAATTTCTTTCATTGATTGCATCATCAAATTTATTCCAGGCCGTTTACCTGAAAAAGCAAAGCTCTTAGAAGATTGTGATACTGACTTACCTGGGTATGTATTGTGGTTATAATAATGTAGACTTTTAACGTTTCTGTTTTGTTGAGCTTTGAAACAGGTAGTCCACAGCATGAATTAAGTCATCTGCATGGTAGTTATATTAACCCTCGAAATTAGGAAAAAGTTCCACAGCATTGTGACTGCAAACTTAATGCTGTGTCATGTTTGATTCCACAAGTTGCTATGGCATTTGCCACGGCATTGCTTGTTGCTGTGGCCAATTTCGAGAACTGGTTATATTCACCTATATTGAACAGGACAAAAACTCATCCTGGGGCAGATTTTTGTCCCCAGCAAACTGAGTTGGGCAGGGGAAATGGTTCCGTCCATCCACCTGTAACAACTTTGGAAATCTCTATCTCAGTCTTCATAAGTTGGATTTGAATGATTTATTGTATGCATATAAATACCATAGGGGAACAGATGTCCCCATGAAAAGGGTTTTGTTCATTCATTTGTTGCTGAGTTATGGGCCTTATACTCATGAAGTGGCATTAAGTTAAGGTCCTTATAATCCAGCCCTGTATCTCCGCCATCTTAGATCCGATGAGATTGATCCTTGGGATACTCATAAACCACAAAGGGATGAAGTATATCCACATGTTTAGGATTTGTCCAGTCTTAGCAGGCCAACATAAGACATCTTTCGAATTATTCGAATTAAGCCAGAAATTTAATAAACTTCAATGATAGCCATCTTTACGCAGGATGGGATGATTTGTGCGATGTACTTGTTGACAGTGAAATGGTGTCAAAAATTGGGATCTATACATTATGCATTTGGGTTACCAATGATTGAAATATAAACATTTACAAGTTGTAGCCAGAAAAAATATTATTTCCTGGAGAATGGTCAATATTTTCCAGGAATTTCTGGGAGATTTAAAAGGTTTGAAGGCCTTGTTAAATTTCAACAAAACAAATACAATGCTATATCAACAAAGTTTCCAAGATTATTTACCATTCAAAAACTAACAAGGCTGATAAATAGAGTAAACCACATAGGTATGTGAATGTGGTGAAAATTATTGCACGAGTTAGTTGTGGCATCATGTTACGAGAGTCTGTAACTTGTGGTATAACAAACGAGCATGATTTTACCTCCTTCACACACCTATTTGGTTCTGTTTTTATTACACACCACCAGTGAACATTCTTGATATATAAAATATATGTTTCTGTTTTGTTTCCTTGCTAGTTAGTCATCGATTCAAAACAATTAGCACTGGATCGGTTTTCATGCACGACATCATTTTAATATGTCACGAACGCTATCTAGATCGCTCAAGTGCATTTGTGAGAAAGTACTTTAATTAATGTGTAAAATAAAAGCTACCCCAATAAAGTATTCAATACCAACAAGGTAAATATTAACTGTTTTATTGTATAATTTATAGCAAAACAAGCTTGTGTTTGATAACAGTGAGACTACTTTCGGTTCACTTTACATCTCACAAGATTGTAATTCCTCAGAAACAGGTTATAACTTTTTAAAGTCAAAACATGTGCATCGTTTCAAATCTAGCAAAGCCCATGAACCTTGATGTGATTTCAAATTTGTTATCTCCAGAAGGGTCATGTGACAATAATCGCCTTTTGGTTATAACTACATAAACTTAATTGAAACAATCAGTAAATCTTTGTTTTTTGTCCGTCCGTGCAGATATCTTAGCTATGGTTTATCAGATATGAATGAAATTTAGTATGTAGGTTTGCCATCTGGGTGCCTTCAAAATAGTTTTGTTAGCATTTTCCATTCTAGAGTTATCTTTCTTTGAAAATCTTGGTTTTTTTGTCCATTTGTCTCAGCTATGGTTCATTCGATCTCAATAAAATACTTTCAAAAGTGCCATGATGTTACTTGCATTTTCTGTTTTTATAGTTATGCTTTTTTATTGTCCTAGAAATAGTTTTTTTTTTTCTGTTCACTTGAGTATCACAGCTGTGGGTGATCGGAACTCAATGTAATTTGCTATGCATTATGCATATTTACCATCAAAAGGCCTTGTAATGAAGAACTGGTGATGTTATAATTTTTCATTTTAGAGAAATTTATCTGTTGTTTATTTTAAATATGGGTTCTGTCCTGCCGTGTTTCAACTGGTGCCACAGTGGGTGTATGCCAGCACCTCAGGTGCAACCTCTTGTTGTTTCTAGAAAGATATCTTCTCAAAATGATTCACCCTATCTGTGGACTTGTGGCTAAGTGGCCTTTTCTTATTTCTTGTCTTTTCTATGTGACATAATATTGCTACTGGCTTCACATTTGTTGAATTTATGCTTTTGTATTGGTTTTTCAGCATTGAACTTCGAGCCAGTCAGTGTAGACAAAATCGCCCAAGGAAATTATCGGTTAAATAACCTGTGTGTATCTCCCATAGTCAACATAGTTTGGTTGTTTATATTGAATAGTTCATGTTTGAATTTATCCCATAGTCAGCAGTGTGTTGTATAAAATGAATGGTGCATGTCTGAATTCATTTGCTAACTGTAAAAAGAGAGAAATTCATTAGTAATATGAGGCGATGACCTTTTCCAGAGAGCTTTGGAGATTAATTTTAACTTCAGTCATGGTTTGGATTGCTAAGAATAATATTTGTAATCAAAAGCTAGAGTGTTGTTTTGGTTATACTTTTGATCGACTTCAATATAATAAGTATATAATGCTGGAGTCTTATTGGAGTTGTCAATGTTACAAGAAATGAGAAATTGAGTATTCTATTTATTTTCTTCAAACAGACTATTTGAATTTCATGAAAAATGCACATTATTTCTTATATCATTACAAAAATATACTCATGCTACTAAATCAGAGCTTTCTCTAGCTTATAGATTAAACTGAAAAATCAAACTTTTAATTTTTTTTTAAAGATATTTGTTTTTGTAAATCACCAGTTTTAGTCTCTATTTTTAACATCTAGCAGCGATTATATATTGAATGCATTATCTTGGTTGCCACTGATTTAAACATGTGATATTAGCTATTTGGTGCCTTGCAAAGAGTTAGTGATAATCATTGCTACCGGTATACTACATCTGAAACTATAAAATGGCTATGACCAGGTTGGATCTGACTGCTTGTCAATTTCCTAAAATTGGGTCTCTGGAAGCAGAATGCAATAGAATTCAACACTGCTGACCATTCATTATAAATGTATGTTAACCATCGTTAGGCATCAAACTTACTCTGTTCTGGAAACAAAATGATATTGTTAGCATTTTATCAATGTTTGATTTGCCCCTATTTGTATGTGTGAATTAAATCAAAATTAGTATCTTACTAAATCTTGTTGATTACAAATATACATATTCATGTTTCTGTCATAAATCATCTTCACTGGTTAAAATATCAGATTTATGGAAGCCCTAACTCAAAATTTAGGCTTGATCATTGTTCAGTTATTGGTGGCTAAAGACTGTTTATTGAACTTAATAGATGTTCAAACATTTCCTACCAATTAATTTAATTACTTCTTAACTTTTATTAACTTTTCGTCTGTCTGTCGTTTGCTTATTTTTTCTGAATACCCCTCCCGACTATCCCAATGTATAATTTTTATAACTGATGAGAAAATATATTTTCTGAACATTTTGTTGTCCGGATCATGTCTGATGACTTAAGTTATAGTTATATGTTAGATTTAAACTTTAGCATGTAGACTAATCATATGAAAATACAGGTAATTCTTGAATTTGGTTCCAGTCCAACCATTTCTTATGGAGGTAAGCCCCTTTTCAATTTAGAATTCGGGGTTATTTTGATGTCCGGATGATAACTTTAATAGTATACACCTATTGAAAGCTGCCTTGGGGTGGAATAACTAGAACTGTTTTACCAAGGTCAATAGTCCCGCTTGCTTTTCAGAATGGCTCTCGTTATTATATTCATAGAATTCACAGAGGGTCATACAATCTTTGATCAGACAAAGTATGGTCATGTGTCAGAGAGTAGTTTTGAACATGCCCAAGAAGCGAACTATCACCCGGCCTATATTCTTCAAACTATTATAGTGATGAGCCGATTGTCAAATAGAGCCTTGCACCGATTGCCGATTATTTGAGATCACAGTCGGCCGATTCAGGTGCCGATTCCAATTATTGTAATACTTATACCAGAATATGTTATATGTGTTATATAATACTTAGAATTGGAAGTAAGCAACAACCGTAGTAATATGCCAGTACGCAGTATACATAAGTATACGTTTGGGTAAGTATATAGGTTATAGGTATGGGCGGACTTGTGATCGAATACAGACACATGTCCTGCAGAGGCTGTGGTGCGGGGCCTCAGTGTATTTATTGTAATGTATTGTATCGAAGAATTGACGATGCAATTCATTAACTTATCCATGTATTCTAGGCTATTCCACAACAAATTGTTTGAAAGTTTGATGTAGCCACGTGCATGACGACATGTCCATGGTCCGCTTTCGATAACAATTTATCAAACAGCGTTTTTCTTGGATCCCTATTCAAAGACATCACATCAAAGGAAATGAGCCGACTGAACTATTGCAAGTTACACCATGTTCATGTCAATTTCGCAGACACGATTTGATTGTCGATTTCGGTGTGGTCATCAAAATAATCATTGGTGGTGGCCTATACATGGCGTCACCTGAGGCTGACTGGATGGAATGACATTATCTTCGAATATTTAAAGTTAATCATTAATGACAAGTTGTGTTGGCTGAAAGTTACGTGGAATCATGGACAAGACAAAACTTAAAAGCAAACTATGGGAATGGTTTACAATCGACACGCCAGAGACAACTAATACACATGTTATATTATGCTCAATTTAATTGAACAAACAGTGAAGTCAGCTGCGCAATTAAATGTCACGTGACATGTACTTTCGGTTTCTACAGTTTAGACATGTGTTACGCTGTGTGTCTTATGTTACGTGTACTATATATATATAGCTTTGTTGTACTGTGTATGCATACATTTTGACTTTTGATAGTCTGACATACATAAATCAAAATGTTGACGAACAATAAAGTTACCTATCGGCGTACATGAGTCCCATGAGATGTACTTTGTGTACATCACCATGCAAACAAAATCAATCGACTGAAACGACTGTTCCGGTATGCCAATAATTTATGAGTATGCACAATCACGGCGTCACCGTCGCAGCCTCGCTCTAACCCAAAGTGTCCCGGCGATCCCCACTGTAATATAGGAGACCCAGGTACGGCCGGGATATTGAAGAGGACATTGCTGTATTTCAAGTTTGTGTTTGGTATCACTGTCCCCATGTTTACTGGTCATTTATTCAACAAAACTTCATCATATTTAAAACAGTTTATTGAAGAAAAATAGGCACCTGATTATTATTTAGACAATCGGAAATGCCGATATTGAAACTTGAGTACCGATTGTCATCCGATGGGCCACAATCGGCCGATTCCGATTGTCATTTCCGATCATCGGCTCATCACTAAACTATTACTTGCCTGATGACTTCACGGTTGGTGTAAGACGAGAATTGTGTCAAGAGAACTATCATCTGGGCTATAGTCTTCGAACTATTACCCATTTGCTGACATCACGGTTGGCGCAAGGCGAGAATTGTGTCATGAATGTATAATAAAACTCATATTAACTGCTCTGGGTGGAATAGCGAGAGCTATTTCCACCGATAGTGTCTTCTGAACAGCCCACTTTGCAGCAGTTAATATGTGTATACTATTCCACCCCAAGGCAGTCAATAGGTGTTTCATTATATATGACACAACTCTCGCCTTGTGCCAATGGCCTAATCATGACGTAGGCAGATAGGTAATAGTTTGAAGACGATTGCCCTGGGAATAGCCTTGAATTTTCCGCCTTTACACATATTTTGCCTTTACACATATTTTGCCTTTACACATATTTTGCTTTTACACATATTTTGCCTTTACACATATTTTGCCTTGTAACTTTGAATTTAGTTTGGATTATGAAATGAAAACAAACCAGCATTGGGGGAATAATTTAAGTCCATGGAATTTTGGAGTTATTGCCTTTGTTGGATTTGTACAAAGATGTCACAATTGTTACCACTGTCCGTATTGTTTGGAGACAGAGTTTAAGATATTTATGGTATAATGATAGACCAGTATGAGGGATAGGATATCCCTTTCCACCAGACAGAGTTTAAGATATTTATGGTATAATGATAGACCAGTATGAGGGATAGGATATCCCTTTCCACCAGACAGAGTTTAAGATATTTATGGTATAATGATAGACCAGTATGAGGGATAGGATATCCCTTTCCACCAGACAGAGTTTAAGATATTTATGGTATAATGATAGACCAGTATGAGGGATAGGATATCCCTTTCCACCAGACAGAGTTTAAGATATTTATGGTATAATGATAGACCAGTATGAGGGATAGGATATCCCTTTCCACCAGGTTTCATCCCACTATTTCTTACCAGATTTATACCCTCTTTGTCTTAGAAAAGAGCAATATTTCCCATCAATCAAACATTATAGCACTGCCTACTCTATAAACTGAGTATTGGCACTATTGGGGCACATACGTTACACTTAGCATTGCACTTAACCTTTCCATGACTGGAGCTTCCTGAATTTTTTTCGAAAAACCCTGTGCCAATGCATTCTCTTTTATATGCGAGAATATATTGGCCTAACAATATTTACCATGACCGTGTAAGCCAGTGCATATTCTCTTATATATGCGAGGCGCCCTATGGGAGACTCGCATATATAAGAGAATGCACTGGCACATGATCTTTAATACTGCACCAGCACAGCTCCCATCATGAAATGGTTAATTGTTAGTAATTTATTACCCTACTTTATATGTCACAAGTGTTTTCTTTAAATTGTTTAGTGGTAGGATCGGGTCTGATGCCAGTAATTTTGTAATTTTGGATTTGACATAACAAAGATATCTTGTTAGAACAGCTCAAAGCATATTTAAAAATTTCCGTCGTGTGTGGCATGAATTTACCCTAATTGTTTTATGAATTATTTCTATTTTAATTCATATTTTAGTTCAAGAGTGGTTATGACGTCACGTAATGTAGAAATGCGTTTTACACATAGTGCAAGAAGGAGGTACTTTCTTGTGTCTCACTTTATTTTGATATTTTATTAGCTAGTTGCATCACATTACGTCAGCTGATCTAGTTCTCAATTTATATTTGATTTTGCTTGCACTCATGTCCTAAGTAAACATGAAACATTCTGTACCAGTGTACTACCATATAAGTTAAAGTTTATCATGCCTTAGCTTTAATTATACCCCCCGCAACGAAGTTAGGGGGGGGTATACTGGAGTCAGCTTGTCCGTCCGTCGTCCGTCCGTGGACACAAGTTTGTCCGGAGTTTTTCTCAGTCGTTTTTTTTATCAATTTCCGTGAAACTTGGCACAGACATCAACCACCATGGGAACCTGTGCACCTGCGATTATGACGTCTGTCAGACTTATTTTGGTGGAGTTATCCCCCCTTTTTTTACTTTGAATTTTTTTGCAACATGTATACTTTTGTCTGAGCTTTTATTCCTACATTTTTCGGTCAATTTTTTAAAAACGTGGCACAGATATTTAGTACCATGGGAACTTGTGCACCTGCGATTATGACATCTGTACGACATTTTTTTGGTGGAGTTATTCCCCTTTTTCGACTTAGAATTTTTTTTTTCAACATGCATAATTTTGTCCGAGCTTTTATTCCTACATTTTTCGGTCAATGATTTTTAATCTTGGCACTGATATTTAGTACCATGGGAACCTGTGCACCTGCGATTATGACGTCTGTCCGACATTTTTTGTGTGGAGTTATTCCCCTTTTTCGACTTAGAAATTTTTTCGCAACGTACATAATTTTGTCCAAGCTTTTATTCCTACATTTTTCTGTCAATAGGTATAAGATTAGGGTTGTGGTTGTACACCTGCAATGGGAACTGTTATTTTATTATTTTAACTAAATGTTTACTGACATGTGAAACATCTTAGTATTTTAAAAACAGAGGGGTATCCTTAGTCCCATTGGGACAGTCACACCTCTAGTTTAATACAGAACATTTACAAGTGCCCAACCAATGTATAAGCAACTGTATAAATGTATTAAATGTTAGTGGTCACAGTGTCTTCGCATGCTTGTATTACATGGGCTAGTTTCGTTGCAATAATAATGTGATGAGTTGAGTTATGTGAGAATCGTTGATATATTGATAGTTTTTAACACTAGATTAAATTAATGCTAACTATTGATAAAAACTATAAACTACAAAACTAGTGAGCTAACCAAACATCTTGATTACAAACCAAAACTAATCTGGTGTCACTGTGTGAAGAAAGACACAAGTTATGTGAGCATTACATTTATATTGGTATCTCAATAGTTTTCAACACCAGATGAAATGTATGACTACTTGGCAAAACTATTTATGAAACTTGCAGTTGAGTTGTGCCTAGTGGGTGAGTTGAATAAATACAGAATTCAAATTACATAAACATAAAAATGATTCATCGATTCAGTTGCAGATGGTATGGGAATGTTTTATATGTCTAAGGGCCATCTTAGCTAATTACCTCATACACGTTAATCAGCAAATATAACTTTAATAGTGCAAGAATTTCCCAAAGATAATTTCACATATGCCTGACTTTTGGATGGACTCTTCAGATCCACATCAACTTGTTAACAATTAAACTGCCCCATGTGGTTCCCGGGTGAGCATGATGGCACATGTTTATAGTCTAAGACGGGACATTTTCAGACATGGAGTAAAAATTAGGACCACGACCACAGTAGTCACTGCCGGAAGTAGAATTCTACTAAAAATAGGAGGATGAATGCCATAGCCAGAATTTAGGTCTTCTCTTATGTCATGACATGACCATAGCTTTTGAAAATAACATTATAACCCTTTCTATACTAAATGGATTTTCCTACTTAGTTATACTAGTAAGTGTATATTCATGTATTGGAATGGTCTATTATTCCATGGCCAGGAACCTACGTCACTAATGTAATGTCTAAACCGTCACTTCAGATGTTTGGACAGCTGCTATCTGGAATGCTGCAGTCAGTCGTTGAGCTAGATATTTGTTGCAGGAGTTATTTTACTTTAATATGAGTGAAAGGGGTTATGTGCATTTTAGGAACATCTAATAAATGGTTAAGGTTTGTTTGATGTTAAAAATCGGGACACAATCAATATCTATTTTTTTTGTAAATTTCAGTTATAAATATGAGTTTTTAACGATTTCTGAGTTTTCAATGTGGATTGTAAATTTAAACAGCTCATGTACTTGTTTATCCCATCAGACGAACATTTATATGTTTTTATGTAATTTAAAATCAAAACCGCTTTGGGTTATAGTTAGATTGGTGATGTAGGTTCCTGGCCCTGTATTCATCTGGAGGGTTTTTCAGATAATACAAATACAGAATGAGTCCTATTTATTGGAGGGAGTTATTCAGATAATAAGTTCAACAAACAACCGTTAATAAATAACAAACATTCTGCTGGGGTGTATGATTAAATAATCTTGCTTGATGTAGTTTTTTCACAAATTATGTTCAATATCGAGGTTTGCAATAAACTACATGAGTGAGATTATTTACTCATTAACCCTTTATATTAGGGTCCTGCGAATTGGAGATTTTGATCGAATTGAATATAGAATCGAGTCGACGAAATCGAATCGAATATCGACTCGAATATCGAATCGAATCATACCTGTGTGTTGCATTCTCAATTAGGTATTTAATGTCAATGATTAGACGATTTGTGAAACGTTCTATGAACTTCCATGAAGTTTCATCATAACTTATGTGGCGATCAACCGTCTTTCCTGATACTATTAACTTCAACTGAGAATTGTCGAGAGAAAAAAAAATATTAAAACGTCCATGCGGTCGTCACGACGATTAAATATATAACCACCAAACGGATTATCGGAATTAAAATCACGCACAATTTTTAGAGTTTGCATGTACATGCACAATTGCAAATCGTTGTTATAAACTTGTAGATGCAACAACAGTCACAGGGTAGCCTGTTTATGTAGTTCTGGATTCTTAGATGGGTCGTTGTCCCAGACGCATGCGATTTACATACCGTGTTACATTCATCACACGTGTAAGTTCCAGCACTGCATGCAATCATGCAGCTTTTATCATGTTTAAAATAAACATGAATAACGGACGACAAATTGTCAAGTTTTAAGGAGCGCTCCGAAACTGAAAGTCAACATCAAACGAAAACACCACCTACGTGCACTTTTCGACGCCGGGAACACATGTTGTTTGCATTCTCAGCGATATTACATAACGCTGAATCTGAGACGTATAGTCGGCGGATAACACTAGCGGTTTTTTGATTGATTGTTTATTTTGTACAATATTTACAAACACAATGCTGACACTGAAATATTCAGATATAAACATGATTATATTGTACAGGAGCCAAAAAGGCCATCTTCCTGTCGCCCCTGTTTGGAAATGAAACTTAAATAGTAAAATCAAAACGTTGCTCAGTCTCATCGCTATTTTAATTTACGTGCGTCGTCGGTCCATCCGCGATCTCCGAGCTTTTGGCTACCATGTTCAAATCTAGAATTCAGATGCGTTTAGTCGTCCTGTAGTCTCTAATTACTGGCTATACTTATATTTAATATCATGCGGACTTTCGCGATGTACAATAAGTATTATAAGCTGCATATATTCATAATTTTTGGAAATAATATGGCACAGAAACAGCTAAGATCGACGTGTGTAATTATCCATAAACAGCCTACTTTTTTGTCAGTGTATATTCGAAATTTCGAGTTGGAAATTTTGAATCGAATTCGAATCGAATATGACTTTCGAATCGAATCTCGAATCGGATATCGAATATTCGCAGGACCCTACTTTATATACTGAATGGATTCTCCCATGCAACTATAAAAGTATACATTGGAATGGTCTATTATTCATTTACCGGTAGGGGATGTTCAGGTATTATAAGCAGACCACAGACATATGAAAAGATAATACAAGTGCAGAAGGATTTCTATTAATTGGTTGGAAATGTTGAGATAATAAGTTGTCTGTTGAACTATTTAACGTATGTTAATAGCATATAAAGGGTTAACTACAATTAACTAACTGTGATCACTCTGTGTGCAATCAGACATGGGTTTAAAATTATAGGAAAAGATTGATTGCATTTTAAAAGTTAAAAAATGGAAAAAGCAAGATTTGTAAAGAGGTAGTTTTAAAGGTGAATAGAATCATAGAGGAATTATGATATGATGAGAGTTCAGTTTCCTCATTGTCCCTGACATTCCATCCATGTGTGTGTGTGTGTGTGTGTGTGTGTGTGTGTGTGAGGGTGTGTGTGTTTATGCATCCATCCGTCCTTCCAGAACTTTGTCCAAGTCTGTATTCTGTCATTTTCTCATAATTTTTTTTTAAACTTGGCTCATATATCAACAAGCATGGGAACCTGCATACCTGCGATTTTGAGTTCGGTCAGACTCATTTTGGCAGAGTTATTGCCATTTTTATATGCTCTTTTTGAAAAAAGGTTGTATTATGTAATCAGTCTGTCCGCCGTCTGTCCGTTGAGCCGTCCGTCTGTCCATCTGTCTGTCCGTCCGTCCGTTAACATTTTTGGTTTCCGATCGATAACTCCAGTTTGGATTATTTGATCTGAACCAAAGTTGGTATGTGTATTTCCCAGCTAAAGATACAGGCCAAGTTCGAATATGGGTTCCGTCCAATTATTTTTACATGAGTTACAGCCCTTTTTCGACTTAGGATTTGACCGTCTGTTAATATTTTTGGTTTCCGACCGATAACTCCAGTTTGGATCATTTGATCTGAACCAAAGTTGGTATGTGTATTTCCCAGCTAACGATACAGGCCAAGTTCGAGTATGGGTTCCGTCCAGTTATTTTAGTGTGAGTTACAGCCCTTTTTCGACTTAGAATTTGACCAATTTCATAACATTTCGGTTTCCGACCAATAACTCCAGTTTTGATTATTTGATCTGAACCAAAGCTGGTATGTGTATTTCCCGGCTAAAACTACAGGCCAAGTTAGAATATAGGTTCTGTCTAATTATTTTCACATGAGTTACAGCCATTTTTCGACTTAGAATTTGACTGCATTTTGGCATTGAAATTCGGGGTATATCAGATATTCTTCAAATGTGAGCCCAAAGTATTATTTTATTTTGCGGTAGTATTTGTAATTCGAATTAGCTAAAGGGCGTATTTTGCCACGCCCTAGCAATGCTCTTGTTGGACATAGAATTGTACATCCTTTTGGCCAAGCCTGTATTCCGTCATTTTCCATTCAATTTCTTTTAAAACATGGTAGATTTCAACCAGTAAGGGAACCTGCGCAACTGCGATTTTTAGTTTTAAATAGTCGGGGGCAGTTATTTCCCTTTTTCACCATAGATTCATAGATCCTGGGACACATCTTTTGTCTGAGCCAGTATTCCATCATTTTCCTGTCAGTTTATTTTAAACCTGGTACAAATGTCAACCAGCATGGAGCCACTGTTTCACAGAAAATGCTACTGCTTGATAGGGGTGAGATCAAGCTCACCTGAAACAATATATTTCAAATGCATCTTCTAAAAATCTACATCTTCATTACTAGACTTTTCTCAACGGATTTTTTTTTATCATGACCATCTTTTTCAGCTGGAAGAACACTGTTTTCTGACACATATATATATAAAAAAGTAAAATATTTCACAACTGGGATTTCATTGTTTTTTTTTTGTGCAGATGACAAATGTTAGGGGCTATATAAAAGTGCCAGTTCAGTATCGGGAGCCACTGTTTCTCAGAAATCACTACTGCATTTCAGCTGCTTTCTATATCTTCTGCTGTCCTTTGATTCTTTGCTCGTCGCTGATTACACTTTCTAAATTTATACAAATCTGTGCTTGATGATAAACTGTAGATAAACTGCTATTTATACGAGTAGTACCGTAATGTGTAATATATTTCTGTTTATTTCATAGATTTAGATATATTTCGCTTCTTTTTCAGCAATATTTTACAGCACAAGTTGTATGAATCGATCCCCGTTATAATCCCATCTTTCTTTTCTTTTAAAATTGCATTGAGCTTCTTATTCTAAAAGTGTGGGTAAAATTCATCATAACCGCATGACTGATATTGTCACTTCTGTCACATTAAAACATGACTGGCATCACCCCTTTGTTCATCGAGTCCAGCTTATAGGATAATGGATGGTTATTGTTGAGATCGTACATTATTTTACAAACAACGATCCATTATTTTAATAATGGACGCTCAAAATCCAAATTATTGAACAGTTATTTTATTGCATGCATGAAGCTATCTAGACAACTATTTTCAAGTATAATATCAATATCAAACTGATAAATAGCTAGAAACATAACAGAAGGGATATACATATAGACCCTCATCACTCGGGTGGGGGGGGGGGGGTGTCTAACTTCAAATTTCAGGCATCTTGTTTCACGTAGGCATTTAATGTTCAACTTCTAAAATTTATCGAATCTAATTCCGTTCCCGGGTGGCATGTTGTAACACCCCTCATGACAAAACCTAAACTAATATAGTAATCTACATGCAAATGTAGTCCTTTGATCTTCAGTATAATGATCTGAACCTTACAAGGTCGGCAAATCTTCGATTAGGCATACAGTGCGCACAAATCAGTCATTCAATTTATAATTCTCCACCAATTGCCGAAATGTAAGGGCAAAACTTGGAGGATATTGGTTAAATCTATCGCAGAAGGAGCTCATTGTCGGTACGTCATGTTCATTCAACAGTCGGAAAGGCCTGTCCATTATGTAAAGATCTCACGCCATACGTGTAGCCAATGAGTGGGTAGATAGGGCCGAACACATGGTACAACTTAGGTTCTTGACCCAATTTCGTGTAAATCAATTCTGATCACAGGTGATGCTTCAAAAAAATGGGACTTGGCCATGTTTTCAGTTTTATAATAGGTTGAAACACTACATTATTTCAGCCATTATCCTGCACATAGCACTACAAACAACCAGTGTTGTTGATACAGCAAAAATTCATGTATGCAGTCAGCAAGCTATGGTGTTTATGTATATAACGTACTTTTAACTAATTAACCCAAGATAATACCAAAAATATGTTTCATTAGGAAACAATTAAAGATATTTTGAATATAATAACGAAAGCAATGGATCAAATTCCATAAGACGACTGACTAACTGTTGATATGGTATGAGATACATATTTCTGTCCAATCATGTCGATAATACTCTGCCTTACTCTGAAGTACTGCATCATCTCAATTTTACATGATATCTTATAAAAAAGAATAATGTTGCTTGTGGTAACTAGGAAGAAATACTATGTCTTGAACTTATAGTGTTACACTTTTTTCCAATTCAAGTGAATAAAACAATGTTTTAAAGGCCAACTTAAAATTATATTATAGATTCATCAAATTATATTTGACATCCCTTTGGATACAAAAAGTTCTAAAACATAGATGTGCTGACGTTATTCGGTCAAAAGAGAACCGAACGAGAAGAAAATTGATATTGTATTGTCGAGGAATTGATCATTGTTCTGAGCTCCACTGTAGAGTTTTTTTTATCTTGAGGGTGTTTGTTAAAAATTTCCGAGCGTCGCCGAAAGTTTTAGCCGATGTTCGGAATCGGCTTAATTAGATAAGACATGTGATAGATGCTACACATATTGCATTTGCACAACAGAAACGTTGTATATTACGCTTACTGTATACACCCGTCAGTAAGCCCGGGGGGCTCGTGCATGTTTTTGCTCAAAAAGTGGGTACTGGGCTTACCCACGAGGACCGCCCCGTGCAAAAATTCAGTTGGTGTAAACATATTTTATTCCAATCAAAATAATAACATATTTAAACATTTGACAAACATTTGACAGTAAAGTAGAATAATATAAGTGATCGATCGATTGGAAAGGGGATTAAACAACAAGCCCCAGGGCTTTTATTAAGTTTGCTCCCCATTTGTTTCACGCCCGCTCTTCATTAAGTGTATAGAGGGGGGGGGGGTCGGACGGGAAGGAATGAAAATATTATAATTATAGTAATAATGATGTCGTAAGAAGCAGAGAGAGAGATATATATAGTGACAGAGATAGATAGAGAGGACCAGAGAGAGAGAGACATAAAGTGGATGAGATGCTGGAAGAGGGGACAGCGGTGAGGAGTTTTCAATAATTCAGTTGGGTTGTTGCGTAATAATAATGATGCTCGTCTATAGTATTCTTTGTGCGTCAGGTGCCTTGGGAGGGGGTCAATCGCAGCTATTAATTGGTTACATCCGTCAATAAGTAGTTAAACATGTATAGTGGGAAATATCATGCTGCCGCATAACTCGACCGGAATCCAAAGCAATTCGTTATCCGTACATGTGATAGAATCATGGGAATCTTTTTGTTCTCATGTTATATGTCTGTACAGCATTAAATATTTGTTTGTTTTCGCGAAGGCTAAGCTCCCTTGATCCGCGCAATGGAGTGTTCTCAGATAGGGCAACATTTGGTAGGGAGTCATATAGTTCTCTTCTGGGCTCTTGATAAAATGTACATTCAAAGAGATAATGGTAAGTCATCTCAAGTTCCCCACATATAGACAGAAGGGGAATTTTTTTACATGATTATCTGTCAGGTCACCACTCAGGTGGCTACAGTTCAGTCTTAATCGGGTATGAAGGATATGAGATTTACGGCATTTACTATGATAAAAGTGGGCAGGTGGACGCATAGTGTCACTGTTGAGTTCCTTTTTGAAGTCTTCGATTGTACTGCTGCCCTTTGTAGATTCCGGTAGTTTGTTCCATTCAGTAATTGCCGATGGTAAGAACGAATCCATATAATAGTCATAGTTAATATTCGAGGGTAGTCTTAAGTGTTCAAATCTGAAGTTATATCTGGATTGGTCGTACATAGTTTCTTAAGATTGATGGGGCAGTTCCGCGTATCATTTAAAAAAATTGGCACAGCTTGTGTTTTCTACGACGTGAGGAGAGGAGTTCCCAGCCAGTTTCTGATATAAGATGCACGTTACTCGTACTGATGGTTGCACCTGTTACTATTTGTGCCATTTCGTATTGGACCTTTTCAATGTCATTACTAAGATAATCAGCGCAGTTATCCCAAACAGCGGAGGCATATTCTAGTATTGGTCGGATAAATGTATAATGTATTTTTTCAAGCGTTACTCTGCTTAGCCTGTAATTCTAGATTTACTCGACTCCATGCCTTGTCAAGCATATATCTGATGTTAGCCTTCAGGTGCCAACCTACCATCATGTTTTATTCCAATACCATATTTTTGTATTGAATAAACATAATAATGTGTTTTATTTATATTATTAAGAAGATAAAATCACAGGGTAATAACCAGAAACAGTGAGACAGATCTACACATTTGGGGTCAATTTAAATAAGGATTTTTGAATTAATTTGTATTAAACACAATAGGGTTGTATGATGAGTTCACAAGTTAATTTAGTTACACTAATGCTTCCTAATCAAGTTAATTCTTATAAAAACACAACAGTGTGATGCAGGTGAACTTACTTCTGCATTATCAAAGGATCCTACAAAAACATCAAGTCATTGCTCCACATCCCATTGGATTTTCTCTGATAGAGGTGTGAACAATAAGTGACACATCCTTTGATTTTATTGATTTAATACCTCGTTGACTGACCCAACAACTAAGAATAGAATAAGATGTGTATAATTCACAACAATATTAACACAAGTGTATACTATTATACATCTTTATTATTTAAGAAAAACAACTGGAAAAAATAATAAAAGCACAGATGTGTATCTTCTCCTATTCTGCAGGATAGAAAGACATGATTGTATTCACTTTCCAAATGCTCAAAAATGGGGGTGGGCTTATCTATGAGGACCACCCCATGTTTTGTTTAGGGTAAAAACATGTCGAGTTAACTGTGACTAAATCCAGAGCAATCTGAACCGCACTGGGTTATTGCATACCGCCGACCGCTAGCGTTAGTTAATTAGACAGCGCTGTCTAATTAACTAACGCTGACGGCCGGTGCCGGTAATCACAGTGACAACACAGCTCGTATGTTTACCCTTTAAGGCTTGTTATACTAATTAATTTGCAGTCAGCTGCTTAGATATGTCTTCATAAGCAATGTATATCACGTTTCAAATTTCATTTTTTTAATTTTAAAATTTAATTAATTTTTTTTTTTTTTTTTACATTTTTAGATCCTCAGTCCAGCCTAATATACACCATAAAACTGTCTTTTTCATTGCAAGTTTATAATTTTAAATTTTAAATTCAAAGTTTAACTTTAAAAAAATTTTAATTTAATTTTTATGATTTAAAAAAAAACCTGAATCTGAAATGATAAATAAACGAAATTAAAAGTTTTAAAACCTAACTTACATTTAAAAAGGAAGACAGGTAGCAAGACACTCTTTTTAGGTATGGTAACTGGTAGCAAACTAATCTTCCGAAAATTTTCTGAGTTTTCTCCGCCTAAACTCAGCTATAATATTTTGGTCGGCATCTATGAACCGACAAAATAGGAACCAAACAAATATACCGTGCCAGTATAAGAAGTATTAAATAGTTTGCCGATGACTGTGAATATCCGAACCGCACCCAGGTCTGGTAAATTGATAATAAATCAAAGTTCCCGTGGATATATTTTCGATTGGAAAACGGCTATATGTCGGGAGAATATAGCTCTATAATATCCAATAAATAGAATCATATGCTGTGACTTAATATTTCAAGATATAACGGTTTCAAAGTGAAACGTTCTGACAGCCACGCGAGCCTTGTGTATAAGAAGTATTAAATAGTTTGCCGATGACTGTGAATATCCGAACCGCACCCACACCCAGGTCTGGTAAATTGAAAATAAATCAAAGTTCCTGTGCATATATTTTCGATTGGAAAACGGCTATATGTCGGGAGAATATAGCTCTATAATATCCAATAAATAGAATCATATGCTGTGACTTAATATTTCAAGATATAACGGTTTCAAAGTGAAACGTTCTGACAGCCACGCGAGCCTTGTGTATAAGTATTAAATAGTTTGCCGATTACTGTGAATATCCGAACCGCACCCACACCCAGGTCTGGTAAATTGAAAATAAATCAAAGTTCCCGTGGATATATTTTCGATTCGAAAACGGCTATATGTCGGGAGAATATAGCTCTATAATATCCAATAAATAGAATCATATGCTGTGACTTAATATTTCAAGATATAACGGTTTCAAAGTGAAACGTTCTGACAGCCACGCGAGCATTGTGTATAAGAAGTATTAAATAGTTTGCCGATGACTGTGAATATCCGAACCGCACCCACACCCAGGTCTGGTAAATTGAAAATAAATCAAAGTTCCCGTGCATATATTTTCGATTGGAAAACGGCTATATGTCGGGAGAATATAGCTCTATAATATCCAATAAAGATATTCATATAGGTTGACTAAATATTTCACGATATAGCGGTTTCGGAGTGAAGCTTTCTGGGCAGCCGCGCGAGCCTTTGGTATAATAAGTCTGTCCGCACCCACACCCAGCATTTCGTTCTTGCTCCATTAAAAAAGAAGTCTGTGTGACAGGCTAATTACCTTACGCCATATTAAAAATAGCTTTACCAGGCCCAGTCCGTCGGCGGTAAATCAAAGGTTATGTCGCCGCAGTCTGCTGTCTGGCATGTGGGTAAGTTACGTAATCATGTGACACATCGAAAAATAAGCTGATACTATATATCGCTTTTTGTTTATTTCATTAAACTTCAGCTTTTGACAAAAACGAAATGTACCAAGTGTATAATTGGAATCCGCGGTTGTGGTTTGATACTTCAATGGCTCGAATCCGTTGATAAATACGGAAATTACCCATGTGCATGTATAAATAAAAATATAATCTACACCCGAAATTAGAAAGAACTGAATTCATACAATTAGCGATAAAAACATGTTCATGCACGATCGTTTTCGCATTGTTTATAGGAAATACATGGTTTTGGGTTCCGTTTGCATTGAACGAACTAAAGCGTTAAATTGTCGTTGTGTATAAGAAGAATTAAATAGTTTGCCGATGACTGTGAATATCCGAACCGCACCCACACCCAGATCTGGTAAATTGAAAATAAATCAAAGTTCCCGTGCATATATTTTCGATTGGAAAACGGCTATATGTCGGGAGAATATAGCTCTATAATATCCAATAAATAGAATCATATGCTGTGACTTAATATTTCAAGATATAACGGTTTCAAAGTGAAACGTTCTGACAGCCACGCGAGCCTTGTGTATAAGTATTAAATAGTTTGCCGATGACTGTGAATATCCGAACCGCACCCACACCCAGGTCTGGTAAATTGAAAATAAATCAAAGTTCCCGTGGATATATTTTCGATTCAAAAACGGCTATATGTCGGGAGAATATAGCTCTATAATATCCAATAAATAGAATCATATGCTGTGACTTAATATTTCAAGATATAACGGTTTCAAAGTGAAACGTTCTGACAGCCACGCGAGCCTTGTGTATAAGAAGTATTAAATAGTTTGCCGATGACTGTGAATATCCGAACCGCACCCACACCCAGGTCTGGTAAATTGAAAATAAATCAAAGGTCCCGTGCATATATTTTCGATTGGAAAACGGCTATATGTCGGGAGAATATAGCTCTATAATATCCAATAAATAGAATCATATGCTGTGACTTAATATTTCAAGATATAACGGTTTCAAAGTGAAACGTTCTGACAGCCACGCGAGCCTTGTGTATAAGAAGTATTAAATAGTTTGCCGATGACTGAATATCCGAACCGCACCCACACCCAGGTCTGGTAAATTGAAAATAAATCAAAGTTCCCGTGGATATATTTTCGATTGGAAAACGGCTATATGTCGGGAGAATATAGCTCTATAATATCCAATAAATAGAATCATATGCTGTGACTTAATATTTCAAGATATAACGGTTTCAAAGTGAAACGTTCTGACAGCCACGCGAGCCTTGTGTATAAGAAGTATTAAATAGTTTGCCGATGACTGAATATCCGAACCGCACCCACACCCAGGTCTGGTAAATTGAAAATAAATCAAAGTTCCCGTGCATATATTTTCGATTGGAAAATGGCTATATGTCGGGAGAATATAGCTCTATAATATCCAATAAATAGAATCATATGCTGTGACTTAATATTTCAAGATATAACGGTTTCAAAGTGAAACGTTCTGACAGCCACGCGAGCCTTGTGTATAAGTATTAAATAGTTTGCCGATGACTGTGAATATCCGAACCGCACCCACACCCAGGTCTGGTAAATTGAAAATAAATCAAAGTTCCCGTGGATATATTTTCGATTCGAAAACGGCTATATGTCGGGAGAATATAGCTCTATAATATCCAATAAATAGAATCATATGCTGTGACTTAATATTTCAAGATATAACGGTTTCAAAGTGAAACGTTCTGACAGCCACGCGAGCCTTGTGTATAAGAAGTATTAAATAGTTTGCCGATGACTGTGAATATCCGAACCGCACCCACACCCAGGTCTGGTAAATTGAAAATAAATCAAAGTTCCCGTGGATATATTTTCGATTGTAAAACGGCTATATGTCGGGAGAATATAGCTCTATAATATCCAATAAAGATATTCATATAGGTTGACTAAATATTTCACGATATAGCGGTTTCGGAGTGAAGCATTCTGGGCAGCCGCGCGAGCCTTTGGTATAATAAGTCTGTCCGCACCCACACCCAGCCTCATTTCGTTCTCGCTCCATTAAAAAAGAAGTCCGTGTGACAGGCTAATTACCTTACACCATGTTAAAAATAGCTTTACCAGGCCCAGTCCGTCGGCGGTAGATCAAAGGTTATGTCGCCGCAGTCTGCTGTCTGGCATGTGGGTAAGTTACATAATCATGCGACACATCGAAAAATAAGCTGATACTATATATCGCATTTTTTTTATTTCATTAAACTTCAGCTTTTGACAAAAACGAAATGTACCAAGTGTATAATTGGAATCCACGGTTGTGGTTTGAGACTTCAATGGCTCGAATCCGTTGATAAATACGGAAATTACCCATGTGCATGTATAAATAAAAATATAATCTACACCCGAAATTAGAAAGAACTGAATTCATACAATTAGCGATAAAAACATGTTCATGCACGATCGTTTTCGCATTGTTTATAGGAAATACATGGTTTTGGGTTCCGTTTGCATTGAACGAACTAAAGCGTTAAATTGTCGTTTTGGAAACTAATTCAATTATATTTTGCTGATTTTCTAAAAAATATAATTCGTTTGATAACTTTGTTTTGCTGCGTCATAATTTTTGTTATCGTTTTATTGGCTAATTGCAATTCTGTTTTTCCTTTAAAAATAACAATACAATTTAACATTTTATACATCGAATAATAAACGGTGATTAATTTGCCAGGGTGCCCTGCCCATGCTCCCACAGGCTGAGATATGAAAGGAATATGCAGAGCTAATTAATTACTGGTTGTATGCAGGAGTCAGCGTATGGTATAAAGCCAGTGCGGTTCACACCCAGGCGCCGTGCATTAGAGCTGGGAGTATATTTTAGTCACAGATAACTCGACATGAAAACCCAGACTGGACTTATCTTCGAGGATGGGCTTACGGGTGTATACAGTAATGTTCACAATCAAACAGCTTTTCAATCAAATACCATGCGTCAAATGCATAGGCTATACTAACATTGAAACCAAACTTACATATGAGCTGATGTTTCGACTGAAATATACAGTAATGCCCTAAGTAATCGACTCCTTAAACACAGCAGAATTATGGGTAACTTTTCAGGATTTAGTTGGAAATATGGCTTGTTGCCATTCATCGGAAAGTTCTCCCCGAGAGCTTTCCGATGAATGGCAACAAGCCATATTTCCGACTAAATCCTGAAAAGTTACCCATAATTCTGCTGTGTTTAAGGAGTCAATTACTTAGGGCATTACTGTAGCATGGCAAATGGAAAACTCTTTATCTTGTCGGTCAAGTCTTCCTGGAAATCTTCTGAGAGTTCTTGGAATTCTTTGTGAATTCCAAGACTGATTTCGCTTGAAACATTCTGGGATGACAAATAGGGGAAATGTTTCTATGATTTTAGCGATTTTAACGGTTCACATGTTGATGGATTATATTAGTTTAATCCTATTTTATATCATAGATTGTCATTAAAACTGAAAATCGCGGCACTATAAAAAAAATAATCGGTGACTCGAAAATTAAGTGGGCCTTTAATGAATTTTCTGAATTTTATCCAATTACTCTGATTAATTGATTGATTACGGATTTACATCTTTGTAGCACTTGAATTCATTTCTTGTACATGATATCATATTTAGTCATGTATTCTGCTTATATTACATCAGCATTTGCATTCCATAATGTTTGGAGTTTTGATGCCTGTGTGCTATTTCAGTTAATGTTATCAAGGCATGAGAATATTTTTATAAATTTATGAGAGTAGGCCCCATGTTGTTTATATGTGTACATAAAATTATATCATGTAATTCTTGGTTCGTAACTGAAGATGCCACAGGTCAGAAGCTTTCACAAAAAGTGAGTCTTTTGCTTTGATATTTGTCACAAATTGTGAGGAGTTGACACCTGTTTAGATTTTCTCCAATAAGAAATGCAGTACTTTAAAAAATATTACCATGTGACAAACCACCGGCCCACTGGAAAATCTTCTCAGTACACCACTGATTATTTTATTCTCCTTACATTGCAGCCCACGGAAGTCCAAGTCAAGACCTCTATCTGCTGTAAAACAGCCTTCCAGAGTCAATGTTATCCCCAGCAATGAATCAGTGACAAAGAAAAGGCAGTCTGCAGCAACATCATCGAAACGTGAGACTGACAGGAGCAAATCTCATAAATCAAAGACAGCAGCAGATTCGTCTGATGATACAGAGTCATCAGAAACTTCAAGCGAGTCTGATAACTAAACTTATCGGAAACACGAGTGAATCTGATAACTAAACTCATAGGAAACTTTAAGCAAGGCTGATAACTAAACTCATCGGAAACATCAAGCGAATCTGATAACTAAACTCATCAGCTGTCAATCGAGTCGGAACTCATCGGAGCTGTCAATCAAGTCTGATAACTGAACTCATGGAGAACAGACTGAGTGTATACAATAATAGATAAATTAAAATAAAAACAATATAAAACACATTCTGTGTCTGAAGCTTTCAACTATGGTCCTGTGAATCAAGGTTTTTCAGTTGAATAGAATCAGGAGTGATATATCAAATCACGAATAAAGTATATCCATGAGACATTGTCGTGAATAGAGGCGGTGATATAAACATGATTTAAGTTAATTTGATTCTGATTGGAAAATTCCTTTCTCGGTGAATTGAAAGTGAAAAGTGGTAACTTTATCACATTTTATCAAAAAATAAAAGATGCCAAACAATAATTTCTTTCCAAGTTCCAAATTGTTGCAGAAATAACATGTATGTGGTAATAACTGGCTTACCCTGTAATATTTTTAATTAGATGGTTATTAGCCCTTTCAGTGCCAAGTCCGATTTTTTTATCAACCCATATTTCCTTGATAATTTTTCAAATTTATTGATTATAATAATGTGATACATTGATGGAAAGAGCTCTTACCTTGATCATTTTTCAAATTTATTGATTATAATAATGTGATATATTGATGGAAAGAGCTCTAAGAGCTCTTTCCATCATTGTATCACATTATTATAATCAATAAATTTGAAATATGATCAAGGAAATATGGGTTGATACCAAAATCTGACTTGGCACTGAAAGGGTTAAATAGGATATTGCTAATCGGCAAATTTAAATTTTCCAAGTTGTCATTTCAAATTCAATGTAAAGTAAAATCACAGAATGCCAATGCTTCAGGTGGATTTATGTTAAATTCAAATAGTATCTCATTTGTATTTTCTAATTCGAAAAGTAATTTTTACCTCAACTTGACTTGTCATGCAAGTATGAGCTATTACCATGGGTTGGTATCTGTCGTCCGTCAACAATTTCCATTATCACTGACTACAGGTCGTACCTTTGGTCAGATCATTATGAAATTTGTCATGGCTGTTGAGATTGACATTGTAAATGGGAACGAGTAATTTTGGGGTTATTCGGCAAAAAAACATGGGTGCCAATGGCCATCTTAGATTTTAAAATAAAATATATTAGCACGGCCTACAGTCCATACTGTTTGTCTGATTATCATGAAATTTATTAGTCCGGCCGCCAGGTCACGGATGCGTGTTTTGGCGTATAAAGTTTTTTTATCTGCGGATTTTAAAAATTCAGGTATCCGACATCAAGATTTTATCGGCTGGCCATCTGTCAGCCTTGAGCAATTTTTTTTATAGCGCCCTAAAAAGTATACCCCCCCCCCCCCCAATTTTTTCCCAGATGTAAAACCCAGTAACTTGGAATTTGTTGCAAATTCACATTACTAATCTGGTAAAATGTATATATTTTCATGAAGCTAAGTCATAATGACACTAGTTTGGGCCAAAATTGAAATTCACCATCCAAGATGGCCACCAAAATGGCCGCCGGAAGTTGAAAATATGACATTTTTTCACAAATATCTTCTAGATCAGTTCATGCTGTTTGGAACTGGTTCAGTAAAATGACTTTATTTTGTATTTTAGATATTAACTGATCATTGGAGCAATTAAATGTGCAATTATTGGGGTCCTATCCACTTGTGATCCCTCAAAAATTCGATTTTACAGAACGCGTTATAAAATTTCACCAAAAAATCACAACTCGGATTCTAGTCATATTTCAACAAGAAATGAACAGAAGGTTGCAATTAAGTGAGGCATACCATTACCTATGAATATTCCAACTCACTGGAACAAAAATTCTTACTTTGGCTCAAAATGGCTGCCAAAATGGCCGCCAAAATGGCCGCCAAAATATGGGAAAATGGTAAATATCGCCCTATGGTGTCCTGCAATCGCTTACAAGTTGTGGTTGATGTACAAAATTGGCTATTATGCCTTCTATGCATTGAATACTAACATGTCTGCTGCACCATGGTTAATTGTTACTGTTGCCACCACTGACATCACCAAAACTATTGGACGTTTCTCTCAAAAACTTGACATAAATATCGGCAAAAATGTACTTTTCAGGTTTGGACCATTTTTCTAGTCAGTAATATGTAATTATCTTTGGATTTAATGGTGTTTATTGTATTGGTCTATCTTAAATGTGTCACACTACGGTGTTTATAGAACAAATTGCTCAAGATGGCTTCCAATATGGCAACCAAATTGGTAATAAGTTATTTTTTTTACATATATCATTATTACATTATATATATAACATTATTCTCTGCGTTATCCGAAAATGTAGCAAATTGTGACTCACTTGGTTATTATACGTGTTAGTTAATTAACTGACAACTAAATGTTCTATTATGGTTGTCCCAGTTCCGTATGGGGCATGACAAATTTATTTTAAAGTATGGAGAACCTCTTTTGTGATTCTGACCATATTATTGAAAGGAAATGGGCAGAACTTTGAGACGGAACTGAGATGAACCATAATACCCTTCTGGACAAAACAAGTGTCCAGTGGCACTGTGGTGTATTTGCCGTTCAGCCGCGGTGTCAGAGTTTGTAACTGCAGTTGAGCACCGCGGCCGAATGGCATGTACACTGCGGCCAAACGGCATGTACACCTTGGCCGAAAGGCAACTACAACGCGGCCGAATGGCATGCACACCGTGGTTATATTTCTGGTTTGTATCGTCTTTTTTCAGTTTAATGAACGTACACCGTGGCAACTACACCATGGCTGAATGGAAGGTACACCGAGGCCCAACTGTAGTTAGCCGGTGAAGCTGCGGTGTAGTAGCATTTCGGCCGCGGTGGCAACGCTAACAACACCTCGGTTAAGTGGACACTTGTTTTGTCCAGCAGGTATGTGGCTCTTCTGTTCCATTATGATAAACCAATATCAACTGAATACAGGATGGATGCCAAGATGGTAGCCAGGGAGTTACTCTATGGGTATTTGAGGTGAATAGGTATGCATGGAGTCAGTGTATGTCTTGGATGATGTGAATATGTATACAATGAGTGACTATATGGTTATGAGTGTGTTGTCCATAGTGAGGTGTATAGGTTTACAGGGAGAGGTCATGGTCAGGTGTGGGGTGAATCGGTATGAATGGAGTGACTGTATTGTGTATGGCTGTGTGTATCTTGTACTGGTGCACCCGGTGTGCCTGTATGGACATTGTTGTGGTGTATGGTTATAGCTACATGGCCATCTATGTATTGATTATGTATATATGGAGTGACTGTAAGGTCATGGGTGGGATGTACATGTGTTTTCTGTATGATCATGGATGGGGTGTGTGGATAAATCGTGAGTGAGTTTATGGTTACGGGCAATGCGTGTGGTATACGTGGAATGACTGTACTGTCATGATTGAAGTGTATATGCATAAGTTGAGTAAGCTGGTGGACATTATCGTGTGGGTATATAGGGAGTGTCCTTGTGGTAACGGATGGGATGTATATGTTTATATCTCGTGGATGTATTATCATTGGTATGTGTGTAGGGATTAGCTGTATGATCATGGATGGCGTGTATGATTATACAGTACGTTGCTGAACTGTCATGTGTGATGTATATATGCAAGTATGGATGGTATGAGTGGTCGTGTGTGCGACTGTGCGGGTTTTTTGTATATCTGGAAGGACTGAATGGCCAGTGGTGAGGTGCATATGTATACCTGGAGTGACTCTATAGTCTAGGGTGGGCTTCATATGTATATATCGAGTGGTTACATGTATATGACTGTGTGTGGAATATGTATAGAGGTAGTGACTGTATGGCCAATGGTGAAATGAGTACATGTAGGTATACAAGGAGTGACATCAATGTAATGAATATCTATGCCGGGGGTGACTAAATGGTCATGTGTCATGTGTGTGAGTATACCTGGTGTTCCTACTTGGCGACTCGTGGCGGTATGGTCATGTGTAGGTTATGCGGGTATACAATGATGTTGCTATATGGTCATGTGCGAGGTGTATGTGTATATAGCGAGTGGCTATATGGCCATGGATGATGTGCATATGTACACATGGAGTGACTATACTGACATGGCTGGGGTGTATTAGTATATATTGAGTGGCTATTCGGCTATGGTGTGACAAATAGGGATACAGTGAGTGACATGGCCAATGGTGAGGTGAATATATATACCATACACATTACCCGTGGCCATAAAATCACTCACTATTTACCCACACACCCCATCCGTGATCATACAGAAACACGTGTACATTCCACCCATGACCATGTAGCTATATCCATACACCACATCAATGTTCATACAGGTACACCGGGTGCACCCGTACAGTATACACACAACCATACCCTGCTGGACAAAACAAGTGTCCACTTAACCACGGTGCGGTTAGCGTTGCCACCGCGGCCGAAATGCAACAACACTGCGGCTCCACCGGCTAACTACTGTTGGGCCGCAGTGTACTTGCCATTCGGCCATGGTGTAGTTGCTGCGGTGTACGTTCATTAAACTGAAAAAAGATGATACAAACCAGAAATCTAACCACGGTGCACATGCCATTCGGCCGCGTTGTAGTTGCCTTTCGGCCATGGTGTACTTGCCGTTCGGCTTCAGTGTACTTGCTTTCGGCCGCAGTGCTCAACCGCAGTTACAAACGCTGACACCGCGGCCGAACGGCAAATACACCGCGGTGCCAATGGACACTTGTTTTGTCGAGCGGGGTACACCATACAATCAACTCCATTCATACCGATTCACCTGACCATGACCTCTCCCTATATACCTATACATCTCACTATGGACAACACACTCATAGCCATATAGTCACTCATTGTATACATATTCACATCATTCATGACATACACTAACTCCATGTATACCTATTCACCTCACCTATGATCATAGAGTAACTCCCTGGCTACCATCTTGGCATCCATCCTGTATCCAGTTGATATTTGTTTATCATAATGGACCAGAAGAGTCACTTATTATGGTTCATCTCAGTTCCGTCTCAAAGTTCTGCCCATTTCCTTCCAATAATATGGTCAGAATCACAAAAGAAGTTCTCTGCAAAATTCCATAATTTAAAATGAATTTGTCACGCCCTATACGGAACTGGTACAGCCATAATAGAACATTTAATTGTCAGTTAATTAACTAACACATATAATAACCAAATGGGTAACAATTTGCTACAATTTCGGATAACGCAGAGAATAATTATATATATATAATGTTATAATGATATATGTAAAAAAATAACTTATTACCAATTTGGTTGCCATTTTGGAAGCCATCTTGAGCAATTTGGTCTATAAACACCGTAGTGTGACACATTTAAGATAGACCAATACAATACACACCTTTCAATTCAAAGATAGTTACAATATTACTAGAAAAAATTGTCCAAACCCGAAAAGTTAATTTTTGCCGATATTATGTCAAGTTTTTGTGAGAAAAGTCCAATATTTTTGGTGATGTTAGTGATGACAACAGTAACAATTAACCATGATGCAGCAGACATGTTAGTATTCAATGTATAGAAGGCATAATAGCCAATTTTGTACATCAACCACAACTTGTAAGCGATTGCAGGACACCCTAGGGCAATATTTACCATTTTCCATATTTTGGCAGCCATTTTGAGCCAAAGTAAGAATTTTGGTTTCACTTAGTTGGAATATTCATAGGTAATAGTATGCCTTACTTAATTGCAACCTTCTGTTCATTTCTTGTTGAAATATGACTAGAATCCGAGTTGTGATTTTTTGTGAAATTTTATACCGTGTTCTGTAAAATCGAATTTTTGAGGGATCACAAGCGGATAGGACCCCAATAATTGCATATTTAATTGATCCAATGATCAGTTAATATACAGAATACAAAATAAAGTCATATTACTGAACCAGTTCCAAACAGCATGAACTGATCTAGAAGATATTTGTGAAAAAATGTCATATTTTAACTTCCGGTGGCCATTTTGGTAGCCATCTTGGATGGTGAGTTTCAATTTTAGCACGAAATAGTGTCATTATGTCTTAGCTTCATGAAAATATATACATTTTACCAGATTAGTCATGATAATTTACAACAAATTCCAAGTAACTAGTTTCACGTCTGGGAAAAAATTGGGGGGGGGGGGAGGGTATACTTTTTAGGTTGCTATAAAAAAAATTTCTCAAGGCTGACAGATGGCCAGCCGATAAAATATTGATGTCGGATGCCTGAATTAACAAAATCCGCAGAGAAAAAAACTTTATACGCCAAAACACGCATCTGAATTTCGGGGGTTTGGCGACCGGACTATATCCTCGATTTTAACATTGACATGTAGATGCGAAACGAGTCATTTTAGGGTCAATTGGCCAAAAAACATGGCTACTGGCAGCCATCTTGGATTTTATTCTTTGCATGACTAAATGCTTTGGCACACCCAACAGATCACATCCGTCACCTACCACCAACCTCCATATGGATCATCGTGGTGACCTCAAGATGGGAGCCATAATTTGTTTTCCGAATTTCATTGAAAACATGGCCACCAGTGGCCATATTGGATTTTACTCTTTGTATGACTAAATCCCTTGGCACATCCTACAGGTTACGTCTCTCATTCAATCGTCACCAATCTTCAAGATGACCTCCAGATGGGAGCCTCCCATATTTACCAAAATACATTAAAAAACATGGCCACCAGCAGCCATCTTGGATATAAAATTTGAATCTATCGGCACACCATGCAGCCCGGGTTAATTGCAGAACTGTTTTGAAAATTACAGGCAAAGAGTAAAATCCAAGATGGCCACTGGCGGCCATGTTTTGCAATGAAATTAAAAATTTAAAGTGTCAATGACACTATTGCACAATTAGGAGAGGGGATAATTTCATGTGTTGCCGTCGATGGAGCGAATTATTAAATGCTAGATGTCCGTACGAAGAGATATGTATAAAGTAAAATCTAAGATGGCCACTGGCAGTCATGTTTTCCAAGGAAATTCAAATTTTTTTTATAGCTCCTATCTTGTGGTCACCCCAAAGATCAGTATGAAGTTTGGTAACAATCGGATGAGGAATGTGTGGTCTGTAGGTGTGCTAAAGGATTTAGTCATGCAAATAGCAAAATCCAAGATGGCTGCCAGTGGCCATGTTTATTTAATGAAATTCAGAAAAATTAGATGACTCTCATCCTGTGGTCATCCTGGAGATCCATGTGAAGTTTAGTGATGATCGGATAAGGATGTTGTCTGTAGGGTGTACCAAAGAATATTGTCAGACAAAGAGTAAAATCCAAGATGTCTGCCAGTGGCCATGTTTTTCATAGCAAATTGTTCAAATTTCATAGGTCACATCAAGAGGTGATCCTAAACATGGCTGTAAATTTTCAAAACAATTCTCCAATAAATGCAGGTTGCGGGGCGTGCCGATAGATTCAACTTTGAAATCCAAGATGGCTACTGGCGGCCATGTTTTTTTAACAAATTCGGAAAAAATTGAGAGGTCAACCCTATGATCCATATGAAGTTTGGTGATGATGAGCAGATGAGGGATGTGGTCTGTAGGGTGTGCCAAAGAATTTAGTCATGCAAAGAGTAAAATCCAAGATGGCTGCCGGTGGCCATGTTTTTCAACGTAATTTGAATTTTTTTTATCCCATCTAGTGGTCACCACGAAGATCCATTATATGTTGTCCATTCAATTTTCTCACAAAATCCTCAATTGCATGACACACCTGGATTCATATAAAACAGGGAGGTAATTTTGGCAGATTTGGACATCGAATCACCATAGATCTGTCTTAATTGACAGAGGTCAAGTCATCAAAATAGCAAAGTTCAGTATGTAAGCTTATAGACAATTAAACCACAAACGAAATAAGCCAATTTACAGGCCCTGTTATTATAAACATGATCCAATACCCATTTCTGTAAAAAATACTGTCTTTAATATAGCATTTTCCGTGTATGGCCAATGACCCATAGGTGTGACTAAATAGTGTAACGACACCATAGTTGGTGTAAACAATATTTATTCCCAATACAAAACAAGATGAATATTTTACAAAAATGCTAATGGATGAGTATGGGTGATTGGAAAGGGATGAGACAGCATGACCCACCAACACCATAGCAAGTTAGCAGGGCCACTTAACCAAGGGTGGTATTAAACAATCAGAATTTTACTGTTTTTAAATTTTATTGAGAAATAAATATGTGGTAAAATTTGTAATATAAACTGATATTATAGGTGTTTAACTATATTTTCCTTGGAATGTAAAGCAATATTTGTCACAAAAATACACAAATGGTTATCTACAAGAACAATATATGAATTTTGTGTTGACATTTAAATTGGAGAATAAGACTTGATTCCAGATTTTAGCCAGAAATTTGGTGAAAAGAAATGATAGTTACAAATTATATCATAGATTCCAATGGCCAGGGATTTCAATCTGGACAGAGGCCCACTTTTCAATACTCATATTACTATTTTGCTCACTTTACAAATAATAATATAGTAGCCCTTTGTTCAAGTAGAAAGACCAGGATCTGATATTTCAACAACCGTACTTGTATTTAAACTTGTGCAGTACTATGTTTGTTGTTTACTTCTTTAGAGTTCATTCAATGATGTCTGTAACTTATTCAATATCAGAATAATTATTTGGAGCATATAAACACCCATCTTCACAACAAATTGATGATGCAGTTTTACATTATGTAAATACATCAAGATGGTGTTTATTATGCACATGTATCTTGTGGAACGATTAAGAACTGAAACACTTTTTGTCACTTTTTAATTTGTGCAGCTAATAGTTGAGCGGACAGCTCAAAAAGCTCACTAGAAATAGGAGTTTAGTCCATCGGCACCACACAGGGCTTGTGATACATCATTTTGAAGGTTATGACATTCCGCATCTGATAGGACCCGGTGTGAAATATACAAATGATGCAAAAGATGATTTTTAGCTGATTAACCCTTTACCCAACAAACCGGCCAAAACCGGCCAAATAAAGCTTCAACAGCCTAAAATATCTTCGGTCTGTCTCAATAGAACCATACAAATATGGATATCATTGGAACCGGCTCCTTGACCACATTGTGATAGTTACAGTTATGCCCTGTGCCAATGCATTCTCTTTTATATGCGAGTCGACCATAGGTCGCCTCGCATATATAAGAGAATGCATTGGCCTAAAAAATAATCTTTTTTTAACACTTTTTACCATTTTTTCTTACATTCTTTAACAATTTTATAATTTTTAATGTGTTAAGCCAATGCATTCTCTTATATATGCGAGGCGACCTATGGTCGACTCGCATATATAAGAGAATGCATTGGCACAGGGCCCTTCTGTTGGGTAAAGGGTTAAGTGCCAAAATTCAGCAAAAATCCCTGTTTTTGAAAAATTCGGCAAAATGAGAAATAAAAGTATAGAAACGCGAACACTTTGCGCTAAAATATTGTAGTCTACATATTTACTATGATAGTGGAACAATTTCTCTGATATAACGAAGATTTTTTTTAGATTTATTGTAAAAATAGACAAAACAGCGCAATTTTTAAATTTTTTTGCCTCACTTAATGGGCGATAGATCAATATTGTTCTGACCGGGGATATCGTATATAGTCTAGAAAAGTGCCTATATATATACCGCATACGACAGTATGCTGAATGTGTCATCAAATTTAACAAGTGATGTGTTATGTAAGATTATTTCAACCCTCACCCCAAAATTCAGCAAAAAGTCACTGTTTTAGGGAAATTCGGCACAAATGAACACAAAAGAACAGGTATTCGGGATATGTTTGTGCTACGATATAGCAGGTTACACACTTATAAAAACAAATAATGCAATGCCATGATTGCGGTGATAGATGTAAAAAATTCTTAAATTTACGTGGAAAATAGACAAAAAATCATTCATTTTCAGTTGTTTCGCCCCTCATAATAGGCGATTATTCAGTATTGCATTGAATGGAGATCCCGTATATAATATAGAAACTTCTGAAAATATATACTGCATATGATTGTAGGATAAGGATGTCATTCTTTGCCATAGATGCTATGTGGTGGTAGATTGTGTCACCCCCACCCCAAAATTCAGAAGAAACAAAATCAGTTTTAGAAATTTCGGTATGGCAGAATACAAAAGCACAACTCCGATTATTTTGTGCTATTATATTGAAGTGTACGCACTTCGAGATATACATTATTATAACGCCATGGTATAATTTAGAGATGGCAACATTTCGGAGTTTTCTGATGAAAGTAGACCGAAAATCGTGAAATATAAACTTGTTTTGCCCATCCAGATGGATGATAATTCAATTCCATTTTGAATAATAATCCAGGACAAACTCTCAACAGTTGACGAGACACATAATGCATATGAATGTTTTCGGATTGTATCATCTTCTGTCATATTTGTTTGGTTACGTTATTGCACCCATCGCCCCAACAGTACAATACATTGCAAGATGAGACAAACACGGAATATTCCTATACACATTTATGCATTATACACATACCTTATCAAGCTGAGTCGCTTGATAGCTACTTGAGTTGAAGAAATTACATCATTGTATATGTTTACTTCGCATAATATAGCTTCACAGTTGTATAAGATTATACATATTTGGAGATTTAGTGTTTGTTAATAACCAGGTCCAGCCACAGTACATGCATGTAACTTGTAACACGTGTTGCCATTACCAACGAAATCACTTGACTCACATGACCATTCCGCTTACACGTACACCATCAAACAACCGTTTAGACGTTTTGTGTCAAATGTGCAGCATTGTGAAATGTGTATCAGAGGGGTGTCCAATCTTTATATCAATCGACGAACATCTGCTTAGGAACTTTTGTTAAATTCTTCAGTAGCGGTGACCTGTCCGACCACGTCGTTACATTTCCCAAATGGGTTGTTGGTACGAACTACCATTATAGTAGTACTATACATATAGGAATTACGAGTATATCTTATAGTAGGCGTATGTGTTTCGTACGGTCTAAACACATTTTTACAGAAGTGACGATTGCGAGTCCATTTGGCAGAAAATAGTGCCGTTCACTGCATTCAATCTTCTTGCCACACACAGTATTGTGATATAGTTTAGTTTGTATTTAATTATGTTGTTTACAGATACATATTGTTAGTTGTACACTAGATGAATGTATGCAAAACTCGCGTGCCCATATACTTGGGTTTCTCGAATCCGTAATCGTAACTACAGCTATTGAAAATCGACAACTGATAGAAAGAACACATAATATAGTGATGTACCTATAGCACCATATGCGTATTTTTTCTAGAAAATCCGGTGAAAAACGGAAACAATTTGTGACACCAGATAGCTATGATGTCACAAGATCATGGTTAGATTACCAAGCACACTTTGAAATTTGTTCCAATATAAATGGATTGGAAACTGATGACATGGGCCTTTATCTATGCGCATCCTTGAGAGGATTGGCGCAAGGAACACTCGGTGACCTACTCCCAAGGGCGAGAAGAAGACTACAACGTTCTTGTTGGGGCGATAAAAGGCCGATTTGCTGCCAAAAACCAGACTGATCAGATCGTACAATTGCGTGCACGACGACGAAGGGCAGGGGGGAAGTTATCGACGTCTGACCAATATGTTTTATCATACTGCAACACATGAATTGAGAGACATCTTGGCAAAGGACCAATTCATTGGTGGGTTGTATGATCCAGATATACGGCTCATGGTACAACACGCACGGTTGGGCTCTCTTGATGAGGGCATAAGACATGCAGTTGAATTAGAGGCTTTTGCCAAGTCTGAAAAACATAGGGCTAAACACTATGCTAGGGCAGTAAATGAAGCAGACCCAACACAAAGCAAAAATATAGAGTTTGAAGAACTCAAAAAGATAACAGATGAACTGAAGCCCCAAACTGGTGCTAATGGGAAAACTCAAAATAGCTCACAACCGTCACAGACATTAAAGTCCATCTCTGAGATGAAGGAGATAAAACAAATATTGACTGATGTGTAAAGGGGAGATTAACAAAGAATGACGAACTTGGAGAACCAAAACAAGCAGAAAAAGAGTAACACAAATGAGTCCTGGGGGGACTGTCGTGACGATAGACAATGGAGACATAATTATAATGTTAATCCTGATTATAACACAAACGAATACAAAGAACGCACCAGATGCAGAACTTCTCACAATCTACGCGACATGATTGTGTCATAATTGCCTATCATGGTAGGGGAGACGAGCAGAACACAAGTGGACATCGTAACTCCAACAAGTTTGTCAGATTCAGCTCTTCTGAAGATGGGGGGGGGCTGTATTTAGATTGCAGTTTCTATGGGCAGCCAGTGCGGTTTCTGATTGGTATACTGGAGCAACAGTTTCCATGATCTCAAAGAAACTGTATGACTACTTATCGGAAGATAAACACCATATGTTACATAAATGACACGAGCTGCTGATCATTGAGTCCAACGAAACGAATAAGGCTTACCGAGTTGTATCATCTAACTCATCGGAAACTCTGCCAGAGATAGAATCTTCTCGTCACTTGTCAGAGCACATCAACACAAATTCCCCAGAAGGGATTGGAACTATCGACACTGAGCCCACTTATACCGCGACAAGCAGCACGGATCAGGCACCAGCTATGGTAGAGAACACATGTATTGGCAGAATATGCCATATGTGACTCCTGGAAGGTCTGGAAATTCACAGAAAGCTTAACGAACCTACTATGGGTTTCTATGAACACATGGCAATACAGCAATAGTTTCTGCTACCATAAACAATGGGGATGAGTTTCAAAGAGCTGAACCAAAACCACCCTATCCTGAAGTGAAACCAAATGCACAGGAGAAATATATTCTTCCTGACACATTGGCAGACATACATGGTCAGAGAAATTCGACATGTAATGACCAAGGCCTTGGAGATATTACGGCATCTGTTCGTCATGATATTCCAAGAAATATGGCCCAACCCAAAAACGGCACCATGGTACCCCAAGGGGGATTCAAGGACGATATATAGAATTAAAGAACATCGCAAGGTTGATGACAAGGCTCGATTTGATGGCTGTGACCAAGAAGATCGTGACGCATTAAAACCCCAAATACTGTGGGAAGGTCCCCATAGGGCAAAGTCGTGGACGATGACTCCCAGATAGGAGAGCCACATAAATACAGTATGTATACTGGTTGTACAGTACCGTTGATGTAAAACAAATATTCTATTATATGATTAAAGGGAAGTGGCAGCCATGGGGGGGGGGGGGGGCATCAAGTCCCGGGTGGCTGCAGGTTCATTCCAAACACGACCCCTTGGCTCAACTTGCAGGGTTGAGCCATGAATAGATGTGGTGAGATCGCGAGCTCACCTTAATGGCTGTGCCGTTTCGTGGGTAGTTCATGCCCATTGGTCGCTAAAAACCCTCTATGTGTATCGAAGAATAGTAGGCTATGCGACCGCATTGGAAAACATTTTTGCACCCAGATACAAACAAACTTTGGCTTCCATCAGTTCCAGGTTGCAGACGACCTACGGTGTAAAGGAAGTCGTACCAACGACCCATTTGGGAAAAGTAACGGCGTGGTCACCGCTGCTGAAGAATTTAACAAAAGTTCACTAAGCACAGGTTCGTCGAGTGATATAAAGATTGGACACCCCTTTGATATACACATTTCGCAATGCTGCATATTTGACACAAAACGTCTAAACGGTTGTTTGATGTTGTGCGGTCATGTGAGTCAGGTGATTCTGTTGGTAATGGCAACACACGTTACAAGTTACATGTACTGTGGCTGAACCTGGTTATTAACAATCACCAAACCTCCCAATACGTATAATCTTATACAACTGCGAAGCTATATTATGCGAAGTAAACATATACAATGATGTAATTTCTTCAACTCAAGTAACTATCAAAAGCCTCAGCTTGATAAGGTATGTGTATAATGCATAAATGTGTATAGGAATATTCCGTGTTTGTCTCATCTTGCAATGTATTGTATTGTTGTGGCGATGGGTGCAATACCGCAACCAAACAAATGCGACAAAAGATGATACAATCCGAAAACATTCATATGCATTATGTGTCTCGTCAATTTTGAGAGTTTGTTCTGGATTATTGTTCAAAATGGAATTGAATTATCACCCATGTATATAGAGGGGCAAAACAAGTTTATATTTCACGATTTTCAGTCTACTTTCGTCAGAAAACTCCAAACTGTTGCCATCTCTAAATTATACCATGACGTTATCATAATGTATATCTCGAAGTGGGTACACTTCAATATAATAGCACAAAAATAATCGGAGTTGTGCTTTTGTATTCTGCCATACCGAAATTTCTAAAACTGATTTTGTTTCTTCTGAATATTGGGGTGGGGGTGACACAATCTACCACCACATAGCATCGATGGCAAAGAATGACATCCTTATCCTACAATCATATGCAGTATATATTTCCATAAGTTTCTATATTATATACGGGATCTCCATTCAAATCAATACTGAATAATCGCCTATTATGAGGGGCGAAACAACTGAAAATAATGATTTTTTGTCTATTTTCCACGTAAATTTAAGAAATTTTTACATCTATCACCGCAATCGTGGCATTGCATTACTTTGTATTTATAAGTGTGTAACCTGCTATATCGTAGCACAAACATATCCCGAATACCTGTTCTTTTGTGTTCATTTGTGCCGAATTTCCCTAAAACAGTGACTTTTTGCTGAATTTTGGGGTGAGGGTTGAAATAATCTTACATAACACATCACTTGTTAAATATGATGACACATTCAGCATACTGTCGTATGCGGTATATATATACGCACTTTTCTAGACTATAAACGATATCCCCGGTCAGAACAATATTGATCTATCGCCCATTAAGTGAGGCAAAAAAATTGAAAAATTGCGCTGTATTGTCTATTTTTACAATAAATCTAAATATATCAGAGAAATCGTACTACTATCATAGTAAATATCTAGAGATATGTAGACTACAATAATTTAGCGCAAAGTGTTCGCGTTTCTATACTTTTATTTCTCATTTTGCCGAATTTTATAAAAACAGGGATTTTTGCTGAATTTTGGCACTTAATCAGCTAAAAATCATCTTTTGCATCATTTGTATATTTCACACCGGGTCCTATTCGATGCGGGATGTCATAACGTTCAAAATGATGTATCACAAGCCCGTGCACTAGTGTCAACAGTAAAACACAGGCAATGGATTGTGCAATCCCAATAGACCAATGTGCTCATTTGAAAACTGCTTTATACAACATGTTAAGCAATACTCAGGCAGCATTCGCCAGACAATAATGTGAACTAATTTAAACAACCAAATTTTAATGGGAATCTTCAAGCAATTGTCTGGAAGAGTTTATTTCAAATTGCATGTCATGGAGAATACCTAGTTTTTGTTTGAATACCAAAATATCTCCGATTGTCTGGAAATAAATATCAAATTGTCACGAGCCGCGATATTTCTTTCCAGACACGAATGAGATGTTTCAGGTATTCAAACAAAAACTGTAGGTCCTGAATGTTAAATGGTCCCCACCGAGGTGCCTGATGTTATATAGTGTTCTGACAACATAACTCATAATGCTCTTAGCTGGGACGTATATACATGTATACACCCCCAACAATATGGCAACTACTATGCTAATTACTAAACTAGTGTGTGGTGAAATATATCACAAGGTATGTCAACGAGAGTCTATTCCACGTTCAGTATACATAGATTATATTGCAGCTCCCTTTGGTCGCACTCTTTATAACGAAATTCTCATCCTTTTCCAACGATAAAAGGTGTTTCTCAAAATGCACCTCTGTGCAAAGATGCAAAGAAACAGACCCCCTGTCACCAATTTGGCTGCTAAAGTCAGAGTGATGTGAGTTTATTGTGCTGTAATTTCGTGTCAAATATCGTATTATTTCCGGACCGGTATTCTGGTCTCCCGAGTTATAGGAATATAAAGATTGGACCGCTATCACGGTCTCTCGGGTACAAATGGTTAATGCTTAAAGTTGCAAAATTATACAGCATTCTCACTTCTAATAGCACAACAAATTAAACAATACAAGGAAAGCAACACCTGGTTGACCCAAAATTTCTGACAGCTGATAGTACTTAGCAAAACCGCTATCAAGTGATGACGTCATGGCGTCATTCGGCAAGCTGCAGTGAAATAACAAAATGCTACAATGAAATAACAAAATCATCTTTCAATGTAGCTTCAAAGATATAAATACGACGATTTACATTTCAGTAATTTTCCACTATTTTATAGGCAAGCATGTAATAAAGATATCATAATAGTTGGAGTAGGATATCACAAAGGTTAGGTGTTTTCAGCCAAAAACCGGTACAACTAAACATTCTAAGTCAAAAGGAACCATAACTCGAGCAAAATTTGTATTTTGAAGTAACTCAACCAACTTTGGTTGTGATCAAGCAACACTAACTGCAGTTATCAACAGGAAACCAAGAAATTTGGCTCATTTTCTTTTGAACGGCCATATGAAAATAAGACATTTAATATCTGGTGGATCGATGATCTTGTAACATTTATTTTAATTCTTACCAGATATGTTTAAATCTAATCATCATAAACGGAAAATTAGTTAAATGGATAGTTTATTAGGGCCCAACAAATCAGGAAATTTGAATCATATAGGGCCGACGATTCAGAATTTAATCTCAAATTAAATCATGTTATTGAGCATATAAAGAGTGAAGATATGGGATAGTTCGGAGATCGTAAATGCAGTGCGATAAAATTATCTGATCAAGTTAATCTGATGCAAAATAAAAGGCCACTAGACCACATGTCCCATGAATAAGGTGGCTTTATTTGACCGGTGCCTTTTTTAGAAATGTAAAATTAAATTCTGAAAATGGGCAGACCGAACCCAAATTCAAACTGTATGTTCATGTGAGTCATTCATATACCAGATTTGAAAACAATCAGATAACTATAACTAAAGTTATGATCCAGATACAAAAATAATTGGCAAATTCTAAGTCAACAAGGACCATAACTCAGGTAAAAATGAGCGGATCTCAACCATATTCGAACCCAAACTGTATTTTGTTGTGAGCAATACATATACCAAATTTGAAAACAATCGGATAACTAAAGTTATCATCTGGAAACCATTTTAAGTGACAACTCCAGTTAATATCAACTGATCCGAACAAATCTTGATATGAGGAATATCCATCACATTATTCAGGTCAAGTTAATTATGGTTCCGGTCCAATGATTTTTGTCGGAGTCATCTCCCTTTTTTGACTCAGATGATAATTCTTAATATCAACTGATCTGAATGAAACATGATG
Source organism: Siphonodentalium dalli (assembly GCA_032622095.1). NCBI lineage: Eukaryota > Metazoa > Mollusca > Scaphopoda > Gadilida > Siphonodentaliidae > Siphonodentalium > Siphonodentalium dalli. The sequence goes on from CP136067.1 coordinate 60,463,668, forward strand.
AGACGAATATCCATCACATTATTCAGGTCAAGTTTGAATATGGTTCAGGTCTGATGATTTTTAGTCGGAATTATCACCCTTTTTCGACTTAAACATTGCGATTTTAATATTGTCCAGATGACAACTCCAGTCAGACTTCCAAAATGATAACTTCAACCTATACCCGAACAATTTGTTGATAAATGTACAATAATATAAATTTGCAATCTCGCATTGGGGGACATGAGACAAAGCAACCTTGTTTTATTACTTTGAGCGATATATTTACTTGTCCAAATTCCTTCAGCTAAAACCGGATTGTGATATTGGTTGGTGTTGTGCTGTCTTTAGTCAAATAAAATCAAAGTACCTTTGCCATACTATTTTAGCATAGAATTTACACCAAGATCCAGTAGCAAGATTTTTCCTACCATTATAATGTATCAATACAGAATGCTATAATTATTAGAAAGAGTAGTATCTATATCGCGGTTACTATGCTGTATTATAATCTAACATTTATGTTAAATTATGCACAGAATAATAGGCCACATAATTAAAAGCATATTATCTCTGGTTTATTTATGCTTACAATAAACTTGACATGTCCAAAGTGTGACAATCGAACTTGGCCAATAACAACAAACATGTGGACAATGTGATATTCTTTTATTCCCATATTCCATTGTTGTTATCAGCATTTTAAATTGTAAGTGGTTACACTGGACGTCTCGCAATGTATGTAATTTCTAATTTACATGATACAAATTCTTTCAAGGTGACCATGTTTTCTTGATTATTTCCTGGAATGACAGGATAAGTCGTGTGAGTTAATAATCTTTTGAATTATGAAAACATTGTGATAAAATGTACTTTTTACATTAAATTACCATTTGACAATCCATTTGGAGTTCAGAACAAATATTATGTGTTCTACGAAGCAGGATTTTTTTTTTATTTCGAGTGCCTGTCAAAATGATATGGTACCTGTTATTTTAAATTGGTGCCTGTCAAATATTCAAAGCATCCTGTTTTAAAGAAATTCACTGTTAAAGGAATTATTCTCAGCTGCCCTAACATTAGAGTCAATGGAGAGATAAGGAATGCATAAAGTTGAAATGTTTAAGTAACACCAGAGGTCAACCTGATGAGTCACATGAAGTTTCGGGTAAGTTTGATGAAAAATGGGCATGCCAAAATATTTAGTTATGCAGAGAGTAAAATCCAAGTCAAATTCAATACCTTCTATCTGGATGTGATCCTAAAACGTACCTGTCAAATTTCAAAACAATTCTCCAACAAGAGGTACGCTGTCGCGTGGCATTTGCCCCCGACCGTAGCAATTCGGATTAAGCATGGACACAACTGCGGATATCAGAGGTCTATATGACCATTCCAAAAGAAGTTCGTACAGAAATGTTGACTAAAAACAAAAAAACAAGCGATCCGGAAACCCAAAAACAAGCGAAAATTCAAATTTTCTAAGTTGAAAAAAGGGCCATAACTCTGGCAAAAATCATCAAATCATACCCAAATACGCACTTGACATGTAACTAATCCACAAAAATACGGGATTTGCAATCGTACCACCAAAGCTCACACTATCATCTGGAAACCCAAAAAACAAGAGAAAAATTGAATTTTCTAAGTAAAATAGGCCATAACTCTGGTGAAAATGGGTGGACGAAACCCGGGCTATGCATGTAGCTGTTCTCCCATGCTGCTCCATCACCATACTAAATATCAGCTAAATCTGCCCAGCGGTTGCTGAACAATAATGCAAAATGTTTGTACGGACGGACGGATGTACGGTGCGACGGACGGAGACGTCGACTATATACCCACCGACATCAAGTCGGGGGCATAATAAATGTGGGCTGCAGGGTAAGTCGATGAATTCAAACGTGAAATCCAAGATGGCTGCTGGCGGCCATGATTTTTGACAAATTTTGGGAAAAATTTATGGCTCCCATCCAGAGGTTATCCCGAAGAACCAGATAAAGTTTAGAGAGGATCAGATGAGGGACGCGGCCTTTATAATGTGTCATGAAAAGAGTAAAATCCAAGATGGACACTGGCGGCCTTTTTATTTTTCACTCCAAAAATGCCAATAAAACATTTCACCAATAATTGTGGGCTGCAGGATGTGCCAATGGATTCAAATATGAAATTGAAGATGGCTGCTGGTGGAAAATGATAAGTTCCCTGAAGATCCATATGAAGTTGATGATTTTCATTGAAAGTCGTTCAAATTCAATAGCGGTGATCCTAAAATGCCATATGAAACTTGTCAAGTTGAGTTAATAACTGGTAAATAAAATAATAAACAAAATTTGAAGCCCACCAACAGACCATAATTAATTCTGACAAGAAACCCCAAATCGGATTTAATTCAAACTTTATCATCTTCGTTTAATTTTCTTAGGCCTATGCTATAGATAAACAATTCAAGTTCCACTTTGGATATTTGAACTCCATGAAATATACTTATTAAATTACCTGACCCCAATTAAAAAAATTTAACATTACAACAAATCAAAATGAAATTTGTTTTTCATGTTTAAAACAGACTATTTTTGTCTAGAAGTTGAAAGCGTGCAGTTGTTTACAGTGCAAAATTAAACTTCAGGAAGCATGTCATTGCAAAAATGGGGAAAAGTCCGCGAATATGTTTGTACTGGAGCCTGCAGACTCTCGAGTGACTACAATCATCATGATCTATGTTCAGTAGGTCATTGACTCTGATTTTTTATATTTAGAATAATCTCATATTTTATTTGAATTGATGTGAATTGAAAGTAGGAGTGACAAAATATTTTGGCCACGACAGTACTTTAAACTGGAATTGAATAACTGTAACTTCATTCTCAGGACTAATGTATGAATAATATTGATCCATTACTTTCAGTCATTTGAGTACCTGTTCTAATTCGTAATAGTTCACACAACATTTGAGAGGTAAAATATCTGACTGAGACGAAAACTTGACAGCCATATACAAAATATTACAATTTTGAGCTGGTCAATGTCTGTAGACATGAACTTAGTTTGCACCTTGGTCTTCTATGGAATTAACCGGTTATTTATCACAATTTTGCTGTCACAATTGTGAAATTCGTCGATCATAATATTGGTGATTTTTAGATTTGCAGATCACAAGTCGCTTAAAGTCAGTGCAAAAAGAGAAGGGCAACGGAACTTTGACTAAAAACAGCACTATACCAACTGCTATCACAAGCTGGTTTATATAGTCTAAGGAAAGATGGACTATTATATTACATTGGGTATTTTGTCCCAGTAATCAACTCAATTAACTTGGAGTTCCAGTTAACAGGTGTAGAGAAACTTGACATGAACTTTCATACAATTAATATAGCATCAATAATTAATGCGTTATTGGGATCACCAAATTGTTCAACCTCCAACAGTGATATACATATCATCCACTAATAGCTTGTCTAATATGTTTGATTAATTCCATTCGATTCTGTGGGTAAGTATACGACAGCGTACTGACCAACCACAGAGGAAGATCATTATAACTGGTGCCTGGGAAAAGCACAGGAAATACTTTCTCATTTCGACACATGTTTATGGCATGCTTGTTGTTGAGTGTCTTGTACACATAACGCGAACATAATTCTTCGTTGGAGGAACTGGGTGTTTTTTCTGGGACTACTGCCTTGTGAAGGTAACATGGCGAGAAACCAATTATCACAGCTGCTGCCTGGAAGAAAAAGGAAAGAGTCAATGACACAGCGGCTCAATTTGGAGAGGGGATAATGCCATACACTGCAGTCAATGGAGCTATAAGGAATGCAGATATTTGAATTGTTTAACCCTGTCATGAGGAGAGCTGCACTGGTGCAGCATTAAAGATCCTGTGCCAGTGCTTTTTCTTATATACGTGAGTCTCCAATAGGGAGCCTCACATATAGAAGAGAATGCATTGGCTTACAAGGTCAAAGTAAATATTGAAGGCCAATTTATTCTCTTATATATGTGAGACTCCCTATGGGAGACTAGCATATAAGAAAACGCATTAGCACAGGGTTTTCACAAAATTTCAGGAAGCTCCAGTCATGGAACACCCCCCGGATCGGGTTATATGGGAGAATCGGTGAGAGCGGACCAGGCAAATTATGAGTGTTTTCACACCCCACTTGGTAAACCACAAGAGTAATTGAAAAGAATACCCCAGACATCCAACAATTAATTTCCATTGTAATATTTCCAGCTTCAGTACAACACTGATTCCCATCATATTCAAATGAAATTACTTTTGACAAACGAAAATTGCCCATTTTCCCACATTTTGTGTGATTCTGTAATTCAGAATACAAGTAGAACCTTATACGAGTATGGTTGACACATTTCTGTGGCATCTACAAGTCCCAGTAAATAATTTCCTCGTTACTTTCTCAAATTGGGATTGGGTTATAGTAACTGTCTTATTGGAAGTGACGGGTTATAGCTGTCGAAGACCGAGGTTTAAGTGTATTTCTAAAACAAACAATATTTCAGACAAGATGAAGGACATGTCTATTATGCACTAATGTAGTTCATATCACACAGCCCGCCCCCCCTTACTTATGTCAAATTTTCAATAGTTAAAAATTTCATGCCCGACACATGTACATTAGACACAACATTGAAATTATTCTCATTTATGATATCCACTTAGTAATTTAGTGGGGAATTTGTTGTTTTAAGACAGACAGTAGCATATTTTTCTACTTTGAGTAAAATTTGTTATCTGAAATTGCTTATCAGCTGGAAATTTTCCAACGTTGGGGGAGTCAGGTTTGAAATTTCGAAACATTCTCAGATGGATGTTCCATGGTAGATATTTATCTAACATATGACATCACATGAGCTTTTTATTAACCCATAATTCATATTTATAGGAAAATCCAGTAGATATCGTGATTTATCAACTTCTTTTCCCTACAATTTACTATGGGACTTTTAGAAGAAAGTTTATGATGATATAATAATATTATTTAATACTGAATTGTTTTGTCTGTACATAGTCCCTCCCGGATTTGATTACTCATGCAAGAGGGCCATTCCACACAAATGGTCCACAACACACAAAAATTCAAATTGGACTCAAGGTCACAATTTTTCTTTTCTCCATAATGTTGATCCAATTTATCAGGAAAAAATCTTTGTATGTGGATTGTAAATGTGTATGCCTTGCACATGAGTGTTCAAACTTATGGCTACTATAGCCAAACAATTGATCCTATTCATGTTGAAATGCTGATGCTGTCTAGGAAAAAATGTTACGATTAACAAACTGATTCACATGTCATTTTACAAACAAAGACCACCTTATTCTGTAGGCATGCCTGCTACTTGGATATATGATGCATATCAAGAAAAAAAATTGTCAGGAAATTCACATTTGGCTTGTAACACACGTGACAGAATTAACAGTATTTTTTACTTAAAACTGGAAATACTGCACAATGTTTCACATTATTACATATTCAAAGGTAGAAACGTTCCCGGACAATTTCGGGGAAATCTTGTTGAACTTGATCACCACCTAATGCCCAAATGCATGGTTTAATTTCTGTAACACACGTGACGTCACGTGTGTTACAAAAAATGACACATGGCTTATAGTGATTGAAAACATGAGTCCAAGACTTCTGAAAGCTGTTTCTAGATTAATTATGTTGCTAATATCTGTAAACAGACTAGATTCACACACTCATTTGGATATGTTAATTAATTTCTGACATCTGCGGCTAAACATTAGAACCTGTTCTGAACTGAACGCATCACAGGGGTCTGGCTAACACCTCCACATACAGATTATCAATAGGAAATTCATAATATTGATCTCAAAACAGATCTGCAGACTCCTCTATGCCAAAACACATCTGACATATGATCCTTTATATTGGTCTGACTATAAGTGGACTGTCACATCTTTTCAATGATATATCTTAGTAATCCAAAATACAATAATTAATCAATATTAATTAGAAAATGGATTAAAATTACACTGATGAGGTGTATGCATCGGGTCTTAATTGTGCATGGTTGACTCATTTTATCTGGTAAAATAGCAGATTGACAAATAATCTTTTACATGTACTTCCAAAAGTTACAAAACGCACTATTTCTGGCCCCCAGTCATGCTCTAATACATCAAATCTACACTTGTACATGGCTCCAGAATATTTACTAAAGTGATAGGAATTATTGCATCTGCAGCATCTAGTGTACATGTACTAGTAGCAGTGAAGAGTGTTCTGTAGTTTCTTCTTGATACGGTACAGTAAGAACGAACGCTCATCTCAATTCTCTACAGAACAGTTTTGGTGGCAATGAATTAATAAGTATGACAGTGTATATTATACCTTCACAATATCTAGAGGGATTGGTGTCATATGTTGTAAGTCATTCATGCATTCATAATCAAGCCGATTCTGGAACACAAGGGTGTGCACCCACAGCGTTCAATTTGAAGTTTGAAGCTTTTAATACCCCTTAAGCTGGGCACATGTCTTCATTTAAGTCATATACCATACATCAGATATATACCAGTAATATGGTTTCCCATTTTAGTGGTTTAAGAAAACTTAACCAAAGTATTCTCTGCAGCTAGCTTTGTTAAACAGTTAAATGGATTGTGAACAAATACTTTCTATCTAATGATGTTGTTTACCAACAATGGTCTTTGTTTATGTCTAGTAATGTCATGTTCCCTTGTACCTCTCTTCTTATGAATTGATATTAAATTTTGTTATGTTCTGCTGTAATATGCATAAATTCATCTTTTGAAACAAAACTTGTGCATAAAATTGACAATCGGTTATGAACCGATTGAAAATAGGATACTGGTTTCGCACGCGTAACACACGTGACAGAGCGATGTAACATACGTGACAGTGAATATCCTATCAGGGCGAGAAATACATTCAACTCTCATTAAAAGTACTAATTGCACATTGAAGTAGAGTCTTTTTTCTTATTGGAAAAAAGCGCCAATTATGTATCAAACAAGTAACTTCACAGACTTTTTGCATAGAAAACAGAGATTTTTTTTTTTCTCATTTGTGCGCTGTAACACACGTGAGTCATATACAAGCATGGTACAGTAATACATTGACTACACAGCCTTAAGGACCGATCGCATAGTTATGATGGGGTTATTATCTCGACTATACAGTGAATCATTTTATATTATATTGAATGCACACCAAATGCTGCTTGAAAATATCACAAAAATTTCGTGCAAAATGTAACACACGTGACATGGAATGGCCCAAGCGCGTGGTTGGTCCGTCATGCGCCCAATACTTGGAGGTCTCGTTAATGTGAATCATTATGATGCATGCATTTGACCATATCGTATATGTATATACATTCAAGTTCAAGCATATGCTATATGAATGTTAATATGAACACATGGACATAATTTACCTACAATCATGCATCAGTACATGAATGGATGTGGCTGGACACTCAATAACCGGCTATCTTGTGGCCAAAACAATATTAACGTTTACGGACACAATTCTGTGGAAAACATTAACCTTGTTCTGAATTACAGATGCCAAACGCAGATTACAGATATGCTATAACCCGATCCCATCGTATATGGCAGTGGATATAACCCGCTCCATGCGTGCTATAACCCAATCCCACCATATATGGCAGTAGATATAACCCGCTCCATGCGTGCTATAACCCAATCCCACCGTATATGGCAGTGGATATAACCCGCTCCATGCGTGCTATAACCCAATCCCACTGTATATGCCAGTGGATATAACCCGTTCCATGCGTGCTATAACCCAATCCCACTGTATATGCCAGTGGATGTAACCCGATCCATGCATGCTATAACCCAATCCCAAATTGAGAATGTAACGTTTTTTTGTATCATAGATCTGATGAGATGAAATGATCTACGGGGACCTGTAGATGCCACTTAGATGTAAGTGTGTCAGTCATGCTCTAGTATATTAAGGTTCTACCCATATTCAGGACCACATAGAGAATCACACAAAATGTGTGAAAATTTATGATTTTGGTGTTTCAAAGTAATTTAATTTCAACATGGGCATTTGTGTTAGAAATATCATAATGGACAAGAAATGTAACAAGGGAAATAAATTGTTGGATGCCTAGGCTATTTCTTTACGATAAATCAAAAGGGGTGGTTTATCAAAAGGGGTGTGAAAACACGCATATTTTGGCTGGTCCCGATAGAAGGGTTAATTAATACCAGGGGTCAACCTGAAGAGCCAAATGAACTTTGGGATCAATTGGGGTGGTTTATCAAAAGGGGTGGTTTATCAAAAAGGGTGTGAAAACACAATATTTTCCTAAATAAGTAAAATATATATCTCCTAGAAGTATCTTGCCCACTGAACTATATGGTATATTATCCCAAGTAGGAGGGGTTAACTCTCCGAGTTGAAAAAACGGTACGAAATTCTATGGTACATATCCTGTCATGTTCATGATACGTGTAATCACGTGATTTCTGACACGTAGTGAAGTATTCGCCATATTTTTTATCCCCAGTAGGACATTCCTCGTGAGCGGGGTGGGTGCGAAACCCTGGGAGGGAGCTCAGCGTTCAGTGGGAAAGATACTTCTAGGAGATATATATTTTACTTATTTAGGAAAATATTGTATCTCTGTCAAAGGTATCTTGCCCACTGAACTATATGGTAAAGCATAGAATTTTCTAACAGGTGGAGGCCACGAGGAAACAAAAACACCGCTATGCATCTGAATCAAAGAACTGGATTGACCTGATAACCTACAATATATACATATACATGCACAGACATATAGATATATATATATATACACATGCACAATACAATGTAATATTCCATCCTAAAACTAATACCTGTCAGCAAGCTCAAACGAACAAAAAGTGGCCACTTAAGAGTTTAAGACCCCTGCAAGTAAAGTAAATAGCTTCAGAAGACATGGAGATGGATACGACATTCGCATCGGAACTTAGGGCTAATAACTAATCAGCCGAGTACTTACCGGGAAAGGTACGGGTAACACCCCCCCCCCCCCCCCCCCCCCCCCCCCCCCCCCCCCCGTTGACAAGAAATCCCCAGCCGGGTATTATAAACCCAGGGATGGCTAAATACTAATACCGCACCTAACAGGCTAACACAGGCAGCAAAAGCCGCAAGTTATAACGAAGACCCCCCTTAAAAACAATAGAACCAACCCCCGAACCAAATCTTGAGTGGGTTGGGCCGTATCCCAGTACACGATGAGCGCCTGATGAAAAACCAGCTGCAAGCTCCCAAGAAAGGGCCCGACACCAACTACTTGGAGACATGCCATTGTCGATAAGGAGGAGGTATCATTGACCAATAGTCTGACCGGGAAGCGAATGGTTATTACACAGACATACGTTGCAAGGCTCAGGCTGTATGAAGAACAGGGCTCAGAATTGGAGTTTCACAGCAGAAAACTTAGTTCGAGATATGACCGACTAAGATGCAATAAGCCATGTCATTTTTCCCTGATGACGTTCCCAAATGTGGAAATGCCCACCAACACAGTTAAACCCAACTGACCAATCACAGGCTACTGAATCCATGACAGAAAGGTAGCCAGGAACCGAAATTCCAATGTCGTTAAGGTGGAAATCCACAAAAAAAAAAATTGGAATATTAAACGATGCATCAGGATTGTGACACAAGCCCAAAACCAGCAGAAACCGACGGCAGGTATGTAATGAAAAGCAGACTAAGGGCCACCGTGCCCCAACTGTTCGAGCTCTGCTGACTGGTCCCGACGAGTCGATGGCGCAAGATATCCTTTCTGGTAAGGATGGGGACCCTGTTCCGGAGACAACCATCGCCCGAAGTGCGAATCGAGAGGGCGGATCATATGATCTGGCATCCGACACCCAATGCTAATGAATCTCGCACGAGGAGAAGCATCTGGCAAGAATTTTCATCCGGCTTTATGAATTGTGCCCAACACGATTCATATGCTGCCCCACAGGTGCAACATTATCCTGCATTGGCAATCGCTGAGGTCAGCAAAGGACCTGGCTTAGTATGTTAAATGAGCACTAGGCGAATCAAGCACTATCAGGGAAAACAAAACCATTATGTACCGACAACCGAGCCCATAAGAAGAATGACGTGTTAGACGCAAAGGCCGATATCACAGAAGCCATTTCGTTCTTCTTTTCCACGCTGCTAATACGCCGTGTTGCCCATTAAGCCCGAGTGGGGTGCTGAACTAGACCTCATGTCAACAGTGTTCTGAAATTGAGCATATGTCGAACCATGGATAATGGACTCATCTATGTATGACTGGACAAAAAAAGTGAAATCCATGTTGAGTTAGCACTGAAAGCAACCTGAAGACAAAATATATGTCATTCGTATCTATTACGGAAACACAGCGAGGTCGGAGATAAAGCATGTATGCTTGTTTATCTCTGATTATTGCGTCCCAAATCGAGATGTAAATATTTACCCTATCGAGCACCCGAACCAGTCCAGAACACGTCTTAAAAGTCAGGAAAATGAAAGGGCGAGAGTCATATACTAATCTAGTGATATGAATGACTATAGACATTCTCCAGCAAAGCCCGTGACCATGAAAGAGCTGGATGGAACATGGAAAGAAGCAACAACTTATAAAGCAAGAAGTTGAACACATCCCAACCCGAGAACAGTAAAATGGTTGAATACCTCTCAGGATGGTCGAACCCAGGTCGCCAAGTGTGCAGTCCGATGGCATAACCACCCATCTCTGACGACGTTAGGCAGGGTACAAATTGACCGGCATCACAGGGCAAGTTGCTACCCAAATGCTAACAAAAGCCATGCAACTTGTATCCTATTTCCTCATTTGACTGTCCCAGGGTATGCCAACAGTCGTCCCGTAGTATCCGACTTGGGGTCCCTGTCGATAGTCCAGAAAGGCCACCAAATGCGGCCAATGGGTTCGATGGGTAGCCCCAACCCGCGACCTGTTTGGTGGGACTATCATCCTGAGTGCTAATTACGCCAATGAAGGGAACACTATACATCGACAAGTGACAGTGTCCTGGTCGTAAAGGTTTCTATCTCTTCCTTGGAACCCTCGAAACAAGGGAAAGCACTCTGATGTTCTGTTAAATTGTAAATGATTGTAGAACATTATTAGGTTATTTGCTAATCAAAATTCGACATTAATTTTCTTCCTGCGCTTGGCTGCATCAGAGAACACTGAACAACTAACTGAGCTCCCTCGTAAGCGCATGTAAAGGTGACCCGAAAGGAATGTCGAAAGCCCTTTCATCTCATGCTGGAGCGACTGCTCGATCTGATCCTGATCTCCATCCGTCGATGGGGTGTTAACAGCACATTACACCACGACAAGCTTCATTTCTAATTGCATGTGAGGTCTGGTCATTGGGGACCCAGGAGGAATGTCCAGAGCCTGTACATCTCGGGGTGGAGCAGCAGCTCGACCGATCCCGATATCCAACCGACCGAACTGGCGATGGGAGGTTAGTAGGTACCAGTTCCCAAGCAAGCTTCCTGCTATAATGGCGTCAGGGAATAAGATCTTTTGTTTTCATTTAAAATCAAACCCCAAGTTACTGGCAGCTGTTGGCCAGAATGCGGCCAGTAACCTGTCTGCCAAACCCCCGGAAGTGGTGACTTATAATAAGGAGGAAACAAGCCTGTGAACTGTGATCCCATTCCAAGCCCAGCTGGGGCAGAAGGCATGGAGGATAAACTTTCAGGTGCCAAATAATAGCGTAAATGTAATAATTTGAGAAAAAGTCTCCTAATTTGAATTGAGACAAAGTAAAATGGCCATTCGACTAGTAATTTTAGCCCAAATTTCCACACACTATGATCATAAGGCACTGGAGAGCATGGTCAGGGACCACTGAGGGTGTATCCCCCAGCCGCGCTGACCCCGAGATGACGACTTGTAGCGATGGACGGCGTGTGTCGAGTGTGTTAGTAGAGCTCAGTGGTCACAGCCGTCCGGGGCACGTCAACAGCCAACGGTCGACCCGAAGAAGCAGATTGACGTCCCGTTCGATAGTCCAGGGAGCGCACCAATGTGACTAATGGGTTCAATGGGTAGCCCCAACCCGTGCCCTGTTTGGTGTGACTATCGCTCCGAGTGCTAATTACGCCAATTAAAGGAACACGATATATCGGCAAGTCAGAGAAGGATCCAGGGATGTTTTGATACCTGTTACAGGTTTGGGTGCCCAAACTATAGAGACCCAAATGTCCCCAAATTCCATGTAGATAGTATTTATTCCAGTTGGATCTTCCATATTTTCAAGGAATTTTTCTACAATTCAACAAAATGTACTAGTAATGCAAATCATCAGCCCGCAGATGATATATAGTCTATAATATGGAGCCTTTATTTGCACAATCAAGTATCCAGTACTGAATATTTTAACATCCAAATTTATATGGGCACATACTCAAATACAGAACAGGTGTCCCCAAACAAAAATTCTCTGGATCCTTCCCCGCGAGTTTGTCCGTGTCCTAGGGGAAGCAACTCGTGTGAGCTACGGGTTCGATGGGTAGCCCCAACCCGCGTCCTGTGTGGTGTGACTATCGCTCCGAGTGCTAATTACTTTCGTTCTCTATTCTTGGGACCTCGAAACGAGGGAAGCGACGTCAAGGGGAGCTACGGGGAAGGCGATTCATGAACCTGTTCTTACCTCGATGAGCAGTCCTGTGAAAGTAATTAATGTGATTACGAACAATCACAAATACACCTGTTGTGTTATGTTACCATGCCTGTGCCAACCAAGGCAGTAACAGCTCCATTGTTGGTTAAAAAGGTTCAAATTGACATTCAGGATTTTACAATCCATCAGCGTATTTCACAAGCGTTAAAACAGTGCTTTTGTCTTCAGTTTTACACCAGACGATGATTGTCAACGTCTAAATAAAGCCGTAAAACGAAAAAATGAACTCGAAAGTAAGTCACCTAATTTCGTGATACCTTTAACCACCGTCAACGCATGTGGTAACTTTAAATTATACGTCACCTGTATGCCATAGATTTGTTATAAAGAAAACGATCAGCGTCTTTAGTCATATCCAATGGTGCCTCGAATGTTATGTCGTTAATAGGCCAGAAACTCTGATATTGTCGGCATAAACAACGGATATTGACCGATTAAAATTATGGAAGACAAAGTCCGTTAAAACGAAACGAGTCATCCATTTCCGATCTTATAATCGGAACAAAACCGCGTAATCTTTATGTGAATTGTACATAATTTTCAACTATATTAAAGCAAAGAAATAATGTTGTTTGTATAAAACAAAAACAAAACTGTTTTTGCTATACAAACTGCAACTTAGCTTCGTATTCTTGTGAGAGATTCTTTTTACACCCGTCCCTGGTGAGGAGGGAAAAAAATATGGCGAATACTTCACTACGTGTCAGAAATCATGTGATTACACGTATCATGAACATGACAGGATATGTACCATAGAATTTCGTACCGTTTTTTCAACTCGGAGAGTTAACCCCTCCTACTTGGGATAATATACCATATAGTTCAGTGGGCAAGATACCTTTGACGGAGATACGCATATTTTGGCTGGTCCCGATAGAAGGGTTAATTAATACCAGGGGTCAACCTGAAGAGCCAAATGAATTTTGGGATCAATTGGATGAACTAGAGGTCACCCGATGATCCATATTGTGTTTGGCGATGATCGGATTAGGGGTGTGGCCTGTAGGGTGTGCTGAAGTCATGCAAAAGTAAAATCCATGATGGCCCTGCAGCCATGGTTTTTAACTAAATTCAGAAAAATATGATGGCCCCTATCTAGTGGTTATCCCAAATATCCACATGAAGTTTAATGATTGGATGAGGAATGTGGCCTGTAGGATGTGCCGAAGGATATAGTCATGCAAAGAGTAAAATTCATGGCAGGTGGTGGCCATGTTTTTCATCAAAATTCAATCTCCCTTCTAGAGGTGATCCCAGACATGCTTGTAAATTTTCAAACCAATTCTCCAAAAAATGTGGGCTGCAGGTGTGTCAATGAATTTAAATGTGAAATCATTGCTGCTAGCAGCCATGTTTTTTTTTTAATACAATTTTCGGATAAAATGATGGCTCCCATCTAGAGGTAACTCTGAAGATCATATGAAGTTTGGTGACCATCGAACGAAAGATGTGGCCTGTACGGTGTGCTGAAAGAAATTGTTGATGGACTCACGGACACATGCACAATGTTATGTTATCAAGTTGATAGAGAATTATCAAAATTTAAATGCAAAACAAATGTCTAATTAATGGTTAAAGTTAATTGGTCAAAGCCATGCTTGGTGAGTAATTCCATGGGAAGTGGAAAATATAGTTCAACCATTGTGCCTCCCTTTGGTACTGATTCCAGTCTTTTTCTTATCTGGATGGATGAATTTCATGATGACATGACAATATTCCTTGACAATAGTTTGCCTCTTCAAGTTGATGTATCTTGTAGTTTGAAGGTAAAATGACAAGGCGAGATGAGGCAGGGAGCCTAATTATTTAACAAAACAAGACAGTCAATGACTGTGGGGTCGCTCACCAGACTGCAAAGACTGATAAGACTGGGACTCTGGAGACCACAACAGTCAGAACTTTCCATAATCACTTTAAAAGAAATAGCTCTAAACAGGATATGTGGCTAGAGAGGCTTCACGTATGTAGATTGGTGAAAATCCACCTTGAAATTACCAACTGTACACTACTGATCACCCCCCTCCTCCTCCAGCTCAACAAGTCCCCTCCGACCGGGCTACAGACTCCCAAGTCTTAGGTTGGAATTTCACAACGGACACCTCAAACTTTCTCAATTGTTGGAAATTTCCAATCTCACAAGTGCCTTTTTCCAAAACCATTTAGACATGTTTGAAGCCCAATTATCCATGGACCCAAAACACAATACATGTATGTCAGATTAATCAGTCAGGTGGTTCCAAGGTAGATGTTTTAATGAATTTGGTATTTCAATGAGTTTATTAGACACAAAAGTGTTAACTCCCCATAGCCCCGCCATTTCTTGACAGGTTGACCTCATTTTAACAAACCTGAATCTCAGTCACTAAAGGATCCTCCTGATTGCTCCATACTATATGTAAGCTAAATAGTCCAACCTCTCTTGAGAAGACAATTTAAGAATTACTATAGAGACATATAGTTATGTCCCTGGTCCCACCCTATTTAACCTGGTGACCCCATCTGAATAAATTTGAATCCCAGACACCAAAGAACATACCTTTCATACATATGATAAATATCAGTAAAATAGACCTGATGGTCCTTGTGAAGGAAGCATATTAAGAGGGAAACTGTCCTTCGTTTGGCCCCTATTTTACCAGGTGACCCCATTTAAAAAAAATCTGAATTGCAGTCAAGGAAGAACATTCCATGCTATATAAGCCAACTAGTTCTTGCAAACATATTTTAAGAATTACTATGTAGTGAAATAATTAAGTCTCTGGCTCTGCCCTTATTTGACTTTGTGATCCCATTTTCACAAATCTGTCACCCAAGATAATTTCATACCAAATATAAGCAAAATAGGCCATTTGATTCTTGCATAGAAACACATCATGAATTACTATGGAGAGAAAGAGTAATGTAGCTGGCCTTGCACCTACTTGCTAGCAGTATGTTTATACAAGCTGTCAGTGATATTTTATTCTAATCTAGATTAATGACCTGTGTATCTCTCAGTCTATCCACAAAGAGATATCTGCAACTTTCATAGAACAGGTATTAATGTTGGAAGCTGGAAAAGATATCCGTTGGAAGGGATGTTGGTTGGGTGCAGGCACTGCAGGGTGGGGTGGGTCTGGACCATGTGGGAGGGGGGATGGGTAATGGAATATTTCTGTAATTTCAGATGATTAAAGATTAAAGTTACATAACTCTGCAGATGTTATAATGGTGTCACTTTTTTCAAATTTTATAAAATGATAACAAAATTATTTTTTGTTTGTTAAATTGAGTGAGGTAAAAATTCTAAAAATCTGAATTAAATTATTTTTTTGTTGGAGTTTTGTCACTGGCTCTGCCCACATTTGACCAAGTGACCTCATTTGAACAAATCTGAATAACAGTCCCCCAAAGACCCTTTGTACCAAATATGAACCCATTCGGCCCAATGAAATTTGAGAAGAAGTCGTTGTAAGAATTACAGAGTTATGGCCCTGGCTTCGCAACTATTAGACCCAGTGACCTCATTTGAACAAATCTGAATGAGAGTCACCTAGGGAACATCCACACCAAATATGAACCAATTCTGTTTCACGGTTCCAGAGGAGAAGATCTTCAAAGAATTGTTGACGGACAGCTCGACGGATGGACAGACGGACGAGGAGTGATGACTTCGTCTCAGGTGAGCTAAAAACATACTCTAGGAAACATATTAATTTCGGTTGTTCAAATCAAATATTTCTCACAGAAAATACAGAAACAAAATTTGAAAAGACTTTTTAAAAGAACATTTCAGCGATGAAGGAGCCTCTGTGTCTGAGAACACAGAATTTTGATTTATTTGGCCTAAGGTGGAAGAGTATGTATGGACTCACATCATTCAGGGTGTTGACCAGATGATTCAAGCTGTCATGGCGATAGGACGGTGTGTAGTCAAAGTCTGTTGTGACCGGAATACCATTATTTATTAGAATTCCACGCAGGTCCTTTATGTTCTTTGTATGTGCATCATCATCCCTCATGTATGTCAGATACACATACTTGGTATTCCTGAGCCAATCTGAATCTGAAGAGTTAAATTTAATGTGAATTTAATGAAGAACAAAGACATCAGATCTCCAGATGTCAATTTAATAATAACTTGTAGAATGACAAAGGATTGAGATCTCCAAAGTTCTAGTCTGTGTGATAATGGATAGCAACGTTATCAGTATTTTCTACATTTTAGTAGGATAGCAGTACACACATCTATGCATGTATTTAAAAGATCAAAGTAATTTTGACTTGCTCATTATGCAATAATTGATTGTGTCAATCGTTCAGTGGGTCAACAGAAGCTTACAAAGTAATGATTAAGAAGTGTAGAGCTGTCAGCAGGGTCCGTGCTGGACCGAAATTTACTTTTGCCAAATAATTTGCCAAATGAAAATATTTTTTGCCAAATATTATCCCTGTCCCCGATAGTATCATTTTCTGCAACCTTTATTGAGTTTTATTTTCCGACATTCGCGGTTTGAATGACCTTTGATATCGATAGGAAAGCAGTATGTTAGTAATTATACACGCATCTCTATTGTGGTTTATCATACAACAATAAGCAATCACCGAACAATCAAATGGTAGAAGAGTTGCTTCATCAAAAGGGAAATTCACAAGAGGATTAGCTATGCAAACACCACCACCACACTAAATACTGGCAATCCATCCACCTGTCGATAATGTTACCTGATTAACTGCATCTTAATGGAGGTGTTATCTTTTCTGAAACCATATAAAACACCACTAATATAATTCTATTGTAACAGTTTCCTAAAATGAATGGTATTGATTGACCGATATTTTTCAACTATATTGACGAATTAAAAAGTGACTTGCCAAAACTTTTGCCAAATGAAAATATTTTTTGCCAAATGTGAATTATTTTTGCCATTGGCAAGTGGCAGCGTGAACCCAGGCTGTCAGTAAAGGACACACCATGCACAAACAACCTATCTCACAGTATGACTTAACTCCACATTCATGAGCACAATATTTAATCCTGCAACACCTGATGGGGGAATCAGCTTGTGTACGACTGATTTACCCTAAGTAGTATCTTCACAAATGAATTAAAACTGGACTTTTGACTTTTCGGTCTCTTCCACGGATATAGAAGAGTGAATATTTCATAAAAATAGTTTTCAAACAGTACAAGTCTACTTGTCGATCTGGATATATACCTTGACCGATGATGGAAAAAAATTAACTGTTATTAATTTATGACAGGGAAGTTTTTCACATGGAGATATTTGGTCCCGTTTGAACCCACTATTCGTCAAAGCTGTGTCCTTTTCATAAAAGTTATTATTTGTAATAAACATTTCCTTTCCTGTGATTTTTTTTGAGTGAGTGTCAAACTTATTATCAGTAACTAGCAACAAGAACTCCATTACTTTTTTCTTATTTGGGAAAGTTTGGGAATGGTGGCAAATATCCCCAAATTTGTTTGCGGCCACATGGGCCAAACATTCTGGGTCAAACAAAATTGGGGCAAATTTCAAAAAAGTCCGAAAATAACTTGCCACACTGCTCGGTCTGAAAAATTTCTGAAATTGTAGCAAATGACAACAGGAATGTCATGAGTGAAGTCTAACCAAAATTTGAACCAAAAAATATTGAGATCAAAATGAATCGAAAATAAGCAGACACAGTGCGAACATAAGCGGAAATCATCCAAAATAGTTCACGTCTGTCACCATTCATGCCACCGTCACATCCCATCCCAGCCACCATTCAATCCCCCTCCACCACCATCCCATCTCAGCCACCATGACATCCCCCCTCTGCCATGATCTCATCCAACCCTTTCACCCTCCCACCCTGCCACCATTCCTTCCGATCTCTGCCACAATCTCATCCCACCCTTTCCACAAACACCCCCTCCACCCATGACAACATGAAAATATCCAGCTGAAAATGTACACAACTATGTAATGAAATAAATTACTAACCTACGGAGAGTGGAATGTCCCTCCTAATCATTTCCAAATTGTTCGAGTCGGATTGTAATGTATAAGATGTTGTTATGTTCATTCCGACAGCTGTAGCCGTACAGCCTGGCATCTGGCATTCACATTCTTCCACTGTAGCAGTACAGCCTGGCATCTGGCATTCACATTCTTCCACTGTGTATTCAGGTTCAATTTGTGAATTCATTTTTATAACTTTCTGTGCATTCAAATTGTTTACTTTATGAGCAACAGGCGGAAGACTCCCCTTGATTTGATCAGTGCCTGGAAATTAGTGTTAACTAATCAATCTGAGTTCAAAGTGTATCATAATTCAAGTTGAATATTTGTCGCTGAAACATGCATTCTGATTCGCCTAAGGGCAACGTATATATACGTCACTGGCACTGAACGAGTTCATCAAGAACCTTTTATCAAATGAGTTGTGGAAAAAGCGCATTATTTCCATTCCCATCCACAGGTCACAATTCTAGGCATAACTGCTGGCCACAATAATTTGCATGTATCAGTTATCGGGCAGCATATAATGCCCAGCAATGTAGCATATCGATTTATTCAGTTGGCAACGATCTGACTGGGACAATTTTTATTGATGTACTAATGTTTTATATCACCGTTTGCAGGTAGTCACTATTTCCAGTTGAATCGATCATTTGACAGTCACCTGTGTGATAAAATAAACTTTAAGTACGATTAGTTATGAGATTGCTTGCATTGATTGATTGTTGATTATATTCGATGTCTGTAATCCAATTTCAATGCAATGCACGTAACGTATGCAATTTACTTGTCTAAACAATCCTTAATACAGCAAAATTGGAAATCATATTTTATGTATTTGTGATTCCAGTAATGTCTTATGCAAAATATTATTATATTATACTTATGAATCGAGTAACACTGTATAAGAAATAATAGAAATTACCTTTTACTTGTGAATCGGCCTGCATTGTACATGTAGCTTCCTTTTCACACATGACACACATTTGTGTTTGTTTCTTCCCTCTGTCGATTCCCATTCTGTTGTAATGGTCATGAAGCTGCTGATCCGTGTTCCTCCTATTTTCATCTGTCTCTGAGAGAGGTACCACCTGCTTGACTGATGTTTCATTAGCAATTTCCTTCACTGATGTCTCATCTGAATTCTGGAAGCCTTCATTGCTGCTATGGTCTAAGACCTCAACAGACCCATTACAGCCAGCATATTGAGTTTCTAGATGATTTCTCTCAGGGCATTGCTTTATGTTCACTTCCATACTGATCTTATTGCCTGGATTTTCCTGATTGCTGTTAGTAGCAACATTTTGTGCAAAATGCCCAGCTGGATCTAAAATGTAGAAAACATCTTTCACTTTACAACAAAGTTATCAATAGATTAGATAATCACTGATGGTTAAATTAGGCATTTTCAATGTAACAAATAAAGGTTATCACAACCATGTAGATATCAAAGAACCACATTCAAGGTGAGCTTTTTTCTCCAGGCTTCATATTTTATGTTGTGGTCAGGATGCTGCAGGATGCTGGGATATATTTCAGAAAACTAGAAGATTTTGACCAATACTGGGATTAAATTATAATAAATAACTCTTGCATAATTATAATTATAAGTTATAATCAAAAAGTTTGAAGACAAATTTACTATGATGTGCAGCATTATATAATTTGTCTCCAGAGTCCAGACTCTTAATTGAAACAAGTCATTTCTTAAAGATGGTTTATCTCTTCCTAAATACGTTTTATACAGTTCCTGGGGTATAAAATAACAGATGGGTCAAAGACACCTGTCTGGAAATTCTTCTATCAATATTATATTGATATTTTCTTATATAATGTGATAATCAAGTGGGACATGTTTTTGTTACTATTTTTAGATAGTGTTATCCCGCATGTTTTGCCCGATCTAACATGAGTCGTAAAATGTATCAGATTGATTATATATATATTATACCAGAAAATTAAAAATTAAATCAATATTAATTGATAGAAGAATTTCCAGACAGGGGTATTATTTTAAACCCAAATGAAAGTGTCAATGACACTGTGGCTCAACTGGGAAAGGGAATAATTTCTTGTGTTACAGTCAATGGAGCGCTTAGGAATGTGGAAAGTTGAAATGTCTAAGTGATACTAATCAACATGAAGAGACATATATAAAGTAAAACCCAACATGGTTGCTGGTGGCTATGTTTTCGAACGAAATTCCAAACAATTGGATAGCTTTCATCTAGTAGATCAATATCAAGATTAATATGAAGTTTGGTGATGATCGGCTGAGGGGAAATTGTGCCAAAGGATATAGTCATGCAAAGAGTAAAATCCAAGATGGTGCCACCAGACATGTTTTATGGCCGAATGACCCTAAAATGACTTGTTCCTATCTACATTAGGCCCCTGCGAATCGGATTTTTTCGACTGAATCGAATACCGAATCGAATCAGGTAAATGATATTCGATTTCGAATCGAATTCGAATCGAATCAGACACCGTGTTGAAATGTGAGGATTTCATAAACAAAACGTAAATACTTATGAGAGAATTCATCGTACACCTCGGCAGTAATACCGTGTGGAGTTGTCAACCGGAAGCCATTCATGTTATCCACGGAAACAGCCGAATATGGACGATGTAAAACAGAAATAAGTTGGGATTACTCAAAATCGGGAATCATACATCGGAACGAGTCATTTGCGCTGCATGCTGCTGGTGGTTGTATTTTGTATCTATAAATCTATTATACCACAACTTGTGTACCCGACTAAAACATTCAAGGAACAGGGAGCATCAGATTCTACTGGAGTCTGGCGATATCAATTCAAATCTCGAAAGTTGGACTCTTGGAAGCATATTTAAAAGCTCAGAGACTAGTATGCTGACGGCTACAGTACGGCCACTTAGTAATGCTGAAGGGCCAAGTTCCAACCTCACCACATATAAGCACTAGGGCATCCGAGTTAGGCACGTGGGAACTAGTTCAACTAGAGTATAGGCCTACCCGAACTAAACACGAGAGGACAAATGAAAGATTGTACTCGGCGAAAAAACGTAACTTCAAACAGGCAACGTCAACTCAGAAATCTGGTGCCATGTTTGTTGCAAATTGGTTTCTTTTTATACCATAATTTACATTTAAGTACACACTATTAACTAGAAACTATTATACTGAGTACGACGACCTCTCGCATGATCGTTTACTTTTGCGACAATTGGTCAAGTTGGTCAAACCACCGGAAGTCGGGTATATACTCTAGTTCCCACGTGCACAAACTCGGGCACCCCAACGCCAATATGTGGTGGGACCTGGTATTCAGCCTTAGTAGTAGTCTACAACAGGCGACCCCAGGCCAACGAGTTGTTGAATCGTTGAGCATCAGATCATCACCTTGTTTCTAGCATTATAGACCCCTTGTGGCAGCACAGAAGTGTTATACCGCCAACGGACAAGCCACGGAATCGTGTGCGACATTACACTGGATAAACGCCGACCGTATACGGTATATACACGACATGATTGTGCCCAACCGTCGGCGAGATATTCGATCTAGGTATTCGACAACAACGTCAACGAGATATTCGAAATCGAATCGAATCGAATAGCACGAACGATTCGAAATTTCGAATCGAATTCGAATATTCGCAGGGGCCTAATCTACATGTCAATATTAACATCCATACAAATTTCATGATGATCAGGTGAACAGTTCGGCCTGTTCGGCCCGTGCTAATGGAATGAATTTTGCCATGTTTTTTTGCCGAATGACCCCAAAATGACTCGTTTCCCATCTACATGTCAATGTCAACATCCATTACAAATTTCATAATGATCTGACAAAAGGTACGACCTGTATCCCATGCCAAAGGATTTAGTCATGCAAAAAGTTAAATCCAAGATGGCTGTTGGCGACCATGTTTTATGGCCGAATGACCCCAAAATGACTCGTTCCCATCTACATGTCAATATTAACATCCAAGACAAAATTCATGATGATCAGACAAAAATTCCAGCCTGTAGCCCATGCTGATGGATTGAATTTTGAAATCCAAGATGGCCACTGGCAGCTATCTTTTTTTGCCGAACGACGCCAAAATGACTCGTTTCCATCTAAATGTCAATGTCAAGAGCCATGACAAATTTCATAATGATCCGACCAAAGGTACGACATGTAGCCCATTCCAAAGGATTTAGTCATGCAAAGAGTAAAATCCAAGATGGCTGCCAGCGGCCATGTTTTATGGCCGATTGACCCCAAAATGACTCATTCCCATATACATGTCAATGTTAACAGCCATGACAAATTTCATGATGATCCGACCAAAGGTACAACCTGTAGCCCGTGCCAAACAATTTAGTCATGCAAAGAGTAAAATCCAAGATGGCTGCCGGCAGCCACGTTTTATGGCTGATCGACCCCAAAATTACTTGTTCCCATCAACATGTCAATATTAACATCCATGACAAATTTCATGATGATCAGATGAACAGTATAATGATCCGACCAAAGGTGCGACCTGTAGCCCGTGCTAAAGGAAATTGTTGATGAATCACGCACACAAACCCTCACACACACATACACGGACACCAAGCCATGGCAATAGCTCAAACTTTACAAAGTAAAGTTGAGCTTAAAACTATATAAAACTTGTAATAAGAAGAGATAGACCATCTTTAAATAACCACCTCAGTGTAACTTTTGGCCCATTTTCATCAACATACTTGTTTGGAACTTCTTTCCATATGGCCTGTTTACATTTCTGTTCAGATTACATTCCTTTATTCTTTCTTGAGCACCGGTACTTCGCAGCAGGTTGTTGATTACGGTTAGCTGTTTTCTGTTATTACTACTCCGGGCATTCACAACATTCTCTTCAGTAACCGTTTCATTCCTATTGATCCCAGTTATGTATTCTCGGGTGTCACCGACCCCAGGTTTGTTTGGTGTATTGCGCATTATCTCATTAGTCTGGGTGCCTGTGGTTACACCATTTTTGTGTCTGGTATCAAAATACTGACAGTTGCAACTCCCTGGGGAAGATATCGATTGGATTGGAGCAGCTTGTGTTTGGACTTGTGAATTCCGAGCTGATAGGGGATACCTTTGATGCATGCAATTCCTTTGTCCATGCAACCCATTACCAGTAGATAAATCTGTAGGCCCATAAACAATATTCACATTCGAACGCATGCTCCTGGAATGGTCCTCAGGCATAGATAATGAGCGAGCAAAGTTAGAGGGCCTCTCATAACTCAAGTCTTGACTAGGACAATTGTCTGATTGTCTCCTGGACATATTTCTTGGAAAGTGGCACGGATAGTAACTGTAGTGTTGGTAATGATCCTGAGTCATTAATTCTGAGTAATAAGATGGGGTGAGCATCTGACACTGTTGGCAAGCACAAGTTAAGCTTTCTAAATCCTGTACACCATTGCGATGATGACTATCACTGTGGAACGCTCTCTGACTGCTTGCAAACAGCCTTCGCATTTCTGAAACAAATTGAAAATGTTCATAAAAATGTGAAATATTTGCATAATTTTAAATCAGAAGTTGATTGGGCACACAGTATGGATCAAATTATTATCAGCTAAACTAAACTTGTACTATGGGTGAATTCTTCAAGTTCATTAGGGCACTAACAATCTCAAAACAATGACCTATCTCAGATGAGAGTGTGAGTGTGCATCTTCTTAAAATATAAAACTGAATGTTCTTTATATTCCAGAATCATAGATTCATTACAAATGTGATCATCAATATCTGGTTTGGTTTTACATTAATTTACGACTCTATTTTATCTTCCCACTTACTGATATCATTACAAAATTGCCCAGGCCTTAAGATTCGATGAGAATCACTGAATCGATTCTTGTAATGATTCCCGCGAAACGTTTCAATTTTCAGTGCTTTATGACTAACTTGATTCAGCATTTGATTCTCGCAAAATTAAATGTATGTTGAGCCCTGTTAAATGCCACCTCTGAAAAAACATATTTGTTCATTTTTATTCTACTGCGCTATGACAACTGATTGTACCATGCCCAAAGATAAATGTCTTGTTTTACATTGTAAGGCCTATGTCTGGCTGTCATATGAATGGTCATCGTGCCAGAGATATGAACCACAGCTGACATGCTAACCCTTGTTAGCTATTCAAGGTTAGCTATTAATCCTTTCTATACTAAATGGATTCTCCAATTCAGTTATAAAAGTATACACTGGAATGTTCCATTATTAATCTGGAGGGATGTTAAGGAAATATAAGCAAATGACAAACCGATAATACAAGATAACAATTGCAATGCCAAGCATGGCATATGCCCCCGATGCCCAGTTTAGAGAGTGGGCAATACTAAATATTTGCAAGGATGGAAAATGTTTGTTATTTTATAAATCCAAGAAGTGGATATCCATTCCCCTTAAATTAACTGGGCTAGGCCAAAAAAATATCTATCTGTGTTTCTGGTGACATGCAAGAAAAAAATAGGGGCGGGCGGGTGGCTTTTCATTTTATTTTATTTTTTCATTTTATTTTCAACTTTGCTCAAAATAAATATGAATACCCCCTCCCAGACTTCTTCTACCTGTTTGTAATGAACTATAAAATAATAAAACTAAGTACATAATATTAGAATATACATGTAGTGTAATTTATTGGGTTTTTTAAAATTAATTTGATTCAGCTGTGACTTAACTGAAGTGTGGTATAATTTCCGGTTTAACACTACACACATTGAATGTGTGCATTTTTTCGGTATCCTTTCCCGAGCTGTGCTATCACCATACAAAAGCACAACTGAATCAAAAGATCATTGCCCCAGTTACAAGCTGAAAAACAAAATTCAAATATTTCCAAGTCAAACAAGGGCTGTACCTCTGGTAAAAATTAATGGACGAAACCCACAGTATGTGGGTATCCTTTCTCCGAAGCTGTGCTATCACCATGCTAAAGGACAATGAAATGCAATAAAAAAAACACCTGCGTCACAAGGTGATATGTTCGGACAGACAGATGGACAGAGGCCTCAGCTAAATGCCCCAAACATTCTACTGGGGTCGGGGCATAATAAAAGTGCTGAAGGATGAATTCCTTTTCAGTGATGGGAAATGTTATATAATAAGTTTAACAAACAATCTACAACATGTGTACATGTACTTTGGTGAGGAATGAGTCAGGCCTACACATACCAGGAAGAGCTCTCTCTATGATGGGCATGCCATCATACTTCATTCTGCGGAAAGTGGAAATCATGTCCTCCAGAGTCCTACCACGCTTTATTCCTTCTTGTATTATGCTGTTCATGGGTGACTCACCCTCAAATCGTGTCTGAAAAAAATAAGTTTTAATGGTGTTTCAATTAGCCTTTAAAAATGTGATATGCCACGGTATCTAGATGGGCACATGCCCCTAATAATCATGTACGATCAGCGACCCTGATCCCAACCAGTGAAAGCGCAAAGTCTTTCTAGACGGCCGGGAAGCCAAGAAACTGCCATTACACAAACTCCCCAAAGTTTGCGCAAAGCCAAAATATGATGAATTATCTACCCATGAATGGTGACGTCACATATGGAGGTAACTGTAATGGAATCCATAAATCAGCATGTTGTCATAAATCATCATTTATCTGAACAGTCAGGATGAGGTTACAATGTATTACCTTCAAAGATTCGTGCATTGTCATCTGCCATGAATGTATGCTCAGTACAGTATTATAATACACATCATGTTCACGCCATGAAAACCTACATGTACCATAAGAAATTGATGAATGTGTCAATGACACTATAGTTCAACTTGGAGAGGGGAACAATTCATGTGTTACAGTCAATGGAGCAATTAGGAATGTGGAAAGTTAAATGTCTAAGTAATACTAGATGTGAATATGAAGAGTATATCTCTTCATATTCACATCTAGTATTACTTAGACATTTAACTTTAAATTAATATCCAAAGTTAAAATCCAAGATAGCCGCAAGGTGGGCATGTTTTTCCATCAAAATTCACAGAAAATAATGGCTCCCATCTAGAGGTCACCCCAACGATCCATTTAAAGTTTGGTGATGAAAGGATGATGGATGTAGTCTGTACTCTGTAGGGTGTGCCAAAGGATTTAGTCATCCAAAGAGTAAAATCAATGATGGTTGCTGGCAGCCATGTTTTTCAACAAAATTCGAGAAAAAAATGTATGCCTCCCATCTAGAGGTCACCCCGAAAATTCATTTGCAATTTAGTGATGATCGGATGAGATGTGGTCTGTAGAGCGTGCCAAAGGATTTAGTCATACAAAGAGTAAATTCCAAGATGCCACAGATGGCCATGTTGTTTCAACGAATTTCGGTCAAAACAGGAGGCTCCCATCTAGAGGTCACCCCTAAGGTCCATATGAAGTTGGTGATGATCTGATGAGGGATGTGGTCTGTAGCGTGCGCCAATGAATTTAGTCATACAAAGAGTAAATTCCAAGATGGCAGCTGGCGGCCATGTTTTTCAAACGAATTTCAGTCAAAATAGAAGGCTCTCATCTAGAGGTCACCCCCAAAGATCGATATGAAGTTTGGAGATCATCAAATGAGGGATGTGGTCTGTAGGGTGTGTCAAAAGATTCAGTCATGCAAAGACTAAAATCCAAGATGGCTGCCGGTGGCCATGTTTTTTATCGAAAATCATTTCAAATTCGATAGCTCCCATCAACAGGTAATCGCAATCGTGCCTGCAAAATTAAATGAAAGTGTCAATGACACTGTAGTTCAACTTGGAAAGGGAATAATTACATGTGTTACAGTCAATGGAGTGATTAGGAATGCGGAAAGTTGAAATGTCTAACTAATAATGAAGAGATATATATATAAAGTAAAATGATCGGATGAGAGAAGTGGACTGTAGGGTGTGCCAAAGCATTTAGTCATGTAAAGAGTAAAATCAAATGGCCAAGTGACCCCAAAATGACTCATTTCCCATCTACATGTCAATATCAACAGCCATGACAAATTTCATAATGATCCGACCAATGGTACGACCTGTAGACCATTGCCAAAGGATTTAGTCATGCAAAAAGTTAAATCCAAGACAGCTGCCAGCGGCCATGTCTAATGTCTGAATGACACCAAAATGACTTGTTCCCATCTACATGTGAATTTCAACAGCCATGACAAATTTCATGATGATCCGACCAAAGGTACGACCTATAGCCCGTGCCATAGGATTTAGTCATGCAAAGAGTAAAATCCAAGATGACTGCTGGCGTTTTATGGCCGAATGACCCCAAAATGACTTGTTCCCATCTACTAGTACATGTCAATATTAACATCCATGACAAATTTATTGATGATCAGACAACGGTACGGCCTGTAGCCCGTGCTAATGGATTGCAATTTGAAATCCAAGATGGCCGTCAGTAGCCATGTTTTTTTGGCCGAATGACCGCAAAATGACTCGTTCCCACTTTATGTCAATGTTATCATCCATGACCAATTTCATAATGATCCGACCAAAGGTACATCCTCTAGCCCATGCCAAAGGATTTTAGTCATGTAAAGAGTAAAATCCAAGATGGTGGCTGGCGGCCATGTTTTATGGCTGAATGACCCCAAAATGACTCGTTCCCATCTACATGTCAATGTCAACAACCATGACAAATTTCATGATCATCCGACCAGATACAACCTCTAGCCCATGCCAAAGGATTTTCTAATGCAAAGAGTAAAATCCAAGATGGCTGCTGGCGGCCATGTTTTATGGCCGATTGACCCCAAAATGACTTGTTCCCATCTACATGTCAATATTAACATCCATGACAAATTTCATGATGATCAGACAAACAGTACGGCCTATAGCCCGTGCTAATGGATTGAATTTTTAAATCCAAGATGTCTGCTGGGGGCCATGTTTTTTGTCGAATGGCCTCAAAATGACTCGTTCCCATCTACATGTCAATGTCAACAGCTATGAAAAATTCATAACGATCCAAACAAAGGTACGACTTGTATCCCGTGCCAAAGGATTTAGTCATGCAAAGAGTAAAATCCAAGATGGCTGGCAGTGGCCATGTTTTTTGGCCGAATTACCCCAAAACATCTACATGTCAATGTTACATCCATGACACATTTCATGATGATCAGACAATCAGTACCGCCTGTAGCCCATACCAAAGGATTGCATTTTGAAATCCAAAATGGTTGCCACGGTATGTGTTTTGGCCGAACCCAATATGACTCGTTCCCATCTACATGTCAATGTCAACAGCCATGACAAATTTCATAATGATCCAACCAAAGGTACGACCTGTAGCCCATGCTAATGGAAATTGTTGACAGACATCTCCACACATGCTCACACACGGACGATGAATACCAAGTAAGGTTGAGCTAAAAATTATCTGGCCATAAATACGGGCTCTAGGCTGTGCCGATGGACTCAAATTTGAAATCCAAGATTATTTGGAAATATTTTATCGCACCCATCTATAGGTCACCCTGCATATGAAGTTTGGTGAAGATCGGAAGAGGGATGTGGCCTGTAAGGCCAAAGGAACCTGTTGACGCATGGACGGACGTCCGGATGCATGCATCCACACATGGATGCCAACCCATGGCAATAGCTTAAAGTTGAGCTGAAAAACAACTGTTGAAAATGCAATGCTATTCTCGTTGCGTATATACCGGTAGGAGTTACGCGGTAAATGCCAGTGACCCAGGGTGTATCCTGGTGTATCCTGGTGGGATGTAGTGAGGTGTGAAGATTACACAATAGCGCCTTGCTCATCCTCTCCACACAAGCTTCAGTTGTTGTGTGGGCCACTGTGAATCACTCTCCCAAAAACATCCCCACAGTGTTGGGTGTTTTCCTTATGGCACATGCTTTACGTACTGTACACATGGTTGATGTTCATTCAAGTTATTGTGCTAACAGACATAATATTGCTATAAATAGAAACAAGTGCCATATTCTGGTTAGAAAGTTGGGGCAGGCCCATTTTAAGTGTGCAGCTGTCGCACGTGACAATAAACTCACACACCAAAACATTGTCAGAATCCATCAATAAATGGCTATGTTATATAGGTTTTGAGCCACTTGCCAACCGCCAAAAAACTCGACTAAAAAGTCCGTTTATATATACTAGTATATCAGATCTATGGAGGCATGGATTCATGAGTGTTCATTGCTTAAAATGTGCTCGATTCAGTGAGCGGGAACAAATTCTCATTTCTTATCGAAATGGACATGTGTGATAACAGAAAACAAAGATTAATCCACCCAAAACACCCATGCATATACTTATTTGTAGTAATTTATGAAATATAAGTTCTGTTGCCACTTGTTAAGTTAAGTTAAGCAGGTTTAGCTTATACTGGTATACCAATTATCTTAATCGCTGACAGATAGATAATGGCATCATGATGCTGGTAAGGGCTACATGTAAGTCTCTCACCTCAACTTGATATGGTGGGATTTCCAAGAACTGCTCACCAAAAGACACATAATCTAATCCAAGTCGAGACTTTTGGTTCAAAGCTGCCAGTTCATCGAGAGCACTCTTTGGGATAAATTCCAGGGGAGGATACTGCATCATTTGAGGTTGGCATCTGGGTGTTTGTGACATCTGCTCCATCAAGTCTCACAATATCACCGTGACAATGATGTGATTGCCGTCATATCATGAGTTAAATCTAGTATCAACAGATGCAGTCCATCTTAAAGCTGGAATGAGAAAGAAGTTATTTTTTTATCGTTACAAAGAATAGTTCGGTCACAGCAATTTTATTAGTTGATTTTGGAACATGAGGGGAAAAAATCTCTAGATGGAAGAGGGAAACATTATTTTATAAATCCAGACAGGTCTTGACATACCAATTGGCGATTATTCCACACAATCCTGGTGAATGCAAATCTCTTTCACTTGAAATCATTTTTTGCAAATAAAAATACATAAATCCTAATACATAAGGCCAAATACAAAATAATATTTGAGTCTCAGACACTGCCGCATAAGAGTAAATGGCCTGCATTGGACCTTTTATTTAGGTTTTTAGAATTATGATAACAAAAAGTTAAAAAATAAATTAATTAAAAATATATATATAGTTTCTCAAATTATTTTGGTATGTTTTACCAACATGTCCATAATAGGTATGAGCATTAATTGCAACATACATGAACTGTTAACACATCTCTGTTAAATTGACTATCATGTATACATATAGTGACATAGAAAATTAAGTACGGTAGATGACTCCTCTCAAGTGTCTAATAATAGTGTCAGCACAATTATTAATTTTGGAGAAAATTCACAACGATCACTATCATTTGGAATTGAGACAAAGAGTGAAATTACCATCACTATTATTATTTCAGCCTAAATCCCCACCATTTGATAGTCTGGTGTATTAAACAAATTAATTGTAACTTCAGAACAATTGAAAGGCACTGGAGGAAATTTAGGATGACATGTTATAATGGAGAGGTGTCGATTTATAGACAGCAATGACAATCGTGAATAGTCAGGGGCATTAGATCATTATTGGTAATCCCTATGGCAAATAATGGCATACAGGTATACAAGTAGCACAATGTAATTTTAATATCAGATTAAAAGAGTGTATATGCAACACAAAGTTCACTCTACATTTTCTGATTATTACTAGACAAAGGAAGCTATCATGATCCATGCTAACTATGTGCACAAAAATAAAAATAAAATTATTATATTCCTCCCTCCCTCATTGATTCAGAAAAAAATAATTGTCAAGGTCTCAAATATTTTTTTTTTTTTTTTTTTGCCATAATACATGTACCTCAGTTATTCTCATTTTCCCATGATATTATGACTTCTCTGTCAAGGTAGGGGTTATGATAGATTCTCCCACCCAGTTATAAAAGTACTGTGTATATTAGTCCAAGTCTTCTCGTACTAAAACCGGCTAAGATATTGGGATGGAGGTGCCGGTCTTTAGTCCGAGTTCCAGGCCCATGCATTCTTATGACACGACTTAAGCGTTAGTGACCCGCTCAAATAAATCCACAATTATATGAAATAAAATATCACAATTGCGACAATAAACGGATATTTTCCGCAGAAGACATGCTATTTTATCTGAAACCCACATCAGTTGTGAATTTAAAACGGTAATTTAATGCGAAAAGAGACATTTACCTCAATGTTTACAATTTTTTAAAAGTATGCGAACTCGGTTGACCTCGCGAACTGTGTTCGGCATTTTCCGTTGAAAATATTCCGTAGATTTTGGACAACAACGCAAATTACGATGAATTCTCCATTGTAATCGTAATTATGTGTGTCAATAAATAAAATAATAAATAGATTAATTAAACATTGGAGATATAAATGTAATACACTAAATAAATGAACCTTAAGTTTGAAAAGTCCCACTAAAACGGAAGAACTATATTTCGAAACTATGTGATTCGGTTCTCCGATTATTTTATCAACACAGGTGTCAAAATGCACATCACACGCATGGCAACTTGGCAAGTCAGACACAAGAGTTCTAATTTGCTCCAATTTTGACAAGTTGCTTGCGAAAATTGTCAACAAAACTACCGTTCTGATCCTCCATTATGTCATTAAGTTTTTAGTGTGGGAATTGTTCTGAAAGCACATAGAAAACTGGACTTTCGGGCGATCGGTTTTCGCCATTTTTGTTCGGAAAACCCGCGCTATATATAGAAACGGAAAGTAGAATTCCCAGAACAAACAGCGGATTATGCCGAACTTATTCGGACCACTTCGGCTTTCGGTTAAAACGTAAACAAACAGATAAACAAATCGATGTTTGTGTCAATCAACCGGAATATTCTATGTGTAATTTAACATTAAAGTTAGATTATTATACACCATTATGACCATAAGATGTAAGCCTTTCCGATGTATATAGCATCATGTATTGATTTGCTAGGTAAATCGAGTAAAATACACCACAAATTCCCGCCACAGATCGTGGGCGTAAGTCGTGTCATAGGATTGGTATACAAGCGGTCTTGGACTAAAGACCGGCACCTCCATCCCAATATCTTAGCTGGTTTTAGTACGAGAAGACTTGGACTATGTGTATATCAGCATGGTCTATTATTCATTTGAAGGGTGTTCAGGGTAAATGAGCAGATGACAGACAGACAAAACGATAACATTCTTAAATTTGGTGGGTAATGTTCAGATAGTAGTTCAACAAATGACCTATGGCCATTTGTTGAACTTATTAAATGAACATTTCTTGAGAGAACTACTAGTCAAGGATTATTTAGTATATAAACAGTTATTACATTGTAAGTGCTTGGATGGAGTGACCAAACCACAAGTAGTACCGGTACATGTATCATCAGACCTCAAAATTAGCTACATGGCAAAAAGATGTAGAATCAAATACATTTATTCAATTTCATTCAATTCTACAACAATTCCGTATAAGAAAATGCCAAATTCAAGGGCTGGTATCATGCAAGGAGAGATGGGCCGATCGTCACCAAACTTTATATGGAACTTTTGGTTCCATATAAAGCTTGGTGGTGATTGGACCATTACTAGTACTAGTAGTCATTTATGTAAAGAGTAAAATCCAATATGGCTGCTGGCAGCCATGTTTTTCATTGAAAATAGTTCAAATTTGGTAGCTCCCATCTACAGGTGATCTTACACATGCAGGTACATTTTCAAATGTAATATCATGCCATGGTTCACCCAGACCTGTTTATCATTGCAGGTCTGGGTGAACCACCAATCAATTTATAATAGCCTGATCGGGCTAAAATAGACCAATCGGTTTTTCACAGCCAGCGTTTTTCACGTTTAGCGACAAGTGACTCGTCGCCATCGATGTCGCCATTTTGTTTCTAAGCATCGTGTGATGGGAACCAGTGTTCTAAAAAAGTGCATGTGTTCCGACCTACTATTTGTTGCAGAACACCGGTCTTTCCAACTGCAAATTGAACAAGTATAGATGGCGACAAGTCACTAGGCACTAACTGTGAAAATGTTTCAAACTCCGTTAATTTGGTGTCCGGAATGAATTTATCGCTGCAGAGTTGCCATGCACAAATAGTTTGGTAATGGTATTTCGACATGGCACTATATATATATAGTCTCTTTTGAGTCCATGCTATAGTATGTAACCAGGCACATGATTTAGGTTTTGGAAATGGATTGACTAAAACACCCAATTGCCATACCTTGTGTTAGCCGAAAGCGCTCAACATTGAGCATATGTGTACCTGTTGATTCGGCATTGAATAAATCAGCACTCGGACACCGCCATTTTTGTGACAAACGTGCGCATTTGACGTTGATGTGACAAATGAGTGAAATGACGTCATGCAAGCAATGCATATATCTACTACTTTAATAGCAGTTTGGCTAAAGTACATATACTATGTATTTACTGAGAATATTCAATATGCCATTGATTAATGGCATTTAATATAGTTTATACAGTATAAAACATTTACAATGTACAATACTAAGGCTCGTACTATTAGTCAGGGATCTGGTGACAAGGCAAAAGTGACATTCATGGAAAATGGGGTGCGTTACTTTTAGGTTGTGAACAGGGGGGGGGGGGGGGGGTCAGGAAAAAAATAACGGATACGAGGTGGAAATTTTGTGTTTTTCAGTTTTGGGGACCCACCACCCCGGGAGTGTAAGTTTTTTCCACCCAGGTCTGGGACATCCACCCGGGACTGTAAGTTTTTTTCCACCCAGGTCTGGGACACCCACCCCCAAAATTGATGAAAATCTTGTAAATTCTACTAAATAATGTGTTGTTGGCAGGGTAAGGGTCTCTCCTTGTGTCTGCACCGGAACTGAGAGAACGCTGATCAAGAACACCCACAACAAATAAACAAACAAAGCACATGGCTGAAAAATATGCCAACAAAAACCAGTGACAAAACCTTTAAAAACCCAAATATTTATGGTCATAAAGGTAAAATACCCACTTTAACAGGATAGTTGTGTCCCTTTAATATTAGCAATACCTTACTCATATTTAAAATTGCGCAGTACTATTTTTCGCACACACATCGGTGTGCGAATTTAAAACTGAGCGAAAAATAGTACGACTCCTGAGTTTATACCAAACCACAGGAAAACAAGAAGGTCATAAATGTTGATGAGTTACATATACACATTACGGAAGGTTGGACCAAATGCATTAGGCTTGTAGGACGATATTTTACATGCAGGCAACCAACATCAAAACCCTAACTGATATGTATGCCATACTTATATACCGGTAGCAACATATCATGATTACATCATTAAATTTTGAAAAGAAAAACACATTGCAAACGAAAGATGCACAAAAGCACGTCCCCTATTTACAACAATGGCGTTACACGTACACCGTGACCAAACAGTCTGAGTTAGTTATGTCAACACATCCAACAGCCAAGTTTTGATTTTGTTTTTCTGATGTAAGTTTTCAATACGCGGTTGTGATTTTACTTCTTTCGAGTTCATTTCAATTATGTTTATAACTATTTCAATATCATCAAGACTATTTGGAACGACACCGGTCTTCACAACACATTGATGATGCAGTTATGCTAAATTATAGATGATGTAAATCCACTGTGATGGTGTTTAATATGCACACGTATCTTCATAACTATTAAGATCTAAGTATTTTACGAAAATATGATTGTCAGTTTTGAATTCGCGCAGCTAGGTGCGCGAATTCAAAGTGCGCGAATTCAAAACTGAGCGAAAAATAGTACTGCGCGAATTTAAATACGAGTAAGGTAGGTTAAAATATGTGCATGTGTAAAGTAAAAACACCATCAATTTGATTAAATAAACACAGTTCCAGTCCTCTCCATGTGGGAAATCACTGGTGACCAATGAGGCGCTCCCCTTATAATCATTCTAGGCGAGTGGCGAGTAGCTCTCCTACAAAATGTCGAGGCGAGTAGTAGTATCCCAGCAGGAGATGCCATAGGCATCTCCCGAAGGCCTGAGAGGGTGCAAGTACGGGAGGGGGTCAGGGGGTCTTCCCTGGAAAATTTTGAAAATTAGATGCTCTGAGATTGAATCTGGAGCCTTTTAATGCTCCAATCACTGTTCAAAAAACGGTTTTGTGTCAATAAGTGACAAAAATGCAATGCCATATTGCTAATACTAGTACACAAGTAAGTAAGTTGGTATATTTGAAATAAAGTTATCTGATATATTACGCACATTTGAAGCATGTGTATTCTGAGTTATCGACAGTATTTTATTGAACCACGTGGTCTCTCTGTTTGTTGTGCAGAAATTGTATTGCCGATGTGAATCAGAATCAGTTCGATTCTGAATTAATTCCTTGATCTATTTTAGTAAATAGCGCATATAATAAAAAGAAAACCTTCGTGTTTTGAGTGAATACCGGAATTACCTCATTCGTGGTCACAGTGAGATACTGGAATCATCACTCGTGGCCACTCGTGATGATTCCAGTATCTCACTGTGACCACGAATGAGATACTTCCAGCATTCACTCAAAACACGCAGGTATTCTCTATGTATAATAAGTTAAAAAAGCCAAGATAAACTATGAGAAAAGATGAGAATGGATTTTTTTTCATTGCAATTTGTTTCCTCGACCAAAACCAGACCCACCCCATGGTTTCAACTGTTAAAGGGAGAAATTGTGGACAAAAAATTAAAATATAGAGCCCCCCTCACTTGTATAAGGCTATAGCATGCACTACTATATGAATCTGATTGTTTCAATTCATTTTGAAGCTGTAATTTGTCTTAGAAATTATTTTGGAAAAAAATTGCATGACATCAGAAAAAATCTGCATTCCGGGCTCGGGGACACCCACCCACCCGGTCCTTGTATCCTGTAATTTTGTTCTGACCCCTGAATAACAACAATGAGATGAGCGGTAAATTCAAAGACTGTGTATATGAACAGGGTTGATTTTAAGTTGTTTTGATGACAGTTTTTAATCAAACAATTATACTATTTGTCTGGTCTTAGGTTGTGGTGTTAGAAAAGACATTTTTGCCACCTAACAGAGTTTTATTCAAGTTTAAGTTTATTGCAGGGGAAGAAAACAAATATTGCCATTTTAATTTAAATGGATTATAATTTATAGTCAAATGAAATGAAATATGTCCTGTCTCTCCTCCAGATCACAGATGAATGCAAAATATTCTGCAAAAGATACATACACATTAATTTCTACATCACAATATGGGAACACTTGAATTTAGATATTCAAACACTACCATGCATTCAACCATTGAACTCGCCATAACTTAAGTTTATATACCTAGCAGTATATAGTAACTTGTAGTTGTAGGCCTACTTGTAGATCGTAAATAAATAAAATTAATATTGTCGAGAAAAACACTTAAACAGCCCGGCGCTATTCAGCCTATTGCATTGCCGTAGTGGTTAGAGTCATATTTAAATTGAAATGTCCTTGTATTTGTAAAACAACAACGGAAACAGAGTCATTGTTACGATAAAAGGATATCAAATTGACAAATTCGGTTGCGTCAATACAATTTGACAGTTCGCGAAAATAAATCAATAGCATTAAGCACCTGTTGCCAAGGACGCTCAATCTCAGTACGCTCAGTGACGTCAATTTTCACATGTAACTGTCAAGCAAACTCATGACGCGCAATCTTGTGCGTACATTGTCATTGCGCGCCAAAATGACGTCACTGAAAGATGTGGTCTCGAGTTCCCTGACTATTAGGCAAACCCACAATACTAAATAGTAATAGCCTAATACTATGGGAGGCCCTTTTCACATTTATTATTTATTTACGCTTAAGCGAAAATATTTGCGCTTAAGCGTAAATCATTTGCGCTTAAGCTCAAATAGATCATATTTGCGCTTAAGCGCAAATAAAAATTAATATTCATTGATTCCCCCCTGAATTAATTTTAAATGGCACAGGCCTAAACACATCACTCAAGTCTATATTAGTATATAGGCCCACCATATGAGGGAAGCATTCCCCCAGTAACCCCTAGATCCCTTTTATGACATGGAAATGGTATAGATCTGTGCAGGATATGTCTCATTTATAAAATATACTTGATCTCTGTGCAGGGAAGAATCCAGAGATAATTTGGGGACACCTGTTACCAGAGAGATCAAGAGAGTGGCTAAAATGCAAGCTTGGCGCCAAGCTTGGCAGTTTTTAAGGCAGGTGACTAAAAGACAAGCTTGGCGTTTTCAAATTTTTAAAAAGCCTTTTAAACGCTGTTTTCGGGTGAATTATGCGGGAATAGCACCAGTTAATTACTTATATGGCCCATTTTCGTAAATTAATCGACAATAGTGGCAGTAATGTCCCCGATTGGTTGGTTAATAGGGGGCATGGTCACAAAATCAAAACATCGTCTTTTTACGCAGATTTCTTGTCGGTTTTTGGTCGATTTCTCTTTTTAAACATCAGTTGGACTAAGTTTTTTATTCGAAACATGTTGAATGGTTATCATTTATCACTCTCATAGTCGAGCTTGGCGATTTTGAACATTATATGCGAAGAATTTTTGACTTTTAGATGACCGACCACCGAACCGCCAAGCTCGAATAAAAAATCTAAATATTAAGCTGAATTTTCGCCGATTTCTCGTTTCTAAAACACGTTTCATCTAGTTTTTATGTAAAAACGTGTAAAATGATTATCATTCTTCACAAATATAATCGGGCTTGGCGGTTTTGAACATTATATACAAAGAATTTTTTACTTTTAGATGACCGACCACCGTACCGCCAAGCTCGAATAAAAAATCAAAATATTAAGCTGAATTTTCGCCGATTTCTCGTTTCTAAAACACGTTCCATCTAGTTTTTATGTAAAAACGTGTAAAATGATTATCATTCTTCACAAATATAATCGGGCTTGGCGGTTTTGAACATTATATACAAAGAATTTTTGACTTTTAGATGACCGACCCGCCGAACCGCCAAGCTCGAATAAAAAATCTAAATATTAAGCTGAATTTTCGCCGATTTCTCGTTTCCAAAACACGTTTCAGCTAGTTGTTATGTAAAAACGTGTAAAATGATTATCATTCTTCACAAATATAATCGAGCTTGGCGGTTTTGAACATTATATACGAAGAATTTTTGACTTTTAGATGACCGACCACCGAACCGCCAAGCTCGAATTTTAAATCAAAATATAAAGCTGAATTTCGGCCGATTTCTCGTTTCTAAAACACGTTCCAGCTAGTTTTCATGTAAAAACATGTAAAATGATTATCGTTCTTCACATATATACTCGAGCTTGGCGGTTTTTAACATTGTGTACTTAGAATTTTCGACTTTTATATGACCGCTCACCGAACCGCCAAGCCAATGCAAAATGATACCCAGACCAAACCGAGGCAAAATGATACCCACCAAATATTGTCAACGTGTACCCATTAATGATCGTCCATGCAACTAATCAAACTTGTTCAATTATGTTATATTCTTGTTTCGATGTAGCATTGTGATTTAAATGGCACGTATATATAAGATAAGTTAGTCGTGTGTGGAACGGTCACAATGATAATATACATGAAATCCAGAGGGCAAACTGTAATATAATTTAATTCTCCATCCACATTAAATTATTAGTATTATTATTTGTTTCGGGGGGGGGGGGGGGGGGGGGGGGTTGACACAGGAGTATTGAGGGCCTGAGACGTCATTTTTCCAACATAACATAATATGCACGTGTACAGGTGATACAAAATTAATATGCAAAATAGAAGAGATAATGTATGGAAATGAGAACCAGACAACAAGCGCTAGTTTGCACCAAATTCATACGTACGTTTTTCGTCAATGATACGATGCATCAAAGTAATTGGTTATCAGTCTTAACTTGATAGGCTACGTCCCTGTAAGTAGGGAAAGGACCATGCATGCCCATGTGTCAAAAAATAAATACATTCATGACATGTCCAGATTGGTCATCTAGTTCCTACTTAGCATGTAATAACAAATAATTGGACTTACGTCCAAATTAATTCTCCAATTGGACTAAAGTCAAAATAATTGGCATATGAGCAAAATCAGACCTGCTTAATATCTGTTGGGAGAGTTTCTTATACAGTTGAATTGCACTTACGTGCAAATGAGTTGTACTTAAGTCCAAAATACCACATAATTGTGAATTCGGCGAGGAACTGGCGTCCAAATAGATTAAAATATCAGTATTTACACTTAAGTGTAATTCATTTGCACTTAAGTACAATTCCTCGCCGAATTCACATTATGTGGTATTTGGACTTAAATCAAATTATTTGGGTTCAGGCCCCTATCTAGCATGTAATACCAATTAATTGGACGTTTAAAATCCAAATAATTTGTGAAAACGGGTTGCCATATATATACGAAAGGTATATATCTCATATATATTTTGAAGAGCTCTGTCTGTCTGTCTGTATGTCCTTTATAGAATCGAAAACGGCTGGCTCGATTGAGTTCAAACTTCATATCTAAGGGTAAAATCCCACGGACGCCGTCGACGTCGCGTTTTTGGAGAAGCTCAGACCACCCGTTCTCCACTCTCAGTCACAAAAAAAACGGCACTGCGGTGGTTAATCAAGTGATAATTTAATGAGCGTTTGTTTTTGACGCATCGATATAAAGAGCGTTTGTTTACCATTCAACGTTATTAGCATCTGCAGAGAGATATACGGGAACTCAGAAACGGGTGGAGCTATCGACTTGAAATTTGGTTACCAGATCTCGGAAACGGGTGGAGCTATTTTTGAATAGCCCGTGTCATTTCAAGGTCAAACGTCCGAATATCACGGGATTTCGATGAAACTTGGTATGTGCGGGTACTTTTGGTCGGGAAGTGGCATAGGTGTATTAATTTGCCCGTGCGACGTGACCTTGACATCGAGTCATTTCAAGGTCAAACGCCCGAATATCACGGGATTTCGATGAAAATCAGTGTCAAGGGATACTTTCGTATGGGGAGTCTCATAAGCCTATTCATTGCCCGTGCGACGTGACCTTGACCTTGAAATCGGGTCAATTCAAAGGTCAAATCGCGAATTTTGATGGGATTTCCACGAAATTTGATACGTATGGTTACTTTTGTCCACTGACGGGTCAAATCGTGACCCGGCCCGACCTGCCTTGACCTTCCAAATTATCAATTCGAGGTCAAATCGGGTAAAACCGGATGGATTTCGACGGGTACTTTTGTCGGGTACTTTTGCCCGGGCAGTGTTTTGGACGGGTCAAATCCTGACCCTACTTGACATTGACCTTCAAAATGGACAATTCAAGGTCAAATCGCGCAATTCGCCGAAAAGCAGAGGGGGAAACAGCCCGGACGAAGTCGGGTCCACCTTCTAGTCTATTATATAATTTGGAAGATATGTGTGTGTGTGATCGTGATGAACTCGAAAACGGCCAAGCCGAGTTCGTTGAAACTTGGTATGTGGGCTACTTTCGGCCGGGAAGTGGCATAGGCCTATTAATTTGCCCATGCGACGTGACCTTGACCTTGAAATCGGGTCATTTCAAGGTCAAATGCCCGAATATCACGGGATTTCGATGAAACTTGGTATGTGAGGATACTTTCGGTACTGATCGATACCCCTCCCTCACTTATCGGGGAAGTGGCATGTCGCCAAAGAGGAAAAGACTTCATATAATCCATCGGGCTTGTTGTCTGGTCCTCATTTCCATACTTTATCTCTTCTATTTTGCATATTAATTGTGTATCACCTGTACACGTGCATATTATGTTATGTTGGAAATAAAAATATGTTTACACTAAAAAGAAAGAAAAAATGACGTCTCAGGCCCTCAATACTCCTGGGTCAAACCCCCCCCCCCCCCCAAACAAATAATAATACTAATAATTTAATGTGGATGGAGAATTAAATTATATTACAGTTTGCCCTCTGGATTTCATGTATATTATCATTGTGACCGTCCCACACACGACTAACTTATCATATATATACGTGCCATTTAAATCACAATGCTACATCGAAACAAGAATATAACATAATTGAACAAGTTTGATTAGTTGCATGGACGATCATTAATGGGTACACGTTGACAATATTTGGTGGGTATCATTTTGCCTCGGTTTGGTCTGGGTATCATTTTGCATTGGCTTGGCGGTTCGGTGAGCGGTCATATAAAAGTCGAAAATTCTAAGTACACAATGTTAAAAACCGCCAAGCTCGAGTATATATGTGAAGAACGATAATCATTTTACATATGTTTACATGAAAAATAGCTGGGACATGTTTTAGAAACGAGAAATCTCAGGAAATTCAGCTTCATATTTGGATTTAAAATTCGAGCTTGGCGGTTCGGTGGTCGGTCATCAAATGTCAAAAATTCTTAATATAAAATATTCAAAACCGCCAAGCTCGAGTATATTTGTGACGAATGATAATCATTTTACATGTTTTTACATAAAAACTAGCTGGAACGTGTTTTAGAAACGAGAAATCGACGGAAATTCAGCTTCATATTTTGATTTTTAATTCGTGCTTGGCGGTTCGGTGGTCGGTCACCTAAAAGTCGAAAATTCTCAATACACAATGTTCAAAACCGCCAAGCTCGACTATGAGAGTGATAAATGATAATCATTAAACGTGTTTTCAGATGCAAACTATGTGTAAATGGTGTTTAAGAAGAGAAATCGGCCAAAAATCCACAAGAAATCGGCGTAAAAAAGCGAGGTTTTCATTCGGTTAACACACCCCCT
The DNA here is from genome assembly GCA_032622095.1 of Siphonodentalium dalli. Lineage (NCBI taxonomy): Eukaryota > Metazoa > Mollusca > Scaphopoda > Gadilida > Siphonodentaliidae > Siphonodentalium > Siphonodentalium dalli. The sequence continues at coordinate 60,506,074 of CP136067.1, forward strand.
ATTAACCAGCCATCGGTCATCAAAATGTCCAAAATTGTTAATATAAAATATTAAATACCGCCAAGCTCGATTATATTTGTGAAGAATGATAATCATTTTACATGTTTTTACATGAAAACTAGCTGGAACGTGTTTTAGAAACGAGAAATCGACGAAATTCAGCTTTATATTTTGATTTAAAATTCGAGCTTGGCGGTTCGGTGGTCGGTCATCTAAAAGTCAAAAATTCTTCGTATATAATGTTCAAAACCGCCAAGCTCGAGTATATTTGTGAAGAATGATAATCATTTTACACGCTTTTACATAAAAACTAGCTGAAACGTGTTTTAGAAACGAGAAATCGGCGAAAATTCAGCTTAATATTTTGATTTTTTATTCGAGCTTGGCGGTTCGGTGGTCGGTCATCTAAAAGTCAAAAATTCTTCGCATATAATGTTCAAAACCGCCAAGCTCGACTATGAGAGTGATAAATGATAACCATTCAACATGTTTCGAATAAAAAACTTAGTCCAACTGATGTTTAAAAAGAGAAATCGACCAAAAACCGACAAGAAATCTGCGTAAAAAGACGATGTTTTGATTTTGTGACCACGCCCCCTATTAACCAACCAATCGGGGACATTACTGCCACTATTGTCGATTAATTTACGAAAATGGGCCATATAAGTAATTAACTGGTGCTATTCCCGCATAATTCACCCGAAAACAGCGTTTAAAAGGCTTTTTAAAAATTTGAAAACGCCAAGCTTGTCTTTTAGTCACCTGCCTTAAAAACTGCCAAGCTTGCATTTTAGCCACTCTCCTGTTACCAGCAGAGAATATGTGCCGGTATCCCAATATAACTTTGAAATATGGCTTCTATAGACTATACCGAACCAACACAGATACAGATGCATATATTATATTATTTCTGATTTTAAAATTCAACATGCAAGTGAAGGTTGTAACTTGTATTGCAACTGCAGATTTTTTATTTACATCGCATATTGTTGAATTGCCTTGAAAATTCATGTTAACTCAATACTGTCCACTAGGAATTTGGGGTCATTTGGGCTTCTCAAGTTTGGGCGCCCATACTGTAACAGGTATCGAAACAGCTCTGGAAATTTCCCTGTCTCTGTGAGTGTGATGGAGACACACATTCATGCCAAATTGCCAATCATGACATGGGGACAGGGATGCTGATAATATGAAAATAGGGGTTTTTCCCCCTATTTCAAGTCAATAAGTACACCATATGAAGGAAGTAAGCCCGAGGAATTTTAGCCCGATCAGTGGTTCACCCTAACCTGTTTAAGTGTTTAATTTAATTATTGCGCAATTTACCTGGTGAAAATTAAATTGAAAATTGAACTTGAATTGATATTTAATGATGTCGATAATGATAATATTGTTGTAATGCGTGCGACTTATTGACAGGAATGTTGACTGTCTCCGTTTAATTACTACGCGTGATTAATATGGACGTACAGATGAGGGGCAAACATTGATCAGCTGTTGATTGTGATCGTTGCAACTTTCGATTTAACTGGTTCTTTTTTTATGACAGTTCTGCTTCCATTCTGAACTCCTCGACTCTTGACCTTTAGGCATGGTGCTTCCGGGGTACAGACATTACGTACCCTCGAATGTTCGTGCCCTACCAACTGGTACATCCATTCTGGCATGACACTACATTCTGGCCTACCTTCATTGATAAATCATTCCTCACAATGATAAAATTGCAAGACAATTCAACTAACAAATGCCATCTAGTGTGGGAATCTACTTATAGCATCCCTATATCCAAAGAATTGATGTCTCCTTCCCGGAACACTCGTATATTTTTGAACAGATTTTTATATCGGAGTGTCTAAAGAACGGTATACCGCTCTTTATCACTGAGAGCTAAAGAACGGTATACCACTCTTTAGCGATGAGGGCTAAAGAGCGGTACGGATTATAACGTTATACGTTGGCGCAATGCGCAAAATATCTTGGCAACACACGTGCCGCTCATCCAACATGGACCGCTCTTTAGCACCGAGGGCTATTTAAAGGGCAGTATATACCGTTCTTTAGCACCAAACACTAAAGAGCGGTATACCGTTCATTAGCGTATCAGGCCCATATCTAGCTAAAGCGCGGTATACCGCTCTTTAGCGTTTGCCACTAAATAGCAGTATACCGTTCTTTAGCATCAAATGCTAAAGAGCGGTAGACCGTTAATTAGCGTATCAGGCCCATATAGCTAAAGCGCAGTATACCGCTCTTTAGCGTTTGGTACTAAAGAGCGGTATACCGTTCTTTAGCCACGGCCTTTTTATATATGGTGTAGGCCTACTCAATTGACTTAAAGGTACTCAATCCGTAAAGATGGTCCCCATCTCAACAGATTCCAACAACAACAATCCGATCAGAGGGTCCTATATTACTATTTCTTTGGCTTTGGGTCGAGGAACCCATCAAACAAAGCTCAGAGTTATTAGATATTGATTTTTGAAATTTGTTATTAACTCGAGATGAGTATAATAACTGCCGTAATCTGCTCTGGATGTGTACTCCAAATCTATTAAAACAGACAAGGATGGATAACTCTAAAATCAAGTGGTAATTTTAACGCAATTTTGACTGAGTTCTGGGCCAGATAGTATTCCCGAAAATGAAAAATAATAGATTTCTAAAATCGATATCTAACAAATCTGAGCTTTGATGGGTGACTTCATCGACTCGAATCAAATATTTTTGACCCCCGAAGCCATTGAAATAGTAATTGAGAGGAGTTTTATCGGATTGAGTACCTTTAAATCAGGGGAAAAATCCTATTTTCATATATCCCAAAAAATGGTGTCTCAGTCCTCGAGCTTTGGTGTCTCAGTCCTCGAGCTCTAGTATTTTTATTAAACCAGTAGGCCCTATCTCTTGCACAGTATGGGAGGCCAAATTAACTTTTAATAATTATTTGCGCTTAGGCCTTAAGCCTTAAGAGTAATTATTTGTGCTCTTGAAAGCTCAATTATTTTTACCTTAGAAACGGGTTGTTGGTAGGGGTTAAACTGTCATTTTACTAAAATATATGTGCAAAAAGGGGATACTACAGGGGGGGGGGGGGTCGGAAAACAAATTCAGGCACGTATGGCATTTTTTCCCTTTCGATCATTTTTTGTACCCACCCACCCCCACCGCCAAATTTTTTTCCGTTTTCGGCAGTTTTTTTCCGACCATTTTTTGACACCCACCCCCCCCTTTTAACACTAAAACAGAGATTTGCGGGGGGGAAATTCACTGTAAACAGCTGTATATGAATTTATGTGCATACTATTTATCATGGATGTTAAAGGTACTCAACCCGATAAAACTCCTCTCAATTACTATTTCAATGGCTTCGGGGGTCAAAAATATTTGATTCGAGTCGAGGAAGTCACCCATCAAAGCTCAGATTTGTTAGATATCGATTTTAGAAATCTATTATTTTTCATTATCGGGAATACTACCTGGCCCAGAACTCAGTCAAAATTGAGTTAAAATTACCACTTGATTTTAGAGTTATCCATCCTTGTCTGTTTGAATAGATTTGGAGAACACATCCAGAGCAGATTACGGCAGTTAGTAGTACTGATCTCGAGTTTATAACAAATTTTAAAAATCAATATCTAATAACTCTGAGCTTTGTTTGATGGGTTCCTCGACTCGAATCAAATATTTTTTACCCCCAAAGCCAAAGAAATAGTAATATAGGACCCTCCGATCGGATTGTTGTTGTTGGAATCTGTTGAGATGGGGACCCTCTTTACGGGTTGAGTACCTTTAACATGGACATGTAAATAGGAATGAGTCATTTTGAGGTCATTCGGCCAAAAAAACATGGCTGCCCCCGTAATTGAGGCAGATTGTGATATGGGAAATGTGACAAAAATAACATTTCCACACATGCCTCACTATTAACCTAGAATGACCCTTGAGCGGCTTGAAAATTATATTTTGGTTCATTTGACCTTATTTGGCAAAATATGAAAATATGCGTTGACTGCGCATGCGCGCATCATTGATCCCCAGTCACACAATATCTGGTGTTTAAAGGTACTCAACCCGTAAAGAGGGTCCCCATCTCAACAGATTCCAACAACAACAATCCGATCAGAGGGTCCTATATTACTATTTCTTTGGCTTTGGGGGTAAAAAATATTTGATTCGAGTCGAGGAACCCATCAAACAAAGCTCAGAGTTATTAGATATTGATTTTTGAAAATTCTTATGTTCTCGAGATGAGTACTTATAACTGCCGTCAATTTGGTAACATGCTCGAGATTTTACGCCAAAATTCTATTCAAACAGACAAGGATGGATAACTCTATAATCAAGTGGTAATAATTGACTACGTACTGGGCCAGTAAGAATTCCCGATAATGATAAATAATAGATTTCTAAAATCGATATCTAACAAATCTGAGCTTTGATGGGTGACTTCCTCGACTCGAATCAAATTTTTTTGACCCCCGAAGCCATTGAAATAGTAATTGAGAGGAGTTTTATCGGGTTGAGTACCTTTAAGAGATTGTATAGTGAGGGCAATGACCATTCCAAAATATATTCATGGGATAGTAATATATAATGAAATACAGAAGAAGCAACAACATTCGCCGATGACATGCTTATGGTGCAAATACCCATTATCGGCATCCATGGCCGCTTTTTCGTGGAATTCATGTTAAGCTCAAATAATCTCGATCACATGTCCCGAATGCCCAAGGTTTAATGATGCCGTAAATGATGATATGTATAATTTTATAGCAAATATTGTTAAAAACAAAAGTCAAAGATAAAAATATTTACAAAAGCTAGAGGAAATTTATACTACCAGCATCAATTATCGAAACCAATGCCATTGAAGATGCATAGGCCTAATCGGAATTAATGCTCCCAAATTACTATTTCTTTGTCTTCGGAGGGGGTGCATGGCAGCATGGGGGTAAAAAAAAATTGATTCGAGTCGATGAACCCACCCATCTTACTTATTTCTTCTTTACGCAGGGGGGGGGGGGGTTCCGGGCACGTATTCCGGGGTGGGGGGTAGTCGATGGGACCAACAAACAATTTTTTTCCGCAACTCAACTTTTGTTTTTGGCCGATTGACCCCAAAATGACTCGTTCCCATCTATATGTCAATATTAAAGGTACCGATACTCAATCCGATCAGACGGTGGGGGGGGGGGGGGTGGGGCATAGGCCTACCATCAAGATACAACAACAACAACAACAACAATATTTCTTCAAAATACGCTATACGTTATCAGAATCGATTTATTGCAACAAAATAATGCTAACCATGCACTGTCAACTATGGTATCAATTTTCCCAAAACTTGTTATTTATCAACATTTTGTTCAACAAAATATGGCCGTATTATCACGAAATTTGACCGTAGGCCTATTACCACTTGATTTTAGAGTTATCCATCTTCATCCGCAACTTTGTCCGAGACCCTCCGTTTGACTACGTGTTTCTGGGCCACATATTATTACAATCTCGAGAAATAACAATCTTTAAAAATCGATCTTTGATATTCCGAGCTTCATGATGGGTGGGTTCCTAGACTCGAATCAAATATTTGTTACCCCCGAAGCCAAAGGAATAGTAATTTATGAACGTCTGATCGGATTTAACATAAATGACAAATTTCATGATGATCAGACAAACAGTATAGCCTGTATGTAGCCCATTGGATACATTGGATTGAATTTTGAAATCCAAGATGGCCGCTGGCAGCCATCATTCATGAGCCATGTTTTTTTGGCCAAATGACCCCAAAATGAATTGTTCCTATTTACATATCAATGTTAAATAAAGTCAAAACAAGTCAGTAATGTGTAATTAATAAAGAGACAGAGTATAAGCCGTAAAGTAAGCGGCAGTTAATTTACAACTTGATTAACGTGTACTATCGGTACTAGTATTCAATCGGTACCAGATTAGAAATCAGTTTTTTGATAAGGTGAAGGTTAACACCCTTCCATATATAAAGGTCAAGGTCGTTGATACTGTAGTCATGTAGTATGTAGACATAACGTTCAGAACAGGGAAGTACCTGTCAAGATTGAAGATGGCGACGGAAATAATTCAGCTCTTCGATGAAGAGATTCCAGAGGGTCGCCGGCAGCTCCAAGATAATTTTACAAACTTGGAAAAGGTGGCCGAGTATTGCGAGAATAATTATCTTCAGGTAAGCTATACTAGGCTATAGCCTATACTATACATATTAATTTTATTACCGTACTTAAAAGTTTAAAGTAATTTTTTTAAATTTAAAATTAGGCATAAAAACAAGAAATTATCAGATCTGGGAAATGTGAAATTTCAGCTACAATACCCAATTGGCCGAATAGCTGTATTCTGCTATCCTAGATGAATTCAGCTAATTCAGCTATATAGTTAGGTCAACAATAATAATAGACAACATGACCGCTTTCGCAGATTGCTGCTTTCGTAAGGATACGCACGCATGTACTACGTTCATGACTGAAGTCTGAACTACTACTAGTACTAGTAGTAGTACTACTAGTACTACTACTAGTACTAGTACTACTGGAAGCAGCAATCTGCGAAAGCGGTCATGTTGACCTATAGACTAGTATAGTACTATATAGTTTACTGTTTAGATGAAGGTATAATATATAGGGAGGAGCGGATAGCTCAGTTGGTTTGTGGGCCGACCTCTGAGCTACACCTTCGACACGGTCGAGGGTTAAAATCCGACAAAATATCGGTCGGACTTTGTGTCGCCATCTGCATTCCCAGTACCAAGGGCATCACAAATCAATCATCGATGCCACGATCAGTGATCTGAGAAAGTTTCCAGAAACCAAAGAGTCTCAGACAAAATGTGAAAAAATGCGTACTGGACTAACTTCGTACCTCTGCTCCTCTCGTAATGTCATGACCAGGGATGACACTACACTTGGCACACCGTCGGATCGGGAGCCGACGCTAATGGCTGTCCTGTGTGCAACAATGTGCGCACGTTAAAGATCCCTACCGTGGCGAAGAAGTCACGGGTTCGGCAAAAAGACTGTCTGGAAAAATTATGGATCTACTCGATCCCGTCCTGTAAAAGCCAGCCTTGGTCACTAGGACGTAACAACTACAGACGTGGTAATATGGCTATGGCCATCCACGTCTGACCGCTCTGGCGCTTCAGCTTAGACGAGTAGCTAAAATACACATATTTTTAAGAATCAAATAACATAGTCATTAATGTTAACAATATTGCAATATATATTAGCTCTGACACCTACCAGAACGTGTGTATAATTCCGTAATAATTTAATCCAAAAATCCAGTCGGAAAACATGTTGACAAAACGTGGTTAAATGGCCGAAGCAGGAGGAGCTAATATATTACATGACTACGTGCAGTTCGTGCATGGCAAACATGATTCTGCAACTCGCATTACTGTACCAGGATGTTAACAGTACGCATGTGTAACAAATTGGAGTTGGTAATTTGTAAAAACTACACGCATGCGCAGATTGTAGTTCCCCTCAACTTGAATTGTATCAGGGCAACCTGAATTGTACACTCAATTTGAACGCGTGTGATTACCTTGCCGTGCGCACGGGGAACTCACAGGGGGATTCGTGAAATTACTGGTCACATGCAATGGTCGACGAACACACGACATGTCAGTGTTTACGTTCTGTTATTTGTCGGATTTTAAGGATAAATGACACGTAGGTGAGTGGATGGTTTCAAACTTGTATTTGTATTTAGTTGATAAATACATGTGCGTTGGTCCTAATTGTTACTTTTATAGGAATCATAGCTGCCTATGTTGTTTACAGCACGCCATGGATCTTTGATGGCGTAAGCCATGACACAAAGATCAAATGGATCTAAAATCAGCTAGGATATCATAGCTGAATACAGAGCTCTACTGTTGCTGATTTTTCACATTTCCCAGACCCGATTATGGTATTACTATTGAAACCAGTGATGAGCCGATGATCAGAAACGACAATCGGAACCGGCCGATTATGGCCCATCGGATGACAATTGGAATCATGACAACATCGGCATTACCGATTAACTAATTTATAATAATCAGGTGCTTGTTTTTCTTCAATAAACTGTTAAATATAACAATGTTTTGTTGAATAAACGACCAGTAAACATGTGGAAAGTGTTACCAAACACACACTTGATATGTACACAGCCATGTCCTCTTCAGAATACCATTGCCCCGGGTCTATATTTGAACAATATTTTACAGCGGGGATCGCCAGGGAAGCGCTTGACACTTTATGTTCGAGCGAGGATGAGGATTGAGCATAATATAACATGTGAATTAGTTGTCAGGACGCAGGAATTCATTCACGAGTCTACCCATACCTACCGGGTACCTTTATACTTACCCAAACATATAATTATGTATACTGGTGTATTATTGCCGTTGGTGCTTCCAAATCTAAGTAGTATATAACACATTCTGATATAAATATTACAATATAAATCAGAATCGGCTGATTGTGATCTCAAATAATCGGCGCAAGGCTCTTTTTAATAAATTGCTCATTAGTAAGGCCTAAAAAAAAAAGACGTTTGTTTCCGCTAACCCGACCGACCCTATTTTAAACCCCCGACCCTGAACTTTTTATTGCCATCGCCAAAAAAATAAAAATTGGACAAAATTATTTTTTTTATTTAAATATTTTTTATTTATTTTTTAATTTAGGTCCCAATTCATATCATAACAAGATGCAAAACATTTATATATTTATATGTATTGACATAAGAAATTTAAGTTTACAAAAAGATTTAAGTTTAACAGTTGGAATCATACTGTAAATTATGTTTGGCTTTATCTAGCTTTCATCTGTGAAAACTTAAAATAGTTTGAGTTCAGGTTTGTTATCATTCAGCCTTTAGACTTCAGTATTTCAATAAAATACAGTACCGTACAGGAACATTAACAATTTGATCTAATCAACCTGGTTATCAGGTTGGATCTCATAATACCAAATGAAACATTAACATAGAGATATAGTACTATAAATAGTAATTACTAACTTAATAGACATTGTTTCTGTACTGCATGTAGTATATTATGGATGTGTCTCACTTGAATGTTATAAAATAGCTTATTATATGAATTAGAGTGATAATGGTAAGTCTCATTTCATGCAGGATAAGCATAATCCATTGAACCAAAAGATATCTGACAAAAACTTATAAGCATTTCCAATCCATACATATATAAAAATTTCCAAAGTTATGCTTGAGAAACTTGATCAAATTGACCTCTCTGTAAAATTCAAAATACTGACTCAAAGAGCCCTAGAATAGCTCTAAATGCAATGGATTTTCAAAACATTTCCAGGGGGAGAACCCCCACCATCAGCAGGGGGTCCCTCCCTCCCAAACCTTCCTCCGATCAGGCCTTCAGGTTATGTTTTCGGCATATCATTGCCCAAAAACAGGTGTCTCCAAAAAATACCTAGATCCTTCACACTGAATGCGGAGGAGAAGGTGGTGTTGTGAAGCCATCATTAAGAGATCGGTACAAGACGGTCAGTCGGTCACTCCAATATGTGAACAGTGCAGTGGTGCTGGACTGACTCCAGTTGTCGCCAGACCATATGGGAAATATTAGGATTTTCAAAGACTATATTAGTATATAGACTAGTATATATGTAAATATTAAAGCATATTTAAGATTGAATTGGAGTTTCTAGTTCCTCTGTCATCTGGGTTAACTTGATTGGGGCTAAGAAGTGTATAGTTTTGGTTATTGACAAGTACATGTATTATACAGTTATTTTTAAAGATACCGAAAAAAAGAAGTTAAGCCTACCTACCTACCCTAATTGTTTTCAGCTCGTTAGCGGAAACAAACGACTTTTTTTTTAGGCCTAATTGAAATCCATGTAAAATTACTAAAAAAGGATGACCTGCACTAATGCCACTATCCGGAACTCTATGTGATGACTTACCGGTATATGAATGTCAAGATTTAAATAACCATAAGTATTACATAAATATATGATTTATCGACTGGCCCATCCCCCCACCCTTGGGTTGGAAATTCTAACTGCAGCTCAAATAAGTGAAAGGTTCGCATCCTCCCACAATTTGGGTTGGAAATTTGATTACAACTGCATGGAGCTGCATTATAGTGTATAAGTAATTTGGTTTCCACCACCTGGTATTGGCATTGGGAAACCTATTCTGCCATTTCTGGATGATCAATTTTATGAGATACTAGCTATTGTGCCCGACTTAGTCCGGGCTATTTAGGGATTTCTTTGTGATCACCTCTATCGAGTTAATCCAAGATCCATTTGTATAATGCCTTATTTCGACCTGTATGCTTTGTTGACCTGTTCACCTAAAACCAACAACAAATGTAAATGAAATACACGTTTCACAATTGCATACGTGACAATAAACAGGTTTATTTCGTAGAAAACATATTTGTTCTGAATGCCACAACAGTTGTCAATTGAAAGCAGTAATTTAATGTGAAAAATATTTTTAATCACAATGTTTACATAATTTTGAAACATAAGAAACTCCTTATGAAGTGAACTCAGCTTATTCAGTCATTCGTTTGTTTACATTAGAAAGCATGATCGCTAATTGAAAACAAAATAGCATGCTATAAATAAACCTTTATGTTAAAACAAGCATAGAATATGTCATTCAATTAGAAGTAATCATGCGTTCTATCATTCTTTGTTTACGTTTTGAAAAAGACCCGACTTCATGCAAAGTCTATTCAGCAACATTTGGATTCACGGACAACAATTTCCATTCAGTGACAGTTCGAACACACCCAACTCATGAACACGTGCTTGAGTCAAAATCAGGTACATGCTACCAGCAGGATGGGTACATGACTACATGTGGTGTAAATATGGCCGGCCAGTGAATATGATGCATATGAGTTCCAGTGATGGGCACACACATGACATTTTTACAAGTTCAGACTATATAACACCAGGAAACGTGTGAGATAGTGCAGATAAGAGGCAGTCTCTGTATATAGGACTATATAACGCGAACCGTTATATAAGGGCACTTGGTGATGTCATGGTCACGTGGTCTTTTCATAGGTCACGTGTGTATCTCGTGTGACCACTCACGCATACGCTCATGGTTATCACCAAGGTCACGTGACCTATTCAAATATGGGTATATATGGCACATTTTGTACGGGTATGGGTCCTCTCTGAAAGATGACAACTAACGTGAGAGATAAATGTTGAGACTGACCAATTTCTTTCAATTTTCTGCTTCGATGGCACCCATGTATACCCATATTACATACTCATGAATGGGCGTCAAACACAGCCCTATGCTACTTATATACACCCATAATGCTGCTTGTATACATTTATTGTATGCTTGGCAGTGGGGAATCCGTCTTTGGTGCTGAGTGGCAGTGAAAGAGTGAAAAGGTTTTTAAATGGTAAGCGACTAAGCAGTATTATTACTTGTAATTAAACATTTCTTACACTGGACATCTCTCGTTGTACGATATATTTTTAAAAACTTATTTTCCATTTTAAAATACAAATTTGGGACAATCACATACGGTATGTGCCCGGTAGTGGTAGACAGATACTCAATTAAAATTGGACGTAGAATATCACAATGCCCTGGTTATGTGATTGTTGGTGCAAAATGTGTCAAACAGTTCCACTTTTGTAGACTGGAGACAAGAAGAAGGCATTGGAAGAAACCCGTAATTTCACAACTCACTCACTGGCTAGTGTGGCTTACCAGATAAACAGCCTGGCGACAAACTTTCTCAAGCTGCTCGATCTCCAACAAAACCAGCTTGCTGAGATGGAATCAAGTGTCAATCATCTGTCACAGGTAATGCTAATATCATGAACTATTCACAGTCTCCTCTAAGTTATGAGAACAGGGACTCACCAACGAGAGTACCTTGAGTGTCTTTGCAACCAGAAAATCAAATCTCCCTCACCAAAATTGCTAACAATAAATGGTCATGGTCAATTCCGGAAATTGAAGCAATATCCTTCCTTGAACAATACAAGGTGATTTAAGTGGCCCGATTTTATAAGTCTGCATAGCCCTTCCATGACTGGAGCTTCTTGAAAATTTGCGAAACACCCTGTGCCAATGCATTCTCTTATGTAATGGCAAGCATTAGTGACTGATTGATTGTACTCAGTACTACTCACATGGAGGAGCATCCGCTGTGGTCTGGGATTCATGTAATGACTGACTGATGTTACTCCCGTATGGAGCCTCACATATATAAGATAATACAGTGGCCTAACAATATATATATCGACCTTGTAAGCCAGTGCATTCTCTTATACATGTATATGCGAGGCTCCCCATGGGAGACTCGCATACACAAGAGAATACACTGGCACAGGATCTTTAATGCTGCACCAGCACAGTTCCCATCATGAAAGGGTAATGACTCATTGCAATGTACGTTGACAATTAATGCATGAGAAAAAAAGTTTACTTAAAATTATCCCAAAAAACTTTTTAGGAGTAGATAAAAAATATTGGCCTAACTATGAAATCTAGATATTAAATAACTAATGTACACTTTTCAGTATATCTAACATATATACATTTATGAAGCACTGACTAAACCAGCATGTAGCATTTCACAACTTGCTGAATATTACAACTACACTACATTAAAGATGAAACAGGCTAAATTTGCTCATCTCGGTAGTCCTTTTTTCTAACGAAAAATCGCTGCAAATCGCTGACATTCATTTTTCTGAAATAATTTTCTGCGAGGATTATCAGCCACCTGAATGTTTATTAGGTGTTATTATTATAGCTATCGATCCCCGTGAATTGGCGGAAATCGTTATATGCCATGCAGCCCTCATAATTGGCTACGGCAATCAGCAATGCCGAAGCCATTTGCCGAAGCAAATGGGCCCCACATCAATGGTTGCCGTAATGGATTGCCGAAGCTGAAAAATCTGAATTATGAGGGCTGGCCATGAATCACCAGAAAATCCTGCGAGTCACCAAGTAGTTTACGCATGAATTTTATGACTATGTGATGTTAATTAGAATAAACTTGTAACCTGTAATGCCAGTGGACTTTAGAATGCTCCGAATCTTAAGAAATTTTTATATGCCTAAACTTTTGGTTTATAGCCAATTATAGGTCGAATACAGACACATACCGGTAATTATATTACAAAAAGCTTGTGTGTAGATATTGATAGGAGGCAACCTTCGGGGATAAGCAAAATAATAAATGATTAAAACAGAGAAGAAATTTCTCTCCTCTCCTGTATAAACCTTATTACTGATTATCGCCCTCCCCCAACCTCCTAAAAAACACATCTTTTTTGGCGGACATGGGATCGGTGACCTTTTATTATATCAGCTATTTAGGTTGACGTAATTCCTTGGTGTTATAACATATTATATTCGGTATTAATTGGGGCCGCTACTGATGCATAACAATACACACTCTGTGTTATGCAGAGTTTATCAACAAATTATAATTAAATACAATTAGACATGATCTCCCACCATATCTTATGGATTAACATTCTGTTACAGCTTAACATGTAAGGTTAGAAGTTTTCATTGCCGAGGAATGTATTTTTCTTCGGAACATGTTGATTACCGCATTTGTCTAAGCCCAAAGACATAGGCTGCAATCAATACAATCCAGTTCCTCTTTCGACGTCCATTTCAGCAACTAACTGATAAGCTACATTCTTTGATATAGATACCAACACTTAACTAGTAATCAACAGAAAACTGACTCCACTTCCGGTTACAATATGTCGAACCAGGCATCAAAATCGCAACCGAATTGCATCGATTTCAGTCTGTGAAAGAGAGTTATTCAGATGAATACTTAATTGTTTTATTGAATGCTACATGTATTTCTTTAGGTAGTGCAAATTCATAAAGAGAAAGTTGCCAGAAGAGAAATTGGTGTCCTCACTACTAATCGAACAGCATTTCGACTTCCTGGCGTTAGAAATGGTATTATTTTCCCAGAGCAAGGAGAGAGGCCAGTAAAGTACACTCGCAAATCTATTGACTACACATCTCTGGATGATATTGGACATGGAGTTAAGGTACATGGTATTTAGGTTTAATGTATTTGTAGAACATTTAATGAAATCATAAAAAAGTTCTAGGAATTGCAGATAGTGTTCATGCTGCCACTTGTGAAATGCAACAAACATTCTCATTTGGATAAAGAATTGGCATGTGATTTCACGATCCCCAAGAAATTAGAAACTATTTATAAGGAAATTGGACAATTGGTCACCAAACCATCTGTCACATCAGCCTCACATAAATTTGGTAGCAGCAGCTGATGTAGGTTAGGTTAGTTAACATCTCTATTTATATTAGATTAACTTGATTGCAATGGGACATATTGTCTAATGGCAATGTTTACACATTTCAAGTCTCCATATGTTTATGTAGCCTTTCTATAATTATATTGCTTATTATCAAAATATTGTTTTATGATAATCCACCAGAGAGAAAGGAAATTGTTAAGAATAAGTTGCTATGAGGATCGCTTCATTGTCCCTTGATGTCATTGCATAGCCTGTAGATGTTTGACAATTGTGAGAAACAGCAAACTCATTTCATTTGTCTGACATCTGTTTGATCTAATTAATGTAGGTGTAGATGTTTGAAACAACCATGAAATCTTCGAAATAGACATTGTCAACACATTCTAAAACAAATTGCTAAATAATATATTCACCTAAAAAAACATTTTGTTGAATCTATTATCTGTACATTTCCCACCAATCAATATTAACCCACAGCATTTTTGTCTATCTTTCATCTGCTTAACCTTTTCATGACTGGAGCTTTCTGAAATTTTACGAAAACCCTGTGCCAATGCATTCTATTATATATGCGAGTTGCTAGGCTGCCTCACATATATATAAGAGAATGCACTGGCCTAACAATATTTACCATGACCTTGTAAGCCAGTGCATTCTCTTATATATGCGAGGCTCCTTATGGGAGACTTGCATATATGAGAGAATGCACTGGCACAGGGTCTTTAATGCTGCACCAGTGCAGCTCCCATTATGAAAGGGTTAACAGCCCACTTTATATACAACAATTTCCATATTATATTCCATTTGAAAGAGGAAGCTCCAAAATATTGTATTATCAACTTATCCAGTCGAATAAACTGTGAACATGTTTTTGTCAAGGTACCGACGTGTGTTCTTTACTTAATTTTGATCAGGTCTGTACTGCCAATTTATTATTCCCAATGGAAGGGGAATAACTCTATCTCTTAGTTGTGAATTAGGATGCATTCTGGTGTAAATAACAGGGGAAGTCTTAGGGTGAATCTTTTCCGTATTCTGGTAGAATATATATATATATTTCTGTTTCCTCTTCCAATTGGTATATAATATGGAATATGCTGTGTATAATGTGATCTGGGCATTCAAAATTAAGTGGGCCTTTATATTATCTGAGTGACTCCAATTTAATTCTAATACATTCTAATATATAATCTTATAATTGATGGGAGAGGAGAATCCATTTAGTAAAGAAAGGATTAATTTGAAATTTTAGATACCACAACCACAGCTTGCACAGAAACAACCACAGAGGACAAACTCCATCAGCAGTAGTGGTAGTGGAAATGCCCCGACAACTAGACCACCAACACCGCCGAATGGTTCATTGGCAAGCCTCACAAGTGGTGGAACACTGACTAGAAATACTGGATCTCACTACAGATCGCAGGCTCCACCAGTGGCCCCACCTTCCGTTCCTGGAGGCGGCCATTATGGTCCGGGGACTGGGGGACCCTTCCCAGGGATGATGCCGGGCATGCAAGGTCGACAGAGTGGTACATATATGTCATCACAGCAGATGATGGGTCAAGTCAGTCTTCCACCAAATGTTGGAGTGGCCCGTCCAATATCTGGGATGAGAGGGGTTCCTGATCTGCAATCAGAGAGTGTTATGACAAGACCTGGAAGTGGGAGACCCTCTATTGGTAAGTGTACATTATATTACTTCAACTTGAATGATGATAAAATACTCGGAAATAAACACAATGTTCGGAAATTTTTTTAATCTAGTGTTTAACCCTTTCTATACTAAATACTCATTGACAAGTACTTCCCTTTAATAGGTCGTTTATTGAACTTATTATCTGAACATTTCCCATCAATTAATAAAAATCATTCTGCACTTGTATTATATGTATCTTCTTGTCTGTTTGTTGTCTGCTTTTATTTCCTGAACATCCCTCCAAATGAATAATAAAACATTCCAACTGATTCAAATGTATATTATTATGCCCCCGACACCTGTAGGAGGTTCTGGGCATATAGCCGAGGGCTCCATCCATCCGTCCAGCCATTTGTCCGTCGGGGTGTCCCATCCGTCAGTCCGAACATATCACCTTGTAGCTTGGGTGTCCTTTATCAGATTTTGTTGTTGTTGGCATGTTGATAGCACAGGTTGGGGGAAAGGATACCCACATACAATGGGTTTCGTCCATTCATTTTTAGCAGAGTTACAGCCCTTGTTTGACTTGGAAATGTCAGTCCGAACATATTACATTGTAACTGCATGTTAATTATCAGATCTTGTTATCCTTTGGCATGGTGATAGCACAGGTTTGTGGAAAGAATATACACATACTATGGGTTTCAACCATTCATTTCATCCATAATTCCGGCCCTTGTTGTGAATTTTGTGTATGAAAGAACATTTCAGCTTTAACTTGGTCAAGGATCTTCTGATTCAATTGTTCTTTGGTATGGTGATAGCACGGGTTGGGGCAAAGGATACCAGCATACTACAGGTTTCCTCCATTAATTTTTACCAGAGTTACAGCCCTTGTTTGACATGTACATTTCTGAATTTTATATCCGTATGAAAATTTCAGCTTGTAACTTGGGCATGAATCATCGGATTTGGTTCTGTTTTGATGTATTGAAAGCCCAGTTTATGGGGAAAAGATAACCACTTTTTTTTATTTAGAAAATAATAAAAAATTTCCATCCATACAAATATTTATTATTGCCCTCTCTCTGAACTGAGCATCGGGGGCATATGCCATGCTTGCCGTTGCACTTGTTATAACTGTTGGGAGAATCCATTTAGTATAAAGAGGGTTAAATTAACCTATCTCATCCCTTTCTTTACTAAATGGATTCTCCCACCAAGTTATAAAAGCACATATGGGAATGGTCTATTATTCATTTTAATGTGTGTTAAGGAAAATTGAGCAGACAACAGACAGATGAAAAGCTAATACAAGTGTCAATTAATTTGTTTTCTTTGGTTAGCAAAGTTCAGAGTATAAGTTCAACTATATTAGTATCTGAACATTTCATAAGGTCAATGAGTATTTTGTAAAGAAAGGGTTAATATCCAGATTATAATGGTATCTCAAATGTTATATGTGACAGCCTTGATAAAGAATTATACGATATTATGAATAATATGCTCACATGGTGCTAGTAGTGTGTCTGTGTTATGTGGCAAGTGAAAGTTATACAAGTTAGTTAGAAAAGCCTCGATAACTTTTGTCATTTGCAGAGACGTCACCTAGCCAGTCTAAACCAGAATAATTTTGTTACTGAGTATAACTATAACACACACTGCTTGGTTAGCACTGCACAATGTCATGATGATTTCTGTCATGTCATTTCTGATTGTCATGATTTCTGTACTTATTTAGAAGGAGTGGATGATTTTGTTGAATAAAACAAACAAATCCAAGTATATAAACAGCAGCCTAGTTTGATTGTTTCAGATGCCAACATTTATGATATTGTATACCACTAAGAAGCTTATTGCAGTGTATTCCGTATTCTAAAGTATCTGAGAAGCTAGGTTGGGGTTAGTTCATTTTGTGTTTATACCTAGTTCTTGCATGTATAATCGTACAGGATATATCTCCATCAAAGATATCTTGCCCACTAAACTATATGGTATATTCCTATTCTCAGTAGATAGGGTTAACAAACCACATTTGAAAACAGGACGAAAATTCTATATTACGATTATTCATGGTCCATGTAATCCCAATAGGTGACATATTATTCTTCACGGACCACGTGTTTCCATTTGATATTTGCCCGGAACGGGCCAGAAGCCAGGCCATGCTTCCTTTCTACTGTTGACATTTTATACATTATTCCATTTGATTATTATTGATTTTGTGAAGTTGACACAATGAACTCGTGTATTAGAGCGTTTTATCTTATCGTATCCAGCTTCTCGTGGAAAAAAGTCCTGCTTTGTTGAGCAAATATTCTTTTTCTATATTTAAAAAAGCCAACAAAAGGCTTTTGTCAATGACATTTTTTCTCTGACCAAAAAAAATAAAATTAGATGGCCATTTGGATAATGACTAATGACGCACATTGCTTTTTATGCCAATAAATCTATTGCATAATTGTGCAACTTATTCTGTTGTAAGTATGTGCCGCCACATGCTAATGTGCTGACAAAATAACGTTAGCACGAAATTTGGAGGCTTAATTCCAAAATGACTCGGCATTTCGTTACAATAATTTAATCACTGACGGTTCTCGTCTTGAATACAATTGACGAGAGCAATATTTAGCTTTTGTGAAATAATAACCAAGTGTAAATTGCACTTGCTAAACTTTATCAACTCAATAAAATATTGTGTTAATTGATAATGAAATTTCCAAAAGTAGCTGACAGAGATATAATATTTTTCTAAATAAGTAAAATGTATATCTCTTATAAGTATCTTGTCCACTAAACTCTGAGCTCCCTCCCAGTGTTCAACACCCACCCCTCTCACGAGGAATGTCCTAACAGGGGAAAAGGTAGAATGGCCTGGCTTCTGGCCCGTTCCGGGCAAATATCAAATGGAGATCATGTGGTCCATGAAGGATAATACGTCATCTATTTTCGTACCATTTTCAACTGTGGGTTGTTAGCCCTTTCTACTGAGAATAGGAATATACCATATAGTTTAGTGGGAAAGGTACTTATAGGAGCTATATATTACTTATTTAGAAAATAATTGTATCATTTTCTCATTTTTAACTGATTTTCCAAAATATCATGTCAAACAACAGGATTTACACATATCGTTGGAAATTCAAATAATGCTAGTCCAAATGTCAGTTAGCTTTTTGAATCCTAAATATTCATTAACTGGTGTGTTCATTCACACAACTTTATGAATGGATTCAACTTGGTGGGGGGGGGGGGGGGGTGATCAGCTGATCAGGGACTATTTTGTCACATGCTGTCTATACAATTTTAATGGTGGAAAGTGTGTTATAAACAGAATAATCAATTGTTTTCTAAGATTACATCACATAATTATTCACTCTAGGATTCAGCCCTACTGGTAAAATCCTTCACTCTGGTTTTACTAGTCCAAACTCCCCTTGTGAATTATGTTACATAATCATACAATACTCTCTATTTATCCCACAGAAGATCACTGACTGACCTTGTAATTGATCCTATTGAATAAATGTTAAATTATTATACCTTGTACTTGTACTTGGATATCATGGGTTACTTCTGTTTGCGAATGCTACTTGTATAAGAAAATTACCAGAAAGTTACTATATTTATCTTTTAGGTAATTCTTCTTACAGTTTATGATAAAATTTAAGTTTATCAGATTTTATAAATAATTGCAATTGATACTCATTCTTGACTCTCATACATAAAAAAAAAACACATTCCTCACCTTAATTGTAATCATTTTTACATTATATTTACTGTTTAACAGTACATTTCAGAGAGCTTGCTTAAGGAGTTAATTTTTCAAAAAATCTCAATCCAAACTATCATAAATCATTATCCTTTATAAACGATGTATGCTATAGTACTATAACAACACATGTTTACACTCACAATATAAGAGATATGTTCTAATTATGTAAATATAGTTTTTAAAGAATAAAAAAGAATAACTTTGAGGCGGTATAATAATAATATAAATATTTGCAAAAAACGCATTGCATTATCTAGCTCCGGAATCCAACTAGGGTCTATACTCTGTCTACTATTTGAAATCATGACTGTCTATGAGAAAATGCTAATTTTTCATTGCATATTTAGTTTTATGGTAGTCATTTTCCGAACTATTTTTTTGGACAAAAAATCACAAAATAAAACAATATAATGTCTGAAAAGATAAATCAGTATTGAGAGTTTATGTCTGTCAGATTATTGCAAAAGTGGTTGAATAATATTTATGTTGTTTTATGTCGTTTTGGCCCTTCATACGATAGATAGTTGGATTCCAACATGCAGAGAGTTTTTTTTTTAATTTATTGTCAAACTCAAATGACTGCCTCAAAAAAACCTTTTTCTTTCTTCAAAAACACTTTTTTTTCTCCTTTTTTTTTTTTACATAATTAGAACATATCTCTCATATTGTGAGGGTAAACATGTGTTGTAGTACTATAGCATATGTACATATGTTATAAAGGATAATAATTTTCTTCCTTCAAATTGATAGTTTGTGAAATTGGGATATTTTTTTAAATTCACAGATGGGACTCTTAACTTGATGTTCCTATTGATGCAAATTTATGCTTTCAAATAATTTTTCTTTCTGGAAGATAATGAATTGTAGTGAAATGGTTTCAACAGGTACTAGTATTCAGACATTTTATGAGTAAATTATGTCAATTTTAGAGCCATTTCTTCACAGCTCGAGGTAAGAATGTGTGCGGTCAGTTAAATATTGCCCCATTTCCAGTTATCTTTATATTGTCATATGTGATTAGATAGTACTTCTTCAACTTGTAAATATGTGTCTTATGACTGAAATCTATTCCATTTTATGTGCACTATGGGTAGTGGTTGTGATGGCCTCTACATCTTTAGCTTTATCAGTGGCTTGGACCAAATGTGTGAGAATTTTTTTTGTCTGGTTGTTCTGCATTCAAGCCTTTAGTTTGGCATTCAGTGCTCAGTTTATACATAGGTGGCAAGAGAACATCTGTTCCAGTCATATTTTCCCCATTGTTTCGCTGATTGTCTGGCCAAAGAATTGTGAAAAATATTCCCTCGGAGCATGGTATGAAGATAATTTAATTTGATCATCGCTTCTGTTTCTCAACTAGAGGTGTGACTGTCCGCAATGGGACTAAGATCCCCCCCCTGCCCCCCCCCCGTGTTTTAAAATACTAAGATGTTTCACATGTGAGTAAACATTTAGTTAAAATAATAAAATAACAGTTCCCATTGCAGGTGCGCAACCCTAACCCTAATCTTAAACCTATTGACCGAAAAATGTAGGAATAAAAGCTCGGACAAAATGATGCATGTTGCGAAAATGTTCTAAGTCGAAAAAGGGGAATAACTCCACAAAAAAAAGTCAGACTGACATCACAATTGCAGGTGCACAGGTTCCCATGGTACTAAATATCAGTGCCAAGATTAAATGAAAAATGGGGCTAACTCCACACAAAAAATTTGGACTGACCTCATAATCGCAGGTGCACAGATTCCCATGGTACTAATTATATGTGCCAAGTTTCAAAACAATTGACATGAAAATGTAGGAATAATATCTGCAGCAAGTTTCTAAAAAATCTACCGAAAAATATAGGAATAAAAGCTCGGACAAAATTAAGCATTTTGAGAAGATTTTCTAAGTAGAAAAATGGGGTTAACTCCACAAAACAAATTCGGACAGACCTCATAATCGCAGGTGCACAGGTTCCCATGGTACTAATTATCTGTGTCAAGTTTCAAAACAATTGACCAGAAAATTTGGACATTCCCCCCCCCCCCCCCCCCACCCAAACCCTGACTTAAAAAACTTGTTCTCAGAAGAAGTTAATTTCTCGCTGTTTCATGACTATATAAAGCAAAACAAGCGATAAAAACCATAAGATTATTTTGTTGTCATGTAGGTGCTGGGTGGGGGGAGATATCCTGACCTGGACATTTCCCCCCCACCCCAAACCCTGACTCAAAAAACTTGTTCTCACAAGAAGTTAATTTCTCGCTGTTTCATGACTATATAAAGCAAAACAAGCAATAAAAACCATAAGTTTATTATTTTTTTTTGTCATGTAGGTGCTGGGTGGGGGTGGGGGGGGGGGGGGGGGGGGGGGGGAGATATCCTGACCTGGACATTTCCCCCCCCCCCCCACCCCAAACCCTGACTCAAAAAACTTGTTCTCAGAAGAAGTTAATTTCTCGCTGTTTCATGACTATATAAAGCAAAACAAGCGATAAAACCATAAGATTATTTTTTTGTCATGTAGGTGCTGGGTGGGGGGGGGGGGGGGGAGATATCCTGACCTGGACATCTCCCCCCCCCACCCCAAACCCTGACTAAAAAAACTTGTTCTCAGAAGAAGTTAATTTATCGCTGTTTCATGACTATATAAAGCAAAACAAGCGATAAAACCATAAGATTATTTTTTTGTCATGTAGGTGCTGGGTGGGGGGGGGGGGGGGGGAGAGATATATTGACCTGGACATCTCCCCCCCCCCATCCCAAACCCTGACTCAAAAAACTTGTTCTCAGAAGAAGTTAATTTCTCGCTGTTTCATGACTATATAAAGCAAAACGAGCGATAAAACCATAAGATTATTTTTTTTGTCATGTACAATGTAGGTGCTGGGGGGGGGGGGGGGGTGTGGGAGATATCCTGACCTGGACATCTTCCATCCCCACCCCCAAAACCTGACTCAAAAAACTTGTTCTCAGAACAAGTTAATTTCTCGCTGTTTCATGACTATATAAAGCAAAACATTTTTCTGGTCATTTCATGAACAGACAATCAAATTCGTGAAAAAAAAAAATTTGTCACTTTTTTTTTTAAAGGCACGTGAGGCCTTAGTTGTCGAAAATATTCATATTTGTTCCAATCACTGTAAACAGAAAAACATTAAAATGCATACAGTTTCGTTCATATATACCATGACTATCGCGTAAACAGCATGTTATCATAAATACCTACTATATTTTACCTAAGCAAGAGACTGATTGTGTTACAGAAGACAGCACAATGCTACTGGCTAATCACACAAAAATAGCATAAACGCTCTTTATTTGTTCCATATCAGGAATTCACCAACAAAGAACGCTCTTTATGTTTACCATCATAATATAAACAAACACCAGAAAAGTAACTTTTTATGCTTTTGTTTACATAACAATGGTCAAACAAATGACAATAACATACTGTGTATGCGATATTTCTTATTTGTATACGGACAAAGTCTGTCTACATTTTGATGTTCTTTCTGTTTGTGGCGGTTTCTGACAGGTGGAAATATTTTTACAGGATACCCACCGCCAAGGCCAACCGTACCTTTAAATCAAAAAAAAAAATAAAAAATTTTTTAATCTCAAAAAACATTTTTCTGGCCATTTCAGAACCAAACGATATCAAATGAGTGAAATTATTTTTTAGTCGTACATTGGGGGGAAAATATCCAGGGTGGGGGGGGGGAGATATCCTGGGGGGAGATGACGTGTTACACGGGAAAAAATGTAATTTTATACTCTGGGCATTCTTCAAACCAGGCAAAATACTCTCAATGTATCAAATATGGAACTAATTATACATTTATCTACACAAATATACACTTGGTCCTGTTATATACAGTAATGCCCTAATTAATCGACTCCATAATCACAGCAGAATTATGGGTAAATTTTCAGGATTTAGTCGGAAATATGGCTTGTTGTCATTCATCGGAAAGCTCTCCCATATTTCCTACTAAATCCTGAAAAGTTACCCATAATTCTGCTGTGGTTATGGAGTCGATTAATTAGGGCATTACTGTATTTCCCATGTTAAAAGTAGTCACTGGGTTCGCGAACTGCTCTTCCCTGCATGTTTATTTTTTGGGGTCTGCACGTTTCCTAAAGTTTATCAGGAATTCCACCCTGCATGTGTATATATGGGGCTGCATGTTTATTTGGAACAATAGAGTACAATAGAGTACATGTGTATCTTAATTGCTCTGATACTTGGTTGATCACAAGGGTGTCTAGATGATGGTTGTCAAATTCATTTATTTCAGGAGAAATTTATATAAATAAATTATAGAACAAAACAAAAATAAATACATAAAACTTGGCTGCCTATCAGTTTGTGTATAGTGATGTATTGTATTTTACTTCTACATTTTGTATTCACTGCTTCATTGTTGATGCAAAGTTGAACTTACTTCACTATTTAACCCTTTCATGACGTGAGTTGTGCTGGTGCAGCATTAAAGACCCTGTGTCATTGCATTCTCTTATATATGTGAGTTGCCCACAGAGAGCCTCGCATATATAAGAGAATGCACTGGCCTACAATGTCAAGGTAAATATTGTTAGACCAATGCATTCTCTTATATATGCGAGGCTCCCTATGAGAGATTCGCATATATAAGAGAATGCATTGGCACAAGGTTTTCACAAAATTTCAGGAAGCTCCAGTCATGAAAGGGTTAAGAAACTTTTATTTTTTAATGATTAACCCTTTCTATACTAAATACTCATTGATGAGTAGTTCCTTTAGGAAATGTTCAGATAATAAGTTCAACAAACGACCTACATACATGTATATTCTTATCTGATCATTTCCTACCAATGAATATGAATCATTCTGCTATTGTATTATTTTTTTGAATGTCTGTTGTCTGCTTTTATTACCTTAACACCCCTCCAAATGAATAATGGACAGTTCCAATGTATAATTTTATAACTGAATGGGAGAATCCATTTAGTATAGAAAGGGTAAATAATCTCATCAGTTTGTATTCTGGCAGTACACCCTTACCACTTTGTCTTGCATGGTTATTTGATATACCAGTATGTGTTTACAGATAGCCTACCACCACCTCCTGATGAAGCATTTGACATTCAGCTGGAAGGTTTGCATGCTCAGCATAGTCTTTATATTCAATCGCTTCATTCTTATATTCTCTTAAAATGATTATTAACATTACCTTTCACCAGATATTAATAGTTCAATATACAGTATCAAATTTGTTTAGTTTATTTAACCATTCGTCATTAAAAAGTAAGTTCAAACAAACTCGACACTCATATGTACATAAAACGTAGCTAAAATGAGCTTTACATAGGCAACATTTACATCAAATTTTGAGTCACCATTCTAATTTTCCTGGCTTGGAGACAAATCATAATTGAACCAATATCACTCACCTGGATCAGTGACCAATCAGAAGTGCGCAACTGATCCCTTTTCATTGTCGATTTAAGGGTGGGGTGATGTCGATCAAGTACTCACTCCGTGTCAACTTTGTTGTTGTTATCAATTTGATGATGTTTGGTTCCCCTTCTAGCGAACAGATGAAATTTTACTGAGTACTATTTTATGTTTAATTCTAAATTGCATTGTTCTTAGCAGCTATTATTTGGCATATACAGTAATGCCCTAAGTAATCGACTCCTTAACCATGGCAGAATTATGGGTAACTTTTCAGGATTTAGTCAGAAATATGGCCATATTTCCGACTAAATCCTGAAAAGTTACCCATATTCAGCTGTGGTTAAGGAGTCGATTACTTAGGGCATTACTGTAGTATATATTTTATCTGTTCCATGCTCTGTTAATAGTGTATGTTATATTATGAAGGTCAAGAAGTACATAATATCACTTTAATAATTTAATCATTGAGAATAACTCTTTCCTGCTTTTTTATACGGTTGCTGCCTTGTTTAATTAGCCACATTATAGGCAGGTTTAGCCACACACTGTACATTGTAATATATGTTGCTATTGTTATAGTTGTTATATGTTATATGTATACCAGAAAATATTATCTCTAACCATAGCATCTACTGACAAGAAGACAGTATAGCTTGATGATGTCAGTGCCCCTGCAATATACAGTACAATATACTTTCATGTTAAATCTTTATTGGAAAATAACATATCCTATCCTGTCCTTATAGGGATTAATCTTGTGGAAACAGTCACCTGATTTCATGGTGCACTGTACTTACACGTTTGCGTTCATTGATAGAGTCAACTAGCTTCAATCACTTAGGTGAATTGCATTTGCATGGACATTTGAACATAATTGGGGAAGCTGTCAAAAAAACAGATGTATATTTATGTTATATTATATATTTATGTTATATCACATGCTTGTATTGCTGTTCTATATTTAAAAATCTGTATGGAATGTACATTCCATATGCATCATATTGATGTCATATGACATTCATGATGTTCACCTCAACCATGAAACTGGACTATAAAATAAAAGCATCATCACACATGACAAAACAAGCCCGGTATCTGCCTAAATAAACCTTATTTATAGCCTATATTTTTTAATGCATAGATATGCAAGACGGCTGATGTGTAATAAACAACGAATAACACGTGTGGTAATGGGTTCCATTGCGGAAGGATGGAACTCGACGCTGCTCCTTTTGTTCTATCCTTCCGCTCTAGCACTTGTGTATCAACAAACCCACCCTCACACTCATGTCATTCTGTGTATTTACTACATACTGTATATACTACGTGTCAGACCCAACATATCTAAACCAAATTACTGTGTCTCTGTAGTCACAATGGTCACATGAGTCAGGTGACTTTTGATGGCATAGCAACATAACTAACAAGTTACATGCACCTGTGGCTGAACCTGACTACTATTAATGATTAACCTGTAGACTGAGTGGTTGTCACTCACTCTAGAGAAAGTGCAGAAGTCTATATTGGATTTCCAATTCTGTTCAGATGTATTGCTTGCAAATATTGATTAAATACGCATGTAATGCCTCTACCTTTTAAATTCAGTTATTTTTATATTGGCTATCTATTGAGCAGATAATATGCAGCATTAAATAGATGTGAGTTGAGAATAACACTGTGCCAGACTTGATGTATGGTAGACCTTGAAACATACTGCTATCTCAACTTTATAAATTTTACCAATAATTAACGGCAACCTATTTATCTGCACCATCCTTCTTGGTATGATCGCATGACTTGTCATATTACATCAGTAGGCCTCAAAATATGGTGCCGGACATTTGCAGATTGAGGTCCCCAGAGGGTGAATTTAGTAACTACATCACACAGTGGGCTAGCATCATCAAATTAATCCTCTGGGGACCTCAATCTGCATGTCCTCATCTGCTATGAGAGACCTAGACTTAGATTTAAGTTCTCAGATGGTGAAGATGGTGATTGCACACATTGGGCACCTCGATTGTGCATTGATACATCTTTCAATTTGGGGATATAGAGAAACTAAACTAAAAAAGAAAAAGAAACTAAAAAATTTGTTAATTTGATAATAAAGATGCTTTCTAGAGGAGATGCGGCCTAAGCAGAATAATGTTCGCTGATGGTGAATTTAGTAATACTATAGCCAGCTGTGTGGGGTAGCTTCACTAAATTCACCCTCTTGGAACCTCATTCTGCAAATGGCCGGCACCTCAACCGTTTCGCTATTTTCTTTCAAACATCACTACTACAGTGTTACTGACAGTTACTCAGCCAGTATATAGCTATATTGTTGTGCACTGAAGCAGCATATTCTTTTTCAGGTGAGCGTCTGTTTATTATGTTATTGTTTTTTTTTTAAATTATCATTTGTTTCTGTAGAAGATCACTTTCAGATTGAAAAATCATTCCAAACATCATCTTAATCTAGTGGATAAATATCAGGGATACGTTGCACTTGAAGTTGAAAAATTTTCCTCAGTCAGAATTTATAATTTTGTAATCATAATCGATTACATTTGAAATTATGTAATCAGTAATCATAATCATGTAAATCAAATGTAATCGTAATCAATTACATGTTGACGGAAATGACTGGCATCGGTCTGCTAAATCAATAAGATGTCCAGAATTGCAAAATTATGACGAATAACAAAACATAAGTCCCGCTGCATTGAATACTTCTGAATACCATCTTCAGCAACAATCGAAATCAAGTCAAGACACAGAATATAATACTTTCAAATACTTTCAAATTGTCATGTTGCAGTAACACAGTGGGAAAATATAGTTCTAAGTTGACATGTTAATAAACGAATTGTTAGTTATATTCTCATAAATCTGTGATATTATGTGACATCTAATTTCAATAGCTTATTTATACAATTTCACAATTCCCTCAGGTTTCATATCCTTTTGCCAGGTAACAGTACTAATGTACTGTAATGCCCTAATTAATTGATTTCTTAACCACAGAAGAATTATGGGTAACTTTTCAGGATTTAGTCGGAAATATGGCTTGTTGCCATTCATCGGAAAGCTCTCAGTGAGAAATTGTATAAACAACAATATGGCTTACTGCCATTCATCGGAAAGCTCTCAGTGAGAGCTTTCCGATGAATGGCAACAAGCCATATTTCCGACTAAATCCTGAAAAGTTACCCATAATTCTTCTGTGGTTAAGAAGTCGATTAATTAGGGCATTACTGTATACTGAGTTGCCACGGGATCCACAGAGGGTTGAAGATGTTTTAAGTTCTAACTTTCAAATATTAATCTTATCAGTAGGATCATGGTATAAACTAAATACTTAACGTAGTTAGTATTTCTGAATACCAAATTTACACCACACTTGAGATTGATGATTTAATATCGCACTTGTTTTTCTCGTGGTGAAAATTTGGTATTCAGAAACACTGTGTAGTCTATATTTATCTTATACTGCTACATATACGATGAAACATGATTAAACCTAATAGGACTAAATGTCAGCTTTCACTATTATTTCCCTGTCATTTTAGATAGCTTTCACTACAGAAAATATGCAAAATTTACGATGTACACTTTTCTCAGAATGTGCATAGTTATTTTAAAATCTAGTGAATTCTGAACTATAATGGTTTGGAAGACTTTGCTTCTTGTTTGAGAACACTGACATTTGATTGAAAGAATATCACATTTCCGATGAATAGTAAATCAGGACTTATTTCTGAGAAATCACCCCAATGTTCCATAAATCCGTGACCTCATCACATGTACTGTAACTGTGTATTCATCTGTAATGGGAATTACTCATCAAAATGACCAAAATGTGGGTTGTTTTTATCTCAAAACTGACATAAATATGGCATAATTTCCCCAAAATTGATAATGTCGGTCGGTATAACATAAATACAACAAGCAGAGCCTCGCGAAAAATCATACTTCTACATGTAACTCATTGAGATAACACATCTCAAAACACACTATGTTATTATCGTATATATGTCTCTCACTGCCTTTCACTCATAAATATGTTAATCAGTGTATGGTATACAGTAAATATGCTACTGGAACTACTGTCAGTAATGCAGGCATGTTTTGAGACTATCTGAGACCTAACATTACTATCACCAAGAAAACTAAGTTTCTTCGCTGATTTCAGATCTTAACATCACTGACTAGTATATAGCAGCCTATTTTCTCTAGCAGATACTTTTCCCAAAACTAATTATTGAAAGAACTTATCCAATTTCCTCTATCACCTTTTAGTGCATAATAAATAGCATCTAAAAATATTGCTTGCCTTTCCAATGAAATCCATGTAGTACTGATTTGAATTGTATTTATTTTATTTTTATTCCAAATATAAGAGCATGTTCATTCACGATGCTTCTCATCATTGATAATTCACTATTATAATCTACGCGTTGATAACGTTGAGTGAACAATTCCATTTGTATGGAATGCGCTAGTAAGACAACAGTAGAGAGCATCACCTGTTTGCCTTCAAGAGCATTGCCAACTTTATAAATTCTTCAAGGCGACAATGTTTGATTTCTTTAGCATGCTTTTGGTGTATGTTAAGGTCCCGTAAATATACTGTGGTATTTATTTATTTAACACCTTCTCATCTTCCGTGTCTCAGGATTTTATCATCAGGTATTTATCCAGTCTCTTTAAAAAGCCGACGATAATCTTAGTAGAATAATGTCTCTGGAAATTGTGATTCATATCTGATTATTGTAGTGATGGGATTCCCTTTGTTCCATTGGTCATGTCTCAGACTGGACGCTCTTTCATTGGTTGTGCATGCAACAGCTCATAGCAAGTCTGAATTCAGTCTCTTTAAAAAGCTGACAACAATTACAAACACTGCTTAATGATTGGATATATTTAAATTGCGAGATCGGAGGTCAATGACGTTGACATTTTTTCCATGCATAGCGAAACACAATAAATTTGATAATACAGAATACATAATTCATAATATTCATCGCAATCTAGGAGTCATTGTCTTTAGTTTTTATCAGTCAACAATATTTATTACTGATAATTCATTCGCATTCTGTTGTTTTTATAATTACTCTCACAAACATTTACTACACTGGGCATCTCCATATTTGGAAATATTTTATTACATCCTCTTGAGGGAAACCCTATCATCCTAGAAATCAAATATGAATCAGAGTTCCAGAGATGTAAATCTGATAATAGACTGGTATGTATCGCTGGCTTGATAAAGGTGAAGCATGTTGTTAACTTGTAAGTTGAAAATTGCAGGAGTGATAGTGCACACAATCGATGGCTCACCTCAAAATCAAAAGAATGATAATAGTCTTACTGTGTAAGCATTTTGGCAGAAGTCATGACTAATTATTGTACAACCAAGATCTTGGCTATCAACAATTTTTCAATAGCTGTCAATATGGAATAACACCAGATTTTAATAATGTGTTCTGACCCCTTAACTCACGCTTGGGCACTTTTTGAAGAAAAAAAAAATCTGTTAGCTCCATCAAATCATTCTAAAAAGAACCTTCAACATTAATCGAATGGTAGTCCTGAGACTGACTATTAACCAAAATAATAAGTGTGATATACTTGATCTCAGGTCAGCAACCGTTACCTCCACCGCCGATTAACCAGCTGCCGGGAATGATGCACCCAAAGGTTACCTCTCCGCCTCC
Source organism: Siphonodentalium dalli (assembly GCA_032622095.1). Taxonomy (NCBI): domain Eukaryota; kingdom Metazoa; phylum Mollusca; class Scaphopoda; order Gadilida; family Siphonodentaliidae; genus Siphonodentalium; species Siphonodentalium dalli. Next base: position 60,536,939 of record CP136067.1, read on the forward strand.
TCCTGCTGACTTCAGTGACCCTAATGCTGAGGACAATGAAGATCCCTATGCCGCCACTGGGCCAGATTTTGCTGAGCCAACATGGGCACCAAAAATTTACATAGAAAAAGGTAGGGGAAGATGATGGCACTTGATTAAATTCAGATCTCTAGTACTTCTAATAGGAAAAAATTCCACATTGACAGGATTCTGAACATTGATTAGTTGGAAAAAATATTCCATTAACCCGTTCTATATGATAATACTCATTGATGAGTAGTTCCCTTTATAGGAAATGTTCAGATAATAAGTTCAACAAACAACCGTAGTTGAACTTATTATCTGAACATTTCCCACAAATAAATATAAATCTTTCTGTGCACACTTGTTTAATCTATTTGTATGTCAGCTGCTTACATTTCCTAAATACCCCTCCAGCTAAATAATAGACTATTTCAATCTATACTTTATGGGAGAATCCATTTAGTAAATAAAGGTTCAAATCAGCTGTGTGTGTTCCATTTGTCTGAATCATGTCATACAGTAAATTGAGATAGATGAAACTAGATACACATGCTTATCAAGCAATCAACATTTCTAGATCTTATAATATGCATTATGGTAAAATGATTCTAAGGCCTGGCTCACGACCATATGCAGTCAATCATTTAGCTATCACCCTGATTAAGTTAATATTGACTGTTCATGTGGTGCACCATTACGATACACATCGATGCTATGTCATAATTCTATATTTCTTACATACTTTCTCGTTCGTTTCCACTTGAGTAGGCATTGATCCAATTAAGCTATTATTATCAGCGACTTTCATCTATAGACTCATCATTGTTAAAACTAAATCATCTGATAGGGAACCTAAATATCATATTGCTACAATACCAGGACAGTGTGATGTCTATACTGTTTCCCTAAACGTTACAGCATATTTAATCTCTGGTTCAGTGTGAAGATTTAATATCTAAGTATAATTAATCCAGCTCCTTTCTGATTTTGACTGTTTGTCTTTCTGTCAATATTTTTTTGTTTTAATGGACTGATTATGATGAAAATCTGCATAAGTATTTAACAAGTGATTACAAGTTATTCTAAAATAGAGGTAGATCTAAGGGACTTAATTTTCCCTGTCAATAATTAATTTAAACTGTTGTCAAACAGAAACTATTTGAACTGTTGAATTATGTTTTGATATGTAGACCACATCCACAGTTTCTATGTACTGAACAGTTTCCACATATTTTGATACAACTAGTAAGGAACATACTAGATCACTTGATAGATACCATAAGTGTTTGGTATTGCTGTTAAATTAGTCACATCCGTTAAAACCCACCATAAACAGAAAGAATACTAAAATAGAGACAGATTTTGTTCTTATACCAATCATAAATATCGCTTAAATAGCATGCTATTGTCAAGATCGTACTCAGTGTTAGTAAACAAAAGTTATGTTATGTTACCGTACAGTACGTAAAGAGTGTGTGATAAGCAAAACACTCAACACCGGGGAGATGCCACTATGTGAACTTTGGTTAAAACTGTACCATGTTGTTTACAATATACCGTTATAGCACTCTATAATCATCGCCACTCAATATTATGGTGTTGAATGGGTCACAGTGAATCAATCTCCCAAAAAATTTACCATGGTATTGAGTGTTTTTATTATCACACTCTCTTTATGTGCTGTATAAAAAACAAATGCTGTGTTTTGTGCATAATATAGTATTCATACTATCATTATTCTATACTGTTAGTTAGGGCTTCATGATATTTCGGTATTTAATCATATCGCGATACTGCTTTTGACACCATATAGTCGGTTTCACTTTATGTAAATAGTCGGTACATCGTATCCGTCCGTGGATAATGATATGGATGATATATCACTATCACTGTCCAGCATTTAATTACCCCAAACACCTCTAATGCTGAGACAAAGGCCATGGCTAACGGATTCGGATTAGTAGGCATGCTTTACAAAATGGGTGCCAATTTGCGTTTATATAGGCTGATCTCAGCTCAATATTGCTGGAAGGTTTCGCGGCAACATACTATGAAAATTTGTGGTGTTTGTATAATCTGGACAATGACATGGGTTTGTTATTATTTACATAAGCGACTGTTTGTGCCATTTAGTGTTTAATAATATAAGCGACCCGCTGTTGGTAGGAATTCCCGATGACATCAGTCACTTATAACTACATGTATACGTCTCCGTCGTATAAACAACGAAACTCCGGACAATTTATATTTATTTATTTTGTACACCTCTCAAAGCAACATTTGTTCATAATTATTATCAGCAAATGAATCCAACATTATTTCAAGTCAATAATTCTATAAATTGTTCTGATTGTTACAAGTTTCATGCTCAAACAGTTCTATCCAAGTTTATTGGTGACAATATTTAGTCATACCGCGATATCATTTTCAGCATCGTAGTCGGTATTAAAATCTGGATATCGTGAAGCCCTACTGTTAGTATATTATTGAGGTAACTTTTATTTCTAAATTATAACCTACAACCAAGTCCATCCGTGCCTTTGAAATGGTCTGTTGGCCTCATAAAAGGCTTCGTTATACTGAGTCCAGAGTTCTGTGCGTTTTCTTCCAAATTAGAACTTATGTCTTCAAAGAAAAGAACTATACATAACCTTTGAAATATTCAACTATGATTTGGTGAGAGAGAGAGAGTCCAAATATATTTTTGAAGTAAATTTGAATGGTACCGTCTGCTATAACCAGTCTTTTTTCAATCTCGCCATTGTGGTGAGTGGATAATCAGTTATTGATTGCCTTGTTGTTATTAATATATGTTCTTTTTCCTGCAGTTATTGCCCTTTATGACTACCAAGCACAAAGAGATGATGAGCTAAGCTTCTCGGAAAATTCTTCAATCTACGTGATAAAGAAGAATGCTGATGATTGGTGGGAGGGAGTGTTAAATCAACAAGTCGGACTATTCCCATGCAATTATGTAGAATCATGCATGTAAATCATCCATGTAATAATTCAAAACCTTTGTTTACATGTCATTTATAGCAATATTTAAATGCATGTTGGCTCATCTAGATCAACTTGATATTCTTGAAAATTGACATAATGAGTCATGTTCGGCTTTCCATTTTAACCCTCATTAAATAATATTCCGGCTTGTAAGGTTGTATGCCCGAGGGGTGACATTCCTGATCGAGGGCAGCAACATATATATGTGTTAGTGTTGAAACGATTAGTGAATTTCAGAGTCGAGGCCCAAAAGTCGCGTTGTCGACTAGTCGGTACCCGATATCAAAACATTCAAACATAACATTGTACGGAAAATTCATCGTACATGGCGTACACTGATGACTGATGCAATGACGGTCTATTGCGTTGCGCAGTTCCCTGCATACACACCAATTTATTTGGGAAATAATACTGTAAACATCTTGATATTTATCCAACACACTGAATGTAATTATATAATTAGACATGTGGTGGATAATGATTAGATAAATGATCATTTATACAGGTTTTAAATTTAATATCAGCGTTCGAGATTATTTCGTTTAGTCACGTGATCACCAATAAACCGGTGCCGAGCGGTGTCACTATAAATGTTAATGTTCCGACTAAATACGCCCTATAGTATAGGCTACGTTGTAGAATACGATAGCCAGTTCTTAATGTCAGTATCATTTATATACGGTAGCACCAATGACGTCACCTTAAGTGACCTTCACCCAGCGTCGCATCATAATCAGACGGTGCGAGATCAATGGAAATATACACAGTGTCTGTATCAAAGCGGTGTCAGACAAACTACAAAGCCGCGTCAATCATTGCCATCATGTCTTTGACCTCAAACGACAAGTGAGACATTGTGTTGTCAATTTCATTTGTCCAATTAATAGTCGGGTCACCGGTCCGTGTGTATCTATACTAGTAACACTGTCAATTCCGGGTGCCACCAAACGTTATACTTACCATAACTTACGCGCAGTTAACACCATTTATGCCGGAATCGATCTTGAAAATGTTATACATGAAACTAATACACTATAGTCCGACTAGTCGACGGCAAAATTCAGAGTCGACGTTCTGACATTTCAGCGTCGTCTACAACTAGTCGATTAATCGTTTCAACCCTAATATGTGTCTCACGAAAGCAAGTCAGATAACAAAATAAGCATGCATTACCACTCCTGTGCACACCATGGTTTCACTATGGAAAAGGTTTCTCCAATTCTTCATACAGTTTCAGTAGCTTATACTAGCCTTATAGTATAGTTCTTGAATGCCTGCCAAAACATTTTGATATTGCTAATATTGTAATAAGAGATGACTTCATCAATCAGTTCCATTTAAAAGTGATCTTAATCAACATTTCAGCTCATATTCACGCATTCACAAAATTAAAATCATATGTGCAGTTCGATTTATTGTCCATCTTTCATATTATGAAGTTTTGTGATTTAAGCGTTAATGCACTGCATACACATATATGCTGGTCACATACTGTAATTGGCATGCCTCATAATGTCTTTATGTAAAGTTAGCACATTTTTTTGAAGTCCTCTACATGTATGATGAACACTTATTGTAAAAAGAAAAAACCCATACATGATGGGCAGAATGATATATTCTTCTCTCCGACAGTACTGAACTATACAACTTAAATTTGTGACAAGCAATTAAGAGGATAACTGTGTTAGTATTTTCAGTGGTAGACCGCTGGTTTTACTGCCATAAGTTTAGTTTTTTCGGGCATTTTTTATAGTAAAACCAGCGGTCTGCCACTCATAATCATGAAATATAACATTGTTAACAATATCTCGATCTAATTAAAAAACCAGGTTTGTCTGAATTTGAGTTTGAGTTATGGCCCTAATTTGTCTATTTTTCAGTAATTTTAAGGCCATTCGCACTAAACTGGAATAAACGTCAACCGACCGTGAATTAAAGAATAAATGTTGACAATTGTGCATAGTTGAGAGGGGTTTTCAGAAATGGTATGATCAGCATGACTGGAATTGTCATTAATATTAGTTGAATGCTACATTCTTTCAGTGGGAAAATTGCCAGGGCACTTATCAGTTTGATTCACTGAAATAAGTACATAATATGTCTTTAATTTTAATATATTTCCCCTTAAAATGACACTCATTCAAGCTTCACTCCATTTAAATGTTTGGCGTGAACATAGTTTATCAAAACTGATTATGAAGGTTATATATGCAAAATTTCAGGGCCATTGGATCCATTTCTGAAGGCCAAAGTATTAAAGGGAAACTTTCTTTTTTGAGATGTTTACATGTATATACCTGTATTCTATATTTATGATACTCAGGTGCTGTTATATTTTGAAGATATGTTTCATGGTTTTCAAGTGCTTAACTGTGTCTTCAATTGTGTAATTGTATATGGCTGGCTTCCCTTGTTTACTGCTTAAGATTCTTATCAGTTTTGTATAATTTATAAAATAAATTTGTATATAATAATAACATGCTTACTGTTTTCTCTTAACATTGTGACACTTTATAAGCATTTCATTTGTGATTCGGGCGGGAATTATAAAATTCCGTTCTCTTTAGTATGTGAACAATGTGATAGCTCTATCATTCATTGAGTTCCACCTTAACCCTTTCTTAACTAAATATTTCATTGTAGTTCCATTAACCCTTTGGCGAGTAGAACGCATATATGTGGTCTATCGGTTGAGGAGTAGAACGACGTATATGTCGTTTCAGGAAGTGTTATATTACTCAGACAAAACTTTAATAAATGATGATTTATAAATGATTTGTACAGGAGTTATTTTGATCAATATAATGTCCCAAATGTGCAATCGATTGTGATAGCACACGTTAACAAAATATGCACATAAATTAAAACGAATTATTGGAGCCTTTTGACCCGAACTTGTTAATAATTATTGCTATGACGTAAAATTTACTCATGACATCATGTATATGACGTTACAGATACTCCAAAGGGTTAAGGAATGTTCAGAAACGACCATAGGCTGTTTATCCATCTTATTATCTGAACATTTCCCACCAATTAATAGGAATCCATCCTCAGTTGTATTATCTTTTCTCCTGTTTTTTGTCTGCTCATATTTCCTGAACAAATATTTCCCTCCAAATGAATAATTTACCATTCCCCCATAACAGGTGGGAGAATATTTTCAGTATGAAAGGGTTAATGATTCCTCTTGAGTTTCCTGCATGCATGGAATGAAGTCTACGACTACAAGGGACTATAATCATCCCTCAGGTTTTAACTCTGACTTAATGTTTCAATTCTAACTTATTATTTCAACCCCAACTTAATATTTTAATTCTAACTTAATATTTTTATTTTAATTGTATCGTCAAAGGAGGAAGCTAATTACAAATCTACTTCTAAAAGATATGTTTGAATTAAAATATTATAATTAAAAAGTTGAAATTGGAATAAACATAAAACAGATCCCAGAATTGAAAGCAAAAATTAAAACAAACATAAAACGGATATATTGAGTTGGAATTGTGACCCGATTGGCTCGCGTGCATTCTATAACAATTCATCGCTGCGATTCTGTTGGATCTTATTTGTCCCTGTGAGAACAATGGTCCCTGTTGACAGTATAATTCGATGGTTGATAATTGTTGATAATTTTTTTGAGATGCCTTTGTATTGCAAGCCTAAATATGGTAGTAAAATGTACGATTATCCATTTCCAAAGCAATGTGCTGAAAATATTTATCTTATATAATACAGGAATGGGCCGAAAGTATTACATCATGTCATGAATTTCTACTCTGGTTACACACAGATTATATTCCACCCGTTTAAAATATGTGAATGTTATCATGTTCTGATGGGAACTTCAAACACACAACGCAGGGAATATATTTCTTTGTTAGTACTTATTCCTTAATAATCTATTTCACAGTAGAGACCATGGTACCAACTCCAGATTGCATGATTTTTGCCATGTTTGTTAGTCGATATTGCAATAAACTTTGAATTGATTACCCGGAAGAAATTCCACGATTGTAAGGGATGCATATTAGACTTGGCTCAACAAATTGACCTATTCAATTTCATGCATGCAATCTTGAACTGGAACCTGCACTTACTGAAAATACCGATACATAATTAATAACTAACACGGGCGGAGAACTGCGACGTGAGGATCGGTGGCATTCCGATAAAGAGACGGTGGAATTCCGATAAAGAGATGGTGGAAATCCGATAAATGAGACGGTTCGCTTTCGGCGACAAACGAGATTTTCTTCGTGTTTGGGCATTCAAACGGAATTGCCGTGACAAATCAGGTTTCATATCATCATATCGTTATTTAAGTTACTAATATCCATCAAAATCTAGACGCTACAGTGAGTAAAACCAATAGAATCGCCATTTAAAAGTCACGCGACGGTTCGTTTTCCGATAAAAGACACGCGACGGTTCGTTTTTATCGGAAAACGAACAGTCGCGTGACTTTTAAATGGCGATTCTATTGGTTTTAATCACTGTAGCGTCTCGATTTTGATGGATATTAGTAACTAAAATAACTATATGATGATATGAAACCTGATTTGTCACAGCAATTCCGTTTGAATGCCCAAACACAAAGAAAATCTCGTTTGTCGCCGAAAGCGAACCGTCTTGTTTATCGGATTTCCACCGTCTCTTTATCGGAATGCCACCGATCCTCACGTCGCAGTTCTCCCCCCGTGACTAAGGAACATGTGTTACCTAAGAAATATATTATAGCTACAATGTTTTTGTCAATGTTATAAACTTCCCTGTCAGAACATGAACAAGTTCACATGAATTGAACTGGTGGATTATGAGTAGAGTAGAGATTCATAACATGCAATGGTCTAGCCAAATATATAAACTCCCTGGTGTCCAATATTGGTTTTCACAATTTATGCACACATCCCTTCATTGTACGTTTCGATGTTGAAAACAAGATAAAATAGATATAATTGTGAAACAAGACGACATGGTGGATTGAGCTTTATTAATGCATTTATAAAATAAATTGGTAGTATCATAACATTTATGTCTGTTAACCCTGGTGACAGTTAGACAGGGAGCTGTCATTCTCTACTCTGCACCCCTGTTATACCCCTGGTGATTCAGATAATCGATGACTCCGATTGTTTCAAGTATATAAATAGAATTATAGCATGGGGTCTGATAATCATGCCGATATTAAAGTTCCTGCCACAGATTAACTTTTGTTCAGACCGTGCAGTATACGTGGGTATACCAGAGAGTTAGGATGTATAGCCTTCGTGGATATTATACGAATATAAATAATTAACCAATTAATGTTACACTCTCCGCCTATTGATATGTCTTGTTTCCAATATTGGACACCAGTGAGGGTAAATATTTGGTTAGAACATTGCATGTCATGAATGTCACACCTCTGGTTTACATTCCTTCTTTTATCATTTCTATTCATCGCTCCTTCCCAAGTTGAGCTACAGTGTCATTGACACTGTCATTCAAAATGCCTACTTCGGAAACCCTTCACACAAATCTGGCCAAATGTTTGCGATAAAATCATGAAAATAAACTAGACCATCGAGCACAAGCAATAATCTACCCATGACAATACATAAATTTGCGGATCCATGAGCCCATGTCCAAAAAATTAAGAAAAAGCAAACATTTTGCCCCTCAATAAAATTTCGAAAATTTATGCGAAAGGCATGTTAAATAGGTGTTAGGCATACAAATTCCTACATAACTGTTTGAAGGTGTATCACTGAAAGATGTCGTTAATTGACGCTTGAAGACAATATATTAACTTACCGTTTATACTGTCCACTGGGCACCGCCATCTTGAAACGTCCAAACCTAAACAGGTATCCGACAGTGTTGTTGTTCGATAAAAATAAATCGCGTCCTTAAATATCTTTCTAATTTCTGATTATTTTGGAAATATTGATGCATACCGATACCAAATTTATTTGTTTACATCAAATCTGGGAGTATCTGACCCATACCTCAATCACGTGATTGTATACAGTGTATAAGGTCGATGTATACGCACATGGTAGTGGGCTAGGGAGATGGGGATTTCTAACAAGGAAACAGTGAATTGTTACATAATTTAATTGCACCAAAATAAGAATATAACATTTAACCAACAAGCCTGGACATTCATTCTTAACACAAATCAACAATTCACAATCAACAAACAATTATTGTTATTGAATATTTAACCCTTTCATGACTGGAGCTTTCTGAAATTTGCAAAAACCCTGTGCCAATGCATAGGAAGCCTCGCATATATAAGAAAATACAACATAACAATATTTACCTTGACCTTGCAAGCCAGTGCATTCTCTTCTATATATGTGAATTTCGTTATGGGAGACTCGTATATATATATATAAGAGAATGCACTGTCACAGATTCTTTAATGCTACACCAGCATATCTCCCATCATGAAAGGGTTAGTGAAACTTGTCTCCTGTGTCACGAACTACATGTATCTGCAGATGGGGACTAAATGATGCTCTATCTCTTCCTGCAACAAGAACACAATTTCTATGAAACTTATTTTAAAGGCACTTTTGTGTTGTTGTTCACAAACACAAGAGAAACATCTGGCAAAACAGGGAAGAGATGCAGCTGAGAGATACACATTTTTAACCCTTTCTTTACTATGTGGATTCTCCCATCCAGTTACAAAAGTATATATTGAAATGGTCTATTATTTTTTGGAGGGGTGTTCAGGAAAAATGAGCAGACAACAGACATACAAAAAGATAATACAAGTGCAGCAGGACTCGTATTAATTGGTGGGCAATTATCAGATAATATTATCTTTTTTTGAACTTATTATCTGAACATTTCCTAAGGGAACTACTTGTAAATGAGAATTTAGTATAGATATATTTAGCTCTGTTTGGATGTGTCAATATTAACTCTAATGATCCAGGGAGGAGTGCTTTTTTATTCTAGATATATTTAAATGAAACAAGTCCCGAGAACGCTTAGTTTTAAAATCACATATACATGTACATTTAACACAATATGAATGAATATTTAAATGCAGTCTATAATGATGTCTTTGACTATAAAGCTGTTATATTTCAAACAGGATCACTAAGTTGTTGTACATTGTATTTTAAACAGGATCACACTGAATGTCCACAATTATAACAAAATCCAAACATAACTTTGTGATTAGAGTCTCATGTTAGTAACAAACAGATGTGAGTCCAAATACTTAATGAAGCCTAGCAATGTTGGTACTTCAACAGGGCTGGTAAACTGTTCCATTCAGATCTTACTCTTTGAGTGAAAAAAGAATTTCTCACATTTTTGCTTTTGTCTCAATTTATAGTTTCCAAGTATTATCATGTGTTGCTGTGTATACATGTGCTATGTTAAAGTAGGTTAGTGTTTCTACATTGTAAATACTACATAAATACCAGATATAACTTTCTATGAGAATGCAATAGTCTGTATTTGTTTGTATTTATCTGATGCCTTGTGAAGTTGTGCAATACCATTTCTACATAAGGGTAAAAAAGTGTGGGCAAATTATTGGACAAAACTAGTTTGGATTAGTCTGAATAGATATCTCATAATTATGGCTTGTTGCTTCAAAGTTTCCGACATAACTTACTCACATTCCTGGACTAACTCTTAATCGAATTCATACAGTACTATTTTTAATCCACCCAATAGTCAGTGTGACATAAATCAATCTTAGTTGAGCTAAATTAATCTGCAACATGAACAGATATGTTCCGCTAACTCACAGTTAGCAGTTACAATTAATGATAGATAGTTATTATAAAATTTATGTCAAGCAAAAAAATTGATCTTGCAAAATAACGGCAACTATCAATATCATGGAAAGTTACAATGCGTGGCTATTAATGAAATTTTTGCTTTGCATTACCTACAGGGTTAAGCTATTTAAATATAGAGGAAACCTGCGGTTCTCACGTGAATACCAGAATTAACTCATGAGTGGCTAAGTGGAATATAACTATTCCCATGAGCGGCTTTGGCTATATATATATGCTGGCTTGGCGATTAATATTACTCTGACAATTTACTCTGTCTCTAATTTATGAATGCTTTTGCTAAACAAACAAACACAAACATAAAACGTTTAGTCAGAAAGTTCAATCGCTGTCATTATATTTTGTCCATTTGTCCAACAAATAGCTCCAAGAAGCTTCTCCTATGACAATTTAATGTTTAGTACGAAGCCATATTGTCACCATATTCTATGGTCAGTGACCTTGCTAATGTAAATAATATCATGGCAACAGTTTAAGTGGGAAACCACTAATCTCACAGAAAAGTGCAAATAGTCCATTTTGCTTTACATGTATGAATATAAATTTAAATTCTGCAAGTGATTCGGCCCGATTGAAGCTAGTGTGTAATATAAAGCGAGCTAGCATTGAATATTAAGTGATCTACCATGTAATATAATGAATCTACAGTGGGATATAACGTTGGCGCACAGTTATAGGCACTCGCCTTGCGAAATATAGCTTTTTATGTGAATAAGGATTCAATAGAATTTGACAGGGAAGCATATAATAAAATCTTATATTCAATTGAGGATAGTTGTCTGCAGGCTTGGTAATTTATGACTGTATTTACAAAACTAATTGACTGAATGTCTGTATCTTTAAATAAAATATTTGATACAAATCGGAAAAAAATGGTTACAGATAGGATGTGCACATAATTTGATGACGTGGTGCTCAAACTTAAATTGCAACTGTTTAACAAAGTTTGCAAAAGCTCTCTAACATTGCACAGTTAAATAGGATCACAGAAATATATCAGGATAGGATGTGAATAACCGAATTCATAACAAACATTTTAGTTTTAGAAACAGGACAATTTCAATTCCAAGCTGTAAAACGGATAGAACAGTTAGTTATGATAGATATCTTCGACATTAGTTCATATCCAGTCTGGTTACTGTTACATTTGGCTTTGACATCACCAGGTCTGGCACATCCTAAATTCAACTATTATACATAGTTGTCTTCAACAATACAAGTAAGGTAATGAAAGGTAACAGTTATAAACAGAATTATAAATAATACAAGAATTTAATACAAGTCATAATACAAACAATATTTACAGTGAGGAAAAGCCAATAAAAATTCATAGTTGAGAGAGCTTCAACTTTATAGCCGGTAGTTTCTGGCTTGCAGGCCATTAGCACTGATCAATTGTTTGTACTAGAACTGCAACAATTAGTCAAATATTATTATGTTTTATTTATTTACATTTGTGTCATTCGTTTCATCCAAATGTATTTATTATTTAAAGTTTAATACAGTTGCATTAATTAAAAATTCAGTGTCTGCATATTGATCACCACAGCAAAATGTTGCAATGATAGCACAATTTTCTATAAACAGAACACCTCTCTAAACTGAGCAAAAAGGTCGGTCTGAATGATAATCAGTTTGGAGAGATTTTGCGATACTGTACTGACCCGGTTCAAAGCCCATGCCCGTGTTTAAGCCCACCCATATATTTTGGCCAAATTCCATGCACAGGGGAATATTCGTGTTTAAGCCCACCCCAAATTTTGTTAAATTTCAGCAGTGGTAAGTAAGTATTTGCTAATGATACTCCCCAAATAAATAATTCCAAGAAGTATATTCACAAACGATCGGTGATGGCGAGAATGCCACGAAAAATGGAAAGTTATAATTCGTAGGTAAGTGAATAAAATAAAGTGAATCTTAAATTCACATTTCTTTATTCAATTATACTTCCCGGGGAAAACCAAACGTTTAACAGACATAAAATACAATAGAACCCACTTGCTAACAGCGTATAGCTTCAAAAGCCATGTGGGGCTATGCGCGTTTAATCAAAGCGCACCTGTTCCAACTACAGTACCGGTACTGTAAAAACATATTTTTCGTGTTCAGTGACAACGTAGACCTGTATGTTCCTACATGTGGCCAAACACAAAGAACTGGCCTCTTGGTTATGTAAACACACAGTGGGTATCATAATGGAGCAGAAGGGGGAACTTGTCTTCCAAACTACGTCAACTTTATTCACTCGAAACCAAAATATTCAAACACGTGCTTTTGTGTACGTTTTTTTTATACGTTTTAGCATTCGGCAAACCTCGTCAGATTCCGTCACCGTTTGCCCCCAGAGGTCACAGGTCGAGGAGTTCAGAATGCCGTTTTAGTAGAAATACAACTGCCTTGTCAGTGCTGTTAAATAATTACACTCACTGGCTTTTGTTAAACATGCAATTAGTCGCCATTGTAACATCCTCTATGTAGACAATGGATCACGAATAAAGCGCCAGGCTTATTGTTTTCTTAATTGGATTAAATCTGAACATTGATAAAACTATAGACTATAGATAACCCACACTGCCGCTTACATAATAACCAGGGAACAAGACGGCTGTCAGTCAAGACTACTTACATAATAGTGTCATTTTAACATGGGAATGTTGTCCAATACAACTACAAGACTTAAAGTGTTATTATAATATTTTAATATTCACATTTAATTGAAAAAAAATAATCGGCGTTAGATCGGCTTTCATCAGTTTTACTGTCCCGATTTCTTAGGATTTTTGGTTTGCAAAGGGCCATATCCGAGTTTAAGCCCACTTGGATTTTTGAGCTCAAATAAAACAAAGGCCCCCTGGGCCTAAACGCGGGTCAGTACGGTAATCATATAATATTGCCTGATTTATTCATACTCTGATTTAACAAAAATCATAACATTCTGCAGTAAGAAGGTAACTATGAATATTTTCAGCTGATTAATGTAACTCTACAGTTGTGAACACTTTAGTTTGGTGTGTTCCTCTGATATGTGGGCAAAACAATTGCCGACCAAAATATACATAAATATTTTAAACAAATTATCAGAACTATAACTTCTATCTCTTATTCAGTGTAATCATGACATAATTGGCATTGGAAGTTGGTTGCTGATTGGTTAGTAGCCTTCTGGAAATATTTAATTGATTCTGTGGGGACATGCCTTAAATGACCAAACATGCCTCACACATCGCTGTGTCATTTTTATCATGTGAGCCAAATTTTTATTCATAAAAATTAGTACATAAAAATTATTAGAAGTCAAATCGATTTCTAATGCATGCAACCATTGATCCAATCCTGCCAACCAAAGTTTGCTTTTCCTGGTTAAAACATAACTCCAAATAAATGTTAATTTCATCTAAAATGTCCACCCCTGCATGGGGCTAAAAAAATAATCAACATTAGCTTCAGTTGCCACATGTTCATGGAAACCAAAATAACCTCATTATGCCATCATACAGACCAGAGTGATGTACACTATCAACAGGAGGTTATCAAAAAATGCTGTACATTTACTGCCGTTCATTTACCATAAGCACAAAATTGGAAAGTTGAATCTACATTTTTTGTATTATAAACATCCTTCTAGAATTGGAAAAGAAACCATTGTTGATAGCCATCATCACAGGCTAATTGAAGAGCATATCTCATTGTGGTCAGATTCTCGTCCCTGAGTTATCAAGATGACAGACAAAAAAAAACATTGTTGTATTTAATATTTTAAACAGATTAATTATCTCCAGAATATTAGGAATTAAATAAAATCATTGAAAATTACAGATTTTAGCAAAGCTTCAGTACCATATTATGTCCTGCTTGGCACATATGTAATTAGGTGAAATTCAGTGGAAATAGCTAAGGATACTACAAACGAGAGCATCATCTGGCACTTGTAAAATCTACACTTCTGAATCTGAAGCTCTTCTAAAATATAAATCATACTGTAAATGAACAAACCACTGTTTATCTTCAATTATTTTATGCTAATAATAGTTTGTTGTAAGCAATTTATTATTAGCAAAATAATAAATTTAAATAAATTTAGATCATGTAAACTGAATGGGATAATATAACCACATGGCAATGTCATGACAGAAGAATTACATTGGGATCCCAAACACCATTTGTTATTGTTTGTTGATGGAAACACAAAGTAGACACTTAGTGATTCATTGGTACACTGAAGAAGTGCTTGGCCCCACAGCAGATTAAATTATCTAAACAAGATTTTTGATATCAGGTACCATCCACCCATTTTAGCTTTGTTTGTATGAATAAATATAACAGAAGTGTACAGCACCCTTGATGCATCCTCTAAATCTTTCTGTCTGATAGTATAACTTAATTCGAGAATAAGAGAAAACACCTGTATTTGTTCTTATAGCGAAGCCAGGATCTGATAAATGGGAAGATTATATGGGAGTGTCAAAACATTGTACGCTGCAAGAGATGAAGGAAACTAGATCTGCATTGTTACATAGCCCATGTCTGTTAAAATATCATGCTTTTGTTTAACCAGAGGAAAACACTCCAGCTATATTTAGAATGTGATTATTCTGACAAATCAAAAATAAGAAATGATTACATATCACATTTGCTGGGTGGAGTTCCCATTCCATGTTGCGTTTTCATCATCATCATCATCTTGGGTGTTTCGGAATTTCCTTACATTACCACCTTCATCAGTAAAATCAGAGTTTGGTGTCCGCCTCCTGAAAGCTCTGGAATATTAAACACAATCTCAAATAAATAAATAGCACTGTAATAATTGGCAAGTCACTTATAATCCCAGCAAACATTCTTCAGGAACAAAAATATCGAAGCATCCAATTGACAAAGTTGCCATTTTATTAAAATCCTTATCTACTTACCACGTGGCATCGACATAATCCATTGAAATATGAACAAAAGTCCACATTTGTCCAAAAATTTAAAGAAATCGAGTCAAAAATAGATTTATCACATGTTTTATAAACAAATACACAATGTTTTGACTTTGACAGAAGTTAGTGTAACAATATGTTATTCCAAATCAAACATATAATATAAGCAAAGTACAAATACAGGTACATATAAATATTCAGAATGAGGATCAGACAAGCAGACAACCGAAGACGCTTATCGCAGAATAAAATACTGACTACATGGTCACTGGATCTGTGCTTGATTGGCTGTGAACTCTGGCAGTAAACTGTGAAGGTCAAGAAATTACATGGCGGATTTCCCAGATTTAAGGATTTATGCCCTAATTTTTGTGTATGTAACTTACGTTGCAGGCCTATCTGGTCTATGCTGGTTATCACTTGAGGTCGAAGGTTGAGACCTAGTTTGTTGTTGATTTGTTATGCCCTCTGGTGGTTTGTTTGTGCCCATAAAAAAATGGCTGATGAAGTTCCAAACAACCAGCAGTGGACTTATGAAGAGAGTGTGCAGTAACCCATACAATCCCTCTCCGCTATTGTTATTTCTTGGTGATACTGATTTTTCTATTGCCTGAAAATAAAAATGAAAGTGTCAATGATATTGTAGCTCAACATTGAGAGGGATAATCTCATACATCACAGTCAATGGAGCGATAAGGAATACAGAAATGTTCAAGTAATACCAGATAGTATGGGCTCTCATCACACAAGGTGTCACCAGAAAGGGGAATTTCAGTGACCACCATATTTATGTAGCACAACTATTCTAATTTCAGGATCCGGTTGTCGCGGGGTCAATATCTGGGGCAAAATATGATTTTTTTCACATTTTCCTCATGCTACCCCCTGTGCTACCCAACCTTATTTGTATGCATTTTACGGGTTATTTCATGTGATGTTCATCAGTCTAAGCTTCTTAACCCTTTGAACCCTGGCTCCCCACAACGATCGACACCCTGACCCTGGGCTCCCAGTGGTATTTTTTATATTGTGGCCAGTGTTTAGATGTATGGTGTTGTTTATGTTCAAGTGGTGTCATATTTCTGAAACTTTAGATGTAGGTTCCCCATGGACCACTGATTATGTTACGATCTGGTTACATTGCCACATGGTCACTCCCTGTTAACACTTATTATTTATGTGGGCAGTAGCAGTAGTCATCCAGCGCCTATGGCGCAAAAGATACTATGGGTGGTGGGATGGGGTGGTGGGCGGCCCACCTTACACTTATTATTTATGTGGACAGTAGCAGTAGTGGGCAGTAGGTGGCTGGGAATTTATTATTATTTATGTGGGCAGTAGCCTTTATACGGGCGCCTGC
The DNA here is from genome assembly GCA_032622095.1 of Siphonodentalium dalli. Lineage (NCBI taxonomy): Eukaryota > Metazoa > Mollusca > Scaphopoda > Gadilida > Siphonodentaliidae > Siphonodentalium > Siphonodentalium dalli. Next base: position 60,554,035 of record CP136067.1, read on the forward strand.
AGCGCATAAGATACTATGGGTGGCGGGATGGGGTGGTGGGTGGGAACTTATTATTTATGTGGGCAGTAGCTTTTATATACGGGTGCCTGCGGCGCATAAGATACTATGGGTGGTGGGATGGGGTAGTGGGTGGGAACTTATTATTATTTATGTGGGCAGTAGCCTTTATACGGGCGCCTGTGGCGCATAAGATACTATGGGTGGCGGGATGGGGTTCCCACCCACCACCCCATCCCACCACCCATAGTATATTATGTGCCGCAGTGCCCGTATAAAGGCTACTGCCCACACAAATAATAACGGTTGATAGACATCCACCCGATATTGAAAGTAAAATACAATTATAGCTTTTACGGTCGTAATTCAGCCCAAGGAAATGGCGTATTTGATGCAGTCAACACCCTATTGTGAAATCTGAGATATATCTGGCCAGAAGTCTGATCCTAATTGTATTTAAGAGTAGCAACGGTTGCTAAGAAAATACCCCAAATGATCGAATGACACCATTGCCCTGTGAATCCAATTGTATTATTCCCCAATTTAGACATTCTTGGCATGCACATGCTGATGGTTACGGTATGTTCAAATGGTGCTACAGGTCTGAAATTTTACAGGTATGTTCCCATGGGCCACTGTGTAATTTTGTTTGTTCCCATGGGCCACTGTGTATTTTTTTTAGAACGGTATACTTTGCCACACGATCACTCCCTGGTAACGGTTTCTAAACAACTACCCGGAACTGAAAGTATAATGCAATTATAGCTTATATCGTCGTATAATTCCGCGCTAAGAAACAGCATTTTCTATGCAGTCAATACCCTATTGTGAAACTGGAGATACATCAGGTCAGAAGATTGAACCTACATGTAGTTTGTATTTAACGGTATCAATGGTTGCTAAGCATATAGCCCAAGTGATCGAATGACACCACTTCCCTGTGCATTCAATGGCATTACGTCCCGTTTTAGACATTGCCTATAAGGCACGGTGATGGTCATGTTCAAATGGTGCCACGAGTCTTAAACTTTACATAATTGCTCAATAATGCATGATTTGTTTGTAATGTGCACATGCAAGTAGATCGGACTAGATGGTATTGTGACCATGCAACCCATTTCCACAGTACTACTCTGGTGCAATATCAAAACGTGCAGCTGTATAACGCAAATTTATGTACTATGGAGATCCTTGATGTGATTGTATCATTTCACAAAAAATCCATACATTTATCATTTTATCCGCTGGGCCGATTTCCCGGTATCCGCTGGGCCGATTTCCAGATTGGTGTTGGAAAACTGCCAGACGGATTTTGACGAAATTTGATATTTAGTGGTAATTTTTTCCAGGGAGTGTTTTGGATGGGTCAAATCGTGACCCCACCTGACCTTGACCTTCAAAATGGTCAATTCAAGGTCAAAGCCCGGACGAAGTCGGGTCACCTTCTAGTCTGATATATAAATGAATTGTATGGGAGATATTTTGATTAATATAATGTCCCAATGTATAAGTGCAATAGATTATGATACCACACGTAAACAACAGAAAATACGCATCAATTAAAATAAATTATTGGACCCTTTTGACCCAAATTAATTAATATTTATTGCTATGACGATGACACTAAACTCACACATGAATCGGCATGATGTCATGTACATTTGTATATGATGTTATAAATACTCTCCAAAGGGTTAAGCAAGCTTTTCTCTATTGTGTGTATAGTTTCAGTGCACACCTCCCTAAATGATCAGAGATATGGCATCTCAAACTAACCCACACAAACAATTATGCAAGTAACTTGATGGTGCCATTTTGGAAGAAATGTTAATCTCCCTTTATAGTTTGTGATGTCACTGACACTCATATTTGTTTAATGCTAAACTGTATGCATAAGATAGTTTGTTCTTATACATGAAAATAAATAAAACAGCAGAGTGAATGTTTGTTGCGCACAATAAATGATTATCTGTTGTGAATAAATTATAGTTTAATTCCTGAAAGTTTGTTTGGTTGTCATATTTGCACATATAGAAGTCATGTGAGTTTGGCCAAGATTGTCACATTCAAATGTTATGCGACCATTAACTGGCCGTAAATTAATTGTTCATTTTAGCGTAAAACATTTTAAGTTATAATACATGTATGTAGTCTTAATAGGATTGATTGGATTTTGGCGAAATGATTTTATTGTGACAGCCTATATAAATATCTGTACTGAGGATGAGTAATGCCGGAAGTGGGGCAATGACGTCATGATATTATAAATATGGACGCGCCATAATTAGCGGAAGTTTTGAATTAAATGATGTGATATCGTTGTGTTTGAGCATATTAACTGAGAAGTGAGAGGTATTTTATTGTACCACGGTTGACTAAATATAATAACGGCCTGATTTGTTGAGGGTTTCCTTCCCCTTTAATTCTTGTTATTTTGGACTACAATCCTCGATGGTGCCTTTGTGTGGATTTTATATCTTTCAGTGTGGTTATTTCCATTATTTCACAAATTGATAAAGAATCAAACATTGCTAGTCAAATGAGAATGTCTCATGTATAAATTGTATCATGCCCATGGGTAACCAGTGCTATTTCATGGAACCTGTATAATTTACACAATGATGAATGTTCTCAATGAAAATATCATTTGGCACAATGAATAATGAATAGATTTTCCTATTGTTCAACTCATAACAATGAAAACCTATTCAAATATTTGAAGCAAGCCAGCTATGTGTATGGCATGGAAAGTCATCAAAATACGATGTGAAGTTTCACGAAGATTGGAAAAGAGATATGGGCTGTAGGCAAAGGAATTATGAAAGTATTGCACAGTAATGTATGGATGAAAAAGCTCATCTTGACTGTAAAACTGAGCTAAAAGAATGGGTATGTAACCATGACTACACAATACAGAAGTCGATGGTGAAGAAAATGCCAATTCATGCATATTTGTTTAGTTCCCTCCAGGTACGAGATCATAATAAAAATATGATTTGAATAATTACTCACAGGTAGGACAATGATGGATGCACTCGGTGCTAGCTGAAGGGAAATCAGTGATTGAGAGAAATCCTCAGGTGTGAAAATTCTTTTTGGGAAAGATGTTGATAGTCTGACTGGTTTTCCAATGCTCTGAAACAAAACATGATAATAGCAATTACTACACATCCATGCTGTAATTTTGCAAAATAAAATTGAATGACCAAAATTTAATAAATATCAAATTGTCCTTGGACATTATAGACCCATGACATTGACATCCTCTTACAAAATACTCGTCCCCAGATAATTTATCTAGAAATATAAACCAACAAATCGTTCAAAGCACTTTTGATAATGAAGAGATTAGTTGGTAATTCAGAAATATTTCTTCATATTTTTCAGCTTTGATCCGTGACCCGATCTGCATAATAAAGCTGAGTATGCTGATTGGCTTGAATAATCAAGCAGGTTGGGCAGTGTTGAATATATATGTAAATTAGGTCACGAATGTAAGCAGATATATATGAAAAAGTATTTCAGAATCACCAACTAATCTCTTCGCTATTAAAAGTGCCTTGAATGATTTTTTAGTTAATATATGTCAGACACCAACCAAACACATAAGTACTGTTTCTTGTAGACATGATTATTGCACATGCTGTTATATATAAAGTGGCCTGAACAATATCACATCATCCCATTTCTCCTTATATGGAATCCAATTGTCTATTATTGTTGAGAATATTGTATGGTAAACATAGCATAAACATCACGCATTGAGTCAGTACATGAGGTCGATATAATGTTGATTAGTTGAGTTTGTAACTAACCATTATGGGAGAAAATTTTGCCCTGGCATTAAGTGGAGAATATGTAGCTAGTGCAGACACTTAAACTGTTTGTCTGCGAGGGGGGATTTGAGCATCTATTGGGCGAGGCTCTGCCAAATCAAATAAATGTCTAACCCCCCAAACAGACATAAACAGTTTAGGTGACAGCATTAACTGTATATATTTTATATATCTATTGCAAAAATCTTGTCCTTTCAATAGGAAAAGTGTCATTTTCCAAAGTGTTCTATTCGTTTCTTTGATGACAGCCATGCATTCATGAGTACGAGGAAACTAATCAGTGTTCATGGCATGGGTAAGATGGAGGGCAAATGATAAAGAAATAGTTAGCTTTTTCTATAAGTTCTAATAGTTAATATTTACACTCACACATGCATTAGCATGAATGTATGGTGTTGGTTGGTCGAAATTACATCACACGACGTCATGCACAGACCCCAACTGAGGAGCAAGATGGCGGACAGATAGGCTGAAACGATTGTTGTGGTTCGATTTTTGATGTTAGTTCGATTTTTATGCCTTGAACTTCCAAACAGGATGGCAAGGAGGGACTGTTGGATTCTGTGTGTCTCTCAAACTTTTCGTACATTGACGATAAAGTACCACTTGTTGCTATTTTGGAGCTCTTTATATAAATTTTTTTCAGTTTCGCAGAACATAAACAATCTATCTCAATATTCACAATTCGTGCAATCAAGAATGATACCTATACAGTCCGACACGTCAAAATTTTCACAAAGTCAGCCCAATCGTAGTGAATGCCAGCCCAGGTTATACACAGGAACACATCGGCCAGCTGTTGATGACATCCAGCAGAGTGAAAAGTGCTCGGTCGAGCAATCAGATTAACGTTCCTATTCGGTTAGTTCGCCTGTGGAGTCAATCAGCCATTAAGGTGGCCCCAATCGAAATCTAATCGTGTCTGGTTATTCTTGTTGAAAATTGAAAATTAATGACTCAAAATGGAACATAGCAGCCAATCACCAAAATAATTAGAAACCTTGATACACAAGAAGACTTTGTGGAATCGACTAATGCCTATATTCAGTCTATTTCAATTGGAATCCCATTGGGAAACGTGGATCATCATAGTCAAAATCGAGAACTCAGTGATACAGTGGTAGATCAACATTTACTTTACCCACATAACCTCTACACAAGTCTGAATATTCTGCTCACAGAAATGAACTCAAACGATTCAAATCAAGTTTCTCTCTGCATACTGGACGCCTTAAAATTTGTCAACTCAATCCCAAAAGAAGACTATATCAAATTCCTTAAAGAGGCAGGTCCTGAAGATGTGCTCGAAAAAATGCGACATTGTGTTTTCGATGAAGTGAAAAATTCTCGTTCTTTTCAATTTGATCAAAGTTTTAGCCTCAAAAAGCAAGTTCAACCAAAGTCATCGAATGGTCCAAGTATTGTGGAAAAACTTTGTGTCGACATATATAACTTGATGATATTCTTGGCTGACGGCGATCAGGAAGTTATATCAGATATGATCAGCACCAGTACGAAAAAGTCTACGAGTGTTGCTCTTTCTCAACAAAATGGTCAAATAAATCCCAGTGACTCCGGATCGCGTGCCCCAACAATGAATTCCTCTTTAATGGATTTGGGGAAGGATGTTCTAATTTTACAATCTGATCACAAAAGTCTAGGTTCTGAACTTCACAAAATAATTCCTGAACTAAATTCTTCGATCGCAAACTTGAATGGTCGCGTCACTGCGATTGAACACAAATTATCAACCATTGAATCCGAGCATGCAGCGGAACTATTAAAGAATTCTCATGTCGAACACACATTACAAGAATTGTGTACAAGAATAACGAACATTGACAGGTTGATAACAAGTGTCAAGGATGAAAGAATGAACAGCACTGCTAGTACTCGATATGATATGCATAAACTTTCGTGTGACATTGATGGTTTTCGACGCGGCATAGAAGTAAATTCATATAACATTAATGCCTTAAATTTCTCTTTTGCCGAAATTACCAACAAGATAAAGGATGCAGGCAGAGTGGACAAAATTCAAACCGATACAAGTACGCGGTATTTTGAACTTATAGAAAAGGCATTCACCAACCTCACTGACACTATGAGTGGCAAGCTTGAAACTATTGGATCCGAAGTGTCCGCCCTTAAGAACTCCGCTATCACTTCTCCCAAAGTAAACAGGGTCTACACATCAATAGGGAAAAAGGGCAGTCAAATGTCATTGATTTCAGTCGATGTTTCCGTTGATGAACCCTCTGCTACTTCACGTCACGACAATGAGGATTATTCGTCGACAATCTGAGCTACGACACTAAGGCAGTGGATATTGTTGATCACCTTATTGAAAATGATGTTCGATTCTCAGTAGTTAAAGTGATGTACAATGCATGGAAAAACAAAGCAACGTGCAGAGTAAACGCCGGCGTCGGCCATGTGGATGTTGTAAAGGGGGATAATTTCTGGTGGGATGATGTTACCTGCGATGACTGGACCCCATTTGGAGTTTCATACAAATTCGGTAGACCAATCAATTGGAATGACTACATTGACGATAAAAACAATGACAAATATTCCAGTCATGCCAACAACAACAACAATGAAAGTGTCAATGACACTGTAGCTCAACTTGGAAAGGGAATAATTTAATGTATTACAGTCAATGGAGCGATTAGGAATGTGGAAAGTTGAATGTCTAATACTAGTTTATAGACATAAACAGAAAAGTAAAATCCAAGATGGCTGCTGGCAGCCATGTTTTCGGCCGAATGACCCCAAAATGAGTCGTTCCCATCTACATGTCATCGTTAACATCAATGACAAATTTTATGATGATCAGATTAAAGGTACAACCTGTAGCCCATGCTAAAGAATTTAGTCATACAAAGAGTAAAATCCAAGATGGCTGCTGGCGGCCATGTTTGTTGGCCGAATGACCACAAAATGACTAGTTCCCATCTGTAGACATGTCATTATTAACATTCATGACAAACTTTATGATGATCAGACTAAAGGTACGACCTGTAGCCTGTGCTAAAGAATTTAGTCATACAAAGAGTAAAATCCAAGATGGCTGCTGGCGGCCATGTTTTTTGGCCGAATGACCCCAAAATGACCTGTTCCCATCTACATGTCATTATTAACATCCATGACAAATTTTATGATGATCAGACTAAAGGTACAACCTGCAGCCCGTGCTAAAGAATTTAGTCATACAAAGAGTAAAATCCAAGATGGCTGCTGGCGGCGATGTTTTTTGGCCGAATGACCCCAAAATTACTCGTTCCCATCTACATGTCAATATTATCATCCATGACAAATTTCATGATGATCAGACAAACAGTACGACCTGTGGCCCGTGCTAATGGATTAAATTTTGAAATCCAAGATGGCCGCTGGCGGCCATGTTTTTTGTCTGAATGACCCCAAAATGACTCGTTCCCATCTACATTCCAATATCAACAGCCATGACAAATTTTATGATGATCAGACTAAAGGTACGACCTGTAGCCCGTGCTAAAGGATTTAGTCATACAAAGAGTAAAATCCAAGATGGCTGCTGGCGGCCATGTTTTTTGGCCAAATGACCCCAAAATTACTCGTTCCCATATACATGTCAATATTAACATCCATGACAAATTTCATGACAATAAGACAAACAGTACGGCCTGTAGCCCGTGCTAATTAATAGAGGCTCTTATGTCCATTTTTTGGCTCCCGTGTGCATTTTGTGAAGAAATATAGCCATGATGTTGCTTGATATCTCGGGCACCAGAAAACAAATGTTAGACACCTGGGGGTCGCGACTGGGTGGATTTATGACGTCATCAAGATGGCCGCCATCCAAAATTTCAGAGTAGGCACTGAATCAGTTTGATTAATAGCTATTGTTATCCTTCATCCCATTTTCCTCTCTTCTGATTGGCTGAGAGTGCGTCACATGGCGGGCGATAAATCACCATATTACCCTCGAGGGTAACATTGTCTCAGTTATTGACCGCTCAGCTGTTACCAGCAAACATAGAACTACGAAGAACTCACCACGCAGAGATTCTCTGACAGCTCTCTGATAATTTCGAAAAACACTGTTTTTATAAACCCCACTGTTTCATAACAACCGCGAACTGTGGTGTTTGCTAATTTGCATAATTGTGTGTTTTTTATTTGCTATTAAAGCACGCTATGTATAAATGGTGTTATCATAGACACATATCTGTTATAAGGTGTAATATTCATATTGGACCTTTTTATATCAATAATAAAGACCGTGGGACAAATAGATAAACCTTATTATGCAGTTGGTATTTGCTGCAGACAATTGCACATACGATGTACATACGTTATAACTACGTTTATGTGCTTGATCAAATAGCCACTCTTTGCTGTTTATCAATTGACTATTTCTTTTCTTCAATACATTCCTCCGACTTCAGAGAATACCCGTATGTTGCGTAACAATCTGTAACATATGTCAAATTCTTTTTGCACCACTACAACGTATTAGTTTCACATTTTAGCAATCTGGAAATGAACACGTCTGTCGGCGTCTTCACGGCCATTAAAATTTGAAACGAAACCGAACATTTTGCTGCATGGCTACTCAACTTCGAAATTGCTTTGCTCCTCTTTCCGTGAACCGATTTCCACCATGCAACCAGCAAACTGACCGGAGAAAATAGCTGCGCGAATGACGGGTCTGTTAATTGATCCAGATTATGAATGTTTTTTATTTTCTAAATAGCGATGATTCCAACATAAAATTAACTTTTCGAACTGGATTAAAGAATATATGCGCGCATTTATGCCTGCTATTAAGGAGGTTCGTGTGTACTCCATTGTCAGATAACAAAACAGTTATCACCCTTGTTTTTGTGAGACACGGGGATTTGTCGCCGCTCTCGACCTGGAATGTAACCCTCGGGCCTGGGGGCCCTCGGGTGACATTCCAGGTCTCGAGCGGGCGACAAATCCCCGTGTCTCACTCAATCGCGGGCGATAACTGTATAGTAGTTAATTTATGGTAGGAAATATAATATTTCTCTACTGTTGTGATACTATGATAACAAGCTTAACTTTGACAGAAAAATTGACCACATTTAACCAAGATGGCCGCCAAAATGGCGACCGAAGTTCGAGGAAATGATGAATTTTCACACATGTCTCTTAAAACATTTACGGTTATTTGAAATCGGTAGCTAATAGCAACTTAATTTTAAATACGTTTGAATACCTAACCATTTGAACATGATAATATGTCATACTTTGGGTCTTATTCCTACAAAATGTCGTCAAAATGTTAATTTATAAATATGCTATGAAATTTTACCAAATATCGATTTTGTAATTCGAGCCAGGTGTTAGCCAGAAAATCGCTGAATTTGATGACAAATATTTGCAACAGGTTCAAACATATAGATTGCCATATAATTACAACCAAAATAGTGCATCTGTATTCAAGATGGCGAGCAAAATGGTTGCCAAAATTGATAAATCACTAAAATTTGTCAAATTTTCTTTGATATCACTCCTAATGTGCGACTTAGTGAATATAGGTGAATATATTTGCTCCGTGTTGGCGTAATAACATGGAGATATGAAACAATATGAATAGTTTGTGAACAATGGCTGTTTATACTCAAGAATTCGAGAGAATGAAAAGACGAAAATGAGATGAAATCATCAAAATGACAACAATGAACAATTTCAGAGTTGGCATTGAGTGTGGGAGGAAAATTTAGATAGTGAAATGACTATGTTTCGCGACCAATAATACCATTGGATCACACTTTTCTTGAGGGTGCAATTTGGACCTCAAAATACAAGATGGCTCCCGAAATTCTAATAATTGATGATTTTTCACACTCGCCTCTTAAATTATTCACAGCGGTTTGAAATCGGTGGTTAATAGCAACCTTATTTTGAATAAATGATACTGTCTAATCATTCGACAACCATGATATGTTAGATTAACATATTATTATCCATATGAATCTAAATTCAGGATGGTGACTCAGATGGTTACCAAAATGGAGAAATCATCCAAATTTGCTAGTTTTCATTGATAATGCTCCTAAGTTTGGTTTCAGTTTCAGTTTCAGTAAACACATTTGTTCCCATGTTGACAAAAGTGCCAGGAATGCTGATACAATCTGATACAATATGAATATTTTGCGAACAGTAGCTGCTTATATCCGAGATTTCATGAGAATGGAAACAGAAACCATGAAAAGTAGATAAATTCATCTGATGTTGACCTATTTGAAAATATCCAAATCTGAATATATTCTGATTACATCCATCATTACATGTACATTGGATATATCCTGATTGGGTGACTCGACTGGAGAAAAATCACTACCTCGGCAATAAGGCTGTCGGTATTGATCAATACTTTAATTACTTCCCCTTGATATCGCCCCCCTTATTGGGGTTTGGATAAGAAGTTTTCACTTGATTCCTGTATTGCTCATGTAATGCCATCATACTAAGTCAATTCTACTAAAATTCAGCTGATCACGGAAATTAATTAAATGTACATCACACAATGCAGTACCCAAAACAGTAGCGGCATATAATGCGTTGACATTACATACATCTTCCATGTTAACAAGCGTAATAATTAGTGTATACTAAGTCCAAATATAAGAATAGGAGCTAATATTTGTGTGATTCGTTCTTATTAATATACATGTACGAAAACGCAGGGTATACTTTTGTGAAACTGAGAAAATTTAAACAGTAATTGCTTTGTTGCAGACCACCAAACGAGAGCGTTCAGATGTGAGGTATATGTGTCTTCTGTGAAGAAGCATCGCATTGGCGGATTTCTACCAGACCTCTGCTTATTACATGCGATCTATAGCGACTAGAGATAAATTATGTTCAGGTTCGTACCAAAACAGAAACTGCTGTGGAGATCTGGACAGCTCATAGGTCAACTCACTGACACCACATCCAAGATTTGCGAAAGCGTGACTGATTTTGATCGAGCTAGGATAGAAAGATAGCCTCATATAATGAGTTCAATTGGCATACATGTGTATTTGAGTTCCACAGAGATAGTTTTATCGACATCGCATATACTGCAAATTCGTTCCGTGTATGATCCCCATCTTCCTGTGCAGAACGTATGCACTCATCAAATTTATATTAGATACACCCATGTCATATTTGCACATGTGTTATCGAAGTTTTTTCATGCTTACGTTATGCGGTCTCATCAAAATATCATACAAGAAACATATTCACACCAAATTTTCTTTAAATGCCTGCATTTCTGTAACTGTATCGGCTATCGGCAATGTTCCAGATAAAATTGATAATAATTTCTCGCACCAATGCACAGTTCGACTTGGCTGTAGAGGCAATTCAACTCACCAACATGTTGAGGTACATGTATTATTATTGGGTGGAAAGTTAGTAGTATTCTTTCCAGATGTTTTATGCAGGAACATTTGATATCCCACTACAATGAAATCAGGTCTGCAGAAAACTCAGGTCGTTAAACGTTGAAATCTTATACCTTCCTGAGCAATAGTCAATTTCAGTTATAGACTCTTCAAATAGCTAACAATCCACAATCTTCTCTCAATTCAAGCATAACATTGTTATCTATTACTTCCAACTTTTGCGCAGTATCTATATTCCAAACTTGTAATGGGCCTACTTGTGGATCAGACAATTATGGTTTTACGGTTTGCCAGCAAATGCTATAAACTACATTAAATTTTGTTCGATGGAAACAATTAAAGGATTTCGTTCGAGATTGCGGGGTTTCTGTGATTCGAAGATCTTTACTTTCTGTGAACTAACAGTTGATGTATAATGCTAATGAATGTCCCCATGTGGACGTTTTGTAAGAAATCTTAATAAACGTTCCATTAAATTATCTTGATGACCCGTAACTGTTTTCATAACTTCGATTCACCATCATATGGCATGGACCAAATATGAGCTTCTGGTGTTTCGATGAGGTATTTCATCACTAAATATCCAGGCACTAGGCAAGGCATTTTGATTTCACGATATTTTTTCGTTGACAACCAGGAAGAAGTTGAGGAGCCGTTATTGTCACTTGCTGGACTCGACATGGAGAATGACAAATCTTAGGCAAGTTTTGCCCGATACTGATGTTTTGACATATTCTAAAATAAACTGACAATCATTAACTCGGTTATGTGCATAGTTCTGTTAGACTACATCGAAGTGAATATGCAATGTATCTGCTATGAGGTCAGCGGCCGTATTGAAATTTATTTATTAACTCTGTATTATGGACTCTCCATTCCACAACCGAAGCAAATATTATATATGGAGTCTCTGATATGCAGTCGGAGAGTTTTGTGGTGCGCTCTGTTAGCTTGCGAGATGAGTTTGTAATTCAACTGTAGTTGCTGGGATGAGTTGGTTGTAGATATACTACCAGTAATGTGACCATCTATTGGACGAAGTAACAAGAGTGGTACATGTGCTGATTCACGTCTTGAGAAGTGTGACAATGTCTCAACTATTCAAACGAATTTCGGGTGATGAAACACAGATATGCCAAAAACAAGAAACTGAACAATGCAATCTCCCCTTATTGTATCTTATTAGACACAACTGTTTCATAATTAGATACGAAATAGTGTTTGCACTAACATGTAATGCCTGTGTATTTCTAAGTTGAGCAATAACATTTTCAATAGAAAATACATATTCCCTAATAAGATACTTACACACTGAACTACATGGTATATTCATCTTTATTCACAAGAAAGGATTCTATGAGATCTGTTTAAAATTTATTATTTTGGTACGAAATAGCTTAAGTACCTTTTGAATCATTATTATTATGACGTAGCAGGTCAAGGTCATTTGTCCACTCGTTATGTATATAAGCAAGTGGACCCACGGTAATCGGCCTCTTTTTATCCTCTTACAAGATTCGAGGGGTGTGACCGAGCAGCGGGGAGGGAAAATCCCAATTTGGGAGGGACATGTGAGTTCAGTGTGTAAGTATCTTATTAGGGAATATGTATTTTCTATTGAAAATGTTATATTCCCGTCAAAGATACGTTACACACTGAACTACATGGTAGAATCCACTCATAGGAGGAGGATGCGAGGAATGAGATACTATTGTATTTTAGTTGAGAATAATTCTTTTGAACCTGCTGAGTTTTTTAGCAACAAATGGATCAAAAGGTACTGATTTGCAGATTTGATTGATGCTACCAGGTAGAGTGGAGAAAGTGGGAGAATAAGCCCAATGGCTGAAACTCTGCACCTCCCCCCTTTGGTTCTGAAGTCAGACAAACCGGTAATTGTGAAATCTCATATACAGGTACATGCATGTGCCACCTCCTCCCTGGAGTAAGCGGGTTATATGCAGAAAGCATAGGTCACCCAGCTCCATGGTATGTGACTGAACGAACCAAGCTATCCCGACGTTTCGACACCAGAGGAAGGAAATCTATTGTTACCTGAATGGTCAATCTGGATGTAACACGAGGAAGTAGCAACTGTAAAGACGATTAGAAACATACCACCAACTCATGTATGGTGAAGAAAACCCAGAGTTAAATAGCCACTGCATCATGCTTGTAAGGTCTGCGACCGACTGTCAGTAAATGTGCAACCCCAAATCGACAAACTGATCAAGGCGCAAAATAAGTATTTTCTGACTGACCGTCAAATGACAGTATTTTACTTCAGTTAATAAATACACCAGGCAGAGGCCATATTCCGTTGGTCAATGCCCCTGATCGGAATTTACTTTAAGGCTGGAAACTGGTAACAAAAACCCCAGGTAACTAAGTCGATCAAGAGCGTTAAATGACTTGGAAAGACCCAAATGTTTTCTGGCATCGAAACAATCGAGAAGAAAAAGTTCGGAGAGTCCTGAGTTGTAAACTACTTCCACAGCCTGTCAATCCAATAGTGTATGCAGTTACTTGTACACATGATTGAAAGGAATACTTTGCAGTCTGCATGTAACTTATTAGAAAATGTGTAGAAGGAGGAGACCCATCGTGATGGAACTACTCCAAACAATCTGAAAGAAAGAACAGGCCATGGATGATTAAGGTCTAAAAACAACCAGAATGTCGATAACAAGAAGATTGTATCTTCTTGTTATTCACTGATTGTTCTTAACAGACGAAGGGCCCGGGTCCATGAGCTGTGTGTAGCTCACCTCATCCACCAAGGCGAAAGTACACAGCAATGCCCAAAGCAACCGACCACCCAACCACAGCAGAACCACGGGCAACCCTCCAGGACCCAACCGGAAACACGGCCCGCCGCCACCCATCGGAAAGCTCTCGTCGAGAGCCCCCCGATGAACAGCAACAAGCCACACCACCGACCAAATCCCGAAAAACCACCCACAACTCCGCCGCGGCCAAGCGGCCAAACCCATCCGAGCACCACTGTACACCCATTCGACATGTGGTCAAGGAGGTACGCCAGTAATGTGAACAGAAGGGCACATTTTACTGAAGACCAATCACATGTGTGTATGGTCGGACGGTTGTCTGCCGCTCATACAGCGAGGACCCGGACCCTAGTTCCTCCCCGTGGGCAGAGACTCCGTCGCCAACAATGATTGCCTCATGTGCGCCGTTAGACGAATAGCTCGTCTGTTGTGTAGTAATTCAAGACAGCCTGTCAAAAAAGGAGCACTGAGTACAGTAACGCCCAACTCAATCAAGCAGGGCATCAATGAGTTTTGTTGGCATGACGCAGGGTTCAAAGTTCTGAAATGCACCTGTTCCCATGGAACAGGTTATTACCTACCTACGCCACCCCAGAAGATTGCGTGAGTTCAATTGTCTATATCGTAACCCGATAAGCGAACCCAAACTGTAAAGCGATAATATTGAGCGAAAATAGATCTAATCCTGGTATTACAGGGAAAGCTCATTGGGATTGTCCTAAGGCTGTAGAGTCAAAAGATGATGAATGTTCTACGCAAAGAGAAATATGATTCCCAACTTGGTTCGCAGAAAAACCCAGCCCAACACCGCAGAAGGCCCGAGTGATGCTCGCAAAAATCTTAGAAGGAATCCAAGGCTTGGTGTTATGCCCCATGGTACCGTAGTAAGGGTGAAAGATGATCTGTGTACATTTACCCCTAGAAGAATCGAACGGTCACCCATAAACAAAGGACAATGCTAATCAGTGACAGGTGGAAAGGTAATAAGTTTGAGCCCAGGTAAAACCGCATGAGAAAACAAATTGAGTGTCTGTTAAAAGTCTCTGCCCCGGCCGATGACTGCGCTATGTTCACTGTTATAGACAGCACCCGAGATTACCCGGCATTAGACGGCGCGCTGTCTGGTGGCCCAGTGCTCGGTCCCCCCTCGAACCCCCCAGGACCCATATCCGAGGAGAGAAACTGCGTCTGCAACCCCTCGATGCCTTGCAATTAACTTAGTTCTTTGTGACAGACAAGAAAAAGCAGCAAGAGCTCTTCGAAATCCAAAGTGAGAATCAGGATTCGCGTTGGATGGCAAGTAGCCCTGTTAATTAGAAATCTAAAATTTGTAATCTAAATGTGGAATCGTCAGATCCAAGCAATGGATTTTGTTATCTTTAGAGTAAAAAACTGAATAAACAGGACTGTGTAAGCCTTGGAAGAGACATCGAGGAGTGATTAATGAGCAGACTGATTCCCCCCTAACCGGAGCCAGCTTAAACCCTGACAGGAAGCAGAATCATACAGTGTAGCCAGTAGGGCAGCGGCGACCTACTAGGTCACGACACGAATCCAAAAACCTGACCAACAGGACGACACCACACTAGTGTTTCTAAATGCACACAATCTGCATTGAACTACATGTTGAATGGGCAGAGCAGTCAAATATACATAGAATGAACCGAAACTTTTAGATGACACGAGCCCAAGATCTGAGATATTACTCAATTCGTGTATCACCCCCCAAGACAGTGACTATGAAACGCTACCGCCCCAGTGGCTACACTGGTACAACTTGCCTCCCGCCAAATAGCAAGCATTTGAAGGTCATGCAGAGTCCCGGGAAATGGTCTTAACAGCAATTCCACACGAGGGTAGACGCCAGGGAGCAACTTACTTGGAAATTTTGATTATCAAATAAATAGCCTCACATGGACATGATGAGATAGTATTTTGTTCGCAATCTCAAAGTTGACATAAAATTCATACCAAATTGCATGGCTATTATCCAAGTTTGGATGGCAAATTGTGATGCGATACCAGTTAAGTTGCTCCCTAGGGGGCTGACAGATTTTGTACATCGCACATGCTTGTGAAAGGGATGTGGGAGGACGAAATCTGAGGTAGGAACCAGCAGGAGCGGGCGAGCATGGTCGGATCCGTGAACACTGGAACCCACCCTCGGAACAGTATGGCGTCTGGCTACAGTGAATTCAATGGTGAAGTATACGGCTGGGCCACCTCAAGGTCCGCATGGAACGAGGAATTGGATTAGCCTGAACCTGCTTGACAATGGGGTTACTGAAACCGAGGCCACACGAGGAAGAAAATAGCCTGTGGTATGACCAGTTACATGTACATGTATAAGGATCAGGAAAGGGACCCAAAAATTTACCATGAAAGTAGGTGACTGATGCGTCACATTATTATTTGTGAAATTGTGTCATATTGATCTGACAAAAAAGTTATTTTGTTGGCAAACAATTACAATGTATTGTTATTGTAAATTATTTCATAGTGAACTATGAGCCAAGCAAAACCACACAAGTGAGTTAATTCATAGATAAACGAAAAGGGACCCAAACCTGATCCCTAATTTTGCTACATATGTCAACATGAAACAGATTTGTGAGTGACAATTTCAGAATTTCGACGTAAACAAAACGAATGTTGTCACGTGCCAATTTCAACATAAACAAAGTTATAAACCAATGTTGTCTCACTGGTTGAATGTTCTAATACTTACATTCTAAAACCACAAGAAACAGAGATAACATAACAACTGTGCTGTATAGACATTGTCCCAGAAAGTTCAACACGTGAACCGCTGCATATAAACAGACGAAGTGCAATTCCGAAATTAATTCCGAATTCTAAAGCACGTGTTCCGAAACAGAACAATATAGTTTTTGTATTTTATTTGCGTTAAAACAAATAAAACAGGGAAATTGAATGAAATTGTCACTCTGATATTAATTTAATAATTATTGTGTCGTTTCCAAAATTGAACCGATGTCACAACAAGTTAAAAAATGTGGAACGGAATTGTTAAATGAAGCCGACAATAATATGTGGTTTCATTTCTCATAGCGTTAGTTTTTACTTCCCTTCGAATCTTGTCACAAGAGAAAAA
Source organism: Siphonodentalium dalli (assembly GCA_032622095.1). Taxonomy (NCBI): domain Eukaryota; kingdom Metazoa; phylum Mollusca; class Scaphopoda; order Gadilida; family Siphonodentaliidae; genus Siphonodentalium; species Siphonodentalium dalli. The sequence goes on from CP136067.1 coordinate 60,571,181, forward strand.
GAGGCCGATTACTGTGGGTCCACTTGCTTATATACATAACGAGTGGACAAATGACCTTGACCTGCTACGTCATAATAATAATGATTCAAAAGGTACTTAAGCTATTTCGTACCAAAATAATAAATTTTAAACGGATCTCATAGAATCCTTTCTTGTGAATAAAGATGAATATACCATGTAGTTCAGTGTGTAACGTATCTTTGACGGGAATATTATATTTCCCGGTGGCAGTCTGATAGCAATGCAACTTCGACTTCGATGAAGTCAAGGTGTCCAAACGAAATAATATAGCCATAAAGTTGGATTTCTGTCTGTATTATGACTGCAGGGATTCTTTTGCGCCCAAGTACTCGTTATGCTCTTATAATGATACAGTCAGCACTTATCCGGTTTGACTTCCTTCACAGGAAACGGGCAGGATCGGTTAAATTATATTCCGCAATTTCATGTTAGGTTTCTAAGAGTCCATTCTGATATATTCTCGATTATAAACAAACTATGTTTAGTCAAACATAGTCACAATATACCTTAACATGATAGTATCTAATTTAGATTGGGCGAATATATCCACCTCCTTTGCTAAATGCCGTTTGAGAATATAAATATTTGTCACATTTTATAACTGTGAGTTTTGGCGGCCATTCTGGCGACCATCTTGCGTCAAATAGATCAATGTCGAGTGTAATTCGTATTTAAAACTGTGTACACTTTTGTTTATTTTATTATGCCTATTTCTGTCCAATGTGTATCTAGAACCTCGAGAAACAAGTTTATTTGTGAAATTACATAGCGCATTATAGACAACAATTAGACACACATTACAGAATAATGTGTTTTCCAAAGTACTTGGTGTCATAACTGATAAAAACAAAGACAAGTCCTACTCGCCACAGTTTACAAATAACCGAAAATGATGTAAGGGGCATGTGTAACAATTCAACACATTTCTATATTTTGGTCGCCATTTTGACAGCCATCTTGGTTTTTTAACATTCTTGTTCTTTCAAAAGGAAGCTTGGCGCAATTTTATCATTGCCGTAGAAATATTTTCATTTTCTGTGTTAAATTTTCTTCCTCGCTTAGTGCCCATTCTGCAATTTTGTGTGGCTGCCATGAAAATGATTTGACTTAATTTTCGTGGTATAATTCTGTTGAATTCTCGGGTATAAGCAGCTATATGGTAAACCAAATTTACAAATTATTCCATAAGTCCATGGATTTCCGCGAAAAAGTAGCACATATTCACATATATTTACTTTTCCCCAACACATGAGTGATATCAATAAAAATTGGACAGATTTTGGTGATTTCTCCATTTTGGCAGCCATCTTGGCCGCCATCTTAAACGAAAATGCACTATTTTCGGTGTAACTATATGGCAATTTACATATTTAAAACATTTTTACATTATCTTCATCAAATTCAGTTATTTTCTGTTCAACTCTTGGCTAGAATCACATAATTGAATTTTGGTTAACTTTCATAGCACGTTTTTTAATTCACATTTTAAAGATAGCTGACAGGAATGAGATCCGCAATATGACATATTATGTTGTAGAAATGGTTGGATACTAGAATTTATTCAAATTTAGGTCTTTATTCGTTACAAATTTCAAACATCGGTTAATGATTCAAGAGGAAAGTGTGAAAAATCATCAATTTTCCGAATTTCGGTCGCCATTTTGGCAGCCATCTTGGTTTATGGTGGCCACTTTTTCTGTCAAATGGAAGTATGGTGTATTAGTTTCACGTCTGTGGTGAGATAATCAAATTTCTATAATAAATTCACAAGTAGATATTAATCAAACTGACTCAGTGCATACTGTGAAATTGTGTATGGCAGCCATCTTGATGACGTCATAAATCCACCCAGTCGCGACCCCAAGGTGTCTAACATTTGTTTTCTGGTGCCTGAGATATCAAGCAACGTCATTGGTATAGTCGCTATATTTCTTCACAAAGTGCACACGGGAGTACATAAGAGCCTCTACTAAATGGATTGAATTTTGAAATCCAAAATGGCCACTGGCGGCCATGTTTTTCGGCCGAATGACCCCAAAATGACTCGTTCCCATCTACATGTCAATGTCAACATCCATGACAAATTTCATAATAATCGGTCCAAAGGTACGAACTGTAGCCCGTGCTAAAGGAAATTGTTGACGAATCACGCATACACGCACGACGGATGGCAATAGCTCAAACTTTACAAAGTAAAGTTGAGCTAACAACAACAGCTACAATACATCCAGGTTTAAAAACCTCCATAGCCCCAACACCGATCAGCAAGTTTTCAGACCGTGGGGACTATCAGATCGCGATGTGAGATCCAATCGTCGATAGCCAGCATTTAAACGGCTGAGACATACATGTGTTGACTCCTCATATTCTGACAAAAGTCTCTCATATTACCTGTAGTATGCGCTTTGCTGCTTATCTTTGTGTGTGTATTCTTTTGTTGCACTTTAACATGTTGTCATTTTTAGTTTGGAACGCAACCGGTATCATGTCAAGTTCTCGATATTTATCGCAAGCCCTTGATGTAATGCAAATTGATCTATGTGGAATCAGTGAACACTGGCTTAGACAGGCAGATGTCGAATTTCTAGATTCTATTAATTCCGAATATGGATCATATGCGGTATGTGACTATTCCATGCGCCTGCCAATGTAAAGAGGCAGAAAAAAGGAGGTGTAGCCTTTTTATATAATAAGAATACATTGGGAAATCGAATATCGGTATTAGATATCCAAGATGATCGTATTTTAGGTGTTCAGATTGCCAAATCAAGTTCGGAATATTTGTATATTTTCCAGGTTTATCTGCCATCGACAAATTATACGGGAGAGTACTTTGAAGAATGTCTAACCATGCTATCCATATTATGCAACCGTCATCGAAGCCTTGGACGCATTATCGTCATGGGCGACTTTAATGCAACTCTATACAGAAATGATCATAGATGTAACAAGTTACACACTTTCTTCAAAGACCTTGAACTTATCCCATTAACCACTTCAGAAATATGTTGCAACCTTGAAAACACATTTTTATCTGCTTCTGGGGTGCATGGTTCCATCATAGATCACATTTTCATTCCTGAGTTTGACAGTCCAGAAATAGATTTTGTTTCAGTTTTGAACGACAACGCTCTAAATGTATCTAATCATCGTCCTATTTATGCGTGCCTTAACATATCCTTACTACCACTTGACGTTCGAGGAAATCAATTTAAAGACAGAACAAAATTTAACTGGAAACGATTTTCTGCTAACCCGACTCTTGTGACAACCTATCAAACTGAACTTTCCAGAACATTGCCAGAGAATCTATTCACGATGTAAGCCGTCTAGATATGTTTTACGACAAAATGATTGAATCGATTTCCAATTGTGCGCACACGTATGTACCCAAAGTTCGACACCGACCGTTACTGAAGTCTTTTTGGAACAAGCACCTGAACGAGTTACACAACGTCATGACTGAATGCAGAAAGCTTTGGATCTCTGTGGGCCGTCCTGCAGATCCCACGAATACACAATATCGAAACTATAAGGATGCAAAATGCATATTTCGTAAAGAATATAGAAGCTACGCAAAACAATATATGTCATCTTTTAACGATGAAATTGATAGGTCAACCGAAGTGGACCAAGACAGATTTTTCAAATTATTCAATGCGAAGCGCAAATCCAATGGTTCTAATGACTGTTCCACCTTCATATACGAAAATCGCACTCTCCGGAATCCTCATGACATAGTCGATAGGTGGGCGTCGTACTACAAATCCATTTTTTCCACCCCACTAGGCGACGATAATTTTGTTGACTCCAACCACTATTGTTCAACCAACACCTTTATGAATTCTGAGTTGGACAAAGATAACTTATCGAGTATAGATGCTCTGACCACACGGTTACGGGTTCTGAATTAATCAGTATAATAAACACTCTTCCTCTTAACAAGGCCAGTGGTTGGGATGGGTGAATTAGGAACACATTGTATTTGGTGGCGACTCCCTTGCTAATTGCATTGCTGGCCTCTTTACGCATATGATCGAACTGGAACACATTTCAAGCAATGCCAAGCGAGGGATAATAATTTCGCTCTATAAAGGTAATGGTAAGAGACTAAACTCTTTTGATAGTCATAGGGCCATTACGCTTTTGCCTAATATATACAAACTTTTCGAAAAAGTCCTATTATCGCGACTTCAAACAAATTCTCCCAAAGTTCATTCCTTGCAGAATGGCTTTCAAAAAAATGTCAGTTGCATGATGTCGTCGTATTTGGTGTCAGAATGTATTTCCTATACATCCGAGAGGCAAAGCAGATTATATGCCCGCTTCTTGGATGTATGGAAAGCGTTCGATACAGTCTGGATAAATGGTCTACTCATGAAACTGTACGAGCGCCACATTAGAGGTAGAACATTGCGACTATTCAACATGTTATTAACAGGTATATCATGTAGTGTACTGTATCAGAATACAGCTTCTGTGTGGTTCGAAGTATGTCACCGTACCCGGCAGGGAGGTACTGTCTCACCGTTCCTTTACAATATATTCGTTGACGATTTACTTCAGCAACTTGTCGAGTCGAAATGTGGCCTGCGTGTTTACAACATAGATTGTGCCTGCTTGGCGCATGCCGACGATATGATGCTGCTTTCTCTCACTAGGTCTGGGCTTCAATCATTAATTGATATATGTTATCGTTATAGTACAAAATGGAGATATAGATTCAATGCAAAGAAAACAAATGTTGTTGTGTTCAATGAGACATTACACGCAGCTCGCAACGCGACCAGAACATGGAAACTGGGTAACGAATCGATTTCCGAAACAGATAGAGTTACCCATCTTGGTATACCATTGAGCTCCCAAAATTTCAGTAATCACTTTGTTGACATCATAATAGAAAAATCCGATCAACATACTTTATGCTCAGTAATGCTGGCCTCTACGCAGGAGGGATATTACCTATTAGTTCGGTCCAAATTTATGAATGCATTGTCCTTCCCCGTGGTTTGTACTGTTCAATATTAGAGCTCTCACAATGTTGTTCGCCTTGAGCATGTTCATAGAATGTGCATAAAAATATTCAAGGACTTCCAACCAGGACCAAAACTGATATGGCACTTTCTTTAGTTGGTATCCCAGCTCTTATGGCGTACATCGAAAAGAGAAAACTTTCAATGTTTCGATCGTTATGCAGTCTCACCTTGCAAAAAACAGTCCGGGAAATTTTCGTGATGCGTTTGTTAGATGATACTTTCGGTGGCTCGAACGCAACTTTTCTTCTGAATGAATTCAAATTATTAGCAATCAACAGCTCTCTCATTACACCGAAACCTTTATTCACACTTCTCATTTTCCAGAGAAACTAGCATGGAAGCAAGCCTGCAAACAAGCCTCCATCTTTCATTACAAAAATGAGTGGACTTCTCGTGTTACTTCAAATTCCGAGTTAAGCAGATTCATGCGGGTTCACGATAGATATTCCATGTCCAACCTATGGAAAACTTGTGCGAAATATCCTGCTGAGAAAAGATCAATTATCTTAGTAGCTCAGATTATCTGTACTCTGCCAAGTTTGTCTAAAGGTGTCTGCACTCTATGTAGAACAAGATGCCATGATTTGATAGTTCACATTATTATCGAGTGCCCAGAGCTGGCCACTGTACGAAATAGAATATGGTACACATTTATTGATTGTTTCGGTATCGATTGCTTTGTACACATTGATAATCTTCAACCTGACCAACAGCTACTATTATTTCAAGGGGAAAAGCCAGATTTCCTTCCACCTGGCTTACATTCTCATCAATGGATTCTTTGCAAAATCAACAAATTCCTTGTGGAATATGTATCTTTCACGGTCATCCCAAGATCTTATCACTTATACCTAATAAATTTCAACTGTACAATATCAATGAAAATGCCTAATTTGAATTCTCAATAAATTATAACCAGACAGCCCTGATTGTCGTATACAGGGTTCAAACTTGCACCACAGTTTGCGGTTTCGTGCTGTGGATCTACTGAGGGACTCTTGGTCTGTGTGGGCGTCTGTCCCAGAGGACAGCTAATTGCTTTTCGCCTGGATCGCTGCTCGCATAGCCAGAGTCAATGAGTGGATTCACAGCATGGACCCTCAAACTCTGATCTCTATTGTATACTTGTAAATCAAAGCTTGTCAATGTTTAAGTAACCTTTTATCTATGGTGCATGTTTTGTAGGTCTAGGCTGGGGAAGTGGTCGCGTGACAAATGTGTAAATATGTTCTTTTCTACTGAATTGTTCTTTGTTCTATATGTATTTGTGTTATGTTACCAGTAACTCTTCATATGATGGAGGATAGAAATAAATATATAAATAAATGCTTCATAATGAAAAAAAATCCTGAATTCATATTTTGTATCAATAATAATTCTGAATCATAATGACCTCATTTAGGTATATTGACATCCCCAGTTACCTGCACAATTTTCTTATATAATTACATCATGAAAGTAGTACTAACCTAAAACAGCCTGTTGACCTAATAAACCTAGGCTGATGTAAGAAACACCGATTATCAAGCAGGCTTTATGTAGGCAATGAAGATACATGTATTGAGCAGTGGAAAAAAATCTAAAATGTTGTCAGTGAATTTGACAGAGAGATTACACACAGTTGCTATATATAACGAGAGGCCGATCACGATCGGCAGATGTTTAACCTATACCTTGGCGATAGCGATTAGCTATAACTGATAATTGGTCAAAGATATGATCACAGTAATACATATATCAGTACCTAACTTAAAATCAAAAGGTCAAATAATTTGTCTTAAGAAGGGGTTAAAGTAATTGGGGTGGGGGCGGAGTCGTTTTAAATCTCATAACTCTGTCCCTATTCACACAAGGACCTCTCACTGTGAGATCCAATTGTTTAGCCATTAATAAATTTGACAGATAGGATAAACAATTATCCAGCCAGCAGGTTGTTCATCTTTACCTTCATACAACCACCCCCTAGAGCTATGTAACATGTCATCACTCAATTAATAACAGATTTTGCTTGGAATGACATCTATTAAAGGTATTCTCATACTCTGGATATTGGATGTTCACATGGCAATTTATTGATATCATTATATTACATGCAACTATTGCAATAAAATCTTCACATTTTCAATACAGGACATCACACCTTATTAATGGAATACAACTAAAACAAATTAGTGTCAATGACAATTTTTTTTTTTTAATTAAATAATTTTTGTATTATTATAAAAGTTTTTTAATATTTGTTTATGTTAAATTGAGCGAGGAAATTCAATCTAAAAAAATATGAAAAATCCAAATTTAAAATTAAAAAAAAAAAAGAAGGGTCATAACTCCTTTAAAATAAATCGGATCAAACCCTTATTCAAACTCGAACTGTATTTTGGGATGAGAAACCTATAAACAAAATTTGGTTCCGATCAAATAGAAAATGTTAGAGTTATCGCATTATACCTAAAGTGTCTGACAGACAGACAGATATAGATGGACGGACAGACGAGTGGTCAATCCGGACATTGACGCTATGTGTACCATACTATGGTATAGGTACACATAAAAAGTTTTATCTCATGCAGAGTACAGGAAAAATACATCAAACCTGGTGTGCCCCTTTAATTTTTCAATTCACATATGTAATCAATTGAAATCAATGTCGAAAAAGCTTTCCATTAATATATAGATAAAACAAACTAGACCTACAGTACTAAAAGTGTTATGAACAATTATTTTGTTCCCATAGACTGATACAGAGCTCTCAAGTTTTTAAAACTTTGAAAACCAAAGTTGTCTTCCCATGCAACCAACAAAATTCCAATGGTAATGCTATTAAACAATGAAACCAGATTATGCCTTTAAGATGAAATTTAAATAACCATGCATATAACATATAATAGTATAAACATTCCACCTATGATATGGCCAGAGATACTTATAGAGTATAAAGTATATCTGATACAGCCAACACATCTCCTAGAAGTTAATTAACTCAATACAAGAGAGAACCAAACTTCATGGTATTGTAACAGGATACTATCTCTGTGTGAGAAGACAACTTCATAGCATCCTGAACCTGATTTATTAGATACTATCTAGACAGTGCCACCTGTGTATCTTTGATATATTTTAGCGATGAATAAAATAATCAAAGGGCCATAACTCCAGTAAAAAGTACCGGATCAAACCCATATTCGAACTCGATCTGTATTTTGAGTTGAGAAACTCACATACAAAATTTGGTTCCTATCAGTTGAAAAATTGTTGATTTATCGAAGCACTCATGAATTATATGTCAAAGGGCCATAACTCCATTAAAAAATATCGAATCAAACTCATATTCGAACTCGATATGTATTTTGGGTTGAGCAACTCACATACCAAATTTGGTTATGGTCAGATAATTTCTTTTTGAGTTATGGCAGCATGCATAAATTCTAAGTTGAAAAAGGGCCATAACTCCGTAAAAAAACTCGGATCAAACCCATATTCGAACTCGATCTGTATTTGGTGCTGAGAAATTCATATACAAAATTTGGTTCCAATCAGATAGAAAATATTTCAGTTATCGCACCATGCGTAAAGTGTCTCAGACAGACAGACGGACGGACGGACTTACGACGAGTGGTCAATCCGGGCAACGACACTATGTTTACCATACTATGGTATGGGTAAACATAAAAAGCAACATAAACAATATTGCATCATATCAAATTGCTTTATTTTGAATCTGCACTTGACCTGCTATAAAGTTGAATGAGGTCAATATGATTCCGCACTTTCAAAAGAGACACTTTTAACAATAGCGTATGGTATAGTTGATAGTTTGACCAACTTATTGTGCACCAGTTCATCACAAGTACACATGTAGATCAGGCACATGATTATCTGTATTTGGAGTAAATACTAGTTTGGATCTGGCAGTATTTTAGTCTAAAATATGGTCAGTGAATTTATTAAAAGTGGCTCTCTATATCAGGTATTTTTTAATTGTAGTTTATAATACGGTACATCCAATAACAATTTTAAAAGTGATTTGTCCATATACAAGCATATTCAAGTCGTTTCATGCCAGCAGTCACAAAACACCTCAAATAATATACTAATATAGTAAAATATGTGGTTAGTTGCTAGTCTTCAGGAAGATCGGAGGACAAATGATGAATATAGCCAGATATCCTGGGAATGGGCATTATAAAATTGCAGATTGTATTCCAAACGGGAAAGCTTGTTCTCCCAGTTTATTGATATTGTAAGGTACTTTAATAATCTATATTCTCACTTATATCACATATGCTCCTCAGAAAAAATTGTTGTTTCTCCCCAGATAGAGGTGCTTTTCATCTTAAATTGTGACCATGTAAAATTTAACAGGAGCTATATGTGTTTTCCTGAGAATGTTTCAGAACTTTACCGAACTTGTTTTGAGGAAAATATGTGTCCAAAAAAAAACATAATGGCATTTTCACAAATAATGATAATTTTACGGGAAAAGCTGATGTTTTCAGTAATTTACAAAAAAACTTTCCACATTATTTTAAATTAGCAGAAAATATGAGACAAGGAATGCGGAAAAATACATTTTACAGTAACTATTCGCAGAATAATAAAATCTGGGGGTACCATTTTGGTCACAAGGTATAGCTCAAACTTACTTCAGTGATGAAATTATAAACAATCTGGAATGTTTCATCAGATGGAAATTGTTGTAGAATACATGAGCCATCTGCCAACCGAAACTGTATTCTGGCAATCTCACTGCAGAATGGAAAGTATCAAAAACAGTTTAAAAATGGCTAACAATGTGAAAGAGGTCTGAGTAGGATATCAAGGAATTCTACTAAAATTATTGTAGGTTTCACACAATGATCAAATTACCGGTGCCTATAAAATGGTTAAATTATTTGCAGGGGACATATTTGAAACATAGAATCAGTTTAAATCAATCATGCTGCAGTAACAAATCTGAATCTCATTTATTATTTGTAGCATAGATTATTTTCTTCTTCAAAAAATATAGTTGACAACAAGGGCAATGATCTTATTTATTCACACAATGGACCTTTCCACATGTGTCAATCAAATAATCATTAGCAGATACTTTCTACCAAGCAGCAACCATGCCAGTTGCTTACTGCATTTTAAAATTCTTTATTCACCCTAATTTTGACATCCAAATATTTTCAGTGTTAAATTGACTTTTTCGTTGTCAAATCATAAGGTACTGAAATTTTGATTTGTGCCATGTTGGATATTCATCAATGACTATAACACTATTTTTCATTTTGGTGACCCTCATAATATTTCCCACAATTAAAGATTGTATTATAGCATATAGGCAACTAATCAAACTATTTCAGCAGATGCCTTGTTTCCTAGCAACCATAAGCTCTTCCCACTAACGGATATGTGTGGAAAACTACATTAAGGAAAAGGAGTAACATAGAGAATCAGCCAGTGGAGCTCACCTTCTTTTTGCAGCGTCACCAGCTAACTGTTGTTGTTCTGCTTCTAACTTGGCCTTTTTTGCATTATCAGTTTGCCTGTCTCTATCATCTTTCTCCCTTTTGAATCTTTCTGACCTTTCTCGTCTGTGAATGACAGAACCAATGTTATTGACACATTTAATTTAACGTTTGATATTGGAACTTTATGCCATATTCTAACCCTTCAACCAGGGACACCAGATGCAAGAAGGATGGGAGTGTGTGTCCAAATATATACTCAAAATACAACAATGTGAATGCATGAACATGCCATTTAAGGGACTCACTTAGATTTCTTAAATGAGAAAAAAAAAGTTTGTAAGTCATTTTTCACTAAGAAGAACATAGAAATACAGGCCTGGCATTATTATATGCATGATTTTATCATGCGTCTCCCTCTTGCACAGTTTTAAATATGTGTACGCATTTGTTCCGCGTGCCTAAGCCATGTGCTGTACCACGGATGAGGTAGATAATACATTGGTTCATAGTATTCCAAGTAGTGTGTATGAGATCACTCGATAGCAAATCTGTGTAGGGGGTTAACTGAATGCGCCATTGTGCCCTTGATGTGTAGACATCAGTCAGTTACCACGTGTCCTTTAAACAGCCATTTACAAAATATGAAATATAATTAATGCTGCTATTCTCTCAAAATTATGATAGAAAATGCTGCCATTTCCTCACAATTATGTTTGGGGATTATTCATAGTTATTATGGAGTGAATATTATGAAAGTGACAATGATACTGTAGCTCAACCTGAAAAGGGAATAATGTCATATTGCAGTCTATGGTGCGATAAGAAACATGGAAAGTTTAAATGTTTAAGTAATACCAGGTCAACCTGAAGAGCCATATGAAGCTTGGTATCAAATGGATGAAAATTGTTGGCTGTCGGGCATGGCAAAGTATTTAGTGATGCAAAGAGCAAAATACAAGATAACTGCTGGCAGCCATGTTTTTCATCAAAAAATGTTCAAATTCGAAAGCTTCCATCCAGAAGTTATCATGTACGTAAGTCTCAAAATATTTCTACAATATATGTCGGCTGCGGGGTGTGTCAATGGATTCAAATGTGAAATTTTGAAATATTTGATGGCTCCCATCTAGTGGTCACCCAAAGATCCATATGACGTTGTTTTATTATTTGCTTTACAGATAATATTTTCCAGAGGTTTAGGTAGATTGGTCAGGGGGGGGGTCTGAATTTTTTTTCTGAATACTAGGCAGGGTTGGGTGGGTGGTTCAGCAGCCCGGCTATTCAATTGTTCCTGGCTCCGTAAATAACTTCCTGTAGTCGTTTTTCTTCAAAATAATGCGACAAAAGTTTTTTAAGAATGCTTCTAATAGGTATGTGGTATGAACTTAACTCTTGGTAGGGGGGTTTGAGTTCACTATCAGTTAATAATGAGGGATGACACAAATTGGTAATAAAAAAGGTCAGTTTGCTAAATGTTTTCATCAAGGATCCATCAATGCACATTGACATGGAAAGGCTCAGGTTTAAATAGTTCTATTAAAAAACATTTATTCAACCTTATATAAATGAAAACATAACACAATAATAGATTCTTCAAATAAATGTAAACTCTACAAATACAAATGGACTCTTCAAACCATAAAGAAATAGAACATAAAGGTGATAAAAACAAACTGTAACTGATTTCCACGTTATTCGGTACACGGGTCTAGATCAACTCTAGATGGGAGCTGTCTAGGGCTGGACGATATTAACGAAAATAAAAACCGCGATTTTTGGAAATTAAAAACGCGGTTAACGATATAATCGCGGTTTTTTAAAACATCAGATACTAGTAACTTAAACAGTTTCTCACTGTTCGCTAGAATCACATCATCGTCATTAATTTTGACAAGTTGACGTCAATAATAACATACACAACCTTTCAACCAGTGACAACCTCATGCTCGATCGATATTCGGAATGAAAAGTAAATTCACCGGTTAAATTCCACTATTCGGACAATTTCTTACCGGTGACTTGACAAATTCTGGTATATACCGATAATTAATAAAACCATTATCTAGTCTATGCCAAAACTAAAAGTGTTCTATACTATACAGTATCCTTTTCTAACTCGGTATATTCAACTATGTTGAGCAAATACATATGTTGTTCCCGATGACACTTGCGTCGCTTGACAAATGGAATATGGTTTACAGTCAAGACAAATTTTAGCGAAGTCCACACACACGTAGTACATAACTTTTGGAATTTGGCCAAGCAAGGACACCATGTATTTTGGGCGGGTTTGAAGACCTAATACTATAATATTGGTTTTAACCAATCGCCGTGAGTGGTTTCTTCTAGACGAGAAGGGGGCGGTATCTTCGCTCATTTACTATTTTGATTGACGGTGCATGTGCATCATTGTACTGAAGGAAGAGGCATGGCAAAACTGACATTCATATTGATCTATCACCCGATCAGTCGTCAATTCATTTGGTGAATTCTCTTGTAATAAAAAGTACGCAGGGAAGTCGGAGCGTTTGTATTCGGGGTTTTCATATCCCCCTAATTTTGTTAGTCGTCCTAAACGTTGTTTACTATGATTTAATATTGAATATTGAAAAAGTCAGGACACGGGGATTTAGTTGGAATTTAAAACTTAAATAACTCGATTTAGGCTTGAGTTAAACTATGTTTGTATACGCTTATGATGGTCTGGCACCCTCTAATTGTCGACGATATTACGATTATTTTAGTTTAGACGATATTACTGACGATATTGAAATATTAACCGGGTATTGACGATTAATCGGGAAACCGCCCAGCACTAGAGCTGTCAAAGTTGAACGATTTTCCATGAAAAACATCGCCACCGGCAGCCATCTTGGATTTGACTCTTTGCACCACTAAATCCTTTAGCACACCCTACAGAGCTTATCCCTCAACAGATCATCACCAAACTTCATTGAATCCTCGGTGTGACCTCTCGATGGGTGCCTACCATTTTTTCACGATTTCTGTAAAAAACATGGCTGCCAGCGGCCATCTTGGATTTTACTCTTTATATGACTAAATCCTTTAACACATCTTGCAGGTCACATTTCTCATCCAATCGTCACCAAATTTTATATGGATATATGGGGTGACCTCAAGATTGGAGCTTCCATTTTTCTCCAGAAATTTTTCAAAACAAACATGGCTACCAGCAGTCATCTTGGATTTCAAATGTGAATCCATCAGCACAACCTACAGCCCACATTTATTGGGGAATTGCTTTGAAACTTTACAGCCTTATTGGTAAATCAAAAGTATGAATGCATCTATAATCATGATACAGAACATAGAACGGATAATATCAGGACAATTAAGTCAAATAGTAATTTGAAGCAGTTTTAAGGGGGTGGGTCCCTATCCCAAAATCGGAATAAAAATAAAAATTAGGGGGTGGTGGGTAACCACAGAGCGGAAAAAATAAAAAAGCGCCTAGTGTCCGGAATTTTTTTCCTGACCACCCCCTGGATAGGTCGGAATAAAACAAATAAAAGGTCAGCAGACCACAGTGTCCCCCTGTTAAAGAAATTAAAAAAATGTTGAAATTTTTAAGTCGAAAAGGGTTAATAACTCCGTAAAAAAAAAAAAATTCTGTCATCTTTATGCACATCTCCAATATGTGGGTAACAATACTCTGAAGTTTCAAATATCTACGATCAAAACTGTAGAAGGAGTTGATTACACCATGAAGGTACCCTCATACCGAAAATTATAAAAAATGTTGAAATTTTCTAAGTCGAAAAGGGTTAATAACTCTGTAAAAAAAACATTTTTTCCGTCATCTATATACATGTTGCACATCTTCAATATTCTGAAGTTTCAAATCTCTGGGATGAAATCTGTAGGAGGAGATGATTACACCATGAAGGTACTCAAAAGTGTGACGGACGGACGAACGGTACAAGGGACGAACGGACGGACGGAGCCCGTTTCAACAGTCCCCCGACAATTTATATTGAGCATAATATCCTAAGTAATTTAGGCCCCAATATAAAAATGCAATATTTGTAATTATAGTAGCTTATTTCTGATACAAATATAAATGTTACTGTCAGAAGGCATCAAGGGTGATCGAGTCATCACATATCACATATAATAGAATCAACTTTTAATATCAAATTCATTCTATTTGGTATGCTTTCATACCTGGATTTAACCAATGGACATCAGACTTTGTCCGACACAAATGTCAAAGCGGTCCAGTCCTTTGTAATGTAATTTAAACTGACATTACGTTATATCCAACAGTATTTTGTTTAGCTTGACCATAATAAAATCTTTATTTGTCAGGAATATAGCCATCAGTTTCATTGGCATGCCTATCATTATCACAGGCAATGAAGATGGAAAATAAACAAAAACAATGATAATTTTTTGTAGAACTTGAAATATAAGAAGTGTTCAAATAATTGGATTTCTCCATGCTATAAATAGAACATGATTCAACACAAATTCTGGAACCGTAGTTCATAATTATGATGGAATGAAACCTGATGTAAACCTGTCATCTTAATAGTTAATCTCCTTGTATTTTATAGCACCAAATTGGTACATTTAACAAAGGGCTGTCTCTTTTATAAACACATTTTACACAAAGTGCCCAGGCAGATTGAATAGGTACATTTCTATTGTCTTTAATACCACCTGAGATCAAAAACAGTTAAACACATGCATTTGCTGGTGGACACAGCCGAAGCCTATTACCTGAGTTTGACAGTCTGTTTAGGTCACCAGTAGCATGGTATAAATTCAAAATACTACACTCAATTTCAGTTAATTGCATATCGTTTAAATGCATAATTTGGATATTTGCATAAAATATGCACGCACGAAACCATTTTCCCATAAGGCCACACAAAAAAAATATTGTGTTTCTCAAGTTTTTTTTCAAAAAAACCCAGCAGGCAGGCATGCTTTTTTGATTAAAGATTGACTTAAGACAAGGTTTGGCTGTTCGTAACATGGTGTGTAATGTATATTTACATTGTTTGTTCATGATCATGATCTGTTTTCATATGTTGTTGGAAAATGAAGCTGTTTATTTTATATTTATGCAAAGTTATGTACCCTATGGATGCTGTATTAAAATAAGATCTTTCATTTATAGCATTAAAATTTATTGCAGAAATAACAGATGTTTAACAATAACAAGAATATTTTGGTTTAAAACAAATCCAGTCTACCTTATTCACAAGGAGATCCTTTACGCCTCGCCAATTTGGTTTTTGTATGAATGGTTGTTCCATTACAGCAACAAGTTGTCCAGAATATTCTAACATTTTTGAGAGTTCAAGCACCGGCAGTTTGTGTTTACTTTTTCTGGGATCATTGTATCCAAGAAAAATTTGAAGTCCATCCGGAATGTGACAACATCTCTCAGTTAGTTTATTAACATGAGGGTCCAGATACTAAAGCATGTTGCACACAAGCTGCACAAAATTCCTGCCTACAGGCCTTAATAACATTCGATGAGAATCACCTAATCGATTCTCGTAATGATTCTCGTGAAACTTTTCCATTTTCAGTGCTTTATGACTAACTTGGTTCGGCATTTGAGCCCTGGCCTATATTGTCAACGGTATGTGGGGAAAATCCAAGGTGTTTATCTTCAAGGAAATTGATGAATTTTTGTATCATTTCGTCCTTGCTGTTGTTGTATTGTTTTGAAATTGGGTAAAACAGTTTTATTGTTGGAGTCCATGAGAACAGAAAATGCGTTTTTCCCACCGTTTTCCACAGACACTGGTGTGGCATCTTCCAATGTAATCCGCAAATAGCGGCCGAATATATCTGCAACCTGGACCGAATTTAGATTCTGTCAAACGAACTGAAACTAATGAAACATTGAAAGTCCTGTGAATCCTGCGACTTTCCAACAGAAATCCCACTAATATACGCATCACAATTAGCAATAGTTTCACAGTGGTTCTCTATGAACCCATTGCCACGTCGGGAAATGTTGTCAGACGAATTAACTTCCGTAATTGTCCAGGGACAAACAAATTTAAGTCCCCTTCTGACACATTCTTATCAGCGCCATGCTGGTTATTTGTTTACCACGTGTTCGCTGGTGCGTTACGGGTGAACTCGATTGGCATTCGGAGCACGCAAGGAATGCTTTCATTTTAGAATTACTGCCCTTGCATTGCTGGCGGAGATGATTTGAGCTTATTGTGTTGTTTGCGGGTATCGACATCGCCAAGATTTTGTGCGGCGGCATGTTTTTATATTTTTATTTGTTGTAAGCTATAAAAAGTAGCCAGCGGGGGGGTATTTTGCGGACGCGGCGATACTTGAGAAACATTTTTTTGTTTTTGTGTGGCCTAAGAAGACTATTTTTTAATCGTTTATCTGCATAATGGTCACCCTGTATTCCGCTTTTATGCATACGAAAATCGCCAAAAATTTAGATGAGAAGGGATAAAAAGGTCACTCCATGGTGCCCAATTGATCGCAATTTGTAAATAAAATTTTGTTTAAAATACGCATTTTATGTGATAACTTAAAACATCACGAGAGAGAAGACATTCGATCAGTAATTTTCATTACACACATGCATATTTCTATAACAAAATGCTTCTGTTCACCCATATTTCCTGTATGTTTCCTTATTTTTTCTGAATTATATGATTTATTAAAATGTGTATATTTATTTATTTGTTGAATTGTGTCAGCTTCAGAAAATGCAAGTTTGTAAACACCTGCGCAATTATTCCAGTTTCGCGGTCAGATTTTGTTGAAACCAAAAGTGAAACTAAGATTCCGGGAATGACATCGGTAGCTCTAATTACGCAACGTTACGGAAAATAGTTCAGAAATAAATCAATGTTTAATTGTCAATTCTTGTCAAACAGAAATTGTTCTTTGAAACAGAATTATTGTCTTAGCTTTAAAAACACAAAGTGATCTATTTTGTCTAAATTTAAATAACCCATATTTAACAGGTCTTCAATATTTATTCATGCATTGTTGTGGCCTGAACTTGACCTCATTAAATAATAGAGAAAGCTCCAACTTCTTAGAAATCGCCAGCTTCTGGGAAACAAAACAGCTTCTGTGGCGATGACAAAACATTAATCAAGTCCCGAAAATATGCATGCAATGATGTGTAAATTTGACTTGATTCCATTAACTGCAGCCCCAGCAAAAAATGAAAACATAGCGATGTCAATGAGGTCACTAAAGAAATGCCCCAGACATGAGCATGTCATGTTGCTTGGGGTCATTTGTGAGCGTACCAATTAAAGAAGGTGTCATACACTGCAGGGCTTCAATGTTTAATTAAAACTATATTGGTGCTCAACTCATCAAACAATTACGTTGACACTGGATACTTATTTGTTTTGGTGTGAATGTGCACAGATTAATTATCAGATCATGATTTTATTTCACATAAAGTTGGACTGGAAGTTGTTTTGGACACCCAGGTCACTCCGGTAGAACCCTCTACCGGCCGTGGCCTGGAAGGACCGTCCGGACTCCACCGGACTGGGGCTGACCAGACCAACTGGAGGACTTCATCAAGGACAAAGAAGAAGAAATCCAAGATGCCATCGAGGAGGAAAAGGGACGCCGACAGGAAGGCCAGGTGGAAACAGGGAGCTGAGAGACGCCCAGCTCCCCCCACTTGGCCTCGGGTCGACACCAGCCACCCACCGTCGTCGCCACAGAGATCACCACCACCAGCGGAAACAGGGACACCGGACCTACCCCGGAGGTCCTGCCACCGAGGACAGAGGAGACAGGGGCACTGATGACATCCCAGACGCCCCTGCCGCTGACTTCACGGTAATGTTGCATCTAATGAATAGCGTTATGCCTCTTCCCATAGTACAATTGCGCTCACAAATGTGCATGATCTATTGGGGAAAACAATATGATTTTTGTTAGTTTTTCTAGTTGGCTGCATGGATAGATGACACACATTTCTTATAGGTATTGTACTTAATAAATTACGCACATGTGCAGTATTTAGAATGGGTTTTAGATGATGATATAATATCAAATAACATTAAATTGACACAAACTAATATAGATTAGGCTCTTTATATTTCTATTTATTTTGTAACAAACAAAACTACCGAAAAATAAACGGCATCTATGGTACATAGAATTATCCCCCTTCTCATAAGGTGAAACGAATAAAATATTTTTATCACCAGGGTTGCCGTTCCTAACAAGAACATCATTTTATTCTTTAACATTTTACAATCGTAGATGATAATATAATATTGAATAAAATAAAATTAATATAGATGAAGCTCTTTAGATATTATTATTTTTAAACAAACTGATGATGATGAAATTGAATGAACTAAACAAACAATTCACTGTATTTCTAGACTGATGCTGGTGATAGAAAAATGGCTTGTGCTTCTTTTTTTCGTGATTTAGGCTTTATGCATATTCGGTTAACTGCATAAGAAAATCCATGCACCGACGCTATGCAATAAAGCGAAATTGACTGTACAAGCCAATCTGTTTGCCAAACCCAATCCAATGTAATAGTTAACTTATAACTGAAGATTCTCTTGAATGTTGTTGAGCTGATACCCATATGGTAAATATGATCAATAAATAAACTCAACTGATAGTTGAGAATTATTTAGTACACAGTTACTTTGCATTTGAGGCTATTTATTGGTGAAAAATAACAACATAATGTTCAGAAGAGCAATTTGCTCTCCAAAGCAAGTCTTTGGCACCCTGGATTTTCTATAAAAGCAGGCCTGGAAACATTGAAACCACTGTTATGTAAACATTAATCTTACATTGTTATTTTATCAACAAATATCGTCAATTTCAATTGCAAATCAAATGTTTTAGTTGAATATATGTTTGTTTTAAATAATCTTCATTGCCCTTAACTTAGTAATGTTGACCTTTATGATTTCATCAGAATTTGCTTAATTGTTTGTTGACAAAGTGGCTGGCAATGTAACCGTAATGTTTACATAACAAAGGTTTTAACACGTGATTCATCATCATTGAAGAGTTATCAATAATACAATAAGAACAAAGTCTATTTTTCCATGTTGTTCTTAGTGACGATGGTTGTACAAACTTTTATGATTTTTACCCATTCCGAGTACCTTACATCCTTTAAATAAGCCAACACTCACTTTAACCATTCCATGACTGGAGCTTCCTGTAATTTTGCAAAATCCTTGTGCCAATGCATTCTTATATATGTGAGTTAACAATAGTGAGGTGCCCTATATAAGAGAATGCACAGGATCTCTAATGCTGCACCAGCACTGATCCCATCAAGAAAGCCATTGAAAGGGTTAATAATAAATATAAATCCATTGTCTCCATAGAAGGTTAAACATTGTTTTATTGTTTATTTGTCGAGGCCCTGCATGTCCCTGTTGCTCTGGGGGCCCTTCTTTCTAATAATTAAGGGAACTGGGAAACACATCACAGAAAGAATGAAATTGAAATCATGCAATGATCCAACAAAAAATTTCTATGGAGCTCATTTTGAAGTCAGGTTCAGCAAGTCAACATCCCGTGTTACACATATTTCAAATAAAAAGATAGATTTTTAAATCGAAAAACATACACACACATCACAACAGGATACTGTAATGTTCTATAAATAGCCACATTTTATGTTCCAGTTCATTTAAACTAAATTGTGAAATAATTATATCCTATTGACAGAATATTGAAATGCCATATTAATTCACTAGAACAAGCTTTCTCATTCGGATAGCAATCTATATTTTAATAATGCTCATTCCAGTTAATAAATTGTTTATCAAATACTAGACAATAATTGCATGTCTTTTACAGAACTAATGTTGTCGGCATCAGTCTTTGACCTTTTTGTTTTGTGACAGCTGGAGTGAAAAAATATATGTATTTTTGCATTGGAGACGCTCAAATCATTTTAGTTATGTGATTTAACACATGGTGTAGTCAGAAACTCTTTATAAATTCACTAACCATATTTAAATTTTTTATTTTATTCTTGCCAACATAAATGGCAGTAGCAGCAGCCTGCCTTTAATATACAATTTAAAGTGAATTAAATTGCCCAATTTGATAAAAATACACTGACTATAGTGGGTAATTGCAATATAATTTGAATGATAATACGTTAGAAAAAAGGTTCCATAAAAATTATCCCAATAACAATAATTGAGGATGGGCCCAAAATAGGTTCAGGAGGGGATGAGAGTCAAGCTATTTTATATTGGCCTAAGCTTATATGCAAGCCTTCAACATAGCTTACAAGTTCAGAATACCGTTGTTCAAATCTGCTGAATATAATATTTTTTTACCCAAAATATGTAACTCCTAATAAGTATCTTGGACACTGAATGAACTAATGGTTATATTTCTTGCTTGCAAGATTCTAGAAGCAAAATAGAAAATCGGTACAAAGTACCTGAAGTACGCGCACGGTCAAACCCGATCAGGTTCAACTTCCGCTTGACCATGACATGTGACAGTCCTTTCGTTATAAAAGCGCTGTCAGGTAAGTCTGCGGTCTTTTAATTTCTCCCTGCTGTGTGTTCGATGTGTTTTGACCGAGTGTGCGGGGCAGGAATGTTGATCCCAACTGGGAGGGCCCTATGAGTTCAGTGTCCAAGATACTTATTAGGAGATACATATTTTGGGTAAAAAAATATTATATCTCCCGCAAAGATATCTTGGACACTGAATGAACTAAAGGTTATAATTAGAATTCTTGAACAGGAGGAGGCCACGAGGCATATACTCAGACTAAGCCTATGAAACCCAACTGCTGAACCGGAATAGATTTGCATCCTGTGAAGAAAAGTGTTGTTCTTGGTAGACATGTGTAAATATAGACCCTTGTGTCCCATACGCAGTAGCTCAGAACACCAAAAGCAACTGAGCTCCGAAAAGGAAACAGATGTACCTGTACTTCAGGTGCCCTAATGTTCGCAGGGTGAAGGTGTCTTGGATAAATATTGGTCATAGGCAAGGAAGTTAACTCATTCATGCAAGGCCCAAATAGGATATAGAGACCTACCCCCTCCAGTTCTGAGGATGAAAGAGTGGAACCGTAGCAAACCTATGAGAAACACGGTTATTACCACCACCCAGCCCCCCCCCCCCTGGGAACGATTGGTCAAAGGGGAGGAGCCTGAGCAGGCCTTAAGATTTGGAGAGAAACACTGAATCGACTCTCGCAACGATCCTAGCAAAATAGTTATATTTTTATGGCTTGATGACCTAAAGAGATTCAGCAAAATTATATGCATCTGGATCTCTGCAGAGGGACCCAGGGGAGAGAGGAGAAGCCTGTTTGTTACAGACAAATGGGGCACCAGGGATACACCATGTCAGAGAACATTTACAGGGAGTTGTGCATATTGGGACCCGGACACCGGGAATAATGGCCGGTAAAGGAAAAGCATACACCTAGAGGTATGACCAAGACAGAGTCCACCTCTGGTACCACAAGCCAAGTAACTAGAAATTGAAATGTATTGTCAACCCAGAAGATTAACGGATACAGCTAATAGATCTGTCAGAACATTCTGGCTTCCGGTGATGTAACTAACAGCCCTGCAGGTGTTTTAAAATTATGTGGAACGGATAATATTTTGTTCTCCTGGTGTGTGCTTAGGTAACCCATACCATGGGTTAACAGAGGCGTTACAGAAACTGGCATTATAAACCACATATGGGCATCCGGAAACTCAATGAAATACCTGAATAATTTTGAATGTCGCAAAGCAAGGTGATAATCAGTTATTGCGAGACCACCATAAACTTTTGTGCGACCAGTTTTTCGTTCGCGGCAGTGTCATGTTGAGATAACCTCCAGGCCTCAAATTTGCAGGCCTGAATTAATGTTAACTTAAATAGTGTGACGGAACACTGCCGGCATTGCGACACAGCCGTGTAGACTTGGTCGACATGCGACTGCGGAGATGTTGAAGAAAACCACAACTGTGGTGTCTATTGGATCGTTGGTCCAGTTGGACCCTAGATCTGCAGAACCTTACATGACCCTGATATGAGAAGGTGGAGAATGCCCACCCCAACCCTGAGAACTGGTCAGGATGGCATGATCCGGTTTTTTGGAGATAGTACTAGTGGAACTTCTGGTCAGAACCTGGGACTGAATACCATACCTGAACAGAGGAGAGGAGGACTGACCGAGACCTCGGCTGATGAGAGGGACTGAATCACGCAATCCCTGACGTAAAATCTGATGAGAATTAGAATCTCGAATGTAAGGTTATTCTCGGAAAAGGCGCCATCACTGAATATATGTGCTATGGTGATCCTCACCCCAGAGAACAGATTCGAAGGCCTCCAATTATTATCAGGTGAGAAGGCAAAGCTTGACTGGACTCCTGGTCTTTTCAGGGAAAAGATGGGAATGGGGTGACATGACCTGATCATGGAGACCTCTGTGGTAAGGGTGTATTAATTGTCACCACGGACGACACAGTGAGGTGTGTTCTCATTCCGCCGGGGGTTTACTGACGCTACTAACGAAGTGTAAGTTCGGGTGGTACATGATTGAAATCTCACGCCAGGGTCCGACCCCTGAGCAAGGTCGCATGCATTTAAGCATCACCCCACAAGGCAGCTTTGTCATACCTGGGAGAAGCACAGGAACAGATCCTACTAGAGCAGTGCCTGCAAGTGCTGTAGCCGGGTCATTGGTCGGCGAGTACAAATAAAGGAGGTAATATTGTACAAAAAAGCGGTGTAATGATCGCGACAATGTGGTAACCATGGCAAGAAAAGGTTCTGTAAACCGGTATATTCCACGATAGAATGAACCCATATTGACTGAGGCAGAACCGGCAGTAGCTGCTGCAGAACATCCAGTGCTGCATTTCTCTGCTGAGGCTGAGGAGGCCGCGACCAATAAGGAGCAGGCATGTCCAGTAACCAACGCCATGTTGATGGAGGAAGCAGGAGGTCTTTTCGGGGAAAAGATGGAAATGGGCAACATGACTGTATCGTGGGAACCTACGTGGTTAGCTGGTATCAATTGTTATTACTGACAATACAGTGAGACGAGTTCTCAGTGGTTTACTGTGAGATTCCACACCAATGCAATTGTGGGTGGTACACTGTTTAAATCGCATGCCAGGGTCTGACCCCTGAGCATGGTCGCGTTCACAGGAGCGTCACACCACAAGTCATGCAAGTCTGCTTTTGGCATATCTGTGAGAAGCACAGGGTCGGCTCTTACTAGGGCAGGGCCTGTAATGGCTGCAGCCGGTTCATTGGTAGGCTAGTACAAATAACGGAGGTAATATTTTACAAAAAATCAGTTTAATGATATTGACCTGTCAGCGACAGGTAACAATGGTGTAGCCATGGCGAGAAAAGGTGCTGAAAACCTGTATGGGTCGTGATAGAATGAACCCGATTGATCGAGGCAGGACCAGCGGTAGCTGCCGCAGAACATCCACTGCTGCTCTTCTCTGCGGAGGCTGTGGAGACCGTGACTACAATGACCACCAAGCTTCTCCGAGTCTGGTTTTTATTTAAATTTTTTTATTTATTTTTTTGACGATCGCGCATCATGTTCGAAGTGTACTAGCGCAGTTGTGGAAGTTGTTGAGAAATTATATAATAATTATCCAAGAGGGTCCATGTTGGTGACATATCTTAGCTCAGTTGTAGCGATAAAGAGATATATCCATGGCCAGACGCCGTTTTAAATGAATCACAACAATGGGGTATAGTGTGCTTGTTTTCCTAGGCACTGTTAGTACAGTGCTGGTAATGCATGCAAAGAATGGTGCACAAGTGTTAGCTGAAAATCGAAGGACTGACCCATCCGAAACTACCCTCTTGGAAGGCACTCTCGGATGAACTCGGACACGCATCAAACGCTTCCGATTCCAGGGGATGTAGTGACAGCACGTCCTTGTCTCCATGTGGCACCATCCGTCAAGGAGATGGAGAAAAGGGTCAAGTATCCCGACTAGGTTGCCTGGTTTGATGAGGAACAAATTCCGGTGCCTCAGGATTTAAGATAGAAGCCTGGAAAGGTTCTGACCTGGGAGCCGAAGAAGGCCAGGAACCATAAGGCCAAGGCCACACTGGGGGAGGTGGCACAAACGCAGGAGAATAGCCGGGATACTGGCCCGCCCCAGGGCCAGGAGGGACGGAAGCCGTAAAAGACTCGACGAATGGAGGACAGGTCAGAACCCGTGCGGTGAAATCCCCTGGAATGGAGGCGGTGGCAGGTGACACATTAAACTGCAAGGCAGGCAATGGGTCGATAGCACCGGGGCTTGCAAGCTTTACAGACCACCAGCGTTGTGGTAGCTATGACAAGTAGCCAACATGTGCAGCGCAGGAAAGAACCCGGATACGCCGGAGGCAGGACCAGCAGAAGCTGCCACTGAACTTCCAACGCTGCCCTTCTCAGCTGAGGCTGTGGAGGCCACAATTAAAGTAGAGGAGGCATGACCACCAACCAACTCCAAGCCCTCAGGCTGTATGGAGTAAGCAGAAGAAGGTGCCACGTCAGAGGGAAAATAATATTTACGAAGTTGTCAGCGTAAAAGAATTTAATACTTTATTCAATGTAGAGACAAGCCTCACATTGGCTAGTGTATCTGGCATCCGCGAGTAGAAATATTGTACAATATTCTTTCCAAATTGTTTTGATAGGAATTTTCAGTCAAAGTGACAACTCCAAACTGGAGCATAGTTTATAAGTCAACACCGTATTGCAACCGGTACATGTTTGAAAAACCCGAAGAGAATCCGAATTATTCTAAGAGCGTGAAGCCCAAACGGGCAACGGCATCGTTTGCAAAGCAAAAAACGACATTTATCTGAGTGATTCTGAGTGATTAACAATATAGTCAAGATAACGTTCATTAAAGTTTGAACAGATGAACGACATAGACTTATCGTGCGAGGTAGAAGAAATTAAAAGACCGCAGACTTACCTGAAAGTGCTTTTATAACGAAAGGACTGTCACATGTCATGGTCAAACGGAAGTTGAACCTGATCGGGTTTGACCATGCGCGTACTTTAGTTACTTCATACCGGTTTTTGATTTTTCTTCTAGAATCTTGCAAGCAAGAAATATAACCATTAGTTCATTCAGTGTCCAAGATATCTTTGCCGGAGATACAGACAATTGGTAATTGTTGGATAAAAGTTCCCTAATTTCCTAACCTGTCTCTTGCTATTTCTTCTTTTATTTTCTCGCGAGCTCTTTTCTCTTCATCTTTATCTTTCTTTATTTGGTCCATCACTTCTTTTGCTTTCTTTTCATTTTGCATCTGTTTCAAATTACTGAGACCCTTGCCTAAATCCCGCCTCTCTTGTTCTTTTTGTTTATCTTCCTGAAAAAAATATTTACGAGATATTACATTTAAATGAAAGTGTCAATGACACTGTAGCTCAACTTGGAAAGGAGTTAATTTTTTGCTGAGCAATAAATAGAATGACAAAGAAGAAGAAAAGTATAAAAGCTACAGTAAAGGCAGGGTTGGCGCTGGACCCAATGTTCTCTTGCCAAAATGTTTGCCAAATGAAATGTTATTTTGCCAAATTTCAAAATGATTTGCCAAATTAAATTTTTGAGGGTACATAATTGGGGAAATTTTAAGGAAATATTTTATTGTTGTTACAGGTATATAATGTAAAACCAAACCACATACACAGGTAAAATGAGCCGAGCCTGCAGAAATATCGCCAGCAAGGTTTGAGCGTCGAGCCTATAGTCTGTATTAATTAAATAACAGTTTGCTCCCGATGCAGTGTTGGTTTAGCATGCTGCCTAAATGCGTTTGAAATGAGTTAATTTTCATGAAAATATCTCTACAAATACAAAAGTTATTGAGAAATACTGAAATTTTCTTATATTTTGGGGTGGTGGCCATCTTGTTTGTAGTCACGTGATCGTGGTCACGTGACAATGGTGAACTGGGCGTGTTTTCGATTCCCCAGACCAATACCTACATGCATACCAAGTTTCATGAAAATAGCTCGGCAGATACAAAGGTTATTGAAAAATACCCAATCCATATGTATTTAGCAGCAATATGCTACATGTACATTATAGTATGCTTGGCAGTAGCAGATATGTCTGTAGTGCTGCATGGCAGTGAAAGAGTTAAGAGGCCATACTCGGTCAACAATCATCGGACCGTGACCAAATTCAAACTTAACCTGCACGTTCTCAGATATCATTTATGTACCAAATCCCATGGAATTCTGGTAAATATTGTTATGATCTGGATAACCCAGACAGACACACTATAATAGTCATCCGAAAAAAATTTGGGGGGACAAAATGTATTTGTGTTCACTCTAGGCATGTTGAATTGTTCACTCAAAATATCAACTAAATACAACAGAATTTTGAAATAACTCGTTCCCATCTACATGTTAATGTCAACAGCCATGACAAATTTCATAATGATCCGACCTAACGTATGACCTGTAATCTGTGCCTAAGGATTTGGTCATGCAGAGTAAAATCCAAGATGGCTGCCAGCTGTCATGTTTTAATGCCGAATGACACCAAAATGACTTTTTCCCATCTACATGTCAACATTAACATCCATGACAAATTTCATGATGATCAGATGACCAGTACGGCCTGTAGCCCATGCTACTGGATTCAAATGGCAGACAGCCAAACAAAAAAGTTGTTTGAATATAGCCAATTTAACGCCGAATGTATGCATGGATTAATGGTGAAGAAAGATGGCAGCAGAATTTTCAATGCATCCATTGGACGGCTCTGTCGCTAATTGGTAGAAAATTTGCAGCTGTGGAAAGGTCCATTGGCCATGCTTGCTAGCATACCAATCATCACATGAAATATGATAGACAAATGAAACTCCAGGCAACTGCTGTTACACATGGTCAGGTTATGATGATGGCCTATTGAAGTGCATAATTGATTAACATGGATAATTTGATATAATGTTGATAATACATGATGAAATTAAAGCTCTGGTAACTGAAATGCAGGTGATATTAGGAATTTTCAAAACAGAACATTTTTATCATTATATAAGAATATTCAATGGTTGTTGTATAAAGTGTTCATAAATGTACCGGAAGGGTTAATTTAGTATATTCTTCCTCATTGAAACAGTACAGCAACATGTAAGAAAGGTATATTTATCTGCTTGTTGAACATTGCAGATAATTTCGTATTGGCTAGCCAATATTTGAGTTTGATATTGACAGCATGTGTCTGCAGGGAAAGAGTTAATATAACTTTCAAAACCAATTAATCAATCAACACCTAAATCCATACAGTGTGAAGTGTGTGCCAAGATAAACCTAGATAAAAAATATGGGAAAGATCAGATGAAAAGATTTTGAATTAATGCATCGGATAGCAAGTGTCTATGAATTGTGTGGGAAAGTTTAATTCTTTTCTAAACCAACCAAGCAATACTAAAAACTATACAGGTGAGGGGCGTATCATCATAAACCTGCATATAAAATATGAACACAATCAAATAACAAAACAGTCAATGACTGTGGTGTCGCTCACCAGACTGCAAAGACTGATAAGACTGGGACTCTGGAGACCACAACAGTCAGCACTTTTCATAATCACTTTAAAAGAAGTAGATTTAAACAGGATATGTGGCTAGAGAGACTTCAAGTATGTAGATTGGTGAAAATCCACCTTGAAATTACCAACTGTACACTACTGATCACCCCCTCCTCCAGCTCAACAAGTCCCCTCCCGACAGGGCTCCAGACTCCCAAGTCTTAGGTTGGAATTTCACTGCTACACCAAAGAACCCTTCATACATATCATAAATATCAGTAAAATAGACCTGATGGTCCTTGTGGAGGAAGCATATTAAGAGGGAAACTGTCCAGTCGCTTCGCCCCTATTTGACCAGGTGACCCCATTTTAAAAAATCTGAATTGCAGTCAAGGAAGAAAATTCCATGCTATATAAGCCAACTAGTTCTTGCAAACATATTTTAAGAATTACTATGTAGTGAAATAGTTAAGTCTCTGGCTCTGCCTTTATTTGACTTTGTGATCCCATTTTCACAAATCTGATAAGGATAAGATTTAAGTTCCCCAGTTGAAATTGGTGATATTCACCCATTGGGCACCTCAATTATGAATTTTATCTTCTGCAAATTAGGGCATATAGAAACTTCATAGAAGGGAAATTTAACTAACAATAATGTAAATTTGATACTATAGATACTTCCCAGAAGATGAGGCCTAAGCAGAATGACGTCTCCAGATGGTGAATTTGGTGATGCTAGCCCACTGTGTGGGATAGCATCACTAAAAGCATGTATGTTCCTACATTGTGCATGCCTGGCCTCAAGCAACACAATGTATTATACAATCAAGTCTTGAAATAGTGTGATAGTGTGTCTGTCATTTGCAGAATGAGGTCCACAGAGGGTAAATTTAGTGACGCTATCCCGCACGGCGGGCTAGCATCACTAAATTCACCCTCTGGGGACTTCATTCTGCTAAGGCCCTCAACTGCTATGGCAGACCTAGGATAAGATTGAAGTTCCCCAGTTGAAGTTGTTGATGTTCACCCATTGGGCACCTCAAATATGAATTTTATCTTCTGCAAATTAGGGCATATAGAAACTTCCTAGAAGGGAAATTTAACAAACAATAATGTAAATTTGATACTATAGATACTTCCCAGAAGATGAGGCCTAAGCAGAATGACGTCTCCAGATGGTGAATTTGGTGATGCTAGCCCACTGTGTGGGATAGCATCACTAAAAGCATGTCTGTTCCTACATTGTGCATGCCTGGCCTCAAGCAACACAATGTATTATACAATCAAGTCTTGAAATAGTGTGATAGTGTGTCTGTCATTTGCAGAATGAGGTCCACAGAGGGTGAATTTAGTGACACTATCCCGCACAGCGGGCTAGCATCACTAAATTCACCCTCTGGGGTCTTCATTCTGCTAAGGCCCTCAACTGCTATGGCAGACCTAGGATAAGATTGAAGTTCCCCAGTTGAAGTTGGTGATGTTCACCCATTGGGCACCTCAAATATGAATTTATCTTCTGAAAATTACGGGATATAGAAACTTCCTAGAAGGGAAATGTAACTAACAACAATGTTAATTTGATACTATATATACTTCCCAGAAGATGAGGCCTAAGCAGAATGAGGTCTCCAGAGGGTGAATTTGGTGATGCTAGGCCACTGTGCGGGATAGCATCACTAAATTCACCCTCTGGGGACCTCATTCTGCAAATGACAGACATGCTAGTTGTCCTGATTTGAACAATACATGATAGATTGGGAATTAATGACTTCTAGCAGATCTGCAAGGAATGTTTATAAAAATGTCAAGATTTCATTTGACATGATTGTGTGGGCATACCCAGCATAGTCACAGCCAAAATAAATGCTTCTTATTAATGATTCTGTCAAGAATTTGAGTAAATTTTATTTTTGGGACCAGGCCAGGGTGGCAGAAGCAGTGCACTTGAGTGAAGGGCCAGGGGCACAACCTACAGAAATGTAATGGCACTAGTTTTTAAATTTTCAAAAAATGTTAAACAATCTCATATATATTTTGAAGACCTCTGTATGTTTGTATGTCTGTCTGTCTGTCATTTATACAAATCTACGATTCTCGACAGATCGGGACGAAACTTGGTACGTGTGTGTAGTTTGACCAGGCGGTCGACCATGTCGTATTGGCGAGCCCGTGCAGCGCTCGATTCGCGCATGCGCAGACAAGATCTCGGAAACGGGTGGAGCTATCGACTTGAAATTTGCTATGTGAATGTATCTTGCCTCGGATATGAATTTTATCGGGTCGCCGAGCCCGTGCGACGCCAGCTTCGCGCATGCGCAGACCAGATCTCGGAAACGGGTGAAGCTATCGACTTGAAATTTGCTATGTGAATGTATCTTGCCTCGGATATGAATTTTATCAGGTCGCCGAGCCCGTGCGACGCCAGCTTCGCGCATGCGCAGACCAGATCTCGGAAACGGGTGGAGCTATCGACTTGAAATTTGGTGTGTGAATGTATCTTGCCCCGTTTACGAATTTTATCGGGTCGCCGAGCCCGTGCGACGCCAGCTTCGCGCATGCGCAGACCAGATCTCGGAACTGGTGGAGCTATCGAATTGAAATTTGGTTTTTGAATAGCCCGGACAACGTCGGACTCATCGGCTAGTATATATATATAATTGACCATGGAGTTAAATACAATTTAAAAATATTTTTTTTTAATATTTTAATAAAAAAAACAATTCCCCAGTTTTTTTAAATATTCTTTTATTTTTTAATATATCATTTCTTTTCTATTCTTTTATTTTTTGGTTTAAAGAGTTTAATCTGAATTTTTTTTTTTTTAGTTATGTCCCTGGCCCCACCCACATTTGACCCAGTGACCTCATTTGAACAAATCTGAACCCCAGTCAACCAAAGATCCTTCATACCAAATATGAACCCATTTGGCCTGATAGTATTTGAGAAGATGTTTAAAAGAATTACTATGGAGGGAAAGAGTTATGGCCCTGGTTTCTCAACTAATCAACCTGGTGTCCTCATTTGAACAAATCTGAATGTGAGTCACCTAGGGAACATCCACACCTAATATGAACCCATTCGGCCTTATAGTTCTGGAAAAAAAGTAGTTCTAAGAATTACTATGAAGGAATAGAGTTGTGGCCCTGCTTTCTCAACTAATTGACCTGATGACCTCATTTGAACAAATCTGAATGTGATTCACCTAGGGAACATCCACACCAAATATGAACCCGTTCCGTCTTACAGTTTTGGCAGAGAAGATGATTCTTGACAGACGGACAGACAGATGGACAGACAGACGGACGACGGACGAGGAGTGATGACTATAGCTCCACCGGAGACTTCGTCTCAGGTGAGCTAAAAAATACTTGATATATCGCATCAGATAGCATGTGTCTATGGACAGATGGCCAAATGGACAGACAAATGATGGATGGTTGTTCCGGATGTCAGCATTATGTGTACCATATATGGTATGGGTACACACAAAAATGATAGGGATGAAGCGATTGCGATATAGCACATACTGATTTGAGACCTCAAACAAATTATATCACAGCAGACTGCACTAAAGTGACTCGGAAAACTGTCTTATGTTTATTGGTGACCATCACTGGTTTGTACTTTTATGGGATAAATAGTTGGACCGTAACTGGGACAATTTTGTATTGCATTGAGTGCGAAAGGTTTAATTCAAATTTGGGAAGAAATGCGTGAGATAACACAGGCTGCTTGCCAATAATGACGAGTCGAGCCTTGCAAGCAGCTTTAGTCAAGGTCATATTACAAATTATATGTACCATATCTTACAAATTTTCGTCCACCTTCTTGTAATTCATACATTGTTAATTAATTATAGTTAACAAAAGCATCGCTAAGGTGTGGAAAAATATGCCCTATAGCCATTTTGAATTGTACTACCACAAAATAAAATATTAATTTGAGCTTTCAAATAATATCTGATATAAACCTAATTTCAATGCCAGAATGCGGTCAAATTCTAAGTAAAAAAATGGCCGTAACTCATCTTAAAACAAGAGGTACGCTGTCGCGTGGCATTTGCCCCCGACCGTAGCAATTCGGATTAAGCATGGACGAAACTGCGGATATCCGAGGAGGTCTATATGACCATTCCAAAAGAAGTTCGTACAGTAATGTTGACTAAAAACCCACCGACTAAAGTCAGGAGGCATATCTTTTGAGTGCACAAAGGCCAAAACTCTCTTTGTTTATACTGAAACATTTCACACCACTTTAGTCTTTACCAATACCATTGGAAGTGTGAGTCATGTAGTAAAATTGTATATAAAATTATAAAAAGAAGCGATCCGGAAACCCAAAAACAAGCAAAAATAAAAATTATCTAAGTTGAAAAAAGGGCCATAACTCTGGCAAAAATCATCAGATCATACCCAAACTTGCACTTGACATGTATTTTCATATAACTGATCCACAAAAATACGGGATTTGCAATCGTACCACCAAAGCTCACGCTATCATCTGGAAACCCCAAAAAAAACAAGAGAAAAATTGAATTTTCTAAGTAAAAAAAGGGCCATAACTCTGGTGAAAATGGGTGGACGAAACCCGCGCTATGCATGTAGCTGTTCCCCCATGCTGCTCTATCACCATGCCAAATATCAGCTAAATCTGCCCAGCGGTTGCTGAACAATAATGCAAAATGTTTGTACAGACGTACGAACGGACGGACGGACGGAGACGTCGACTATATACCCGCCGACTTCAAGTCGGGGGCATAATAATTGGACAGAACCTATATTCAAACTTGGCTTGTAGTTTTATCTGGGAAACACACATACCAGTTTTGTTCAGATCAAATAATCCACAGCCAGACGGACGGACGGAGACGTCAACTATATACCCGCCGACTTCAAGTCGGGGGCATAATAATTGGACAGAACCTATATTCAAACTTGGCCTGTAGTTTTATCTGGGAAACACACATACCAGTTTTGTTCAGATCAAATAATCCAAACTGGAATTATCAGTCGGAAACCAAAATGTTATGAAATCGGTCAAATTCTAAGTCGAAAAAGGGCCGTAACTCATGTAAAAATAATTGGATGGAACCCATATTCGAACTTGGCATATATCTTTAGCTGGGAAATACACAAACCAACTTTGGTTCAGATCAAATAATTCAAACTGGAGTTATCGATCGGAAACCATAATGTTAACAGACTGTCAAATTCTAAATCGAAAAGGACCGTAACTCATGTAAATATAATTAGACGTAACCTATATTCGAACTTGGCCTGTATTATTAGCTGGGAAATACACATACAAACTTTGGTTCAGATAAAATAATCCAAACTGGAATTATCGATGGCAAACTAAAAATGTTAACAGTCGGATGGACGGACAGACAGATGGACAGACAGGCAGACGGAAAGACTGATTACATAATAAGACCTTTTTTCAAAAGGGCATATAAAAATTATTATAGGATTATATATATAAACTCACTTCTTTTTCTTTTAGCAGCTTCTCTTCTCTTTTCTGTTCCATCAAATCTTTGACCCTGAATATAAAAAGCTAACATTCCATTTGGTGTAAAAAATGCCTACAACTCTAGTAATATCATGGACAAATACCGGGCAACCATAACTGGAGTTATAATCCAGAAACCAAGAAATCCAAAATATGAAGCCGAAAGGGAATGGTCAATTACTCTGGTAAAAATGAATGACAGAACCAAAAAATACAACTTGATCAGTATTTTGTGGTATAGTAATGTGGCTAGTCGTGATCAAAATCACTGAACATACTAAATTTCATTTCAATAGTGCAAGGTTGTATTTTTTACTGAATTAAAATAATCATTTTCATGCACTATTATTCGGCAGGTGAGAGTACGAGTGAGTTTTCTGAAAAATAACAGCAGCATCTAATCCATAGGAACACTAAAGAAATCTCACGAAATCATGATGGAGTTCCATTTATGTCCAAGTTAGGAAAATATGTCTAATTTTTCTTGTGGGCTGAAAAATTATTTTGCCCAGACACCAAAGTATGCTTTAAATCCACACTACGCTTAATATAGCAGAGATGAGAATAATTGGATTCTGGGCTGAATGCCACAATTTGAAATCACCCCACAATGTACCCGATTCTTGACTGCACGGTTGGCCCCATGTTACGAAATTTTCATTTTTATGCCAGAAAGATGCAAATTCCTTGCTTCTAAGAACTGAAATCAGGAACCTTATCTCTTAAGAAAAAAAAACAATATTTTATCTATCTTGAATTGATTAAAGGATTAACCGGTATACAAACTACCAAACGCAGTCAGAAAGCCCTCCCTATTGTGATTAAAATGACCCAAGTCCCATTCAGCTCACATAATAAATAAGAGGAAAAATTAATAAATGATAGCATCACCAATATTTGGAGATTTCCGTGACTAAACGACGGATGACGTAGTAATGTGCGAGCAAATTAAAGCCCAGATTTGGAGCTGGAGCTTATTATGCCAACTACGATTACGTAATCATACATGTAGTTAGCCGATACTATACATGTAAATGCGGAATCGATTTGTGCGCGCGCTGTGCATATATAGATTACATCGCTATGCAATGAGTTATTTAAGTAATCAATATAGTGTGGTTCACTTTTTAAGTCATCATCGTATAGCAGATCATATATTTATATGAATAAAGTAATTAGTAGCGCATATGAAAGTCGTTTTGCAGCCATTAATAACATGTCGTCGTGTGTTTGGTTTGTTGAATAGATGTTAGCATAATATAGTGCTAAAATTGATAGTCACTCAGCGACTATTCATCAGTGTCAACTGACAAAATTTTGTGCACTATAAAATGAGACCCAAAGTGATTGGTAATGGAAGCTGATAATCGCATCAACTTTGTCATAAGAAGCTCCCAAATGTTATAAAACACTGGTCAGAATAATGTTCACTATATATTTGGTGTTTCACTTGTTGCTCTTTGTAAGTTATTTCCAAATTCTCATTCATTTGTATATTCGAATGCCACAATGCCTCATACAGATCACCCATTATATATTATCTCGAAAAAGACAACACAGAAGGCTCTTTATTGTCTACCACTTTTGGATTATGGAAGCATGGACGCTCTTTATATTCAAATGACACAAAACCACACACAAAATATCAACCATGTCTACAGTGTTTGGGCGACGAAAGCATGGACTCTCTTTATTGGTGGCGATCAATGGATTTGTTTCTAGGCTAACAACAATTAAAAAATTCCTCTCTTGAAAGTCGATGTCTGCCATTAAAGCATAAAACAAAACGACAAACAAAAAACGAACGACAAACACTAACTGAAAAACAATGCCTGGCTAGTCTGCAATTTAGAAAAAAAAAATGATGCCAAAGTTCCTAATTAATAATTATTGTAGTTTCGACAGTCTGTTGTGTAATCGAGTTAATTCTTTTGTTTATTACCCTATCTGATCATAACTAGTCTGGAAGGATTTTAGCAAGCGGTCTGCAGTCGTGCACTTCTCCACACAAAAGGGTTCGTGGGAAGAAACAGAGAGAAAAATTATTATGACAAATATAAGCCATCACGATACTAGTATATTAACACCTTTTTAATCACACCCCATTGGTGTTTAATTGCACTCCTACAGCGCACAATGGTATGATGCTATTTCAGTGGTAAAAATTAGCTTCCGAAATGTGTACCATACAACAAAGAAGAAGAAGCTAGAAGGCCTGACTTGTATTCTTGCAGAAACAGTTCAATTTCGTTTCACACTATATTCCGCTCATTGCATTTCTGCATAAATTAATCTCATTTCACTCCACTTTTATCACTTCAAAGTACACTTTAGCCATCATTATTCATTATATAATCTAATATTCTAGCAAATCCAGTTCATAATCATCACATTCAACCAGTGTTTTTTTTAACAATTACTATTTATTTCTTGTATAAATGCATTTAATTGGAGATGTGACATTTTCAATGTTTAATAGTTTACCCTCTGGCGCTCACTGGTACTGAATGCTGAAATTAGCGTAGATTGTGTTTTGACACACTCTGTTTGTGATGTAGCTGCACATGATTAAGGATGCGTAACCACCAACGAATTTAGAATTCTATGAATGGTGGCTATTTCCCCAAATGGTGGTTATTCCCCAAACGGTGACGTCAACTGCTGTTAAAAAAAGTCTTGCGATAAACCTGTGATTGCCTAACTGTTTTGTATTTTAGCGCATGCATGAACGACATCGGCATAGATCAGTGTGGTGTTATGATAACAGTGTCAAACTTAGTGACCCATTTTCCACTAACTTGAAGCTTAGTTGCTTAAAACAGTTCACTGTATTAACACGAATCTTAGTGCATATACAGCATGAATCCACTTGGATTCTCATAATTTCTTGAGTGAATATTTACGTGAATTGATTCATGTTGAAATATAAGCCCTGGCATACCTCACAATGTTGCTCTGGTAAGAGCGGACAGACATACAGACAGATGGAGCCCTCATTTATATGCCCCAGACCTCCTACAAATGTGACAAAATAGCTCAGGCAAAAGCTTGTAACAGCAAATGTTAGTGTGATTACTCGCAGCATTTTAGGTCAGCAATGGATCAGGTTATACATTTTCAAAGGATGTGATTTTGCCTATCTGCAGATAATAGTTAAACTGTCACTATATAAACAACAGCCAAATTAAAATAAATATGTTTTTTGTCTCCTGAAAAATGACCAAAACCACTTACGTCCTTTTAACTGTAATATAAGGCAACGATAAAATGTTTATTAAAACAGTGAATTTCAAAAGTCTCAGTTGCGCTAGATGAGATATTAACTGTTCACACAAATTATCTATTTGCTTGTTCAAAATGAGGTTAGACTAAAGCAACTCTCCAAGATGTCTGTATGTTTTGACTTACTCGCTTTCCGGAACATCTATATTACGACACTTATGGTGTGGTTGTTAGATGAAAGAGAATTTTTTTTATTTTTGTCTTAGAAGTGTTGAATTGAACAGCCATATTATTTGGACCATATAGATATAGATTTTACATTTCTTTGCAAGCTCGATTCACAAAAAGTAATAAGTTTTCTAAAGATGCAAAGCAATTATCATCACAATACATGCGAGTTAAAGACTTTAGATTCTTGTGGATATCGTTTATAAAAACAAAGAAGAAAATGTTCCTAGAACATATTCCTAACAAACTCCAGCATTCAATTTATGGAGACATGTTGTGTTCTATTAAGATAGATAATCCAGGCATAAATATAGGTGTTAATCTCGAGCGAACACCGCTTAACTTGAAATCAAGCCAATGCTAAGAGAGTCAAAC
Organism: Siphonodentalium dalli; assembly: GCA_032622095.1. NCBI lineage: Eukaryota > Metazoa > Mollusca > Scaphopoda > Gadilida > Siphonodentaliidae > Siphonodentalium > Siphonodentalium dalli. The sequence continues at coordinate 60,608,567 of CP136067.1, forward strand.
TCACATAGTTGAGGTGACAATGCTGTAAGCCAAACCCCTTAACCACTGCGCCACCATACTCCATAGGACCAATAGACGATAGAAAGTAGAAGGTTTTTTTTATCATAAATTAATACAAAATACTCTGTCTTGTTATTATGCAATAAAAATAAAACCAATTAAGCTGCAATGTCTGAGAATTAGACATGTCAAGGTTATCCTCTAAACAGAAAGTCACAATCAAGTATTCCCATACCTATCTAGTTTTTCCTCCTTTGAGGGTGGGGTCTTCCCTATAATATTTGGTTCCACAGAAGCACTTGCTGTGTCTGACTGTTCCATGGAAACCTCTGGTGACTCGGGTATAATTGTGGTCTCATTGGCTAAGTGGTGTGAAGCTTCCTGTATATCTGTCATCTCAGGATCATTTTGTAGTGGATTTACTGTTGTCTTTTGCAAGTTCTGCTCATGTAGCTTAAAAATATTTACTAAATTATTTCACAGTAGACAAATGGGCGTGTTGCATACTTAACCAATTAACGACCAGAATATTCATTATGTAATCACCAAGAAGGTCACTGAGTTCCTTTTCAATGCAAAAATAATTTGAAATTATTACCTAAATATCGGAAATGAGTGGAGACATGGACACAAATATGCGATCGATGTGGCCAGATCAACGTTAATTCTGTTGATCCAATCATTTAAAGGTTTTGTAGAAAATGTGGGTTTTTTATCGATAGATTATGTGTTAGGAATCAAAGGGTGATTTCTCCAGTAGTAATGTCTATCCAACTAGCCAGTTTCTAGGAAAATGAAAACCGAATGATTCTAGACAAATTAAACTGATGGTTTCCAAAGACAATAATTTCTCTGATAGGTTTGCTGACAAAAGAGAAAGAGGTCACAATGTGCCTAATAAGTTTGACCTGGTGACATATACATGTACAATCAATGAGCATTATCGGGAGTATATAATCAAAATAATGTGCTGAGAACTACTCACCTTCTATTGCTATCCTCAACCCGAAAAACAACAAGATACGTCTACACAGATTGGCCCAGTGCATACAATACCCTGATAAGGTTATCAGCTGGAAACCGACATGATCAGCCAATTCTAAGTCGGCATCCATAACAAAATTTATAACCCAATCGGGGTCAAAAAGTTGCACAACAGTGATAAAATGCATCAAACAGAGCCCAGAATTGACTTATACTCAATTTCATGTGAGTAAACTACACACAATATATGAAAGTAATCTGATAACAAAAACTGAAAATATGATCTTGAAACAAAAATAATAGGAAAATTCTAAGTTCACAAAAGCTATAACTCCAACAAGAATAGGCAGAACACAGCTATATTCAAATCTCAAAGGCGTCCTTCACCAGTAAGTTCACATACCAAACATTGTTTTAATTAATTAATCATCAATGAAGAAATCATTCAGAAACCATATGGATCGGATGCACAGATGCAGACATACAAAATCATGAATGCATGCCCAGATCAAGGAATGACCACCACTTGATTTTCCTGAAAATATTACCTTTATCACATTTTGCATTGTTGTGTTGAGTTCTTCAACCTCCTTTGAACCAGCTAGAACTTCCAATGGTGCACCATTCTCACCAATAAGGTATATTGAAGGCACAATGAGAATAGGATCTACCAATGTTAAGAAGAATGGTGTAATATTAAACTAGAAATATGTAGGTACATGAGTAGAAAACCCAAGGACCCTTTCTTTACTAAATACTCATTAGAAAATATTCAGTTAATATGTTTGTTGAACTGAATTGGTCATTGTCGCATGGTTTTGTACAAAAAGACACCAGGATCTCAAAGTTGATTCAAGACACGGAACTGTGGTACCAGTCAAATTCAAAGCGCATGGAATGCCCATTCAAATTATGTTGACTGTCCATTTCAATCAAAAACAAATAGTTATTATAATAATAATTAGCAGATGACTTTTTAAATTTAAAATTGCGTTTTTTTTAAAGAGATTTTGAGAAGCTTTTTGCACATTTGGGTTATCAGTGTCTTTTTGCACTTTTGAGAGATAATGAGTGTCTTTTAGCATGATACCATGTAACAATGCCAATTCAGCCTTATTATCTGAACATTTCCAACCAGATAATAAAGGTATGTTCAAGAGACAACCATAGGTGGTTCGCTGATCTTATTATCTGAACATTTCCCCACCAATGAATAGGAATCTTCTTGCACTTGAATTAACTTTTAGTCCGTTCAATTTTCCTAAAGAGAACTTCAAAAAAATGATAGACCATTCCAATGTATACTTTTATAGCCAAAAATACTATCTATTCAGTATATAAAGAGTTAACAAATATTTTTAAGGAATTCCAAGACACATGGTACTTTTATAAGTTTGCTCAGAAATCCTTGGGATTGAGAATTAACAATAGCATATTGTTGTGTCCAGCCATCTCTCCTTTGTCTGGGAAGGTAGTATGGACGTGAAAAGGATACTGTCATTTTCTCCTTTTGTTATTCTTTTTTCAATAATTTTTTTTTAAATTCCGGTATGTGATAGAAATTTATTGCATCAAAAAGGTCGCACAATTCCAATGGGGATTAACCTGGCTAGCACTGTTAGAGCAAGCAAGTCCATTTCTTGATACTTTTTCTCTCGCAATGATAGCAAGTTATGACAACTCGTCCATTTGGGCCTGTCTGGATAACCAAACATGTTTCACATGCGACCTGTTTTTCATTCATGGGTGATAATTGGCTGTGAATCGTCAAATATTCTTTGCAACTACTATGGCTCACAGTGAATTATTATTTGTATGTGAACTTGTAAAGTCTGTGGAGTGCCATGATTTTATAGATCTGTTATAGAAACATGATAGAAGAGATATACCTAGAGGCACTCCATCCAGGGGATAGGGGGTTTAACTTAAACAATATTTAGGACCTATTTCGATTAAACCATTACGATAAGAGGTGATGTACCGCTTTGGACAAGGCCATGTTCTAAGTTGGATAACAGCTTCAAACTGGATAATAGCAATTCTTGTTCCAAACATGTTATTTTAGAAAATGCAAAGTAAAAGCTTAACCTGGAACAGTGAATACATTTTCAGGTAATACCAAACCAATAATGCACTGATACCCGTACCTGGTACAGTCTACCATACAGACAATCGATGATGTGGTAAAACAATCTTGTTATCAAAAACCAAGTACTCATAATTGAAAAGGATACAAATCTGTGCGAAGAATTTTCCATCAGGACTGGAAATAAAACAATAAACAAGCTTATGGATAAGATCATAATGTGTGAAACCTGTATGTCAGCCCTAAAGGCAACATACACCGGTTTAACAAAGTTGAATCTAAAAGTTTCAATGAATTATTTGTGGGGAGAAATCACTTATTGACCAGCCATCACCATTTGAACTATTCTGACTACTAAAACACTAAAAAACAAATGTGAAAGTATTTACAATGTGCTTTGCAGACTAACACATGTGAAAGCATCAGATTGATTGTGAAAAACACATGGGAAATATTAAAGCCACATGGCGGTTTGTGCTCCAAAATACACCTTATAATATTTGCATTGGAATTTTTCTCAGTATCAAAATAGGTCGATAAATACCTGAACTACCTTTCTTTCTGAGCATTATATGTCTCAGAAAGATTCAATGAAGTCATAAAAATTACAACTTCGAACACGATGATAGAGTCCCGATCAAATATTGCGACATTTGTATTCATTGCAATTCTGGAATCAGAAACGGAATAATGCGCGACTTCCAGAAAAGGTATATTGTGTTATCTTAGCATGAAGCGTATCATAGACGTTTCAGAATGAAAAAAGACGTAGATGCTCTTCCCATGGTCTACATGTGGGCAATTCCACGTGATTGACATTACATTCAAAGAACTTTTTCCAGATTCATTGTGATGAATGGAGCAACATTTATAAATATATAATCTTATTTCTATGTGTGATGTTGGCTTGTGCCAGGGTGCACCCAAAAATGTGCATTATTCTGAGTTTAGTCAAGCGATGATAAACTGGCATCGTTATATGTTAGCGTGACTGACATTACATGAAAATATCAAGGCACAGTGCCAACTTGTTTTCAATTTAAATTTGTCTTATATTTACAGAAACTCATATGATTTTCTTTGTTAATTTTTCGTGGTAGATGTTTCAAGATAATGTAAAAGCAAAATTTACATAATTTTATCCAAGATACATGGTAACTGGAATTAAAATTTAAGTTGTTTGACATTCAAATACTTTAATATGAACACCTTTTTCAATTATTTTAGTTGGTATTTAAAAAAATTTTATGGACAGACTAATCTGTCTGTGTCTGATATTATGTTACTGAATTTGTGGCTAACATTAACCTATGAAGAAAAAAAGAACAAAATATTAGTTCTACATTCTCAATTACCTTTTGTACAAGTTTTTCAGACAATAGCGTTTGGAGACCTGGGAAAATGGGAGGTGGTTTGCATAGGTTGTCTTACTTTGGCAAACATTTTCAACAAATATTTCATGCCAATGACATTTCAGTTGGAAATTTTACACCAAATCTAGGTTGAAATTTCCCTGTATAGTTTGTTTACCAGTATTTGGTGAGATATATTTATACAAGTTGAATAAATAAATAAGTGGATAAGAATCGTCATTTTATGGCAGCCTCCCGAGAAAAATTATAGTATGATACTGTGGACTTTCTCGTCGAAGTTGAACAACTCATTGGTCACAACAAAAGTCTGAGCACACTGTTCATTATACCTGGGGACATGAATTTCAGAATATATAACCAAGCTGATAATTTTCAGCCCACTTGTACCGGTAGTTAGGGCTGGCACATCGCAATGTTTATGCTTTGATGTGCTGTGCACCACGATGCACAATTGCTAGTTGTCACGTTATCTATGAATTAATTCATTCTCGTTGTAAGGGTCAAGTTGCTCATTGCCCAAATGGTAACCAACCTGATTCATGCAATTAGGAAGGGTAAATTACCTATTTTCTCTTTCTCATTGATGCAATTGATGTCACTCTTGGAAATAAATGTTGAGAAACTGAATTCTTGAGTGTTGTTAGAAAGCATTTGATGAGTTTGTACCCAAAAGTATGTTTTTCTTACATTCAATGCTCGCATAAATCATGAGAGCAGTATTAAAATTTACCAGTAGTAGACGCACCTACATGTATATGCAACTGCATATGTTTACAAATCCAACAAGAGGTGTGCACTCGAGTGCTAGTATACCCTCACCGTGGCAAATTCAACCCGCATTATCCGTAAACCCAACAAAAAAGATTTTTAACTTTAATGAAAAATTCAGACTAACTATATCGATATGGTGTCACAAGAAGCTTGTACAGAAAAAATTATTCAAATTGGTTCATATTTGTTAAAGTTATTAAGTCGGAAGTAATTTTCTCTAAGTCAAAATAAGTCGAAAATGAAGTGTAATATTAAGAAAAACAGTCTGAGCCAATCCCTAGCCGCATCATGTAGAGAGGGTATTGTGAGCAGCATGTATACCAAAAATTATTGAAATCGGTTCATATTTGTAAAAGTTATTAAGTCGGACAGAATTTACTAAGTCAAAATAAGTCGAAAATGAGGCGTAACTTTAAAAAAAAAAAGTCGGACCGAACCACAATTAGCATCATGCAGAGAGGCAGTCCTAAGGAGATTGCATACAAAAAGTTATTGAAATCGGTTCATAGTTGTTCGAGTTATGCGGTCGGATGGACGGACGGACAGCCGGAGAAAGCGTGACGGACGCAGTCAATCCAGTATACCCCCATTTTCTTCGAAAGTGGGAGTATAATTACTAGTATGTTTTCTTACACGATTTTTATGTCATCTACCAGAATAGGAACAAATTGCAAAACGTGACTGACAGATATTACATATTTCAACTCTTGCTAGCGGTCAACTTCGAATGGTGCCTATTTTGAACACAGATATTCAGGCTCAGGTATATTGAGTGTATCTAAGATATGGTTATTATATTGTCATGCATTATAGTTTTATAACAACAATACTAGTAGTAGTATTTTCGTGACTGACATTGCATATAGTATGTAGATTTCTAAAAAATAATTTTTCCCAAATGGACATCAGGCACAGGAATATAAACCCAAGATGTGTTATAGCGTGCATCGACCTATTTAAATACTGAAATGCTACAGGCCAATCTAAAATAATTGTTACTATTTGCTCAATTATTTACAAGCCACTTTGGGTATATATTTTAGTAGCACATGTGGGTTAACAATGGCATATGCTTTCATCACTAAAATTATGAATATGACAGAGAGAAAAACTGTTTTCCATAACTTGAATACTATAACTATCGGATTTTCAAACTCTTTAGTCAATATTCAAGATTTAATTTTTTCACAAATTTCATTCTCCGTCGTGGAATTGCCCATGTAGGCCATGGGACGAACTGAGAAAAAGAGTCTAGAAAAAAGTTTTGCTACAACCATTCGGGGACTATGGAAACATTGCGTTTTTATATCCAGTAGTATGTGTTCTATCATAATATCAAATGTTTCCACCCCTATGTTTGCACGTTTGTTGTAAAAAGTGACTTTTGTTGACAGATGTTATGTAGTTCTTCACTAAAATTTTGATAAAAACACCCAGTCTGAAAATGGCAAGTTAACACGTCCGGATTGATCTGTTAACAAATGTATCTTATAAAGAATGTTATTGAAAGAATTCAGTATGATTATTACATTATTCAATATAAAATAAGGGTAATGAATATTTAGGTTGATGTTATTTCCTCAGCATGTAACATAAATAGAGTTACGCCTCTTTGCTCCAATGCTTGCTTTGCACTGGAATAACATGCGATTCATACTACGAGTAGATCGTCTTTCTGAGGTGTCAATAATCGGAATTGTGGAATTTACTTACAACCTCCAATTCTAATCTGCTTTCACTATTTATTGAATTAAATCAAGTCGTAATTCATTATATAAACGATAAAGTTGGATGAATACGTATGGATGAGACCACACAAGTCAATTCTGAAGTTAAAAATATGAAAATAATTATAAAATATGAACGAAATGTTTGGTTAGAGTTATTTCCCTTAGTTTATACTGTTTCTGTTCGATATAAATAAGTTTAACACGGGTTTAACATGCATCCATGTGTTGTGTGCTGGCCACTCGTGATTTTTTATTATTAAAAGTGATGGGTCCAGTCCATTGGATGAGTTGTTTGTTTTTGTTTTCACGCTAGCATTTACATTAAAGTGGCACTTATTGTTTGAAATATTTAATTATTGTCCGAAATGGAATAATATCGTCCTTGTAGCAGTCATCCCGGAAGCGATGTTGATAAGATCGTCGTCTTCGGTCGTGAACGGGTTGCAGAACGCCTGGATCGTATTCACTACATTGATCACGCATTTTTCATGCTGCTCGGTCCGTGTCCTGTCGAGATCTTTCCGTTTGCGTCGACGTTCTTCTCTTGATGCTGACTGTTCGCATTGCTTGCTGATGTTTGACCGTGCATGGTGTGATATTATCCACCGATGCACGGCCGTCCTGCTGTTAGAGAAGCCGACGATTCCGCCCTTTGTCTTAGAATCTCGGTTCGCCGTCTGCTCTATGACCTGGTCGCAAGCTGTCCGTGCGAATTTGTACTCTGTGTGTCTCCGAACGGCGAATTGTCCATCAGAAAAAAACTTCGTGCACGTCTGGATGTTTGTCGACTAAGGTGTTAATTTCCATCAGATAAATTGGCAAATATCGTGCATAATGAACCCGCTTGTACGCAAAAAACCACGGAAGCATATGATGGACTGTCTGAAGGTGTAGGTTCCAATTGCCTTCGCGGGTTGCCCTGATAAACCCCAACAAGTCCCTGACCATTTCCAAATATGATAGCTAAAACGTAAAGGTGGGACTTGAATTTGATCTGTCGGCTATGTAAGCGTCATACTTTGTCACAATATCATTAAAGTCCTTATCTAAGAACACATCATTGGCACACCCGGTGTGGAATTTGTTACTGGGTTCTTTTGATATATTGGATAACTCTATTCCGGCCGCGGGATCAAATTCGGTGAACGCATCCAATTAGCATAGTCTATATGTAAAGCTTCAAACATAACTTTGTGCACACGTATTGCTCTGTTGTAGTGTTTGCCAGTCAATACTTTTTCCACGGACCCCGCTGCAACAAGGTTAGATTCTATAATGACATCTTTCAACCCCGAGTCCTGGAATATTTTTCCGATTGTAGACATGAACGTCATTGAACGACATAGCCGTGTGGAAGTCCCCAAGCTTCACAATCAATCGATCTTGCATGACATAATCCTTCCATCTAACCTGCTGAGCTTATATGGCCTGATCAAACACCAGTACAACTTTGTCTAACTCAAGCCGATATAAATGGTATAGGCCTACCTTTAAATTGGCTTTAATAAAACAAAAATGTGATGCTACTACTGAATGGGCTTTGTGTGACAAAGTTAAATTTCCACAGCACATGTTTATGTACATGGGAAATGGAATATCCTATCACCTTTGTGGCGACATGAATGTCAATTTAATTTTTAGATTCCATTATTAATATCATTAATAACGAAAGAATTTTTTTTAGGACCGGTCCCTTTTAAACAGATATGGTCGGGTAAAAGGAAACACAACTATATTTAGGGGCAAATTAGACCACTTCAGAATACTACAATATTTTCCACGTCATTCTGACGGCCAGTTGTGAAATTGTAGACCTGTTCAACTAAAACCTGAATGGATTCGTTGAGAAAAAAATTCAGACACTCATTGGATTATTTGCTTTAAATTTCGAATTATATTGAAAATAAAAGATAAGAGACAGATACAATTGTCCCTTTAAATATCCGTGATATATGTATAATAAATAATGTTTGCAAGAAATATATACTTGTAAATTACGAACGCAAATTTATCAAAGGTTGTGATGAAGAGACAAGAATGGGCCTAATAACTCAAGAATGCAGGTTAAGTAGATGGGAAAATTTATGGGTTTACTTTTGCTTTAACACATTTCTATCAATGGAACTGTTTTTATAGACCAAATTAATCTTCCATATCGTATTTTTGCCCATCTGATTTAACCCGACGATGATATATTAAGATAAGTAACTGCTTATGAAATGTTAAAAATGTGGGTACTTTACCGGTTTTTGGTTACGTTCCGTCCACTTCCGATTCCGTTTAAAAAAAAAAAACGACGTGCGTCCTTGGAGACAATCGCGAGTTCGCCGAATTTACCTTATTTCATGTTCCTTATATGCATCATAATTAATATTATATAACCCCCTACTACCATGGGCTCTAAAATAAACAGTTAATCAGCTATAATTGGGAATTTGGGTACGTTTTTCGTCACACAATATTGATCAATTTTCACCTTCGATGGTAATATAGAACCGGGGTATTTTGCACTGATTGTGTCAGTGATCGGGATATCTCACTCTCTGGAGTACACTCAATGACATTCCATTTTTCAATACAAGATTTAATTTTAACGACACTATCGTCAGATGAATGCATGAGCTCCTCATTTGGCGCAGTTTCGACGACGTGAATCGAACAGTAGACATCCATGTTTACGTTTGATTAAAAACGCGTCTCAACAGCGTCAAAAATGGCGGAACGAAATCTGTTTATCAACGGAAAATATGTTATACTTCGATGGGGGTTTGACAAAAAACGTGCAACTCCTGGGGTGGAAACATTTTGCATTTCGAACCTCTTATATATAGTCTTTAGTACGAGGCAAAAGTTATTTAGTCCCCAGATGGTTGTAGCAGAAAGTTACATTTTCAGTGTTCGTCCCATGTCCTAATGTGCAATTTTTATGTGACTGCTGATTAAATAATTCGAACTGATACAAACGAAACAATCTCGAATTTATTGAAAAATATAAAAAACAAAACACATATTTTCAGCACTACATCAACAAATTTGTTTGGAAATCTTGGGGTATGAATATTTTGAGATACCTCTAACTAAATTATGTATACATAATATTGAGGATCGAACAAGGCATACATATCAGGATCAAACGAAATTAAACTAATTTCCAATTAAATACCATGTACACATCAGCATAGTGTTCTAAAAGGAACAACATGTATACTGTCTTAGTGATAGAAGCTGCTGTTGACTGAAGTAATCCAATTCAAAACTAGAATTATTACTGTAGGTTATATCATTGCCAGGAATATTTTAAGCAAGACAGTCAATGAATGTTGATATGCTCATCAGATTATAACGAGACCGATCATGTTTGGCATATGCTTACGGTAACCCATACCTTCAAACATACCGACTACCACAATCATAAGGCCAAAACAAAAAAGACCTGTGTTTCCGGTGACCAACCTGCCCCAATTTCGGAGCACCTGACGGTTTTCATTTTATTCATTTTGCAAAATTTGGACGCATCTGGTTTTATTTTTATGCCACCTGTAAATATTCCATGTACAAATATGCAAAATCATCTTCCATTTTCTATTAGTTATGTAGTCATTAATTTAATTCAATAAGTCATTAACATAATTAAGTTAATTAATTGTGTAAATCATGACATCACACATAAAAAAACAGACATTTCATCGCAAAATAACGGACTACCTCGAAAATATGAAAAACATTAAACAAGAATAAAACGATGTCTTTCAGGCTTATTGTTCATGATTGAGCCTATATATGTTTATTAACTCAATTTGATGTGATGGGCTACTGGTTAAAGGTACTCAACCCGATAAAACTCCTCTCAATTACTATTTCAATGGCTTCGGGGGTCAAAAATATTTGATTCGAGTCGAGGAAGTCACCCATCAAAGCTCAGATTTGTTAGATATCGATTTTAGAAATCTATTATTTTTCATTATCGGGAATACTATCTGGCCCAGAACTCAGTCAAAATTGCGTTAAAATTACCACTTGATTTTAGAGTTATTCATCCTTGTCTGTTTGAATAGATTTGGAGTACACATCCAGAGCAGATTACGGCAGTTATTAGTACTCATCTCGAGAACATAACAAATTTGAAAAATCAATATCTAATAACTCTGAGCTTTGTTTGATGGGTTCCTCGACTCGAATCAAATATTTTTTACCCCCAAAACCAAAGAAATAGTAATATAGGACCCTCTAATCGGATTGTAGTTGTTGGAATCTGTTGAGATGGGGACCCTCTTTATGGGTTGAGTACCTTTAATAGAAATTAAATGAGTTTGGACATAGACTTTCTCAACATTATTTAGCTAAATTATTGATGGGTATGCTTTAAAAGGTGTAACACTAGTATGGATGCAAACATTGAGCATTTGTGGGAGGGTGGTGATTTTTTTAAAGCAGGTTGAATATTGTTCACATACAGGGAACTCATGCTTTCACACAGCATGCTATTATGGGATAGCCACTACAATGGTGAGAACTCTAAATACTCACATCTAGATCACACATATATTTAGGACTATTAATTTGAATACAATAGTTTTAACTACTAGCTACATGACATAACAGCCTTCCTGGCTAATAATATTTAACACAATTGTTTTTAAACAGACATGGCTCATTCAAGCTTCCAAATTTTGTCAACATAATTTTGGAAGGAAGTATAAGATAGATTGATACATAAACAAAATACATGTATCAACATACCATTAAATCACGGTTGGCCTTGGCGGTGGGTATCTTGTGAAAATATCTCCACCCGTCAAAAACCGCCACAAACAGAAAGAACATCAAAATGTAGATAGACTTTGTCCGTATACAAATAAGAAATATCGCATAAACAGTATGTTATGGTCACTTGTTTGACCATTGTTATGTAAACAAAAGCATAAAAAGTTACTTTTCTGGTGTTTGTTTATATTATGATGGTAAACATAAAGAGCGTTCTTTGTTGGTGAATACCTGATATGGAACTAATAAAGAGCGTTTATGCCATTTGTGTGTGATTAGCCAGTAGCATTGTGCTGTCTTCTGTAACACAATCAGGCTCTTGCTTAGGTAAAATATAGTAGGTCTTTATGATAACATGCTGTTTACGCGATGGTCATGGTAAATATGAACGGAACTGTATGCGTTTTAATGTTTTTCTGTTCACGGTGTTTGGAACACATATGAATATTTTCGACAATTAAGGCCGCACGTGCCTTTAATGGTTACATATGCTATATAGTATTTTTAATGGCTACATGAAAATACTGTCCATGGCCATAGTCATTTTCCAGCTGTTTTAAATTTTTCCCACACAAGTGAAACAACACTCATTATTTCTACCATATCGGGAATACACTAGCACGGAATGCTCTATTCTGTTCAATGTCTTGCACATGGCTGTTTGTTTGGGACCCAAACACAGTATTTAAAGTTGTATTTGTTATGACCTCAATATGTATTTCTGGGACATATAATGTCTGTAGAAATGTAGTTCAAGTATTTATCAACATATTTTGATACCGGTAAAATTCAAAAGCATATATTATTAAGTGTATTTTGGAGCTTAAACTGCCATGCGGATTTAAGATCACCACTACCGTATGCAGTACATATGCATAGATGTATGTGAAGTTCTTTCCTTGCACATTCTAAAGGAACGGTTATTTATGGCAAATATCGATCTTTATTGTAAACATGATGTTTTTCCATGTTTTATTAAAATAAGACAATAAACTACGCTATATTCTAACAGAATCTACTTAGTTTTATTATTTTATAGTCAATTACAAACAAGGAGAAGTAGGCTTGGGGTCGCATTCATATTTATTTTGAGCTAAGTTGAAAATAAAATGAAAAGCCACCCCCCCCCCCCCCCCCCCGGTATATATTTTTTTGGCCTAACCATCAATCTGGAACTGAATATATACTGTACACAACAAGACAGTCAATGATGGTGGAGTCACTCACGTGACTATAAAGACTGAGAAAACTTGTGCCACTGTAGCATGTCGAATGACGTCATCACTTGAAAGCAGTTTGCTACCTATCAGCTGATTGGTGTCATAAATTTGGGTCAACCAGTTGTTGAGCACTTTCCGTGTATTGTTAGTTACTTGTGCTATTAAAAGTGAAAATGCATTTATAAGAAGCATATAATAAAAAGAACACCTACATTTTTTGTTTGAATACCTGAAACATCTCATTCATGTCTGGAAAGAAATATCATATTTTCACTCAGTCGTGATACGAATGAGATATTTTGGTAATCAAACAAAAACCGTAGGTATTCTCTATCATTCACTTCGTTTGTGGGTGTATAGTAACTCAGACACACAGACTTTGATAGCAGTAGATACAATTGTAACTGATCTAAAAACAATTGAAGTGGTATACCTGTTTATACTCAGTTTGACAGCGACACATCTCCCTTTTGCACAAGTCTCAGTTACTGTGTTTTCTTCTAAGACATTTTTCATTTTTGCAGACATTTCATCCTCTCCTGCAACAAATATATACAATGAAAATTTTAATTGTCAGGTAAATTTATGTACAGTTTGAATCTTCTGTAATTTAACGGAGTTCTGTACACTAAATCCAGCCATTTATGGGGCCATCTCCTTTTATACTCAACAGAATATATGCAACAAATGAATGAATTTGAGTCATGGATGAGTGCAAAATACACGATATTAATGATACAAACAACATGGTAATTATAATGAGTCAAGTCATAAACTTATTTTCAATATAAACATGCATAAAACTTCAAACAAACAAAAACTCATATTTTATGAAATTAAGAGTTCCTTCTCTTTCAACAGTGAGCACTGTGCCAGGAAGACCAATTGAATGATCTATTTTAGCCCTATTTGCATATTGTTGGTAGTTGTTAGCTTGGGATCTTCTTTGGACACTTTCGATGGCAATTTGATGTTTACGAAGATGTTGGTTCCATAATGATGAAGCATATTCGACCATTCGTCTGATGATTAATATATAAAGTATCTTTAACATTTCATCATTAATGTATTTGAAAGATCTTCAAATCAATCCTATTCTCTGATTTGCTTTATTGACTGCTGTTGAGCTGTGTGGGCTGAATGATAGTGCTGAATCAAAAATTACACCAATATCCTTCTCAGGCCTAACAAAAAAATACGTTTGTTTCCGCTAACGAGCTGAAAAAAATTAGGGTAGGTACATTTAGGTAGGCTTAACTTTTTTTTTTTGGTTAACTTTTTTTTTTTTCAGTATCTTTAAAAATAACTGTATAATACTTGTCAATAACCCAAACTATGCACTTCTAAGCCCCAGATGACAGAGAAACTATAAACTCCAATTCAATCTTACATATGCTTTAATATTTACATATATACTAGTCTATATACTAATATAGTCTTTGATAATCCTAATATATCCCATATGGTCTGGCGACAACTGGAGTCAGTCCAGCACCACTGCACTGTTCACATATTGGAGTGACCGTCTTGTACCGATCTCTTAATGATGGCTTCAGAACACCACCTTCTCCTCCACATTCAGTGAAGGATCTAGGTATTTTTTTAGGACACCTGTTTTTGGGCAATGATATGCCAAAGGCATAACCTGAAGGCCTGAGCGGAGGAAAGTTTGGGAGGGGTGACCCCCCCCCCCCTGCTGATGGTGGGGGTTCTCACCCTGGAAAATTTGTGAAAATCCATTGCATTTAGAGCTAATCTGGGGGTATACGTTTTGCACCTGTCCGTCCGTGCGTCCATCCATACGTCCGTCCGATGTCTGTTCATGTCATAACTTGAACAGTAGTACTCGGATCTCAATGAAATTAGGTATGGATGTTCACTACTATGAGGACATTAAATAGAGGGCTCCATCGTTTTGTTCGAATTTTCCATTCTAGACTTATACATCTTTGTTTATCTGGAAATATTGGCTTTTTGGTCCGTCTAGTGTCTGTTCATGTCGTAACTTCAACAGTTGTGCTGGGATCTCAATGAAATTTGGTACGGATGTTCACTACTATGAGGACATTCAATAGAGGGTTCCATTGTTCTGTTCCGCTTTTCCATTCTCGAGTTATTCATCTTTGTTTTACTGGAAATGTTGGCTGTTTGGTCCATCCGACGTCTGTTCTGAGGTCATAACTTGAACAGTAATGCTCAGATCTCAATGAAATTTTGTATGGATGTTCACCACTATGAGGACATTTAATGGCACATTCAATTGTTTTGTTTTGGTTTTTTGTTTTATAGTTATTCATCTTTGTTTACATGAAAATGCTGATTTTTTGGGTCCATCTGTCTGAGTATAGCAATCATAAGTTATAGATATGCCCACATCAGGCGGTATGCGCTAAGAGGGTATGGACCGGACGACAGTCGATCTCTTGTTTTATATGTATGGATTGGAAATTCTTATACGATATTGTCAGATATCTTTTGGTTCAATGGACTATGATTATCCTGCTTGAAATGATAATAGGCTATTTTATAAAATTCAAGTGAGACACATACATAATATACTACATGTAGTACAGAAACAATGTCTATTAAGTTAGTAATTACTATTTATAGTACTAATCTCTATGTTAATGTTTCATTTGGTATTATGAGATCCAACCTGATAACCAGGTTGATTAGATCAAATTGTTAATGTTCCTGTACTGTATTTGATTGAAATACTGAAGCCTGAAGGCTGAATGATAACAAACCTGAACTCAAACTATTTGAAGTTTTCACAGATGAAAGCTAGATAAAGCCTAACATACCGGTACTTTACAGTACGGTATGATTCCAACTGTTAAACTTAAATCTTTTTGTAAACTTAAATTTTATTTTTTTTGGTCCGATTTTTTTTTTTTTTGCAATGGCAATAAACAGTTTAGGGTCGGGGGTTTAAAATAGGGTCGGTCGGGTTAGCGGAAACAAACGTCTTTTTTTTTTAGGCCTCGACAGCTTCAGTATCTTGTATTTGAATTTCCTTGTTTAATTCTTTCATGTAATATTTGAATTTTGGGTTGTCTGGACCGATGTGTAGTACTTTTCCCTGCATTAAATTTCAGGAGCCAACTTTCTGACCATTCGGATTGGGTGTCTAAATCTTGTTGAAGTTTTGTTTTGTTTCGATCGTCCAGAATATCGGAGTACATTTTTCGGTCCTACTAAAAGCTGACAGCACCCCAACCAGGGGTCCAATTGAGATGGAGCATGCACCATTGTGCAGAATAGACCTGTATGTACCAAAGTTCCAATCCCAAAGTTGATAGCGGAAACGGCACTGTTAACCCCTAACTTATGGCCGGTTCCGTCAGGCACGCAAAATCCAAAAAGGCACTGACCACCCCTCCCCTAGCTACCTGACCTTGAAAATTTACATCATATCATGCAGTGAATACCCCTCTGCATCCATGGGCGATCGGGCCAGTTGCTATTTGTGGTGAAAGTGAATGTATTAACCCATTTGCTGCTGTTGAATTTGCTAATAATGTGCGCAAAAATACCGAAAATAACACTCTCCGACTGCACCTCTACGAAGGGTCCGAGCTAGATGAGGCATGCATTATCATGCAGAATAGACCTGTTCCAATTCCCAAGTCGATAGCTCGAGCGGAATCACTATAAACACTATCAGTACATGCATGGCATTGGTTATAATAATTAATATGTCATTACCACTGTTATCAACGTATGATACATGTCTATTCATCAAGATCGTCATTTATTTATATTTCTCTATAACATATGACACTTTTCAACAAACTATTTAACCTCTTTACTGCTAAATGACGTTATGATGTCACGTGCTGTTGACATTGTTGCCATTTTCCAGTGGGAAAATAAAACGGGAATATAAATAGAACCATAAAACTGATACAGTTGAAAGGCTGTTATCGTTCATAATTGTGAAACATCATGTACACTGTTTGAAACTTCAAGATACAGTTATTCCGATGCACCAATCTCTGAGTTCCAGTTAAGTATAATGGCCTACTGCTAGTGTGCTGAAGTAGGTCTGTAGTACCTACGGACCATATAGCACACGGCATGCACTTTTACATCCATAATAGTTACGACGTCAGAGCAGCAAAGAGGTTAAGCGAGAACTATATAATGGGAATGTTTTCCTGTAAAATGTGCGAGGGTGGGTTGTCCACATGTGGAGGGAGCAAGTCTCCAGAGGAAAATTTGTCTCACAGGCAAAAATGATCCTACATGTACACCCTGGGGTTGTTTTGTCGTCCTGGAGTATTCACTTGTGCATGCGTACCAAAATGATATCGTGCAAATGCCTCACTCAAGTTCTTCATGTAGTGCGATTTTAACACATCTTATGCCGACAATGACGACTCAGTTTATATAAGTCAGACTTACATACTGACGAAGAGTGTATTCTCGTCCAGCTAGATCAACACCGACATTCGATAACTTACATGAGGTGAGTGATAAAATATCAATATCATAGAGGGATGAGGCATGTAAGATCCATTAATTAACATTAAGTAAACAGCACATAACTAGTGATGTTCTGATAATCGGAATCGTCCATCGGCCGTTAATAGCCCATCGGATATTAATCGTACCTCACAGTTGAACATCGGCTTTTACCGATCAAAAACAAACAAAAACATTCTAGTATCTAAGCGCTATATGCATGCTTTAATACGCATACACAATACAACCGTAGTATTGAACGCAGTTGTAACAACCTAAAAAGAAGTTATTGGCATCGTCCAAACAGTCTGGTACGATTATATATAAGCATGGCAATACACCTGTTCGATATATCCCGTGTAATATGAAGTTATTGGTTCAATCGCGTGGATACTAAATATATTCAACAACTGACCTCATTACAATGCACATGTAGTTTCCGGTTGAGCATGTGCCATGCTGTGACGTCACATGCTATGTCAATAATTTGAAGCATGCACTGAATGAATTACTACAGTCGCGATCAGAACTGTCTTCAATAATGAGCAACTTAAGGAGGGGCATAATTAGCTCTGTAAGGGACAATATGGTGAAGAAGTCCCAAATTGCACGTGTTTTTGCCGCTCCGGAATTCGCCATTGTTATAAGGTTGCTCTCATTACAAGTTATGGCGTACGCTATGAAATATGCTTAGCTCCACGTTGAACTCGGAGGCGGTCTAGCAAAACAAAATTTTAGTAGGCGGAACTATAAAAGCTTCCCAGTTATTAAATGACAAAAGGTGTGACCAATGGGAATTTGGGAAATCTCAGAAAAATATTACACCAATTATTAATATCCATCATTTTTAAATTTAGTTAATAATCATTCTATACATTGTCGCGACCTTTATACCGCGTGCAAGTGTTCCCCTTACAGTGATATCGTTACTCTGATTCGGCACCTTTGATCTCTTTGTCAAAACAACTACCGGCATACATCAAAGGAAGCGCACAACTGACGTCGGCAGAAATACAATAATATATATATTTTTATGTATTTGGCTTTGAAACTATACCGGGATATGGAGTGCAATGGGTGTATATATACAGGGTTTCCGCCAGGCCGGCTGCGGGTCCGTCCCATGGACCCATTCCCCTTGTAGATTATCTGTTTGATTCATACATGTACCAAAAGTCAGTTGCAATATGTCATAAAAAATCCAGCAGCAACAGGAGTTCAGGGGGGTTAAACAGAATACTGGTGAAAAAGCGGGTCAATTGAGCACAGTGTGTTACCAGTACAGCGTAACCCCTTGAAATCAAAGCACCAAAACTACAATGTAATGTTTGGTGTGCATTGAAATAGTGATGTTATATACAGCTAGCGTAATAAATGTCGCGGTAACATCAAAGAATGTCGGACTGCTGAGTACGGATATTATTTTGCACGGGATTTCTGTGGTTGAAACTACTCAGCTCGGAGATCCTGCGCTATCATACGATTACATAATTTGATCAAAGAATGCCGAATTGCTGAGTTAGGCAGAGTAGGGATCAACATACGCCAACAGGCGGTTCTCCTACCAAAGGAGGTATCTACCTCTGATATCCCGTGCTATCGTACTATTATAATAAGGAACCTGTCCCAAATGAGTCTTTATAGTTGGAATTCATAGTGACAACACCATTCATTTGACCCATATTACATGCATGGAGGATAAACACACAAAACATACCCCCCCCCCCCCCCCCAATATGGAGATAAAGCCAAAATTCAATTATATGTTGTAACACGTTGGCTAAAACTCTATAGCAGTGGTCGTCAGTTGTTTATGGGGTGCCGTTCTTCTATTTATTACCTATTTAGTGATATCACTAATTCATTTTATGATATCTTAAAATATTTAGTGATCACAAAATAATTTGTGATATCACAAAATGAATTAGTGATATCACATAATCGAAATTAGTGATATCATAAAATGAATTAGTGATATCACTAAATAGGTAATAAATAGAAGAACGGCGCCCCATAGTTGTTGGACTAATACAGACTATTGACAAGCTATGCGTTCCGAGTTTGAACGATTTCGCTACCATTCATATTTCGCTGCTATAGATATCTCCTGCAGACAAACCCTGCAGTATATATGACGTCACAGCGCACAAATAGTTTTACGATTAACAGAATACATGGAATATATCTGTTTCATTTTCACGGAAGCTACTTGAAATTCTAGAAAATACTTAATTCAATTCTCCCAGCTAGGTATTATCGGACAATGCATAGATGCTTTTTAGTGTTTAGTTTAATTATACATGTCGGAATCTTATTGTAAGTTATAAATTTGTAAACACTAACTTGTAGCTTGATATAGTCTTCAATCAGACGGCAGTCTTAATTGCGTAATTACATGAATAATTATCTGGAAATCATCAACAGAATTAATGCACCCACGGAACATGATCGTCTTGTGTAATATACGTAGCTTTGGATTGCTTTGTGGGCCACTCAGGTGCAAGGAAATGGCTACTTTTCAGTGTCAAATAACAAAATTTTCGCCCGACGGTACGAACCATGGTCGTCCCGTCGCGTTATGTGTTTCCCCAATACGGACTCATTAATTTCCCCTTGGCGGAAACGCTGATATTTAGGTCCATTATGGGAACAACCACACAGAGTATATAAACATCGGAATCGGAAAATCGGCCGATTGTGCCTCCAGTTATCGGAAATCGGTCCGATGGGCTTTTTCATTATCGGAACATCACTACACATAACCATGTATTGTGTCGAAGATGTTCCATGGAGACCTTTCCTTATCATGCAAGACATGATTCAATGAACATTGGGCTTTGGGCAATTTGGCCCTGTACTACACATGTGCTACCACTGTACCCAGGTCAGACACATCCTGAATTCCACTATTATAGTGGTATTCCACTAATATAGTGGTATATGACCATTACTGGTAAAAAAATATATAA
The DNA here is from genome assembly GCA_032622095.1 of Siphonodentalium dalli. Classification (NCBI taxonomy): domain Eukaryota; kingdom Metazoa; phylum Mollusca; class Scaphopoda; order Gadilida; family Siphonodentaliidae; genus Siphonodentalium; species Siphonodentalium dalli. The sequence continues at coordinate 60,628,931 of CP136067.1, forward strand.
AAGAGGGATAATCCATATTTCCCACAAATTATTCAAAATCAGTGTTGCACTAATTCGCTATCATACACATATTTTGTCCAGGAGAATGATTAAATCAGATTAATCAGGACGGCACACATTAAGCAACTCAATTAGCATTCAATTAGTTTAAATGTTGTTATGAAGGAGCAATGCTGCAATGGAATCATCTTGTTAGTGTCATTTAGAAAGGCATATACATGTATTAGTACTTAATATAATTGAATTACAAAAGCTGGTGCAAAAGATTGCACAACAATTTTTTTCAGAACACTGTTCATTTGTTGCGATATTGTTAAGAGTGAAATTTGGCTGTGCACTGGCATGTGCCGTCTTCTATTCCCAACGCAAATAAAGGAAACATGAAATATGTTATGGTCATATACCACTATATTAGTGGAATATCAATATAATAGTGGAATTCTGGATGAGCCTGACCTGGCGCCAGTGACAAAGTCGGCCCCGCTACGAAGTCCGTCCCAGAGAAGTCGGCCCAGCTATCAAAATTTAGCATTAGATCTATGTATATCCATCATTTGTCTCGTCATCAACAGAAGAAGCTCAACAGCCAGTGATTGGGTTGCTGTAGGAGAGGCAGGTGACGACTGTGTTCTGGGGTGAAGTGGGAGGTGTCCGCATCTATCCATGGTGTTCAAGAGGCCATTACCATGTCAAGTTGCGCATCGATCTCGGGAGGTGTCGCCTGGTGTGACATCAATCGACTTTCTCTTTTTCCATGCATCCAATCTCTCTGTGTCTCTCTTTTTTCTGGATGGATTCTTTTTCTTTTGATGCCTCTTCCTGGTTGATTTGGTTGTGTCCAGTCCTCTCCCAGCATGAGCCATGATAAGGGCTGTGCTGGGCCAGACTGGAAGTCCAAAAACAACTGGTGTCCGCCTTGGTGTGCATGGAGTTACCAGCTCCCACAAGGCATGACATGCATGGAGTCCAGCTTGTTGTTACACCATTCGGGATTATCGATGGCTTAGTCATCCTGAGAGGTGGTGATCCTAACTCTCTGGTGGTCCGACCAATGAATATTTTGTGTTATCATAAGAATCAACAAACCGAAATGATCGATCTAACACTGTATTTCCTGAGTCTTCAATTCCACTTTACGTTTAACGAACCCTATAGACATATCTATGAAAAGCCATGACAGTGTGCGATAAACAAATGGAATGCCATGAGGTGATATAATCCCTTTTGACACCAAGTGGCGAAATATAGGTCACACTTGTGTAATGTAATGTAAATGCTACAACAATCGTTAGATCAGCAGTCGGACCTCCAGAGAGCTTGGATCGCCACCTCTCAGGATGAACTCGCCACCGCTAATTCCAATTAGTGTCACTACTATGCTAGACGCCATGCATGTCACGCCTTGTCTGAGCTGGTCACTTCATGCTCACAGAGGCGGATACCAGCTGATTCTGGATTTCCAGGCGGCCCCGGCAAAGCCCTTTTCAGGGCTCCCTACCGGGAGCGGACCGGACAATACCAGATCAGCATGGAAACCTCGACAGAAGACGAAGAAAAAGAAAACACCATCTAGAAAAAAGAGAGATGCTGAGAGACTCGCTGCGTGGAAAGCTAAAAAGCCGACGGAAACACCAGTCGACTCCCATCCAGCCGAGAACCCGGCCCAGTCTGTCGTCCAGGAGATGGAACCACCATCACCAGCACCACCACCACGACCAGACGAGGATACTGATACTGAAGACGAGGACCCCTCCGACTTCATTCCGAAGACACCGGAGTACCAAGAGCCGGAGACTTCACCCTCAACCGAAGACTCAGCCGCCAAACTCATGAGGCACGTCGACCTAAGTACTATCAACATAGACGACATCCTGAAGAAATTGTATGACGATTGCGCCGGACCTTCTCCGCCTATCTCACCTCTTCCTTCATCATCATCAACATCTTCCACTTCACCACCACCGAAGAAGAAAAAGGAATACAAGAAAAAGAACAAAAGCTAAGAACCCAACCTCACCTGACCCTCCTGAGCCTAGGCCTAGACGGGTTCCAACTTCCCAATACCAAGAAAACTCAAGACAGGGCGTAAGGGCGACCTCCGGGTGAGCCCACACCGTCCTCGTGCCGCCCTTTGGGCGGGCACGCAAATCCTGTTCCTGCTGCCACAACAATAAACTTTATTAACAACTTTTTGTGCCACAGGCATTAACAACCAACAAATGACTTTCAACCCACACATCAATAAGATAGCCGACAAAGCCCGAAAAAGAACCAACCTCTACCAAATCTTTGTCAGTCCAGTCATGGAGTATGGGGCCGTCATCATCATAGCAGCCCCGAAGACCTAAATCGAAAAACTACAGAAAGTAAAGAACAAAGCCCTCTGCATCGCACTCCGCCAGCCACCATGGACACTGATCAAAGCCCTCTACGATGCAGCAAACATACCCACGATAAAACTAAGACTGATGGAACTTAGAAACCTGACACTCGCCTGACTAGACAACAGCCCACTCCTCCCAGAGCTCCAAATAAGAAACCAACTACTCACCACAAAAAAGACAACTAGACGAAACAGACAGACCAATATAAACCTTAACAGCACCTGACACCACCACGCCTTCGCCGCCTTGCCTCAATTAAACCAATCCAATATCAAATACCTACGCCAGCCACACCAACATGCACCCCCATGACTGCACCTCACGACTAACAGGATTGCCTTTTGGTCACCTGGTTGAAGTCATTGATGGGTGTAGTGGCCACACCAAGAATTGAAGAAAGGTGAGGGGACTTGCACAAATTGCATAATCACTTGACAATGCAGTCCGAGCATCCTACAACTCAACAACATGCATTATTCCATTAACAAGCATTACAAAATAATTGGGCCGACTTCTCTTGAGAATTTTTACCCGGACTTCTCTTGGGGCCTACTTCTCTGGACCGACCTCTCTGGAGCCGACTTTCGTCACTTTGTTTGGGCCGACTTCTCCGGGCACCGTATAAATTATAATGCATACTAATATTACTATTAGTACTGTATTAGTAGTATTAAAACTATTAATATTATCATTTATCAATATCATTACCATTATCAGGTCTGGCAAATGTGAGAATACAGCTACAATAGCTGTATTCAGCTACTCTAGTGATCCGAATAATAGTAGGGGTCGGAATAATAGTAGGGGGTGGAAAATTTGCCAAATTTTAATAATAGTAGGGGTCGGAATAATAGTAGGGGGTGGAAATGTCAATGAAAAAGGAGATCATTGAAGAACACTGATTTAATTATCAAACAAAAACTTATAATAAACACTCCTCGACCCAGCACGGACAACGTCTGGTTCTTGCAGAACCTTTTCAATGTCATTGATTTGAACGGAGAACACTGCGTCAACACTTTTATACGAATTTTCAGTTCTTTGGTCGGAATCGGTCCACCAACTACTCAATTGTGTTCTAATTAAAGAAACTTTCAAACGTGAGCCCCAGACGTTGATTAACTTCTTAGTTAATGAAAGTGTCAATGACACTGTAGCTCAACTTGGAAAGGGAATAATTTAATGTATTACAGTCAATGGAGCGATTAGGAATGTGGAAAGTTGACTGTCTAATACTAGTTTATAGACATGAAGAGAAAAGTAAAATCCAAGATGGCTGCTGGCATCCATGTTTTCGGCCGAATGACCCCAAAATGATTGTATCCCATCTACATGTCATCGTTAACATCCATGACAAATTTTATGACGATCAGACTAAAGGTACGACCTGTAGCCTATGCTAAAGAATTTAGTCATACAAAGAGTAAAATCCAAGATGGCTGCTGGCGGCCATGTTTTTTGGCCGAATGACACCGAAATGACTCGTTCCCATCTACATGTCATTATTAACATCTATGACAAATTTTATGACGATCAGACTAAAGGTACGACCTGTAGCCCATGCTAAAGAATTTAGTCATACAAAGAGTAAAATCCAATATTAACAACCATGACAAATTTCATGATGATCAGACGAACAGTACGACCTGTGGCCCATGCTAATGGAATAAATTTTGAAATCCAAGATGGCCACTGGCGACCATGTTTTTTGTCTGAATGACCCCAAAATGACTCGTTCCCATTTACATTCCAATTTCAACAGCCATGACAAATTTTATGATGATCAGACTAAATGTACGACCTGTAGCCCGTGCTAAAGGATTTAGTCATACAAAGAGTAAAATCAAAGATGGCTGCTGGCGGCCATGTTTTTCTGCCGAATGACCCCAAAATTACTCGTTCCCATTTACATTCCAATTTCAACAGCCATGACAAATTTTATGATGATTAGACTAAAGGTACGACCTGTAGCCCGTGCTAAAGGATTTAGTCATACAAAGAGTAAAATCAAAGATGGCTGCTGGCGGCCATGTTTTTCTGCCGAATGACCCCAAAATGACTCGTTCCCATCTACATGTCATTATTAACATTCACGACAAATTTTATTATGATCAGACTAAAGGTACAACCTGTAGCCCGTGCTAAAGGATTTAGTCATACAAAGAGTAAAATCCAAGATGGCTGCTGGCGACCATGTTTTTTGGCCGAATGACCCCAAAATTACTCGTTCCCATCTACATGTCATTGTTAACATCCATGACAAATTTTATGATGATCAGACGAACAGTACGACCTGTGGCCCGTGCTAATGGATTAAATTTGGAAATCCAAGATGGCCCCAGGCGGCCATGTTTATTGGCCGAATGACCCCAAAATGACTCGTTCCCATCTACATGTCATTATTAACATTCACAACAAATTTTATGATGATCAGACTAAAGGTACGGCCTGTAGCCCGTGCTAAAGGATTTAGTCATACAAAGAGTAAAATCCAAGATGGCTGCTGGCGGCCATGTTTTTTGGCCGATTGACCCCAAAATGACTCGTTTCCATCTACATGTCATTATTAACATTCTTGACAAATTTTATGATGATCAGACTAAAAGTAGGACCTGTAGCCCGTGCTAAAGGATTTAGTCATACAAAGAGTAAAATCCAAGATGGCTGCTGGCGGCCATATTTTTTGGCCGAATGACCCCAAAATTACTCGTTCCCATCTACATGTCAATATTAACATCCATGACAAATTTGATGATGATCAGACTAAAGGTACGACCTGTAGCCCGTGCTAAAGAATTTAGTCATACAAAGAGTAAAATCCAAGAAGGCTGCTGGCCGCCATGTTTTTTGGCCGAATGACCCCAAAATTACTCGTTCCCATCTACATGTCAATATTAACACCCATGACAAATTTCATGATGATCAGACTAAAGGTACGACCTGTGGCCCGTGCTAATGGATTGAATTTTGAAATCCAAGATGGCTGCTGGCGGCCATGTTTTTTGTCCGAATGACCCCAAAATGACTCGTTCCCATCTACATTCCAATTTCAACAGCCATGACAAATTTTATGATGATCGGACTAAAGGTACGACCTGTAGCCCGTGCTAAAGGATTTAGTCATACAAAGAGTGAAATCAAAGATGCCTGCTGGCGGCCATGTTTTTTGGCCGAATGACCCCAAAATGACTCGTTCCCATCTACATGTCATTATTAACATTCTTGACAAATTTTAGGATGATCAGACTAAAAGTACGACCTGTAGCCCGTGCTAAAGAATTTAGTCATACAAAGAGTAAAATCCAAGATGGCTGCTGGCGGCCATGTTTTTGGGCCGAATGACCCCAAAATTACTCGTTCCCATCTACATGTCAATATTAACATCCATGACAAATTTCATGACGATCAGACAAACAGTACGCCCTGTAGCCCGTGCTAATGGATTGAATTTTGAAATGCAAGATGGCCACTGGCGGCCATGTTTTTTTACCGAATGACCCCAAAATTAATCATTCTGGTCTAAATGTTGATGTCAACAGCTATGACAAATTTCATAATGATCCGACCAAAGGTACGACCTGTAGACTGCATTGTTGATGCCTTACGTACACACGTACACACGGACGACGGACGACAAAGCCATGGCAATAGCTCAAACTTTACAAAGTAAAGTTGAGCTAATAACGCGTCAATTGTAAAAAAAAACACAGACATAACGCGTTGTCACCTTTGTTCGCCTCACTGAACGATAAACAATACCCGCAGAGGGGGGTCTGTCTATTGCAATAGGGTCGCACGAATTGCAAAATAGCGACACGTGCGAGGATGGAGTTACTTCCCATGGATCAAATCATTGATTATATTGCGATGCCAGACGGTTGCGCGAATTCTTTGAACGTATTCCGTTTCATGCATGCCATTTGATTAAAAACTACGAATAATGCGATCATTCATGGAGTATGGGTGATCAAAATTAAATAATCGTAGGGGCTTGAATAAGAATCGTAGGGGGTGGATTTTTTCTCCAAAATTAACAATCGTACGGGTACGGTTATTCGGATCACTAGAGTAACCCAGCTGTATTCAGCTATATATTATACTCTCAAACCGGCTGTTTTTCGATAATAAACTAGAAGCGCTAATTTGCGCATCAAAATTAGGCTACCATATTCTCCGGTCACCCTCAACCAAATCAAAATCGTCGCTTGTGTTCTGACAAAGTGTTGCCTTTTGTCGACACGGCAATTCTGATTTTGTGTGAAAACTTACTACGGTGGTCGATGTCAGTAAATATTCTGGGGACTATTTTCTGCAAATGCATTCATTAACTAACTTATATAATAAAGATCAAATTCATCCCAAACACTCGTTTACTTCTTCCCAATGCTAAACCGGTAGGGGGCGTTAGAATGGTGTACCTATATCAAGCATTTAGAATTACATACCACTAGCGGTTTGTGAGCGATACTGGTAACTATTCATAACTGTATTATATACAGATATTGTGCGGCATATTGCAAATGTATGGCACAACATACATGTAGGGACAACTGAAATGAAAATGCGACTTATATAATAAGTATTTCAAACATGAAGTCCTGGTCGTTAGCGAGTCAGAACTATTCAATCTGTTTTGGCGGGAAAATATATAATGTGTGAAAACTTACTAAACATAACATTGGTATTTGTATTTTCGCGATTCGACATACAAGTATGCGTTTCCGTATTTTTGGAGAGAATCAGCTCAAGCAGTGAGTGGAACTCGCTCGGTTAAACTCTGGCTAGAGATGTTCCCCTTTGTACCTGTTTTAACGCACCAACCAAACTGCGTTTTAGCAGCATCATATTGATACTTCCGGGAATGATTAAGATGTTCCATCTTCGGTGATAAATATTGTATTTAATGTATTTTTCAAGGTATTCCGCATTGCATAAGAGAGTTATTAACCGTTATGACCGACATCGACCGCCGTAGTAAGTTTTCACACATAATCACCATCGCCATGCCGACAAAACGTCAAAAGGCAAAGTTTGTCAGAACACAAGCGACGATTTTGATTTGGTTGAGCCTCGAGAGTCGAGGGTGGCCGGAGAATAGGGTAGCCTAATTTTGATGCGCAAATTAGCGCTTCTAGTTTATTATCGAAAAACAGCCGGTTTGAGAGTATAATATATAGCTGAATACAGCTAGGTTAGCTGAATACAGCTATTGTAGCTGTATTCTCACAATTGCCAGACCTGATTATTGATGATATTCTTACCATAAACATAAACTATAAATACAGATTTGCTGCGCTTTGAAGCTTGTATAGCTTCTGTAACGGATCCATTGAACCATTTCATTTCAGTCTCTTATTTGCGTTTCCCTTTCTCCTTTTAGTCTGTACAATTAAATTTACAGTTGACTCAGTGTTGTCTCAACTAAACGCAATTTACAGAAACCGGAAGTAAATTTTACATACGTGGATGCAAAATGTGTACTAAAGTTTTAACATACCATTATCCCGGTCCTAATTCATCACAGACGTGGGCTAAATGTCTAAAACCTAAATGGCACGACTAAAAGGTGGATTTATCAACAAAGAACATCAAGACAGTGTTTTCTGTTTTTGTAGTATGGTCGACTCGCATATATAAGAGAATGCATTGGCACAGGGGTACGCCTAAATATTTTATTTCGGAAATTTTTGACAAGCATGCATGCAGACCAATGATGCGATCAGCTGATCGTGGAGTATTTAAAGCGATGCGATATGGACACTAACTAGTGTGTGTGTGTGAGATAGTAATTTGGGTGGCTGCCCCCCCCCCCTTTCGAGAATCCCGGGCCAGCCACCCAAATTACTATCTCACACACACACACACTACACGTGTACCCGGTACGGCGAATATGGACACCCCATGATTCGGTCTGATTTGTTTGAGTTACGCATTTCACCATTCAATTTGCATGTAGAAAGTGCAGTTCTCACTAAAAATGGGACAAGATTATCATGGGTTAATTGAATTTTTATGCATATTTACTAAAATGTTAGGCATATAAGAAAATTTCACGTTCGCAAACACATCTCAAGTCACATAGGCCTATATGATAACTCATAAAACCGAATTGTATGTATCACTATGTTCCATTAAATATGTACAATGTTCATATTTGGTGATGAAAAATTCAATACCGGCAAACATATATATGTACGTATGTAGACATGAATGTGGATCTAGCATTATATGAGTGCCATTTTGTTGCCCTTGGAGTGCCGGTAATATATGGACACACTGTGTCAATGGAAACTCATATTACCTCACGTATAGCTTTACCCATTTTCATTACGAATTCTGAAAGACTGACAGAAAAAGAATCGTGAAACATGAATTTGATGATATATTTTACTATTATATTTTCAACACAGCACCATCTGATTGTGCTTACGTCATCATCTCCCTATTATATATATTATCACCCTATACTGGCATTCGTCATATATATGCAGTGACATTATTTGTTGTGCCCACCCACATGGTACACGGTCTCGATAATATGCTGTATGTCTTAAAGGTACTCAATCCGATCAGAGGGTCCCCATCTCAACAGATTCCAACAACAACATCCGATCAGAGGGTCCTATATTACTATTTCTTTGGCTTTTGGGGTAAAATATATTTGATTCGAGTCGAGGAACCCATCAAACAAAGCTCAGAGTTATTAGATATTGATTTTTGAAATTTGTTATTTTCTCGAGATGAGTACTAATAATTGCCTTCAACTTCGTAATATGCTCGAGATGTGTACACCAAAACACTATTCAATCAGACAAGGGTGGATAACTCTAAAATCAAGTGGTTATAATAACGCAATTTGGCTGTGTTGTGGGACAGAAAGTATTCCCGATAATGAAAAATAATAGATTTCTAAAATCGATATCTAAAAAATCTGAGCTTTGATGGGTGGCTTGCTCGACTCGAATCAAATATGTTTGACCCCCGAAGCCATTGAAATAGTAATTGAGAGGAGTTTTATCGGATTGAGTACCTTTAATTGCTCATCAAAATACCGTTAGCGACACAGTTTTTCATCACTATTTATATGTTGGAGTATTAAAATAAGATCAAAGTGAAGAAAAATTATTTTATTCACAAATATGAAATGGAATACGTTCCTTTTCGTAAATGGTAAACAATTTGATGATGGAAGTGTCCATATTGCCCTGCAAGTGTCCATATAGACGCCACAACCGTCCGATCTCGCTACTCGATCTCCCCGATGAAAGTAGCGATATCGGACGGTTGTGGCGTCTAGTGTCCATATTACTCCACAGTCGGAGCGATATGGAGACCTGACCCCAAAAACTTCCAAATGTTGTTTCATGAAAATTGTCAATCTATAGATCTAGAAATACACATTAAAGACATGTTTTGGACTTGTTCGAGTGTGTGAAACTGATAAGTTAGTATTCAGGCGCTATAATGCTAACTGGATCTCGAGGAATGCAGCATTCTACTGACATCGTCGAAAACATCAAAGAAATCGACCATACCATCCATAGAACACATCGTCTGAACTATGCGCAATTGTAAATATTTACATCTCGATTCGGGCCGCAACTAACGGCGATAAACCAACGCAAATGATTTCGCCATCGACAGTCATTGCATTTAATTAAAGGTACTCAATCCGATTCGATGGTCCCCATATAATCAGATTCCAACAACAACATTAATTTGACACCATATATAGATTGGAATTGTTCTCATTGCTTGATTTTTTCAACCAGTAAAAGTTGGTAATTTTCCAATCTTAAGGTGTGTCAGGTTGGGTGTTTCCAATGGGGGTGCAAATGGAATTCTGCGAACCTGTGAGAGTGATGTTTGGTTCGGTTCTACTTTACGCAGCAAGTCCCTGGATATGCAGCAAGTCCCCGGTAAACGCAGCAAGTCCCTGATATATGCAGCAAGTCCCTCTCGTCAAGGGTGGATTACGGCGGATTAGCCAGGCTTGTTTACATAACGATATGTTTAATCAGTTGAGGCGCTGATTACAAAGGGCTTTAATTTGATCGTAATACTGATAGATTATTGAAGGGAATTGGACTGAATTGTGGGACTGAATCATTGAATGATAAATGGATTTTTTTATTGGTAAAAGCAAACAAGTAACATGAGAATAGTAGAATAGCAACAAAAGAAAATAGCTAGAGCACAGTTTTATAAATATACATATATATAGCAGTGAGCTGAAAGAAAAGTTTATTAGAATAAATTGTAAATATATGTGGCCAGTAAGGAAGGGGGAAAACCAAGGTATTGAGGCATTCGTTTGGGAAGATTTTATTGAATAAAAAAATATTTGGATACATGTATTAAAATTGTTTTGTTTATCTCTATGTTGTTTTATTTCACTGTCCGGTCCTGGAAACTTAATTTGCTATGGGGGATTGTGGTAGTCTTTGCCGTTCGTTTTCTCTTTCGTTGTCCCGGTTTTTTCCTGCATTGACTGCTGTAAGTACCATCCTCTGACCGTCTGTTCTCAGCATCTTTTCGTGGACTGGCTTTATTTCTCTTTAAAATCTGTTAAAGGTACTCAATCCGATAAAACTCCTCTCAATTACTATTTCAATGGCTTTGGGGTCAAAAATATTTGATTCGAGTCGAGGTAGTCACACATCAAAGCTCAGATTTGTTAGATATCGATTTTAGAAATCTATTATTTTTTATTATCGGGAATACTTTCTGGCCCAGAACTCAGTCAAAATTGAGTTATTATTAGGCTACCTCTTGATTTTAGAGTTATCCATCCTTGTCTGTTTGAAATGTGTTTTGGTGTACACATCTCGCGCAGGTTACGAAACTGACGGCAATTATTAGTACTCATCTTGAGAAACTAACAAATTTCAAAAATCAATATCTAATAACTCTGAGCTTTGTTTGATGGGTTCCTCGACTCGAATCAAATATGTTTTACCCCCAAAGCCAAAGAAATAGTAATATAAGACCCTCTGATCGGATTGTTGTTGTTGGAATCTGTTGAGATGGGGACCCTCTGTTCGGATTGAGTACCTTTAAGCGCTTGTCTCTTAATTCTGATGATTTTGAAGTCCAAATTCCCGGGCCAACATAGAATTTTGCGAACTCCTTGGTTAACGTAAAATGTCCGAATCCAAATAAACTACGTTGCGATTCCTTGCACCGTACTCTCCGTCAACTATACTAAACAGTACCTACACTAATAGTCCAGTGCATTTATGGTTTTACCCAGAACTAATTGCAACAGAATTTTTTTTTGCTGGAATTGGTACATATACCCTCCATAAACAATATACTAAAAATCGGCAAAAATCGGAAAAAGGGAAATTAGTGAATTTCGTGAAAAAAAATTGCGAAAATTTGGTCAAATCATCAATTTATGGGTTTTCATGAATGTATATAAAAAATTCAAATTTACAAGTCCTACAAATATCATGCCTATTTTGTCGACCACATTTTCCTGAATCCAGAACTGGAAACCATTCCCAGATTCCTTAAGTATTTTTCGAGTTGTGTGCCTTCAAAAACGCGAGTTTACCTGATTTCGGAGCCTTAATTTCGCAGAATGAGCCAAATGCTGTATTATATGGTTAATTATTTAAAAAACTAGAGCAAAATTAATTACTTTTACACTGTTTTAGTAATTTCCTCACTAGATAAAACACAAAATATGATTAATATGTGCATCTGTGAATAAGGAGAATAAAATATTCTCAAACAAAATGTGTGTTCCATTGTATGGACTTTATAGCCAAATTTGCCTTGGCACAGAACTCGTGTGATGAAATGCCATATTTGAGGTCATGTAACTCAATAAATTAATATCCATATGCTCTGCTTTTCTCATAACATTTTGAGAATACTAGATTGAACAAATTGTTAAGGAATTTCCAAATACATTGGTGAAGAAAATAAAATTATGGTCCTATGAACTCTTAGTCTAGCCTCTTTTCCGAAAATGCAATTGTGGGACGTTTTTGTCAATTTTAAAAGGATGTTAGAGTACAACGAGACCATTTATACTGGAATGACTTTACAGTCCAAGCAGTTAGAAGAACAACAACAACAACAAAATATTCAGAAAAATTAACGAAAGTTTATTGTGTAAAATTATGTGATCTGTCCTCTTAAATCATTTTTGTTGTTGAGAAAATAGCATTTCAATGGCTATACCAATGAATTTCACTGGATTTCACTCATCATTGTGGAAACATACTCCAAATTTGAACGGCAGAAAAATGGGGTAGGGGAAAGCATATCAACAAAATCTTCAAAATTATGCAACTTGAAGCAGAAAACTTTATATTAACAGTTTCTGCTTACATTGTTCTTTCATACATAATTTCACATTTCCTTTGTTTATGTTTATTGACAGAGCTATAATATTTTTTGTCATAATTTGGCAGTGAAATGTCAAATTGGCTATTTTGAGATTGTTTTATACAACATAACCATAAAATTCTAAATCAATGTCCGATAATGTATTAAGCAGTTTTATAATGCAACAGGAATGTACACAAACTGGAAGAAAACAACATTGTGTCTGAAATGGCTGTAATTTGGTGATAAGATTGCATTTTGTGATTTTTCCTACCCCTATACCAACGTTAAAATTTGGAATCAGTTTCCTGAAAAATGGAAGAAATCAAGTGAAATACTATGGCATAACCAATGTAAGGCTAATTTTTTATCACTAAATTGTTGTGGGAGGAAAGTTCAAATAATTTTACACATTAAAACACCCATTGTTTTTTTGTTTTTATGGACCAAAACCTTTTAGATTGGACAAACATGCCTCAAACTGGCATCTTTGGAAACAAGCTAAAACGTTGATTTTCTTAAATAATGTCCTGTTATTACCTTTACATTTTGTTCAATCCAACATACTTAAAATGTTATAAGAAAAGCATGGCATAATTATGGGTATTAAATTATTGAGTTACATGACCTCAAATATTGCATTTCATCACACACGTTCAGTGTCGGAGGCAAAATTGGCCAAGTCCATACAATGGAACACACATTTTGTTTGAGAATATAATCTTCTTCTTAATTATAGATACACATATTAATCATATTTTGTGTTTAATCTAGTGAGGAAATTACTATAACACTGAAAAATCCCTTCAGTTTGCTCTATTTTTTTAAAATAATTAATCACAAATAAGGCATTTTGGCTCATTCTTCTAAATTGAGGCCCAGAAAATGGGCCGAAATCAGGTAAACTCGCGTTTTTGAAGGCACACAACTCGAAAAATACGTAATGAATCTGGGACTGGTTTTCAGTACTGGGTTCAGGAAATTGAGGTAGACACAATACACATGCCATTTGTAGGATTTGTGAATTTGATTGTTCTTATATGCATCCATCATGAAAATCCATAAATGTCCCCAAATTTATTTCACGAAATTCACCAATTTCCCTTTTTCCGATTTTTGCCGATTTTTAGTATGTTGTTTATGGAGGGTTTGTGTACTTATTCCAGCAAAAAAAAATTCTGTTGCAATTAGTTCCGGATGTGGCATTTTTTTTCTCATAAATGCACTGGACTATAACTCCATTAAAGGTTTTTATTTCCAGTCCACTGCCTGTAAACGCTCTTTATTTATACCATATGAGGAATAGACTAACTAGCAAATATTACTAACCTATTTAATGATTTTAACACATCATATTCACCGTTGCTGTCGAAAGAACACGATTTGCAGCAAAACGTGATGTAACTCAAGTCTGCTGACCACATGTTAAAAACATTGGTAATGTGTACAGCCAGTACATTCGATGCAATCATTAAAACATCGAATATACCACACACGCCACAAGGGTAACGAGGATCAGTAAGACGCATTGTATAAATTCTAAGATTGGTTATGATTTCTGAAATCTTAGTTGCAGCTTATATCCATTTGATTAAATACACAACATGCCATCTCAGACGTGAGCTGAATCTTGAAATAACACTGGTTGATAATTATTCAGTCTTGTTAAGAAAACAAACAAATCTTCAAATGAGCTTCAAAGGAGAAACTCCCAGAAAGTTCCTTTGTCCTACAAAAATTAATCACCGACATGTGTTTACGCAGTGAAAACAGGAATATCACAAAGAAATATAAATCATATTAATTAAATTATATTAAATAGTGAGTAGAATAAAGAAATAGCAACTTAATAAAACTTAGAAAAACTATTTTATTTTTTATATAAAAATTTACAAATGCCCATCTTAAATAATTATAAAGGGATAAAGATATCCAATCAACTGCCACAGATCATAAATTAAATGGATAATAAAACATTGATTAAACTCATCAACAACTCCACTAATCCACAGCACCCTAAATTAGAGGGACTTGCTGCATTTACCAGGGACTTGTTGCGTTTACCGGGGACTTGCTGCATATCCAGGGACTTGCTGCGTATGGTAGAACCCGGTTCAAGGGGTGCAGTTGGCCGGAAATTTCAGGAAACCTCTATAGCCACGTCCCTAGAACTTATACGTGTGGGTACTTAATCAATATATTGACTGACATTTCCACTATATAGTCCTGAGATCCTAGAATAAGCTTTTCATTTGGGTGAAGGAGAAGATCACTCGATCTTTTCGACCATCCCGGGCGCTTTGCGCCCATCTACTCACTTATTACGCCACACCGTGGTGTTGCTTGGTACGCAGATTTTCATATTCTGTGGTCGATCGATAATCCACTGGGCGACTGTATTATTATGGTTATTTCGTACTGAGTATAAATCGTACCGATAGAGTCACGATAGTACAACAAAGATTAGCACATGTGTTTACGTCACCGGTGTACTTGTGGGGGCATGTTTCTATTATGAAGGTTCGCTATCCCGAAGATCCGCTATTCCGAAGGTTCTCTATTCCGAAGGTTTTTGTTATTTTTAGGTTAATTCTATATTCTAAAGTATTGAGACTAATTTGAGAGGGTTCATTATCACAAAGATTCTTTTTACGGAGTGTGCGCTAACATCCGAACTGATCCTGCGCGCATACCGATACAGATACAGGAGGAAATAACTTAACTTAGAACATTAAATGTGATTTTGTTTTGTTTTCGCGGGTTTTCTTGAGATTTAATGTCATTACGTGGGCCCATACTTTTGAATTCTTGGCATATAATATGAATGTTGTGGTATATTGTGGACCCTCCCGCATTGGGACATGACACAGGTACAGTTGACTTAAGTGGTGTTCTGTGTGGGCTCCAATTTGGAGTTCAATATTTTAAGGGCCAAATTTAGGATTTTATGGGCCCATACCTTTGAACTCTGGGCATATAATATGAATATTGTGGGGGCATGTCTCTATTCCGAAGGTTCACTATCCAGAATGTCCACTATTCCTAAATTTCTCTGAATGTTCGCTATTCCGAAGGTTCACCAATCAGAAGGTTCGTTATTCCGAAGGTTCTGTATTCCGAAGGTTTTTGTTATTTTAAGGTTAATTCTATATTCTAAAGTATTGGGAGGGTTCATTATCACGAAGATTCTTTTTATGAAGGAAATAACTTAAAACATTAAATGTGATTTTGTTTTGTTTTCGCGGGTTTTCTTGAGTTTAATGTCATTACGTATGACTTTATTTCTCATTAAATATTCACGCCAAGCAGCCCACACAATTGCTATGTTTCCATGCGATTTAATGTCATTACGTGTGACCTAATATCTCAATAATCTGAGGCAAGAGTACGCCTGCTAAAGGCGAATTATAACAGTGGGGCTATAACGCTCAATGAATACTGGGAACTATAACAAACTGCGCAGCAGAATATCGCTGATTAAACGAGTATGAGATGAGCCTAACTGCAATTGTGACTTTGTTTAAAGGCTCACTTAATTTTCGAGTCATTCATTTTTGTTATAGTATATACGGTTTTAATAACAATTTATGCCATAAAATTTGAATAAATTACTATAATTCATCACCATTTGAAACGCAGAATCCTTCTATCTCCTAATTTGAAACACCTATAAAATACCGCGACAAGTCGTGCGTCGCATATCTAGCAATTAGCAACTAACATGTCCTCTTCGGCTTTCCATAGATTTCAACGTAATTTGATACTTATGGGTATTTGTGTCCGGGAAGTGTTTTGGACGGGTCAAATCGTGAGCCCGACCTGACCTTGACCTTTAAAACTGTCAATGCAAGGTCAATTTTGGTAAAACGGACAAATTTCGGCGAAATTTGATACCTAGGGATACTTTTGTCCGGGGAGTGTTTTGAACGGGTCAAATCGTGACATCGGCGTGACCTTGACCTTCAATGTGGTCAATCAAAGGTCAAATCGGATGGATTTCGACGAAATTTGATACCTAAGGGTACTTTTGTCGGGGGAGTGTTTTGGACGGGTCAAATCATGACTCCGACCTTGCCTTGACCTTCAAAATTGTCAATTGAAGGTCAAATCGCGCCTTTCGCCGGAAATCAGATGGGAAACATCCCGGACGAAGTCGAGCCCATCAGCTTGTGTAATAAAGAAGACAGTTTGAAGAAAGTAATGTATAACACGAGAAACGGGAAAACTTGAAATATAGAAGTATGCAAATTTCCCACATAAAATTTGAAAGCTAGTTTATAGAATAATTGTATTATAATTTATATTTATGGCTAATAATATGATCTTTGGCGTTACCATTTCTGACTATGGTTTTCTTGTATAAGCTTTTCGTGTTCCGACCGCCGACGAGAGAGGACCTGGACTTTGCTCGCTTGGCGATCGGATTACTGGCTTCAGCGGATTATGGACTCAGAATCTCTTCTATTGTTCCCGCTGAAGTCAGGCACGTATTCAGCTCACTCCACGTGGATCCCTGCTTGACCTGGACTTTACGCAGGTCGGGCACTGCGGCCACGTGGATCTTTTTCTGGAATTCCGGATTACGCCATCACGGTCCTTTTCGTGACCCTCTGTTGGGGGTAGGCCCCTAATCCGGATGCTGGAGCCCACCAGCAACCCACCACCACCGGAGGGGCTACCACGAGGAAGAGCCACACGCGATGAAAGCAGGGGCGTAGGAACGAATGTCAGCTAACTGGGACCTTGGCTAACTGGGACCTTGGGCTAACTGGGACCTTGGCTAACTGGGACCATGACCAACTGGGACCTTGGCTAACTGGGACCTTTGGCTAACTGGGACCTTAATTGGTTATATTTATTACATATATTAGTAGCATAGAACATTGATAATAGAATATTGTTTGTTTTATTTATGTTATTGCTTCAAAAATGTTTTAGATTTGTTTCAACCTGACTTAATAAAAAAAAATATATATATATAATATTGTCAATCTATAAAACTGAAGGTCACTATTTTAATTTCTTATTTGTGGCAGCATCGCAAATGTAAGACTGGCATCACCAGAGATGTCTATCGACATGCGGTCCGTGACAGCCGGACATTCAGTGCATGGTCCTGTCAGCAGTGTGCCAGACAACAGGTATGTACTAATTATGTACTAATTATGTCATGTCTTAAATACAAAATTAATACTTTAGATCTTAATAAAAAAAAAAAAAAATAATAATGTTGAATTTAAATGGTATGTTCTTATTGACTGTATGTTCTTATCTTTCTTGCAAAATGCGAAAAAGCAACACCTCTAGTGATAAATAAAGCGGTGGAAATGATATCTGATACACTGGTAAATGCAGCGGTAAATACTTTTAGCATACCGACCAAAAAATTAACTCGAAGAACCAAACGCAAGAATAAACCTTGGTTTACGAAATCATGTTGGTCGGCTAGAAAAGAATACAGAAAAGCAATCAGACAATACAAGAAAAATCCCAGATTAAATACTAAACAATATATGCCGCGAAAAAACCCATGAGTACAAACGAAAAATGAACACGGCCATCAGTGAACATAACGAGAAAGCTTCTAAGGAATTAGCATGCTTGAAATATAAAAATCCGAAGAAATTTTGGGCTGCACTAAATAACCGTTCAAAAACCAAAACACCGCCTATCAACATAAGTAACCTTGAAAAGTATTTCCGCGAGTTAAATAGTGCGCAAGACGCAAATCATGATCCTGATATCACAAATGATAAATCAGATGACAACGAAACTTTAAACCGAGCAATTAGTATTGATGAAATAAAAATGGCGCTAAGTAGCCTGAAGAACAATAAAGCCTGTGGTCAGGATATGATACTCAATGAACATCTTAAAGCAGCATCTGAAAAAATGTTGAATATATATTGCAGAATATTTAACTGTATTCTTGACTCGGGCTGCATACCAGATTCATGGGGTATAGGCACCATTGTCCCTATTTACAAAAATAAAGGCGACCCTTGCGATCCAAGCAACTATAGGCCCATCACAATCCTGAGCTGCTTTGGAAAGTTATTTACAAATACTTTCAAACAGAATATATGATATGTAGAAAATAATAATATTCTCAAAGAAAATCAAGCCGGGTTCCGTAAGGGTTACTCAACTACGGATAATATGTTTATATTACACATGTTAACTGACCTCACAAAGAATTTAAACTGCAACCTCTATTGTGCATTTATTGACTTTGAGAAGGCATTCGACAAAGTCTGGAGACCGGGACTTTGGAAAAAACTATTGGCAAGTAATATAAATAGGATTTTTTTTCGAGTTATTAAAAATATTTATCAAAACGTCAAATCATCGGTCAAGTTAGGAAACAATTATTCATCTCTTTTCCCATGTCTATCAGGGGTTAGGCAAGGTGAAAACTTATCACCAATATTGTTTTCCCTATTTCTGAATGACCTAGAGACTTTTATGATAAAGGAGGGTATTGTCGGCCTCACCAAAATCTCAAACCAGACTGAACAAGAATTAAATGTTTACACGAAATTACTTCTCATACTATATGCAGATGATACAGTGCTTATGGCTGAGACCCCAAAAAAACTGCAAAAAGAACTTAACGTTTTCAGCTTGTACTGCAATAAATGGAAACTAAAAGTAAATATTAATAAAACGAAAATTTTACTCATTTCAAAACGTAGCTTACCAAGAAACATACAATTCACATTTGATAGCACTAATCTTGAAGTAGTGAAAAAGTTCAATTATTTAGGAATTATGCATACAAAATCGGGATCATACACAGAAACAAAACAAATTCTTGCAACAAAAGGCAGTCATGCAATGTACTCTGTGATAAAACGATCCAGAGAAAACTGCCTCTCAGTAGCTAATCAATTGGACCTATTCGATTCACAGGTGCTGCCAATATTATTGTACGGCTGTGAGATATGGGGTTATGGAGATAACCAGGTACTCGAAAATGTACACCGATTTTTTTTTAAACATATCCTAAATTTGAAACCATCAACCCCCAACTATATGATTTATGGCGAATCAGGAAGATATCCATTGGACATCACAATAAAGTTAAGATTGTTAAAGTATTGGTTGAAAATAAAAAATATGACATACACACGGTATGGGAAAGTGCTTTATGATTTGTCAGTGAAACTTATGGGAGATGCCGATAAAAAGCTTTTTAAGTGGACAAGAGAAATCCGAGAGATCTTACGTAGCTGTGGCCAGGCAGATTTACTGACAGCTGGTGAACTAAAGTGTGCCAATCAATTCCTTGATTGCGTGAAAAACAGTCTTCTAAGAGACTTTAAAATAAAGTGGGACTCTGAAATGAACAAATCAAGTAGAGGCCAAATATATCGCATATTTAAACACCATTTCTCCTTTGAAAAATATCTTGATATCTTACAAAGTAAAAACCGAATTGAATTCTGCAGATTCAGAACAGCGAACCACAACCTCCCAATAGAAACTGGGAGATGGAACGGAACACCCCACAAGGATAGAACATGTCGCTTATGTAACCATAACATGATAGCAGACGAATTCCACTATTTATTGGAATGCAAAAAATTTGCGCACATAAGGAAGAAAATTATCCCCCAAAAATATGGTGATAAAATTAATATTTTGATTATGGATGAAATCCTGAACTCATATGACCCCATAATTCTAAACAGAATATGCATGCTGATCCGAACAGTCCACACAGAGCTCTCAAACATAAGCACATCATGATAACACTTTGTGCTAAAATTCCACTTCAACTTTTGTATATTAGATATGAGTTGTCTCTTCAAATATATTTAATATATTCATATTCATTATATGTATTACCCAATCCATTGCTGTATGATATATACTAATATAGACTATATTGTTAAATGCGTATATTGTACATGTATACATATACACATTATATATTGCTGAAGGTGCTAAGTTAAACGGTAATTTAACGGAGGACTGTCCCCTTTTAGGGACGAATTTATACCAGCCCATTGTTTGTGTATTGACCCCCCCCTTTCCAATCCATAACTTAACATGAAGACAGACACAATTAAGTTCTGAACCACGTATAAACAACACAAGCAGGCATGCATTCGTGTCGTGCAACACTCACACTGGGCCAGTACGGTCCTGATCCGAACTCATCAATCAACTAAATATCTGAATTTGTCAAATTATCTTAATATTGTCACTCCTAAATTCCTAATTAGCTATGACAAACACACCATGTAACTATATCTGTCATCAGAAAGACTCTGTCAACTTACTAATGTTATACTACTGACTATTTACCGTTAAACAGAGATGTAAAAGATGACACATGGGGTCATCTGTTTTCAGGAAGCAGTACTAACAATTTCATACCACAGAGCCAAATGAAACACGATAACATACATTATTATATTCACATATTAGAATATAGATATCCCCATAGCACCGGATACATGTATATAATGTATATTCATTATGCTCTTTTGTAAATACTTCTTTCTCTGTACTTCTCGATGTTCATGCGAATTATGAGAATAAATCATCATCATCATACAAGATTCAGATTCAGATTCAGATTCAGTCTCCATCGTGCTACACAGAACAGCAAAACCAGCAGACTTGTATAGTTTTTTATAGTGTTTTTTACTGTTTTGTTTAATGTTTGTTATTTATCTAAAATGTTAACATTTCATTTGTTTTTAACTTTCTCATGACTTAATAAAAATTTATTTTAATGAAATGATTAATAATATATCTGAAGGTCCCAGTTAGCCAAGGTCCCAGTTAGCCAGAAGGTCCCAGTTAGCCAAGGTGCCAGTTAGCCTGACTTGAGGTCCCAGTTAGCCAAGGTCCCAGTTAGCCAAGGTCCCAGTTAGCTGGATACCGTAGGAACCGGTGGGGGCAAGGGGGTATTTACCCCCCCCCCAATATTTTCCAAAGGTTAGTAAAAATATTTGGCAAACTAATGAAGTATCGCCGACGATCGCGGCAATGCACACCCCCACGATACATATACCCACACCATACATACCTCCATGATACATACCCACACTATACATACCCAAAACGATACATAGGCCTACCCATACTATACATACCAACACTAT
Organism: Siphonodentalium dalli; assembly: GCA_032622095.1. NCBI lineage: Eukaryota > Metazoa > Mollusca > Scaphopoda > Gadilida > Siphonodentaliidae > Siphonodentalium > Siphonodentalium dalli. The sequence continues at coordinate 60,650,775 of CP136067.1, forward strand.
ACATGTATACCCACACTATGCATAGTGGGGGGTAGAGACATTGAGGAAGGGATAGCTAGGAGGGAGAGTGAGAGATTTTCAGATACAAAAATGTGACGTACCGGTACGTCACCCGATGACGTACATATATGACTCTGTGAGTACGAAAACCCATGAGTGTGTTGTCATCACCGGACACCATTTTTTTCTCAATCACGTGATTTCAAAATGGCGATTATGTGAAAAAAGCTAATATTATTAAAACACAGCTGAATGGTATAGCTTTAGAAATCACCCCATCCTCATGGACGGAGCATGACAGTAAACACTGTATGTGTATATATTAAAAATACATGGATCTCAATTGTATATGGATTGTGCGAGCCTGTATACTGTAGTTTAGCCAATAGAATAAGACATGAGACTGAGTGACCAGGTCAGGCACATCCTGAATTCCACTATTATAGCGATATTCCACTATTAGTATTATAGTGGTATTTGACCATTACCGTTTTGTTAATTTGATAAAAGAGGGATAATCCAAAATCATATTTCCCACAAATATTATTAAAAATCAGATCGCACTAACTCGATACCATGCATATAGTTTGTCCAGGAGAATTATTAATCATGACGGCACACGATAATTTAGCAACTCAATTAGCATGTAATTAGTTGAAATATTGTTATGAAGGAGCGATTGAGTCATCCTGCTATTGTCATTTAGAACGGGATATATTAGTAATAGTATAATATTATTGAATATCAAAGCTGGCGCAAAAGATTGCACACCGAATTTTGTCGGAAGACTGTTCATTCGCTGCGATATTGTTATGAGTGACATTTGGCTGTGCACTGGTATGCGCCGTCTTCTATTCCCGACGCAAATAAAGGAAACATGAATATGTTATAGTCAAATACCACTATAATACGGTAGTGGAATATCGCTATAATAGTGGAATTCAGGATGTGCAGGGGGGGGGGGGGGGGGGGGGGGGGGTGGTCATGAGAAAATTTACACATACAGGGCCCAAAAAAAAATTTACAGCCCTTAATTTTGCTACCCACCCACCCTTTTTGTGCAAAAACAAATATTTTTTCCCGCCTGATTTTTTTGGACCCACCCCCTAAAATAAGAAAAAAATCATTTTAAATCTATTCAAGACCAAATCAAACAGAATCAAAGGTAAGTTTTAAATTGGTCCGTTTCTGGCAGATTCCAAGTGTTCAAACAATTGAAAAACTATCAACGGTTTATGATGTTGTTTTCAACATGGAAAAATACATTTTGAAATAAAAAGTGTTTTATTCTACAGTATGCACAGATATTGTGAGGTAATATTTATAGTGCCAATAAGCCAACATTGTGTTTAATTTTTACATAAATAGTCCAGTTACTAATTAATGACTTCTTCACTGTTGTTCCCAAAAAGGTGCCACCAACCATCATATCAGAACACCTTATAGCCATACCTGCAATGACAGTTATATAGTATACAAGTATCACTCTTTGGAGCCAATTAAACAGGCTGGCATGTTTATTTTTATACCCCCACTTTCGAAGAAAATGGGGGGTATACTGGATTGACTGTGTCCGTCCGTCACGCTTTCTCCGTCCGTTCGTCCGTCCGTCCATCCGACCGACCTCATAACTCGAACAACTATGAACCAATTTCAATAATTTTTTGTATGCAATCTCCTTAGGACGGTCTCTCCGCATGATGCTAATTGTGGTTCGGTCCGACTTTTTTTTATTCAAGTTACGCCTCTTTTTCGACTTATTTTAACTTAGAAAATTCTTTCCGACTTAATAACTTTAACAAATATGAACCGATTTCAATAATTTTTGGTATACATGCTTCTCACAATAGCCTCTCTACATGATGCGGCTAGGGATTGGCTCAGACTGTTTTTCGTAATATTACACCTCGTTTTCGACTTATTTTGACTTAGAAAATTCTGTCTGACTTAATAACTTTAACAAATATGAACCGATTTGAATAATTTTTTCTGTACAAGCTTCTTGTGACATAATATCAATATTATTAGTCCGAATTTTTCTTTAAAGTTAAAAATCTTTTTGGTTGAGTTTACGGATAATGCGGGTTGAATTTGCCACGGTGGGGGTATGCTAGCACTCGAGTGCACACCTCTTTTTTAATTTGATGTATTTTGTTAGCCAGCACTCTGCAGCACTAGTATTATTTTGTCATTAGACATGCCAGAGTGAAAATGCCAGCACTATCAGGCACTATTAAATATTAATTTGAGGTGAAATGCAAACCAGCACTCCTATTCAGTCATCACTTTTATTTGGCACCAGAGAGTGCTTTATCTTATACCTACATATGTTCTTAAGTGTTGGTTAAGATCATAATCTATGTTAGAACACATTTATTAGTGAAAACAACTTAAAACAATGTCCATAATGTGGGTTGAAAAAAGTTTGCACAAACAATATTTTTCAGGCCTCTGAGATGCACCCACCCCGCCCGGTATAGGTATGTTTTTGGAAGATCTCCCCTGTATTACTTATATCTTATACCTACCCTGTTCCTAAGTGTCTGTAAAGGCCATAACCTGCCCTAGAACACAATTATTAATGAATATATTTGAAAACAACTTAAAACAAGGGCAAAAATGTGAATAGAATTTTTTTTGCACAAACTCATTTTTTCAGGCCTCTTCGGACCCACCCACCCCGACCCCCCCCCCCCCCCCCCCCCCCCGACAATATGGCTGTTTTAGTGCGTATACTGTAATGGTGAACACGCAAACACGCGCCGATAAAAACAGCTAAAAATAGACTTGATGTTTACAATTACAAGATCGATTTAAGCTGATAAATTCAATATAATGGGGCGTATAGTATATACAAATGTAGCATTAGACACAGGGAATGTATTTTTTTCCAAATGGGTTCACTACGCGGTGAAATTGTTGCAGAAATTCGCTCCAAGAAAGAGCGCTAATTTTGATGCATAATGCCCCATTATCAGTATGTTTGTACAGTCTGTCAGGATCACTGGCTTTAAAGATTATCCCGCACGAAGAGCTGTGTTAATTTTCTAATGTTTATGGTGTTCATTTGCTTCAGATACTGATGAAATAATACGGTTAAGCTGATAATCTGAAATTCAGTGATTTCATTGGCCGTATCACAGTGTGATACGAACACATCTCATCTTTGGCCGCCAAAAAAAACTAAACAAAACAACACAAGACAAAGATGGCATGTATACCAATAAAATGTGCGCGCGCAGTGTTCGTGATATTCGAGAGACTACACAATCATGTATTTAATTAAAATTTGAGTGTCACACGTAAGTGTTTAAGTCTATAAACACAATTTAATTTGAATATTCTTTCCAACAGTCTGACCATTGACATATTCATGTGTTCAAACCAGTTAATCTATTTTGTAACTTGGCTTTTAGTCGCCGGGCTCCGGCATCTAGGCTTTTAGTCACAACTGAAATAAAAATAAGTGCGAATTATAACAAATGAAGAGTACAAATCCCTTAAAATATCACATTTGATACGTCTTCTGATACATGGTGTATATTCGTATTTTGTGGATGAAGTGCTGCTAAGAACAGCTTAGTTGGAACGATAAAACGGCTTCAGTCGGCTCATTCTATTTTTAGTTGAGTTTTTCAAAAACTCGACTTATGGTTTGGCGAGGGACGGTTGGCGGGCGGCGGCGGGGCGGGCGGACCTAAAGAATGCCTTATAACTTTGACATTTGTGAACGGATTCAAAAAAGTTTTGGTATGGCAGTTGCTCCCAATGACTATTTACTGCCTGTAGAAAATGGGTCACGTCCAAACTTTTTTACAAGAGTTATCCATCTTAGATGCTTTTTAGTTAAGTTTACTCACGCAAATATTAACCAATTTCAACAATATTTGGTATATGAGACTCTTGCAACAATATCTCGGACGAGTTCGAAAACAAGGTTTGTCCGAATTATTTTTGCGGAGTTATGGGCCTTAGTTTGTCTATTTTTAGCAATTTTATCACTGATAGCGCGATAACTCGATGAAATATTAACCGATTTCAACAATATTTGGTATATGAGTCTCCTGCAACAATATCTCGGACGAGTTCGAAAACCAGGTTTGTCCAAATTTTTTTCGCGGAATTATGGGCCTTAGTTTGTCTATTTTTAGCAGTTTTGTCACCGATAGCGCGATAACTCGATGAAATATTAACTGATTACAACAATATTTGGTATATGAGTCTGCTGCAACAATATCTCGGTCGAGTGCGAAAACCAGGTTTGTCCAAATGTTTTTCGCGGAGTTATGGGCCTTAGTTTGTCTATTTTTAGCAGTTTTGTCACCGATAGCGCGATAACTCGATGAAATATTAACTGATTACAACAATATTTGGTATATGAGTCTGCTGCAACAATATCTCGGTCGAGTTCGAAAACCAGGTTTGTCCAAATGTTTTTCGCGGAGTTATGGGTCTTAGTTTGTCTATTTTTAGCAATGTTATCACCGTTAGCGCGATAACTCGATGAAATATTAACCGACCTCAACAATATTTGGTGTATGAGTGTCCTGCAAGAATATCTCGGACGATTTCGAAAACCAGGTTTGTCCAAATGTTTTTCGCGGAGTTATGGGTCTTAGTTTGTCTATTTTTAGCAATTTTATCACCATTAGCGCGATAACTCGATGAAATATTAACCGATTTAAACAATATTTGGTATATGAGGGGGTGTTTATACATTACCCGGCGAAGATCGCATTCGCTTTAGCCGGCAGCGATAACAATAGAGTGTTTATACTTCGCCGGATAAGAATTACGGCTATCCGGATACTCAGCTATACGGTTTTCAACTTTTGGATAAAATGATTTAGTACAAGCACCTGATTGTCGTATGGATTCTAATTCGCTCTGCGGTTAAGTTAGATGTTTATCTGGGGTCATGCCGTCATGGGTGATTTCCTTTCAACAATTAACTCGAACAATATTATTGTGTAATCGCTGATAGACCAGCCCGCTTTTCACCTGTGTATATATTGGTCAGTGTGCCAGTTTGATTGTCTCTAATCAGCTGTCAGGTCGGTGGTCACGCACCTTGGTTATAAGCTATTATTATAAATACTAACCGATGATGGTACACGTACTCTGCATGTGCATGGTACATTTGTTGCGCATTCGAGGGAATTAATTCATGTACATGTATGTCCATATATATATATGGAGGAAATGGGATGGCACGTTTCTATGGATTCAAACTTAATGGACAATTAGTTCAATAATCTAAATCTGAGTGTGGGACTGTTCGATCATCTTTGGAATTTATCGACTGACCGTGGTTATGGCAGGTGTGAGAATTTTTTTTTATCTGAACCCTGAAAATTGCAAAACCCTAGCATTCAGCCTTAATATTTCCAATTGTTGGACATTTTCCAAACTTGACGCACCTCTAATAAGGTTGGATCATTTCCAACTGATGGTCATTTCAGTCCAACAATTTGGTAAAAAAATAAGCAAATGTTGCCTAAAGAAATCACCAATAACAAATTGTTGAAAATAAAACTACGAGAACAATTTCAACATATTGCTGGTGTCAAATATCCAACTATTGCCGTGTCAGGTATGAAATTTCCAGCTTTTGAATATTTTGATTAAAGTTGGGATGAGACACCCCATCGCCACGGCCCTATATACATGGACATGGTGAACGCCCGAGTAAAATGAAAAACATATTTTATTGTATAATGTGCAAACGGAAAATGGGTCACATTTGATTCGCGATGTTGAAACTTATATATATAATATAAAATCCAATCCGAATGATTAGACACCATTTTGTAGATGTATGCGACGAAAAGATCTCAAAACTGACAATGGCCATGCTTTTGGTGCGACACTCACTTCACAGGCTGTATATGAATCCAAACAAACCATTAACAATGTTTTTTAAATATCTATAAAATTACCAATAGCAATACCTGAAAGTTTGAGTTGGATATTAATAATTTCAGCATTTCCATTTCTAAAAAGTTTCATTTCACTATACTGCCCAACCATATAACAGGAAGCGGCTAGATGTTTACAGGTGTACAGCAATATCATATTGCAGTTCAGTGAGAACTAAAACAAAAACTATTAACAAGTAAAGGAGACACATGAATATATGCGTATCTTCGCCGGCGATGTGTAAACACTCTGCCCAACCTTCGCCGGCTAACGGGTTCGCCGGGTAACGGCTTCACCGGCTATGTGTAAACGTCACCTGAGTCTCTTGCAACAATATCTCAGACGAGTTCGAAAACTTGGTTTGTCCGAATTTTTTTCGCGGAGTTATGGGTCTTAGTTTGTCTATTTTTAGCAATGTTATCACCGTTAGCTTGATAACTCAATGAAATATTAACCGATTTAAACAATATTTGGTATATGAGTCTCTTGCAACAATATCTCGGACGAGTTCAAAAACCTGGTTTGTCCAAATTTTTTTTCCGGAGTTATGGGTCTTAGTTTGTCTATTTTAACCCTTTGAACCCTGACGCCCCACAGTGATCGACACCCTAACCCGGGGCTCCCAGTGGTATTTCCGCTTAAATTAGACAGTGTCTAGTCGCATGGTGTTGATTATGTTCATACCGTGACACAGGTCTGAAACTTTACAGGTTAGTCCCCCATGGATCAGCGATCATTATAAGATGGCGAGACTTTGCCTCGTGGCAATTCCTTGGTAACGGTTGCTAGGCAACTACCCAGAATTGACTGGAAAATGTAAATATAGCTTATAGCATCGTTATTCAACCCCAGTGATTGCGTTTTTTGATACAGATAATACCCTAACGTGAAATTTGAGATATACCCGACCAAAATAGTGAACCAAATATCCCATTTATTGGTAGCAACGGTTGCTAAGCAAATACCACTAATTATCGAATGATATTGCACTAACTATTCAGTGGTATGTTTTGCCTTAATTTAGACAGTGTCTATAGTCGCGTGGTGTTGGTTATGTTCAAAGGGGACACATGACTGAAACTGTACAGGCATGCTATGCATGCATGGACCACTGTTCATTGTAAGACCGGGATACTTTGCCACCCGATCTCTCCTTAGAAACGGTTACTAGGCAACTACCCGAAATTTGCAGGATAAACGAATTCTAGCTTTTAACGTTGTAATTATACATCAGCGAATTGCGTTTCGATGCAACCAATATCCTAATGTGAAATTTAAGATATACCTGACCATGTGCGAGTAAGTCAACCTGATATGCGATAGACTTTTTGCCGCATGTGGCATAACAGAGACTGATATTACAGAGACCATGCAGAAACAACGTAATTTCCCGTAACATATCGTGGCCCCATTGTTCAAGTAAGCTGTCTAGATTGTGTCTACTGAACATGTGAAACATGCAACTATATGTCATATATAGCGCCACAATTCACTTAAACGCATTTTTCAAAATGAATTATAGCCTGCGCGCATGTGCATATTTTCCTACCCGTTTCTAGCGGGCATCCAATCCATATACACACCTTTGCCAGCGCTGACTTCAATAGGCCCATTTAAATATATATATTAGTTGGTATGTCGCGTATAAGTTCGTTATAAACCATTTATTTGTCATTGTGCTGCTCTGCGCATGCGCGAATAAATCAACTTGATAGGCGATAGACCCTTCCCCATATGTAGCAGAACCCTGACTAATATACGCAAGGGTAATTTAAACTGAAATTGTGTGTCTAAATTATGTCTGTTCTGTACGCACACGGGGAACACGAAATTATATGCCCTAAATATAGCGGCACAGTTTGCTTAAAATATCGTATGTTTGTGTAGATTATATGCTATGCGCATGCGCATATATTTCTACCCGATACTAGCGGCCAACCATTCCATACGAACCATGGGCGCCGCTGACATTATGTGGGGGCAATTTAAATATAAATCAGTGGGTCTGACGCTCGTTATACTATATATAAATTTGCTACCGAATCATGTCGTCGCGAATTTCTGCAACAATTTCACCGCGTAGTGGACCCATTTGGAAAAAAATACATTCCCTGTGTCTAATCCTACATTTTTATATACTATACGCCCCATATATCAGCTGTAATTGTAAACATCAAGTCTATTTTTAGCTGTTTTTATCGGCGCGTGTTTGCGTGTTCACCATTACAGTATTCGCACTAAAACAGCCATATTGTAGCTAAAAACGAGTGCGCAGTATTCCACTGCGTTATTTGATACCTAAAATTTTTTGTTTGCTAGCGTATTCATCGAGAAATCTAAATTCTAAACATTAATATCGAACGAAGTTTTTCGTGTTTTGTGGCACCTTCGCATGGGTGGGTTAATCGGTCTCTAGGTGTGCATAAATTGCAGCTTCGCTCAAATTAATAGATTTCTGTTGTGCAATAGATGATAAACTTCATTTTAATACCAAGTTTGCTTGTGGGCATAGCCTTATCGCTGTAAAATGCATTTCTACAGCTGCTCCACGGCCTTGATTTCGAAAAATTTATGTTAGGTCAGTTGTCGACCGAATAATGCAACTTCCGGTGTCCAGTCAGTGGCGGGGTTAATATATGTGGCTAGGGCGAATATCGGCCTTTCGTTAGACACCAAAAGGAGCCCTCGACGTGCTGTATTCCTCGAGATATCGCCGTCCCACGCAATTTGAAATTCTGTCCCGCAGATTGTTGTTCTATCCCATATTTCATCCCATTTTAGGTCAGTTGTCGATAAAATAATGCAACTTCTGGTGTCCGGTCAGTGGCGGGGTTAATATGTGTGGATAGGATGAATGTGGGCCTTTCGTTAGACACCGAAAGGAGCCCTCTACGTGCTGTATTCCTCGAGATATCGGCCATCCCACGCAATTTGAAATCTGTCCCGCAGATTGTCGTTTTGTCCCATATCCCATCCCATCCCGCAGATTGTCATGTCCCAAATAAAGTTCATAATCATAGGCATACGAATCACGATACATGTATGTATTCATGTTCAAACTATTCAACTCAGTATACGAAATTGGTGGAGTTTAGGTCACTTATAATTACAACAGTGTTTTATTAGATTTTATTAGTTGTTTTGTATAACTCGCTTAGAATTGCCGTTGATTTAATTAAGACTATCGGCTGATAGGTGATAATTAATATCTGCTATATGGTCACTAGGCGGCAGGCTTTGTTGTTGATGGCTGTCTCGATCTCACGTATTATACTTAATTACTTGTGTTTTGACAGTTTTATTTTCATAGGGTTGATAAAATTAGTAGGGGCGGAAGTCTGGACCAGGGACCCGGTTAACAATTAACAATTAATTTTGTTTAAGCCTTACATTATGCTTGCAAAATGTAGCCTTACATTATGCTTGCAAAATGTAAACATTACATTTTATATATATTATTATTCTATTTATAACAAATATATTATATATTATATAATATAAATTGGGACCCGACTTTTATAAATTTGATGCCTTGATTGATTAAGACTTTAACATGAAACATCCATATGAAAGTATTTTTTTGCACATTTATTTTGTCAGTCAAGTGTCAAAGCAAAAAAGGTTTCATTTAATTTTCACACAATACGCTTGATGGGGCCGACTTCTCTGAGGCCGTCCTTGTATGGGGCAGACTTTGCATGGGGCCTACTTCTCTTCTATTTCTAGTATAACCCCTCACATACATGTAGTATTTGCTACCATCAATAACACCTAATCATCAAACTAGAGATACTAGATCCTCCCGTAAAGCGAGACAGAGACATGTAAAATAGATATATCAGATTGGTGATGGCACTGACTCGGTATTAGTGTTCATTGCTTCAATGTGCGTGAAGTGAACAAATTCTCATTTCTTATTGAAGTGGCCATGTATCGATCTGAATGACACATTGAGATGTTCCTCATCTCAAATCTTAAGCTCAAATTTTCGCTCATATCAGGGTTCATATCAGTCTGAACACGGTTTCGAAGTTTGACACAGAATGTATCTGCCGTTACTAGTATATTGGAACAGCACTAAGCACTCCTCTGAAATTGTATCTGTGACCATATGCTACATACTAATGCATGTACAGGTTCTGTCATATGATCGATAGTATTTGTATAGTGCTTTATCCCAGATAACCCAAAGTGCTTCCATTCCTACTGAGGCTACTGTCACCCTGCACTCTATTAGACTTCATACATACTGGTACATACATGTACATACGTACATACTTAGATGCAGACATATGCCGGTACATATAAGAGACAGCATGACATCAACATGATAAAGAGAAAGAGTCAAAACATCTAAGCAGTATCTGGTGCGTTGCAATTTCCAATCTTTAGTCAAAGAGTTAATTGGTGTGAAAATAACAAATGCCATATCCTGAAGCATATAATACACCTTCTTGTTTCTTATGGTCAATCGATCTTGACTTATGAACTGTCTGCAGGGAAAATTGACTGTCTCTCGTGGTGACTCACCATGAGCTACTCACAGCAATGACCTGCTGGTGGATGAGGCATAATAACAGCAGCAATGCGGCATTTTGGCGCCAGATTAAAAAAAATCCTCAGTTGTATATACATGATAGCTATGTTGTATACACAAGATAGCTAAGTTGTATATACAAGAGAGCTAAGTTGTATACAAAAGATAGCTAAGTACGGTACAGGTTTTCCTCTGTTCTCTTCATTGCTGTCTTATCTTGTAAGAAAATTGACCGTCTCTCGCATCTGCCTGTGTATATTGAATCTCTTCTTGCATGCTATGTACCTGGTAAACCAGGCTTAAGGTCAGCTGATAAAATATTACTTGCTGTTCCCAAACGTGACCTTGTTAATTATTGTCGTCGATCTTTTGAATGCTACGGCCCAAACTTTTGGAATTCACTCCCGCTTACACTTAGGAATTTTGCTACTTTGGAATCTTTCAAAACAGAACTCAAAACATATCTGTTTAAACTTCACTATGGCAACGACGACGACCAAAGCTAAGCACATATTTCCTGCATTGTTTTATACAATACATACAGCCTTCATCCTGATTTGTATATGAATTGTTTAATTTATTTCATTGTAGTTATTGTTTGGGTGTACATGCATATATGTGTTTGAATGTGCTGGAGCTCGGCCATCTGTTGTATTATTGAGCACTTTGGGCCTCATGGGATAAGGCGCTTTAAAAATGCTATACATTATTATTATTATTATATATTTACATACTAAGTGTGATCATCACTAAATCCAGCATTCCGTTTGGTCAGCGCCCACGTGGCTAGTTGCAATTATTTCTTGGTGAATGTGCAACAGCTAATAACTGCAGCCTCATAACAACATCAACACGTCATTGGGTTTGGAAAGACGAACGCGTAATGTTTTGGGCGCATTTGGACTCGCGCAGGATTGACTTAATAAATCATCGGGTTTCAATATAAAGAGAAATTGTTCCTGTTAACTTTTGCCAAGGGTGCTATGGGATATTTTGGGCTGGTTTTGTCACGATACACTTTTTGATTTAAATACATTTACAAAAGTGGCCTTTTCGCTAAATGTATATAAATATAAGGATTAACTGTCATGTGGACTGTTTTTATGGAGATGTAACCGTGAGGTAAGTGGTCATAACTTGTATGTAAAACAAGTTTTACACAAGTTATGACCACTTTCCCCACGGTTACAGCTCCATAAAAACAGTCCACATGACAGTTAATCCTTTTATCAAATTTCAACACATTGTGTCACAGTGTGATCAGCTACAGGTAAAGGTGTAACAGTATGCAACAGTAGGAAAACCATAATTTATATCAGATGCACCAATTAAAACTGAAAATCTCAACTCACACCCAGGGATGTGGCTTGTGAGTTTTCGTGGGAGGTGAGGTGTTGGTTCAACTAATAATTGTTCAACTTCCCCCTTGAAACCAGGTCACAATTCCTAATTCCATTCACACACTCTTTTTGGGTTGGATTTGTTCTAACTGCACAATTAAGTGTTCTAATTTCACACTAAATGTTGGTTGAGATATCAAATTATGCGAACTGTTTGAACTTTGAGCCTATGTTAGCCTGATGACTCCAACTACTATTGCCCTAATTATCATAGTGATGACATTGAAAAGGTTCAGAACGAAATGGCCCGAATAGTAACAGGTGCAACCATCAGTATGAATAACGCACGTCTTTTATCAGAAACTGGCTGGGAACTCCTCTCCTCACGTCATAGAAAAAAAACACAGGCTATGTCAATTTTTTTAAATGATACGTGGAACTGCTCCATCAATTTTAAGAAATTATGTACAACCAATCCTGGCAAATAATTCCAGATATAACTTCAGATTTGAACATATAAGACTACCCTCGATATTAACTATGACTATTATATGGATTCTTTCTTGCCAGCTGCCATTACTGAATGGAACAAACTGCCGGAAACTACAAAGGACAGACAATATACGTCCGCCTGCATATTTTTATCATAGTAAATGCCGTAAATCTCATATCCTTCATACCCGGTTAAGACTGAACTGCAGCCACCTGAGTTGTGACCTGACAGACAATCATGTAAAACATTTCACCTTCTGTTTATGTGGGGAACTCGAGACAACTTACCACTATCTCTTTGAATGTACATTTTATAAAGAGCCCAGAAGAGAACTATATGATTCTCTACCCAATGTTGTCCTATCTGAGAAAACTCTATTGCGGGGATCAAGGAAGCTAAGCCTTTGCGAAAACAAACAAATATTTAATGCAGTACAGACATATATTATTATGAGAACAAAAAGATTCCCATGGTTTGTACGAGTAACAAATTGCTTTGGATTCCGGCCATCCCCCAAAATATATGTAGCACTAAATGCCTTCCGATAACGATTATTTTGTATATTACAAATGTACTTACTTGCTACTAGCCTGCATATGCGTGAAATGATTCCACATGAAGGATGCTCCGATATTCACAGTGAACACCCTCGAAATAGGAATTGTCCTGTTTCGGGTCAGTGCTGCTGAATACGTACTTGTTCTCATGAAAGATATATATTCCATTGATTATGAACACTCATAGCCGTGTGCGTTTGTTTAATTACTTTTTGACGGATAGAACCAGTTAACAGCCAATGTGATTGACCCCCTCCCATGGCTCCTGACGCATGCATCTTACTATAGACGAGCTTATTTTAACCACGCAACAACTCAATTATTGAAAACTCCCCACCACTGTCATCATTTCACGATTCTTCTGTCCCCCTCCTGTCTTCTACTCGCTCTGTCTCTCTCTCTCTCTCTCTCTCTCTCTCTCTCTCTCTCTGTCCCTACATCATGCTATCCATAACACTATCTTCTTCCTTTTTCCATCCCTAACTCAAATTTAGTTATATATCTCCACTTCTCCTAAACCATTATTTCAATCCCTTTACGTATGATCGATACCCCTCCCTGACTTATTGGGGAAGGGACATGTCGCCAAAGAGGAGAAGACTTCATATAAGCCCTCTGGCTTGTTGTCTGATCCTCATTTCCAAAATTAACTCTTATATTTTGTATATTTATGTCATCTGTATATTATGTCATTTGTTTGGATTTGGAAATAAAAATATGTTTACATCAACTACTATGGTCAGGTATACAGTCTCTAACAGTCTCTAACAGACAAAAGTTCTGGGGTGAGAGTAGTGAGACACTGCATCCCATATCCACATCCCTGAGCCCCCCATAGATACAAAGAGGATCAAAGGTTTTAGCACTGATTATGCGTCACATATGCTTGCCTCATTCAAATGGAATTATCTCAAGTTTGATAGAAGTTATTGAATTTTGAGATCAACAGTTCGATGGGGTCTGCATTAAACAGTAGCCTATTCGTGTCTGGTAAATTTTATGCATCCCAGTGAAAGTGTGTGTTTACTGTGACACTTTGAGGCTGTACATGCATGTTTATGCATTCATCATTCATTTCATGCCATCAAACTATTGTCTGGGCAAATTACAATCATCAGCAAAAGTATAATGCTTCTTTTTTCATGATTCAAATACTAATTTCGGTATCTATACTAATAAAGTTGGTGATTGTTTGTTCGTCCATCTGTCCGACTATTAGCAGGGCAGCTACTTGACAAAAATAGGTGAGTAATTGTGCATTTTATTGTAAAATAACCAAACCTAGCTATCTTGTATATACAACTTAGCCATCTTTTATAGACAACTTAGCTACATGTATCTTGTATATACAACATAGCTATCTTGTACGTGTATATACAACTTAGCTATCTTGTATATACAACTAAGCTATCTTGTATTTTCAACTTAACTATCTTGAATATACAACTTGGCTATCTTATATATACAACTTAGCCATCTTTTATAGACAACTTAGCTACATGTATCTTGTATATACAACATAGCTATCTTGTACGTGTATATACAACTTAGCTATCTTGTATATACGACTAAGCTATCTTGTATTTTCAACTTAGCTATATTGAATATACAACTTAGCTATCTTATATATACAACTTAGGATTTTTGTGCATGTGGCGCTAATATACGCTGCCATAGAAAATGGTATTTTAACTGGAAAATTCAGTAAACCACCCCACTGTATAGTGTGTGCTGCCAATGTTCAGTGTCAAGTAAAAGCATTATATTATGCCCCTGACCCCCATACTGGTAGGAAGTCTCTGTCTGTCTGTCCATCTGTCTGGACATCCATCTTTCTGTCTGTCCGTCCGTCTTTCTGTATCTCTGTCCGAGCATATCACGTTGTAACCCAGGATTTAATTTTCTGATTTGGTTGTCCTTTGGCATGGTTATAGCACAGGTTGGGGGAAAGGATACCCTCATATCACAAGTTTCATTCTATATTTTTACCAGAGTTACGTCCCTTGTTTGACTTGGAAATTTATTAATTTTGTGAACATTTCAGCTTGTAACTCGTTTGTTAATTATTGGATTTCATTGTTCTTTGGCATGATGATAGGACAGGTGGGGAAATGGATAACCACATACTACTATGGGTTTTGTCCATTATTTTTTACCCGAGTTACGGCCCTTGTTTGACTTGGAAATTTGTGAATTTAGTGTCTGTACGAACATTTCAGCTTGTAACTCAGGCATGCTTCATCGTATTTCGTTGTGCTTTGGTATGGTGACTGCACAGCTTGAGTGAAAGGATACCCACATACTACAGGTTTCGTCCATTCATTACTACCAGAGTTATGGGCCTTGTTTGACTTGGAAATTTGTTAATTTTTACATCCAAATTGGCAAGGATAATCTGATTCTGTTGTGTTTTGGTTTGGTGATATAGTGTGGTCGTGGTACGCAAAAAAAGGGGTTGACCCGGGAGCATCTCTGCTACAACATATCCAAAATCCGCTAAAATCCAGGATCCAAGATGGCGTCCAACATGGCCGCCTTTAGTAAAAAGAGATTCTGACTGAGATTAATTCGACATAATGAGAACAAATGTTGCCATATTTATACAAATGTAAACATTTTGCGAAGATAAAGTATTATGCCACATATCTATAGACAAAATGGAACCCCTCGCCCCAGATGGCTGCCAAAATGGCGGCCTAAACTCGAAAATTTGAAGTTTTTGTCTAATATCTTAAAGATCAATTCCTGTTGTTTGATACTGGTTCAGACTGGCGACATTGATTAGTCATATTCATGTTAATTCAGCATTGGAGCAATGAAAGATACCATAAATGGGGTCCCAGACTCATCTACACCCTCAAAAATTTGATCTTACAGAACGCGGTATAAAATTCCACAAAAATCGCCATTGGGATTCTAGTCATATATCAACAAGAAATGGACAGAACTGTACAATGTAAGTTGGGCATACCATTATCTATAAATACTCCAATTCAATGAAACCCAAATTAGCGCTTTGTCTCAAAATGGCTGCCAAAATGGCGGTCAAAATATGGAAAATGGCAGATATTTAGAAATTAGAATGGTCGTCAAGAGGGTAAGGCCCAGAAGGAATTGGTAAAGAAGCGGTTTTGTTCTCATTCGACGCGGGATAATCTCGTGTATAACATATCCAAAATCCGCTAAAATCCGCTTTGGGGAAAATACAAAATTCAAGATGGCGTCCAACATGGTCTCCAATAATAATGAAAATGGCAAATATGTAGTTATTCACGAAAACACATTCGACAAAATGCCAATTCGGCACCAATACACATCATTGATTGAAATCAATGTTTTTTGTGGGTATGAGTAGCCAATCACGATTCAATATGCTAAGATGGCTACTAAAATGGCCACCGAAAATTGTCGAAATTTAAGTTCTGCTCAGAGGAAAGCCGAAACAACACTTCGGTTGTGAGCTAACGATGGCAGACCTATTAAACATGTTGCCAATAATCTACTACCACAATCAGTTCAGCCCGTAATGTTCCAACTAAGCAGTATCTACTGCAGGATCCAACACGATGTCCACTTACTACGAGGGACTATCTGGAAATTAATTAAAAAGAAATTAAATTGCTACGAATCTGGATTATTTGAAAACAGTGTCAATATTTCTACTTATAATGACTATTCGGAACATCAAATATATGGGCATCGGTGGTCTAGTCCGGAAGCATCAGGCTATAATGGGTTTTCCAGTGATGGCGAAAGTGAAAAGGACAGGAGGGAAAAGCGAATAATCTGGGGTTTACTTAATTGGTGGGCAAGTTGGTTATCGGAGCTGGGGAGTTTCAAAGTAAAATCTGACCCGTAGGCGTAAAGGTATCAACCATTTAGTTTGATGAACTGGTATTTCAAGGTTGTAATTGGATAGAAATGCCACATGAACATGGTGATTAACAACATGTTTGTCTAAGAAATGTGAACAATGAACATGTTATTTTCCAGATGCTAGACAATCAAACTGCCACACAAGGCGTTCATCCATGCTCATCAGAGCACGAAATATGTGCAAATTAATTACACAAAAACTATTTCATGCGGACGATGTACTCTAGACCTACATCCAACGTCATTTCCTATTAACTTTTATTGTTTGTACGGACGGTTTTTCGAGGTTTGAAAATCCCGCTTGTCCAAGAAAACCTCCACATACTTACGGAGTCGATGTGTAAATAATGTATGGGGATAGTTTCTTCATACATATATGTATTTGGCACACGTATTTTCTAGAACATAAGAGATCACCATTTACCGGAGAGTTGATATCTGGGAAGAGATCAGAGTAAAACCACTTTTCTTACATGTCGAAATGGGGAATCCATGGGCTACATTTAGTTCCAGCTTGAAACTTGAAAATGATGGCCGAGCCCGAATAGTTAATATTTCGTCGCATCAGTGCTATAATGTAACCCACATTTTCAACTTTCCGAGAAAATGAAGGTTGAAGTTTTTAGTCAACATTTCTCCTAATGTTGACAAAGCATGATGTATTGTTGTTTTTATCCCAATGAAAACTGACATTAGCTGTTCATTGAACCACTTATTGTTTTCTGTTTACTCCCTCGTTTTCTTTTAAAAAGCAATAGCTTGTTTGGAGATATGACATGTTGCGTATGCCAGCGACGATTCGTTTCCGTGCTATAATGAAGTTGTGCTAATAAATGCAGATTAATCTAAATATGGTGGCAATCGCATGTGTCTATGAACTAAAAAGTGCCTATTCTACACTATGAAAATTCACCCATGTGCATCATCATACAGAAATGTGTGGAACAATCACAAAATTTAAATCACCAAATGATCACGTGACTAACATGGAGATACTACCATATAGCACACATTTTAGAATTCACAAACACAAAACAGAAGCCACGTGGACAACCTGAAGCGTCCGATTGGCTGCTGTTGGACATACGACCTCATAGCACGAATAATTGTAAAGATCGCTGGAGATACTACATTTGCTTCACTGGTTTGTGTGAATATTTGTCATCCAATGCAAAGACAGTTTGGCCCATCGGATTGGATTTTTTCTCACGATTTGAATGGTATCAAATACTCATTTCCCGCCATAATGGAGTTACGACATTATAGCACTGATGCGTCGAGATTTTGTCAACCCGCGGGAAGCCACCAAAAGATTGAAAATAAATAGTTTTGATGTATATGAGCCACACGCATGTATATTAGCCAACTATCAACTGCATCCACCACTCACAACATCCATTATATGATAAGCTGGGCAGAGTCTACCATTTTCGTTTGGGAAGCCATATTAGATAAAATTTATTGTTTCTTTTGGTCTATTTGAGATGGAATGTTCACAAGTAAAAGAAACGATCAATTATTTTGTAGACAAGATCTGCTAATCCCTAAATATCAAATGTCACCAGAACCCCAAAGTCGATTTTGGTTAAATTTCATACCGCATTCGTTATAACTTATTAGTGAAGGACCGGAGTAAACTATGATCTAATCGATTAGACATGTAATTTCTGTAATGATCAGTTGACACGATCATTGAAAGAATATACCTATTGTTTCCCAGTTCAGAGAGCAACAAGTGATAAACAGAAGTGATAGAAAATAGTATTTTTCACATCGGGTGGCCATTTTGGCAGTCATTTTTGGTACTGATTTTTAAGTTTTTACATAGAGCTAGCATAATGGCATCATAAAGAGGTATACATTCGTATTTATTTAGTCAATTTTATTCATCAACCACTACTTATAATGGATTGAATGACACTGTGATCAATATCTGCCATTTTCCATATTGTGACCGCCATTTTGGTAGCCATTTTGAGACAAAGCGCCAATTATGGTTTCATTGAATTGGAGTATTCATAGATATCGGTATGCCCAACTTACATTGTACAGTTCTGTCCATTTCTTGTTGATATATGACTGTAATCACAATGGCGAGTTTTGTGGATTTTTATACCGCGTTCTGTAAAATCGAATTTTTGAGGGTGTAGATGAGTCTGGGACCCCATTTATGGTATCTTTCATTGCTCCAATGCTGAATTAACACGAATAAGCCTAATCAAAGTCGCCAGTCTGAACCATTATCAAACAACAGGAATTGATCTTTAAGATATTAGGCAAAAACTTCAAATGTTCGAGTTTAGGCCGCCATTTTGGCGGCCATCTGGACGAGGGGTTCCATTTTTGCCATAAACAGGTGGCACAATAATTTACCTTTGCAAAAATGTATACATTTGTATACATATGACAACATTTGTTCTCACTATTATTGAATTAATCTCAGTTAGAGTATCTTTTGACTAACGGCAACCATGTTGGACGCCATCTTGGATCCTGAATTTTGCCCAAAGCGGATTTTAGCGGATTTTGGATATGTTATACACAAGATTCTCCCGCGTCGAATGACACCAAAACTGCTTCTTTACCAATTTCTTCTGGGTCTAACCCTCCGACGACCACACTAATAGCACAGTTTGGGGGAAAGATACTGATTTACTACTGGTTTTGTCCATTCATTTTTACGGCCCTTGTTGGATCTTGCAAATTTGTGAATTTTGTCTCTGTACAAACATTTCAGCATTTTGGGCATGGATCATCAGATACGGTTGTGCTTTGGTATGGTGATAGGCTCTGATATCCCAGCATGTGGTAAAGGATACCCACATACAACAGGTTTTGTCCATTCATTCATCTATACCAGAGTTATAGTCCTTGTTTGACTTCGGAATTTCTGAATTTGAAATGGTATGAAAATATCAGCTTGAAACTTGGGAATGGATCATTGGATTTGGTTGTGCTTTGGTGTATTGACAGCCCAGTTTCTTGGATTTAGAAAATAATAATTTTCCAACCATAAAAATATATAGTATTGCCCACTCTCTAAATTGAGCGTCGTGGGCATATGCCACACTTGGCATTGCACTTGTTTATGTCGACAACATCCTTGATGACGGTTCAACTGGAACAGAAATGGTCTTCACTACTATGAGGTCTAGTCTTCATAAATAACTAGTTCGTACCATTAAATGAAACTGTGTCGAACAAAATTTTAGTATACCACATGCTACAGTTTTTGATGAGCAATAAACATAGAACTACACAGTGGTGTGAACATGTTAACGTTATTGCACTAGATTGTCATGCTGCGAGGTACAACTTGATCCTTATGATTCTCATTGCACCATCATGTCACAACAAACTTGTTCAAACAGTGCAATAACATTAACCAGTTCACACACATGTGTTGTTCTATCTGTTTCTATGTCTAGTGTTGGTGGGACACTGCCAGATTAAAATTTAGAGATTTTTACATAAAAAGCTGAGCATGCTGATATATACAGAAACATCAAAGAAAAGACTTGTATGTTGTCTCATTTATATTCCAGGCCAGAAATGATATGGGCCATGTTAATATGTCACGAGAGGAGCAAGCTGTTGAAGCAGGCAGGAGGCTATATGGTAGTGTGTACCATGTCCTACCTAATGGGTAAGATGTTCATTTCACTTATTGTAAATGTCCTGACATAGGTAAAATGTAACCATGTGATCCTGGTATATTTATATGGCAGCTGAAAACTGTATTTAGACCCTTTTAGGCTTTTAGCTCAACTTGACAAAGTCAACCCATTCTAGAATGCTATAGAAAATAATAAAAATGTTGTATGTATGTGGTTACAATGTAGATATATAAAAGTTAGTTTCATTTAGGTGCCAGAATTTAAGAAATAGGGCTGAACCATTGGAGGGAATGCAACAAAAAATACATTGATAATTACTCCCCGATACACTAATTAGAAATTTTATTTGCTGATTTTGCCTATAAGAAGAAAAGGTGCAATACAAGTTCAAGGCCGCTCAAGTCAAGATCAACTTGAAAATAAACAAAATGAAACTGACGCAGAGGAACAACTAACATTGTGTCATTAAACAACACTTTTCAACTATTTGGAGATAAAAAAAAATTTGGCCTATTTTAATATAAAAAAGTCAGATCAGGATCAAGTAACCAAGGAAACACCATAACCACACTAGGTAAGTTCGCCCTGGGGACAATCGACTCGCACTCGAATGTAATAACGCTTCCTGAATTACTAAGCCAGTGGCTTGACTCTGCCACTTACATCTTTATCGAGAAATAGAAGCAACAAGTAACTAAGGTTGTGGGGAGGGGCAGGGATTGGTGGTGACAGAGCAGCGAGCGTATTGCGAGCCCCTGTGTTTCTGCCATTTTCAAAGAATACATGTATTTTGTTGGTGCTTTATTCAAATATTTGTTATTAGTTAATGGAACGCTGACTGCAGATGGAAAATTATTTAATTAAAATAGAGTGGGCAACCGTTTTGTCATCTAACCAGGACTAGTCACCATGTGAGAGAATACCATGCTGTCCATGTCATATATATACTGGTGTAGTTAACCTATGGGTGTGGATGCTGATCCTTATGTGATAAGTTTGATTAACCAGTGCTGTGAGATTTTCAGACATTTCTGGAGCTTTTCATTAAAGTGCAGGTTATAATTTAGAAATAACGTTTATCAAATTATGATAATTTTCTCAAGAATATACTAATGGTATAGCATAATGATGATATGGATGCAATATTATTCACAAAACACGCTTTGTTTCAGAGAAAATGCAGGTCAATTGTTGTTTAGTGTCTCACAAAAAGCATGGTGAAATTATGTCATTTCCTTATTAGCTCAACTTTACTTTGTAAAGTTTGAGCTATTGCCATGGCTTTGTCGTCCGTCGTCCGTGTGTACGTGTGTACGTAAGGCGTCAACAATGCAGTCTACAGGTCGTACCTTTGGTCGGATCATTATGAAATTTGTCATAGCTGTTGACATCAACATTTAGACCAGAATGATTAATTTTGGGGTCATTCGGTAAAAAAACATGGCCGCCAGTGGCCATCTTGCATTTCAAAATTCAATCCATTAGCACGGGCTACAGGGCGTACTGTTTGTCTGATCGTCATGAAATTTGTCATGGATGTTAATATTGACATGTAGATGGGAACGAGTAATTTTGGGGTCATTCGGCCCAAAAACATGGCCGCCAGCAGCCATCTTGGATTTTACTCTTTGTATGACTAAATTCTTTAGCACGGGCTACAGGTCGTACTTTTAGTCTGATCATCATAAAATTTGTCAAGAATGTTAACAATGACATGTAGATGGGAACGAGTCATTTTGGGGTCATTCGGCCAAAAAACATGGCCGCCAGCAGGCATCTTTGATTTCACTCTTTGTATGACTAAATCCTTTAGCACGGGCTACAGGTCGTACCTTTAGTCCGATCATCATAAAATTTGTCATGGCTGTTGAAATTGGAATGTAGATGGGAACGAGTCATTTTGGGGTCATTCGGACAAAAAACATGGCCGCCAGCGGCCATCTTGGATTTCAAAATTCAATCCATTAGCACGGGCCACAGGTCGTACTGTTCGTCTGATCATCATGAAATTTGTCATGGTTGTTAATATTGGATTTTACTCTTTGTATGACTAAATTCTTTAGCATGGGCTACAGGTCGTACCTTTAGTCTGATCGTCATAAAATTTGTCATAGATGTTAATAATGACATGTAGATGGGAACGAGTCATTTTGGTGTCATTCGGCCAAAAAACATGGCCGCCAGCAGCCATCTTCGATTTTACTCTTTGTATGACTAAATTCTTTAGCACGGGCTACAGGTCGTACCTTTTTAGCTCAACTTTACTTTGTAAAGTTTGAGCTATTGCCATGGCTTTGTCGTCCGTCGTCCGTGTGTGCGTGTGTGCGTGTGCGCGTGTGTGCGTGTGTACGGGCGGCGTCAACAATAGAGGCTACAGGTCGTACCTTTGATCGGATCATTATGAAATTTGTCATAGCTGTTGACATCAACATTTGTACCGGAATGATTCATTTTGGGGTCATACGGAAAAAAAACATGGCCGCCAGTGGCCATCTTAGATTTCAAAATTCAATCCATTAGCACGGGCTACAGGCCGTACTGTTCATCTGATCGTCATGAAATTTGTCATGGATGTTAATATTGACATGTAGATGGGAACGAGTAATTTTGAGGTCATTCGGCCAAAAAACATGGCCGCCAGCAGCCATCTTCGATTTTACTCTTTGCATGACTAAATCCTTTAGCACGGGCTACAGGTCGTACCTTTAGTCAGATCGTCATAAAATTTGTCATGGATGTTAACAATGACATGTAGATAGGAACGAGTCATTTTTGGGTTATTTGGGCAAAAAACATGGCCGCCAGCAGGCATCTTTGATTTTACTCTTTGTATGACTAAATCCTTTAGCACGGGCTACAGGTCGTACCTTTAGTCTGATAATCATGAAATTTGTCATGGCTGTTGAAATTGGAATGTAGATGGGAACGAGTCATTTTGGGGTCATTCGGACAAAAAACATGGCCGCCAGTGGCCATCTTTGTTTACAAAATTCAATCCATTAGCACGGGCCACAGGTCGCACTGTTCGTCTGATCATCATGAAATTTGTCATGGATGTTAATATTGACATGTAGATGGGAACGAGTTATTTTGGGGTCATTCGGCCCAAAAACATGGCCGCCAGCAGCCATCTTGGATTTTACTCTTTGTATGACTAAATTCTTTAGCACGGGCTACAGGTCGTACCTTTAGTCTGATCATCATAAAATTTGTCATGGATGTTAACAATGACATGTAGATTGGAACGAGTCATTTTGGGGTCATTCGGCCAAAAAACATGGCCGCCAGCAGCCGTCTTGGATTTTACTCTTTGCATGACTAAATCCTTTAGCACGGGCTACAGGTCCTACTTTTAGTCTGATCATCATAAAATTTGTCAATAATGTTAATAATCACATGTAGATGGGAACGAGTCATTTTGGGGTCATTCGGCCAAAAAACATGGCCGCCAGCAGCCAACTTGGATTTTACTCTTTGTATGACTAAATCCTTTAGCACGGGCTACAGGTCGTACCTTTAGTCTGATCATCATAAAATTTGTCATGGCTGTTGATATTGGAATGTAGATGGGAACGAGTCATTTTGGGGTCATTCGGACAAAAAACATGGCCTCCAGCGGCCATCTTGGATTTCAAAATTTAATCCATTAGCACGGGCCACAGGTCGTACTGTTTGTCTGATCATCATGAAATTTGTCATGGATGATAATATTGACATGTAGATGGGAACGAGTAATTTTGGGGTCATTCGGCCAAAAAACATGGTCGCCAGCAGCCATCTTGGATTTTACTCTTTGTATGACTAAATCCTTTAGCACAGGCTACAGGTCGTACATTTATTCTGATCATCATAAAATTCGTCATGAATGTTAATAATGACATGTAGATGGGAACGAGTCATTTTGGGGTCATTCGGCCAAAAAACATGGCCGCCAGCAGCCATCTTGGATTTTACTCTTTGTATGACTAAATCCTTTAGCACGGGCTACAGGTCGTACCTTTAGTCTGATCATCATAAAAATTTTCATGGCTGTTGAAATTGGAATGTAAATGGGAACGAGTCATTTTGGGGTCATTCGGACAAAAAACATGGCCGCTAGCAGCCATCTTGGATTTCAAAATTTAATCCATTAGCACGGGCCACAGGTCGTACTGTTCGTCTGATCATCATGAAATTTGTCATGGATGTTAATATTGACATGTAGATGGGAACGAGTAATTTTGGGTGTCATTTGGCCAAAAACATGGCCGCCAGCCGCCATCTTGGATTTTACTCTTTGTATGACTAAATTCTTTAGCACGGGCTACAGGTCGTACCTTTAGTCTGATCATCATAAAATTTGTCATGGTTCTTAACAATGACATGTAGATGGGAACGAGTAATTTTGGGGTCAATCGGCCAAAAAACATGGTCGCCAGCAGCCATCTTGGATTTTACTCTTTGTATGACTAAATCCTTTAGCACGGGCTACAGGTTGTACCTTTAGTCTGATCATCATAAAATTTGTCATGAATGTTAATAATGACATGTAGATGGGAACGAGTCATTTTGGGGTCATTTGGCCAAAAAACATGGCCGCTAGCAGCCAACTTGGATTTTACTCTTTGTATGACTAAATCCTTTACCACGGGCTACAGGTCGTACCTTTAGTCTGATTTTGGGGTCATTCGGACAAAAAACATGGCCGCCAGTGGCCATCTTGGATTTCAAAATTTAATCCATTAGCACGGGCCACAGGTCGTACCTTTAGTCTGATCGTCATAAAATTTGTCATTGATGTTAACGATGACATGTAGATGGGAACGACTCATTTTGGGGTCATTCGGCTGAAAACATGGCCGCCAGCAGCCATCTTGGATTTTACTTTTCTCTTCATGTCTATAAACTAGTATTAGACATTCAACTTTCCACATTCCTAATCGCTCCATTGACTGTAATATATTAAATTATTCCCTTTCCAAGTTGAGCTACAGTGTCATTGACACTTTCATTTCTGATCATCATCAAATTTGTCATGGATGTTAATATTGACATGTAGATGGGAACGAGTAATTTTGGGGTCATTTGGCCCAAAAACATGGCTGCCAGCAGCCATCTTGGATTTTATTCTTTGTATGACTAAATCCTTTAGCACGGGCTACAGGTCGTACCTTTAGTCTCATCATCATAAAATTTGTCATGAATGTTAATAATGACATGTAGATGGGAACGAGTCATTTTGGGGTCATTCGGTCAAAAAACATGGCCGCCAACAGGCATCTTTGATTTCACTCTTTGTATGACTAAATCCTTTAGCACGGGCTACAGGTCGTACCTTTAGTCCGATCATCATAAAATTTGTGATGGTTGTTGAAATTGGAATGTAGATTGGAACGAGTCATATTGGGGTCATTCGGACGAAAAACATGGCCGCCAGAGGCCATCTTGGATTTCAAAATTCAATCCATTAGCACGGGCCACAGGTCGTACTGTTCGTTTGATCATCATGAAATTTGTCATGGATGTTAATATTGACATGTAGATGGGAACGAGTAATTTTGGGGTCATTCGGCCAAAAAACATGGTCGCCAGCAGCCATCTTGGATTTTACTCTTTGTATGACTAAATCCTTTAGCACGGGCTACAGGTTGTACCTTTAGTCTGATCATCATAAAATTTGTCATGAATGTTAATAATGACATGTAGATGGGAACGAGTCATTTTGGGGTCATTTGGCCAAAAAACATGGCCGCTAGCAGCCAACTTGGATTTTACTCTTTGTATGACTAAATCCTTTACCACGGGCTACAGGTCGTACCTTTAGTCTGATTTTGGGGTCATTCGGACAAAAAACATGGCCGCCAGTGGCCATCTTGGATTTCAAAATTTAATCCATTAGCACGGGCCACAGGTCGTACCTTTAGTCTGATCGTCATAAAATTTGTCATTGATGTTAACGATGACATGTAGATGGGAACGACTCATTTTGGGGTCATTCGGCTGAAAACATGGCCGCCAGCAGCCATCTTGGATTTTACTTTTCTCTTCATGTCTATAAACTAGTATTAGACATTCAACTTTCCACATTCCTAATCGCTCCATTGACTGTAATATATTAAATTATTCCCTTTCCAAGTTGAGCTACAGTGTCATTGACACTTTCATTTCTGATCATCATCAAATTTGTCATGGATGTTAATATTGACATGTAGATGGGAACGAGTAATTTTGGGGTCATTTGGCCCAAAAACATGGCTGCCAGCAGCCATCTTGGATTTTATTCTTTGTATGACTAAATCCTTTAGCACGGGCTACAGGTCGTACCTTTAGTCTGATCATCATAAAATTTGTCATGAATGTTAATAATGACATGTAGATGGGAACGAGTCATTTTGGGGTCATTCGGTCAAAAAACATGGCCGCCAACAGGCATCATTGATTTCACTCTTTGTATGACTAAATCCTTTAGCACGGGCTACAGGTCGTACCTTTAGTCCGATCATCATAAAATTTGTGATGGTTGTTGAAATTGGAATGTAGATTGGAACGAGTCATATTGGGGTCATTCGGACGAAAAACATGGCCGCCAGAGGCCATCTTGGATTTCAAAATTCAATCCATTAGCACGGGCCACAGGTCGTACTGTTCGTCTGATCATCATGAAATTTGTCATGGATGTTAATATTGACATGTAGATGGGAACGAGTAATTTTGGGGTCATTCGGCCAAAAAACATGGCGGCCAGCAGCCATCTTGGATTTTACTCTTTGTATGACTAAATTCTTTAGCACGGGCTACAGGTCGTACCTTTAGTCTGATCATCATCAAATTTGTCATGGATGTTAATATTGACATGTAGATGGGAACGAGTAATTTTGGGGTCATTTGGCCCAAAAACATGGCCGCCAGCAGCCATCTTGGATTTTACTCTTTGTATGACTAAATCCTTTAGCACGGGCTACAGGTCGTACCTTTAGTCTGATCATCATAAAATTTGTCATGAATGTTAATAATGACATGTAGATGGGAACGAGTCATTTTGGGGTCATTCGGTCAAAAAACATGGCCGCCAGCAGGCATCTTTGATTTTACTCTTTGTATGACTAAATCCTTTAGCACGGGCTACAGGTCATACCTTTAGTCCGATCATCATAAAATTTGTCATGGCTGTTAAAATTGGAATGTAGATGGGAACGAGTCATTTTGGGGTCATTCGGACAAAAAACATGGCCGCCAGTGGCCATCTTGGATTTCAAAATTTAATCCATTAGCACGGGCCACAGGTCGTACTGTTAGTCTGATCATCATGAAATTTGTCAAGGATGTTAATATTGACATGTAGATGGGAACGAGTAATTTTGGGGTCATTCGGTCAAAAAACATGGCCGCCAGCAGGCATCTTTGATTTCACTCTTTGTATGACTAAATCCTTTAGCACGGGCTACAGGTCGTACCTTTAGTCAGATCATCATAAAATTAGTCATGGCTGTTGAAATTGGAATGTAGATGGGAACGAGTCATATTGGGGTCATTCGGACAAAAAACATGGCCGCCAGAGGCCATCTTGGATTTCAAAATTCAATCCATTAGCACGGGCCACAGGTCGTACTGTTCGTCTGATCATCATGAAATTTGTCATGGATGTTAATATTGACATGTAGATGGGAACGAGTAATTTTGGGGTCATTCGGCCAAAAAACATGGTGGCCAGCAGCCATCTTGGATTTTACTCTTTGTATGACTAAATTCTTTAGCACGGGCTACAGGTCGTACCTTTAGTCTGATCATCATCAAATTTGTCATGGATGTTAATATTGACATGTAGATGGGAACGAGTAATTTTGGGGTCATTTGGCCCAAAAACATGGCCGCCAGCAGCCATCTTGGATTTTACTCTTTGTATGACTAAATCCTTTAGCACGGGCTACAGGTCGTACCTTTAGTCTGATCATCATAAAATTTGTCTTGAATGTTGATAATAACATGTAGATGGGAACGAGTCATTTTGGGGTCGTTCAATCAAAAAACATGGCCGCCAGCAGGCATCTTTGATTTTACTCTTTGTATGACTAAATCCTTTAGCACGGGCTACAGGTCGTACCTTTAGTCCGATCATCATAAAATTTGTCATGGCTGTTGAAATTGGAATGTAGATGGGAACGAGTCATTTTGGGGTCATTCGGACAAAAAACAATGGCCGCCAGTGGCCATCTTGGATTTCAAAATTCAATCCATTAGCACGGGCCACAGGTCGTACTGTTCGTCTGATCATAATGAAATTTGTCATGGATGTTAATATTGACATGTAGATGGGAACGAGTAATTTTGGGGTCATTCGGCCTAAAAACATGTGGCCAGCAGCCATCTTGGATTTTACTCTTTGTATGACTAAATTCTTTAGCACGGGCTACAGGTCGTACCTTTAGTCTGATCATCATCAAATTTGTCATGGATGTTAATATTGACATGTAGATGGGAACGAGTAATTTTGGGGTCCTTTGGCCCAAAAACATGGCTGCCAGCAGCCATCTTGGATTTTACTCTTTGTATGACTAAATCCTTTAGCACGGGCTACAGGTCGTACCTTTAGTCTGATCATCATCAAATTTGTCATGAATGTTAATAATGACATGTAGATGGGAACGAGTCATTTTGGGGTCATTCGGCCAAAAAACATGGCCGCCAGCAGGCATCTTTGATTTTATTCTTTGTATGACTAAATCCTTTAGCACGGGCTACAGGTCGTACCTTTAGTCCGATCATCATAAAATTTGTCATGGCTGTTAAAATTGGAATGTAGATGGGAACGAGTCATTTTGGGGTCATTAGGACAAAAAACATGGCCGCCAGTGGCCATCTTGGATTTCAAAATTTAATCCATTAGCACGGGCCACAGGTCGTACTGTTAGTCTGATCATCATGAAATTTGTCATGGATGATAATATTGACATGTAGATGGGAACAAGTAATTTTGGGGTCATTCGGCCAAAAAACATGGCCGCCAGCAGCCATCTTGGATTTTACTCTTTGTATGACTAAATTCTTCAGCACGGGCTGCAGGTCGTACCTTTAGTCTGATCATCATAAAATTTGCCATGGATATTAACAATGTCATGTAGCTGGGAACGAGTAATATTGGGGTCATTCGGCCAAAAAACATGGTCGCCAGCAGCCATCTTGGATTTTACTCTTTGTATGACTAAATCCTTTAGCACGGGCTACAGGTCGTACCTTTAGTCTGATCATCATAAAATTTGTCATGAATGTTAACAATGTCATGTAGCTGGGAACGAGTAATATTGGGGTCATTCGGCCAAAAAACATGGTCGCCAGCAGCCATCTTGGATTTTACTCTTTGTATGACTAAATCCTTTAGCACGGGCTACAGGTCGTACCTTTAGTCCGATCATCATAAAATTTGTGATGGTTGTTGAAATTGGAATGTAGATTGGAACGAGTCATATTGGGGTCATTCGGACGAAAAACATGGCCGCCAGAGGCCATCTTGGATTTCAAAATTCAATCCATTAGCACGGGCCACAGGTCGTACTGTTCGTCTGATCATCATGAAATTTGTCATGGATGTTAATATTGACATGTAGATGGGAACGAGTAATTTTGGGGTCATTCGGCCAAAAAACATGGCGGCCAGCAGCCATCTTGGATTTTACTCTTTGTATGACTAAATTCTTTAGCACGGGCTACAGGTCGTACCTTTAGTCTGATCATCATCAAATTTGTCATGGATGTTAATATTGACATGTAGATGGGAACGAGTAATTTTGGGGTCATTTGGCCCAAAAACATGGCCGCCAGCAGCCATCTTGGATTTTACTCTTTGTATGACTAAATCCTTTAGCACGGGCTACAGGTCGTACCTTTAGTCTGATCATCATAAAATTTGTCATGAATGTTAATAATGACATGTAGATGGGAACGAGTCATTTTGGGGTCATTCGGTCAAAAAACATGGCCGCCAGCAGGCATCTTTGATTTTACTCTTTGTATGACTAAATCCTTTAGCACGGGCTACAGGTCATACCTTTAG
This sequence comes from Siphonodentalium dalli, assembly GCA_032622095.1. Lineage (NCBI taxonomy): Eukaryota > Metazoa > Mollusca > Scaphopoda > Gadilida > Siphonodentaliidae > Siphonodentalium > Siphonodentalium dalli. The sequence goes on from CP136067.1 coordinate 60,681,141, forward strand.
TCCGATCATCATAAAATTTGTCATGGCTGTTAAAATTGGAATGTAGATGGGAACGAGTCATTTTGGGGTCATTCGGACAAAAAACATGGCCGCCAGTGGCCATCTTGGATTTCAAAATTTAATCCATTAGCACGGGCCACAGGTCGTACTGTTAGTCTGATCATCATGAAATTTGTCAAGGATGTTAATATTGACATGTAGATGGGAACGAGTAATTTTGGGGTCATTCGGTCAAAAAACATGGCCGCCAGCAGGCATCTTTGATTTCACTCTTTGTATGACTAAATCCTTTAGCACGGGCTACAGGTCGTACCTTTAGTCAGATCATCATAAAATTAGTCATGGCTGTTGAAATTGGAATGTAGATGGGAACGAGTCATATTGGGGTCATTCGGACAAAAAACATGGCCGCCAGAGGCCATCTTGGATTTCAAAATTCAATCCATTAGCACGGGCCACAGGTCGTACTGTTCGTCTGATCATCATGAAATTTGTCATGGATGTTAATATTGACATGTAGATGGGAACGAGTAATTTTGGGGTCATTCGGCCAAAAAACATGGTGGCCAGCAGCCATCTTGGATTTTACTCTTTGTATGACTAAATTCTTTAGCACGGGCTACAGGTCGTACCTTTAGTCTGATCATCATCAAATTTGTCATGGATGTTAATATTGACATGTAGATGGGAACGAGTAATTTTGGGGTCATTTGGCCCAAAAACATGGCCGCCAGCAGCCATCTTGGATTTTACTCTTTGTATGACTAAATCCTTTAGCACGGGCTACAGGTCGTACCTTTAGTCTGATCATCATAAAATTTGTCTTGAATGTTGATAATAACATGTAGATGGGAACGAGTCATTTTGGGGTCGTTCAATCAAAAAACATGGCCGCCAGCAGGCATCTTTGATTTTACTCTTTGTATGACTAAATCCTTTAGCACGGGCTACAGGTCGTACCTTTAGTCCGATCATCATAAAATTTGTCATGGCTGTTGAAATTGGAATGTAGATGGGAACGAGTCATTTTGGGGTCATTCGGACAAAAAACAATGGCCGCCAGTGGCCATCTTGGATTTCAAAATTCAATCCATTAGCACGGGCCACAGGTCGTACTGTTCGTCTGATCATAATGAAATTTGTCATGGATGTTAATATTGACATGTAGATGGGAACGAGTAATTTTGGGGTCATTCGGCCTAAAAACATGTGGCCAGCAGCCATCTTGGATTTTACTCTTTGTATGACTAAATTCTTTAGCACGGGCTACAGGTCGTACCTTTAGTCTGATCATCATCAAATTTGTCATGGATGTTAATATTGACATGTAGATGGGAACGAGTAATTTTGGGGTCCTTTGGCCCAAAAACATGGCTGCCAGCAGCCATCTTGGATTTTACTCTTTGTATGACTAAATCCTTTAGCACGGGCTACAGGTCGTACCTTTAGTCTGATCATCATCAAATTTGTCATGAATGTTAATAATGACATGTAGATGGGAACGAGTCATTTTGGGGTCATTCGGCCAAAAAACATGGCCGCCAGCAGGCATCTTTGATTTTATTCTTTGTATGACTAAATCCTTTAGCACGGGCTACAGGTCGTACCTTTAGTCCGATCATCATAAAATTTGTCATGGCTGTTAAAATTGGAATGTAGATGGGAACGAGTCATTTTGGGGTCATTAGGACAAAAAACATGGCCGCCAGTGGCCATCTTGGATTTCAAAATTTAATCCATTAGCACGGGCCACAGGTCGTACTGTTAGTCTGATCATCATGAAATTTGTCATGGATGATAATATTGACATGTAGATGGGAACAAGTAATTTTGGGGTCATTCGGCCAAAAAACATGGCCGCCAGCAGCCATCTTGGATTTTACTCTTTGTATGACTAAATTCTTCAGCACGGGCTGCAGGTCGTACCTTTAGTCTGATCATCATAAAATTTGCCATGGATATTAACAATGTCATGTAGCTGGGAACGAGTAATATTGGGGTCATTCGGCCAAAAAACATGGTCGCCAGCAGCCATCTTGGATTTTACTCTTTGTATGACTAAATCCTTTAGCACGGGCTACAGGTCGTACCTTTAGTCTGATCATCATAAAATTTGTCATGAATGTTAATAATGACATGTAGATGGGAACGAGTCATTTTGGGGTCATTCGGTCAAAAAACATGGCCGCCAGCAGGCATCTTTGATTTTACTCTTTGTATGACTAAATCCTTTAGCACGGGCTACAGGTCGTACCTTTAGTCCGATCATCATAAAATTTGTCATGGCTGTTAAAATTGGAATGTAGATGGGAACGAGTCATTTTGGGGTCATTCGGACAAAAAACATGGCCGCCAGTGGCCATCTTGGATTTCAAAATTTAATCCATTAGCACAGGTCGTACTGTTAGTCTGATCATCATGAAATTTGTCAAGGATGTTAATATTGACATGTAGATGGGAACGAGTAATTTTGGGGTCATTCGGCCAAAAAACATGGCCGCCAGCAGGCATCTTTGATTTCACTCTTTGTATGACTAAATCCTTTAGCACGGGCTACAGGTCGTACCTTTAGTCCGATCATCATAAAATTTGTCATGGCTGTTGAAATTGGAATGTAGATGGGAACGAGTCATATTGGGGTCATTCGGACAAAAAACATGGCCGCCAGAGGCCATCTTGGATTTCAAAATTCAATCCAATTAGCACGGGCCACAGGTCGTACTGTTCGTCTGATCATAATGAAATTTGTCATGGATGTTAATATTGACATGTAGATGGGAACGAGTAATTTTGGGGTCATTCGGCCTAAAAACATGCGGCCAGCAGCCATCTTGGATTTTACTCTTTGTATGACTAAATTCTTTAGCACGGGCTACAGGTCGTACCTTTAGTCTGATCATCATCAAATTTGTCATGGATGTTAATATTGACATGTAGATGGGAACGAGTAATTTTGGGGTCATTTGGCCCAAAAAACATGGCCGCCAGCAGCCATCTTGGATTTTACTCTTTGTATGACTAAATCCTTTAGCACGGGCTACAGGTCGTACCTTTAGTCTGATCAACATAAAATTTGTCTTGAATGTTGATAATAACATGTAGATGGGAACGAGTCATTTTGGGGTCGTTAGATCAAAAAACATGGCCGCCAGCAGGCATCTTTGATTTTACTCTTTGTATGACTAAATCCTTTAGCACGGGCTACAGGTCGTACCTTTAGTCCGATCATCATAAAATTTGTCATGGCTGTTGAAATTGGAATGTAGATGGGAACGAGTCATTTTGGGGTCATTCGGACAAAAAACAATGGCCGCCAGTGGCCATCTTGGATTTCAAAATTCAATCCATTAGCACGGGCCACAGGTCGTACTGTTCGTCTGATCATAATGAAATTTGTCATGGATGTTAATATTGACATGTAGATGGGAACGAGTCATTTTGGGGTCATTCGGCCTAAAAACATGCGGCCAGCAGCCATCTTGGATTTTACTCTTTGTATGACTAAATTCTTTAGCACGGGCTACAGGTCGTACCTTTAGTCTGATCATCATCAAATTTGTCATGAATGTTAATAATGACATGTAGATGGGAACGAGTCATTTTGGGGTCATTCGGTCAAAAAACATGGCCGCCAACAGGCATCTTTGATTTTACTCTTTGTATGACTAAATCCTTTAGCACGGGCTACTGGTCGTACCTTTAGTCCGATCATCATAAAATTTGTCATGGCTGTTAAAATTGGAATGTAGATGGGAACGAGTCATTTTGGGGTCATTAGGACAAAAAATATGGCCGCCAGTGGCCATCTTGGATTTCAAAATTTAATCCATTAGCACGGGCCACAGGTCGTACTGTTAGTCTGATCATCATGAAATTTGTCATGGATGATAATATTGACATGTAGATGGGAACGAGTAATTTTGGGGTCATTCGGCCAAAAAACATGGCCGCCAGCAGCCATCTTGGATTTTACTCTTTGTATGACTAAATTCTTCAGCACGGGCTGCAGGTCGTACCTTTAGTCTGATCATCATAAAATTTGTCATGGATATTAACAATGTCATGTAGCTGGGAACGAGTAATATTGGGGTCATTCGGCCAAAAAACATGGTCGCCAGCAGCCATCTTGGATTTTACTCTTTGTATGACTAAATCCTTTAGCACGGGCTACAGGTCGTACTTTTTGTCTGATCATCATAAAATTTGTCAAGAATGTTAATAATGACATGTAGATGGGAACGAGTCATTTTGGGGTCAGTCGGCCAAAAAACATGGTCGCCAGCAGCCATCTTGGATTTTACTCTTTGTATGACTAAATCCTTTAGCACGGGCTACAGGTCGTACCTTTAGTCTGATCATCATAAAATTTGTCATGGCTGTTGAAATTGGAATGTAGATGGGAACGAGTTATTTTGGGGTCATTGGGACAAAAAACATCGCCGCCAGCGGCCATCTTGGATTTCAAAATTTAATCCATTAGCACGGGCCACAGGTCATACTGTTCGTCTGATCATCATGAAATTTGTCATGGATGATAATATTGACATGTAGATAGGAACGAGTAATTTTGGGGTCATTCGGCCAAAAAACATGGCCGCCAGCAGCCATCTTGGATGACTAAATTCTTTAGCACGGGCTGCAGGTCGTACCTTTAGTCTGATCATCATAAAATTTGTCGTGAATGTTAATAATGACATGTAGATGGGAACGAGTCATTTTGGGGTCATTCGGCCAAAAAACATGGCCGCCAGCAGCCAACTTGGATTTTACTCTTTGTATGACTAAATTCTTTAGCATGGGCTACAGGTCGTACCTTTAGTCTGATCGTCATAAAATTTGTCATGGATATTAACAATGTCATGTAGCTGGGAACGAGTAATTTTGGGGTCATTCGGCCAAAAACATGGCCGCCAGCAGCCATCTTGGATTTTACTTTTCTCTTCATGTCTTTTAACTAGTATTAGACATTCAACTTTCTACATTCCTAATCGCTCCATTGACTGTAATACATTAAATTATTCCCTTTCCAAGTTGAGCTACAGTGTCATTGACACTTTCATTTAGATTCGCTTGCGTTCGATATTGGTTGTAAAACCCTTAATTTTATGTGTCTACAACTCACAATATTTTCATAGTAAATTCCTTATTTGGTATGTAACATAATTGCCATAAGTTAGGAGAAAAGAATAACTTGATTGAAAAATATTCACATCTTTGCAAGAACAATTTTTTCTGTCTAAACATTTCCAAATCATGAAGTGGTTAGCTGGATTTTGAACCGACAGCGGGTAGTATGGGTCGATTAAAATAAAATTTGGTGTGATTTGAATGTGATTGTTGATGGCGCCAATAATTTGATCTTTGCCTTCCACAGCGCAATGGAACATTTTCATTGGACAGATCGTAGCCATCTTGGATTTTACTCTTTGCATGACTAATTCCTTTGGCACGGGCTACATGTCGTGCCTTTGGTCGGATCATCATGAAATTTATCATAGATGTTATGGGGCCATTCGGCCATAAAACATGGCCTCCGGCAGCGATCTTGGATTTTACTCTTTGGATGACTTTTCATCACTCCATTCATTGCTCATCACAACAATTTAACTTATTCCCAAGTTGAACTACAGTGTCATTGACACTTTTATTAAATTTTGCAGGCACGATTGTGATCATCTGTAGATGTGAGCTATCGAATTTGAATGATTTTCAATGAGAACCATCTTGGATTTTACTCTATGCATGACTAAATCCCTTGGCGCAACCTACAGAGCACATCCCTCATCCGATCATCACCAAACTTCATATGAATCTTCGGGGTAACCTGTAGATGGGAGCCTCCTATTTTTACCTAAATTTGTTGAAAAACATGGCCGCCAGCGCCATCTTGGAATTTACTCTTTGTATGACTAAATCCTTCAGCTCATCCTACAGGCCACATCTCTCATCCAATCATTACCAAACTTCATATGGATCTTTGGAGTGACCTCTAGATGGGGGCCTTCTATTTTGACCGAATTTTTTTTTTAAACATGGCCAACAGCAGCCGTCTTTTATTTCAAATTTGAATCCATCGGCACACACTGCAACCTGCATTTATTGGAGAATTTATTTGAAAATTTATAAGCATGTTTAGAATCACCTCTAGTTGGGAGCTATACAATTTGAACAATTTTCAATGAAAGACATGGCCGCTGGCAGCCATCTTGGATTTTACTCTTTGTATAAATCATTTGGCACACACTACAGACCACATCCCTCATCTGGTGATCACCAAAATTAATTTGAATCTTCGGAGTGACCTGTAGATGGGAGGCTCTAATTTTTACCAAAATTCGTTGAAAAACATGGCCACCAGTGGCCATCTGTGAATTTACATTTTGTATGACTAAATCCTTTGGCACACTCTACAGACCACATCCCTCATCCTATCATCACCAAACTTTTTATTGATCTTCGGGGTGACCTCCAGATGGGAGCCTCCTATTTTGACCGAAATTCATAGAAAAACATGGCCGCCAATGGCCATCTTGGATTTTACTCTTTGCATGACTAAATCTTTCAGTGCAGCCTACAGGCCACATCCCTTATCCAATATTCACCAAACTTCATATGGATCTTCGGGGTGACCTCTAGATTTGAGTCATCGATTATTTCTGAAATTTGTTATAAAACATGGCTGTCAGCAGCCATCTTGGATTTCAAATGGAAACCATCCGCACACCCTGCAGCCTACATTTTATTGGTGAAATGTTTGAAATGAAAATAATTTCATCTACACAATACAAGACCTTTATTGTAACTTTTTGCTCTCCTTCTTCTTTATCATTCTATTCATTGCTCAGTAAAAAATAAACTCCTTCCCAAGTTGAGCTACAAGCGTACAAATGTGACAATAACATGCAATTAATATACGCAATATTTATGATTGGTATAAAAACAAATTCCATCTATTATTTCTTATTCTATCTATTTAGTGGATGTGACTATTTTAACAGCAATACCCACCGCGAAGGCCACCCGTATCTTTAAGCTTACTTGATTGGCATTTCATCCACATTGTTATTTAAAACATTCCTGGTATTTTCAGATTTTCACCGATAAAACTTTTGGGGGTGGGTCCCCAATTTCCCTTGGAAAAAACTTGCATTGGAGGGGTGGGTGTCCGAAAAACTAGTTTATCAAATCTTGATGATAGTCAGTATTAAAGCATGTTTAACTCAAGGTTGGCTTAAACAAAAGAACCCATTGATGTGATCGATAATGATCACAGTCCAATGAGTTCTCTACTTAATAGCTGGTATGCCAAGAGAGGGTGACAGAACCCAGCTCTTGTTAGCTCAACTTTACTAGATGGGAGCCATCAAATTTTTCCAAATTTTGTTTAAAAACATGGCTGTCTGCAACCATCTTTGATTTTAATTTATAAATATGTTCCCATCTAGTATTACTTAGACTTTTAACTTTCTGCATTCCTAATCGCTCTATTGACTGTAACACATGAAAGTATCCCCTCTCCAAGTTGAGCTACAGCTACAATGTCATTGACACTTTTTCTTGTTTTGCTATGTGTACTGGCACGAGAATATTGTTGTTGGGCGATAAAAATCACTTATTTGTTTTACAATTGTTCGCTCTTTTTATTCTAACAGTTCAGCAGCTTCTAATGAATTACAAGATGAGTATATGGAAGAGGTCAGAGGCAAGATGTCTGCGAGTCGTCGAACCTTTTGTTTGATATGTACCTTTGACTTAGGATTCTCCTTCTTGTTTTGGATAATTTATTCACAGGTGCGTATCACTAACCCTTTGTCAGGTGAGTACATTATATATGATGTCATAATATATTTTGCAAATAAACTGAATAATATTGTAACAATCGCCTATTGTAACAAATAAATCATACAACAACATTATTTAAAGCATGAATCAATGTAAATAATAAAGATAATATCCATTCATATTAAACCCATGATACGTTTCCTTTTAGGTGAAGATTTTTTAAATGTATGTACACCATAACATCATACATGTATTACAGTGACATAAAGTTGTTCTACCTGCTAAATGGTCAAAATACATGTATGTACTGTATACTAGTATCATTTTCAGAGATTAAATTACAAGGTATAATAGATGACCTGCCTTGTACTATTTGTTCAATAAAAGCACGTATGTATCATGTGTCACAAGGTGTTATTGGACAAAATACGATATTGCAATTATAATGCTGAAAGTCTAGATCCAATAACTTCAGTTATAATAGTTTGATGTGATGAAAATTTGTTAGCGAACTGTTCAATTACAGTCCAAGTTATAATCTGGGTTCGGACCAATAAAATTTGTCAGATTTATGCTTCTTCTCAAACCAGAGCTTAAAATTATACTGGTTTCAGATTACAACTTCAGATGTTTCTGCTTTAAATAAAAATAATATTTTCTTGTTTATAAAATAAAGCCAATGTCCAAAAATACCAACTTTTTCTAAAAAGCCACTATTCCTAAAAAAATCAACACATTTTTGTAGGAATAAGTGGTCAAGCACCTTATTATTATTTTGTATTTATGATACAGGATAACAGGAAGTATGTGTATATAGAAGACATGAAACATGAGAACACTATTTAAATCATATATATATATAGATATGATCATGAGTTCTCATTCTATTTTCAGCTACTTGATGATCCTAGCATTTACCATGCCCTCCGAGACCAGGTCTTTCATTATGATTTCAAGAAATCCCTGTTTGATACAGTTGTGAGTTGATATAGCTGATTGTTGTTTGTTGTGATATATATGGTTTATCACTTGAAACAATGTTAACCCTTTCCATACTAAATGGATTCTCCCATTCAATTATAAAAATATTAATGGTTTCTTGAAAAAGTTAAATTAACGTTATATGATTTCTCAAAACAAAATATAACACTCGCTGCCATCTACATCCCAATAAAACTAAGCTTTCAAGCAAATTTCAAGGCAACAGGAGAAAAATAAAGTTTCTCACTAGTACCATAGAAAATATATATAATGATGGTAACAAAAGCATTATGCATGTTATAAGATTTTGCAGTGTATTATTAAGTAGTATTATATAGTGATTGTGATGAAAAGTAATGGTATATAATACTCTCAGCCTTTATATTGAGTTGTACATAGATCTTAGTCAGGATTAGATGTAGAAATTTTAATATGAAGGTGCAGGGAGGATGAATGGTTTTCCTCACCCACCCTTCGTCCATTGTCGAGGATAACACTGAAAGAAAGTCTCATTAATTGAGAATCTCTTATTTCCACAATGGTCCTTTCAGAAGTAAGAAAAACAAGCGATGAAATAACATGCTCCACTGGGAGGAAATAAGATATTGTATATTTTCTAGTTCCATTTGTGTTAAGAAATTATATCGCAAAATAGGTCAGGGTGACGAAGCCAGAAGTTTTTAAATTATTGATAATGGAATATAAGTGGTCCATTTCTAATCAGTATCTAAAGTTTTAAAATTATTCATTCCATTTAGTAGAGTTTAAATTTTAACTTTAAATGTAGAAGTCTGCTTTTAGAAATTATATACATTAACTCGTTTGGGACGTGATTCTTTTCAGAAAACATTACTCACAGACGAGATTGTTTGCAGAAATGCTTACTTTTATATAATTTTATAGCAATTTATGCGTTTATTCAATGTTGGGTCAGACCATTTGCCATGGCAGAATTCTCCGCGTGACAACTCATACTATATGGGTGATCATCCGTAGTCTATAAATCTTCTAGAAATTTTGGGTAGATACCACCAAATTGCGACTGGTTGCCATAGCAACCTATTTTCGAAAAATTATGATTTTGGGGGCTGTAATTTTGCTATATGACGATATGTTTGCGACATATTGAACCAATATAAATGGTTTCCAAAGTTAAATGATCCAGGAATAAAAAATTTCCTGCTTGTTTTTTTTAGTGTTTTGGCAATGAGTTGGGCTTCAAAACAGCTTTGAATGAGAGAAATAATGTAATTCTAACTGGTAAACAGTTATCTTGTTGTATTTTGTTGCAAATTTTGAAATCCAAGATGGCCACTGGCAGCCATGTTTTTTGGCAGAATGACCTCAAAATGACTCATTCCTATTTACATATCCATGTTAACATCCATGATAAATAGTATGCACAGAAATTCATATACAGCTGTTTACAGTGAATTTCCCCCCGCAAATCTCTGTTTTAGTGTTAAAATGGGGGGTGGGTGTAAAAAAATTGTCAGAAAAAACTGCCGAAAACGGAAAAAAAATTTGGCGGTGGGGGTGGGTGGGTACAAAAAATGATCGAAAGGGAAAAAATGGCATACATGCTTGAATTTTTTTTCCGACCCCCCCCCCCCCCCCCCCCTGACGTGAGAACTCATAATATATGGGTGATCATCCATGCTCTATAAATCTTACCAAAAATTTGGGTAGATACCACCAAATTGCAACCGGTTGACATGGCAACTGATTTTCAGAAAATTATGCGTTTGGGGGGCTGTAATTTCGCTATACGAGATGTCTGCATGCGACATTTTGAATCAAATGTAATTAATTAAAAAAAAATATGATCCAGGAATATACTTAAATTGCTCTCGCTTCTTTTTCCTTATGCTGAAGGGGTCAGGATTCACCTGCCATGGTGATTACCATTTATCAATCGAAAACTTGTCTACGGCTTAGGCTACTGGGCGCCGACATTTTGGAACAATGACGTCACAAATCACGTCACGCGACCCCCACGTGACGCCAAAAATAGGTTACATCTTCCTGGACCCCTCACTGAGTGATCATCGGCCTATATTGAATACATGATACTATGCGCAAAACATTTAATTATAAAAGATTCATTCACTGATAACAAGTGCATGAAGTGGGAAACGGATATATCCCTTTCCCGTCCTGTAGGTAATGTTTGGGAAACAGATATATCCGTTTCACGTCCTAAATGAGTTAATTATGTATATGTATTATAGGCATATACATGAAGTCCTGAGGAATGTCTGTGGGTTCTGTGAAGTTTATTATCTGTCATGGCGAGTGCCAACTTATCACTGACAAGCATTTGAAGTAGCTGGTTAATGTGCAATCCACAGGCACTGATAAGAAATCAGTATGATTTACAAAATAAAACTCTAATCGTCATAGGTGATGGCTATGATGCCAGATGTGGAGTTCATAATTACGAGTTCTTACATGGAGATACCTTCTTGTTTTTCCTTGCGGTTAGGAATATACCTTCATTCATATGAAGGTGATTACTGTCATTGTCTGTAAAGGTCCTTACAGATGGCGATGCAATCATCGCGATTTCGGCATCAATGGTGTAAAAGTATTCTCATGGAAATTCCATCATCCTACATTGGGGGTTGCTCTCGTTTGTTTTGCCTTTTCAAATGACAAATTGACAGCAAATCATCACATATGGTATATGTGGTAGTTTTCCTCAAGGGCCAAGGGCCTGTGGCCTCATTGGTCCAACACACGAGTCAATAACACTGAAATATTCTGTTTAATGCCTTCTTATAAAAATAAATGTCAATTTAATAGTACCATTCACTTGTAAACGGGACTCAATCCATATTCCATACATTCTTTTTTGAGTGTTTTGTATGTTGCAGAGTCTTGTTATATAATACTTCAAGCTTTTACACTGTGATTCCAGGTTCAGACTGATACGCTTCCTAACTCTCGGTGACATTGGCTTCCTTTTAGGATGTCCCTGTAGCCGAGGTGGTTTGGTTATGGATAAGATCATCACAGTCTGGGCTAGACGAGGTTGGTGCGGGTTCGAACCCCGGCATGGATGAAAATTGGGAAGACATCTTGGTGTACCATTCCGATCAACACATGTCTATTTCGATAAGAAATTAGAATTTGTTCACGCTCAAAATGAGTGTTCATTGCTTCATATTTGCTTAACTCAGTGAGCGTGAACAAATTCTCATTTCTTCTCGAAATGGCCATGCGTTGATCGGAATGGTACATTGAGATGTCCCTCAAACCAAATCAAGCTTTAAAATCGGTCCCGATTTTCATCGATGCCAGGGTTCAAACCCATGTCAACCTCGTCTTGCCCAGACTGTGAAGATCTTATCCACGACCTAACCACCTCAGCTATGGGACATCCTTAAAAGGAGACCTTTTCACCGATAATTAGGAAGCGAATCAGTCTGAACATGGGTTCAAACCCACTACCTTCCAAATTCTTGATCTGCCATTCTAAACATGTCAATGCACTTCCTCTGAAATTGCACCTGTGACCATACGATTACTGGTACTGGTGTATATATATGTCAGAGTTATGGAGGCACGCACTCAGTATGAGTGTTCATTGCTTCATATTTGCTTAACTCAGTTATCGTGAACAAATTCTCATTTCTTATCGAAATGACCATGTGTCGATCGGAATGGTACATTGAAATGTCCCTCAAACCAAATCAAGCTTGAAAATCGGTCCCTTTCATCCATGCCATGGATCGAACCCGCGCCAACCTCGTCTAGCCCAGACTGTGATGATCTTATCCATGACCTCACCTCCTCGGCTACGGTGACATTCTTAAAATAGGAGCCCTTTCACCGAGAATTAGGAAGCGTATCAGTCTGAATATGGGTTTGAACCGACTACCTTCAAAATTCTTGATCTGCCATTTTGGAAACATGTCAATGCACTTCCTCCGAAATTGCACCTGTGACCATACGATTACTGGTACTGGCGTATATATATGTCAGAGTTATATAGACTGGCAATTCTTAATTTATTTACCAGCATCAGTATGCTTAAATTTACTCCTCAGCGTAGCATTTCACTCAGCCCTCAAGGCAAGCACGCAGGGGTGGATCACATTTAATGTTCACCAACTTGAAGGACATATATATTGTCATTTATATTGGGCTTGAAGTAGCCATTCTGTTTACATTGAATGAACTTGCTAATGTTGATGGATTCCACATCTGGTGACTGTGTCTATCTCTGTCCTTGAAAAAGCAAAAAACACTCGAGTAAATGCTCTGATCGCATCGCTCAATTAGAAAATATCCTATTCTTACGATTGATGCTTTTGTTACGATTTACTCAGTGATATTAGGTTTGTCCTAAATTAGGATTTACACTACCACTTGCCAAATTTGCCAAAAAAACATTTTAATTATGGGAAGGGAACTATCTAGTCATAAAGCATCAGCAAAGGTGGATTATTCGTTAAGTGTGCCGACTTACATACACCACAAAGGGAAAGTCGATCAACAAAACTATCAACCTAGTGTGGTCAGAAGTGATCTTCTTTAGTTTTCATAAAATGGTAATGCATTCATTCTTTCATAATTAAACTTTCAGCAAACAGTTAATCGACCGTGGTTAATACATGTATATGACTGTCAGAAAAAAAATCGTTGTTATGTAAAGTTTTCATTGAGGCTATTATAAGTAATTTATAACAGGCTCCCAATGTTGATTCCATCACTTTGCACGAAATAGAAAAAGGTAATTATAAAATTGTTTTTGCAGTTAATCCCCCTTTTTCTTTTTGGATCATGGACGCAGCCATTGTAACAATGCATATTACCGGTGACATTGTATTTATGCAGTCGTGTTTTATGACCAGCGAGTAAGAGCCAATAGGTTAAATGGCTGAATGTGAATTGCGACGGATTAATTTGTGACTATTGTTGCCATTAAGAATACAGGGTGAAATAATATGTACATGTATGCCTTGATGACAGATTCTTGTAGTTCAATGACTGTGTAGCAATGTTAAATGTAGTTTCCGGGTGTACGTCACTTAGATAATATATTGCTACTTTGATATTTATTAAATAATAACTTACTTTACTAGCCCATTTTACAAGTGCCTGTGGTTAGCTTTTAAATTATATAACAAAGATAAAAAATAAGAAGTTCCTTCAATTCCCCCATATACCCTCAATTAAATTTGGCAAAACATTTTGAAATTTGGCAATTTTGGTCCAGCGCGAATCCTGGTCCTAATTGAGCGTCGACACAGAATCTCATCTCTCGCATCACCATCTGAACAAGCATTAAGGACAATTGTTCTCATTAAAACAAGAGAATTTTTATTATAGTGCTGTGATATATTTAGACTCAAACTCTTCCCTCAGTATTACTCATATGACTGTCAAACAATTCTCTTGTGATAACATGTTCATATATTAATTTACAGATGGCAGCTACTGCACGATTAACACTGCTTCTTCTTGCCTATGCTTTATGTAGAAGTCAGCACTGGTTTACAGTTGCAGTAAGTATGATACATGTACAAGTATGATATCTCATTATGACTAATGATTCACATACAACTGGAGTTCCAGTGGTTGGAGCAATTATTTTTCATCGTTGTAAATGCAGTGTTATACTGGCAGGAACTACTAGCTTTTATTGGAGTGATTGGTTTCCAGATAATGCTATAGATTTCAAAAACCCAGTTCCACCACTATAAAATGTAGGTCCACACATAATTTTTATAAAACCCAATTTCAAGAATAAAATAATATTTTTGTCAATAAAATACAAATATATTAAACCGAGCATAATTTGTGGTGAAATCTGTTAGTTGAAATGAAATTTGCCTTGATTGAAGGTGCTAACCTGGTAGAGTTCTCCCTATTTGCATGCTCTGAATGTTTCCCACAAAATTTGCCTGAGGGTTATGTTCTAAAAATAGCATGTAAAACTGTCCTGAAAGGTTCTATATATTATACCAGGCAGGTGTCTTCGATTCATATTAATTTTGTTTTCACTGTACATGTATATAATATAACTATGGATGGGTTTACAAAATGACGTTATGGTGTGGGGCAACAGTTAGAGTCGCCAAATTTCTTTAAAATATCACTGCGCTTGTGGTGCGGGAAACAACACTTCCCTCAGTTAATACAGATTGTTGCTACCAAGCGCCCTGACCAACCAGATGCATGCATTTACGTGAAAGTGAAAGTAGGTGTAAAATAAAGGAATACAAACTCAATCTAAAGTCAGTGAAAGTATATGAGACATACGTCAGACATCCTCTATACTTACTCCTGCTATGCCTGTCTGCATTCTTCTAGTAACTTAATATCATTATCAAATTCTTGCAGTTCACGACATTCATGACATGTATCTTCTTGATTACCAAAGTATTCTTTTTTAAGGTGAGTCCTATAATATTGTCTTTTGGTAGCATGCAGTCATATGTTATATTAATGACAAAAACAGATGTTTTCTATCCCGTTGTCATTGTTTTTATATGCCTGTTTTAAAATTTGGACGTATTACCGCCAATTTACCGGTATCTTTTTGGTCTATCCATTGACCCGTCCATTCATATTTTGTATCTCCGTCAAAGGTATCTTGCCCACTAAACTATATGGTATATTCCTAATCTTAATTCTCGTAGTAGAAGGGTTAAAAAACCCGAAGTGACTCTCAGGTTCGTTTTGTTGAAAACGGTACGAAAATTCTCCAGTACGTTTTTTCCAAAATGGTACGCAGTCTCAAGGTACAAATATCCAACGGGAATTCCTGGGAATTCCTCCCAATGACGCAGTGCGTCTATCTTTAGTATTACCTGAGCCACGTGATCCATCTTTGTTATAAGAGCCGTGATTGCCAGGTAAGTCATTCCTTTTTTCCTTTCTACTCGTACAAGATAAGTGCTCTGGAGAAAAAACATAAATTATTTCAAATTGAAAATTATTTTCACTTTGTCACCGACGGAACGTTTCAACTTTCAACATGCGTTCTTGTTTAATTTGCAAACGGCAAAAAGCCGTTTTCGATGATCATGCCCCATGTGTATTGTGCGCGGGCTGCACTCAAGAAACGCAGTGCCGCATTTGTGCCACATGGATGTCATCCAACTGGACCAGGATCAGGTCGTTTGCTGCAAGCCACCAGGATGTAAGCCCAGGTTCAGGTTCTTTCCCTGTAGCTCCTCTGGCAGTTGCTTCTCCTCGTTTCGAGGGTCCGACCTCTGAGACAAGGTCACTAGTCGATAGTGCACCCCTCAGTAGTTTTGCAACTCGGGGCGAAAGTTATACCGAACGGGGAGCTGATGGGGCACCCCATACAACCACACATTGTGGGCTCCCTGGACTTTCGTATGGGACGCCAATTTGCTCCCTCGGGTCATCCGTTGGCGGGTTGGCGTGCCCCGGTACGGAGGTGAGTTTCTCCACTAACACTAGAACCACCCCGTACATTGCTACTAGTCGACATTTCGGGGTCAGCACGGCTGGGGTCATTAGTCCCTACATGCCTTCTGTCCCAGCTGGGTTTGGAATGGGACCGCAGTTCTCAAGCATGCCTCCTCCTTATTATCCGCAACCACCTCTGTTGGCCTGGCAGTCAGGTTTCTGGCCGCATTCTGGACAACAGCAGCCATTAACTTCGGGTTTAAATCCAAATGCAAATGAATTTGTACCCCGACGTCAGTCGAAGAGCAGGCGGCATGCTTCGGAATCGGCCCCTCTTAACCATCCATAGCCAGTTCGGTCGGTTGGATATCGGGATCCGGACGAGCTGTCGCTCCATCCCCGAGATGAAGAGGCTTTGGACATTCCTCAGGGGTCCCCAAGTTCCAGCGATTACGAGGGAGACTCAGGAAGTGGTACAGACTCTGAAGACGAGGAGTCTGTACCAGATTTTGTGGACACAGTTGCTTTAATATATAAGTTGTTGCCTTCTTCAATGTGCCCTCCGGCTCCTGAGAGGTCGAGTAGAATGTTCGAGTCAAGTGTGGATACCCTGTGGGAGCGACCTCCAGAGGAACGAACACAATATGTTCCCAGTCGTCTCCCGCAGTCGCCTCAGCTGGCCACAGCGTATGAGAAGATTAACACAATCATTAGAGGCCCTCTGGCTAATCGTCCAAGGATGGGGCGTGACCTTGTGCCGTTTCCGCCGAAGACTCGAAGTTATGGATTCAATTTGAAGTACTACTCCTCTACCTCTCAGCCGGTTGTTTTGGACCCTCTTCCACATTTGGAACCCGATGCAAGTAGTTTTGACCTTTATCAACCTAAAGGTATCTTCCTAACCAGACAAAAGTTTTCGTCAGTCAGTTCACCAGGCTCTTATCTTTTACGGATATGACTACCTCTGCCATCTTTATGGCTCAATCTGCGGGTTCTGACCAGTCGGGCCGAATTGGCGAATTAACAAAGGTCCTTTCCCGTAGTATCGGACACGCAATTTCTGTTCTGACCACATTGTCGGCCAATCACGATTTGTTATGGAGAGAGGAAATGATCAAACAGTCCAGTCTCTTACAGCCTCATCATAAGGATTTTCTCCTTTACCAGCCCATTGGGACGGGCACTGAGTTTAATGACCAGATTGCAACAGCTCGTGACATGGTCTCTGCCGAGGCAGACCTGTATGATCGTCGTCCATCCCGCACGGGATCCAGGGGCTTGACACAAAGTCGTAAGAGGAAGAGTTCGAGGGTTGCCTTCGAGGGTCCAAGCAAAAAACAGACTGTTTCTGTTGCCAGGCCACAACGGTCTTTGCGGGATCATGATTTGTTAGCACAGCTTCCTCATCCGACTTCCAACATACAATCCAATTCTCGTGTCAACAGAGAACGTGAGTTACAGGAGAATGTGAATCACATGGTGCACCAAGTCAATGATATTTTGAAATCATCAGGCAGTCGCCCGGCTTCAAGCTATACTGTTCCTGCTGGACAAGGCTCACATCAGTCTCGTCGCTTTCAAAGCGCTCCACGTTTTTGACGCCATAACTCCACAGCCTGTTCAGTTTCCGGTGGGGGGGCGCCTTTCTCATTTTGCACAGTGGGAGCCAATTTTCATGATCGATCCATGGTTAAAAGAGGTAGTAACGTCAGGCCTCTTTATAGTTTTCCGGGAGCCCCCCCCCCACTCACGTCAGTTCCAATTTCGACTCCCGTGCCTCGGGACCCACTGAAGGCCAAGGCCTTGGAGGCCGAGATTCAAATTCTTCTCCACAAACAGGCTGTGGAAATCGTTCAAGATTGTCAGACACCAGGTTTTTACTCAAGACTCTTCCTTGTTCCCAAGAGTTCGGGAAAATTTCGTCCAGTGATCGACCTCTTTACTATGAATGGATATATCGATCCCCCACGGTTCCGTATGGACACACAGGCGACCGTTCGAGCGGCTACCTCTCCCCAGAGCTATGGGGTCAGTATAGACCTCCAGGATGCGTATTTTCATGTTCGACTCCACAGAGCGTCGCGACGGTATGTGCGGTTCCAGTATCGCAATGTTACCTATCAGTTCCGGACCCTAGCATTTGGGCTCAATCTGAGCCCATGGGCCTTTGTTCGGGTTATGGAGGCTGTCCTCGCTTTTTTCCGGCAGCAGTCTACAGTCACTTCAATGGGTTATATAGACGACATGTACCTGAATCATCTCAACCCAGTGGTTTTAGCTCACGACAGAGATGTTTTTCTGGACATTTTGGCTCGATTGGGCTTCTTAGTGAACACGGAAAAGTCTTCTCTCACACCGTCACAGGAGTTCCTTCATCTGGGAATGCAATTCCAAACGTTTGCGAATCGGGTACGGCTTCCTTTGAAATGGGCAGCGACCCTTCGCCAGGAGGTGTTGTTAGTTTGCCGGCAGAAGTTGATCACAGCTCGTACCTTCCTCCGGCTTCTGGGGTTGGCAAATGCGGCAGCAGATTTGATTCATTGTGGTCGACTTCATCTACGGCCCTTACAGATGTTTCTACAGGCTCGGTGGAAAGCATCGGAACATTCCCTCCAAAGTCTCATTCCGATTACTCCTTTGTTGACACAGTTTCTGCTTCATTGGGCAGACGTTCCATGGCTCATGTCGGGGGTCCCGTTGACTTCCACTCCTCCGACATTCACTCTGTCCACCGATTCCAGTGTCATCGGTTGGGGGGGTTCTTCTCCCGAACTCCAACACAGTAGCGGGTCAATGGTCTCGGTCAATTCTTCCATCTCACATCAACGTGAAGGAGATGTTAGCGGTTTTATTTTCTCTGCACCACTGGCAGGAGATCTTGGCTCACCAGTCTCTACTCGTGCTCTCGGACAACAGCACAGCAGTGAGCTACATTCGTCGCCACGGGGGCACCCGGTCTCCTTAGCTTTGCTTACTGACTCAACTTCTCTTTACCCTATGTATGAAGAACGACATTCTTCTGTCCATTCGCCATATTCCCAGCCGTCTCAATGTGTTGGCGGACCAGTTGTCTCGTCGGGGCTCGGTCATCTCGACAGAATGGGAGCTCAATCAGGGGGTCTTCCTGGACTTGTGTCGCCAGTGGGGATGTCCATCAATCGACCTGTTTACGACAAGGCTCAACAACAAGCTTCCCTGTTATGTATCCCCGTGTCCCGATCCAGCGGCAGTGGCAGTGGATGCTCTCTCGATGTCATGGGACGGACTGGTGGGATATGCCTTCCCTCCCTCAGCCATAGTGCCTCATGTTCTCAGGAAAATTCAGACGTCGGATTGCCGCATTCTACTGGTGGCTCCTCTCGATGCCCGGAAATCGTGGTCCAACCTCCTGTTACCAATTCTGCTCGCGCCCCCATTGGTACTTCCTCCTCTGCACTCCCTGCTCAGTCAGGGCAGTCCGCCGGTGTTCCACCCATACCCGGCTGCCCTAAAGTTACACGGATTTCTTTTGTCCAGTCCTGTCTCCGGAAGCGCGGTTTCAGCCGCAGTCTTGTGGAACACATGTGCCGAGCTCGGCGCTCCTCCACAATAAACACATATCAGGCAAAATGGTCTCTATATTTACAATGGTGCCGGTCAGAGGGCTATGATTATGCTCGTCCTTCCAGACGCTGTTTGGCAGCTTTCCTTCTATTTTTATTTGAGGAAAAGAAACTATCTCCCATTACAATTAAAGGGTATCGGGCTATGCTCTCTCAAACCTTTCTTTATAAGGGCATCAAATGGATTAGTGGGTGTCGGGCTCTCTCGGATCTGGTGGCTTCCTTCAGCCTAGCTAGACCGCGTACTAGGACGCTAGCTCCTCAGTGGAATCTAGGGTTGGTTCTCACCTATTTGCAGGGACCCCCTTTCGAGCCTATTCGGTTATGTTCTTTTCTGCATCTGACATACAAGACAGTTTTTCTTTTGGCTTTTGCATCTGCCAGGCGTGTCAGCGAGTTACATGCATTGTCTAACGACCCTTCCTGTTGTAAGGTCTCTCGTACTGCTGCAGAGCTTCTCACCAACCCTGGGTTTCTAGCTAAAAATCAGATTCCATCATCATTTCCTGCAGCAATTCACATTCCTGCTCTTCCAAGGGGGGGCGACACATCTCTTTGTCCAGTCAGGATACTTCGACAATACATTGATCGATCAAAGCAACACAGAAGGGGACGTCTCCGTCTCTTTCTGCCTTTACAAATTTCACGGGAGGATATCTCAGTTAGATCTATTGCAAGATGGATCAAGTCTGTTATCACCATGGCATATGATCAAATTGATCCTTTACAGCTTAGGTCGTTCCAGGTTCGTGCGCATGAAGTGCGGGCCATTTCTTCTTCATGGGCGTTTCGCAGTTCGGTCGCTTTGCGAGACATCATGACTGCGGCTTATTGGTCTCAACCTTCCACATTCTCTCAGTTTTATTTGAGGGATCTGCAATCGCAATCAGACAATCTATTTCAGTTGGGCCCTCTGGTCGCTACCCAACAGGTTGTGTCACAATCGTAGGGTGTTATGGATGTACATAGTTTTATTTCTATCATTGTGTGAATGTATTTTATCCGATCAATCAAGTTCATTGATTGAGGTCAACAGCGGTTTTATCTTTCCTCGTGGCCTCCACCTGACAGAAAATTCTAGATTATACCATATAGTTTAGTGGGCAAGATACCTTTGACGGAGATACAATATTTTCCTAAAAATAGTAAAATATATATCTCCTATAAGTATCTTGCCCACTAAACCCTGAGCTCCCTCCCAGTGTTTCGACACCCACCCCGCTCACGAGGAATGTCCTCGTAGGGAAAAAAGGAATGACTTACCTGGCAATCACGGCTCTTATAACAAAGATGGATCACGTGGCTCAGGTAATACTAAAGATAGACGCACTGCGTCATTGGGAGGAATTCCCAGGAATTCCCGTTGGATATTCGTACCTTGAGATTGCGTACCATTTTGGAAAAACGTACTGGAGAATTTTCGTACCGTTTTCAAGAAAACGAACCTGAGAGTCACTTCGGGTTTTTTAACCCTTCTACTACTAGAATTAAGATTAGGAATATACCATATAGTTTAGTGGGCAAGATACTTATAGGAGATATATATTTTACTATTTTTAGGAAAATATTGTTTCCTGATAACTGTGGTTCCACTAAATGGAATTAAATTTAGTACCATATGTATGCTTACAACCATAAAATACAAGTAAAATTTCAATTTTTATTTATGTCTGCCCATTTTAACCAGAGTTACGGACCGTTTTTATTTTAAAGTTTTTGTTTTTTTAGTTTTCGGATGATAACTCCAGTTAATGTTTGCAGGTTTGAAATCATAATGTACAGGTCAAGTGAGATCTTCATGTCTGTCTGCCCAATTAGCTGATAACTGCAGTTTTGGTTGGTTCATCATCACCAAATGTGTATGTGACTCAATTTGCTCTAAATACAACCTGTACTTCAATCAGGTATTTGTCCAGTCTTCTCAGCAGCTAATGGGACGGGCCATTTTTGACTTAGATTTTTTTATATTCATCGGTTTTCGGCTGATAACTCCAAATTTATGGAATATTTTGATATGCAATTTGAATCAAGCCAATGGTGTATTATGCTACTGTGTTGGTGCTCTTGCTCCTCAGTTGTCAGCATGTTTCTTTAACAAACAGCATTTACCATATTAAGTTTTGGAATGTACGGCTATATACATTGGTTATCACGCTTGCCACAAGTTACTTACAAATTATTTGAACTCGCAATGATCTGAACTATTTCGACACAATTGAGATTGTGGTGATCATGCGAATCAACTGACCCTCGGTAGCTATTAGTGACCCAAATTTGGAGTTTGATTTTTACATTCTAAACCTCTTAATGTTTACGATCTGTATGACTGACAGTTTCACTATCTGTAAATCTTTAAATCAAACCAGGGGGCTCAAGTTACCAGCACAATACCAATTTTCCCATTTCCTCTCAAAACTGGTGGTTGTTGCCATAGAAACGGTTGTTTATTGATGAGGCATGGTGTGGTCTGTGAGGCTAATTAATTAAATAGCAAGTTTTATATCACTCAGAACTTTGCATATCAGTCACTGGGAATGCAAACCCACCCAATGATGGGCCAGAAGATCACTCCAATCGGGTGCAAAAATTCAGCAATGATTAAAATACATCTCAGAAATGGTGATGTTTTCATGGGAATTTAATATGACCATATACGCTAGAGTAATTAACGAACCGCAGCTAAATCACACACATAAGGTAATATATATGTGGCTTTTTAATGTTATAAAAATAAGTTCATTGATATGTATTCCCATCAAATAAGATTCACTTAGGCCTTACTAAGTACTTTGTTGGCTGATTGTTATTAATTACACTCCGGAAACAAGGGCTCATCGAAAGAGGGGGCCCAAATAGCAATTTACTGTATAAATTAGGTCAATCATATATCCAGGTATATGAGAAATCTGAGGGTTCAAACGGATCCGGTAGACCTTATTATCAATACCTCATGTATTGAAGCATGCCTGCATAAACTTATATATAGGTTTAGACTAGTGAGAGGAAAACAGTTGTCCGGATACGGATACGACAATGACAATTGCAGCCTTGTTTGGATTCTTGCCCGCCAAGACAAATGACGTCATGACGTCGTAACTGGTTTTCTGCTGACAAACGTAGGGAATTGATCTAATATGAACAAATTTATTGACAATAACTCTTTATAAATGTAAATTCTTCAACTGTTCATAATTCTGATAGTAATTCCCCTTATTCTGGAATACCAGTAGGCCTAATCGATAGACATAGTAAACAAAATTTCCGATTAGGACATTAATGCTTTACGCCCACTGATCTACTGTGCGACAAAAGTGGCCGCATAAATTCAAAACAACAGCGTCATATTAAATAATAATTGGTGACGTCACAAAATCAGATATAGTCTATATACGACCCAAAGCGTCCGGCTTTGGTTCTTAAATGCTTAGTATCTGGTCAAATGGTTTATCTACTGCAATGACTAATAGTTTATATGAAAGATGCAGATCTCATGATACTTATATGATACTTTATGATGACTATCCTGTCCTGCAAAGTTAGCATGTGATTGTCTGATCAAAATATACCTCATAAAATCACCTATTGTTTCATGACCTTGACCCTTAACAAATGATCTTGACCTTGCAGATGAGTGATATTTACATCAATTTCTCAGGCAATACCGGGCCAATAATTCTGCATAAATATAATAAGCCACAGGTTCATTTTAGCTCCAATATAGATAATTTCCATAATTTCATTCAAATCTTAGTGGTTGCCATGGAAACAGCAATTTTCACCATAAACTCACCACTTTTGGGTGGGTGCATTAAGTCGAAAAATATGGGGTCCTTGTCACTCACCTAATACGACTAGAGCACACCGATGATTCTGTAACTAATGTATTTTTTATCAAATCGTATTCATATTTTATGTGCATGTTTATGATGACCCTCACCTGTATAGTTTTTGGTATCGATTGGTTGATCTATTTTTGATATACTTTCCAATGACATGCAATACTTATTTTGGATGAGTTTCGAACTAGAATTGGGTATGTCTGTTTAATTTTTGGAGACTGGCTTGTTCCTTATTTCATGACCATGTACCATTTAAAATTCTCTTTCCACCAGTTTGATGCGGACAATTCATTAAGCTATGTGATGCTGATTGTTGCATTTCTTCTTGCCTGGATAGAAACCTGGTTTATGGATTTTAAGGTCCTACCAAAGGAAAAACATACAAGATACAAAGGTAAGGAGGCATACATTGTCTATTTAGTGAAGATAGGGATAAAACCAGCTTCACCACTGTTGGTTGACTTATGGTTGTTTAATCAGAATGCACATTATAACACACCTACTGTTGTGTTCTTTAGTTCAAGCCTATATGGTAATTCAAACGGTTCGCTTAAGGCAACATAACATGAATTTAGGAAGTTTGCACTCAGTCACCTGTGGTTTCGACTGGTCAACTGCGCCAGTTGGCATGAACTAAATTTGGAAGTGTACAACATATCAAAATTAATTGTAGTCCATGAGCCAGACTTATAATTTAAATAATTATTTTCTTAGAGGCAAGCTCTATATATTTGTGAGGGACTAGCTCTGTTGAAATAATCGGGTCACAGGTCCACTAAATCAAATGGAATTTGGAATGAATATTGTAGCAATATTTCTACTCCAGGGTGCCAGATTAAAGTTAGGGCAATAACTTTTTCAATTCCTTTCTTGGTGGTATAAACTAGGCAACATGAGGCTAAATGTTGATTAAAATTTGGACGGGTGGCCGAAAATGGCTCCTCTCATATCTCCCAGGGCTCGATTTAACTGGATTCACTTCATAAATTGTGAAGCAATTTCCAATTTCTGCTACCCAGTGCTGTAAAGTCTCATGTACATGCCGGTGTCTTCCCATTGCTACCCAAATTATTATCTGTTGCAGACAAGCCACAGTATTTTCGACACATAATATTGACTGTGTATATAGTGCTTACTCAATTTTGTGATCCACAGCCTTCCAATGAACCGGCTCCAGCCATTACAGGCTCTGCTCTAGTTTGATTAGAACATGATATAATACTTGCACGTATGGTCAGCTGACTGGTACTCGATCCTTGCATGCCACCACTGTGCATCGGGGTAGCATCTTGGCTCGAAATTTGGACCGTGTGCAATCCAACCATTGCATGTCTCTCACAGTGGCCGAGCCACTGTCGACCACCAGATGGCTGAGATCTCAGTTCTATCTTTACAGCAACGACGATTCCAACGCACTCACACCGGACCACAGGGTCCTGGCATGGCCTCCAATTTTTTATATTTCCTCCAGAAAGACAAGGAGTCTAGTCAAGCATTGCCTTCATACCAGTTTCCAATGTGTCGGAGTTAACTAGTAACAAACTATCCATTCTCCGATCTCGCGAGATGCTGTCCACCCAGCCCTCGAGATTAAGACAAATGTCCCATAGAAATCTTTATGCGGTAGCATTATTGTTCCACATGATGGCTGAGGCATGTAACATAGTTAATGCTGTCGCCTTGAACCAATCCCAGCGTTGATCACACCTGGGATTGTTATGGACTACCACTACCAGTTTTGTCCGATTCTTTTTACTTGACATATGGCCCTTAGTTTGGCTATTTATAGTAATTATAAAGCTGTTAGCGAGATAAAATAAATAAACGTCGACTGATGCCATTTATAGTTGGTTTATGGATTGTTTACAACAATATCTCGATCAAGTTAAAAAAGTAGGTTTGTCAGATTATGTTTTTCTGAGTTATGGCCCTTTGTCTATTGTTAGCAGATCACTGAAACAACAAATTGAACAAGTGTCAATAATTTTTAGATTATTTTCTGACAGTCACTCTTTAAGGCAAAATAAACTCCTCAATGAGCACCATATTCGATGTGCAATCCTTGTTCAAATTATTATTATATGATGGTTGAGTTTTGGATAGTGATCTTTTATTGCAATGACAAAAGTGATTTACAATCTTCAGCAGCTTTGATCAGACAAGGCCTTCCATCTGAGAGACAACCACTTTTACATGAAACAGGCAGAGGCCAAGACATTGATCACCAAGAATTCCACTCACCATATGATAGTCCAGCAGGTATGAGACAGTATTGTACTATCTAATATATTCCCAATTATGAGCTGTTTATTTTTTTACATTGCAAGTTACTTTTATTCGCTGACATAGGCTTTCATAATTATGCTAAGTTTATAATTTATTACTATAAATCTTAGTATAAAGTGCGGGTATGTGAACGTCACCTTAATCGTCAGATGTGGGTATGCGCCAAATATACAATCAGTAATGATGCGAGTATGTCGCTTTATTCATTATATTTATTCCAACTGTGTGTATGTATCGTCTAGTACCCACTATATGGACAATACTGCTATCAATTATCCAATCCAACTACGTCATATACCAGTATATTATAAGTCATACAAATTTTTTAATATCAACTCACCCGGTAGGACTATTGAACTGTCAGGGGCATAGTGATAGTAGTTGGGGTGACTCTGAAATTTAAGTCAAAATTCTTAACAGTACATATATATTTTCCTACTTTCTTTGAACAAAAAAGACTGTTTGTTGGAGAATATACAACTAATAGGCACATTTGGTTGGGAATATTTGGAATTTCTGCCTGTTCGGGAGGAGCAGTTTTGAGTTTGAAAGTTGATTGCAGAGACCAATGAAGACACAATAGCCATGACTCTACAAATGGTTACTTTGAAACACAAACATTTTGAGAATATTCTAGATGCAGAAAGATTTAGTTTTAATTTTTTTATAAATACAAGCCAACATATGTCCCGATTATTTCAGGGTTGTTTATAGATTTTTCTGGAGTTTTTTGTGATGAAACAGAAATTGATGGAGGGTGGTGACCAACTGTCCATACAAGCAGCTCCACAGGGTATTTTGTAAAATGAAAATTAAAAAGAACAAGATTTTGCCCTCCTGAGTCAATCCATTTAATATCCGACGTTTTCACAAACAGTAATAAGCTTGAAGGACCTACTGTGTGGTTATAGAATATTCAAACTGGTTGCAATGTCAGTCCAAACTTTCGACCTGTATTCTATATCTATTCTATATTACACCCTAAATAGGGTTGAATCATTATGAAATTTGGCATGGCTGTTGACATTGACATGAAGTAATGAGTAATTCATTTGAATCATATATAACACTTTTTGATGGAGGGATAATAATCCGGTTTAATAAGTAATCACATATACAAACACTCTATATTCGCACCACATTGGGAAATTGCTAAACAGGGAATGCTCTTTATTGAGTTTTGGTAAAGCAAAATGGGTTGTCATTGTGAATATTTCCTAATTACACCAACTACACATAAATACATGTACACAATATATGTGTTTTTATACCCGTCAAAGTCATAGCAATTTACGGTTTATTAAACGCTTTTTATTCGCACCATATCAGGAATACTCTTAACATGGAATGCTCTTTATTGAGTCATGGTGAAAGAAAGTGAGGACTCGACTTAGAATAGTTGTCATCGAGAATATTTACTAAATTATTCATCAATATACACCCCACTTTAACTGCATTTTATGTAGTCGTAACCATGTCCGAATCATAAAATTAAATGCTCTTTCTTTGGTATATCCAATACAACATTCAATTGGATATACTCATGACTGGACACTCTGGCAAATTTACATTCTTTACGGGAGTTGATGTTTTTCTCAGGATGGCATTCTTGTCGGTGGTAGGTTTGTTTAATGTGGGTGTTACATCACTTCTGAGTATTCGTCGGTAGCCAGTGTTGGGGCCAAGTGTATTCATGTTGAGCTCAAAACACCTTTTTATTCGAAGTGGACAGCCACTTGAATAGTTTCTGATTTTGCACACATTTGTCATATACAGAGAATGCATTGGCCTAAAAAAAATCTTTTTTTAACACTTTTCACCATTTTTCTTACATTCTTTAACAATTTTATAATTTTTAATGTGTTAAGCCAATGCATTCTCTTATATATGCGAGGCGACCTATGGTCGACTCGCATATATAAGAGAATGCATTGGCACAGGGCCGTTCTGTTGGGTAAAGGGTTAAGAAGCGACAAAACAAAATTTATATGATAATCGATAGCAGCAGCCTTCGTTTAGTTTTCTACACAAACAGCACTGATTTTTACCAATTTCTGAGTGCGTTCATGGCATCATATGGGCGAATTAATTATACCTAGGTCAACAAGACATGGGTTGTCTCATGCACGCAGTGGAATATCTCTAGAATTATTGAGATATGATAACCCATTATTGAAATATGATCACCCATAATTGAGATCTGGTAACCCATTATTGAAATCTGATCACCCATAATTGAGATCTGGTAACCTGTTATTGAAATCTGATCACCCATAATTGAGATCTGGTAACCCATTATTGGAATCTGATCACCCATAATTGAGATATGGTAACCCGTTATTGAAATCTGATCACCCGTTATTAAGATCTGATAACCCATTATTTAGATCTGACAGCACATTACTTAGATCTGATAACCCACTATTGAGATACGTTAACCCACTCTGATAACCCGGTAGTCGTCGGCTGTGAAATTTAGTTGAAATTTACTTTTCCCGATAAATCACACGGGCCCAGAATTGAAAAACTGTAGCGGGGTGCCATCCCACCCGAATCACTCGCGCTCTTGTGAAAATGGGATAAAAAATAAAAAGTGCTGGACTTACCCCCCCCCCCAAAAACAGTACTTAAACCGTGTCTCTTTTTTTGTGGCGACAACCCCGGCCCTGTCCCCTACTGTCTTCCTGGAACTTCGGATCCCCGGGAAACCTCGCGGAGTCCTTGGAAATCCTTTGAAAAGCCCGAAATGGCAGAAACTCCAATGTGAAGGAAATGGCTGATTTCAAAAAGCCCCAAAAAAACATGTTTCTTTTTTTTCGATTGGAGAACGAAAGAGCGGTGGACCGAGTGCCTATTGTCCACGCGTGACTAATGTGCGAATTTCAAAGTCCCACGCCCCACGGTTTAGATTCTACATTGGATTGGATTTTAGGTAAACTCTCCCCAGGGCACATCACCAGAAACAAAATGTTGGTGGAAACAAAATTTGACGAGTGGAAGTTGTGAGAAGTGTTCCCGCGTGGACCGAGTGCGAATTTCTAGGTTTCACGCCCCACGGTTTAAATTTTGTGGCCCTTTAGTATTTTGGAGATCCTGCCATAGGTGGTAAATAGCAAACCTGAAATTAACTTTTCGCTCAGATTTCCTCGAATTTCGCGGAATTAAAAACATTTGACGAGTGGAAGTTGTGAGAAGTGTCCCCGCGTGGACCGAGTGCCAATTTCAAAGCGTCACGCCCCACGGTTTAGATTTTGCAGCCCATTAGTGGTTTTGGAGGTTAGACCGGGAACCAAACCTGAAATTCACTTTTCGCTCAGATTTCCTCGAAATTCGCGGTATAAATTTTTTTTGACGACTGGGCGTGGTGAGAAGTGTCCCCGCGTGCACCGTGTGCGAATTTCACAGAAATCCCGCAAAATGTCACGTAAACGAACATCGCTCGGAAATTAATGTATAAGTATACCTACTCTCAGGTGCCAAATAAAAGTGCTGGCCAAATAAAAGTGCTGGGTGACATTTTTACCAAAAAAAGAATAATAGTGCTGGTGCACAATAAATGTGCTGGGTTACGGATTTTACTTTTCATGGTAGTATGCTTAAAACTCGAGCCATGAAGGCTTATGTGTACATTTATATAGTACAGGGAATCATACCTGTGTGGAGGAAGTGACATTTAGGTATTATGCATCATGTATCTTCACTATCTTGTTTACCCCATTCATACATTATGTATGACCATGCGTGCAATTACATATTACTCATATGATATATAGTTGGCATAGATTATGTTACATGTTGATTGTTGTATTCTACATGTACATACTACAGGTTGTAACGATACATCGATGTATCGATGCGATACTGCACTGACGATACGGTCATCGATACGGGCGTTCAAATGATAGGTATCTCGATACACAAACTGCATATTGTTATTACCAATTCAAGTATTAAGTAAGCACCGGTCGCCACGAACGAGAACGATCAATGTTCAATCAGTATCTAACAAAAAATTAAGGTAATCCCCCAAAATAAGTAATAAAAATGATAAGCATTCCCTATTTATCACAGAGTAACAATGAGGCCAGCAGACCGCTTTGTATCAATTTGCATGTGTGGACAATACGATGCCATCTTCTTGAAACACATTGTATAAATAGATTAATCAGTCGCTAGTGGTCCACTGATCAAAGCACAGACCTGACCTGAGTGACCTCAATTTTAATGACCTATTTCAATAGTACACGTCATGCAGCAAGTGACCTACTTTGTCAATGACATGTCGTTTACAACCGACGGCAAACCTTTGATGCCTGTCTTACTGCTATTGCTGCAATTTTATTTCACTGTTAACCAGAGAGACGCGGCTGCTGTAGTATCAACCTATATCATATCAATCTACATGTATGTCTTTCCCCGTGTGACATCAACACTGGACACTGCACTCTGTGCACTGGCCCGTGTGGGTTGCTGAGCAATTGTTAAACTTCCCGGAATAAACTTGTCAACAGACAATGAATCTCCCCCAATTCCCGTTATAAAGTTGACAACTTGACATGAGTTATTAATATAAAGCCCCTCCCATTTAACTGTCAATCTCGTGACATTGACTGAGATTTTCGGAGACGACGTTCCTCATTGGTCAACAGGTCTTGTTTGTACTCTAATTAATCAGCTTTTCTATCGTTTCGGGTCCCGTGAACTCGACCCAGTTCACGTTTTGCGCTTTATGACAAACCGAAAGTAGACGAAGTAAAAGATTTGGCGAACCGTGACTCTCAAAATAGGTTTTATATCGAAGCGATGTCGCATCTCAGCCAACCAAAAACAGTTTTATTTAGTGGTTTGTAACTTCTAGTATTGACATTAGCGCACTCGTGATTCGTTCCTTGTTATATTCGTTTGTTTATCACCCAAAAAAGAATAAATGTCACATTATGTGATGGATTTACCCCCACAAATAATAAACGTGATGGGTCACAATAAGCGTGATTGTGTGAATTTTTGCTCCAAATTAATAAACGTGCCAGCACGTTTATTTGGCACCTGAGAGTAATTGAGAGTCACTATACCGGCCCCAGCCGAAAACTCTGCATTTATTTTGCATTGTCACGAATGAATAAACGAAATATGACTGAATATATGGGACACTTGAGGCATATAGATGGAACATTAAAACAACATCGTGAACATGCACCCGAATATAGAGTTCACATGTGGGCTCATATTTATATAAGCTTTTTTTTTGGCATGA
This sequence comes from Siphonodentalium dalli, assembly GCA_032622095.1. Taxonomy (NCBI): domain Eukaryota; kingdom Metazoa; phylum Mollusca; class Scaphopoda; order Gadilida; family Siphonodentaliidae; genus Siphonodentalium; species Siphonodentalium dalli. The sequence goes on from CP136067.1 coordinate 60,712,274, forward strand.
CAGTGTCATCTACCCCGTTCAATCGGCCTTCTATATTTTTGTCAAAACATTAACATTTCAAAACAGCACTAATGACAAGTGCATGAAGATAACTCACAAGGCGATGACAATTCACCGCGTATACACAATGTTATTGAGATACCCCGCAGTAATTCCATTACACTCACACGCTTTTTACATTGCCATATGAAGTCATATAGGTAGACACAATTAACTCCGACTCTGATTCCGTATTTTTAATTAGTCTACTCATTTGAGTCATATGAGGATTTGCGACAGAGATAGCCGACAACCGGTGGGGGTATTATTTATTTATTTATTACGCGATTGTTATGGGACTTGGATCATTGTGATAAAAATAGGGGTGACTTTCCGATAGTGTTTTGTTGTATTCATCAGGATAGCAATCCTTTAAAAAAGTGTCCATATTGTATTTCACATTTTAATCCATTGGTTTTTCATACTTTTTCATTACATATATACTTGCCCCAAAACTTAATATATCTCATCACGCTGACATTTAATATTACATAGACATACCAACTTTCCGCATTCCTTTCTCTCCATTAAATGTAACATTTGACATTAGCCCCTCTAGAAGTTGAGCTTCATTGTCATTGACACTTTCATTTCTATATAATTTCAGAATCAGATGAAGAGTTTGACGCCTTCAAAACACCAACTCGAGGGCGGAGTAGGACCAATAGTAAAGCATCTATGTATAGCACAATGTCACATAGGGTGAGTCTATCAACAAATAGTCAACACCCACAATCTAAATATAATACAATCTGAGATTGCACAGTTAGTTATGCCTTCATGTGTGCCTGTAGCCAAATGCAGAACTGATGCTAGACACTTTTCTTACACAGCTAACTTCGCAATAAACAATTTCCCAGCATCATCACAATTCTGAGATATTTCTGAATATACATTTACAGAAAACATAACTTAGAGCCAAGTTTTGTCTTTGAAATGAAAATTTGTAACACATCCTTTACATGTTTGTAAAATTATATGTTTATGTTGCTATTGTATTGACGAAATTTCCATGCGCTCTACCAAAGCGTTGTTGAAAATGGTCGCTATAAATTAATTGTCAGAGCAGGTTGAGTGTGAATATTATAAGTAATACATGTTGCTTAACGTTTTATACAATACAAAAATGTGCGCAAATGGGTCGCAGTGCAAGGGTCTGTAGGCCTAGGCCTATATATACGCTGCTGATTAAAAGCTCCCGAAGGGAGCATGTTGAAGATCATAATGCATGTGCGCACAGAGGGACTGCATACCACTCCGTCGCCGAATAAAGTCTCTGTTTCAGTTACTGTAATATATATAATAGTAATAAAGTAATATAAGTTGATTTTGTTGTATTCCATATGTGCATGCATTTTGTTATGTGGGTGGTAGTAAAAACTACAGTTTTTCAGTGAAATAATATTCCTGAGCCATAGGCTCACAGCGCGCAGAGGGGCCGCAGGCTCCTCAGCCGCTGAATATATGCTCACAAATGGAGTCTGTTTCAGTTAGTAAATACAGTAATAAAGTTACATGTTGATTTTGTTGCATTCCAAATGTGCATGCATATATATGTGGGGTAGGGTGGGGGTACAAAATACAGTTTTAGTTCAATAAAGTGTCCCCACGTGCCTCAAGTGAAAGAGAAGTATGACCAATCCATTGCTAATATAGAAATGATAATGTGCTCATAAACGCGGAGACCAGAAAGTAGCAAAGAACATTTACATACCCATAATTTTGACGGGCAATCCCCTAGTTATGCAATATTTCCCCAATTGCTTAATAAAGCTTTTTTACCTTAAATTGAGTCTCAGCTCTTGGACTACCTGGTTTCTGTAGAAAATGTGAATATAATACAATGAGTTGTTTACATTCCAGGAAGAAGAATATATACAGCGAGCACAATCAAACTTTGAGGCCCTGTGGCAGACCCATCTCTCCAGGGAAACGGATGAGTGGAAACATGAAAAGGGTAGTGGTCCAGAGGAAGGGATCGTTCATAGTATCAATGTAGCAAAGATTGGCAAAGTATTCTGTCTCAGGGTTAGTCCTCCATTTTCGCTGATTCAGGATAATGTAATCGTCTAAACCAAATGATTATTCTGTTTATTACACACTTTCTACCATTAAAATGCGTTAATTTTATAGATAATATGTGACAAGATAGTCATTGGTCAGCTGATTACTCCCGTGCTGAGCCCCACTTTCAGTTGACTGAAACCAGGTCTATGATAGTTCAAATGGAATGCTTTATTTTATAGAATGTGTGAACAAGAATAGTTCTGACATGGGTCAGAGTTTAGTGCTGTCAAAATGTGTGCTGTCAATAGGGACATAATTCACAGTGTGACATTACCACTTTTAATTTACCGAGAAAACCTTATAAATCACATGTAGGTTTGTTATAAACATACTACAATCACAACGGATTATAACTTTTTAGCTCATCTTTACTTTGTAAAGTTTGAGCTATTGCCATGGCTTGGTATCTGTCGTCTGTGTGTGCGTGTGATTTGTCAACAATTTCCTTTAGCACAGACTACAGGTCGTACCTTTGGTCAGATCATTATAAAATTTGTCATAGCTGTTGACATTGACATGTAGATGGGAACGAGTCATTTTAGGGTCATTCGGAAAAAAAACATGGCCGCCAGTGGCCATCTTGGGTTTCAAAATTCAATCCATTAGCATGGGCTACAGGTCCTACTGCTCGTCTGATCATCATGAAATTTACCATGGATGTTAATATTGACATGTAGATGGGAACGAGTAATTTTGGGGTTGATCAGCCATAAAACATGGCCACTGGCAGCCATCTTGAATTTTACTCTTTGCATGACTAAATTTGTTTGGAACGGGCTACAGGTCGTACCTTTGGTCGGATCATAATGAAATTTGTCATGGATGTTAACAATGACATGTAGATGGGAACGAGTCCTTTTGGGGTTATTTGACGATAAAACATGACCGCCGACATCCATCTTGGATTTTATTCTTTGCATAACTAAATCCTTTGGCATGGGCTACAGGTCATACCTTTGGTCGGATCATTATGAAATTTGTCATGGGCGTTGACATGACATGTAGATGGCAACGAGTCATTTTGGGGTCATTCAGCAAAAAAACATGGCCACCAGTGGCCATCCTGGATTTCAAAATTCAATCCATTAGCACGGGCTACATAGTCCAGGAGATATGGGTCGACCTCTGCACCCCCCCCCCCCCCCCCCCCCCCAGGACTCAACTTCACCCCACTAATTTTCTTCCTTAAGGTCTCCTCTAATTTTTTTCACTTGTTAACACGTTCACTGCCGAAAACCAATGGGTAATTCCATCCCATATGCCAACATGGGATTTGATGTTTTGTCGATAGTAGATGATATTTTACGTATGTATGAGTAATGGTTCGACCAATATCGGGTCATATGATGCTGAAACATGTTATAAGACTACTACGAGATAACTCGTAGTCGGCACCTGGGATGGAATTTATTAACGTTTCATTCCTGGTGCCAGCTACGAGTTATCTCGTAGGTAACTACAATTACGTTGTCAGTGTCTTAGATGACGAAGAGTGCTATACATGCACAAGCATATCGTATGTAAGACATGGTAAATGAATTTATATATGATAATTGGTACAGACTACGTCGAATAAGATGTCAAAAACATAATATGTATTTACCTACGAGATAACTCGTAGCTGGCACCAGCGATGACCACTGGTGAGTTTCATCCCAGGTGTCGACTACGAGTTATCTCGTAGGAGCTTTATAACACGTTTTATCTTTCATTTGACACAGATTTGATCGACAATTCCTTTATATATACACAATGTGTCCGGGAATGGTCTAGTTGCACATGTGCCTCATGGTTCAGGGACGTACAGAAGAGGTCCTGGTGAATTGGAGTATCCTACCAAGATTGATATCTGGACCCCACCCCCTGTTCACGCTGTGTGAATCGTTGTATCTCAAGCCATCGTAATTATACATATAAAATCGATCAATGGGATCGTTGGGCATGTATTGGCACATACACCAACATTGCTTGCGGATTGTGTTATTATTTATGTGGTATGAACATTACTACGAGTTAACTCGTAGTAGCAGTCCCCACGGAACCGTTTACTACGAGTTAACTCGTAGTGGCAGCGAACGTGTTAACAAGAACAAAAAGTGGCCGCACAGACCCAAAAACAAGATGGCGGCCATTTTTAGCTCAACTTTTGTAAGTTTGAGCTATTGCCATGGTTTGGCGTCCGTCGTCCGTGGGTCCGTCAACAATTTCCTTTGGCGCGGGCTACAGGTTGTACCTTTGGTCTGAGCTTCATGAAATTTGTCATGAATGTTGACATTGACATGTAGATGGGAACGAGTCATATTGGGGTCATTCGGCCAAAAAACATGGCCGCTGGCAGCCATCTTGGATTTCATGATTCAATCCATTGGCGCGGCCTACAGGTCGTACTGTTCGTCTGATCATCATGAAATTTGTCATTGATGTTAATAATGACATGTAGATGGGAACGAGTGATTTTGGGGTCGTTCGGCCAAAAAACATGGCTGCCAGCAGCCATCTTCGATTTTACTCTTTGCATCACTAAATCCTTTGGCGCGGGCTACAGGTCGTTGTTTTGGTCGGAAGTTTATGAAATTTGTCATGGATGTTAACAATGACATGTAGATGGGAACGAGTGATTTTGGGGTCGTTCGGCCGAAAAACATGGCCACCAGCAGCCATCTTGGATTTTACTCTTTGCATGACTAAATCCTTTGGCCCGGGCTACAGGTCGTACCTTTGGTCTGATCTTTATGAAATTTGTCATGAATGTTGACATTGACATGTAGATGGGAACGAATCATTGTGGGGTCATTCGGCCAAAAAACATGGCCGCTGGCGGCCATCTTAGATTTCAAAATTCAATCCATTGGCGCGGGCTACAGGTCGTACTGTTCGTCTGATCATCATGAAATATGTCATGAATGATAACAATGACATGTAGATGGGATCGAGTCGTTTTGGGGTCATTTGGTCAAAAAACATGGCCGCCAGCAGCCATCTTGGATTTTACTCTTTGCATGACTAAATCCTTTGGTGCAGGCTACAGATTGTAGCTTTGGTCAGATGGTCATGAAATTTGTCATGAATTATAACAATGACATGTAGATGGGAACGAGTCGTTTTGGGGTCATTCGGTCAAAAAACATGGCCACCAGCATTTTACTCTTTGCATGACTAAATCCTTTGGCGTGGGCTACAGGTCATACCTTTGGTCTGATCTTTATTAAATTTGTCATGGATGTTAACACTGACATGTAAATGGGAACGAGTGATTTTGGAGTCGTTCGGCCAAAAAACATGGCCGCCAGCAGCCATCTTGGATTTTACTCTTTGCATGACTAAATCCTTTGGCACGGGCTACAGGTTGTACCTTTGTTCTAATCTTTATGAAATTTGTCATGAATGTTGACATTGACATGTAGATGGGAACGAATCATTGTGGGGTCATTCGGCCAAAAAACATGGCTGCCAGCGGCCATCTTTGATTTCAAAATTCAATCCATTGGCGCGCTCTACAGGTCGTACTGTTCGTCTGATCATCATGAAATTTGTAGGTCGTAGCTTTGGTCAGATCTTCATAAAATTTGTCATGGATGTTAACAATTATACGTAGATGGGAACGAGTCCTTTTGGGGTCAATTGGCCAAAAAAAATGGACACCAGCAGCCATCTTGTATTTTACTCTTTGCATCACTAAATCCTTTGGCACTTTTCCTATTCCTCCATTTACTGTCAACCATTAAATTTTTCCCCTACCTAAGTTGAGCTACAGTGTCATTGACACTTTCATTTTATATGCACTTGGTCTCTTTGATCGCCATTATAGTAAAGATGATAGCACATGCGGTCTTGCGATTCGTTATGCTAATATACAACCCTTACAAATTAGCCAAAAATCCGACACCATAATCCGAAATGCAAAAATATGCTATTTTTCTGACATGTTACCACCTTTCGTTTGTCTCTGTGGGAAAATGTTGGCATCTTTGCGTCATGTTATACATTTATCATATAGAGGAGTCATTGGCGACCACATTGGGACCATAATTTACATTAATTGCGGGATATTTTTGTCCGATATCACGTTTTCCAAAATGCCGGTATAATAGGTCAAAGCCGAATCTACGTTAATAACGCGATGTAATGTTTCGAATCAATGAATGTTATTGCTATTATAACAACACCCATGCATATATATGTGCAGGAGATACTCAAGCTAGGATTCCTCTTATACCTGATTTGAGGAATATTTACCCAAATCCAAGATGGCAGCCAATATGGCCACCAGAAATAAAAAATTGCCATAAATCACCTATTTTAACATCAGTGAGCATTATTGTCATGACAACTCCACACCTGCTTACTATTGTAAGTTGGGAACACTTAGGCGAAGAACTTCCCTTGTACCATATCCAAATAAAAGTCCCCCAAATCCAAAATGGCGCTACAATGGCGGACAGATTTTGAAAAATCACCGAAATTCCCTCATATTCACATCATTGGGCATTATTGTTGAGACAACTCCATCCATGCTTACAGTTGAGTTGGAAATACTGAGGTGAAGTAATTACCTTACATCTCATGCAAGAAATTGTTTTCCAAATCGAAGATGGCGGCCAAAATGGCGACCGAAATTTGAAACACGCCTACATTCCTTTACTTTCTTAGGATGGGCGTTATTGTTTCGCGATTTCTACCCACCATTACATGTTGATATGTATGACTTATTCATTATGGTTTGGCAAGTGATACTCACAGTCAATATGGTGGCCAAACTGGCTGGCCAGAAATTGAAAAGAAGCCGATATTATCACATACTAATTTCAACTTTTTGTCATAATATCGATTTGTATAGACGAAACGGTACATAATATAAGCCATCTATAAGTCGTAGCCTTTTGGAAGGATGAAAACCCACAATAGCGATGTGGCATTTCAAAATCCTTTCTCCACTAAGGGTTCATACTGGCCGTAACCGTATATGGGTGCGCCGAATAGTCATATTATGACTTCCAAGAATCAAAACAACAGTACCTGAGCCTGAGGTTAATCTGAATTGACACATTCAGCTATATCTAGACTCGTTTCCGTCTCTTCGTCAGATTAATCTAACTCACTCACAACAACAGTTTACTACACTAATCGGAATGTTTCAAACAATACATATGCTGGTGTCCAGCTCACGTGTTTGTTTCGAAAGCTGGAATTCTTAGCGAGCTTCATTCGTGGTATAGCTTATGGTATAATTCAGATGCTACATATGGGGTATAGGCGTCATCTTGTGCGATACACTAGAAAGGTATTCGGTCGATGCGTATACTAGCTTTCATAAGGACCTATCTATCTGTGTATAGTCACTTTTGGTGACCTAATGGGGATCACAACGTGTACACCTGGTGATCTTCCCAAACAGCCACTTCTCAATATATGGTTCATCAATTCACATACTCATCTAATGCACTGATGTACCCGGACAAATTCTGTATATGGCTTTGAATGTTGAAAGCCCAACATTTAACGGATGCATTTCTGCTGAGGCGTAGAAGACCGTAATGCATAATATACCCAAACTCCTTGAACATGATCATAAGAATAAGCTTGTTGGCGTCCAGCAATCGTCTCACTGAACAGATCCAAGCAGATAACAATACACAAGGTGCTAGTTTGTGGGTATGTGTCATGATAGTGGAAATGAAATTGAACCATGACTGCACTGCCCCTTATTTTGTTATGATTTAGATTCAGACAGGGTCTCATGTGTGGCTTTGCTTTCCTTGTATGCTAAGATTGTATGTTCCCATCCGTTTGGAAGCCGTTCTTAAACAACTGGACCAGGCGTGTGCCATTGGATACTGCTGTATAAGCCCCACCAAAACTGGGGTGTAGTCTTAAAGGCGACACCTTTGATGGTTGATTGATATGTCATACTCACGCTGGGTGGTATGGTTCAAGAAAGTACAAATGCCATCAACAAAAGGGTGAAATGTTCAACGCGAATAACATCCAGAGGAATGTTACGTTGATGAGCTCTTGCATTCAGTTCAACAAACGTTGGTACACCAAGTGATTTCTTGGTAACATCACCATTGCGACCATTTTCCTGCATGAGACATTAACTACTATATTCTAAAGTTATATATATAAAGCTATATGATCATAAAGGTCGCGTTCTCCAACGTCCACAGCCATTGCCATCGATACTGTAAATTGTTCTTTAAATACATAGTGAAATAAATGCACCTCAGTTCCTGACATTTTCTTGAGTAATACCGCCCACATACTGACACTAACCCTGAGAGAGGATAACAAAAAACACATACATTCATGCTATAAAGACATTATCATTTAGTCCATCCGACTGTTTTGAGGGAGGCTAGCATAGTATTATCCAGACATAAATGTACGTAGTTGAATCAGAAAGGCTTCGAAACGGATTTGGAAATACAATCTTACCACAACAAATAAAACCGACACGCATGACATTCTATATCTTAAACATGCACCAGGTGTAAGGGTGGTGTATACCGTGGCCCATTTCATTCCCACTATCATGGCGCATGTCCACAAACTAGCACCGCGAACATTTTTCTTTTCTGCTGGGAGATATTCGACGAGACAACTGCGGGGCGTCACACAGTTTGCTTCGGATCACGGTCAGGTAGTCGGTACACTATGGTCTTCTCCTTAGCAGATAGACATAGGGAATGAGACAGCTAGCAACCTGTCAAAGTTGTCCACATATGCCAATGCGTTTGCTAGCTAACTGGTTCGCCAGGTGTACATGTCGTTAGTCCCATGGGGTATGAGACACATACATATAGATGACCTTCTGTAAGTTTGTATACTCATCGGTAATATGCCTTCCTAGTTCAAGATGACGCACAAATATCATATTTAGCAAATATTTAAAATCGGAAAATGAATTGTTTGAAACGTTATGATTAGAGGGACCCTACTCCCAGGAAGTGGTGAATACTTTGTCGGTGTGAGCGACCTAGATTTATCAGACAAAGAAATGGAAGCTGGTCCAGATAATTATGGACATGACGTGGCAAATCAAAATCTGTTATCAGGTAATTGTTCTGATATAACTATTCAGTGCACCTACGCTTACGGCCATTATCGGTGCTAAGTGGAGAATGGATTTTGAAATGCCACATCGCGATATTAATTGTGGATTTTCATCTTTCCAGAAGGAAACGAGCTATGGTATGCGTTTTGATACCTTTAAGTTGAACTATTATATGGTTTATGTATAGTTTCGTCCATACATACCGATATTATGACAAAAAGTTGAAATTAATATGTGAAAATATTGATTTCTTTTCAATTCCTAGCCGCCAATTTAGCAGCGATCTTGGCTGTGAGTATCAATTGGCAAACCCTAATGAATACTTCATGTCACTATTCCATATCAACATGTAATGGTGGAGAGAAATCGCGAAACAGTAACTCCCATTCTAAGAAAGTAAAGGAATGTTGACTTGTTTTCAAATTTCGGTCGCCATTTTGGCCGCCATCTTCGATTTGGAAAACAATTTCTTGCATGAGATGTAATGTAAATACTTCACCTCAGTATTTCCAACTCAACTGTAAGCATGGGTGGAGTTGTCTCAACAATAATGCCCAATGATGTGAATATGAGGGAATTTCGGTGATTTTTCAACATCTGTCCGCCATTGTGGGCGCCATTTTGGATTTGGGGGACTTTTATTTGGATATGGTACTAGGAAAGTTCTTCGCCTAAGTGTTCCCAACTCATAATAGTAAGCAGGTGTTGAGTTTTCATGACTATAATGCTCACTGATGTTAAAATTGGTGATTTTTGGCGATTTTTTATTTCTGGTGGCCATTATGGCCGCCATCTTGGATTTGGGTAAATATTCCTCAAATCAGGTATAAGAGGAATCCTAGCTTGAGTATCTGCGGCACATATATATGCATGGGTGTTGTTTTAATAGCAATAGCATTCATTGATTCGAAACATTACATCGCGTTATTAACTAGATTTGGCTTTGACCTACTATACCGGCATTTGGGAAAACGTGATATCGGACAAAAATATCCCGCAATGAATGTATATTATGGTCCCAATGTGGTCGACAATGACTCATCTGTATAATAAATGTATAACATGACGCAAAGATGCCAACATTTTCCCACAGAGACAAACGAAAGGTGGTAACATGTCAGAAAAATAGCATATTTTCACATTTCGGCGGCCATCTTGGCTGCCATATTGGATTATGGTGTCGGATTTTTGGCTAATTTGTAAGGGTTGTATATTAGCATAACGAATCGAGTAGAAACAAGACCGCATGTGATATCACCTTTACTATAACGGCGATCAAAGAGACCTGTTGCATATAAAAAAATGGCCACCATTTTTGGGTCTGTGCGGCCACTTTTTTTTCTTGTTAACAAGTGAAAAAAATGAGAGGAGACCTTAAGGAAGAAAATTAGTTGAGTCCTGGGGGGAGAAAATTAGTTGAGTCCTGGGGGGGAGGGGGTGCAGAGGTCGACCAATATCTCCTGGACTAACAGGCCGGAGTGTTCGTCTGATCATCATGAAATTTGTAGTGGAAGTTAACATTGACATGTAGATGGGAATGAATCATGTTGGGGTCATTCAGCCATAAAACATGGCTGCCAGCAGCCATCTTGGATTTTACTCTTTGTATGACTAAATCCTTTGACACAGGCTACAGGTCGTATCTGTGGTCGGATCATCATGAAATTTGTCATGGATGTTAACATTGACATGTAAATGGGAACAAGTCATTTTGGGCTCATTCGGCAAAAAAAAATATGGCTGCCAGCATAGATGCGAGTTACCCAGTCGCTGCCAACAGCGCATTTATGCGAATTTGGGGGTGCATCTGGTATAAGGGATGTAATTCTATTGTTTTGTTACATTACAAAGGGGGTTCGGTTATTTTCTATAGAGTGATGGTCCGCTGACAATTTAGAAGAAAGGTTAATCAAGGTCATGCTACTCCTGAAGTTCCATGAGTACAGTCCAAACGAGAACATACCATTGACAAATTCACTTTTGGTGGGATGCGATCGATGAGTGGAAAATAAACATAATTGTTCCTTTTGAAAACGTTTTATGTACATTAGTAATACTAAACTACTCTAGTGTATTACTATAGTATACAATGTTAAACTGCAGTATATTATGGTTTTACTACAGTACAGTATAAAATACTATGCATCTATGATCTACCATAGTTATACTATAGTAATACTATGATAAAAAAAATGCCGAAAAACATATAAATTAAGTAAATCCAAGATGGCCGCTAATGTCACAATACCATGTGACCCGTATGATGACCCCTATGACCTTGAATGGGTTTTCACGGCGGCTGATGATAGGTCATTGCCAACTGTACCCACATGTGAAGTTTCAACTAAAATACATCAATAATTACCCGAGTCATTGGATTACCCATATATACATAAAATACTGATATTTAAATCCAGAATGTTTGGCACTGGGGTGTATGTCCATGTGGCGCGATGGCAGCAAAAGAGTTAATATATTGACATGTAGATGGAAACGAGTCATTTTGGGGTCATTTGGCCAAAAACATGGCTACCAGCAGCCATCTTGGATTTTACTCTTTGCGTGACTAAATCTGTTGTCACGGGCTACAGGTCGTACCTTTGGTAGGATAATCATGAAATTTGTAATGTTAATATTAATGTGTAGATGGAAACGAGTCATTTTGGAGCCATTCGGCCATAAAACATGGCTGCCAGCAGCCATCTTGGATTTTAATCTTTACATGACTAAATCTTTGGCGCACCCTCATTCGATCGTCACCAACTTTTAGATATATATATATATCTCATGTTGATAATCTAGTATTACTTAGGCATTTCAACTTTCTACATTCCTAATCGCTACATTGACTAACACATGACATTATTCCCTTTCCAAGTTGAGCTACAGTGTCATTGACACTTTCATTATATGCCCGTTTTGAAAAAATGGAACGTACAGTCAATTTCGCTTTATTGCATAGCGTCGGTGCATGGCTTTTCGTATGCAGTTATTAAACCGAATATGCATAAAGCCGAAATCACGAAAAAAAAGAAGCACAAGCCATTTTTCTATCACCAGCATCAGTCTAGAAATACAGTGAATTGTTTATGTTTCGTTCATTCAATTTCATCATCAATTTAGTTTGTTTAAAAATAATAATATCTAAAGAGCTTCATCTATATTAATTTAATGTTATTCCATATTATATTATCATCTACGATTGTAAAATGTTCAAGAATAAAACGATGTTCTTGTCGGGAACGGCAACCCCCATTGATAATAAACTCACTATATACATGTTTATATTTAGAATATATCCAATCAATCAGTTAGAAATGCATTACACACATGTAATATTAAACAAATAATCATTAACTACCCACCAAATATCAGTTAATAGCCACCAAGAACTGGTAAGAAAAACGCCAATGTTTCCTGATAAAAATATAAAAATACTATTTTTGTTTGTTTCACGGTAGTTGCCGTTTATTTTCGGTAATTTTGTTTGTTTAAAAATTAATAGGTATATGAAGAGCCTAATCTATATTAAATTGTGTCAATTTAATGCTATCTGATATGATATCATCTAAAATGCAGTAATGTTGAAGAATAAAACTTTTTTCAGTTTCCCCCTTTTCTAAATACTGCACACATGAGTAATTTATTCAATACAATACCTATATGAAATGCACGCCATCAACTTGATTACAAACGCCATGTGTTTAGTCGGCGTCCTTGACACTTTGTTGATGGAATTCCCAGAAACTTCCTTTCACTTATCCGAATTGCAACTGGAACTGCATGTGTTTACAAACGTTTTTTTATGAAGCAAACACAACTAAAACAAACAAATAAATATACAAATTAAGAAATCATGCAATTCGCAAGGAAATATGTAAACATACAGAAAATGTCTGTGGACAGAAGCATGTTAGAAGAGATAGAAAAGCACATGTGTAATAAAACTGAAAACTGCCGTTGTTCTCACGATGGTCATTGTTACCAACTTTGTATTAAGTTTTCCCATAAAATACATTTTCAAGGTAAATATTTTTACAAATTGCTATAATTTCGGCACCATGAAGTGACTTTTTACCCCTTCTCATCAACATTTTTGGCGATTTTTGTATGCATAAAAACGGAATAGAGTCTGACCCTTATGCAAATAAACGATTAAAAAAGCCAAAATCACGAAAAAAAAGAAGCACATACCATTTTTCTATCACCAGCATCAGTCTAGAAATACAGTGAATTGTTTATGTTTCGTTCATTCAATTTCATCATCAATTTAGTTTGTTTAAAAATAATAATATCTAAAGAGCTTCATCTATATTAATTTAATGTTATTCCATATTATATTATCATCTACGATTGTAAAATGTTCAAGAATAAAACGATGTTCTTGTCGGGAACGGCAACCCCCATTGATAATAAACTCACTATATACATGTTTATATTTAGAATATATCCAATCAATCAGTTAGAAATGCATTACACACATGTAATATTAAACAAATAATCATTAACTACCCACCAAATATCAGTTAATAGCCACCAAGAACTGGTAAGAAAAACGCCAATGTTTCCCGATAAAAACAATATTTTTGTTTGTTTCACAGTAGTTGACGTTTATTTTCGGTAATTTTGTTTGTTTAAAAATTAATAGGTATATGAAGAGCCTAATCTATATTAAATTTTGTTAATTTAATGCTATCTGATATTATATCATCATCTAAAATGCAGTAATGTTGAAGTATAAAACTTTTTTCAGTTTCCCCCTATTCTAAATACTGCACACATGCGTAATTTATTCAATTAAATACCTATAAGAAATGCATACCATCAACTTGATTACAAACGCCATGTGTTTAGTCGGCGTCCTTGAAACTTTGTTGATGGAATTCCCGGAAACTTCCTTTCACTTATCGGAATTGCAACTGGAACTGCATGTGTTTACAAACGTTTTTTTATGAAGCAGACACAACTAAAACAAACAAATAAATATAAAAAATTTAAGAAATCATGCAATTCGCAAGGAAATATGTAAACATACAGAAAATGTCTGTGGACAGAAGCATGTTAGAAGAGATAGAAAAGCACGTATGTAATAAAACTGAAAACTGCCGTTGTTCTCGCGATGGTCATTGTTACCAACTTTGTATTAAGTTTTCCCATAAAATACATTTTTCAAGGTAAATATATTTACAAATTGCTATAATTTCGGCACCATGAGGTGACTTTTTACCCCTTCTCATCAACATTTTTGGCGATTTTTGTACCGGTATGCATAAAAACGGAATAGAGTCTGACCCTTATGCAAATAAACGATTAAAAAATAGTCTTTTTATGAGAAAATGGTTTGGTGCATGCATATTTTATGCAAATAGCCAAAATATGCATTTAAACGATATGCAATTAACTGAAATTGACTGTATTATGTTATTGGTACGTCAGTCCATCTGTCTGTCTGTCCGTCTGTCCTTTCGCTTTTTTTCTGGATGATAACTTTAGTAAGACTGAACTGAATGGATGAAATTTGGTATATGGGTTTACTGGCGCGAAATACAGGTCAAGTTATAATTCGGGTACTGCCCACCAATTTTCATGAGAGATACGGCTATTTTTGTTGGAATTTTTACTCAATTTTGTTTCCGGATGATAACTTTAGTAAATCTGAACTGAATGGAATGAAATTTGGTATGAGTTTATTAGACCAAAATACAGGTCAAGTTTGAATTTGGGTACCGCCTGCTAATTTATGCCGGAGTTAGTGTCATTGTTGACTTAGAATTTGCTGATTATTTTTGTTTCCAGATGATAACTTTAGTTTTAGTTGTCTGACTGTTTTCAAATTTTTATGTAGATTAGCCACAAGAAAATACAGGTCAAGCTCGAATTTGGATTCAGTCTGCCAATTTTTATGTTTACCAATACCATAGTATAGTCAACGTCCGGATTGACCACTCGACGTTAGTCCGTCCGTCGTCTGTCCGTCCGAAGACACTTTACGCATGGTGCGATAACTCGAAACATTTTCTATCCGATCGGAACCAAATTTTGTATAATGAGTTTATCAGCCCAAAATACAGATCAAATTCAATTATGGGTTTGATCTGACTATTTTTAACTGAGTAATGGCCCTTTTACGACTTAGAATTCATGCATGCTGCAATAACTCAAATTTTTTTATCTGATTGGAACCAAATTAGGTATGTGAGTTTATCAGCCCAAAATACAGATCAAGTTCAAATATGGGTTTGATCTGATTATTTTTAATGGAGTTATGGCCCTTTGACATAGAATTCAATTACATGTAATACACTGAGAATTTTAAGAGAAATTCAAAATCACACACCAGTGAATTATTAGATTCTATATTTAGCTATGGATAGGTACAGTTTATTGACATAATACACCAGTACATATGGCCAGCTAGCAGCTGTAGAGACACTGTATCTTATCTTAGAAAAAAATTAACCCACCCATTCCGTAGTTCCATCATATGATGTCATTGAAAATGATTAACCCTCTCCACACATCATATGGTTTCGATGCTTTTCATTTGATCGTTCTCTGATTCTATGTCCAGGTTGATGGTGATCCACTTTTCACTTACATGGATTTTGGGATTAAAATTAACCCATTCCATAGACACATGATATCCGATAGGCAGATATTTCACTTTGAGCCAGGTTCAGTAAGGATTTCTAAAAACCACCAATTGAATATTCATCATTAGAGGAAATGTCTTATTTTGAAATTCCCTCTATTGCATTTGGGGTGCAGGATAATAATAATGTTGCTTGTATTCTTGAGACTGACTTATTGTATGGGCTTCTTTTTTTGCCTGAGTTTGGAGTTTGGGTTTGGGAAGATCCCCCCGGGAAGATTTGAAAGGGCTGTAAGCCCTCTCCTACAACCCACGGTTGAGTGATATAGTGCCGCTGAAGAGCGTTTGTTGAGTTTGGTTGTGAGTGTTTCCTAGTCATTTGATGCTTGCTTGTGGAGTATGGATTACATGCCACCCTGGCAGGAAGCAAAGCCCCCCCCCCCATTCCAAAAGCGGACCAGCGAGAAGACTTACCTTGATTGAAATACGAGTTCTGTTAGTTTAACTTAGTTGATATCTTTTATTTAGTGGCTTGTTGTAAACTAGTGTCCAAGTTGGTGCATGCTTGAACTCTGTTGCCTTAGTCTGTTATATTCAGGGCTTATACTACGGGCTCAACTCTAGGAAGGGTGTGCAATGCCGGCCGGTTGACTTAAGGTCGGTCGGGGCTCCCCAACTCTCGGTGGTGCAATGCCCGCCTTACACTCCTGTGTGAGTCTCAGAGCCCGTTGACCTGGTTGGGTTGTTGCACAGATGAGGACGCAGCTGAGGCCAGACTGTTGGTGATATGTCTCTGAGGATTGGGTACCGACTGTTGTTGCTAGTATTGTGTCTTCGTGTATGTATGGGCTTCTAAATCCAATTACATTCTTTTATAGACTATTTTGTGTTGATTGAAATGTTGACTTGCTCTCTCTTGGTTCTATCCACAAGTGTTTCTTTACAGTCCACAATAACCCTTTCACACCTTACAGTTCACTCACACATGCCTAACTCAATTAATTAATATCACTCACAGATACATACTGCTGACACACCAATCAATACTAATTTACAATACCTATCAGAATTAACAATACAATTGATCACATTATAATACACATTATCATTGATCAGTTCATTAGTGTGGGATTAATCCCTTGCTATCTGATTTGATAACTCAAATATTTGTCAATGATTAGATATATATTTAATGTCATAGTTTATGATAACACACCTACGACAGCCACAAGATCGATCCCCATCGAATAATCAAGAAAGGGTGAAGGGACATGCAAACTGCAGTCCGACCATCCTACCCGGCCTTCGGCCGGAAACGACCCAACAACATGATAACACACCCTAACCTGCATAGAGAGGGTCATTTGGTTTATTTGCTTTAAAATATTAACATTCTCCAAAAATCTTGTTGACACAATGTGATAACTAATCATTTTAACCCAGTCACTCTTATAATCACATCCAGGTTAATCAGGACACATTCTTCACTATAGATTTTGGTATCGATTGAATGGTTTTGAAAATAACAACCCTAATTTTAATTTATATATTTCTGCTGTTTATAGACTTGTATCTTTCCAATGATCAGCTTAGAAGAAAATTAACCCACCCATTCCATAGACATACAGTATGCTATCCAATGTAATGACCATTCTCATATCTCACCTCTAGTTATCTCATAATTATGCATTAAAATATGTTATATCTAATCATTATCAATCATATTTTACCAAAATTATAACTGTTATCTTGAACTGTTTTGTATGGTGCTTCTGCCTGACTATGGACTGAGCTTACTTAGCTTTATCACTCTGTAAGACATATCTATTTTAGAGTGACCTAATAGGTTGAAATCGAATGCCATATCCATGTTCATATGGAAGGTGCCCAATAAGTCTTATGCCACTTTTGAACTTAAAGGTACTCAATCCGATTCGATGGTCCCCATATCAGATTCCAACAATTTTTTTGAAATGCCACTTAAGTTATCAGAATCGACTAATTGCCCAAAAATAAATCTAACCACAGTCCACTATAGTATAAAATTGCCCAAAACCTATTATTTATCAACATTTTGTAAAAGCCCACTTGATTTTAGAGTGATCCATCTTCATCTGCTATTTGGTCTTCTCATCAACTTTTACTGGGCCACTAAATATTCCAGGTGGTGAAAAATAACAGCTTTAAAAAATTGATATCTGCTCATTATGAGCTTTGATGAATGGGTTCCTTGATTCAAATCAAATATTTTTTACCCCCAAAGTCAAATAAATTGTAACTGAGGGGTGCTTAACCCTTTGGAGAGTATCTATAACGTCATATACATGACGTCATGAGTAAATTTAACGTCAACGTCATGGCAATAATTATTAACAAGTTCGGGTCAAAAGGGTCCAATAATTTGTTTTAATTTATGTGCATTTTTTGTTAACGTGTGTTATCATAATCGATTGCACTTATACATTTGGGACATTATATTAATTAAAATAACTCCTGTACAAATCATTTATAAATCAGATGATTTATCGAAGTTATGTCTCCATAAAATAACACTTCCTGAAACGACATATATGTCGTTCTACTCCTCAACCGATAGACGACATATATGTCGTTCTACTCGCCAAAGGGTTAATCGGACGGAGTACCTTTAATAGTAAGGTGTGAATTGTTTAAAAGGTTGGTGTAAAGATTTATGAAAATAGCTAATCGTTATCGCTAAGGTATGGGTTAAACATCTGCCGCTCGTGATCGACTTAGAATTTGCAGATTATTTTGGTTTTAGTTATCTGATTGTTTTCAAACTTTGTATATGGATTGCTCATATAAAAATACAGGTCAAGTTCGAATTTTGGTTCCGTCTGCCTATTTTAACCAGAGTTATGGTCCTTGTTGACTTATAATTTGATGATTATTTTGGTTTCCAGGTTATAGCTTTAGTTATAGTTATTTGTTTTAAAACTTGGCATATGTATTACTCATTATGGCCCTTTGTTGTAATTACCACGGGCGTATTTTGCCAGGCCCTAGTGATGCTCTTGTTCATCATTGTGGTACAAAAAATACAGATGGTAACTAATAACTAACTTTGTTATTGTTACTATCAAATCCTTAATCTTTCAGGCTTACATAAAATCAAAAGCTGATGTTTTGTTCCATGAGCTGGTCCACAACCATGAAGAAAGTCCTCATTGGAATCCAACTATCACAGAAAGTCGGGTTAGTAACACTGTTTAATACTCATCTGAGAATAAGTATTACCACTGAACAGTATCACATTAACTCATTAAAGGATCCACTGAGCACGTTGCCAAAAATATTTTTGTGGTCGGCTGCCCGTAACTGAAGTTTTAGCGATTCATGGAATTGAATATTACATTATGGATTATGCAGCCTGACTCGTTAATCTTCCTTCATGTGACGTCACATGAGGGACTACTAGCGAGACAGTGTCAAACTTGTCAGCCTGTCGCAATTGGCTTTTATCTACAGATTGTTTATACAGAAATGGCTGGAACCTCGGAACTGAAAATTATGGGTAATTTGATCTGGGCATCTTATTAGATAGGTCCTGTTGACATTAGATGTCTTATAGGGGCACTAATAATGAACAATTAATTATACACTCAAAATGGATGCAATATGGTCCTTGAAAATTGAAACAGGTGGATCAATTGACCCGTAGAGTGCGATAGATACTGTTGACCTAAGATGACTTAAAGGGGCATATATGGGCAATAAAGAGTGTTCCTTATGTAGAACAATTGTTACAGATGGGTCACCTGACCAGGGGATGTCCGGGATGCGTGCATACAGGCTGAGAATAAAGCACTACTTACTTACCTTTCACTTCCGATAACTTAAAAGGGGGTAATAAATAACATTATCAATAATGAGCATTTTATGATAGGAAGAGTATTAGTCAGAGGTTACATGTATGTTGCGTAGTGTTTATACAGGTCGTAAATGGAAAAATTGATAGAGGTATTAGACTGTTATTTAAAATAGGCCACCAATTTTCCCACATATCTTCTGGAATCATAATAAACGCTTTTAAGTCATCTGAGCTCAAAGGTAAGTATATAATGTTTTATTCTAGAATGGTTTATTGCTCGACATGACTTAACATGTTACATGCAAAACATATATACATTATTACATATCTATATACAAATGGAGCAAAAATATCAATTCAATGCATGGGAATAAATCAATTTCACACATGTTTTACAATTTTGCATTGTGCCCGCCCCGCTATACTGTACCTATATAGTAATTCAATTATCATGGCTGGGGCACCACATACAGTGCACATCCACAACGAGAAAGCAGAGAGGCGAGGATAAACCTCCCTGTATTAGTCAAAAAGGATGTGGTTGAAATTGGTGCTGATAGGAGTATATCAACCCAGGTATCGGTTGACATATCTATGCCTTTTTTGTGTATTCTTTCAAAGCTAGTTTAAGATATATGGCTAGTCGTTTCATCACCTCTGCATTTTCTATACATAGCATTTTCTTAAATTTGTAGGGGTTAGGATGCTTCCAATAGTAATTGAAAAATGGTTGCAGGTTAACACAATCTGATATTCATCTCCTATTCCATTCTTACATAATGGGCAGTATCTCTCGTTCCTTGCCATTTTCTTCCATCGCCCGCTTTCAATAGCTAGTTTGTGGTTCGAGGTTCTAATCTTCATTACATATTCGGATAAATGGTGGGGGAGCTCAGTTAAATAGTTTCTCAGTTTCGGAAAAGGTGTGATCTCTCTGTATAAAGAGCCCCTCGATGTATTTGATACGCTTGTTGCCCACTCCTGCTTAAAGTTATCAAGCAGAACCCTTTTAATTAGTTTTACCTCATGCCTGGCTAATTGTCTCTGGGATAGCCACATGCAATTTAGGCCTGATTCCTGTAATGTTCTCTGTATAAATCTTATCCACCGCAGTTTGTTTTCGAAAACTGGGTCAAACGATATATATTTTTTGTTATTTCTGAACCCTCGTTTCCTAATAATTTTGACCAATACGAAATAGCTCGACATTTAATATCTATTGACATGGGGTGTCTTCCCAACTCTCCATATACCATGTAGTTGGGTGTGCAGGTTTTCATACCTAATATCAGTTTGCAGAACTTTAAGTGGACACTCTCGATTACTTTCAGGGATTCGTCACCCCATATCTCACTTCCGTATAGCAAAATGGGTGCGACCATCGCATCAAATAGGTGTAGCATTACATCAACTGGAAGGTACAAGTTCCGTACTTTATTGAGCAGCGCATACATAGCTTTGTTGGCTAACTTACATGTTCTTTTGATAGATCTGCAGAATCTTCCATTGTAGAAAAACTCAGTGCCTAGATATACAAATTCTTTCACAGTTTCTAGTTCTATGTTCTCAGATCAGACATTATTCATGGATGGAACATGAGAAGATGCGCCTATCTCATGCCAATCTGCTGGTCAGGAGACCCATCTGTAACAATTTCCTACATAAGGAACACTCATCTCTCTCATGACACTCTATGGGTCAATTTACCCACATGTTTAAATTTTCACTGACCATATTGCAACAATTTTGTGTATTTAATTAACTATTTAATGTAATTAATTATTAGTGTCTTTTAAGACATTTGATGTCCACAGGACCTATCTAATAAGATACCCTGGGTCAAACTACTCATATGTGGAAATTTTCAGCTCTGATGGTCCAGCCGTTTCTGTATAAACAGTAAGTAGATAAAAGCCAATTGTGACAGCCTTTCAAGTTTGTTGATCCAAATACTGCTTTATATAACATGTCCCTCATGTTTTAACAGATAAAGAGGTAATATTTGTAATAACATGTCCCTCATGTTTTAACAGAGAAAGAGGTAATATTTGTAATAACATGTCCCTCATGTTTTAAAAGAGAAAGAGGTAATATTTGTAATAACATGACTCCAAAATAATTAACAGCCCTTCACCTTATTCAGTGTTTTCGCCAGGGGAAAATAAATGAGTCCATACTGTATTGGGGAAACACATAACGCGACGGGGCGACCATGATTCATCCTGTCGGGAGAACATTTTGGTATTTGTCCTGGAAAAGAAGTTGTTTCCTTGCACTTGAGATGCTCATAAAGTAGTCCAAAGCTATGTATATTATGCAAGTTTTAAGATATTTTCCGTGGGTGCATTAATTCTGTTGATGGTACCCAGAGCATTAATCATGTAATTACGCAATATTCTTTAGTCAAAATTATAGCTCATATATATCGCAAAGAGTCTTTGAGCCATTCACTCCCCTCTCTGCCGGGTGTATAAATACGCAATCAAATGCATCGTGTTTGCTTGCCTTTATGCACTCGGCCGAGAAGGGAGCCTTAAATCAAGTGGCCTTTCTTAGAACTGTAGCTCCTTTCTACAAGATCATAATGCATGTTGTCTGGGAGGAATCAATGGTCCGAAAGTAGGTCAATGCTGTTTACATCCGCTTAAAATAGTTGCAGTAAATTGACCTTCGTGACCTCCGGCGCTTGCACTCTGCAGATAGGTTTTGTTTCTCGACCAATCACACAGCTGCTTAATTAATTTTGTTTGTTTTAAGTGGAATAGCCGAAAATAGCGTCAATCCTTTCTTTACAATAGTAAACACCGGCTCACGCCCAAAACTTTCGTCACCCACCACCTCCCCTGCTCCACCATTTGTTATCCTTTATATACCCCGACTCATTCTCAATTTTTTTTATCTGGACCGGGGTTTCTCAGTGACCCTCTATTTGGTTTTTCATGATCTGGACAATCAGTCTGGACTTTAAATATCTTTGAAATATATACTCAAATAATATGGTGTATAACTGTCTGTCTCGAAGGTGGGTTGTTTAAATGGCTCGACCACTTCCTGTACAGTTGTTTATACTATATCCATATATCATATATTTTTAAGTAAATATTATAGCTCATATATATCGCAAGGAGGCTTTGAGCCATTCACTCCCCTCTCTGCCAGGTGTATAAAAAGCATCTATGCATTGACTAATAATACATAGCAAAGAGAATTGAATTAAGTATTTCCAAGAATTTCAACAGGTAGCTTCCGTGAAAATGAAACCAAAAGGATATATTCTGTCAATCTGAAAACTATTTGTGCGCTGTGATGTCATACTGCAGAATATATTTATAGCGGCGTACTATGAATGGTAGCATAATTGTTCAAACTTGCAACGCGGAGCTTGTTCAATTGTCTGCATTATTCCAACAACTATAGTTAGGACCATTGCTATTGAACAAATTTTTCTTCACAGGTTCTCCTGGAGTTAGATGATTGTTCAGATATAGTATATAACATTGCAGCGGAGGCTGCAGCAGGGCTTGTCACTAGTCGCGACTTTGTTACCCTACGCAGGTGGGGCCCGTATGAGGGTGCATTTCTGTCAGCTGTATCATCCACAACATTTACAGACATGCCACCACAGAAAAAATATGTCAGGTATGTCTTTGAAAGACCGCGTGAGAAAATGTCATACACAAAGCGTGTCTTAGTCTAGCTAGAAATTGGCCAATGTGTAAACAAAAATTAGGATGACATTTCGGACACTCAAGTCTTGAAATCCATATGTTGGACATACCAGATAGAAGGTAACACTCACATAGTTTTCTTGACATGACGATAACATAGATATGTTCTAACCAAATACACCAATCAGCTGCTAGAACAATAAAATTTGCCAATTGAATGATCGATAATGCACATGTATATGGAAATATGGTGGAACTAAGTTGAGAGTTACATGTAATTGGACATTGACGATGCAATATAATGACTATATATTGATGTCGTATTTTTACTGTCATCTTTTTATTTGTACCCATACCATAGTACACATACATATAGTGTTGACATCAACATTTTGTATCAGATTGGAATCACTGTTCCATTCTACATCCGTTTTCCGATTTCTAGACAAATGATTTTCTTATTCAAGCATGTAACTTAACTATGTTGAATCAATAGATACCGTGATTATATTTGAGATCTATTTTAAAATATACTATGACATCAGTATAGAATTAGATGAGGTAGTTCATCGAAAAGTCTGGTCTACATGTATACATATCATGCTTATTTCTTCTCAATGTTTCTGGTGACTCAAGAGATGAGACTCAATCTTTTCAATATAAGCCCCAAAAGCATTTCAAATAATATATTAATGTAGAATTAAACTTGAAGCAAAACATAAAACATCAAGGTTTGAATGGTCATTCTCAGTGAAGTGATGTGTTGACTTTTAAAAGTGATAGGAAACTGCAATATACATGCACAACCAAATAAATTATATATCATGACATCTCTTAAACTTCCCGTACGTAACACACTTATTTAGATTTATATTATGATAAAAAGACATATTTAGGCGCAGTGAACCATAAAATACAGCTTTCTATCTGTGTTTCTCCAGTTAACGAACATTGACAATTGCAATATTTTCTGTCCAAATTGTGACACAGTGTGTCTTATCCAGTCCCAGAGTCCAGACATATCTTTAGTCAAGCCTACTTATGTGGTCATATGTTGGTTTATTGGAGACACTGTCAAAAATTGTTACAGACAGACACACACTTGTTTGTAGTACGAGTAACGATGCTATGCCTTTAATTTGCTATTTTGTAAACAATATTTGCTGGCAGTTTTACTCAAAATATTCTAGAGTAATGTATAATTTCAAGAAAAAATGCTAGCAAATGTTTGTTATAAATAATCTAATTTTAAAAGATAAAAAAATTAACACGTATACACAATTTCATTACAGAATATACCATATACCCCACCTCCCAATGCAGTTTTGTTTCATGCGGAGTCGAATAAAAGTCACTAAATGTTAATAAGAATACATTGTTTGATTCAGACATAGTATATAAGTTCAATGACTTGACATTTCAAAGACTTAGTTTTGTTTAAATGGGTCGATAGGAACATATCATTACTGTATGATTTGTGTGAATGCTGTCGTACACAACTAGGCATACAGTGACTGACAAGTGGGGTGTCCACATGAATAGTCTCCACTTTCTGATCGTGAACACACCCGAGCCCAGGTAATGTCAATATAAACTGCAAACATAATGGCCTTTCCGTTGCAATATAGTGGGATTTCCGACAGATGCCGTATGTGTTAAAATTACATTTGAAGAGGGCGTTTTCCGAGAAATTTATTTTCTGAAGTGATCAAAGGCTGTTTTTATTTACAAAAAGAGTCATTCGTTCAAATGGAGTCTGCTTGCGATTGGCAAATGTGTACATACAATATATACAATGTACTTACATTTATAGTTGCTGGTAATCCGTCTATCCTGTCAGAAGACTTTTATATTGTTGTTTTTATTATTCTGCAATATTTTGATCTAAAAATAGAATTGTCTCGACTCAAGGGTAGCTAATTCCGATCAGTTGTTTGTAGAGTTTATACACTGTGAAACACTATCCAATAAAACACAATTACATATAAAGCACCCAGTGAAGTTCTTGTATGTTTTATATACTGAGAGTCGGTGGCCATTTTATATTTTATTACTTTTCTATTCTAGGATTTGAAACAAAATCTTTTATTACCTGGGTGTCCGGTGTGTTCTACACACTATGACATAAACTGTGCATTGTTCACTTATTCTAGGAGACAACCCACAGAGATGCCTGGATGTGAATATTTATAAAAGTGGGGAGGGTTAAGTTTTTGTCTAATAGTCCTCCAATTAGAAAGGAATAATTATGGTAGGATCATAATTTGGGGAGTGCCCTACCATTTTCAAAATATCTAACATGGAAGAATACTTCACCTTTGCCATACTAGTATAGAGTTGACATGCAATAGGTTGTCTGAATCACCATTATGTTTTTCATACACCCCCTACATTCTTTAACATGACACAGCAAAATCAGAACAAAGGCAGAAAAAAACATCAAACTGTTTATCCCTTTCTAATCTAAACCATCATTGATGAGTAGTTATTCAATAGGAAATGTTCAGATAATATGTTCAACAAACGACCATAAATATCAATGTGAGAGTTAACATGCCTGATTGATCAGCATTGTTTTAGTGATTTGTTTTTCATTAAAGACCTTCCTACTTATATGAAAGTTAATACAAGTCACAACTGACATGTAAAACGTACATGAAGTATGTCAATCTATTAAATCAAATCAGTATGATGTCTACCCATTCATCCAGATACCATAATAATGTATGTATGCAACTTGATTGTCGCTGATGTTAGTGAGTGTGTTCATTTGTCAATATTTTCTATATACAAATTAGTGATATACATATATATAACATACACTACTTGTTATGGATGGTTACACATTTCTAAATCTAATTTAATTTTGACTTGATGCCCTGGAACATGGGGTTGAATCTGAATCTAAATGGGAAATGTGATATTTTGCTTACAATACAAACTGATGCATTTTATTCCGGGTTGAATAAATCCACATTAACGTTCTGTCATATACATGTTGAATATAATATTTATTATTATTTATATATATTAAAGTCTTTGCATAGCAAATCAATCCATTCTAGTACCAATACTGGTGCACCCCATCCAGTACCGACAATGTTGGTACCAGCGGTACTTTGACAACTCTGTTGTAAAATAAAATTGCCTTTATTAATTTAAAAAAAATATTTCAATTTAGATGAATTCAAAATAGCTAGTTATAGTTGATTTCCATCTACTTCAGGGGAGAGAGTGGCCCTGGTGGCTGGGTTATCCGACCCTTACCTGACTGTGATGACAAGAGTGAATTTATATGGTACCAAAACATAAATTTGAAGGTAGTCACTGAATGTCACTCTGAAAGGTAGACCAAGTCTTCTCAGTCCACAGCAGCTTGGGATATCTGTTGGGTTGATACTCTTTTGGATCGCGTCCTGCCCCGTTACTCTTCTATAACTGACTTTACAACATGGGCAGGTGTTATCTTGCTTTTATGTCTTCGGGTTAGGTCTAGTGGATGCATATCAACATAGAGGGTAGCCTTTCCCAAGCATGATGATATGAAACATACGTATATCAGAGGTCCGTTGAATGTCAAAGCAAATAATTTATGAGTGTCAGATGATTAGTCAAATTCATCGGCTCTATGTGTAAATATAGTATGTCTTTTCAATAAAAGTCTGTTATAGAAGAGTATTGGAATGTGACTCGGTCCAAAACAGCATCAACCCAACCAATATCCCAAGCTTGTGGACCGCGAAGGTTTGGTCTATCAAAAAGAGTTACTGTATAATTAATTTATTAGCTCAAGTTGAATTATTACTTTGTATCCATACTGCATAGGTATATTTTATTTATGGCCTTCCACAAATCTTTGCTGCTCTTTGTTTCAGGACTAATCTGATCGGCTCCAATATTGTCTAGTTAGAAGTTAGCCAGGCATATTAAATGTGGTGCTAGTAGGTCCAACTCTTGTATCTTCATTTTTAGTTCAACTTGACAAAGTCAAGTTTGAGATATTGCCATGGGTTGGTAACTGTCATCCGTCCTTCCATCAGTTAGTACATCCATCTGTCTAATCATCCATCTGTTCACCAACAATTTCCTTTGGCACACCCTACAGACCGCATCCCTCATCCGATCACCACCAAACTTCATATGGATCTTCAGGGTGACTTCTAGATGGGAGCCATCATTTTTTTTCCAAAATTCTATAAAAAACAGGCTGTCAGCAGCCATCTTAGATATCAAACATGAATCAATCAGCACACCCTGCAGCCCGCATTTATTGGAGAATTATTTTGAAAATTTACAGGTATGTTTAGGATCACCTCTAGATGGGAGCTATTGATTAAAAAAAATATTTATGAAAAACATGGCCGCTGGCAGCCATCTTGTATTTTACTCTTTGCATGACTAAATCCTTTGGCACACCCTACTGACCACATCCCTCGTCCGATTGTCACCAATCTTCATTTGGATCTTAGGGATGACCACTAGATGGGAGTCATCAATTTTTTCAGGTTGAAAAACATTGCCACTGGCAGCCATATTGGAATTTGGTCTTTGCATTACTAAATCTTTTGGCACACTCTACACAGACCTTTGATTTTGAAAAATCATCAGCGTGCTGTTCTAAGTGTTCATATTTGAACATCACGCATGCTTTTCTCATAAGCACTTTCCCAATATACTATCAGTTTTGAGTGGGCTGCATATTGTCATTAGCTAAATAGTCAGAATAAACAAATGTTTAACATTAGAATGATATAAGAAAGTGTATTAAAAGTGTATTAAACAGATATTTACACCCTTTAACACCAGAAATAAACAGACACAAAATTAAATTGTCAATGAGAGGGTACCTCCCGTCGATAGTTTTGAGAGTTAGTTGACAACACCTTGGTGTCGCCATGCATTTGTCATGTGATAGTCATGTAACATGATATGATATTCAAATGTCAGAAAATCGGAATCGGACGAAGTGGTTTCTTTGCTGGATCCAGAATTCAGCTCTGAACTGAAATAATAACTCGGTCTGACATTCAGATTCCATGAATTTTGTAATTTGACTGCTCAAAACACGCTAAGGCCAGTCTCAGACAATGTGAAGGCCAGTCTGAGATAATGCGAGATCAAAGACTCCGCCTCTGACATGAGCAGCACTATGGGCATGTGCATGTCATGCAACCATCGCCTCAGCAATTTTATTACTTTGAGTTTCAATTGCAATGTTGCAATCTTGGAAAATGTATTCACACTGTTTAACCATAGGTATTGTGTTGTGTGATTTATCAGATTGAACCCTTCTCAGTGTAATTGCAAGAGGCGTGTACACAATACTGTGCCGTTTTTTAATTCCGCCTACATGTGCAAGCCAAAATCAAAGGTCTGACCCTCAGGTCACATCCCTCATCCGATTGTCACCAAACTTAATATGGATCTTCGGGGTGACAACTAGATGGGAGCTAGCAAAATATTTTTAAATTTCATTGGAAAAATGGCTGCCAGCGGCCATCTTGGATTTTACTCTTTGCATAAATAAATACTTTAGCACATCTTACAGGTCACATCTTTCATCCTATCATCACCAAACTTCATATGGATCTTCGGGGTGATCACTTGATGGGAGTCTCCAATTTTTACCAAATTAAAAAAAAAAACATGCCACCAGCAGCCATCTTGGATCCATCAGCACACCTAGCAGTCCGCATTTATTGAAGAATTGTTTTGAAAATTTACAAGCATGTTTAGGATCACCTCTAGATGGGAGCTATTGAATTAAAACATTTTGATGAAAAACATGGCCGCTGAAAGCCATGTTGTATTTTACTCTTTGCATGACTAAATCCTTTGGCACAACCTACTGACCACATCCCTCGACCGATTGTCAAAAACCTTCATTTGGATCTTATGGGTGACACTAGACGGGAGTCATCAAATTTTTCAGGATTTCATTGAAAAACATTGCCACTGGCAGCCATCTTGAAATTTGGTCTTTGCATGTCTAAATCTTTTGGCACACCCTACACAGATTTTCGATTTTGGAAAATCACCAGCGTGCTGTTTTTCTCTTAAGCACTTTCCCGATATACATTCAGTTTTGAGTGGGCTGCACATTGTTATTGGCTAAATAGTGAGAATAAATGAAAGTGAAACATTAGAATGGTATAATAAAGAGTATTTAACAGATATTTACACCCAGTAACATTGAAGTTGAGGAACCAGAACTCAACTGACACTTGGGAAATGATTATCATAGGGCTTAACTCTTTCACTGCCGATCGCGACTTGAGTCGAATTACCCATACTCTGCCGATCGCGACTTGAGTCGAAACGTGACACATTCGTCCCATAACATCAATCCATGCGAAGTAACTTTCCAGGCTACAGCTCTTGCAGGCACTGCTCTAGTAGGATCTGTTCCTGTGCTTCTCCCAGGTATGACAAAGCTGCTTTGTGGGGTGATGCTTAAGTGCATGCGACCTTGCTCAGGGGTCGGACCATGGTGTGAGATTTTGATCGTGTACCCCCCGAACTTACACTTCGTTAGTAGCATCAGTAAACCCCCCTGGCGGGATGAGAACTTGCCTGACTGCATTGTCCGTGATGACAATTAATACACGCTAACCACAGAGGTCTTCATGATCAAGTCATGTCACCCCATTCCCATCTTTTTCCCGTAAAGACCAGGAGTCCAGTCAAGCTTTGCCTTCTCACCTGATCAGAATTGGAGGCCTTCGAATCTGTTCTCTTGGGTGAGGTTCACCATAGCACATTTATTCACCAATGGCGCCGCTTTTCCGAGAATAACCTTACATTCGTGATTCTCATCAGATTTTACGTCAGGGATTGCGTGATTCAGTCCCTCTCGTCAGCCGAGGTCTCAGTCAGTCCTCCTCTCCTCTGTTCAGGTATGGTATTCAGTCCCGGGGGTTCTGACCAGGAGTTCCACTAGTACCATCTCCAAAAAAATGGATCATGCCATCCTGACTAGTTCTCAGGGTTGGGGGTGGTCATATAAGGTTCTGCAGATCTAGGGTCCAACATGATCAACGATCCAATAGACACCAGGAGGTATTCTCAACATGACACTGCCGCGAACGAAAAACAGGTCGCGCCAAAGTTTTATGGTGGTCTCGCGATAACTGATTATATTGGTCACACCTCTAGGTGTATGCTTTTCCTTTACTGGCCATTATTAGCTCAACTTACTTTTGTAAGTTTGAGCTATTGCCATGGTTTGGCGTCCGTTGTCCGTGTGTCCGTGTGTCCGTCAACAATTTCCTTTGGCGCGGGCTACAGGTCGTACCTTTGGTCTGATCTTTATGAAATTTGTCATGAATGTTGACATTGACATGTAGATGGGAATGAGTCATTTTGGGGTCATTCGGCCAAAAAACATGGCCGCTGGCAGCCATCTTGGATTTCAAGATTCAATCCATTGGCGCGGGCTACAGGTCGTACTGTTCGTCTGATCATCATGAAATTTGTCATGGATGTTAATATTGACATGTAAATGGGAACGAGTCATTTTGGGGTCGTTCGGCCAAAAAACATGGCCGCCAGCAGCCATCTTCGATTTTACTCTTTGCATGACTAAATCCTTTGGCGCGGGCTACAGGTCGTAGCTTTGATCGGAAGATCATGAAATTTGTCATGGATGTTAACAATTACATGTAGATGGGAACGAGTCGTTTTGGGGTCATTCTGTCCAAAAACATGGCCGCCAGCAGCCACCTTGGATTTTACTCTTTGCATGACTAAATCCTTTCGCACGGGCCATTTTGGGTTTCAAAATTCAATCCATTGGCGCGGTCTACAGGTCGTACTGTTCGTCTGATCATCAGGAAGTTTGTAGGTCGTAGCTTTGGTCAGATCTTCATAAAATTTATCATGGATGTTAACTAGATGTTAACGTAGATGGTAACGAGTCCTTTTGGGGTCAATTGGCCAAAAAACATGGCCGCCAGCAGCCATCTTGTATTTTACTCTTTGCATCACTAAATCGTTTGGCGCAGGTTAGACATTTCAATTAACACCTTTCCTATTCCTCCATTTACTGTCAACCATTAAATTATTCCCCTACCTAAGTTGAGCTACAGTGACACTTTCATTCCCAGTGTCCGGGTCCCAATATGCACAACTCCCTGTAAATGTTCTCATGGTGTATCCCTGGTGCCCCATTGGTCTGTGACAAACAGGCTTCTCCTCTCTCCCCTGGGTCCCTCTGGGTCCCCTGGGAGCCTCCAGATGCATATAATTTTGCGAACATCAAATGCTGAATCGCCCTGAAATTTAACCATTTCGCTAAGATCGTTGCGAGAGTCGATTCAGATATCTTGGACACTGAAGGCCCGGTGCTATCGACGCATCGCCTGCCTTGCAGTTCAATGTGTCACCTGCCATGCACTGCTGCCATTCCAGGGGATTTCACTGCATGGGTTCCGACCTGTCCTCCATTCGTCAGGTCTTTTCCGGCACCCGTCCCTCCCGGTTTGGGGCGGGCCAGTATCCCTGTTATCCACCTGTGTTCTTTCATCCATCAGTGTGACCTTGATTTGTACTGTTCCTGGCCTTTTTCGACTCCTAGGCCAGAACCTACACAGACTTATAATTTCCATTCCGAGGCTCTGGAATTTGTGCCTTGTCAAACCAGGTGACCTAGTCGGGATACTTGCCTCTTTTCTCCATCTCCTGGATGGACGGTGCTGTATGGAGACGAGGACGTGCTGTCACTACATCCCCTAGATTCGGCAGCATTTGATGCGTGTCCGAGTTCGACATACCCATCCAAGAGTGCCTTCCAAGAGGGTAATTTCAGATGGGTCAGTCCTTCGATCTTAGGATAACAATTGCGCACCATTTTGCATGCATTACCAGCACAATACTAACAGCAAAGAAAAAGAAGGATGAGCAAACGTGGCACCTTCTCCTGCTTCCTCCATCAGCATGGAGTTGAGTTGGTTAATGGACATGCCTCCTCCTTATTGTTCGTGGCCTCCTCAGCCTCCGCAGAGAAGTACGCCTGTTTTCCACAATCGAAGGACTGGATGGGGCCTCCATATCAAGAAGAAATGCCAACGCGTGGCACATTTCTTTCTGCCAACTCGGTACAGCCTGCGCTGCAGGCTCGGAGTCTCTTAGTGGTCATGCCTCCTCTATTTGTAGTCGTGGCTTCCACAACCTCCGAAGAGAAGAGCGGCTACTAGTATGGATGTTCTGCAGCAGCTCCCGCTGGTGCTGCCTCAGTAAATCCAGGTTAATTCTATCGTGGCACATACTCGTTCAGAACCGTTTCTTGCCATGGCTACCTCATTGTTACTTGTCGGAGACAAGTCGCAATCATTCGACTGATTGTTTTGTACAATATTACCTCCGTTATTTGTACTAGCCTACCACCGAACCAGCTGCAGCAATTGCAGGCACTGCCTTAGTAGGATCCGATCCTGTGCTTCTCACAGATTTGACAAAGCTGACTTGTGGTGAATTATGGGGGGACGCTTAAGTGCATGCGACTTTGCTCAGGGGTTAGACCCTGGCGTGAGATTTCAATAGTGTACCACCCGCAATTGCTCATCGTTAGAAGCATCAGCACACCGGCGACGGGGTTAGAACTCGCCTGACTATGTTGTCCTTGATGACAATTAATACAAGCTAACTACGGAGGTCCCCATGATTATGTCATGTCACCCCATTTCCATCTTTTCCCTGACAAAACCAGGAGTCCAGTCAAGCTTTGCCTTCTTACCAGATACCGATGGGTCAGCCTGCCCACCTATCCTATCTTTCTCGGATATTGGGACGTGATTTGTCCACCAGCCTTTTCTCAGACTCTGAGGTTTCCTCTGTCAGACTGATTGTCTGCCATGTCCAATTGCTCTGGCCATGTGCCACAATCAGGAACTGCTCATGACTCATATTTGATTCGCCTCCATTCTCACCTCCCTTCATATCCCAACCGGGTATTCAAGGTGTTGTTGAGACCAGTCTTTAGAGTTTCGGGTCTTCGAATCTGTTCAATTTTGTGATGATCGCCATGGTGCACTTATTCAGCGACATATTATGGACTTAATAGTGTGCGTGGAACTGATAAGTTTGTATGCAGGTGCTATGCCTCTCACCGGAATTTGGCATTGTGCTCACATGGCTGAAAATATCACGCTTATCGAACATCCTGCTCAATCGAAAATATCGTCTGATCTATGCTCATTTTAAATATTTACTTCTCGATTCGGGACGCATCTCGCAGAGACAGATTAACAAAAATTATTTCGTCATCGAGGGTCTCTGCATTTAGTTGGTGTTTACGTGTGACTGTGGGTGTAGTCCATTTTGATATCATATTTGTCACAATACCTACTTTGAACAATTCTCCATTTCTATTTGATCCCCCTACCAGAGTGTTTCACATCACATTAAAATCAAGATTCTTATTCATCAGATTTTGCGATAACTGATTCTCACCTTAATTTGGGACATTGAAAATTATTGCCGCATGCCCATATGTGTTAATAATACCAGTTGTCGTGATTATAACAGTTTGTGTAACTTTTCTGCTAACCTATGGTATGGGTTACCTACGCACCCACCAGACGAACGACAAATAAGTTCCACATACTTTTGAAACCATGCAGGCTTCACAGGTAGGCAGAATGTTGAGGCAGATCCATTAGCTGTATCGGTTATTCTCCTTGGTTGACCATACAGTTCAATTTCCAGTTACTTGGCTTTGTGTACTGAGGTGGACACTCTATCTGTCTTGGTCACATCTCTGTGTCTGCTTTTTCCTTCCATGGTCATTCTTCCCAGTGCCCTGACCATATTCTGCACAACTCCCTGTAATATGTTCTCCTGGTGCCCCATTGGTCTGTGACCACCAGGCTTCTCCAATCTCCCCTGGGTCTCTAAGTTAGGCTCAAAATACCATTGATTTTTAGAGTATAACATGCTGAATCAAGTTAGTCATATCGCCCTGAAAATTTATATATTTTGCGAGAACCATTACGAGAATTGAACTGGTGTTTCTGGGGAGGGGGAGGGCGAGAGTAATAATAGTGTTTTCTCATAGGTTTGCTATGGTCCCCTCTTTCATTGTCTTGTGGGACTGTCAACATCTTCTGGATGTCGTTCTAGTGCTGCGTCATCCTCAGAAGGGCTGGGGGGATGGGGTAGGTCTCTTTATCCTATTGGGAACATGAGTGAATGAGTTATCTCCCTTGCCGATGACCAATGTTTATCCTGGACACCTTCACTCTGTGAATATTAGGGCACATGAAGTATGTGCTGTTTCCTTTTAGGAGGCTCAGTTGCTTTTGGGTTTATCTGAGCTACTGCATATGGGACACAATGGTCTATTTTCGCACATGTCTACCAAGAAATCTTTTTGGTACAGGATGCAAATCTTTTCTGCTTCAGCAGGTGGGTTTCATGGGCCTAATCTGATTATCTGCCTCGTGGCCTCCTCCTATTCAAGAATTCTAATTGTAACCATTAGTTATACCCCCCGCAATGAAGTTAGGGGGGGTATACTGGAGTCAGCTTGTCCGTCCGTCCGTCGTCCGTCCGTCGTCCGTCCGTCGTCCGTCCGTGGACACAAATTTGTCCTGAGTTTTTCTCAGTCGTTTTTTGATCAATTTCCGTGAAACTTGGCACAGACATTCAACCACCATGGGAACCTGCGATTATGACGTCTGTCAGACTTTTTTTGGTGGAGTTATCCCCCCTTTTTCGACTTAGAAATTTTTCGCAACATGTATACTTTTGTCCGAGCTTTTATTCCTACATTTTTCCGTCAAATTTTTTTAAACGTGGCACAGATATTTAGTACCATGGGAACTTGTGCACCTGCGATTATGACGTCTGTCCGACATTTTTTGGTGGAGTTATCCCCATTTTTCGACTTAGAAACTTTTTTTGCAACATGCATAATTTTGTCCGAGCTTTTATTCCTACATTTTTCGGTCAATGTATTTTAATCTTGGCACTGATATTTAGTACCATGGGAACCTGTGCACCTGCGATTATGACGTCTGTCCGACATTTTTTGTGTGGAGTTATTCCCCTTTTTCAACTTAGAAATTTTTTCGCAACATACATAATTTTGTCCAAGCTTTTATTCCTACATTTTTTTATCAATAGGTTTAAGATTAGGGTTATGGTTGTACACCTGCAATGGGAACTGTTATTTTATTATTTTAACTAAATGTTTACTGACATGTGAAACATCTTAGTATTTTAAAAACAGGGGGGTATCCGTAGTCCCATTGGGACAGTCACACCTCTAGTTCATTCAGTGTCCAAGATGTCTTTGATGGAGATATAATATTTTTTACCCAAAATATGTATCTTCCTAATAAGTATCTTGGACACTGAACTCATAGGGCTCTCCCAGTTGGGAGCAACATTCCCGCCCCACGCACTCGGTCAAACGCATTGAACACACAGACGGGAGAAAATTAAAAAGACCATAGACTTACATGACATCGCTTTTATAGCGAAAGTAACGTCACATGATCTGTCGGAAGTTGAACCTAATCGGGTTTGACCATGCGCATACTGTAGGTACTCCGTACTGATTTTTAAAAACTTCTTCTAGAATCTTGCAAGCAAGAAATATATAACCATTAGTTCATTCAGTGTCCAAGATACTTATTAGGAGATACATATTTTGGGTAAAAAATATTATTTCTCTCCGAATCTTAAGGCCTGCTCAGGCTCCTCCCCTTTGACCAATTGTCCCCTGGGGGGGAAGCGTAATAACCGTGTTTCTCATAGGTTTGCTGCGGTCCCCTCTTTCATCCTCAGAATTGGAGGGGGTAGGTCTCTATATCCTATTTGGGCCATGCATGAATGAGTTAATTCCCTTGCCTATGACCAATATTTATCCAAGACACCTTCACTTTGTGAACATTGGGGCACCTGAAGTACAGGTACATCTGTTTCCTTTTCGGAGCTCAGTTGCTTTTGGAGTTCTGAGCTACTGCGTATGGGACACAAGGGTCTATATTTACACATGTCTACCAAGAACAACACTTTTCTTTACAGGATGCAAATCTATTCCGCTTCAGCAGTTGGGTCTCATAGGCTTAGTCTGAGTATCAGCCTCGTGGCCTCCTCCTGTTCAAGAATTCTAATTATAACCATTAGTTCATTCAGTGTCCAAGATATCTTTGCCGGAGATATAATATTTCTTTACCCAAAATATGTATCTCCTAATAAGTATCTTGGACACTGAACTCATATGGCCCTCCCAGTTGGGATCAAAAACGCATCAAACACACAGCAGGGAGAAATTAAAAGACCGCAGACTTACCTGACAGGGCTTTTATAATGAAAGGACTGTCACATGTCATGGTCTAACGGAAGTTGAACCTGATTGGGTTTGACCGTGCGCATACTTTAGGTACTTCATACCGATTGTTGATTTTTCTTCTAGAATCTTGCAAGCAAGAAATATATAACCATTAGTTCATTCAGTGTCCAAGATACTTATTAGGAGATACATATTTTGGGTAAAAAAAATGGTATATTCGGATACTTGGAACGTGTTAGCTAATGTTACAGTTTACGTCCAATCACAGTCCATCACCCTAACGAGGATGTCATTACTTGGAACGTGTTAGCTAACATTACAGCGACTTCACAGTATTTATTGGAAGATACTGCCTTGTATCTTGTGATTCAATGTCCTATAACTCATTGTATCATAACCACAATAGTTATTAAAAAGGAGATTATGTTCGTTATCACATGTATAACCACACTTCAATTTGCTCTGTTGATATAATAAATAGTGTCTCATTCTTTACATACATGTACAGCATGACTGAAAGAGTTGGGTTACTATGAATCGGCAACTGGTTTGATTGGGGCCAAGGACAATATGATGCTCAAGATTTGGCAACAACCGATTTCCTTTCGAAGTTTCTGTTATTGAATGAAATCTCCATCAAATCATCAGTATCGGAAGAATACATTCCCATCGAAATTTGGATATTAACTTTATTGCTCGTGCCTCCTCCTGGGCTTACATTCTAATTCATATAGTTCAGTTGAAGGGCTTTCATTAGCGGAAAAATATAATTTTTATAATTATAATTAAACTGAATTATCATAGATCCCTCCCATTGTGGTGCCATTCCCAACCCTGTGACTCACAAATATCATGATTGAGTCGGAAATAAAACTGACTAGTTAATCGCTAAAACGCGGGAGTTATACTGGGCGCATTCATGCATGACAAATCCGTGCGCAAGTAAACAGGGTAAGCCGACAATAAATTTTAACCCTCCTGATTGACACAAAGCCAGAGATATAATCCATATAGTTCAGTTTCTGGCTTCCCTTAAGGAAAAATTCATTATAATTATAAAAATTATATTTTGAGCTATTGCTATGGGTTGGCGTCCATCGTCATTATGTGCGTCCGTCCTTTCATGCGTCAACAACAGCACAGCCATTTTGAATTTCAAATTTGAATCAACCCGCACACCCTACAGCCCGTATTTATGGCCGGATCATTTTTTTATTTTGCAGGCACTATTGTGATCACCTGTAGATGGGAACTATCAAATTTGAATGATTTTCAATTAAAAACATGGCCGCCGGTAGCCGTCTTTGATTTTACTCAATGAATGACTATATCCTTTGGCACAGACCACATTCCTCATCTGATGATCAACAAACTTCATATGGGTTTTCGGTGTGACCTCTAGATGGGAGCCTCCTATTTTGACCGAAATTTGTTGAAAAACATGGCCGCCAGTGGCCATCTTGGAATTTACTCTTTGTGTGATTAAATCCTTTGGCACACACTACAGACCACATATCTCATCTGATATCACCAATCTTCATATGGATTTTCGGGGTGACCTCTAGTTTACTTTCCTTCTTCTTTATCATTCTATTCATTGCTAAGCAAATAATTAACAACTTCCAAGTAGAGCTACAGTGTCACTGACACTTTCATTTGCACATGTACATGTATTCACTTGACAGCACAACACTAAAAGTTGTTTCGCTCAGTATTGTTTGTCCCAAAAGGTTATAAATCTTATATTATTTTTTTCAGGGCTGGCTGCCAGGGACGATAATTGATCAGACGATGTCAACATTCCTCTTGGACTATATAAAATTTATTCGGAAACATATGGAGGAAATTCTTAGTAAATCGTCGGAAGCATGACATTCCAATAGAACAAAAAAAGAAGATGTTCAAAAAAGTTGAATACGCCATCATCAACCCGTGACACATGTGGCATTATCTGTCCCTTATGTACTTTGTAATCATGCTCACTTGGTCCTGCTCACAGAATTTTTTTATTACAAACATCACCTTTCTATTCCACTTAATGTTTCTATTTCATTCATTAGCATATTTCTGGCAGTAAACACAAAAACCACTATCACTATGATGATATGATCTCAATAATTGCAATGCATTATTTGGGTTTTTTTTATATTTATATATGACATCAACTGGAAATATATGTAGTATAGTACATTATTTGAGTTGGCTTTACAGCAAGTAGCAATAGGCATTGCAATATGATAACTCTGTTCTACTTTCCATGTAGCCACAAAGATAATTGGTATACTAAAATGCTGTTTCAGTACCTTAGGACTCCCGTTGATATGGCGCTCTTCACAAATCTTTCGATTATACTAAAATGCTGTTTCAGTACCTTAGGACTCCCGTTGATAT
Organism: Siphonodentalium dalli; assembly: GCA_032622095.1. NCBI lineage: Eukaryota > Metazoa > Mollusca > Scaphopoda > Gadilida > Siphonodentaliidae > Siphonodentalium > Siphonodentalium dalli. Next base: position 60,751,214 of record CP136067.1, read on the forward strand.
GGTGCTCTTCACAAATCTTTCGACAGAAATAACACCGCTAACTGTAAGATGGAATGTAGACCTTGGCTATCATGCCTTTCTGTGTTCCCTTATTTTATTTAGTATCTATTTCCTTGAAAGGTTTTAAATTAAAAAAATTCTTTAATTTAATTTGGTGTTTTCCATTTTCTGGTCAAATTTAAGTCTAAGAAAAATGTATGTAGACCACCTATTATTCCTCTATATATGTGCATTATATATATGGCACCAAGTGCGCATAATATTTCATCTCCGGTTAAACTTCCTCATTTCAAACTAAAACTGTTATCTAATCTTCACATTCTTTTGGCATTTGATGACAATGTAGATATCATTTTGAGGTTCTATGGGAATATGAGTGAATATAAATTGTTTGATCGTCTGTGTGACCTCTAGATGGGAGCCTTTGATTTTTTTCACGAAATTCGCCAATAAACATGGTCGCCAGCCAGGAGTGAGCTATTAAATTTGTTTTTAATTTTATTCGAAAATGGACGCCAGTGGCCATCTTGGAATTTACTATTTGCATGACAAAATTCTTTGGCACACCCGACAGGTCACATCTCTCATCGTCACCAAACTTAATAAGGATCTTCATGTTGACCTCCAGATGGGAGACTTTGATTTTTCCCAAATTTGTTAACCATTTCAACCCTTAATGCAGAATACTTGCGAAAGCCCATATGTATCTGTATCACATCTGAACCTCTCGATTGTCATACGCCAATAGAGGTGTTACATGTGTTTCCATGCATGCATCCTCGGCACTGTTCCAGTCACGTATTGTTCTTACACAAAATATGAAGGTTTGTATTGACTTCTGTTAGCCAGTTGATATGGCCTTGAGTTAATACACTAATGCTCTTCCACAATATTTTGCATTTGGTCTGAAAAATGTTTGGCTTTGACTTTCCTGCCTGGTCTGTTCCATGTAACTAAGCCCTTAGATTTGATAGTTGGCACTGACCCATCCACAGTCCTCTGGAATAACTTGAGCTGTTGATTTTTTCTTCTATCTTGTGGAGGTGGCAGTTCTTCTTCGAACATTTTCGTCACCTTTCCTTTGGTCCTGTCTCTTTAGTTGCCGGTTGTGAACCTCGTCGCCTTGCACTTTCTCTAGTTGTCTGATATCTCAGCTTCATAATTGTCCCAGATTTCTGCACCAAAGTCAGCTGTCGTACTAGTGTTATATATGCGATCTTTATAAGATTGATTTACTGTTTGATCTTATCAGTTTTCTTTTTAGGAGGCCCCAAGTGCTGCTTGTTCTACTGATAATTGTGTTCATGTGTGGCTCCAGTAAAATTTGACAGTGTAAATCCTAAGTATGCTGTTTCTGTGGGTGCGAGTCATTTGATACCTAAACCAAATGATAGCCACCGAAAAAAGTCAAATTTGAGTCAAATGATACCTTCATCTTGAGTCAAATGATACCTTCCCGAGTCAAGTGATACCTTTTCAAAATAAAGGTTAAATATTTTCTTTTATGAAATGAAAGTATCCTTTAATCTATGAAGGAACTAATTTTCATGTTTTGGTATGAGTATCACTTAACTCGAGAATTATTTGACTTGGGTATCATTTGACTTGGGTATCATTTGACCTACTCTATAAAATAAGAGGATGAAGATATGTGCCTAAATTCTATGATCATAGAAATTTAAATACCTAAAAAAATTAGGGTGTCTAAGTAGGCGTAATATTATATTTATTAATTTTTTGTTATTTTGGCATATTCTTCTGATTTTTCATGTCATATTTTATTTACAAGATATTGAGTTAAAAATAATTTTGATTGTCAAATGGATTTATGAAAAACAATGTTTTAATCATATTTTTAAATTTAACTTCTTCCCACAAAACAGTTTACATAATGGAAAAGGAGAAAACAAAAGAAAATACTAGGCCATTAACTACCTACATGAGTGATATTTTATTCAACATGATCTTTACTAGTAACCATCGAGCTATAACATTCTAGGATTGAAATCCAATTGATATGGATTAAAGAGTAGTTTCTCATTTTAGCAATGGCAATATTGTATCATGTTATGGATAAAACAACAATATTCTGATTTCATCTCTAACAAGTCAGTGATAAATCTTGTGTGGGCAGAGTGAATACCTTCAATTAACCAATCAATGGCATAGAGGTACATGGGACTCTCACTAATCTGGCAGAGGATTCAGTATTTATTAGACTGTCATGGTGTGCACATCATAGATAGACATGTGATAATTAATAAATTACATCACTTATTCTGGAAATTTCTTTTTGCAAAATGTCTTCAACTTAATTCACAAATGTTTTTAGCTTTGTCCATTGTCCGTCCATTCATCTAGACATCCGTACATCCGTCTGTCCATCCGTCGATCCATCCGTCAGTCCATTAAGAATCATCTTCTTCTCCAGAACCATAAGACCAATTGGGTTCATATTTGGTGTGGCTGTTCCCTAGGTCACTCACATTTAGATTTGTTCAATTGAGGTCACCAGGTCAAATAGTTGTGAATCCAGGGCCCTAGTCTGGAATATAAACAATCGCATAGCACTGATGTGCGTGTGTCATTAAAATCAAATTGAATAAAATGTCCTGCTCTAATATCATTTTGTTAACCCGAACTCTGGTGAACTCATTAAAATATCCTGATTTTGCAAAGAAAATGGGGAGTGTAGTGGATTGTATTTGTCTGTTGGGGTGTCCTTCTGTCCATCCATATGTCAGGGTGTCACTCTGTCCATCCATCAACAATTGTCGCCTTCTCCAAATCCATAAGACCGATTGGGTTCATATCTGGTGTGGGTGTTCCCAAGGTAACTCAAATTCAGATTTGATCAAATGAGGTCATCAGGTCAAATAGTTGTGAAGCTTAAAAGGTCATAACTCTTTCCCTCCATAGTATTTCTTAAAATGATTTCTTCTCAAGAACCATCAGGCTTATTTAGCTTCTGTTTGGTATGGAGGTTTCTGGGTGAATGGAATTAAGATTTGTTCAAATTGGCTCACTATTTCAAATAGTGATAAGTGCAGTGCTTAGTATAAGTGCAGTAATAGTAATTCTTAAAACATCTTCTCCAGAACCACAAGACCAAATTGGATCATATTTGGTTGGGATATTAGCTAGAACTGGGATACAGATTTGTTCAAATGGGGTCACCGAGTCATATATGGGCAGGTCCTGGAACATAACTCTTTCCCACCATATCAATTCTGAAAACAACTTCTTCTCAAGATCCATTAGGCCAATTTAGCTTATTTGGTATGGAGGTTCCTTGTGTGACTGGGATTCAAATTTGTTCAAATTGGGTCACCGGATAAATTATGGGCGCCATGCAGGGACATAAATCTTTCCCACTAAAGCAATTCTTAAAACAACTTCTTCTCATGACGATTGATCATAAGAGGTTTAAGACATAGAATCTTGAACATTTAACCATTTTGATTTTAAAAAAAACATTATTTTAAATTATACATTTTATTTTAATTGAATTTTGTTACTGTTATTAGATTTAACTCCTTGCTGTAGCTTTGTCCCTGGATAGAAGTACTTGTTTTAAGAGATTTTGACAAGTACTGACTGTTGTAGTCTTCACAATACATGAGCGACTCCACAGTCATTGCCTGTCTTGTTATATAAATAATGTAGCTTGTTTTAAATATACATTTTGGAGACAAACTGTAATAGATTATCTAAATCAACATTATGTCTTCTGCGACAGCCAGGAAAAACTGAGTACCATGTTATTGTTTTCAAAGTGATACACTAACTGGTCAAATGATACCTAAAATGGCCAAGTCATTTGATGCAGGTCTTTTTGAGATCAACGTTTTTGATAAAAGGCAGCATTTGACTAAATAAAGGTATCAAATGACTTGGCCATCTTGGGTGTCATTTGACCAATTAGGGTATAACTTTGCATGGTATCATTTCACTCACGTATCATTTGACTGCCAGCCTTGAGTACTGCAGAATATGGTTGTTTTAGCTGGTACATTTTTGTGGATGGATTATTCTGGATGACGCTCATGATGTAATATTTTTAGCATTAAATTTCATTCCGCACATATATAGCTCAGGTCTCTAGCGTTTTCAAGTCAGCATGATGAGGGAAATATTGAAATTTCTCAAAAATATAATCATATAAGAAACATTGAATCTTCTTTCAGTCAATGTTAAAACACTAAATTATTTTTCACTCATTTTATCATGCAAACATATCATGAAGAACAATGATTTTATCTACTGTTTTAAAACTTAGTTAAAACTTGTATATATTTTTAGCAGATGATAATACTATAAATTTGATTCTCATGTCGCTCCCAAAGTCAATTTGGGTTTTTGAATTAAATTTCCATCTCCATTTTGGGTAAACAAAACCAAGGGTTTTTTTTTTTGGCCATTTAAATAAACACTGATGGCGTGAACCCTGATTTGGAGCTATAATTTACCACAATTTTGTCACTAATATCATTCATAGTGGAAGGCAATATGTTAGACACGAGTACATTTATCTGGAACTCTGTAGGCTGTAGTCCATAAAGCTGACTCATGTAATCAAGAGCTTAGTTCTATTTGGATGGTCAGGTTCATAGCGTCAGTCGTTCAAGTGATCGTTTAGATTAGATGCTGGCTCAATGACACTCCCAACAGAGCTGTCATGCTTCATAGAGCCAGTGTCTAGTCAAATGGTCATTTTGCCCAATAACCGCTCAGATGAAATTAAAATGTTTATTGTACTTAAAATGTTTATTGTACTTAAAATGCTTGATGCTGTACTTTGGATGAGTGTGACTGTACTTAAAAAATGCTTTCATCGTTGTATTATTGTTTAGATTGATGCTCACTCATTCTCTATACTAAGCACTTCGTTGTATTATTGTTTAGATTGATGCTCACTCATTCTCTATACTAAGCACTGCACTTATCACTTTTCCTTAACTATGTTAGTTGTGAAGATGCTCTGGATAAAATGATGCTCATTTTATTTTTGTTGTACTTAAATTATACATGGATTATTTTGAATCATGTGATAAATATAGCCAGCATGACACTGTTGATCTTTGAATATATATACAATAAATTCCTAATTTTCTTAAATTCTGGTTAAATCTCTGCCTTAAATCTCAGATTATAGGACATCAATATGCCACTGAGGGACTGTCAGGATCTATAGCCCTTGGCCGGATGCATAATAAACTGAGGTCCCACTTCATTTTGACTCAGACTTTTTGAGTGACATTGTCACAAATGGCAGGACTGAATACATTAAAGGGCAATGGCAGAGACACATAGACCTGGGCATTGATTTCAAACTCATGTTTGTTTGTGGACCATCTACCTGTTTAAATACTGAATACTGTTAAAGTGATGTGGAGCACTCTGCTGGTGTGTTCATAAGATAATAGCGATTAATCTTGCCCAAATAAATATTTTCATATATTTTATATCCAAAAAGGTAGACTCACGTTTATTTTTATCAACCATTAATTCATCCTGAATGAATAAGTAAATATTTACATTTGTGCGTAGTTCAGATTTTGTGTTCTCTGAAATCGGACAGTTGATGTGGTTGGAATTCTCGACAATCTTAGTTTACTATACGTTTGTTCATTATATATAGCATCTTTGTACATGTATTAACGTATCAGTTTGATTCACTCACATAAACCCACAATATTATTGATTTAGCATTCAGAGTCATTCCCAACAATATGAAGCATGCACTGATACAGGAAATCAAATTGTTCATAGAAAATAAATAAACTAAAAGGTGTTAGCTTGCTGACAAAATACTAACCACAAGTAAACTATTATTTTGGCAGTTGTTTCTGGTGGAGTCCAGAATACAGGAATAGTTCTACCAATTGATAACCAGGTCCTAGGTATTCTCGTTCACATAGTATGCATTAAAATGAAGTGAAACATTCTGCTGGGGTGTTAAATACATGCAGCAAATAAAATTTAATACTAAAAATATAGGTTATTTTAATCCTTTTTGTATAAAAATTGGCAGCGCACAATGTCATTATTTTATACATAAGTCTTGCTAGCAGAATTATTCCAGATGCACATACATAAAAAATCTGGTCTGCCCCTTTTTTTAACCAGAGTTATGTCACTCAAGTTGTTTCTATTTATAGCAATTTTATGTCCGTTAGCATGACAACTTCAACAAACGTCAACAAATTTCATTCATATTCGGTATATGGATCATTCACTACAATATCGCATTTGAAAATCAGGTTTGTCCATTTCTTTTACATGAGTTACGGCCCTTATTTAGTATATTTTTAGCAATTTTAAGAAATTTTATGTCTGTTAGCGCACTAACTTGAACAAACGTCAACCAATTTCGTTCATATTGGTGTATGGATTGAAAACCAGATTTGTCCGATCCTTTTTACCTGATTTATGACCCTTGGTTTGTCCATCTTTAGCAATTTTATGAATACTTGTCTGTTACCGTGATAACTTGAACAAGCATCAACCAGTTTCATTCATATTTGGTACATGTATATGGATCTTTTACAACAATATTGTGAAAGAGTTCAAAAACCAGGTTTGTCTGATTTTATAACCTGAGTTTGTGTGAAAACAAGTGTCAACCGATTACATTCATATTTGATATGTGGACCTTTCACAACAATATCTCGATCAAGTTCGAAAACCAGGTTCGTCCGATTTGTTTATACCGGGTGCATATTTGAGCCTGAGGCTACCACCTAATGTCAATTTAAGCTACCACCTAATGTGAGTTATTCCGTACAATTTAAGAGATAATTAAGTGGTAGTCAAACATGTCAAAAACAAGAAAAGAAAGACAACTGAAACACCAAACCCTTATAAAATATAAACCCTTATATATATTACCGTCCTGTAAAAGCCAGCTTTGGTCACTAGGACGTAACAACTACAGAAAAAAGTACCGTGATAAACCACTGTAAAACCGTGGATTACCGACCATGGTAAAGCAAGGTACACCCTGATATACCGAAGTCCACCATGCTTTGTACCGCGGTTTACCACGCGTCATTCCACGGTAAACCCAGGTACATCAACATAACAAATTGGTGTACTGCAGTGCACACATGGGTGTACTGTGGTGCACCACGTCATGTTCCAAGGTAACTGAGGTGCCTACACACAACACCTTGGTGTACCACAGTCTGTACCGTGGTGCACCATATCCCATACCACAGTAACCCAGGTACATAGAAACGACACCTTGGTATACCATGGTGCACCAAGCAATGTAACACGGTAAATCACGATAACACAGGTACTTTCATGTACACATAAGACATTGGTGCATCAAGGCGTGTACTGTGGTGCACCACTTCTCATTCCAATGTGAACCACTGTAAACCATGCTACAGACATAATACCTTGGTATAACAATAACATGATTTTGGAGGCCATTCGGGTTTATTACTGTTTGGCTGTATTATTATAGCGGCCCGACAGAAATTATTAACAGCCAAACATCCTAGTATAGAAGGCCGAGACAAAGTTGATCGAGGGCCGCTGATAGGTTTAGAGTCATAAACTCATTTTCATTATAATTACCATGTTGTTTGCATCATTCATATAGCACATGCATGTATTTTGCACTGATACATGACTCAAATTAATTTGTTCTATATATTCTGCTGAGTAACAATAATAACGAAACCACATAAGGATTAGAACACATAAGGCAGCTGTGGCATTCCACAGTTTTTAGCTCACCTGAGACAAAGTCTCCGGTGGAGCTATAGTCATCACTTCTCGTCCGTTGTCCATCTGTCCGTCGTACCGTTCATCCGTCCATCCGTCCGTCAACAAGTCTTTGAACATCTTCAGATCTATAGGACCGAATGGGTTCATATTTGGTGTGGATGTTCCCTAAATGACTCACATTCAGATTTGTTCAAATGAAGTCACCAGGTCAAATAGTTGCGAAGCTAGGACCATAACTCTTTCCCACCATATTAATTCTTAAAATGACTTCTTCTCAAATTCCATTGGCCCGAATGGGTTCATATTTGGTATGAATGGTCCTTGGGTGACTGGGGTTCAGATTTGTTCAAATGAGGTCACTGTGTCAAATGTGGGCGGAGCCAGGGACATAACTAAAAAAAAAGAAAAGAAGTCCGATTGAACCCATTGCTCAATTAAAAAAAAAAAAAATCAGATTTAACTCCTTTGCTCAATTTAAAAAAAAAGAAAAAAAACAAATTTAATTTTAAATAAATTTTTTTTTTATTTATATTAATAAAGCCCATCACCCTTGCCCATTGGTGCTTCTACCATCCCTGTTATCAAACACTTGTTTTAAATTTATTTCACAGTCATAATACAATACACCCTGTGCATTTGCTAGAATGCTATCTCTTACAATGAAAGTCAGTAATGCCAGTTTGCTCTGTTGATAATTATCCACATGTCAAATCTGACAGTGCAACATCAACAAGCAGACAGCCCTCTCTAGCCAGACCAGAGAGGTTTTGGTAACTAATTTTGAAATTGAAGGTCAAATGTATTCCCATGAGCCTTCAGTCTCTACTCATATGAACTATTACTGCTTACATGTAAAGGAATTTGTTCAAATGGTGGGTCTGTCGAAATAGATCATTTATACAGTTTTAACACTTCCTTTCAGTGAATTAATTTCTACCCTATGAATGGTTCTGTAGTTTTGTGTGTACCACCTGTTGTTGATTGAGACTGTTTCTAATGGAGACAGCTTTATAAGTTTAAGAATCAGCCACTCACTCCAAAAACTTTAACCCCCTCCATAAGACAAACTGTTTGAGTTGCTGAGTTCAAGTGGGTACTGATTATAGTTTTAAGCTCACTTGAGGCAAAGTCTCCGGTGGAGCTACCGGGTATAGTCATCACCCATCGTCCATCCATCCATCAAACATTGTTTAAACATCTTCTCCAGACCCATAAAACCGAATGGGTTCATATATGGTGTGGGTGTTCCCTAGGTGACTCATATTCAGATTTGTTAAAATGAGATCACCAAGTCAAATAGTTGCGAAGCCAGGGCCATAACTCTTTCACTAGTAATTCTTAAAACAACTTCTTCTCAAGAACCATTGGGCCTATTAAGCTTATATTTGGTATGGAGGGTCCCTGGTTTACTGCGGGGCAAAGATGGGCAGAGCCAGTGTCAATATCTTTAAAAAAAAAACTTAGATTTAATGTTTTAGATTTAACTCCTTTCTCAATTTAACCACAAAAAAAAACATCTTTAAATGAAAAAAAAAACATTTAGATTTTACTCCTTGCTCAATTTTTTCATAAAATTAAATTAAAATTAAAAAAAAATTATTACGTTATAACAATGTACTGACTATTGTAGTCGTCAGAGTCCCAGTATTCTCTGTCTTTACAGTCTGGTGTGCGACCCCACAGTCATTGACTGTCTTGTTGTGTTGTATTAATATGTTGGAATATGCTAGATAGCAATTGCTGGAAATAACCAGGCTGATATAATTCTGTTTCATATTATTCTGACTTATTTGCTAATTATTTGGGGGGGGGGGGTGGATCTCAAGTTGGCCTGGAAAAAAATTAAACATTTGCACAGAGGGTGGGTGGTCAGGTAGCGGAAATAATTTGTTTCGACTCTGTAGATCAGAGCTGTGGGTGCATGCACAACAGGATGTTTGATTACACGGCTTGTGTAATTGATATAATTTCCAACTTCATTCCACGAGTAAGACTTAAGTTTTCTTAAGCATACTGGATTGACTTTGTCCATCTGTCTGTCCATCATTTTCCATTATAGCATTATCCTTCTTTGTTTATCTGGAAATATGGGGTATATGTCCGTCCACGCAGATAGCTCAGGCTCTCAACCATGGGTTACCAAATCTCTCATGCTGGTGTGGAGGGTCGCCATTGAGATTGCTTTCCAAAGAATTCCCAAAATGACGTTATTTGCATTTTCAGTTATAGAGTTATTCTTCTTTGTTTATTTAAAATGTGTTTGCCATCCCAGCCAACATGCCCATTTCAATATTTGGCACCCTGGGGTAGGCCAGCACCGCGGTGCAATTTCTTGTTTCAAATAGACCAGTATATGACTCGAAGAAAAATAGTGTCATATGGTTCCATGCACCTATCCAATACACATATGTCGATTTCTGCTTAAATCTTAAATAGCCTCACCAAAAGTCCAAACAAGCCACCAGTATATAATGTACTACTAAACAACTATTCCTTTGATTCTTTGTTGTAACATATTAGGTTTCATTATGAATTGCCAGAGTTTTCCAAAAGCGATTGTGCACTGTCAAACTAAATACGACATTGTCATACAATAACTTGAAAGTTTACCTGTCAAAAACATCAAAGTACATTTACAAAAAGCAAGGGCAAATATTTTTGCAAGAGTAAAATCACTTTTTGTATATAACTCACATGAAACTAATTAGAAATTATGCTGAGCAAATATGGAAATTGGGTAGGACGCTTCCCTCGCATTGGGTCATTTGTTCGGAGTAACTGATCTCTTTCAAATGAATTGTGACCTGCTACCAACGAGATGGATATACTAAACTAGTAGATTGTATGCTGTAAGGGAGCATGTTACAACAAACACATTGTAAGCCATGCAGTTGACGCAAAGGCACTGTCGATGCTTCATCTTGCTATTGGTTAAACTAAGTTGGTGTCGTCCAGTGATTAATTTGCATGAGTCCTTGACTTGTGTGGTTTAGATATATATATACATGCACTTTTGCCCTTTTATTCATTATTCTATATACTTTCTCTCCCCAATAGAAAACATACGAGTCAAGGGACATACATTGTATAAGTGAAGTGTCGACATCAGATAACACATAATTTTAATGCACGATAAAATTAACTGTTATGGAAAATTGGGTTGCATGCATGGGGAGAATGGATCTATTGTTTTGTGCACCAGGTATTAAAAAATATATATCATTCAGTTTCGTCGTGGGAAAAAAAACTTGACCTTACATATCTGTACATACGGTATGATACGGATACACTCTGCACAAATGTTTTGTTATTTCCAGGCCAACTTTATATCCACCCCACCCCAAACAAAATAATTAGCATTTCACAATTAAAACGAAGCATATTTAAAAGTAATTATATTATTTCTTGCATTGCATAGTATATACAATCATGAAATTTTCCCCGGGAAGTAATTCCATGCTTACAAAAATCGCCTAATTAATGTAAACTAAGCTGTGACATTGCTTACTGTGATATACATTATTAAGGAAGATTTTGAACTAATAAATATATTAACTGGCCATTTAAGTTGTAGTTCGTTTTCCAGTTGTATCGCCGTTCAACAGTCAACCATATGCCCTTTGTTTCATGGTATTATAAGTTGCAATAGTTTAAACATATTTATTTGTCTAATTTATGTAACATATTATATATGACACAAACATTGTATATACAGACAATGGGATTGGAGGACAAGTGCTGACTCACTTATGGGTACCCCCCTCTCCCATAAGTTGCAATGAAGTACGTATGTATGAGCAGTATTGTATCCCTTCTCAACTTAAAAATTTTGAATTACAATAAAGAGCTATTCTCTCTCAATGTTCAGCGAGATTATTATATTGTTTAGTTAATTTTATTTTGATACTTAAGAAATGGCTAGTCTATTTCTATTTTATAGTGTATTTATGATAAGCTGTGCTATCGCTATGCCAAGGACAACGAAATCCGACAATAAACACACGAGTTACAAGTTGGTATGTTGGTACGTCCGGAATGTATATATACCCAGAAGGCCCGAACCACCTTCTGAGATCGGGGGCATAATAATGTGAAAATATACTATATTTGGCTGTATCTGGTGCAATGTATTACATGGCTCATAGGTCGAGATAAATTCACGGGCATGTGGATAAATTGCATGCTATCACAAAACATTATAGTTGTGTATAAGAAATAACACATTTCGGTCACAGATAAAGTGTTTTTAATACTAATAATGCTATACTATTGATATTTTAGCTTGATCTGTAAAGTTTGTGACATTGTTTTTCTCGGTCAGAATCACAGGGGCCTGTAACGCGCTCCGCTGTCCGCCCCCGTTTGCGCTGACCATATACGTCGCCTCTATATACGCGCCTGCTTCACGTTAATGGTAGTTATAATATTATACTACCATTAACGTGAAGCAGGCGCGTATATAGAGGCGGCGTATATGTGCAGCGCAAAATGGGGCGGACAGCGGAGCGCGTCACAGGCCCCTGTAGTAAGAATTTACCCACTTTTCACTGTGCTGTATACTGGAAGCCATGTTGGACTGGTTTCGTTGCACCTTTATTTGAGGCTTTATTAAGAACTATGTATGGTCACTAAAAATATGAATTAGGGAGTAATAGCATGCCTTGGTAACGAGCAACACAAGATTATTTACTGCGAAAGTCACCTCTTGAAGATTGTCCATCTCTTCCTTATAAAGTTTCCGGGGTATAAAAGTATAAAAATGAATCGAGGTCACCTGTCCGGAAACACTTCTATCAATTAAAGGTACCCAATCCGATCAGACGCTCCTAAATTACAATCGCTTTGGCTTCGGGGGTAAACAATATTTGATTCGAGTCGAGGAACCCACCCATCAATGCTCAGAGTGATCAGATATCGATTTTTGAAGTTTGTTATTTCTCGAGATGTGTAATAATATGTGGCAAAGAAACACGTGGTCAAACGAAGGGTCTCTGACAAAATTGCGGATGAAGATGGATAACTCTAAAATCAAGTGGTAATATGGTCAAATTTCGTGATACTTTAGTGATAATACGCCCATATTTTGTTGAACAAAATGTTGATAAATAACATGTTTTGGGAAATTTTATACCATATATAGTGGACAGTGGTTAGCATTATTTTGTTGCAATAAATCGAATCTGATAACTAAAGCGTATTTTGAAGAAATGTTGTTATTGTATCTTGATGGTATGGGGACAGTCTGATCGGATTTAGTGCCTTTAATATTGATTTGATTTTGATTTTCACCTGGTATAATGCGTACAACCTTTCGGGACAGTTTTACGGGCTATTTTTATTCGCCCTTTTTGAAAAAAGGTCGTATTTGTAATCAGTCCGTCCGTCCGCACGTACGTACGTCTGCCTGTCCGTCAGTCCGTTAACATTTTTGGTTTCCGATCGATAACTCCAGTTTGGATTATTTTATCTGAACCAAAGTTGGTATGTGTATTTCGTAGCTAAAGATATACATGCCAAGTTCGAATATGGGTTCCAATAATTTTTTGCATGAGTTAATACGAACCTTTTTGACCTAGAATTTGACCGATTTCATAACATTTCGGTTTCAGACCGATACCTCCAGTTGGGATTATTTTGTCTGAACCAAAGCTGGCATGTGTGTTTCCCAGCTAAAACTACAGGCCAAGTTTTCGATTTAGAATTTGACCGTATTTTGGCATTGAAACTAGTGGTATATCAGATATTCTTTATACACTCAAATTATTATTTTATTTTGCGGCAGTACAATTCGTAATGGCTTAAGGGCGTATTCTGCCACGCCCTAGCGATGCTCTTGGAACAAACTTCAGGCGCATTCGGAGCATAACAGGAGGGAGCACCCTATCATGTATAGCACCCACTATCAAGGCAAACATACATTTATATTCAGATATTTCGAATGAATAAACCACTTTTGCCTCTATAGACAAATAATATTCCCAATCTTCAGTTGTGTGTGTGTGAGAGGGGTGTGTGTGTGTGAGGGTGTGTGCGTGTTTTATTTACAGAAAAGTGTATTTGTAGTCTTGAAATAGGGTTTTTATAAATTTATGATGTTGTTGTTATAAATGTGGCACGGGAGAGATATAGTCCATGTGCTGGTAGAAGTTAATTTATCGGGGTCGGGTGCAACAGGGATCCTACCAGCCCATGGACTAATATACAATCGTTAAAAAAATCAACAGTAAAAAATTTCATTATATATTACTTAGCTCATAACAAAGATTTACTGGTAGTATTATAGTAAGTTTAGGCATACGCAAAGTGTCTTTCGTCGAAACTGTTGTCCGTCTACTTGGAGTAGTTTTGTCTCTGTGCCATTCGAAGTTGGATTGTGATGATCGAAGTCACATTTGTTCCATTTTTAGTTTGAAATTGCCCCGGTTCTCGCTGGTTCTCGCGGATATTCATACCGACCTCGGCCATGCACGCTGTGCGGTGACAGCTTCCCTCAATTAAAACAAAGAGGGGTGTTATTGTATTCAATTTCCGGCACGACATCTTCCGACTGGTTTGTAAATTGATCGGAATTCCACAGTAATTACCGACGCATGTTGGAAATTGAAGTGAATGACAAGAGAAGCTCATTACACAACGGTTTTATGTGAACTCACATAAAATAGCCATATCGACTAACAACCGGGCAATTTTGTCGACGATCCAATTTGCACCGTAATTGGCGAACAGATAGAAATTTCAATGGGTTCAATAGCTGAGATGACAGCTCTAATGTCATACAATTTATACTCTGTTTTACCTCTCGACATATATATCCTTTATCCGGGTAAGATAGTTGAGGGTTAACAACAGAGTCTTCACATGTATTTGAAACTAATATTTTTGATTCGTGAGGGGCCTGGCGGGTCCAATGTTTATGTGCAATAAAAGGAGAATGCATGTATGCTAACTAATGCGTTCACCAGGTAATGCGATTATGGTCAATGGCGGTCATAGACGGAGCGACAGGACGACAGCATAACCGCCCCTTGGCATAAATTGAGTTTTTGCTTTTAGCTTGATTTTTAAAACGGCTTTCATGTCATGCAAATTGTGATCTTTGATAAACGTGGCAACCAACACAAATACTATCAGGCTTAGCTGTTACATTTTTACACTGGCTGTACTAGATGCAACAAGAAAACCATAGTCAGAAATGGTAACGACCTCAAGATTATATTATTAGGCATATATAAAATATATATTGGAGCTTTAATGTGTGATGATTTTTCTTATGTGTGTATGATTTGTGCTTGGTGATGAAGCATGTGAAAACATTCTAAAAATCGGACTTGCCAAACTAAAGTTTTGATAATTATGAAATATTTACACACCCTGCGTTGCGTATAGTATGTATTCACAAAGACGAACGGTTCATCGGTAAACACACAACGCCCATTGCATTGATAACACAAACAAGTACGCAAATACCGAGTACGTTTTAATCACATTTAGTTCATCACCGCCTACGACAGGGTGAGATACGCTTGCCAACGTACACCCTAAGACTGCGTAATATATCATGTAAATACCCCACAAGACTGCCACCTCCAGACGGAACTGCCAGTATGCTAAGACCTTATGCAGTGGAATAATGATGTCCTTTCTTTGGATGCGACATGACCTTAAATAGCTGCATGCGCATATGATGTACACATGCAGTAAACACAAAGTGTTGTTGTCGGATACTTTGTTAATTGGTTTATGTTTGTTATTTGTTTAAATACTGCCAGTGTGAGTATATGGTCCAGTATTAAACTACCATGCACTATCAATTTACCATCTTGTCCTATACCATATTGCAATATTTATTTATTTAATGGCAATTTCTTAATTTATTTACCAGCATCGGTATGATTAAATTATTCCTCAGCTCGGATGTTGATTCGCTTCATGCCATTGATACCGAAATATGTGTCGCCCCCTTTCATATTTTCTGGATCCGCCATTGATTATGGTCATGTCGGACATATGTGAACAAAACATATCATCAGATTCCAAAAAGAAGAAGAAGAAGAAGAAGAAGAAGAACAACAACAACAACAGTAACTGTTATCAGAATCGATTAATTACCCAAGATAATGCTAACCACAGTGAACTATATAGTTTAAAATTGTCAAAAACGTTATTTATCAACATTTTGTTCAACAAAATCTGGCCCGATTGTCAAATATCTAACACCATAATCAACTTGATTTTAGAGTTATCCATCTTCATCCGTAATTTGGTCCGAGACCGTTTGATTGAAGAATATTTGACGAGCCGCAAAAATTACATATCTCGGAAAATAACAAATTTCAAAAATCGATATCTGATCACTCAGAGCTTTGTTGGGTGGGTTCATCGACTCGAATCATTTTTTTTCACCTCCGAAGCCAAAGAAATAGTAATTGTGAAGCGTTAATTCGGATACTGCTTATTTGAAGGCCCATTTAATTTTCGAGTCACCGAGTTTGTTTTATTATGCCATGATATACGGTTTATTAACAATCAATGACATACAATATGATTAAAATACTATAATTCATCACCATTTGGAACGTTTGTGTCTCAGAAGGTGCCTAATCTACCCATATAGTGATATAAACTATAGCTGAAATCATACAAACATTTCCCCCGTCTCGCTCCCAGAATGCAACAGAATTCAAACTAAGATATAGAATTATTCCCCTCCCATTAAAAAATGTTGACTTTGCAGTACAATCCAGATGAAACTTAAGCACAGAAAACACGTCGGTACCTCAACAAAAACATGTTCACATCTTATTGCACGGGATAAGTTGATAATACATACAATGTTTTGGAGCTTACTCTTCCAAATGGTATATAATATATATATTTTTTTTATATTATGTGATCTGGGGGTTCGAAAATTAAGTGGGCCTCCTAACAACATGTTCACAAAACGAGTGGTGTGCCTTTTTCACGCGCGCTGCCTTAAAATATACACACCGTTTTGTATCACCGAGATTTCACTGAATATTCTACGCCCTTGACGATCATCGTGCATGCTACAAATGCATTAAACACATAGCCATAACAACACTGCAGTTTATAACCATGGTTATAGTTAATGAAAACTGGCCGATTTCCATCGATGAATATTTTGCAGTGTTCAGTATAGTGGAGCAGATTAAAGGGGCACTGTACGCCATTTTCAATAAATTTCAGGTGATAACAACGATCTATTATCGATAATATATAGAAACATAAGTAATTTGAGTCGAAGATGTATTCTGTAAACGCTCAGGTTAATAGGCTATCTTAAAAGTTAATAATTTAATATAAATTGAATTTATGGCTGGAGCCATAAAATGGCGTAAATTAAAATACGAATTTCCGTGTACAAAACGTAATCAAATTATAATTGAGGGATACTGGATTAATAAACCCATTGCACACACGATCGTTTGAAACATTATGCTGATACGGGGAGAAAACTAAAGCCACTCACTGACTAGTGACGATACAATAACATAAATGAGTATATGGGACTAGTATGCATATATAATATAACTTTTATTTGATACATTTGGTTGAAAACTGTACAAAAATTACTCGACAACAACAATTTGTATTTTTGCATTCCGGTAAATTTGCCATCCGTAACACTACTTCGTACTCAACAGACTTTCTAATAATGGAAAAATTGTTACCTTATTCTCCGACTCAGAGACTATACAAACCAACAACAACATTTGGGTACATTATCCCTTTAAGTCAAATTTTCAAAGCAATTGTTCAAATTGTGACTAAAGCATGAAACTTTGCACATATGTACATATTCACATACTTATTGATATTAGATATGGAGCCACGCTGAAATTTTACTTAACCCCTCTTTTAATGGATGCACATTGGTTAAGTGTTACTAATGTAACCACTGACATTGCCAGAATTATTGGATTTTTGTATCAAAAACTTGATATTAAAATTAACTTTTCAGGTTTGGGCCATTTATTCAAGTAAATGGAACTATTTTTGGTATAAAAAATGTTTATTGTTTTGACCTGTCTTAAATGCGTCACACGAATGTGTTTTAGTCAAAATTACTCAAGATGGCTTCCAAAATGGCAACTAATTTGGTAAAAAAAAATAAAAAAAATTGTACATATATCCAAAACATTATTCTCTGTTCCCAAGAGTTAGAAAATTATAACTCACTTGGTTATTACCATGTTATGCTTTATCCAATGACTACTACATGTTTCATTCTCGTTGTCCCTGTACCTTCTGATGCATGACAAATTCCTTTTAAATCATAAAATGTAGTATGGAATTTTGCCCAAAATGTCTTCTGGGACTCTGGTCATATTTTTGAATGGAACTGAATGAAACCATATTATGTGGCTGCTCTCGACAATTAGCATGGAAATCAACTCAATATATGGTGTATGTCCAAATAGCAGCCAGGGAGTGAATGTGCGGTCACAAATAAGGTGAATAGTTCTACAGGGAGCTATTGTATGGTCATGAATGTGCGAAGGAGTGGCCATATGGTTATGGGCTGGTGTGTCTATGGTGAGATGTATAGGCCTACAAGGGGTAACTCTATGGTCATTTGTGAGGTGAATTTATATACAAGGATTGTTTGTATGGTTAATGAAGTGGTGTATGGGTGTAATGATAGTAGATGTATGTTCATATGTTTGTTGTTTATGTATATATAGAATGACTGTATGGTCATGTGTGGGATATACATGCGTACCTTGGGTAACTATTGTCATTGGTGGGTGTACATGTATACATGTGTTGACTGTATGATCATGCGTGGGACTGTGGGTGTATGAATAAATAGGGAGTGGTTGTATGCTTATGTGTAATGTATATATGTGTTCATGGAATGACTGTATGGTCATGATTATTGAAGTGTTTTTGCATACCTGGAGCATAGCTCCATTGGTGGGTGTATAGATACACAGAGAATAGCTGTGTGGTCACGGGTGGGGTGTGCGAGTATACATAGAGTGACTGAATTCTCATGGGCGAGGTGTATATGCAAAGCTGGAGTGTACGAATGGTCGTGTGTGGTATTGGTATATCCATTGGTGAGGTGTATACCTGGATTGACTCTATGGTAATGAGTGGGTCATGGGAGTGAAGAAAAGGTATACAGGGATTGACTGTATGGCCAATGGTGAGGTGATGTGCGTTGTATTGGTATATCTAGAAGGTATGTATGGTCAACGATGAGGTGTCGATGTTTACCTGGAGTGATTTAATAATCGGCATTGGTAGCGTATGTATGTACATTGTATATTTTTATTGGTTATATTGCCATGTGTGTGACCGATATGCAATACAATGAGTGATTGGATGCCAATGGTGAGGTAAATTGTTAAACAAGGAGTGACTGTATGACCACGAATGTTGTGGCTGAATAGTCTTGCGTGAGGAGTTTATTCATGCGTGGAGTGTGTGAATGGCCATTGTGTGGGGCACTGTAATATATAAAATGGTTGTATGGCCATTGGTCAGGAGTATATGCATACACGGAGTTACTTTACGGTTATGGTTGTAGTGTATATGTATATCTTGAGTGGATATATGGACATAAATGTGGCAAATATACATAGAGAGTGAGTGTATGACCAATGGGGAGGCGAATATGTATAAAAGAAGTGAATGTACGACCACTAATGTGGTAAATATGTATACAGGAAGTGACTATATGGTCATGGGTGAAGTGTAGGAGTATATATGGTGTATCTGAATGCTGACTCATGGCTGTGCAAGTCACGTGTGTGGTTTACGGGTAAACCCAATTGTTTAATTTCGGTTGTATGGTCATGAGTGAGGTGTTTGTGTTATAATGACAATGGCTACATGGTCATTTGTGTGGTGTTCATGTATAAATAACATTATTGCTTTGTCATGGGTGAGTTGTACATTTGGACCTTGGTGGCTATCACTTTCCATAATAACTCAAGTATATGTTAATCAATTGGGAGGTAATGTTAGAGAGTTCTTCATCATGGTGGCATTTTATATCCATTATGGAGGAAACGGTGTTCACGACATGAATCAATCAATCTTGATGCCAATGGCCCATAATTAAGAGCAGAGAATAATGTCCGGCATATATTTGAAAATATCAATTTTCAACCAAATATTGTGGACATTTTGCAAGTCAGCTTGAGTGTGTTTTTCTAAAAACACATCAAAGTGAGGCATTTAAGATGGATCAAAACAATAAACACCATTGATAGTTCTCATTGTGACGCATTTAAGGCGGATAAAAACAAACATCAAACACCAAAGATAGTTCCATTTTACTTGAAAAAATGATGCAAACCTGAAAAAATATTTTTTTTGCCGATTTTGACATAATTCCAATAATTTTGGTAATGTAATAGTAACACTTATCCAAAATACATCATAAATGTTAGTATTCAATGTATATATAACAGAACAGCCAATTTTATTCATCATCCACGACTTTTGATTGATTGCCTGTCACTCTGGGACAATATTTACCACTTTCCATATTTTGGCCGCCATTTTGATAGCCATTTTGAGAAAAAGTGACCATTTTGGCTCAATTGAGTTAAAACATTCATGAGCAATGGTATGCCTCAATTACTTTGTACAGTTCTGCTCATTTCTTGTGGAAATATTACTGGAATCCAAATGGTAATTTTTGGTGAAATTTCATACAGCGTTCTGTAAAATCTAACTATTGAGGGATCGGAAGGGGCTGGGATCTCATGAATGGCATATTTCATTGCTGTATATACCTAATTTTAAATCGCAGATTAATTGTGACATTTAATAAATTATATAATCACGAAACGCTCTTTAAATTCGGGTTAAAGTGAAATTTCAGCATGGCTCCATATCTAATCTACTCCACTAATATGCCACCCCGTCGTCCGACGTCTGTTCATGTCATAACTTGAACATGCAGTATAGTCTCGTAATGAAATTTGGTACGAGGGCATTGAATGGAGTGGAGTGTTCAACCTTTCTGTTTTTGGGTTTTCCGTTCTAGAGATATTCATCTGTTTGTTTTTTTTTCTGTCCGAGCAGATATCTCCACCACCGGTTGTCGGATCTCCATAAAATTTGACATGCATGCATGTTCACTACTATCAGGACATTCAACGAGTGTATGGTCGTTTAGTTCAGAATTTCCGTTCCTTATCCTTGAGATGAAATGTTGGCCTTTTGTCTGCCCGAGAAGATATCTCCACCACCGTTGTCTGATCTCATTGACCCCGTGCAAAGAACGTATGTGTAAAAATTGTAATCGGAATCCGTGCTTTATTTTAGAAATAAATACACGATGTTGAGGTGTGTATGGTCAAGTCGAAAGAACTGATTGTAGTACGACGCGGTGTCTTACAATCAGTTTCTTTGTGGTACGACTGAATATTTGGGGCGAAATTTCGACTGAATAGTCTGTGAAATACTGCGGGGAAAGTCCCATATACAACATTGTGGCGTTAATTAGAAGGCAAAACAAAGAATTCGCTGTGAGTCCTATATATGCTCTATAGTACTAGAGCTATAGGCTCTCGTTGTGGTGATATATAAGCAAGACACACCCACTACGTACTAACAAGGCTAACGCCAATATAAAACAACTAGGTTAGCGGGCATACGCCCTAGATGGCTCCGGGGGGCGTTTTTGACTGTTCCCGGTGGAATAGGAAACGGTTGTCGTACCTGTTGTAAAAGCGATCGATTAATTATATCCTTCAAACTGCTAACAAAACTGCCAAAACAAATTTGCAGATACATGCTTCATCCGCGCCCGTGCCTATATATGGGAGGATGGGTGGGAGTAAAAAATCGGAATCAATACCCACACCCTCCGTAAATACACTAAGTAACCCAGTCTTCATGGCCTCAGATGGTACACAACCAGGCCAACGGGTTTTGACACTCACACACATGAGTGGAAGGCGGGTATTGTACCATCAAGAGTCGAGGAGCACCGACCGACCTTAAGTCAACTGGCTTAGCGTTGCACCCTCATCCCAGCGTTGAACCCTTAGTACAGGCCCGGAATACAACAGACTAAGACAACTGGAGTCCACACAAGCACCAACCAGAACACTAGATTACAGTAATTCACTACTCCAAATGATATCAATAACGATTTATACACTCAACTCACAATGTAAATAAGGTAAGTCTTCATCGCCGGTCCAGTTTCGGAAAGGGGGTGCTCTTCTTCTTGCGGTGGTATGCACCCCATACACAGTAGGCGCACACCTATACTCTGTATGGGCGGTTAGTCGGAATCTACTCACAAACTCACAAACCATATATTATGCGCTCTTCAGCGGCAATGCAGCATGACTAAAGTATGTTGTAGTAGAGGGCTGACAGCTCTTTCAAATCTTCCCGGGGGATCATCCCAAACTCCATTTTATTATTATTATTACGATCATTAGCTCAACTTTACAATGTAAAGTTTGAGCTATTGCCATGGATTGGAGTCCGTCGTTTGTGAGTCAACAACTTCCTTCGACACGCCCTACAGACCGCATCCCTTATCCGATCTTCAACAAATTCCATTTCCAGGGTAACTTATAGATGGGAGCTATCAAAATTTTCCGAATTTGAAAAACATGATCACCAGCAGTCATCTTGGATTTCAAATTTGAATCCATCGGCATAACCCACAGCCCGCATTTATTGGAAAATTTATTTGAAAATTTACAGGCATGCTTAGAATCACCTCTAGACTGGAAGCTATCATATTTGAACAAATTCAGATGAAAACATGGCTGCCGGCAGCCATCTTGGATTTTACTCTTTGCATGACTAAATCTTTTGGCACACCCTACAGACCACATTCCTCAACTGATTATCACCAAACTGCATATGGATCTTTTGTGTGATCTCTAGATGGGAGAATCATATTTTGACAGAAATTCGTTGAAAAATATGGCCGGCAACGGAAATCTTGGAATTTACTCTTCATATGACTAAATCCTTTGGCGCACCCCATAAAACACATCCCTCATCCGATCATCACCAAACTTCATATGAAATTTCGGGGTGACATCTATAGTTCCTTCTTCTTTATCATTCTACTCGTTGTTCAGCAAAAAATTAACTCCTTCCAAAGTTGAGCTACAATGTCATTGACACTTTCATTTCTGTATTGAACGTTGTTGTAAAGCAGAATAAACGCACAGGATTTATAATTGTAATTTTTTTATTTCGATTCCGCAATACCCGAGGCGAATGGCGACCGAGACGAATGCGAGGGGTCGAAAATTACATTAGTTTTATTGTTGAATACACTTATTAAGTAACTTACTTTGGTCGTAGCATATATCAACAAATCTGGCATAACATCATCTGGACCATCTGAAAATGGGTTACCGGTGTGCTTCATATGTGCATCGTGTGCGCGTATATATAGTTAGAAAAAAAACGGGGAAAGTCGCCTGCGGCGATCTCAATAAACCGATTTTTTGTGGTACAATCTAAGAAATTAGAATTACATCACAAAACTGCACCGCGATAACCATGGTAACTCGAGGCAATGACCAATCAGGACAAGGCTTTTAAGCAAATTTAGGCAGGGTCGTATTGCAATATCTGTTAATATATTGGCTTTTTCTAAATTCGTGTGACGTTCAGGTTTGGTAGTTCCCCAGAGGAGCCCGCTATCGTATACAAGGTTTTATAGCATTGTCTTGAAGCAGCCCTGAGTGGAACTTATTTCCATAGAAATTCCTGGAAAACAACAATGTTATGGCATGAAGACGTGCCACCCGTACTAACAGTGACTTAATTAACACTAACAGAAAAAAAGACAGCTTGAATTTCGCCATTGTAAAGTCCGATCTCATCTAGCAAAATCCCACACAATATATAGGTATATATATATATGGATGCTCTCAGTTTAAGAATAATTGCGATTTTGCGAAACCTTTCTCTTCACCCTAGATCTTCCAAAATAAGAATTGCGAAATTAAAATTGCTTTACGCAAAGCAGCGGATATCAATTTTACTAATGATAGACAATCAAAGCCAATTTAAGACGAAAATCTTTAGAAATTGAACGTGGCAATTATAACCGCTGTTTGATTGACGTTTGTCGACGAGAATCGAGAAAATTAGGAACCGTTTATACGCTGTAGTGATATTAAACTCCAACGGATTAGCACTAACAAAGACGAAGGCTTGAAATTATTCAGAAAAGTGGAAATAGTCAAATTAAAAAAGTGTTGTCTTGTCAAGAAACTCACGAGTAGCAACGTCCTATTAGCGGGATCGGCGTTTGTGCCAAAAGTTTAATCACCGGGTCTCATTTCGGTTGTAACAGATTTTCTGACAAGATGACTTGAAATGCGGGCAAATTTGGCAATAAAACGAAAGAATGCTTTAAGAGATTCGCCGTTTAAGTGCACGAAGTGTGAGAATATCCCTGTCTGAAGGCTACGTGCAATGGCTGGCTAACCATCCATGCGAATGTTGGAAAAAGAGTCGCCTGACACGATATACCGGGTGGACTGATTATCCCGATTTATACACCAGCTTGTAACTTTGTTTTACTGAAAACTTCAAAAGTCAAAGCATAACTACTTTCCTCATCATAACAATCAATGGTAAAGATAGCATGACTCTCTGATTTCTTGAATTTCGTAGTTTTCCAAATGTACGTAGCATGGGGTATTACAAATGTTCCTAGTCTCGTATCTAAAGCCAGATAAACCATGCTAATGATTAAACTTGAACCATTAATGTTCAGTTACTTCTCATGTTCCCATCTTGGTGAGATCTATCGGAATCGAAGTAATCGGCTACGGGTTGCATCAAACTATCAGAAGCAGTTTTTGTCGTTCCGCCTACTTAGAGAGATGATACCCAATATTCTTATATATGTATACACGATATTGGTACCATGTCGTCTCATGAATACCTCACCCATGCAGCGTGGGACCAATATCTTGTATCTTGTCGTTGCTATTTGATTGGACATTTAGTTGCTGATTGATTATATGTTCGTTGTATTGTATTGGAATTGTATGATACTGATAGGTAGATGTCAAGAGGCGTGGAGAGTTTAGGATGGCTAAGAACTGAGATGGAGGAGAGGAAGAGCGAGAGAAAGATCGATAGAAAACAAGAGAGAGAGAGAGAGAGAGAGAGAGAGAGAGAGAGAGAGAGAGAGAGAGAGAGAGAGAGAGAGAGAGAGAGAGAGAGAGAGAGAGAGAGAGAGAGAGAGAGAGAGAGAGAGAGAGAGAGAGAGTATGAAGATTAGGAGTAGGAAGAAATAATGAATATTAAAGAGACGTCACCAGCATAACCAATGCATAGTGAAATGTACCGGATTCGAGATCACAGGTTAACATGCGGAAAAGTTAAGGAAAACAACTTGTTCTGATGATGTACTTCTGGAACTCTTGAACGTTTGCAGATTTATGGGTTTATTTAAAGTGACATATTTCACCAGTTAGGAATAGGTTGATGTAATGTAAACAAAATCAGGTATATATATTCTCTAAAAGAAATTGACGAGCTAATATAAAATGTGGGCATTTTAGATATGTAGAGTCCGCAATCCTCGATCTGACACTCAGAGATTAGTGTCGGATATTTGGCATTTAGCTCTTAAGCGTGCATGTTGGATCTGATGCATTTCGCGTATAGCAGTAAGGAAACCAAGTTTTTTTTTCGAAACTATGTTTGGGTTTATCAATTGCTTAAATTCATGTGTATCTTCGTATTTTGCAGGTTGGGATAAAGTGTGTTCCAATTATTTGTCGTTGCTAGAACAAATGATTTTCGATGATACTCACTGTTATATTCGGTACACGGAATTCATTTGCATTTCGGGTTTCTTTGTTTGAAGCTTTAAATGCTCGCGAAGGGACGATATTATTGTGGCGCGGTTCTATTAATAATTTTTTGGAAAAGAAATAGCTTGGCTTTGTCACGTCGCATTTTCAGTTATATCGCATCTAATGACAGACAGTCATGGAGTCACCGTGAAGTTTGCAAATCAATAACTGAAAATTCATCAAGGTTTCCGACGTGGCAGGTGGTGGATTTTTCCCAAGGAGGGTTTCACCACATATACTCCATGAATACTGAATGCGAGTTAAAAGATGGGTGAATCCTGCGAATACAAGTCATGGTTATTTCACATAAATGCAACTGACTGATGTGACCACGTGAAAAGGGTGACCCAACCCACAAGGTATCCGAAACCACCAGAATCCACCGATGAAATTGGGTCCGCTCCATCGAGATCGAAGTATATATATATAGCGTCCGCGTTCGATGCCCAAGGTGTGGAAACTTATTCTTAATTTTGTCAAGGATTCACGCTGTTGTGCATGGGACGGAAATGACGTTGAGATATTCCTCCAAAGAAGTAATCGTTTTGAATGTTCTGTATACTAGTCGGATTCCTTACGTCGAAAAAAATGGTCGCGCGTTTTCGGAATGTTAAAAGCGATATGAGAACAGTTTTCTATACCACCAGTTTGTCTATTTTCAGAATCTACCTGTTTCCAGCTTGATATTTTAGTGGAAACAGGTTTGTGTGAGGCTTTTGTTTTTTTCCCATCCACCTGGTAATAAAAACATGCTATTACGCATAGCAAGTTCGGTAAGTGGCTTTCTTTGTTCTTAGAAATCGAAAAACATGGAGAGATCTTGCCACAAATTACTTAATTACATATCTTAATGTGGAATTTTATCATAAAATCATCAGATGAATTGTATTTATGACTGCATTTTCAATTTTCTTTCCCAAATATTAAGGTATTGTATATTCTTAAAATCAGCTAGATCCCATATAGACGAATATGAACAATCTACAACGATATCTTGATCATATGCCACAAACAAAACTTCGATACATCGATTTTTGGTAAAGATATCGCAGAAAAGCTAACCCTACCCCCACCCTCACTGATTTCACAAGCCAGATTCTTTTGGTCGAAAACAACGGTCGCGAAATTTCGGATTGTCTAAAACGACATGCGAACTGTTTATTTATCAATAGCGTGTCTACTTTCAGAGTTTACCTGTGTCTAGTTGAACATTTATTGGAAAAAAAGTGTTTTTTGACTGTTTTAAGAATTTAGAGAGCGTTTGCTTATTATACAAATATTAATCCTCATAACTAACCTTCTGGTGGATGTGCGAGTTGAAATTAACAAAAGTATAAAATATAGCGGTCTACTTTCAGAGTCTATACTTGTTTCCAGTCTGACATTTTAGTGGAAACAAATTGTTTGGACGGTTTTAAAATTTTAAAGAGCGTTTCCTGATTATACAGATATTAACTAACACGATTAGCCTTTTCATTAATTGTGCGAGTTGAAATTATTTTTGAGAATGATGTCGTCAGATAAGTCTCCGCGGGTAGTGTACTGCAGTTTCGAACAAAACTAACGTTGGACCCTATATAGAGTTTGACAATTTACTCAAATGTTCACATTGGTGGAACTTAATGGCTATCATATATGCATGGCTCTTACATGTAATATATCGTAACTACATGTGATTTTGCAAAATTAACTTGCAATATAGTCATGCCACCAGATACAGTAGTTGATAAAAATGTGGTTCATATCAATCATATACATCACAATCACGTGCTTCAGTGATAATGTCCACTATTTGTTGAAGTCATTGTAGACAAAATCAGGTCAACTTTTTTCCTCTTAAGTAATGCTGGTCTTTATGCCGGAGGGATCACTCCGTCGAGTTGCGCAACTATATACAAAACGATGGTGCTGCCAAAAGGATTATATGGATCAGAATTTCTGTGTGGCATGTCTGTGTCAGATACTACTTCGCTCGAGAAAATCCACCGATTTTGCTTGAAACGCATTCAAGGACTGCCTGTAAGGACGAGAACCGATATTGTCCTAGGTCTCATGGGCCTAGGCCCTATTTCCTCTTTTATAGATGCACGAAAACTCAGTTTGTTTGGTAGCCTTTGTCGCATATCGCCTTCCAAAGTATGCAAGGAAATTTTTGTATCAAGACTTCACATGCATCTTTCTCGTAAATATAATAATCCTCAGTCATACTTTGCTGACATTGAACGAATTCTTATTTCTCACAACTTGAACCAATATCTTGAGCAACTCGCAGTAGTCGGTACGTGTCCAATCCGCCCGGAGTGGACCCGACTAGTCAAAACGGAAGTCAACAGTAAGCGCGATATCGACTGGACGCAAAATGTTCAAAACGACCCAACACTAACATGCTTCTATCAAATCCAAAGTCACTTACAGATGTCTCTCCTTTGGCGTTGTTGTCGGTAATATCCAGAGCGGAAGAGATACTTTTTCACCGTTGCCCAACTTATAGCGACTACTGCTACCAAACACGAGGGTACTTGTGCGTTATGTCACTTGGTTTATGACGACGTGGTAACACACGTTATGATTTATTGCACTCATCATATAGTGTGCTCTCGTCGTAATGACATGTGGTACCAAATGATTGACACATTTGGATTACTGTTCTATCTTTGGGTGGATGAGCTTGACGATGATGAACTTGTAATGCTTCACCTTACAAAACTTCCGTCTGAATTATTTTCTTTCATTGAAGACCCTATGTTTTTCGTATCATTTATAGTTCACCACACCCACATATTATGGCTATCACACAAAATGCTGTCAAGTCTTCATTCTGAGTAATCTCCAAACGTATCAACGAAACTCCACAGTGGTATGTTAGGACCAATTATTAACTGATCACCACAGAAATCAAATTCCAATGTTCGGATCAAAAATGCAAAGGAAATAAGCTTTCATTCCCAATTAAGTTATATTACCACATCAGACGAAAGGCCAATTACGTTGATACAGGTAATATGTTTTTTTCTCGAAATTGTATCTCTGTGTATTGTAGTCTGTCGGTGTAGTCATCATCACTCGTCCATGCGGATGTGATGTTACCGGTGTGAATGTAAAAATAGCAGTTGTGTGCGCTTTTGTATTCCTTGCACTTATGCATTGTGGTATATCAATTGTATTTGAATAGTAAACGACACAATACTAACATTTGAATAATATTCCAAATTCTAACTGATTGCCGCCAGTAAATTAGCAAATGCGAGTTTAAGCATTTATTCTCTGTACCTTTCGGATTTTATCCGCATTATGTAAATATGTTCAGGTTTAAAAGTTATGTTCGCGTGCCTGTGTTTGTCTATCTGCATATACTATGTCCGCATGTCGGTATGTCTGATTGCATGTCTGAATTTATATCTGCCTGTGGGTAAGGCTTCTCAATATTTGACCCAACATGTATACCATGTCTTGGAGGCACTTGTGTCATTTGTGTATATATATACTGCTATTTGTTTATTTTCATGTTGGCTAAAATGTTAGCCTACCTTGATACTGTATACATGTATAACATTTGATAAACTCTTCAGTTATGGAGGTCAATAAAGATATATATATATAATACGGAGTTATGTGCTAACAATTCTGCGAGTCATATTTATGTAAGTGTCAGTCAAAACTTTTAGGACATGGGAATATTTTTTTTATTTCGTGGCCACGAAATATAATTCGTGGCCACGAAATAACTAATTGTGATATACGATCGTCAGTCCCATTGTTGTAATGGGAGCGGATAGAGATGATCTGGTTGTAGTTGTCCACCATCTTGGCATGAGCCACGGCGATTTGAGATAAAATGTGTTGTAGGGTGGCCCGTAAAACAAATTAAGTATCACCCCTTTCACCAACCCGGGGCCACCACACAGCACCAATTCTATCACATCAAACGGTTAAGGGGCCGAGAAATTGTATAATTATATAGGTGCCATATTTGAACCATCTGGGGCGGCCATTTTGGATCGGGGATGGTGAAAGCGGGTGAATATTTAGTTTGTCTCATCAGGGGTCACCCTACAACACACTGTATTCGACCTAAAATGGGGGGGGGGGGGGTGGCAATTGCATGGTACCATATATGGACCCCTCTGATCATTTATCATTTTCACTCGATTGGGCTGAAGGTGTGAAAATTTAGGTTGCTTCGTGAACTACCGTACAGCACCCTTTATTTTATCTATATCGGTCAAGTGACCGAGAAATAATGTGTACCCTATTTGGCCCCTTCTCAGCTGCGACCAATTTGGATCGGGTATGGTTAAAAGGGGTGAATATTTATAAGTTTGTTTTGGGCCCACCCTACAAAACCCCTTATTTGACTTAAATCGGTCAATATATATGCCGAGTGAAATGTCATTCCCATTCGATCCCTAAATTGTGGTAAAAACTAATGAATATTCAGTTTTTCTTGGAGCCACCTGACACGTGTTTCCCCGTTCTCTCTGTGTGCTAGTTTATATCGGACGTTTATATCCCCAAAGAGCCCGGGGTCCCCGTCATAAGGGGTTTATAGTAGCTTCTCTGCGATCGTATACATTCGCATAGTTTCTAAAACATCATCAAGTGTAACCATACCCTAAGACAGTCTAGCCTGACTATGCCACCCCCTCGAATATACAATACAATATTTGTCAAATGTATTGTGTATTAATATGTGTATATTGAAATAAATTATCCTATCCTATCCTATCCAACCGTAAAGGTATCTGGATATATGCAAAGGTCAATCAGTTATAATTCGCCACGAATTAGTAGTTCGTTGCCACGAATTAGTAATTTCGTGGACACGAATTAATATTTCGTGGCCACGAAATTAAATAAAAAACAATTTCCCATGTCCTAAACCAGCCACCGTAGCTTATGGATCATTCTGTTTTAGTATTAAATTTAGAGAAACCCGACCAGCATCAATGTAACAACTACAACAACTCAGCTATGCCAATGATATGTTTAGCCATACATGTGGATAGGGTGGTATTGTTAACAAATTTTATCATGTCCATATGTATTGCTAAATATTGCTGGGCATATATAGATGGTTGTTCTATAATTCCTGGTCGGGGTTTATCAAAATTGGGAGTTTAAATTATGTTCATCTGATGATAAAGAAAACACTTTCTCCGTCTACTCGATACATCCCCCGGCATACATGTTTCACATACTAAATTAACACCTTAGTCAACATAACAAATCGCTCCCTCAAATCCTTTGCCACAAGAATAAAAATAAATTGTCAGTATAAATAGGCAAGACATCTCTGGACACTTTCTAAGAGATAATTTATTTATAAGAAGATATATGTGTGCATTATGTGCTTGGTCTTATATATATTACAACACAATACGATGCAAGTGACACAGTGCGGGGACAATACTGTGTCGAAGAACATAGTTGAGGGGACCCTTCTATCATCCTTCATAATGTATCATGACTCCATCTGTTGTGAACAAACCATCGACTTAGGCTTAATGGATTGTTCTCCCCCAATAATATACTTGGCTTTGATCCGATCAACATTCTGGGCCGTGGTATTTTCCCGTAAATTAGATAGTGTCTATAGTCGGATGGTATTGGTTATGTTCAAATGGTGACACAGATATGAAACTGGACATGTTAGTGCCCCATGGGCCATTGATCATTATAAAATCGAGAAACTTAGTCTAGGAAATTACCGGGAATTCACTGGAAATTGTAATTGTAGCTGACAGGGTCGTAATTCAACGTTTGCATTTCCGATGCAGTTAATACCCAAATGTGAAATTTGAGATATACCTGGCCGTCAAAGTGAACCATATGTCTTATTTAAGGTTAGCAACGGTTGCTAATCAAATGCCACAATGGTGTACTAATCATTCATTGGTATTGCCTTAATTTAGTCAGTGTCTATTCACATGGTGATGGTTTTGTTCAACGTTGGGCACATGTATGTCTAAAACTATGCAGCCATGCTCTGCATAGGCCACTGATCATTATAAGATCGGGAGACTTTGCCACCGGTCCCGATAGCTCCTTAGTAAGGTTACTAAGCCCCCTACTGGGAATTTGCAGGAAAATGCAACTATGGTTGATATCTATTTTACACATTAAGCTCTACTTTAGTGGAAATTCGAATTTACTTGATTTTCACCGCTATACACGAAGCGTGGAAATTAACTGTGGTCAGAATGTTGATGGTGAATGTTGGGTTTCAGTCGCTGTACTGAAGTTGGCCAAATGTAACTGATGTGGGAAGTGCGAAAGCAAAGCCTATACCGCTACAGTAAAGATCTCAGCTGCACCGAAATGTCCATTTACCAGTAGCACAAATCCTGCGAAAACACAGATTATCTCAGTGTATGTGGGATAGACTCCGATGACAACGATTGAGTTAATGACAACGAACAACTACCATCTATATACCTGTGTATTTGTGACACTACATCCCGTTATGATCAACGATGTGGTTTTAAAAACTAGTCAGTGGACAACAAGACAGACAAGTATCAAATAAAACAATAATATAATATGTAATCACATCGTGAACAGTCTTGTTGTGAATATTTTCGTTTGATTCAACAGGCTGCATATTATCGAAATTACAAAACCATTCGACACTTACTTTTGCCAATTACTGTATCTTGATGCATAACTATATCATATATTGCATCTATTAAATCACGGATAGTTACAGTGGGTAAAACACGAGTGTTAGTCAGACTTAGTCTACATATATAGTTGCGCACGATTGACAATAAGTGATATTACAATTAACGTATGAGCATAACACGAAATTCTCCATAGGGTTAAGTGTTAACTTTTGATCGCAACTGTACCCAGCAAGAATCATCTGATCACACCCATCCTTTTAAAAACTACGTCTGTGTTTCATACTTAGTAATTTTTAGAAATATCAGTACGCGCATATCATAATACACAAAATGGCGCCATTAATCCAAAGTACTAGAATCCCCATAGGGCTCAGTGTTAAATTTTGATCACAACTGTAGCCAAAACGAATTAACCGATCACATCAAAATTTTCAAAAATACATGTAACAGTCATATCTAGTAGTTTGGAGAAGTTTCAAATCGCACCGATCACCATACGTCAGATGGCACCAACTACCGTTTTCTGTAAATACGAAACGCTCTCTAAATTATGTTGACCCCGATTTAGGCCGACCCGCCAAAATTCAAGAATGGAAACAAGTGAATCCTGAAAACACACCTACTAGGCATACATAATCCGTTTTCAGATCGCTTTTAACAAACCAAAAATGCAAAATGACATAAGGAATCCGACTATACGTTCTAAGTTTGTCCTTGGCGGATCACGTCGATTGCTATTTTTGGGAAGTTTGCTGCGAATATTATAATTAAATATATATAGATAAGATAAGTTTATTGACAATTACACCCACACGGGGCCGATGTCACAACATAAATAACAATAAATATATATATGATACAATAATTATACACAAATGTAATCATAATTAAAATGAAAAGTATCATGCTGGTTGTTGAAAATCTGGTGTTTCACACCTTTTGTGGAAAAAGAGACGGACCATGTTACAGATGATATTGCACGTTTCTGTTTCATCATTTCGCAGTATGAAAATTAATTTTTGTGCATCAGTCATATTAGTAAACTTGTGATTTACTTTATTTATTTCGTCAAAGAAACGGAGACGAATGCTTTTTTAAATAGGACACTTTAAAATAAAATGTTCCTCGGTTTCCGTATCCAATCCACACTTTCTGCACATTCTCTTGTCTACAGGAATCTTCGGCTGTTTATGGTGCCCTTTTTCAATTTCAGTTTGCTGAAGATCTTTCTTACTTCGATATTTTTTACTATGTCCAAATATGGCTCCAATCGGTAATCACTTATTATTTCTCTATACACCCTCAATTTGTTCTTACCTGATGGTTTTTCATCGTTATATATGTCTCTTCTGAAACACGACACATGGTCAATCTTGAAACTATCACAAATTGTGTGTTGAATTTTCTTCAAATACCGGTCAGATTTATCAATAATTTCCGTGAGTTTTATATGTTTCTTCATTTAGTTATCGAAGAACAATACAACTGAGCCAGACACAGATAATTTAATCCTAAGACATAAGAACTATTTTAGATCATGTCAGAAAAACTTACCGAACCCTGTGGCAGTGGTATCTCAGCGGAGCGATGGAAGATAACTCTGCCTGGAGTTTGGCGACGCGGTTGATATGTGAATGTCTGTGACGGCAAACTATATATATAGCGCCCGAATGCGCCCGATTAACAGAACGCGAGACCTGGGGGAAAAGATAAAAAAACAGAGGGCTAACCGGCCCATTCTATAGCCATCAACTATCAAAATATTGCCGCTATCAAAGTCTCTTACAAGCCTTTTAGTTGAAAACATTTAAGACGGGGTATGAATCCTGAATACGGGCTATTATATCCCGCGTATATCTAGCGCCTAAAAATAAAGCCTGAATCCCGCGTACCAAAACCGGTGGGGGGGGGGGGGTGGATCCCTCTTTGGTATACAGTAAATAATTCCATCGTTTTTCTGGTCACGCTGAGAAATTTGCCTTTTTCAATTGCCGACAATCCTGAAAAGCTTGCGGAGAAAAAAATTACACGATACTTTATTTATTAATGAAACCTATTACGCTTTACCACCCAACAAATTGTGACTTCCCGTATATCATTTATCAACATAATCGCCTGGAAAACATTTAAATAATTAACAACTCATCGCCATTGGAATTATGATAATGGGGATATTATCACGCGGAGATGCCTCAGAATCAGATTTAGATTTTTCCGCGTATGGACGTCGCGCGCCGCTGATCAAACGGTCGTTTCTGTCGTCTGCGCCATGGCGGGTGGATACAGATCGTGAATACGGAATCACTGGTGAATATCGGGGCAATTAATGGCGCTATTCAAAGCCGACAAACGGTCGACTGCCCACTGTGCAGCTTTAAGGTTGTCGATAATCAAGAATCACTACCTTATACTCGTATTCGCACAGCACTGTTTTCGTTCAGTTTTAAATTTGCGCGCTTTGAATTCGAAAAGACCCTTACAAGTGCCCCAATTAAAATCTCCAAAATATCCCAGGAACAGTCTTGCATTGGATGGTGATTGATAATACTTTCGAATCTTACTCGCTCATGCAGGTTGATTTAAGGATCAGCAGCAGTTTTGCCAAAATTTCCTGATATTTCCAAAAATTATACTATTTTCAAAATTTGGCTGGAATTTCTTTTTGGAATTTGTACAAAGTTTTTTGTGAAACAATATATTTAAGAACCATCAAGTATTTGGAAAATATAACTCCCATTTACTATAATTTTATAACATGAACAATATGTCAAATTTTGCTGTTTTCCGGTACCAAGAACTTCTGTAAGATAGATCTTTTTCAAAAGTGCAGTTAACATATCCATGGTAACATATCCGACGGTCATGAGAGGAGACTCATTTTTTCTTGATTCAAGAGATTTCATAAGTTTTTCTTTGGAAAGACAACCACCCATATATACCTTTTTATCATTGAGAAATTTTCTAAATTAGTTAAAAATCATTGGCGCCAGCAGCTATCTTGGATTTCGCATTTGAAGCCATCGGCACCCACATTTATTGGAGAGATGTTTGAAATCAAACAATTTCATCTAAACCGTACAATACCTTCACTGAAATGTTTTGACTGTTTTATTCTGTACCATGCTACTGACTACATTATAAGCATACAAATATAGCTATAGCTATATACAGTGTCATTGATACTTTAATTATGTGTACATGCACATTGTATGATACACATACTCCCGAAGTCGGGTTCAACCAATCTTGAGTAAACAACATACCCACATATAAAATTATATCCTTATGAATCTGAGTGTATGTTTACAATGACTGGGGATCAATCGCCCGTCGCTCGTCCGTCCGTCCATGTGTCCACCAGTCCTTTCGTAGACATATGCTATATCCGACTCGATAACTCGAGTAATTTTTTATCTTACCGTGTTCATATTTATGTGCTGGTTTATGATGACACATTCCTTACTTGTATATATATTTTGGCATCGATCGGTTGATCAGTTTAGAAAATATTGATCCCTCCAAGCCATCCCATATACATGTTATATCCAATGCAATAGCTCGAAAAAGTTTTCCTCCGAGCCTGCTGAAATTTTAGGTTTCCAGTGACACACAACTCACCTGTATAGTTTTTTGTATCTTTTCATTGATCTGCTTAGAAAAAAGTAACCCTTCCCACACATGATATCCGATCCAAAAATGAATATGCTTTTCATCTGATGTCCATCAATACATGACATCAACACCAGACAACGCATAAATGATTGCTTTGTTCATTAAAGTGAAATTCTTGTCAAACTACGTTGCACTAACGAAAATAGACACACAAAAACACAGAGAGGCAAATTGGGTGACTATATTTTCCGTTGCCAGCCCAGAGCGCAACACTGTCGCAATAACTGTCGTATACGGGTGTGAAGCGTCTCAGCCAACGATGTAAAAGTATGCATTTTGCAACTTCATTTAAGGATTTTTATTTGTTAAAAAGGCATGAAGCTCTAGTTTAGTCTACGACTCGTTGCGAGTCAAATTTATCAAACTCGTTTCATAAAATATTACATCCCAACATAACTTGTCGGAGATCCTCTCTATATTGTGTCAACAAGGCAGAACATATTAAATTAATCTTTCCACTTTGAACCAAATTTATGAATGAACACTCTACTCATAAACACCTATTGAATATTCGTCGATAATTAGAGGTGATGTCCTGTTTTGAAAGTCCCTCAAATGCACGGGCTTTAAAGATGCATAATCCGATTTAACGCCCATAAATAATTATTTCTTTAGCTTCGGTGTAAAACATATTCGATTCGAGTCGAGGAACCCACCCATCAAAAGTCAGAGTGATCAGATATGAAGATGAAGATGGATAACTCTAAAATCAAGTGGCTTTGGGTGTTAGATATTTGACAATACGTCCAAATGTCGTTGAACAAAATGTTGATAAATAACACGTTTTGGGCAATTGTATACTATAGTTGACTGTGCATGATTAGCATTATTCTTGTGCAATTAATCGAATATGATAACTGAAGCGGCTTTTAAAAGAAAATTGTTGTCGTTGTTGGAATGTGATGACAAATCAATAAATTAATAAATTAATGATGAGCATTAAACTAGTGTTTAGATGATGATGCATGGGACATATGTATATCGATATATTTTGGCTGCTTTAGTAAACACGGGCAAAACTTTAACCTATTAATTTGAACATGGGCAATATTATTTTACATAAGTTACTGCCCAGATAGATACAATTGAATTATTGGTCACTGACTTATTGCATGGTTTCTGAGACCAGTCACAAGCATTTTATGAGCTATTATTTTGTGTAGATCAGTTGATCAATATTGACCCTAGACTAGATTATATTATTGGTATTATATAGAACAAGGCCAACATGAGACAAATACTACACACACTAGTAGGTATATATGTATACAATAATTTACTACAATATTCATATAATAATAATATAATATATTGTATTTAATACATATGTTATATGAACAATTCAAGGAAAAGAAAAAAGGCTTAGACTCTGAAAATGATATATGTGGGAATATATCAACTATCATATGA
The DNA here is from genome assembly GCA_032622095.1 of Siphonodentalium dalli. Lineage (NCBI taxonomy): Eukaryota > Metazoa > Mollusca > Scaphopoda > Gadilida > Siphonodentaliidae > Siphonodentalium > Siphonodentalium dalli. The sequence continues at coordinate 60,788,505 of CP136067.1, forward strand.
TTTATGATCTCAGTGGATGAGATTAAATTTTGAGGCAGTGGTCTGTGAAAGAAAAAAAATACTCACGTGCCATGGAACCATCAGCGATAGTGCAAAAACGATCTTTTAATAAGATATTTAATTCCATTGCGTTCCCTGGTAGCTTTCGGCACATGTGCAGTGCGCAGACCCCTGGATAAAATACTAAAATATCAACACATATTGACAATACCAATGACAAGGTTCAAACGATCGATTTTGGCTAAAACAACACTATCAAAACTCCATTGAAATCATAAATCTGTTATCTCAGCCAAAATATCATTAAGTGTGTCTTATTGGCAATGTAATTCCCTTTTATTTGACATATAACTCGGCGAAATTGAACTAAGCGAACGCTTCGGAAATTATCGAAATCTATATATACCGAGGAAATCGAGTCCTCATCTTCCCTGTCCGCCCAGATGCATTTGACCTAGTTATAAAATCAATATTTTAGAGCAATAATTTGTCCCGATCGTGTGCTTAAACAAGATTACATCATCTATAAATGCTCATATATGTTCCGCCAGTCATTCCGAAGCCACTCATACCTTTTTTATTTCACCCGATATGCTCGAGTGAAATATGCTCGATTTATTCAACTTTATTCATCAAACGAATTCCAAAAAAAAAAAGACCAGTCCGCGACTGGCAGTAAAATTTGAGTAGCTTGCTGATTAATTGATACTAATCCAAAGTAAAGTTTACAAATGTTGGGTTGAAAAAGTGTGTCGAAGAAACATTTGAATTATTAATTTGCTCTGTATCAAGGGGTTTATCTTATTTTAACACTGAAGTGAATGTGAAAGTATCGTTAAATAATTGGAATTTTCTTTGATACAATATTAAAATTCTGGGATTTTCACACGACCTTGACCCGTGCATTCTTGATTTACTTTCGCTTTCAAAATTTATTGCTATTCGCAGACAGGTCTTGTTTTTGGAATTCGCTTGACGAATAAATTTGAAATAATTGGACACAAACACATTCGGTAAAATAACAAATGTATTCGTGGCTTCTGAATGACTTGCGGAACATATATGAACAATTATAGGTTATATAATCGCCTTTAAGTACACGTTCGCGACAAATTATTTCTCGAAATTATTGATTTTTTAACTGGGTCAAAGATTTCTTCGGTTTATTTCGATAGTTTCCGATGTGATATCTCGACTTCACTTCGTTAGATTTCGCCGATTTATATGTCAAATGAAAGGCAATTTGATTGCCAATAAGACACACTTAAGACCTTTCAAACCTTGTCACTGTATAGTCTATAATGGTGTTATTTTAGTATTTCCCCCAGAAGCCTGTTTTGCAGTGAGCAAAGTTTATAACTTCGGAGCACAATGTACATAATAATATTTAAAATATGAGTTAAATTAAATAAAAGCCTGCTTGAGTACGATACTTACTCGGAGCGATAATATATAACGTGTGTCTATATGGGAGTAATGTCTTATATAACAGTACTTGGCCACATGTGTACACACTACCACCATGTGTACACACTACCACCATGTGTACACACTACCACCAGTGTACCACAATGTGCACACACTACCACCATGTGTACACACTACCACCATGTGTACACACTACCACCATGTGTACACACTACTACCATGTGTACACACTACCACCATGTGTACACACTACCACCATGTGTACACACTACCACCATGTGTACACACTACCACCGTATGTTGTATTGAATAAATTCTATTAAAACAAGATTTATTTATAATGCAAATGGATTTTCTTCCTTTTTTCCTAGTTTCATACGACATTTCCAATGTTTGAAACTGTGGATACCCTTGGATTTTTTAATAATTATCTAAAGTCTACCATATCACTCACCGGGAGCCATTTAACATGTTCAAATTCAATAAATTATATACGTGTCATGCTGCCAAGTTTCATTGAGTTATATCACATTAGGTAACATGTGTATACGTGGTGATTTTCTTAAACATATTAGCTCCGACAACTACATGCACCTCTCGTTCTATTACTCCGCGCTAGCACTCGTGTCGTATCGACAAAACCTTTAGCAAACTTGTGTCGTTTTGGGTAGCATATATATGATATTTCCCGGGTTAAGTGTGAAGTACATGCAAGCTCCCTCATTATTGCCTTTGCAGAATAAAAATTGATGACAATACCGCTTGTGGTGATCGGTCGAACTAAATTCCAATGAGCCCTGTTTATACTTCGTGCTTCCGACAGTAGTATGAGAACATTTATAAAGTCGATGTGTCGCGCAGTCAGGACACCAATTACTTACAATACTTGTGGTCGAACACGTCGAATTACAGAACGACTCTCCTTAATAAGGGGATCGTTTACTATATATAAAGGATTTTCGTCTGTTATCATTTCCCCCTAACTCCATAATTGGCTGGCTATTATGAGCGAATTAGAATTAAGGAGGGGCAATGAGGCGAGAGCAAGCGTGCCGTTTAACGATCGTAAACTTCAAACAGGCAATTATATTTCAATTATCGCTCGGCGGGAATAATTTCCCATCAGTTTGAAAGTTCTGAAAGTTGTGAGACATCTAGTTCGGACCAGCTGTATGAACGTGAGATCTTTGATATTGTCACAAATTATATGACACCTTTCTATCAGACGCACTGTTCCACAATGATGAGTTCGTCATTCCCCGCGTGTTGGGGCTGCCGAAACTGCTAATGTGTGGCTGTGATAGCATGCATACACTTAATTATGAAATATGCAACACATAAATATATCTGGAGGAGTGACTACGTGTACGTGTACGTGTCTACTATATAGTTTATATAGGCTCATGATCATGTTATTGGTGAACACAATCTAACATCAGATCTTGATATAATTGTTATGTAGTGATTGATTTTTTTCCTGATCAGGTGATCTGGCTCGTGGTCAAATTCGGGCCATTTTGTAATCCAAGATGACCGAATTTCTGTTTTTTGGAAATTCATCAGTTATATACTACAACTCGCTCGATGCGACATCATTTTTGATTCTCTATATATAGACTAGAATTGGGATATAACTCTTATACACATGCTATTTGGTTCATATAGAAAACACATATGAGGGCAATGATTTGTAAAGAAAAAAGCAGTATTTGAGAATTGTGTCCATATATACACACATGGAGGAAAGGCTAATCAGTTAAATATATGGTTAGGTTCTTTGGTCTTGGGGACACGCACAATGTCAATTTTTGGTTCATATGTCATTGCCTGTATGCCCATGATAATCGATAAACAATTTATCGTAGTAGTACCTAACACATAATTTTGTGTGAATTTCTGTGATTTTAAAAAGATATCAAGAAACGGTAAAATGTTAGACTTTTTCTGCATTATTCAGATATATTTGAAATTGTCACTTTATTCGTTCCTGACAACCATATGAACAATTTAGATAGAATATCTTTACATCGTTTCTAAACCATTATTACCAAGAAGAACATGAACAAAATTGAACGGATTTGTTCTTATTTTCATTATCAATAATCCTCCATATTCCGCATGTAGAAACCAATATTTGTAAGCAATCTACTGTAACAACTTTCAGCCAATGTTCATGTTTATTCACAACGACAACAACTCTAAAATATACAGACAACCTAGATACAGGGCGATGATTTTTCCACCATTAACTTATTTGCAGAAGCATCGATCTACATTATTATCTTGTTATTAAAACAAAAATAAACATTATCTGTAACACTTTGCATAATTGTTCAGGCAAATTCCGTAATCAGTTAAATTTTAACACGCTGAGAAGGGAATATTATTTTAGTCGATATATATACGATACTATGGTAGCAATCAGAGGAATGTTGAAAGCAATCAGACAAAGTGGGTGAATGAGAAGATCACCCAAACTTTTCGACCATCCCGGGCGCTTCGCGCCTAACTACTGAATGAAGGAAAATATCACTCGAAGCTGAAGGAAAAGTTCACTCGATCTTTCCAACAACAAAAAACAAACATCAACGGTTACCATGATGTATAAATATTACAACTTGACAGGAGGTTTCGCTTTGCCAGAAATCACGTTATTGTGAATTAAATATTTTATATATAGAATGCTGCGAATATACCAGCCTGTTCTCTCAAAAAGCAGCACATTATCTTCTTGTAATATAACTTATTTTAGGTAGATAATCGGCTTAGAATTGCCTCATATTGAGTCGATAATCTGCTGAAAATTAATGCATTTTAGTCACATTATCGACTCATAATGTGGCGTTTCTAAGCAGATTGTGTGCGGACAATGACACCAATAAGCCAACTCACGACTTTTCGGGTGAACGCTCTTTAACATGTGTTTTCACTGTGGCCCGCGCCAAAACAACGAAATGACGGATATGAGTCCATTATCTGTTATTTCAGAATTAAATAATCACATTATGTACGTATTTCACATTCTAAGTCGATTATGTGCGTATTTGCGCGAGGACATGTTGAATATACGCTTTCTCATGCAGTTTATACACACGTTGTATCATGTACATTGCAAACAATTGCTTTATCGCCCATTTATAGGGTACGTTCATACACTGGCAAGTTTACACGGTATGGTTTGCAGGCATTTTGTCTTAGAAAACGATATCTGGTGCCATAATATGAACGGAAACAAGCACATGAAGTGAATCTGTGCCACAGCTAACTATATATATATACGTGCGAAGTAAAATCTCTGTAGTTCCACTAGTAACGTTGCTACCGGAATTTGCCCGTAAATATCATGCAATTATCTCGCAAGAATAAATCATATATACATGCAGGTATTTGAAGGCAAATTCCAGTAGCACTGTTACAAGTGGAACTAGATAAATGTTACTTCTCATGTCTTTCGCTTTGGTAAAGATGCATGTTATGTGCATGTTTCCGTTCATATTCTGGCACCATGTGGTTTTCTATGACGAAATGCCCACAAAGACATAACGTACAAACTTGGCAGCGTATGAACGTACCATTAAGAAGAGAAGACAAATCTGTTTACTGTGCTTGTGTTTCTGGTCTTGGGAACATACAGACATATGACAAAATGTTAGATGCCTCCAGCGTTCATCTCCTTTTCGTGAAGGCAGATGAAATATGACCCAACAGGTGGCAACTCCTGTAATGTTGAGGCGTGTTGTCATTTATTAATATAGGGGCTATATATGGGTAATACAGTGATGAACACAGGAATCTCTGAGGTGCAAGATGTCACGTTTGGCTATCTGTGAGAGATAACCCAATTCAGCGACAACATTCCGCTTCCATAAGAAAATCTCTCTCTCTCTCTCTTTCTCTCTCTCTCTCCCTATCTCTCTCGCGCTCCCTATCTCTCTATATATCTCTCTATCGCGCTCTCTCTATCTCTCTATCGCTCTCGTTCTCTCTCTTCTTCCTCCTTTCCATACCATCCCTTTTATCCCCTATTCGTTCTCTTCCTACCCTGCCCCTTCTCTTCTATCACATATCTCTCCCTACTGTATGGGTCTGCAAAGTCCACGTTATTAAAGGTATTCTTTGTATTTTTGGTTGTTTCGCCTTGATAAAGTTAATGGAACAGAAGACGTCACAATCGTTCCCAACATCCTTATGTCCCGTTGTTCATTTGTGCTTGTCACAGATAAAGAATCCATCGAAAAAATCATCACCAATTCATCTCAGCAGGATGGCCACTAAAGGCCGCCCGAAAATCAATGAGAACAATTGCAGTGTTTTAGTGGGAAATAATGAAATCGGCTTTCGGAAATTATTAAGCTATTAGATAACCACATGAAAGCCGTCGTGATGGATGGCACCCCGTGGGTCAATTATTCTCACCCTCCTACCGATCCAGATGTTTTTCTATAATTATTTTAAGATGAGGTTTTGAGTAATATCATTACCAAACCACCGGAGCTATTTGCGTAACAGTGACGATATCGTTTCTCAGTTAGCGACAGCTGAAACTCTATCGCCCTGTCGGCTCCTTTCGAGTTTGGGAGTCAAAAATTCAAACAATAACATGGAAATCAGATCCATCACAAAGTCAATTAAGATGTTTGTATGGACATCTAAAATACGATTGCTCGTGAATAATTGGTCAGTCGTGATGAAGATTTACAACTCATTGTTGTGGCGATTTCTTCATTTTGGGATCGGCATTGGTGCGAGTAATTTGTTTTAATGATTGAATTCTTTGGTCAAGACACTTGTCCGTATCATAAGACAATTTTATGTTTACCAACGATTCCTCTTGAAAATTAGTGTTCGATCCGAATATTCGAATATTCGACATACGACTATTGCTTTGGCTTTCGGTCGTAATTGAACCTCGGGTTCTGCCTAATTCTCGACACTGCATGAAGTATACGACCACGGATATTTATTTTCGTTGCTTGGGCGGCAGGGCTGTGTCTGTGGTTATAGTATTTTGGCGGTTTCGCCCAAACATAAAAGTCGCACAACATATCTATGTAGAGTTCCGGCTAGTGTCGTCTAATGAATAGAGCTATACATGTAGGAAGTAAACTAGAAAATGTTGAAACTTTAAAAAATCCTGGTATTACATGTTGCTTCACATTGGCATTGATGTTGCATATCGGTCGGTGGGATACACGGTCATGTATATATAGGATCTCTTGGAAGTTCTTATGAAAAGATGGCTTCAAGCATAAGAAATCGAACATTTGGGATCATTTTACTCCGGACAAACAGAACAACAAAGTCAAATGCAATGCCACTCCCGATCATGTTCGGAAGTATTGTGGCACAACTACTAATCTATGGAACTTCATGAAAAGTAAGCATGAGACCATACTCGGACGGAACTGAGTTATCTCAATAGAGTGTAACAAGTAAAGAGTGTCACAATTCAGTATAACCTTCACTCGGAACACTATAGACATTTAATTGTGTTGTGTTACGGCTTTAAAATAGCAAATTCAATTCGTTGCTGAGTTGTTTATTAACAAACGAGGTATGTTCTGCTCTTGCACATTTTCGTATTTATTTCCCGAACATTCGAATATTATTCGAATATAATATTCGCTCGTTGAGTTGGCCGAATATTCGAATGTCAAAATTGGCCGAATACCGAACAGTGTTGAAAATGAGTGGCTAATGATTGATATAATACCATGCACTTGGTAGCCTATTTCTGTTCGGAAGCGTATAGACATACGGTCAGTCTATAATCAGAATACGAGGTGAATACGTTGATAAGTATATATATACATATATACTATTCAATCTCTTTGTATTGTGTATAGTTGACGGAGTCTTGAGAAGAAAAACAAACAACAACAGTGCATTTGCCTCAGGCGGACGTGCATGCATGCCATTGGGTGGCTGTATCAGCCATATAGTTATAAATTCGAATGGTATATATAGTGAGTGTCTGCTGTCTGCATGGTGGATCTGATAATATAAGGCCTGTTGTAGTTTGCAGCACTGTCAAAATACTGTTACCATACCACTCCTATATATCGATATCATTAAAATATATTCCTCTCTAGCCGGCACACTCGCCACTTGGCCGGGAGAGCTGCCTCTGTGACTAAACAACGATTTCTTGTATGGGGTTCGTGAAGTTGGATCGAAGTTCGAAATTCGGTTGAGATCCGCGTGAAGTTAGATTGAAGTTCGAAATTCGAAATTCAGATTGAAATTCAAACTCTATTTTTGTTTATTTGCCTCAAGTTTAAAAAAAAAATAAAAAAATTTGTATAGAAGTTATTTACACTATATACAATGATGTCATACAAATATTTATGCGATCAAACACATAATATGATAATTATAGTGACACCATAGGTGGGGCGGTGGGGGTTCTTGTACACTCACCATTCACTCTCCTTGCACACCATACAGTATATCGATCAGTATTTTTAAATAACAAAAAGAAAAACAAATATCTACGATTGTCAAAATCATATATAGTAACATATCGGTCTTTGTACACATATATAATTAAAACTAAAACATGTGTTGGATTGGTAGCTGGTTCCAGTTTCTTGTATTGAGGGTATCTGGGTTTTGTATCATAATTGTTTTGATTGCCTTATTTAGTATGGGTTTAACACTTTTGTCAATGTTCCCCATTCCTCTTGAAATTTCAACAGCCTATCGCCTCTCAAAGCATTGATCTTTTCTATATGAGATCGGGTTACTAATTCGTTCAAGAACGCTTTCAAAGATAATTCAATGGGGTCGAATTTTTTTTTATAAATATAGTACTTTAATATAATTAAAATCATGTTTTTTTATATTGGCGTTCTTTTCCGACGAAACGCCGAATAATATGTTACATTTTGTAAGTTGAATATCTGGTATGTTGGTGTTCATCCAGTGTTGGACTGTTTTTAAGAAGCGTGATACTATAGGACAGTCAAAGAAGATATGGGATATTGATTCTATCATTTGACATCTATTGCAGTCACTATCGTTAGTAATTTTCATCTTTTGGAGTAATTGTTTTGTCGCTAAAATTCTGGTATTTATGCGGAACTGGAACCATCGCAACCTGGTGTCAGAAAGTGATTTAAACGGAACAGTGAATATATGTGTCCATGGTACTTTAATATTGGTATATCCAAGTTCTAATCCCCTCTAAGCCTCAAGTTCTTTGTTGTTATCTAATTCGTGCTCCCCTTCTCGAATTTTAGGTAAAAGTGATTTTATTCACTTTTTTTCTGAGATACTGCTGGAAAATTTCGCGTTCAATATTGAGGTAAGGATGGTGCTGAAGGGAAGTGGCGCTGATTATGGTTGGATCGAGCTGAAACTTGGTATTTTTGATACTTTCCTTAATAGAATCCAACACACTAACGCTCAGCTTCGAGAAGTTACTCGACCTATAGATTTGAATTTCAATCTGAATTTAGAACTTCGAACTTCAATCTAACTTCACGCGAATGTCCACCGAATTTCGAACTTCGATCCAACTTCACGAACCCATTGATATGAGGGTTCTATGCTTATGTATATAATACAACGAGAATGGATAGCCATGTATGTCAAATAAAGCATTCGCCCTGTATTGTGATTTTATTTATTAGCATATATGATCCGCGACAACAGAAATACTATTTCAGTCCGAATAATAGGGATCATAAAGTTAGTGCAGGTTGTGACGTTTTCACGTCAGGCTACCATCACATGCAGTGCAGGATGAAAGCGTGTACATACATGTCTATTTTTATTGAGTCTAATCCACTGGAGAAAAAAAACATAACAAAACAAAACAATGGTTTTGCCACACACATATATATATATATATATATATATATATATATATATATATATATATATATATATACTAGCAGGGTTACCGGCGTTGCCCAGGTTAATGCGATGAGAAACCCTCTGTATGCTGTGGATATTTGTTGGGGATAGAGAATGCTCTTGCTGAAAAGTGTTATACGTTTTCTCATAAATTGTATATTCAAATAGCATCATAAAACACGATTATTACAGTCATGGGATATAAGTAGTGGCTCACCTTGTCAATTGTCATTCTGTTTGTCGCGATTAATCCGTTCCAACAATAACGAAGTATGTATTTATTTACAACTGCGTATACATTAGACGTTATAATATGATACATGAACATCATACACACATTAGTTCGATAAAAGATGATAATTGGGTTTTAAATATTGAGATGTATCAATCAATTTAGTGGGTTGAACTAAGTTCTCGAGGACACCTGGCTATCTCCGTGAAGATGCAGAAATTTCCAGGTGCTCCTCTGTTCATGGTGCTATATATTGGCTAAATATTCTCAGTTTAAACGAAATGTTGATGCGCATAAATATTAGCTACATGTGCCAGCCACAGAGCGAGATTTTGAGTTGTTTATGTCAGTCGATGAGTCTGTTACAAAACACTTGTCAGATGTGCAGTATTGGGAGGATCCTGAATAGTCTTATGCGTTTTGTACGTTTTCTTGTATATCAGAAGAAACCATATTTGACTGCACACTGTGACCACTATTTTTGAACAGGCCTTCCATATCTCTTGACAAATTGTAACTTTTTTGTGGAAGCTGTATTGAATGGAACAGACTCAATTTTGTTATAATATATATGCAATCCTCTGACGGTTCGGGGTCTCTCAGTTTGCACGAATATATGTATCTCTTCAATAGAATGATAAATGTACGTTTAATGCTTCTTCTATGTATCTCTTTTTTGCTAGCTCATTTTGTGAATGCCCTGATTGCTATTCCCATATAAATATGACAGTTAAGAAGATATAATTGTTCAAGTGACTTAAGTGGGTAGCCATATGTCGCGATTGAGAAATGTGAACGTCCAAAACTACTAGTTTTTTAAATCAATTGTTGATGCAACGTTGACTCGAACAACGCCATATTGCGAAGGTGATTATGTATTCGTTTAGTGGAAATCGGCGACAAAACTATTTCACGATATATTTTTAATTTTGCCGACCTCCCCCTTTTCTTCCCCTGACACCAACAGCGTCATTTTAGAAAATTTTTACCCGCACCGTTATCTTCCTTGTAAACAGTTACCCCTCTTAGAACGCCTTGGTGCCATCTCGATTGTACCGCGTAAAGTTATATATAGAACGCACACATACAGACAGAAAGACAGACAGACAGACAGCACGATTTTATTTCTTTTATCATTTGAGAAGAACGTGTCTGAACTTGATGGTAATTAGTACTAAAAATATTTTGTATCAGTCTTGGTGACCCCCGTCCCTATTTCAGTCCCAGGCTGCACACACTAAGACTCATTAGAGATTAGAGATGCATATATATGAAATTGATTATACTCCTGATATCATGGAGATCATTGTTTATAAGTTTGGTGATAATCGGCGACTAAACAATTGTTTTTATCAAATTTGGTCCCAATCCACACCCCCATCTCTCAAACAAACAGCGCCACTATGGCGTCTTTAAATCACACGATTAGATTCCTCGTATCTTGGATAAGAACGTGTATCAATTTGGTGGAAATTGGCGCAAAAAAATTGTGCATCAATTTTGGTGCCCTGTCCCTTTCAATGCAACCCTGACTCGAATGAGGCCACATTTGGCAGATATATATAAGCAACACCATTAGACTCCTCATACCATGGGGATGAATTTGTATAAGTGTGGTGGCAATCGGCGACTAAACTAATTATTATCAAATTTAGTGCCCACCCCCTCCCAATCTCTCAACAAAAAGACAACAATTTGGCGTTGTTAAAGCGCACAATTTGATTCCTTGTATAATGAAGAAGAATATATATCAATTTGGTGGAGATCGGCGTTAAAATTAGTTTTTCAATTTTGGTGCCCCTCTCCCCTTCCGTGCACCCCTGACTCGAACGACGCCACTTTTAAACCACACCGTGGGTTTTTTCATATCATGGGGATGATTATATATAAGTTTGGTGGAAATCGGCGACAGAAAAAATTCTGCCCCTCCCCCTTTCGGGCACCCCTGACGCGAACGGCGCGACTTTTGCCATATTTAAACCACACCATTAGATTCCTGATATCATGGGGATTATTATATATAAGTTTGGTGGCAATCGGCGACAATTTTTTTTTCTGCCCCTCCCCCCTTTCTGCCCCTGACAACAACGACGTCACTTTAGAAAATTCTAACCCCGACCATTATCTTTCTCGTAAAAAGCTACTCCTAGTAGACCCCTTTGGCATCATCTAGATGGTCCCCTGTGAATTTCTATAGAACACAGACAGACAGACAGACAGACAGACAGACATTCGCAAATATAGATATAGATATATATATATAGGCGGACGTGCATGGAATGAGTCGGCTGTGCCGATCAGAGAAATATAAATTCGAATGGTATAGGTGTGCATATGATAAGATAAGAAACTATTTATTGAAGCAAATCATAATACAATGATGTCTGCCAACAATAATGTACATGGAATGATGATAATATAATTATGTTAGAGTTATCAATAAATGGTCAAATACCTAAATAACTCACTCATTAATCGCCATACGCGCTCAATGTGTCCTATCCATTCTGTTGAAAGGGAAAACTTTTCTTACCCCAATATATATGATGATGCAAATGGATTGAGTTAAATGAATGGTGGATGCATGACACGGCGGGGTAAAAAACTGTTTTGCCAAACAAAAGATGTTGCAAATGCAGTTGGTGTGACACACCGTATATCATGGATGAAGACAAAGTAACTTTGTCTTCAAACTTCAGGTTTTATACACCCATTTGAAAAAAAGGTCATATAATAATATAAGTCTGTCCATCGTTAACATTTTGGTCTCCGACCGATAACGTCAATTTGGTTTATTTGATTAGAACCAAAGTTGGTAAGTGTGTTTCTCAGCCAAAATATATAGAAGCCATGTTCGAATATAGGTTCCGTTCAATTATTTTTAATTGAACCAAACTTGGTATGTGTGTTCACAGCCAAAAATACATACCATAAGTAGAACACATGCCTAGTTCGAATTTGAGCTCTGCATGGGACACATTCACATTCAATGATCTTTACACGAGACACGGCTCTTTTTCGACTTAAAATTTTACCTGAATTGATAACATTTTGGTTTCAGACCAATAACTCTCGGTTTGGATAATTTGATCAGAACCAAAATTGGTATGTGTAAATAATACCGAGTTTGAATATGGTTTCGTCCAATTATTTTTACACGAGTTTCGGCCCTTTTCGACATCGAATTTACCCAATTTGATAACATCAGTTTTGGTTTCGATTAAGCCACTCAAGTTTGGATTATTTGATCAGAACCAATGTTAGTATGTGTGTTTCTCAGCCATGTCTAGGCCATGTTCGATTATAGGTTCGTTCCAATAATTGTACATGACTATAAGGGCCGTTTTATTGGTTTCCGTTGTTAACGCCATTTTGGATTAAATACCAATGGTGTAGTATGTGTGTTTCTCAGCCAAAAATACGATTCAAGCTCAAACATTGTTTCTCGTGATTTTTACATGAGTTATGGCCGCTAGTTTATACTATGTAAACGAAGTTTGGTGGGATAAATAAGAAATAACAGAAAGATCGATTGGGGTCATGCATGTCTTTTGACAACATGCAGAGTATGTCTTTTGACAACATGCAGAGTAATTAAATAAAGTATATGAATCCCAAATCAATAGGTACCGTCCGTAACAACTTTTGAGCTCGCTATAGTGTGAAAACTACCTCCGTACAAACTTTGGTCTTTGTATCTCAGGGTATATATGTGGTATAATCAGGTTTAAATTGAAAAAAAAATAGGCCTAAACATGAACCAAGCGTCATGGATTGAAGGAAATCCACATGAAACAGGACAGAAATGTCTTCAAATTAAGCTTTATAATTTACCTGATTCATATAATAGCAATTTTACAAGCAAACAAATGTGCGTATTTAGCCACACCCTATAGCCGTGCTCTTGTTGTATAGCCTATATGTACATTTTATACAGAAAACGCCATAGTCTAGACATATAATTTCTTTCTAAATTTAGACAAAACGATGGGCTCTATCTAAGTTTTTCGGCCATTATAATTCGAGGGTGCCTTGGTGAGAAATTCGCCCTCGTTCTTTTGTAGAATATATATATGCGTGTAGTTCTTTGTGGTACGAGGGTCATATATAGTCCTGAGGTCCGGATCATGCAGGTTGTTGACAATCTCGGGGCCGTGATCTGTTTTGTCAATTCAAATCACACCCAGACACACAAGGGGTGTTCCGGTGGTGGTGTTCCCCCGAATCACTTGCCAGTGATATTTCGTTTGTCACATATGTTCATTTTTGTCGAGATGAGACGCTGATGCGACATGTGTTTGCGTTTCTGGCACCCGCGTGTTGCTGACAATAAGACACCGTGCATTGAGAAATTATCCTGAACATATAGCGGCATCCAACTCCATAGTGAAGATCTGATATAGTGCGCACGCGTGTTGTCGCGGATTAATTCGCTTATGGGCCAGACAATTAAATCATCGTCTGCACGCTACAACAATCACAGCGACGTGCAAAAGTGTCCGATTCCGCGATCGGCAAACCTTACGAATGCGTGCATTAAATTAAGTGCTAAATTTGTCAATTTCTTGTGATATCCTCGAAGCTCTATTATCTAACGGTCAGAACGTGATTTGTCGAGGTTTTGTGAGATAAAACCGCCAATAAGTGTATAATCGTTTCACGTCTGTTTGTAAACACGACGTGATATCGTCTGCAGAACCCTTTCAACAAATCAGCGACGACTTCTTTGAATTAACCAACTTTAAAATTGGGTATACAATATAACAGTCCTATATACGAGAAGGCGTTTACATGTATGTCGAAATATTCAAATCTGGTATACAGCACCATGATGGTACAGGCACAGACTACTAACATAATTATGGTGACCATTGTGCTTATATTTCCAATTATCTACTCGGAATACATATAAATCATCCCAACACGCCCGTTATCAAGCTTGGTGGACCGAAGGAGAACATGAGCGATAGAAACACAGTTTTTCTAGAATTCTATGAACTTGGTGCGTTAACAAATCGGATGTTTTGTCCCCCAAAATATTGTACACAATAACACCAACTATAGATGGAACCACATTTGAAAAGTCTGGTTACAGATATATACGTATTCTGCCAGTATTTGTTCTTTCCAACGGGACGTGGCTAGAGGGTCTCCATTGGGGGGGGGGGAAGGGGCTGTCCACCTTGAAATTTTCAACTTCACCTCTCTCCACTGAACCAGGACAAACTTCGAAGTTCGCGCAATTCCAGCCCCTGACTCGGAGTTTGCCAACGATATACCCATGCACTCAGGCCGCGATTTGTGTGTTTGTCTTTAATTGATTATCATGCAGTTTGTTATTGTTCACATGGGGGGGGGGTCACACAGGACCAAAGGGCCGACCATGACAAATCCTAGCATCTATAGAGGCCTAACCGCAGGAAAATTCATACCTCGATTTTTTATATTATTATTGATTAGAAGTTTTTGACATGCCGGCTATACACGGGATAGACCAGGCACTATCGGGGCGACCATACATGTTTCGGCCTGGTGCCAGGTGCACATGAACGAAACCTTTGAAATTTAATCCTGAAAACTGCAAAATTCTAGCATATTTTGAGGTAATATGTTTTGAAAATAAATTCGAATGTAAATTCAGATAACGAATATCCGATAACCAGGGGCGGCGCCATGCAGGATTTCCCCGACGCAGACATCACAATCCCCGACATATGCAGGGGAGCTATATATAGCCCAACCCCCTGCATGGTTTCATCCCTATACCGAAAACCATTTTCCAACCTGGAGCTCTGGATTCTCGAGATTTTTTCATGAACAATTTGCTCGTGACTTATTGCACCGAGGTCGCGTGAACGAAAACTGATAACATATCAACATGTATGAAGTTGTTTTGGCGTCTGGACACGTGCATATTTGCGAATTCTGAAACGAGGATGACATAACAGCCCTTGTCGCACTTGTCAAAACAAATTTATACGCAGGTCGATATGACCATACAGTGAACTCAACCACACAATCATTTCAGGAATGTGCCGTGTCTGCAGCCAATCTCTTCCATAGGTGTCAATCGACTCGCCGATTTTCACCTCTGTTGCAGTACCGATTAAAAAAAGTGTTATCTCTCATCGAGTCTGGTTGTCCGCTAAATTAATCTAAAAATATCACTCAACTAATTTGGGTGACATGCTACCCGACCCAGAGAAAAACAATTGAAAACTGTTATAATGTCGCTTCACCGGTTGATGCATGTGTGTCTTCTCTGTGGTGTCATTCATATATACTGGGATTGGACTTTATGGGCAAATACCGGATTAGTCCCATACGGACTATTTGTAACACGATTCTATTACTACCGTGATCATTTAAACGGGCATGACTCGTTCGCACCCCATAACTATGTATACACAATTTGGCATACGATGGCTCTCATACCTATATATACGCGGGAGATTTCCGAACAAATGCCTCGACACAGCGCTGAAATACGCGATAAATCATCCATTTCGTTACCAGAGGTCAAAATTGAGAAATAGCATCTATTTTTAGTACATGGCATCTACCCGGGGAATTCCCAAATAAATTCAATGCCGATCGAAATCGCAGATGTATATAAACTTTACTGATATATATATATATATATACATCTATAGATATATATCACACGAAACCCCAATTATCATTTAAAAAGCCATTACTTATTTCCTTATATCACATAGTGGCAGCGCGCCAACAAAATTAATTTACATTGATTGGGCGGATTAATACTATTTTGAAACGCCGTGAATGACACCAAAACCAGACAATGTAAAATGATTGATTCGTTCATTTAATTAAATTCTTGTTTAGCTTCGATGCACTGACACTGACGAAAATAAACACAAAAACAGAGGCAACTTGGGGGGACTATATTTTTCGTCGCAATCCTGAGCGCGCAATTCTGTCGTATACGGATGTGAAGCATCTCAGCCAACGATGTAAATGTATGCATTTTTAAGCTTCTTTTAAGGATTTTGTTTTGTTAAAAAGGCATAAAGCTCTAGTATTTTTCATGTGATATACAAGATCTTCGACTCGTTATGTTGCGATATAAGATTTTATGAAACTAGTTTGATAAATTTTATTAACAACTCGTCTGCGACTCGTTGTGAATCAAATTCTTCAAACTCGTTTCATAAAATCCTATATCCCAACATAACTCGTCGGAGATCCTCTGTATCTATATATAGATAAAATAGTAGGATGTGTGTGTACGTCTGTTAGACTGCTGCTCCGATTTAAACCAAATTTGGTGTGGTGACTCTGGGTACCCTGGTTGATGTTAAAAATTTAATTAAATAATAACAAAAAAATCGTCTACGACTCGTTGTGAATCAAATTTATCAAACTCGTTTCATAAAATCTTATATCCCAACATAACTCTTTGGAGGTCCTCTATATTTATATATAGATAAAAGAGTAGGATATGCGTGTCCGTCTGTCCGTCGATCGTTTGTCTGTCCGGATTTTTCTCCCAGACTGCTTGTCCGATTTAAACCAAATTTGGTGTGGTGACTCGGGGTACCCTGGTGGAGGTTATAACGGCGTTAGTTTTTTCAAAATTTTGATTTAAACAATCTAGTTAAATAAATTTAAAAAAACCCAAACAAATACACTCACAATGGGCTATTTCAGCGCCAAATGTACGCTCTTTATATGTTTTTTTCACTGTGTCCGCGCCATCCAACATAATAACGGGTATAATTATCAGAACCAGATAAGTCCAATAAGAACCAATGTCAATATTTAGGTCCAATATGAACCTATTTGCCCAAGGATATATTGAAGTAGCATAATAATATGATCAATATATATAAAAGAGTAGGATATGTCTGCCGTGTGCGCGAAGCGAAGCGAAGCGTACACAGGGACCACAGGCCCATAACGCACAAAGGGCCCTCAGAGTATAGGGTATGTGTGTCTTTCTGTCCGGATTTTTCTCCCAGACGCCCAGGACCGATTTCAACCAATTTGGTGTGGTTACTCGGGTTACACTGGCGGAGGTTATAACGGCGTTAGTTTTTTCAAATTTGTTATTTAAAAAATATATATATTAAATAAATTAAAAAGAAACAAAAACATATTAAAATAATCTCCTATGGGCTTATTTCAGAATCAAATAAGTCGAATATGAACCTATATATGTGAATATCTAGGTCCAAATGGGCCGCAGTATCCTAACACACGGAGGGCCGCAGACCGTCGCTGTTTCAGCTAACATATCCCTGGGCCGATCTGAACCAAATTTGGTGTGGTGACTCGGGGTATCCTGGCGGCTGTTATAACGGCATTTGTTTTTCAAAATTTTAATAAACTTAAAAACATGGTCCCCACCTCCTTACCTATGGATGTGCAGAAATTCCGGCATTAAATACAAATCAATATAGTCTCTGCCCATTATAGCTGGCGGAAATAAAGATAGATATAACTCTTGACTAAATATCCTCTCCCAACGTTGTACACAAGTTTCATGTTATGCCTCAGTAAACAGCAGTTGGAAATTTCAGACGTAGCATAAACTAGGCTGAGATTGTTCTGATTGTTTTAATTGTTCAACCAATATTTTGTGCAAAGTCGTTTTATACCAAGATTAAAATGTGTTCTTTCTTTCAGTCAAATATTTAGGCTTGAATGGCCACCAGTGTCTCAGTCAGATAATTACCAACCTACAATGGGCTGTTATGTTGGAATTTTCCAGCAGTTGGTAAGACTGAGGTACCAGGCACTACCAGCTGAAACGATTTATTGATATCTATACCTTAATTAATTTATAGATAGATATAATTCGTTGGTAATTATAGATATTTAATTCATTTATTGATATCTATGATTAGATTTATTGATATCATTAAATTAATTAAATATATCTATAAATCGAATGACAGATGTCAATATAAATTATTTATTTATTGATATCATTAAATTGAATTATGGATATCCATCATTCGTTTTATGACATCTATAATCTGATTTAATGATAATAAATCGGCCATATTTATTTATATCTATAATTCGATTTATTGATATCCATATTCCAAATATATCAGTGGAAATTAATGAATTGAGAAAGAAGAGTTATAATTAAATTGGGATGAGCTTCAAATGATTTATTGATATCTATAATTCGGTTTATGGGTATAAAAATAGAGCGATCTATAGATATCCATAATTATAATTATTGATATCTATAATTCATTTAATAATATCAATAATTTCATGTAATGATATATATAAATCAGAGTTATCTATTGATATCCATAAATCGAATTATATGTATTATTAAATTAATTCAGTGTATCAATAATTCGAATTATGGATATCCATAATTCATTTAATGATATCTATAAGTCGACTATGGATATAAAAAAACATGCCGATTTATTGATATCAATAACTGAATTATGGATATCCATTATTCGACTTATTGATATCAATAATTAGATTTATAGATATCTATAATTGGAATTATTGTTATCTTTAAATAATTTTTAGATATCTAAAATTCAATATAGATATCGATAAATAAATTATTGATATCTATAACTGAATTATGGACATCCATAATTCGATTTATGGAAAACGATAATTCATTTTACAGATATCAATAAATCGAGGATAAATAGAAGGATGGCGCCCCATAGAAATGTTTCCCATAATTTGGAATTTGGTCTTCACGGACGGGGATGTGGACGGAAATTGAAATTTAGACAGCACCCTCCCAACTAAGATTCTCTAGCTATGCCCCTGTGTCTCGACCGCATATGGTTCAAAACAAAAATAAATAAATTCGTTGATACTTCTTGTTTGTAGTTAGATATGAATGTCATTGGCTTGATTATTTTTTATTATGCTCACTTTTAAACGACAACTCGATAATCAGAAGCTAAAACAAACGTTGAATGATGCCAATTTTGGCTAACAATCTTGAAACAGTGAAACAACAGGTCAAAAATAATAAAATATGAAATAAAATATTTGGCACGCCTGACTCGGAAAGCCTCTACTATGTTGCGGGTACGTGTGCGTCCATACTCTTACCATCGTGACTCAATCTATTAAACAACATGTAACTTCTGGAAATGTAGAACAATGTATGTTTAGCGAATCACTATAACTATGCAACATTATACTGGTACACAAATTCACAACCCTTAAATGCCAGAACGACGTTCGCATTGTGATTAGAAAGTTATTACAATTCCACCGATCAAATAACAAGTAACTTGTTATAATCAACGTTGTGTTTATTATAGACACAGTTGCTGGACCCAATAACGGAAAGAAATTCTCCAAAAGTTTATTTTATAAGTGCACATAACTATAAAAATGAAAGTGTTAATGACGCTGTATAGCTCAACATGCAGATGGGATACTGTTTGTACAGTACAGGCATTGGATTGATAACGAATGTGGAAAGTTTAAACATTTAAGTTATACCAGAGGTCAACCCGAAGAACCACATGAAGTTTGGCACCAATTGGATGAAGACTGTTGGCAGTAGGGAACGTATTTTGTGATGCAAAGATTAAAATCCAAGTTGGCTGATCAAAAATGAATGTCGGCTGGAGGGTGTACCGATCGATGGATATCAAATGTGAAGTCCAAGATGGCCGCTAGCGGCCATTGTCTTTGAACGAAATTTGGAAACATTTGTTGGCCCCCATCTATAGTTGCAACATGAAGATCCATATGAATTATTTAGTGACAATCGGATTATGACGTGGAAGGATTGCGAAGGATTTAATTATGCAAAGAGTAACATCCAAGATTGGCTCTGGGAAGTTCAGAAAAAAATCGATAGCTCCCTAAGAGTGGTCAACCAGAAGATCCATATTTTGTGTGGTGACGATCGGATGAGGGATGTTGTCTGTACGGTGTGCCAAATGATTTATAGCCATGCAATGATTTAGCTATGCAAAGAGTAAAATTCAAGATGGCTGTCGGTGGTCATGTTTTTCATCGAAAATCATTCAATTTCGATAGCTCCCATCTACAGGTGGTCCGAAACATTGCATGTAAATTTTCAATGCCGATGGTTTCAAATTTGAAATCCAAGATTGGTGCTGACGGCCATGTTTTTAACGAAATTTGGAAAAAAAATCGATGGCTCCCATTTGGAGATCACCATGCATCCATATTATAAGTTTGGTGACGATCGGACCAGGGAATTGACCTGTATGATGTGTCGAAGGATTTAGTCATGCAAAGAGTAAAATACAAAATGGCCTCTGGTTTTCCCATGAAATAAAAAAATATATATATATCCCATCTAGTGGTCACCCCGAATATCCATATGAAGTTTGGTGACGATCGGATGAGGGATGTGGTCTGTAGGATGTACTAAATGATTTAGTCATGACAAGAATAAAATCCAAGATGGCCACTGGCGGTTATGTTTTTAACTGAAATTCGGGAGAAAAAAATTTCATCTAAAATTGTTCAATTCAATAGCTCCCATCTAAAGGTGATCCTAAACATCCTGTAAATTTTAAAAATAATTCTCCAATAAATGCGGTCTGCAGAGTGTGTCGATTTGATTCAAATTTGAAATCCAAGATGGCTGCTGGCGGTCATGTTTTTTTTTTAACGAATTTCGGAAAAAAGTGAAGCTCCCATCAATAAATCACACCGAAAATCCATGTGAAGATTGATGTCGATCGGATGAGAGATGTGACCTGTAGGATCAGCCGAAGGATTTAGTCATGCAAATAATTAAATACAAGATGACCACTGGCGGCCATGTTTGTTTAACGAATTTCGGGATAAAATGGAGGCCCACATCTAGTGGTCACCCCGAAGAGGCATATATATGAAATTTGGCGACGATCGGACAAAGAATGTGTTATGTATAGGGTGTGCCAAAGGATTTAGTCATGCAAAGATATGGCTGTCGGTGGCCATGTTTTTTCTTTTATCGAAAATCGTTCAAATGCGATAGCTCCAATTGAGAGGTGATCCTAAACATGCCTGTAAATTTTAAAAATAATTCTCCAATAAATGCGGGCAGCAGGGTGCGCCGATCGATTAAACTTTGAAATCCAAGATGCCTGCTGGCGGTCATGTTTTCAACGAATTTCGGTAAACACAAAGTAGTAGGCTCCCATCTAGAGGTCACCGCCAAGTTCAATATGAAGTTTGGTGACGCTATGATGATAAATATGATTTGTAGGATGTGCTATACGGAGGACGCCAACCCATGGCAATAGCTCAAACTTGACTTCGTCAGGTTGAGCTAAAGGACTCTTTTGGGGCCAACAACTGTTAGAGTTAGAGTTATCATTAAATTCGTTGCGGAAAACAATAATAGACACAATCATGCATGTGTACTGTTACAGTGCGTGTTGGTAAATAATGATTTAAAGGTGCGGAATATAGTCACTGGATACTTATTCATGGTAATGAAAATAAGAAGAAATTCATTCTTGATTTTCATGTTCTTCTTGGTAATAATGGTTTAACAAAATGTGTATGAGTTTCAGCTGTATCCACCGGGAACGCCTTGTGCACATTAGTCTTGGAGATGCATGAAAATTGGGTTTGTGTATATATGGCGACGTCATAGATCCGTTTGAATAAAATGACCTGATAATCTTGAGACCAGTATGTTATGAGGTATTTTTCTGACTCATCCTTTAAGAGTTTCATTTCCGGCGAATAAATGTCTATATTGTACGACAAATGTCATATTTATGGTTGTAAACGCTTCCTGGTTGTAAATTTTAGTGTCTCGTAATTGGACTACAGATACAACTCACAACACGGCAATATCAACTGATGGGCGACTATAGTCGCAACAAACTCAACCATCACTATATACTATCATATAGGTCGTCCGGACTTCTCCATCTGTTGGTGATGACTACGAATAGCGATGCGATTCACATGCACCGGAATAGGTACAACAATTTTAGGTTTGTTACTATGATCACCACAGTGTCTACCGTGCAGCATTCCGGCCTTGACCCTCTTCCACTTTGCGCGTCGATTTTGGAACCATATTTTCACCTGAACCTCACTCAAGTTGAGACTGTGCGCAATTTGTGACCTCTCGGTCAAAGACAAATATTTCTTGCTATGAAACTCCTTTTCAAGTTCAAGAAGTTGCTCACTAGTAAACGCAGTTCGTCGTCGGCGTGTTTTCCCATTCAGAGAGTTTGAGGATTCCATAATTTTTGAACAATCTGTTTTCGTATCATTGTCTGACCTTTCACCATCTTCCTCAAGGTCGCACTCGTCAATCAGGTCGATATCGTCATCAGCCACATTGGTCTGCCGTCTCCCATTGTCCTCAGTCCTTGATGGTGAGCTGTGTCTGCTGTTTTCGTTATTTGGCGAACTCCGTAAATCTGTGAAAAGACAACAAATTAAAGATGTTGCATATATTTTGTTGAGTATAAAAGGAGATGGTCTTGGAGAAAAAAATACATGGCATTGGAAATATCTCCCTGAATTTTCTCCCGACTCCCCACCCCCTTGAATTGTATGTTAAATGTTGACCGTATAAATTATAGTCGTGAATGGCTACACGCTATGTTAAATAAAATGGTCTTCCAATGCATGCATATAATTGAAAGTCAGCTCATCTCAATGAAATGCGATTAGTTTCTATATTATGCCATGGATTATAGATTGACAATATTGTCCTACATGCATAGACAAGAAGACACTGCATATCACACAGAGCCCTATATATATAAAGCCCCATATATATCAGATTTATAGAGACACTGACTCAGTATATGAGCGTTCATTGCTTCAATGTGCGTGAACAAATTCCTAAATTTCATATCAGAAACCCGAGAAACCCACTCGGTGATCTACATAGGTATTCCCTTCCCGTTGCTCTAAATTAGAGCAAACGCGGCCCATAATTTGAATTGCTTAGTATTTTGTGAGTCGCCTTGATCTCCATGACAATGCGTCGATGTTTGCTTTTCTCGGGTGGGTCAGATAATCGCAGACATGTAATGTATGAACGACCAACGGTTGCACATATAATATTTCATCCAATATAAATCTCGACAATGCGCAGACGAGATTTCTCCTTGGGTTGAACCGCGATGTTAGTTATTAGTTGTAACAGATACCCGGATTACGGTGAAAACTGCCGATCATAGCCGAAAAATATCCCATCGAACAAGAGGGCAATTAACTCGTTTCCCCAGACCTTCGGGCGGGGAATATAACTGCCTCTATCATCGGCGTTCGTGTTAAATAGTCTCTTGGCGTTCTATAGCCACAGTGTAGTCGAATCTATAACACATGCACATGTTAGGGATGAACAACAGCAACATTTATATATAAAATACAACAGAACCTCCCAGGTATAATGCTTATTAATAGGTGATAACATGTGCGTCAAAAGTCTTATTCAACGTAAAACCACACAGCATGCAGTCTTGGTATAATATAATATAATATAATATAATATATATATGTTAAATATGTAGTCGAACACTCTCAATTGATGCATCATGCCAATTAGAAACGGATAGCGAGAATCACAATCTTCCAACTTCCCAAACATCAATAACGAATGGTATCACGACGATGTCTGCATGGGGATCTACTACTTCACGAACCTCTCGTGAGTTGTCGGACGATCGAAGTGTAAACATGCATTATATATCTGCAGTGGAAAAAGTAAAAGTATTGAACAAATATTCTCAACAATCATATTTAGTCTTAATATATACTATTTGAACTTACTTCCAGATTAGCTATGTTTGTTGACAAATCACTAACATATTGCTTTACATTTAATACATGAAAATGCATGAAATAAAGTTTGAAGCATACCTTTCAAATCCTTGTCCGATTGAAAGCGACCATGCATGCATTTACCGAGTTCTTAATTTTATTTAATTATAGATTGGATTGAGGAAAGTCTAAACTTTCTAACACGACGTGTGATTTATGTTTGTCTGTGAATATTATATATAGGCACATAAATAAATCTAAAACATGCCCTCCAATTTGCCACATCCGTAATATATGCATTTGACTTGAATTTGAAGTTAAATTCCGTTACATCAACCATTCTATATGCGATGAAGGGATTTCGGACACAAACGAGGTAATGTGGCTGCGTCATTATATACTTAGCTGTTTTAAATTTACATTTGTGTCGATGTTCCCTACAATCACTTACAAACCGCCAACGGAATTCCAACGACATAACGGGGTGTCAATAAGCGATTAACTGTTGACAATTAAGAAATCCCTATTTGTTCTCAATGTATACAGTCATGAGTTCGGTGAATGGCTCCCAGACCCACAGACACGCATAGTACATGCCCATGATGCTTTCGTCGTTTAAAGTTGAATCAAATTAACAAGTAGCAAATCCCTAAAACTGCAAACAAACGAACGGGGAGATCACCGAGGGTGAAGTATTCGCTAATCGGGTACCCCTTATGTAATTTCGGTGTTACAGGGATCATGGATGTTTACCGGAGGGCGAAATGGAGTTTAAATGCGATGAAATATGCGAGTGGGATAAAATCGACAAATAACATCCGCAGAGAGTTTGATAAAAAAAAGGACGCGTTATCAGGCATTATCGCGAAGAAGGTGGTTGGAATAATACGGGTATGATGGAATTCAATTTCAAATACATTGGAAATGTCCTACTAAAATGACATGACATTCCGTCATAAACGACTTGTAACATGAGTAATTAAAGGACATGTATTATACAATATGTACAATAAAATGACGGGTATATAAATGCGCTTTGTTACTTTCTGGTTTCCCCAGTCAATGCTGATCATAAACAAATTCACATTTCTATATTAGAAATGGAATGGTCCTGCTTCTCTTTTTTTGTCACTGGAGGCACGTGGTAACACTTTATTTCAATAAAAAACTGTATTTCTATACACCCCCCATGCACCCCACATTTACGCATGCTATTTGGAACGAAACAAAACCAGCATATTACTTTATTACTATACATATATATACTATATAACTGAAACAAACTCAAATCGGGAGCCATTATTCAGTGGCTTGGCCGGGGGGGGGGGGGTTGCGACCCCTTTGCATGTGCGCTTCGCGCACATTTTTATCCTAAACAGCCCAAACATTGGGAGCCTTTATTCAGCAGCATACAGGGATCACAGGCCCCTGCACTGCGGCCAATTTGTGGGAACACTTTATTTCACTAAAACTGTATTTTATACCCAAGACCCACCACATATATGCATTCACACAATCAAGTTATATTATTTTATTACTTTATACCATTCGGGAGCCTTTATTTAGTGGCGGATGAGCCTGCAGGACATGTACACGTGCGCTTCGCGCACTTTATGATCTTGAACAGCGTTTAGATCGTTTAAAGGTACTCAATCCAATTCGATGGGCGCCATATCACCAGAATCCAAGAACAACAACAACAACAACAATATTTGAAATGCCGCTTCAGTTTTCAGAATCGATTAATTTCCCAAAAATAATAAACTATAGTATAAAATTGCACAAAACGTGTTATTTATCAACATTTTGTTCCACGAAATTGGCCCCGATTGTCAAATATTAACACCCAAAGCCACTTGATTTTAGAGTTATAATCGATGGCTGCCATCCAGAAATCACCCTGAAGATCCATATGCAGTTTGGTGACGATCGGACGAAGGATGTAGCATGTACAGAGTGTGCCGATTTATTTAGTCAGGTGTGCCGATTTATTTAGTCAAACACAGTAAAATGCCTATAAATTTTAAAAACATTTCTCCGATATATGCGGACTGCATGCAGGGTGTGCCGATGGATTAAACTTTTAAATCAAAGATGACCGCTGGCGGCCATGTTTTCCAACGCAATTCGGAGAAATTCGATGGCTCCCTGAAGAGTGAAGATCCAGATCAAGTTTGGTGCATGGGGTGGCAATCAGATGAGGGATTTAGACTGTATATGGTGTGCCAAAGGATTTAGTCATGCAAAGAGTAACATTCGAGATGCCTGCCGGTGGCCATGTTTTTCATCGAAAATCCGTAAATGGCTCCCATCTAGAGGTGATCCTAAACATGCCAGTAAATTTTCAAAACATTTCTCCAAAAATGCGGGCTGCAAGGTGGATTCTTGCCGATGGATTCATATTTGAAATCCAAAATAGCTGCTGCATGGCGGCCACGCTTTTTATCGAATCTCGGAAAAAATCGATGGCTCCCATCTGAAGGTCACACCGAAGATCCATATGAAGTTTCATGATGATCGGATGGTGGATGCGGCCTGTTGGGTGAACCAAAGTAAATTTTTGACGGACGCACGCCCCGATACACGACGACGGACGCTAACCCATCATCACAATAGCACAGGCTTGACTTCGTCAAGTTGCGCTAACGATTGTCCAACAACAGCAACAACAACAGCAACAACAACAGCAACAACAACAGCAACAACATCTTTTTCTCAATGGCGTACGACGGTAATGATCGACTCTGCTACATGAATGCGTTGTAATATCAATTAACCGGACTGGCTCGGTTAGCCGGGCTAGCCCGAACTCATTTTAAGATCACTATTATGTCACTCTACTACGTCAGCCAATAGTATTGCTAGAAAAGTCGACAATAATACAAAATACAGGAATACTGTCAGTCTCAGACCAACACAAACGTGCATGCATGCCCTCCGCAAAATATGTTATATAAATTCGGGACCATCTAAAACAGGTATTAGCTATTTTTCTTATTTTGATCGAGATATATAAGTTAACTTCTTGAGCATCGCTGATGTCCAATGTTATGCAAGTTTCATGCTGGCAGTCAATATGTCGTTTTAGCCAAATATATGTACTTCCAAAATCCGGCATCAACGTTATATAGGTTGTTATTTGTTATCTGGATGGTCGAGACCTATATATAAGTCCAACGGTGAACATCGCCAGCATCCATATGAGAGCTAGGTCTAGAATTATCAATGCGCGACGTCGTTGGGTATATGTATATGATATTGGAACTTTCGACAGCTGTCAATCAAATCATTATGAAATTTTTGCTATATTGAAAATGCTGATGCCATCTTCAACTAATTTGGATATCAGTGCACACTTTTAGTGTTAACAAATGATTATTTGACCTCTAATTGGAAATGTTTCCATGCATAACTATAACAGTGTATTTCGTGTTGTGTGTCGATTTCGTGTTGTGTGTCGCTCATTATTTTTTCACATTTAAAGGCGAAAACAAAGTATGTTCTTGTGTGTGCAAAACAGCACAAGTACAGGCTGTAAATTAAAGGTACTCAATCCGAACAGAGGGTTCCCATCTCAACAGATTCCAACAACAACAATCCGATCAGAGGGTCCTATATTACTATTTCTTTGGCTTTGGGGGTAACAAATATTTGATTCGAGTCGAGGAACCCATCAAACAAAGCTCAGAGTTATTAGATATTGATTTTTGAAATTTTTTATTTACTCGAGATGAGTACTAATAATTGCCTTCAACTGCCGTAATCTGCTCGGGATGTGTACACCAAAATCTATTCAAACAGACAAGGATGGATAACTCTAAAATCAAGTGGTAATAATAACGCAATTTTGACTGAGTTCTGGGCCAGAAAGTATTCCCGATAATGAAAAATAATAGATTTATAAAATCGATATCTAACATATCTGAGCTTTGATGGGTGACTTCCTCGACTCGAATCAAATATTTTTTCGGATTCAATTGGTTCAATATCATAAGTTATGTATTGGTTGGTGATGTCTGTGACGAATACATTAGAATGAATCTTGATATCTTCGATAGAATTCAAATAAGAAGCATCAAAACTTCCATGAGACCGATCGTCACCACGTGATCACCGTATTATATGAGTAAGCATGTCTATAATATTTATGGTGCTCCCTCATTACAGTAGTAGCAATGCATCTGGTTTGTCAACGTATATGTGCGCAAGACTGAACAAGGAATACCCAATGAGCTTGCGTTTAGTACACCAATGAGTCTCGTAATAGTGATTAAAGAGTAATTCAAAGTGTTAGTGACACTAGCTTGGATCTGTGTCATCGTTGTCTGAAGTAATCGTCCGGGACCAATGATTGTTTGGTTAGTGAAGCTGAAAAGCTACCCACGAAATTACCCAAAATCTACTCGACTAACTACTGCGTGAGATGGTGTCGCCCAGACAATTCTAAAATCGTTATAATTTTTCGCTTCATATCAGCAGTAATGAAACAAGAACCATGTTAGATCTTTGATATGATTATGACGATGTGGGCCTTTGTTAGTATTACTTCTGGATTGACCCAGACGATGTGCACTAGCTGTGGTTTGTTGTATTCATTTACAGTGCGTAACTACTATTTCTGTGATTACGAAACCGAGATGTGTACATCTGCGTTGTGGCCAATGAGCAAAGTAATTCTTTGGTAATTAAGAGCCGAAATGTTAAACATGCAATAAGGGACCGTTTGAAGTAATTATTGTGAAAAATGTGTGAGGCGTCATCAGGGAAAACTCCTTGGGTTGGGACGCACACGATGCACACCGTGTGAGAATTTCCGTGGTGTCTATGTAACATTATATTTCACCCGATTCTATCTCTCTCTCTCTCTCTCTCTCTCTCTCTCTCTCTCTCTCTCTCTCTCTCTCTCTCTCTCTCTCTCTCTCTCTCTCTCTCTCTCTCCCCCTCTCTCTCTCTCTCTCTATCACTCTCTCTCTCTCTCTCTCTCTCTCTCTCTCTCTCTCTCTCCAGCTCTCTCCTGTCTTTCTTTCTTTTCTTGTCTATATGTGAGCCTTTATCGGAAAGTCAAAATGTCGTATAAAAATTAACGGACAAAACCCGTAATATGTGGGTATCATTTCTCCCAACCTGTGCTATCACGATGACATGGGTATAATTTTCCCCAACCTGTGTTATCGCCATGACAAAGGACAACGAAATCCGATAATTAAAACCTAGTGCAAGGTGATATGTTCGGACGGACACAATATTCACAAATTTCCAAGTCAAACAAGGGACGTAACTCTGGTAAAATTAAAAGACGAAACCAGTATATGTGGGTATCATTTCCCCCAACCTTTGCTATCTGCACGCCAAAGGACAACGAAATCCGATAATTAACACCCGAGTTACAAGGTAATATGTTCGGACGGCTTGACGCCCCGACGGACGGACGGACGGACGGACGGACGGACATCGGCTATATGCCCGAACCTCCTACGTGGGTCGGGGGCATAATAAATACAAACAATTTGGATAAGTTGCCTGTATCATATCTTTCGATAACAATATTGTCGACATAAATGCCAATACTCGTTTGCACCCCCCCCCCTAGCCCCGCCATTATAAAATCATGTGACCATATCCCTGAAATTTGAACATGTTCTTCATTTTTGGCCTAGCGTATCAATTCTTTTAAAATATTGTTTCTCTATACATGTCTTGAGATATATTGCAAGAACCATTCCATCCCTCCTAGCATTACCTCTTAAACTTGCAAGAAAATCCTGAAATTTTAGAAGGGTCACATTTGGAATTTGGAGGGAAAACACCAATATAAGTTTGGGGAAAATGGCTTTTGAAAATTTTGGTCTTTGAATCCATTTATTAAAAACTTGGTGTTATTTCCTCGAAAATCCAGCTGTGATCCTTCTAAAAATAATATAATAAAATTAAATATACATATATTCCCGGTCCCTGTGCATTGTTTCCATTTCAGCAATAGGTCGTGACTCGTGAGGGACAACAGTGATATCACTCTGTCCGTTGGTCAAATAGGAAATGTCATATAATTTAATTTTGACACGTGAGTTGTTTATTAGAGAGGTTCAGTCACAAGTACTTGTAAATATGTGTTGTTAATATCAAAGACAGTCGCATGAATAGCGTAATAACTGCGGCTATACGTATATATATATACGGTTCAGAATTTTGGTATCCGATGTGTAATGAAACTATTAACAAAACTAAATAATATCACGAGCCAAACCATGTGACGCGACTTTTCTCACTAGATGCATCAATTACAATATTATTGCAACACATGTGCATGGCTGTAACTGAACATCTCTATTAATACAATCGTGTCTAACGTTTCGTGTCGTGTCATGAACTGAGTATATATAGTTTTTAGTACGTTCATGTATAATGTGCTGTTCCGTATATATAACAGAAGTTTTTTTTTTCAATTTTAAATCGATGGTGATGATATAAGTGACACGTTATTTTCTCATAAGACAGCAAACACTTTACTTCTGACATATGAGTAAACACCCCTATCTTTTATCGGTATTCGCCAGGTGTTCGCGCCTGGTGGGGTTGTGTGTGTGGGGGCTGTATGTATGGGCTAAATGATTAAGTGAACACGTGTATGTATATTGATCGACCCAAAAAAGCTGTAAAAGAAATCGCAGTATCCATGTTTTCAAAGTTACTAACAGTGCTTGTGCAATTTAATATCGATTGCCTTATATTAAAGGAACTCAATCAGATCAGACGCTCCTAAATTACTATTTCTTTGGCTTCGGGGGCAAAACAAAATATTTGATTCGAGTCGAGGAACCCACCCATCAAAGCTCAGAGTGATCAGATATCGATTTTTGAAGTTTGTTATTTCTCGAGATGCGTAATAATATGTGGCCCAAAAACACGTGGTCAAATAGAGGGTCTCGGACAAAATTGCGGATAAAGATGGATAACTCTAAAATCAAGTGGTAATACCGTCAACTTTCGTGATACTCTAGTGATAATACGGCCATATGTTGTTGAACAAAATGCTGATAACTAACAAGTTTTGGGAAATTTGATACCATATATAGCGGTTAGCATTATTTTGTTGCAAAAAATCGATTCTGATAACTAAAGCGTATTTTGAAGAAATGTTGTTGTTGTTGTTGTATCTTGATCGTATGGGGACCGTCTGATCGGATTGAGTACCTTTAAAGGTGCATCTGCCGTCCACACAATGTCACTTTAAAACCAATGCCTCTGCCTTCCACACAATGTCATTTTAAAATTAATTTTTTCTTTCAAAAATTCCTATATTTTTGTAATTTTCGCTTTCTATCGCCGGGTCAAGCAAATCATAATGGCTTGCTTCTACTAAAAAGTATACAAAATCTACATTTGCCCCCACACTATTATTTTCTCTTTGTCAAACCAATGTCAAACCCTTTTACATCCAAAAAACGCAATTTCACCAACAAAAAACAAATTTCGAAAATTCCTATTTTTTTACAACATTTCTTGGCATATTTAAACTATGCAACATTTCTTGGTACCTTTAAATGTACTCAATCCGACCAAACGCTCCTAAATTACTATTTCTTTGGCTTCGGGGGTAAAGAATATTTTATTCGAGTCGATGAACCCACCCATCAAAGCTCAGAGTGATCAGATATCGATTTTTGAAGTTTCTTATTTCTCGAGATGTGTAAAATATGTGAAACGGAGGGTCTCGGACAAAATTGCGGATGAAGATGGATAACACTAAAATCAAGTGGTAATACGGTCAAATTTAGTGATAATACGGCCATATTTTGTTGAACAAAATATTGATAAATAACAAGTTTGGGAAATTTGATACCATAGTTGACAGTGCGTGTATGCATGGTTAGCATTATTTTGTCGCAACAAATCAATTTTGACGCTATAATGAAGATGATCGCGACGACAATGATTACATGTGGTGATGGTGATAATGCTGACTATTATTTTGAGGATGAAACTGGTGATGATGACGGTGATGATGATAATGTTGATTATGACGCCCGAGAGGTCGCTGTATATTTTGTATATTCAAAATTTCTTCATTCTATCTATCTTTTGTATATAATTTCGTTTTCTCATATCAAATTTGATATGAGAATAAAGCGATTATGATAACTAATGCGTATTTTGAAGAAATGTTGTTGTTGTATCTTGAGGGTATGGGGACCGTCTGATCGGATTGAGTACCTTTAACAGTTGTAATACACTGAACAAAATAATGCAAAAGATATAGTCGTTTTTGTATTCAGTTTTATAGGCAAACATTCTTTGTCAGGTGATTTAGCAAACACAAACTTGCTACTTCGAGTGATATCTGCCAGAAAGCATGCGTTTGAACCGGTATTGGTACCTCAAACCATATATAGACACCCTACCGGGATATAACTGTGTTCTAAATGATATATGTAGATTAGTAAGGTTAATAGTGGACAAACATGAGTAAATTTCAGTGCAGGAAACAATTTGCATTACTGAGTATTACTTATTTTTTTCCAGCACCGACATACCCACCGCACCCCCCGCCTTGTGTCTGGAAAAAATCTGCAGATATTAATTAATTTTAATTACATTCTTATTACAAAAAAGTTCGGTATATTCTGTTCTTTGTGAATGTATATCTGCTATTAGAATTAACGGGGGACTATCTGGAAGGCATCAAATGAGTCTTATACAGTGGTAACTTTTTTCGAGGAAGAAATTTAATGCTGCAATTAAAAACAAATTTGAAGTGACGCTGTCGGTGTTCTGGTTTCAGGGATGGGAAAGATGAGGGACACCAAAATTGATGATTGTTTTTGGTGACTAATTTCAACAGGCTTATATGGTCATCCCCACGATGTTAAGGGGTTACATGTTGTGGTTAAAAGATGCCACAAAATGATGCTGTCCTATTCATCGGTGGGTATGGTATAGGGGCATCAACATTAATGGAACGCCACATGTGCCTTATGTGGCAATTATGTGATGTCATTTCAACATTCTATTGGGTCGGTTCATCATTATAGGTGGTTTTCTCCATTATATCATATGGTTTCTCCATTAAATGAGGTGGATTCTCCATTATATACGGGGGTTTCTCCGTTATATACGATATGTTTCGACATTATGTGATCCTTCAATATTTTCTGTTGTTAGAACTTATCAAATATAATAGATTGGCCGAGGTCCTGAAAAACTTCGGCAAGAATGCCAAAATAGTTGTTGAAGACCGCCATTACTGACGGATAACAGCCTCGCTTTCGCGTAAAGGGTGACTGAAAATCACAACCCGGAACAGTCACCCAAAATATCTGATGCCATCTCAAGCTAATTCATCTAAGACGAGGTATACATACTGATTTCTAAACAGGATAACATGAGCATAATTTTTTACATGTGGAAGAAAATAAAAAAAAAATTCGCATCCCTAACAAAATAACATTATTTGAACTAAATTGAACAACTGAGTTTAAATATTAACGCTTGCATGCATGCATTTGTATAACGACTTCGTATTCCACTATTTTGTATCATCATATTATAAGATATCGTATAATGACAAAAACACATTATATATAATAATGAATCCACCTCACATAATGACCAAACGGCATCATATAATGATGAAACCACGTAATATTATGTAGAAACGACCTCATATATATAAACATGAATGACATCATATAATGAAGAAACGACCTATAATATAAAGGAAGGAGAAACCATTATATATTCTAATGAACCCGCCTCATATAATGATGAAACGACATCATATAATGATGTAATCACATCATATAATTCTAACAGAGCCACATATGACAGCTGTGGCGCTCCATAATTTTTTTTTTTTTATAAAAAATGTATTTATCATGGATTTCATCCAAACCTTTTGGGGCATCCTATGATATGAGAAATATAATGTTGTGGTTTAAATTTTCCCATGTAGGTCAAGTCAAAGTTAAAAATAATATCTGCAAGAATGTTTCACCGCTTTGACGATGAATTGCAGCAAAATATGTCAAAAACCACATATGCATCTTGACAAGCCATATATGTCATATATAGGCGGTGTTGTCATTTTGGTGCACTACCAGGAATCGACCGGCTTTCGTTACTTATGACGCGTTTTATAACAACTGCAATTTGTTTTGTGGCATCTATCTTCCACGATGATTATCAGAGACTTGGAATTATTATGTCAGTGGAATCGTATCGAGAACGGGGCTTTCAAGTTTCAAATGGGCAGTCGATGCGAAAAAGACTCACTACTCGCGTTGTAAGGCCTTTACTTTTTGTACTACATGTATATATAAAAGCTATAATTTTTTTGTTTGGGATCATATTTATTAGTTATGATATATATGTATATAAATATGTATGTTGACTGAAATTCTGCAACTGCCAGCATATATTGATGTATTGCAACAACAAAAATTCTATTCTACATGTGCAACGGAATCTCGTTAAAAGACTATATATAGTTGCTGTTCAGCCACAGAGGCGGACGCACATGCCACGAGGAGGATGTGTCGACCAGAAAGACTTGTCTTTGAATGGTATGTGTGAGAACAGCTCGATCTGAAGTTGCGTCGCATTTTCCTGCATGTCGATTCTATATAGACATGAGAACTATTTTGACACTTATATATAATGTATTCAGGGTTCCAGACCTCCAGTTATACAATATACAAAATCTTATTTAACACAGTTTTTTGCTGTGTTCCGCTGAACAAAAAGGTTGAAAACCAAATGTGACATATAACCTTAGAAATATAGACCAAACAATGTCATTTTGCTATTGATAAATTAACGAAATAGTTATTGCTGTCCCTAAACATCAAAGATATGACAAAAAAGGATACACAATTCGATATACAATGTAGAGTCTTAGTAAAGAAATAAATTAGGTTTCACAAAATGTGCGGGTTACCCTGAAATTGGCCTGAATGCATCAGACTCATTCGCATAATAATGTGACATAGTCAATCAATTTACTGCAGATCTGACTCGTTCACAGACTCGTTGGGCCAAACACATGTACACGCATTCAAAGACAATTTTATCATACCTGTACACTTACCATTATCATTGGAACTAGTATCGGAATCGCTTCCGTTTTCAGAATGACAGTTCGCTTTTTCTGTAACACGTGGGTCTTTATATTTTTGAATACTTCCGCTCCGATAGAACTTTTGTTCGTACCCGGAGCTCAGTCCATTTATGGAAGGATCCGAGAACTTCTGCGACAACTGATAATCTGATTGTGTCGATGTTAGTCCTAGAAACGGGTGTTGTGACGAATTATATATTTGTGGTGGAGTTTGAGGAATGTTCAACTGCCTGTAATCTTGGAACGGAAGCGTCTGTGGTGAAATTCCCTGCGGCATGAACATGAATCCATTCGGATAAAATATAGGTGATATACGCGGCTGCTGGGCCATTATAGAATCTATCGAGAACGAACTAATTCCACTACGATTCTGCATCGCGCCTGATTTAAAATTTTATAATTCCCGCGCTCTGTAAATATTTCTGGCCTCTGGAATGAATGAAATGTACCGTTTTTTTTTTTTAAACTTGTTCGCTGCGCTCTGTTTTCCTCTAGCTGTATCGCATGTTTGGGAGTTCAGGCCTAGATAACATAGTCAGGTTTCTATGCCCATTTTGACTGCTCAATCTCACACAAATCGTTCATTGGATTATAAAATTTAACTTTGTTGAAAATATATATAAATATATTCTTGATATTGTCTGGTCTAATTCAAATGACAAACTGACTTCCGATTTTGCTATCTGTGTTGGAACTTATCCTATTCTCCACAGCATTCGTAAACTGTTTCAGAAAGTGTCCCTTGCCTATATCCAACCTTGAATGTCGCCTGCCGAGGTGTTATATCTTCACAACTTTGACTGAAAGATACTATAAACGTTCCCCAATTAAAGTTGACTAAACCACCCATCAATCTGCAGATCATTTACATAGCTATGATAACATCTCCCGGCGCAAAGTGTCGGGGCTGGGCTGCAACATGTCGCTCAAATTCTATCTGGTCTATATCACCCTGTCCCATTGCAGCTGGTCCGTCAATCACGCAGTCGCCGGGTCACACCTCCATGCTATTCACCGATGTGCCGTTTGTTTTCTATTATCGCAAGCGACACAATCATTGCTCGAAGCTTCGGATGAAATTGATTCCCATTGGTGGAAATTAATTGAAATGGTACAAAGAGACTCCACCTGAATTATCATTTATTCAGCGATTAACTTCGAACCACGTCTCGGTGTTTGGGCAAAGAACTGGAATAGAAGTTTCGGACGTCCTTTCTTGTTTACTGAGACTTGGTTGCCATATACATGTATATATGATAGAGAGATATATCGTACTGGTGTGAGAAGATTAGAACATCACGCGCACATTAATTGTAGCGTCTTTATCTTCATATAGACGAGGAAGTAAACGCATATATGATGCATGTATGTTAGTCAGTCACAAAAGGAATTTAATATACATGTAGATCATCTATTATATATATTTGTTTAATATTTATGCACGAACATAAATTGATGGGAATCATATATATTTGGCCCAAAATGATACGAAATGTCCCTTTTGCAAAATGTAAATGTTTATCAGCAATTAATTATATATGTGACGGATATGGCTCATTTAAATCTCCATATGGGAGGGGGGCCTCAAAACATAATTAAACGTAGATTTCCGATCGAACCGAACCAATAAGTGAAATCACTTGCTCGTGGTGAATCGTCCATTGGTCGCCCGGAGATCAAAGTTGAGAAGTAGCGTCTATTTTTATGTATATGCCATCTGGCCGGGGAATTCCCAAAATAAAAATAACAAGAATGCGACTCCCAATCGAAGGTACGACAACATCACTAAACTAATTAAAAAGTCACCTTGAAAACTATACCAAGTAGGTTTCGCGAAGTATATATGGACAACCCGTACTTACACCCAAAATAACTAAAATACTGATTACTTACACAAATTTTGCACAACACCTGCTCGCAATGTCGACTGTTTACAAACGGTGCTATACTCCAGACCCTTGACCTTTGCCGGTGGATTGGTTATAATTTAGGGAATCGGACGGGGATTATCAGAAAATATTTATAAGCCAATCAGTGATTTGGCTTATATATCGACAGTAACAATTCTATTTTAAGTAGACACAATTAGATGTCACGCGATGTCACTGACCCAAACTGGCCAAATATCATGATGCAGTGATCTCAATCTTTAGATAGAGATGGAACTAGAACACAATTTTTACTTATTTCCTAAACTGTTGAGGAAAAGGGGGCGTTTTCGATTGAGTGCAACCTTTTGAAACTGAATTATAGATATGATATATTTATGCCCATAAATGTGCTACATAATAGTACTACCGAATTATTTAATAATTTGATTTTGATCTTTGCGGTATATTATAGGGGAGGGTGTGTGTGTGGGGGGGGGGGATCGATTCTGCACAGTGATAGCATCATGGAATCGCCGTTCAGGGAAAGCGACGGTGAGCTGAGATATAGCCATCTGATGACGATTGTTCCTGAACATTACTGTTGGTACGTCATGCCACGAATCTCTACTCTGGCTTTAGTACGTGGAGATCATATTCCACCAGTTCAAAACCTGGTAACTTTTTGAAGTTTTGATTGGGAACCTTATAAAGTCGAATAAATAACGCGGGGATTATATCTCTTAGTTATTACCTGTCCCTTGATAATGTACTTATCATTATGTATATGTGAAGGTCCCAACTCGAAAATGCATGATTTATAAGTAACTTTGTGAGCGATTTTACTTTGCGTCGCTTACAGATATGGAATTTCTCCCGCGTAATTAATTCAATGTTTATTGCGATATCGGTTCACAAAAGTCACAAAAACATGCAATCTCGATCTGTGACAACCCACTAATCTGAAGTAGATTATTGAGGAACAACTATTAACAAAGAAATGCATCCCCTACCTTGTTTGTTAAGTTCAATGTTATAAAGATCCCTGTCAGAATATCAAAAAGTTCCCAGGTTTTGTACTGGTGGAATATGATCTCTATACACACAAAAATTAGGTTCCACAGGGAACCAAAAACTGGTTCCAAGATTTGTCCCAGTATAGGAACTAAACGAAGAACTAAACGAAACATGTATTGGTTTTTCGAAGAGCCAAATTAAAGTACACAAAAGACATTCGCGTTCCACACGGAACCAAACTTGTTTCTATTTTTTGTCCCGAGGGCAGAACCAATCTGACCTGCATGCTTGGTTCTCTATCTGGTTCCCCGGATAGAACTAGAACATGGAACCAAATAGTTCCTTTATGGTCATCGGAAAAAGCATCCCCAAAGCGACACATGAAGTTACTTGAACTTTCTCAAATTCACAGATATCGCCTTTAGAACTTTAACGATATTTTAAGAAGAAATAATAACACTCTAAATAGTCGAGATGCAATATTGCTTCTCGGAGAGGCAATATTTGCATTTCTTGAGTTACACTATTTCACCACCCCTCCAAAAATGCTAACTTGCGTCTCCATTGGAGGGTTAGCAGCCGAAGAATAATTTGTCATTCAACGGGGGTAAAGTGTATCCCGTCGAATAACAATTTGTCATCAACGGCGTCCAATGCCTCCCCGGTGAAGAATATTTTGTCATTCAACGGGGGTAAAGCGGCTTCCATGGGGTGTGAACATTTACCACTAGCCTTCACCAGTACAGTCGTATACAGTCTAAAAAATGATGTCTTTGCATGCATGGCAGTTTAGTGGTATGCCATTCGAAGAATGAAGGTATATGCGTTGTTATCACCATCTCCCAGGGTTAGTATCAGTACTTGGCGGTATGATTCAAGAAAATGGCAGGAACTATATATGGTGCATTTATTTCACTGTGTTTGTTTCAAGAACAAGATACAGTCTTGACGGCAATAGTTGTAAACGCTGGGGAAATCCTTCAAAGGTCGAATGTGACCTTTATGATCACGCAGGATAACTTTAGAATATAATGTTATGTCTCGGTCACATGGTCAGAATGGTTATGTTACCACGAAACCACTTGATGTACCAGCGTCTGTCGAACTGATTGCAAGGTCCAATCAACGCAACACATTCATCTAGCTAGCTGTTCTTCGCGTTGAACATGTCACCATTGTGTTGGTGGAATTCGTATTTTCTTGAACCATATATATCGACCACCACCCAGCGCGAGTATGACTTATCTCAAACTATTAAAGACATCTTCTTTAAGACTACACCCCAGTTATGGGGGGCTTATATAGCAGTATCCACAGATACACGCCTGATCAGATGATTAAGAACGGCTTTAAAATCTTAGCATACAAGGAAAGCAAAGCCACTGATGCACATAAAATACACAATACTTGCTATTTACGATTGAATGTACTTTAAGCCAAATATTACCCCAAGCCGCCCCGGAAAGTTTAGCCCAAAATCCCCCAGAATAAGCATCCGACGGAGGAAAACGTGAAGGGTGGTGTAGCGATGATTTTACAACGAGGCTGAACTGTGATATAGTCAACGAGGCCCATCCGAATGACTATACATAGGAGTACGATTATCAAAATGGAGTCTTACGTTTTGGTTTATAAAATGGTACTGCCTTAGTCTGAGTTTCTCTGATTTGCAAATGCTTTACTTCTTGGTAAGATGGTATAAGATGGCACAATTCACATAAAATAACTTGGCTGTATATTGACTGTTGCAAATATAGACTTAATGGTTATACTGAATCAATGTTACTTCACTCCAGCTGCAATGTGTTAACTTATAGGCATCGGCCCAGCAATAATGAATGTTTACTGATCTACAGTCTGTTCCAAAGATTCCAATATGTGAGTAATACAATGGGATAGCGATTGCCCGAACAACGATATACTGAAATAACAAGACATACCAATATGTACATATTACATAAATAAGTTAATCATTAGGATCAGTGTGTCCTATTTTCCAGAAAAGAAAAAGGGGAAGACACAGATTTTACCTAAGAAAGAGGAGGATGCGGTCCATGTATAGACAAGGTATGCAAGATACAGACGAGCCAAGACGAAATTCCCATGCTACACCACACGAGCAGACATTGGAAAATTTTGTCGAGACTCTACATAACGTTTGCTCCATATAAGCAGTGGAACTGAGTTTTGGAAGACCGGCTATCGCCTGTTTGGCGACAAGTATATACTTTTAAGAGTTGAATGGCTTATTCCAATTTTTCTTTTTCTGAAGAAAAAAAAAGAGGACATAATGATCCTAATAATTAACTTATTTATGTAATAAGTACATATTTATATGACTTGTTAGTTCGGTATATCTTTAAATTGGCCGCACGCACAATCGTTATCCCATAGTATTATTCACATATTCACAATGAAATGCATTTTGTTATTGCGTGTAGTGAATACTCCGGTCTAAACCACTCCTGAAGAAGCCAAGATTGGACCGGAACAATTTAAGAAATTACAGACCCGTTTCAAACTTGCAATTCATCTCTAAAATGTTAGAACGTGTCGTGTTGTATCAACTTCGTGATCACTTCGATAACAACAAACTCAATGAGCCATTCCAGTCTGCATACAGAAAAAATCATAGCACAGAAACGGCCTTAATATGCATCACAAGTGATCT
Organism: Siphonodentalium dalli; assembly: GCA_032622095.1. Taxonomy (NCBI): domain Eukaryota; kingdom Metazoa; phylum Mollusca; class Scaphopoda; order Gadilida; family Siphonodentaliidae; genus Siphonodentalium; species Siphonodentalium dalli. The sequence goes on from CP136067.1 coordinate 60,829,433, forward strand.
CCTCAATGCAGCAGATGAAGGCCTTGTAACAATTGTTGCCTGTCTGGATTTGTCCGCCGCGTTCGACACAATTGATCATTCCATCCTTATTAAGTGGCTCTCTTCCACATTTGGTTTATTGGAAACTGTTATCGATTGGTTCCAATCGTACCTGACTGATCGTACACAAAAAGTACAGATTGGCGACACGTTCTCGGAACCTAAATTGCTTCACTTCGGAGTCCCGCAAGGCTCAGTTTTAGGACCTGTTTTATATTCGATGTACGTCAAGCCGCTCGGTGATGTAATTAGATCCAATGGTGTTCGTTACCACATGTATGCTGACGATATTCAAATGTACCTTTCTTTCCCGCCTTGTGACATGTTGAAAACTTGAAACAAATACAGGACTGTATAACTGATGTAAAATCGTGGATGGAAATTAATAAACTTAAGTTAAACGAGGACAAAACGGAGTTGATGTTATGTGGAACCGATTATCGCATTAAACACACTGATGTTCACCATATTAAAATAGGTGATTCAGATATTCAGTTATCATCGTCTGTCAAAATTCTAGGTGTTGTTTTGGATAACACACTATCCATGAACTTACAGGTCAACTCAATGTGTAAATCCATGTTTATGGAGCTGCGTCGCATCTCGCAGTTACGGTCAAATTTAACACATACATGCTCACAGACCCTTGTTTCTTCATTTGTATTTTCAAAACTAGACTATTGTAATGCCATTCTCGCCGGCATCACAACTGAACACTTGGATAAATTGCAAAAAGTAATTAATGTTGCTGCAAGGATTGTTTCCCGCAAACCAAAATTTTCACACGTAACACCATTGCTACAAGAACTACACTCTATCTTCCTATTCGTGCACGCATAGACTACAAGTGTGCGTCATTCTGTTATAAAAAATCAGAATCTAGTTCAAGTATTCTCCCTGTATTGCCTCAATATTTTGATAAACTTTTAAGTATGTATGTTCCACCTACGAATCTGAGGTCAAAGGCACAAGCTCTAATGGATATTCCATCAAAAAATTAAAAAAACTTATGGCGATAGAGCATTTGATTCGTATGCGCCAAATGTTTGGAACTCACTGAGACACGACACAAGATTTGGAAACTCTCTGACCGAATTCAAAACTTTGTTAAAGAGTGAATTATTCTGTGCTCACTATGGGAAAGTTACCTCAGATGTTGTTTAATTATTTTGATGCATGTGTATATCTATATGTATGTGGTGTGTATAGATGTATGTATATCACGTGTGATAGAGGGCAGGGTACTAGTAGGAATTTAAGCGCTCTGGGCCATATGGGATAAAGCGCTATATAAAAACTATTTATTATTATTATTATTATTATTATTAAGGCAAATACCATATCGAGATATTTAATATTCTGACTTTGAATTTTCGAAAATGAGTGACAGTGAAAAATTTCAAAAGATTATGAGAAATGATGATGCAAAGATTATAAATACCGTATGCAATATGATCCGGTTGTTCTTTCTCAGAAGAGGATTTTTGAATACCGAGTAAATTTGCAGAGATAAAACGTCGAATGATTATGCTTCGCATAGAACATTTATTAAACGCTCTATATCATTTTGTGTTTTACATGTTTAATCATTATGTAACTTGCAAGTGCCTATATAATTGGTGCATTGCAATAAATATTCTATTATATTCTATTGGAATCTCTGGAACAGACTGTATATGGTCAGTAAACATTCATTATTGCAGGGTCCATGCATGCATATTTTGAGTCAGCACAGTGCGGTTGGAGTGATATGCCATTCAGGATGACCCTTATGTCTTATGCAACAATCAATGCACAGCCAAGTCATTTTATGTGAATTGTGCCATCTTCCATCACCAAGAAGTAAACCCGGGCTAACGCAGTGCAATTTTAGATACCAAAACGTAGAACTCAATTTGGTAATCGTACTCCTGTGTTAGTCACTCGGAGGGGCCTTGTTGACTATCACCGTTCAGCCTCGTTGGATGCTTATTCTGGGGAATTTTGGGCTAAAATTTCTGGGGCGGCTTGGGGTAATACTTGGCTGCAAGTACATTTAATAATAAATAGCAACTAGAGGGTTAAAATTCTGGCCTGCAGAATTTTGATACTTCCATATAAATTCCCCATCCCCGATCACCATCCATAATTTAATCATCTACCCACCCACCCCTATCCAATCCTTACACATAAACCACTCCATAACCCTAATATTGGTAGCCAATCCAAAATCATAACCATTTCCACAGCCTTATCCACAGCACTTAACTCTAACCCAATAAAATACCCTGACCAAATACATTGCCCTCCTGCAAACCATATCCATAGCCGTACCTTGGACCATTACCATAACTCTTTCGATGAGCCTAGTCATACATACAAGCGTACCCACAACCAAATCCTTTGCATAACTGACACCGTCACAATTTTAACATTAACAATATCCACAATTCTAACCCAATTTATAAACCATATCCTGATCTTAACGTTAACATTAAGCCTAACCCCGATCTACACATATCTATAATCCTATACTTAATGTATTATATAGTTATCAGGGTATAAAATATAAAATATGAGTCAAGAATTCTGTCCGGAAATGATTCTATTGATTAATATTGATTTCATTTCGAATATATTCTGGTCTAAAAATGTGTGGTTGTTTAGCTAACGAACAATAGTGGTTACTGTTACCTGTTACCAGTGACCAGGTCTGTTCTAAAAATAAATCAATAACTTGTCCCAATTAAACATCTCATTTCATAATAAAATATTCGAAAAAATTCAACATTAGCTGATAGAAGTCTTTCCGGACAGGGCTCTTCAATTCATATTTATTATTTTGTAGCCACAAAACTATTTCAAGCTTGTTATTTAAAGAGATACTCATATTGTTAACCCTACATTAATTTTCCTATGTGTATACAGTCATCCGAGAGTATTTATCTACATGCTAAGTGAATACATGTAATATCTATCGGTCACTTAATCATGATTAACTCATTGCGCATTCATTTGAAGAGTAAATTTTTTTTATCGAAATTGCACGTGGATAGTACCGACCATATCCAATTTGCTTTATCTCGATTTCTTCATTTTTTTCTTTGCGAGATTTACTTGAAGTTGCCAAAAGCCTCGACCAACCGATGCACGTTCTCCGTTAGACGGATTGCTTTTATACCACAAAACTTCCAGGATGTACCTATTGTATACTAAGGCACATGCTCACGCATTTCACTCACTCCTTCATTAGCCTGCTTGAATTTCGACTTTTGCCATATATCGATGTAGGCTGTGTTCCTATGCATGTAGTATGTATTACGCTATATATCGTCGCCACGGGTGAATCCTTTGTTCTGAAACCTAAGCAATCGCACCAGTGTTGGGCGTTGATATTCCCTATCACATCCACTCGTCACCAAAATTTTATCTCCATATTTAATTTTTTTCAAGAATTTTTAAACTTTTGGTTTTTGTTGGAATTTGCCAATATGTACCCACCTGAACACGAGCTTTCCGTTGGTCGGTTAGCTTTGTAAGTAGAGCGGTAAAACTTTGGGATGTTACCAAAAATATATCAACGTACCAGCTCCTGCATTACATAGCTCCTTCATTAACCCGGTCGGATTTGGCGAGAAAAATAGCTTAGTGATACAGCACTTAACTATACTTGTTAACATTATAAAGCCTCGCCACGAGTAAACTTTGTACGTTGTAAGTTGCGTTTGGGTATTATCTATCATATCCACTACTCAAATTTTTTTTATCTCGATGTTTGATTTTTAGACAATTTCCCCCCCCCCCCCCCTTTGATTTTCGTTGGAATTTGCAAAAAGTCTGAACCGACCGGAAGGTAACTCGCTGTTTGACAGTTTGCTATCATAGCAGAGCTATCAAACTTTTGGGGCCTACCTACGCGATACCGCAGTACCTGCTCCTGCATTAACCTTGCTTACCAATTAGCCCGTTTGGATTTGGCGCCAAAAATAGGTAATTTTCTTGTACATGCCGTAGATCGGTAACGATTGGGACAAAAAACTTGCCAGCGATAAAATTCGGTCCGCACCACTCTCCCCATTCGGAATATGCAAAAAAAATATTATACCGCTGGACTTGTTTTTATGTTTTTTTGTGTGTGTGCCACCGGTCAGCCTGGTCTCATCACCCTCGGCCTGGTCTCACCACCCGGCATGGTCTCGTCGCCTCCCCGGTATGGTCTCACCCTTTCCCATGCTCCTTCATTAGCCAATTTTTATTATTATTTCCGATGGTCTGTAACTTGGACATTTGTCAACCGATTTACAAAATTCTGTCAGGAGGATCATTAGTACGTCCTATAGATACACGACTGTAAAAATAGTTGAAATCATCGCAAAAAAAAATTGCGAAAATTTTGCCCCCACCCAAACCCCAAAAATATAAGTCCGTCCCTGTTCAAAACTTTTTTTCGTATCAAGTTGCTAATGATTAACTGCATATAAACTCTCAAATATGGATACCTTGCATGCCATAGCCAGACACAGGATATGAAATAAATCGAGTTTTGCGAACCATGGGCGACAACTCTGTGGCGAAAGCGCGGACATAAATTGTAATGCATGAACCCAATAGGGCATACTGAGTTGTACATATGGTCCAAATTTGGACCATACTTTTCGAGATACAGCATCCCCATTTTTTCACAAAAAAAGGGGATAACTCTGTAAATCAAGGGAGGACAATATCATATATAGTCTATTGACCTAGAATTATTATAGGTCTATATCCATAAGAAATTCCAGCTCCATATCTCTTGTACTTCCAGAGAAATAAGATTTGAAAAATTGCTTAGTATGATAAATGATAAACATATTGGAAAAAAATAAAAAATTGAATAACAATATACTTCCATATTAAAATATGGAAGTATAATTAGTGTTTTTCACCGTGCAAAATAATGGATGTTTTGTCAATAGTGCCGGTATTTTTGTCACGGTGACAATTTTCTGACACATTATATATCGTTTTCTCTGTCGTACCACCACTCACTGCGTGCTGGACAATAACCATATTATACTGGGCAAACCTAAAACAGATAATACATACCTCTCCATACCTGTCCGGAATCGTTGGTTCAGTGCGGAGTTCTAAATTCCTGTCTCCAAAAATGACTAAAAAACTCGGAGTGCCTCGTTGGCTGCTCGGAGCGGCCTTCGGTCGATTCCCCCGTGTGACTGAACTCTTCAAATAAAAATAGACTAGTCAAAAAACCAAAATAAAATAAAACAAAAGTGTTAAAACAAACGTTCACCGATTTCAACGATATTCGGTATATGGGTCTAGGATCACCTCTAGATGGGAGCTGTAAAATTTGAATGATTTTTGATGAAAAATATGGCCGCTGGCAGCCATCTTGGATTTTACTCTTTGCATCGCTAAATCCTTTAACACACCTGCAGAGCTTATCACTCATCCGATCATCACCAAACTTCATATGGATCTTCGGTCTGACCTCTCGATGGGTGCCTTTTCCCAAATTAAAAAAAAATAAAAAAAATGCCAGCGGCCATCTTGGATTTTACTCTTTGTATGACCAAATCCTTTAGCACACCTTACCTGTTACATTTCTCATCCATCTTGGATTTTACTCTTTGCATCGCTAAATCCTTTAACACACCTGCAGAGCTTATCACTCATCCGATCGTCACCAAACTTCATATGGACCTTCGATGTGACCTCTAGATGGGAGCCTCCATTTTCCGACCAAAATTTGTTTAAAACAAACATGGTCACCAGCAGCCATCTTGGATTTCAAATGTCAATCCATCAGTACACCATACAGCCCACATCTATTAGAGAATTGTTTGAAACTTTACAGATTTGTTGGTAAATAAAAAGTAGGAATGCTTCTATAATCAAGATACGGAACATTGATCGGATAAGATCAGGAAAACTGAGTAATATAGTCATTTGAAGCAGTTTGGAAGGGATGGGTACCTATCCCAGAATCTGAAAAAATACCCAGAGGGCGGAAAATTTTTGTTTGCGCCTAGTGTCCGGAATTTTCTTTTCTGACCCCCCCCCCCTGTTATGTGTGGGTTAAATAGTCCACTGTTCACTGTCAATTGTGTAAACCAAATTGGGTGGGATGCGAGATATTAAAAGTCAATAAATCAATCAATATTGAGATATTTGTTGAAATATGGTATCAGTCTAATATAGGCACCCATTTTATTGTCAGTTTGGGCCTAGTGTTGTTGTTCCATAAGCATATGAATAAAAAAATGTGATTATACAAACTTCTGAAGTAGTGTTACCAAATATAGTGCACACGACATGTCAACGTTCAACGATTGGACCGAACAGAGTCATATTGTATATTATATGTAGAAAACACGCCTGTGGGGTGCAGAAAATGTAATTATTTTATTGGATGATGTTTGAAATGGACACTGGTGTTAAAAATTTGAACGCTAGTGTAAGTAATTTTGAATGCCATTATGTGTTAAAAAATTTAACACCAGCGTTAATTTTTTAACGCATGTGTTATAAATTTGAACACATTAATGTGTTAATTATCTGTTACATTTTTCGGTTCAAATAGTTAACACATTGATTTACAGTGTACATATTTCAACACGAATATTTATGGGACCATCATTTATATTATTGGAAGGTTTGGGGGAAAAAAAATACCATTTCCGGAGGCAGTGATAATTTGCTACCAGGTCCTAGTCACAGGAATGATAGAACGATGACCCAGTAGAATTCGAGGCGAAGAATTTAGGGGTGTTATCACCGAAAATCCAGCCTCCGAAAATGGACTTAATCAACCGTTGCCGCTGCAAGTCTATCCCCCTTGATTATAAGAGAAAACAATGAGTATATAGTGAATATATAATTATTCTGCACATGCAGGGAATAATATCAAGCCATGGACTCTATCTGTTCTGTGTATGTTTTAAAAGACAATTAAGGTGACATTGACCTTCTGATGTAGCCAGTTTATGCTTTATATGTAGTAATTAATGTCGTACTTGTGTGAAATTTGAAATCCTTTGGCGGTCATTGTGTTGTGAAATTTTATACCGAGTTCTTTGGAATCCTTTTTTTTTTTTTACAATAAAATACCCGGGTGATGTGGAGTCGAACAGATGATATTTTGGTGCTTACTCAAGTGGTCATTTAATATTGACGGTTGAAAAAAGGCCACAGTTTACCACCATGCAGGTTTCAATGAGATATGAGTGAAAAGCCGTTTTTTTTCATAAAATAAATAATTAAAAAGAAATAGAAAACATTAAATTAGTATCAACACCCTGTATACCCTCCTAACAAATCTGTATTTGTTACTTCTTATGCTGAAGATGGCTCTGTCGGAATTGCATTCAGGGCTCGTCGCAACATTTCTCATTCACTCGATTGTCGTAGCGCTATATACAATTACAACACATCAAACTTCGTCCCAATGATAAACGACTTGTCTCCTATCAGTGTAAATTGAAATATATTCCGCGTATCACTCAAATGATCCTCTTCTTAACAATCTCTCATGGTTTGTTTTGTGAACAATTAAATAAAACGGAATCGGAAACGAGTCGGTGGTATCTGTGAGTGACATCGCATTCCCAGTAATTAAATATCCTCGCTAATATGGGAATAAAAATTGTTATGTCTTTATGAAACATTCCTGATATGTGATTGATCAATCGGTCATGAATTACTAACAGATCCCTTTGGGAGTTTCCGTTCCTGATATAATTACTTTGACAATACACCCAGGTATAGTTAGGGCTTGACTACCAATGATTCTGACTTTCCAGTAAATGATTCCGTGTTTCTCACTTGCCGCATGCGGCGTTGATTTTCCGCCCGGATTAATCCGCTGCTGTTATCGGGTTTGGTATATTGTTACCATCACCTCGGGTTGAGTATCAAATATTAAATATCTAAACGGAGACCGATTATGTTCTCCCTCGAGAAGGAAACTCGTTGCTTTTATGTTTTACGTGTCGATCTACTTAAATATAACGCGCCAGTCATGTGCATGAAAAGACAATAACAGGTCCTCCGTGCCATTAATGGCCGTGCAGGTTTAGATATATATGGCTACGAGAAACTAACTCCACAAGCAATCAAGTGTGATTTGTATGCTTCATGCAACGTTCAGTCCCCTATATACTCAGGACTTACCGCTGCCAGCACCTACATATAATGTGAAGAAATGTCACATTTATTTATTTGAGACTTTTGTAGGTTACAATTAATTTTGCACTGTTCTGAGAAACTGAACTGTCCATATTAATTTGAATATTGTCTAGATCAAGCCAGAATGAATTGTAACTTACAAAACACTTCAATAAAAAATATTAGATTTAAATTCATTTAATTAAGAAAATACAAAGCCGGTAGCGGTCAGACATCATTCTCATAGCGTAGCCAGGGGACTGATCTCTGTTTTGCAGCTTGGCATTAACCAGCCGAGCATCGCGGTTAAATGGTGTATGCCAATATATAATGGCTTATATGAAGCGGTCTGGTTCATGGACTATACATGTCATACATATCCTACGTCCATAGTCTATATGTATGGACATTGGTCATGTGGCTATATATGTGCCTGGGTCCTAACCTAACTATTGTAGGCTAGGCCCATGGCTAACATATTGGTGGCTGACCATATATATGTTCTTCATATATAGTAGAGTGGTTCCATGACTTGCATTATACATCTAGCTGTGTGGGTCTATGGCTTATATAACTATTATGGTCATGCCTCATATTAAATATAAGCAACAACTTTTCAACTCTCACTTTGAATTCCCGATATCTGAACTGATGGAGCATAACGGACAATTGTACCCATATGAAAACTAAATTTGTAGCACATTCTGGTTAGGCTCACAGTAACAACATTTATAATTGTTTTCACCATAAAAACGTTAATACTACCATAATATCAGTCATATGTGCATTTTTGTATTTCCGGTATGACCCTGGCAACAGTTACCACTCATATAAGTAAGAATTATATGGTATTTTTTTCAGCCAGCTCAACACTAACAACAACTATTCTAATTGTTTTCAACATAAAAGTGCTATTAGGTGTAGTTTAGTTTGTTAAAGCTACCATAATATCAGTCATATATGCATTTTTATATTGTGTGTGTGTCCATAGCAACCGTCACCCCCTTGTAAGTAAGAAATATGGTAATTTGTCAGTCAGGTCAAAACTGACAACAATTATTTTCACCATAAAAATGCGACACGACGTAGTTTAGTTTGTTAGAACACATATATTATTAGTCATATGCATTAATCCTATGCCGGGTAGTTGCCTAGCAACCGTTGCTAAGAAGAGCCTGTCGCAAATGTCGCCACATGTGAAAATGAGCAGTAGCGTATAAGGAACATATGTGCCATGTTTCATGCTTTTATCACCCTTTTCACAGTTGGTGTGTTTTCTACAACAAGCAATTGGACTAGCGGAAGAGCAAAAAATGACGAGAGCCAGTTTAGGGGGTAGGGTTATGTTTTTACAAGTATTGACCACTTATCACAGATATAGTTGCTAATCCCGCATATTATGTTGCAGAAATGATGTATGTGCAGTTTTTAAAACAAATTGCTTGCGCCTACGTAATGAATAGCCCGAGAAATTTGACATCGAATAGGACAGTTTGTCTGGGAAAAAAATCGTCATTGTTTGTGGTCATTATGTTATTTTATATCCATATCTGCGAAATTCATTCAAATCCCCCCGTTGAATTTGTATCTCTGGTTCAAGAATTGTGTATTGAACAATATTGAGTACATTTGGTATATGTTTCGCCTGAAAAATTGTTATATCATCCCATTATTCCTATGATTGTGAAAAATATAAAAGTTTTTTTTTTTATGGAAAAAATTGGTTAACTCCGAAAGCTCAACTCCGATTTTAGGGGACTTTTCGTGACGCATCCGCGATGTTATGGCCTAAATGATATAAAAAAAAAGTCAGCTTTCCCCTATTTATTTCCTTACTTTTCTCCTTTCACGCCTAATGTGCCTGGACTAAATGTCCAATGATTAAGCACGACCATGGCTCGCTGAAAGATGTCTTCCTGTGAATATATAAAATATCCCTATCATTTTATATGTTGCCATGTCACAGCAAGATAATGGATATATGAGTATGTAAATATAGTTCTTTTAAAGACTCTACCGTTATATGCAAAGAGTGTAAGCATTCCGGGATGTCACGTCGCGGCAGACGGGTTGAATGGGTCTCAGTCCCATCTCTTGTCTGTTAAAACTTTTGAGTAGATAAACCCGCCATGCTAAACGGTATTTGAAATTTATGACAGGAAAAGATATCGTGGTTGTTCCGAAAGACAAATTAGTTTAACCAATATATTTGGTGTCGTCCTTTTATTCAGAACGTCCGATACTCCGAACGTCCAATACTACGAAGATCCTATACTATACGAAGACCCAAATACTACGAAAGCCCCATATTACGAAGACCCAGTACTACGAAAGCCCCATATTACGAAGACCTTATACTACGAAGGTCGGATAATCAGACAGTCCGATACTCCGAAGGCCGAATACAATACTCGGAAGTTCTGATGCTACGACACAGGGGGGGGGGGACTGCGGGACACAACGTACCGGGGGGTGGTGGTGGGGGGTACCTAGGCGTCAAAAATTTACACGTAAATTTTTTCCTTATTCATTTAGGGGGGGGGGGGGGGGGGTTGTCGGAAAAAATTTGCATGTAATTTTTTTCCAAATATGTATTTTCAGAGTCACATTCAATTTTCTCTCATTTTATAGAATATGGATTAACCTTAATATCCAAATCATATATACATGAGTAGTACAATCCACCTAAAACAATTTTGGATAACCACTGTCTTGGTTTACATGCGATATTGACCCCATTAACCCTCTTAATAATGCCGACTATGTCAGTGTCTACCAGTCGAATGCAGAATTCTACCCTGCGATCGCTTATCTGGCAATTTTTTACTGCAGAACTATATCCCATGTATTAAACAATTTCTCCTCCAATGGTATCAGAAAACAGTTATATGCTGGTATCTCACTCATCTCATTTGCATCTTTTTCAAAGTCGAGGTAATGACTAGTTGTCATTTTTTAAAGTGCATACAAAGCGTTGCGATCACCAACATACATGTTTGTACATGTCATGACATCACGAGGTACAAATCTGCGTTCTACTGGTATACAATGACCATTTTAGCCATAAAAGTTACCAAGCACCTTCTCGTGAATTGTATGGTCCGGTGTTTTTTCGGTTTCCGGTCAAACCGAGTTGTTGTCCGGCTGGGGTAGATTTGATTTTTTTTCTGGGGGGGGGGGGGGGGGGGGGCAAATGGTCAGTGGAAAAAACTGCAGTTTTTGCTGTTTGGGGGGGGGGTACCCAAATCGAAGAAAACAGTTTTTTCCACCCTGTGACTGTAGTTTTTTCCCGCCCCCCCCCTGTACGACATTGCATTATACTACGTAGGTCCGATGATCCGAAGGTCAGATTGAAATTCAACCCCTAATTTTGTTTTGCCTCAAGTTCTTTTTTGTGATCTAATTCGTGCTCCCCTGCTCGAATTTTGGGTCAAAGGTGATTTATTTACTTTATTTACTTTTTCTGAGATACTACTGGACTTAGAGAAAATTTCGTCTTCAACATTTGAGTGATGGTGCTGAAGGGAAGTGGCACTGTTTATGGCGGGGTCGAGCTGAAACTTTTTGATAATTTCCGTAAGAGAATCCAGCAAACTAACGCTCAGCTTCGAGAAATTACTCGATCTATAGGTTTGAATTTCAATCTGAGCGTTCGAAATTCGGTGGAGATTCGCGTGAAGTTAGATTGAAGAAAAGTGATTTGTTTTCCCACTTTTTCTGAGATACTACTGTACTTAGAAAATTTCGCCACAGCGCTAGACTTAGAAAAGAAAATTTCGCGTTCAATTTTAAGGTACTGAAGGGAAGTGGCACTGTTTATGGCTGGATCGAGCTGAAATTTGGTATGTTTGATACTTTCCGTAAGATAATACAGCAAACTAACGCTCAGCTTCGAGAAATTACTCGATCTATAGATTTGAATTTCAATCTGAATTTCAATCTGGGCGAATTTCGAAATTCAGATTGAAATTCGACCCCTAATTGTTTTGCCCCAATTTCTTTGCTGTGATCTAATTCGTGCTCCCCTGCTCGAATTGTGGGTGAAAGGTGATTTTTTTTTCACTTTTTCTGAGATACTACTGGACTTCGCCACAGCGCTGGACTTCAATATTAAGGTGCTGACGGGAAGTGGCACTGTTTATGGCTGGATCGAGCTGAAACTTGGTATTTTTGATACTGTCGGTAAGATAATCCAGCAAACTAACGCTCAGCATCGAGAACGAAACCGGAACTATAAATTAAACGTCATCATACACGACAAAGCAAGCCCTGTGTGACTTTTTGTGTCTGAATTAACAGTGGCTGTTGTGTCACGGTTTTAGGACGGTGCGTGTAATAAACATAGAACGTGTTTGTCGAAACGGCATTTGCGCCATCGCGGAAGGATAGAACTCGAGGCTATACGCCCTCGTCCTATCCTTCCGCGCTAGCACTCGTGCCATATCAACAAACACATTAACACACTTGTGTCGTTCTGTGTATTCATTAATTACATGCTTGTTCGGGGGGGGGGGGGGGGGTAATACAAAAGTTGCAGGAAGGTATGCCGGGGTGGGTGGGTGTCCAGAGGGGCAAAAACACGTTTTTTACAACCTCGTGATTTTTTTTAACTAAAGACCTTTTGTGCCTTTATTTGACATTTGTAAACAGTTTAAAACATATTTTAAGTATTTATAACAGCAAAAACACCATATTTATGGTACTGGGACCTCATATGGGCCTTAGTGGAGATGACATTAAGCTATAGCATATATGAGACGGTGGGGTGAAAAAATTCCTTCCCCCACACCCTTACGAAAGTAGCTTCGAGAAATGTAAAACTGAAATAAATAAACTCGTCTTGATCACAGTGGCTAAACCGTACAAACATATAATCGGAAGAACATAAATACTACAAAAGGATAAAAACAACACCATAAAAACACGTTTCAGACCGGATAGACGGTTTCCCCGCAGCTATAAAGTTTCACGTAAGTATAAATTGTACATACACATTTGCCGATCGCAATCGGGCTTCATTTGAGTGAAAGACTCTTTTTTATAGATAAAACGGCATTTGATCACTTCAGAAAATACTTTATCGCAAAAATTCCCTCTTTAAACAGGGGGGGGGGGGGGGGGTCAGGAAAAAATTTGCATACACAACGCTGAATTTATTTTTGCAGCACTTTGGACCCACCCCCCCCCCTCTTTGTGCAAACAAAAATATTTTTTTCCACTCATGGTTTTGGGACCCCCCCCCCCTTTCCAGTCACATTTGAATGAAATTTATCAAGCTGTTGAAAGTCGTTCTGATGGAGGTGCAGCGTTGTATACTGCTGGGATTTCAGGTTGAGATGGGGTTTTCTAGATAAATTTTGTAACTTGTGCCCCGATCCCTATGTATATTTTCTAGATACACTAAAATATGTTTAAAGTCAACATAGCACACTTTTTCAGATCGATAATATGATCAGAACACATATTTAGGCACAGTGAACCATAAAATGCATTCTATCTATCGTTGTTTATCCAGTTTACGAAAATTGACAATCGCGATATTGTCGTCCCAATTGTGACACAATATGTCTTATCCACACATATCTTAGCCAAGTCTACTTATTTTATTGGAGACACTGGGTCTAAAATGTGGTCATATATGAATAGTCCTGAATCCATGGACTTTATGGTGAGCTAGCGCTATCTACCCCCACATATCATAGCCAAGTCTACTTATTTTTATTGGAGACACTGGGTCTAAAATGTGGGCATATATAAATAGTCCTGAATCCATGGACTTTATGGTGAGCGAGCGCTATCGACCCCCCCCCCCCCATTGTTTTGGGCAGGGTGGGGTTGTCGGGATTATTTTTCTCGAATCGTTTGTCTACGAGTCTCTGTCGGAAAATTCCAACCCAAGAGATGCAGCTCGAATATAGCACTTGTTAGTCTTTTCGGGACTGGTCAGTCGATATTCATGTAGTGATACCCAATGAGTCACTCGCAGCCACGACCCATTCGTTGCATCACCGCAAATATAAGGCGATGGTGCACATACGACCTGTATTTTTATTAGTAAATTCCCACGTATACACAATTTCATCACAGAATATAAGATACAGCCCCACCCCCAAATACAGTTTTGTTACTTGCGGAGTCGAATAAATGTCACTAAATGTTAATAAGAATACCTTGTTTGATTCAGCAGAGTCTATAAGTTCAATGGCGTGACATTTCGAAGATATAGATATGTTTGAATGGGTTGAAAGGAACATATCATCACTGTACGATTAATGTACAACGTCGCAACTGGTGTTTGTCGTCGTACACAACTGGGCGTACAGAGACTGACGAGTGGGTGTCCAAATAAATAGTCTTTATTTTCAGATTGTGAATACACCCGAGCCAAGGTAATAGAGAACTTTCGCATCCTCACGTTTACGATTACGAATACGGATAGCTATTCGTAGTCGTAAGTCAAAAAAGTCATTTCGCAAAACGATTACGCGTAAGAGTTTTGACGAACATTTACGATCATTATTTCGTACCACTTTTACAACTCAAAGCGTGTGTTTGGTATACAGTCCCTTAATACTTCACTTATCGTCTCATTTGCAACATTACGATAATCATGACCTGTTAATATTGTCAATAATTCGACCAGTCACAACGTACGACCCGGGATTCTCGTGATATATTGTGGCAATACAGGTATAAATACCAGGTCATATGTGGTGGAAATACAGTTCGTTGTTAGCACGGATGACCAGATAGACGTTATGCTGATGAGGAAGAGGGGGTTCCTGAATTTGGACCTCACATCAAACACGACGCCATCGTTCAAGGCCCTTCATGTCCGCGATTTGATTTCAATGCGATTTCGGCTTCACCTCTTTGGGTTTAGGAAATCCGACATAAGGTTGTGAGCTCGCTGATGTGCATCACTTCTGATTTGTTACTACCAAATCGAACTTGGGCTCTTTATTCCCTTCGGCTTTCGCATACGGCTTTTGTTTACGTTATCGTTCGAAATGGAACTCGCTTCTGATCTTCACCTTGAAACGGGTACCCACAAACGATATATATGTGTGTGTCCTTTATAGACTCGAACCGATTGAGCTCAAACTTGCTACCTATGGGAAGTGTCATGGACGGGTTAAATTGTGACCCCGACCTGACCTTGACCTTGAAAATGATCAATTCAAGGTCAAATCGGGTCAAATTGAAAAACAAAAAATTAAATTAAAAAATAAACTCATTGAAAAACTAAAAATTAAATACAAAAATTAATCAAAAAAATTAATTAAAAAAGCCAGTAAATTAAAAAGGCACAATTAACTCATTGAAAAACAAAAACAAAATACAAAAATTAATAAAAAAATTAAAAAATTGCCATGTTTCTGACGATTGCCGCCAGTGGCGGGCTAACCTGCTAGTCTCATATATATTTTGAAGACCTCTGTCTGTTTGTCTGTTTGTCTGTCATTAATACAAATCTACGATTCTCGACCGATCGGGATGAAACTTGGTACGTGTGTGTAGTTTAACCAGGCGGTCGTCGTTGTCGTATTGGCGAGCCCGTGCGACGCCAGCTTCGCACATGCGCAGACGAGATCTCGGAAACGGGTGGAGCTATCGACTTGAAATTTGGTATGTGAATGTATCTTGCCCCGGATACGAATTTTATCGGGTCGCAGAGCCCGTGCGACGCTAGCTTCGCGCATGCGCAGACGAGATCTCGGAAACGGGTGGAGCTATCGACTTGAAATTTGGTTTTTGAATAGCCCGGACAACGTCGGGCTCATCGGCTAGTCTCATATATATTTTGAAGACCTCTGTTTGTTTGTCTGTCATTTATACAAATCTACGATTCTCGACCGATCGGGACGAAACTTGGTACGTGTGTGTAGTTTGACCAGGCGGTCGTCGTTGTCGTATTGGCGAGCCCGTGCGACACCCGTGCAGCGCATGCGCAGACGAGATCTCGGAAACAGGTGGAGCTATCGACTTGAAATTTGCTATGTGAATATATCTTGCCCCGGATACGAATTTTATCGGGTCGCCGAGCCCGTGTGACGCCAGCTTCGCGCATGCGCAGACCAGATCTCGGAAACGGGTGGAGCTATCGACTTGCAACTTGGTACGTGTGTGTAGTTTGACCAGGCGGTCGACGTTGTCGTATTGGCGAGCCCGTGCGGCGCCCGCTTCGCGCAGACGAGATCTCGGAAACGGGTGGAGCTATCGACTTGAAATTTGGTATGTGAATGTATCTTGCCCCGGATACGAATTTTATCGGGTCGCCGAGCCCATGCGGCGCCCGCTTCGCACAGACCAGATCTCGGAAACGGGTGGAGCTATCGACTTGAAATTTGGCATGTGAATGTATCTTGCGCCGGATACAAATTTTTCTTATATATATTTTGAATAGTCCGGACAACGTCGGGCTCATCGGCTAGTCTATATATATAAACGAGTAGGATCTCTCCGAATTGTTCTCTCAGATCCCTGGACCGATTTTAACCAAATTTTGTGTGGTGACTCGGGGTACCCTGGCGGATTTTGTAATGGTGTTAGTTTTTAAAAATTTTGAATTAAATTTTTTTTAAATAAAATTGGTTTTGTTAAATTGAGCAAGCAATTCAATCTAAAAAAAAATTAAAATCTCCTATATATTTTGAGACCGTATATGTGTATATATATATGTGTGTATGTGGGTATTTCATATAATCGAAAACAACTGGTCGGATCGAGCTCAAACTTCGTATATAAGGGTAAAAATCCACGGGGATCGTCCACGTCGCATTTTGGACAAGATCAGAGCACCGCTTCTCCCTTCCCAGTAATCAAAATCACCGCAAACGACACGTCGGGGGTTAAGGCATTAACGATCTTTATATTGACCGTATTTGGAGTCGTTAACCGACGAACGCTCTTTATTGCCATCGACGTTGCTAAACGGTTAACCATGCGTACGAAACTACGGACGCGAAACGCGAAATGCATTTATCTCGATTAAAAAGGCATAATTAACGTGTTGTGTGATTCTTATGTCTGTCTTTCCTAGGAACGGGGGAAATTTTCAATCATACCTCTTTTAGGGACGGTTACTGCGTGTTTAGTGATTCTTATGTCTTCTTCACTGTAATCGGGTAAAATAAGGTATAATCGGGTAAAAATTGAAAAACCAAAAATTAATTCAAAAAATTGAAAAATCAAGTAAATTAAAAATGCACGGGTAAAATATTGAAAAACCAAAAATTAAATTAAAAAATTAATCAAAAAAATTAAATAAAAAATCCAGTAAATTAAAAATGCACAATTAACTCATGTTATAAACAAAAAATGCACAATTAACTCATGTTATAAACAAAAAATTAATATTAACTCATTGAATTTTTTTTTTAAATAAAACAATTAATTAAAATAAAAAATTGTCATGTTTCTGACGAACGCCGCCAGTGGCGGGCTAACCTGCTAGTAATATAATGTTTCAATGTTCAAAATGTGGTTGATGCGCACAAAGTGGCCGCCGCTAAATAAAGTCTTTGTCTAAGATCAAAATGTGTGCGAAGGGAGCCTGTTTCAGCTAGTTTATTATAATAGAAGTAAGTTGCTCCAGTACACTAAAATAAGTGGTATGGAATATGTTAGATAATGGGCTGGTTGAAAGACTAATCAGGAAATAGTTAGAAATTATGAAATTGTGTGTATCCTGCACAATGACCTAGGTTTACAGATAATCATCAATTTATAAAACATTTTTTATTTCAATTGAAACAGCTTCCGAAACAGGTTAAACTGTTATTGGAACTAAATGAGATCATTCCCAGTCATATGAGTGATATCTGTAGAGTTTTATGCAGTTTTAGACCAAATTTAGTGAAATTTGCATTGGGGTGGGTGTAACAAAATTGGGAGTAAATTGTTTTTAATTTTTGCAGGTTTGGGGGGTGGCGGGTCCCCGAAAATGCCAGATACAAAAACGGCATACCTTCCTGCAAGTTTTTTTTCTACCCCCCGCCCACAGGCTTGTTCCTAGACTTGCAGTGTTATTGCTGTTCCATATAGAACGCTCTTTATTCGTACACTATCAGGAATACATTCTATAAACGCTCTTCAATTTGATATCTGCATTATTTTTTCACTCCAGGACCGCGATGTGCTTGGAATGACAGAACAAGGCGACTTTTGTGAGTCTACAGTCTACATCACTCTTCCGAATGGCGACCGTTCAGGTGAGGATAGTGGTGACGATGAGAGCGGAGGATATAAGTTATTAGTGATATGCTGATGGGGATGGTGATGTATATAAAGTGTAGTTTAATCATGTTATATATCGAATTATCATGTTACACATATTGTGTCTGAGTAATAAACCATTACATTACAAAAAAGACTGGTTGACAATCTATCTAAGTCACAGTTATACACTGAAGAATTATTTTAATCAATATGACTAACTTAGCTTAGTCAAACGTTTGTCCACATGACAAACTTAGTTTAGTCAAAATGACTAAGGTAGATAATTAGTCACAATGACTAAAGTGATGTTAGTCACAACGACTAAAAAACGGTAAGTCAAAACGACTAATGGGGCCATTAGATTCAGTCGTTTTTACTATCTTTTCTTAGTCACTGGGAAGTGGAAATGTAATTTGTGGAAATTTTATGCACACAATTCTTATACTCAGCCAGATGCTATATTATCCAGAATCCAATACCGAATTGGAAACAAAACAACCATCATTCAATTCCCTAAAACACTGATTCCAACACTGGTCAGTTGAGAAGTATATCAACATATTGTGGCATAAGTCTGTTTAACTGGATGATTTTTCCGATATATATAGTCCAGAAGATATTGGTAGACCCCTGCACACCAGTGGACTCAACTTCACCCACTAATTTTCTTTCTTAATATCTCTTCTATTTTTTTTCGGTTGTTAACAGGAAAAAAAAGTGGCCGCAGAGACACCAGACAAGATGGCATCCATCATGGCTGCCATTTGTTTGTATATGCACCAGGTCTCTTTGATAGCCGTTATAGTAAAGATGATGTCACATGCGGTCTTGTTTTCCGTTCGATTCGTTATGGTAATATACAACCCTTACAAGTTAGCCAAAAATACAATATGGCTGCCAAGATGGCCGCCGAAATGTGAAAATTTGCTATTTTTCGGACATTTCACCACCTTTCGTTTGTCTCTGTGGGAAAATATTGGCATCTTGACGAGATTTTATAAATATATCGTCTAGAAGAATCATTGGCGAATACACGGGGACCATAATTTACATTCCCTGCCGGACAGTTTTGACCGATATTACGTTTTCCCAAAATGCCGGTATAATCCGGTCAAAGCCAAAACGACGCTAATAACGCAATGTCTGTTTCGAATCAATGAGTGTTAATGCTATTATTACTCCAGCCATGATTATATATGTGCAGGAGATACCCTGGCTAGGATTCCTCTTATACCCGAGTTGAGGAATATTCACCCAAATCCAAGATGGCGGCCAAAATGGCCCCCAGAAATAGAAAAATCGCCGATAATCGCTGATTTTAACATCAGTGAGAGTAATTGTCACGACAACTCCACACCTGCTTACTATTGTGAGTGGAGAACACTGAGTCGCATAACTGTCCCTATATAGCATCCAAATAAAAGTCCCCCCAAATCCAAAATGGCGTCCACAATGATGGAAGATTTAGAAAAATCACCGGAAATCCCTCATATTCACATCATTGGGCATTATTCTCTAGACAACTCCACCCATGCTTACAGTTGAGTTTGAAATACTGTGGTGAAGTAATTACCTTTTATCCCATGCAAGAAATGGTTTTCCAAATCTAAGATGGCGGCCAAAATGGCGACCGATATTTAAAATCACGCCTACATTCCTTTACTTTCTTACGATGGGCGTTATTGTTTCGCGAATTCTACCCACCATTACATGTTGATATGGAATATTGATATGAAGTATTCATTTGAGTTTGACAATAATTTTTGATACTCAAGGTCAAGATGGCAGCTAAACTGGAGGCCAGAAATTGAAAAGAAATCGATATTTTCACATACAAATTTAAACTTTTTGTCATAATATCGATATGTATGGACGAAACTATACACAATCCATCGATTAGTTCAACTTAAAACGTATCAAAACGCATAACATTGCTGGTATCCTTTTGGAAGTACGAAAACCCACACTTAATTTCGCGATGTGGCATTTCGAAATCCATTCTACAATTCGCGCCGATAATGGCCGTAACCGTAGGTGCACCGAATAGCCGAACAATTACCTGGTAACAGATTCTGATTTGCCACATCCTTAATGATCTGGACCAGTTTCCATTTCTTTGCCTAGGTCGCTCACACCGACAAAGTATTCAACACTTCCTGGGAGAAGGGTCCCTCTAATCATAACGTTTCAAACAATTAATTTTCCGGTGTCTGGCTTAAGATTTTAAATACTTGCTAAATATGGGATTTGTTCGTCATCTTGAACTAGAAATGCATATGGTCGATAAGAATACAAGCTTACAGATGGTCATCTATATGCATGTCTTTCTCACACCACATGGGGATAACGACATGTACACCTGGCGAACTTCCCAGTTAACTAGTCACTTCTCAATAGATTGTTCAAGTTACAAACTTAGCGAACGTATTGGCATACGTGCACAACTTCGGCAGTGTTTCCAATGTAGCTGGCTGTCTCATTCCCTTTGACAGATGCCTATTTGCTAAGGATAAGACCATAATGTACCGACTACCCACACTTCTTGACCATGATCCTAAGCAAACTGTGTGACGTCCCGCAGTCGTCTCGTCAAATAGCTCCCAGCAGAGAAGAACAATATTCACGGTGCTAGTTTGTGGACATGCGCCATGACAGTGGGAATGAAATGGGCCACGGTATACACCCCTACACCAGGTGCATGTTTCAGATATAGAATGTCATGCGTGTTGGTGTTTTTTGTGTGGTAAGATTGTATTTCCACATCCGTTTCAAGGCCGTTCTGAATCAACTTGACCAGACGTATGATTTTGTCTGGATAATACTATCATAGCCTCCCCAGAACAGTCGGATGGGCTAAAGGATAATGTCTTTATGGAATGAAGGTATGCATTTCTGTTATCCTCTCTCAGGGTTCGTGTCAGTATGTGGGCGGTATTATTCAAGAAAATGTCAGGAACTGTTGTGCATTTATTTCACTGTGTGTTTAAAGAACAATTTATAGTCTCGATGGCAATGGATGTGGACGTTGGTGAACGTGACCTTTATGATCATAAACTTTAAAATATAGTAGTTAATATGTCTCATGCATGACAATGGTTTTGAATGGTGATGTTACCAAGAAATCACTTGGTGTACCCAACGTAGGTTTTCTGAATGCAAGATCTCATCAAAGTAACATTTCTCTAGATGTTCTTAGCTTTGAACATTTCACCCTTGTGTTGATGGCATTGTACTTTCTTGAACCATACCGTACATCCACCACCCAGCGTGAGTATGACATATCAACTATCAAATGCATCGTCCTTAAGACTACATCCCAGCCTGGGTGGGGCTTATATAGTAGTAGCCAATGGTGCACGCCTGGTCCAGTTGATAAAGAACGGCTTCCAAACGGATTGGAAGATACAATCTTAGCATACAAGGAAAGCAAAGCCACATGAGATCATGTCTGAATCTAAAACACACCCAAAGAATGGGCGGTGCAGTCATGGTCCAATTACATTTCCACTATCATGACACATGCCCACAAACTAGCACCGCATGTATTGTTATTATCTGCTTGGATCTGTACGGTGAGACGATTGCTGGACGTCACCAGGTCTGTTCTTATGATCATGGTCAAGAAGTGTGGGTATATTATGCATTATGGTATTCTACGCCTTAGCAGAAAGGCGTCCGTTAAATGTTAGGCTTTCAACATTCGAAGCCATATACAGAAATTGTCCGGCTACGTCAGTACATGAATATGTGAATAGATGAACCATATATTGAGAAGTGGCTGGATGGGAAGATCACCAGATGTACATTTTTTATCCACATTAGATAACCAAATCTGAAAAATACGCAGATAGAGAGGTCCTTCTGAAAGCTAGTATACGCATCGACCGCATACCTTTCTAGTTTATCACGCAAAATGACGCTCATATCCCATATGTAGCATCTGAATTATATCATAAGCTACCACGAATGAAGCTCGCCAAGAATAAGGATAAGAATTCCCAGCTTTCGAGACAAACACGTGAGCATGACACCGGCATATGTGTTGTTTGAAACATTCCGATTAGTGGGACCCTTCTACCAAGAAGTTTAGAAAACTGTGTTGGTGTGAGCGAGATCGATTAATGTGACGAGGCGGATGCTGGTCCAGATAATGCTGAATGTGGCAAATCAGAATAAGCCCAGGTACTGTTGTTTTGATTCTTGGAAGTCATAATATGACTATTCGGCGCACCCATATACGGTTACGGTCATTATGGGCGCTTAGTGGAGAATGGATTTCCAAATGCCACATCCCGATTATTTTGGGTTTTCATCCTTCCAGAAGGCGACGACCTATGTTGGAACTAATAGATGGCTTATGTACCGTTTCGTCCAATCCTTACATATTGATATTATGACAAAAAGTTGAATTAGTATGTGACAATTTCGACTTCTTTTCAATTTCTGCCCCCAGTTTGGCTGCCATCTTGACTGTGAGAGTTGGCCAAACTCAAATGAATACTTCATAACAATGTTCCATATGAATACTTCATGTCAATGTTCCATATGGGTAGAATTCGTGTAACAATAATGCCCATAGTAAGAAAGTAAAGGAATGTAAGCTTGTTTTCAAATTTCGGACGCCATTTTGGCCGCCATCTTCGATTTGGAAAATAATTTCCTTCATCAGATGCAAGGTAGTTACTTCACCCCAGTATTTACAACTCAACTGTCAGCATGTGTGGAGTTTTCTCGACAATAATGCCCAATGGTGTGAAAATGATGGAATTTCGGTGATTTTTCAAAATTTGTCCGCCATTGTGGATTTGGGGGACTTTTATTTGGTTGTGATATAAGGACAGTTCTTCGCCTCGGTGTTCCCAACTCACAATAGTAAGCAGGTGTGGAGTTGTCGTGACAATTACTCTCACTGATGTTAAAATCAGCGATTTTCAGAGATTTTTCTATTTCTGGTGGCCATTTTGGCTGCCATCTTGGATTTGGGTGAATATTCCTCAACTCAGGTATAAGAGGAATCCTAGCTCGATTATCTCCTTCACATATATACGCATGGGTTTTGTTATTATAGCAATAACATTCATTGATTAGAAACAGACATTGCGTTATTAGTGTCGATTTGGCTTTGACCGGATTATTCCGGCATTTGCGAAAACGTGCTATCTGACAAAAATATCCAGCAAGGAATGTATATTATGGTTCCCGTGTGTTCGACAATGACTCTTCTAGACGACAACTGTATAAAATTGCGTCAAGGTGCCAATATTTTCCCACAGAGACAAACGAAAGGTGGTGAAATGTCCGAAACATAGCAAATTTTCAAATTTCGGCGACCATCTTGGCCGCCATATTGGATTTTTGGCTAATTTGTAAGGGTTGTATATTATCATAACGAATCGAACGGAAAACAAGACCGCATGTGACATCATCTTTACTATAACGGCGATCAAAGAGACCTGGTGCATATACAAAAAATGGCCGCCATGATGGACGCCATCTTGTCTGGAGTCTCTGCAGCCACTTTTTTTTCTTGTTAACAACCGAACAAAATTAGAGGAGACATTAGGAAAGAAAATTAGTGGGTTGAAGTTGAGTCATGTGGGGGGGGGGGGGGTGCAGAGGTCTTCCAATATATCCTGGACTAATATGCAATATCTATGAAATCTACTGCTATATCTGGATATATTTACAAGTGTGATCATCATTAAATCCAGCATTCCGATTGGTCGGCGCCCACTTGGCTAGTTGCAATTATTTCTCGGTGAACGCGCAACAGCTCATAACTGCAGCCTCATAATTACATCGACACGTTATCAGTTTCGGAAAGAAGAACGCGTAATGTTTTGGGCGCATTTGGACTCGCGCAGGATTGACGTTATACATTATCGGGTTTCAATATAAAGAGAAATTGTTCCTGTTAACTTTTGCCAATTGTGCTATGGGATATTTTGGGCTTGTTTTGTCAAGATACACTTTTCGATTTAAATACATTTACAAAAGTGGCTTTTTCGCTAAATGTATATAAATATAAGGATTAACTGTCTTGTGGACTGTTTTTATGGAGATGTAACCGTGAGGTAAGTGGTCATAACTTATGACCAATTACATCACGGTTACATCTCCATAAAACAGTCCACATGACAGTTATTCCTTATATATTACTGCCTCCTGGTCGTAACTTAAATTGCGGCGTATAGCACACAGGTGCGCTAGAATTCAGCATCTTTCACATAACTATTTTATTCTATATTTTACATCACTAAAATGACTAAATAATATAACATAACACTTTTCAGATTGCATGCGTATATTTTAAGCGAAGGTCAAGTTGCATTAACACATTACAGAGATTTATCGTTAGCATAGTTCATTCCACACACAACCCCCCCCCCCCCTGTAATAAATACTTTCACTTGTACTCATTCACTTCATAAGTCCATGCAAAGTAGTACACTGTAAGAAATAATTTCCTATAAACACGTGTAATTAAAAACACCTGGGAGACACACTTATAAGACATGTGATATGTTTTAGCACCAGTGTTTATATAAAAACATGTCACAGTGTTTTATAATAAACACTCAATCCAATTATGAATAAACACTAGTGTTTATATCAAAACATGTCATAGTGTTTTAAAATAAACACTCCATCCAATTATGAATAAACACTAGTTCATCACTGCATGCGCTTCATAATATTTAAATCATGGTTTCAAATCTCAACTCATGCCGTTATAACTCGTGTGCTCATCCAGTCCTCCTTGCATGGGGCACAATAACTGAATATATC
Source organism: Siphonodentalium dalli (assembly GCA_032622095.1). NCBI lineage: Eukaryota > Metazoa > Mollusca > Scaphopoda > Gadilida > Siphonodentaliidae > Siphonodentalium > Siphonodentalium dalli. The sequence goes on from CP136067.1 coordinate 60,854,627, forward strand.
GCCAAGTGCTTAACTTTCCCGACCCCTGTAATATTGTCTGGTCACACAGAATCCTGAAACAAAAATGATAAACAGACAGATAATAATAATCGAGAACGCTCTTTATTTTCTATTCAGCATTTGGATGACAGAAGCATGGACGCACTTTATAAGAGGTGATCATTGGCATTCTTGCTACAGTCTGACGAACATTCAAACGTGGTTAAAGATACCCTGTCAGATTGGACACAATGAAACCATAATATGTACGTTTTCTGTGCAAGAAAATAATTAAATCGGACGCATAGGTTCATTAATATGATGGCCTTGAAAACATTAAGTTTTAACAGGTTTTTTTAATTTTATTTGTGACAGCCTTGCAAAACATCCACTGAACGTCGCTTCCGTCCACCAAAGTACACTGTTAGAAAAAAGACCGTCGCTTTAACGGTCTCAGACCGCGCAATATCGCTTCAACTTTTGACCGTTAAACATACGGTCAGGCCGTAGCATGTTCCACGATATAAAACCATTTAAGTAACTGGCAGACCGTAACCAGTAACTGTCAGATCGTTGTATTTTTTACGGTTAAACATCCTTTAATTAATATCAAGACCGTAACTAATAAATGTCAGACCAATGGTATTTTTCATGGGTCAACCACCAATTTTTGCTCTTAATTTGTTAATATACCATAGAATTAGCCAGGTTCCCATGGTGACAATATGATTTCCCGGTAGGCATTACGATTCATATGTTTTTGAATGGTCGAAACTAGTATTATTCGTAACTGAAAAATACATCTTAGTTCTTATGTTACGATAATATGGGAGGCCAAATTCACATTTAATAATGAATTGCGCTTAAGTGCAAATACCACATATTGTGCTTAAGCGCAAATAGGGCATATACGCTTAAGCGTAATTAATTGCGCTTAAGCGCAATCAATTGCGCTTAAGCGCAATCAATTGCGCTTAAGCATAATTGTGACTACTATCTAACCTACCCATAAACTATTAGCATGACCTGGTGTATCACCTAGCAACACAAGATGAGCATTGGGCTAATTTTGACCTGTACTCAACAGTCAACTGTGAGTATGTGTTCAACAAGGAGAATCCCTAATTACATATTGTCAGCATCCCTCTATCCAAAGAATTGATGTCGCCTTCCTGGAACTCTTAGTAATTTTTTGTATGATGTTTTTAATGTATTTTTGCACAGATTTTAGCCTATACATGCATGCGGTGTCACTGCATGAGCGCTTTCTTACCTCATACAGTAATGCTCTAATTAATCGACTTCTTAACCACAGCAGAATTATGGGTAACGTTTCAGGATTTAGTCGGAAATATGGCTTGTTGCCATTCGTCGAAAAGCTCTCGAGAGCTTTCCAATGAATGGCAACAAGGGTTACAAGCCATATTTCCGACTAAATCCTGAAAAGTTATCCATAATTCTACTGTGGTTAAGGAGTCGATTAATTAGAGCATTACTGTATGGTTTACTTATTGACTTAAATCAGGGGGAAAAAACCCTATTTTCATATTATCAGCATCCCTGTCCAAAAAATGGTGTGTAATCACTGGAGCTTTGGTGTCTCAGTCCTGGAGCTCTAGTTTTTCTTATTAAATCAGCATCTCTTGCACAAATCTATAGTATTTCCATGATCATATAGTGTGAATGTGGATGTCACCGAGGGCTTGCTTCCCTCATATATATGGTGTGCCTGTATACTCGAAAATTTAAGAAAATCAATGTCGCCCCGACTAATACAGAAAGTAATGCTATTGCAAGTAGCCCCAACTAATATATACCGAAGATAATATAATGCTATCACGAGTCGCTCCAACTAAAACAGAAGGTGATACTATTGCGAGTCAGCCATTTTGATAAAGAAGTTGGGCTAGCTCCCTACCCAATCAAACCAATGAAACCAAGAGGTGACATGTCAATATGAGTTAATGCTAAGTTATGGAGAAACCTATTTATTCACCAGGGGTGTTTTGTTACATATAACCATGAATTGCGCTTAAGTGCAATTATAAGCGCAATTGATTGCGCTTAAGCGCAATTAATTATTAAATGTGAATTTGGCCTCCCATACGATCATAGTTTTGATTAAATGTAAATCCTCAATGCATAAAGTGATAGACAATACTTATGACACTTTGCAGTTTGGAGAGGATCAAGCTTGTTATCTGCCTCGCAGAATTTAATCCGGAAATGTGTGTTCGCCTTTCGTTAACTATTGTATAAATATGGCTGTAAATAAAAAACGATACTAGTAATATTGATTTAGCTGATAAGCCAACCCATCACTATTCAGTTATGAGTAATACTAATTTCGACCATTCTAAAACATGAATCGGCATGCCCTTTTAAGCCATAAAAAGAACAAAGCTACATGTTTCACAGTTAAAACTCAAATTTATGTACATCTAAAAGTAAAATATCTTAATGGCATACTTTTTGGTAACATGTAAGCCGTGAAATTGTCCAGTCACTTGTAATCACAGTTTTTGTTTTAACAGGTGAATCCGTACATCATGACAATACAGTACCAGTCAGAAGAAGTGGTATTTTTAGGCGCACCTTTATTGCGATATTGAGCGTGCTTAATTTAGAAAAAGGCGTGATTATAGCACAATACCAAAAATCTGTCGCGCTTATTATTGCAATATTGAACGCAAAATATTGCGATACTAAGCGTGCTAAATTTCATACAGTCCCGATAGTGTAATATTTATATTAGATAAATACTCTGCATATAGTGTACATATAGTGTACATATAGCATTTACAACTATAATTATATACATATCTAAAACATTGTCTCTATTTATACAATAAACAATATAGAAGAAGCAATAATTTGATTTAAATGTCACAATTTTGAACGTAATATTAAGCCCAAAATATTGAGATATTAAGCGCAAAATATTGCAATAATATCACAAGCGACATGCTTATACGCGTTTCCACTTGCATTATTATTTCTATATTGGGCGCGAAAATAGCTTGCTTATTATACCACTTCTTTTGACTGGCACTGTTTATCAATAACAGCTAGTTGGGATTGGAACCGTCAAGACAACAGCAGATCCCACAATAACTGTGCGCAATGACTTGGCGACAATGTTCTCCTGTAGTCGCACATTTTCCATGAAATTTTAAAGCATGATGCATCAAACTGTACACTGGTAACACTGAGTATCAATATCAGTGAGTCAGCCAAAGATAGTTTGATAAGAACATCCAACCAATAGTGTACTCCCGGTAAATTGTCGTAATAACTTGACGATAACACGGCGAATGATGACAATGTCTCATATCCACACGTTTCAATGAAAATTGATGAAGACGGGATGAATTGGTCCGTGTAATTGTAAATTTGGAATTATAGATATGTGATAACCCGTCACTGTGCAGCGTCAGTTCATTGTTTACGGTGTTGTTGTTTACATTGAAGCTCTTGTGAATTACACTGGTGCATACAGTACATGTACATGTATATCCTCTATTGTAAATGTACATGCATGTGCTTTGAAACAATCAGATTCAGAACACTGTCAACTGGATTGTCAACATTCTAATAGTACAGTCATGCAGGCAGTAACGGGTCACAGGCAGTAACGGGTCAGTTGCTGTTTATCGCCGTGGCAAAAGCCACAGATGCACTTGATCTCCCAAAATCCCGTTGATTCTTGAGAATGAATATGTGTTGGATATCATGTGCAATTTGTGGCGAGTTCTGACGGTAATTTCATAATTAATTCATTTTTTTCTGACAGACAGTGGAAACGCATCGGAGGAAAGTATGTCAACAAAATATGTCAAGTTGCAGATCGGCTGCTGCCAATACAAAACAGAATAAAATACACCCAAACTAAGCACTGTAAGATATTAACAAATTATTGATTTTTCAACTCCCAGACCCACACAAAAGTTAAATATGTCTTATTGTGTAAACATTTAATTTGTTTCGACCTACTTCCGTTGTCAATAGCGGGTCACATGACCGATGATGGCGTGACATGCTTTTGTTGACAGTCGATAGCACGTGCTGCTGTCACGGACTGAATACAAACATGTCAATTGAATTCTAATGATTAGCAAACGTTGAAAATAATAAAACATAGTAACATTTCATGCCTTCATTGGCAATTTGAGACATAATATAGGTTGAAATTGTTCTTATAGTTTAGTTTCCAACCAGAATTGAATGAAGAGTGAATGCTTTTTTAGACCAACAGTCAAATGTTTTCCAATGGTCGTAAACTAATTAGATTGGAATGGCTATCAGTTGGAACATTTCCAGCTATACAGGGTACCAAGTTGAAAAATTCTAGCAGTTGGAATTCTTGAGGGACCTGTTGTGGGGGGGGGGACCCAAGCCAAATTATTAACCCACCCGCAAGGGGTGTGGGAGGAACAGGGATGTGTCCAGAGGGTCCCCATTTGTGACGTCCACCTTGGAATTTCCAATTACCCCCCCCCCATTGAACCAGACAAATCTTCCAAAGCCCCGCCCTTGGTTTGAAAATTTTCATCTGGTGTCTCAAACTTTCCAACTGTTGGAAATGCCGAACCCCACACCCCCTATAAGCTTGGAAAATTTCCCAAATAATGGACACTTTCAGACCAAAATTTGGGAAAAAAATATTCTTCTGTTGGTATAAAAACAACTTATTGCCCACTATACCGTTATAATAACTGGTTGGGCATACATACAAATAATTGAGAACAATTGTGGTGTAATATGCTCTAAGGCCAAAAAAAAAATACCTGTGGGTTTCCCTACCTACCCTAGAAAAAGGTGCCTACCCAAATCTTTTTATTAGACTGTAGACACAGATACAAAAAAAATTCTCAGTGGGAAGGGCATCGAAAGGTATCTTACCCATTTTCAAATCTCTCATATAAAAAGATTTAGAAGATTTTTTAGTCTAGTGCTCTGATTAATTCAAGATTAACAATATTTAGTATTGAATCTTTCAATTAATCTGAATTGTGAAGCTTTCTAGATTGAATTGTCAATGGCCCAATGGAATTCAGAATAAAAAAAATAAATAATAATTCCCCACCTTCCTACCCTAATTATTTTGGACTATGTAACCCAAAACACAGGTATTTTTTTTTTTTGGCCTAACTATAAAAGTTGTGTTAGACCGGGTCATGCATGATTTTGTAGCTTGAACATTTTTATCAATGTTGGGGAGGGTGTGAATATAATTACCTGGATTCAGGATGTTGGGTCTTGCCCAATTAAGGGATGGTACCCATATGAATATGCTAAGGTGCATCCACCAAATGGAGTGCCCATATGCCATATAATCCTCCCCGAGAAAACCACAAAATAAAAAAAAAGTATATAAACACCAAATGATAATTTCGTAATTTCAATTGTACCGTTATAAATAGATATATCAGTACATTGCAATTTGTGTTCAATCGGTTAGTGTGCCATGTAACCTCTGACGGGGATGAATCCAGGCACTTCATGCAGTGCTAGCTGGCAGGTCGGTTATATTGGGAGGGGGCTGGGCAAATTTAAAATTAACACACAACTTTGGGTGGGTTGGGTGCTTGCATGGTGAAAATGGGTATACTCATGTCAGTGGCGAGATACACCCAACACTCAGTGTCGTTCGCGACGTCCTTGGTAGTAACGTTTACCTTTGTTTTTCTTGATCAGAGTAAAAGGAAAGTAATTGCAAGTCCCAGTTTTGTCGTTGCTTCTTTCTTGATGTATATGTTGAATACAAATGTAATCTAAATTGCTTGAATCGGATCCACAAATAAAGCGATACGTGGACTAGTTCACAAACCAATGATATTAATTTGATACATGTATATGTCAATCAGATTTGGCACTGGTATGTGCTGCACATGCATTGCAATGAAATGAGTACACCACATTTGCTATTCATGGTCATATACACATGTAGGCCAAATGAACATGTTGTCAGTTTTGTATGTGTTTGTGTCATTAATTAATTTAGAAACTACGAAACATATAATTATGTACTGTCCGAAAATAAATATTGAGCTTTGGTAATTCACTGACAATTAAATATGAGTAAAAAATGTGAGTTAAAGATATGTAATTAAATAAGTTATAGGCAATAACAACAACATTGCCACTCGAGGCGACCCAAAACAGTACAATCCGCAATGCATCTTATGACTGATCCACTTGGGATTTGGGATGCAAGCACCCAAGGTGCTCGAAACCATCAAATGATCTTGTCCATCACCTTGAATGCTTCTGTTCTGGTAAATTTCCACTTTCCAGTGTTTTATATCAGTTTGTTGCCTTTACACCTGATTATCCCATAGAAAGAATGGAGCTGTCCCATCCTGACTGCCCACCATCCACCCCAACTGCTGCCACCTCTGCTCTGATTATTTACTAGTATATGTTTGTATTATGAACACAAAACATTCAATCACACACTGTAACACTACTAGTACTTACAGATGATTTGTGAGTGAATGCTGTTAACTGTACATAGGGCCATATTATGTTGGGACCAAATGTAATTTGAGTTTGTATTTCCACTATAAAAAATAATAAAAATATACATGTAGGTCTCGGCAACTAATTTTTATACAAATCAGTTATTGCTTGTGATTCTACAAGCGCTAATTATCATCATCAAAAAACATAGAATTAGTTCCACCGATGATGACGTACATGTGCATGGTCTGTGCCTTGGTAATTGTTTTGAACATCGTTTTGTTTACATTCTGATGATGCTGAAATGGAGTCTATAGTAACAAGTTTGTGTTTGATACAAAACTTTTAATTGGAATAAATACATCTTGCACATGTTATTTGTGGTTTAATACCACATGAACAGCCATACATTGTGATATATACAGCTCAAACGAAAGGTGACCCTTTACTGCCTGAATTGACCCCTTATATTGCCTGGATTTCGTGCTATCTTTGCTCGCATATTTTAAACAGAAAGAGCAAAATTTGTGAACATAACACACGATGTATGATAGAGCTAGGATTTATGAACAAAATGACATATAAATGTTTATCCATTGTACTTGCATACAGACAGGCGCAGCACAAACATAAAAAGTGACCCTTTACTGCCTGAATGACTGTAGTAGCTGATCGTTGAGTCGTTGTTGTTATTATTGTCACTATTGGTTGACATCGAAGCTCGTGTTAATTGTACCTGTATCCTCTTGTGTCAGTAAATGTTCCAGTGTTTTGACACTAAGTCACAACACTGTCAATTTCAACATCAGCACTGAGTCGAATGAAGTCAGACCCTGGATCATGCCATGATTGATCAATTTGATTGGCATGAATCTCTACTCTAGAATTTAGTGGAAATTGTCAATGATTAAGCCGGTTTTCGCAGAATTGAAACTTGTCCTGTTATCAAAGGAACCGAAATAAGACTGTCTTAACAACTGTCCACAATCGAAAAAATAACAGTTTCCCAAAAAAAAACAATAGTTTGCGATCAAATACGCAACGCCAACGATAAATGGCGAATAAATAATGTGAGTACTGAAGCGGGAACTTAACCCCGGAATGAGAATAACGTACTCGTGAATATTCGTCTGGCCCGCATAACACAGAATGAATGCCCGATTAATAATACATATTAAATGTCAGCAGAGTAAGATTCAGTCATACTGTATGGAGTCATTGCCGTATATAATATGGTCGCCGATAAATATACTATTGAATTTTGACGGCATGACTTTGAGTCATTTAATTTAGACAATTTTCATGGACACATAAAATAACGGTAAAAACCGTCAAACTGATGAAACGGTATGGGACCGTCGATTGTGACGGCCCGAAACCGTCGAACCGACAGTATTTTCTAACAGTGTAGTTGATAATAGAGAGAGTTCGCAAGTTTTGTATATAATTTTATCCTATTACATATGGAGTATTGTGTGGAATTTTCGCGATGCCTGTACCAAATGCGTGTTCGGGTGTCAATTTCAAATATTTTCATTTCTATTTTGCACGGTAAGCTTAAAATTGGTCCGGAAGTTTTGACAAACTTGGTGTCAAAGCGGAGCGTGGATCTTTAAACATTCTCTTTTAAAAGTCGAGTTCTGGCCGTCAAAATTTCATATTAATGGGCGCATGGGCATGATATAATTATGTTCTGGGGAATAAAACGTACCGATTGTGGTTTTATTATGTCAAATACAATAGGACAGAACATCTCTTACTAATAGTTACTAACAAACATCAAACATAAGACAAAATTGTATTTAAATTATATAAAGCTATATATACTTATTCTGGTTATGTCTGTATAAAGCTTTCTTTGTGTCCAAGGTGTGTGCTGAAGGCTCCGTGTAACCCATGTAAACTCATAATTGCAAACATATGGTTAATTACGGAGTACCATTGATATTAAAGGAATTAAATCTAATAAGGGTGTAATTTGATCAGCATCAAATTCAAACTTACTCTCTGTTGGGACATTGATACCTGCAGGCGGTGTTCATGTGTGGTGTATAAGTTGAAGACATCGGTTTAGCAAATTTGTTTTAAAAAAGATGGGTCATAAATTGAGTACATGTATATTGGACATTTTGGAAACCGAAAATTACTTTTTAAAAAAGTTCAAACATTTAAATTTTGCGTTAACATTTAAAGTAAATATGACCAAAACTCAGTACAAGCCAACGTGTTGTGACGAAAATATAACCTGGTAAGTGGTAACGTGAATATTCACAATTCAGTATTTGCATTTCAACTCTTTAAAAATTAAAACTCATGAGTTCTTTGTCGTGCCGATCTACTCACAAACTTCAAATTTAATATAAGCGGCAAATGTTCATTGCTGCATGGTGGAGTCAGTATACATAGTTACATGTATGTACTTACCTTTTATTTTGGTTTGGATCATGGAAACAGCTCCTGATTTTTACCGTGATTGAGAAACACAACGGCAACCCGAATACAACAGGATGAGTATCTATGTCACATTACCACGACTGGTTCCTTGCAATGCCTAAAAAGATGAATGTGAATCATCGAAGCGAACATCTGGTCCCAATCAAGATATCACGCGGTATCGGTCTGGTAGAAAATTATAAACACTAGCGATTTTGAAAACGCGTAATGTGTTTATATACCACAAACAACAAGTGCAAACAGGCCTAAATCTTTGTATCAGTAACATTGTTACCGAACATATATTTTTAAAGTTAAAATAAATATGTATATGTATTAATTTTGACTTTACAATCATGATCGGATTTTAAGTTGCAGTGCTGTACTGCTGAATGTTACGAATGTAACCGTTTAAAACATGTCAAGTGTTTTTGATTATAAACACTAGTAATTTCATATCTTAGTTATAAACACATAATCCGTATATATAAAAACACTACCATTTATTTGATAACCTCCAAGATGGAGAGCGTATGTACATGCATGGTTTTAGATATGATACAATATGTATATACAAAGTTACTATTTGTCTGTCACATGAGTTCATAGCTCACGGAAAGAGAGTCCATATATATGAGGTATATTGCGGAGGATGGATGGTCACAAACATCAAATCAGCGTCCAGCTATTAGGCTTCTGTGTATGGGTTCTCCTCTGATGATACCACACGTGCGGTACAGGAATCTTGATGTAGCAAGGGTGATGTGATCTGTCGCTTGGGATATAAAGTTTGGTAGACACAATGATTTGCTTCCAAATAAGTACATTTGGAGATGTTGACACGTGAGGCTATCCAGAAAAACATACGTTTGTATTCCAAAACGATTGATGATGAAGTCCCAGTAATCATTCCTCATAGCCCATGCGAAGGTCGAGCTGCACATGCAGGAACATGGCGTGTGACATCTCACTATCATATGATACAGCACAGAGATTACATGTCATATTATTGGGATAAGTCGTTTTGTTTAAATGTGAGCCAAGGTGTTTCAGCGCGTATGTATATTTTGGGAACATTCTTAATACACGCCATGTGGACCAGCAGTTTGTTGGTACTGAATGCACACATCGGAATATTTCGAGATCACAGTTGTTGCTAACCTCGGATGACCATTCCTGACTGTATACTGAGGTAACGCTCTCGTTGACTAGTTTTTTCCATGTTACCCTATCTGGAAAAAACTATTTTTAAAGTTAAAATAAATATGTATATGTATTAATTTTGACTTTACAATCATGATCGGATTTTAAGTTGCAGTGCTGTACTGCTGAATGTTACGAATGTAACCGTTTAAAACATGTCAAGTGTTTTTGATTATAAACACTAGTGATTTCGTATCTTAGTTATAAACAAATAATCCGTATATATAAAAACACTACCGATTTTGATAAAACACATGACACGTTATATTTTTTAACAGTGTATCAGTAGCTATTTTATGTTTTATAACATGTACACACAATACTACAAATGCCAGTTCGCGGTCATCAATATCTTGATAAGACCAAATGTGATGATCCTGCGTTATCTAATTAAAATAGTTTATAAATGAACATAAATTTACCATGCGTACGCCTAGCTTCCCTTATAAAGGACGGTCCTCTGTCTGCATGTGCGAAACATTGGCAAAATACCCTTTACTTTGCCGTCCAATGTTGATTTTGACCTTTACTAACCTGAAACTATCTAACATCATAAAAATAAATAAGAATTTAGTTTTTCGGCATATATCTGTTAAATGTTTCTGGAAAACTGTGAACACAGATAACCAGTCATCGCACACAAACTGACTAGGGTGTGCTATGAATTTTGATGACAACATACTGCGTGAACCAGCACATATTGTATCTGCTTGGCGATCATATTTTAAGAAACTACATACTCCAGAGCCTCAGTTTGATCCAGATTTTGAGAAATATGTAGCCACGCGATTAGCGACACTATTCTGCACGAAGACTTTAACTCGGAAATGTTTTGTGATCCAATTAACACCACATAGTTGACGACCAGTGCATTATAATAACGCTCTCGTTGACTAGTTTTTTCCATGTTACCCTATCTGGAAAAAACTATTTTTAAAGTTAAAATAAATATGTATATGTATTAATTTTGACTTTACAATCATGATCGGATTTTAAGTTGCAGTGCTGTACTGCTGAATGTTACGAATGTAACCGTTTAAAACATGTCAAGTGTTTTTGATTATAAACACTAGTGATTTCGTATCTTAGTTATAAACACATAATCCGTATATATAAAAACACTACCGATTTTGATAAAACACATGACACGTTATATTTTTTAACAGTGTATCAGTAGCTATTTTATGTTTTATAACATGTACACACAATACTACAAATGCCAGTTCGCGGTCATCAATATCTTGATAAGACCAAATGTGATGATCCTGCGTTATCTAATTAAAATAGTTTATAAATGAACATAAATTTACCATGCGTACGCCTAGCTTCCCTTATAAAGGACGGTCCTCTGTCTGCATGTGCGAAACATTGGCAAAATACCCTTTACTTTGCCGTCCAATGTTGATTTTGACCTTTACTAACCTGAAACTATCTAACATCATAAAAATAAATAAGAATTTTGTTTTTCGGCATATATCTGTTAAATGGTTCTGGAAAACTGTGAACACAGATAACCAGTCATCGCACACAAACTGACTAGGGTGTGCTATGAATTTTGATGACAACATACTGCGTGAACCAGCACATATTGTATCTGCTTGGCGATCATATTTTAAGAAACTACATACTCCAGAGCCTCAGTTTGATCCAGATTTTGAGAAATATGTAGCCACGCGATTAGCGACACTATTCTGCACGAAGACTTTAACTCGGAAATGTTTTGTGATCCAATTAACACCACATAGTTGACGACCAGTGCATTATAATAACACTCAAACGTGTGAAATCAATCAGGATTGACAACATATGCAATTAATTCATATTATATCAATCAATCAGTTTATTGCAAAGCTATGATTGAACACAGAACATGCAAATATATATACATATATGTACACTATAATCTTATACTCATGCCACAGTCATAATACCATATAATATTTATATATCTTAATCCCGCTGGGTGAAGGCACGCCCATTCCCATTTTGTCACCCACATCGAATAATGCAGGGGGAACAGCAGTTATATTTACCCCCGGTCTCAACAAATGGGATGTGTTTTGAAATGGGGAGTTTTTGCCCAGGCGGGTGGGGTCTTCAGTGTCTCAGAGTTTGGGCAGTTCCTTAAAGACACACTTAAGATATAATGACAATCTCCGCAATATACTAATGTTTTCAATCGACAGAAGTCTATAAAACTTTTCTTCGCTGTGATATTTCCAGTAATATTCCGGGATATATTTGATTCGTTCACTACGCCAGAAAGAATTCCTATGTCATTTATTCAACGGTATATTAATGCTCGAATGGATTCCTCCAGCTCTGAAAACAGGCACCATAATACCCAAATTAACGAATCTTCCGGCTAGCTACCGCGCAATCATTCTACTTAAGGCTATATATATAAGGATTTTTTTCCGAACATATTCTGCTGAAACGCTTCCTTGCGTATGGTCAATTCTATTTATTTCCAAACGAACTTCAACATGGATTCCAAAATGGTGTAAACTGCATCATGTCATCGTTTGTCCTTGTCCTGGACAGCCAGAAAACATTTAACCGCGTGTGGCACGGCGGCCGCATGCACTGCTTGTAAAGTTGTGGGATCTAGGATTCAAGGGGGAAATTCTACGGATCGTGGTTATGTGTACGGAGATTGTAATATAGATAGTATCGCCGAGGGGCATCTACTGGGAACAGACACTCAAACAAATTTGTCGTAACTATTACATGTACATGGAGTCTCGTGACGAATTATCACTCTGCGACTTCCTTCTAGGCACTCTGTGCCTTCCTCCTGATGCCGTAAATTAGTTTATGGAACAGATTACTCCAGATTATGCATGCGGTGTATATGTTATCATGTGTCAGATTATTCGCAATTCTACTTACTAAGCTTTCAACATATTGCATGTAACACCATGTCGCGCGCATATGGACGCGCAAAGTGTAACGCTTTAATTTAGAGACCGGAAGCGCCCCTGCCTTGTAATATGATAAACTGTACACATTAACTGTATATATGTTCATACATGTTCATATTATTCTCCTAAAATGGAGGTATGCAATAAATGATATATGAATCACCATAAACAATTGACTTATTGCTGAAAAATTCCCAATAATGTCTTCCCCGTTACACAGACTGCACCGTTTCGTAACGGAGCAGACACTATTTAAATCAGCCATCACGTCTGAATGGAATTGAGTGGAGATATTGAATACAATGACGGCTTTAAAACAATTCATCTGTTGATGTGATCGAAAATGGTCATGGTACTGTGACTTCTACTTTGGGTATGTCCACCCTATATACATGTGGTTTGCCACCGTGGGATATGTACTGGACAAGTCTAATTTTTAGGCTTCAGAACATAAAGTGATGAGTTCAATTTAATATAATTCGGAGGGCTAATAAAGAACTAGCGTTTTATTTTTTTTCCCAGGCTGACATATAGAGATTGACAAGTTCCACAAAGTGCGCGCTTAAAATTGACAACATCGATCGGACATTGATCATGCAATTATGCAATAGCATATCATCTCGTTTCATAGCACGACAGGGCGATTGGTACAGCACTATAAGTTGGTTAATCAAGATAGCAACTTCATTAATCAAGATAGCTAACTTAATTAATCAAGATAGCTGATTTGATTAATCAATATAATACGCTGATAATAATAATAGTAATATTCTAACGTGTTTTGCATAAATGCTCTTCATATATTCGATGTGAACGCTACTTAATATATTTCGCCAGTGCATAAACCATTCTGATATCGGCTGCATTTTGACGTTTTTGGTCCGAGGTCATCGTTTTATACGGGGTTTGCACAAACAATTGTCAGATTAAACTCTAGCTATTACCTACCGGCGTGCGAGGGTATATAGTGAGTTAAATTAAAGTACGGCGAGGAAGAACAATTATCAAAGCAATTGACAATAAAAAAGTGCGGATCGCAGATAATGCCGATCAATGGTATACCAAATCCTCCTCTTCCAGCGAGTCTTTTTGCTTTCAGAGCTGTCACTTAAATCCCAGAGGACAGAGCCTATCATATTAAGCTTAATCCCAAGCGGGCTTTAGACAGGAATCATTCTTTTCGTGGTGAACATTTAACAGACTGGTCTGAGAACATTTAGCGCAGACTGGATATGAGGCGAATCATAATGGGACGGCCGAGGTACTTCGTTTTCCACTAAATCCATCAATCGGGAATGAGGAATCTGGTCCAAGTCATTACTCGATTAGCCACTCGGATGTTTCCTCGACGAACGAATTAATAAGGCCTATCCAGACTACGCGTTCGTGTACATACAGTATATGTATTGTATACATCTGAGGTTACACCCGATTGGAATCGGCGGGACTGTCATATTTTTCGCCGGTGCATCAACGACACCGATTCGTCATTTACTCAATGCTGCAAACGAACGCCTATCTTGATAGGTGTTCGTCAATGCGGCTGATAGGTGATGCACTGCGCCGCTAAATCGTTCATATATTTTTATCGCTTCATCGCGGGGGGGGGGGGGGGGATATAGAGCGAGAGAGAGAGAGAGAGAGAGAGAGAGAGAGAGAGAGAGAGAGAGAGAGAGAGAGAGAGAGAGAGAGAGAGGGAGAGAGTACATGTATAACATGACACTTTGCATGATATATATAGGTGCAAACAGAATCTCTACCAGATTCAGTTCTCGGCTCGCCATAACTTCGTGGAAGGGTGGGAACTCGTGTATCGCTCTGTATAACGTACAAACGGCGGCATGCAAATGCATAGCGTCGACACGGTATATAGTTCGGATTACAGTCACCAGCCTGCACGACGCCGGCCTTCATGGCGCACTCTATGGTGGTACTGATAGTCTGGCACCTGCGATATAGGGGATTGACCGATTGGATTATAAGAACGACCTTATACTCGCATTTAACATTATCCTTCTAAGAGCCCGTATGTCTCATAATCTCATTGGACACTATAAATTCAGTATTATTGCACACGTGTGCCTGTTGTGCATCTAGCTATCTGCATCGAAATGAAGTATTCACCCCTTTAACTTATAAGCGCTGAGCTGGAGAAGGAACGTCGCATATCTGGATATAAGAAATCAACTTTGTTCAATTGCAGTTCTCGTATAATTCTCTGTGGCGCACTATATAGCTACACAGAAACGAACAATTGATGCAGGTTTGCCATTTTAGAACGTATTTGTTTTGCGGCCTCAGTCAATGGATTCTCACGCCAGGCTTTAATAATCTTAATGAAGTCTGAGCGTCGATGGGCGTAGTCGACACATTTTCCTAAGCACCGTTCGACACGAATATCACCACCGACAAATTATTTCAATAAACGCAAATTGGTTAAGCTAACGTGCCCATCAGTTATCTGGTCCCACTAAGAACAATCAACTAGAGCAGAGCTGCTTCTTAATTGTCCATTACTTGGTTACATGTGACGATCATATGGAAATGATGTGTTAGATAAGTAGAAAACCCACGAAAAGGTGAATTTGTAGACGAACCACCTTGAACACTTACACAATAACAAACTTCTGCATAGTGCTTATATATGAACTCCACGTAACATATTTCTTACCACCATCGGGCGATTTCTCTTCCCCCGACGTTTCGCATCGGAGGCCAAACTTTCCCAACAAACCCACCGGCGATTCCTAGTCGGCAGAGGCGTCCCGCTCATTTGCATACCAGGGGGTATATATCACATTGAAACATTCGAGACTCAAGTACTGTTACTGTTCCTCTGGAAACAATGATATTGAGTCAAACATATCCTAAAATGCATACGTGCCCAAAATAAAGATACAGGTAATTGCGTCGACAGTATATTTTACGTGTATATAGTATGATATGTTATTTGCCATCCCCACCAGAATATTTGTAGGTGGTCAACCGACGGTCAACTGGTCCGCATTTTCAGTAAGGCGGGTAGAAATTATGATTATGTGGCCATATAGCGACAGCTTGTGCCACTAAATGTTCAAACTATACGAA
Organism: Siphonodentalium dalli; assembly: GCA_032622095.1. Taxonomy (NCBI): domain Eukaryota; kingdom Metazoa; phylum Mollusca; class Scaphopoda; order Gadilida; family Siphonodentaliidae; genus Siphonodentalium; species Siphonodentalium dalli. Next base: position 60,870,715 of record CP136067.1, read on the forward strand.
ATTTCCTTCAAAATTGGTCGATTTCTTATTTGCCATCCCCGCAGGATATCTGTAGATGGTCAACCGACTGTCAACTGGTCCGGGTTTTCAGTAAGACGGGTAGAAATTGTGATAATGTGGCCATATAGCGACAGCTTGTGCCACTAAATGTTAAACTATACGAAATTTCCTTCAAAATTGATCGATTTATTATTTGCCATCCCCCAGGATATATGTGGGTGGTCAACCGACGTCATCTGGTCCGGGTTTTCGGTAAGGCGGGTAGAAATGGTGATTATGTGGCCATATAGCGACAGCTTGTGCCACTAAATGTTCAAACTATACGAAATTTCCTTCAAAATTGGTCGATTTCTTTTTTGCCATCCCCCAGGATATCTGTAGGTGGTCAACCGACCGTCAACTGGTCCGGGTTTTCAGTAAGGCGGGTAGAAATGGTGATTATGTGGCCATATAGCGACAGCTTGTGCCACTAAATGTTCAAACTATACGAAATTTCCTTCAAAATTGGTCGATTTCTTATTTGCCATCCCCCCAGGATATCTGTAGGTGGTCAACCGACGGTCAACTGGTCCTGGTTTTCAGTAAGGCGGGTATAAATGGTGATTATGTGGCCATATAGCGACAGCTTGTGCCACTAAATGTTCCAACTATACGAAATTTCCTTCAAAATTGGTCGATTTCTTATTTGCCATCCCCCCGGCTATCTGTAGGTGGTCAACCGACGGTCAACTGGTCCGGGTTTTCAGTAAGGCGGGTAGAAATGTTGATTATGTGGTCATATAGCGACAGCTTGTGCCACTAAATGTTCAAACTATACGAAATTTCCTTCAAAATTGATCGATTTCTTATTTGCCATCCCCCCAGGATATCTGTGGGTGGTCAACCGACGGTCAACTGAACCGGGTTTTCAGTAAGGCGGATAGAAATGGTGATGATGTGGCCATATAGCGACAGGTTGTGCCACTAAATGTTCAAACTATACGAAATTTCCTTCAAAATTGGTCGATTTCTTATTTGCCATCCCCCCAGGATATCTGTAGGTGTTCAACCGACGGTCAACTGGTCCGGGTTTTCAGTAAAGCGGATAGAAATGGTGATTATGTGGCCATATAGCGATAGCTTGTGCCACTAAATGTTCAAACTATACGAAATTTCCTTCAAAATTGATCGATTTCTTATTTGCCACCCCCCCCCCCCCCAGGATATCTGTGGGTGGTCATCCGACAGTCAACTGGTCCGGGTTTTCGGTAAGGCGGGTAGAAATGGTGATTATGTGGCCATATAACGACAGCTTGTGCCACTAAATGTTCAAACTATACGAAATTTCCTTCAAAATAGGTCGATTTCTTATTTGCCATCCCCCCAGGATATCTGTATGTGGTCAACCGACGGTCAACTGGTCCGGGTTTTCAGTAAGGCGGGTAGAAATGGTGATTATGTGGCCATATCGACAGCTTGTGCCACTAAATGATCAAACTATACGAAATTTCTTTCAAAATTGGACGATTTCTTATTTGCCATCCCCCCAGGATATATGTGGGTGGTCAACGGACGGTCAACTGGTCTGGGTTTTCGGTAATGCGGGTAGAAATGGTGATTATGTGGCCATATAGCGACAGCTTGTGCCACTAAATGTTCAAACTATACGAAATTTCCTTCAAAATTGGTCGATTTCTTATTTGCCATCCCCCAGGATATCTGTGTGTGGTCAACCGACGGTCAACTGGACCGGGGTTCCGGTATGGCGGGTAGAAATGATGATTATGTGGCCATATAGCGACAGCTTGTGCCACTAAATGTTCAAACTATACGAAATTTCCTTCAAAATTGGTCGATTTCTTATTTGCCATCCCCCCAGGATATCTGTAGATGGTCAACCGACTGTCAACTGGTCCGGGTTTTCAGTAAGACGGGTAGAAATTGTGATAATGTGGCCATATAGCGACAGCTTGTGCCACTAAATGTTCCAACTATACGAAATTTCCTTCAAAATTGGTCGATTTATTATTTTCCATCCCCCAGGATATCTGTAGGTGGTCAACCGACGGTCAACTTGACCGGGTTTTCGGTAAGGCGGGTAGAAATGGCGATTATGTGGCCATATAGCGACAGCTTGTGCCACTAAATGTTCAAACTATACGAAATTTCCTTCAAAATTGATCGATTTCTTATTTGCCATCCCCCCAGGATATCTGTGGGTGGTCAACCGACGGTCAACTGGTCCGGGTTGTCGGTAAGGCGGGTAGAAATGGTGATTATGTGGCCATATAGCGACAGCTTGTGTCACTAAATGTTCAAACTATACGAAATTTCCTTCAAAATTGGTCGATTTCTTATTTGCCATCCCCCAGGATATATGTGGGTGGTCAACCGACGGTCAACTGGTCCGGGTTTTCAGTAAGGCGGGTAGAAATGGTGATTATGTGGCCATATCGACAGCTTGTGCCACTAAATGATCAAACTATACGAAATTTCTTTCAAAATTGGACGATTTCTTATTTGCCATCCCCCCAGGATATATGTGGGTGGTCAACGGACGGTCAACTGGTCTGGGTTTTCGGTAATGCGGGTAGAAATGGTGATTATGTGGCCATATAGCGACAGCTTGTGCCACTAAATGTTCAAACTATACGAAATTTCCTTCAAAATTGGTCGATTTCTTATTTGCCATCCCCCCAGGATATCTGTGTGTGGTCAACCGACGGTCAACTGGACCGGGGTTCCGGTATGGCGGGTAGAAATGATGATTATGTGGCCATATAGCGACAGCTTGTGCCACTAAATGTTCAAACTATACGAAATTTCCTTCAAAATTGGTCGATTTCTTATTTGCCATCCCCCCAGGATATCTGTAGATGGTCAACCGACTGTCAACTGGTCCGGGTTTTCAGTAAGACGGGTAGAAATTGTGATAATGTGGCCATATAGCGACAGCTTGTGCCACTAAATGTTCCAACTATACGAAATTTCCTTCAAAATTGGTCGATTTATTATTTTCCATCCCCCAGGATATCTGTAGGTGGTCAACCGACGGTCAACTTGACCGGGTTTTCGGTAAGGCGGGTAGAAATGGCGATTATGTGGCCATATAGCGACAGCTTGTGCCACTAAATGTTCCAACTATACGAAATTTCCTTCAAAATTGGTCGATTTCTTATTTGCCATCCCACCAGGCTATCTGTAGGTGGTCAACCGACGGTCAACTGGTCCGGGTTTTCAGTAAGGCGGGTAGAAATGGTGATTATGTGGCCATATAGCGACAGCTTGTGCCACTAAATGTTCAAACTATACGAAATTTCCTTCAAAATTGATCGATTTCTTATTTGCCATCCCCCCAGGATATCTGTGGGTGGTCAACCGACGGTCAACTGGTCCGGGTTGTCGGTAAGGCGGGTAGAAATGGTGATTATGTGGCCATATAGCGACAGCTTGTGTCACTAAATGTTCAAACTATACGAAATTTCCTTCAAAATTGGTCGATTTCTTATTTGCCATCCCCCAGGATATCTGTGGGTGGTCAACCGACGGTAAACTGGTCCGGGTTTTCAGTAAGGCGGGTAGAAATGGTGATTATGTGGCCATATAGCGACAGCTTGTGCCACTAAATGTTCCAACTATACGAAATTTCCTTCAAAATTGGTCGATTTCTTATTTGCCATCCCCCCAGGATATCTGTGTGTGGTCAACCGACGGTCAACTGGACCGGGGTTTCGGTAAGGCGGGTAGAAATGGTGATTATGTGGCCATATAGCGACAGCTTGTGCCACTAAATGTTCCAACTATACGAAATTTCCTTCAAAATTGGTCGATTTATTATTTTCCATCCCCCCAGGATATCTGTAGGTGGTCAACCGACGGTCAACTGGTCCGGGTTTTCAGTAAGGCGGGTAGAAATGGTGCTTATGTGGCCATATAGCGACAGCTTGTGCCACTAAATGTTCAAACTATACGAAATTTCGTTCAAAATTGGTCGATTTCTTATTTGCCATCCCCCAGGATATATGTAGGTGGTCAACCGACGGTCAACTGGTCCGGGTTTTCAGTAAGGCGGGTAGAAATGGTGATTATGTGGCCATATAGCGACAGCTTGTGTCACTAAATGTTCAAACTATACGAAATATCCTTCAAAATTGGTCGATTTCTTATTTGCCATCCCCACCAGGATATTTGTAGGTGGTCAACCGACGGTCAACTGGTCCGGATTTTCAGTAAGGCGGGTAGAAAATATGATTATGTGGCCATATAGCGACAGCTTGTGCCACTAAATGTTAAAACTATACGAAATTTCCTTCAAAATTGGACGATTTCTTATTTGCCATCCCCCCAGGATATCTGTGGGTGGTCAACCGACGGTCAACTGGACCGGGTTTTCGGTAAGGCGGGTATAAATGGTGATTATGTGGCCATATAGCGACAGCTTGTGCCACTAAATGTTCCAACTATACGAAATTTCCTTCAAAATTGGTCGATTTCTGATTTGCCATCCACCCAGGATATCTGTAGGTGGTCAACCGACGGTCAACTGGTCCTGGTTTTCAGTAAGGCGGGTAGAAATGGTGATTATGTGGCCACATAGCGACAGCTTGTGCCACTAAATGTTCAAACTATACGAAATTTCCTTCAAAATTGGTCGATTTCTTATTTGCCATCCCCCCAGGATATATGTAGGTGGTCAACCGACTGTCAACTGGTCCGGGTTTTCAGTAAGGCGGGTAGAAATGGTGATTGTGTGGCCATATAGCGACAGCTTGTGCCACTAAATGTTCAAACTATACGAAATTTCCTTCAAAATTGGTCGATTTCTTATTTGCCATCCCCCCAGGATATTTGTAGGTGGTCACGGCGGTCAACTGGTCCGGATTTTCAGTAAGCCGGGTAGAAATTTTGATTATGTGGCCATATAGCGACAGCTTGTGCCACTAAATGTTCAAACTATACGAAATTTCCTTCAAAATTGGTCGATTTCTTATTTGCCATCCCCCCAGGATATCTGTGGGTGGTCAACCAACGGTCAACTGGACCGGGTTTTCGGTAAGGCGGGTAGAAATGGTGATTATGTGGCCATATAGCGACAGCTTGTGCCACTAAATGTTCCAACTATACGAAATTTCCTTCAAAATTGGTCGATTTCTTATTTGCCATCCCCCCAGGCTATTTGTAGGTGGTCAACCGACGGTCAACTGGTCCGGGTTTTCAGTAAGGCGGGTAGAAATGGTGATTATGTGGCCATATAGCGACAGCTTGTGCCACTAAATGTTCAAACTATACGAAATTTCCTTCAAAATTGATCGATTTCTTATTTGCCATCCACCCAGGATATCTGTGGGTGGTCAACCGACGGTCAACTGGTCCGGGTTTTCGGTAAGGCGGGTAGAAATGGTGATTATGTGGCCATATAGCGACAACTTGTGTCACTAAATGTTCAAACTATACGAAATTTCCTTCAAAATTGGTCGATTTCTTATTTGCCATCCCCCAGGATATCTGTGGGTGGTCAACCGACGGTCAACTGGTCCGGGTTTTCAGTAAGGCGGGTAGAAATGGTGATTATGTGGCCATATAGCGACAGCTTGTGCCACTAAATGTTCAAACTATACGAAATTTCCTTCAAAATTGGTCGATTTCTTATTTGCCATCCCCCCAGGATATCTGTAGGTGGTCAACCGACGGTCAACTGGGCCTAATTATCACGAAGGCGGTAGGAATCATCATTATAATAGCGTATTGTGATGATATGATATGTTTTCTTTTCTTTAAAATACCATCGGATGGCAAATAACGCATATCGGTAGAATCGCTATTTGCCATCCGATGGCGAATAGCCGCTGCCTCTGAAATCATGACTGTCTGCGTGAAAATAAATCCAAGTTTTTTGGCAACATTTGCAGAACTATTGTTTTTAGGAAAAATCACCATAAAAATACATAATGTCTGAAAAGATGAATCAGTATTGAGTATGTATGTATGCCAGAGTATATATTGAAAACGTGGTTGGATAATATTTATGTTGTTTTATGTTGTTTTTGGTCCTTCGCCCGTTAAAAAAAAGTATTGCAAATGGCAATTTTTCGCATGCAAACAGTCATGATTTCCAATGGTAACATACACTGACCCATTCTAAATCCATGGGGATGCAGTCTCTGTGGTGATATGGTCGGTTTTGAGTAAAACGGTATTAAAAAAAAAAAAAAAAAAAAAATCACTATTAACACCCAACAAAATGTTGACCTTTTGGTGTCACATATTTCGTATTGTACAACATATAATGTAGAAATTGAACCCAAGATGATCAATTATCTTGAAAATATATAGCCAAGAGTCACAAGTAATTGTGGTTTCCAACTTTCAATGTACTTTGTGTAAACGGCTGCGTTTACAACTTTCTTCCAACTATATCTTTAGATGGGAAGTTATACTTATGCCCCCCTCTCTCTCTCTCCACTGAGAGCAAAACCAAAAACCTGACTGTTTAGACCCATTGCACCCGACATTACATCTAAATGGATACAAGCAAAACAGATATATATATAGAGATCTGTGTTATTTGTATCTCCACGCATACATGTTCATTCGACTTGGTTGTTATTTTCAGGGAGGAGCTAGCCTATATATGCATATTATATATATGTAAGTTAGAATATCTGAGGGAGGAGTTAGCTTATATAAGTAGATGGATTTCAGTTTCACGTCAGAATAACTTGTTCTCCAATCCCATTTGTAAACGTCATCATTTCATTAAATGTTGTGTCTTATTTATGTTATAGATATATACCGGAGGGTATAAAATATGTGTAAACGTTAAAACGATATCAATTGGGGGCATATGTGGTTAAGCTGTAAGGAAAACGTCGACAGTCACTTCTGTAATCCAACCTTTTCCTATAATTCTCCCGAATTAAGGCTGCGAAACTTATGAAATGTGCCCAGAATAAAGATACGAGTATTAGCGCCCCGCTTGATCTAATACTGTCCAAGATCATTTACAAAAGCTGAGCGACAACATTAAAACTAATCTGATAATTGGCTTTTTGCCGACAATATTGGTTTAGAGATCTCGATGCGAGTTTATGAAATGGGATAGCCAATTGTCTCCAAACAATCCATCCAATTTAGACTGTTCGCTTTGTTCGAGCTTTTGATGAAGACTGTTTGAACCTGTTTTTGAGCGTTATCGCAAAAACGACAATCTATAAACCTTTCGCGGACAACTCTTTTTATGTGTGCATGCCAGAAATTAATTTCAGTTCATTACATGTCCAACTTTTCTAATGACATCAATTAATTAAAAAGATAAAATGATTAAGACGAGAGAAATCTGTTTTAACACGTGGTTCTCAAACAAATTCTGAAACCATCAAGTGCATGCACGAAGATTGGGCGCGGATATTCATGCATGATGGGACGACATGTTTGGTTTGTTGGGGTTTAAAGAGAATAATACGGTATGCGTGTCATGCGCTATGTCATGACGACGTTGTCAGTGTCATGGGTGGGGGTGGCAACCGCGGGCAGTAATTTCAGGGAGAAAACACACCACTGCACGTAGAAATCCTGCTTTTTGGGATGCGAACCATGCAGCTTAAAGTTCCTCAATTCTTCTGACTGGCCTGGGTTTTCAATAATGAGTCTCCAGATACTCCAGGAAGATAGGGGATAACTATGGGTCGAGAGTAGACTGCACAACTGTGTGTCATCGGAGACTGATGTTATACCCATTCACCAGAGTAATGATCACGCACATCTGTTTTGACGATAATTTTCCCAAGAGTGTTTAGACGGAAAACGTCCTTCCTCGAGAAAATTGTCCAAGTACGATTCGAGATTGTACAATTGAATGATGTCAGTGATGTCGGCAACAAAGTCTGTTACTGGGAGGTTGAATAGTTTTAGTTGATATATTTTGTACATAAATATTGTGAGAGGGGCGTCGTCTCCAAGAAATATAAGTTTCCGAACATGTAGTTGATGTTTTACAGGTAGACATCCAAGAAATCCGTTGGATCAGTTTGTGCTTGGTCTGCGAGGAATATTTGCATGTGCCTCAAGCAGCTTCGGAATTATTTTTCGATAGTATACATTGATTCTTTGCTCGGTGAGTTGAGAAGTTCCGCACAATAGCGAGTTTGCGATACCCGTCGGACGGGTACGGGTACCGGTAGATCCAGGTAGATCGGTGAAAATCGTCACGGTCATTTGCGTACTTTGAATGCAGCACATAAAGCGATAGGGATTTGGAACGGGTAGATGTATCCCGTTGACTGCATGGTAGTCTTTCGCTAAAGTTTTCTCACTCAAAAGTACATTAGTTATACGAAATAACAGTCAGCTATGCATTAATCTATTTATTGCACGATTTAATTGCCAAATCTCATTGATACATTTGTCATTTAAGCCATGTTTTATGTTCAAAGTATCGAGGCGGCTTCTAACACTAAGATAACTATGGAACGCCGATTTGTTTACTGACAACTGTCTTCACTCAAGTAATGACATGTTATTTTTTGGGAATGTGATTTGGGGGGGCTAACCCCGGGATTCTCGACATGTTATGATTAAGAGAGTGATTTGGCGGTGTTATACGCAGTCTCGACACAGGGACGTAATTATAGGGGGTCTCCGCGTTGAGAAGGTGTGTCCACCTTCAAATTCCCAACTATACACCCCCTTAAACCACACCAAACAGAGGTTTGTGCGTAATTCAAATTGTGCACGCCGTTGGGCTCTGATTCCCCCCAACTGATCCTTCACTGTCCTGAATATTACTGTGGACTGTTCTAAATGGATCAGTAGTCTTGTTGCAGAAGTCCTGTGATTGGGGGGGGGGTCCACCTTGCCGACCATGCAGTACGAGAACAGTTTTGTAGATATGAACCTGGAAATTGCAAAATCATAACATCTAGTGGTCTAACACCAGGCAAATTCACGCCCTGGTTTGTTTTTCACAAATCAATGATCAGTATTGACGAGCCACTGAATGTGGTTAGACCAGGGCATACCGGGTCGACCATGGTTCGGTCTGGTGTGAGAACGTTTTGAAATCTGAACATGAAAATTGATAAATTATTGACTTTCCTCAAGCTTTACATTTGTTGGATATTTCCAACCTGCTGTTGACCATATAGCCCGAATGTTTTTCTACCAAAAGTAGGAATATTTGCAAATGTTGGTCTAAAACTAAAAAAAAAAATATCCGCACTAATACATTTTTGGAAAATCAAACTGAATGACAGAATAATTTGAACGTATGTTTTGGTGTGTTAGGTATATGCAATATCCAACTGTTGACAAAAGTTGGGGTGATACACCCCACCCTCTCGCCACGTCCCATATCGACCCTTTGTGCATAAGTACACCGTGAATGTGTTACACGATTGAATACAACCGTTCAGTTATTGTACCTTATGTGGTGGTGACTGATTTCTCATTTTAATATAGATATTTGACTTTTGAACGGACATGGCGCATTTGAACCCCAAGACTGTTGTATATTGTAGTGGCCGATAGTGACACCAAATACTGATATACACACCTCATAGTCGGCACAATCTTACCGTCATCAGATCGACTTTTAGCTGTTTTCTTTGTTTCGCATAGACGTGAAGCAAACGCTCTTTATTCGAACCATATAATGAATAGTGTACCATTAAACACCCTTTATATTTAACAAGTTTGATTTTTATACGCCCGTTTGAAAAAAAACGGCCGCATTATAGTATTGGTCTGTCCGTCCGGGCGTCCGTCCGTTAACCTGGTTTCCGGATGATAACTTTAGTTAGAGTGAACCAAATTCAATAAAATTTGGTATGTGGGTTTATTAGCCGAAAAGTAAGTTCAAGTTCGAATTTGGGTTCCGCCCGCCAATTTTCACCGGAGTTATGCCCCTTATTTGACGTTTTTTGACTTAGAAAATCCTTGAAATTTGTTGTTCGGATGATAACTTTAGTATAGTTTATCGGAATGAATCCAAATTTGGTATATTACTTTCTCCCACCAAAACACAGGTCAAGTTCGAACTTGGGTTCTGGCAGAGCTAGTTAGAGTGAACCGATTTCAATCAAATTTGGTATGTGGGTTTATTAGGAGAAAAGACAGCTCAAGTTCGAATTTGGGTTCCGTCCACCAATTTTCACCGGAGTTATGCCCCTTATTTGACGTAATTTGACTTAGAAAATCCCTGAAATTTGTTTTCCGGATGATAACTTTACTAGAGCTTATCGGATTCAATGATAATTTGGTATATTACTTTCTCCCACCAAAACACAGGTCAAGTTCAAATTTGAGTTCCGTCCCTGGTTAATGCAATCCATTATCCACGCAGATGTCCACCATATAACCATAACAACAAGTATAACGTCGGCCAAGAAAGCGAAGCGGATAACAATTTCTCTACATCATATATATTGTGCTGCAATTGGCTCACCATACACTACCCGTCGATATGCTTAATTCTACCCGTAAAACAGTTTGCGATTTCAAAACGTGTACCGGTACGGGTAGCTACCAGTACCCGTACCCGTTTGAAATCGCAAACTCGCTAATATGTATATGCTTTTGGAATACGACGCTTTAAAGAAGATTTGATACTGAGAGTGGGCTGCATAGCTTGATACTTTTCCTACCATCTATTTATAAGTATGTTGTGCGCATGGTGTTTGCCATATCTTCTGCTCGGCATGATTGTCTTGTGCTTGAATTTGTGCTGAATGAGCCAAGTTGTCTAAATAGTCTTCGGAAGGTCAATCGATCCGAGGGACCATGTCCTGTTTTTGGTAGTTTCGCGTTGATAGCATGTCTCGTTGCATACGACAGCAGCGTTTTTTGTTCGAGAGAACGTAAAACTCCATCTTTTGCTGCAGGAATAACAGATTCCGAGTAGCATTTCGAGACCTGCTTGTGTATTGACTTTAAACAAACATCGCCGGCTTTAGTTGGAGAAGAACAGTTGGTAAGACCTATCTGGAGACCATGATCGGATTGTTCAAGAGTGTGTAGGAGTTCGTCAATGAACACTAGGTAGAAGAAAGGTGATATAACTGACCCTTTTGTCTGGACTGGCAAAATTTCAAGAGGTTCTGGTATGCAGCCATTATAACACACCCAGCTGGTAAGTTCTTGTACATGTTGGCGATAATTCTTCTAATTTTTCCTTTGAAACTGGCCCTTCTTAGTAAGCCTTAGTTTGAACAATAGACCTTCACGCCACACACAATCGAAGGCTTTTTGACAGTCCAGAAAGCAAACAAAGGCCTTTGACCCAGGAACCCATGCGTAGCTAACCGATTCCTGTACAACAGAAGACGTCATGTTACATCCAATGCGTTTCTGGAAACCAAACTGCAAATGTTGAGGCGAGAAGTGTGTCGGAGTACTTGAGAGTAGTGACATGACAATGGCTTCGAAAAGTTTATATATTGGGGAAAGTAGGGTGATTGCACGATAAATGTGGGGATTATCCCTCGTTTTTGGATCGCCTTTGAACAAAGGAATGATTATTTCAACCTTCATGTATGTGGGAATCCATTCATGTGCGATTGTGGCGTTGAACATATTGGCTAGAACATGGGCCACAGACGGTGGAGCGTAGATCAAATGTTCATTTACAATAGTATCGCAGCCACCTGCTTTGTTTTTCTTCGGTTGTTTGAAGATAAACTTCTGATGATGTAATGCTATCACAAGGCGTTGTTAGGTTGTAGTCCTCGTATGATTCGGAAAACAGTTGAGAAATGTCTGCGTGAACATGCTCCTCAACTCAAAGTCATGATCTTGGTGTTGGTTTCGACTGTAATGTTGGCTAAAATATTCATTCCAACCATAAAGTAAATCCTCAGGTTGTTGCAGACGCCAGATCGGAGATTCAAAGCACATAAGGTGGGATAGTGAGGTAGGTTTCGTCATCAGCCAGAAAGCTGCGTTGTCGGCGTGAGCTGTGTGTTCTATTTGTTTCTTTCGCTCATTTGATAGTAAAATGTTCTCTCTCGGCTTTGTTGATCTGCAGCGCTCATGATAACGTCTGTCATCATTAGTGATATAAGTATAAGATCATCACATATATGTTTGGCAATTATTCTGCAAAACTCTATATAAAGAATCGAGAGAAAAAACACAATGTTGGTGTTGCATGCAATACATGTACGAACTCTTCAAAAATCGGCAACTGACTTGACGTAAGATAATAGCGATATGGTCAGCTGATGTGCATGGTTGCCATGTTAGTTCTTCTGATCGTTTTATGCAAACCATAGCCGATTACTTCGATTGCGTTGTGTCCTCTCAAAATGGGAAACTGAGGCACTGAGCATACATTAATGATCAGGCTTAATGATACAAGTTTAGTCCAGGTACATTAGGTTTCACTGGGGAAACAATCGGGGAAAACCGATAGTTTAAACATATTTATTTGTCTAAATTCAATAACACATAGGATAGGATAGGATAATATTTTATTTCACAATACATTATACATTAATACATTATAATATAAGTCAATTTGTATACGTATTGTGTGGAGTGCCGTGGCCTATGATGGCCGTCTACCCGGCACCCCTGACTGACAGAATACAACCAATAATGGCTACATAAAGAATTTAAATATTTCACTATAATTTTCAGATTAGATTAATATTTAAATTGAATTTAGATATAGATATGGATTCCAGCGAAAAAAACAGATATGTTTTAGTTGTGTGGTTAGAAATGGATATGAATGAATATGCAACGGTAAATTTTCTCATTAACAAGTTTTGGAGTATGTTTTGGCTGTATTTACTAAGGAAATGATACATACATTTTTATAGACAATGGGATTGGAGGACAAGTGCTGACTCACTTATGAGTACCTCCTCTCCCGTTTGTTATTACACTGAAATATAAATCAAGAATAATGGCATTGCAACATGACTACCAAAAGCAAGTTGAACATATATACATGTGCATATCACCGGTCGTTAACCTCCCCAGAGTCAGTCTTGTGTTTATATATGAATTACTTGAAAGTCGTGTTTGTTTGAGTCATTTGCTGGCTTGTATATGTATTTACTAGACTTAGTCAATAGAATCTATTTTTGTCTCACGGATGAACGATTGTCGCAATCGGGTAGAGCAGGGTCTCCAAATAGCAGACATTTTAGTGAGTAAATATTATAAGAAAGTAATTTATTTAATAGGCGGATTCTTGGGATCGAATGTAGGTAACAATCAAAGAAATAATGAGAGGCATTTTCTTCTCCGTTTCCATATGAGCAGTCTTTGCAACTTGCATTGTAATTTTGAACCTTGTCTGATAGCAGGTTGTTCACATCATAATCTGCAGTGATATATATTTTCACTCCGCTTTCCTACATTTTAATACTTGGGGGGGGGGGGGTGAGGTTTAAATAACATCGTAGGTTAAGATCTCGAGTCTTAATTTTGGTTGCATTCCAATTTTTTACACACGTGGGCATGAATGTTGACTCCATTCTTTTTGTATTAGGTTTAAAATGTATAAAGTTTGACCCAAATATAGTATCGTGGTCGCTTATATTTGATAATTTTGGGGGAAGTAAGTCAACTAAATATTTGGGCGCTTTGTGATTGACAATGATATGAAAAAGAGAAAGTATTGTTGTTTGTCTTCTTTCTGAAAGTGTTTCCCAACCTATTTAGGTTAGTAGTCGTTTGCGGGATACAGATCTCGTACAACCATGCACTTATTTCAGCCAAACCTTGGCTGTTTATTTCACACCTGTTTCTGGGATAACCTGTGTGTCGACTGAGAACCTGTGTGTCAATTGAGGAGAACACACGGAGGATTTGTGTAAATGTTAGCCCAAACGACATTTCGAAGTAACGACGGCTTTGTTGTTTATTTCGAGGAATAATACCGCATCATATGAATTCAGCCCAAATATATTGACAGGTGTCAAGGGTCTAACTCTATATTGAGCAATAAAAAACTAATATTAATAAATACCGAGTATATTTAATTTAACGCCAATGGGTCGTTTATGTGCGTTTAAGAGTGTATTTATGCCTAAAGCAAAGTGAAATAACGATCTTAAAATGAATTGGCCGGTATATTTTATTAGTTATCAGGGTTACCAGGGCCGTAGTTGCATAACTTGATCGGTATTGAGGTTAACACAAATCCCATATATGGAAATTCCAAATATGGAAAGTGACTTGCGCAAAACAGATACAATGGTCTTACTAAAAACGAAGCAATAATGATAACAACAAACACCGACCCAGTTAAATAATGACATTAAATGGCGCTGTATTGCGTCTTTAAGAGTGTGTTGATGTCTCTATCATGTGATTAACTAATTAAAAATTATTTCGCCTACATATTTCGATAATTATCAGGTCCGCAGTTCGATTATGAAACGTTAAGATTATTGCTTGGTATTTGTTTCAAATCAGATAGCTGCATCTCGGATATCTGGATCAGATATATTTATAGCGTCGAAGCGAAGAAATGTTGTCAAATTCCACGTCTGAATACGCGTCTACGCGTCTTATTCTCACATATACCGTGTTTATATCAGTTTTATTCTATGTGTTGTTGTGTATTGTATTACTTTGATCAAGGTTGCGCTTTTGTTATTCTCACAAAAGGTAAATTTGATGCGTGTTTGATGCGTGTTTACATTTCAAAATTGCGTCGGCCATGTACAGTAACACTAACAGTGCGACGGAATTCCACATGTCCGAGCGCCATTGATTCCTTAATTACGAGACTAATTTATCGAATGAGGTCAAATTTTCGCATATAACAAGACTCGTATGTTATTCTGCACCATTCTGACGAGTGCCGACTTTCATTTCGCATTATTTTCGTTTTTATCGAAAAATCGTTCTCTATGCCTATGGACTGGAGATTCCAATTTCCCATGTAAAATTTTTCAACCAAAAAAAATTCATTGTTTTGCCAATTTCAAGCTAGTTTATAGCATGGTCATGGCATAATTTGGCCTAGCGAGTGTCGGTAGACGTTTCTTGAGTGTGCACAACAAATTTTGGTCCCAACGAAGCAGGCCAAAATCCTGAAATTTGTCAATTTTACTTTGCGTGTGAAGAAAATATTCATTTAAACTTCCAAAATTGGTTGAAATATGCTCAACAACATTCAGTTGAATGGTGACATTATTTATAGTCACCGACTAACTTCCACGATGAATCAAATTTGTTTTTATTGGTGACAATTATGTCGCGAGAGATAAAAATGTAAATTTTAGCTCATTTTAAGACTTTAATTGCTTGTAGATCGGTGTTAATTATCTTCGTCAATGATGTCATGTCACGCTTGTTAATAATTCATTTGTTCGGAAATACTTATTGGGGGTCGAAATGTATAAAATTTAACTACCACCACTTCCAAAAACAACACCGATAAACAATAACGCTCTTTGTTCCATGCAATGGAAATGGCTATTTATTGTCCTGATATCAGTGATATAAATGAATGCCTAAAATTAGTATTATCCTGAAATAAATTTATGCCACTTTGGCGAACATGGGAACCACGGTACAATTTATTCCATTTAGGCACACTTCAGAGTGAAATCAGGGCTTATATTTCGGCGAGAATCCAAATCTAGATTCTCGTAAATATTCTCGCAAATTACCCTGGATTCTCGTGAAAAAGTATATATGGATTCTCGCAAAATCAGATGAAATATATGCCCTGGAAATATAGCAAATCGTTTAATGCTTTAGAATTTTGGTTTTCGGAGATTTATATATATGCTTAAAGACATATTATGGACTTGTTATGGACTTTTTCGGGTGCGAGAAATTGATCAGTTAGTGCTCAGGCACTTTGCCAACCTGGGGAATGTTATCATTCTACTAACATCACTGAAAATTTCCAAAAAAATCTACCACACCACTTCATAGAGAACATCGTCTGAACTACTCTAAATTGTAAATATTCACATCTCGATTCGGGGCGCAACTATCGGCTATAATTAAACAAAAATGATTTCGCCATCGAGAGTCATTGCATTTAACTAATATATAAGAATGACGTTGTGTATCATCCATTTGGATTAATATTCGTAACGAATAACTACTTTGAGAAAGATTATTCTTAATTTCTATTTGATCACTCTGTCCGGTGTCTGCCGGAGTGTTTCACATCACTTTAATCAAGGAAGACTGTTCAGAAAAACTGCATTTCAAGAAATCGTTTAATGCTTTAGAATTTTGGTTTTCGGAGATTTATATATATGCTTAAAGACATATTATGGACTTGTTATGGACTTTTTCGGGTGCGAGAAATTGATAAGTTAGTGCTCAGGCACTTTGCCAACCTGGGGAATGTTATCATTCTACTAACATCACTGAAAATTTCCAAAAAAATCTACCACACCACTTCATAGAGAACATCGTCTGAACTACTCCAAATTGTAAATATTTACATCTCGATTCGGGGCGCAACTATCGGCTATAATTAAACAAAAATGATTTCGCCATCGAGAGTCATTGCATTTAACTAATATATAAGAATGACGTTGTGTATCATCCATTTAGATTAATATTCGTAACAAATAACTACTTTGAGAAAGATTATTCTTAATTTCTATTTGATCACTCTGCCCGTTGTCTGCCGGAGTGTTTCACATCACTTTAATCAAGGAAGACTGTTCAGAAAAACTGCATTTCAAGATCACCAAACAACTTTCCTTTTTAGGGCCACCACATCTTTCCAAAGATGTACTTCTTCCATTTTGCTATCAAAGACCGAAAAATGTCGTTAAACTAGAGATCCAAATACCCACTAAGGGCCCCTATATCTTGAAATATTAAAGACCGAGAATGTCGTTAAACTATAAAGACCGAAAAATGTCGTTAAACTAGAGATCCAAATACCCCCTATATCTTGAGATATTATAAAGACCGAAAAATGTCATTAAACTATTAAAGACCGAAAAATGTCGTTAAACTACAAAGACCGAAAAATGTCGTTAAACTAGAGATCCAAACATCCCCATCCCCTATTTTTTTTAGACAATTAAGAACGAAATATGTCGTTACACCATTAATACATAATTTGTGTTTATGAAAGTCTGGCACCCATTAGCAGTTTGTTTTCAGTACATTTTAATATTCATTGGAACGTAAACAATTATTCGCTGACAGAAATCATGTTAATATCGCCTTTCGTTACTGGTTTCCTCGACTCAAATATTTCTCACTACTCAATACTTATAATTAAAAAAATTGTTCTGTGTTTTGTGTCACTTCTTAATAGCCTTATGTATTCTGCTATTGACAAGAAAAAAAGTTGCAGTATACCTTAAAGGTACGGAAGGCCTTGGTGGGTATCCTGTGAACATATTTCCACCTGTCAAAAACCGCTACAAACGAAAATAATATTCAAATATAGACATACTTTATTAATATACAAATGAGAAATATCTCATAAACAGTATGTTATTGTCGTAAATTTGACGATTGTTATGTAAACAAAGCATAAAAAGTTACTTTCTTGGTGTTTCTTTATATTATGATGGTAAACATAAAGAGCGTTCCTTGTTGCTCAATTCCTTATTTGGAAATAATAAAGAGCGTTTATACCATTTGTGTGTGATTAGCCAGTAGCATTGTGCTGCCTTCTATAACACAATCAGACTCTTGTTTAGGTAAAATTTAGTAGGTCTTTATGTGAGCATGATGTTTACGCGATAGTGATCGTATATTTGAACCAAAATGTATGCGTTTTAATATTTTTCTGTTTACGGTGTTTGGAACAAATATGAATATTTTCGACAACTAAGCCCCCTCGTCCCATTAATATAATTAATATAACATCCCTCATCCAATAATCTCCACGTTACACGTCACGCCGCCCCTCATCATTTGCCAATTGTACACCCTTTTTTTTGCTGCTGCTGCAACTGTTCAATTTCTTTAAAAATTATTGAAAAAATGGCCCTCCCGCCCGCCGACATTTACCTCTGATTTTTTTTTTATCATCGGTCCGCACCAAAATTGAGCACACGTCCATATATAATATACCTATTTAAACCGAGTATACACGGTGGTGTAATAGATCAACCGTTAATTTAACCGTTTAGGTAGCATATTTCCACGTATACGTTATCACGACAAATCCCTGCTGATCTGTTATTAATGAACCAAACACTTAACATGTCAACACACTCTGGCCCGCCAATGCTACAGTGTATAAACGTAACGGGGCAAATATGCACATTATATTGGCAGCTAACGAGAGCATTCATCATCAGCAATCTGCTCACCCCTTTTAGCCGATACGATAGAAACTAAACGATGTGTTACTTCTAATTACCCGTACTTAATTACACTACTTGCGTGTTAATAAGGTACGACCCCATTACCACTAAAGGTGAAACATGGGATTTAGAACATTAATATTCACTCTTACATAGTTCCACATTCAAGGTTCGTCTTGTGTAATCGTATGTCAGTTGTAACGTTGTGAAACTGCAACCGAACTGAATTATTCTATGCTAAATAGTTCATGGCTGACCGGATGCATGCATCTTAGTTTTCTTGTTATGCTTGCTGCTTCATATTCTACATCATCTAGTTGTTTGAGTAACGTGTCTGGTGCTCCTGTCCAGACTATATACTAGCATATTCCATGAATAACAAGGGCCTGTCCGTCAATGACAATACATGCACGGGAAGATGGTGTCATTGTTTGCAAGTTGACTGCCCTGCCGGCATGATATGAGCAACTACAAGATGATGTAATACACTGCGATCTGTTTTACAATAAGAACGCATGCCTGTTCCAATTGCATTATGCGAGACAAATAGAACACTTGGAACTGGAAACAAAGCAATGCTTAGTGACGCTCTAATCGAGAAAGTATCCTGCCTATTAAACAACAATCTCCCGTGCAGGTATTGTCATTGACGGTAAACCAGAAAATATAAACACATTTGGAGATTTGGCCGATGTATTCTCAGTGTGCGTGTTGAAGAATGTCGAAGGCCATCTCAGGATTGATGTAGTGTTCGACAGATACTCGCATAAATCTATAAAGACTGCCACCAGATGAAGAAGAAGTCGCAATGTACCATTGATCCGAAGGACAATAATAAATCGTGATGTTCCCATAACACAAAATTGGAAAAGTTTCATTTTGTTGTCTGACAACAAGTCCGATTTGAAGAATGGTTTCTTGTCTCGAGAACTTGTTACCAAAGCGAAAACAGAAGGTGTTACTGTTGTTGTTGTTGCAGGGGGGTTCCCAGCAGATTACACAGTAGATTGTTCGGTAGCCTGAGATGGAACAGACTTGAAAGGGTTTGAGTCTAATCACGAAGGGGCTGACACTAGACTTATCCTTCATTCACTTGATGCCAGCATGGGGTGCAATCTTAAACAAGTTATTGTGGCAAGGAGGGACGTCGATGTTCTAGTGTTATTGCTTGGTTAACTAGACAAATTTCCTGCATATTGTGATGTGTTCATGATGGCTGGAACTTCCAAAAGCCCTAAAATTATTCCCAAAGGATGTTGCCACCCAAATATCGAGCGAGTCTCTGAATTATATTCTTGCGTTTCATGCTTTAATGGGGTGTGATTCAACTTCGTTCATATATGGGGTGTCTAAACGATCCGCATGGAAGATTTACCTGGAATGTTGTGAACTCTTAAAAGGTGTAGGTAATATTGCAATATCTACTGAAATAATTGAAAGTGCTGAACATTTTGTATGCAAGTTGAATGGAGTTTCCGTTGCAAAACTCAACAATGCAAGATTCAGGATGTTCCCTCGGACTGAATCTCATGAAAAGCTTCCACCAACCCGTGACTCATTTCATTACCACCTTTTGAGAACAAACTACCAGGATCTAGTTTGGAAACAAGCAACCATTCCTGTGCAAACATTACCGGATCTTTCGACAATGGTATGGAAAGAAGAAAATGGTCGATTAGATCCAACCATGGTGTCACTGGAACCCATTCCAAAATCATGTCTCGAAATATTAATATGTGGGTGCAAGAAGGGGTGTCTAGCAGCAATGTATACATGCAGAAAAAGTTACCCTGCACACCACTGCGATTGTGGAACTGACTGCAATAATAAATATAGGCTTTTTGTGAGCATATTTGGCTATATGATGGCAAATTGTGTCGCATTGGGTGTTGATGAACCAGTTTCATAATATTACTGATGATTTTCGAATTTTTAACTGATTATTATATCAGCCATTTTGAATTGTCATTTTAGGTCAGAAATAATTATTTGTCGAGTTGCCAACATTTTTTTTGGAATCAGATTACAAATTACATTTAGACACAACTGTCTATACCATTTGAAGGATACATTTCCAGCCTATTTCACTTTCTGCCATTTAAGACCGTAATAATTAATAAAATTCGCGTTTTTTTGTCATTTTTTGGGCATAAATGGGGTTAAATGTCAAACATTTTCACTTTAAATTACCACATATGTTCTGTGTATACTTCTTCTTGTTCCAATTCGTTCGAAAGTACGGAAATACTCAATATTCGAACGTCTTAGAGCAACACATAACAACAAACGTAAAGTTAGACTTTGTTTTGATGGCGGCCATTTTGAATTGCCATTTTTGACCAGAAATAATAATTTGTCAACTTGCCAACATTGGTTTTTGAAATCAGCATAAAAAATACCTTTAGAAACAATTCTCAAAAGCTTCTGAAAGAAAAATGCCCGCAACTTCGTTTCTAGAGGCTTTTTTAGATTTCCGAACCTGACTAATATATCTGGTCAGATGAGTGAACCTAACTTTTAAAAGGGTAGCAAATACCCCAAATGATCCAATGACACCATTCCCCTGGGCATTAAATTGTATTATGCCCCATTTTAGACATATCCTATGCGCATGACTGTGTTGGTTATGTTTAAGTGGTGCAACGGGTCTGAAACTTCCAGAGTGCATCATCCCAAACTAAATGTAAGTAATCAATGGGGTGTACATTCCACGCTTATTGAAGTTGGTACATTCTTTGGTCCCGCTTCTCTTTCGGTGTAAAGGTACGTTCAACAAACGACTTTGTGTCCCTTTTCCAGGTATGGGACATTATGATCACCATGACCAATTGCAGGCATGAAGCCACGCCCCTGCCACACCCCTACCTCCGCCCACTTCCATAACATCTCGACTGCCCCATACATTGACCTCTTGTATCGGTACACGAAACAACGGCACCCGCTGATGGAGCGACTGGCGTCTGAATCTCCCTCAGTGTCCCTGTGATTTCATTCTCCCATTCTAACTCACAACTGTCATAGTAATCATCATCTAAATCTTCCGCGTCCGATTCCAAAATTTACCGGACCTCCTCGTCTACCAAAAATGTTTTAGGCTTCATAATTCATGATGTTGTGTGCTTAACAAGACACACACAAACATATTTATTGGAGAAGCAAACGATCGCGACGATGTGTGGCGGCCGGTATATCCGGCCGCTCGGGTTAAGAACATGTGTATGAACAACATGGCAAAAAAATCCCCTAGAATCAGAGTTGAGCTTTTTGAGATATCTTGATTTTTTCGGAATGGTTCAAATTCTGAAGCATTTCCATCAGGTCATATGCGAATGCAGTCATGTGTAGATAAATTCATGCCAAATTCATAGACATTGAAATATATACAAACAATGCTTAGTCGCGAACCATATAAGTAGAATGTATGTCCCAAAATGACCGCCAAAATAGAATGAAAATTACATTATGTGCAAAATTGAACAGCAAGTCCAATAAGAGTGACAACACGCTCAAATTATGTGAGGAAGAATTATTGCAGAGTAAAAGAGAAACTTTTGATCAGAGATGTACAAATTCTCTCTAATATATCTCGCGAGAGATATAGCGAAAAGCAAGGTCTCATACAATGGTTAAATCTGGACTTTATACCTGGAAATAATATTTGGTTATTTTCACAAGGTCACATATACACGAAGGGCTATGCTTTCTGCAACCGCATTACCGTGTGAAATCCCTGCTCCCTAATGTTACACATAATTTGATAAAATTTGTCTACTATGACACCGGTTTGGAAGCAGCACGAAGATTAGTCTTATACAAACTGTACGATTTACTGTCTAGTTGATGAGTGAGTTGGAGTGCTAATCTTTTGAAGAGATCTTGCTTTCTATGCAATATAATAAGCATTACAACATACGTGTATGGTTTATTATCACGGACAGTGCTGAACATTCCGGAAATGTAACTACTATATATTTATACCACAAAGATATGCATTTAAGTTTCTGCGTTATATTCAATAATTTATCATCACTCCGAATGAAAATACCACACACTGTGTGGCGAAACATTACTTCGTGTGTTGGATGCCCCAAATTATTATTTTTGGGCCCGATGTTAACAGAAAACCCGAACTTTTAAAGACGTAAATCATTGGGTTTGACTTGAGTTGCAATGACCGATAAATCCTCCAGATGGATCTGTTTTAATGATCTGTGTACCATTAAAGATATTTAACAACGGACTTGCATGTATATTACCAATACGTATTTTACCTACCTATGTGGTTATACAATATGTTGCTTTCGTCGTGGCATGGTTTGGGGTTGCGGCCATTTTGACAGCCATTTCATGGCCGCGGTTGTTTTATTCTGACCGTGTCACGATATTCGCTCTCGTACTCATATTTCACATAAACTGGTTTAACTGCGTAATTCATAATTATGACTATAGATTAGACAAAATAGAAGAGCAAAATATGACCAGGTCGTTGACATCCAGTTTTGGGTGTGGGGTTATGTTTTAATAAGTTTTGACCATTTACGATATACTCCCTACAAATTCTGCCTGTTATAGCAAAGGAGTATGGCAAGCCGTTTTCACATTTTCGATTGATTTAGACTTAAGTCCAATTATTTGGACTTAAGTCCAAATAATTGGACTTAAGTCCAAATAATTGGACTTAAGTCCAAATAGCGAATTGGACTTAAGTCCAAATACCACATAATTGTGAATTCGGCGAGGAATTGGACTTAAGTCCAATTGATTTGGACTTAAGTCCAAATACCGATATTTTCATCTATTTGGACTTAAAGGCACGTGTGGCCTTAATTGTCGAAAATATTCACATTTGTTCCAAACACTGTAAACAGAAAAACATTAACACGCATACAGTTCCGTTCATATATACCATGACCATCGCGTAAACAGCATGTTATCATAAAGACCTACTATATTTTAGCTAAGCAAGAGCCTGATTGTGTTACAGAAGACAGCACAATGCTACTGGCTAATCACACACAAATGGCATAAACGCTCTTTATTTGTTCCATATCAGGAATTAACCAACAAAGAACGCTCTTTATGTTTACCATCATAATATAAACAAACACCAGAAAAGTAACTTTTTATGCTTTTGTTTACATAACAATGGTCAAACATATGACAATAACATACTGTTTATGCGATATTTCTTATTTGTATGCGGACAAAGTCTATCTACATTTTGATGGTCTTTCTGTTTGTGGCGGTTTTTGACGGGTGGAGTTATTTTCACAGGATACCCACCGCCAAGGCCAACCGTGTCTTTAAGTCCAATTCCTCGCCGAATTCACAATTATGTGGTATTTGGACTTAAGTACAATTCATTTGGACTTAAGTCCAATTCATCTGTATAAGAAACACCCCCATCAGATATTAAGCAGGTCTGGTTTTGCTCATAGGGCCGAGTTGTGGGAAAATGGCCGTTTACATTTCTGTTCTTCACAACATTGTTTCAACTGCGTTGATTTCCCAAACTATCGTCAAAGCACTCTTTCATGTTTGTCAAAACTCGCTTTCGTGTCTTTCAAAACATTACATCGACTGAGTTGACATCGCTTGAGGTGGCCTCACTGACCATGCTTCACTGATCAGTCAAAGCATTCTTTGATGTCTGCATTTTATTAGTATGGTGGGTAAATGTCCGGTGGGTAATTGTCCGGGTGGGGAAAGGGGAGTCACTCTAATCTATTGTTTTGGCATAATTCGACTTTCGAGTACACCCTTATTACATTGACTTTGAAAATCAAGCAAATTATACAAATAAGACACTTAGTAAATGCAATAAACGAAACTGCGTGTAGCCTACACTACATGCTGTCAAATAACAATTGAATCAAGTCGTGAATTAATTTTACTTCATTCATGCATGCAGTTAGCATTTATTAAGATGCCAATTCGGATTCGAAACATTTTCAATCTCGGCATGCCGAAAACAAGCCACGTGGCAAAGGGGACGTACGGAGTTAGTCTTGGAGTCAGGAATGCCCTGGTTAGTACGGAGTTTGACTGTCAATCAAAACCATTACAAAGAAGGGGACTATCGTTTCAAACCAGATGAATTGGACTTAAGTCCAAATGAATTGGACTTAAGTCCAAATCAATTCACTAATTGGACTTAAGTCCAAATAATTGGACTTAAGTCCAAATAATTGGACTTAAGTCCAATTATTGGACTTAAGTCCAATTATTTTGACTTAAGTCCAATTATTTGGACTTAAGTCCAATTATTTTGACTTAAGTCCAATAATTGGACTTAAGTCCAAATAATTGGACTTAAGTCCAATTGATTTGGACTTAAGTCCAAATCAATTCGCTAATTGGACTTAAGTCCAAATAATTGGACTTAAGTACAAATAATTGGACTTAAGTCTAAATCAATCAAAAATGTGAAAACGGCTTGCCATAAAGGAGTGGTGTCTGTACAGTTTTTAAATAGATAGCTTGCGTCTGTTTGAGAAGCCCGAGCAATCCGACATCGAATACAACAGTTTGCATTAGAATCGTCATTGCGTTTGCTCAGTGTTTTATTTCATATCCATATCTGCGAAATTAATTCGAAGTTCCCCTTTGAATATATGTCTTTAGTTCGAGAATTGTGTATTGAACAATATTGAGTGCATTTTTGTATATGTTTCAGCTGAAAAATTGTTACAGCATCCATTTATTTCCATGATTGTGAAAAATAAAAACAAAAATTATATCTAAAAAAAATGGTGTTAATCAGATAGCTGAACTCGGATTTTAGGGGAGTTTTCCTGACGCATCCGCGATGCTATGGCCTAAATGATATAAACAAAATCAGCTTACCCATTCCATATAGGGGCTTTTATTATCAAAGGCCGATAGGCTAGCTATATTAAGACACATATAATTATCGTCCATTGGCATCCAAAACGATTCCATTCTTCAGGCAGCCACGTCACACACGTAGAGCTGTTGTGTGGTCTTCCAGCTTACACCAGTATACGGTCCTTATCAGGACCCTCTGCTGGCTATAACCTGAAAACTATTCTCAAATAAAATACCCGAATTTCGGCTGAGTTCCAAGCCATATAACGAGTGATACAAACCAGCAAATGAGTGCCCAATCTATCAATCCAACGGGTGCATCAAATCATACAAAGAGTGTCATAATTCTGCTAAACAGCGGATGTCCCAATATCCAAATCACCCAACTAGACTAGTGTCTAAATCTATCAAACTAGTATCCCAAACCCATCCATCCAACATTTGTGTCACAAACCAGCGAACGGGTGTCCCAATACCACACAACAACTGGCCAACACAAACAAATGAGTGCCCCAAACCAACCAAGTGGTGTCAAAAACTCACAACTAATACTTAGTTTGTACATTGTTTTTTCTCCAACACAATTCAGTACACGATATTAGGAGCGTTACAAAAAGCGTCAAACACAAAATAGAAAGTTAACCATGTTAACTAAGTCCATGCAGTCTTTATCACTAACATTTTCCAATAGATCTGTCCGATCAACACAATTGACAAAATATGCCTTGACGTGCAGATATTCAGTACAAGTCATCTGATAACTAACTTGTTTCAGTATTTTCGATAACTTTTGAGAATAGAAACGATTTTAAACTGCCAACAAATATCTAAGTCTGCGCACATTTCGGCTGCTGTTATCTGTCACCATTGTTTTATTAGGATTTGCAAATATCTCGCCATCACGAAATGATAAACCCTTTTAAACAATGGTTTTCTCGAGCATGGTGAGTCAATTGTTTTTGTTTACAAACTCAATTTCCTGCAAGCCATGCACATTTGCTCTGAAGTGGGAACTATATGGTGTTGAATTATATCATTTAGGCTATATTCCGCTTTGTATACTAAATGTACTTCAGGAAGTGGCCATCAAGATCTTATCTTATTCTTCTCACACCAAATTACGAGCACACAACAGTCGGTGCATGTTTATGTCCAGGAATGACAGGGCAATTGCTATCCGACTACTTTCGTGATATATTTGAACAGTTTAGAACTCTACAGTCATGATATTTACACTGCAACTTGAATTCAAGACCTGCTGGTAAACACAACAGACCGAGTGGCGTGAACAAAATTAATAAGCAGTATATGCATGCGTGCTTTACCCCATCCATTTCAATTTGAACATTTTATGATATGACATTTAAATGTGAGTTTGTTACAAACTGATTGATTGTTGGTCGCATAACCCCATACTTTCATTCCAAAAAAATCCCTAAACCTAACTCCACATAAAGGATTTAGGGACGACGCATGCTATACTTTTTTTCAGAGATTGGTTTTACTTGTTGGGAATGATGTGTTCTCAGCCGCATTGTCATATTACGACGGGATGAATCTTGACACCACTAGAAGCCAAATAAAGGCGCATAAATACCTTATTTTGCCCAATTTCTAATCTAAAAGTTCACAATTTATTTACCAAGGTAAATGATTGAAGTGATTAGTCGATGTATTAGTACAGTACACATCTCTCACAAATTGCTTTTCATACTTTACCGACAGTTCTTGTTATAGCCATGACAACATATATATCAGCTGTATATTTTGTAGTTCAAGTTTCCTCGTATGTAAAAGTTAAGCCATATATGCTACCATCTCGTTCTACCGATATCCCAAGCTGGTTTACGCCGAAGTAAACTTAGGCTATATAATTAAGGGGTTCACCTGCTTGAAAATTCCCAATGGGACCGCCATTGGTTGAGATCTTCCCAAATGGCATAGTCCCAGGCCCTTTTTTCAATTCGGGCAGGATAATCTCTGTTATTCCTTTCATAACTTCAAGGCACCGCAAAATATTTCACTGAAGTCATTCAAAAGCACCGCAAATCAACTGGCCCAAATAACATACCGACACACTTGCATGAATTATTCAGAGAACCAACGTATTTAGCGCCATAAATTATGGCGATAATGAAAGACTCGTGTCTGCTTCTGCAACAGTTATGGGTGTGAGAACTAGCAGGAAAAACAAACATCAACCTGTGATTGTGTTGTCCAGTTATTCACAAAGCAGAACCAGCGTCTGCTAACGTGAGCGGAGTTCCACATAACTTTAGAGTATATCGCCTGACTTTCTGTGTCAGAAGACATTATACTTCGTATCAAAGCTCATTCCATCTGCATCTTCTATGTTTGTGTGGTTGGCTAAAACGCACGACCTTTTGTTGTATTCACCACTACCATTTGTTCCCAGGAGCTATTGTGGTAGCAAAGTGTTTATCAAAGTATCGTGTGAATGGCGGAACTACCCAGGCTAGAAACAGCGACTCAAACTATAACACAGGATGCTATTATAAATAATAAAGTAATTCAAAAATAACACAGGATGCTATTATAAATAATAAAGTGATAACCTGGATAAGACAACTAATATTGTGAGAACTGTTCAGTCACATACGAACGGTTGATTGTTTTCTATGCGCAGTAGAGTGGTGTCTTTATACTCTCATATCACTGTTGTGAATTTCCTCCATGGCTAATGCTGAATCTTAACTGTGAATTTGTATAACAATTTGGACAACCCCCCACTATCATAACTACAATGTAACGTCTTGATAACGTTACCAAAACGAACAATGCATACCGTACTTTGGGAGTGAAGCTTTTTCCAGGTTATCCATTCCTGTCATGTGAAGGATTTGAGAATGAAAAACTGATATATACATAAATTTAAAAATAAATTTGCCCAGTTGCTTATTGTGAATGCACTACTGTGACATTTTCAATGTAGTAAACATTCCTGTCATGTGAAGGATTCGAGAATGCAACATTGATATATACATAAATTTAAAAATAAATGTGCACAGTTGCTTATTGTGAATGCACTGCTGTAACCTTCTCAATGTAGCAAACATAGTAAATACTAGCAGCTGTTACCAATAACAATAACTCAACCCTGCACACTCACACTAATCAATCGAGCCAAGGTACTTGGTTTGTTAGCAACTTTTGAAAACTAATTTTTATTTTGTAGGATTTGAAAACATATCATGTTTGTATAATTTGTAATCATTTGAGTTACAATGAAATACAAAAGATAATTTATATTTCTAAATTTATGGTGGCCATATTGGTTGCCATCTCCAATTAGTTTCAGTTGAATCAACAAGTGTGCAAGCGCGCATAAAGCATATGGGTGGATACATTTGAATGAGAAATGTATTTTTGTCTAGTTTTATAGTTGATACAAATAAAACATCCACATTGTTAATTTGAGATCTCAACATGTGGTTATCATGTAGACATATCAAAGTAAGTCTCAATTAAGTATGGACCAAAATGTCATAAAATAGGGCTGAACCACAAAATTGGGTTATGTCCCCAAAAAATAGGACTTCGGCCCTTATTATACAAACAATGGACAGGGCCAATGAATTCCTAATTACTCCCGAATCACTATCAAAAACAGAAACTGGTCCCATATTGAATAGTCTGGTCGTTGAGACTCTAATTTGCGGGTTAACCTAGAACAAGTTGTCAACAAGCTGTTTTTGGTGTCATTTTGTCGGGCAGAATATGGGGAACAATATATCTAAAATCCGCTTTGGTGGGGAATTTCTACTGCTCTTTGAAATAGGGTCGTATTTATGGCTTTGTGTGTCAATTTTGCTGTTCCTTATTAGTCCAATCAATCTGGAAAGAAACGCCAAACCGTGAACAAATTACCATGCAATGTATTTTGGTGTGTTTTAGTGTGACTATGCCCTATATAATAACATAACCAAAATCCCCACGAATCCCATGGTTGGAAAGTCGTCATTTTTGGCTCAAACGTCAGGAATATGTAAACAAGAAATGTGAAAATCATAATTTACTGGATTTTAAGGTGAACCTATAGGTGTTATTTTGTCGGGCAGAATCTGGGGAACAATATATCCAAAATTCGCTTTTGGGAACATTTTCTACATATCTTTGAAATAGGGTCCTATTTACGGTTATTTTGGTCAATTTTGCAGTTCCTGATTAGTCCAGTCAAACGGGTGGAAAGAAACGTCCAGTCGTGAACACATTTGCTATGCAATGACTTTCAAAATCCCCATGAACAAACAGATCTGCCAACCATAAATGCTCAGTCGAGTTCCCTGACTGCCAAATGTGATCAAATAATAACATATCCAAAATGTCCATACGTTTCATGAAGGGAAAGTCGTTAATTTTGGATAAAAATGAAGAAAATATGTAAGAACATGGTGAAAATTGGAAGCTTTTTCCTGGAACCAGGTCGGCCAACATGCATCCTGGGGCGCGAGTGTTAAACTTGATTCATTTTCTTGTTCGTAAGGATGTCTGCTCAAACTGTTTTGACGCTAACATGTGGCCGTTTATGTACCAGTCAATTTGGCGGACATGTCCTGGAGTGTATTACCAATCACATTAATGTCCCCTAAATGTATTAATCTGACAGAAAGCTAAAAACAGAAATGCATTATAATTGTTGCCATAGCATATGCCTACCATTTCGTGGATAATTTGACTCTAAAACTATAAAACGGCGAATCCTAACTCGTTTTCAAATGACAGCGAAAATGGCAGTCGGAAGTGAACAATTGAAGTGCTTTTTTTTTTACTAAATCTTACGATATCGAATAAATGTATGGCCAATATGTATGCCACCATACGAGTTTGCAAAGCCACCAACTAGTTTCATAATACATCAAATTAGTGTCCCAAACCAACTAACGAGTGCGCCATAGCATATACAGAGTTGCAAAACCCATCCAGTATCCAAAAACCAACATGTGAGTATCTCAATCCATACGGCGGGCGCTCCAAATACAAATATTGTCCCAAACTACCGAAGGGATGTCCATGTCCACCAAACGAGTTTCATAAACTACCCAGACTGATGTAGACCGAGGTAGGTCGTGCCCCAAAGGATACTCAACTGGTGTCATAACCCACACATATAGTCCCCCAAGCCATGCATCTGGTATTTAAACCCACCAAATGAGTGTCCCAAACCACCAAATGAGTGTCGCAAACTCTCAATCGACCTGCTTAGGGACCCAATACATTCAACGAATGTCTCCAAACCACACCGGTATAGTGATCCAGACTTTGCGACGAAACCACATAGGTGTGACCCAAACCACCCAAAAGGTGTCCAAAACTATCCAATGCGTGCCCACATCTATCAAATTAGTAAAACAAACAATAAAATGAGAACCCATCGAGTGTGTCAAACCACTCAATCGGTGCAATGTGTGTACCAATGTGACCAGACTATCCATCGGGTGTCCGAAACCACACGGTCATCCAATATGTACTCCATGCCACACAACTATTACCCAAAGACATCCGGTGAGTTTCATATGCCATACAACTGTCATGTCAATGCATGCAACTATAGTGTCCCAAACGGCCAAAATCAGTGACCCAATCGGTCACACAGTATCCCAATGCACATAACCAGTGTCTAAATTTGATAGCGAGTGTCCCAAACCACTCAATGTGAAGAAACCACCTAATTGGTGCCCCCAAAACCATCCAAATGAACCATCCAACCCAGCGGGTAGCATCACAAACCATCCAATGAGTTCCCTATCCATCCAACTGGACAGGTGTTATAAACCAACTTTTAACTGTCATCTCAATACCATCATGTTTATTTTACAGACTGTATGACTCGTTCCCACTCGAGTAGACCGTTACGCAAATCTGAATGCTGAGATGGATGTTCAATTAATTTCAATTGAAATACATTCATAATATATATGCACACAATATTTCGAATATGTTATGGATTCATATTTCAGATGCCATTCGCAGTCCAATTGATCAGTCTCAGATACACATAAAAACACTAGAAAACTCATCAGAACTCCTTAAGTGATACGCACATTTACTACACAGAAGCTCGGCGTTTGGTCACATCTTCATCTGTGCCGTTAGCATCTTTCTGGACCGAAAGTGGTCCCTTCATATCTCGCGGATATTGAGAACGACGCGGATTTTTTAAATTCTGTCAAATCCTATGCTTCTTTGACAGATTCAACTATATACCGGCATTTGTTTTGGAAGCGTGGAAGTCCAGGAACTATACTAGTGAATGGATGTTCTCGAAAATTTGAGTGAGCAAAAGCAAAAACGCCATTGAAAAAATTCGCCAAAAAAAATATTAATGGTTTGATCTGGGAAAACTGATTGAAAACTGGTGGATAAATACTCCTGCTTCGTGTGGACATACACATACGATGCTCGATGTCTGTTTTACGATGAGAAACAAACATATTCCCATATCATATACGTGAAAATGACTTTCCAATTTCCTCGGCTTTGGCGATACCATCGGCTTCGGCGATACCACGTACACGGGGTGTTTCATGAGTCTTCGCTACTTTGTATCTTAATTTTGGTGGAAAAATGTCGCATAACTCAAAATGGTCACCTCTGATGTTTGGGGACTTTTAGTATAGTGTCTGTGATGTTATGTCGCATACGCAGACACAAAAACCGCTTTAGATGTATTTAGTTCCTTACTTTGGCTCTGTTTGGCTTAATGTTCATGGACTATAATATAGTATCATGCATGATCGTCGGAGGGTAAGATAGACCAAGAAGAAATATGTAAAGCAGCGACTTTGATGTCATTCGACGCAGGAGAACTTCCCGTGTAACATACTCATAATTCACTAAAATCCGCTTTGGAAAAAATCCAGAATTAAAGATGGTGCCCAACATGGCCGCCGACAGTTACTGGACATCACAAATATATATAGGTAGTTATTCACGAAATCCCACTAGACAAACGCAAATTCTGCGCCCTGAGGGCTCAGACGGTGTGTATTCAGGCAAGGAAGATCTTTGGTGTCCGCCTTTTGCACGTTTGAAACTATGAGAGATCATGGGTGTCTTTTTGCTCCATACCATGTCAATCTTTTTCTTTTAATATCAATCCGTCCTCACAGGACAATTTAATCACTCAGTCGAGAGCATGAACAAAATTTTTAAATATAACAAAATGTAACGAACTGAAAAATGTCAAAAATAATGCTCTCATTATCACCGATAAGTGTAAAAATTAGCCTAATTTGAATGATTATATAACCAATTATCCTCATAGCACTGGTCACTGAACGCGATAGAAGGATTACTCCTAGATATATAGAATAGATTAATTTCGGTGAAAGCATGCAGTGTGGTTTTGACCTATCTTGGTATAGTCTAGAATGAATTGCACTTTCTCTTCTGAAAACGGAACGGGGCTGGATATGCCCGAGCTTTATTGAACCATAGCCGCGATAATGTTTTCATGCTGAGGGTGCGAGTCGAGTTTTTGGAACTGGAATTCGCGCATTTATATCCTTATACGCTACTGCTCGCTGTGTGCTTCTATTGTGGTTTAACCTGCTTTGTTGCATTGTTATTTGAACATATATCATTTATTTTCGCGTGTAATAAACCGGAATGCTATATATATATCTACTATTATATTGCATTGGGATTTGAGGATGGTATAAGAAATATTCAATTCGCACATCAACCCTTTGAGCTGTTTGTTTATATCGGTGTTTAATGTGTTATTTAACACCGTTTAGCGAACTTTTTCATTTAGTTATACCCGACAAAATATCGGCATGTTATATTTATTCTAATACTAGGGTAGCTCATGGTGGTTTTGTATGCACTTGTATGTCCAGAGCAAAACTCTTCATGAATCCACTAATTGAAGGTACACGAACAATATTTGGTTGGTGACACATTTCCCATTGAGGGCGAAATGGGTCAAATGGCCACGCCCCTTTTTGCACGAAGTACTACCAACCGCCGTGACTATATCTCTAGAACCGTTGGACATAGGGGGTCGTGTGACCACTCAAAATGTGCGGAATGGCCACATTATCCAAAAATCAATGGTTTTTAAGATAATTGCCAAAAACCAAAAAAAATCCATTTTTAAGGGCCTGAACCCCAACTTTGGGGTTCAGCACTTTTATCTCAAAGTTGAGCCCCCAATTAAAATTGTATTGACCTATGTCCATCGGTGCCACATACATGTATCATTTCTGATATTTTCTGTACCATTATCGGATGGGATTGACCTTCAAGGAGCTCTTGACCCTGAAAATAAGGTTTTTGGATGGAATATATTGGTCGTAGAATGAAAAACAGACATTTTCCCAATAACAAAGATGTTGAAGAAATCATCAATTATAGGGTATTTGATCAGTAACCTAAATCTCCTACAAAAAGGTTACCTGGTGATATAATTTGACTGTAGTTCATCTTTTGTTATCTAGATTTCATGGCCTTTCCACAAGTAGGTTTAGTAAATGTTGAGTTACTACAATTTGATCAATCAGTATGATTCGGTAGTCGAGCAGGTTTATCAGTCCCACGTCAATTTTGATTGGCTGCATTACCATTTTGTATAAAGGTTCTACAATTTCCATAAAACGTACATTAATTTAGAACAAATAATGGCTAGCCTGGCATGATTGCCTATATTTATATCCTGATATATGTATATGTACACGTAGATGTATATTTGCCCTAAATTGTTTCTGGTTAAAATTTGGGAGTTTGTAAGAAATTAAGTCATAAGAAAGATGCAGTTGCAGTAATATTAAAATATATTGTCCTGTTCAAAACTAACAAATACATGTCTATTGATTATTGGTGTGATATCCAGTAATAAAGACTAAAATAATCCTTCAGATTATTTTATAAGGGCTTTAGACCCGTTATAATAAATCCACACATTAAAAATATAGGGCTTCCATACATACAGAATATTTTCCAACTTAACAATCGTTCCTTGTGTTCAACTGAGTGAGTTCATGTAAGGTTCATGGAAATTTATATGGCAAGCTTGATTCTAAAGTGTCTAGATTTATGGGCTTGAAATTCCGAATGCAATCCTGTTGCGTTGTGAGCTCAGAGTGAGTTAAAAGAAAAATACAAGCATCAGTTGATATGCAGATATAAATACATACAAATCTACATTATGCAGGTAGCCATGCTATGCAATCCTCCCTCATGTTTCAACTTATCAAGAAAAATGATCACATTACCAATGACTATGATAGTCAGATGTTTTTTGTAGATTTTGTAGATTTGTGGATGTTGTAGATTTTGTAGATTTCTGGATGTTGTAATGCAATATAGATCTCCATTATAGTTGCACAAATTTATTTTTCATTTCGTCCCTTTAAATTGACTTTTATTTTTGATGTATGTATATGTGCCACTCCAAAAATGTCAGTAAAAGTACTGTAAACCGTTTGGTTTGATGTTATAGGCACAGGAGATATATATATACTTTACATGTCAAATATTGTGAACCATGCAGGTACGTGCATGTGTGTCAGTCGCCTTATGTGTGTGATGTACATGCAGTAACTACATGTATATTCTAGTGAAATTTATGGTCTGCACTCTGCAGTATTTCAAAAACATGCTATGGCCATGCCTACATATACATATGTACACTGATTCTAACACAATGATTATCAGATTATAACCTATGTTTGAGGAAAGTTACTACGTATTTTTCATTTGTGTTGCAATTGTCAATATTAATGGGTACCAGGAGCCCAGATGTTACTAGTGCAGAGCCCATTTAATTTTCATGAGACTGGTGGACTTCATGTCTATACCTAAATAAACATGACTCTTATCAGACCAAGACGGTATTGTGTAGGTTTTACTAGAATTATATTTAGAAAAGACTCAACCATTATTTTTCCACTGCCCTATATATCACAATATATTCATTTGGCAGTATTCATCCCAAGTTTAGTGGTGATGCTAATAAATTTGGTATGATAGTCAGGTAGAGCAAAGCGATCTGAACAAATCGAGGATAATCCACTATGTGTAGAAAACATTAAAACACATGTATATTGTGAAATATTTTAATAATGGGTGCTGGTTTTTACAAACTGGCCATAATTGAGATGACTATTCCTGTTGTCTACCAAACATCAGCGTACACATTAAATATTTTGAAGTATATATGTTCTTGAATGTTTCATACAGACACTGACTTTTGCATAAATTGCTCGGATTAGCCAAACAACGCAAAAATAACCAACTTTAGGTAAAATGATGGTACTATTTCTTAACAGAATCGCTTTGACCTACAAACATCATAGCAAACCAACAGTACCCATCAGCATAATATAAAATTAGCAGGACCACTTAACCTGGGGTGGTATTGAAAATGAAAATATCTTTAAAATGGTAAGTTATGAGGGCTATTAGCTATTATGAAGAATTATGCTAGTGAAATTATAGACCCTCATCTTCTCCAACCTGCAAGTGCTGCAACTATCATGGCCAATCAAAACTAATGTGGGACTGACAAAGGCTCATTCTACTATTGATTGAATAGTGATGATTCCATCATTTCCTAAAACTTTTTGTGAGATGAGGTGTCCTTTTGGAAGAATTGATTACTTCTGAAATATATACTGGTATACATGGTCATCTCTCATCTGATTACAACATGTTTTTACTATGCCCAGATGCAATACCCATTTTAAGATCGCAACATGTGGCTGCTGCATGAAGCAAACAGCTGGTCATTCCATTTGGTAAAAGTGTTTAGCATGTTTCATAGCTTGGTCACTTAAATAAGATCAGCTGTTAAATGTTGATAACAAATTTTGAAAACCTGTTTTGTTCAATATTTACATTTCTGTTGATTAGAGCACAATTGTTACCTGATGTTTGGTAAAGCACACCAGTTTCCAAGGCATGTTCAGTATCATACTTCATATAGTTCAAATGATAGTATATGTTAACATTTCTGTTGCCTTCACATGTTTTATTCACATACTCTAGTTTGTTATGTGTACACCTACAAGTTTTCTATGTTTTAATATATAAATGAAACTGATTTATTTCAACATTGTGTCATCTTATTCTCCTGCGCATACCTCTGTCAATACACTTAATTGCCCCGTCCCCAATGTCTAATTCAACGCAAGAATTTCAATATGCAGCTATTAGAATTTTATTTGGTGTCTACAAACATTCAAATGTATTTCAGTTTTATATTTGAATGTCTGTTTGAGTGTCTTCTAAGTGGGAAACAGAGATTCCGGATTCGGGAAAATTTTGTAAAACATTCCAATGTAGAGGGTCGAGGCTAAACGAGTGGACGAATATGCTTGAAAATTCAACAGGGGAGTCTTCTGGATCAATGATTCTTCCCATATAATACCACTCTGTCCAAAACAAAGCAGTTCGTCTTGCGCCCATGTGCGAGTCGTGTCAATTTTAGCGATAATAATAATATTGACAAAGTCCAGCGCGAAACTGCAAATAAACTTACCCGATCACTGTCTGACTGAACGCAATCATTTTACCACAGATATATTACAATTGTATTTGGTATCTTCAAGCATTCAAATGTATCGAATAAGAACCCTAAAAGTCACTTAGAAGTACATATTTGAATTTCCATTTGAATGTTTTTCAAAGGGGAAATGAACATTCGGACGAAAATTCTGTAAAAAAATCGAGTGTAGAGGGCAGAGTGTAGAGGGCAGAGTGTAGAGGGCAGAGGCCAAACGAGCGGGCGAATATGCTTGAAAATTCAGCAGGGAAATCTCATGGATCAGTGATTCTTCCCACGTAATACCCATCCGCCCAAAACAGAGCAGTTTGTCTTTGACCCATGTGCGAGTCGAATATATTTTTGTGAAAATGCCTGTGAAGTTGGACGGACGTTGGACGTTCGTGGACATTCAACAATTTGATTATTTACATGGAAATATGTTTGGCAGGAAGATGATCTTTTTAAATAAGAGTTGTGTGGGCACAAGGCAGCTGTCAGTCATATCAACAAATGTGAGTCTATGATATTTTATTGAAAACAGACCGTGTCGCGAATGTCCACGAACGTCCAACGTCCGTCCAACTTCACAGCAGTATTCCCAAATATTTTATCACCCAATTATCTCACAAACCGCAAGAATTATGAAATGCCGATGATTTTCATTCGTTACACACCCAGGTGTGCCAATGGCCACACCCGAAACGGGCCCTATAATTGGGCCAGAAGCATATATTTGAATGTATGTTTGAATGTCTTTCAAAAGGTAAACAAATGGATGTTCGACTTAGAAAATTATGTTTAAAGTTCGCCGTGAGTGTAGAGGCAAAACCAGTGGATCAATAACCTTGAAATTTCGTCAGGGAAATCCTATGGAGCATACATTATTCCCACGCAATACCGCTTCGACCGAAACAAAGTGGTTATTCCTGTGTACATATTTGAATTTCTGTTTGAATGTTTTTCAAAAGGAAAAGGAACATTCTGTAATAAAAAAAAGTTTAAAATTTGTGAGTTGGAGAGCGCGAACTAGGTACGGTATAGAGAAGTCTCCTGGTGCAAACAGGAAACTGCATTTTGTTTTTGTGTGGAAATACTGCTGTGAAGTTAGACGGACGTTGGACGTTCGTGGACATTCAACAATTTGATTATTTACATGGAAATATGTTTGGCAGGAAGATGATCTTTTTAAATAAGAGTTGTGTGGGCACAAGGCAGCTGTCAGTCATATCAACACATGTGAGTCTATGATATTTTATTGAAAACAGACCGTGTCGCGAATGTCCACGAACGTCCAACGTCCGTCCAACTTCACAGCAGTATTCACCAAATATTTTATCACCCAATTATCTCACAAACTGCAAGCATTATGAAATGCCGATGATTTTCATTCGTTACACATCCAGGTACGCCCATGGCACCCGAAACGGGCCCTATAATTGGGCCAGAAGCATATATTTGAATGTCTGTTTGAATGTCTTTCAAAAGGTAAACAAATGGACATTCGACTTAGAAAATTCTGTCTAAAGTCGCCGTGACTGCAGAGGGTAGAGGCAAAACCATTGGACCAATAACCTTGAAATTTCCGCAGGGAAATCATATGGAGCATACATTGTTCCCACGTGGACATTCAACAATTTGATTATTTACATGGAAATATGTTTGGCAGGAAGGTGATCTTTTTAAATAAGTGTTGTGTGGGCACAAGGCAGCTGTCAGTCATATAAAGTAATGTGAGTCTATGATATTTTATTGAAAACAGACCGTGTCGCTAATGTCCACGAACGTCCAACGTCCGTCCAACTTCACAGCAGTGTTCCCAAATATTTTACCACCCAATTATCTCACAAACCGCAAGAATTATGAAATGCCGATGATTTTCATTCGTTACACACCCAGGTGCGCCCATGGCCACACCCGAAACGGGCCCTATAATTGGGCCAGAAGCATATATTTGAATGTCTGTTTGAATGTCTTTCAAACGGTAAACAAATGGACGTTCGACTTAGAAAATTATGTCTAAAGTTCGCCGTGAGTGCAGAGGGTAGAGGCAAAACCAGTGGATCAATAACCTTGAAATTTCGTCAGGGAAATCCTATGGAGTATACATTATTCCCACGCAATACCGCTTCGACCGAAACAAAACGGTTCTTCCTGTGTACATATTTGAATTTCTGTTTGAATGTTTTTCAAAGGGGAAAGGAACATTCGGAAAATTCTGTAATAAAAAAAAGTTTAAAATTTGTGAGTTGGAGAGTGCGAACTAGGTACGGTATAGAGAAGTCTCCTGCATGGTGCAAACAGGAAACTGCATTTTTTATGTTTTTTGTTTTGGAAATACTGCTGTGAAGTTAGACGGACGTTGGACGTTCGTGGACATTCAACAATTTGATTATTTACATGGAAATATGTTTGGCAGGAAGGTGATCTTTTAAATAAGAGTTGTGTGGGCACAAGGCAGCTGTCAGTCATATCAATAAATGTGAGTCTATGATATTTTGATTGAAAACAGACCGTGTCGCGAATGACCACGAACGTCCAACGTCCGTCCAACTTCACAGCAGTATTCCCAAATATTTTATCACCCCCATTATCTCACAAACTGCAAGCATTATGAAATGTCGATGATTTTCATTCGTTACACATCCAGGTACGCCCATGGCACCGAAACGGGCCCTATAATTGGGCTAGAAGCATATATTTGAATGTCTGTTTGAATGTCTTTCAAAAGGTAAACAAATGGACGTTCGACTTGGACAATTCTGTCTAAAGTTCGCCGTGAGTGCAGAGGGTAGAGGCAAAACCAGTGGATCAATAACCTTGAAATTTCGGCAGGGAAATCCTATGGAGCATACATTATTCCCACGCAATACCGTTTCGGCCGAAACAAAGCGGTTAATCATGTGTACATATTTGAATTTCTGTTTTAATGTTTTTTAAAGGGGAAAGGAACATTCGGAAAATTCTGTAAACAATTTTTTTTTTTTAATTTGTGAGTTGGAGAGCGCGAATTAGGTCTAGAGAAGTCTCTTGCAGTGCAAACAGGAAACTGCGTTTTTTTGTTTTTTGTTTGGAAATACTGCTGTGAAGTTAGACGGACGTTGGACGTTCGTGGACATTCAACAATTTGATTATTTACATGGAAATATGTTTGGCAGGAAGGTGATCTTTTTAAATAAGAGTTGTGTGGTCCCAAATATTTTATCACCCCCATTATCTCACAAACTGCAAGCATTATGAAATGCCGATGATTTTCATTCGTTACACATCAAGGTACGCCCATGGCCGCACAGAAACGGGCCCTATAAGTGGGCCAGAAGCATATATTTGAATGTCTGTTTGAATGTCTTTCAAAAGGTAAACAAATGGACGTTCGACTTAGAAAATTCTGTCTAAAGTTCGCCGTGATTGCAGAGGGTAGAGGCAAAACTAGTGGACCAATAACCTTGAAATTTCGGCAGGGAAATCCTATGGAGCATACATTATTCCCACGCAATACCCCTTCGACCGAAACAAAGCGGTTCTTCCTGTGCCAATGTGCGATTCGAGTAAGCTGCAAATAAGCGGTTTTAAGATCGCCGTTGTTGAATGTCCAACGTCCAATGTCAAACCAACTTCACAGTAAGCTGCAAATAAGCGGTATTAAGATCACCGTTGTCGAATGTCCAACGTCCAGTGTCAAACCAACTTCGCACACCTGTTATTTATCAACATTTTGTTCAACAAATTTGGCCGTATTATCACTTGATTTTAGAGTTATCCATCTTCATCCGCAATTTTGACAGAGACCATCTGTTTGGCCACGTGTTTCTGGGCCACATATTATTACACATCTCGAGAAATAACATACTTCAAAAGTCGATATCTGATCACTCTGAGCTTTGCTGGGTGGGTTCATCGACAACAATCAAATATGT
The DNA here is from genome assembly GCA_032622095.1 of Siphonodentalium dalli. NCBI lineage: Eukaryota > Metazoa > Mollusca > Scaphopoda > Gadilida > Siphonodentaliidae > Siphonodentalium > Siphonodentalium dalli. The sequence continues at coordinate 60,911,205 of CP136067.1, forward strand.
TTTACCCTCCGAAGCCAATGAAATAGTAATTTAGGAGCATCTGATCGGATTGAGTACCTTTAGTTTAAAGGGGTACTGTACGCCAATTTCAATAAATTCCCGGTAACAATTGCGATCTAATATCAATATTATATTTTAAAATAGCGTATTTGAGTCGACGATGTCTACTGAAAACGTTCCGGTTAACAGGCTATCATAAAAGTCAAATTGAATTATTTAATATAAACGAATTTATGGCTGGAGTCATAAAATGGCGAATTATGCCATTACGAGTTACCGTTCTTGAAATCTCAAATGTTGGGTGTCTTTTATCGACGGCCGTTTACGACGGACATGATTGAGTTGCGAACAAAACATGTTACATGCAAAAGGAAGTCCCGCTATAACCAATTTGGAAAAAAAGAGAAGAAACAAGATTCATAAAGCGTCAAGTATTTTTATAGGGGGTGAGATTGTTCGATGGAAGAGATTGCAGACATCAATTGAACTTCCGGTTCATCCTGCAACCTGCGTCTTCTCCGGTGAAGGTAAAAAACATGGCGCGTAGTTTGAAATCGTAATATTTTTATTTCCAAGATAAATATTTTCGTCGATAAATTAGGTTTATACGAAACTCATATTAACACGAACACAATCTAACTTGAAAGTTATGTCAATGGGAGTAAATAAAAAAATTGCCTATCTCTGTGTAAAGTACCCCTTTAACATACAATGTGGTCTTATTCTAAAAATATTTTTTTATTTACCGCACAGAGCATATATATATATCATAATTCTACGTGAATTCCAATTGCAACGTATGCACCCGTTGTGAACACGTACCCGGTATCATGTACGTGACGTATTAGTCCAGGATATATTGGTCGACATCTGCACCCCCCCCCCCCAGGACTTAACTTCACCCTACTAATTTTCTTCCTTAAGGTCTCCTCTAATTTTTTTCACTTGTTAACAAGAAAAAAAAGTGGCCGCAGAGACTCCAGACAAGATGGCGTCCATCATGGCGGCCATTTAAAAAAAATGCACCAGGTCTCTTTTATCGCCGTTATAGTAAAGATGATGTCACATGCCGTCTTAATTTCCGCTCGATTCGTTATGCTAATATACAACCCTTACAAATTAGCCAAAAATCCGACACCAGAATCCAATATGGCGGCCAAGATGGCCGTCGAAATGTGAAAATATGCTATTTTTCTGTCATGTTACCACCTTTCGTTTGTCTCTGTGGGAAAATGTTGGCATCTTTGCGTCATGTTATACATTTATCATACAGAGGAGTCATTGGCGATCACATGGGGTCCATAATATACATTCATTGCGGGATATTTTTGTCCGATATCACGTTTTCCCAAATGCCGGTATAATAGGTCAAAGCCGAATCTACGTTAATAACGCGATGTTATGTTTCGAATCAATGAATGTTATTGCTATTATAACAACACTCATGCATATATATATTATTTCCAAGATAAATATTTTCGTCGATAAATTAGGTTTATACGAAACTCATATTAACACGAACACAATCTAACTTGAAAGTTATGTCAATGGGAGTAAATAAAAAAAATTGCCTATCTCTGTGTAAAGTACCCCTTTAACATACAATGTGGTCTTATTCTAAAAATATTTTTTTATTTACCGCACAGAGCATATATATATATCATAATTCTACGTGAATTCCAATTGCAACGTATGCGCCCGTTGTGAACACGTACCCGGTATCATGTACGTGACGTATTAGTCCAGGAGATATTGGTCGACATCTGCACCCCCCCCCCCCAGGACTTAACTTCACCCTACTAATTTTCTTCCTTAAGGTCTCCTCTAATTTTTTTCACTTGTTAACAAGAAAAAAAAGTGGCCGCAGAGACTCCAGACAAGATGGCGTCCATCATGGCGGCCATTTTAAAAAAATGCACCAGGTCTCTTTTATCGCCGTTATAGTAAAGATGATGTCACATGCCGTCTTAATTTCCGCTCGATTCGTTATGCTAATATACAACCCTTACAAATTAGCCAAAAATCCGACACCAGAATCCAATATGGCGGCCAAGATGGCCGCCGAAATGTGAAAATATGCTATTTTTCTGTCATGTTACCACCTTTCGTTTGTCTCTGTGGGAAAATGTTGGCATCTTTGCGTCATGTTATACATTTATCATACAGAGGAGTCATTGGCGACCACATGGGGTCCATAATATACATTCATTGCGGGATATTTTTGTCCGATATCACGTTTTCCCAAATGCCGGTATAATAGGTCAAAGCCGAATCTACGTTAATAACGCGATGTTATGTTTCGAATCAATGAATGTTATTGCTATTATAACAACACCCATGCATATATATGTGCAGGAGATACTCAAGCTAGGATTCCTCTTATACCTAAGTTGAGGAATATTTACCCAAATCCAAAATGGCGGCAAAAATGGCCACCAGAAATAAAAAATCGCCGAAAATCGCCGATTTTAACATCAGTGAACATTATTGTCATGACAACTCCACACCTGCTTACTATTGTGAGTTGGGAACACTTAGGCGAAGAACTTTCCTTGTACCATTTCCAAATAAAAGTCCCCCAAATCCAAAATGGCGCCCACAATGGCGGACAGATTTTGAAAAATCACCGAAATTCCCTCATATTCACATCATTGGGCATTATTTTCGAAACAACTCCACCCATGCTTACAATTGAGTTGGAAATACTGAGGTGAAGTAATTACATTACATCTCATGAAAGAAATTGTTTTCCAAATCGAAGATGGCGGCCAAAATGGCGACCGAAATTTGAAAACAAGTCTACATTCCTTTACTTTCTTAGGATGGGCGTTATTGTTTCGCGATTTCTATCCACCATTACATGTTGATATGGAATAGTGACATGAAGTATTCATTAGGTTTTGGCAATTGATACTCACAGCCAAGATCGCTGCTAAATTGGCGGCTAGAAATTGATAAGAAATCGATATTTTCACATATTAATTTAAATTTTTTGTCATAATATCGGTATGTATGGACGAAACTGTACATAAACCATCTACTAGTTCAACTTTAAGGTATCAAAACGCATAGCATAGCTCGTATCCTTCTGCAAAGATGAAAAACCACAATTAATATCCCGATGTGGCATTTCGAAATCCAGTCTCCACTTAGCGCCGATAATGGCCGTAAGCGTAGGTGCGCCGAATAGTTATATCAGAACAATTACCTGATAACATATTCTGATTTGCCACGTCACGTCCATAATTATCTGGACCAGCTTCCATTTCTTTGTCTGATAAATCTAGGTCACACCGACAAAGTATTCACCACTTCCTGGGAGTAGGGTCCCTCTAATCATAACGTTTCAAACAATTCATTTTCCGGTGTCTAGCTTACGATTTTAAATATTTGCTAACTATGATATTTGTGCGTCATCTTGAACTAGGAAGGCATATGGCCGATGAGTATACAAGCTTACAGAAGGTCATCTCTATGTATGTGTCTCATACCCAGTGGGATAACGACATGTACACCTGGCGAACCAGTTAGCTAGTCACTTCTCAATAGATGGTTCGTCAACTCACACACTCAGCGAACGCATTGGCATATGTGGACAACTTCGACAGTGTTTCGAAGGTTGCTAGCTGTCTCATTCCCTTGGACAGATGTCTATCTGCCAAGGAGAAGACCCTAGTGTACAGACTACTCACACTTCTTAACCATTACCCGAAGCAAACTGTGTGACGCCCCGCAGTTGTCTCGTCGAATATATCCCAGCAGAGAAGAACAATGCTCGCGGTGCTAGTTTGTGGACATGCGCCATGATAGTGGGAATGAAATGGGCCACTGTATACACCACCCCTACACCTGGTGCATGTTTAAGATATCGAATGTCATGCGTGTCGGTTTTATTTGGTGTGGTAAGATTGTATTTCCACAATCGTTTCGAAGCCTTTCTGATTCAACTACGTACACTATTGTCTGGATAATACTATGCTAGCCTCCCTCAAAACAGTCGGATGGACTAAAGGATAATGTCTTTATAGCATAAATGTATGCGTGTTTTGTTATCCTCTCTCGGGGTTAGTGTCAGTGTGTGGGCGGTATTATTCAAGAAAATGTCAGGAACTGTGGTGCATTTATTTCACTATGTATTTAAAGAACAATTTACAGTGTCGATGGCAATGGCTGTGGACGTTGGGGAACGCGACCTTTATGATCATATAGCTTTATATAGATAACTTTAGAATATAGTAGTTAATGTCTCATGTAGGAAAATGGTCGCAATGGTGATGTTACCAACAAATCACTTGGTGTACCAACGTTTGTTGAACTGAATGCAAGGGCGCATCAACGTAACATTCCTCTGGATGTTCTTCGCGTTGAACATTTCTCCATTTTGTTGATGGCATTTGTACTTTCTTGAACCATACCACCCAGCGTGAGTATGACATATCAACCAACTATCAAAGGTATCGCCGTTAAGACTACACCCCAGTCTTGGTGGGGCTTATACAGCAGTAGCCAATGGCATACTCCTGGTCCAGTTGTTTAAGAACGGCTTCCAAACGGATGGGAACATACCATCTTAGCATACAAGGAAAGCAAAGCCACACATGAGATCCTGTCTGAATCTAAAACATAACAAAATAAGGGGCGGTGCAGTCATGGTCCAATTTCATTTCTACTATCATGACACATACACACAAAGTAGCACCGTGTGTATTGTTATCATCTGCTTGGATCTGTTCGGTGAGACGATTGCTGGACGCCAACAAGCTTGTTCTTATGATCATGTTCAAGGAGTTTGGGTATATTATGCATTATGGTCTTCTACGCCTTAGCAGAAATGCATCCGTCAAATGTCGGGCTTTCAACATTCGAAGCCATATACAGAAGTTGTCCGGGTACGTCAGTGCATTAGATGAGTATGTGAATTGATGAACCATATATTGAGAAGTGGCTGTTTGGGAAAATCTCCAGGTGTACACGTTTTTATCCCCATTAGGTCACCAAAGCTGACAATTCGCAGATAGATAGGTCTTTCTGAAAGCTAGTATACGCATCGACCGAATACATTTATAGTGTATCGCACAAGATGACGCATATACCCCATATGTAGCATCTGAATTATACCATAAGCTATACCACGAATGAAGCTCGCTAAGAATTCCAAGCTTTCGAAACAAACACGTGAGCTGGACACCCGCATATGTATTGTTTGAAACATTCCGATTAGTGGCACCCTTCTACAAAGAAGAGTAGTGAACTGTTGTTGTGAGTGAGATAGTTTAATCTGACGAAGAGACGGAAACGAGTCTAGATAATGCTGAATGTGGCAATTCAGAATAAGCTCAGGTACTGTTGTTTTGATTCTTGGAAGTCATACTATGACTATTCGGCGCACCCATATACGGTTACGGCCAGTATGAGCCCTTAGTGGAGAATTGATTTTGAAATGCCACATCGCGATTGTGGGTTTTCATCCTTCCAAAAGGCTACGACTTACATTGGAACTAATAGATGGCTTATATATTATGTACCGTTTCGTTTATACAAATCAATATTATGACAAAAAGTTGAAATTAGTATGTGATAATATCGGCTTCTTTTCAATTTCTGCCCGCCAATTTGGCCGCCATATTGACTGTGAGTATCACTTGCCAAACCCTAATGAATAATCCATACATATCAACATATAATGGTGGGTAGAAATCGCGAAACAATAACGTCCATCCTAAGAAAGTAAAGGAATGTAGGCGTGTATTCAAATTTCGGTCGCCATTTTGGCCGCCATCTTCGATTTGGAAAACCATTTCTTGCATGAGATGTAAGGTAATTACTTCACCTCAGTATTTCCAACTCAACTGTACGCATGGATGGAGTTGTCTCGACAATAATGCCCAATGATGTGAATATGAGGGAATGTCGGTGATTTTTCAAAATATGTCCGCCATTGTGGGCGCCATTTTGGATTTGGGGTACTTTTATTTGGATATGGTACAAGGAAAGTTCTTCGCCTAAGTGTTCCCAACTTACAATAGTAAGCAGGTGTGGAGTTGTCATGACAATAATGCTCACTGATGTTAAAATCAGCGATTTTCGGCGATTTTTTATTTCTGGTGGCCATTTTGGCCGCCATCTTGGATTTGGGTAAATATTCCTCAACTCAGGTATAAGAGGAATCCTAGCTCGAGTATCTCCTGCACATATATATGCATGGGTGTTGTTATAATAGCAATAACATTCATTGATTCGAAACATAACATCGCGTTATTAACGTAGATTCGGCTTTGACCTATGATAACGGCATTTGGGAAAACGTGATATCGGACAAAAATATCCCGCAATGAATGTAAATTATGGTCCCCATGTGTTCGCCAATGACTCCTCTATATGATAAATGTATAACATGACGCAAACATTCTAACATTTTCCCACAGAGACAAACGAAAGGTGGTAACATGACAGAAAAATAGCATATTTTCACATTTCGGCGGCCATCTTGGCCGCCATATTGGATTCTGGTGTCGGATTTTTGGCTAATTTGTAAGGGTTGTATATTGGCATAACGAATCGAGCAGAAAACAGGACCGCATGTGCTATAATCTTTACTATAATGGCGATCAAAGAGACCTGGTGCATTTTAAAAAAATGGCCGCCATGATGGACGCCATCTTGTCTGGAGTCTCTGCGGCCACTTTTTTTTCTTGTTAACAAGTGAAAAAAATTAGAGGAGACCTTAAGGAAGAAAATTAGTGGGGTGAAGTTAAGTCCTGGGGGAGGGCGTGGGGTGCAGAGGTCGACCAATATCTCCTGGACTATATTGTGTATAAATATTTCAAATTAAACTTTTGTTTGGCACGTAGGCCTACGTTGATTTTTAAAAATATTTTCACATCCTTTCTCACAAGTGCACACTGCAGTATACACAGTTACAAAATATTACATATAATCAACTATGCACATGTACATAGCCGTTACCTATATACACATTTTTCACAATCACTACATTAAAGGTGCAAAATATTGTATGTATGCCTAATAATATGATCTTGAATGCGTTGTCAAAGGAGGTATCAATAAGGTAAGGATGAAGTTTGAATTTTCTTCTTCTTTCACTTAGCATTTCGGAAACCAAGGTCTGCCAAAATAATAATGTTGTTTAAATGCTTCTTTTTCCTCCCGATGTTATTGCAATGTAGTAGCCTCAAATTGATTTTTCCCCTCAATGAGCTCACCTTCTGCTTGGGTGCAGTTATCCCACACTGGAGATGCATTTACTCTATCCTATCACTGGTCTTAAGCGAAATATACTCCCTCGATAGTTTTGCAGTCTAGTTAATCAAGAATTCTTGACAGCCTGTCACACCGTGACCAGAACTCGTCTTATTCCATACCGTTTGTTTTGTTTACTTGATACTCCATCGCCCTCAATATGCTGAGGATTATGTGGAGGTCCAGGTGCTACCACGGCCGAGTAACTTTATAACCCTGTGGTGACTCTATAGTAGCGTTCTTTAACGTGCACACACCGAGGCGTGTACACGGGTCAGCCATTAATGTCCGCGCCCGATCGGACAGCGTACTGAACCCACGACAACATACCTGGACAAGTGTTGTTATGGGGGAAGTCGGCATTTTGCATTCGGATCTTTATTCAGTGATCTCGAATGAGACTTTTCAGCCTGACAAACTTGGTATCTGACCGAGTTCTGATTTTTGTCAGAATACCCTGACCAGGTTGCGATCCCCGGTCCACTAGCACGAGAGACCAGTACGCTACCTCTCGGCTACCGACTTCGTTTCAGACCAAGAGGGTGTCTAGAATTGTGACAATGACCAATTCAGCCATGATACTAATATAATCACTGTTACCACGTTAAAATCACACATTGATGCTGCATGGGGGCTAACCAGGGCTTACCTGACGCCAAGCATACACTTTAGGAACAAGACGGCTGTCAATCAAGACTACATGGGGGCCTGAATTATGGTTACGGGTCGACAACTCTTTTTGTCTGGATTATGGTTACGGGTCGACTACTCTATTGTAAGGTGCAACTAAACGAGTTACTTACCTTGTGTTGTTTACAACTTTGACGTAAGCGTCTTGACAACAGACAGGTGCGCGTTGCGTCCTAAGTTCCAAATTATCGTATCGTTCTCACACATCGGGTTTGTGTTGCACGATCACATGGTTAGTAATTGTGACATTCATTTCAGATTGTCGATAAATCTTAACAATCCTCACTAGGTATTTATTGTCTATTGACTCGAATAAATATTACAGTTATTATCAAACATAAATTAAATAGTCACAGTGTTGCCTATTTTCGTCGATATTCGGTCAAAAACAACAACAACAATTGAATTTGAATGATAAGTGCATGATTTTGAAGTTGAAGTGTTGTATTTTATTTTTATTTATAACTTAAGTCCTAATCATCTCCCAATGCAACATGAAGGTCGAGAAGAACCAGAATGGTCTCCAAATTCCAATGCGATATTTGCCAGCATTGGTATCATGACATTGACACCTGCGAGTATCTCGATGAAGACTAGGGCCCTGCGAATCGGGGATTTCATTTCGAATTGAATCTCGAATCGAATCACGAGAATGATTCGCGAATCGAATCTACACCTTTCGCGGACATCAAAATTTAGCATGATTGTACCGGAGAAAAGTTGAACAAACGGCTTCATTGTCCTCTAAATTGATCACGGACAAACTTCCATTCGACGCTTACATAATGGGTGGTCAGCACAAGATAATTACTGTTGTTGTCGGACTTCCAGCGATCGAAAGTGACTGAAACTTTGGATTTCCCGATATCAGTTTAAAAAAAGTCTTTAAACTACAGTAATTTAAAAATGAAGTGAGTAATGCTCTAATTAATCGACCTCTTAACCACAGCAGAATTATGGGTAACTTTTCAGGATTTAGTCGGAAATATGGCTTGTTGCCATTCATCGGAAAGCTCTCGGCGATTAATTAGAGCATTACTGTACCCTCCATTGACTCTCTCTGGTCATTTACTTTTCTTGATAGCGTTGTGGGGTGGGGTGGGGTCATAACTTCCTCCAGTGAGCACATCACACATTTTTTTGAACCCCTCGCCCGCCACAGACTCAAAAGGTCTCACATCAACGACAACAAATGTTAGAAGGGCTCCATCAAACTTTGTTTTTGTGTCTGGCATACTTATGCGTTTGGGGACTAAATGTTGGCCCATCGTGGACCGTTTCTTGGCTGCAGAATCATGATCACCTACTTGCGAATTTTCTGGTTTTTTGAATTTCCCGTCTGTATCATTCTTTCGAACAGAGCGGGGTGCTTCCGCTGGACATGCAGCCTAAGGTGTGTTGTTGTACCCATGGGTTGAACAGACAAAAGCGTGGGGCTGTGCTTACACGCATATTTGTTCTCGCCTTTTAATAAATTGAATAGGCAACAAAACTCAGCCATTTTGGTTTTGTATTATTTTGTAAACACGCGCCTCAGGAATTCCCAATTACGTCACTTCAATAAGTTCAATAGTCATTACGACATTACCTACCTTGGTTCTATTTATAGATTATTGGTCGACGCGGCGATCCGTTTGATATCGATGTCTCGAGCCGCACGATTATTTCTTACTTATAGGGCATAACAATTGGGTTGTTATTATCGGGTTATGACAGTTGATTCAACTTGATTGCCTATATATGATGTCTTATCAAGAATGATTCGAAAATACTCGAATCGGACAGTCGAATCGAATCAGGACGACCGAATCGAATCGAATCTCGAAGCTTCGCAGGGGCCTAATGAAGACCTAGCAAAATTTTATGAGGGATCAGCCAAGTATAGCTGTCTCACCTGTCGACACCTAACACTCTACCAGGCGAACATATCGTCAACTCTCTCCAATGAATCTCATAACAACTCTTCCCACACAACTCGAGGGAATCCTGCTGAAATCTCTATAAACTATATATTCAACACATGATGCTGATGTTACACACAGAGAAGATGATCCTGACATCCTCTCCGCTCCCCTTATAGAAGAGGAAATCTTGTCCACACACAGTATAGTAAAAGAGATCCAGCAAACCCAAAAACTGAAGACATCTGATGAGACAATAGATATCCACCAAATACAAAAGAGCGTTTCTCCTCCAAACAAGAAGAAAAATAGACCCTCAACGAAGCTAAAACCCAAAGCAAAAATTACCCCATCCGCATCGGAATTAATGGAACAACTAAACCTCTCAAACTCCATCATCTCCAAACTTGAAACTCGCCTGAGTGAATTGGAGGACTCAAACCGTATCTTAAGGCTGCCAACATAGGTGGAAATAGCCAAACGACACCACCCCAACGACAAAACCAACAAAGACATACCCCATACAATGATTCTGACTCAGAAGATGCTATTTTTTCCCTTCAATACCGAGTACGGGAACTCGAAATCGAGCACTTAAATGCAAGAATGAACAAACTAGAGCAGCAGGCCTTGAAGGCGGACCTCTTCCCATCCACACTCAACAGCATGGTACCAGTAAAGAAAACCTGGAATGAAGAAATCACCATAGCAGTAAAAATTAGCAAAGCCGCCTTCTTCAGATGGAAGCAAGCTGGGAGACCCCAGGGAGATGACAATATAACACTACTCCACATGAAGCAAGCCAAAAACAACTTAGGAAGACCCAGCATCAACATTTCGCGCAAATTTGCCAAGATCAGTTGACAGCGATAATGGAAGCCAAGGATGAACCAAAGATATTCTTCAACCTGATTAAACAACAGCGATCCTCCAAATCTGAACATATACTTGAACTCATAACTGATGAACAAACATACAACACCCCAGAAGACATAATTCAGGGCTGGAATACCTTACCGGTACTCGTATTTAAATTCGCACAGTACTGTATTTCGCTCATTTTTGAATTCGCGCACTTTAAATTCGCGCACCTAGCTGCGCGAATTCAAAATTTACAAAAATATTTTCGTAATACTTTTGTGATATTTCCGTATTTCTTGGAGCTGATGACAGTTTCGGTTCTTAGTCATTGCTGAAGATAGTATATGTGTATAGTAAACACCATCGCGGTGGATTTACATCATGTAGACAGTAAACTAGTAACCACATACATCATAATTTTGTGGCGACCTGGAAGATTAGTATTTCTTATACAAGCATTTCAACAATGTCTATGTTACCATGATGTGTCGCTTGGCATTGCGAGCAATGATCTTGATAGCGGTTGGCCAAATGTAAATATATGCATACATGTACATGTGTAATTGTCTATTCAACCGATCATATTATGTAAACTCAGCAACATAGCAGCCCTCTTGTATTTCCTATGGGCTGTGGTTTAGATTAAACTTGGCAGTCGTACTATTTTTCGCTCAGTTTTAAATTCGCGCACTGATGGGTGCGTAAAAAATAGTACTGCGCGAATTTAAATACAAGTAAGGTATATACATCTCACAACTAGCTACACCACAGGAAGATCCAAATTTTTCTCCAAATCACAAGAAACTGGTTGATGATGATCTCTCCATAATAGCTGTCACTTGTAATAGTCAAGGAATCACTACTCACTAGTTACCATAACTGAAGTATATCAGGTCATCAGGAATCTTAACAATAACAAGGCAGCAGACATTTTCGGAATAGCAGCTGAACACATAAAAAACTCTTGTGACGCAGTCACTACATACATCAAAAACCTCCTCAACCTCTTAATACAGAGAAGATCGATCCCATCTATCCTCAAGGAGGGCATCCTGACTCCATTCTACAAGTAAGGTGACCCGCACCTTCCAACCAACAACAGAGGCATCTCCGTCACACCTCTCTTACTAAAGATCCTGGAACATATTCTCAACATTAGGCACAATAAAGTTATCTCGAAAGACCAATCACGACTCCAGTCTGGCTTCATGAAGGGTATTTCATGTCTGAATTCTGCACTAATCGTCACTGAATGCATCAACAAAGTGGTACTTACCAACAAACCACTAATCCTAATCACGCTTGATGCTCAGAAAGCATTTGACGTTGTGGACCATAACATCTTGCTCAGAAAGCTGTACCTGGACGGTATCACTGGCTCAGATTGCCCAGGTCCTGTTGAAGAATCTGTATACCAGCATGACTTCTCGAGTGAAATGGCAAAACCAGCTCTCCAGCCCTTTCAGTATAGCACAAGGGGTACGCCAAGGAGGAATCCTGTCAACAGCGCACTATAAAAGGTTTAATAATAATCTCCTGAACATTACAACTGGAATCAAACTTTAAAGGTGCCACCATCGGCTATATCAAGATTCCCCATACGACCTGCGCTGATGATATTGCCGTGATGTCACACTCCTCAGTAGAAGTGCAACATCAACTTAATGCAGTGGAAAACTTCTCACGAAATAACCGATACAACATTAATGCTGCAAAAAGTGCATGCATCATTTACAATGCCAAGCTGACTCGATATCTTCAAATCTTTGAAAAAAGTATTCCGCAGCCGCTGCTGACAAAACACCTCGGTATCACAAGAAACCAGAAGAGTACTGCCAACATTGAAGAAAAAATCATTCTTGGCCGACGCACTGCCTATGCACTGATAGGCTCCGGAATGCATTGTCGAACTGGAATCGCACAGCTGGTAAAAGCCAAATTATGCAAAACCTACGTTGTCCCACACATCGTCTATGGTCTGGAATCAATCATACTTACAAATACACAACTCAGCAAATTAGACACCTTCCAGGATAATATGCTCCGACAACTACAGAATCTCCCAACAAGAACTGCCCTGACTGCAGTAAAAGCGCTTCTTGGCATTCCGCCACTATCTGTCATCCACAAGAACATGCTCAACCTATTCCTACGAATTGCACGGTCTCCAGACTCAACAGAACACCAGATAGCTTGTCGCCAACTAGCCGTGAGAGACATCAATGACAAAAGCTGGTTCTCCTATATCAGACGACTGCTAACAGAGTACAACCTCCCTTCAGCTTATTCAATCATTCTACACCCTCCAACTAAGACCGACTGGCGGAATACACTAGACGAGGCAGTCGCTGCTAAAGTGACAGGAAAATGGAGAAATGACATCGCAGCGAAATCATCTCTATGGCTACTCAACCCTGAGTACAACTCTGTCCATAGACTGTACAATTCTGTTAGACCTAGCATATTTGACATAAGATGTGCCGAGGTTAAGGCCAAGTTCCTGTGCGGCACCTATACCCTCCAGGCTAATAAAGCAGTTTTATGGCGACATTCGTTTTGGATTGCACTATTTGAACATTTCCAATTTTATTCTTCTACCATCTTCTTTCTTCATAGTATATATTGGTAGCTTGTTTTGTTTGTTAATACGATCATTCACGCTAAATGCAGCAAGTCCCTAGAAATGCAGCAAGTCCCTAGAAATGCAGCAAGTCCCCCTAATGGAGGGTGGATTTTGGCTGATTGGTATGTGTTTTTACACAACGATATGTTTATAATCAGGAGAGGCCTGTGCTGATTACAAAGGGCTTTAATCAAAGGGCTTTAATTTGATCATTACTGATAGATTATTGAAGGGAATTGGACTGAATTGTGGGACTGAATGATAAAAGAGTTAGTTTTATTTTTCAATTTTTTGGTATGTCATCTTTATGCAGATGACCCTGAAATCTATGTTGAATTTGATCTGAAGAAAGTCAGAGGATACAATGATAATGAATGATTATGAAGCTAACTGTTTTTTGGAGAGTCGACCACGCTGTCAGATATCATCTTATTCAGATGACACTTAAATCTATGTTGAATTTGATCGGAAGGAATTCAGAAGAAATGATGAAGCTAAACGTTTTTCTGTGATGTTAAGAACTTGATTCTACCGTTAGATAATAAATTAAAGTTGAATGATGATAAATCCCAATTTCTTGTAATTGGCTCCAAATATTACCTTAAATAGGGACTGTATTCTAAATCCAGCCATTTATGGGACCATATTTCCTTTTATATTCAACAGAATATATGCAACAAATGAATGAATTTGAGCCATGGATGAGTGCAAAATACACCTATTAGCATTAGCATCATTCGTTACTTCGATGACACCCTTTTCTTTACAAGGTCAAGCAAACTAATTAGTATTCATGTCATGGGCAAACCGGATTGCAGCTTTGAATGAAATAGTTTATTGTTATTTAGTTTTAGTCATTTTAAAGGCACGTGAGGCCTTAATTGTCGAAAATATTCATATTTGTTCCAAACACCGTAAACAGAAAAACATTAAAACGCATACAGTTTAATTCATATATACCATGACCATCGCATAAACAGCATGTTATCATAAATACCTACAATATTTTATCTAAGCAAGAGCCTGATTGGGTTACAGATGACAGCACAATGCTACTGGCTAATCACACACAAATGGCATAAACGCTCTTTATTAGTTCCATATCAGGAATTCACCAACAAAGAACGCTCTTTATGTTTACCATCATAATATAAACAAACACCAGAAAAGTAACTTTTTATGCTTTTGTTTACATAACAATGGTTAAACATATGAGAATAACATACTGTTTATGGGATATTTCTTATTTATATACGGACAAAGTCTGTCTACATTTTGATGTTCTTTCTGTTTGTGGCGGTTTTTGACGGGTGGAAATATTTAATCTGTCCTTGTTCTAATTGTTTATAGATGTTTTAGAGCAAAAACACATATCCTTTTTACGCATTTTGTATCAATTACGGTGATTTTAAAATCACAGTGACGTTATTTAGGCCAGTTGAGCTCCCTAGTTACCTGCACGTCATCGATGAAATCACATAACATTCAATGTAGACCAAGTTACTACTTGTAAATTGTTTGTTATCACAAACCAATAGGAGAATAATTTTGTTTTGATTTGGATATTGAGTCGGCATGTTTCCACTTTCATCTTACAGAGCCTTCTCAAATACTAATTTTGTAATGTCATAAACTACATAAATGTCTATTTTTACATTCCAGTGATATAAATTTGAGGAATTGAGCTGATATGTGTTATGTCTCCATCTGGAGTGTAAACAGCCAAACCTGATGAACTATGGATGACATGGTATGTACCTGTTTATGGAGTTACCGGTACATGTATATAGTTATTTTATTTCAGTCTGCTATGGAAGGTCAATTTCACATTTAAAATGAATTACAAATAATGCTGCTAATGCATACTAAGGCTGAAGGGGTAATTTCACCACATTGTGGAGTGTTGGGTACCCAGCTTTACCAAAAGGTATTTTGGGTGCCCAGCTTGACCTTTGCAGTTTTATGTTATATATGTTATCGAAAATCATAAAGCTATATTGCTGAGAAAAAGCAATTGTTAGTCACAAATGTAAATCTTGAAGATTATTACCCATGTGCCATTTGATAGCATGCTATAATATCCTATATTTCTTCAACAATTGTGTGCTCAAAACATTACAAAGGTCAAGCTGGGTACTGATAGCACCTTTTCCTAAAGCTGCATGGGTAAGCAACACACCCACCAAAATGTGGCGACAATGACCCCTTCAGCCATACTAAGCTTACAGATATATACCACATGGCTAGCACTATATTAAAGCCTCCTGTGATGGTCCCTGATATTGGTTACCATGATTCTCTTCATTATTCAAGACTGATTAATCATTTAGATTGTGTACACTCCTGTCAATCATGTTAAACTTCCATGC
Organism: Siphonodentalium dalli; assembly: GCA_032622095.1. NCBI lineage: Eukaryota > Metazoa > Mollusca > Scaphopoda > Gadilida > Siphonodentaliidae > Siphonodentalium > Siphonodentalium dalli. The sequence goes on from CP136067.1 coordinate 60,926,909, forward strand.
ATCATCTGGTCCTTTATGACGACAGCGGGTACTACATTTAAAATGAATGAAGATAAGCCTATGCGTTTTCTCCTAGAGGTGTGCAAGGTTGTGCAGTAACTGGTCAATGAAATTGGATACCTTGGATTATGTTTTCATTAGAATTTCAATGTGAAGAATTTTACGAAGCTTATCAATTTCACCCACCTTCGATGACCATAATTGAAATGTTCACTTTTCCTACAGTTCATAATGTCTGCTTGTGCTTAATGTATCCTTGGGCTACGTTCACATACTTAAAAATTTACCAGACACTTATCCTGTAATTTTGTCAGAGATGGCCATGCTGTGCTAAAATATGAGTGATAGCTTGCTTATAAAGTGCACGAAGCAGTCAGATCTTTGGAATTCCACAATGGTGTGTACTGTATACAATTGAAAATTGCTTGAATTTAGCCTTCAGATATCGAGCAATAATAAATCAGGAAATCATACTGAGCATTTTATAACTCTAATTGGAAATACATGTACAACAAAATGCATATGCATTATAAATTTCTGAATTATCAGTTAAAAATGCACAATAGATTTGTTTTGTGCAGTGAGCGTTTGAGAGTATTAGCCAGCTAGTAGATATTCCAACATGGTGGTAGACACCAGCCGTTTTTAGTAGAGTTCAACTTCCAGAGAATCTGAGTCCATCATTAGACCACATACTGGAATTGCTGAATTGTTCCCTGTCAATTTATATAATACAATGTCTGGTTTTCATTGCTTAATAATGAAACAATGCCGGACTATATCTGATTTTGTGATGTCACCAAGTATTATCTAATACGACGCTGCTGTTTTGAATTTAGGCGAATACTTTTATTATAACTTTTATTGAGGAAATACGACACAATAAATAATGACACAAGTCACTGCAGTCACTCTGTTGATTGAAATTCATGGTGTGAAATATAATAAGATTCACATAGCGAATTTACCGATCTATAACTGTGCAACAAAAGTACTCACAATAATTCAAAACAGCAGCTTCATCCACCTTTGTTTCATTATAATATGGAATATGTGTATAAAATGTGATCTGGTGGTTCAAATATTAAGTGGGCCTTTAATGTGCAGCACTTGGTATTGTACGGTAATGTGCGAAATGAAATAATAACATATGTTTAATATGGAATTAATTGTTGTCATAATTAAGACTGCATAGTACATACATGTATCCATAAATGTCATACTATATTCTGGAATTGAAATCGACACAGTGACATCTTATGAATGAAATTGACATGCCGCTCCATCTCGTATATTAGCCGGACCAGCACCATCAAGAAATATATTGGTTAAATTCAATGTTAAATTCAGTAAAAGTGTTCCTGTTACCCTCTCGACAAGGTATAACTATGTTTACTTTGATGTTGGTAGTTTATACCGGTACCATGTATAGTCTAGCTGTCAATAAAAACTACCCGGAACTACAATGTACAATACTCTAAATTATGATTTGGATCCATTTTTATGTTTACCCATACCATAGTATGGTAAACATAGTGTCGTTGTCCGGATTGACCACTCGTCGTTCGTTCGTCTGTCTGTCTGTCTGTCTGTCTGTCCGTAGACACTTTACGAGTAATGCGATAACTCAAACATTTTCTATCCGATCGGAACCAAATTTTGTATATGGGTTTCTCAGCCAAAAATACAGATCGAGTTCGAATTTGGGTTTGATACGATTTATTTTAAAGGAGTTATGACCCTTTTTCAAGAGAAAAATTTGAAGAAGAAAAAATTGATTTTTTTTAGATTTATTTTAAACTTTTATACATGTAATAATAATAAAAAAAATGTCATTGACTCTTTCTTTATTTTCATTTAGATATTGATGATTATGATACAAGTTGATAAAAAGGTTCCCAATGTGTCCCTTTAAATATTTAGTAATGAACCCATAAATGAATAGTGTTAAGGTGCCATATTACACCACCCAGTCGTTTTTGCATACAGCACAGATCCCCCATTAATGTCAAGTAGCAGTTAAATAACAGAATTCCTCCTGATATCTGATAAAAAACACATGTGTAGTTCACAATATTGGAGTGTACTGCCACTGGTTAATAGAATGTTATTTATTTGGTGATAGATAGGCTTGCCGCGATTTTGGGAATAATCGAACAATCGTCAGTGGTGCCGATTAATCGATTTTCATTTTGAAAATCGACTTTTTTAGTTCAAATAACATTGCATATTATACAACAACACAAGAACGCTGGCATACAGCGTATTTGCAAAGAACTTATCTCAACTTAAGAGGCAATATTTTGCACCGTATTTACAGCACTAATCTAACCCAAAACCCACCCACGCAAACATTTGTGACAATGTAACTTTCAGTTGCGGCGTCTTTTGAGGTCAGGCCGACAGAGTAATCTAGTTCCGTCTTGGTTTCACGTCACGGCGGTTTTTCTTTTAATGTGCCGACGCATGTGTATACTCCGCGGCATGCGTGATAGCATATGTTCAGCGGTCACGTGCTATTCCGCTTTTGAGAGATTCCCGACTTTGAATTAAGGCACGATCCCGAACTTCAAATTCAATTAATGCACGATCCCAAATTCGCGAACAGTCTCACGAAGCACGTGTCCCGACGAGAGTTGGGAGTATTTTTCCGATTTTTTTCGTTCAATTTGTTTGATCAAAATGATTTCTGAATCTGCTTAGTGCTTACATAAAGTTCATAAACTACGAGTAATTATTTTGTTTTTTAATATTGTTTAATAGAGGCATTTGAATTTATATGGGAGCAAATTCTCAGAACTAATGCCCTTCATTTCCGACGTGCGGGAGTTATACTTACCATCTTACACTTACCAGACGCACCTCTTAATAGTCTCTTTTTTGGCATCTATTTACTACAAATTAAATCTCTATTTGAGATTTAATTTCATGGGTAGGAAAATCGATTAATCGTCGATTATAGCCACCGATTAATCGATTTTGAAAATCCAAAATTGCGGCAAGCCTAGTGATAGACTGTATCCCACATACCAGTTAATTATGATGGACAGTCTGTGAAAGATTTCCTGATAAAACTTCTTTTAAAAGTTTGCTGGATGCTGCATTGCACAGCTGAATATATAACTCTACAGATGGTCTGAGGTCATTATAAATGTTATTGCATTAATAGAGATGCCAGCATCAATATAAACAATGTCTGATTTGTTGACAGCTCTGCTATATAATTGATATTAATGGGTCAGCAGTGAGGTGTCTTTATTTTGATGGGTGTTGTTGGTAGAATTTGAAATATTATCATTGTAAACTTAAATTGGACTCTCTTAAAACCCAAGTATTCCATATCAGTACACCTTTTTCACATTTAACCCAAGGCTGTGGTGGTGCAGCATTACAGATCCTGTACCAGTGCATTCTCTTATATAAATGCGAGTGACCCATAAATTCCAATAATTTGTTTTATGTACATTTGTCTATAATAGTACATAACAGTATACTCTATAATTCAACATCAAAACTCTCATTTATGTTTCCGATCATAGTAGCTTACTATCGCCAAGGGATGGGTTAACATCTGGTGATCGTGATCGGCCTCTCGTTTTATGAACCGGTGTGCATGGAGTGTTATTACTGATAATCACCCCACAAAATATAGGCTTATGTGAATCTTATTTGGTGGGAATACCATGCATGTAATAAACCAATTTTGATAACAGAAAATTTAAAGCCACAGCCACCCTTATGTGAGTGGTAACAGTGGTTTAGCTTTGGTTTGTTAATTATACTGGCATATGGTTATATTATATAGTCCAACCAACCTATGTTTGAAACTGTGACAGTTTTTATGCCAATTAATAGCTCTAGAAAATGCTGTTGAATCGATGAAATTTTCCAATCGGATACTGATTACCGAATAATTTCCCAATTATTATCGAAATGCCGATGATAGAATGACCCATTATTGGGTGCAATATTATTTTAATACATGAAAATCTCTTCTATTTCCATTGCCGCCTCATATGTGGGCTGGTAGAACATTATGTAATGAAAACGCTGCTTTGATTGATGTGGTACAACATTGATGAGCGAATAAGACCGAGCATCGAAAACATTTTATCTGTATAACATTTATTAACATAAGTCAGCAGGAGTAGGTCCCCAACAGTTATGTTGAGGCATACTTGCAACAGGTTCATATATCATCTTTAATTTACTGCAAATATCGTGGTATGGCTCACAACTGCCAGAAAATGAAAACAAAATTATCTAATGTTCATGTGTGTGATGAATAATGCATATTATGTGCTTATAATTATTTCACTACTGCAAAATTATTTTGATGACTCGGCCACTGCACCCATTTGGAGAATGTGTCAACAACAATGGATGTACCGATTCATAAAACACAGCATCTGAACTACTCAGAAAATGCAAACAAACAGTCTGCCATTTGTCCCGAATAAATCGCCGATATAAAAACAAAATAGCGAGTCATTATATTTGATTTATTTGATAGAATGAAGTTGTGTGCTGGCAATTTTGATACAAAATTAATTAAAATACCTGCTTTGAGAAGTTTATTCACTGTGCGCCCCAGCTGAGTGTTTCACATCACTTTAAAATACATGCATGTGTTTTGTTTCTTATATTTTTCGATAAATTTGAGATTGTTTCGTTTGTGTCAGTTCAATTTTTAAAATTAGCGGTCATGTAAAATTTGCACATGTAAACCATGGGTAGATTATTGACATTTGTATTCACTCTGAAACGCTATCAAAGCAGCGCGTGAAGTTTTAAAATTGTATCATATGTTAAGATAACGCAATATACCTTTTCCCGAAGTCGCACATTATTCCATTTAGGATTCCAGATTTGTAATGAATACAAATATCACACTATTTTCCATGACTGGAGCTTATTGAAATTTTGCGAAAACTCTGTGTCAATGCATTATCTTATATATGCGAGTCTCCCATAGGAAACCTCACATTTATAAGAGAATACATTGGCCTGACAATTTTTACCTTGACCTTGTTATGTAAGTTAGTGCTATATGTTATTAATTGGTTGTTTCCATATTGGCCGAGTTATGAGGCCGAGGTCTGTCGTATTGGCCTGAGGCCGCAGGCCGAAGGCTAATACGACAGACTGAGGCCTCATAACTCTGGTCAATGTGGAAACAACCAATTAATAAGTATTTTATTAATTAGCAACAATGTAATAATTGTTTCACAGGATGAATATATTAACATAGATCTATATACCATTGTGTGTTTTATTAAATTAACAATTATTCCAGCAATTTATATTCTTGTGAACTTTGTGAAGAACTTGCAGCGATTTCACAGTACTGTCAGTTTCCACTGGAATGATATTGATACGGATACATGTAGTTCACCCACGTACATGTATATTTACTCCCAAAAACAGTGACTGTCCGTAATTCATCCGAAATCAACTGCAATATATCTTCCGTCGACCCAATATTCTTTGCCAATCAAGCTAATTACGTATGACGTCATTTACGTCACCTTGACTTATTGGCCGCATTTTCTACTTATTGACCGACTTTTTGTTACTTATGACGCGGGCAGCATTCTACTTATTGCGGCCGATAACATATAGCTAATTAATAAATTCTCTTATATATGTGAAGGTCCCTATTGGAGACTCGCATATATAAGAGAATGCACTGCCACAGGATCTTTAATGCTGCACCAGTGCAGCTTCCATCATGAAAGGGTGAAGGCACAATACAATCAACAAACTAATTATTTCTTAAATATGTATACACATATTTTGGTAACACTTCATAATGACTCATCATCTGGCTAGTCACCAGTACTTGTGGTGCATGTATTTAAGAATTAATTTGACAATCCGAAACAGTAATTCCTGAAAACGGGACGTTTTATAACTTTCAGGTGCATGCGGGTGCTTTCGAGCATGTTGCGAAAATGTGTCGAATATCTCAACCTGAGAAGCCAAATAATTTACCAAAGATGCCTGCTGTTAGACTGCGGCATGTCAACACTATCCAGCGCAGATTTATTCTTGATCCAAATAAGATTGATAGTGATGATCAACCATCAAGGGATTTGAACATTCCATCAGTATATCCGAACAGGGTGAGTTGCTCCTAATGGTATATTTTTTGTAATTTCATGAAACATTGATGAGTACCAGCTCTCTGTTTTTAGTCAAATTTACAAGGGATGGTTGGCGGGCTGATGGTTGGGCTGTCGAATAGGCAGATGGCCTGACGGCCCTTATCCTCCATAACTTAGCCACTTATTGATTTATTTTGAAAATGTTTGGAATGCACACAGAAAATCGCCTCCCCCAAACATTTTTACCTGAGTTATAGCCCTTATTCTATTTGTGACAATTTTAATGCTGTTAGCGAGATAATATTAACAAACGTCAAATGATTCCATTCATATATTTGTGTATGGATCTCTTACAACAATATCTCGATCAAGTTCGATAAGCAGGTTTCTCTGATATATTAACCTGAATTATGGTCCTAAGGTTGTCTACTTTTAGGAATTTTGAGGCCGTTAGCATGATAACTTGAAAAAACATCAACCCATTCCATTCATATTTGGTATATGGATCATTTTAGTTTGGTTTATTTTATTGGAACCAAATTTGGGCTTGGTCTGAATATTTTATCAATTTGGTGTCACTGCCATTGTTTGTTTGTGTGCATCAGTTCCTAAAAGCACAACTGGCTTATTTTGCCGTGCCCAGTGTAGCTCTTGTTAACTCTAGAGCTGAAACTGACAGCCGGATAACCGGTTAGCATCCGGATAATGACGTAACCAGTTAGAATAAAATGAACCGGACGAAACCGCACCCCGCTCTGTCAGTTGAATGTGAACGTGAATAATGCCCTGGTACCCTCAAAATATTAAGATAAATGATGCAAAAGTAATACTAACCCCTGTGCCACTGATAGTAGATTGCAATGCAAGCATTAATTGGTGCACGCGGAAGTTTCCGACACTGAGTAGCGTGTCGGCGACCTTCAATCAATTCCGGCCTTTGGAAGTTTTCTCTGATATTCCGACGAGAGCACGTGGGCAGTCACTGTGTATCCAGGCGGGATAGTTCAAAGCAATGACTGAATCAGTGAATCTGTCATCTGATTGACACCCCTCAGACTCGGTATTATTTCGTGTTGAAATTTGAAAAATGAACACATCTATTGATAGTTAGTGTCCGCGATCATGATACCGACGAATAGTTCGAATACTGAATAGGACTGTGACCTAACTGACCATCCTTTTAGTTCTCTAGTTATTAGTTATTACTTTCTAGTCTTTATTTATAATTCATTGGAGGATATACCAATGATGATAATGATATACTACAGATCTTTAATATATAGTTTTATTATATGATCATAAGTTTCTTTCCCCAATTCCTATGTTAAAACGTAAAGAAAAAAAGAGATATCTAACGATGTTCACCTCATTAATGAAACAACAGGTTAATAACAGTTCTGAATGACGTCAGATACTTCAAAGGTTAACAAAACTTATTATCAGATCTGGAAATAGATCAGGTTTTCCCATCGACGTTCAACGTCACAACGTCTTGTCCAATCAAAGTGTGTTTCATATAATAAAACAGTTATCGCATTATTTCTTGGTTGACACAAGGAATTGTCAGCCCTTGGAAGTCAATATTCAGCTCGGCCTACGGCCTTGGTGAATATTGTCTTCCCCGGGTTGACAATTCCTCATGTCAACCTCAAAACAATGCGATAATTGTATAGTGTTACTCGTTTTACCAATACCCATACTATTGTTACTCGTTTTACAAATGCCCAAACATATGCTGATCACCGGCAATTGCAAATAAGCGATCCCCCTGCCATTCACAAATTTCACTTGCTCATTCCCCATCACAAGAGCCAGCAAAAGAATAGTGAATGCATGTTTTTGAATATCGTTAAATGCCGTGAATAAGGTCTTTATTTCAGCTTCTATTTCTCACCTAGGTTTGTCCCTGGTGTATGGCAAATGTCGACATAATTAGTCTGAGAGAAGTCCGCTATAAATTAGCGGTTAACCGGTTGAAATCCGGCTAACCCCAATGGTTAACCGGTTTAATAGAAGAATGGGTCAACCGTTTCAGCTCTAGTTAATTCATAGAGGATTTTACCGTAGAAGTTTGTTTATGAAAGAATCACTAATCTTAATTTGGTGAAAATAAAACTGAATCTGTTCCCGATCAGCAGGTACAGTGTCAAATTTCCCTACAGCTAATTGTCTACATTAGGTATTATTTCATAATTCTAATTCCATGCTGAAGTTCCAACCAATCTTGAAAATAATTATTAAGCCAATTTACCGTCTTGGAGGCTAGCTATGACATTAGGTGTACAATAATATATCAATGTATCATGATACGTTCAGTGCTGATAGGATAATCAATATAGACCCTCTAACAATCTGATCATCGATACACAGCTCTGCCGCCGCATGCCTACAAACCGGTGAATTTGCCCCTCTGTGTATCTATATTTGTTAGTTATGTTATCAGGCACCCGATTCGAGATCGACACCGAATCGGTCCGCTGATTCGGATATTTTTGAATCGGTGTTACTTTGGTGTAGTCTCGTTTTTTGCGTCTAAATAACACATGCCAAATGAACTGAACTCACAAAAATTAAAGCACAAGTTTGCCAACATTGGTAATTTTGAATGTTTGCCTTTCAGAATAGACGTGCATTATGCGGAACTCAATTGATTACCTTTGTTTAGAACTTCAGATATTCAATTAAGATTATATGAATAAAATTCAATGTCAGCCGCCATTATGAGCTACATATAAACACAGACTCGAATTAATGAACAGAAACGGAGAGAAACCTTAGAACAATCGGTCTATTATGTTCTTAAATGGACGTCATCATGTGCGACCAGTTATCTGCGACACTGCCGGCAGAATTCCTATAAATTTCCTTACTTTCAGTTTCTGTTTCCCCGGGAAATCGAGCGCGTTGCACCAAGTTTCGATCCGTTGATAACATTTAACACTTGTAATTTGTGTCTGTTTTCTGGGACCCCCTCCATGAAGACAACTACTGTGAATATGTGAACTAGGTGTTTGATCTATTTTGGGGTGAACAGTTTAAAAGATAATTACCATTGGTATTGGACTACACCAACTATACAGCTGAACAGTGTACCCATGTCCACTTATGTCAAATCTTTATTATCTTTATTAAATAATGTAGACAAGAGACTTCATTCCATGGGGTTTGTGATATGTTGATTGAACTGTCTTTAAGTGTCTTACTGTCACTTCTTGTGTCATGTTCGCCGTGACACAGCTAGATATAAATTCAATGGAACACATCCCAAACCCTACATGAGACGTAGAGTGACTTGCCTATGTCATGATTTTCCTAAAAAAACACACACAAGTTCCAACGGATGTTTAAGGAGATTAACATTGTTATAGTTATATAGTATCTAGTGAATTTTGCAGTTTTTTTGTCATGAGACACCGAAATACACACTGGTAAAGAATATCAATCACTATCTGATTCGATACGAGATTCTATTCGGTGTCAATATCAGGAAGGAGATTCAATATCGAGATTCGATTCGATGCAAAATCCCTGATTCGGAGATCCCTACAGTGTATGTAAGCACTGAACCGGCAGTTCATGGACCATGTGCATGTATCTTTTGCTTGGAAACATATACAGATACAGATATCAATTATATCAAGTGTAGCAAACCACTGCAGTGACTGCATACTGTATTACACCAATTACTTAATGTCCATATTCATTATTTTATTAAAATTGTGGCAATTAAAGTTCATTATATAAGATCTCCGTCATTATTTGAGATGATACATCTGCAGTAACTGACATAAGATCAATAATTTTATATAAGGATTAACTGTCATGTGGACTGTTTTTATGGAGATGTAACAGTGAGGTAAGTGGACATAACTTGTGTAAAACCCGAAGGGTTTTACATACAAGTTATGACCACTTACCTCACGGTTACATCTCCATAAAAATAGTCCACATGACAGTTAATCCTTATATTTATATACATGTAACGAAAAAGCCACTTTTGTAAATGTATTTAAATCGAAAAGTGTATCGTGACAAAAACAGCCCAAAATACCCAATAGCACCCTTGGCAAAAGTTAATACGAACAATTTCTCTTCATATTGAAACCCGATGATGTATTAAGTCAATCCTGCGCGAGTCCAAATGCGCCCAAAACATTACGCGTTCGTCTTTCCAAACCCAATGACGTATCGATGGTGTTATGACCTTGGTGTTATGAGGCGTTGCACATTCACCGAGAAATAACTGCAACTAGCCACGTGGGCGCCGACCAATCAGAATGCTGGATTTAGTGATGACAACACTTAGTATGTAAATATATGTATATAACAATGTTTGGCGGGGGATATAGGAATGGGCTCTGTCCATCCATGAGTCTGGAAGTGAGTCCGTCTGTCCTCCCGTCTGTAGTAACTTTAAAGCTCTGTATCTTTGTCATTGTCAGTGGGATTTTAATGATCTTCAGTATGCTGATGAACCAAGATGGGGGAAGAGTATTAACAAACTGTGTTTTCATCCATTGATTTTTTCCGGAGTTACGGCCCATATTGACTTAGTGTGAAAATGGATTTTACTCTTTACATGACTAAATCCTTCGGCACACCCTACAGGCCACATCCCTCATCTGATTGTCACCAAACTTCAAATGGGTCATAGGGGCGGCTCTAGATGGGAGCTGTCAAATTTTTTTTTAAACATGGCCGCCAGCAGCCATCTTGTTTATCTGGAAATTTAGAATTTTTGTCTGTACGACCATATATCTCAACCAATGGTTATAGGAAATTTGAATGGAGGTTCACCATCTAGAATGCTTTGAAAAGAGGGGCAAATGACATTCACATTTTCCATTTTAGAGTTATCCTTCTGTTTATCTGGAAACAATTTCTTTTTGTCTGTTCGTGCAGATATCTCAGCCATGGGTTATCAGATATGAATGAACTTTGGTATGGAGATTTGCCATCACGAATGCTTTCAAAACACTGCCAAATGATATTGTTTGAAATTTCATTTTGTCTGAGTTATCATCCTTAGTTTGTCAATTTTTCATGATTTTAGTTTGTCCGGATATGAACCGATTTCAATATTTTTTTGAATTCATGCAGGTTTTATTCAATCATCACAGGCCAAACTATAAAGACATCTTTCGAAATTAAGCCACATCAGAAAATGAATAAACCTCAGTGGAAAGCCACCTTGGGGGGGGGGGGGTACTCTGGGTGGTGCACTTGTTATCTCCCGGAACCCATCAGTATGCACATATAAAAACATGTATGCCAGGGCTGGAAATCTTGCAAGGACGGTTGCTCGCATAACTTTTAACTGGCATAATTTTAGCCCTTTATAAACCTAAGTATGTTCAAATCTATTACAAACAGATTTGAAGATGTTAAAGACAAAGCTGCGGCAGTCCTTGATCAAGCATGAAAGGGAATCATGCCGAGAAAGTTACAAAATAATTATTCATGTTCACTCAACCAATAAGTTATGTTGTAGCAAATGATGTTGATTGCTACAAGGTCTGCATGCCACACGTGTCCAATTCATGAATAATGCTAATGCACATACATAATTCTTGTTTGATATTGACACGCATTACATGCAGTGCTATGGGTCAGAGATTTTTTTTTTTTTTATAACATATTTTTTATTGTAACCCACAGTATAACAGTATAAATTACACGTACATGTTATTAACATACAGAGACGTGTGGGCACAGAGGATCGAGCACAAGTTACAGAACTAGAGATATAGTTGGTCAATCGTTCAAAAATAACTGCCAAGATCAACACGGTGCAAAACAAGTGCACAGACACAGTCTTTGACCGACTCAGAATCATAATATTTTGTATATGACAATTACATTTGTTTGTTTCAGTCCTGTCGAGTCCAACATTGTCTCTGATGGACTTTTTTACTCTCAAATGTGTTGTGAACTTTCATTAGTTTGAACAGTTAATGAATGGAGTAAAAGTTATTGATATTATCATATTTGAATGTTGTTGACCCATTAGTCGCAAGAATGAAGTTACAGTAATTCCAGTTCAATGTACCAACGTGGTTATTTTTGCATGGAACAAACTGTTTCGTCATGTATTTCCACTTTTAAATCACATACATTTTAATAAAATGCATAATTATTCCAAGTACAATTGACAATAAAGGTGACAAGAATCAATGACCAACTGAATGTACTTCATTTTGACATTACCTTTGCCCACGCAGTAAACAAATTTGTTTCTTTTCGCATTCCCATTTTTGCAACGACTTTCTTTTGCAACAAACACACACGCTTTCAACTTTTAGGCTATTTAAGTAGTTAGTAACATGAATTTATTTTGAATTTTTATATTATTGTGTATCATTTGTAGACATGTACCAGGCCTTAAAATTCATAAAAAAATTTGAAAATCAAAATATAGTGTTTCCACAGCGAATCAGCTGCTTTTACTAGAATCAAACGAAGAAATCATTTGTCTGATTCTGTGTATAAAATTAAACTTAAACTTAGAACATAGAATGGAATTGTTTTGTCTGTCTATAAAACTGGTTTATTCCAAAGAAAGATAAACGGTACAGGAATTGCCCATGCAAGCCCTCCTGGAATTTTCAAAAAGCCAGCACTGGTATCTATAAGCAATTGCAATTCAACACAACAACAAAACATTGAAAATAGTAATTAAACGTCAGGTATCATTAATATAATTACACTTACCTGATTCTTTGAAATTTTGGATAGCAGACAATAATATCATGATATATTGTATTGTATACTGTACTTTGTATTGGGATAGATATAATGTTTTTGGAGGATATACCGTTACACCCCTACAAAAGGGTAAGTGTGGTTTTAGAAGGTACGGTATGTTTTGTGCACCACCTAGCCCTGGGGATATACATGTAGTTTTAATGAAATCCCAACCGATCTTCAGTTCTTCACTGTGTACATTTGACACTGTAAGCTAGTTAGCTTAACTTTCATACTGTGGTGCATATTACATGCTAACTTTCATACTGTGGTGCATATTACATGCTAACTTTCATACTGTGGTGCATATTACATGCTAACTTTCATACTGTGGTGCATATTACATGCTAACTTTTATACTGTGGTGCATATTACATGCTAACTTTCATACTGTGGTGCATATTACATGCTAACTTTCATACTGTGGTGCATATTACATGCTATTTCTCATATTTCGCTAATTAATATAATAGGCAAGTGCTAGCGTGAAACTGTTTTATTTGATTATAAATAAATATCAACAACAAAATAAGATACCAGCTCAATGCGTTGAATCTTCGATATTCGAAAAATAGAGTGGTATGGCAGATCTTACCCACCTACTCACCTACATTACCTACCTATGGTCGATGGTTGTTTGTTGAACTTATTATCGGAACATTTCCTAAGGGAACTACTGGTCAGTGAGTATTTAGTGCTATATAGAAAGACCTTAAGTTAGCTTACTGATGTCCTAACAAAGCTCTAGTATAGATAATATGATTTATCTACTTCCAGATATTTCGTGGTGAGAATGGTGAATGTAATGATCTCACTCCTGAAGAAAGAATACTACTACAGCACTTACAGAACAAGGAGAGGCTAAAATATGTGAGAAATGAGGTAAGTTTTCATTCTGAAGCTCCATCATGTATATATATAGAATATGTAGCTAATGTCGTCGCTTAAACTGATTATGTCTGTGAGGGGGGATTTGATCATCTATTGGGCGAGGCTCTGCTGAGTACAATAGATGCCAATCCCCCTGAGAGGATATGAACAGTTTAAGCAACAAGTTTCATAGAACCCTATAAGAGACTCATGTGATTACACGTTATATAAAGATTCATAGAACCCTATAAGAGACTCATGTGATTAAACATTATATAAAGATTCATAGAACCCTATTAGAGACTCATGTGATTAAACATTATATAAAGATTCATAGAACCCTATTAGAGACTCATGTGATTACACGTCATATAAAGATTCATAGAACCCTATTAGAGACTCATGTGATTAAACATTATATAAAGATTAATAGAACCCTATAAGAGACTCATGTGATTAAACGTTATATAAAGATTCATAGAACCCTATAAGAGACTTATGTGATTAAACGTTATATAAAGATTAATAGAACCCTATAAGAGACTCATGTGATTAAACGTTATATAAAGATTCATAGAACCCTATTAGAGACTCATGTGATTAAACGTTATATAAAGATTCATAGAACCCTATAAGAGACTCATGTGATTAAACGTTATATAAAGATTAATCGAACTCTATAAGAGACTCATGTGATTAAACATTATATAAAGATTAATAGAACCCTATAAGAGACTCATGTGATTAAACATTATATAAAGATTAATAGAACCCTATTAGAGACTCATGTGATTAAACATTATATAAAGATTCATAGAACCCTATTAGAGACTCATGTGATTAAACGTTATATAAAGATTCATAGAACCCTATTAGAGACTCATGTGATTAAACGTTATATAAAGATTCATAGAACCCTATAAGAGACTCATGTGATTAAACGTTATATAAAGATTAATCGAACTCTATAAGAGACTCATGTGATTAAACATTATATAAAGATTAATAGAACCCTATAAGAGACTCATGTGATTAAACATTATATAAAGATTAATAGAACCCTATTAGAGACTCATGTGATTAAACATTATATAAAGATTCATAGAACCCTATTAGAGACTCATGTGATTAAACATTATATAAAGAGTCGTAGAACCCTATTAGAGACTCATGTGATTAAACATTATATAAAGATTCATAGAACCCTATTAGAGACTCATGTGATTAAACGTTATATAAAGATTCATAGAACCCTATAAGAGACTCATGTGATTAAACGTTATATAAAGATTAATAGAACCCTATAAGAGACTCATGTGATTAAACGTTATATAAAGATTAATAGAACCCTATAAGAGACTCGTGTGATTAAACATTATATAAAGATTAATAGAACCCTATAAGAGACTCATGTGATTAAACATTATATAAAGATTAATAGAACCCTATAAGAGACTCATGTGATTAAACATTATATAAAGATTAATAGTACCCTATAAGAGACTCATGTGATTAAACATTATATAAAGATTAATAGAACCCTATAAGAGACTCATGTGATTAAACATTTTGTAAAGATTAATAGAACCCTATAAGAGACTCATGTGATTAAACGTTATATAAAGATTAATAGAACCCTATTAGAGACTATGTGATTAAACATTATATAAAGATTCATAGAACCCTATAAGAGACTCATGTGATTAAACGTTATATAAAGATTAATAGAACCCTATAATAGACTCATGTGATTAAACATTATATAAAGATTCATAGAACCCTATTAGAGACTCATGTGATTAAACATTATATAAAGAGTCATAGAACCCTATTAGAGACTCATGTGATTAAACATTATATAAAGATTCATAGAACCCTATTAGAGACTCATGTGATTAAACGTTATATAAAGATTCATAGAACCCTATAAGAGACTCATGTGATTAAACGTTATATAAAGATTAATAGAACCCTATAAGAGACTCATGTGATTAAACGTTATATAAAGATTAATAGAACCCTATAAGAGACTCGTGTGATTAAACATTATATAAAGATTAATAGAACCCTATAAGAGACTCATGTGATTAAACATTATATAAAGATTAATAGAACCCTATAAGAGACTCATGTGATTAAACATTATATAAAGATTAATAGTACCCTATAAGAGACTCATGTGATTAAACATTATATAAAGATTAATAGAACCCTATAAGAGACTCATGTGATTAAACATTTTGTAAAGATTAATAGAACCCTATAAGAGACTCATGTGATTAAACGTTATATAAAGATTAATAGAACCCTATTAGAGACTATGTGATTAAACATTATATAAAGATTCATAGAACCCTATAAGAGACTCATGTGATTAAACGTTATATAAAGATTAATAGAACCCTATAATAGACTCATGTGATTAAACATTATATAAAGATTAATAGAACCCTATAAGAGACTCATGTGATTAAACGTTATATAAAGATTAATAGAACCCTATTAGAGACTCATGTGATTAAACATTATATAAAGATTAATAGAACCCTATTAGAGACTCATGTGATTAAACGTTATATAAAGATTAATAGAACCCTATAAGAGAATCATGTGATTAAACATTATATAAAGATTAATAGAACCCAATAAGAGACTCATGTGATTAAACGTTATATAAAGATTAATAAAACCCTATAAGAGACTCATGTGATTAAACGTTATATAAAGATTAATAGAACCCAATAAGAGACTCATGTGATTAAACGTTATATAAAGATTAATAGAACCCTATTAGAGACTCATGTGATTAAACGTTATATAAAGATTCATAGAACCCTATAAGAGACTCATGTGATTAAACGTTATATAAAGATTCATCGAACCCTATAAGAGACTCATGTGATTAAACATTATATAAAGATTCATAGAACCCTATAAGAGACTCATGTGATTAAACATTATATAAAGATTAATAGAACCCTATTAGAGACTCATGTGATTAAACGTTATATAAAGATTAATAGAACCCTATTAGAGACTCATGTGATTAAACATTATATAAAGATTAATAGAACCCTATTAGAGACTCATGTGATTAAACATTATATAAAGATTAATAGAACCCTATTAGAGACTCATGTGATTAAACATTATATAAAGATTCATAGAACCCAATAAGAGACTCATGTGATTAAACGTTATATAAAGATTAATAGAACCCTATAAGAGACTCATGTGATTAAACGTTATATAAAGATTAATAGAACCCTATTAGAGACTCGTGTGATTAAACATTATATAAAGATTAATCTAACCCTATTAGAGACTCACGTGATTAAACATTATATAAAGATTAATAGAACCCTATAAGAGACTCATGTGATTAAACATTATATAAAGATTAATAGAACCCAATAAGAGACTCATGTGGTTAAACATTATATAAAGATTAATAGAACCCAATAAGAGACTCATGTGATTACACATTATATAAAGATTAATAGAACCCAATAAGAGACTCATGTGATTAAACGTTATATACAGATTAATAGAACTCTATTATAGACTCATGTGATTAAACGTTATATAAAGATTAATAGAACCCAATAAGAGACTCATGTGATTAAACGTTATATAAAGATTAATAGAACCTTATAAGAGACTCATGTGATTAAACATTATATAAAGATTAATAGAACCCTATAAGAGACTCATGTGATTAAACATTTTGTAAAGATTAATAGAACCCTATAAGAGACTCATGTGATTAAACGTTATATAAAGATTAATAGAACCCTATAAGAGACTATGTGATTAAACTTTATATAAAGATTCATTGAACCCTATAAGAGACTCATGTGATTAAACATTATATAAAGATTCATAGAACCCTATTAGAGACTCATGTGATTAAACATTATATAAAGATGGATAGAACCCTATAAGAGACTCATGTGATTAAACATTATATAAAGATTCATAGAACCCTATTAGAGACTCATGTGATTAAACATTATATAAAGATTAATAGAACCCTATAAGAGACTCATGTGATTAAACATTATATAAAGATTAATAGAACCCTATAAGAGACTCATGTGATTAAACATTATATAAAGATTAATAGTACCCTATAAGAGACTCATGTGATTAAACATTATATAAAGATTACTAGAACCCTAAAAGAGACTCATGTGATTAAACATTTTGTAAAGATTAATAGAACCCTATAAGAGACTCATGTGATTAAACGTTATATAAAGATTAATAGAACCCTATTAGAGACTATGTGATTAAACATTATATAAAGATTCATAGAACCCTATAAGAGACTCATGTGATTAAACGTTATATAAAGATTAATAGAACCCTATAAGAGACTCATGTGATTAAACATTATATAAAGATTAATAGAACCCTATAAGAGACTCATGTGATTAAACGTTATATAAAGATTAATAGAACCCTATTAGATACTCATGTGATTAAACATATAAAGATTAATAGAACCCTATTAGAGACTCATGTGATTAAACGTTATATAAAGATTAATAGAACCCTATAAGAGACTCATGTGATTAAACATTATATAAAGATTAATAGAACCCAATAAGAGACTCATGTGATTAAACGTTATATAAAGATTAATAGAACCCTATAAGAGACTCATGTGATTAAACGTTATATAAAGATTAATAGAACCCAATAAGAGACTCATGTGATTAAACGTTATATAAAGATTAATAGAACCCTATTAGAGACTCATGTGATTAAACGTTATATAAAGATTCATAGAACCCTATTAGAGACTCATGTGATTAAACGTTATATAAAGATTCATAGAACCCTATAAGAGACTCATGTGATTAAACGTTATATAAAGATTAATAGAACCCTATTAGAGACTCATGTGATTAAACATTATATAAAGATTAATAGAACCCTATAAGAGACTCATGTGATTAAATGTTATATAAAGATTAATAGAACCCTATAAGAGACTCATGTGATTAAACGTTATATAAAGATTAATAGAACCCTATAAGAGACTCATGTGATTAAACATTATATAAAGATTAATAGAACCCTATAAGAGACTCATGTGATTAAACATTATATAAAGATTAATGGAACCCTATAAGAGACTCATGTGATTAAACATTTTGTAAAGATTAATAGAACCCTATAAGAGACTCGTGTGATTAAACGTTATATAAAGATTAATAGAACCCTATAAGAGTCTATGTGATTAAACATTATATAAAGATTCATAGAACCCTATAAGAGACTCATGTGATTAAACGTTATATAAAGATTAATAGAACCCTATAATAGACTCATGTGATTAAACATTATATAAAGATTAATAGAACCCTATAAGAGACTCATGTGATTAAACGTTATATAAAGATTAATAGAACCCTATTAGAGACTCATGTGATTAAACATTATATAAAGATTAATAGAACCCTATAAGAGACTCATGTGATTAAACGTTATATAAAGATTAATAGAACCCTATAAGAGACTCATGTGATTAAACGTTATATAAAGATTAATAGAACCCTATAAGAGACTCATGTGATTAAACGTTATATAAAGATTAATAGAACCCTATAAGAGACTCATGTGATTAAACATTATATAAAGATTAATATAACCCAATAAGAGACTCATGTGATTAAACGTTATATCAAGATTCATAGAACCCTATAAGAGACTCATGTTATTAAACGTTATATAAAGATTCATAGAACCCTATAAGAGACTCATGTGATTAGACGTTATATAAAGATTAATAGAACCCTATTAGAGACTCATGTGATTAAACGTTATATAAAGATTCATAGAACCCTATTAGAGACTCATGTGATTAAACGTTATATAAAGATTAATAGAACCCTATAAGAGACTCATGTGATTAAACGTTATATAAAGATTAATAGAACCCTATTAGAGACTCATGTGATTAAACGTTATATAAAGATTAATAGAACCCTATAAGAGACTCATGTGATTAAACGTTATATAAAGATTCATAGAACCCTATTAGAGACTCATGTGATTAAACATTATATAAAGATTCATAGAACCCTATAAGAGACTCATGTGATTAAACGTTATATAAAGATTAATAGAACCCTATTAGAGACTCATGTGATTAAACGTTATATAAAGATTCATAGAACCCTATAAGAGACTCATGTGATTAAACGTTATATAAAGATTCATAGAACCCTATTAGAGACTCATGTGATTAAACGCTATATAAAGATTAATAGAACCCTATAAGAGACTCATGTGATTAAACATTATATAAAGATTCATAGAACCCAATTAGAGACTCAATGTGATTAAACGTTATATAAAGATTAATAGAACCCTATAAGAGACTCATGTGATTAAACGTTATATAAAGATTCATAGAACCCTATAAGAGACTCATGTGATTAAACATTATATAAAGATTAATAGAACCCAATAAGAGACTCATGTGATTAAACGTTATATAGAGATTAATAGAACCCTATAAGAGAAAGATTGGGCTGACTTGGGTGAGATGTAAACAAAAGTCGCTCTGACAAATTGGTCTCAAAAACTACTTTTCACAATTCGTTGAAGACATGGAAATCACCAGGATGGTGTAAAAAAGGACGAAGATTCTTTGGGTGAACTTTTCGTTTGTATGTGATAATCCGAACTTTGATTTTGTCTATGAAAATCGTATACATTTCCTGAATTCGACTATTTCCAAAAGTACTGGTCACCAGGCCGTGGACCCACGATAGCAAAGTTTTGTCACGCCAATCTGCTTTCAATCGTTGACAGAATAACACCAATCAAATCTGAATTGATCGGCAGTCAGGTGGACTGTGTGGACAACAAACTGTGTCAACACAAAGTGATTGGATTTCATTTAGCTGTATCGGTACAGTGACAGTCGGAGCAAAGGGCAAAACAAGCAGATGGGTCCGAAAAAATCAACAAAAGATAACTTAGCAAAAGATCATGAGAAACGCAGAGAAATTTTAACCAAACAAAAACGCCTCGAAAAATCAGATAGTATGGAAGACCCGGAACCAGACGCCAAGCGCCAAACAACAGGGGCAGATGCCGACACTGACGCTGATTCTATTTTCACAGAAGATATGGGTTTAGTTGACTGCATGAAAATCGTGTTCAAAACGATGAACGTAATAAAACAACAGATGATAAAAAAAAATGATATAACCAAAATAAAGGAAGAGGTACATGCAGAAATAGTAACTGAATTGAATCAGAGGTGGGAAGCCAGGTTCGAAATAATGGAAAACAAGATAAAAGAATTCGATAACTTTCAGCTGGAGATGGAAAATAAAAAGGAACAATGGGACGAGGAGAAAACATAAATAATGGAAAACATGGATAAACACAAAGAGGAAAACAAAACTCTGTCGGAAACAGTCAGTTCACAAACATATAAATTGAACGACTTGGAGCAACAGACACGCAAGGACAGTGTTAGACTTATAGGCTTGCACGAAGAAGATGGGGAAACCAACGACCAGTGCATTGAGAAAACCTTGGATTTTCTTGTGAATAAACTAGGTGCAAAACTAACGATCAAGGATATCTCTATAGCTCATCGACTCCCAAAATCTGAAAAAATGACATATAGGCCAGTAATAATAAAATTCACATCGAGAATGGCGAAACTGGCTGTAGCATCCATCCGAGAGAAACAAAAGGATAGTACATCAGGAAGATTTATCCATATCATTGATGACATGACATTCATGAATAAGCGTCTGTTAAGTAAAGCTCATCACAATAGCGGTGTCGAAAAAAGTTGGATTTCGAACGGAAAACTGTTCTTCAAGCCACGAGTTGGAAACAGACAAAGATTCCGTACTGAGGATGAACTTGATGAACTATTGAAGCCAGTGAACAGCCAGACAACAGCCTCCAACTAGATGTAACAAGGATGACAACATCAACAAAAACGATACAAACCATATGTACATTGTTACAGTGAATGAATTACAATGATTATACCCCCTCCCCCGTTTTACTAGCAACGGTGTTATATATATATATACATCAATTATATATACACTGTCTATTTCTATATTCACTACATACATAAATATACTCTCCTCTTCATTGTGACCCGGATTAATTTAATCCATCAATAAATGAAATAATAATTATTTAATGAAATATTATAAAGAAAGAATTTATGAAAAGCCCTGAAGCTATCGACAGGCTTTAGTTGTAGACATTAATTTAAAGGACAGGAGAGATAACTCTATCTGTCACTGACACAAATTAGAATCTATGTGCATTTTCCTTATACAGATGGAGTTAATATTCCTCTTGAATTGTTTCTTTAACGGTTAAGCCTCACATTACCTACATTAATATTTTGAAACCCCGCAATTAATGTTCGATTTTTGAATGCTGGATGAACAACAACTGTACAATGCATATATATACCCAATTTCGATCTAACTTCACACTTAAAAATAATAAATATGATCATTCAATTACACTTAAATGATATACATGCAGCGGATTATCACTGCGGCGTGATCGGTGCCACCAGTGGCGATGGATACGTAATTTTATTTGCTGCCTGGCAGGATCCGTTCGACCTATTATTTCACATGCATTGCCACTGGTGGCACACATCATGTTGCGTTGGTGGTCTTTTGTACTAAAACACCCATGAATCCCATGTTAACAATGAGTTATTTTTATTCTATTTTGTTTGTGATTTTTGTTAATAACTTACTTATCATTTCAGTCAGTATTAGTGTACTTGCCGCTAATCATGCTGCTGGTTACTATGATCTAATTAAATCCGATTTGTCTGTTGGGTGCAACTTAATACAGGTAGTTCACATTCCACATGGCACTTAACACCACAATACAAGAGATGCAGGACCGCACCGAATGGGATATTTTAAATGAAATTCCTGGTATAAACGACCCTAATGACGAAATAATAGAAACGCCGTTATTCAAAAATTGTAAATACTTCATGCCAGACGAGGTCAACCAAACATTTAACAGTGAGTATAAAAAACAGTTATCAATGTTTCACTTAAATTGCCAAAGTCTCAATGCGCATTGGGACAGCCTAAATACTTTGCTTTGTGACATGCAGGGTGAGACAGAGAACTTCGATATCATTGGACTCTCTGAAATATTCAAAATTTGCGAAAACGTGACCTATTCATTACCAGGATATAAATCAATAGAAACAAAACACAAGACCAGATTCTGATGATGTTAGAGGAGGCGTGGCACTTTTTATAAAAGAAGGCATCAGTTTCACACGACGTTCAGACCTATCAGTGTTCATCCCACACGTCTTTGAATCCCTATTCGTTGAAGTTTTTTCAGATATTACAAAATCTAAATTCATTGTTGGAGTCGTATATCGACCAAACATGGAGCCTAGGGCAGATCTAGATCAATGCATAAAAACATTAGACGAATTAACAGACAAACTGAACAAATCTGGAAAACGGGCTTACTTATTAGGCGATTTCAATGTAGATCTTCTTAAAATTGGGCATCATCGAAAGTCTGAAGAATTTTTTAACACACTCTTATTGATCACATATATTCTAATAACATAGGCACAGATGTGCAAGCCGGTATTGTTATAACGGATGTGTCGGATCACCTTGGTACCTTTTTCATAGAACAGACTAACTTTATCCAAAAAAAGCAAAAATTAACTAGAAGAATTTACTCTCCTCACAATATGGACAATTTCAAGAGATACTTACTTACAACAGACTTCAGTTCGGTTTATGAAACAATATGTCCAAATGAAGTTTATAATGAATTTATTTCTTTATTCAAATGTGCACATGACAAAGCATTTCCAATACAAAAAATCAAATCTAAAAATAAAATGATAAAAATTCAAGAATGGATGACCGACGGGCTACTTAAGTCCTCTGATACAAAGTTAAAATTGCATAATCACTATATGAAGCATCCAAATCCGGAATCCAAAACAAAATACAAAGAATTCTGCAAAGCTTTTAATAAAGCCAAAAGAGAAATAAAATCAAATTATTATAAGCACGCCCTCAATGAAAACCGCTATAATATGAAAAAGTCTTGGGAAATACTCAACAGAATTATCAATAGAGGAAAAGAAAAGAACACACTACCTCAAAGTTTAAAAAAAGGTGAACAGGAAATTACTAACAAAACGGCTATATCAAATGAATTCAACAACTTTTTTATATCGGTTGGCGAAGAATCAATTAAAACTATACAAACCAATGCAAGCCATGACTACAAAGCATTCCTTACAGAATATTATAGTGATACAATGTTTTTACACCCTACGGTTCCAAGTGAAGTTATATCAATACTACAAAGCATGCAATTCAAATTCAGTAAAGACTGTGACAGATTATCAACGGAACTCTTAAAACAAGTTTCGAGTGAGGTAGCAGAACCATTTTCTTACATAATCAATCAATCATTCAAAAATGGGATTGTCCCGGATAAAATGAAAACAGCTCGGGTCATACCAATACCAAAAAAGGGCAATCCACATGATTTTAATAATTACAGACCCATTAGTATTCTCCCAGTATTTTCCAAGATAATTGAAAAAGCTATGTATAAACGGTTATCAAAATACTTGAATAAATACGATTTCCTTTATAAGCACCAATATGGATTCAGGGAAAACCACAGCACCATGCATCCTGTCCTCCATCTTTTAGATACAATCACTCAGACTTTTAATAAATCATCAAAACATTCAACATTAGCCGTTTTCCTCGACTTATCTAAGGCTTTCGACACTGTAGATCATAATATCATACTTGAAAAACTGAATCATTATGGAATAAGGGGTATTGCAAATAAATGGTTCCATAGTTACCTACAAAACAGAACCCAGTATGTAGACTGTTTAGGCGTGAACTCTGAACCTGGAAATATACGATTTGGTGTGCCCCAGGGGTCCGTGTTGGGTCCTCTGATTTTTCTTCTATATGTTAATGACATATCTAACTCGACAAATCTTGATCTACTGTCCTTTGCAGATGATACTACCGTTCACATTTCCGGCTCTGACCTGACACAACTCGAGAATGAAATGAATAAGGAACTATTTAAAATCAGTAACTGGTGCGCTGCAAATAAATTAGTAATAAAATGCAGAAAAGACGAGAACTATTCTATTTAATAACTCAAAAGAATCACGAAATGTATCACTAAAATTAGGGTTGAAAGATATCCAACAGGTGACCAACTTAAAATTTTTAGGGATAACCATGGATGATAAACTCACATTTAAAAACCACATCTCTTAGATGTACTCTCGTGTAGCCCATGCCAACTTTGCGATAAATAAGTCAAAAACACATACTCCCCAAAGATTCTAAGAAATGTCTCTATAATGCCTTGATACAGAGTCACTTATTATATGGTATACATATATGGGGCCATAGCAGCCAGTTAAATCGGTTATTTCTTATGCAGAAAAAATCAATTCGCATTATAAATAACGCAAAATACAACTCCCATACCGACCCTCTTTTCCGCGAATACAAGATTCTCAAGATAGCTCATCTCTACATATTACAGATAACATCGTTCGTGCGCGACTGGAAATTTGCCTGTACCCCAATATCATTTAATACATTCTTCACAAAGCAGGAAGATAAAACAAAATGAGTAACCCGCCAGAAGGGAACACTGGTTTATGAAACGCCGCGCAACAAGACAATCGAGACCCTACCACATTTCAATTATCCGCGCATCTGGAATGACCTGGATAGTAATCTTAGGGAACAAGGAAATAAGGGTACCTTCAAGAAAATTATTAGTGAGAACTTCACGGAATCCTATCCCAATGAGGTGGCATGTGATAATCCCTACTGTCCAGATTGTACCTAACCAACTGACATGCCCTATGCGTATGTGTATATATCTCGGAGCCCAATGAACGTGTCTGGTGTCAAGCGGGATCCGACATGTCGCTTTTAGTTTATTAAAGGGGTCGTGCCGGATTTCGACTGTCAAAATTGTGAGCCTCAAATATCCATCATGTACAACATTCAAACAATAATTTATGTCGACAACCACGTCCATAGAAAACTTGATATTATAACCACTTCATATTATAACCACTTCATTCTATAACCTCGTTCTTATAAAATTCAATTCGGTTAAGCGGGTGCCTGCATCTCTCGATATATATTATTAGGTATATATAATATAATTGTCGGTTCCAAACAACTTAACATGACACGTCTGATCCAAAAAGATAAATATCAGGAGTCGGCAGTTAGATATATCAATTTTCGCACACCATAAGACATACATTAATAATCTATGCACAATACCAGCGACATGCTTATCGGCAAGACACACATACATACTATTTGTTGAAGGGTTGACAGGAAGACGGCCATAGGCCATGTCAATCCTGGCACGATGCCAATATCTATATATATATATATCTATGTTTGTAACATTATTTAATCTGAATAGCATTCTGACCAATAAACTATCTATCTATCTATCTATAAGAGACTCATGTGATTAAACGTTATATAAAGATTCATAGAACCCTATAAGAGACTCATGTGATTAAACATTATATAAAGATTTATAGAACCCTATTAGAGACTATGTGATTAAACGTTATATAAAGATTCATAGAACCCTATAAGAGACTCATGTGATTAAACGTTATATAAAGATTCATCGAACCCTATAAGAGACTCATGTGATTAAACGTTATATAAAGATTCATAGAACCCTATAAGAGACTCATGTGATTAAACGTTATATAAAGATTAATAGAACCCTACAAGAGACTCATGTGATTAAACGTTATATAAAGATTAATAGAACCCTATAAGAGACTCATGTGATTAAACGTTATATAAAGATTCATAGAACCCTATAAGAGACTCATGTGATTAAACGTTATATAAAGATTCATCGAACCCTATAAGAGACTCATGTGATTAAACGTTATATAAAGATTAATAGAACCCTATAAGAGACTCATGTGATTAAACATTATATAAAGATTTATAGAACCCTATAAGAGACTCATGTGATTAAACGTTATATAAAGATTAATAGAACCCTATAAGAGACTCATGTGATTAAACGTTATATAAAGATTCATCGAACCCTATAAGAGACTCATGTGATTAAACGTTATATAAAGATTAATAGAACCCTACAAGAGACTCATGTGATTAATCGTTATATAACGATTAATAGAACCCTATAAGAGACTCATGTGATTAAACGTTATATAAAGATTCATAGAACCCTATATAAAGAGACTCATGTGATTAAACGTTATATAAAGATTCATCGAACCCTATAAGAGACTCATGTGATTAAACGTTATGTAAAGATTAATAGAACCCTATAAGAGACTCATGTGATTAAACATTATATAAAGATTCATAGAACCCTACAAGAGACTCATGTGATTAAACATTATATAAAGATTCATAGAACCCTACAATAGACTCATGTGATTAAACATTATATAAAGATTAATAGAACCCTATAAGAGACTCATGTGATTAAACATTATATAAAGATTCATAGAACCCAATTAGAGACTCAATGTGATTAAACGTTATATAAAGATTAATAGAACCCTATAAGAGACTCATGTGATTAAACGTTATAAAAAGATTCATAGAACCCTACAAGAGAGTCATGTGATTAAACATTATATAAAGATTCATAGAACCCTATAAGAGACTCATGTGATTAAACATTATATAAAGATTCATAGAACCCTACAAGAGACTCATGTGATTAAACGTTATATAAAGATTCATAGAACCCTATAAGAGACTCATGTGATTAAACGTTATATAAAGATTCATAGAACCCTATAAGAGACTCATGTGATTAAACGTTATATAAAGATTCATCGAACCCTATAAGAGACTCATGTGATTAAACGTTATATAAAGATTCATATAACCCTACAAGAGAGTCATGTGATTAAACATTATATAAAGATTCATAGAACCCTACAAGAGACTCATGTGATTAAACGTTATGTAAAGATTAATAGAACCCTATTAGAGACTCAATGTGATTAAACATTATATAAAGATTAATAGAACCCTATAAGAGACTCATGTGATTAAACATTATATAAAGATTCATAGAACCCAATTAGAGACTCAATGTGATTAAACGTTATATAAAGATTAATAGAACCCTATAAGAGACTCATGTGATTAAACGTTATATAATAACTTTCCATTATTATTGTTATTATTTAAATGCACTCTATACAGGAACATGTATTACTTCATGATCTGTTCATTTCTGGATTTATTGACACAAATCAATCAGTAAATAAATGAACCTGTCAAACAAATTTACTTCAAGATATATTCCACTTAGACAATTAAATATTAAGACATTTTCATTCCAATGTTGCGCGAATTGACAACTTAGCACTACATGTTTCAAAAATATATGTATTATTTAAGGCACCAATACTATAATTAAATGATAAAGGTATGTATCAAATGTCTGCCTGAACATTTAGTCTTGCTGTCCCTAACTTTCTCCCTCTCAGATGTCCTCTGTAGGTATGGTATTATGATCTTTCATTTAGTCTCATGAAGCCATGTAACAGCCTGATACATTTGAATTAAAACTTTTAATAATTGATTTTTATACCCCCCACTTTTCAAAGAAAAATGGGGATATACTGGATTGACTTTTTCCATCTGTCCGTCAATGCATCCATTGGGGCACCCAGCCATTTGTCCGGGCATATATCTTGGCCATGGTCTATTGCATCTGATTGAAATATGGTATGGAGGTTTGCCATCTGATCATGAATGCTTTCAAAAGAGAGGCGAATGACGTTGTTTTCGTTTTCCATTTTAGTGTGATCCCTCATTGTTTATCTGGAAATCTATTTTTGTTTTGTCCGTTCATGCAGATATCTCAGCCATATTGTTCACCTGATTTCAATTATCGGATTCGCCATCGGGAATGCTTG
This sequence comes from Siphonodentalium dalli, assembly GCA_032622095.1. Taxonomy (NCBI): domain Eukaryota; kingdom Metazoa; phylum Mollusca; class Scaphopoda; order Gadilida; family Siphonodentaliidae; genus Siphonodentalium; species Siphonodentalium dalli. The sequence goes on from CP136067.1 coordinate 60,955,661, forward strand.
AATCGGGAGTGCTGTTATTTGCATTTTCCATTCTAGTGTTATCCTTCTTGAAATATTGTTTTTTGTCTGTCACCTGAGTAATGTGGTCATTGGATCTGAATGAAATTTTATATGGAGGTTCAACATCGGGATTGCTTTAAAAAAAGTGCCGTTTGACATTGTTTGCATTTTCCGTTCTTGAGTTATCCTTCTTTGTTTATCTGGTAATAATTCTGTTTGCCTCATGTCCGTCTTGAGTATCACAGCCATGGTTTATAGGATCTCAGTGAGATTTAGTATGGCTATTTACTATCACAAGGCTTTTCAATGACGTGTTGATGTTCAAATTTTCCCTTAAAGAGTTATTTATTTTTTATTTATTTTAAATTTGGGTTCTGTCCTGCTCATGTTTCAAATTGGCACATGAGGATATGCCAGCCCCAGAGGTGCAACTTCTTGTTATTGCTGGCTACTAGTGGTGAAGGAATACATATTGTGATTTTTTGATTACACCAGCTGACAAAAGTTATCCATAGTTTGTGGTTTCTTACAAGTTGTCATATATCCTACCTGTGTAGGTAAATTAGTAACCAGTGATTATACCATTGTTTTAGCAGTGTTTGGTATTCTTGTACAAAACAGGCTCAGTTGGCTTATAATATGTCATTGCATTGCAATATAGGGGTATACTGGGATTAGCTTGTCCATCCATGGTTGCAACTTTGTCCTAGCGTGTATTCCTACGTTTGATAGATAAATCAGTGGCTAAATCGACTAGTTTAAAAATGTAGTTATTCCCCTATTTTGACATAGAAAGTTTTTGCAACATATGTGTCATATTGTCTGAAATTGTATTCCTTCATATACTGGTCAATTATTTTGAAACTTGGCACAGATATTTACTGCTTCAGGAGCCTGGTTTAATGTAGATATTCTGGATTGACTTTTGCACTGAATTGTGCATATACGCGTGCTATCACTATGTGCTATATTGTTCGTATTTGTTCCATGGAGTTAATGCACTCTTCAGAGCTGATGATGTTGACTGACTGGTATCCTGGGAATTTGGGGGCTTTAATTTTCCTCTTATCCAGTTATCATGTGAGCATATTTCTGGAACTGACCCCTCAACCACATTGCCGAAGAGCTTGATTATTTCTATTCTGGAGTTGTGCTTCTTTGTTTTTCTGGAAATTTAGATTTTCTGTTCACAAAGCTTCGGCTGATTAAACTCATTATATGTTATGCATTACATTCCTGCAATTGTTTTGAAACTTATTTCAGCCATTCTAACTAAAACTTTAATGTGCCACTACAAGAATTTTACTATATACGTAAATATTATTCATGGGTACATTGTTCATTGTCAACTGTATATTGGAAAGCATGTATGATTAAACATTGAATGGCCTTAAATTGTGTTAATTTAAAGAGAATAGCTCCTAAACATTATACTTACCAGATATACATTCATTTTCTCAGGGTATACAATCAGATGAGGGTGTGATTTCGCAGAGACCCTTGAAAACAAAAAGAGAAAGGGACAGACAGAGAAAAATATGGGGCATGAATCAACCGTCCAGGTATGCCAATCACTCTTAGATATATCAGTGGTTATATATGTAGCTACCTGAGCTATAAATATTGCCACAGTAATGGATTTTCCATTCAGATATATTTATTTTGGATGGATGTTCAGGATAGAAACACCTATGTTACGGTAAAATACATCGATCCGGAGATGTGTCTGATTGCCAACAAACACTATGCAACATTATCGTAGCATTAACTTCCAAATGTGCAAGTTGGCATCCTCTTACAAACAACCTTTAACATCATTAGAGAGTATCAGCCATTGTTATTTGTATATGTATGTTTACCAGAATGCCATTGTGCGATGTTGTCTGAATAATATCAATTGAAGAAGGTATATTAAAGGCCAGAAGCTTTTGAATAGCAACTTCTTAATATACTTTTGGATTTTCTTTTTAAAAATATTTTCAGAGTTCCAGGTAAATGTTTGGTTCCAGGTAAATTTTTGGGGGAAACCTGGCCTGTTGCACAACAGTTTTTGCCCTTTGAGGTCAGGGAATGTCCTATACCTTGTGTCGCTTTTCTCCATTCCAGAGTTATTATTCCACACACGTTGACGTGAGGCACATGTTTTCAATCCCAACCATTGAATACATGTTACTGTATACCTCTAATGGAATACAAGCTGGAAATATCCTTGTTGACATAGTCACCAAGAAAGATGATGTACATTATACGTCAACAATCTGTTTCAGGTGTTGCCCCGATCATTACTGGTTATTCATTAGACTTAAATCACAATGCGGGTAGCTATAGTATCAATGGTGGTGACAGTCATGGATTTAATTTATCTGATACAACGGTGTATAATAAATACAGAACACAACTTGCATCATAATCTTAATTCTTTTATCAAACTCGTTGCGGACGGCGCATAGTTACATTTTGCTTGAGCTATGCATTCGCGAAATATATCCTTGCTCCATCTTCAACTCATTCAATAAAAGATTCTCGATTAACATGCGTGTTGTGTTCTGTCTATTTCCTCTCTTGATTGATGATCATATATATTGATTTTACTATTCGTCTCTGCAGATAACTCAGCCATGGGTTAGTGGATGTGAGTGTAATTTGGTATGGTGTTTCATCATCACGAGAGCCTTTAAATAAAGAGTGTTGTTTGCATTTTCTGTTCTATAGCTATTTCTCCTAATTTATCTGGAATCAACTTTTTTGCTTGTTTGTACAGATATCGGGTGACAAGAGTTACTTTATCCCAACAAAATTTAGTGTGGGATTATTCTATCAGGTGCTCAGCGCTATTAGCCAATATCTGTAATTTGTAGTCAAATAGATAGCTGTTTTAACCTCATGAAACCAGCAAAAACTTCAATATTATTTACACTTATCAATGAAAGTGTTTATTCATAAAAATAAAACTCTTTCTAGACCTCTTCCAGGTGAACTCAATTTCACACCAAATTCAATATAATTGAGGCCAAACTGTTTTACTTTTCTGCTTTATGGATTTTCTTTTTATCCCCCGCCAAATTGACGTCGCGCCGTCTGTCCGTCCGTCAAGCCGTCTGTCCATCCGTTCATCCCGAATTTGTAAGAGTCATAACTTGAACAAGTGTCAACGGATTTCAAAGATTTGTGGTATATGAGTTCACCTGACCATTACCTAGAATGAGTTTGCAAGCCAGATCCGGCCGGTTATTTTTACCAGAGTTATTGGACTTTGTTTATTCTTTTTGTCGAATTTACCAAATAGCAAATAGACGACGTCACAGGGCTCATTTCCACAAATGTCAATGGATTTCAAAGATTTTTGGTATATGAGTTCACATGACCAGTATCTAGAAAGAGTTCGCAAACTAGATCCGGCCGGATATTTTCAGCAGAGTTATTGGACTTTGTTTATTTTTTTGTGTGTAAATGGACAACGTCACAGGGCTCATTTCCACAAATGTCATTGGATTTCAAAGATTTTTGGTATATGAGTTCACATGACCAGTATCTAGAACGAGTTCGCAAACCAGGTTCGGCTGGATATTTTCAGCAGAGTTATTGGACTTTGTTTATTATTTTGTGTGCAAATGGACGACGTCACAGGGCTCATTTCCACAAATGTCAACGGATTTCAAAGATTTTTGGTATATGAGTTCACATGACCAGTATCTAGAATGAGTTTGCAAACCAGGTCCGGCCGGATATTTTCAGCAGAGTTATTGGACTTTGTTTATTTTTTTGTGTGCAAATGGACGACGTCACAGGGCTCATTTCCACAAATGTCAACGGATTTCTAAGATATTTGGTATATAACTTTACCTGACCATTACCTAGAATGAGTTCGCAAGTCAGGTCCGGCAGGATATTTATACTGGAGTTATTGGACTTTGTTTATTATTTTTGTCGAATTTACCAAATAGCAATTAGACGACGTCACAGGGCTCATTTCCACAAATGTCAACAGATTTCAAAGATTTTTGGTATATGAGTTCACATGACCAGTATCTAGAAAGAGTTCGCAAACCAGGTCCGGCCGGATATTTCAGCAGAGTTATTGGACTTTGTTTATTTTTTTGTGTGCAAATGGACGACGTCACAGGGCTCATTTCCACAAATGTCAATGGATTTCAAAGATTTTTGGTATATGAGTTCACATGACCAGTATCTAGAACAATTTCGCAAACCAGGTCCGGCCGGATATTTTCAGCAGAGTTATTGGACTTTGTTTATTTTTTTGTGTGCAAATGGACAACATCACATGGCTAATTTCCACAAATGTCAGTCCTAAAATGAGTTCGCAAGCCAGGCTTTTCGACAAAATCCCACCTCTTGTTGAGAATGCACTTCCCCAACTGCACATTTCGGCAGAGAACGCAAACATTATTGAGAATGCACTTCCCCGACTGCACATTTCGGCGGGGGATACCGCCGTCTGCGACTGCTTGTTTGAGTAAATTTTTTAAATACTTGGCACAGATGTCAACCAGCAAGGGAACCTGCGCACCTGCAATATGAGTTCAGTCGGAGTCATTTTGGCATAGTTATTGCCCTTTTTCGACATAGAATCATACATCCTGGGACGCATCTTTTGTCCAAGCTATTCCGTCATTTTCCAGTCAATTTTTTTTAAACTTTGCACAGATTTCAATCAACATGGGAACCTGCACACACTTGCCATTTGAGTTCAGTCACAGTCATTTTGGTAGAGTTATTGCCATTTTTCGACACATTGAATATGTGCAACATTTTTAGTGAATATGCACTTTGGATCTTATTGGTGTAATCAATACCTCCTACAATTTGTAGTGTTGGGATCTGAAACCCATAAATCCTTAAAACCTGCAACCTTCGTCGGGGGAGGGGGGGATGTGATGGACATTTGGTCAGTTACCTTTTAATACCACTGCTTATCTCACCATTCCCTTTTGTGTATTAAGCAGAAAAAAAAACCTCTTTATTTCTGGATTTATTTTCAATATTGTTCAATAATCTGAGCTAGATTTCAAATAATAGTGATAACTGAATAATAGTACTGGATGTGAATGTTGTGATGTGCATGCAAGAAAACTGTTCTCTAAGTGACTGACAGTGTATTATGAAAACACAATTACCACCTTAGCGAATTTTTTTTAAAGTGATTCAAGCATTGTTATTATTATTTTTTTCTGACTGACACAACCAAACCCAAACAAGGTCCAGAAACTCTGTAAAGCAGAAAAATAAAACAAATTTGGCTTTAAAAATATTTGGAATTCTCTAGAGAAGACTACAGTGGAAGCTAGACCATTTTATATTCTAGTGATTGAATACTGATATTAGCTGGAATCCTGGCACACTAAATTGGATTTTCCTTGAGGTTTTCGTAGTTACATTGATTTCTCCTGAAAGTAGTGCTGCAATTACAAAGGAACAAACCTACATGAGTTCTTGTGTTCTTAGCTAAATAACTTTTTATCATCATTTGTATGGAAGTTTTTATTAATCGTTTTTAACCTTTTCTTTACTGAATGGATTCTCCCATAAATTATAAAACTATACAATGGAATTGTTTGTTATACATATGGAGGTTTGTTCAGGAAATACAAGCAGTCAGATAATAGATAATACAAGCACAGAAGTATGCCTGTTCATTGGCTGGAAATACTTATATAATATGGTCATTTGTTGAACTTATTATCTGAAGAGTGCTCTATACTCATCAATGAGATCTTAATAAACAAGGAGTTAATTTATTGTAACCCTTGTGTCAGTTTAACATTGTCATGCAGACACAATTAATTCAGTCTCAGCTTTATCACTAGTTGCTAAATTTGGAGAAAAAAAATCTATAAAAAAAAAGGTAACAGCTCAGTATCATCTATACTTGAATCTATATAACCTCGAAATTGAAAGTTATGTTCATTTCCAATTGATTACTAGTAAATATACCCCCACTCTCGAAGAGAATAGGGGGTATACTGGATTGACCTCGTTTGTCTGTCCATTTGTTGAGCTGTCCATTTGGGAGCCCGTCTGTCTGTTCATCCATCCGGGCAGATATCTCAAACACCTGTTGTTGGATCTGAATGAAATTTGGTATGGATGTTTATATATGATGGCATTCAACATAGTGTTCAATCATATTTTCCAGATTTTCCATTTTAGAGTTATTCATCTTTGTTTATCTGGAAATGTTGGTTTATGTGTCTGAGCAGATATCACCACCACCAGTTGATGAATCTCAATGAAATTTGGCATGGATGTTCACTACTATGAGGGCCATCAATTAAGTGTTCAATGGTTTTTAGCTCACCTGAGACGAAGTCTCCGGTGGAGCTATAGTCATCACTCCTCGTCCGTCGTCTGTCCATCCGTCCGTCGTACCGTCCGTCCATCCGTCCATCCGTCGACAATTCTTTGAACATCTTCTTCTTCAGATCAATAGGACCAAATGAGTTCATATTTGGTGTGGATGTTCCCTAGGTGACTCTCATTCAGATTTGTTCAAATGAGGTCACTGGGTCAAATAGTTGCGAAGCCAGGGCCATAACTCTGTAATTCTTACAACGACTTCTTCTCAAATTTCATTGGGACGAATGGGTTCATATTTGGTACAAAGGGTCCTTCGGGGACTGTTATTCATATTGTTCAAATGATGTCACTGGGTCGAATGTGGGCGGAGCTAGTGACATAACTCAAAAAAAAAAAAAAAATATCACCTTACTCAATTTAACAAACAAAAAAATTATTTTTTAATCATTTTATAAAATTTGAAAAAAATGACACCATTATAACATCTGCAGAGTTATGAAACTTTAATAATCTGAAATTACAGAAATATTCCTTTACCCATCCCCTTCCCACATCGCCCATCCCCAGCCCCCACCCCACCCTACAGTGGACTGCACCCAACCAACATCCCTTCCAAATCTCCAGCTTCCACTTAATACCTGTTCTATTAAAGTTGCAGATATATCTTTGTGGATAGATGGAGAGAGACACAGGTCATTAATCTAGATTAGAATAATATGTCATCTGGCAGCTGGCCTTCTGTAAAATTCCTAAAATCCACATGTTATACCCAGTAAGAGCAATGACTCCCAGGAGGCTAGCAATATTTGTTTATCAGATACCACCTGTTAAACTCTCCCATGTATTATGATGCTCATTTATCAACTATGACAGGTTAAGGCTGGCAGACATTATTAGCCCCACAGACTATTTTAATTATATGCATTGTGCTCCAATGATATCTGATTCCATATGTGTATAACAACCCCTTGTCAAGTTGTTTTGATAATTTGCTATTATGTTTGTGGGGCTGCTGAAATGCTATGATGTTGGTAGGGCAAACTGATGCTATTGAGAAACATTACTGTTATTTTTATGTGCACTCATACATTGTATGGTACTAGTAGTACTAGTCTAGTACACAGTGTCGACATCCGGATTGACCACTCGTCGATTTGATAATTTGCTATTATGTTTGTGGGGCTGCTGAAATGCTATGATGTTGGTAGGGCAAACTGATGCTGTTGAGAAACATTACTGCTATTTGTATGTGTACTCATACATTGTATGGTACACAGCGTCAACATCCAGATTGACCACTCATCGATTGTAAATGTACAACTGTCTGTCTACGTCTGTAGACACTTTACGCATGGTGCGATAACTGAAATGTGATCTATCTGATCAGTACCAAATTTTGTATATATGAGGTTCTCAGCTCATGAAAAACATTTTTATATATTTTTATTTAGATTGAACTCCTTGTTTATATATCATTCTAATTTTACGTTTCCAGGTTTTTGATAAAGCACCTCTCACCTATCATTTTTGGTACTGATCAGTTGATAATTTTGTAAAATATTAACCTCTTTTACCCATTCGATGTCATTTTACCTTTCCCGTTATTAATTGACTATATTATTTTGATATCTGACATCGCAAATTGCAACAACAAAGATAGAACTGCTTACACTGTTGAAGTGGTGACAGGCTCTATAGTTTTGATGTTATATTAACCCTTCCCTTTTAACCCATAAATTAAAATAATTTGTGTTGTTATGTTCATTTGTCTATACTTCTTTAGTACAGCATATACTGTAATTCAACATAAAAACTCTAGATTATGATTCTGATCATAGCAATTAACTATCACCAAGGGATGGGTTATACATCTGCCAATCACGATCGGCCTCTCGTTAGGAAATGAGGTCCCCAGATGTCAATTCTGAGTGAGCGACCCACAGTCATTGACTGTCTTGTTTATCCCACAGGGTCGTAACACAACAAAGACAGGTTTGCCTGATTGACTACCTTTAATGAATTATTTATGAATAAGGTAGTCGCGAAATTATTGGTAGGGTGTTCACTGTTCAGTTATCCACTTCTTGCTTCGAGTCTTCCTTTTTTGGCCCACAATGCGCCATGGCCACAGTCCGTGGGAACCCGTTAAATGATCTGAAACGAGACACTAGACCACCTGGTTTGTGATGTCTGCCGGTCAGTGGCAAGCGAATGCCATAGGATAAATAAAATTTAAAAAAAGGGGGGGGGGGGGGGTGTGAGATTAAATTTCAAACAAAAACATACTTTCCCCAATTTTCAAATCTTGCGAAAAGACCTTGGTCCTGTAACGACTTGGTTAAGTGCCTTCGATGATATAGTTCCGCTCTCCCAATTTACTGAGTATGATAAGCACCATGGTTATATATTACCTTGATGCTACTGCGGGTTTGTGGTAACATTGTGAATAGATTACAGATGTTGCCTTATTAGATCAACTTTACTTTGTAAAGTTTGAGCTATTGCCATGGCTTTGTCGTCCATCGTCCGTGTGTGCGTAAGGCGTCAACAATGCAGGCTACAGGTCGTACCTTTGGTTGGATCATTATGAAATTTGTCATAGCTGTTGACATCAACATTTAGACCAGAATGATAAATTTTGGGGTCATTCGAAAAAAAAACATGGCCGCCAGTGGCCATCTTGGATTTCAAAATTCAATCCATTAGCACGGGCTACAGGCCGTACTGTTTGTCTGATCATCATGAAATTTGTCATGGATGTTAATATTGACATGTAGATGGGAACGAGTCATTTTGGGGTTATTCGGCCCAAAAACATGGCTGCCAGCAGCCATCTTGGATTTTACTCTTTGTATGACTAAATTCTTTAGCACGGGCTGCAGGTCGTACCTTTAGTCTGATCATCATAAAATTTGTCATGGATATTAACAATGACATGTAGATGGGAACGAGTAATTTTGGGGTCATTCGGCTAAAAAACATGGTCGCCAGCATCCATCTTGGATTTTACTCTTTGTATGACTAAATCGTTTAGCACGGGCTACAGGTCCTACTTTTAGTCTGATCATCATAAAATTTGTCAAGAATGTTAATAATGACATGTAGATGGGAACGAGTCATTTTGGGGTCATTCAGCCAAAAAACATGGCCACCAGCAGCCATCTTGGATTTTACTCTTTGTATGACTAAATCCTTTAGCACGGGCTACAGGTCGTACCTTTAGTCTCATCATCATAAAATTGTCATGGCTGTTGAAATTGGAATGTAGATGGGAACGAGTCATTTTGGGGTCATTCGGACAAAAAACATGGCCGCCAGCGGTCATCTTGGATTTAAAAATTTAATCCATTAGCACGGGCCACAGGTCGTACTATTTGTCTGATCATCATGAAATTTGTCATGGATGATAATATTGACATGTAGATGGGAACGAGTAATTTTGGGGTCATTCGGCCAAAAACCATGGTCGCCAGCAGCCATCTTGGATTTTACTCTTTGTATGACTAAATCCTTTAGCACGGGCTACAGGTTGTACCTTTAGTCTGATCATCATAAAATTTGTCAAGAATGTTAATAATGACATGCAGATGGGAACGAGTCATTTTGGGGTCATTCGGCCGAAAAACATGGCCACCAGCTGCCATCTTGGATTTTACTCTTTGTATGACTAAATCCTTTAGCACGGGCTACAGGTCGTACCTTTAGTCTGATCATCATAAAATTTGTCATGAATATTACTAATGACATGTAGATGGGAACGAGTAATTTTGGGGTCATTCGGCCAAAAAACATGGCCACCAGCAGCCATCTTGGATTTTACTCTTTGTATGACTAAATCCTTTAGCACGGGCTACAGGTCGTACCTTTAGTCTGATCATCATAAAATTTGTCATGGCTGTTGAAATTGGAATGTAAATGGGAACGAGTCATTTTGGGGTCATTCGGTCAAAAAAACATGGCCGCCAGTGGCCATCTGGGATTTCAAAATTTAATCCATTAGCATGGGCCACAGGTCGTACTGTTCGTCTGATCATCATGAAATTTGTCATGAATGTTAATAATGACATGTAGATGGGAACAAGTCATTTTGGGGTCAATCGGCCAAAAAACATGGCCGCCAGCAGCCATCTTGGATTTTACTCTTTGTATGACTAAATTCTTTAGTATGGGCTAGAGGTCGTACCTTTAGTCTGATCGTCATAAAATTTGTCATGGATGTTAACGATGACATGTAGATGGGAACGACTCATTTTGGGGTCAATCGGCCGAAAACATGGCCGCCAGCAGCCATCTTGGATTTTACTTTTCTCTTCATGTCTATAAACTAGTATTAGACATTCAACTTTCCACATTCCAAATCGCTCCATTGACTGTAATACATTAAATTATTCCCTTTCCAAGTTGAGCTACAGTGTCATTGACACTTTCATTAAATCTTATTAATGATTGTATAATACTGCATGTTAATCCTACCAATGGAATTTGTGTATCGATCCGCGTTTTCCATCGAATCTATATTTAGATCGGGCACGTTATCTTATTTTGGTTCTATTCTTAGTTTTTGTAAACAAACTCCCAACATGTTTCTTCTAGCTGTTAGGTCTTAGCGGCCTGACGGGATAAATGCTATCGCTGTGCGACTCGTTTTTTCCGGTTTTCCGTTCTAGAGTTATTTGTTTATTTGGAAGTGTTGGTTTTTTGTCCATATCTCCACTACCGGTTGACAGATAGCAATGAAATTTGATATGGATGTTTACTACTATGGTGGCAATCAATTGAGCATTCAAGCATTTTGTTCACGTTTTTCATTCTAGAGTTATTTATCTTTGTTTATATGAAAAGTTGTTGGTTCGAATTTTCCACCATGGGGTTTGCCAGCACCGCAACAGTGCAACATCTTGTTTTGGCTATTATTGTTGAGAAGCAGTGAAGTTGGAAATCCATGGTCCAGTGGTTATAATGCATCTGACTTGTCTTCACTGTCATTACATTGTGAATTATGTGCTGGCTTGGTGGGCCGGCCATAGAGAATTATGAGCTGGCTTGGCTGGCTGACCATAGAGAATTATGTGCTGGCTCGGTTGGCTGGCCATAGAGAATTATGAGCTGGCTTGGTTGGTAGGCTATATATTTGTGCCTGACATTTGTTTTGATGTTCACTTGTTATTAAATGATAAAAAATGCCTTCTGTGAATTTCTAATAAACCCTATTGTCTCTTTTGTAGGTTGCATGGATACGACCAGGTTTTGCTGGTGAGTAGTTTTTAAACATTGTGTAAATTCAGGGCCCTGTGAATTAGCAAATTTCAATTAATGTGAAATCATCGCCAATTCCGAATCTGAAATAATCAATGTGATATTGAATTTTTGAAATGTTTTATAACCAGACCAGGTTGGGAGATTGAAATCACAAAAATTAAGAATTGGGCCTGAATAGTTATGAGATTATAGTTCAGCAAGGGAAGCCTAACTGTCTTAGTGAAGCATAGGTCGGTATAACTTGTCATAAGTTGCTTGTTACGTATGATAACTTGGTAATTAGGTATTTCATGTACCATTACTATTTGTATTAAAATATAGTGTAACTGATTTCGCTTGGGTTAAGCTATTCAGGTGAATTATCACCACTTAATAGTTATGAGTTTCTACCACTTCAGGTGATGGTGCACTCAGATGGCTTATGGGGCATATGCCACTCACTTCATATTATAAACAAAATGTCCCTTTAATATTGTAATTATATTACTTAGAGACATATATCACCACCTATATTCCAGAGTTAAAAAAATTATTAAAGTGTTTCCACCAATTTGTTGAAGGTGCGTTTTTCCACGTCATATTACAGAGCCTATTTATTCTCAATGCTGAGAGATCCCCAAAAATCACCAGATCTTTGCTTAAAAATCAAGACTTTCCATAAATTTGGTTGATGGCATTCTCGGATGACTTATAGAGTATGACAGTTGATGTAATTCTTCAAAGAAATCTTTCCGTCATTATTATATTATTCTCCTAGCTTGAAGAGATAGATTCAAAAAATCACCGGAATTTTTCTGAATTGTATGTTTTAACAAAAAAATATGCTTTATGGCACTTGGATCAACAGCACATTTTAGAGACTATATATTTCACCTCAAAACCTTTTGTACTGCAATTAATCTGAAGTGGACATATTTTTTGGACATAGTGTCGGTTGTCAATGAGAGGGAGAGCACTAAAGAGTGGGATGGCCTCTCGTTGGAGTCTGGGGCGTCTCTCAATTTTAAATCCATTTCAAACTTTGAATTATTACCTCGGTAATATGATTATATGCAAAGCATATAGAATGACCCTGATACGATGGGCATGGAATAAATAATTGATTTCTCCAAAACTGCATTTGGCTCTCCGAATTGACCACTTAACAGTTAGGACTGGTGATGTACTTTATCTATTATACTAGCAGATTAGCCCACCACTGGCAGGATTGGTCCCATGGCTTTGGTCGATCCATTAATTTTTGTTTTTCAAGGTAACCCCGTACAGGCACGACAAAATAACCCGACAAAAATATTCCCCGTGCCGAGTTGACCATACATAAAAAAATTCACGCATTCAATACGTATTCAATACGTTGTGTGAATTTAGAGTTGTCCTTCCTGCATCGGGTCACACACATCAAAGAGACCATTTAACCCATCAATTCCAATGATGGTGGCAGGGCGAAGGGTGAAGGAGTGCTCGGACATTCTCAGAAGTGGTGCGATGACACTTCCCGTGGCTTTTTACCCTTAGATAGCAAGTTTAGGCTCAATCGGTCGAGCCGTTTTCGAGTCTATAAAGGATATATATATATATTCCGTATGTCTCAAAATATATAGTAGACTAGCAGATTAGCCTGCCACTGGCGGTATTCGTCCCATGCCTTTGTCAGAAACATGACTATATGAGTGTATATGAGTGTATATGAGCAAGGACACGGGCGCATGCGAAATTGGACCCAATTTGACCTTGATTTGACCATTTTGAAGGAAGGTCAGGTCATGGTAACGATTTGACCCATCCAAAACACTCCCCAGACAAAAGTAACCCTAGGTATCAAATTTCGTCGAAATCTGCCAGTTTTACCCGATTTGACCTTGAATTGACCATTTTCAAGATGAAGGCCCGCGGGCTATTTTTCCACTAAGGAGAAGCCCTTCAACTGAACTATATGGATTATTATCCTCGGCCTTGTGTTATCAGGAGGGTTAAAATTTATTGTCCGTTTATTGCGTACTCCGGTCAATCAGCGATCGGATTAGCTCACGCATGAATGCGTCCGTGCAAATCCTGCGCTCTTAACAATTCATCTAGCCAGTTTTATTTCTCTCCTTGGACCTATCAGACGTGGTATTTAACTAAAGGAAGTATTTCTCTATTGCGAGTTTATCAACTCAATATTTATTGTTGATAACAAACTTGCAATTTATCCGTTGCTTACCCGGTCGTTTAATATTTTTAAGTACGCGCAGAAACTCTTCGTTTCATAGTATGCGCAACGCAATTTATAAAAATTCCATGTTTTTTATCGACACATTTTATCTCGAAATATTTGGGATTGGAATCGACAAAATCACGTTGAGAACTTCGCCATTGATGGCCATTTTGACAATGACTACAGACGCACATCGTTTACTTGTAGAAAACCTATATTGCTTTATTGTGCAACATATACGGTGGCATGAATCGTCCGATTTCGGAGTCCACGTGGTACGGTATGCGAAGTCTCCTAATTTCGTGCTAACTATATTTCATGAAGCCGACTTCTCGATACGTTCATTTCATGTACATTACCTCATCGTATATGCAACAGCTCTGTTAGTGCGCAGAAAGTTGGCCAGGACAGAAATGTCTCCTTTGACGATAATTTACATGTATTCATAAACAAGATAGAACTTGTCATCCAATGAAATTTCTTTTGCCTCAACTAATTGTAAGTTGAAGTTGAGCGACATTTGGATAATGATTATCACAGAACATCATTGTACATATACAACATGTCGTTATAATTAATTGTGCTTACCGATTAATATTTGCAAATCTTAGCTAGCCCGAATGTATTACTATTAACATGAGGGCTCGTATTTGGATACTTGGAACGTTGCGAACGTTACATCGACTTCAAGATATTTATTTGAAATTTTGACCCTGTTCTTGCGATTCCATTTTCTTTCCCTCATTGTATCATCGGAACAATCGTTAGAAACAATGAGATTATGTTTGTTACAACATATAGTATTCTATGGCCTGTGTTCAAATAATGCTGTGTCTCTTGAATAGTCTCGTTCTTTACATGCCTGTCCAGTATTACTGACAGTGTCCGGTTGCTACGAATCGTGCAACTGGTTTGATTGGGGACTAGGATTATCTGACACAAGATTGGGCACCAAGGATTTTCATTTTAAGTTCCAGGGCTCAAAATACATTTAATTTTACGAGAATCAAATGCTGAATCATGTTAGTCATAAAACACTGCAAATTGTAAAGTTTTGTGAGAATCATTACGGGAATCGATTCGGTGATTCTCGTCAAATCTTGAAGCCTGAGTTCCCATTGTCGAATGGCGATCTCCATCAATTCATACCGGTACTCTGTCGCTATTTCGGCGACAATTGTGTCTGTTTCTTTGCAATCACTCAATGTATTTTGCTGAATGGGCTTCCCTCTTCCATGACTACACATATATGCAAGTGCAGTAGCCTGAACCTTCAGCTATAGTTTGCTTAAATATCCAAGGATACTTCCGTTCGTGGTCAGAACTCTTTGGAGATATTTTGGATGAGAGCCTTTGGCTGGCCTACTTGTGGCAAGTCACCATACCCGTGTGACCTAGCATGGTCGCAGTGTTGAAATGATTCATTGGCTAGCCAGTGTCTCATTAAATTTTCAGTCAATCAATGTTTATACTTTTGATGATTTTGATGTTTCACATTTCCATGTGTTCACTGTAACAAATAGACAACATCTGAACTGTTATCCTCAGACATTAGTGTTTTCGATACATTCAAATTATGAATTAACATGACACAAAATGGTGAGCTTAAAAACATGTATGGCGAGTCATAATTGTTCCATACTAGTACAAGGGTGTCAGTGCCTCAAAGGCTCAATGACATACGAACTGACTATATCAATATGGCGTGCGTCAATTTTCACTGATACCGACATACTTCTGCGCTTTCAATCCGTGAATAGTCGAGGTGAACTACTATGCATTTATATTGTCATGTGCCCCGATGCACTGCCAATAGCCTTTCCAACAGAGTCCATCACTTGGCTCTCTACCTTCTATTTCCACATATAGAAAAGATCAAATGTCAAATAGCCTTCACTCACGTATTAAGCACAGTTACAGGCAATGCTTTTATATTGCGCAGGGCTGCTGCCACTATAATTTCCATCAGATACCAACACATGGCTCTTTTCCTTCTATTGCCTCATATCCAATTGATTATCGGGCAAATAACAGAAAGGACAGCATTTGTATTGTCACACATATAAAGTGCAGTTACATGAACAGCGTTTATATTTATATTGCGCACGACCACTGCAGGCATGCGTATTGGAGGCACACGATGGTTCGGTTCACATGACGGTTGCGAAATCTAGGTTGCGCCAAGGTTGTGTGCGGTTCTCGCGATACTGATTATATTAACTGTTTGTGTAACTTATGGGTACCTGAGGACAACCAGACAGCCGACACATACTAGTATGTTATGGCTTGCGCATATTGCATTCCGCAGACCTGCCAGTGCCAATTTCAGAAGAATCCAAAGCATATCTCTTCTCCTTCTATTACTAAATATCCATATGATTATCTGGTGAATAGAATACCTAAATGACTAACACAAATGACAGCTTTTGTATCATCACACATATACAGCGCCGTTCCGCAAGAAGCCTCTATATCGTGTATGACCACTGCCCAGTACCAGTGACTGGCGGGGTGCTACTATCGTTGATTCGGAAAACCAATCTTCATGGGTGCACGCCTCAGCACCTGAGCCTTAGGGTGGGGAAGACTCGTCATGTGCCGCTGACAGCGCACCAGCCAACCAGCCTTCAGTTCTTCCCAGATGAAAATGCAGCTCAAGCTCTCATTTTCTCTCACAATCCAGAAGACGGATGTAATTGCATCCGTAATATAATCGTTCGTTGTTTTTCTCTCAAATTAAATGTCTTTGTGGGATAGACCTCGATACATGCATGTTTCGTTGTACTTTCACATTCCCATACTTTAACTGCGATGGGACCGGTTTTTAAATATACCTCCAATAGTTTAATATTGAATCAACAGTTACTGTAACCATGCACATTTTGTCAAGAGGGAGAGGGCAACGTTTAATGCTCGTGAATTAGAGAATTACAAGTGCATACGGGTGCGAGTACAATTGCTCCCGTCATCTGGGAAGGACTGAGACTTCTGACTCTTCCCCACGGTCCATGGCCCACTCCATTACGGGAGTGGGTCTTGTCCCCCTGGAATCATTCTCCCTCGGGATATGTCCAGGCCTGCTCTACCTTCGGAGAACTTTCCGTACGCGTATAAAACATTCTCCTCACCGTAAGCAAGGGCACCGCGAAAAATGTTCTTGCACAGGAGAAATCGGTTCTCATCGTCCTCTTCGCCGGGAAGTGACAGTATCTTACCTGCAGTTTAATTTCTAGCAGGTAAGACCACGTGGCCACATAATGAACGGAATTTACCTTATTAACATTATTTTGCATTAACTAACCAAATGTTTTGTGTATTACGCTTGCTAATAACTAACAGAATGTCTTGTCTTGCTTATAGTCGACGAGATTCGACTTTGATGGCCACACACCGTGCAGGTTGCTCAAGAAATAAACGCGGCAATATGCGGTATTGTCATTGTTGGATGAGGGCCCGTTGGTCCATGGTTAAACAATTTGAGCAAACGTACCAGTCTTACCTTGGGCAGGACCAGTTCGGCCCCCCGGGTCCTGCATCAGCAGACCATGGGAGGCAGCGTGCCGTTCTCGGAGATTCGGGCAACCAATCCTCCAGGACATCAGCACCCGCGCCTTTGGCGGCTGTTCTGGTAGGGAAGTCTCTATGTCCGGTGCCGCTCATTGCGCTCCAGCCAACAGGCCTTCTGACGCTTCCCCACGGTGCCGTGGCCCACCTCATTACGAGAGTGGGTCCTGTCCCCCTGGAAACGTCATCCCACGTGATACGTCCAGGCCTGCTCCTCTGCCGTCATGGGATCCTAGTGGTATGTCATCGACGTTTATTCCAGCTTGTCTGGACCACCTGCATTCGGGAGATTCGGTGGGGGTGTTTTCTCTGGTCAAATGGATCCTTCTAATTTTATCTTTTTGCTGACCTTCTGGCATTGGGGTGGGCCAAAGCACCTTAACTTCAACTGCGAGAGCATTTATACCTCGTTCGAGCCATTCCCCGAGTGGGCTTCCCTATAGTACCTTATCTCAACCTGATGCAGGGTGTTCTGTTGCTGTGGTCGATACTGACATGCTTCCTATACTTCTCATGGCGTCTGATGGCTTTGACGACGATGGGCAAGAATCACGGGATTCTGTCGTTCCTAAGGAACTCGCTTTGCATATGGAAACAACATGGGTCAATCTCTTGTACAAAACTTCATCACAGGATATGTGTCAACTGACTTCACAAACTTGCACAACTGTACCAGTCTTTACCTCGGGATGAACCAGTTCGAGCCCCATGGTCCTGCACCAGCAGTCCGTGGCAGGCGGGGTGCCGTTCTCGGAGATTCGGGCAACCAATCCTCCAGGACAATCGCACCCGAGCCTTTGGAGGCTGTTCTGTGTGGGGACGACTCGATGTCGCACACTGTCAATGGCGCTTTCTATTTTGGAAGATATCTACAGAAATCACTCTAATCACATGAAAACGAGAAGAAGATGCAGTGACGTCAGCAGCAGAAGAAGAAGTCTCTACTTGCTCGGTTTCTAGCTGGCGCGTATGGTGTGGCACTGCCTGGGACGTTTCTTCCTAAAACCAGGGGGGGGGGGGGGGACAGGTACAAGCTTGAGCAATACTGGAATCTGAATTTATGAGCTCTTTCACATAACATATCAAAGCTGATTCATGACTAAATCACATTTACATGACATCTGTTTTGGAAGAGTACATTCCCGTCAAGCTGGAATATTAAATTTATTGCTCGTTGCCTCCTCCTGGTCTTGCATTCTAATCCATATAGTTCAGTTGAAGGGCTTCTCCTTGGCGGAAAAATATAATTTTTAATATTAAAATTAGTTTTTCCTCAAGGGAAGCCCGAAACTGAACTATCATAGATCCCTCCCATGGCGGTGCCATTCCCAACCCCGCGACTCGCAAATCTTCTTATGAAAAGTCGGAAATAAAACTGGCTAGATGAATTGTTAAGAGCGCAGGATTTGCACGGACGCATTCATGCATGAGCTAATCCGATCGCTGATTGACCGGAGTACGCAATAAACGGACAATAAATTTTAACCCTCCTGATAACACAAGGCCGAGGATAATAATCCATATAGTTCAGTTTCGGGCTTCCTTTGAGGAAAAACTAATTATATTTTTCGCCATACAGAACAAACAATTTCTGCGACATTTTGTATCGGAGTGTCTCGCCTGGCGCCAGGTTTTGGGCGCCCGAAGTTTCAACACTGAATATTTCTATCAAAATAAATATAGCAATTCTAAAAGTGGAGTCAAAATTTAGACAATTCCATCTATATGTAAAGAACAAATGAATGATAAACATGAGTCGTCTACAGTGCACTCTTGGTTATACAATGTAGTCCGATCAACGCCCGGACTATAAAATGCACTGGCAGTATCATTGTAAAGAGATTATCTAAAGGCACATATGCCATACGACTTTGGTATACATGTACCGTATACATAGTATATTTTCAAATTATTTTAGAAATACATTGCTGGTTCGTTTCCAATGGTATATATGCATGCCATATAAAATTGGTTATATCTTCCATCACATGTTGTGCCACCCTATAATTGAAACAAATGTGCGATAACAAGACATCTTTAGGTCACGACAAATACGCATCTGCCATTGCTTAATACAAAATAGTCACGAGTCCTTCAAATCATCGGTTTCCATGCGTCGTTATCGTCATTAGTTAGTTGATTGACTGAACATATATTTATTCATAAATCAAACATTTACACAACAGATATTAATCTACAAACAATATTTTAATTAACATTATGGACGCAACCAGAATGTAGATGAGTAGGGGATTGGAATACTAGTTAATCAGTTCGGTGTCAGATATTTTTTGGTGAAAACTGTGTTTATACTAATAAAACGAGTACGTGATTGGAGTGTGATCGGACCACCCGCGTTTGGCTTGTATTGATGACTTATTTTGCTGGTGTATCATGAAGCTGATGGCTATTAGAAGTAAAACTGAAAAAATCAGCATGGTCAATGGAGGGATTATTAAGTGGTTGGATAAATGCATTGTATTACCAGCCGAAACACCTCTATACTAGTACTGTCCAGAAGCCATGATTTTGCGATTATTCATTCTGAATTACAAAATATTCTCCCATGCACCAGCCCAAACCACAGGCGACCAGGTGATTCCGGGGGCTTATTCCATGGGCATGTCCGGCGCTAAATTAAATCATCATGTCGCCCAGATAATTCACATTTGCACAGACTTTCAGAAGATAAGTTCATTATTCAAAGAAGCTTTGATCTTCCATAACAAACTATCCATAGTATACCGTAATTGCACTGAATGTTATTTTCATTTGTTCCACATAGACCTAATATAAAGCAATATAAACTGGGCCCAGAACTCAGGAAACTCTTGAATGTAGTATACGCTAAATTTCCCGGACCCCCACCTACGAGAGGGGGGTTAAACCCCCCTCTCATGCTCTCCCCCACTCGCCGCTTTGTGGCTCGGATGATGCTACACATCATATATACAATAATACATGGCGCCCCCCCTTTTCAAATTTCCTGGATCCGCCACTGGGACCATATTGTTCAAATAGTTTATATGGTCAGTTACTGGAAGTAACATATTTTCTGCAAATTTGTTATCAAAACACAAATGTGAACAACTATTGAATCAGCTGTTACTGAATGTTAGAGTTTTAATAAAATCATTGTGATAGTCTATTAAAATGGTACGCTTCCCCAATTAGGATCATAAATACATGAATTAGACTCAATTAGTTCTATATGGACTATATATCTTGGAAAGGCTTACTGAAGTCAGAAATGACTACATCAGAGACAAAAAATGATGCTGTTTTCCCTGCAGTCACTTTTGCATGAATATCACATTGCAAATTATAAGCGAAAAAAATAAAATGTTTTTCAGTGCTCTATTATCAATAACTTTGGTCGAGTTTTGTCATTTTTAATATCCCTCCTATATATACTGGTATATATGCAGAGGTTCAAATGAGCCTTGAATGTTTAACCCTTCCATGACTGGAGCTTCATGAAATTTAGCGAAAACCCTGTGCCAGTGCATTCTCTTATATACTAGTATGCGAGGCTCCCTATGGGAGACTCGCATATATAAGAGAATGTACTGGCACAGGATCATTACTGCTGCACCAGCGGATCTCCCATCATGAAAGGGTTAAGCTGCCTCATTTAGCTGGTCATCTTTTACACCATTAATGCATACAAAGCTAGCTTAGCCCCACTTTTTTATGTAAAATCTATATTATTTATATGAATTCCCTTCATCACAGAATTGAGTTACTGTGGATATGAAAGTCATTTCTTATTCCACATTTGATATGAAGAGATTACGCGCTTTTCTCATATGGAGGTCATATCTCACAACGATATCTTGATTATGCATTCTGTCTGTGTGATCATGAATTTACATGAGCCTTATATAGTTTGCACGAATTCTACCACTTTATCATTTGACATATTCAATCATATTTTGATAGGTGATCTCAGAGAGAAAAAAAAACAAATATTTGTCTTTATCGATCATGTTCATCATGATTCTCAAATTGGTTGCTTACCTATCACTTTGTCATTTGGCAGAGTTCTCGCCCGATTCATTGAGGATTGCAGTTTGATGATCAATATCCCAGCACTGTTGCAAACCAAGATCAATAGAAGCTTAATGTGGGTGGTATGTGTGTGGCTCCAGCTCTGCAAACAATTCGGCAGAGATGCCATGAGTCATGGGGGGGGGGGGGGGTGATGGGGTGTAACCTAATTTGTCCCAAGCACCTGCCTAGAGGGAGATATCTCTTCTCTAAAATGTGACATTTCTCCCTCTTTTTGTCCTAATGACTTATCTCTGCTATTCCAGCATGGACATGTCTAAACATTGTATTTAAAGTGTATTTACTGATTTAAATTAATTTAAATTAACATCCTTTAAATTTATTGATTTAAATTAACTTATAATAACATCCTTTAAAGGGGTGATGCACACTAAATCTGGCCATTTATGGGACCATCTCTTTTTATGCCCAACAGAATGTATACAACACATGAATGATTTTGAGGCATGTACTAGTGCAAATTTTAAAGTGGTGCCGTTGCTTTGAAAATGGTGTGTGTAAACAATGCAGGTAAATTTTGAGGAAAAACACTTTCAAGGATTACTCTGTTCTAGATTTTTTTTATCGTTAACGATCGCCGCTAATCCACAGAGCACGGTGTCGAAAAGATTTTTGTGACAGGCCACCCGTAACTGAAGTTATGCCGATTTAAAGGGATACTGTACTCAAATGTTGTTGTTGGTTTCTATAGTCTCTGAGTCATAGAATAAGGTAACCAGATTTCCATTAATTGAAAGTCTGTCGAAGTAATGTTACAGATGGCAGATAGCCGGAATGCGAAAATACCAATTCTTGTTGTCGGGTAATTTTTAGACAGTTTTCAAGCAAATATACCAAATAAATGTTATATTATATGCATACTGGACCCACTTACTCATTTAAGTCATTGTATGGTCACTAGTCAGTGTGTGGCTTGAGTTTATGCCCCGTGTCAACATAACTTTTTACACGATCATGTGTGCCACGCGTTGCCCCATCCACTATCCGTGAATTATTTTGATTACGTCTTGTACACGGAAATTATCTCTTTAAATAACAAATTTGAAATAGTTGCGTGGGTATAAAATAATAAATATGAACTGAAGACCCCTGTTCGGAAAGGCTTCTATCAATTAATATTTATTTTATTTCATTTCGATATTTTATTGGGACCGTTTATTTGTCTATTTTTAGAACAGACCATTCGGGTGATACCATATAGCGATATAGAGCATATTAGGCTGTTCCTAGGCTGAACGTCAAATGTCCCAGATTAATGTTTAGATGTTGTGTTAATTGTAGTAGCTGTGAAAATAGAGAACTTTGCCTCAAATGATTGATACAACTATCAGTATACATTACGTTTAATATGTCCCACACACTTGTTACATTTAAACATATTTAAAATGTAAAAGATCGTAGATGTGTGTAATGAATTCAATAATACCTCTCTCCATTGGGTACTGGGTCGGGCAAATGGAACACTTCTGTTGGCAACCTGGGTGGTTTGTGGTATTTACACTCCTTGTCTGCGCACTTCTTAACACTGAAGACGTAATGCCTGGAATTCGTGAAATATAAACGTGGCGCATAAATTAAATATTCACCTCTAGCAATAACAATTTGAAAAAAGGAAATCAATGATGCAGACTGGAATAATACATATATGTTAAACATAAACAGTATGCAAGGTATTAAGACATGCCATTATATATGAATACCTTATACTACAGTGCTTTTCGAGGAAATATTGCAGTTCTGTTTTCCTCCTAATCTTGACTTGCGTTGTATTGGTCCTCAACAGGGTTGGGTCAATCCGCTCCATCTCGGACCACATGTCATCCATATCACCCTGTGTTGCTGGGTCATATGTTTTAATCAGTTCTCCAGACCAAGTCAGGCGCTCGAACATTCGTCGTAGCAGACTCCGGCATCCATCAACGCTCTGCACAACTTCTTGTTCAACCTGTAACCATATCGTGCAAACGTTTGGTGGACGTTCTACCTTATTAATATATATACATATATATACAATGTGGATGGAATGGATATTGGTATATAAAGTATAAGTGCTTGCATTATAGAATGATAGGGTTATTCGCCTAGACCAACGCACTAGCAAGATTAACAGCTAGGTACCAGTTGATTCTAATTCACCATACAAACCAATGACGCATGTAGGCTACAATAGTGTTGTATATATATATATAAAAATAAACCAATTAAATATCGCGTGTTGGTGTGCCAGGCCCGTGATATGAATAAAAATTAAAATGTCGAATATATTGTAAAACACATGCAGTATGGTATAATATACCTCTGGGTTTTCCTCGGCTAACTTCTGTATCGCCTTCATACTGTTGGCGGATGCTAGCTTTGTCTCCACCGCTGTTTCCGTCCGCATCAAACAGACTCCTTGTAGCGCGACATTTAATACACTCATAACACGTTCGGCGGTGTCCTTCCACGAGTTGTACGGTGGGGTCCTCACCGTGCAAACGACATCAAGGTCTCTTTTTAGGAACATCGAGATCAATGCCGCTTGCACTGAAAACAAGTTCACCCGATGATCTGGGCCGCCGTCCGTGTAGAGTAGGAGCATGGGTGGTACATCATCGGATCCTAAAATTTGATTTAGCTCAGTCCAACACGAACGTCACCTTCGTACCAAGAGCCTAATATTTCGGTAGGTATGCGAATCCGAAGACATGCACTTGGTACCAACAACAACTTCGTGAAGTCATGATCGCACACTTGGAACGACTGGTTAAGGCCAACCAGAACCTGCTTACCACGTTCGACAGCCGCGACGGGGTAGCCCGGCTCACCTACTTTACACTTATGCTTGTCATCCATGCAGAAGAACGAGACGTGATCACGAAACATCAAAGCGTATTCCTTTAGGTATCGAAACAATGCACTGGCATAGTGGCAATCCATGTGTTGTTTACGGAATTGCCGCGATTGCACCATGTATTTAATTTTCAGACGGCCAGTATGTTGCTTCGCTGATTTAACAGTCACCCTTTTCGGCCAGAACTGTAACCGAAGCCATTCTTGGCTAGGTATTGGAGTGTCAGCTGGACATTTGGTTTTCACTTCAGCATGTAAATCTCTGACACTTTATAGAGCCGTTGCAAGATGTGTTACCACGTCACCGTTGTGGATGTAATCGTGTCGCCGATCGCTGACCGCCGTTTCGACTGTATTCTCGATGTATTTTTGACATTCCTCTAGAAAAACAGAATAACGACTTGGGTCAAGTCCATTTTCTACACGCATGTCTATAAGCAGGTCGTGATCTTGGCTTTCTACAATTTCAGCTACTCGGGCATCAATGGCAGCTTCATCCATAGTCCTGGCGGCGGAATTATCGCCCGTGAGCATTCTGTACATATCGCGCATGTAGCACGATTTAGTGTTGGTGACCAGTCCGTATACGCTGGCAAATTCTCTACGCATAGCCCTCGTATGGTACACAGGTTTCTTCTCCATCACCCGATCCTTTACCTTGTTGTTCTGATCCATCAATTCGGAGCCGCTTAAACCAGGAGGTACCCGCCAAACAAACTCTAGATTCTGACGACCTGTACTGTATGTGTATCGCACCACGGATGTCGAGAAAAAGAGACCTTTAAGATACTCCTGTTTGCGCCAGGTCTCTCCTGTGGGACAGTAGTCATTTAATAAAATTGGATCAAATTGTTCCATGCTGTCAATGGCCTCGTGGAGTTTCTGATATATCGATGTTTTGATATCTGACTTCACATCCGCTGCTTCGTACATGGTCCACTGTTCACGGTCACTAGTGATGAGTTCGCGAATTTCATCGTGCTGCTTCTTGACGGCAGTTGTTTGCTTATGTAAATACTCTGCATGCTTACGCAGGTTATAAGCAAGGCGTATGAGTGTAGTCCTGACCCCAGCCCACGACAACTTCTTCATGTAAGTCTGGGCGGTGAGACGAAATAAATTTTCAGATTCGTTTCCAAGTTTACTTGCATCTAAGAATGTACTATCAATCTTCTTTCGTTTCCGAAACTCGGGTTTGTTGAAGCCTTGGAAATGTGACAGCTCTTTGGGGACACGATGAGACCGTTCTGCCAGCGTACCATGATTACCATCAATATACCAGAGGACAGACGCAAATGTACTGATAAACGAAGATCCCAAACATACAACTTCATCAGCGGACCAGCCTACCCTCATGTTATGCAGCCATTCCAAAACTTTGTTCTTTAGGTCATCCTTCCGGTTGATCGGGGATTGTATAGCAGGCGGAAGGTTACATGCGGTCCTGAGTGATGCTGCCATCATAGCATCAAATGTGTTGACGCATTGAGTTTTTTGTTCGGAGATACATGTATTCCCTGTGGGTGGGGTTATGGTGAATGTTATGAAGTTCCCCAGACTAGATATAATGTCACCCACGGCAGTTTGGCAATCGATATCAACATAATCTATCGCACTTTTTGTTTTTGATACTTTAACTTTAACAATTGCATTCCCTGAACATTTCATACACTTGGATGAGACTGCTATGCTCTGGGAGTGTTGTCCCGTAAAAGGCCTTAAGAATCTTCGGCCCATCGGTGATTTGTATAATCACAAATCCCATATTCTGAACAGACAAATTATAATTTTATAAAATGCGCCACTTGAAACTTTACACAGAAACACGTGTTTCCGGTAGGTGTACGCGTTTCCGTAAGGTGTGATCGATTGGCGTACCGTGTACCGATGTTTATACTTTGCGTAATGTGACTTCCTGGATATAGAGTAGTCTTTCTTTGACCGATATTGAGCTCCGCGTAAAGTATAATTGGTGTTTTAGAGAAATATAAAAAACAAAAAATAATACGCCTATGATAAACAAGTAATCTTTTTTGAGGGGCCTAAATTAAATTTATATCAAATTATTAACTTTGATTTTAAGATAACCTATTGACCTGGAAGTTTACAGGATGCATCTTCGACTCAAATTACTTAGTTTTCTATATATTATTGATAATAGATTGTTGTTATCATCGGGAATTTATTGAAAATGGCATACAGTACCCCTTTAATGTTCCATCATGTATTATGCAGTCTGAATAGTTAATATTACCTCACGTGACGTCACATGCGGGACAACTAGCGACACGCAGTGATAAACTTGAAAGGCTGACACAATTGGCTTGTATCTACTGGCGCACACTGATTGTTTATACAGAAACGGCTGGACCATCGGAGCTGAAAATTTGTGTATATATATGGAGGTAATTTTACCCGAAAAATCTTATTAGATAGGTCCTATTGACATCAGATGTCTTAAAAGGGCACTAGTAATTGATTAAATAAAATAATTAATTATATAACCAAAACGGTTGCAATCTGGTCAGTGAAAATTGAAACATTGGAGTAAATTGACCCATAGAGTGTCAAGAGTTAGATGCCGTTGACTTCAGACAGACGACTTTAATAAAGGGGCAAATATGAGCAATAAAGACCATTCCTTATCAGCATAGAAGATATGTAGGAAAATTGGCACAGATGGATCACTCACATGACCAGGGGAATGCCATGGGATGGGCGTATTTAAAGTTTTACGGTGAAGTTTGACTGCAGATGACTTAAGGGGGACTAATAAATTATATGATCAATAAAGAGCGTTTATTATCAGTCCAGAATTATGTCGGGAAATTGGTGGTAAAGCCATTGTGTGACAGGAAGAGTATTAGTCAGAGGTTACTTTTGTTTATACTAATATTAACTATATAATAGTTTATAACTAATATTAACTAATATTAACTAGGTAATATTAACTATACATACTAGGTCCCATTGACATAAATGCTCTTTATTGATCGTATAATTTATTAGTCCCACTTTAAGTCATCTGCAGTCAAACTTCAACGTCAAACTTCTACGTCAAACTTCAACGTCAAACTTCAAAGACGTCCATCCCATGGCATTTCCCCTGGTCAAGTTAGTGGTGACCCATTTGTACCAATTTTCCTACATATCTTCTAAGCTTATAAGGAACACTCTTTATTGCTCATATTTGCCCCTTTAAGTCATATTAAGTCAACGGAATCTAACTCTTGACATGTTTCCATTTTCAGCGACCAGATTGCAACCATTTTAGTTATATAATTAATTATTGTATTTAATTAATAATTAGTGCCCTTTTAAGAATCTGTTGTCTACAGGACCTATCTAATAATATTTTCCGGGTAAAATGACCTCTATGTACAAATTTTCAGCTCCGATGGTCCAGTCGTTTCTGTATAATCGATCAGTGCGTGCGTGCCGGTAGATAAAAGCCAATTGCGTCAGCCTTTCAAGTTTGACACTGCGTGTCGCTAGTAGTCCCTCATGTGACGTCACATGAAGGAAGATTAACTATTCAGACTGCATAATCCATGATGAAAATTTAAATTGGCATAACTTCAGTTACGGGTGGCATATCACAAAAATCTTTTCGGCACCGTGCTCACTGGATTAGCGGCGATCGATAACGATAAAAAAATCTAGACTGGACTAATCCTTTAAAAACAAATCTAACATGTACATGTCACGATAATGTTAAAAATAATTCCTGCAGAAGAGGTATGCCATGATTCACATATGGTGATAATCATTCTAAAATGTTGATGAATCTGACATGATCATTTCATTAAGAGATAATGACTTGAGCATTCCATACACTGTATTTAACTGCATGTTGCTTGTGACATTGGATATCTATAGGTTGATTTTAGTTCTGGTGATCTATACATTCCACAAAACTCGTATTATCTAAATATTACCCACCATTGAATGAATATGAATCATTCTTCTCTTGTATTATCTGTGTTTTTCTGTCAGTTGTCTGCTTTTATTACTTAAACACCCCTCCAAATGAATAATATACCATTCCAATGTATACTATATTTATAACTGAGTGGGAAAATCCATTTAGTATAGAAAGGGTTAGTAATTGCCATTCTTCTTGCTGTTTGTACTCTTAGCATATATGAAACAGTCTGCATTGATCATCGCTGCACTGGATTTGTGTTGATCACTTCATTTATTTGTTGAAACTTGTTATGTGTGAGACAATTACATGCATATTGTCACTGAGCTATCTTGGACCAAATGGTGTGTATTTTAGTCTGACATTGTTATCCCTTGTGTAGTACATGACATATATAATACCGTCTGGATTGTAAATTGAGTTGTAAGGAATCGCTATATATTCTGACCAAACCTAATGATTCCCAGAGAAATCATTTAGAGCAAGCTTCAGAAAAGAAGATCTGATTTCCATACCAGGCCTCCTGTCCATCATGAACAGCAATGACATTCCATGCATCTTAGAGACAGGCCGCAGAGAAAAAACAGCAGGATGAAATTGAATCACGTAT
This sequence comes from Siphonodentalium dalli, assembly GCA_032622095.1. Lineage (NCBI taxonomy): Eukaryota > Metazoa > Mollusca > Scaphopoda > Gadilida > Siphonodentaliidae > Siphonodentalium > Siphonodentalium dalli. The sequence goes on from CP136067.1 coordinate 60,984,434, forward strand.
TTAAACTTGCTTGCTCATGTCATGAACAATCTAATTCCTATCCTCTTTCTCTGAACCTAATGCCGGCTGGCTAATCAATTCCAAGCAGGTTCTGTTCGATTTCATGAGTGGGAACCCAAATTTGTCTTTGATCCAGCACTTGAAGAGTTGAGATGCCAATTTTCAAATATGCCTTATTTGAATATTATTTTTCATTTTTAAAGATGTTGTATCTCTTCCCATAACCCTCTGTATAGTTTGTGCAGGTATAAAATATTAATTTTAAGTCTAAGAGAATAACTGGTAACAGCAGCTTCTGTCACTAGGAAATAATTTGTTCTTCAATTATTATCTATGAATCGGGGCAGAAAATGTGACTATTTGAGAACATCGTATTAACATTTTAGGTTAAAAATTTATCTTTTAAATGCTTTTAGGTGAAATATGTGCAACACCATATATATGTATATATATGTTTCTCGTGTATGTGATTTGGTCATAATAGTTGAGAAATCTACATTGAAAAGGAGTTCCATAGAAATTTTTTTGTTTTTGAAACTTAGTGATGCCTGGAAGAGATAGGGCATCTTCAACAAAAGACTTTGATAACCTTTCAGTAACCTCAAATAAAATTAAAGATAAAAAGGAGAGAAAATAGATGAAACTAGAATGCACTCAGAGAGATGCCAATGTGCGCAAAAATGTAATAAACAATAATTTAAAAAATAATTTCACTGTATTTTACTTAATTTATTTAATTTAATGTTAGAAAAATTACCATTTCTCATTTCATCACAGATAAATGCAAATTACTATATTAATCATTTAAGTAATTAAAACCAATTCCATGTTGCCGAAAGGATGAGACTTTAATATCGATTACATTTTTTTCAGCGGCATATTTTGATTTTGATTTTCCGATAGTCAAAGTTGACCAAAGGAGCAATTATAAGAAATAATTAATACTATTTGTGTAAATATTGATAGCAGCCAATATGCAACAATAAATATCAATAATAACGATCATTTTTTGTAATAATAAACTCTTCAAACGGTGTTTGTGTCAACAAATGCATTTTTTTTTTTGTGTTACGTCATTCGTCGTATTTGACCCGGAACTCGGCTGAAGGTTAGGCTATTCAGCCTATTGCGAAATCGAGTTCTGAATGTCTCTCTTTCCCCGCACGATAAAAAGAGGTCTTCGCATGAACCAAAAATGATAAAACTTCCCAATTATAAGTAAAAATACCCAAATGAAGGAGTCTATGTAGGTCCCGAAGGAGTCTATAGACTCTTTGATGTCGAGTTCTGATGGAGAAAATGGAGGTCGATCTATTTTTGTCATAACTCTGACGTATTTTGACCTGGGAGAAAAAATCGAAATCGAGGCTCACTACGAACATGCCAGTTTTAAATATAGAACAGGGAATCCCGACAAATGGCGATATCGGCGACAAACAAATAATCGAAAACAACACATAAAATAAACATAGCAAAAAAACGCGGCACAGTAAAAATGTCAGAACGCCACGAGGTTTTACGTCGTTTTTGGTGACGTCATGGAGTGACACCAACCTACGAATCTGTCTGATCGCCATACTGTTGCGCGAGCGCACGTAATGACTTGCAGATTGATTGGGGTCATTGGATTTTGACCCGCAGAGTAATTAAACAAAGTGTGTGAATCCCGAACAGACTTTGTTTAATTACTCTGCCAGTCAAAACCAATGACCCCCAATTGTTCTGCAAGTCATTTCTTATAATCATAAACCAGTATATTTTAATAGAATATTAATAATTTGAACAGCTTTTCAAAAGTATATTTGTATCTGGCATCTGCTTTATTACCTGAACATCCCTCTAACTGAATAATAAACCATTCCAATGTATTCTTTTATAACTGAAAGCGAGAATCAATTTAGTGTAGAAATGGTTAAATAGTATATCTCTATGAATATAAGGAGGCAGATCATGTATAAATTATAAACCATTTCTATACTAAGTAACTCATTGGCAAGTAGTTATCCCTTAGGAAATGTTCAGATGATAAGTTCAACTATTAAATGGCCAAGTCATTTGCTGAATTTATTATCTGAACATTTGCCACCAATGAATATGAATCCTTCTGCACTTATATTATCTTTTTGTCTGTCTGATTTTATTACGTGAACACCCCCTCCAAATGAGTAATAGACCGTTCCAATGTATAGGTTAATAACTGATGGGAGAAACCATTCTGTATAGAAAGGGTTAACCTGGAACCTTGAATTCATCAATAAAGACTTTTGGAATGATAAAATCATTCGCTACTCTGAGTTCAGTAATGTAGGCCGGATACTCCTAGCTATATTTAGGACTAATATAGCATTAGTCCGATCTTACACACGGACCAGTATCTGTAAATTGAAACCTTATAAATCTCAGTCTTTATAGTATTTGGCTGATTTCAGGGTTCAGTTCATATCCCTGTGCTTACACTGGAAAAGGGGCTAATTGAGATTGGTGTGTTTGGCCCTCTGAGTAATTTGTCAATAATTCTATAATACTGTGCTCAACAGCGCCACCAATCCAGACTTATTTTGGCAGAAGCCTGCCATCTGCTATCAGCTTATTGGATACACTGTCCTCTCAGTACAGCAAACTAATAAGAAGTTGATTGTATTTTTCCTCATACTTTATAACAGGATCTTGTGCAAACTTTTGATTCATTTTATCTTAATTATTGATTCACAGCATGGGATATCTTAAAGTTTATCTATCACCTTGTGTTTGGATATAAAGAAAATCATCACAGTATTTTATGTATGTGTTTTGCCAAAGGATAATAATTCATGGAACTGAAATGAATGGTTTGTTTGTTTTTTTCCTCTTGAATATGTATAGATGAATTCTATTTATCCAGACGATGTGATTGTACAATTTCATTTTATTTATTATACTATTCATAATTTACTATGGATCACTGTTTTCCCTTATAATATTTGTATACAGATTACCGGTAAGACATTATTTGTCATTATGTATGTAAGTATGTATGCCATATGAAAGGTGGACACCTCTCCTTATGTTCCAGATAGAGTTTGGCAATCAGACTCTAATTTTATAATAGTGTGAGTGATATGGCCATATCATGGTTTCCTTTTCCTCACATGAAATATCTGCAGCAGAGGCCAGTTTAATATTAATTCTAAGCAGGTATTTTCTCAGTTCTGAGGTACTGATACAACTAGGCCCTTTATAATTACATGGTTAGAATTCTCGACCAATACAAACATTTTTATTTTGGAAAACAAAATTAAAAATAAAAATAATGTTTTTTATTTCACATTTTTCTTTGAAATCTAATGTGATGAAAACAAAACTGATTATTTTATGGACAAATTGCAGAAGTTGACAGAAACAGTTTTTGTTTTGATTTGAACACCTATTAGGTCTATAGACTATACTGTACAGTATACAGGCTAAAATCTCTCTGACAGATAAAAAAGAATTGTTTATTGAATGATTGTAATTGGTTCCTGACACAAGAGATATTTTGATTAATTGTTGTTTCGACCAATTGATTTGTTTCCAAGGTGTTACTTTTTATAATTTGCTTTTGTATAGCTGCATGTTACATGCAACAAAACCAACACAACTGAAGCATATTTAAAGTTATGAATCAATTTAAAATTATTGTAGTTTTCAAAATGTATTTTTATTTTTAGGTTTGTTTTGACTGACCGACCCAACTTTTTCAAGGAAAAATCTGCTACCCAAGAGTTTACAAGAAAAGGCCTAAAATGGCTTACTATATTTTCTTGCCAATTAGCATACTTCTCTTTATCACTTAGTAGCCTTCTTCTCCCAACGGATGTCTGTCAATAATAATGTAATGAAATTTATTCCTCAAATTTCTCATGGGAACGATTATGCAGTTCTAGCAGAAAACGCACATCCCTGAGGCTAAATAGCTGTATGAATTATTTGTACTTAACAGGACGAGATGAAGCTCGGACGTAATATGCGAGCAACGGCTAGGATGGATTCAGACGCAGATAGCATGTACTCTGAACCTACAGGACGCAAGGTGAGTTATTTGTAAATAACAACAGAACTGCTTTTTAACATATTTCCTCCAGAAACTCAATTAACTCACATTTCATAGTTCTATTGAGAATCAAAATTGCAGATTGCAATCAGCTCTTACCACTTGGGCTGGTACCAACTGCCAACATTTGGTCATTTTTCCACAACTGACAGTGCTATAAATTTAAGTCTCACTGATGACATGATAACAAAGATTTAAACTTCAATGTTAGTACATGTATATTGTAATCTTTATTTTTTGTTTTTATTATTATTTTGGTTATGTGAGTTTACACTTTCCTTTAGGAGAAAGTGAACAACAATGCAAACACATTTTTGTGATAAACTGTCTCAATCTTGTCATCCCTATATTATGATCTATAAATTTATCTAAATTTTGTTAAGACAATATATAAATGAAGTGGATCATCACCCCAATAGCAAATTAAAAAATATTTTTTCGAGTTACTTCATTTAATTTTTTGAAAAAAAAATAAAAAAATGATGTCTATTGGGTTGATTTTTATTCAAACTTTGTATATTACTTTCTATCATAATAATATTGGCTAAACAATAATCATTATATAATCATATAAAGTTTTGATAGTTCTAATATCCATAAACTTATTCTATGATATAAATAAAATTAAGAGATCATCAATTGTACAAACTGTAAGATTTCACTATCCAGTGCATAACAAAAATAGTATCCATACTTAAAGGGAGACTGTACCTAGATCCAGCTATTTATGGGGCCATCTCCTACAATACTCAACACAATATATCAAATAAAAGAATTAATATGAGTCAAGAGTGAGAGTTATATGCACTCACATACAAAATGCCTCATGTCTAACATCCTGATAATTATAAAGAAAATGAGTAAAAAAAACTTAAGCCATTTACTCATTTTCATTATAATTACCATGTTGTTTTACATCTTTCATAAGTAAATTAGTGTATATTTTGCTTATCCCTGACTCAAATTCATTCATTTGATGCATATTTTCTGTTGAATAGAGTAGGAGGTGCCCCCTAAATGGCTGGATTTATGTACAGTTTCCCTCTAAGACAGCTTCCATCAAACAAAAATTCTCCATTACATGTCATGAAAAACAGATTTTGTCATTTCCGGAAAAAACATTCTGATACCAGATAGATCTCACCTGATCTATACTGTAATATGGGCCACTGCTTGGGCTAGTAAATGGTTAATCAATTCTTATGTACATGGTACATATCAGACTGGAATATCTACATATACAATATATCTTCCACTGTTAAAAAGATAGGAGAATACACATATTTTAACTTTTTCTTTTCTAAATACTCAGTAGTTCCTCTTTGAAATTGTTCAGAAAATAAGTTCAACAGGTGGTATGAATAGGAATCACTCAATCTGTACTTGTATTATACGCTCGTCTGTCTGTGATCTATTCATATTTTCTGAACATCACTCCTGATGAGTAATAACCCATTCCAATATATATTTTTATAATTTATGAGAGAATTCTCTTAATAAAGAAAGGGTTAAGCCATATACAGGTAGATCATGTAGATCACCTCATTTATAGCTCAAATTAACTTTGTAAAGTTTAAGCTATTGCCGTGGGGGGGGGGGGGGGGGGGGGTGTCCATGTGTCTGTCTGTGAACAATTTCCTTTGGCTCACCCTACAGGCTGCATCCCTCATCCGATCATCACCAAACTTCATATGGAGGTGACCATATGATGCGAGCCATAAATTTTTTCTGAAATTCGTTAAAAAACATGGCCAACAGCAGCCATTTTGAATTTCAAATTTGAATCCACCCTGCAACCTGCATTTATTGGAGAATTTTTTTGAAAATTTACAACCATGTTTAGGATCACCTCTATGTGGGAGCTATCAAATTTGAGTGATTTTCGATGAAAAACATGGCTGCCTGCAGTCATTTTGGATCTTACTCTGCATGACTAAATCCATTGGCACACCCTACAGACACACCTCATCCGATCATCACCAAACTTTATATGGATCTTCATGGTGACTTTTTTTCGAATTTTGTAGAAAATCATGGTTTCCAGTGGCCATTTTGGATTTTACTCTCTGCATGACTAAATTCTTCGGCACACCTTACAGGCCACATCCCTCATCCGATCATCACCAAACTTTATATGTATCTTCGGGGTTACCTCTGGATAGGATTCTGGATAGGATTATCATCGATTATTCGCAAAATTTGTTAAAAAACATGGCTGCCATCGGCCATCTTTGATTTTACTCTTTGCCTGACTAAATCCTTTGGTACACCCTACAGGCCACATCCCTCATCCAATCTTCACCAAACTTCATGTGGATGTTCAGGCTGTCCTCTAGGTTTATTTGTGAAATGTTTCAATGAAATAATTTCATCTACACAATACAAGACCTTTCCTTTAACTTTTTGGCTTTCCATCTTCTTTATCATTCTATTTATTGCTCAGCAAAAAATAAACTCCTTCCCAAGTTGAGCTACAGTGCCATTGACACTTTCATTAAAGGAATATGAAAAACAAATAGTATTTTCTTTCAATATACCGATAATATATATTTAAAATGTCCATTTTGCGCATATAATCTAATATTCGGCCGCTAATCGTTATTTTTATAACGATTAAAAAAAATTCCGAAGTTAGCCGAAGATTTTGTGTTGTAGACGAAGTCACGTGATCATCGGCCTGATCACATGATTGTCACATGTAAACAGAAGCATAGTCACATGATCGATCACGTCGTAACTCATTGACAACGCACAGATATGCAACAATACCATATAAAGTTTGCACACGCAAAGCGATCATGAATTCGATCACGGCTTTTGAAGTTAGTCGCGTTATGGGAGAACACTGCGAATGCAAAACTTCGTCGAAATACATCGCAGTTCTCATAATTAAACGTCTTTATCATGTTATTATTATATGTATCGCGATGTGTTGTTATTATAAAGCAATGCCTGTATTTTACGTAGGACCTAGGCTACAACTGTTCTCATAAAAGAAATCACAGACGAAGACTTTGGTATATTAATAAGTATATTCTATCACGATGTATTGATAAATTATCGTATATTATTTCGGTTTTGCGCGCAGTTATCTATATAAACACATGCTCGTGTTTCTCTCTTTTTTTTCGTTACCGGAATAGTCCAAGTTAGGCCTATATTATATCATATATTCATATAAAGATTGCATATATATGCGAAGACTTGCACAGTTATTAGACAATTATCATCTCGTAAACATTCCAATTTCCAGATGCCCTTAGTCGTGTGGCAATAAAGAGCGTTTCGTTTTAATTTATCGTAACGCGGTAAAATAATTCGATTTATTGCTGTCGGATTTAATTTAAAAATTAAGCCATTCATTAGCAATATGATATGATAAATTCATTTTCATAGTTATGAATCATCTATATATTAGGGCAATAGGGTGTATATATATATTTCGGAATATTGTTCCAACCCTCAAAACAATCTTGCCACTGATGAAAAATCGCTGCGTATGTGCATGGTTAGTGGCCTATAAAATTAGCACTCTATTGAATATCCCGGTCATAAAATGTCCACGACGACAATGATATTTAAAACATCTTCAATTCAATTCACAACTATTATTATTATAAACTATACATTATTATATATAAACCTTAGCCCGGCCGAAACTACACCATATACAAGCCTTAATTTCAATTGTTGACATGCTACCATCAAGTTTTTCTATTAACACGCACGCTCTGCCGATTCTGTGCTTTTTACATCGCCACTCGCCACCGCGATTACATAATAGTGATGGCATCATATAGGTAGACACAATTAACTCCGACTCCGATTCCGTGTTTTTCATTAGTCTACTCATTTGACGTCATATGAGGATTTGCGACGGAGATAGCCGACAACTGGTGGGGGTATTATTTATTTAACGGCTTATTTATTACGCGATTGTTTTGGGACTTGGATCATTGTGATCATAATAGGGATGGCTTTCCGATAATGTTGTATTATAATTGTTGTATTCATCAGGATAGCAATCCTTTAAATACTGATCATTTAATTTTCTCACAGCGATATCAATTGATGTAATTGGTGAGACAAATAAGCAAAGAGAGCAATCAATTATTCAGTGTCCCTCCTCCAGGCTGGTCAGGTAGTAAAATCCCATGGTCATTGATTTAATTCATCTTCCATTCAAGTCACAGTATGTTCAGCACAGCATTGCATGAGTTGACTGTAGATGTGTCTCTCTTGAGAATAAGGCAGATAATAAGAATCTTTGTGTGTGCTTGGATGTTTAGAAGTGTATGAAGTCCTACCATCAGACAAGTCAGAATCATTGTGCCTTAATTAATTAGGCAGTCTAATATTAGATTACCAAGGCAATAAAACCTTCCTCTTTTTATCTATTGTTATGTAACGGGTTGGTGTCCACCAACCATGCATCCGTGCATCTGTAAGCCGTCAACAATTTCCTTTAGCACACTATACATCCGAGCGTCACCAAACTTCTGGTCTTGGGAATGACCTGTATGTGGGAGCCATCAATTTTTGACAATTTTTTTTAATAAAACATGGCCACCAGCAGCCGTCTTGGATTTCAAATTTGAATCTATTACACACCCTGCAACCTGCATTTATTGGGGAAATGTTTGAAAATTTACAGGCATGTTTAGGATCACCTCTAAATTGTGAGCTATTGAAATTTGAACGATTTTCGATGCAAAATATGGCTGCCGACAGCAGCATCTTGTAACTTTATATGGAGCTTGGATTCCAATTTGAATCCATTGGCTCGCCCTGCAGCCCACATTTATTGGAGAACCGTTTGGAATTCTGACCAGTACTGATATAGAACAATGCCGGGTAACCCGAGTCACCACACAAAATTGGGTTGAAATCTGTCCATGGGTCTGGGAGGAAAATCACGACCAGACAGATAGACAGGTCCTACTCTTTTATATCTATAGACTAGCAGGTTAGCCCGCCACTGGCGGCATTCGTCCCATGGCTTTGTTCGAAAAAGCAATTGCAACAGGTTCCGAGACACTTGTGCTGCATTTGCAGCAAATTTCGGCAATAGTCAGAAACATGACAATTTTAATTTATTTTTTTGTTTTTCAATGAGTTAATTATTTTGTTTTTCAATGAGTTAATTGTGCTTTTTTAATTTTTTTATTTATTTTTTTATTTTTAAATTTTACCCGATTGTTTTTGGTTTTTCAAGGAGTTAATTGTGCCTTTTTAATTTTGTTTTTCAATTTTACCCGATTTTTTTTTGTTTTTCAATGAACCCGTCCATGACACTTCCCGTATTTAGCAAGTTTGAGCTCAATCGGTTCGAGTCTATAAAGGACACACACATATATATGACACTTCCCGTAGGTAGCAAGTTTGAGCTCAATCGGCATTCCCAACGTGGCGTAATTTTGGTACATATATAGAGACCAATTGTCCATCGGCTGTCATGTGTAGTAAAGATGTCTTATAAGCTGACATTGCCGTGGGGATGCCCGTTCCTACACGCGTTTTCGATTCTATGTGGGTCAAGCCGACATTGCCGTGGGGATATATATATATATATATATATAGTAGGAACGGGCATCCCCACGGCAATGTCGGCTTATAAGACATCTTTACTACACATGACAGCCGATGGACAATTGGTCTCTATATATGTACCAAAATTAGATTCCAGTAGCTTTATAACGGTATATCTGGGGAGAAATCTGATGCTATATTCGTGATTATCTGGGATGATTTCGGTATATACGATACTGTAAAAACAAAGCGCGCCATCCGTGCTCGCAGGGAATAAATTTCGAGCGATAACGTTTGCGTAAATACGAAATTGTGAGTGTTGGTTTGTAACCGGAATTTCTGAGAAGCATTATGCCTATAACTACCCCCCCCCCTAAGCCCTGACCTAAGTGTCATACATACTAACAATGATGTTGTAAGAGCTCCAATAAATCTCCCCGCATAGACAAGCACTCAATGTTCCCGTATAACTCTGCATATGCCAATAATGTTGAATGGGAAACAGATGCTCTTTATAGAGATGCGTCAAAAACAAACGCTCATTAAATAATCACTTGATTAACCCACGCCGTGCCTTTGCAGTGGTTTGAGATTGGAGAACGGGTGCTCTGAGCTTCTCTAAACCGCGACCACGGTCGTGTCGGTGGGATTTTACACTTACATAGGAAGTTTGAGCTCAATCTGTACACGCGTTTTGGATTCTATGAAGTACCCACACACATATATACATATATACATATATATATACGAAGTCTCAAAATATATAGTATAGATATTATAAATTGACCAACATCATATTTTGCACCTTTTTATGCCAGTTTTATCCTAACGTACATTATAAATCAGTATAATTTAATTTTGCGACCAAACTTAAATGCAGTTCAGCAGTCATTCATACTTTCTTCGAATGTACATCCTGGCAGTGGATGAAAAATATCCCAAGACTGATCATTGAGAAGTTAATTTCTTCATGTCTGCCCCTTCATCTGTTCATTTCTGTAGCATATATGTAATAACAACTTCCGTAAAGGACAATTTGAAGCCAGGCGGTGCCTGTCTCAAGCTAGTGGAGGTAAATCTTGTGTTAAACTTTCAGTAACGCTATCCTAGATTAATTACATTTTCATAAGTATGGATTTTATATAACAGACATTGGATATAAGGCACTCTTTTGATCGTGCCTCAGTTGAGTGCTATGGTAGAGATATTGATTGTCTATTTGGCAGATTACTAAATACTAACATTTTTAACACTTCGTTCTCACAAATAAACATGCTATGTCCTAAAGGGGTACTGTACACTAAATCTGACCATTTATGGGACCATCTCCCTTTATAATCAACAGAATATATGCAACAAATGAAAGAATTTGAGCTATTGGTTAGTGTACTCTATGAATGATGCAAACAACATGGTAATTTTAATTAAAATGTATTTATGACTGGAATCTGTTGAGTATAAAAGGAGATGGTCCCATAAATGGCCAGATTTAGTGTACAATACCCCTTTAACCCTTTCTTTACTATGCATGTGTCTTATCTGTTGTCTGCTTATATTTCTTCAGCATCCCTCCTGATGAAAAATAGACCATTCCAATGTATACTTTTATAACTGGGTGGGATATCCATTCGATATTAACAAAGGGTTAATCCATGTTTGCTCTGACTGAATGGTCCATTTTTAGCTAAACTTTACTTTGTAAAGTTTGAGCTATTGCCAAGGCTTGGTATCCGTCGTCCATGTGTGAGTGTGTTTGTGCATGTGTGATTCAACAACATGGGACCATCTCCTTTTATACTGTTCGTCTGATCATCACAAAATTTGTCATGGATGTTAATATTGACATGTAGATGGGAACGAGTAATTTTGGGGTCGTTCGGCAAAAAAACATGGCCGCTGGCAGCCATCTTGGATTTTACTCTTTGCATGACTAAATCCTTTGACTCTACAGGTCATACCTTTGGTCGAATGATCATGGAATTTGTCACCGATGTTACCAATGACATGTAGATGGGAACGAGTCATTTTGATGTCAATTGGCCAAAAAACACGACCGCCAGCAGCCATCTTGGATTTTACTCTTTGCATGACTAAATCCTTTGATACAGGCTACAGGTTGTACCTTTGGTCGTTTTCATCATGAAATTTGTCATGACTGTTGACATTGACATGTAGATGGGAACGAGTCATTTTGGGATCATTCGAAATAAAAAAACATGGCCGCCAGATGAGAACAAGTAATTTTGGGGTTGTTCTTACAAAAAACATGGCCACTGGCAGCCATCTTGGATTTTACTCGTTGCATGACTAAATCCTTTGGAACGGGCCTTTGGTCAGATCATCATGAAATTTGTCATGGTTATTAACAATAACATGCAGATGGGAACGAATCATTTTGAAGTCATTCGGCCAAAAAACATGGCCATCAGCAGTCATGTTGGATTTTACTCTTTGCATGACTAAATCCTTTGGCAGGGCTACAGGTCTTCCCTTGGTCAGATCATCATGAAATTTGTCATGGATGTTGACATTGACATGTAGATGGGAAACGCGAGTCATTTTGGGGTCATTCGGCCAGAAAACATGGCCACCAGCAGCCATCTTGGATTTGCATGACTAAATGCTTCGGCACGGGCTACAGGTTGTACCTTTGGTAGGATCATCATGAAATTTGTCATGGCTGTTAACATTGACATGTAGATGGGAAACGAGTCATTTTGGGGTCATTTGGCCATAAAACGTGTCCTCTGGCAGCCATCTTGGATTTTACTCTTTTAAAATCTTTTGGCACACCTTACAGTCCACTTTCCTCAGCCGATCATCACCAATCTTCATATTAATCTTGATATTGATCTAGTAGATGGAAGCTATCAAATGTATTTGAATTTCATTCAAAAACATAGCAGACAACAACCATCTTAGATTTTACTTTATATATATCTCTTCATGTTGATAATCTGGTATTACTCAGACATTTCAACTTTCGCATTCCTAATAGCTCCATTGACTGTAACACATGAAATTGTTACCTTTCCAAGTTGAGCTACAGTGTCATTGACTGTTTTATTTAGTGTACCCATACCATAGTATGGTACACATAGTGTACTCCGAATTGACCACTGGTCAATCGTCAATCATCTGTCCATCCGTCTGTCCATCTGCCTGTATGTCTGTCTGTCCTTATTTCTGTCCGTAGACACTTTATGCATGGTGCGACAACTCAAACATTTCTATCCAATGTGAACCAAATTTTGTTATGTGAGTTTCTCTGCCCAAAATACAGAATAAGCTCGAATTTGGGTTTGATCTGATGATTTTTTTTACGGAGTTATGGTCCTTTTTCGACTTAGAATCGATGCTGCGATAACTCATTGGAAACAAAATTTTATAAGTGAGCATCGCAGCCCAAAATACAGATTGAGTTTGACTTAGAATCATCAAAAATTGGGATTTCCTGATGATAATAACACTGTGAAGCAGGCCGCACACAAAGCGACAATATGTTGCACAATATTTGTCGCAAACCTTTGCGATATAAGATCGGTGTGCGCACATGGTGTTTGTAGTTCTATATGATACATGTATACCTGATTTAATTCCCCACACACATTCACAATTAGATATTATATAGACACCAAATTGCTGATGTCCACCTTGTTTTGTTTTTGTATTCAATTGTAGTTTATTGTAGAGGCATGGATATATGACTCCCAAATCAATCAATTCATGTATTCTTACGCCATCCAAAATATCCCGCCAAAAACTGACTTTGCTAATCAACTTGAACTTGAAGGACGCTGGACGCATGTTTTTGTGAAATAAAACATGTGATCACCACATGAGCATATTAATAGTTGAATCTGATTGGCATAAATCGCACAACTTGTGATCATAGAAAATCTACATTATTTGATACCTTGTGGGGCCGAACGTGCAACAAACTGTTTTGCGATTTTACACTACACACGCTAAGATTTGACCCGTAACTGGTGTCCAATATTTGTTGTACGATATATATCACATCGTGTGCGGCACATTGGAGAGATATAAGACAACTTGATTGGTCTGGAGACCAATCTGATTTATTTAAATAAGCTATTTTTAGCTATCATGTATTATAATTAGCCGTAAAGGATTTCCTTAATACTTGGTAAGAGCATTGCTATAAGACCTAGTTTATAATTTGTTCATAGGGTCATGGTTGAGGAATTTTAGGGACCACCAAGGGGTCAGAAGATTAGCATTGAGGAATATGGGGTTTTCATGGATTTCATCTCAAGAACAGAAGTCAATGCTTTTTTATATATGAAAATAATCTATTGAGCACAATAGAGCATTTAGGGCTGTTATCAGTGTATCGTGCCAAGGGCTTCAGGGGACCCAGTCAGGAGGCAACAAAAGGGTCAGATAACACTAAATCAAATAAGTATTTTGAAAATCTTTTTCTCCAGTCCAAGATGGCAGATGTTGTTAATACTTGGTGCGGATTATTGCCATAGTTTCCAATTTGTTCATATTGTCATGGTCTATGGAATTTTAGGGGCCACAGAGCACTTAGAAGATGAACATCGAAGGTTATGATTTTAGCGCCCACACTACTTGTAAAACATTGTAATGTGTGAAACCATTTTATTGAGGGCTACTTATTGTCTTTTGAAGGAACTCTGGTAATCTGTTTTGAGTTAGGGATCATAGAGGCCAGCATCCTCATCATATTATGGCTGTATACACATTATGTAGACAATGCTTTCTGTATGGTCTAAACTATTTCTTTGAGAGCTATACTGACCACCAGTATGGACTGTGTTCATTTATCTCAGGTTAGGGGTCCTAGAGTATTCCAGTGTTATTATATGCCTACCGATGTCAGTGACACTGCTAGTGAAAATTGGCAGTAGGACCATAAATTCCAATAATTTGAGAATTTGTGCTATTATGTACATTTGTCTATACATTCTTTAGTACATGACAATATTCTCTATAATTCAACATCAAAACTCTAGATTATAATTTAATGATGGCTATATTTACTATCGCTAGGGATGGGTTAAACATCTACCAATCGTGATTGGCCTCTCGTTAACTATTGTTTTGATAGCTCCCATTATATTATTGTCCCCCCCCCCCCCTGAAAAATGTTGGAGGACTATTTAATATAATCAGCATATCTGTCCATGCATTCATCTATTCATCCTTGTCCGCATGACAACTTTAGCAGTATTCAACAGAATTGCTTGATATTTGGTAGGTGGTTCACATTTGAGAAGACGCAGGCCAAGTTCAAATGTGGTCATTGTCCGATGATTTTTGACAGAGTTTAATATGCCCCTTTTTCGACTTAGAAATTGCTGTTTTCGGGTTGTTTTCGAAGACGCAGGCCAAGTTCTATTTTATTCCATTTAGAAATAACATCTGTGTCTCTTGATACTTGGTTTGTGGCTCACGTTTGAGAACATACAGGTCATCGTCTAATTTAATGAGTCAAATTTTGTGGTTAATTCGACTAGAAAGCGCTGTTTTCGTGTTTTACAGGAGATTAAGTCGCAAGTAATAGCTTTTAGTTTGACCAGTCTGTATTTGCAAAACAAATTTCAAATCAGATCCTGATGCATTATAGGATAGGATAGGATAACTTTATTCACAATATGCACATATAGCAAACATATTATCAACAATAAATACAGGTATGTTGTATATTGCTCGGGAATAATATAGCCCTGCCAGGCTGCCTTCCTGCCATCCCCGGTGGTACTAGTACAGCTATGATTGTTTAATGATTGCGTATGTGAGCGCTCATCTCCATGCAAGTGCACAGACTATATTGTCTCATGCGGAAATACTATCAAGGGTGAGTTTACATACATGTTGAATTTATGGGTACCAACCTGGACCATTGTTGATAACGATAACTAAAATATTTTGTGCGGTTCACCAGGAAGGCAATTTGTGAGTGAATTGTTTGGGAAATATCACGTATCTGGGAGTCATTAATTGTCATGAATGCTGGGTTGTGGGTGAGTGTGTTGATATATGTATATAATTTACAATAGGTACACAATCGATATGATTGCAGCATCTTAAACAGTGCAGTCCGGACATCCAACATTTTTACATTTCACATTTTCAGAATAGTTTTTTACCATGTTTGTTTTTAAGCACTTCCTAAATGAATGTCTTGTTTGTCTTGTTTGTCTTGTTTGTCTTGTTTGGCTCGAAGTGTATTCCTCTTCTAGATTGTTCCATGTGGTTGTGATAATGTGGTAGTTTTTGGTGTTTCTAAGGCTATGGGTTTTGGTTGTCTTCTGTATTTGTATTAGTTCACTTTTTGAACATTATTTCAAAAGATTCAGGCAGACTGTCATAAAACCATTCATGCATAAAGACTGACAAATGAAAAGTGTGAAGGTTGCATATATATTCAAAATATTCTCCCTTTTGAAGAGTCGTTCAGTATGGCTTCTATACGTTTTGTTGCATATGGTCCTTAACGCCTGTTTTTGCAGAAGAAACATATATCTTTACCTCGGGGACATGTCCCCAGACCTGAATACCATAACCAAAGTGGCTTTGGATCAATGCATAATATTATGTTTTCATAACTTTACTTGGGGAATAAATGCTTCACTTTATTAATGCAGTGTGCTGCATGTGAAATTTTCTAACAAACTATGGATATATGTTTTTTAAATGTCAGGTTCTCATCAATATGGATGCCAAGGAATTTTGTAGACGATTCTTGTCCAAGATACCCTATCTGATGTTATCTGCAGTGTTGTTTTCCATTTAATTTCAGTGTGTTCCATTTTTGTTGTTGTTTTGGGGATGGATGAGCATATAGTTACTCTTGTTGATATTTATAGAAAGCTTGATACAGCAGCACCAGTTATTTTGCCCAACTCGATTGTGACATAATTTTTGGACTAAGGCTTCATTTTTTACACTTGTGAAAAGTGTTGTATCATTGGCATAAGATTGAATTTTCATATATTTGACATAATTATTGTTAACATATATTAAAAAAAATATCGGAGCCTTGGGGTACCCCAAATATAATTTCTCTGAGTTTAGAGGCATTCCCACAGTAGTCGACGTTTTGATGTCTGTCATCTAAAGTAGCTATGGAACCATGATTTTGCCACACCTCTGATACCATAACGGTCAAGTTTGGATATTAAAATGACATGACTGATCATATCAAATGCATTAGACAAGTCTATGAATAAAGCTAGGGTTGAGTCTCATGTTGGTTTATCATTACTTTTCGCCACATGGTCTAATAAATGAATAATGGGATGAAATGTTGAGTGATTTAGACGAAATCCATTTTGGTGATTGTATAGTATTTCAAATTCTTTTAGAAAATCTACACGTTGTTTTTGCATTAGTTTTTCAAGCAGTTTTGAATGATAGCATTTGTCATGTTCAGAGAAGTAGATTTATTCAGATTTACTCAGGTCATTACTCAGGACCAGTCCTTCGATTTTGAGGCGCGCACGGATCTAAAAACCAGCGAGTTATTAAATGCGCACGCCAAAAATTTCAAATGCGCGCCTCGGAATTTGCAACCAGTGAGATTTTAACAAACAACACACCAATGGTTAAACGCCAACAAGACTATTCACCATATATCTTTCTCAGCAGTGATGACGTTGATTACGAACCTGGTAACAAAGATCAAAGCGGCGTCTTTCGCACTCAATGATTGGGGTGACACCTCGTCACAACTGCTGCACGTGCGAGTTCCCGCAAAAAGTTTGTCAATTCTTTGGCGGCCTCGTTTGATGTTTCGGCATGCGGGATTCGCCGATTCATTTGATTACTATAGATTAGGGTTTTATATATAACTGTATCATCATTCATGTCGGATAGTGACTCAACAAGATCTCATGACGATACGCAGGGAAGTCGGAGGGTTTGTGTAATATTGTGAGCGAAAGGACACCCCTTTCGTACTAACCCCAGCTCCTGCCTTGGGCAGTCGGCGTTGACCTACGGTCATCGATATTAGGCCCATAAAAATAGCTATTCAATTCGGAATGGATGCTATTCAATTACAATAATTGACTAGCTATATACTAATCAAAATTTTTAAAGTATAATTTGCTCCCTGGCAATCTGATTCCAGTGAATCTGATTGAGGTAACGAATCGGATTCCACTTCCGAGTTTGAAGCTTTAATCGAGTCTGATGAGCATACGCTCTCAGACGCGGAAGTCGACTAATTACCGTGATCAGATTCACCGGGATTGCGGATTGTTGATGTTATTATCATGTGGACTATTGTACAATATAAACATATGTTTTTATGTCTGTTTCTGTTGCCACACTTGGAATTATATGTGTGTATCATTATACTTGTGTTTGTCTTTATTCAGTAATCATTTCATTGATGTTAATTTGAATTGTGCTCCCTCAAAAAAGGCGAGCGCAAATCCCAAAAGCTCCGAGCGATATATCGCGCACCTACGTTTTCCAAATTCGAAGGACTGCAGGACACATAATAAAAAGAGTTTGGGTCCCAAAGTTTATCACTCAGTGGAACACAATAGGATACAGGTATATTAAATAATATGAGTTCTTGTCATCCATTTTCTATGAACTGACTTCTACCCATTTAATTAGTAACTTTTTAAGCAGGACAGTTCCAATCCTTGTATTCCATAGTGATGCATTTTAGATAGAAAAAATTGATAGGATACCATGCCTAAAGGCTATCAAAAGTTAAATAAATGTTGAAAGTGTAGAATCTCTTTCAGACTGTTGAATTTTTCCTGGTATGTATTTTAGCAAATGGGTTGAGTTGCGTGTGGGCATTGTGAGAACCATATTGATTTTCATGCAATATATCAAATCAGTTTATAGCCTGTTCAATAAACTCAGATTTTAGGGTCAACCTAGAACAAATTTGAACTAAGTTGATTTTTATTCCATCTTCTGGAATATAATATCCTCTATAACATATCTAAAATCTGCTGTGACCGCTCATTTCTTTTTATATCTACAACATCAAAATTCACTGCAGTATGAGAGCTATTAATAGAGCACTGGGTAAAATGTGTAGTTTCATATTGTCCATGTCTTAAAATACTTGTCATAGTTTTCTCCAGTCAAGTGATGAAACACAAATATTTCGCTTTTATCACAATAATGCATGGTGGTATACTATGGACTCAATTTATCAAAATGCAAAGGAGTACCATAGACTGTCTTCAATAAATTCTCAACTCAAACAAAATTGCCTAAATACTCTGTGGCAGAGACTGTCATTATACCTGGAAATTATATTTGCTTATATTCCCATTTTCCACATATAAGTGAAAAATTCTACTTTTTTGCAACCACATCACCACGTTTACCCCTTTTCCCTAATGCTACACATATCTGCTGCACACAAAACTATTAATAGCAACATTGAGTGAATGGTCAACTTAGAAATATTAGCTTTAAAAGCTGATGACCTGTTATTTAGCCCAAGTACATGGGTGGCAATGGTAAGATATTTTCAAACAATATGATACTGAAAACTAATATTGTGCATTGTGTGGTAGCATATTTCCATTGTAAACTGCCGTCTGAAGTAATTTGAACACAATTGTCTTCTAATTAAGAAACCAGTTTGATAGCAGCATGACAATTAGTCTTAAATAAAATGTACGATGTACTGTATCTTCGATCTGGTGAGATGGGTTGGGGTGCTAATCTATTGAAGAGATGAGTGTTTCTTTACAGTATAATCAGCATTACAACATACGTGTATGGTTTATTATCACGAAGAGTGTTGAAAATTCTGGAAATGTAATCTAGTATTTACACCACAAGGGTGTGCACTTCAGTTTCTGCATTACATTCAATAATTAATCATTATTCTAAATGAAACCACCACACACTGTGTGTCGAATAATTACTTTGTGTGTTGAATGTCCAAAACTATTTTTTCTGGCCCGACTGCTGATGTGTTCTAAGCAGAAAATCTGAACTTTAAAGATGTTGTTGGGTTTAACTTGTATTGCAGTGACTGATAAATCATTCAGATGGATCTGTTTTAATGATATGTGTACCTATAAAGATATTTAACAACATACTTGTAAATTACCAATACTTATTTTCACTTCTAGGTGGTTACCAAATATGTTGCTTTCGTCGTAGCATGGCTTGGCGTTGCTGCCATTTTAACATTTATTAATTGCATAAATTTCTGTTCTTATTGTCGCTCTATTCACTCCCATACTCTAATTTCACACAAACTGGTATATATCGGATAGAGGAGTATGGCATACAGTGCCGTACTGTGACACTGATGAAAGATATTCACAAGGCCGGAAAATGGGCATTTTAAAATTCTCTGTAAACAAATTTCTCAAAGTGGATTTTAGCAGATTTTGGATATGTTATAGAGGATATATTCCTCTTCAAAATGGATTAAAAACCAACTTAGTCCAAATTATTTCTAGATCAATCCTTTTATCGACCAGACTATTAATGATGACAACCTAATAGCATCATGATTTTACGAGTAGGTTAAAAATTAAAAAAAGAAGGAAGAATGCTGATAGTTATTAAAGTATTGTGAGCCTCCATTTATGAAAATGGGTATCACCTTGGCTATTTTCATTGAGTCAGGAATTGTTCCAGTACTGATAGATAACTTAGAGCTGTGTTTAATTCAGAAAAGGATTAATTCACTTGAGAAATTTTGAAGAGAATCCATGAACATCAATGATAGTTTTGATTTTGACATTATTTGCCACCACAATAAATTATAGTTCCATAGTTTCATCAATCCAGAATTTATTGGCATATTCGCCAGTAAGATATTCGTCAGTGAGCTATTCACCAGTGAGATATTCTCCAGTGAGATATTCACCAGTGAGATATTCCACAGTGAGATATTCCCCAGTGAGATATTCCCCAGTGAGATATTCCCCAGTGAGATATTCCCCAGTGAGATATTCCCCAGTGAGATATTCCCCTGTGAGATATTCCCCAGTGAGATATTCCACAGTGAGATATTCACCAGTGAGATATTCGCCAGTAAGATATTCGTCAGTGAGCTATTCACCAGTGAGATATTCTCCAGTGAGATATTCACCAGTGAGATATTCCACAGTGAGATATTCCCCAGTGAGATATTCCCCAGTGAGATATTCCCCAGTGAGATATTCACCAGTGAGATATTCCCCAGTGAGATATTCCCCTGTGAGATATTCCCCAGTGAGATATTCCACAGTGAGATATTCCCCAGTGAGATATTCACCAGTGAGATATTCCCCAGTGAGATAATCACCAGTGAGATATTCACCAGTGATATATTCCCCTGTGAGATATTCCCCAGTGAGATATTCCCCAGTGAGATATTCACCAGTGAGATAATCACCAGTGAGATATTCACCAGTGAGATATTCCCCAGTGAGATATTCTCCATTGAGATATTCACCAGTGAGATATTCCCCAGTGAGATATTCCCCAGTGAGATATTCACCAGTGAGATATTCCCCAGTGAGATATTTACCAGTGAGATAATCACCAGTGAGATATTCCCCAGTGAGATATTCTCCAGTGAGATATTCCCCAGTGAGATATTCACCAGTGAGATATTCACCAGTGAGATATTCACCAGCGAAATATTCCCCAGCGAGATATTCCCCAGTGAGATATTCACCAGTGAGATAATCACCAGTGAGATATTCCCCAGTGAGATATTCACCAGTGAGATATTCCCCAGTGAGATATTCCCCTGTGAGATATTCCCCAGTGAGATATTCCACAGTGAGATATTCCCCAGTGAGATATTCACCAGTGAGATATTCCCCAGTGAGATATTCACCAGTGAGATATTCCCCTGTGAGATATTCCCCAGTGAGATATTCCCCAGTGAGATATTCACCAGTGAGATAATCACCAGTGAGATATTCACCAGTGAGATATTCCCCTGTGAGATATTCCCCAGTGAGATATTCTCCATTGAGATATTCACCAGTGAGATATTCCCCAGTGAGATATTCACCAGTGAGATATTCCCCAGTGAGATATTCACCAGTGAGATATTCACCAGTGAGATATTCCCCAGTGAGATATTCTCCAGTGAGATATTCCCCAGTGAGATATTCACCAGTGAGATAATCACCAGTGAGATATTCCCCAGTGAGATATTCACCAGTGAGATATTCCCCAGTGAGATATTCCCCTGTGAGATATTCCCCAGTGAGATATTCCACAGTGAGATATTCCCCAGTGAGATATTCACCAGTGAGATATTCCCCAGTGAGATATTCCACAGTGAGATATTCCCCTGTGAGATATTCCCCAGTGAGATATTCCCCAGTGAGATATTCACCAGTGAGATATTCACCAGTGAGATATTCCCCTGTGAGATATTCCCCAGTGAGATATTCTCCATTGAGATATTCACCAGTGAGATATTCCCCAGTGAGATATTCACCAGTGAGATATTCCCCAGTGAGATATTCACCAGTGAGATAATCACCAGTGAGATATTCACCAGTGAGATATTCCCCAGTGAGATATTCTCCAGTGAGATATTCCCCAGTGAGATATTCACCAGTGAGATATTCTCCAGTGAGATATTCACCAGTGAGATATTCACCAGCGAAATATTCCCCAGCGAGATATTCCCCAGTGAGATATTTACCAGTGAGATAATCACCAGTGAGATATTCCCCAGTGCAATATTCCCCAGTGAGATATTCACCAGTGAGATAATCACCAGTGAGATATTCACCAGTGAGATATTCCCCAGTGCAATATTCCCCAGTGAGATAATCACCAGTGAGATAATCACCAGTCAGATATTCCCCAGTGCAATATTCTCCAGTGAGATATTCACCAGTGAGATATTCACCATCGAGATATTCACCAGTGAGATATTTGCCAAAATGTTATCTGGATCATATTTTTTAGAAATTGATCACGAGGGCCTATACCCACAAACAATTCATTGAATTATTCAGCTATTGAGTTATCATCTGCAACTCATTCATTCCCATGTAAGAAAGAAATAGACTGATTCTGGGTTATTCTTTTGTTTTAATCAAATTGCAAAGGAAGCCCCATATTTTTTTTCATGTTTGACTTAATACTTTGTTAAAACAGATTTTCATAATTTTGATATTTACCTAATCGCTTTACTTTATTTAATAGTTTGCATAGTAGATAGTTGAAATACAATTTGGTCTGAGCATGTTTTGGATGGAACACCATCCAGTCTGTTTGATAGGTGAAACTCCATCTAGTCTGTTTGATTTTAGGTGAACAACCATTTGGTCTGACCATATCATTCTTTTCAATCTGTATAATTCATGGTCAGGAATCAGTTGGTCTAAAGTTGATCACTAGCCCATAATAAAGAGCCTGAATTTGAAAAAAATATACAGAAAAACAAGATAATTTCATAAAAGGACCCACGGCATAGTAATTTTATGGGAATTTAATGAGCATGTAACCAATTATGTTGTGAACATGATTATTCCCCATTTGCTCCAATAATTACATGGTAGTATTCTCTAACATTCTTACCAAAGTTATCAATTGAAGGATCCCTCTAAAAAAATATTTGGTCAGAATGTTAGCTAAGGAAACAATATTATTATTGAGGCATATTGGCGATTCAGTGTACATTGTATTTGGGGTATAATTAGTTTTATCCTAATCAACATGAAATTACATGTGCATGGAGGTGCTTGTCCTTCATAAGAAATTGCTTTGTTTTTTCTGTATTGTCATAAAATCTGCCATTTTTATTTCAACATGTATCCCTTGCTAAGCACACATTTCCTACATCATTGTTGTAAACACTTGTATTGTATTTAGTAACACTTGCTATAATTTTAGCTTTCTTGAGCTGTAAAATATCTGACTGGCCTCTCATACAATATTCTGAATGAGATTTATCTTTATATGAAGCAATAAATTATTTCAACAATTATTTTCTTACATAAATTCAGTGTCTGCTCTAGAGAAGTATTATGGACACAGCAGCTTGGCTTTTTGTTTTCTGATTATTAAATGTATATTTCACTGGCATAAATTCCTCTCTCTCTCTTCTAAATTCTCGAAATTCAAAACTTGTCCCAAGAAATCAGTTTGTGAATATCTCACACATTTCAAGTTACCTGTGTTTACACATCAAATTCTTGATACCTATCTAAAGTCATCCGCATATGTTTCCAAATGTAGTAATCTTGGCAAACTGTCTTGATTGGAATTTTGTATGAGAGATGCTGCACAATCATCACTTTTCCCCCATTAACACCATCCACCTTTTTATTTGCTATACTAACCAAGATTTCTTTTCAATAGGTCTCAGAGACTCATTCACTCACCGAACCCTTGCTTCCTTCTGATCAATCTTGCACCACTGATGTCGTAGCTGAGTATTTTTCCAATGTGTGCACTCCTGCTAACCCTCTTCTCACCGACTCTCTTAGTGTGGATGCTAGATTAGTTACCTGTCCACAACACCCTTCTCAGGTACCAGTATATCTTGATATTGTGTCTGTAGCGTTGATGTCTGTCTGTACTTTTTAGCAGTGTTTGTCCTAAATTATTGTTCCATTCAGATCTGATGGAGATTTTTAATGTTAAACATACATAATCCAAATTAACGCTCCTAAATTACTATATATTTGGCTTCTAAATTACTATTTATTTGGCTTCTAAATTACTATTTATTTGGCTCCTAAATTACTATTTATTTGGCTCCTAAATTACTATTTGTTTTATTTATATAAAACAAATATTTTACTTGAGTCGAGGAACCCACACGTCAAAGCTCAGAGTTACAGTAATGCTCTAATTAATCGACTTCTTAACCACAGCAGAATTATGGGTAATTTTTCAGGATTTAGTCGGAAATATGGCTAGTTGCCATTCATCGGAAAGCTCTCACTGAGAACTTTCCGATGAATGGCAACAAGCCATATTTCCGACTAAATCCTGAAAAGGTACCCATAATTCTGCTGTGGTTAAGAAGTCGATTAATTAGAGCATTACTGTATCAGATAGCAATTTTTGAAATCTGTTATTTTTCATCACTTGGAATATTTGGCGGCCTGGCAAGTATTTGATGAGCCCACCGACATACTCTCGATACCAAATTGCATTGAACAAAATGTTGATATATAACACGTTTTGGAAAATTTCAAGTGAGTGACGGAGATAAATGTTTAATTTCACAAGCGTTTGCTTCGAGCAAGAAAATTAACGAATGAGAATTAAAATGTCATATTCATTGAGAATCATAAAGATTTTGATGATAGTGATTATGGAATATAGTGAGGTCTGAGAATGGAGAATTTGGATGTGAGTTCAACATCTTATAAAAATATATAATTTGACTCAGATTGGTCATTGATCAACATATACAACATATACAGCATATACAACTGGGTAGTTGCAAAGACTTGTGTATGACATATTGGGGTAAGAGTTAACCCTTTCTTTCAAATGTCTGTTATTTGAAGCACATCCATGCATGCGAACATCAGTAGAAATGTCTTAGGCATTACATACCATAACATGTCTGAACATTCGAGAACTTGTAGATATATTAAATTTGTGTTTTCCCTGAAAATGCAATAAAATACACTGAAATTGAAATATTTTCTTGTATATTCAGTAAAATTGAAGTTCAATTGTAGCCTTATGAAAAGCATTTTAGTTTATTTCTGTCATAATTTGTGGTTTAAAAAAAATATGTTGTTAACTGATTTAGAAATGATTGTGAAAATCTTTTGCGAAAAATCCATTTAAGGAAAGGGATAATTTTTTATTTAGGTATCTCAGCTCACATTACAGGCTATAATCAGGCTGAGAGCTCACATGCATTACAGGCTATAATCAAGCTGAGAGCTCACATGCATTACAGGCTATAATCAGGCTGAGAGCTCACATGCATTACAGGCTATAATCAGGCTGAGAGCTCACATGCATTACAGGCTATAATCAGGCTGAGAGCTCACATGCATTACAGGCTATAATCAGGCTGAGAGCTCACATGCATTACAGGCTATAATCAGGCTGAGAGCTCACATGCATTACAGGCTATAATCAAGCTGAGAGCTCACATGCATTACAGGCTATAATCAGGCTGAGAGCTCACATGCATTACAGGCTATAATCAGGCTGAGAGCTCACATGCATTACTGACTATAATCAAGCTGAGAGCTCACATGCATTACTGACTATAATCAAGCTGAGAGCTCACATGCATTACAGGCTATAATCAAGCTGAGAGCTCACATGCATTACAGGCTATAATCAGACTGAGAGCTCACATGCATTACAGGCTATAATCAGGCTGAGAGCTCACATGCATTACAGGCTATAATCAGGCTGAGAGCTCACATGCATTACAGGCTATAATCAGGCTGAGAGCTCACATGCATTACAGGCTATAATCAAGCTGAGAGCTCACATGCATTACAGGCTATAATCAAGCTGAGAGCTCACATGCATTACTGACTATAATCAAGCTGAGAGCTCACATGCATTACAGGCTATAATCAAGCTGAGAGCTCACATGCATTACAGGCTATAATCAGGCTGAGAGCTCACATGCATTACAGGCTATAATCAGGCTGAGAGCTCACATGCATTACAGGCTATAATCAGGCTGAGAGCTCACATGTATTACAGGCTATAATCAGGCTGAGAGCTCACATGCATTACAGGCTATAATCAGGCTGAGAGCTCACATGCATTACAGGCTATAATCAGGCTGAGAGCTCACATGTATTACAGGCTATAATCAGGCTGAGAGCTCACATGCATTACAGGCTATAATCAGGCTGAGAGCTCACATGCATTACAGGCTATAATCAGGCTGAGAGCTCACATGCATTACAGGCTATAATCAGGCTGAGAGCTCACATGCATTACAGGCTATAATCAGGCTGAGAGCTCACATGCATTACAGGCTATAATCAGGCTGAGAGCTCACATGCATTACAGGCTATAATCAAGCTGAGAGCTCACATGCATTACAGGCTATAATCAGGCTGAGAGCTCACATGCATTACAGGCTATAATCAGACTGAGAGCTCACATGCATTACAGGCTATAATCAAGCTGAGAGCTCACATGCATTACTGACTATAATCAAGCTGAGAGCTCACATGCATTACTGACTATAATCAAGCTGAGAGCTCACATGCATTACAGGCTATAATCAAGCTGAGAGCTCACATGCATTACAGGCTATAATCAGGCTGAGAGCTCACATGCATTACAGGCTATAATCAGGCTGAGAGCTCACATGCATTACAGGCTATAATCAGGCTGAGAGCTCACATGCATTACAGGCTATAATCAGGCTGAGAGCTCACATGCATTACAGGCTATAATCAGGCTGAGAGCTCACATGCATTACAGCCTATAATCAGGCTGAGAGCTCACATGCATTACAGGCTATAATCAGGCTGAGAGCTCACATGCATTACAGGCTATAATCAGGCTGAGAGCTCACATGCATTACAGGCTATAATCAGGCTGAGAGCTCACATGTATTACAGGCTATAATCAGGCTGAGAGCTCACATGCATTACAGGCTATAATCAGGCTGAGAGCTCACATGCATTACAGGCTATAATCAGACTGAGAGCTCACATGCATTACTGACTATAATCAGGCTGAGAGCTCACATGCATTACAGGCTATAATCAAGCTGAGAGCTCACATGCATTACAGGCTATAATCAGGCTGAGAGCTCACATGCATTACAGGCTATAATCAGGCTGAGAGCTCACATGCATTACAGGCTATAATCAGGCTGAGAGCTCACATGCATTACTGACTATAATCAAGCTGAGAGCTCACATGCATTACTGACTATAATCAGGCTGAGAGCTCACATGCATTACAGGCTATAATCAAGCTGAGAGCTCACATGCATTACAGGCTATAATCAGGCTGAGAGCTCACATGCATTACAGGCTATAATCAGGCTGAGAGCTCACATGCATTACAGGCTATAATCAAGCTGAGAGCTCACATGCATTACAGGCTATAATCAGGCTGAGAGCTCACATGCATTACTGACTATAATCAAGCTGAGAGCTCACATGCATTACTGACTATAATCAAGCTGAGAGCTCACATGCATTACAGGCTATAATCAAGCTGAGAGCTCACATGCATTACTGACTATAATCAAGCTGAGAGCTCACATGCATTACAGGCTATAATCAGACTGAGAGCTCACATGCATTACTGACTATAATCAAGCTGAGAGCTCACATGCATTACAGGCTATAATCAAGCTGAGAGCTCACATGCATTACAGGCTATAATCAAGCTGAGAGCTCACATGCATTACAGGCTATAATCAAGCTGAGAGCTCACATGCATTACAGGCTATAATCAAGCTGAGAGCTCACATGCATTACAGGCTATAATCAGGCTGAGAGCTCACATGCATTACAGGCTATAATCAGGCTGAGAGCTCACATGCATTACAGCCTATAATCAGGCTGAGAGCTCACATGCATTACAGGCTATAATCAGGCTGAGAGCTCACATGCATTACAGGCTATAATCAGGCTGAGAGCTCACATGCATTACAGGCTATAATCAGGCTGAGAGCTCACATGCATTACAGGCTATAATCAGACTGAGAGCTCACATGCATTACTGACTATAATCAGGCTGAGAGCTCACATGCATTACAGGCTATAATCAAGCTGAGAGCTCACATGCATTACAGGCTATAATCAGGCTGAGAGCTCACATGCATTACAGGCTATAATCAGGCTGAGAGCTCACATGCATTACAGGCTATAATCAGGCTGAGAGCTCACATGCATTACAGGCTATAATCAGGCTGAGAGCTCACATGCATTACAGGCTATAATCAAGCTGAGAGCTCACATGCATTACTGACTATAATCAAGCTGAGAGCTCACATGCATTACTGACTATAATCAAGCTGAGAGCTCACATGCATTACAGGCTATAATCAGGCTGAGAGCTCACATGCATTACTGACTATAATCAAGCTGAGAGCTCACATGCATTACAGGCTATAATCAGGCTGAGAGCTCACATGCATTACAGGCTATAATCAGGCTGAGAGCTCACATGCATTACAGGCTATAATCAGGCTGAGAGCTCACATGCATTACTGACTATAATCAAGCTGAGAGCTCACATGCATTACAGGCTATAATCAGGCTGAGAGCTCACATGCATTACAGGCTATAATCAGGCTGAGAGCTCACATGCATTACAGGCTATAATCAAGCTGAGAGCTCACATGCATTACAGGCTATAATCAGGCTGAGAGCTCACATGCATTACAGGCTATAATCAGGCTGAGAGCTCACATGCATTACAGGCTATAATCAGGCTGAGAGCTCACATGCATTACAGGCTATAATCAGGCTGAGAGCTCACATGCATTACTGACTATAATCAAGCTGAGAGCTCACATGCATTACAGGCTATAATCAGGCTGAGAGCTCACATGCATTACAGGCTATAATCAGGCTGAGAGCTCACATGCATTACAGGCTATAATCAGGCTGAGAGCTCACATGCATTACAGCCTATAATCAGGCTGAGAGCTCACATGCATTACTGACTATAATCAAGCTGAGAGCTCACATGCATTACAGGCTATAATCAGGCTGAGAGCTCACATGCATTACAGCCTATAATCAGGCTGAGAGCTCACATGCATTACAGCCTATAATCAGGCTGAGAGCTCACATGCATTACAGGCTATAATCAGGCTGAGAGCTCACATGTATTACAGGCTATAATCAGGCTGAGAGCTCACATGCATTACAGCCTATAATCAGGCTGAGAGCTCACATGTATTACTGACTATAATCAAGCTGAGAGCTCACATGTATTACAGGCTATAATCAGGCTGAGAGCTCACATGCATTACAGGCTATAATCAGGCTGAGAGCTCACATGCATTACTGACTATAATCAAGCTGAGAGCTCACATGCATTACAGGCTATAATCAGGCTGAGAGCTCACAAGCATTACAGACTATAATCAGGCTGAGAGCTCACATGCATTACAGGCTATAATCAGGCTGAGAGCTCACATGCATTACAGGCTATAATCAGGCTGAGAGCTCACATGCATTACAGGCTATAATCAGGCTGAGAGCTCACATGCATTACTGACTATAATCAAGCTGAGAGCTCACATGCATTACAGGCTATAATCAGGCTGAGAGCTCACATGCATTACAGGCTATAATCAGGCTGAGAGCTCACATGCATTACAGGCTATAATCAAGCTGAGAGCTCACATGCATTACTGACTATAATCAAGCTGAGAGCTCACATGCATTACAGGCTATAATCAGGCTGAGAGCTCACATGCATTACAGCCTATAATCAGGCTGAGAGCTCACATGCATTACAGGCTATAATCAGGCTGAGAGCTCACATGCATTACTGACTATAATCAAGCTGAGAGCTCACATGCATTACAGGCTATAATCAGGCTGAGAGCTCACATGCATTACAGCCTATAATCAGGCTGAGAGCTCACATGCATTACAGGCTATAATCAGGCTGAGAGCTCACATGCATTACAGGCTATAATCAGGCTGAGAGCTCACATGCATTACAGGCTATAATCAGGCTGAGAGCTCACATGCATTACTGACTATAATCAAGCTGAGAGCTCACATGCATTACAGGCTATAATCAAGCTGAGAGCTCACATGCATTACAGGCTATAATCAGGCTGAGAGCTCACATGCATTACAGGCTATAATCAGGCTGAGAGCTCACATGCATTACAGGCTATAATCAGGCTGAGAGCTCACATGCATTACTGACTATAATCAAGCTGAGAGCTCACATGCATTACTGACTATAATCAAGCTGAGAGCTCACATGCATTACAGGCTATAATCAGGCTGAGAGCTCACATGCATTACAGGCTATAATCAGGCTGAGAGCTCACATGCATTACTGACTATAATCAAGCTGAGAGCTCACATGCATTACAGGCTATAATCAAGCTGAGAGCTCACATGCATTACAGGCTATAATCAAGCTGAGAGCTCACATGCATTACAGGCTATAATCAGGCTGAGAGCTCACATGCATTACAGGCTATAATCAGGCTGAGAGCTCACATGCATTACAGGCTATAATCAGGCTGAGAGCTCACATGCATTACAGGCTATAATCAAGCTGAGAGCTCACATGCATTACTGACTATAATCAAGCTGAGAGCTCACATGCATTACTGACTATAATCAAGCTGAGAGCTCACATGCATTACAGGCTATAATCAAGCTGAGAGCTCACATGCATTACTGACTATAATCAAGCTGAGAGCTCACATGCATTACAGGCTATAATCAAGCTGAGAGCTCACATGCATTACTGACTATAATCAAGCTGAGAGCTCACATGCATTACAGGCTATAATCAGGCTGAGAGCTCACATGCATTACTGACTATAATCAAGCTGAGAGCTCACATGCATTACAGGCTATAATCAAGCTGAGAGCTCACATGCATTACTGACTATAATCAAGCTGAGAGCTCACATGCATTACAGGCTATAATCAAGCTGAGAGCTCACATGCATTACAGGCTATAATCAGGCTGAGAGCTCACATGCATTACAGGCTATAATCAAGCTGAGAGCTCACATGCATTACAGGCTATAATCAAGCTGAGAGCTCACATGCATTACAGGCTATAATCAAGCTGAGAGCTCACATGCATTACTGACTATAATCAGGCTGAGAGCTCACATGCATTACAGGCTATAATCAGGCTGAGAGCTCACATGCATTACAGGCTATAATCAGACTGAGAGCTCACATGCATTACTGACTATAATCAGGCTGAGAGCTCACATGCATTACTGACTATAATCAAGCTGAGAGCTCACATGCATTACAGGCTATAATCAGGCTGAGAGCTCACATGCATTACAGGCTATAATCAGGCTGAGAGCTCACATGCATTACAGGCTATAATCAGGCTGAGAGCTCACATGCATTACAGGCTATAATCAGGCTGAGAGCTCACATGTATTACAGGCTATAATCAGGCTGAGAGCTCACATGCATTACAGGCTATAATCAAGCTGAGAGCTCACATGCATTACAGGCTATAATCAGGCTGAGAGCTCACATGCATTACAGGCTATAATCAAGCTGAGAGCTCACATGCATTACAGGCTATAATCAAGCTGAGAGCTCACATGCATTACAGGCTATAATCAAGCTGAGAGCTCACATGCATTACAGGCTATAATCAGGCTGAGAGCTCACATGCATTACAGGCTATAATCAGGCTGAGAGCTCACATGCATTACAGGCTATAATCAGGCTGAGAGCTCACATGCATTACAGGCTATAATCAAGCTGAGAGCTCACATGCATTACAGGCTATAATCAAGCTGAGAGCTCACATGCATTACAGGCTATAATCAGGCTGAGAGCTCACATGCATTACAGGCTATAATCAGGCTGAGAGCTCACATGCATTACAGGCTATAATCAGGCTGAGAGCTCACATGTATTACAGGCTATAATCAGGCTGAGAGCTCACATGCATTACAGGCTATAATCAAGCTGAGAGCTCACATGCATTACAGGCTATAATCAGGCTGAGAGCTCACATGCATTACAGGCTATAATCAGGCTGAGAGCTCACATGCATTACAGGCTATAATCAGGCTGAGAGCTCACATGCATTACAGGCTATAATCAAGCTGAGAGCTCACATGCATTACAGGCTATAATCAAGCTGAGAGCTCACATGCATTACAGGCTATAATCAGGCTGAGAGCTCACATGCATTACAGGCTATAATCAGGCTGAGAGCTCACATGCATTACAGGCTATAATCAGGCTGAGAGCTCACATGCATTACTGACTATAATCAAGCTGAGAGCTCACATGCATTACTGACTATAATCAAGCTGAGAGCTCACATGCATTACAGGCTATAATCAGGCTGAGAGCTCACATGCATTACAGGCTATAATCAGGCTGAGAGCTCACATGCATTACAGGCTATAATCAGGCTGAGAGCTCACATGCATTACAGGCTATAATCAGGCTGAGAGCTCACATGCATTACAGGCTATAATCAGGCTGAGAGCTCACATGCATTACAGCCTATAATCAAGCTGAGAGCTCACATGCATTACAGGCTATAATCAGGCTGAGAGCTCACATGCATTACAGGCTATAATCAGGCTGAGAGCTCACATGCATTACAGCCTATAATCAGGCTGAGAGCTCACATGCATTACAGGCTATAATCAGGCTGAGAGCTCACATGCATTACTGACTATAATCAAGCTGAGAGCTCACATGCATTACAGGCTATAATCAGGCGGAGATTTTCTATTCAGGTGTATAATTCTAGTAAAAACATATTTAAGAGCTATATCTCTAAAATTGTCAATTTAATGAAGTTTATACATGAGTTAAATTTTTCTAGGCACCAAAATGTGACGTTTTTAACACGCACGATTTGATTCCTCGTATTATTTGAGAAGAACGTGTATGAATTTGATGTTAATTGGCACAAAACATATTTATTTCAGTTGTGACCCGCCCGTCCCTATTTCGGACTCAAGGGGCGCAACATTTGACATCATTAAACCACAAACTTAGACTCATTATGGAGATGAATATATATAAAATTGTTGAAAATTGGCGAGTATACAAATTCGTATCAGATTTAGGGCCCCATATCTCTCACCCAAACTGTACCAATTTGGCGTATTTAAACCACATGATTAGATTCCTCGTATCACGGAGAATATGTATCAGTCGGGTGGAAATCGGCGCTAGATATATTGTTTCTCTATTCGTGTGTCTCTCTCGCCCACTGTGGACCCCTGTCTCGAATGTCACCAGTTTTGACATCTTTCAACCACACAATTAGACTCCTGATATCATGGAGATAAATATTTATAAGTTTGGTGCTAATCGGCGATTAAACAATTTTTTTTTATCAAATTGAGTGCCCACCCACAACATCTGTCACACAAACAACACCAATATAGCGTCTTTAAATCACATGATTTCCCGTATCATGGATAAGAATGTGTATCAATTTGGTGGAAATTGGTGATAAAATTATTGCGTATCAATTTTGGTGCCCCTCTGCCTTTCAGTTCAACCCTGACTCGAATGACAGTGAAATAATTTCAGTACACTTAATACATCATTATTATCCTGGTCACACCAGAAT
This sequence comes from Siphonodentalium dalli, assembly GCA_032622095.1. Taxonomy (NCBI): domain Eukaryota; kingdom Metazoa; phylum Mollusca; class Scaphopoda; order Gadilida; family Siphonodentaliidae; genus Siphonodentalium; species Siphonodentalium dalli. The sequence goes on from CP136067.1 coordinate 61,018,248, forward strand.
GACCATACTCTTGAATGGTTATTCATCTTATAGGGGAGTACCTCGCTACAAATGAAGTACTAAGGTGCTTGCTGTGGTTGACCATCACAAACTGATAGCTTAACACCAAAACATGAGTAGAGCATAGTAAGTACTGGTCCACTACGTAAGATGACGTTGCACAATTTGAATTCAAAACGATAATTCATTACTACAGTATTTTACACATGCAGTTTATACCCATCAGAATTTGCACAATTTCACAGCCAAAATGCTAGTTATTCTGATTGGGTTCCAAATCTCTTGTGTGGCTGAAGTTTTGTAAATCATTTGTTAGTCTGTATTCGTTCTCATACCAAGATTTTCCAGAATCGATACACTTCAATAAATCAGACCAAATTATCTGGAACATTAATAACATAATATTGATTTGGATCCTCAATTGTCACGACTTTTGATATTGGACTTGCTTCCCAAACTTGTATCAATCCACTGAGATACCACTATTGATTTCTGTTCAAATATTTGTACACTTTCACGATAAGCTGTCTTGGCACACACTGTGACTTGATTTAATAACGTCTTGGGATATAGCCTATCTCATCTGTAATTGGATTGGAGTCAATTTATTTGTGCTGACTGTAAAAACACAAAAAATTCATTTCGAGATGAATTTGATTACAGAGATTCTAATTGAATACCTTTATACTCATATCTAAATTTGTGCAGTACTATTTTTTGCACACTCATTGTTGCACAAATTTAACACTGAGTGAAAAATAGTACACTTTCCCTGTTTAGCGAACACATAAGGAAAATAGGAGTGTTATTATAATTATGTTTAAAGGTATGTGGCATGGGCTCAGTGGAATAAATCACTTCTTTCTTTCACTGTCCTTCAAGTTGGTGAGTCATCCTAGCACGCTTGCCTTGATGGATACTCTGAGGATTTTTTTTTAGCATACTGATGCTTATAAATAAATATATGTTACAGTCAGATTGTGAAACCAGTCATTTTGTGAAATGTCTAAAATGTTCAGTCGTGAAATGACTGTGGGGGTCAGTCATTTCATGAAATGACAGAAATTTCCAGTCATTTCATGAAATGACTGGACATTTTTTGGTTTGGGTGACTTCAATTGTGAACATAAAATTAGGACTTGATTTAATTTTAAATTTTTTATTCACAATAATAAATCATAAATGTAATAGAAACATAAAAATGATGATGTCGGCGTGTCGCTGATCAAGAGATTATTGCCGCGGTAAACTCAGAACCATTATCCGATTGAAGAATTAACAGGAATGCCTATCAGGAGGAAGATGTCAGCTAGCTGGAACGCTACCTCTGTGGCTCGTTTGGAAGTCAGTGGTCGTAGAATGCGAAACTTGGTCAAGTGGTTCTGGTACATCATGATCCAATTGAAACTGTTGTGGCTCATGGACTGCATGCATGTCGTTTAATAAGGTCAATCTGTCCTCTGGATGCGAACTCCGTCTTCAGGATTGGTTTCACAACTACTCCCTTGGTCATTGGACGTTTCCTCTTTATATGGCACTCCTGGCACAACGACTTGAACAGCTCGACGTCATCTCTCAGAATATTTGCGTACTTCACTGATCGCTCCTTCTCATTCTATCTCTACCACTATGACCAGTTGCGACATGGGCCCTCTTGATTATGTCAAAGGTGTCTTCTATGCTGGCACCAAAGCAAGAAGCAAAGCCCCACCCCCATTCCGAACCAGGACCGGCGGAGAAGACTTACCTTGATTTCTCTGTGTGAGTTTTGTGTGTTGATATACATATATATTGTTTTGAGTTGTGAAAAGCTGTATATATTGTCCTATTTAGTGCTTGAATGGACTCCAGTTGCCTTTAATAGTCTGTTGTATTCTGGGCTTGTACTACGGGCTCAACTCTAGGAAGAGAGTGCAATGCCAGCCGGTTGACTTAAGGTTGGTTGGGGCTCCTCAACTCTCAATGGTGCAATGCCCGCCTTCCACTCCTGTGTGAGTGTCAGAACCAGTTGACCTGGTTGTGTGGTGCGTGCGCGGATGAGGATGCAGCTGAGACTGACTGCGTTGGTTGGTGTGTCTCTGAAGGTTTGGAGTGCCAAGTAGTGTTTCTAATTATTGTGTCCCACCCGTCCTCCCATAAGCACAGGCGCGGGTGAAAGCATGTATTTGCAAATTTGTATGTATAGTTGTTTTTGTGTATTTGTTTTGTGTTCAGGTTTGTGAATTTGTTGTTCAGTGTAATGAGTTTACAAGGTTAGCAGGTTAGTTGGTTGTTTGATGGAGATAATTACTCAATGGCTTACAGTGTATATTACGGCCACGACAAGCGTATCTATGCCGCCCGAGGACATTCATCAGCGCCCAAGGAGCCATCTAGGGCCTGAGACCGCTACCCTAGGTTTTGATATGATGTTGGTCTTGTTAGGCGGTCGATATTGCGGATTTTGCATGAAATGGGTTAGTACATACGAGATGGGTTGTTTATACTGAGTTCTAGCATTGGACTTTATTGAGGACTTGCATTACTGCAGGGGGGGGATGGCCATCCACTGTGTTCGCCTGCCGATGGTCAGTACGCACCAAAGAGCCCTTTGAAACATAATTGATAGTTACCTGTAATCAGGGAGGGGATGACTGATAGAATTACCTGTTAGGAGTGTTGTTCCGTGTTTAGCTGGAAGAGAGTTTGAGTATTAGACTTACTATCCGTGTGACTGTACTGTGTTAGTAACCTGATCGACCTTGCGTTTTTTATTGAGTTCAGTGAGATAAGTCTATTTGTTTGTTGTTGATTGGAGTGTTTATTAAATTAGGGATGTATTGGTGTGACCATTGAGGGGGATTATTCTGGCAAAGCACAGAACCATCCCTGAACTCGCCGACCTGGTTTTTATGTTTTGTTTTTGGTCAGTAGTGTTTTTCTGAGTTCTAGTTCGTCGATTAGGGTGCTGCCTTGTAGTCTTATCAGACTGTTTGCAGCTAGTGTTTGTAATCTAACGTGGAATGAAGGTATGTCGGCTGTGTTATGTAATGCCCTAATGGGGGTTCGTATGTTTTCCTGGAGTGCCATTCTTAATGTTTTGTTTTGTATTACTTGGAATTTGTTGAGTGTGGATATGGGTAGGTCAGCTGTTTTAATGCCCAATATTCCATGATTGGTCGTATAAATTGCTTATATAGCTTAATCAGGGTTTCTGGATTAAGTCCCCATGATGTGCCCCTGAGCATCCTTAATAGCCCAATTCTTTGTTAGGCCCTGGTTGAAATGTTTTTAATGTGAGTATGGAAAGATAGTTTTGGTCAAGAGTAATGCCCAGGAGAGTTGCCTCCTGTGTTTGATCGAAAGTTTCCCTGTAGATGGACAAATTAAGTTTGTATTTGGTATGTTTTCTGCTAAATAGGATTAATTGTGTTTTTTTTGGCGTTCAGTTTGATGCACCATTTGGAACACCACCCTTCCAGGTCATTGAGTTGTTTTTGTAATCTGAATTCCCGCGTTTTGGGGTCCCCCCCCCCCCCCCCCCCCCCCCCCCCCCCCCCCCCCCCCCCCCCCGTGGTCCAAAGGCCCAGGTCATCGGCAAATTGTGATATTTGTATGTTGTGTAGAGTGGATTGTTGGGTATGTCGTTGACCTCTATTAAGAAAAGTAACGGACTTAAGACGGACCCCTGGGGCGTGATGGAAATGAGCTAGAAGATCTGTCTTAAATACTGACTAAGTGACCACAGTTCAATTTTAGTATCAAACAGTTCACCTACATGTCTTAATTGTAATCGAGTGACTACAATTCATAAGTGTTTTCTTAAGATCAAACAGTTTGTCTATCTTAATATTGATCAGGTGATTACAATTCAGAAGTGTTTTCTTAAGATCAAACTGCTCACCCAGTCATTTTGTGAATTATAGCGGTATACATGTGAAATTACACAAGTTGACTGAAATTAGTCAGATTGTGTAAAGAATATAACTAAATTTCAGTCATTTCATGAAATGACTGGAAATTTCAGTCATTTCATGAAATGACTGACCCCCACAGTCATTTCACGAAATGACAGAACATTTTAATAATTTCACGAAAAATTTTGAAATTTTGAGCACAAGCGAGGCCCTCTGGTTACTTTTCAGAACATTGTAAGTATAGAACTTTTATGGTACCGCAAAATGTCTATAGTTGACTTTGAATTATAATAGACCATTCTATGATCAAGCAAATCATGTCGATGTATTCTTGTCTTACCAAATGCAAACGCAATAAAATGAATACGTTCACATTGTGTAATCGATCAGAGGACGATCCATTCTAATTTCAAACCAACTCAAGAAATCTTATGAAAAACATTATATAGGAATTAACAAGAGCAATTTAAATTTAATTGACCATAAAACAAATGTTTGATAATTGAGAGACTACATTACTCACAGTAACAGTTAAGTCACATTAACTTCCAGAACGGTCCCTTCTTTGTAGTTTCCTCGTCCGTCTCAGCTTTTTTGCTTCTTCACGCGAGTGTCATCAGCAGAGTGGTGTTTTCTCAGCCAAGTTATTGCATATTTTTCTGGACTCCAATTTTCGATCGGTGGCCCATTCAACTTTAGAAACATTAACCCAGAAACGAGCAGGCGATTCCTCAAAATAGTACATGTCAAGTTCATTTGGCTGAATCCTCTCTCACATTCAGCTGATGATATTGGAATGACCTGGACGCATTTCAGCAAAGCGCAAGTTCTTCAGGTACACGTCGGCCATTATTTTCTACGAATGTTTTGTACGCATCGACGATAGAACTACTGGCTAAACGAAAACGTCTGCATAGAGATCTGATCTCATCCACTCCGAATCCGTCTTCAATATCAACGGGCCAGTATACCGGGTGCAACATCTTGATTTCACCAAGAAGATTGTGATACTCGGTGAACTTCCGCTGCCCACACGACACAGTTGTAGCGAATAGTCTATCTAAGAGTGCACTTACGAGCTGATTAATCAACTTTTCTTGATCAATTCTGACTAACTTGGCGTTTGAAACTAGATTTATGCTCGCAACGTAACCACTCTTTATAGCGTCGTTAGCTGTCATCGCTTTCGTCCCAGTTTTAGTTTTGAGTAACTCAATTGCTCGTATCGTGCGTCGCACACATTTGTCCGCCTTGACTATGTCCATGTCTCGCTTTTGAAGTAGTAATTAAATGGGTGGACGGCGTTCCCCCGACGAAAAAGGTGGGGGGGGGACGGCGTTCCCCCTGCAATTCATCACTGTCGCCGAAGCGACATGTGCATGCCTAGTGATATGAAAGACACCACAAGCGGCTTCTTAACAACCATTGTAAGCCATAGGAAATTTACGAATACAAGAGCAAAATATGTGTTAAAAAGCTACAATGGTGTTGAAATGTACATGGGGAACATGTCCGGTTGACGAACGATATTTATACACATGTTTTAGTTCGGTTTCCTAAATAAAAAAGTAACTAAGATATCTGTTTACACTGGATTAAACAATGCCAACGACCACACTCGGATCCTAATGTTATTTAAATTCCAATATTAATATAACAGATTTCAAACTAAAACGTGGAAATAGCAGTCCCAATCGATGATGCGTTATGAATATTAATTGTGCCGCGAGTATTTGTTTTATGTGAAGTGTTTTTCGTTATAAATGTATACATGCGTTGCTGTTATAACAACGTGGTAATATTGAGTTCAAATGTCTGCTATTCACACTAACCTGTAGGATCTCCTGCGAACGTTTTACTGAATCCATTTGAGAATCTAAGGCTTCCTCCATATTAATGCGACAATGTACGTGTAAATGAGAATCAACAGATGTTTTCCAAGAGAATTACACGAAATTTCACACATTGCACGTGCTTCGCGGTGTATACACGCAACCTTCACCAAACTAGTTCACTTTGTGCCATTGTTGCCACATGGCAACATGTAACTGACTCCATGATAGTCGGCGTTTTCTTTTAATAATGTACTTTAGTCATGGCAAAATAGGATGTGGAATTTTAAAAGACCATTATTTGATAATCCTTTGCATCCGGTCTGATGTCACCGGGGCTCACACATGACGCTCGAGGTATGGGAAACTGATATCGTTATATTTATTTTGACAAAAGAGGGATTATAGATTAATTACCACATGTACACCTCCGTTTGGTTTATTTCATCAATGTGTGAACTATTAGCATAGCTTCGATATTAAATTTGCTATGGCTTCATTTACACAGTTTTATTCAATGTGAACATCGATCTTTGTTGGTTATCGGAAATGGCCTAACAATCACACCTGTTTTTTTTTTTTAAATCTGGTTCTATTTTTGTTTATATCTAACGACAGTCACTTTTACAAGATGCATATATACACACATAGGTATCTTGAAAATCGTGAAACTCATAAAGAAGCTATATTATCGTTTTACATGGCGTTTATTAAACAACACAGTCCGTTCTCATCGGAAGCCATTTTAGTAATGAATATGTAGCGAGATTGAGATGGCTTGTGGTGCTTAGTAACAGTAATCATGTAGCCTATTGGTGGGCGGTACGTACGGCTAGGTCCGTTAATCGACTAACCTTTGATAGGTGTGGTAGTGTACAGTTATTTACTTTTGTCGATGAATCGGTCACTATGTTGTGTATGTTGCTCAAATATCTGCCACTGTCTACCCATGTCCTTGTTAACTTCAGTGCAAGTCAGGGATAATCCTGGGTATTTTGGGGAAGGGTCTGGGGCCCCTGCAATTGGGAAAAATATACACCATAGCAGGGTAAATTGGGAACTTTTAAAATTGAAATACACAAATCTAACACATGTCTTATAAGACTCTTACTGACATTGAGTATATAGAGTTATTCTTCTTCCATTGCGATCTTCAAATTCACTGCTTAATTTTTTGTTGAAAATTCAGTTTGGTTTAATATGCCGTATTCACGTTATAGAATGTTTCGTTATCTTGTTATGACGATAGCTACTGCTGTTAATAAAGACGAATGATGATTGATATAAAGTCAAGTTGGGAGATTGGGAATTTTCAGATGGTAAATTGGGGGAAAAACAAGTCTACTTTGCTTTGGGAATGGAAATTTTATGACATTGTTGAGTGAAAAGTCGGCGAAAGGTAAAGTGGATATCCTCCCCGGTGCGACTGCAGAAGTGCTTGGTTGAGCTCACTCAGGAGTTATAAATGAATCTGAAGGTCGCGACGGCCGAGGGACTTTCGTAGGAGGGAGCGAAAGTCATGGTTTTGGAACTTGCTTATTGGTATTACCTAAAATAACCATTGGCGTTGGATCTTCCTTTGAGATAGGGGAGATCTTCCTCAGTGTTGGCTTGTGAGGTGTTCTCTGTTCCGGTGGTTTTAGAGATGTGATTGAATTTGTAACTGCTTGGGGTGAATCAAATAATCTTATCCGCCACAACTTGCGATATCTGTGAGATTGTCTCATTCAGGCTATTTGCAGCAGAATCAGCTATTCTCGCCATCATTGAGAATCCATATTAGGTGGATCGTCGCCAGTTTCTCATACTTTCAAAGTTGTGCCATATCTTGTTGAATTGGTTAATTGATTCTCTGGACACTTTGTGGCCTAAATTCTTTGTCCATCTACAATAAATTTCCTACATACATGGGTGATCCAAGATCAGTTCAAGTTGATAAAGTTCCCTATAAAGTCGATGTATATTGGCTGTATATATGCATGACTAAATCCTTTGGCACATCCTACAGATGACATCCCTCATTCGATTGTCACCAAACTTTATATGGATCTTCGTGGTGACCAGTAGATGGGAGTAATTAAATTTTTCCGAATCTTGTTGAAAACATACCCACTGGAAGTCATCTTGGAAATTACTCTTTGCATCAAATGGTTTTGAATTTCAATGAAAAACATGGCTGCCAGCGCGATCTTGGATTTTACTCTTTGCATGATTAAATTATTCGACTCACCCTACAGGTCACATCTCTAATCCGATCATCACCAAACTTCATATGGATCTTCAGGATGACCTCTAGATGGGAGCCTCCCATTTTAAGTGAAATTTGTTTAAAAACATGTCCTTCTGCAGCCATCTCGGATTTCATATTTGGATCCATCAGCACACCCTGCAGCCCGCATTTATTTGAGAAATCTTTTGAAAATTTACAGGCATCTTCAGGTTTACCACTAGATTGGAGAAATATTTTTCCAAATTATGTTGAAAAACATCAATAACAGTTGAGCAAATATATTCTGATCAACTCATGGAGGTCTATATATTACAAAAGGTTAGACCATTGAAAAAAACCACAGAAAACAGATTTCAACTGAAACTTTTGATTTGCAATTATATTTGGCAATGTTTGTTGATAAAATGACTTAAAATAAAATGTTTACAAATCAATGTCGATTTTTATACGCCTTTTTTGTCCATCCGTCTGTCTGTCTTAACATCCATCTGTCCATCCGTTAACATTTTTGGTTTCCGATCGATAACTCCAGTTTGGATTGTTTGTACACTCTCATTCCCGAAGATTTCTGAGCGGATTTATGAAGTACCGGTATAATTACAAATGAAGACATGACAGAAACTGAAACTTGCCTGCATTCACTTGACAATCCATCGATGCTTTAATATTGAGTGTGGTTCAATCTTGGAAAGAATTTCGCATCATGAGGGCTCGAGTTCCACAAACAATTAACTCCAAGGTCATTCAACTTCGAGATGGACTAACATTATGTCACAATCAATCAAGAAATCAAACAGAAGAACTATCAATGTGGGACCGACAATAAATGTGAAGCTTCTTCCAACAACAGGATGTGCGCAACATATGATAAACTTTTTCCCTGCGGACTCTCTCCAGAAATTAGGTTATATAGGTATATCCCTTCTGTCATGTTTCTAGCAATCAATCAGACATGATGGTATCATACATGAAAGTCATATACAATGAAATGGTCCACAGTAACATTTAAACTATTCATTTAATAATTTGGATATTGAGCGTCCATTATTATGCCCCCGACTTGAAGTCGGCGGTTATATAGTCGACGTCCGTCCGTACGTCGAGCCGTCCGTACAAACATTTTGCATTATTGTTCAGCAACCGCTGGGCAGATTTAGCTGATATTTGGTATGGTGATAGAGCAGCATGGGGGAACAGCTACATGCATAGCGCGGGTTTCGTCCACCCATTTTCACCAGAGTTATGGCCCTTTTTTTTACTTAGAAAATTCAATTTTTCTCTTGTTTTTTGGGGTTTCCAGATGATAGCGTGAGCTTTGGTGGTACGATTGCGAATCCCGTATTTGTGTGGATCAGTTATATGAAAATACATGTCAAGTGCGAATTTGGGTATGATCTGAGGATTTTTGCCAGAGTTATGGCCCTTTTTTTCAACTTTGAAAATTTGAATTTTCGCTTGTTTTTGGGTTTCCGGATCACTTGTTTTGTTGTTTTTAGTCAACATTTCTGTACGAACTTCTTTTGGAATGGTCATATAGACCTCCTCGGATATCCGCAGTTTCGTCCATGCTTAATCCAAATTGCTACGGTCGGGGGCAAATGCCACGCGACAGCGTACCTCTTGTTAAAATAATGGATAGATGTTTGTAAAATAATGTACGATCTCGGGAATAACCATCCATTATCCTTTAATCTGGACTCTATGAACAAAGGAGTGATGTCATAGCCATGTTTTAATGTGTAATAGATATGTAATTAAACAGCTAATGTGACTTAACATGGATATATCGAATCTGTGACCTTTTCAAGAAGCAAAATTATCTGTATTCAGAGCAGTCAGAAAACGAATGTGACCGATCATCATTTATTCTGATATCTACAACATCAAACCTTTCAAAATTCACTGCTATAGAACAGTATGCGAGATATTCATAGAATACTGGGTAAAATATTTAGTCCATATTGTCTTGTGTCCACAATATTAGTCACAGTTGCCTCCGATCAAGTGATGAAACATGAATATTTCGCTTTTATCACAAGAGTGCATGGTGGTAATCCTATGAATGGAATTTGTCAAAACACAGAGGAGTACCATAGAATATTTTCAATAAATTCTAAACTTTACCAAAATTGTCTACACACTCTGTTAAGAGACTGTGTTTATACCTGGACATTATATTTGTTTATACCTGGACATTATATTTGTTTTAATATACCTGGACATTATATGTTTATACCTGGACATTATATTTGTTTATACCTGAACATTATATTTGTTTATATTCACCAAGGCCACAGATAAGTTTTCTGCCACTGCATCAATGTGTTTACCCCTTATCCCTAATGTTACATATATCTGCTATACACCCAACCATAATTGGAAACATTGAATGAATGGGCAATGCTGAAATTACAGCTTTAAATGGTGATCACCTGATATTCAGACGACATACGTAGGTGCATGGTATTGATAAGATTTTTCAAAAAAAGATACTGAAACTGAAAATTGTGTTGTAGAATATTCGAGTTGAAGGAACTTAACAAAATTTCCCACTAAGAAACTGGTTTGGTAGCAACATGATAATTAGTTTTATATTTAAATGCACAATGTACCATCTCTTTGATCTGGTGACTTGGGTGCTAATTCATTGAAGAGACGAGTGTTTAATTGCAGTGTAATAAGCATTGCGACATATCATGGAAAGTTTTGAAAATCCTGGAAATGTAAAAATAATTTATATCACAAATCTATGCCCTTCTATTCTGCGTTACATTCAATAAGTAATCATTATATCACGCACTTTTATACGCACTGTGTGGCGAAACATTACTATGCATGTTGCATGCCTGAAATTAAAAAATTTTGGCCCCACTGTTGGATGTTTGTATTCTAGCAGAAAATCTAAACTTTACAAACCTAAATCACTGTGTTTATCTTCGGTTGCAGTGACAAATAAATCCTTTAGATGGATATGTTATTGTGATATGTGTACCTTTAAAGATATTTAGTAACAGACATGTATATTGCCTGTACATATTTTCACTCCCATGTGCTTATCCAATCTGTTGCTTTCGTCTTGGTATGTTTTGGATTTGTGGCCATTTTTACAGCCATTTCACGGTGGTGATTGTAATATTTCTATCTGTGTCACTCCTCTTTCACACAAACAAACTGGTATAACTACATAATTTCTATGCCACAATATACCACATAATTACTGATTTTAAGAACTAACACAATACAGGCAACCATGTTGGACACCATCTTGAATAAATAAAACAAATTTGCCGAAGCAGATTTTAGATATATGTTATATTGAAGATTCTCCAGTGTCTTTTGACACCAAATTCGCTTTCACAAATTTCTTCTGGATTAACCCATCTTTTTGTGTACCACGACCATACAAATTTCCAAGAGCATCTTCACTCTTCAATCAATGCAATCCAAATGCCTTGTCCAATCCTTCAGAGCCCATGTGGTTTATAATAGTGCAAGCAAAGAAATACAAATTCTCTAGATTTGTGTCTGACATTGCAGAAAATCAAAATGTTCTCAAAGTTTGACATACTCATTGTGTCAGTGCTACATCCATCACATCCATGAACAATGCGGGCATAGATATATATTCACAAGATCATGCAAATGAGTGGTCGCAGAAATGGTAGTTCTGTCAGAAGTTTACAGTGATTGTATGTATGTCCACCCAAAACCAAATGATCAGCAACACACTTGCAGGACATGTAGTGTGGTCGTGGGAGAGTTGAACCTGGAAGAAATTGGATACAAGCTGATTTTGGTGTCATTCAACGCGGAAAAACACCAAGAACAACATATCCAAAATCCTCAAAAATCCGCTCATGGGAAAATTCAGGATCAAAGATGGCGTCCAATATGGCTGACACAATAAGTAAATTTCCCATTAGTGCCCAATAACATATGAAACCTCGGTAATTATGGAAAATTACGTACCAAAACATATTCCACATTGAAAGTAACACATGTCAGAACACGCACACTGCTAAGCTTGTTGTCTTTGGGGGCAGATGGCTATCAATATGGCCGCTGAATTCGGGAAAATTATAATTTTTAAGTGTATACAAATATTCTTCTAATAAAAATGTCTATTATTAGCATATCTTGTATTTCAACATAAGCAGTTTTTGTACATTTTGACGCAGAAAGGAGCCGAGACCAACATATTTTTTTTTTAAATAGCACAAGCAGTCAGGATACAAGATGGCATCCAAGATGGCGGTCAAATGATGATATTTCGAGTCAGTGCCCATTAGCACACGAACTCCGGGTTATATGGAAACTATTTAACCAAAACGGAAGCTACATTGACTTAATAGTCATGATACAGATGATACATAAATATAATGTGGTTACTGAAGGGGAGAATGGATGCCAATATGGTCGCCGAATTTGTGAAATGTGAAAATTTCAAGCTTGCGCCTTTCTTAGACAATATCCTCCAATTAATAAAGGAAAACATGCCCATTAGTCATACTTACTCTCTACCAAACAAATGGGACATCATACAAGAAACCGTCAAGTACTTAGTTATCATCTTCAGAAATTTCATGTCTAATTTCCTCCGAGTTCTTACAGCCTTCTCCACGACAATCTCCACATGCTACAACACATTTCACTCCATTTTTGCGACACGAACACAAGTCAACGATTTAGCTAGTTGGGCTTTTGCGGGTTTCCTCATCGCATGATCCTTTAAGTGATGTTGTTATTGTTGTCAGTTCGTATGAAAAATACTTAGCCATGTCCTCCTCGCGTTGTGCAATTGCTATCAATCGTGAGAATAGCACAGTCGGGTTGAATTGCATTCGATCATTCTCGACTCTGATCCCAGGATATAAATGGTCAAGAGATTTTATTTGATCCTTCCGCTTGATCGAGGCATCTGTGATACTCATGCTGTTGAGCTTTTGGTGGATCTCGAAACCGACACGTTCAGAGTCAATACAGTTAACACCGTCCCCATCACTAGATGTTAACCCAGACGACAGGGAGCGTAGTTTACCTTCACTCAAATCAAAAGGTTCATGTTCGTCAAACCAACGTTGTATGATTACCAAATCATCAGAGTCACGTTTGCTCCTACTTGCCCCGAACTCCGCGTGCTGTTCACTGGTGGTATGTCTATAAAGTTTGGTTAATTCGGTCATGGCATCATGAATCTCGGCACACCTATGCATGCTATATATCCATTGCATTCGGACAGATTCCGTCATTCCCCTACCTCTTGTCAGACCTCTTCTGCTTTTGATAGAACGCATTATGAGTTGTTCTATTATGAGATCTGTTGATAATCCTGCCCATAATCTACTGCCTCTACGTACAGCATGAAACCCATTTTCGGCGAAACATTTGTACAGCCAAGGGTGTTTATTAGGTAGTTCCAACATCTGCTGGAGATAGAGTCGACAGCTCTTGGCATAGTTGGCGTGACCGGTTGCGGCAAATAGATTGAGCATTTGCCCCACAGTAGCGAGATGCAGACTCCAATTTCCTGTCCTCTTTGCTCTAATGAAATTCTTCAACGTTTGCACATATTCCAAATACTGAACCCACAACTTTGCTGTCGGAGATTTCTCAATAAGCAACAATTTATACTTGTTCAAACATTCCTCGAGTTTCATCAATGGTTGAGACCCAGAAACAGCACTTGCTGGAATTACTCTACTTTCAATAGATTTGTACAAATCACTTATTGCGTTCATCTCATCCTTCTCGATTCTAGGTATTGTTTTTTCTTCAGACTGATTTATAGCTAATGTGGCATCAGGTGAAGCATTGAACACCTTCTCAGTCTGCACTGTTCGGCCACCCCATGGGCTTGTCGGACTTGTACTTGTTTCTGTAGATGGCCCAATGTCTGATATCAGCTTATTTGTAAGAGCAGCCTCAATTAAGAAATGTCCACGCATTGCCCTTGATATTGCCTTCCCAAAAATCATATGTGTAACTGCGTTAGGGCCATAGACATTCTCCAGAGCCTCTTCCAAACCCGAACCCTTCATTAGTGAACCAATACTACCCATAAAACTCATAATGGTATGAAAGCCACCCAGCCTGCAGAATATATTCATGGACTTGCTCATTATAATATTCGTGGCCTTTATCCACAATGGCTGATCAAATGTGATACATGGTGTCAGGATGTTTAGTTTGGTCGCTTGACCCTGAACATAAAGGAGAGTTAAATATATACAATCCTCATCGGACGGATTCAAATCTATAATCGGCAAAAACAGAACATCGATTAGACTTTGTTGTGCACTTCTGGTCATCAGTCGTAATATATTGCATGAAGCCCGACCTATTTGTCCGAGGCTTTGTAGATTGGTTCACAAACCACCCTGAATGCCACAGTAGATCAGTGTTGAGCTCTGGGGGCAATGTGTGTGGAGTAATCAGTTGAAGCAAAGGTTTGTAAGACAACAGTGAAAGGCCTTACCGGGAGAATCAACATAATGGCATATCTGGACTCCTTTACCTCGAACAAGCTCATCAACCTTCGAACGCTGGCACCTGTTAATGGTGCGTGGCCTGAGGCTAAGCTGTGTTTGATCTTTTGGAGTAGAGATTGCTATCATGCCCATACCATGGAATGTTCCCTGACCATCTAAAGTTGCTATGTTATGGTCTACATTGTCGGCAACCCACTGTTTAAATGTTCCGGGGAAATAGTCGGTTAGAATATCGTCAGGACGTTCGGTTTGGATGACAGACTGTTTGTATCTTTCTACTTCGTCATGATTGTGTAATGGAGAACCCCAACCTAGATAACTCATTCACCAACCATTTTGAACCAAACACGTGATCCATCTCTACACCCACACCAAAGAGTGTTGGTGTTATAACAGATCGAGGTCGAGCAGATTGAATTATGGAGTGCCCAATGCTATTTATCTTCAAATCGGATGGAATCAGAACACTTAAAATCGTGTGCAAATAATGCGGAACCCACTGTCGACTATCTTCACTGGTTGGGTATGAATTAGTGTCATACTGAGTCTCTCTTATTTTTGCTCGTAATATCCTTGCTGCTGTCAACATTATCCTTTCAGTTTCCTCTTCAATGCTATCTCTCTTATCACAGTACCATTTTTCGTTTATGATAAACTTTGCCATGTTCCGAAAACACACTATATTGTTCCGTCCCTCAACTTCGGCGAAAAATATAAACTCCCCGTAGTGGTCCTGCAGTTTCTCTTTGAGCCATTTCATACTATACACATGACAATCACCCGCAATCACGAAGCTATATGCGAAAAAGCAGCCGATAAGCCTGACCTTTTATGTGCATATGTGAGAACAAGCATATAGCACGAGTTCTGTTATAGACGCTCTTTATGTTCTGTTCTGTTATATACTCGCTCTTTATGACATTTCCTGGAAGGGTATAGCAAAACATGTGTGCTGTGGCAAACGCTCTTTATTGTTGAACCGACATTGCCAGCCAGCTAATATAGATATCAGTGATACACATAAACTTGGTTTATTCGCTGTATGGACTAACAAATCGCAGTTATAGTAAATTATATAGACACATTAAGCACATACATTCGTCAATGTTCATAACTGGTTGAATAAATTGATAAAAACGGCATTTGAGAGTCAAACGTGTGTTGTATTTCAAAGTGCTCTGAAATCCTTGTCCATGCACGGATTTTGGCAAATTTTGAATATGTTGTTTCTGTGGCTTTATCGGTTAGATTGATACCAAATTTAACATGTGTTCCAGAAAATATGACATGCCAATATAATTGACTGTTGTCTTAGACAAATATATACTTGAAAATTATAATTTTCTCGAATTTGGCTGTTATATTAACAGAAGTATGTCCCAAACAAAATTGTCTATATATATGTTCTAACATATGTTACTATCAATGTGGATTCCGTTTTTGGTGAGATTTTTCCATATTCACTGAGGGTTTGCGTGTCAATGTGCGTTGACTGGAAAATTATTCATTTGGCGGCCATCTTGGATCCTGAATTTTCCCATGAGCGGATTTTTGCGGATTTTGGATATGTTGTTCCTGAAGCTTTTCCGCGTCGAATGACACCAAAATCAGCTTGTATCCAATTTCTTCCGGGTTGACCCCCAAATTCAGCTTCAACGACCATATTAATGCTACAGAAATAGACATGAATGCGATCACCCTGTGGCTATTGAACTATGCAGTTGGTGCACAAGTACCAAGAAATCGTCACAGTATATGCTCATTGCTGGAACTGACATGTTCAAACTGACAACAGATTCATCATCAGTACAAACAACATTGTATCTTTAAAAGCCGACTTAATTTTCGAACACCCAGATAATCTCATATATATTTTGAAGACCTCTGTCTGTCTGTCTGTTTGTCTGTCTGTCTGTCATTAATACAAATCTACGATTCTCGACCGATCGGGACGAAACTTGGTACGTGTGTGTAGTTTGACCAGGCGGTGGTCGTTGTCGTATTGGCGAGCCCGTGCGACGGCCGTGCAGCGCATGCGCAGACGAGATATCGGAAACGGGTGGAGCTATCGACTTGGAAATTTGGTTTTTGAATAGCCCGGACAACGTCGGGCTCATCGGCTAGTCTACTATATATTTTGAGACTTCCCTATATATATATATGTGTGTGTATATATATCCTTTATAGACTCAAAAACGGCTCGACCGATTGAGCCCAAACTTCCAATCTAAGGGTAAAAAGCCAAGGGAAGTGTCATTGCACCGCTTCTGAGAACGTCCGAGCACTCCTTCACCCTTCAACTGCCACCGTAATGGGATTGATGGGTTAATCGCGTGATAATTAATGAGCGTTTGTATATGAGGTGTCGCTATTAAAGAGCGTTTATTTACTTTTAGTGAAAATACAGCATTTGACCGTCTCGCTCGGAAACTGGGGATATCGAGACGAAATTTCGTACTTAGGGGTTCCAAGGGACGGGGGAGATTTTCGTCAGGTCAGTTTGTCCGCCCGAGGTGACCTTGACCTTGAAACGGGTACCCACAAATTACCTTGGGTGATATCTCGGCAGTGACATCGATGTGAAATTTGTTATGTATGGTCAACTCGGGACGGGAAATATTTTTGTTGGGTTATTTTGTCCACCCAACATGACCTTGACACGGGTACCCGCAAATGACCTTGGGCGATATTTCGGGCATCAGCGGTGGCAGCGACATAAGGGGTTACCTTGAAAAACCAAAATTAATGGATCGACCAAAGCCATGGGACCAATTCCGCCAGTGGCGGGCTAATCTGCTGGTCTACTATATATTTTGAGAACTACGTATATAAATATCTATACTATATATTTTGAGAACTCCGTGTATTCGAGAGATAGCCCACACCCTCCGGACCTCAATGATATGATCGTGAATGAGTATTGATATACCCCACTAAACTTTGACAAACACCAGTAATGGTGTGTAGATCATTTTCATATCTCTCCTATATATTTTGATACAATCTATCTAATTTACATATCTCTCTTATATATTTATGTTTGTGTGTGTGTGGGTACTTCATACAAATCTACGATTCTCGACTGATCGGGACGAAACTTGGTACGTGTGTGTAGTTTGACCAGCCGGTCGTCGTTGTCGTATTGGCGAGCCAGTGTGACGCCCGTGCAGCGCATGCGCAGACGAGATCTCGGAAACGGATGGAGCTATCGACTTGAAATTTGCTATGTGAATGTATCTTGCGCCGGGTACAAATTTTATCGGGTCGCCTAGCCCGTGCGACGCCCGTGCAGCGCATACGAGATCTCGGAAACGGGTGGAGCTATCGACTTGACATTTGCTATGTGAATGTATCTTGCGCCGGGTACAAATTTTATCGGGTCGCCGAGCCCGTGCGACGCCAGCTTCGCGCATGCGCATACCAGATATCGGAAACGGGTGGAGCTACCGGGTACAATTTTTTCTTATTGAAACGCGTGGAGCTAAAAATATAAAAAAAATGTCATGTTTCGGACAAGCCGCCGGTGGCGGGATAACCTGCTAGTCTATACTATATATTTTGAGACTTCGTATATATGTGTGTGTGTGGGTACTTCATAGAATCCAAAACGACTGGTCCGATCGAGCTCAAACTTCGTATATAAGGGTAAAAAGCCACGGGGGTCGTCCGCGTAGCATTTTGGAGACACTCAGAGCACTATTTCTCCACTCCCAATCATTTTATTGATCCGTAAACACGGAAGGGGTTAATCCAAGAAGAGTAACTCTACATCTGTATATGTATATTTTTATAGCACAAATATGCCTTAAAGCGCCAAATAATTCACCACCTGCGTGTATTCAAGAATATGAATCACACCAAAATTAAGCGAATTGTATATGGAATGTGTATGTATAAGCTGCCATGTGTATATCATTCCCAGAATCCTACCATATCATGACATTCTATTAGTTAAAATAAAACACCTTCAACTGTTGGGGGCATCGCGATATAGGCAAGCGAGCAAAGAGAGTTTAATGTCATCATACTCTATTTCGCTATTGCGAAATGGGTGATCGTTATATGTAGCAGTGACATGCCATCTTTGTGTATATGGTACACTACCGTTCCAACACATCTTGCTGATACTTCCGTTCCAACACATCTTGCTATTTATCATTTTGCTGGTGAGAAAGTTTATGTTCACTTTGGTGCTATTTATATGCACAGAAAAAGGTACCATTACTCGGGAAAGCAACCTACTGAAATGCATATAGATGTACGCGAATCATGTTGCATTCTCACACAATGCAGTTATCCCAAATCCGCGCTCTTTAAAATACAATTGGCTGCATGGCTGGCCTACTTCTGATGGCACAGTATGTTACGCACCTGTCCGACTAAGTCACTTTGAACCCAAAATGTATACAAAATTCGCACAAGCTCTTCACATTGAAACGGGTACCCACAAGTGATATATATGTGTGTGTTCTTTATAGACTCGGACCGATTGAGCTCAAACTTGGTGTCTACGGGAAGTGTCATGGACGGGTTAAAAACTTGGTATCTACGGGAAGTGTCATGGACGGGTTCAATTGTGACCCCGACCTGACCTTGACCTTGAAAATTATCAATTCAAGGTCAAATCGGGTAAAATTGAAAAACAAAAAATTAAATTAAAAAATTAAAAAGGCACAATTAACTCATTGAAACAAAAAATTTAATTAAAAAATTAATTAAAAGCATTAAGTTAAAAAGCCAGTAAATTAAAAAGGCACAATTAACTCATTGAAAAACAAAAAATTTAAATTAAAAAATTAATTAAAAAAATTAAAAATTGTCATAAATTAATTTAAAAAATTAAAATTGTCATGTTTCTGACGATTGCCGCCAGTGGCGGGCTAACCTGCTAGTCTCATATATATTTTGAAGACCTCTGTTTGTTTGTTTGTTTGTCTGTCTGTCTGTCATTTATACAAATCTACGATTCTCGACCGATCGGGACGAAACTTGGTACGTGTGTGTAGTTTGACCAGGCGGTGAACGTTGTCGTATCGGCGAGCCCGTGCAGCGCCCGCTTCGCGCATGTGCAGACGAGATCTCGGAAACGGGTGGAGCTATCGACTTGAACTTTGCTATGTGAATGTATCTTGCCCCGGATACGAATTTTATCGGGTCGCCGAGCCCGTGCGACACCAGCTTCGCGCATGCGCAGACGAGATCTCGGAAACGGGTGGAGCTATCGACTTGAAATTTGCTATGTGAATGTATCTTGCCCCAGATACGAATTTTATCGGGTCGCCGAGCCCGTGCGACGCCAGCTTCGCGCATGCGCAGACCAGATATCGGAAACGGGTAGAGCTATCGACTTGAAATTTGGTTTTTGAATAGCCCGGACAACGTCGGGCTCATCGGCTAGTCTATTATATATTTTGAAGACCTCTGTCTGTCTGTCTGTCTGTCTGTCCTTAATACAAATCTACGATTCTCGACCGATCGGGACGAAACTTGGTACGTGTGTGTAGTTTGACCAGGCGGTGGTCGTTGTCGTATTGGCGAGCCCGTGCGATGCCCGTGCAGCGCATGCGCAGACGAGATATCGGAAACGGGTGGAGCTATCGACTTGAAATTTGGTATGTGAATGTATCTTGCCCTGGATACAAATTTTATCGGGTCGCCGAGCCCTGTGCGACGCCAGCTTCGCACATGCGCAGACCAGATCTCGGAAACGGGTGGAGCTATCGACTTGAAATTTGGTTTTTGAGTAGCCCGTCCTGTACGGGGTTACCTTGAAAAACTAAAATTAATGGATCGACCAAAGCCATGGGACCAATGCCGCCAGTGGCGGGCTAACCTGCTAGTCTACTATATATTTTGAGAACTCCGTATATATATGTGTGTGTATGTGTGTATATACTTTATAGAATCGAAAACGGCTGCACCGATTGAGACAAAACTTCCCATCTAAGGGTAAAATCCCACAGGAATGGTCATCGCGCCATTTTGGAGAAGCTCCGAGCACCCGTTCTCCACTCCCATGCACAAAAACGGCACTGTGGGGTTAATCGCGTTGATAGTTAAAGAGCGTTCGCATCTGCAGTGTCGTTGATAAAGAGCGTATGCGTGTAGTGTGATTCTTACGTCTGGGTCCACATGTGAGCGTGACTGTATCCAGACATGAGCGTGTTGTGTGATTCTTACGTACTTAGGGCTTCCTAGGAATGGGGGAGATATTCATCGGGTCAGTTTTTCCGCCCGATGTGATCTTCACCTTGAAACGGGTACCCACAAATGATATATATGTATGTGTCCTTTATAGACTCGAACCGATTGAGCTCAAACTTGCTACCTAGGGGTAATTTTGTGCGGGAAGTGTCATGGACGGGTTAAATTGTGAACCCGACCTGACCTTGAAAATGATAAATTCAAGGTCAAATCGGGTAAAATAAAAAATGCACAAATTAATAATAATTGTCATGTTTCTGACGATTGCCGCCAGTGGCGGGCTAACCTGCTAGTCTACTATATATTTTGAGAACTCCGTATATATATATGTGTGTATGTGTGTATATACTTTATAGAATCGAAAACGGCTGCACCGATCGAGAACAAACTTCCCATCTAAGGGTAAAATCCCACAGGAATGGTCGTCGCGCCATTTTGGAGAAGCTCCGAGCACCCGTTCTCCACTCCCAGGCACAAAAACGGCACTGTGGGGTTAATCGCGTTGATAGTTAAAGAGCGTTCGTATCCTCAGTGTCGTTGATAAAGAGCGTATCCGTGTAATGTGATTCTTACATCTGGGTGACTTCACGGGAAGTGTAGCACGAACAGTGCCAAATGCAATCAAAAATGAAGTTTCTTCAATCACTTTCGTTTTGTTTTTATTTTGTAGCTGGAATACAGGGAACACATCTCCACAAAATGTATAGCATGGGAACCATTGTTTAAAAAGTTACATAATACCATAGATATGGCATCACTCTAATATTTTTTAATTAAAGATGAAAAAACAGCAGCAGTAAACATGGAATTCAACTGAAAATTTCAGATGAGATCTCATTTACCACAATATGTCTCAAGCTGCAGAGGAGGGCTTCTAAAATATAACAGTTTTTACAGAATTGAAAAAATTTATTCGGTTCCAAAGTTATTCCACTTTCAGTGTTTGGAAGTGATCATATTTTGTCAAAAGCCTTGCTGTTACTTATGACAAATTTGAATAAAGTGTTAAAAACAACCCAAAAACACTACTTTTGTGTGCCTTCTACAAATAAAAAATCCACAGAATTATAAAAAAACTTGAAAGGTTTTTGAGAAATTTGATATGTGTTCCCAAGTGATATATATTGCACTGGTGATTACAGGTGTTTTTCCTCCGATAGATGACCTCAATGCATATTGTCAAAAATCGTTCAGGAAAGGACATTTGTTTAAACAATGATAAATCAACTTTTTTACATTACTAGTGTGTTACATACTAAACTTTCTGACAGTTATGTCTGTCATGACATCTAATGCCATTATTAGCTCAACTTTACTTTGTAAAGTTTGAGCTATTGCCATGGCTTTGTCGTCCGTCGTCCGTGTGTGCGTGTGTACGGGCGGCGTCAACAATAGAGGCTACAGGTCGTACCTTTGATCGGATCATTATGAAATTTGTCATAGCTGTTGACATCAACATTTGTACCGGAATGATTCATTTTGGGGTTATACGGAAAAAAA
Source organism: Siphonodentalium dalli (assembly GCA_032622095.1). Taxonomy (NCBI): domain Eukaryota; kingdom Metazoa; phylum Mollusca; class Scaphopoda; order Gadilida; family Siphonodentaliidae; genus Siphonodentalium; species Siphonodentalium dalli. The sequence continues at coordinate 61,040,398 of CP136067.1, forward strand.
ACATGGCCGCCAGTGGCCATCTTAGATTTCAAAATTCAATCCATTAGCACGGGCTACAGGCCGTACTGTTCATCTAATCGTCATGAAATTTGTCATGGATGTTAATATTGACATGTAGATGGGAACGAGTAATTTTGAGGTCATTCGGCTAAAAAACATGGCCGCCAGCAGCCATCTTCGATTTTACTCTTTGCATGACTAAATCCTTTAGCACGGGCTACAGGTCGTACCTTTAGTCAGATCATCATAAAATTTGTCATGGATGTTAACAATGACATGTAGATGGGAATGAGTCATTTTTGGGTTATTCGGGCAAAAAACATGGCCGCCAGCAGCCATCTTGGATTTTACTCTTTGTATGACTAAATCCTTTAGCACGGGCTACAGGTCGTACCTTTAGTCTGATAATCATGAAATTTATCATGGCTGTTGAAATTGGAATGTAGATGGGAACGAGTCATTTTGGAGTCATTCGGACAAAAAACATGGCCGCCAGTGGCCATCTTTGTTTTCAAAATTCAATCCATTAGCACGGGCCACAGGTCGCACTGTTCGTCTGATCATCATGAAATTTGTCATGGATGTTAATATTGACATGTAGATGGGAACGAGTAATTTTGGGGTCATTCGGCCCAAAAACATGGCCGCCAGCAGCCATCTTGGATTTTACTCTTTGTATGACTAAATTCTTTAGCACGGGCTACAGGTCGTACCTTTAGTCTGATCATCATAAAATTTGTCATGGATGTTAACAATGACATGTAGATTGGAACGAGTCATTTTGAAGTCAATCGGCCAAAAAACATGGCCGCCAGCAGCCGTTTGGATTTTACTCTTTGCATGACTAAATCCTTTAGCACGGGCTACAGGTCCTACTTTTAGTCTGATCATCATAAAATTTGTCAAGAATGTTAATAATCACATGTAGATGGGAACGAGTCATTTTGGGGTCATTCGGCCAAAAAACATGGCCGTCAGCAGCCATCTTGGATTTTACTCTTTGTATGACTAAATCCTTTAGCACGGGCTACAGGTCGTACCTTTAGTCTGATCATTATAAAATGGCTGTTGATATTGGAATGTAGATGGGAACGAGTCATTTTGGGGTCATTCGGACAAAAAACATGGCCGCCAGCGGCCATCTTGGATTTCAAAATTTAATCCATTAGCACGGGCCACAGGTCGTACTGATTGTCTGATCATCATGAAATTTGTCATGGATGATAATATTTACATGTAGATGGGAACGAGTAATTTTGGGGTCATTCGGCCAAAAAACATGGCCACCAGCAGCCATCTTAGATTTTACTCTTTGTATGACTAAATTCTTTATCACGGGCTGCAGGTCGTACCTTTAGTCTGATCATCATAAAATTTGTCATGGATGTTAACAATGACATGTAGATGGGAACGAGTAATTTTGGGGTCAATCGGCCAAAAAACATGGTCGCCAGCAGCCATCTTGGATTTTACTCTTTGTATGACTAAATCCTTTAGCACGGGCTACAGGTTGTATCTTTAGTCTGATCATCATAAAATTTTTCATGAATGTTAATAATGACATGTAGATGGGAACGAGTCATTTTGGGGTCATTCGGCCAAAAAAGATGGCCGCCAGCAGCCATCTTGGATTTTACTCTTTGTATGACTAAATCCTTTAGCACGGGCTACAGGTCGTACCTTTAGTCTGATCACCATAAAATTTTTCATGGCTGTTGAAATTGGAATGTAAATGGGAACGAGTCATTTTGGGGTCATTCGGACAAAAAACATGGCCGCCAGCGGCCATCTTGGATTTCAAAATTTAGTCCATTAGCACGGGCCACAGGTCGTACTATTCGTCTGATCATCATGAAATTTGTCCTGGATGTTAATGTTGATATGTAGATGGGAACGAGTAATTTTGGGGTCATTTGGCGAAAAAACGTGGCCGCCAGCAGCCATCTTGGATTTTACTCTTTGTATGACTAAATTCTTTAGCACGGGCTACAGGCTGTACCTTTAGTCTGATCATCATAAAATTTGTCATGGATGTTAACAATGACATGTAGATTGGAACGAGTAATTTTGGGGTCAATCGGCCAAAAAACATGGCCACCAGCAGCCATCTTGGATTTTACTCTTTGTATGACTAAATTCTTTAGCATGGGCTACAGGTCGTACCTTTAGTCTGATCGTCATAAAATTTGTCATTGATGTTAACGATGACATGTAGATGGGAACGACTCATTTTGGGGTCATTCGGCCGAAAACATGGCCATCAGCAGCCATCTTGGATTTTACTTTTCTCTTCATGTCTATAAACTTGTATTAGACATTCAACTTTCCACATTCCTAATCGCTCCATTGACTGTAATATATTAAATTATTCCCTTTCCAAGTTGAGCTATAGTGTCATTGACACTTTCATTAAAATTTACTTTCCTTGTTAAGGTGGCTGGTAATGAGAAAATTTCAGAAAAAGCCATGTTCAGGAAAGGACATTTTTTAACGGAATTTTCGTCATCACTAATCAAAGAACTAAAAAAATTACTAATTTTTAATCACAGAAATAATAGCACATCTATATTAGATATCATATCCTTATTATTGAAAATACACCATATGTGACATATTTAATGGTGTTTTCTTCAATACTGGCTGTAGTTTATTTGATTTTGGTGTTTTTTTTATTTTTTTAACGGAATGTCTCCAAAATAACAAAAATTGACATAAAATTACATATTTTTGACATTTTTACATGAAATTTTCACTAATAAGAACAGAATGTCTTAGATTATAATTACTGTATGAAACTTGTTTCCTTTGTACTATATATTTTCTTATAATCACCTTATTATTGAGACCATTTCCTGTTTGGCACAGAGAAAATGGCAAAAAATGCACATTTCTGGTCATAAAATTGCAAAAAATATTCATATTCAGCTGAAATTTGCTGCACCGGTCACATAAATATACCTTTATATATTAAAAAATGAATGGTAGGTTGGTCATACACTGAACATGAATTTAAGGGAGATATGTGTCCAATTCCTTCATGCTACACTTCCCGTGAAATCACCCATCTGGGTCCGGACATGAGCGTGACTGTATCCAGACATGAGCGTGTTGTGTGATTCTTACGTACTTAGTGCTTCCTAGTAACGGGGGAGATTTTCATCGGGTCAGTTTTTCCGCCTGAGGTGATCTTCACCTTGAAACGGGTACCCACAAATGATATAGATGTGTGTGTCCTTTATAGACTCGAACCGATTGAGCTCAAACTTGCTACCTAGTGGTAATTTTGTGTGGGAAGTGTCATGGGCGGGTTAAATTGTGACCCCGACCTGACCTTGACCTTCAAAATGATCAATTCAAGGTCAAATCGGGTAAAATTGGCGGATTTCGACGAAATTTTACACCTCGGTGCAGGGCAGCATACGTGTCTCGGAAGCTGTTGCAATTGCTTTTTCGAACAAAGCCATGAGACGAACCACGCCAGTGGCGGGCTAACCTGCTAGTCTCCTATATATTTTGAGAACTTCGTATATAAATATATATGTGTGTATATGTGTACTTTATAGAATCGAAAATGGCTGCACAGATCGAGACCACGGGAATGGTCGTCGCAGCGTTTTGGAGAAGCTCACTGCAAAAACGGCACTGCGGGGGTTAATCACGTGATAATTTAATGAGCGTTTGTATATGACGCGTCGCTATTAAAGAGCGTTTGTTTACAATTCAACGCAACGTTATCGCTCGAAATTTAGCATCGAAAAAATTTAATTTCTTTCATCAAAAACATAATTACGTGTTGGACTCTGTCATTTTAAGAATATATAAGTATTACACGCAGACACTCGAAGTCTTAGCTTAAATTTTTTTTAAATAAGAGTTTTATCGACATAAATCGATTTGAATGGCAAATCCTATGTTAAATATTATCTTCGATACACTGCTAAAAATTCTATCTGGGAAGCAAAATGGTCAACTCAGGACGGGTCAAACGATTGAGCCCAAACTTGCTACATAGGGGTGCTTTTGTCCGGGAAGTGTCACGGACGGGTCAAATCGTGACCCCTACCTGACCGTGACCTTCAAAATGGTCAAATTGGGTAAAACTGGTGGATTTCTACGAAATTTTATACCTAGGGCTACTTTTGTCTGGGGAGCATTTTGGATGGGTCAAATCATGCTGATTTCAACGAAATTTGGTGCAAATGCAGCACACGTGTCTCGGAAGCTGTTGCAATTGCTTTTTCGAACAAAGCCATGAGATGAACCACGCCAGTGGCGGGCTAACCTGCTAGTCTACTATATAATTTGAGACTTCCATATATATATTTGTCCTCGGAAACGGCTGGTCAGATCGAGCTCAAACTTCCCATCTAAGGGTAAAAACCCACGGGAATGGTCGTCGCGGCGTTTTGGAGAAGCTCTGAGCACTCATTCTCCACTCCCAATCATCATAATCACCGCAAACGGCACTTCGGGGGTTAATTGGGTTCCTATCCGCAGTGTAGTTGATAAAGAGCGTATGTGCGTAATGTGATTCTTATGTCTGTACACGAGCGTCAGCATCCAGACATGAGCGTGTTGTGTGATTCTTACGTACTTAGGTATCCAGACATGAGCGTGTTGTGTGATTCTTACGTACTTAGGGCTTCCTAAGAACTGGGATCGGGTCAGTTTTTCCGTACAAGGTGATCTTCACCTTGAAACGGGAACCCACAAATGATATATATGTGTGTGTCCTTTATAGACTCGAACCGATTGAGCTCAAACTTGCTACCTACGGGAAGTGTCATGGGCGGGTTAAATTGTGACCCCGACCTGACCTTGACAATGATCAATTCAAGGTCAAATCTGGTAAAACTGGCGGATTTCGACGAATTGAAAAAAAAATTATTTAAAATATTTAATTAATTAAAAAAATTAAAAAAGCTTTTTCGAACAAAGCCATGAGACGAACCACGCCAGTGGCGGGCTAACCTGCTAGTCTACTATATATTTTGTGACTTCCGTATATATATCCATATGTCCTTTATAGACTCGAAAACTGCCGGACGGTTTTCGACAAAATTTTATACCTAGGGGTAATTTTGTCCAGGGAGTGTTTTGGACGGGTCAAATCGTGACCCCGACCTGACCTTGACCTTCAAAATGGTCAATTTAAGGTCAAATCGCGCGGTTACCTTGAAAAACAAAAATTAATGGATCGACCAAAGCCATGCATGGGACCAGTGTCGGGCTAATCTGCTAGTCTATTATATATTTGAGGAAAGTTTGTGTGTGTACGTGTGTCCGCGATGGACTCGAAAACGGCTCAACCGATTTTGACGAAACTTGGTACGGGTGTGTAGTTTGACCCGAGGAGTAACATGGGCCTATCCGTTTGCCCATGTGGCACCCCTTCTCCACTCCCCAGTGCTAGAGTCCGTGGCACGGCGTGATATGATCTGATGCAGGAAGGACAACTCTAAATTCACACAACGTCATCGAACGTATATCGTAAAATACACACAGATATTGTCAATGTGCAGGCTATTAAGAATCGTTTATCTACTTGAGTGAAAATACGGCTTTGCCGGCTCCGTCCCAAAATATAGCATTTACAATTTCTGATATGTACATTTTTGTTACAGCTGCTATTCTTAGTCTATTTTGGATACATTTATATTTTTATGCTATTATTTTCCACACCTCACTTAGTGCGAAGTCATGTAGAGTTAGGTGCCGGGTAAAAGTTCACTAAATATCTTCGTTATGGTCTGGAATCTCATCCAAGTATAAAGTGTAGAGAATCCATTGTCTAGGTCTCGATTTCTGCACTCGGGTAAAAGTCGATCAAAACCATTTACCTCAGATGGCTTCCAGAATGGCCGAAATTTTGGTTAAAGCTGTGTAACAGGTCTTAGCTGTTTCTTGGCTACACGTTTGGTTTATTTACATTGAAATTGGTTAACTGGATTCTTTTGAAGCTTGATAATTAATGAGCGTGTGTATATGAGGCTTCACTATCAAAGAGCGTTTATCTACTTGAGTGGAAATCAAATCGGGTAAAACTGGCAGATTTCTACGTACGAAATAAGATACATAGGGTTACTTTTGTCCCAGGAGTGTATTGGACGGGTCAAATCGTGACCCTGACCTTGACCTTCAAAATGGTCAATTCAAGGTCAAATCGGGTCCAATTTCTCATGCGCCCGTGTTCTTGCTCATATACGCTCATATACACTCATATAGTCATGTTTCTGGTCTAATATATATTTGAGGAAAGTTTGTGTGTGTGTGTGTCTGTCCGCGATGGACTCGAAAACGGCTGAACCGATTTTGACGAAACTTGGTATGGGTATGTAGTTTGACCCGAGGAGTAACATGGGCATATCCGTTTGCCCGTGCGGCATGACCTTGACCTTCGAGTGACCTTGAACTATTATCTCGGATCTGCTGATTTCCACTGAATTTGGTGGAAACAGGTAGTTTGAGGCACTGAGCAATTTCGTCACACCCGGATGCCCGTGCGGAGTGACCTTGACCTTTCAAATGACCTTGAACCTGTATCTCGGGATCCGCTGGGCCGATTTCCACCATTTTTGGGGTGTTGGTGTAGATGGGGATGCCAATAAAAAAACAACACAACGACTCTCCCCATTAGGACGGGTACCCAGCTAGTCTACTATATATTTTGAGACCTCCATTTATATATATATATATATATATATGTCCTTTATAGACTCGAAAACGGCTAGACCGATTGAGCACAAACGTGCTACCTAGGGGTACTTTTGTCCGGGAAGTGTCATGGATGGGTCAAATCGTGACCATAACCTGACCTTGACCTTCAAACTGGTCAATTCAAGGTCAAATTGGGTAAAACGTGGATTTCGATGAAATTTTATACCTAGGGGTACTTTTGTCCGGGGAGTATTTTGGATGGGTCAAATCGTTACCATGACCTGACCTTGACCTTCAAAATGGTCAATTCAAGGTCAAATCAGGTAAAACTGGCGGATTTCAACGAAATTTTAAACCTAGGGTTGCTTTTGTTCGCGGAGTGTATTGGACGGGTCAAATTGTGACCCCGACCTGACCTTGACCTTCAAAATGGTCAATTCAAGGTCAAATCGGGTCCAATTTCGCATGCGCCCGTGTCCTTGCTCATATACGCTCATATAGTCATGTTTCTGACAAAGGCATGGGACGAATCCCGCCAGTGGCGGGCTAATCTGCTAGTTTTATATCAAACTAGAAGGTGACCCGACTTCGTCCGGGCTTTGACCTTGAATTGTCCATTTTGAAGGTCAATGTCATGTGGGGTCACGATTTGACCAGTCCAAAACACTGCCCGGACAAAAGTACCCGACAAACGGGCCCGTCGAAATCCATCCGGTTTTACCCGATTAGACCTTGAATTGATCATTTTGAAGGTCAAGGTCAGGTCGGGGTCACGATTTGACCCGTCCAAAATACGCAGTGGACAAAAGTAACCCTATGTATAAAATTTCGTCGAAATCCCATCAAAATTGGCGATTTGACCTTGAATTGACCCGATTTCAAGGTCAAGGCCACATCGCACGGGCAAATGAATATGCTTATGAGACTCCCCATACGAAAGTAGCCCCACATACCAAGTTTCATCGAAATCCCGTGATATTCGGGCGTTTGACCTTGAAATGACCCGATTTCAAGGTCAACGTCACGTCGCATGGGCAAATTAATAGGCCTATGCCACTCCCCAGCCGAAGGTACCCTCACATACCAAGTTTCATCGAAATCGGCTTGGCCGTTTTCGAGTTCATCGCAAACACAGACACACAGAGACAGATCTTCCAAAATATATAATAGACTAGAAGGTGACCCGACTTCGTCCGGGCTTTGACCTTGAATTGACCATTTTGAAGGTCAAGGTCAGGTGGGGTCAAACACCAACACCCCAAAAATGGTGGAAATCGGCCCAGCGGATAACGGGAAATCGGCCCAGCGGATACCGAGATACCCTATGCATCAAATTTCATCCGTAAAAAACCGCCAGTTTAACCCGATTTGATTTCCACTCAAGTATATAAACGCGCCTCATACACACACGCTCATTAATTATCAAGTTTCAACGTAAAGATAAATTACCATCGGTTCCCGAGATATCGCCAAGACGTCTGAAACAGTCAAATGCATCAGCCGGTTATTAAAGCGTTAACGTGATCTAACGTTATGACCTCTAACGACGTCATAGAAGTTACACATTGTTTTTATCCCGATGGAAGATAGTACCACTTCTTCTTGATAATTGAGGCAGATAACTAAAACGGATACATACGCATTATATATCGTTGGAAAGAGGAAACATGAAAGATTCTCACAGTGTCATTATTATGACTGGCATTTTATTATTCGCGCTGTTTCGAATCGATTTGTAAGCACCGAACTCAAATGAAAGTCCCGTAACACAGCGTGAAAACAGATTTGACCTTGGCACATGAAAAGTTTACCTCGGATCTGAAAATCAATAGGCCTATGTCACCCCCCGGCCGAAAATACCCCCACATACCAAGTTTCATCGAAATCGGGTCGGCCGTTTTCGAGTTCATCGCGAACACACAGACACACAGATCTTCCAAAATATATAATAGACTAGAAGGTGACCCGACTTCGTCCGGGCTTTGACCTTGAATTGTCCATTTTGAAGGTCAAGGTCAAGTGGGGTCATGATTTGACCAGTCCAAAAACACTGCCCGGACAAAAGTACCCGACAAACGTGCCCGTCGAAATCCATCCGGTTTTACCCGATTTGACCTTGAATTGATCATTTTGAAGGTCAAGGTCTGGTCGGGGTCACGATTGGACCCGTCCAAAACAATCAGTGGACAAAAGTAACCCCACGTATCAAATTTCGTCGAAACCCCATCAAAATTGGCGATTTGACCTTGAAGTTACCCGATTTCAAGGTCAAGGTGACGTCGCACGGGGAAATGAATATGCTTATGAGACTCGCCATAAGAAAGTACCCCCACATACCAAGTTTCATCGAAATCCCGTGATATTCGGGCGTTTGACCTTGAAATGACCCGATTTCAAGGTCAAGGTGACGTCGCACGGACAAATTAATAGGCCTATGTTCGTCCCCGGCCGAAAATACCCCCACATACGAAGTTTCATCGAAATCGGGTGGGACGTTTTCGAGTTCATCGCGAACACACACACACACCGACAGACAGACAGACAGACAGATCTTCCAAAATATATAATAGATATATGCCATATTATATAACATTTGAAAGCAGGGCTCACTTTAACTGGACTCGCATAGCAATTTGCAATTTCTACTAACCAATTTACAATAAAAAAAACATGTATTGGTTGGGAATGCTATTTGAAAGTGCTTCAAAATGCTTTACAAATTTAAAACATTAAATCGACCTCTGTTTGAAAGAGGAAGCTCCAAAACATTGTATTATCAACTTTTTCGGTGTAATAAACTGGGAACATGTTGTGTCGTTCTGTGATGAAGTTTTATTATTTTCAATGGAAGGGGAATATCTCTATATCTTATTCAGAATTATTCCCTTGTTTTATTGATTTCGTCCACAACTGGAGTTTTCCTCAGTGGGGCAGATTAAATTATAAGAAATTACTTGTGTTTTCGATTAAATTTATGAAGACAAATTTACTATAACATACATAGCACATTATAGAATTTGTCTTCAAACGCTTTGGTTTTACCTTCATGAACTTAATCAAGACACAAGCTTGTTCATAAAGGGTCTCAAGTATTTCAGTGGGTAAATGTGCAACAAATATAAAAGTCTGTATAAAAAAAACCACCACTAAGAGGAATATGGAGAAATGCTGTATGAGATGCTCTATACATATTATTACCCTGGCCATTTGGCATTATGACACCATAGGCCATTATCCATCCTTCTATGATAATTCAATCAGAGCTGCAGTGTATATAAACGTGGGTCAGGACTATACATGCAATACATTTATTGACTCCCCGGTTAGTACTCTTTTAAAGTAATAGTGGTGTGAAATAATCAAACAAGGTTCCTTGCATAACTCTTTCTTTATTAAATACTTATTGGCGAGTAGTTCCCATAGGAAATATTCTGATAATAAGTTTAACAAACGATAGGTTAAAATTATTATTTGAACATTTCCTCCAATTAATATAACTCCTTCGGCACTTCTATTATCAGCTGTCTGCATATATTTCCTGAACATCCCTCCTGATGAATAATAGACCATATCAATATATACTTTTATTTCTGAGTGGGAGAATCCATTTGATAAAGAAAGGGTTAAAGGAAACACCATTAGCTGCACAAAATTTAAATCAGCGGTGAGAACTTTTATGGTTAGTATATCTCATTACACACAGCACGCTTAGAATCCCTCAGTGGTTACCCATCCAAGTAAAAACCATGCAACACATTATCTAATGAGAACTGGATGACAACGAGCCATCTCTTCCCATTAATATCCATGTATGAAAATTGGTATTGCTCTATAATTGATATATAGTTTCAAAAAAGTTTTTTTGAAGTCCACTTCATCAGAAGTGATGTGATATATGGTGAGAGAGATAAGGTGAGACACTTCTCATAATAAAACTCAGGGTTTGATGAAGTGTCTAACCCTTTCATGATGGGAGCTGCACTGGTGTATCACTAAAGATCATGTGCCATGCATTCTCTTATATATGCGAGACTCCCATAGGGAGCTTTGCATATATAAGAGAATGAACTGCCTAACAATGTCAAGGTAAATATTGTTAGGCCAATGTATTCTCTTATATATGCGAGGCTCCCTATGGGAGACTCACATTAATATTTAAAGAGAATGCATTGGCACAGGGTTTTCGCAAAATTTCAGAAAGTCCCAATCATGGAAGAGTTAATTTCAAAATAATTGTTGGTGTATTCACGTAATACGTGTTCTGTTCATTTGACCATTATCTTCATTGTCAGTTTTTATATTACAGGACCTCCTTGAACGCCTAAACATACAACAAAATCTGCTCCATCGGCAAAAGGAACAGAGGTTACATCTCCGCCAAGAGCAATTTGTACAACAAGGATTAGCCAATGAAAGTAATGCAAGTTTAGATACACAGACTCAAAGCCCAAGCACCAAACAAGTGGCTGAACGTGCATATCCATTTTCATATCAAGATATGTCAAGTCAAATGAGAACTGTTGATGAACTGTTTGAAAATGGAAGGATTTCCAAAGTTAGTGATCCAGGGTGCTCAACTCAAAGGAGCTTTGACAAATCGGACTTTGGATCTGAACGAGGGTCACAACAAGATTATAGTGGAGTGAATGGTTAGCTGTGAGAGCATTGGTAGTGTTTAATGCTTATATTTGTTAGGAATATCAGAAATGTTTGTGTATTGGCCAAGTTCTGCCAATTCTTAATTTTCAGCTATTTTTCAGAAACTTTGGTACAAACTAAACTGAAAACCCAAATATATGTATATTAGGGAACCAAACTAGAAAAATCAACATTCAAGAATGAAATTAAAACAAATGGGATAAGAACCAAGTGAAAAATACACGAACAACGATTAACTGTGATAAATTCCAAGAATGACTTTTGTGGGAATATTTACACTGACAACCTGCACAAATGTATGCGAGTGCATCATATATTTATATATCTGAAGTATACTTATTTTATTTGCTCCCTCCCCAGTATACTCGATTTGAGAGAAAAACACTTGAACAGAAATAACTTGACAAATATGAATTTTCAGGCTACCGTTAATTAGTCCATTGTCACTTAAAACTCAGCTAGATAATGGTTAAACCATTGTGTTCATCTCTTGGCACACATGTAGCAGAAATAAATGTAATTTTAAGGTCTTCAGTGATTTTTTCAAAGCAAAGTCAACTATTGTCAATTTATGTCAACAGTCACTGCTGGTACAAATAATTATAGAGCCTTTCTGACAAGTAGTTCACTTAGGAAATGTTCAGATAATAAGTTCAACAAATGGTCATTTGTTGAACTTATTTTCGGAACATTTCCCATCAATGAATAGGTTTCCTTCTGCACGTGTAAGTATATCTTCAGCTGCCTGTTTGCTTCTTAAATTTCCTGAACATCCCTCAAAATTAATAATAGACCATTCCAGTGTATATACTTTTATAACGGAATGATAAATTCCACTTGCACCAACCTCCCTGCATCTTTAATTGGGACTGCATCTTTAATTGGGACTGCACCTTTATTTGGGACTGCACGTTTATTTTGAACAAAAAATTAAGACAGGTTTAAGATATCATTTACTTACCATAGTTGACCAGAATTGTAAAAAAAATAACATCATTCTGTATAATACCATTCAGCATTGATAACTCTCCAAACTGAGCTATCAACTGGGAGGGGGGCATATTCCAAGCTTGCATTCCTCTTGTTGCCTCACTATTTAGGTGATGCATATAGTCTTCTTCCACTGTTAAATTCCCATATTCTTTTTGTGTTGTTTTCAATGGTTATCCTGCATCTTTATATTTTAACAATTCATTTTAACCTTTTCTATACTAAATATGCATTGACGAGAAGTTCCTTTAGAAATGTTCAGATAATAATTTCAACAAACGACCGTTATTATCTGAACGTTTCCCACCAATGAATATGAATCCTAATGCACTTGTGTTATCTTATCGTATGACTGTCGTCTGTTAATTTATCCTCCAAACAAATAATAGATCTTTCCAATGTATACTGTTATAACTGGGTGGGAGAAACCATTTGATGAAACGATTATGTAACCATTACTATGACAGTGAAAGCCATTTTATCAACAAACGTTGCCAAATGCAATTACAAATCAAATGCTTTAGTTGAAAATGTGTTTTCTGGAATATTTTTCATTGCTCTGATATTTATATTGCAGACCTTCGTGATTTGATCAGAGTAAGCTCTAATGTTTGTCTACGAAATAGCTGGCACTAACAGTGATGTTTACATGACGAAAGTTTTAAATGTGATGTCTCGTAATTGAGGAGTAATATAAGAGCGATTAACTATATCTATATTTCCATTTTCTTATAGTGATTAAACTTATGTAATTATTACCGACTGGTCTCAAGGCATTCATTGCGTTGGAAGAACATGAGCATGTGCTGATGTCACTGACGCAGTTAGACAGAGGTGTTTGATATGTACACCAGAATGTTCTTTTCAATTCATGACTACTACTGGGAACAGTAGGTACCGTTGTCTCATTCAATCATTTGGTCACTGCTTTCTCAAGACATGTTAAATACTGGTCACACTCATCAGTGTCAATTGAATTTCTATCACAAATGGCAACCAGCTCATGTTGAATAGAACTCTAATATTTAAATGTGAATGTTTGTCTCTCTATCTCTGACTCTATACATGTTCCATCCAATGAGCCATCCATATTTCTGCACTGATTGCGATGAAATTTGCTGTGGATGTGTATTTCTGCACTCCGGGTAACATGGTCTTGGTCCCGTCTCTGTCCGACGTCACGTTTTGACTTTATGATGTCATATGTCTTACAGGGCATACTGGCTTCTCGGGAACTAATGGCCGGATCGCACTGAAGTTGGGTATGGGCATGTATTTTGGCCCTACGGGTAACATGGGATGGGCCCGGACTTGCCTGGCGTTGTCTATTGACATTATAATGTCGTATCAGCATGGGCAAAATGGTTTGTCAGGAACTACTGGCCAGATCGCACTGAAATTTGCTATGGTCATGTATTTCTACCCTCTGGGTAACATGGGCTGGGTCGTGACTCCCACAACATCATGGTTTGACGCTATGACATCATATCCACACAGGTTCTCAGAAACTACTGGGTGGATCTCAATGAAATTTTGCATGGTAATGTATTTCGCCCTCCGGGTGACATAGGCTGGTTCTCGACCTGATATCGCCTTTATTTTTTACCTTATCAGAACAATACCATTATAATAAATTCTCATTAATATTCTATTTCCTAATTTATTGTAACTGTTTCAATTTTTATTTTGCCACTCTTCGCCAGTGCAATGCCGGGTACTTCCCTTAGTAATCTAATTAAATTACACAGAACCCTACAAGAACGAGTGGTAAGTTTCTGTTCATTGGAATTTTTATCAGGAAAATAATGAGATCGAACCTATAGGTCAAAGCAAGAGAGTTTTAATAGCAAGATATCAATCAAGAATTTTTACCAGGTTTTGAATTTTAGTCAACTGGATTGTCTACGATAAAGAGCGTTTTTGGTTTCATTGTCCATTTACAATGAAATTAAGGAGCATTTTGAAAATATTCTGTATGCTTACTATAATTGTTTGTGTCAAATCAGTTGGAACATGTTTCAGGGATGTGGTCAGAGAAGCTTCGTTAACACTGAATCCTGGCTCTCAAACGACACCTGTTCATGCTCTGTTTTCAATCAATATTTACATTCTAAAACATAATAAACATAATATCTTACACCCCATTTGTGTTACCTTTTCTCACTGGTGATCGATGGCTGACAAATCCATGTCATTTATACGAAATGAACATCCTTTCATCATTCTAATATTCATAGTATAATCAGTATAAATAGAATGTACAAACATTTTATAGTTTTATTGTTACTTCCACTGTACCGCTTTTTAAATGTATACGGAATGTATTTAAGGAATAAATTATATAATTACACAGTTTAACCCTTTGTACCCTGCCTGAGATATATATCTCCCCCCAGATATAGAGGAACTTATGCCTACTTCAGGTTGGACTATACATGAATTCGGTGGTATATTCATTCATATTTGGTCTCAAAATGTTGACAGGACATTCAGAAAGTAGAACACTATATTCAGTTAACAATATGTTATGTGGATGGACATCATATTAGGGTGCATATTTGCTCTAGATCCGGGAAATCTCTGAATAATATGCCATATTCCGCTCTAATCATCATGGAGGCACAATTGGCTAAATATTGAGCCCGCATATGAATTTCATAAAGTGGAGAAGCAAATGTATTTTCTTGAGGATCCAATTTTCTGGGATATTAAAAGATTCTGCTGATAATTGTTTGGTCACGCGATAATTTATACCCAAGTTACAAGGTGATATGTTCGGACGGACGGAGCCCTCGGCTATATGCCCCAAAACCTCATATGGGGGTATCGGGTGCATTATACATTATACAGTATCTTATCTATGCCCTTGAGCTGCACTGTAACAAGCAGGTTGTTTTGTTATTACCACCTCTTCACAAGTTTTCTTTTTATAATATAGAAGGGAGATATACAGTCTTACCTGTATGCAGCCTGTCAAATGAAAGTGTCAATGACACTGTAACTCAACTTGGATAGGGGTTAATTTCATGCGTTACAGTCAATGGAGCGATTAGGAATTCAGAAAGTTTAAATGGCCAAGTAATACTAGATGTTAACATGAAGAAATGTATCCAGTTTGGGATTCAGCAATATATGGAATGACAGTATGTAAAACCATAATGTTTACTTGAACGTCACTGGAGGAATTGCAGCAACAACCCCCTTATGATCAGACCATGCATGGACACTCTATTACTGTTGTCAGAACATCTTTTTTATCGAATATCGGAAATAATCTTTGGAATAAATTGCACAACTAGAAGTGATCATAAACATGTCTGTAAATTTTCAAAACATTTATCTTGCCAAATCACAAGATCATAAATGAAGCAGTTTATTATGCCCCCGACCCCAGTAGGAGGCGAAAATGCAGGGACAAGAAAACATTTTTTGGAATGGTACAAAACGTCATATTTCAAGAGTCTATAATTCTTCTGTATTTCACCTCACCCATAATGGCACTTTCTGATTGGTCAAGAGCTGTGTCCTATATGGTATATAGTCCAGGAGATATTGGTAGACCTCTGCACCCGCACCCCCCCCCCCCCCCCCCCAGGACTTAACTTCACCCCACTAATTTTCTTCCTTAAGGTCTCCTCTAATTTTTTTCACTTGTTAACAAGAACAAAAAGAGAGGTGACTCCAGACAAGATGGCGTCCATCATGGCGGCCATTTTTTTATATGCACCAGGTCTCTTTGATCGCCGTTATAGTAAAGATGGTGTCACATGCGGTCATGTTTTCCGTTCGATTCGTTATGGTAATATACGACCCTTACAAATTAGCCAAAAATCCGACACAAAAGTCCAATATGACCGCCGAAATGTGATAAATTGCTATTTTTCGGACATTTCACCACCTTTCGTTTGTCTCTGTGGGAAAATGTTGGCACCTTGACGTGATTTTATACATTTATCGTCTAGAAGAGTCATTGGCGAACACAAGGGGACCATAATATACATTTCTTGACGGATATTTTTGTCCGATATCACGTTTTCCCAAATGCCGGTATAATCCGGTCAAAGCCAAAACGACGCTATTAAATAACGCAATGTCTGTTTCGAATCAATGAGTGTTATTGCTATTATTACTCCAGCCATGACTATATATGTGCAGGAGATACTCGGGCTAGGATTCCTCTTATACCTGAGTTGAGGAATATTCACCCAAATCCAAGATGGCGGCCAAAATGGCCACCAGAAATAGAAAAATCGCTGATTTTAACATCAGTGAGAGTTATTGTCACGACAATTCCACACCTGCTTACTATTGTGAGTTGGGAACACTTAGTTGAATAACTGTCCTTATATTGCATCCAAATAAAAGTCCCCCAAATCCAAAATGGCGCCCACAATGGCCGACAAATTTTGAAAAATTACCGAAATTCCCCCATGTTCACATCATTGGGCATTATTGTTGAGAAAACTCCACACATGCTGACAGTTGAGTTGTAAATACTGAGGTGAAGTAATTACCTTTCATCCCATGCAAGAAATGGTTTTCCAAATCTAAGATGGCGGCCAAAATGGCGACCGATATTTGAAAACACGCCTACATTCCTTTACTTTCTTACGATGGGCGTTATTGTTTCGCGAATTATACCCACCATCACATGTTGATATGGAATATTGGTATGAAGTATTCATTTGAGTTTGTCAATTGATACTCAAGGTCAAGATGGCAGGTAAACTGGAGGCCAGAAATTGAAAAGAAATCGATATATTCACATACAAATTTCAACTTTTTGTCATAGTATCGATATGTATGGACGAAACTATACACAAACCATATATTAGTTCAACTTAAACGTATCAAAACGCATAACGTTGATCGGGTCCCACACTTAATATAGCGATGTGTCATTTCGAAATCCATTTGACACTTCGCGCCGATAATGGCCGTAACCGTAGGTGCGCCGAATAGCCACATTAGAACAGTTACCTGGTAAAAGATTCTGATTTGCCACGTCCTTAATGATCTGGACCAGTTTCCATTTCTTTGCCTGATAAATCTAGGTCGCTCACACCGACAAAATATTCAACACTTCCTGTGAGAAGGGTCCCTTTAATCATAACGTTTCAAACAATTAATTTCCCGGTGTCTGGCTTAAGATTTTAGATGCTTGCTAAATATGGGATTTGTTCGTCATCTTGAACTAGAAAGGCATATGGTCGATAAGTATGCACGCTTTAATACAGAAGGTCATCTCTATGTATGTCTTTCTCATACCCCGTGGGGATAATGGCATGTATACATGGTGAACTTCCCAGTTAACTAGTCACATCTCAATAGATGGTTCAACTCACAAACTTAGCGAACGTATTAGTTAGGGAGCCCGCATATGTTCTATTTACACTTTTGCGTACAAAAGGTTTGACCCCCTAAAGTTGGTACCAATAATGGAACATTCTGAAAAACCGATTTCTTAAGTTGCGCATTCCTGGGGTTTAGGGGCTGCTGAACCCCAAAAAGTGCCAAAAATCACTTCTATTTACACTTCCGCGTACATCGATGAATTTTGGTTTGATGATACTCCTAAGTGTACTGATTAAGAAAACACAACTTAAGAAAGGGATTTGCCTGGGGTTTTCAGATAAGAAAAGGGGTCCCATGCTGAACCCCAAAACGTGATTTTTCACTTTTTTTTACACTTTCGCGTACATCCATAATTTTTGGTCTCAAAGTACTTTGATATATACTAATTATAAAAACACAACTTAAGAAGCAACTTTTCCTGGGGTTTTAAGATAAGAAGGGGGTCATCGGGTCACCCCTCACAACACGATCCATTTTCTAGAACTATATGTGAGCCAGTTTTATGAAAATTAAAGCGGGAAAATCTAGTAAAATGTATACAAATGTACAAATGTATATATTTTCGCGAAGCTAAGACATAATGACACTTTTTTGGGCCAAAATTGAAACTCACCATCCAAGATGGCGGCCAAAATGGCTGCCGGAAGTTGAAAATATGACATTTTTTCACAAATATATTCTAGATCAATTCATGCTGTTTGGAACTGGTTGAGTAATGCAACTTTATTTTGTGTTTTTTATATTAACTGATCATTGGAGCAATTAAATATGCAATTATTGGGGTCTAACCCCTTCCAATCCCTCAAAAATTCGATTTTACAGAACGCAGTACAAAATTTTACAAAAAATCACAATTGGGATTCTAGTCATATTTCAACAAGAAATGAAAAGAACATTGTAATGTAAGTGAGGTATATCATTACCTATGAATATTCAAAATCTCTGGAACCATAAATCTTACCTTGGCTCAAAATGGCTGTGAAAATGGCCGCTAAAATATGGAAAATGGTAAATATTGCCCCAGGGTGTCCTGCAATCACTTACAAGTTGTGGTTGATGTACACAATTGGCTAATCTGTTTTCTATACATTGCATACTAACATGTCTGATGCACCATGGATCATTTTTACTATTGTCACCACTGACATTTACCAGAAATATTGGACATAAATATCGGTAAGAATTCACTTTTCAGGGTTCGACCATTTGTTCAAGTAAAATGTAACTATCTTTGGATTGAAAGGTGTTTATTGTTTTGGTCTATCTTAAATGTATCACACTACGGTGTTTATAAACTAAATTGCTCAAGATGGCTTCCAAAATGGCAACCAAATTTGTAAAAAGTTAAAAGTTAACATATCCCGAACAGTATTCTCTGCGTTATCCGAAAAAAGTGGCAAATTGTGACTCACTTGGTTATTGTACGTGTTAGTTACAATGTAATTAACTGACAACTACGTTCTATTATGTTTGTCCCAGTTCCATATGGGGCACGACAAATTCATTTTAAAGTTGCAGTATTGAATTTTGCGGAGAACCATATTATTGAAAGGAAATGGGCAGAACTTTGAGACTGAACTGAGATGAACCATGATATGTGGGTATTCTGGCCCATTATGATTTAAATTTAAATCTATTTAAAACATTATCAACTGGATACAGGGTGGAAGCCAAGATGGTAGCCAGGGAGTTATGATCATAGATGAGGATAATAGGTATACAGGGAGTTATTGTATGGTCATGAATGATGTGTGGGTATATAGGGAGTGCCCTGTTGGTAACGATGGGACGTATATTTATATATGTTGTGGATGTGTAATCATTGGTGGTGTATGGGGAGTAGATTTATTATCATGGATGGCGTGTATGAGTATGGCAAGAATGGAACTTATGAGTGGTCGTATGTGCGGATATTGGTATATCTGGAAGGGCTCACCATTGGTGATGTGCATATGTATACCTGGATTGACTCCATGGTCATGGGTATGGCGAATAGGTATACATGTAGATGCTGTATGGTCCATGGTGAGGTGAATATGTATACAATGAGTGACTGTATGATCGTGAATATGTATACATAGAGTGACTATATGGTCGGGTGGAAGTGTATACCTGGTGTTCATGCATGGTGAGTCGTGGCTGTATCGTCATTTGTGGTATGTACGGGTATAACCAAGTATGGCTGTATGATCAGGTGTACTAGTACATGTACGTGTATAAAGTGGGTGACTATGTTGTCATTTGTGTGGTGTTTATGTACATATGGAGTGACTGGGGTAATGGGTGGGTTGTACATGTGTACCTTGGGTGGCTATCGCTTTCCACAATAACTCAAGGATATGTTAATCAATAGAGAGGTCATGTCATATCGTGGAAAGCGATGGCCACCCATTATCACACAGTCATTACATATATACATAAACACCACAGACATAACAATATAGTTACCCACTGTGTATATACATGAACACCTGACCCATGACCACGGATGACCATACAGCCACGCGTCACAATGCAGGCACACCGGGTATACTCCTAAACATGATCCATAACCATATAGTCACTCCATGTATACCCATTCATCTCACCATTGGCCATAAGGTCATCCCCTGTATACCTATTCTCTAAACGCATGGTCAAATGGACAATCAATATATACATCAACACCACAACAATGACCATAAAGTCATTCCGGTATACATATGCACATCACCAATGGCCATATAGCCACTCGCTTCATACACATACCCTCACCCATGTTACCTGGTATACTCCTTCACCTGACCTATGGCCATATAGTCACCCCGTGTGTAGCTATTCAAAACATTCGTACACGATCATGGTCAATCCTTGTATTCATATTCACCCCAACAGTGGCCATGTCAATCCCTGTATCTCTATTTGTCACACCATAGCCGAATAACCGCTCAAGATATACTAATACACCCCAGCCATGTCAGTATAGTCACTCCATGTATGCATATGCACCTCATCCATGGCCATATAGCCACTCGCTATATACACATATCCCTCGCCCATGACAATAAAGCAACACGTGTGTGTACTGGTATAACCTACACATGACGATACCGACACGAGTCACCAAACAGGAACACCAGGTACATGTATACTCATACGGCTGTCACCCCCTGTATAGATGTTCATTACATTTATGATCATACAGTCACTACTTGTATACCTACATGTACTCATCTCACCATTAACCATACAGTCACTACCTGTATACCTATTCGACACATAGTCATATAACCACTCGATATACATATGCAGCCCACCCTAGACCATAGATTCACTCCAGGTATACATGTAACCCACACTAATGGCCATTCAGCCCTTCCAGATATACAAAAAACCAGGACATACGACCACTCAAACAATCTATACTTGCATATACACCTCACACATGACAATTCAGCAATTCACTCATTCACTGTATAATCATACACGCCATCCATGATAATACAGCTAAGCCCTATACACCCACCAATGATAATACATCCACGATATATATAAATATACATCCCACCCATTACCACAAGGACACTCACCTATGTACCCACACGTTCGATAATGTCCACCCAGCATACTCCAGGTATTTATATTCAATCATGACCGTACAGTCATTCCATGTATACCTATACACATTACCCGTAACCGTAAAATCACTACCTATTTATCCACACACCCCACACATGATCATACAGACAACACATGTACATCCCACCCATGACCTTACAGTCACTCTATATATACATAATCAACACATAGATGACCGTGTAGCTATATCCATACACCACACCAATGACCATACAGGCACACCGGATGCACCCGTACTGGATATACACAATCATACACCATACAGTCACTTGTGCATACCGATTCACCTCACACCTGACCATGACCTCTCCCTGTATACCTAGATGCATCTTGCCATGGACAACCCACTTACAACCATATAGTCACTCATTGTATACCTACTCACATCAGTCATGACATACAATAACTCACTGTATACATATTCACCTTACATATGATTAAAGAGTAACTCCCTGGCTACGATCTTGGCATCCACACTGTATCCTGTAGAAATTTTTTTTATCATATTGGACCAGAATAGCCAAAGATTATGGTCCATCTCAGTTCTGTCTCAAAGTTCTGCCAAATTCCTTTCAATGAATATGGCGAAAATCACAAAAGAGGTTCTCGGCAAAATTACATACTTTAAAAGGAATTTGTCATGCCCCATACGGAACTGGGACAACTGGGAATAGAACATGTAGTTGTCAGTTAATTAACTAACACGTATAATAACCAAGTGAGTCACAATTTGTTACCTTTTCGGATAATGCAGAGAATGTTCGGGATATATGTAAAAAATTAGCATTTTGCAAATTTGGTTGCCATTTTGGAAGCCATCTTGAGCAATTTGGTCTATAAACACCGTTTATGTGTGACACATTTAAGATAGACCAAAACAATAAACACCTTTCAATCCAAAGATAGTTATATTTTACCTGAAAAAATGGTCCAAACCTGAAAACTGAATTTTTGCCAATATTTATGTCAAGTTTTTTAGAAAAAAGTCCAATATTTTTGACGATGTCAGTGGTGAAAATAGTAACAATTAACCATGGTGCATCAGACATGTTAGTATTCAATGTATAGAATGCAGAATGGCCAATTTTATACATCAACACAACTTGTAAGCGATTGCAGGACACGCTGGTGTAATATTTACCATTTTCCATATTTTGGCGGCCATATTGGCAGCCATTTTGAGCCAAAGTAAGAAGTTTGGTTCCAGTGATTTGGAATATGCATAGGTAATGATATGCCTCACTCACATTACAAAGTTCTGTTCATTTCTTGTTGAAATATGACTAGAATCCCAATTGTGATTTTTTTTTGGTGAAATTTTATACCGCATTCTGTACAATCAAATGTTTGAGGGATCGGAAGGGGTTAGGACCCCAATAATTGCATATTTAATTGCGCCAATGATCAGTTCATATACAAAACACAAAATAAAGTTGCATTACTCAACCAGTTCCAAACAGCATGAATTGATCTAGAAGATATTTGTGAAAAAATGTCATATTTTCAACTTCCGGCGGCCATTTTGGCGGCCATCTTGGATGGTGAGTTTCAATTTTGGCCCAAAAAAGTGTCATTATGTCTTCGCTTCACGAAAATATATACATTTGTATACATTTTACTAGATTTTCCCGCTATAATTTTCATAAAACTGGCTCACTTATAGTTCTAGAAAATGGATCGGGTTGTGGGGGTGAGGGGGGGGGGGGGGGGGGTAACAAGTCTCGTTCTTATCAGAAAACGACATGAATATATATTTCTTAAGTTGATCGTATCGATTTAGGGATGTATTGGTTGTAATAGTGCAACGTTCCAGGGGTGTACGCACATACACACACGTTGGACGAATGCATTCATGTAAATAAAAGTGATTTTTTTTACGTTTTGAGGGGTGACCCGATGACGCCTTTCTTATCTTAAAACCCCAGGAAAAGTTGCTTCTTAAGTTTTTATAATTAGTATATATCAAAGTACTTTGAGACCAAAAATTATGGATGTACGCGAAAGTGTAAAAAAAAGTGAAAAATCACGTTTTGGGGTTCAGCATGGGACCCCCTTTCTTATCTGAAAACCCCAGGAAAATCCCTTTCTTAAGTTGTGTTTTCTTAATCAGTACACTTAGGAGTATCATCAAACCAAAATTCATCGATGTACGCGGAAGTGTAAATAGAAGTGATTTTTGGCACTTTTTGGGGTTCAGCAGCCCCTAAACCCCAGGAATGCGCAACTTAAGAAATCGGTTTTTCAGAATGTTCCATTATTGGTACCAACTTTAGGGGGGTCAAACCTTTTGTACGCAAAAGTGTAAATAGAACATATGCGGGCTCCCTAACTATATTGGCATACGTGGACAACTTCGGCAGTGTTTCGGAGGTAGCTAGCTGTCTCATTCCCTTGGACAGAGAGACGATGTACGGTGAGACGATTGATGGACGCCACCAGGACTGTTCTTATGATCATGGTCAAGAAGTGTGGGTATATTATGAATTATGGTCTTCTACGCCTTAGCAGAAAGGCATCCGTCAAATGTTAGGCTTTCAACATTCGAAGCCATATACAGAAGTTGTCCGGCTACGTCAGTACGTGAATATGTGAATAGGTGAACCATATATTGAGAAGTGGCTGGATGGGAAGATCACCAGATGTACAGTTTGTTATCCACATTAGATAACCAAATCTGAAAAATACGCAGATAGAGAGATCCTTCTGAAAGCTAGTATACGCATCGACCCCCCTTTGTATCTGACATACGCCCCTTTGTATCTGACATATCGCCTACCGGCACGCTCCAGAGAACGATCGGATTATAATCTTAGATTTCCAAATAAATTTGATTCCTATTTCGCTAACACTGAGCATTTTAAACAGTCATTTCTCCCATCTGTTGTTCTGGAATGGAACAAATTACCTGTGTATGTAATCAATGCAACCTCCATTTCCGATTTAAAAGCCAATTTAGGGATTATAGACCCAATAATAAAACCACCCTCTTATTTTTATACAGGAAAAAGGAAAATTAATACAATACACTGTAAAATTCGGAATCAGTGTAGTGATCTCCGTTCGGATATGTTTGATAATCACATATCATATTCGCCTATATGCCCCTGTAACTTAGACATTGAAGACGCCAATCACTATTTTCATGTTTGCCCTTTATTTGTAGATCAGAGAATTGACTTTTAGCGAAATTTAAGTATTAATGGCTTTCAATCATTAGAAGCAAATCATTTCTTATATGGGGTAAAAGGTATATCAAATCAAAAGAACACTACTCTTTTCCGCATTACTCAATCTTTTATAGCTAAAACAGAGCGTTTTGAACAAACCCATGTATGGTAAATTTCGCTATTCATCTTTCAACTCACTGAGTTCTAGCGTTTTCTTCATAACCGAGATTGGAATACAGATGGAAACCCGACATCCGCAGCACACACACTCTGCACTCTTCTTTATAAACAGTTTGCTATATCTGCTATGTATTTTTATGTATGTTCCATGATTGTATTAGGAGAGGGGCAAGTTTGTAAGTTTTGTAACTTGTGCCCTGATCCCTATGTATATTTTTTCTAAATACATTAAAATATGTTTAAAGTAAAAAAAAAAGTTTAAAAATCGACCGCATACCTTTGTAGTTTATCACGCAAGATGACGCTCAGATCCCATATGTAGCATCTGAATTATACCATAAGCTACCACGAATGAAGCTCGCCAAGAATAAGGATAATAATTCCCAGCTTTCGAGACAAACACGTGAGCTTGACACCGGCATATGTATTGTTTGAAACATTCCGATTAGTGGGACCCTTCTACCAAGAAGTGTAGAAAACTGTGTTGGAGTGAGCGAGATAGATTAGTGTGACGAGACGGATGCTGATCCAGATAATGCTGAATGTGGCAAATCAGAATAAGCTCAGGTACTGTTGTTTTGATTCTTGGAAGTCATAATATGACTATTCGGCGCACCCATATACGGTTACGGCCATTATGGGCGCTTAGTGGAGAATGGATTTCTAAATGCCACATCGCGATTATTGTGGGTTTTCATCCTTCCAGAAGGCGACGACCTATGTTGGAACTAATAAATGACTTGTGTACCGTTTCGTCCAATGCATACATATTGATATTATGACAAAAAGTTGAAATTAGTATGTGACAATTTCGACTTCTTTTCAATTTCTGGCCGCCAGTTTGGCAGTCATCTTGATTGTGAGAGTTGGCCAAACTCAAATGAATACTTCATATCAATGGTCCATATGAATACTTCATATCAATGTTCCATATGGGTAGAATTCGCGTAACAATAACGCCCATAGTAAGAAAGTAAAGGAATGTAAGCTTGTTTTCAAAGTTCGGACGCCATTTTCGATTTGGAAAACAATTTCCTTCATCAGATGCAAGGTAATTACTTCACCTCAGTATTTACAACTTAACTGTCAGCATGTGTGGAGTTTTCTCGGCAATAATGCCCAATGATGTGAACATGAGGGAATTTCGGTGATTTTTCAAAATTTGTCGGCCATTGTGGGCGCCATTTTGGATTTGGGGGACTTTTATTTGGATGCAATATAAGGACAGTTATTCGACTAAGTGTTCCCAACTCACAATAGTAAGCAGGTGTGGAGTTGTCGTGACAATAACATTCACTGATGTTAAAATCAGCGATTTTTCTATTTCTGGTGGCCATTTTGGCCGCCATCTTGGATTTGGGTGAATATTCCTCAACTCAGGTATAAGAGGAATCCTAGCCCGAGTATATCCTGCACATATATAATCATGGCTGGAGTAATAATAGCAATAACACTCATTGATTCGAAACAGACATTGCGTTATTAGCGTCGTTTTGGCTTTGACCGGATTATACCGGCATTTGGGAAAACGTGATATCGGACAAAAATCTCCGTCAAGGAATGTATATTATGGTCCCCGTGTGTTCGCCAATGACTCTTCCAGACGATAAATGTATAAAATCGCGTCAAGGTGCCAATATTTTCCCACAGAGACAAACGAAAGGTGGTGAAATGTCCGAAAAATAGCAAATTTTCACATTTCGGCGGCCATCTTGGCCGCCGTATTGGATTTTTGTGTCGGATTTTTGGCTAATTTGTAAGGGTTGTATGTTACCATAACGAATCGAACGGAAAACATGACCGCATGTGACACCATCTTTACTATAACGGCGATCAAAGAGACCTGGTGCATATAAAAAATGAAAGTGTCAATGACACTGTAGCTCAACTTAGGTAGGGGAATAATTTAATGGTTGACAGTAAATGGAGGAATAGGAAAAGTGCTAATTGAAATGTCTAACCTGCGCCAAAGGATTTAGTGATGCAAAGAGTAAAATACAAGATGGCCATTTTTTTTGGCCAATTGACCCCAAATGGACTCGTTCCCATCTACGTATAATTGTTAACATCCATGACAAATTTTATGAAGATCTGACCAAAGCTACGACCTACAAATTTCATGATGATCAGACGAACAGAACAGTACGACCTGTAGACCGCGCCAATGGATTGAATTTTGAGATCCAAGATGGCCGCTGGCAGCCATGTTTTTTGGCCGAATGACCCCACAATGATTCGTTCCCATCTACATGTCAATGTCAACATTCAATGCAAATTTCATAAAGATTAGACCAAAGGTACAACCTGTAGCCCGTGCCAAAGGATTTAGTCATGCAAAGAGTAAAATCCAAGATGGCTGCTGGCGGCCATGTTTTTTGGCCGAACGACTCCAAAATCACTCGTTCCCATCTACATGTCAGTGTTAACATCCATGACAAATTTCATAAACTTCCGACCAAAACAACGACCTGTAGCCCGCGCCAAAGGATTTAGTCATGCAAAGAGTAAAATCCAAGATGGCTGCTGGCAGCCATGTTTTATGGCCGAACGACCCCAAAATCACTCGTTCCCATCTACATGTCATTATTAACATCAATGACAAATTTCATGATGATCAGACGAACAGAACAGTACGACCTGTAGACCGCGCCAATGGATTGAATTTTGAGATCCAAGATGGCCGCTGGCAGCCATGTTTTTTGGCCGAATGACCCCACAATGATTCGTTCCCATCTACATGTCAATGTCAACATTCAATGCAAATTTCATAAAGATTAGACCAAAGGTACAACCTGTAGCCCGTGCCAAAGGATTTAGTCATGCAAAGAGTAAAATCCAAGATGGCTGCTGGCGGCCATGTTTTTTGGCCGAACGACTCCAAAATCACTCGTTCCCATCTACATGTCAGTGTTAACATCCATGACAAATTTCATAAACTTCCGACCAAAACAACGACCTGTAGCCCGCGCCAAAGGATTTAGTCATGCAAAGAGTAAAATCCAAGATGGCTGCTGGCAGCCATGTTTTATGGCCGAACGACCCCAAAATCACTCGTTCCCATCTACATGTCATTATTAACATCAATGACAAATTTCATGATGATCAGACGAACAGTACGACCTGTAGCCCGCGCCAATGGATTGAATCTTGAAATCCAAGATGGCTGCCAGCGGCCATGTTTTTTGGCCGAATGACCCCAAAATGACTCGTTCCCATCTACATGTCAATGTCAACATTCATGACAAATTTCATAAAGATCAGACCAAATGTACGACCTGTAGCCCGCGCCAAAGGATTTAGTCATGCAAATATTAAAATCCAAGATGGCTGCTGGCAGCCATGTTTTTCGGACGAACCACCCCAAAATCACTCGTTCCCATCTACATGTCATTGTTAACATCCATGACAAATTTCATGATGTTCCGATCAAAGCTACGACCTGTAGCCCGCGCCAAAGGATTTAGTCATGCAAAGAGTAAAATCCAAGATGGCTGCTGGCGGCCATGTTTATTGGCCGAACGACTCCAAAATCACTCGTTCCCATCTACATGTCAGTGTTAACATCCATGACAAATTTAATAAAGATCAGACCAAAGGTATGACATGTAGCCCACGCCAAAGGATTTAGTCATGCAAAGAGTAAAATGCTGGTGGCCATGTTTTTTGACCGAATGACCCCAAAACGACTCGTTCCCATCTACATGTGATTGATATAATTCATGACAAATTTCATGACCATCTGACCAAAGCTACGACCTGTAGCCTGCACCAAAGGATTTAGTCATGCAAAGAGTAAAATCCAATATGGCTGCTGGCGGCCATGTTTTTTGACCGAATGACCCCAAAACGACTCGATCCCATCTACATGTCATTGTTATCATTCATGACAAATTTCATGATGATCAGACGAACAGTACGACCTGTATGGATTGAATTTTGAAATCCAAGATGGCCGCCAGCGGCCATGTTTTTTGGCCAAATGACCCCACAATGATTCGTTCCCATCTACATGTCAATGTCAACGTTCATGACAAATTTTATAAAGATTAGACCAAAGGCAACCTATAGCCCGCGCCAAAGGATTTAGTCATGCAAAGAGTAAAATCCAAGATGGCTGCTGGCGGCCATGTTTTTTGGCCGAACGACTCCAAAATCACTCGTTCCCTTCTACAAGTCAGTGTTAACATACATGACAAATTTCATAAACTTCCGACAAACACAACGACCTGTAGCCCGCGCCAAAGGATTTAGTCATGCAAAGAGTAAAATCCAAGATGGCTGCTGGCAGCCATGTTTTATGGCCGAACGACCCCAAAATCACTCGTTCCCATCTACATGTCATTATTAACATCAATGACAAATTTCATGGTGATCAGACGAACAGTACGACCTGTAGCCCGCGCCAATGGATTGAATCTTGAAATCCAAGATGGCTGCCAGCGGCCATGTTTTTTGGCCGAATGACCCCAAAATGACTCGTTCCCATCTACATGTCAATGTCAACATTCATGACAAATTTCATAAAGATCAGACCAAAGGTACGACCTGTAGCCCGCGCCAAAGGATTTAGTCATGCAAATAGTAAAATCCAAGATGGCTGCTGGCAGCCATGTTTTTCGGCCGAACCACCCCAAAATCACTCGTTCCCATCTACATGTCATTGTTAACATCCATGACAAATTTCATGATGTTCCGATCAAAGCTACGACCTGTAGCCCGCGCCAAAGGATTTAGTCATGCAAAGAGTAAAATTCAAGATGGCTGCTGGCGGCCATGTTTATTGGCCGAACGATCCCAAAATGACTCGTTCCCATCTACATGTCAATATTAACATCCATGACAAATTTCATGATGATCAGACGAACAGTACGACCTGTAGCCCGCGCCAATGGATTGAATTTTGAAATCTAAGATGGCCACCAGCGGCCATGTTTTTTGGCCGAATGACCCCACAATGATTCCTTCCCATCTACATGTCAATGTCAACATTCATGACAAATTTCATAAAGATTAGACCAAAGGTACAACCTGTAGCCCGCGCCAAAGGATTTAGTCATGCAAAGAGTAAAATCCAATATGGCTGCTGGCGGCCATGTTTTTCCGCCGAACGACCCCAAAATCACTCGTTCCCATCTACATGTCATTGTTAACATCCATGACAAATTTCATGATGTTCCGATCGAAGCTACGACCTGTAGCCCGCGCCAAAGGATTTAGTCATGCAAAGAGTAAAATCCAAGATGGCTGCTGGCGGTCATGTTTATTGGCCGAACAACCCCAAAATGACACGTTCCCATCTACATGTCAATATTAACATCCATGACAAATTTCATGATGATCAGACGAACAGTACGACCTGTAGCCCGCGCCAATGGATTGAATTTTGAAATCTAAGATGGCCGCCAGCGGCCATGTTTTTTGCCGAATGACCCCACAATGATTCGTTCCCATCTACATGTCAATGTCAACATTCATGACAAATTTCATGAAGATTAGACCAAAGGTACAACCTGTAGCCCGCGCCAAAGGATTTAGTCATGCAAAGAGTAAAATCCAAGATGGCTGCTGGCGGCCATGTTTTTTGGCCGAACAACTCCAAAATCACCCGTTCCCATCTACATGACAGTGTTAACATCCATGACAAATTTCATAAACTTCCGACCAAAACAACGACCTGTAGCCCGCGCCAAAGGATTTAGTCATGCAAAGAGTAAAATCCAAGATGGCTGCTGGCAGCCATGTTTTTTGGCCGAACGACCCCAAAATCACTCGTTCCCATCTACATGTCATTATTAACATCACTGACAAATTTCATGATGATCAGATGAACAGTACGACCTGTAGGCCGCGCCAATGGATTGAATCTTGAAATCCAAGATGGCTGCCAGCGGCCATGTTTTTTGGCCGAATGACCCCAAAATGACTCGTTCCCATCTACATGTCAATGTCAACATTCATGACAAATTTCATGAAGATCAGACCAAAGGTACAACCTGTAGCCCGCGCCAAAGGAAATTGTTGACGGACACACGGACACACGGACGCCAAACCATGGCAATAGCTCAAACTTACAAAAGTAAGTTGAGCTAAAAATGGACGCCATGATGGACGCCATCTTGTCTGGAGTCTCTGCGGCCACTTTTTTTTCTTGTTAACAAGTGAAAAAAATTAGAGGAGACCTTAAGGAAGAAAATTAGTGGGGTGAAATTAAGTCCTGGGGGGGGGGGGGGGTGCAGAGGTCTACCAATATCTCCTGGACTAATAGTGTTATGCTAAATTTAGCACAATACTATTTCACACGAATGACGCCAACTTGTGAAGCGACAACATTCGGTTGAATTCACTTTGCAGTACTGCATGTTTTGGGTTTTCGTGCATTCATAATACAACTTCAATACCATCCGTTTCGGTTTATTAAATTAGAAGTTTGTGTTGGTCGGATACATTTATGTAGTATGTTGATACATGTCAACTTTGAATGTTCGGTGAAATATAATAAATAGGGCATGTCTTGTTATTGACTATATGCCGGTATAATGCCCAGTGGGGTGGTATACAGTAGTTCACTCCACTTCACATTGTGAACTGTACCCACCCCACTGGGCACTATATAAGAAATGATCGAACGGCGGTTTCAATGTGGTCATGGGATTTTGACCGCGAGAAAAATTCAGCAAACTGCATGAACCCCAAAGGGGTTCATGCGCAGTTTGCTGAATAGGGGTTCATGCAGTTTGCTGAATTTTTCTCGCGGTCAAAACCCGGCATGACCACGTTTAATCCGCCGTTTATTATTTATATTTATGTACTTAAATTCATTATCAACTAGGATTTTCTGTCTTTCCCACTATTTATTCAACTTTAAGTGATGAATGGAGTTCAGTTCGGATCCTCTCTTATTAGAAAACCAAACATTGTGAGAATCCGTTGACGGAGAGCGGAAAAACGCAATTTCACAGTAAAGTATACACGTATGACAAAATGTCTTGTTTAGCTTGTAATGAATAGAGACGTCTTGATTTCAAGAATGATAATATCTGAAACTAACAATTAAGTTTCGGTTGTGGATGATAAGAAATTGACAACACGCCGTTCTACCATAATGATATATTTGTGAGGTCGTGGGTTGTGTAATCAGAGGAGATGAGTTTTAGGTGCAGGGTAACAACACTGATTATATACCAAAAACAAACTGCTTGCCAAATCCCGACGTGCTGAATAGTCAAGCAGTCGTTCATGTCCGACAATCCCCGGTGATTTCCGGGATCAGTGTGTTCATAAACCTATGAACGACATTGAAAGTGACGTCACGTTACGATCATAGTTTTATGAACACATTGAATCAGGGGGCGTGTCTACAGTAACGCTATGGGGAAATCAGAAGCGACATTAGGTGTAATTAAATATACCCACATAAACTCAAAGCCATGCTCTATTTATTAAATAGTTGACCTACCATGACATACATTTATAGCAGCCACGTATATAGGAATGGCGCACAATTGTATGGGCAGTGCAAGGGGGGAAGCATGCTACAAGCCCCTGTGATACATACAAGTACATAATAGTTCCTGCAATTTTATTTCTCCCTGATTATATCATGATAAAGAAGTCCCTGTACAAATCTGAAAGTGTTGCAGATCAACCACAGGGCTTGTAACATGCTCAGTGGTACTGTACACATGCCTGCTTACACGTCATTCTACTATAAAAATCTTACAACAAACTTAAAAATCATAAAAGTCTGTAAAAGGATCCTATAGCCTATAGCTCCCTCGCCAGATAGTGTAGCCCCTGTGTCAGGAAAATGCTGGCACCATCCCTAAAAAATATGTAAATAAGGATAACTCTTGGAACAGAAAATACAAAAGTCGTTGGGCACTTTTTAAAAATCAGTCGTGATGGCCGGCAATCCTCTATACCAAATTTAATTCAGATCCGATAACCCATGGATGAGATATCTGCACAGATGGACAAAAAAGATTTCCACATAAACAAACAGCGATAACTCTAGAGTGGAAAATGTGAACAATGTCATTTGCCCCTAATTTGAAAGCAACCCTGAGATACCCGTGTGGACAGACAAAAAAGCCACCAATAAATGTGGGCAGGCAGGGTGAACCGATGGGATTCAAATTTAAAATCCAAGATGGCTGCTGGCAGCCATGTTTTATAAAAGAAAATTGGAAATAATCGATGGCTCCCATCAAGAGGTCACCCTGAAGATCCATATGAAGTTTTGTGACGATTGTATGAGGATTTAGTAATGCAAACAGTAAAATCCAAGATGGCTGCTGGCAGCCATGTTTTTCTACGAATTTAGGAAAAAATCGATGGCTCCCATCTAGAAGTAACCCCGAAGATCCATATGAAGTTTTGTGACGATTGTATGAGAATTTAGTAATGCAAAGTGTAAAATCCAAGATTTCGGAAAAAATCGACGGCTCCCATCTAGAAGTAACCCAGAAGTCCATATAAAGTTTGGTGATGAATGTATGAGTTATGTGGTCTGTAGCGTTTGACACATGATTTAGTCATGCAAAGAGTAAAATCCAAGATGGCTGCTGGCGGCCATGTTTTTTCGGCCGAATGACCCCAAAATGACTCGTTCCCATCTACATGTCATTGTTAACATCCATGACAAATTTTATGATGATCAGACTAAAGGTACGACCTGCAGCCCGTGCTAAAGGATTTAGTCATACAAAGAGTAAAATCCAAGATGGCTGCTGGCGGCCATGTTTTTTGGCCGAATGACCCCAAAATGACTTGTTCCCATCTACATGACATTGTTAACATCCATGACAAATTTTATGATGATCAGACAAAAGGTACGACCTGCAGCCCGTGCTAAAGAAATTAGTCATACAAAGAGTAAAATCCATAATGGCTGCTGGCGGCCATGTTTTTTGGCCGAATGACCCCAAAATTACTTGTTCCCATCTACATGTCAATATTATCATCCATGACAAATTTCATGATGATCAGACGAAGAGTACGACCTGTGGCCCGTGCTAATGGATTAAATTTTTAAATCCAAGATGGCCGCTGGTGGCCATGTTTTTTGTCCGAATGACCCCAAAATGACTCGTTCCCATCAATTTTCGTTCAAAATTTTTCAAATGGCTCCCATCTAGAGGTGATCCTAAACATGCCTGGAATTTTTCAAAACAATTCTCCAATAAAAAAAATGTGGCCTGCAAGCTGTGCCGATGGATTCAAATTTTAAATAAAAGATATATTTTTTTAAACAAATTTCAGAAAAGTTTTATGTCTCCCATCTACAGGTCACCTGAATATCCATATGAAGTTTGGTGATGATCAGATGAGATGAGGGATGCGGCCTGTAAGGGTGAGCCAAAGGAAATTGTTGACGGACGCAAGGACAACGGACTCCAACCAATGGCAATAACTCAAGCTTCATGACTTCGTCAAGTTGAGCTGAAAAAGAATACTTATTAAAAGATGCATAAATCTGTTTTAACGCCCCTAAATTACTCTTTCTTCGGGAGTAAAAAATATTAGAATTGATTCGAGGGAACCACCCATCAAAGTTCAGGGTGATCAGATTTTGAGTTTTGAAATCTGTTATTTTCACCACCGAAAACCGACATACTGTCGATGCCAAATTACATTAAACAAAATGGTGATACATAACACTTTTTGAGCAATTTTATACTATAGTTGACATTATTTTTGGCAAATAATCGATTCTGATAACTAAGCAGCATTTCAAGACATGTTGTTGTTGGAATCTGATGATGTGGGAACCATCAAATTGGATTGAGTACCGTTAAATATTGTAACACTTCACAGTCAAGTGAATTTTGGGCTGGCTTCTTGGAATGTACCACATAATGTACCCACCTTGCCAGGTTTATTTCTACCAGTAAAACCTCTCCAAATGGGACCCCTGTAATCTGAATCCTTACCATACCGAACAAATTGTTATGTCATGTTCAAACGTTCAACATCAGTTTACAATCTGGATATTACCCACCTGAATGGAGTCAGTCTGTTCTCATTTTAATACATAAAAAAGGGGCAGAAGACAATCCAAATAATTATGGTGCAAGAGCATTGAGCTCATCAGTAGGGAAACTATTCAATAAAATTATTAATCACTGATTAGCCACATTTATTGATGCTAACAACATAATCAGTGAAAACCAATTTGGCTTTTGTGCTGGCAAAAGTACAGTCAACAGTGCCTTTGTCCTACATGTGTCAATATAGAAATAGAAATCCTCTAAGAAACCTGTTTATGCAACATTTGTTGATTTCATGAAAGCTTTTGATACTGTCAATCAACAAACTCTTTTTAGAACGAGAGGACGATCACGATCGGCATATGTTTAACTTAAACCCATACCTTGGCGATAGCGATTAGCTATTTTCATAAATCCTTACACCAACCTTTTCAACAATTCACACCTTACTATTAAACTTTAGGTACTCAATCTGATTAAGCACCCCTCAGTTACTATTTATCTGGCCTCAGGGGGTAAAAAATATTTGATTTGAATCGAGGAACCCATTCATCAAAGCTCAGAGTGAGCAGATATCAATTTATTAAATCTATTATTTTTCGCCACCTGGACTATTTAGTGGCCCAGCAAAAGTCGATGAGAAGACCAAATAGCAGATGAAGATGGATAACTCTAAAATCAATCAAGTGGCCTTTTTGTGTCTGATATTTGACAAACGGGCAAAATTTCATTGTACAAAATGTTGATAAATAACAGGTTTTGGGCAATTTTATACTATAGTGGTCTGTGGATAGCATTATTTTTGGGCAATTAGTCGATTCTGATAACTGAAGCAGCATTTCCAAAAAATTGTTGTTGTTGGAATCTGATAATTTGGGGACCATCGAATCGGATTGAGTACCTTTAAGTTAAAAAGTGGCACAAGACTTATTGGGCACCTTCCATATGAACATGGATATGGCATTCGATTTCAACCTATTAGGTCACTTTAAAATAGATGTCTTATAGAGTGATAAAGCTAATTAAGCTCAGTCCATAGTCAGACAGAAGCACCATACATAACAGTTAAAGATAAAATAGTTATAATTTTGGTAAAATATGATTGATAATGATTGGATATAACATATTTTAATGCATAATTATGAGATAACTAGAGGTGAGATATGAGAATGGTCAGATTGAAGATATTAGAGTCATTACATTGGATAGCATACAGTATGTCTATGGAATGGGTGAGTTAATTTTCTTCTAAGCTGATCATTGGAACGATACAAGTCTATAAACAGAAGAAATATAATTAAAATTAGGGTTAATATTTTCAAAACCATTCAATCCATACCAAAATGTATAGTGAAGAATGTGTCATGATTAACCTGGATGTGATTATAAGAGTGATCGGGTTAAAAATGTTTAGTTATCACATTGTGTCAACAGGAATTTTGGAGAATGTTAATATTTTAAAATCAAATCAACCAAATGACCCTCTCTATGCAGGTTCAGGGTGTGTTATCACAAACTATGACAATGAAATATAAACATAATCATTGACAAATATTTGAGTTATCAAATCAGATAGCAAGGGATTAATCTTAACCACACTATATAAATGAACACAAAATAGTCCATTTTAATCCCAAAATCCATGCAAGTGAAAAGTGGATCACCATCAACCTGGATATAGAATCAGAGAATGATCAAATTAAAAGCATCAAAACCATATGATGTGTGGAGATGGTTAATCATTTTCAATGACATCATATGATGGAACTACGGAATGGTTGGGTTAATTTATTTCTAAGATAAGATACAGTGTCTCTACAGCTTCTAGCTGGCCATATGTACTGATGTATTATGTCAATAAACTGTACCTCTCCATAGCTAAATATAGAATCTAATAATTCACTGCTGTGTGATTGTGACTTTCTCTTAAAATTCTCACAGTAATTGAATTCTATATCAAACGGCCATAACTCCATTAAAAAAAATCGGATCACACCCATATTTGAACTCAATCTGTATTTTGGGCTCCGATCGGATAGAAAATATTTGAGTTATCGCACCATGCGTAACGTGTCTACAGACAGACAGACGGAAGAACAACGAGTACTCAATCCAGACAACGACACTATGTTTACCATACTATATGGGTAAACATAATGAAAGTGTCAATGACACTGTAGCTCAACTACAGAATACAGTCAATGGAGCGATTAGGAATGCGGAAAGTTGAAAGGTCTAAGTAATACTAGATTATCAATATGAAGAGATATATAAAGTAAAATCCAAGATGGTTACTGATGGCTATGTTTTTCAATGAAATTCAGAAACATTTGATAGCTTCCATCTAGTAGATCAATATCAAGATTAATATGAAATTTGGTGATGATCGGATGAGGGAAGTGGACTGTAGAGTGTTCCAAAGGATTTAGTCATGAAAAGAGTGAAATCCAAGATGGCTGCTGGCAGCTATGTTTTTTGGCCGAATTTCATAATGATCCGACCAAAGGTACGACCTGTAGCCCATGCCAAAGGATTTAGTCATGCAAAAGTAAAATCCAAGATGGCTGCTGGTGGCCATGTTTTTTGGCCGAACGACCCCAAAATTCCTCTTTCCCATCTACATGTCAATATTAACTTCCACGACAAATTTCATGATGATCAGATGAACACTCCGGGCTGTAGCCCGTGCTAATGTATTGAATTTTGAAATCCAGGATGGCCGCTCGTGGCCATGTTTTTTTGCTGAATGACCCCAAAATGACTCGTTCTCATCTACATGTCAATGTCAACGCCCATGACAAATTTCATAATGATCCGACCAAAGGTACGACCTGTAGCCCATGCCATGGCAATAACTCAAACTTTACAAAGTAAAGTTGAGCTAAAAATGGAAACAACTGATACCTCAAGCTTTCCTAACTGTCGCAAAGTTACAACCTGATATGCCCCCCTGTTTTAATGGTAGACCCCATTCAAACAAATTTTGATCCCAACTCTCCATAGGCCATATACACCAAATGCCATTTCTTGATTGGTCGAACCCATTTTAACAAATCTGTAACCCAGTCCCTTGAAGTAACACAAGGACCCTCCATACTAGTTACTTCATATAAGCTAAATAGGCCTGATGGCTCTTGAGCCATTTTAAGAATCACTATGGGGGGAAGAGTTACATGTATGTCCCTGGTCGCACCCCTATTTGACCTGGTGAACCCATTTCAACAAATCTGAATCCCAGTCATCCAAGGGCTCTCTATACAAAAATGTATGCTAAATATGCCAAATGGTTCTTTAGAAGATGTTTTAAGAATACGGTAACTAATGAGGGACAGAATTATGTCTGTAGCTCTGACCCTATATGACCCAATTCTGAATCAAATCTGAATCCTTGTCACCCATACCAAATATAAGCTGAATAGGCCTGATGGTTCTTGATAGGAAGACATTTTAAGAATTACAATGGATGGACAAGTTATGTCCCTGGCCTTATTTGTTTTAACACATCTGTAACCCTGTCACCCAAGGACCTTCCATACCAATTATAAGCTAAATAGCCCCGATGATTCTTGAGATGTTTTAAGAATTACTATGGATGGAAAGACTTAGGTCCCTTACTATGTCACTTTATTGACCATGTGACCCCCATTTGAACAGAACTGAATCCCAGCCACCTAGGGACCATCCTGACAAAATATGTCTCAATTCTTCATTTCTGGTAAGCTAAGAAAAATGCCTCCTTCTTTCTCATCCAGTTCCCATATGTAATTGCCTGAGAAACAGGTATTTAGTTTTACTGGCCTAACTGTCAGATTCATCATTCACAATATGTGTCCCTGTCACCCAAGGACCTTCCATACCAATTATAAGCTAAATAGCCCAGATGATTCTTGAGAAGATGTTTTAAGAATTACTATGGATGGAAAGAGTTAGGTCCCTAATCATGCCACTTTTTTGACCATGTGACTCCCATTTGAACAGAACTGAATCCCAGCCACCTAGGGACCATCCTGACAAAATATGTCTCAATTCTTCATTGCAGGTAAGATAAGAAAAATGCCTTCTTTTTTCTCATCCAGAGTTTCCCATATGTAATTGCCTGAGAAACGGGTATTTAGTTTTACTGGCCTAACTGTCAGATTCATCATTCACAAGCCCTTGGGAGTTATTATAAACCATGGGTCATTTATATACAAACAGGCAGAGCATTTTAGGGTATTAATCAACTAGCTGTCCAATCAGATTTTGTTAACACTGCCATTTCATTCATTACTTTATAACCAATGCGACTTCTATATGGTGTATATCTGTGATTGCAGACAGCTTCCTGGTACTGTATCTCATAGAGCTCTGAGTATCTGCTAGCTGTTTGCATGTTCTTGATTTTAGACTGATTTAAAGCAAATTTGGTTGAGTCACCCTGGTGGATGTTATAATGGTGTTATTTTTTTTCTTCAAATTGAGCAGGAAATTAATCTCAATTAAAATAAAAAAAATGAATTTGAAAAATAATTTTGTTTTTTGTTTTTTTCAAATCAAACATTTTTTGTTTTGTTTTGTTTTTGTTTCTGTTTTGTTTTTTGTTAAATTGAACAGGGAGTTCAATGTAATTTTTTTTTTTTAAGAGTTGTGTCCCTGGCTCCGCCCCTATTTGACTCAGTGACCCCATTTGAACAAATCTGAACCCCAGTCTCCCAAAGACCCTTCATACCAAATTGAAGCTAAATCGGCCCAATGGTTCATGAGAAGAAATCATTCTAAGAATTACTATGGATGAATAGAGTTATGGCCCTGCTTTCGCAACTATTTGAGCTAGTGACCTCATTTGAACAAATATGAATGTTTATTGTCACCTAGGGAACATCCATACCAAATATGAAACCATTCGGTCCTGTGGATTGGAAGAAGAAGATGTTTAAAGAATTGTTGACGTATGAACGGACGAGGAGTGATGACTATAGCTCCACCGGAGACTTCGTCTCAGGTGAGCTAAAAAGTGCCCAACGACGTTTGCATTTTCTGTTCCAAGAGTTATCCTTATTTACATATTTTTTAGGGATGGTGCCAGCATTTCCCTGACACAGGGGCTACACTATCTGGCGAGGGAGCTATAGGCTATAGGATCCTTTTACAGACTTTTATGATTTTTAACATGAATCCACTTCAAAGACAAGTCCCTAATAACTGCTGATGGTCGGGATGGGATGATTATCAATCTAGGATATTAGTCACTACAGCCTAGTTAGCTAGTAAGATTAGTAAATCTAACCAGGGGGTATGGTCAGCCTGTTGCCCCTAATTGTGATGGAACCTTTAGTTAATCCTATATATTAATACCAATTATGACAGCTCGTCAAGGTGATTAGTCAAAGTATAGGTAGACACAATATATTTAGTTGGCCGCAAGTCTGCCCCCACTTTCATTACGAGCCATCCCCATGTAGTCCTATACACCCTTGCTATATTGTCATGTTACTTTGTTGTAAGATTTATATAGTAGAATGACGTGTAAGCAGGCATGTGTACAGTACCACTGAGCATGTTACAAGCCCCTGTGGTTGATCTGCAACACTTTCAGATTTGTACAGGGACTTCTTTATCATGATATAATCGGGGAGAAATAAAATTGCAGGAACTATTATGTACATGTATGTATCACAGGGGCTTGTAGCATGCTTCCCCTCCCTTGCACTGCCCATACAATTGTGCGCCATTCCTATATACGCGCCTGCTATAAATGCATGTCATGGTAGGTCAACTATTTAATAAATAGAACATGGCTTTGAGTTAATGTGGGTATATTTACATACACCTAATGTCGCTTCCGATTTCCCCATAGCGTTACTGTAGACACGCCCCCTGATTCAATGTGTTCATAAAATTATGAACGTAACGTGACGTCATTTTCAATGTCGTTCATACGTTTATGAACACATTGATCCCGGAAATCACCGGGGATTGTCGGACATGAACGACTGCTTGACTATTCAGCACGTCCGGATTTGGCAAGCAGTTTGTTTTTGGTATATAATCAGTGTTGTTACCCTGCACCTAAAACTCATCTCCTCTGATTACACAACCCACGACCTCACAAATATATCATTATGGTAGAACGGTGTGTTGTCAATTTCTTATCATCCACAACCAAAACTTAATTGTTAGTTTCAGATATTATCATTCTTGAAATCAAGACGTCTCTATTCATTACAAGCTAAACAAGACATTTCGTCATACGTGTATACTTTACTGTGAAATTGCGTTTTTCCGCTCTCCGTCAACGGATTCTCACAATGTTTGGTTTTCTAAAAAGAGAGGATCCGAACTGAACTCCATTCATCACTTAAAGTTGAATAAATAGTGGGAAAGACAGAAAATCCTAGTTGATAATGAATTTAAGTATATAAATATAAATAATAACGGCGGATTCAACGTGGTCATGGGTTTTGACCGCAAGAAAAAATTCAGCAAACTACATGAACCCCTATTCAACAAACTGCGCATGAACCCCTTTGGGGTTCATGCAGTTTGCTGAATTTTTCTCGCGGTCAAAATCCCATGACCACATTGAAACCGCCGTTCATTTCTTATAGTGCCCAGTGGGGTGGGTACAGTTCACAATGTGAAGTGGAGTGAACTACTGTATACCACCCCACTGGGCATTGTCAATAACAAGATATGCCCTATTTATTATATTTCACTGCCCACCCGTAGTGTTATATGTCACTCCATTAGTTCCTTGGTTGCATTCATGCCCAAAATACATGTCCAGGGTGTGTTCATGCAAATTTTGCTTAGACCGGCGATCCTATATTGAAGGATTTCTCCAGATGATCTCACTTTAAAGAAAGGCATAGTTTCTGTATGTTTTGCAGAGTTATCTTTCCTGGAAACAACTTTCAAGATAACCGTCTGTGACTGTCAGCACGCATTTTGATAATCAGCTCCCCTGGATATGTACAATTTGTATATTCCTCTATTTTCTGCATATTTAAATTATACATGTATTAACGATGAGATGGGACCCTAAACATATTTACAACTAAACAAAGTGTGCGTGGAATGGTACACACCAAATTTGATGATCCATTCCCATATTTAATGTTCATACTTCATATTTCAAAATTAAGAAATTCCCAAATCAAACAAGGGCAGTAACTCTGGTAAAAATGAATGGATGAAACCCGTAGTATGTGGGTATCCTGTACCGCATGCTGGGCTATCATCATATCGAAGCACAACTGTTTTTGATGAACTATGCCTGAATTAAAAGCTGAAATGTCAAACAAGGGCCATAACTCTCACAGAAATGAATGGATGAAACCTGTAGTGGGTCTGTATCCTTTCCTCCAAGCTGTGCTTTCACACCACCAAAGCACAACTCAATCAGAAGATTCTTGCCAAAGTTTCAAGCTGAAATGTTCTTTTGAGGACAAAATAAAAAAAATTCCAAGTCAAACATGGGCCGTAACTCTTGTAGAAATTAATGGACGAAACCCATAGTATGTGGGTATCCTTTCCCCCAACCTGCACTATCACTATGCCAAAGGACAACGAAATCTGATAATTAACACCCACGTTACAAGGTGATATGTTCAGAGCCCTCAGCTATATGCGCCGAACCTCCTACTGGGGTCGGGGGCATAATAAACTGCTTCATTTATGATCTTGTGATTTGGCAAGATTAGATAAATGTTTTGAAAATTTACAGACATGTTCATGACCACTACTAGTTATGCAATTTATTCCAAAGATTATTTCCGATATTCGATAAAAAAAGATGTTCTGACAACAGTAATAGAGTGTCCATGCATGGTCTGATCATAAGGGGGTTGTTGCTGCAATTCCTCCAGTGACGTTCAAGTAAACATTATGGTTTTACATACTGTCATTCCATATATTGCTGAATCCCAAACTTTATACATTTCTTCATGTTAACATCTAGTATTACTTGGCCATTTAAACTTTCTGCATTCCTAATCGCTCCATTGACTGTAACGCATGAAATTAACCCCTATTCAAGTTGAGTTACAGTAACTACAAGTATTTTTAAGGTATCGGTCCTTCACATCTCTCCACAATTGGAGTCTGCCAAGAATATGTATTATCACCCTTACCATTTAAAATATTCATTGATGACATTAAGGATATTTTCGATCTATGACAATTGTGAACCGTTACGTATTGGCTCTACCTTTCTCAATGATTTGTTCTTCACGGATGACTTAGTTTTGGTCTCTGAGAGTCCAGAAGGACTTCAGCGATGTTTAGACAAGCTCCAGTCCTTCACGCAGCTAAATGTCCTTTCGATAAACAAGGAGAAGACGAAATGCTTGATTTTTAGAACGAGAAAGCCAAAAGTTCACCCAACTGTTTTTCCTCGAAGATAATCCCTTGGATCTTGATAATGAATATACGTATCTCGAAATAATGTTTTCGAGCACAGGAGAATTCACACAGGCTGTAAATAATTTGAGTGGCAAAGGACGAAAGGCGCATTATTCAATCTCTCGTGCAAATAAAGTGCCCCTCCCTCTGAAAACTTCCCTTAAACTGTTTGATAAGTTAATCAAGCCTATAATTCTATATGGCAGTGAATTGTGGGCAAGTGAATTAACCAACAGAAATCACGAACATTATCCATGTGAGAAACTTCATATCACACATTGCAAACAAATACTTGGGAGTCATGCTTCAAACAATGCAGTCACAGCCGGATTAGGGAGCTACCCATTATATATTGACACTTTATGTAGAATGGCTTCATATGTTGTTAAAATCTCATCCAGCTGTGTGAGTGGCATATTAAGTGATGCAATGCCTGAACAGCACAGCAGGTTAGCTGGAAATTTGATATTCAAAAGTCTGGATTCATTTGGTTTGACTGTACTCTCCGACATTACTAATAACAAGCCTCTAAATAACAAGCTTCTAAAGACAATTAAATGCCAGCTTCGGGAAAACCACAAGTATGCGCGATGATGTTTCAAAAACTAGTAATAATAAATTAAGAACATATCAACTTTTTAAAAGAGATTTTGTCCCAGAAACCAATCTTTTAAATACAGCTTCGCAAGTCGACCACTCAACATTTACCTGCCTAAGAATAAGTAATAATTTTCTTGCCATTGAAAAGGGTCGTCACACCCAACCACCGATTCCTTTAGTCAGAAGACTGTGTTCTGTGCAATGAGGAAGCCATCGCAGATGAGAGGCATTTCTTAATTTATTGTCCAATACAGAATGAACTAATTAAAATTATGGGTGAAAATTTTATCAATGGTCGATTGATGAGTAGACGTCGGATAACTAATTATCTGCATAATATAACACATAACTTTTTACAAGGTGTT
Organism: Siphonodentalium dalli; assembly: GCA_032622095.1. Classification (NCBI taxonomy): domain Eukaryota; kingdom Metazoa; phylum Mollusca; class Scaphopoda; order Gadilida; family Siphonodentaliidae; genus Siphonodentalium; species Siphonodentalium dalli. Next base: position 61,084,360 of record CP136067.1, read on the forward strand.
TGTGTTGGATAGTGTTTTTTTCTTGGATTGTCAGTGGCTTCAAAGCATTGTGCATGGATCTACAATGGAGAGTAACTTCTATACTGTGCAGATACTGTGCTTATACTGTCAATTAGGCTCAAAACAGGAGAAAACACTTACCACCGTTTTGAAAGAAATATGTTTGTTTAACATTTGTTTATTTATTTAATGGAAATTTCTTAATTTATTTACCAGCATCAGTATGCTTAAATGACTCCTCGGCGGAGCATTTAAATCAGCCCTCAAGGTAAGCACGCAGGGGTGACAAACATTTAATGTTCACCAACTTGAAGGACAGTGAAAGAAAGTTTTTCGGTTTAAGAGAGATGTCGGACAACTAATTATCTGCATAATATAACATATAACTTTTTACAAGGTGTCTGTTTGGTAGTGTTTTGGCTCGGATTGTCAGTGGCTTCAAAGCACTGTGCATGGAGTTATGGATCTACAATGGAGAGTAACTTCTGTACTGTGCAGATAGCTTATACTGTCAATTAGACTCAAAACAGGAGAAAACACTTACCACCTTTTTGAAAGAAATATGTTTGTTTAACATTTGTTTATTTATTTAATGGAAATTTATTAATTTATTTACCAGCATCAGTATGCTTAAATGACTCCTCAGCATAGCATTTCAATCAGCCCTCAAGGCAAGCATGGAGGGGTGGCTCACATTTAATGTTCACCAACTGAAGGACAACATAAAATGAAAGTGTCAATGACACTGCAGCTCAACTTGGGGAAGGAATTAATTTTTTGCTGAGCAATGAATAGAATGATAAAGAAGGAAAGTCAAAAAGTTACAGTAAAGGGGCTTGTATTGTGTAGATGAAATTATTTCATTTCAAACATTCAAAATTATTTGCACCATGGTGTAGGTATGTTTTGATATCACTCCTTTCAAATTAGGCACAGGCATCTCAATATTCGGGCCCGACTCGGACAATTTTTTGTCAACTTTTACCCCAAAGGCTCACTTACATGTAGACAAAATTTACCAGGTATAAATTTGTTTAGGATATATATTTTTGTGCCAGGTACATATCTTGAAAATGACCCGCGTTCACATGTATTTCAGAAACTGGTGTTATTTGCTTTTTCGCAGTCATTTTCCATACATGCTGATAGTGTTTTATCTGGGAAAAAACCTGGCTAAATATATTTCAGAAACGTTTTTCTGCTTGTATTGTACAACTCATCTGCCACTACTTATATTATTAGTGGTATGTGTCTAGATCGACAATAGTATCTTTTGAGCAACAAACATATATATAAAACAAATATGACACACCAAATGTCACACCAATTGGTCAAAGAAAGCGAACATGTGTCCCAAAGGTAAAGTGTCTTCCCTTAAATTAATGCATTACAATTTGCAACGAGACCATAGAAAAGCCAGAACTAACGAGAGGCCGATCACGATCGGCAGATGTTAACCCATCCCTTGGCAATAAAAATTTACTATGCTTGGAATCATAAATGAGAGTTTTGGTGTTGAATTATAGAGTATACTGTTATGTACTATTATAGACAAAGGTACATGTACATAACAAAAACTATTGGGATTTATGGGTCACTGGCATTTATAAAAGAGAATGCACTAGTACAGGATCTGTAATGCTAAGCCACCACAGCCTTGGGTTAAATGTGAAAGGTGTGACCTGGACATGGAATATTTATGTTAAGTTTACAATAATAATGTGTCAAATTCTACCAACAATATAGTATACAGATAAGCCACCTCACTGTTGACCCATTAATATCAATCATATAGCAGAGCTGTCAACAAGTCACAGGAATTGTTTATGTTGAACACTGACCTCTCTGAGCTAAAGTAGAAATGTCAATTTAAGACCTGTATACTTCCCTGAAGATGAGGCCTAAGCAGAATGAGGTCCCTGGAGAGTGTATTTGGTGATGCTAGCCTACTGTGCAGAGTAGCATCACTAAATTCACCCTCTGGGGACCTCATTCTGCAAATGTCAGACATACAGCATTTTGTTTTGATATGATATGTTAATGATACACACAGAGCATGACTGTTTACACCTAGCTGTCAGCCAGCTAGATAACATCTGAATTGATGACTGTTATTAACTCTTTCTGTCTGGGGCTAATACCATACTTTATGGATGTTACAAGGTGTCAGTTTTTCTAATTAATTTTTTCTTGACTGCAGTGGGTGCAGGGCGGCGCAGATTGGGGGGGGGGGGGGGGGTGGGGTGGTAGTGGGGACAGGGGTGAGAAGGGAAAGGGGTGGAATGGGGTGTTTTGTGTCTAAAAAAATACAAAAAATCAGGGGTTAAAATGAACAAAATATTTTTGTATTGGTTCAATTTGAATTGTGATTTGTTTTTTGAATTGAGCAAGGATTTAAATTTAACAATATTTTTTTTTTTTTAAGTTATGTTCCTGACACGGCCCCTATTTGACACACTGACCCCATTTGAACAAATCTGAACCCCAGTCACACAAGGACCCACCATACAAAATATTAGCTAAATCGGCCTGATGATTCTGGAGAAGAAGTCATTCTAATAATTACTAGGGAGAATAGAGTTATGTCCCCGATTCTGCCCCTATTTGACCCAGTGACCCCATTTGAAAAAAATCTGACCCCCAGTCACTCAAGGACCTTCCATACCAAATATAAGCTAAATAGGCCTGATTGTTCTTGAAAAGAAGTTGTTTTAAGAATTACTATGGCGGGAAAGAGTTATGGCCCTAGCTTCGCAACTATTTGACTCAGTGACCTTATTTTAACAAATCTGAGTCTGAGTCAAGCAGGGAACATCCACACCAAATATGAACTCATTTGGCCTTATGATACTGGAGAAGAAGATGATTGTTGACGGACGGACGGACGACGGACGAGGAGTGATGACTATAGCTCCACCGGAGACTTCGTCTCAGGTGAGCTAAAAACTTGTTCTCAGAAGAAGTTAATTTCTCGCTGTTTCATGACTATATAAAGCAAAACGAGCGATAAAACCATAAGATTATTTTTTTGTCATGTAGGTGCTGGGTGGGGTGGAAGATATCCTGACCTGGACATTTCCCCCCTCCCCCAAACCCTGACTCAAACAACTTTCTCTTGGAGAAGCTAATTTCTCGCTGTTTCATTACTATATAAAGCAAAATAAGCGATAAAACCATAAGATGATTTTTTTGTCATGTAGGTGCGGGATGGGGGGGGGGGGGGGTGGAATATCCAAGCCTGGACGTTTGAAAGAAAAGAAAAAATTTGAAAAATATACCAAAAAAAATACCCCCGAACAAATCTGTTCACATGGCAAAAATATGTTTCAGGTACAAAAGTATATACATGTACCAGGTATAAATGGCATCATGTAAATGGGGCTTTAATAGCTAACTCTTTACCACCTAATATCAAATGTCGCTGGACACCTGGTGACATGTATTTTGACGAACTAATTATAAAACCATGCAGGTATATGCAAAATACGTCAAATCATGTCACCAGGTGTTCAAGAATAAAGAACCTACATCATTTGAAGGATCAAATGAGCCAGTTTTCACATCTAGTTAAGTGGTCCTGCTAATTTTCTATGATGCTGGTGGGTCATGGCAAAGCGATGCAGGTAAGAAAAAGTACCCTTATTTTATATCAAATTGTCATTTTCGCGACACCAGCACCACCATGTTTATAATATTTTAAAATATAAACGTTCTTGCATAGACACTGGCTTTTACTCAAATTGTTCGGATTAGCCAAATACTGCAAAAATGACAAATTTTGGAATAATAAACAGTATTTTTTTCTTCTTTGCCCTACCAGCATCATATCCATACAGCAGGACCTACCAGCATCATAGCAAATTAGTAGGATGACTTGACCAGGGGTCAAGGATGATGAATAATACAAAAAATATAATATCTAATTAATATATTTATTGACAGGGATGCAATAAAATGACAGCCAACAACATCAGATGCATTATTACACTTTTATTTTGTATCTAAGTTTGTTCCCAAAGTTTGACTTTCAATTTGGTGGCTATGCACAAGCAGAGTTGTAACAATAAAAAGTCGAAAATCATGAAACCCAAGACCACGCTGATACCTTATTAACAGAATGTAATGCAGAGTTAAGTTATACTAGTGTAGTATATATATATATATATTGCACACAAAAATAATTCGGACACCACTAAATAGCTAAGTGTTTGTCTCTAGTTGGGTGAGGCAATTGCTGTCTGATTAACTTAGATGTGTATTTCAATTAACTGCATATCTTGACGGTATGAGAAACATTTGCAACAAAACTTTGCAATTAAAAAATTTTATTGCGCAAATTTAAAATGTGAAAATACTGGTAAAAAAATAATGTGTAATGGACCCGAATGCAGGAGAGCATCATAGGATTCCCATTTATAGGTGGGAAGGAAACAAGGAGAACAGTTTCAAGTACAGTATGCACTTTCACCTATTACAGGATACAATTACCCCATGCCAAATGTATTGTATCCTCCTATGTAATTATATGGTACGACTTATGTTTATATCCAAATATTTACACTTCTATATGAATTCATGCTATGGAACCTGATAGGACGTTGGTTGGTCGAAATCATGTCATGTGACAGTAGTGCGCAAGCCCCAACTTGCTTTCATATTATATGGACGCAACTTGCAACATGATACAAGTACCAGAATATTGTTCAAAACGGGCGCTAATTAAAATGGGCGCTAATTGCTCTTTTATTTTGCAAATTGATTTATTAAATATAAGAAATGAATGTTGATTTTATTCCATTCCATAGAGTATGGATGCAAATTCGTTTAACTTTTTATGTGTGGAATGGTTTCACGTCCCACACAATGTCAAACCAACTTGCACCATACTCCACAGAATTCAAGCAAATCGACATCCATTTCTTAACAAAAAGATGTCTATAATAGAATACACAACTAAAGTAAATATGACATTTGACTGCTAAAGATCATCTGGGTAGAGAATTTAACAAGAATTCCATAAACGAGGAGTTTTGTTTTCATCCTCATTCATCTCTTATCTTGACGAGAAAAAACGTCTTGAATCTTTTCACACATCAAAACATTTCACTTTTTGAGCTCCGAGAATCAATTGATTTTTCTTAGAATTCTCTCACCTCGGACTTCATGACATCCAGTGTTAATTTTCGATGATCCAACTGTGATGAAGAATGAATAGATAGCTACACTTGCTAATTATTTAATCAGATGTGCTGTTTGTTAACTTTAGCCAGACCCATTTTTCTCACAACTGAACTTCACCCAACTAAAAAGCATCAGAAAATAACAGTGACAAAAAAGTTAAAAATCTAATGGAATGAAAGAATTTATAATAAAAGCTATGTTTGGGATTTATCCTTCGGCTAAGAAATGGGTTTTGATTTTCGTAAAATCTGAGTATATTAAAATCGAAGCCTTTTACAACATAACATACAAACAAATGCCGACCAAACCCATGATTTCAGTAAAATCTCATCCAATAATTATGAAAAATGAAGCCTATCTCAACTAAACACCAAATAATTTTTTACAATGTTAAATAAACCTGGAAAGCCTTGGAATTTAAAGCACACTGCTCACAGCTGACCCAGAGAGGTATTAAACTGTGTTAAAGGTGTCATAACTATCAAATTTTGCCAACTTATTGGTGTCTTTTTAAATATTCCTGAGAATTCAATCTTTGAATTTTCATGCAAATAGTACAGTCTTAAAGTAAAGTAAAGTTCATTATAAAATGTTTTTTTTTAAACTAGTAATTGCAAATTGTGGCAAATGTTCAACAGTGATATTGAATATGATTGATTCCATTGAAATGGAAGGATATGAATAAAATATTAACAGGTCTGGCATACCTGAATTTAACTATGATAGTTAAATATATTACTATTGTAGTCATATCTAGTCATGCCTGCTAATGTGGTTAATGCTTGGCATCATTCTCACATAGTGAGGTGCGACATACTTTGTTAAACGAATATGCATTGCATGTTTATTATCAAGTCAAATCATACAAAACATAACTTTTCAAGTACTTACTCATATTGGGGTTCACAAAGTTAAAACCTCAGGTATATATATTATTTCAGACACTAAATTATGTGTACACTTGAGATAAGAGTTGAAGTTTTTTATTCACCAGTGATGTCCTATGCTAACTTTGAACCATTCTCCTGGTCATATCACAATGCTGATCATGAACATCCCATTATATTTCCAGTCCACTCAACAGGCATGTGTTCATTTTCCATGATAGCTGCATGTATAGCTGTTACACACTGAATTATGCTACCACACCAACATGTTCTTCCTTCATTGATGCAAATCTGAATGTTTTTTTTATAAATTCATTAAGGTTATGCTAGGCAATTTGATTTATGACAGAAGGAATATACATAGACTTGACAGATATATCTGCGGATACACTGGCTGATGGACACCAATGAAATATTATTGCTGTCTGGTTACAGATATATCTGTTATATACGGTATCAAACTGTTATCCCAAAATGACAATGTTCAAAACTAAGAGGCATGACTGTTCCAGCGGAGTTAAGGAATACCCCTGACATGTGCAAGATTTGGAGGGCTAAATTAAAGACACCCGTATGGTCTACAACATAAGAATCTGATTCCACATTTTGGACATGATATTTTCTGATTTGAGAGTATTCACTATGTTAATGAAATGTGGTATATAATTCAGGATATATATATATATTGATTTTGGTGAACTTTGATGTAACTACAATTTAGTTGACTATATTAGTTTGAATTCACATTGTGCCAGACATGATTAATGATTAGATAAAATGGATCAACTAACACAACACTGACTAGATATTTTTTAACTAAAAAAACTAATGTTGAGTCAAATCACCTGGGAAGGTATAAATGATTGAAGTAGGTTGGATTTCTACAGTAAATCTGAAGTTTAGATACCAAGTCAACATGTTAGGAGAAATCTGATGAGCATACACTTCCAATAGAATAATAGGTACTTAATAAATTGGCCCTCTGCTATGAAAATGATTTTAGCACAAAGATCACTCACGATAAAGAGATATAAATAGAATAAATTAAACAATTATAATATGAAAAAGATTATTTCAGATTAAATACTGTGCATTTTCATCCAAATTTTCTGAGACATTAGAAAAATTTACAATTTCTTATCAGTTCAGCAAAGCAAAGAGAAATGATAGGCATACAGGCTGATTAAAGTGATGTGAAACACTCCGGTATATAGTATGATCATTAGAAATGGAGAATAATATTGTTGAAAGTAGTTATTTTTACAAATATTATGTCCAAATTGACAACACATACCGTCATTTTTATATATTAATTAAATGCAGTTACTCTCGATGGCGCAACTGTTTTCGTTAATTTATCGCCAATAGAAGCGTCCCGATTCGAGTAGTAAATATTTACAATTGAGCGCAGTTCAAACAATGTTTTCTATGGAGTGGCACGGTCGATTTGCTTGAGATTTTCGGTGATGTTAGTAGAATGCCACATTCCTCCAGTTGGCATAGCACCCGAGTACTAACTTATAAGTTCCACGCATCCGAAAAAGTGCATAATATGTCTTTAAGTACTACAACACAAGAAGTTTTCAGTCTACATTTCACCCAAAGTTCAAATGGCATTGATATTATGAAAACAAAATTCAAATATCTATCGACAGGGTATTCATGTTTTCAATGCTGGTATTGCATAGTCACAAGAATACATTCATCTGTGATTAATGTTTTTTCTCTCTTCTGATAACAATATTATTTAATAGTTTAATCATTGATAGCCTATACTGAAAGAACACACTTTTTAATTCCCTTTGCCATTGCTTCAATAAATTAATCATTTCTGAAGAACAGATAAACTGAACATATATGCTCAGCAGTGATCATCAGAGGATATTATATCTAGATTCAAGTTAACAATTTGATCGTAGGCAACACTTGAAATAAACAGTCCAATTCTTATTATTCTATTCAATTTTGAAATGTGAACACATAAGTTACATATGCATGAACTATATGCTGCTCCAAATAACACGGAATCCTAATATTTTTCCTTTGAAAAATGGCAATAAGGTTTTCTCATTCACATTTCTACTATTTGCCACGAGATGTGAATGATATAAGCCCTCCCCCAAAGAAATTTTGAAAGTGTACATAAGATTTTTATCAAATCGATAGCCAATCTAAGCAGAGCAGAAAGAAGTTCCAGCAAATAAGTTATGTGGAAACTAAAACAAAACTGAAGCAAATTGAATACAAAAGGCAACCAATTCGTAAAAAAAAATAAAAAATTATTCCCAAACAAAATATAGAGAAATCCATATACTATTAACCCTTTGTGTACTAAATACTCATTAATGAATAGTTCCCTTAGGAAATGTTCAGATAATAAGTTCAACAAATGACCGCTTGTTGAATTTGTTATCTGAACATTTCATACCAATGAATATGAATCCTTCTGCTCTTGTATTTTATCTGTTTTTCTGTCTGTTTTATTTCCGGTAACTGAGCAGCCCTCCAAATGAGTAGTAGACCATTCAAATGTGTACTTTTATAACTGAGTGGGTGAATCCATTCAGCACAGAAAGGGTTAAGAGAACTGACTCAAGAGAAGTAAAATCTATTACCGTATATATAGGATAACTAATTTAGCTCTATAAGGATAATTTCATTTCTAAATAACTATTTAGTTTAATGGAAAATTCTACCTTTCATATGATAAATATATTTTTACATGTAAAATGTTGGACACTATTAACAGGAAGAAATGGGTGATGGATGTTACAATGGTTTGACAATGTGATATATATACCCGCAATTGAATATAGATGAAAAAGCCACCAAGCATCATTCCATTAGATCGAACATTGAGAATTATTTGCAATTTCTCCCAGTAATATCCATCGTTTTTTATTTGGATAAAGGGCAATTTCCACAACGGTTCCATTCAATTTCCATCCCACAACAACTGAAGCAATGTTCTAATTTCAGAATATAGAGCCCAATAAGGTATACATGATATGGTTTTTATTTTCAATAAACATTTATCTTCTTTTTTTATATAGTGTTGCTTAAATGTGAAATTAGGCAAGTCAGAGAATAACAAGTTGCTCCTGTGAGTTGCAATGCCATACACCCACGATACCAAAGTGAAACATAGGCCGAACTGAACGCAAATTTCAAAGCAAGTAAAAGGAAAATGCGAACATTACTAATGAACATTTCACCTTGTAATGGTGAACATCCACATGAAAATTAATTGAGATCCTATAACTCATGGTTAATGAATAATAATAATCGATGCATTTAGATAGCGCATTCCACAGTAAATTAGTTTCAATATGCTATTCAAGATTATTACCCCGGGTTGAGATATCTGTGCATGTTGACAGAAAACAATCATTTTCAGGCAAACAAAGGATAACTCTAAAATGGAAAATGTGAACAAGGTCATTTGGCCCTCTGTTGAAAGTAATGCTGATGGCGAACCCCACAATAACTTTCATTGAGATATGCTAAACCATAGCTTAAATATCTGCGTGGACAAACAGAAAATCATGATTTCCAGATGAACATACAAGACTCCAGAACAGAAAACGGTATTGTCATCTGCCCCCTCCTTTAAATGGCCTCCTGATGGCTAACCTCCATAACAAACTTCATTCAGATGTGACAACCCATGGCTGAGATATTTGCTTGGACGGACTGCATTTTCGCAAAACACTTAAAATGATATTTAACCTTATAAGTGAGCTGTTAACCAAATGGGATGATGCATGGTGGCATTGTTAGTATATGAATATGAGGTCAAACAATTAAGCACAAGAATAAGTAAGTACACTTATATTAAAACAAACATTGATTATAATTTAAAATGGAATGCTTTCACATTATCATGCCATAATCACACTGCCCCAGATCTATCCTCAAACAAACCTACAGAAAGCTCAATCAGCAAAAAAAACAAGGCCAAACATCCACATTAGTTCAGTATCTAATGGATTATTTCAAAACAATCAATGTTTCTTATCAAATTTTATATTTAAAAAAAAAATGTGAATAAACTTTTCACATATATAAAATAAAAATGGGACACTTAAATGGTCATCATACAATTGTGAAGAATGTTTTTTTTCGATCTCATATGTGAAAAGGGCAGTTTCCATTGTGAATTAAAATGTTCACTTACAAAGAGGTGAAGGGACTGGACTGTCAATCAGTCCAATAAAATGTTGCTCCATTATGGAATTGTTTGAGGTTGACAAACTATGTCGGCATATTTTTAAGGTAGAATTAAATCCTGCTCTCCCAGGCTTGTTTGAGTACAGATTTCTCTATTACCCAACATTACATGTTGGTTGGTTATGACTGCTTATAAAGCAGTATAATCTTTTATCTTAAATCTTCCATGCTGAACTTCGAGTTCACCAGTGTGATAATAAATGTGTGGCCATTAACAAAGCAAAATGGATAGGGCCATATGCCAAACTGATTATTGCTCTAAACTGGATGAGGAACCTAGTGATGGTTTTATTTATTTTTTACAGCAAGTATCTTCCAAGGAAACAATTGAACGGTGTGGTTTGTAAGCATATCATATATGCAACTCAAAAGTATATTCATCCTCAGGTCTTGGAAATATGAATTGTGACATTAATTAACTACATACATATCTGATACCAGAAACAAATTTATGAGCCAATCAAAGGCAAAAACTTGTGTGACTTGCAAATAATACCAATAATGTCAGAGATCTGGGTAAATTGCCTGCATATCTCACCACACATCAATATTGCAGCCAAGAACAGGCAAGATGAGAAAATTGTTAAATTGTTAACTCAGAAAAAGGTGAACTGTTCAGTAAACGGTTCATTCAATTCATCGCAGCCTCATTTAAAAATATCTTAAGTCAAATATAAATAAATATGATATATATTAACATCCAACTTTTTCAGAAAAATGGGACGAATTATATTTTTTATATTTTATTCTACCTATAGTACACCTATATACCTATATGGTCAGTTCCAGATATCGAGGCAGTATCCTAAATGGTAGACCAAGTCTTCTTGGTCCACAATAGCTTGGGATATCGGTTGGGTCCACAAGAGCTTTGTAGATCAGTTGGGTTGATGCTGTTTTGGACCGAGTCCCATTCCGTTACTCTTCTATAATGAAGTTCACGCCCAGAATCGTGGGAGGGAGTTATCTAACTTCTATATCTTCGGATTAGGTCAAAGCAATGAGATTTATAAGTAAACAAAGCCTTGTTTTCCAGATAATTTTGATTTGTCACACTCAGAAAATGCATGTAAACGATACATTAAACGATCGTATCATCGCAATACATTTTTCTATCACGCTAAATGATATATCATTTTGAATGAAAGTCCGCTATAGAAGAGCAACGGGGTGAGACTCGGTCCAAAACAGCATCATCCCAACCAATATCCCAAGCTGTTGTGGACAGAGAAGACGTGGTCTACCTAAGTGAATGCATATTATTGTTCAAAGATCATAAACTACATTAGATTTTCTTCTTTCCACGTAATAAGTTAAACAAAGGGGTGAATTAGGACAAGTTGAATTCTGAAAAGATGATGTGTGTGTAAGCAGACAACCACCCTTTGGCTGAAATATTGCTGAGACAGAATTGATCTGGCTTCGTGACAACTGGAAGCCACAGAAATATTTGTGAAAATTTTGAGAAACAATGCAAATGTGAGTGCAAATCAAAATATTATCGATGGGGAAAAAGATAAATCCAGAGGTATATATGTATATCTATATATATATTTCAACACTAGTTCGTGCAAAGGCAAAACATGGACGATGGATGGATGGATGAGAGATACACCTATGGTGAATAGAGACATCAATAAAAATCACCATAATATACTGATACGCACCAACTACACGGCCATTTAAGTGAAAAAAGTAATAATATTGATAATAAGTAATAACAAGTTTAACCACACCAAAACACATCGATATTTAATGAAGTACAAAATCCCATCCTTCAATCATGTGGCAGTAAAGTCATCAAGAGCAGCATATTTTCTTTTGATCCCCAAATGACATAACCACCAAACATGATCTCAGGTGTCAATGCTTAAAAATTCAGACTTAAGTGGAATGGAAAACCTGATATCACATTCAAGCCTCAGAAATATTGCATGTCTAAAGAGTCAATGTTTTAACTACAAACATGAATAAGAAGAAATAATTGTTAATTTCAAGTCAGTATTTGTTACCTGCTAAAATATTACTTCCTGGGCACCATATTCATGTTAGTAGTTAAAACATTCAAATAAATAACCTGAATTCCTTAATTTCAATCTGTGGTACCTATTAAAGGGGTACTGTACACTAAATCCGGCCATTTATGGGACCACCTCCTTTTATTTATTTATTTATTTCAGACTAATCCATGGCTCAAATACATTCATTTATTGCATATATTTGGTTGAGAGTAAAAAGATATGATCCCATAAATGTCCGGATTTAGTGTACCCCTTTAAGGATTTGAGGTTATCAAATAACACAAACTCACTATAGTCGTCCAGAAAAAAAAAACTTTGAAGTTGAAAATGGCCCATAACTGACAAAAACAAAATCACTGAACAGTTGCAATATTGACGCCAATTCAAACTGAGCATGTAATTTGAGTCAATCAAGTCACATATCAACCTTGATATTGGTATCAAGCAACTCTGAACAGAATCACTCATTTTTCTACAGAAATTTGTTTTCAAAAGACATGTTCCTCAATATTCAAATCAAATCTCTAAGCCTACTAGTGTGTGCTATTGGCACACATGATTTAACTAATCTGATGGAAGAGAATCAGCTGAATGAATACTGTAAGGGCACACAGAAATCAAAACATGCTCAAGATAGTAAAGCAATACTATTATTCACCTTAAGCTTCATTAGTGCCAAAATTTAATCGTCTGACAGGTCCAAATTTGCTCTAGATCAACCCTGCATGGATCCTCAGTGAAATCAGGAAATTCATTCCACTTCTGACACCACAAAACAGACTGACCTAGTTGAACATGCACAGTGACTCAATTAAGAGCCCATTCAGGGTATGGAATCCACCCCAGGCCAATCTGCATAGACGTATCCAACTGTTTTTTTCGATGGGAAGAAAATGATCGAAGGTGAGTACATGTTAGCGATTGTGGTCACTGATCATAAATATCACCAGGTCAAACTTAGGCACTTAGTTTACTCTCTATAATCATCAAACACTATCCTGAAAATTTTCTTGGGAAAATAATCAATTTTCATCTGCTTCACTTTATGACATGGCAAAGTTTTAGACCCTGAAGGCGACTCTTCACTCACTTCACTCTCTCGGAAGACCTCTAGCTAATGATTGGACCTGGTGATCAGTGACCATGATCATGAGGATAGTTGATAAAATGTTTCTCACATTTGATCGTTTTCTTCGCTTCAAAAAATAACAGGATATGCCTGTACAGATTAACCCAAGTTAAGAGGGAAACACTTCATAAAAAATTAAATGATGATGTATCAAGAATTATTTGCAACTATGAGGTTATGGCCAGGAACTCTCCAAATATATACAAACATGATCTGAAATAGCACAACAGAAAAAAATCTCAACACCAAAGGAATAATTAGAGAATTGATACATAAGCAGTGAAATTTACAACAAGGAATAAAACAATCAAATCTTGCATAATGCAACTGTTCTGAACAATCTCAATATTCTTAAAATAGGATTCTCCTGAAATTTCCTTCGTATTCATTAACCCTCTGACGGGAGCTGCACTGGGGCAGCATCATGGGTCCTGTGCCAGTGCATTCTCTTATATATGCTAGTCTCCGATAGGGAGCCACGCATTAATAAGAGAATGCACTCGCTTACAAGGTCAAGGTAAATAATGTTAGGCCAATGTATTCTCTTTTTGGGAGACTCGCATATATAAGAGAATGCACAGGGTTTTTCGCAAACTTTTAGGAAGCTGCAGTCATGGAAGGGTTAAAGTGGTGTTCAGACGAATCCGTTGCATTGGTACATATTTTACGATGACACAATCGTAGTCTGCATTAAACCATCCACACTGGTGCGTATGCTGCATTATAAAGCAGAGGGTCCAATTAATAATGGCAGCTAATAAGTTTTTATTGGAATAAATGCAATATTTCAAATCAATCTATCTGTAATAAATAAATGCTATGACAATGTCAAACCTGTCAAATCCCAACAACTAACACTGTATTGACATAAATCAAAGTTGATTTTCAGTCGCTTCTAAGACAGCCGCCATCTTTTATTGATTGAAAACAAGAAACGTCATGACAGACATGCTTAATTATGATATGCATTACAACTTACATTGCGTTGAAAATAGAATATATCTTTTGTGTGCTTTAACCCTTTCAGTGCCAAGTCCGATTTTTGTATCAACCCATATTTCCTTGATCATTTTTCAAATTTATTTATTACAATAATGTGATACATTGATGGAAAGAGCTCTAAGAGCTCTTTCCATCAATGTATCAGATTATTATAATCAATAAATTTGAAAAATGATCAAGGAAATATGGGTTGATACAAAAATCGGACTTGGCACTTAAATGGTTAACAGATACAACGTAACAGCCGCATCACAGCTGTCTGAACACTTTAGTGTTAGTGTCTGCAATGCAATTTCAATGCAACAGACTAGTCTGAACACTCCTTTATTAATTCCTTTTGGTCCAGGGATGATAACTCTTAAAACTTTCATGACTGGAGCTTCCTGAAAATTTGAGCAAACCATGTGCCAATGCATTCACTTATATATGTGAGACACCTATGGGCAACTTGTATATATAAGAGAATGCACTGGCACAGGTCTTTAATACTGCACCAGCGCAGCTCCCGTCATCAAAGGGTTAAAAACTTTTGGATAATTCACTCTAACACTGAGATTAATAACAACAAAGGTCTGGCAGCACAAGACAACATTCAAAATATAAATTATTTCTGTAATAGAGAAGCTAAGGAAAAGTAGAAAGCATTTCTTATGAAACAATCAATCCTATGATAGGCATGAAAGACAATGAAAATACTGGCAAGTGACATCAAGAGTATGAATGCCAAAAATTGAAAATATTTTGCAAATGCCAGAATGAATATTCAGGCTTTATATCCACTACTGTCTCTGTCCAACTCTGATAACTCAACAACTCAAGTAGCTTGTGATGACAGACTCAGATGTAGACCATACGTCAGAATTAATACAGAATATGATGCATACACTATTCAAGATAACGGATTACAAAAGTACTAAAATAAAACAAAGGTCATTATCTGTCAACTGGTTTTTGTTTTTATCCATTTTTCCACCATTGATAGATTTAAATAGAATTTCGGATTTAATATCTTGCAATGGTAAATTTACAATTTGAATTGAAGATGTTATACTAAGTTGTTACAATTTAATAAGCTTTCAATTCATGCAATACTGTTAAATGCATTGATCAACACTTAATTACCAAAGTCTGATATATCTGGATAAAATAATGCCTGTGGTTTAGTTCAAGTTAAATAAACTTAGAAATATTACCTTAGCAAAAGAGTTAAACATTTTAACTTTTTGTTTAATTGAAGTACATAGTAGACAATCTTTCTTGAGGTAGGTGCAACACAACAGGTCTGTCCATCAATATAATTAGAGGTCATTTATGTAATTACATATCTGATGGGTCATTAACCTTTGCTTTAGAATATACTCATTGGAGAGTAGTTTCTATAGGAATATAATAGGCCATAGGTTATTTGTTTAACTTATTATTCGATCTCATAAATCAATATGAATCCTTCTGCACTTGTATGTCTGGCTGTCATGTGCTTATATTTAATAAACATCCTCTAGATGAATAATAGACCATTCAAGTGTATACTATTATAACTGAATGGATTCAATAAAGAAATGGTTAAATAGAGCTTGATTATCAGTCTGTCTCATGAGTCTGTTCATCCAACTAACCCCTCAATCAAGTATTGACCTTTAAAATCCATCAAATCTTCTCTCTCACATATTCTACTCTACAAAATGTTGACATATCAAAAAAGATTCACAATTGAAAATTTCAGCCTTGTGAGGCCACAATACAATGTTAGATAAAAAATATGATCATACACCGAAAATAACTTTGGTAAAATATAACAGCTTCATATCACACTATGGACTCTATATATAACATATGTTCTTATATTTACACATATTTGTCAGCATTTTATGTACACAGCATTATTATTGAAATACTATTCATCTATCTGTACAATTAAAACTCTATTTTCTACAGTTATAAAGGGGAAATGTGTTCTCTTTGAAATAAAATACTTAAAATGATCAACAATCAGTAAGCTGAGAATGGTTGATTCAATTTCAGAGAAGGTCGGTCTTCCATCCAAAATTTGTGAGATGTAGAGAAAAATATAATCACTTCATGTTTAATCCGTTATCTAAGAAGGCATTACTAAACTATTCTTGAAACTCCTGAGAACACAGTGGCCATCTCTGAGACTAAATCAACAAATCTCTTTAAAATTTGATTAAAATCTTTAATAAATACACCCATCACAAAAACTCAAGAGGATGATGAAGGGAGTATATCTCAATATATCTCATCACAAAAACAGATATATCTCATCATGAAAACTCGTGGGATGGTGAAGAGGGTATATTAATGGAATGAATGTAAACAATTATTGCTTTCTGTGGATAACTATACACCACAGTTCGTTATTTAACTTAATTTTTTTTTTCATAATATACTGAAATAGTAAATTAAGATGATTTTAAATGAAATCCCCTGAAACTCTTGTTTTAGGTTTAAGAGTATTTGTGAGGGTTTAATGCATAATATATAAACATCTGAAAACTTCTAATCTAACACACATGAGTAGCACCCAGAACATTGAAATGCCATTAACAATAATCAAGAAAATATGTAAACCAAAACAAGCCAACTACCTATAATAATCATATGTACAATTTTGTTATTCACATGCTTCCTCCATTAGTTAGAAGTGATTGTGCATTGACACATCATTAACAAATTCTATACAAAAATAAGTGGCAATATTCATGCAGAAAACTTATGTCAGAGCACTTGATAAGAATTAATTTAAACTTATTATTTATTCTATACACCATTTTGTTGTCTTGAAGAAGGAATGAATATCTACATGGACCATCAGTGATGGTTACCGCATATTGAGTGAGTGTAATTGTCATTCCTATTTATTGAACTGTTCTAAATTATTTGCCCAAGGATATAGGCTATGTCTAGAAGTGCCAAATTCTGCAACTAATACATTATTATTATTACAATAATAATTTCCAGTTGCTTCATAAAATTTATTTTGTCAAATTCTTTTCACAGGTAGGAAATACTTAAGTCTATCGACCCAGTATAGTACAAAAATATTGAGCCTCAACTCGGACTTTGTAAATTTTTTGCACCACAGACCTTTTGCCCCCAGTACATATATTTAATGAAAACGTAAGAGAGAGCAATGCATATTGGACAGCAAAACAGATGGGTCACTGACAATGAAATCAGAGTACTATCTATGTTCAGAAGTTTAAGGGGCATATCTCAGGATCTGAGAACCTGTCAGTTATCCACAAGTTTTTAATTCAAAAGAAACCCTCTATATCAACATGTAGTGTACAGTTCAAAGAAACTTTTTATCTAATGTAATTTAACCATTGCTATCATGCTAATACACATGCCTCAGTTTTAAAGTAAAATTTACTTAACCCGAAAAGGAAAATGATAAAAAATATTAGAATTTATTTTTTATTGCATTGATTCGGATCCAGACAAAGTTGGTTCAGGTTGATTATTCTAAACTGATGTGATGAAAGAAACTTCATTCATCTATCATTCTTAGTCAAATGAAAAGTGCCAAAATAATCCAAGCATGACCATATTCAAAATTCATTATCTTACGATTCCCCAGAAGATATTCTATACAAATAACAACCTCTAAATAATACCTCTTAGTGTCTATCTGCGTACATGCATCCGTCCAGACATACCGACTTTTGAGGTCGAGCCGCTCAATAATCATGAATGAGTTCAAATGCTTCCCTCTCATCTGGTGATAACCATTTCTTTCTTGAGGATGATTGGTCCACTATCAACTTTTTATAAATAGCTAATAACGACAACAATGCTGATTGCATGACTGCATCAAACATGGTTCGATATTGTGTTAAATTACAGTAAGCAATATGGTTCAGAATTCAACTTTAAAAGGTACGCACATGCCATTTGAATTCGGGTCAACTGCGACAGTGCGAACTACACTGATTGTCTGTTTATTGATTGGGTTGGCACATAACGGTCTGATTGGCACATACAAATTCCTCTGCAGTAAGCTAATGCAGACCGTAACCCTTTCATGACTGGAGCTGCACTGGTGTATCACTAAAGATCATGTGCCATGCATTCTCTTATATATGCGAGACTCCCATAGGGAGCTTTGCATATATAATAGAATGCACTGGCTTACAAGGTCAAGGTAAATATTGTTAGGCCAATGTATTTTCTTATATATGCGAGGCTCCCTATGGGAGACTCAGATATTTTAGAGAATGCATTGGCACAGGGTTATCACAAAAATTCAGGAAGATCAAGTCATGGAAGGGCTAAAAGACACCACAACCGGATGCATGCACATGCACAGATGGTAATACACCCTAAGGCATACAGCAAAAAAATTCCAGCAACTGCTTTGACATACGGCCACTGCATCACATGTTGAGTTTCATCAATATGAAGGATTAATCACAGTTACTTAGCAACAATACAAGCATAGTCATTTAATAGATGACTGTCTCAAACAAATCTGCTAATATTTAATCAAGAAATCAGTTCCAAGAATAAAGCGACAAAACCAGAGAAGCATTCACACAATAAGAACAATGACACCTTCAAACATCAAACTGGCTCCAACACAAAAGTTTTCCCGAAATACACGGCAGATCAAATCCATTCAATTTCCACCTAATTTTACTTTTGGCTCATATCTTATGCTATCGCCCGGTATAGCCACACGTATGTGTAATTTGTAATGCATGTTACCATTGCGAATGGAAGTCACCTCACTGATGTGACCATTCTGCCTACACATACACGGTCAAACCGTTTAGAAATTTGGAGACCAATGTGTAGCATAATCCAATGTTCTGAAAACAGAATGAGTGATCAATGCTATGCAGCCAGTATAACATGAGATTTGGCTAAGTGGGAGGAGCTAATTTTGAATGAAGCATATTAAGTGTAACGGTGTTCACAGCTTGTCTTCACCAACTATTGTTAGCATATTTTCCTACCTGTTGGGCCGATATCTATAGACGTGTAGGTTTTCGAGCTGTAAAGTCATGTGACTCCATAGCAATACCATAGTAACACGTTACATGTGTGTGGCTAATGATAATATTTTTTTTTTATTATATTTAGGAAATATTGTTGTTTGAAAACTTTTATGGTATGCAGAATTAAGTGAACAATTGTATCATAAAAATAAGATGAGAGTTAAAACAAGCTTTGATCTGAAAACCGTCACTACAACCAACACATATATGGCAACATTTCAAAGTATACAGATGTGCAAATTTAAGAAGTGATTGAAAAATATTACAACACTATTGAAATGCATGAAGGTCGCCTACAAGTTGTGACAAAGATAAACGTTCTGGGTGCATTGTCTGTACAAAATGTTTTCATTCATTGAAATAAGACTGTTAAGATATGATCTAGCTTTTCACTCTATGATTGCAAATAGCAAACATTGGGCAATTTAAAAAATCAAGGTTCATACAACAATGTTGGCTTTGCTCATTTTCATATACCAAGTCTATGAGTGAATAAGAGCTGTCATTTTACAAATCCATCTGACAGCCAAGACCCAAAGTTACAAGTATTTACAGAAGCAAACAGATGAACCATGGCATGAAGATTAAATACTGTTGTCTATTATTCTTAAATGACCAAACCATACGCCAACAGAGCTTTACTTATATAAAGAGTCAACAAGATATTTTTGACCTATGTCAATAGCTAATACCTAAATTAAGCACAAAACTAAAATCCTGCCCCTCCCATTCCAAACAAATATAAATAATAATAATAATAATAAACCTTCATTCTTTCATTCAAATTGAAAACGAGCTCAAAAGCAAAATTTAAATGAACATGTCCGAACAATGAGCTATTTAGACTTATTTTGATTATGAAATTTATAAAAAAGATATTACAAGTTTTGTCCCATGCGCAAATTTCTTTCAATCAGTTTGGACAGCAAGTTTTATTTTTTATTGTCTATTCCCTGACTGATGAACAGCATGTTTATTTTTTATTGTCTATTCCCTGACTGATGAACAGCATGTTTATTTTTTATTGTCTATTCCCTGACTGATGAACAGCATGTTTATTTTTTATTGTCTATTCCCTGACTGATGAACAGCATGTTTATTTTTTATTGTCTATTCCCTGACTGATGAACAGCATGTTTATTTTTTATTGTCTATTCCCTGACTGATGAACAGCATGTTTATTTTTTATTGTCTATTCCCTGACTGATGAACAGCATGTTTATTTTTTATTGTCGACTCCCTGACCGACAAGACAGCATGTTTTATTTTTGTTGTTGTTGATTTCCTGACTGACATAATCTCTTTTAAAGCAAAAACTTTTCATATTTGCTCAAATTATAATCACAATTGGCAATATCCAACAAATATTCTGTGGCATATAAATCAGCTAAAGTTGAATTTTCATCTACTTGTCTTTAATATTAAAATATCAATTATGTCATTTTTTGTAACATATGTTCTGAGGATGTATCGCATCACATATCATTAAGAAATGTTATTTCATACTTTCCAATTTGGTATTTGTAATTTCAACTAAAATTGTTAAAACCTAGATCCTGGAATTATCTGCAATCGTCCAATGAATTTCAGTGAAGTTGCAGTGAAGATAAAATTCACTGCTGGACTGATACTATACATTTCATAGACACTCAGGCTTTTCAGTTTCACTCAAACCTTTCAGTTTCTATATTATAAACTCGTTGACAAGTAGTTCCTTTAAGATATTTTATACAATTTTGTGATTTACCACAAAAGAATATGAATCCTTCTGCCCTTTTATTGGTTTTTCGTCTGCCGGCCGTTTGCCTTATTACCTGAACATCCCTCTAAATGATTAATAGACCATACCCATGTATAGTTTTTGAACTTGTTGGGAGAATCCATTCAGTATAGAGAGGGTTAAAATTCCATGCCATTTCAGAACAAGCAGAAATTTGCAGACGTCAGGAAGCACTTTGGTGAGGCAATCAAGAGCATATGAAACTTGATTTATGTAAACAACTACAATGTGAACCCAATGAACAATTGCCATTTCTTTTGCAATTTGTGGCATGCAACAACACCCAAGCAAACACAACACAAAATGCATACCAGTAGCATTATAATGACAATTTAACAGACTCAAAGTTGAAAATTGTAAACCAGAATTTATAATTCACATCTTTTAGCAGCATTTGTACTTTTATGTCTAAAATGGAAAACACTCAAGATCAAGTCAATGAACTTTATACTTAAAAGTGTCTATATCTACGGCACCGTAGACAAAGCCAGTCTTTTACTTATGCCACATCTATATAATTTCATAACAAGTGGTGTTGAAAACTTATTGAAGCATTTTGGTTTAAACAAAATTCCTCCTCCACTCAGATATGGTATAAAAGTTTCCCATAATTCATTTGAATGAACAAACTAACATTTTTTTGCCAAATTTCAAGTGGTGAGAAACTTAAAATATCACATGCTATTTTTCCATAAGATTTGGCCAGATTGGACACTATAGTTAGTATTGTTCATGACTTGGTATACGTTGGACTTAAAATAGTCTAACAAATAAAATCATGCAGTAAAAGACTAAAATTGCAAAGCAGATAAAATATAGAAATGTCAAGATAACAAAGACTATCATAGATATAAGTCTCGATAAAGAGCATTATTTAACGGTAAAAGAGACAACCTTATTATCAATATCAAGCATTTTCACATATCCAGCAATTTGATTGAAGGCAGTCCATCAGATTTACAGCTCTCCACAACGAAGGCAGTCTATACAGATGAGAGAATCATGATGACTGATTGTTCATCAGGAGAAACATCTGTGTCAGTCTTGATATGTAACTTCTTGTGAAGAAATAGTCTGTTACTCAAGCAAAATACTGATATTGCCTTGGTTTGGTGGGACTTAGTGAGTAGGTATATAATCCTCCTGATGATGGAGTTATCAGGTTTGTTGCCGCATATTGCGGATGAAATTGATAAGTGCCAGGCTGGATTGCAGAACCTGGAATCACTGGGTGCATATGTGCTGGCAACGGATGAGCTGTATAATGCAAATGTCTCGGGCTTTGGTGTGCTGGTGGTGGTGCCACATGTGGCGAAAACGGCCCAAAT
Source organism: Siphonodentalium dalli (assembly GCA_032622095.1). Classification (NCBI taxonomy): domain Eukaryota; kingdom Metazoa; phylum Mollusca; class Scaphopoda; order Gadilida; family Siphonodentaliidae; genus Siphonodentalium; species Siphonodentalium dalli. The sequence goes on from CP136067.1 coordinate 61,106,939, forward strand.
TGGCCAACTCCCGACGAAAGGGTCATTTGGGGCTGCTGGTGAGCCGCTGGAACGATATAGTGTCGACCTGGGCTGCCTTGCAGAGTCTGTCCACGGAATTCCCTAGAAAATTGACAATAAGCACAATTAACTTTGTAGTAGAACTAAAATTTTGATCAAGACAAACTAGCATGATCTGAGAACTTTTAATTTAATGGACATCGTATTGCTGATAAATCATAATCAGTCACATGCAACATAAGTTTACAAATTTGTCCAATCATGTCATTAAGCCTCAATTTGCAGCAATAATTATAAACAGGATCGAACACCCTAGGTAATGTTTAGTGATCGAGAAAACAATCACATCTTACATCCATTTTGTCAAGCAGATAATTATCCAAATAATACTGAATGTGACTCATCAGTCTTTATAAAATATGTGCAAAATGTCATGAACACCAACTTATAATAAATTTGCATTTAATTCAGTAATTGTCATGGAATGGTAAACATATTAGATGAATGAGGTGTCAACTTTGCATAACAAACATTCCAGTTTTCAGGAAAATCAGGATAGTTTAAACAGATTTAGCTTATTTAAAGATGAAAAATCAATTTACTATTTCGTCGGCCCAAGGCGTAAAAAATATTTGATTCGAGTTGAGTAAATCCACCCATCAAAGCTCAAAGTTATCAAATGTCAATTTTTTAAATCTGTTGTTTTTCAACACATCGACTATTTGACGGCTTGGCAAATAGTCGAATGATCTACATCCAGCAATATATGGATATGCGCAGACGCCGTCGCAAAGTTTTGAAAAGTCATGCAATGTCACAGTTCGCCGTCACTTGGCACCGTGAATAATGCTATCGCAAATTAACATAGGAATATAACATGACGAAAAGTAACATCAACAACAACAAATAAGGTAAATTGGTATAGTTGATGTATGGATACATAACATATTCATATTTACGAATCGGTAAGCATGTTTTAGTCATGCATATAGCATGTTATATAAATAACAGCATGCCGGTTACATGTGGAAATATGTTTGTTTTACATTTGTGAAGACATGTATGGAAGTTGCAAACCACACTCGTTCGTTGTACAAACTATCAAGAAATGAAAGTGTCAATGACACTGTAGCTAAACTGTAGATCAACAATGTGTTAACAAGTCAATGGAGCGATGTGCCAGAAAAATTTGAGGCTCCCATCTAGAGGTGACTCCTATGATCAATATGAAGTTTGGTAATAATCAGAGGAGGGATGTGGTCTGCAGGGTGTGATAAAAGAATTTAGTGATGCAAAGAGTAAAATCCAAGATGGCTGTCGGCGGCCGTGATTTTTGGCCAAATTACCCCAAAATGACTCGTTCCCATCAACATGTCAATGTTAACATCCATGACAAATTTCATGATGACCAGACAAACAGTGCGTCCTGTAGCCCGTGCTAATGGATTGAATTTTGCAATCCAAGGTGGTCGCTGGCGACTATGTTTTTTTGCCGAATGACCCCAAAATTACTTGTTCCCATCAACATGGCAATGTCAACAGCCATGACAAATTTCATAATGAGGTTCGAACTGTAGTCCATGCTAAAGGAAATTGTTGATGGACATACACACACAGAGACGGGCGAAAGATACCAACCCAAGGCAATAGCTCAAACTTTACAAAGTAAGGTTGAGCTAAAAATGTTATTATAGGACTTTCTCGGCAAATATGATATCATGCTTGGTATCATTGTCAGTATTTATTGGTGTTACACTAATTTAAAAAAATCCAAAGAATCAGGTTTTAGAACTTAATTGTTGTGAAAGATCCATATGAATAGAATCAGTTGACTTTTGTTCAAGTTATCATGCTAATGGCTATCAAAGTCCTTAATTCCGGTAAGAAAATTGGGTGAAGGGTTCAATTTTTTGTGTGCAACTTCCACACATGGTAATAAACTCACATACCAAAATTGTCAAAATCCATCAATAACCGGCTAAGTGTTAAAGGATTAGGAGTCGAGTTTTTGAAGAAAAAAACTTAATAATAAAGGAAAACAAACCTGTGAACTTCAACTTTTGGTGCAGCATTCAGCAGAAATGGCTGAGCTACAGGCACTCCACCATGCACGGGCGAAAGTTGACTAATGCCCATACCCAAATGCTGTGTGCTAACACTCAAGTTATCTGGGCGTTGTCGCAATGACGAATGAGCCGAGACATTATTTCCGTTAATAGCTTGTGTTGTGAACCTCTGAGGATGTGCTGCACCGGATCGTACAGTTGGCGAGACATATGCTAACTTCCCTTGAGCAACGGCTGAACTAATCTCAACTTCCAGTGGTGGAAGTTTCACTTCAACCTTTGGGCTCCTCGATAGATGCCGATGAATGTTTGTCTCTTGTTTTGGAATGTTTGCGGAGAATGGAACAACCCTGGCTTGTTCTCTTGGTTTCCTTGATGAAGAGTCTATAGTGACATTAGGTGGGACGAGTGCCATTGATGCTGACAAATCTGTGTGCCCCATGCCACTGCCGAAAATGAATGAATCTGACACATTAACAGATGGCTTTTCGATTTCTTCATGCTTGATTGATGCAAATGAAATTGGTTTCCTCTGCTGTGGATGGCTGATGTTTACTCCTGGTTTTTCAGACAAGGCATTACCATAGCTACCAACAACTAAAGGAGATGATTCTGAAAAAGATAACTAACACATTGACTGAACTGGTAAGACACAGGAGAGGGTGTGTTAAAAATTATTAAAATATGAAAATACCGATACGATGAGGTATTATCATAACATTTTTTCATCTTTAAGGGGATGGCAGTAAGACAGTCTAGCCTGACTATGCCACCCCCTCGAATATACAATATAATATTTGTCAAATATACTATGCATTAATATATACGTATATTGAAATAAAATATCCTATCCTATCCTAACCTTATTGACTAACCAACATGGTTCCTGCTCTCAATGACCAAATTAGCCATTGTAGACCATGAGGATGGAAAAACAAAGCTGTCCTAGCTCTGAAACTATTGATCTTCAACATAATTTTAGTAAATGTTGGAAGTTTAGGTGTCCATAAACACATTTCGCAAATGTTGCTAAAAATCATCAGTCCAATCATTTGAGAACTTTCAAAAGCATTATGTGTATGGGTACACAAAAATATATGTACTGCCTATACTCGATATACATACCGAAAGTTTCCAATGAACTTTGTGGTGCTGCTCTGCTGGATAGAATTTGACTGTTCAACCCTTCAGGATGGAGAAATTTCCTGGAAGTTGTATTAAATATTGATATTAATGGATCAAATTAATATAGTGATGCATGTTGAATATATGTCACTAACACTAAAACATGCAAAGTATTTGGCCGAGAAGTGCTAACTTTAGTTTTCGGTTCACCAGCATAGATTGTTAGAGCAGGGTTTCCATTGGTACGGCTCTGTGTCTGTAGGACAGCCTCATTCCCATTGCTGATGAACTGTGAGTCATACATGTACCTAAATTCAAATGCAATCTATCGTAAAAAATCCAGCTTCAAAGAGAGTGCTGTGGTTAAACAGAATGCTGGAGAAACAGAGCATCAATTGAGCACTATGTGATAGGTACAGTGTAACCCTTTGAAATAAAAGCGCCAAAACGACAACGTAATGTTTGGTGTGCCATCAAAGAGCGACGTTCTACAGCATAAATACACATATGGAAGTGATGCAATGACAACAAAGAATGTCGGATTGCTGAGTATTGCACTAAATCAACAATAGTATAGCAAGTAATTTATTTCACAATACTATGGAACAAACTACGAGTTCAATACATGTAGTTTGAATGATATCGCTGCTATAAATAGTTTCTGCAGAAAATCCCTGAAGTACACGCATGACACCACATCGCACCAATAGTTTTACGATTGACAGAATGATATCTCCTTTCGTTTTCAATGTTGATATTCTTGGAAATACCCAATTCAGTTATCCAATAACCAGTACCGATAGGTCAATTCATAGATGCTTTTAAATGTTTATTAATAAAACTTTAATTACTTTTAATTACTTGTCGGAATCTCTAAATTTGTCAACAATCAGTTGCTTCTTCAATAGTCTACAATTAGACGGCGGACTGACAAGCTTAATTTCATGATAAATGCTCTGGGTATCGGGCCATGAATTAAAAAATAATGCACCCACGAAAATGATGGAAAGGCATCAACTTTCGTAATATACGTAGCTTTAATATATTGTTTACATACATTTTCTGATAGAGTGACAAATCGAAATTCTCTGGAAAACAACTCTCTGTTTACTTATAAATCATGCTGCATTGACATTCAACGGACCTCTGATATATGTATGCTTCATATCATCATGCTTGGAAAAGGCTGCCCTTTATGTTCATATAAGCAAAGCCTCCATTTTACCTAATCAGAAGACATGCGAGCAAGATAATTCCCGCTCACGATTCTGGGCGTAAAGTGTGTTATAGAAGATCAAAGGAATGGGACTCGGTCCAAAACAGGCATCAATCCAACTGATATCCCAAGTAAAGCTGGTGTGGACTGAGAAAACTTGGTCTATCATATCGTGAACACAAAATTACCAGTGAAACCAGGTGAAACGTGATAATTTTGAGGGGGATAAAAGAACTTGTTAAATGACTATTTCCTATTTACAATGTATATCAACATTAAAACAAGAGGTGTGACTGTCCCAATGGGACTAAGGATACCCCCCGTGTTTTTAAAATACTAAGATGTTTCACATGTCAGGAAACAACAGTCCCCATTGTAGGCTCACAACCTTAACCCTCATCTTAAACCTATTGACCGAAAAATGTAGGAATAAAAGTTCCAAGTCGAAAAAGGGGAATAACTCCACACAAAAAAGTCGGACAGACATCATAATCACAGGTGCACAGGTTCCCATGGTACTAAATATCAGTGCCAAGATTAAAAAACATTGACCTAAAAAATTTAAAGGATTTAGTCATACAAAGAGTAAAATCCAAGATGGCTGCTGGCGCCATGTTTTTTAGCCGAATGACCCCCAAAATGACTCGTTCCCATCTACATGTCAATATTAACATCCATGACAAATTTTATGATGATCAGACTAAAGGTACGACCTGTAGCCCGTGCTAAAGGATTTAGTCATACAAAGAGTAAAATCCAAGGTGGCTGCTGGCGGCCATGTTTTTTGGCTGAATGACCCCAAAATGACTCGTTCCCATCTACATGTCATTGTTAACATCCATGACAAATTTCATGATGATCAGATAAACAGTACGACCTGTGGCCCGTGCTAATGGATTGAATTTTGAAACAAGGATGGCCACTGGCGGCCATGATTTTTGTCCGAATGACCCCAAAATGACTCGTTCCCATCTACATTCCAATTTCAACAGCCATGACAAATTTTATGATGATCAGACTAAAGGTACGACCTGTAGCCTGTTCTAAAGGATTTAGTCATACAAAGAGTAAAATCCAAGACGGCTGCTGGCGGCCATGTTTTTTGGCCGAATGACCCCAAAATGACTCGTTCCCATCTACATGTCATTGGTAACATCCATGAAAAATTTCATGATGATCTGACCAAAGGTACGACCTGTAGCCCGTGCTAAAGGATTTAGTCAAGCAAAGAGTAAAATCCAAGACGGCTGCTGGCGGCCATGTTTTTTGGCCGAATGACCACAAAATGACTCGTTCCAATCTACATGTCATTGTTAACATCCATGTCAAATTTTATGATGATCAGACTAAAGGTATGACCTGTAGCCCGTGCTAAAGGATTTAGTCATACAAAGAGTAAAATCCAAGATGGCTGCTGGCGGCCATGTTTTTGGGCCGAATGACCCCAAAATGACTCGTTCCCATCTACATGTCAATATTAACATCCATGACAAATTTCATGATGATCAGACGAACAATGCGACCTGTGGCCCGTGCTAATGGATTGAATTTTGAAAACAAAGATGGCCACTGGCGGCCATGTTTTTTGTCCGAATGACCCCAAAATGACTCGTTCCCATCTACATTCCAATTTCAACAGCCATGACAAATTTCATGATGATCAGACTAAAGGTACGACCTGTAGCCCGTGCTAAAGGATTTAGTCATACAAAGAGTAAAATCCAAGATGGCTGCTGACGGCCATGTTTTTTGCCCGAATAACCAAAAATGACTCGTTCCCATCTACATGTCATTGTTAACATCCATGACAAATTTTATGTTGATAGACTAAAGGTATGACCTGTAGCCTGTGCTAAAGGATTTAGTCATACAAAGAGTAAAATCCAAGATGGCTGCTGGTGGCCATGTTTTTGGGCCGAATGACCCCAAAATTACTCGTTCCCATCTACATGTCAATATTAACATCCATGACAAATTTCATGATGATCAGACGAACAATGCGACCTGTGGCCCGTGCTAATGGATTGAATTTTGAAAACAAAGATGGCCACTGGCGGCCATGTTTTTTGTCCGAATGACCCCAAAATGACTCGTTCCCATCTACATTCCAATTTCAACAGCCATGACAAATTTCATGATTATCAGACTAAAGGTACGACCTGTAGCCCGTGCTAAAGGATTTAGTCATACAAAGAGTAAAATCCAAGATGGCTGCTGGCGGCCATGTTATTTACCGGAATAACCCAAAAATTACTCGTTCCCATCTACATGTCAATATTAACATCCATGACAAATTTCATGATGATCAGACGAACAGAACGGCCTGTAGCCCGTGCTAATGGATTGAATTTTGAAATCTAAGATGGTCACTGGCGGCCATGTTTTTTTCTCCGAATGACCCCAAAATGAATCATTCCGGTACAAATGTTGATGTCAACAGCTATGACAAATTTCATAATGATCCGATCAAAGGTACGACCTGTAGCCTCTATTGTTGACGCCTTACGCACACACGGACGACAACGCCATGGCAATAGCTCAAACTTGAGCTAAAAAGGGGGATAACTCCACCAAAAATGTCGGACAGACATCATAATCACAGGTTCACAGGTTGCCTTGGTACTAAATATCTGTGCCAAGTTTTTTAAAAATTGACCAAAAAATGAAGGAATAAAAGCTTGGACAAAATTATACATGTTGCGAAAATTTTCAAAGTCGAAAAAGGGGGATAACTCCTCCAAAAAAAGTCCGACAGACGTCATAATCGCAGGTGCACAAGTTCCCATAGTGGTTCATGTCTGTGCCAAGTTTCATGGAAATTGATCTAAAAATGACTGAGACAAACTCCGGACAAATTTGTGTCCACAGACGGACGACGGATGGACAGACAAGCTGATTCCAGTATACCCCCCCTAACTTCGTTGTGGGGGGTATAATGACATGAGATTGATCACGAGAACATTAAATTATGATAATTATAGTGTTTCTTTCCATTTCGAGATAACTGAGTCTGCACATACGGTTGCAAACATAGCTTCAGTATTTCAATGAAATATGAGTATGTTGATGGCAATAGATGTTCTAGTACACTTTTCAATAATAACTGCAAATTTTAAACCCACAAAAAGAGTTTTTCAGGTGTGAATTCAAGATTAATTTATCACCGGAAATATAATTAAGTGTGTTTATTCTTTGAACTTTCGTTAGGCCACAGTCGATTTTGACCAATAAATTAGGCCCTTCTTTCTGATTAGTCTAAGGAGCACTGGAAAATGATATTTTCCCAATCAATTTTTTTATCGCGATTCACACTAGATAGCTGAAAATAAAGTTCAGTTGGTGCAATTATAAGCAATCAACATCGTTTTCAATGCACCACTGGGCGTATGGAAGCGTCAAGAAGCCAAACAACATACTTGGTATAGATATCGCTTTGCATTTTGATAGTTGACATTTAATTAACAGGAAGTTGTTTGGGAGCTGTTCCGAGTAACAATGCAACAAGGGATTTGATACACCAGAAAAGGAGATCTCACTTTATCGCATATAATGCTGATAAGAAATTTTTGGGTAGATTCTTTTTATTTTATTTTTTTTGGTAAATTGAATAACAGTGAAGATACATATACCATGTTTGGATATACCAAGGATCGAGCATGAAAACAGTAAGCGAGTTCACAAACTGTTTTCATGCTCGATTTTTATAGTTTGTTCACTTGCCGACTGTTTTCAAGCTTGAATTCTTGAATATCCAAATGAAGCGAGTAAGTTTATCTCCTATATATTGATTTATCAAATTCCTTCGGGATAAAGATACAACATAAGTATAGAAGTGTACTAGAGCTAAAGATACAGAAACCAAATCCAAACATAAGCACACATGATGGATGTAGTATTTAACTTAAGAAATTTTTTTTTTTCTGGAGAGAATTAATAGTGTTGGTACATTTTAATGACCAGACTGGGGAAAATGGTGGTATGATTTGTATCTGTATTAAAAGCTGACATATATATTAATTAACAATATAACTTACTCATTTTCTTCTTCACTGTCAGAGCTGATAGTTATAACACTAACAGCTGGACTGGGAGTATCAGCAATAACTATTGGTTGTCGCTTGTTGACCCAGTCATTGTGACTGACACGTAGTGCGTTGCCATATATAGGTATTGTGGAAAGCTCTGGAGGCGTGTTCTCTTTAACTCTCTTCTTGACAGGAGATAACTGAGAAGTAGTTTCTTTTGAGGACCTGAAAGTTATAAATTTTTTTTATCTTAATAGCCTTCACAGCCGATAATGATTTAAGTTGAATTACCGATACACTGATCTTAGCGCCAAGTTAAAAAATGATAAGATTCCTGGTGGCAGTACGATGGGCCCAGGGTGAGTAATTATGGCCATCACTGTGACGTAGGGGCCTGCGATGCATCGAATTTCAATTCGATTTATCGATTCATCCCTCTCAATTGAATCGATTCGTTTTCAATTTTGAGTACCAGTTTCGCTCCGATTATTTCACAGAATCATAAGTACACTGCACGTTTCTAGTAGCAGGCATAGATCGATCATTTTACCGATAATCCAAAGCATTTAGTACATCAAATTCTAAAAAAAAATCCCGTGAAACAATTGAATATGTTGCCTATCAAAATGCATGGACCATCATACTGGTAACTTTCTGTGTCGGGCACATCACAATAGAATAGTGATAACGCAACGCGAAAACCGCTAAAATGAGCGAAAGCTGAAAACTCAATTTTAAATGGATCCGTTTTTCATTTGATCAAACCAATAATCCTATATGGCAGTGAACTGTGGGTTGTCGAAATAACATCTAAGTTAAGAGCTGTCTAAGACAAGAGCTGATGAGTGAGCTCGGTAAGCTGACACCAACGACGACGACGACCGAAACTCAACAGCCAGCCAAACGACAGAAGACGAGTGCCCTGTTCAGTTTCATGGATGAAGTGCCAACTACACCGATCCTCACAACCGACAGTGATGAGGTTACGAAATATCTCCAGGAACTGTGCGTGCCCAGTGATACCAGTCCACTCACATACTGGTGACTTAATTGTACGAACTTTCCTGGGTTAAGCCTGCTAGCTGCAAAGCACCTCTGTGTCCCTGCCTCATCAGCACCCGTTGAGCGGCTCTTCAGTATCATTGGCAAAGTATTCAGACCGGACAGGTGTCGAATGACAGATGACACATTCGAAAGAATGATGATGGTCAGGTGTAACCACCACATCAAATGAACATCAAATGAACAATTTGTGCTAATGTGTAACCACCACATCAAATGAATAATTCGTGCTTATGTGCTCTACTTGTTTGATTGTTTTTGTTTACATTGTTTCACTGTGTTACATTATTTTGCTTTTATGTTCTATGTAATAATAGTATGTATCAATAAAGTTCATCAAACACAAATGACTTTCCTCCTTGAAGCTCTTCCCGAATCCCGATTTTCAGTAACCAAAAGTAATTGTAATTGAACCAATGTAATTGTAATTAATTACATTGCATTTTCAATGTAATTGTAATTGACATATTTCAATGTAATTGTAATTAATTACATTGCAATGTAATTGACCAAACCCTGCATCTAACAATCACGATCGACAAGCCTGTGAATCATTTCATATTAAATTTTGTAAACGTTTATTAGGTGCTGGAAAATATGCATCAAATAATGCTGTCCGTGCAGAACTAGGCAGCTATCCTCTGTATATAGATGCAGCTTGCAGAATGTCGAATTATGCTATAAGTGTCACCTCGCGTTCGGACTGCGAACTTCTACAAAATGCGGTTAAAGAACAACGGACAGTATTATCTTCAAAATAAATTTTCAAATCAGTCGAATCTCTAGGGTTAACTTTACCAGAGACTGGTCCGCCACCAACATGGTAACAGTTAAAATCTTTACAAAATAGCTATAACGAGTACTTCCAAGCTAGCCTGAGTGACAACTGCTCAAAATCAGGCAGCAACAAACTCAGAACATATCGGCTTTACAAGAAAGAGTATAGGCTTGAGCCCTATCTTCTCAACACAAAATCATTGGAAGACAGAATAGCTTTCACCAGATTTAGAATCAGTAACCATGTACTTGCTATAGAAAAGGGGCGTCATGTACAGCACCAAGTAAAATTAGAAAGTGTGAGTTTTGTTGCGTAAGAATTTAATCATGCAAAGAGTAAAATCCAAGATGGTTGTCGGCAGCCTTGTCTTTCATCGAAATTTTTTCAAATTTTATAGCTAAACATGCATATAAAAAGCTTTCAAAACATTTCTCCAATAAATGCAGCCTGCAGAGTGTGATGAGGAATTCAAATTTGATATCCAAGATGGCTGCTGGCAATGTTTTTCAACAATTTTTAGAAAAAAATTATGTCTCCCATCTAGAGATCACCACGAAGGTCAATATGACGTTTGGTGATAATCGGATGAGGGATGTGGCCTGAAGGGTGTGACAAAGGAAATTGTTGACTGTCGCATGGTCGGACGAACAAACAAATGCCCCGATGGATGGATAATGGACACCAACCCATGGCAATAGCTCAAATTTGACTTATCAAGTTGTCTATTGAGCTAAAAAAAAAAAAAAATCCTTCAATTTCCCCAAATATACCCTCAATTAAATTTGGTAAAACTAATTTTCATTTGGCATAAATTATGGCAAGAGAACATTTTGGCCCAGCACCAACCCTCAATACCGAGTGGGTATAGGGTAGACTCACTTCTGTTTTGTCTGGCGTTTGCTATTCTGGGGGGCATCGTTTCTGCCCAGACTTAAGGATGATGGCATCATTCCCATATTCCATTGTTGTGATGAGGCCTGGAAAAGAAAACAAGTTAATCAATGCCAATCAGACTGGAGAAATAGAGAAACAGGTCCTTAAAAGTCTACCACAGATAGCATGATTCAAACTTACATCAAAACAAGTAATGCCAAGTGTGGTATCAGCAAACACCCCTGCACCCACAACCTGTTAGGACAGTGTTATATGCTCATACGTGTGAGGCCAAAACAGATTAATGTTTGTTTCACTTGCTTTTTAAATCAGTCCAGGCAGGTTTTATTTTAATGTTTTATTACCACGTACATCCCATGCTGTGCATGTTTGCAAAATTGTTTTATCTGTACAACCATTTTCCAAGGATATTTCCTCTTCCAATCCATCCAAAGTTGAGTGGGCATCTATATGAAGCCAGGGTTTCTGCTAGGTGGGTCCAGTCCATAAAACATTACCCAAATAAAAATAATGGTGAAAATTGGTGGACGGAACCCAAATTCAAACCTGTATTTTGGGCTAGTCATACCAAATTTCATTCCATTCAGTTCAGACTTTTCTCAAGTTATCATCTGGAAACCAAAAGCGAAAAGATAGGCAGACCACATATAAAAACTGCAACAGATTAGAATTTTACCATTGACTATTTCGATTTTGTCCAAAACAAATTCAAAGTGTCATTCCCTAAAACGAGGGAAATGATACACACTCAACTTTCCATTATATCAAAAGAATGATTTTGGCGAGAAAGACCATGTGGCGGATAAACTGTGTCATGTGTGCAGACAGGATTGAACTTTAATTTGAGATATTATTCAGCTATAGTCTAGTATGTACTTAAAATTATGAAATTAATTGGGAATGTATAATCATGTGCCATGAAAATTAACTTTGATAAATAGTCCCGTTGACAATTTCATAAATAGTATTACAGCATTCAGAATGAGATTGATCTGATATTACCATGACATCTATATTGGTGACCAGGATTGCCTTTTATTCACAGAAGTAATCGGGTGTAACACAGTGTGATTTTCAAATTACATGGTATTTTTATATCCTAATACAACCGCCCAGCAATATTCTCTGTGCAAGAAAAAGTTTTTTGATCTTGGAATTTCAAAACGAGAGGCCGATCACGATTGGCAGATGTTAACCCATCCCTTGGCGATAGTAAATTACTCTGATCGGAATCATAAATGATAGTTTTGGTGTTGAATTATAGAGTATACTGTTATGTACTATTATAGACAAATGTACATAACACAAATTATTGGAATTTATGGGTCACTTGCATTTACATAAGAGAATGCACTGGTACAGGATCTGTAATGCTGCACCACCACAGCCTTGGGTTAAATGTGAAAGGTGACCTGGACATGGAATACTTGGGTTAAGAGAGCCCAATTTAAGGTTACAATGATAATGCTGACTATTATGACTATTATGACTATTTTTTTCGAAAAAGGGCCATAACTCTGTTAAAAATAGTCGGATCAAACCCATATTCGAACTCGATCTGTCTTTTGTGCTGAGAAATTCATAAACAAAATTTGGTTCCGATCAGATAGAAAATATTTGAGTTATCGCACCATGCGTAAAGTGTCTACGGACAGACGGACGGACGAACGACAAGTTGTCAATCCAGACGACATTATATTTACCATACTATGGTATGGGTAAACATAAAAAACATACAGCTATGCTCTCATTAAGCGACCTGTTTAACGAGGTTATGGGCCGGTACTTACAGCGGTGATACCACCAAAATATCGCGGTTATCATTTTGTACCGCGGAGGAGGGCGGTTGACCCACGGTACTGGTACGGTATTTTTACCGTTGGTTACCGCGTTATTGGTGTTCGTTACCGCCGTACACCGCATTATTTTTTCAGTAACCGCGTTCAAATTACCGCTGACAGCCCTCCACCGCGGGGAGAACACGTCTGAAGCAAATGATTATGAATAACTTTTGTATTGAGTGAATACCTATAAGCTGCACATAATTATGTATACGTAGTGAATATAGATGAATAATAATGCAATCGGATTACATATGGGCAATGTACATGAACATGTCGGGTTTACATGTACATGTTTACATATTACAAATTTACACTTACATCACGTCTAATCTCATGTCATATATATATATGAAATATTTTTACCAGAAAATCAGATGATTATAATATTGTTTAACTCTTTAACCCTCAATGACGTGATTTGACGTGTCTACCGGGTACCTGTGACGTTACCCGGGACAGCCCTCAAATGTAACGTCAAGGTAGACAACAGGGCGTAAATAGCAGCGAATTTATTGCGCTCGTTTATTGATAATTTTATTAGACATGTTGTTACCGCGAATTTATTGAACACCACCGAAAGTTACATTTCATTGCAAATTGTATCCGTTATTCTACAACTTTTTACCAGCTAAATTTTCATTGTGAGAATCACGCCTATACAACGGAACTGGTCGGTCTAAATCATGCAGGAATGGATAAAATTTCATTTTTATTTATGCCAAACTTCCTCGGAAAAGTTGAGAAAGTCACCAGAAAAAGTTGAACAGACGGTTCGTTTAGGGGGAAATCCTTGTGATGAAGGGAATACACATCCCATCTCCGATTATAATTTAAACTTTTGCGGAGAAAACTGGAAAAATCTAGCTTTAATATCGAGTAAATCATAACATTTTATGACGTGATTGTTGGTTGCGTCATTTTCAGTTTGTCGCTTTCGCAAAACACGTTGTTTATTTATCTGGTGCGATGGTATTACTCGTCTCTTAAATATGAATAATCCCTACGATTCCCAATATCAATAAAAAATAAAAATAAATTCAACTTCCTTATTTGGGTGAGGCTTGATTCTGCCATCACTGGATTGGTCCGGCTCTTCCATCAATTATACAGGCTCTTCCAATAACCTCCCGATTGATCCACTCTTCCGGTTTGCAACACAACACACACACGTGGTTTTCACTCGACCGAAGTTGAATTAAGAATCGCAAAGTTGGTTCAAACGATATAATTATTCAGAAAATGTCAACAAGAAATAGATCTTTGGTTTGTTCAGGCGGATTTGGAAACATTAGAAGACAATTTCAGTACTGATACCAGTACGTTGTAATACCTGGGTACCGGTATGTCATTGAAAATGGAATAATTATTTGCACCCCCAGCCGGGATTGAAATGGATTATTCCATATTAAACTGCACTTAACGATATAAACTTCCCGCTACTTGACCAGAAATCGACAAGGTGTTGATCTGAACAGTTATGTCACAGTATTCATATTCAATAAAGCATAAAAAACTGAATATACACCGTTTATATAAACGAAAAACTTGCCATGCAAACCAACACGTCAAATCACGTCATTGAGGAATAGGTAGCCACGTCAAATCACGTCATTGAGGGTTACGCTAGAAAACTATTTGAGTGTTAAAGAGTTAATCACGTCGGCGGTTTTTGAACTCAGCTATAGTTGCTTACGGCGACTGGATTACGCAAAACACCGTGGAGTAAGAGTTTTGTTGTTAGCATCTATCTTACATATCGTCAAATGATTTACGCGCCCGATTCCCACTCATGCATCATTTTTTTTTTTTGTGTTTCCGAAATCTAAATTTCTTATAAAATGGGAGAAGTAAATTCGCCATTTATCTGAATTTGGTCGAAACCAGCGGAGACGGTGTATTAGTAATAGTCCGATTTTAGTCTTAGAGGCCAGGGCGGCGTTCATTGCAGAAATATTCATATTCGTTCAAAGCGCCATCAAGGGAAGGAATATGTATATTAATATTTGAAAATCCACAGTTTTGTTTGTATGTAAAACATAATCGGCGCATAAATAGTATATTGTCGTCAAGACGTAGGCCTACGATTGTATGCATGCGTGAAATAGTAAAGCAATTTACAAACATTTGCGCCTCAAGATTTCTTGTCGGTGGGAATAAAATGTATAATTAAGAAAGCCTTACACATGGCATGCAGCAAAGTTTTTATCATCGCCAATGTGCGCGACAAAAGACATACGCAAAACACCAAACATTGAAAGATACAACGTTGTCAAATCAGTCTTTGATTTTGTTACGTGAATATTCATTGAGCTCGTGTGTCGGGCGGCATTGTTTGATGTGAAATTGCAACTTTTGGCGATGGCGTGCACTTGTTTGTGGTTCTCGGTGGTTCGCATTATAAATTATATTCACATATTCCTATCTAATCACGATTCGGAAGAAAAACATGCATGGTGTTGGAAAGTGGGAAAGTTGACCTCTAAATATGTTTGGTTGGTTATATACAGAGGTTAACATTGTAACATAATTATTTTAAGTGATCAAATTCGGTGTGTTTGGGTCATTGTTAGTTTATTCCCGATATTGTAGCAATAAAGAGCGTTTGTCTCACCTTTGTGCGACAAATATTTATAAATAGCTATTACGTGCACAAGATTTTAAAGATCGAATGAGCCTTATGCGGCCTTCTCTGTTTACAGCCACGTGGCAGTTTTCTCTCCAAAAAATAATTTTTGGCCGAATGACTTCAAAATGACTCGTTCCTATCTACATGTCATTGTTAACATTCATGACACATTTTATGATGATCAGACTAAAGGTACGACCTGTAGCCCGTGTCAAAGGATTTAGTCATGCAAAGAGTAAAATCTAAGATGGCTGCCGGCGGCCATGTTTTTTGGCCGAATGACCCCAAAATTAATCGTTCTCATCTACTTGTCAATATTAACATCCATGACAAATTTCATGACAATCAGACAAACAGTACAGTCTGTAGTCCGTGCTAATGGATTGAATTTTGAAATCCAAAATGGTCGCTGGCGGCCATGTTTTTTTCCAAATAACCCCAAAATTGATCATTCCGGTCTAAATGTTGATGTCAACAGCTATGACAAATTTCATAATGATCCGACCCACGATAAGACATGTAGCCTGTATTGTTGACGCATCACGCACACACGTACACACGCAGGACGGACGACAAAGCCATGGCAATAGCTCAAAGTTGAGCTAAAAATGAATCATGCAACGACTACCGAAAGTGACATTTTACAAAATAGAGAACTGATATCAAACCATTGATAATACGTACCAATTTTGTTTTAACCTTTGTGTACCAAGGCCATAGGAGAGATATACCATATAGTTTAGCATGGTAGGAACTCTTAGTGGGGAATAGAAGCATGATTACATATTTATTCCATAATCGATTGTACAGATGGTAGTCAATATATCAGTATGTAAACTCAGAACAAGAACAATTCTCGTACAAGAACAATTCTTGTAATGTAAAACCAGTTGATCCTTTTAAAGATACGGGCGGCATTGGCAGTGGGTATGCTGTTAAAATATTCAGCTCCTTCAAAAACATCCATAAACAGAAAGAATAGTAAAATATAGAGACTTTGTTCTTATACCAACAAGAAATATGGCATAAACAGTATGTTATTGTCAAATGTTTTTCCTTTGTTATGTAAACAAAAGCAAAAAACGTTACAGAACCTGGCTTTTGTTTAGATCCGGATATGGTAAACATAAAGAGCGTTATAATTTGCGCCAGTCCATGCTGGACGCAAGTAATGTTTTCGGTACGGATATCTGTTTATCTGTCTGTCCTTCCGCGAACATGTTATACCGGAAGTAGGCCTACATACTGTAAATAATGGACACGCTAATGTTAAATGGTTGCATCAATTGTAATTTAAATCCACATATATACTTAATTTGCATCGTTATCTGGTTTTATTTAGGTAATAAATCGTTCATAAATGAACAATATTGAATGATTTATTTCTGGAAACCGATCAAGACGCCATGACGTCACGACACACACCAGGACGTCACGAGCTACATGGGCGCGCAAAACACCAGACATGATTGCGTCGATGTCCAGACAGCTGAGACTCGTATTACACGGACTGGCTAAACCATTCCATCTGCCAACAACTTCGTGTTGTATTATTATAAATATATATATATACTGCATGAAAACAAAAGTGGGCAATAGTACTGCCCATTAGAAGCCTATTTTATGTAACTTGAAACTCGAGGAAATGAGTTGAGATCAAGTCTAAAAGATGCGTGCGGAATCTTTCTTTTTTTCGCAGAGACAGTGAGGTGCGAACATATTTCAAGAAAGTTCAAAACATTTTCGAAAGATCCTGGTGCATATAAATCATGTCCGACCAAACAGTCGAGCATGTGGTTCAATTGAAAAACAATTGCACTGAAAAATGTGAATGTGGAGACATGGATTATTAAAATGCCTTATTGATTAACTGGGTCAACAAGCTTTCTCATTCTCAACGCAATAGACATTTTGATGGTATGTTCCCGAAGACTGTAGATCAATCGCTAAGGGAATGTTCTCATTGTCGTCATTGACACACGGTTAATCAAAGACTAGCCAATGGTCGCGTGTCTTTTATTTAATTGTGTCGGTATTTGTAATTTACTTTGATGGTTTTTGACACTGAAGTGCAATGGCATACACATTTGATGTCATTCTAGTCAAACTAGTAATTTAACCCAATTGGTATATAATATGGCATCATCGGCAACCAATCGTTTTCACAACCTTTATATGAATGATGTCTATATATTGTTCTATAAATATGTCAAACAACTCGTACGTATTACTAAGACTAGCATTAGTGTAATAGATCAACTTGAGATAACAGAGATATTTTGTCCGCATATATAGATGAACTGAGATTTGATATCTAGAGTTTTGTTATCGATATCTCTCAAACGAGGGGCCAGCACCCGTGGTTCAAACTGTTGTTGGTAAGACACCACAAAACATGCCAAATGTGTGATGGGCGCAAGTATAGGCAGCTCCAATGAGTGCATTCTAGTTTGTTACTGTAATCCTGATATGGAAATAATAAAGAGCGTTTATATCATTTGTGTGTGATTAACAAATAGAATTGCACTGTGTTATATAAACAGAAGCAAAACTTCTGTAACACGAGCAGGCTCTCGTTTACGTACACCATCGTATGTCTTTACGACAATATACTATTTACACGCTGATAATGTTTGGAATATGAACAAAACCATATTATTTTAATATTCCTTCCGTTGATGGCGATTTGAACAAATATGAATATTTCTGCAATGAACGCCGCCTGTGCCTTTAATGTTGATAAAGAGTTGTAGGGTCAATATATTGCTTGTTCTTAATAATCAGGTAGTACTTCCTTAGTATAAATTCAAATGAGCTGTGTGACTGAGCAAGCACTTGGCAAAATCCAATCCATTAAAAAACATCTCATTGAAATTCATTTTCGTTTACTATGACTCACCAATGGTAGAACAGAATTTTGGTCTATATTGTCTCCTAACAGTATGGATTGTCTCCAATTGTCTGGTATCGATGGAGGTAGTGCTTCAGGTATTACCTGTTGTTGTACACCTCTCTGAGAAGACAAGTTGGATAGCTGCTGCCAAGAACCGACTAACACTTGGTTTCCTGGCCATGAACTTCCAGGAGCATTCTGTAGTAGATACAATCAGTGATTTATCAGGAGAGAAGCAATATGATGAGAATAGTGGGCATTTTGGTCAAGGAATGACTTGTTTGCAGTGCTTAGAGCTTGTTACTAAATAGTGGCACGTATTAAGCCAAACAAATATATACCTGTGTTTCT
The DNA here is from genome assembly GCA_032622095.1 of Siphonodentalium dalli. Lineage (NCBI taxonomy): Eukaryota > Metazoa > Mollusca > Scaphopoda > Gadilida > Siphonodentaliidae > Siphonodentalium > Siphonodentalium dalli. The sequence continues at coordinate 61,125,819 of CP136067.1, forward strand.
GGTGACATTGGGGCAGGGGTGGGGGAGGGGGGGGGGGGGGGGTATTGTGCATTTTCATTTATTTTATTATTTCATTTTATTTTCAACTTTGCTCAAAATAAATATGAATACCACCCAGACTGCTTCTCCTTGTGTTAGTGTACTATAAAATAATAAAACGAAGTACATAATATTAGAATATAGTGTAATTTATTGTTTTATTGAATAAAACATGAAAAAAATAAGTTTGATTTGGTTGTGACCTAATTGAAGTGTGGTATAATTTCTGGTTTAACAGTGCACGCGATGTGTACGTTTTACAAGAAAATGAATCGGTTTACAGGGAAAATAAAATTGGATGCATACTAATTTTGCAAAATCAATAAAATGAAAACGGTCGGGGTCGCCGGAATAGGGGCGGGTCACCAGGAATACAGGTCTTTTTAATTTGGCCTTAGCGACATATATTGGTCATACCACAACAGGCAAGATAAAATTACATTCTTTTGTATACATTTGTATGTCAAATCTAGTCAAGGAAACCGACCATAGACCTTTATTTTGCATATCACTTGACATTTTAGTGGAGGACCCACATTTGCAACAATAAAGCCATGCAGTATTTAGAATACTGACGTCAAATTTACACTTAAACCATGTTATTTCAATGTATATCTGCATGAGTAAACGTGTTAACCATTATTGCAAACGAGAACTCATTTTTGGAATCGAGGTTAGTGGACTTGTAGAATGAAGGAGCTGTATTGTCTCTTTTCGTTTTCGCGCCATGTGTTGTCATAAACGAAAACTCTATTGAAATTGTCAATGTCACTGTAGCCAGGGTTTCCGCCAGGCCGGCTGCGGGTCCGTCCCACGGACCCATTCCCCCCGTCGGTCGTTGCATGAAATCCCGCTCATAAACAAATAAATGACGTTATTAAAAACTTTTTCAGTCTTGTCTGTGTCGACAGGCTATATATCATTATATCTACACTTATTTTCATTAATATTGACAAAATGAAATCGACACAGTCCATCTCCCGAAAAAACAATAAGAAAGAGGTGTCAAATTGCGACATTAGATACAGCGTAATACATGTCGCGGTAACATCAAAGACTGCCGGACTGTTGAGTACAGATATATTCTTGTGCACGGGATTCCATGGATGAAACTACTCACCCTCGAAGACCCCGTGCTGAGTCGGGGATATTTTTATGCACGGGATTTTCGTGGATGAAACTACTCAATGTTGATCATTTATCTTATTGCTGTATTATCATTTGTTTTGAGTTCGATGTACCGTTAAGTGAAGTTCCTGAAAAATACATGTGATTCTCTACGTGTGTTGATTATTATGCGTATATTGCCATGCATACTTAACAAAATCCCAAAGTCATTTATTTGACAATAATACGGAATCTGTCCCAAATCAGTCTTTATATCGGGAATTCATAGTGATAACACCATTCATTTGAGCCATATTACATGCATGGAGGATAAACACGAACACATACCCCTCCCCCCCAATATGGAGATAAAGTCAAAGTACGGTCAATAATAGTTTCGTTGTCCCGCATGGGTCGCCAAGCACAATAATCAACGACGCACATGTTCATATTTCCCACCAAGAACTCAATTACATTTTATAACACGTTGGCTAAAACTCTTTTCTATAGCTGCGGTCATCAGTTGTTGGACTAATACAGACTATTGAACAAGCTACGCGTTCCGGGTGAAAGATTTCTCTACCATTCGTATTTCGCCGCTATAAATATCTCCTGCAGACAAACTCTGCAGTATGACGTCACCGCGCACAAATAGTTTTACGATTGACAGATTATATAATCCTGTCAGTTTAATTTTCACTGACGCTACTTGAAATTCTAAGAAATACTTTATTCAATTATCCTTGCGTGGTGTTATTGGTCAATGCGTAGATGCTTTTTAGTGTTTAGATTCATTCTACCTGTTAGTATCTTATTGTAAGTTATAAATTTGTAAACACTGTATTAAACTCGTAGCTCGTTCATTTATATAGTCTTCAATCAGACGGCAGTCTTATGTCCGTAATTAAATGACTAACTATTGGATACCATCAACAGAATTAATGCACCGACGGAAATGATAGACTTGCATAATATACGTAGAGCTTTGGATTGCTTTGTGGGACACTCAGGTGCAAGGAAACAGCTTCTTTTCAGTGTCAAATAACAAAATTTTCCCCTGACAGGATGAACCATGGTCGTCCCGTCGCGTTATGTGTTTCTCCAATACGGACTCATTAATTCCCCCCTGGCGGAAACCCTGCTGTAGCTCAACTTGTGGAGTGGATAATGTCATACAATACAGTAAATGGAATTGGTAAGCTCCCATCTAGATGATCATAAACATGCCTGTATATTTTCAAATGCAGGATGCAGAGTGTACCGATGAATTCAAATTTGAAATAAAGGGTCAATGACCAACATGTCCGACGAAGGTGGCAGGTTTGAAGGATTTATGGGTTTCAGATCCATATACTACAAACTGTATGAGCAACTGATTACACCGATTACCAATATGATACAAAGTGCATATTCACTAAATAAGTTGCACATCTTCAATGTGTAGAGAATGGTCAATAACTCTAAAATTAAACATTTCTAAGTCGAAAAATGGCAATAACTCTGCCAAAATGACTCCGACTGAACTCAGGTTCCCATGCTGGTTGACATCTGTGCAATTAAAAAAAAATTTGACTGGAAAATGACAAGACTCAGACAAAAGATGCGTCCAAGGAAGTATGATTCCATGTCGAAAAAGGGCAATAACTCCACCAAAATAAGTCAGACCAAACTCAAAATCACAGGTGCGCAGATTCCCATGCTGGTTGATATATGTGCCTACTAGTAGTTAAAAGAAATTGACTAGAAAAATGACAGAATACAGGCTCGGAGAAAGTTCTGGATGGATGCACACATGGATGGACACGGATGGACGAGGGTCATTAATATAGTACTCCGGCAATGTTGGGGGGACAATCAAAGTTGGCTGCTGGCGGCCATGTTTAAAAAAAAAATTTGGGAAAAATCTATGTCTCCCATCTGGAGGTCACCCTGAAGATCCATATTAAGTTTAGTGATGGATGAGTGATGTAGCCTATAGGGTGTGCCAGAGGATTTAGTCTATTTCCTCAATTATATAAATCAATTCCGCTATTGTAACGCTATTTGTGTAGTGGTATATGAATACTTGACTTTGTATTTGTTTTAAATCAACATGTGCAAGCAGGTCCATCGTGGACAAGATGAACGAGAGGCCGATCACGATCGGCAGATGTTTAACCCATACCTTGGCGACAGCAATGAGCTATTTTCATATATCCTTACCCCATCCTTTTCATGAGTGCAAATCTTTAAACAATTCACACCTTACTATTAATTCACAAGTGAAATCACACTTATCGGGCACCTTGCTCACATTAACACAATGTTAACACAGATGCGGCTTTGATTTCAACCCATTAATGACTCCAACACACATACATATATGTCTTATAGAGTTATAAAGCTAATTAAGCTCAATCCATAGTCGGAGAGAAGCTCCATAGTCGGAGAGAAGCACCATAGCTGTTAAATATCAAATAGTTACGAAATTAGGTACACAAACATCATAGCAACTCAATTAATCTACTTATTACATTGGAACATGAGACATAACATTGTGTGTTTCTTTTTAGCATCATTGCTATTTGTTGTTCATTATATTTTGTGTCAGCTGCATATTAAAAATTCATAGCAACCTATTAAATATTTCACCACTAAAAAAACAATCAATAACTGATCAACTATAGAAGGGATGTATAGACCAGGATATAAAATATGATTGCTAATGATTGGATATAAATGTTAATTTTCTTCTAATTTGATCATTGGAAAGATGTTTGTAAACAGTTTAAATATAATTGAAGTTAAGGTTAATATTTTCAAAACGATTCGATCGATACCAAAATATATACATGTGAAGAATGTGTCATGATTATCACAGATGTGATTATTTATAGAGTGATATTTAGCTATCACATTGTGTCAACAGAATTGGTGAAGGATGTTAATATATTTAAGCAAATAAACCAAATGACCCTCACTATGCAGGTAAGAGTGTGTTATCATAAACTGTGCCAGAACTGTAAACATAATTAATGGAAATATTTGAGTTATCAAATCGGATAGTAAGGAATTAATCTTACCCAAACTAATGAACTGATAAACACAGAGTAGTCAACAAAAAGAATGGAATTTAGAAACCCATACAATAAGTCAGTCTCAAGAATCCCAGCACTGTTAATATTATCCTGTAGCCCAAATGCAATTGAGGGAATTTCAAAATAAGACATATCCTCTAATGATGAACCTGGCTCAAAGTTAAAGTGATAACTTAATATATGTCTATCAGATAATATGAGTCTATCGAATGGGTTAATTTTAATCCAAATCCATGCAAGTTAAAAGTGGATCACCATCAACATGGACATAGAATAGGAGAATGATCAAATAAAAGACATCAGAAGACCATATCATGTGTGCAGAGGGTTAATCATTTTCAATGACATCATATGATGGAACTAAGGAATTGATGTATTAATTATTTTCTAAGTTATGACAACAGTATCTCTGTAAACAATAATGCCATGAACTGCATGGATTCAACAGAATTGGAATAAAGAGTCTGTAATCAATCACAGTTTGACAGTTGGTGCTATCAGGTCACTGTGTCCAAAGCAATAAATTATCTCCTTCCAATAACACAGGTGTGTTGTGTCTTGTTCTATTCATATTTAATAGTGCATGGAAAAGAGGTATGAATTATAAAGGGCCATAACTCTGTTAAAATATACTGGATCAAACCCATATTCGCACTTGATCTGTATTTAGGGGTCACAAATTCATATACCAAAATTGGTGTCAATCAGATGAAAAATATTTGAGTCATCCTGGCTTGGATGAATTCTATTTTAAAACAAGAGTGGAAAGGGTTAACTAAACAATACCAAAATCCATACAGATGAAAGACTTAGGTAAGAAATATGAGGCAGATCAGAAGAAATATGTTCAATTTATTTTGGATTGGATAGCATATGTGTGAAGGGTTAATTATTTTCTAAACTTATCAACTAATTGATACCCAAAACTATACAGGTGAGGGGTGTGTCATCATAAACCTACATATCAGATATGAAAACAATCAGACAAAAAACACTTTGGTTACAGCATCGGATAGCTCATGCCTATGTGCGGATGCAAAGTGTTAATAATTTCTAAACCGATCAACCGATCGATACCAAAAACTATACAGGTGAGAAGTGTGTTATCATAAACATACACATAAAATTTGAACACGATACGATACAAAATATTCGAGTAATTGAATCGGATAGCAAGTGTCTACAGACCGACGGATGGACGGACGACGGATGGTTGATCCAGACGTCGGCATTATGTGTACCATACATGGTATGGGTACACATAAAAACCAATGCTTGGAATATTTTTCCCACAAAGAGTCATTCAGTGCCAGTAATTTCAGACTAATGGTTCGGTGTTAACCACTGGGTAAGTTTTAGGAGGGTTGTAGGAGGGTTATAAAATGGCCTTCTTCGGATATGAGAAAAAGTGAAATGACAAGACAAACATACCTGAGTTATGAGCTGTGGTTGTAACTGGAGAGTCTGTGGTGTCTGGGTTACCATAGCTACAGGATTATACCGTGTAGGTGAGCTCAATGCTGAAATTAAAATGTTTTTTAGTCAATATTCAATATATAAGGATGTCCATGATATTAGCTCAGACAAGTGCATCATATACTAAGCTAAATTAAATGTCTGACCTGTTTATGCCCTCTGGATATAGAGTACAAAGTTTTTACTCAATGTCTGCGTCAGTTTGTATGACACGGTATGAGAGATTATTAACATTGTGATCTCCCTTTTTGAGCTAACTGGTTTGTCAGCAAGCATCTACACCATGTGCATATGAGTGATATGACTTATTCGCAGGTGAGCTAAAACATATTTTATTTGCACTTATCGTTCTTTGACACCTAATTTCTGTTCATTTCTCAAATTCCTATCTTGGTGTTTAGAAATAAAAATTTGATTCTGGGATCAACAATTTAATCAAACTTTGCTTCCAACTTTCTATGTTGTTACACACCTACATTTAATTTATCAACTGAGAACCAAAATAATCAGCAAATTCTAAGTCAACAAGGGCCCATAACTCCGGTAAAAATGAGGGGATCAAAAAATAATTTGGAGGGACAATCAAAATAAAGCACCCAATGCAAAGCATTTCTTCAATGTGGCAGTATCCAAAAAGTTCATACCTAATCTGAGTAGAAGATATGAATCAAGATCATCACAGCCCTGGCATAATACACTGATCTAAGTAGAAGATAACCTAGATAATCTTACAATGAAGAAACAAGATCACCACAGCCCTGGCATAATGAATTGTTGGTTTTGCTTTAAATGGCACTTGAGACATCCGAAAATCAAAATGTTTATGGAGATGGATCAATAACATAACATGCCCCAAGTTTAAAATAGTCGTATATAAAGAAGTAAAAGATATGGGGAGAGTAACCTTGGTATACTGAACACAGGCTCACAAGACAATGACATTAGTGCTATGGGAGCCATTTTAGTTGTTTGACTAGGGCTTCACGGTATCCAGATTTTAATACCGACTACGGTATTGAAAATGATACCGCGATATGACTAAATATCGTCACCAATAAATTTGAGTTGAACTGTTTGAGAAGCAGACAAAAATATAGCATTATTGATTTGATAATGATAATTATGAACACATGTTGCTTTGACAGGTATATAAAAATAATTAATATAAATGGTCCTGAGTTTCGTTCTTTATACGACGGATAGATATATTTATAAGTGCCTGACGTAATCGGGAATTCCCTACGAACTGCTGGTCGCTTATGACATTAAAAATGGCGCTAACAGTCGCTCGTGAAAATAATAATAGCAAACATGTATTGATTTCATATTTTATATTGTACAAACAAAACAAGATAACTAATGTGACAAGCATAGAATAGAAGTCCGTATCTGATTTTAACTTATCCATTTTCGATGTATAGGACTGATATCTGGCCGTGTAGTTTATATATACCTTTCAAAAATGATCTAATGAGTTAGTGCATTATACGTCTAATGCATAATATTTTGTGGCGCTGTTGAACGCGCGTCATTGTGTCTCCAGATTATACAAACACCACACAGTTTTTATTGTATATGACCAGGAAACCTTCCAGCAATATTGAGCTGAGAACAGCCTGCTCAATTGCCGCCCATGCAATAAGGCATGCCGACTTGATTGTCCGCAGTGTGTTGACAAACGCTTATGGAGCAGTAAGAAATAATTAATTTTTACGCCACGCTAAACCTAAGCCGTTAGCAATGGCCTTTGTCTCAGCATTATAGGTGTCGATGGTTGCTAAATACTTGACACTGATAGAGATATCATCAGTATTAATATCCACACCGGCGGCTACGATGTACCGACTATTTGCATAAAGTGAAACCGACTACACGGAGTCAAAAACAGTATCGCGATATGACTAAATACCGAAATACCGTGAAGCCCTATGTTTGACATGATCAGCAACTTACTCTGTACACCAGCAGGAACGATCAACGATGACATGCATAGCGGCTGTCGTAGAAGTTCGTGCCTGTTGAAATGAGCTGTGTTCCTTTGAGCCAGCTGTTGGTTAACTTGAGATGTCTGGTATGGTATATATTGTGCTGGATACTGAAGGTAAGGTAGTTCAGCACTTTGATGGGTGCTACTCGATAGGTGGTTCTGTGTTGCAATCTAAAATAATAAGCAGTGTGATAAAGAAATATTTAAAAAAAAAATTAATTTAAATTTTTATTGTTCTGTTAGTCATGTTGTTTGGTCAAATTTTGAGACTAATAGGAGAGATGTTAATTTGTTAAATGTAAACTGAAATTAGGCCTAACAAAATTATACGTTTGTTTCCGCTAACGGACTGAAAAATAATTGGGTAGGTAGGTAGGCAAAACTTTTTTTTTTTTTAAATCTTTTTATTTTTTCAGGATGCAATTCACTGTGTCATATTTAAGGAAATTTTAGACATTACAAGCCATATTATTGCTAATTTGCTTAGCCCATAAAGATAAAACAAAAACACAATCTCAGGGAGATATAACAAAGCTAAAATGGGACAATAACGTTCATTTTATCTGTTTTATAACATGTCCGTAACGCAGGTTTCACTTCTGCATCAAACTCCCCACATTATTGTCACATACAAAATTGTGGGCAGTTGCAGTGCATATTCCCGGGGCCGCAGATGCATAAGGGTGACCAGTGACTTCGTCCCACTGCATTCTTGTCCCACCAATTTTTGTCCCGAAAAGGTGACCTCGTCCCACTTGTCGGTGATCTCGTAAAATCCCATAAAATCGGAATGAGGTCGCCATTTTGGGACGAAGTCACTAGCATTCCGCATAAGACACTATGCGTGGTGGGATGATATGGTGGGCGCGGACGCTTATATATATTATTATTGTGGGCCATTGCAGACACTCTATGGCGCATAAGATACATTATATATTATTATTGTGGGCGGTTGCGGCGCATATTCCCATAGCCACAGGCGCATAAGACACTGGGTGGTGGGATGGGCTGGTGGGTGGGCTTATATATATACCATATATTATTACTGTGGGGGGGGGGGGGGGGGGGGGGCGCTTGCAGACAATCCTCGTGAGTGCCCAATAAACAAACGTGCGGAATAATAGTGTGTGGTGGAATTTTTAGGAAAATAAAAAAAACATACAGGGCAAAATAATAGTATGGGGTGGAATTTCGTGGTAAAAATATTAAACTGACTGTTTGTATTTTTAAAACATTTGTCCAAAAGATAGCCCAAGCTGAATTAAGTAGCTAGGAGGAATCTTCTAAGATGAATTACTGAGGCTTTGGGAGGACGTGTAATACGGTGTATTGGTTTGAGTCACCGAGCTTCTAATTTCTAAAAAAAAAAATAATAATAATAACTTTGAAAAAAAAGTTTGCTTTTTAAACAATATTTGTTCTAAATTCAATAAAATTGAATTGAATTCAATTAGATAAGTGGAAACCCTATATTTGTTAGACCTGAAGGTTTAAAGCTGCACTGAATCAAGCCCATTGTGACTGTATGATAAAAACGATGTATATGTACCACGAAAATAGGAAACTTGATCATTATTTGACACTATTCAACGTACCAATATGAAATGTTCGTAGAAATAAATGTTATGCTGTGGTTAAATAGTTAATGTATTTATATTGTAGTGGTGAAGTCATCAATAATTAATGGATTAACCCATTCTCGGATCATAGATTGTCTTGTCAAAGTTCAAATAAATTTTGAATGAAAAAACGTACCGCAGTTATTTCATACGCATTGACAATTTCATAACGAAACGATACCGGAAGTAGGTCTTGCACACTCGTCTACCGGTAATTCCAACGAATTAATTAATAATAGTTACAAATTACAATGGAATTATGCATAATTTGTTTTAATTACCAACAACAAAAATATCAATGTTGGTTTTCTTCCATTATAATAGAGATTTAGATATTTAAAAAAAAAATCTCAAAATAAAAAGTTTAGAGTCGGCGGTTTAAAATAGGGTCGGTCGGGTTAGCGGAAACAAACGTATATATTTTTTAGGCCTTATGAAACAATGGATGAAATATAAAGTCTTTGATTCACACCATCTCCCTGGTAGCTATGAATATTATTTACAAACATGATTGTGACAACATAGCTGTTGTGGTTATCATCTGGCAGGACAACAATATTTTAATGGACAAGATCGACTGACAATGCTCATTTCTATAGTCCCTATAATTCTTTTTGACAAACAAGAAAACAGGATGTGGTAAGAAAGATCAATTCATAGCCATAGCTCAGTTTGACAGCCAAGTAAATCATAACGAGAGGCCGATCACGACTTATGTACTAAATTAGTATAGACAAATGTACATAACACAAATACTCACATTATTGGAATTTATGGGTCCTGGTATGAATTTTGCCAACTTTGACTTCAGTAGGCATATAAAAACATTGGACCCTAACCTGAGATAAATGAACACAGTCTATAACCTGTTGGTCAGTATAGCTCTCAAGAAAATAGTTTAGACCATACCCAAGTATTATCCATATAATGTTAATACAGCCATAATATGATGAGGATTCTTGCTTCTATGAACCTTAACTCTATTCGATTCTAAAAGATTCCCACAGTTAATATACAAGGTTTGCACATCAAAGATGGCTCTGGTAGAGTTATATCCATGGTTAACTCTTTCGTTGCCGAGCTAATTTTACACCTAAATTGCCGGAGAATTATGAGAAAACTGATTTTATTGTGGAAAAGTATGATACAATAATAGTCTTCTTCTTATGAAATAATGATTCAAATATCAAGGACATGTATGTAGGTGATTAGCCAAAGAATTGCGGGTGAATATTTTGCCGAAGAATATTCACGACAATTAAGGGGCATAACTCCTTGTCACCCAAGGGAAATAACTCCAAATAAGGATTTTTTTGCAATAATCCAATTGAAAAATGGCCCACAACCTACTATATTCAATATTGGTTTTCTGAGACAGTATTCCAACGATGATGATCTGATAAATCTTTCTACTGTCTTTCTCATTTTAAAAACTTGCAAGAGTAAATTAGGGTCTAGTTCTGGTATAGCTGGACCATATGTGAGGAGCTACACAATGCAGGAGCCGATTTAGACTTTAGTTGCGACAGTTTACTATGAAAATAGCTAGGTTTTTTAATTGAGGAAAATGGCAATTTTGACTGTCAAAAAACAAAACAAAAATTGTGATATATAATTAAATCTCTAACTACAAGCTTATCATCATTGTGCTATAAATAAAATAACAAAAATGACACATATGCATGTGGTCTAAACTGTCACTGAGGCACGCTGGGGCCTGTCAGAGTTTATAATCACGCTGTTTGTTTTAGTGAATTACGTTTTTACCTTGAAAAATAGGTGATTCATTCAGCAAAAACGGCAATTTTGACTATTAAAAAAACTAATAAAACAATCTAAAGTACACATAATCTTTATTGTAATGTCAGGTAAAATGCAGATCTTTCATATAAATAATTGTCTAAAAATATTTTTCTGAAATTGTCGGCCATTTTGGATTTCCGACTGCAGATCTTACATTTTGTTTACAAACTTATTTCATTATTTTAATTTTCAAACATCTTAAAAAGGATTAAAAATCAGATATATACTGCAGAATTTAATTAGAAACAATTAAAACAATAATTTTATGAAACTTGAAAAACTTTTTTATTATTGTCATACAGCTGTGATCAAAATAATTACGGTTACAAATATGGCCGATAATATCGGCCCTGGCAATTTACCGACCGGACATTTGGGCCGATAATATCGGCCCCTGGCAATCAAAGAGTTAAGAGTGAATCTGTTCGACTGAGAGTAAATAATGAAAGTGTCGATGACACTGTAGCTCAATTTGATCGGAGGTGGGGGTAATTTCATGTTTTCCAGTTGATGGAGCGATTAGGAATGTAGAAAGTTGAAATGTCTAAGTAATACTAGATGTCAACTTGAAGAGATATATATATAAAGTAAAATCCAAAATGGCCATGTTTAAATCGAAAATGTTTCAAATTCGTAAGCTCCCATCCAGAGGTCATCCTACACATGTCTGTACATTTTCAAAACAATTCTCCAATAAATGCGGGCTGCAGGGTGTGCCGATGGATTCAAATTTTAAATCCAAGATGGCTGCTAGCAGCCATGTTTTTTAACGAATTGCAGAAAAAAACTATGGCTGGCTCCCATCTAGAGGTCACCCCAAAGATCCATATGAAGTTTGCTGCACCGGTATTTGGCACAATTGACCCCACCACCCAAAGACATATATATAAGACATATATAAGACAAGGTAACTACTATCTATCAGATGGCCCTTATTCCCACCATCTGGCATTGTAAAGCTGCAGCTAACATATTTAAACCAATTGTATTCAAACTAAACACACGTTTTGTTCCGAAGGACTCTAGTTCATTTTGACATATCACCCGACTCAATCGGTTGATTGTGTCAAAAGTTACAGGCACCAGGACAGGACAATTCTTGCCAAGATTTCTGGTCAGACATTTACTGGGCATACCGGCTGAAAAACATTTACGATCAGACCTGAGAGTATTGCCAGTTATTGTCAGTGACATTCGTCAAGACTTACATTTGATCAATTTCTGTTAAATTTCAATTCATTTCAGCTCATAATAGAATCTCCCCTTGCAACCATGACAGAGATATGCAGTTAAATAGCTTTCACGAAAGTGAGAGACGTAACTTGACCATGGGACAAATTAAGCATCGCACTTTCTTCAGAGCTATTTAACTGCATAGTGCCATAAGTGCAATAACAAAAATTTACCTAAAATGTGAGTATTGATGAATATCACAGACAAAAATTGGCTGTCCCCTCAGAAAATTCATTTTGGATCAAACCATATTCGAACTTGATCTGTACTTTGGGTCAAGAAACTCACGTATAAAAATTTATTTCCGATCAGACAAAATATGTTTGAGTTATCACAGCATGCGTGAATTCTAAGTAGAAAAACGGCCATAACTCCATAAAAAAAAAACCCATATTCTAACTCATAAATCATTAATCATAAATCATTAATACACTTACCTGTGAGTGCAGTGCATTCAGGTGGTTGTTAAAAGTCACTGTCACACTGCTACCCGTAGATGAAGGAACAAAGTTGGCCATCATAGTGTTACCGTTCTGATTAATATCATAAACATTGCCATTAGGTCGTCGGCATGTCTCCATGGCTTGGACACTCTGTTTTACACTGTCCAGGAAAAAATGAACATCTCAAATTAGAATTACATATACAGTCAAATTTAAGTCGAATGTCTGCAACCTGAAAACCCTGTTAAATTGAAGCAGAGATTTGATCGTGGCTAAAGGCCTGCACAAAGACTTCAAAATTAACACGAATAAGTCCAACGACAATAGTTTGAGAATTCCTGGTTTAATAAGTAAATCTGGTCCCTCGAGGCAGTTTACGTGGTAAATGATAGATTACTCTCAGGATCCAAATAGAAGAAAGGTGTTGGGGGAGGGGGTGGAAAATATATCAAAATCAAATAAGAGTAGGGGGGGGGGGGGGGGGGGGGGGGGGGGGGGGCAAAATAAAAGTAGGGGTGTGATAATTGAAGGATATTCTCAAAACGTCACTTGTATTTTCAGCACCAAATAACTGATAAGCATATATCGTAGTACGTGCTTGTAACAAGGGTTAGAATATAAGCAGAAAATTTTAATTATGTAACTGTGTTTTAAGTATTGTGAGACAGGGAGCTGTTGTTGTGATATATGGTACTAGTATATACCATCCAGTCGCCAGAGATCTTGCAAATTAATTGGGCTTATGATTCATTATATTTAATCATCAGCTGAAACCAAGAACAAATGGCATCATATAATTGTATTTGTGACTTCAATTAATAAATGTCTACAGGGGTCCAGATAAGCACCATTGGGGTGTGATTATTTTGACAAAAATATGAAATGTAGAGGTACATTTATTTGGATCCCGAGAGTAGTCGAAATGCTGTCAGCAACCAAACTAGGGTGACATACAACAATTTAATGCGTATGGGATTTAAAACAATTTAAATGTTCGCAAATGAGTTATGTTTTCTTATCAGGCAAAATGTATTTAATAAAGTGAAGTTATCATTGAATAATTAGTGCTCACAAGATTAAATAACTCATCATTATTTGACTGCATGAGAACCATTTTATCAATTCTTAATGTGTTTTTGACATGAGTGTGTATGTTTATTCTTTAAGTTTGCAAAAGAATAAGAGTGGATACAATATGGTAAACAGACAACAGTGAAGCCTCAGTGGCATTTTGGCAGGTAGAGAAGAAGCAAAACCCGGAATGAGATAGATTCTGATTTGCACTATATTAAGAAGGGTCATCAAGATGTCATGTTGGGTATGGATGCAGTAGAAGGCAAGTTTAACAGTCGCTCTTCAACGACCGATATTGGTCTTACATTTGGGAGGGAGGGTTCAGTTGGGGAGGGATGGGAGAGGAGGCATAGGTTTGAAAGGGGGGGGGGGAACTTATGTGAACCATTCAAACTTCCAAGCCTGCAAACTGTATTGATGTTAAACAGAAGGTATGAAATTGGAGCTGTGAGCTCTCAAGTACACTTACATGGAACAATGAGCATAGTCAATCATGTGTGCCATTGTGATGAATGGATGATTGAGAGCCTCGCCTGGTGTTATCCTTCTTTCCTGGTCTAACGTCAACATCCTCTTTAGTAAGTCTATGAACTCTCGCCTGTCATTCTTCTCTGCCAATAATGCACTTGCTTCCAAGTCTGTAGGAACGTTTATCTGATAAAAGAAAACTATATGTGCTAGTGGTAAATACGTACAAATATTTAATACATTTAAAGCAAGGATAAAATAATTGAATTTCAAAAAAATATTCCTGGATTTTTAGCTGGGATTTTCAGAAATTTTTCAAATATTCAACAAGACCGTATACATATACATGTACATAGAAGATCTACAATGAGTCCTCAGTTTATAGTGGAATTTAAAAAACGAGTCCAGTTAATTAGGTCTGGACCGAGCCAAAGGCCTAATTACTGGACGAGTTTTGTAAATTCCGCTATAAACGGGGGACGAGTAGTAGAATCTATTTAGTACATGATCCAATACTTATATCAACAAATGGGATGTGACATGTTAACATAGTCATTATCATCGTCATAATTGCCTACGATGACATTTCATTTAACTATGAGTTGTTTGTCCCCGTAAAGAAATAGTCCAGATGAATGAAAGTGTCAATGACACTGTAGCTCAACTTGGAAAGGGAATAATTTAATGTATTACAGTCAATGGAGCGATTAGGAATGTGGAAAGTTGAATGTCTAATACTAGTTTATAGACATGAAGAGAAAAGTAAAATCCAAGATGGCTGCTGACGGCCATGTCTTCGGCCGAATGACCCCAAAATGATTGTATCCCATCCACATGTCATCGTTAACATCCATGACAAATTTTATGACGATCAGACTAAAGGTACGACCTGTAGCCCATGCTAAAGAATTTAGTCATACAAAGAGTAAAATCCAAGATGGCTGCTGGCGGCCATGTTTTTTGGACAAATGACCCCAAAATGACTCGTACCCATCCACATGTCATTGTTAACATCCAGGACAAATTTTATGATGATCAGACTAAAAGTACGACCTGTAGCCCGTGCTAAATGATTTAGTCATACAAAGAGTAAAATCCAAGATGGCTGCTGGCGGCCATGTTTTTTGGCTGAATGACCTCAAAATGACTCGTTCCAATCTACATGTCATTGCTAACATCCATGACAAATTTTATGATGATCAGACTAAAGGTACGACCTGTAGCCCGTGCTAAAGGATTTAGTCATACAAAGAGCAAAATCAAAAATGGCTGCTGCGGTCATGTTTTTTGGCCGAATGACCCCAAAATTAATCGTTCCCATCTACATGTCAATATTAACATCCATGATAAATTTTATGATGATCAGACGAACAGTACGACCTGGAGCCTGTGCTAATGGATTGAATTTTGAAATCAAAGATGGCCACTTGCGGCCATGTTTTTCATCCAAATGACCCCAAAATGACTCGTTCCCATCTACATTCCAATTTCAACAGCCACGAAAAATTTCATGATGATCAGACTCAAGGTACGACCTGTAGTCCGTGCTAAAGGATTTAGTCATACAAAGAGTAAAATCCAAGATGGCTTCTGGTGGCCATGTTTTTTGGCCGAATGACCCCAAAATGACCCGTTCCCATCTACATGTCATTATTAACATTCATGACAAATTTTATGATGATCAGACTAAAAGTACGACATGTAGCCCGTGCTAAATGATTTAGTCATACAAAGAGTAAAATCCAAGATGGCTGCTGGCGGCCATGTTTTTTGGCCGAATGACCTCAAAATGACTTGTTCCCATCTACATGTCATTGTTAACATCCATGACAAATTTTATGATGATCAGACTAAAGGTACGACCTGTAGCCTGTGCTAAAGGATCTAGTCATACAAAGAGTAAAATCCAAGATGGCTGCTGGCGGCCATGTTTTTTGGCCGAATGACCTCAAAATGACTCGTTCCCATCTACATGTCATTGTTATCATCCATGACAAATTTCATGATGATCAGACTAAAGGTACGACCTGTAGCCTGTGCTAATGGATTGAATTTTGAAATCAAAGATGGCCACTGGCGGCCATGTTTTTCATCCGAATCACCCCAAAATGACTTGTTCCCATCTACATTACAATTTCAACAGCCATAAAAAAATTTATGATGATCAGACTAAAAGTACGACCCGTAGCCCGTGCTAAATGATTTAGTCATACAAAGAGTAAAATCCAAGATGGCTTCTGGTGGCCATGTTTTTTGGCCGAATGACCCCAAAATGACTCGTTCTCATCTACATGTCATTATTAACATTCATGACAAATTTTATGATGATAAGACTAAAAGTACGACCTGTAGGATGTGCTAAATGATTTAGTCATACAAAGAGTAAAATCCAAGATGGCTGAAGGCGGCCATGTTTTTCGGCCGAATGACCCCAAAATGACTCGTTCCCATCTACATGTCATTGTTAACATCCATGACAAATTTTATGATGATCAGACTAAAGGTACGACCTGTAGCCTGTGCTAAAGAATTTAGTCATACAAAGAGTAAAATCAAAGATGGCTGCTGGCGGCCATGTTTTTTGGCTGAATGACCCCAAAATTACTCGTTCCCATCTACATGTCATTGTTAACATCCATGACAAATTTAATGATGATCAGACGAACAGTACGACCTGTGGCCTGTGCTAATGGATTAAATTTTGAAATCAAAGATGGCTGCTGGTGGCCATGTTTTTTGTCCGAATGACCCCAAAACGACTCGTTCCCATCTACATTCTAATTTCAACAGCCATTACAAATTTCATGATGATCAGACTAAAGGTACGACCTGTAGCCCGTGCTAAAGGATTTAGTCATACAAAGAGTAAAATCCAAGATGGCTGCTGGCGGCCATGTTTTTTGCCCGAATGACCCAAAAAAGACTCGTTCCCATCTACATGTCATTGTTAACATCCATGACAAATTTTATGATGATCTGACCAAAGGTACGACCTGTAGCCCGTGTCAAAGGATTTAGTCATGCAAAGAGTAAAATCTAAGATGGCAGATGGCAGCCATGTTTTTTGGCCAAATTACCCCAAAATTACTCGTTCCCATCTACATGTCAATATTAACATCCATGACAAATTTCATGACAATAAGACGAACGGTACAGCCTGTAGCCCGTACTAATGGATTGAATTTTGAAATCCAAGATGGCCACTGGCGGCCATGTTTTTTTTCCGAATGACCCCAAAATGACTCGTTCCCATCTACATGTCAATGTCAACATCCATGACAAATTTCATAATAATCGGACCAAAGGTACGAACTGTAGCCCGTGCTAAAGGAAAATGTTGACGCATCACGCACACACGCATACACGGACGACAGATACCAAGCCATGGCAATAGCTCAAACTTTACAAAGTAAAGTTGAGCTAATAAAGACTCTGACGTATTTAATTGGCATATATTTAATGAAATAACTTTTAAAACTCTTCATTCATCAGTTTGTTGGAAAAATATTGGAAGCCATAGTATTATTGAGACGTAGCATACGGAATGTAAACAGACAACAAACTGGAAGAACTTGAAGGACTTGTAAAATAACATGAATGCTCCTTTGTATAACTTTTTTTTCCATTCATGCAACAATTAGGCAATTAGGTGTCCACTTAGTAGCATTAGCTTGAATTCTTGTGGGTACTCCACTACTCCAGGCCGTTTTTTTCATTCCCGCCCCTCAATCCTTCAGTTGAGAGTATCTAAAGTTATCATCTGGAAACCAAAAGCAAATGGATGGACAGATAAATATTAACATAATACGTCCCATTTTTTTTTAAACAGGCACATGTAAATGGTTGCGGGACTGTTTCCATCATGTGGATTGCCAGCGTCATGACGGAAGTGATTCACATTTGGGACAAAGCAATTTGTTGTTGATAATTGTTACTGAAAACATGTAGACATTGGAAGCGATGTATCTACAACACCGAGGAAGGATCTTTGGCCGAAAGATACAGTTTGTTACTTTGAGATAATTATATAATATTACATGATTGCTGCGACCCCCTTATTCACTGGGTCAAACGCCGACTGGTCAGAATTAATCTTTAAAGTTGTTAAGTATACTCAAAAACATGTCCCACAGATTTCATGAAAACTTAGAACTTTAGTAACATCGTTTTATTAGCCAAAACTATTGTTTAAAACTTGGATCCAGGGGAGGTCTTGAAAAAAATAACAAGCAAACGGTTGAAAAATAAAAAATTTCACTCCCTGACCATTAATCACCCCCATCCCAAATATCCACCTCTATCCAGGATCTGATACAACTATACAAACAGTTATATACCATTCTAGACTCTCCCACCATGACTAATGGTATATGTTCATACAATTTTGGAGTACATGATCAACATATATATATCAAGTATAAATTCTGGTTGCAATACTGAACTGTGTTTCAAAAGAAACAATCATTCTTGTGGTCTATATTTACATTACATAGAACAGAACTTACATATTAATATAAAGATAGGAAGAATACACCTTACCTGTGCCATATCATCTAGGCAGTTGAATATGTATTTTCTCGCTTCTTTAGACTTTATTTTTGTTTCAACTTCATGCTCTTCAGGGGTCTGTGAGAAGAGAAAATTATATCCAACTGGTATAAAACTGATACTCTCACAGGAAGTCAACCAGCCAGATGAATGTACAAGTGTCAATGACAATGTAGCTCAACTTGGTGATGAATTTGTTTGCATAGTGTTTGGTGTTGCTGTCAGTGGCAGGATAACGGAAATTAAAGATGGAAAGTTTATAACATTATAATAGGTAAGCAGCTACCGATAACTTCTCATTTTCATATTGACTGCCACTAAATTTGTGTCTGATGAAAATGCGTTTTGATAACTGCTGTTATATCAGTGTCCAAATTTCACAGCAGTTCTGATGAGCTGCCAACGGAATCTAGTTATGAATGGACAACAGATGGAAAGTAAACAAATTCAGTGAGAAGTTAGTTTCACGTGTGTTTCAGTCTGCATTTTACACTGTCACAAGAAACCAGGGTTACCCAATTTGAGTTAGTATTTTCTTAAATAACTCATAACACTGTACAGCTACAGTTTGTTCAATATTCGATGAAAATAAGGAGTACAATCGAAGAACACGGACAACAGAAAATTGTATAATAAAGACGCAACTAGTTACACTTCAAAGTGAAAAAAAGGTGAAAACTTGACCTGGTATAGTCGATAAAGGTGTGGATGAACCCAATAATGAATGAAAACTGCCTGTGACCTGCGGGTCATGTGTTATATCATAAATCACAATCTAACAACAACGGGAGTCTTTATATTGACATATATTTGTGTTATCTTCTGCAGTTCACTCAGTAGGCATATCCGAACTACATTTAAGTCTAAACTGGCATCTGCAATAAATTTATCTTCATGTATATATGTACTAGCACAACCATAGATGGATTTATTGATGCAAAGAGTAAATTCTAAAATGATCACCGGCAGCCATGTTTTTTTCCGAATTACCCCAAAATGACCTGTTCCCATCTACAGCCTTTACAAATCTCGTAATGATCTGATCAAAGGTACGACCTGTAGCCTGTGCCAATGGATTTAGTCATGCAAAGAGTAAAATCCAAGACGGCTGCTGGCGGCCATGTTTTTCGGCTGAACGACCCCAAAATGACTAGTTCCCATCTACATGTCATTGTTAACATCCATGACAAATTTCATGAAGTTCCGACCAAAGCTACGACCTGTAGCCCGCACCAAAGGATTTAGTCATGCAAAGAGTAAAATCCAATATGGCTGCTGGCGGACATGTTTTTTAGCCAAACGACCCCAAAATCACTCGTTCCCATCTACATGTTAATATTAACATCCATGATAAATATCACGATGATCAGACGAACAGTACGACCTGTAGCTCGTGCCAATGGATTGAATTTTGAAATCCAAGATGGCTGCTAAGCGGCCATGTTTTTTGGCCGTATGACCCCAAAATGACTCGTTCCCATCTACATGTCAATATCAACATTTATGACAAATTTCATAAAGATCAGACCAACGGTACGACCTGTAGCCCGCGCCAAAGGATTTAGTCATGCAAAGAGTAAAATCCAAGATGGCTGCCATGTTTTTTGGCCGAACGACCCCAAAATCACTCGTTCCCCTACATGTCATTGTTAACATCCATGACAAATTTCATGAAGTTCTGACCAAAGCTACAACCTGTAGCCCGCGCCAAAGAATTTAGTCATGCAAAGAGTAAAATCCAAGATGGCTGCTGGTGGCCATGTTTTTTGGCTGAACGACCCCAAAATCACTCGTTCCCATCAACATGTCAATATTAACATCCATGACAAATTTCATGATGATCAGACGAACAGCACGACCTGTAGCCCGCGCCAATGGATTGAATTTTGAAATCCAAGATGGCCACCAGCGGCCATGTTTTTGGCCAGATGACCCCAAAATGACTCGTTCTCATCTACATGTCAACATTCATGACAAATTTCATAAAGATCAGATCAAAGGTATGACCTGTATCCCACGCCAAAGGATTTAGTCATGCAAAGAGTAAAATCCAAGATGGCTGATGGCGGCCATATTTTTTAGACGAATGACCCAAAATCACTCGTTCCCATCTACATGACAAATTTCATGAAGTTCCGACCAAAACTACGACCTGTAGCCCGCGCCAAAGGATTTAGTCATGCAAAGAGTAAAATCCAAGATGGCTGCAGACGGCCATGTTTTTTGGCGGAACAACCCCAAAATCACTCGTTCCCATCTACATGTCAATATTAACATCCATGATAAATTTCATGATGATCAGACGGACAGTAAGACCTGTAGCCCGCGCCAATGGATTTAATTTTGAAATCCAAGATGGCCGCCAGCGGCCATATTTTTTGGCCGAATGACCCCAAAATGACTCGTTTCCCATCTACATGTCAACATTCATGACAAATTTCATAAAGATCAGACCAAAGGTACAACCTGTAGCCCGCGCCAAAGGAAATTGTTGACGGACACACGCACGACGGATGCCAAACCATGGCAATAGCTCAAACTTACAAAGTAAGTTGAGCTAAAAAGTGTTTTGATTCTCAGGCAATTTTTTTTGAGAATCGATGAGGGAGCGAGGGTTTTATTTTTATTTTTTATTTTTGTTATCGAGATAATGCCCATAGTTAGCATTGGTTATTATACCTTCCCAGGTTAAGAAAATGTAAGGAAAACATTGTTTTGATATAAACTAATGTATTCCACTATAAAGAATGACAAATTATCACATTGTCCTACCCGTACATCAAATCTGAAATAAAGAATGACATAAATATATGACATTGTACTATCCGTATATCATATAGGGATTTACCAGAATGATATATATATATATACAATGTATATTTCAATTTACTGTTGTTGATATATTTGATATATGTATGTACCTTTTATAGTAAATATCTATTTATATCTATCTATATACTTTAATATTTATCCATCTATACTATAGTAACTATACATGCTAGCCATAAAAACTTCAAATACTATTATATTAAACCAGCATACACATCGCCAATACGCACCATATTTCTTTCCGGTTTGCGTTCCCGAAATTGGAAATCTCAGAATTGTTTACCGCACGAAAAGTGGGTTATCTACCTTTTCGAATTGATAAAATGCCGAAATAGTTGAACACATTTGACTTAATAAACTTGGCATTTGGGCAGCTTGTGGTGACAATATACCTGGTAGTTGTCGTTGCCTAGTGTCTGTTTTTGAATACCAACACATACACCATTGTATGTCTATCATATTCGATGTTTGAAACATAACTAATTTCTGTTTTCTAGTTTCCTATTTTCGTGTTATCATTTGACAGCTTCGGTCAAATTGAAAATCGTAATAAAATGGTTCAACGCGGGCCTTTTTTCCAGACGCGGCTATGCCCGAGAATCAAAACACTTTTTTTGTTTGGCCTTATATGCTTTTTTTTTTTAGCAGGCATGACTACTCAGATGTGAGGAAATTGCTTAGAACTTTCGAAGCCAAATTTCAAAATGGTCGGCCTGGTGGGTCCATCACGATGTGCCCAAATAAGGGGAATCTAAAGGCCTGTATTATGTAATTGTTCGCATGTACAGTTGTCTAGCTTCAGTATTCTAATGATAAATGTAGGTGTGTATATATTCAATTTTAATAGCCACAAAAATACTCTGCGTGCCAATACACACCTTCAATCATGGTGTCAAAGATTGTAATCGCAGTGGAGCACCGCTGTCCAACGTCAACTACACCAAGGCCAGACAACTATAGCACTACCAAACAGCAAGTATACCACGGCCAAGTAGCAACTACACCGCGACTGAACGGCATGTACACCAGGATTAAATTACCGGTCAACACATGTCATGTCTATGTTGACAAATATTTTATATTTTATATGAATGTTAGACAATGGTACCAGACCTTCCAATACGCTTTTTTATTTATTTGACAACTGTAAGATGGCAATTGGAAATGGAAAACTACAAATTTTTCAGCTCGAGGTGCGGTATACTGATGCCAGCAGCGACGGTTTACTGCCCGCAGTGCGAGTTGTAGGATTACCAGCGTGGTTTCATCTTCAACATTGTTAAATGGCTAGTACAGTTGCAGTCTGGCCACGGAGGCAACATTCTACAAGTTAACATTTAATGATTGAAAAGTTTATGACTCATTTGGCCTCAAAGATAACAAACAACTTCTGAAGATAAATAAAAGGCCACCGACCACATGTCCCCACCCCCCCCCCCCCCCCCCAAAGGTGGCTTTTCAGTACAGATTGCTTATTTTAAACTCAAAATTCATCGGACCGTGACCAAATTCAAACTTGGCCTTATTCTTCTGAAATTTGAACCACATAAATATCAAGAGATTCAGTTGAATCTTGGCCTTTGTCTTCTGAAATTTGAACCACGCACCAAATATCAACTTTATCAAGAGATTCAGTTAAAAACAATCAGATAACTAAAAGTCAAGTTAACATCCGGAAACCAAAATAATCTGCAAATGTTAAGTCGACAAGAACCATAACTCCGGCAAAAATGGGTGGACCAAACCCAAATTCGAACTTGACCTGTATCTTCATGTGGTTACTCCACATACCAAATTTAAAAACAATCAGATTACAACAACTAATGTTATCATCCGGAAACCAAAATAATCTGCAAATTCTAAGACGACAACAACCATAACTCTGGCGAAAATGGGTGGACCGAACCCATATTCAAACTTGACCTGTATTTGGGGCTGATAACCTGACATACCAAATTTGGTTTTGATCCTATAGCCCAAAATACAGTTCTCATCGGGAAACTATCTGAACAAACGGACAGATTCTAAGTCGAAAAGGGGCCATAACTCAGGCACAATTGGGCAGACCGAACCCATATTCGAACTTGACCTGTGTTTTAAGCTGATAAACTCACGTACTAAATTTAGTTTTGATCCAATAGCCCAAAACAAAGAACTCATCTGGAAACTTTCCGAATGAATCAACAGACACCGGTTATTTTAATAGTCCCCAAAAACAAACTTGGGGGACAATTACCTTTAGCCTCCAGAAAGGATAATTGCTGTCTGTGTTCTCCCGAATAAAGAATCGAGTTGTCTTTGTTGCTGAACTAAGCATGTGTTCCGCTGGTAGTCCTTGTGTCTGGGAGACATATCGAATCTGGAATAAAGAGATGGATTGGAAGTCTTTTTTTTTCTCATTTTGCTTTGCCCCCAACTATCAACACGAGTCACTTGACCTGAATTTCAGAGATTTCATTGAAGAGAAAAGTGTTAAGTCACTAGATAAGGCCCTTTTGACCATTTGACCCCATTTTAGCGACTCTGGATCCCAGTCACATTGCTTTGCCCCCCAACTATCAACACAAGTCACTTCACCTGAATTTCAGAGATTTCATTGAAGAGAAAAGTGTTTTAAGTCCCTAGATAAGGCCCTTTTGACCATTTGACCCCATTTTAACAACTCTGGATCCCAGTCACCCCAAGAATCTACTTTCCAAATATAACCTAAATCGGCCTAATGGTTCCAGAGACAAATCACCAAAAGAATCTAGATAGTTTGAAAATTACTTCTATTATTTATTATTATTATTATACATGTATATACATTTAAAAACGCATTAGACATCAACAAGAGGTGTGCACTCGAGTGCTAGCATACCTCCACCGTGGCAAATTCAACCCGCATTATCCGTAAACCCAACAAAAAAAGATTTTTAACTTTAAAGAAAAATTCGGACTAAGAATATCGATATGGTGTCACAAGAAGCCTGTACAGAAAAAATTATTCAAATTGGTTCATATTTGTTAAAGTTATTAAGTCGGACAGAATTTTCTAAGTCAAAATAAGTCGAAAATGAAGTGTGTAATTTTACGAAAAACAGTCTGAGCCAATCCCTAGCTGCATCATGTAGAGAGGATATTGTGAGCAGCATGTATACCAAAAATTATTAAAATCGATTCATATTTGTTAAAGTTATTAAGTAGGACAGAATTTTTTGGACCGAACCACAATTAGCATCATGCGGAGAGGCAGTCCTAAGGAGATTGCATACAAAAAATTATTGAAATCGGTTCATAGTTGTTCGAGTTATGAGGTCGGACGGACGGACGGACAAACGGAGGGAGAAAGCGTCAATCCAGTATACCCCCCATTTTCTTCGAAAGTGGCGGTATAATTAGTTTCAATGCGCTTTACATAAAAAGGTACACAAAAATTCACAATAAAAAACAATTGGTCAACAACAAGGAATTTAAAATAAGGAGGAGATTTTTAAACAAGACAGTCAAAGACTGTGGGGTCACTCACCAGACAGCAAAGACTGATAAGACTGGGACTCTGGAGACCATAACAGTCAGAACTTTTCATAATCACTTTAAAAGAAGTAGGTCTAAACAGGATATGTGGCTAGAGAGGCTTCATGTATGTAGATCGGTGAATATCTACTTTTAAATTACAAACTGTACACTACTGATCACCCCCCGCCGTTCGCGTCAGGGGTGCCCGGAAGGGGGGGGGCAGATTTTTTTTTCTGTCTCCGATTGCCACGAAACTTACATATAAGCATCCCCATGATATGAAGAATCCAACTTACGGTGTGGTTTAAATGTGTCAAAAGTGGCGTCGTTTGAGTCAGGGATGAACGGAAGGGGAGAGGGGCACCAAAATTGATAAAATTATTTTAGCGCCGATTTCCACCAAATTGATTTATATTCTTCTTCATGATACAAGGAATCTAATTGTGCGATTTAACAACGCCAAATTGTTGTTTTTGGATGAGAGATTGGGGCACTAAATTTGATAATAAGTCGCCGATTGCCACCACACTTATACAAAATCTTCCCCATGGTATGAGGAGTCTAATGGTGTGGCTTTTATCTGTCAAATGTGGCCTCATTCGAGTCAGGGTTGCATTGAAAGGGACAGGGGCACCAAAATTGATGCACAATTTTTTTAGCGCCAATTTCCACCAAATTGATACACGTTCTTATCCATGATACGAGGAATCTAATCGTGATTTAAAGACGCCATAGTGGTGCTGTTTGGGTGAGAGATGGAGAGGGGAGGGATTGGCACCAAATTCGAGTCAGTGGTGTATAGAGATGAGAGGGACACAAAAAATTATATCTATATGTTTAGTGCCGATTTCCACCAGATTGATACATATTCTTCTCCGTGATACGAGGAATCTTATCGTGTGGTTTAGATACACCAAATTGGTGCCCTATGGGTGAGAGATATGGGGACCTTAAATTTGATACGAATTTGTATACTCGCCAATTTCATATATATGCATCTCTAATCTCTAACGAGTCTTAGTGTGTGCAGCTGGAGTCCAAAATAGGGACGGGAGGGTCACCAAAACTGATACAAAATATTTTTAGTACCAATTACCATCAAATTCAGACACGTTCTTCTCAAATGATACAAGAAATAAAATCGTGCTGTCTGTCTGTCTTTTTGTCTGTCTGTGTGCGTTCTATGTATAACTTCACACGGTACAATCGAGATGGCACCAAGGCGTTCTAAGAGGGGTAACTTTTTACAAGGAAGATAATGGTGCGGGTTAAACTTTTCTAAAATGACGCTGTTGGTGGGAGGGGAAATTTTAAATATATGGTGAAATAGTTTTGTCGCTGATTTCCACCAAACGAATACATAATCACCTTCGCAATATGGCGTTGTTCGAGCCAGCGTTGCATCAACAATTGATTTAATAAACCAAATTCCACCAAATTCATACACGTTTTTCTCTAATGATATACCATGAATTAAATCACATTTGGTGTCGTTTGCGTCACGGATGGCAAGCGGATATGCACTATCATTGATAAGATTGCTATATGCCGATATCCACATATAAGTTATATACAGTCACCAGGCCATCTCTGTATCATTTTAAGTAGTTGGGCGTTCACATTTCACAATCCCGACGTATGGTGACCCACATAAGTCACTTGAACAATTATATCTTCTTAACAGTCATATTTATATGGGAATGGCAATCAAGGCATTCACACAATGAGCTAGCAAAAAGAGATAACTGTATCACGATGTGATAGACTGGTACATGTTTTTGGTTCGTTCAATGACTTAACCCTATACTCAGGACCAGATATGTTGAAGAAACTGACTTGACTTTGGAATTTGACAGCAAAACTTTACTTGGTTTATTTTACGTCTAATTTATCATCTAATTTATATCTTTTATAATCCAAACACCCCCAATGTGTAAGTAGACTATTTGTGTAACAGTTTTATGTGTGTCTGTGTTTCATTTATTTTTATTTTCATTAGTTGCATGGGTTTGCATTTGTGCGACGTCATCGTGTGTTTGCAACTCTGATTTCCCCCACTCATTCATTAAAACCTATCTCTTTGACTGCCCTTCCTTGGGATTTCGTTTTCATCTATATATTCTAAGTCATTTTTTGTCGCTACTTTAGCATATCCAATTATATTGTGCTTGTTTGTAACTTATTTATGTTCCACATTTGGAATTGTTTGCATCATTGCTATATGTATATCTGGCTGTGGTATTTATTTTTCATAGTGTTTTATTTATTTGCATGGGTGTTTCAATTTAAATTTTATAATTATTTATACATTTCCATTTGCTATATTTTTTCACCTCACATGCATGTGGGCGTTTTGCATTTTCTTTGGTGGCTCACATCCGTATGGGTATGTGGATTTTTCTTTTGCTCTTTTATTTATTATTTATTTTGGTATTGGATTTATATTTATATGTAATATTTTCATTTGTGTTTTTCATTTAAGTGTATGCACATGTAAATGTCGCTTGGCGATATTCTTTCATGATTGTATTGTTTTCACATGCAAATGGTCGGTTCACATTATTTCATATATCTTTTCATTTGTCATTTCAGATTTGAATTTTAATAGAAGCATTTGACAAAACTGGTGTGGTGTCGTTATTTGACCTTTAGCGGAACTCCCAAAACAATAACTAGAAGAAGCATTAAACGTATATTTACCATTCTATTGAAGAGATACATATATTCGTGCAAACTGAGAGACCTTGCAGAGGATTGCATATATATAATAACAAAATTTAGTCTGTTCCATTCAATACAGTTCCACAAAAAGTTACAATTTGTCAAGAGATATGGAAGGCCTGTTCAAAAATAGTGGTCACAGTGTGCAGTCAAGTATAGTTTCTTCTGATATACAAGAAATGCAGTTAGTAGCACAAGACTTTTCAGAATCCTACCAATACTGACATCTGACAAGGGTTTTAGAACAGACTCATCGACTGACATAAACAACTCAAAATCTCGCTCTGTGCCTCGCACATGTAGCTGATATATATGAGAACATCCACACCAAATATGAACCCATTAAGTCTTATGATCTAGAGAAGACAGACAGACGAACAGGTGACAGATGAGAAGTGATGACTATAGCTTCGTCTCAGGTGAGCTTAAAAATTACATTTCATTGAACAAATCTGTAAATCACCCCCCCCCCCCACACTGTGGGGACATCCCTGCAAGAATATGACATACATGATTTATTTGAATGCCTGACTATATTGGCTTAACAAAATTTCCATGACCTTGAAAGCCAGTGCATTATATTTTATATGGGAGGCTCCCCATGCTCGCGTATATAAGAGAATGCACAAGCACAGGGTCTTCATTGCTCTTACCAGCACAACTCTGGTCATGAAATGGTTAATACTAATAGTAAAAATAAACTTTATCTGTCAAATAGGTAATTTGTATTTGAGATAAACATGGGATAAAATTCCATTCATAAAGCCACTATCAGCTACCAGTATGTCTTGGAGAGCTGCTGACATTGAGATAATTAATGACTGCAAACATTTTGCAGAGCAATACCAATGTATTGTGTTACACTTACAGCTGTGATCAAAACAAGGATTTAAATGGGGTGAAGTAGGCAGAGATAACATGGTATGGTACAGCATGGTGTGGCAGGGACAGTAGGTGGGGTGGGGGTGGTGGGTAGCTGTGATGTGTCTAAAAAAAATCAAAGATCAAAATGCAAAAATGATATTTTTTTGTTTTTAGAGTTATGGCTCTGCCCCTATTTGACCCAGTGACCCAATTTGAAAAAATCTGAACCCCAGTCACCCAAGGTCCCTCCGTACCAAATATAAGCTAAATCGGCCCAATGTTTCTTTCAAGAGAAGATGTCATTCTAAGAATTACTATGGAGGAATAGAGTTATGGCCCTGGTTTCTCAACTAATCAACCTGGTGACCTCATTTGAACAAATCTGAACTCCAGTCATTCAAGAACCCTTCATACCAAATATAAGCTATTTAAATCAGACCAATGGTTCTAGACAAGAAGTTGTTTTAAGAAATACTATGGAGGGAAAGAGTTATGGCCCTGGCTTCGCAACTATTTGACCCAGTGACCTCATTTAAACAAATCTGAATGGGAGTCACCTAGGGAACATCCACAACAAATATGAACCCATTCCGTCCAATGGAATCAGAGGAGAAGATGTTTTAAAGAATTGTTGACGGACGGACGATGGACGGACGAGGAGTGATGACTATACACAATGTAGCTCCACCGGAGACTTCGTCTCAGGTGAGCTAAAAAGTGAGTCATTAAAACTATACACAGCGGTAAAAAATAATTAAAACTCAAATAAAATTCATTGCACTTAAATATCTGGTTTGAACCTAAGAAGTGATTTCCCCCCAAAAGTAGTTATGAGAAGAACCCTAATAATAAGTCCACTGGCCTCTTTAAGGAAAGTGTCAATGACACTGTAGCTCAAGTTGGGAAGAAATTTATTTTTTGCTGAGCAATGAATAGAATGATAAAGAAGAAGGAAAACCAAAAAGATACAGTAAAGGTCTTGTATTGTGTAGATGAAATTATTTTCATTCGAAACATTTCATCAATAATTGTGGACTGCAGGGTTCAAAATTGAAATCCAAGAGGGTTGCTGGCAACCATGTATTATAATGAATTTCGGAAATAATCGATGGCTCCAATCTAGAGGACACCCTGAAGATCCATATGAAGATTGGTGACGACTGGATATGGGATGTGGCCTGTAGGGTGTGCCAAAGGATTTAGTCAGGCAAAGAGTAAAATCAAAGATGGACGCTGGCAGCCATGTTTTTTAACAATTTTCGGGAATAATCGATGGCTCTCATCTAGAGGTCACCCCGAAGATCATATGAAGTTTGGTGACGATCGGACGAGGGATGTGGCCTATAGGGTGTGCCGAAGAATTTAGTCATGCAAAGGGTAAAATCCAAAATGGAAGCTGGCAACCATGTTTTTCAACAAATTTTGACAAAAAATTATGGCTCCCATCTAGAAGTCACCATGAAGATCCATAAAAAGTTTGGTGATGATCGGAAATTTTTTCAAATTCGATGGCTCCCATCTAGAGGTGATCCTAAACATGCCTGCAAATTTTCAAAATTATTTTCCAATAAATGCGGGCTGATCCGATGGATTCAAATTTGAAATCCAAGATGGCTGCTGGCAGCCATGTTTTTTAACGAATTTCAGGAAAAATTGATGGCTCCCATCTAGAGGTCACCCCGAAGATCAATATGTCTTATGAAGTTTGGTGATGATCGGATGAGGGATGTGGTCTGTAGGGTGAGCCAAAGGATTTAGTCACCCAAAGAGTAAAATCCAAGATTGTTGCATAACTCCGGGGGGAAAAATTTAGACAAACCTTGATTTCGAACTCGTCCGAGATATTGTTGCAAGGGACTCATATATCAAATATGGTTTGAATCAGTTAATATTTTATTGAGTTATCGCGCTAACGGTGAAAAAAATGCTAAAAATAGACAAACTAATGCACATAACTGTGGGGAAAAAATTCGGACAAACCTGGTTTTCGAACTCGTCCGAGATTTTGTTGCAAGAGACTCATATATCAAATATGGTTGTAATCAGTTAATATTTGATTGAGTTATTGTGCTAACAGGTGATAAAATTACAAAAAAGTCATCAAAAATACTCTGCGTGCCAATACACACCTTCAATCATCAAAGATGGATAACTCTTGTCAAAAAGTTCGGACGTGACCCATTTTCTGCAGGCAGTAAATAGTCATTGGGAGCAACTCACATACCAAAAACTTTTTGAATCCGTTCACAAATGTCAAAGTTATAAGGCATTCTTTAGGTCTGCCCGCCAACCGTCCCTCGTCAAACCATGTCGAGTTTTTGAAAAAATTGACTAAAAAAAAACCCAAATATGAACCCATTCGGCCCGATGCTACTTGAGAAGAAGTCGTTTTGAGAATTACAATGGAGGGAAAGAGTTATGGCCCTGGCTTTGCAACTATTTGACCCAGTGACCTCATTTGAACAAATCTGAACACCAGTCACATAGGGAACAATAAAAACATACACAACAATTATGAACATTCGGTCCTATGGATCTGGAGAACATGTTCAAAGAATTGTTGACGGACAGACTGACGGACGAACTGACGGTGCGACAAATAGTGATGACTATAGCTCCACCAGAGACTTCGTCTCAGGTGAGCTAAAAAGCCTGAACTTACCTGGTCATATTCAGATGACCCAGGATACAGGGGCCATCCTAGGAACAATTCCGCTATTACACAGCCTAGTGACCACATGTCAATTGCCTCACAGAATGGCAAACCTAATAGAATTTCCGGAGCTCTGAAGAGAAAATATAATAAAATACATTAATATTATAAGTTAATATCTCTGGCAACATTGGAGGTATATTTAATACCTGGGCGTTGATTTTGAACATAAAAGCACAGACGACAGATACCAACCCATGGTAAAGTAAAGTTGAGCTAAAAATAAATAAATAAACAACAGGTGGTAACCAGAAAATATGT
The DNA here is from genome assembly GCA_032622095.1 of Siphonodentalium dalli. NCBI lineage: Eukaryota > Metazoa > Mollusca > Scaphopoda > Gadilida > Siphonodentaliidae > Siphonodentalium > Siphonodentalium dalli. Next base: position 61,157,579 of record CP136067.1, read on the forward strand.
CACATGACAACAATTTAGAAATTGAAAGCGTCAATGACACTGTAGCTCAACTTAGGATGGAGTTAACTTTTTGCTGAGCAATGAATAGAAATCATAAAGAAGGAAAGTAAACCAGAGGTCACCCCAAAAAAAGATACACATGAAGTTTAGTGATGATCGGATGAGGGATGTGGTTTGTTGGGTGTGCCAAAGGATTTAACTAGTCATACAAAGAGTAAATTCCAAGAAGGACACTGGTTGTCTGTAGGGTGTGCCAAAGGAGTTAGTCATACAAAGAGTTATTCCAAGATGGCTGCTGGCGGCCATGTTTTTCAACGAATTTAGGTCAAAATAGGAGGCTCCCATCTAGAGGTCACCCCGAAAATCCACATGAAGTTTGGTGATCATCAGATTAGGAATGTGGTCTGTAGGGTGTGCCAAAGGATTTAGTCATGCAAAGAGTAAAATCCAAGATGGCTGCCAGCTCCGTTTTCATAGAATTTTTTTCAAATTTGATAGCTCCCATTTAGGTGATTCTAAACATGCATGTAAATTTTTAAGTCAATACTCCAATAAATGCGGGCTCCAGTGTGTGCTGATGGATTCAAATGTGAAATCCAAGATGGCTGCTGGCAGCCATGTTTTTTGTTTTTTTTTGGTAAAAATAGGAGGCTCCCATCTAGAGGTCACCCCTAAGATCCATATGAAGTTTGGTGACTATAAGATGAGAGATGTGGCCTGTAGGGTGTGCCAAAGGATTTAGTCATACAAAGAGTAAATTCCAAGATAGCAGCTGGTAGCCATGTTTTTCAACAAATTTCACTCAAAAAGGAGGCTCCCATCTAGGTCACCCTGAAGATCCCTGAGTTTGGTGATGATCCGATGAGGTCTGTAGGGTGTGCTAAAGGATTTAGTCATGCAAAGAGTAAAATCCAGATGGCTGCCGGTGGCCATATTTTTCATCGAAAATTCAAAAAATTTGATAGCTCCCATCTATAGGTTATACTGAAGCCACATATATGAAGTTTGGTAAAGATCGGATGTGCCAAAGGAAATTGTTGATGCACGCCCAGACGCATGGATGCACAGATGACGGATGCCCACCCATGGCAACTGTAGTAGAGATACAACTTTACACTGTAGAGTTGAGCTAACAAGGGTTGCAAAATTTCTCCATAGTCTCCCATGGCTATGGTACTGTGGCAGACAATAAAGATATTTTAGTTGGATGAAATTACCCTTTCTTGGTGCAAGTTGCCATGCAAATGGGAAAATAAAAGAGTTGTGCATCAAAGATGGCTCCCGTCAAGTTATTGTGCCCATAAGATTGAATCTGTCTGACCAAGAATCCCTAAAAATGAACAAACTGAGGAACCATAACCCGATCTACTTGTGAACAGCTGACATTGCAAATGACAATTAACTCACATACCGTCCCAAAAATTGTCAGAATCCATCAATTAATGGCTACCATATGGTATACAGGTTTGTTGCCGTAAATAAATGCTGTAATATTGTTGTAAAAGATCCATATACCAAATATGAATGAAATTGTTGACGTTTGTTCCAAGTTATTGAGTTAACAGATAAAAATACATGTTGTACATGTAATTGTAATGTGTACTAGCAGGCTTTCTGCCAGGTTTTGGGGAATGGGTTCTGTATCCGCTGAGGGGAAATGCCGTCAATGTTTTCAATGTCATGGAAACACTAGTGGACCTACTTTTGTTGCATCGGCCAATAGAAGAATCAGAGAGTAGATTTGCTGATAGTTTTGCATCTATTTTCTACCCAAGTTACTATGCTATCAACGCAATAACTCTAAAACCTAGAAAATTTATTAGATAAAAATTAATTGCCAGGTTATAGTCTTATAGATCACCGGTGGTGAAGGCCTTGCAAATGGGAAAATAAAAGAGTTGTGCATCAAAGATGGCTCCCGTCAAGTTATTGTGCCCATAAGATTGAATCTGTCTGACCAAGAATCCCTAAAAATGAACAAACTGAGGAACCATAACCCGATCTACTTGTGAACAGCTGACATTGCAAATGACAATTAACTCACATACCGTCCCAAAAATTGTCAGAATCCATCAATTAATGGCTACCATATGGTATACAGGTTTGTTGCCGTAAATAAATGCTGTAATATTGTTGTAAAAGATCCATATACCAAATATGAATGAAATTGTTGACGTTTGTTCCAAGTTATTGAGTTAACAGATAAAAATACATGTTGTACATGTAATTGTAATGTGTACTAGCAGGCTTTCTGTCAGGTTTTGGGGAATGGGTTCTGTATCCGCTGAGGGGAAATGCCGTCAATGTTTTCAATGTCATGGAAACACTAGTGGACCTACTTTTGTTGTATCGGCCAATAGAAGAATCAGAGAGTAGATTTGCTGATAGTTTTGCATCTATTTTCTACCCAAGTTACTATGCTATCAACGCAATAACTCTAAAACCTAGAAAATTTATTAGATAAAAATTAATTGCCAGGTTATAGATCACCGGTGGTGAAGGCCTTGTGTTGTTCCCAGTATACGGAAACGCGCCCGTTGAAATTAAACGACACACTATTCAAGACTCGGCAGATAGTTCGGATGCATAACGTGCCGAAGATAACACTCAGCAGATAGACGATTAGCAGGTTGGAAGCAATGAAGGCGTAATGATTTGGTTCTAAATATCAAGCTAAATTATAATAAACATAGATAAGATGTATTTATATAGGAGATATAGCACAGTAGCAATGTTATATTTTTATGCCTCCGAAACAAGCCGTCCGAAAAATTTGCACTGTCTCAAAAATCTAATTTGCTTCTAAAAATAGATAAGATTCTTTGAAAAAAATGGAGTGATATATATATTTTACGACATGAAGATAGAATCAGTGGTTATGATTAAATTATCGGCGGTCATTTTTCGTCACCTAACCGCAGCAACGTAACCAGCGGGCTCCAAAGCATGTGTTCTAGCGATGTCAGGTTTGATCACTTCCTCAGTTCATCTAACTGTGTCTGCAGGTTGGAGCTAGAGAGCAACATGCAGAGGCGGGTGTGCTTGTTCAGAATCTGGAGCATTTCAGTAAAAACTAAATAAAGTGTACTCTATATTCAAAATGGAACACATCGACCCGGCACGTTGAATATTAGCTCCGGCCAACAGACATACTGACATCCAACTTTTATTGTTAGATCGGTCCGAGTGTATATTCTCGCTAGAAAGTAGAAATAAGTTGTCAACTATTTTAATTTCTTAGTACTGTCCCAACAAAATTGAGAAGTAAACATCTTTATACCTTTTAATATACATATGGAATATGTCCTGTGGTATGACAGAAAGGGAAAAATTGGCTGGGGGAATGAGACCCTTAAAGGGACCCCCTGCCCTACTAGCGGAGAGCCTGGTACTAGTATACATGTATTCATAAAAATACACAATTTAAGGGCCACAAACCAGGTAAAAACAAGACAGCCAATGACTGTGGAGACGCTCACCAGATAGTCCAGGAGATATTGGTCGACCTCTGAACCCCCCCCAGGACTCAACTTCACCCCACTAATTTTCTTCCTTAAGGTCTCCTCTAATTTTTTTCACTTGTTAACAAGAAAAAAAAGTGGCAGCAGAGACTCCAGACAAGATGGCGTCCATCAAGGCGGCCATTTTTGTTTAATGCACCATGTCTCTTTGATAGCCGTTATAGTAAAGATGATATCACATGCGGTCTTGTTTTCAGATTGATTCGTTATGCTAATATAGAGCCCTTACAAATTAGCCAAAAATCCGACACCAGAATCCAATATGGCGGCCAAGATGGCCGCCGAAATGTGAAAATATGCTATTTTTCGGACATGTTACCACCTTTCGTTTGTCTGTGGGAAAATGTTGGCATCTTTGCGTTATGTTATACATTTATCATATAGAGGAGTCATTTTCGACCACATGGGGACCATAATATACATTCATTGCGGGATATTTTTGTCCGATATCACGTTTTCCCAAATGCCGGTATAATAGGTCAAATCCGAATCTACGTTAATAACGCGATGTAATGTTTCGAATCAATGAATGTTATTGCTATTATAACAACACCCATGCATATATATGTGCAGGAGATACTCGAGCTAGGATTCCTCTTATACATGAGTTGAGGAATATTTACCCAAATCCAAGATGGCGGCCAAAATTGCCACCAGAAATAAAAAATCGCTGAAAATCGCCGAATTTAACATCAGTGAGCATTATTGTCATGAAAACTCCACACCTGCTTACTATTGTGAGTTGGGAACACTTAGGCGAAGAATTTTCCTTGTACCATATCCAAATAAAAGTACCCCAAATCCAAAATGGCGCCCACAATGGCGGACAGATTTTGAAAAATCACCGAAATTCCCTTATATTCACATCATTGGGCATTATTGTCGAGACAACTCCATCCATGCTTACAGTTGAGTTGGAAATACTGAGATGAAGTAATTACCTTACATCTCATGCAAGAAAATTTTTTCCAAATCGTAGATGGCGACCAAAATGGCGACCGAAATTTGAAAACAAGTCTACATTCCTTTACTTTCTTACGATGGGCGTTTAATTGTTTCGCGATTTCTATCCACCATTACATGTTGATATGGAATAGTGACATGAAGTATTCATTAGGGTTTGGCAATTGATACTCACAGCCAAGATCGCTGCTAAATTGGCGGCTAGAAATTGAAAAGAAATTGATATTTTCACATCTTAATTTCAACTTTTTGTCATAATATCGGTATGTATGGACGAAACTGTACATACACCATCTACTAGTTCAACTTGAAGGTATCAAAACGCAAAACATAGCTCGTATCCTTCTGGAAAGATGAAAACCACAATTAATATCGCGATGTGGCATTTCGAAATCCATTCTCCACTTAGCGCCGATAATGGCCGTAAGCGTAGGTGCGCCGAATAGTTATATCAGAACAATTACCTGATAACAGATTCTGATTTGCCACGTCACGTCCATAATTATCTGGACCAGCTTCCATTTCTTTGTCTGATAAATCTAGGTAGCTCACACCGACAAAGTATTCACCACTTCCTGGGAGTAGGGTCTCTCTAATCATAACGTTTCAAATAATTCATTTTCCGGTGTCTAGCTTACGATTTTAAATATTTGCTAAATATGATATTTGTGCGTCATCTTGAACTATGAAGGCATATGACCGATGAGTATACAAGCTTACAGAAGGTCATCTCTATGTATGTGTCTAATACCCCATTGGGGATAACGACATGTACACCTGGCGAACCAGTTAGCTAGTCACTTCTCAATAGATGGTTCGTCAACTCACAAACTCAGCGAACGCATTGGCATAAGTGGACAACTTCGACAGTGTTTCGAAGGTTGCTAGCTGTCTCATTCCCTTGGACAGATGTCTATCTGCTAAGGAGAAGACCATAGTGTACAGACTACCCACACTTCTTGACCATGATCCGAAGCAAACTGTGTGACGCCCCGCATTTGTCTCCTCGAATATCTCCCAGCAGAGAGGAACAATGCTCGCGGTGCTAGTTTATGGACATGGGAATGAAAGGGGCCACGGTATACACCACCCCTACACCTGGTGCATGTTTAAGATATATAATGTCATCCGTGTCGGTTTTATTTGGTGTGGTAAGATTGTATTTCCACATCTGTTTCGAAGCCTTTCTGATTCAACTACGTACATTTTTGTCTGGATAATACTATGCTAGCCTCCCTCAAAACAGTCGGGTGGACTGAAGGATAGTGTCTTTATAGCATGAATGTATGCGTTTTTTGTTATCCTCTCTCAGGGTTAGTGTCAGTATGTTGGCGGTATTATTCAAGAAAATGTCAGGAACTGTGGTGTATTTATTTCACTATGTATTTAAAGAACAATTTACAGTCTCGATGGCAATGGCTGTGGACGTTGGGGAACGCGACCTTTATGGTCATATAGCTTTATATATAACTTTAGCATATAGCAGTTAATGTCTCATGCAGGAAAATGTTCACAATGGTGATGTTACCAAGAAATAACTTGGTGTACTGGGGTCAACGTTTGTTGAACTGAATGCAAGAGCTCATCAACGTAACATTCCTCTGGATGTTCTTCGCGTTGAACATTTCACCCTTTTGTTGATGGCATTTGTACTTTCTTGAACCATACCACCCAGCGTGAGTATGACATATCAACCAACTATCAAAGGTATCGCCTTTATGACTACACTCCAGTCTTGGTGGGGCTTATACAGCAGTAGCCAACGACACACGCCTGGTCCAGCTGTTTAAGAACGGCTTCCAAACGGATGGGAACATACAATCTTAGCATACAAGGAAAGCAAAGCCACACATGAGATCCTGTCTGAATCTAAAACATAACAAAATAAGGGCGGTGCAGTCATAGTCCAATTTCATTTCCACTATCATGACACATACCCACAAACTAGCATCGTGTGTATTGTTATCATCTGCTTGGATCTGTTCGGTGAGACGATTGCTCGATGCCAACAAGCTTGTTCTTATGATCATGTTCAAGGAGTTTGGGTATATTATGCATTACGGTCTTCTACGCCTTAGCAGAAATGCATCCGTCAAATGTCGGGCTTTCAACATTCGAAGCCATATTCAGAAGTTGTCCGGGTACGTCAGTGCATTAGATGAGTATGTGAATTGATGAACCATATATTGGGAAGTGGCTGTTTGGGAAGATCACCAGGTGTACACGTTGTTATCCCCATTGGGTCACCAAAGCTGACAATACGCAGATAGATAGGTCCTTCTGAAAGCTAGTATACGCATCGACCGAATACCTTTCTAGTGTATCGCACAAGGTAACGCATATACCCCATATGTAGCATCTGAATTATACCATAAGCTATACCATAAATGAAGCTCGCTAATAATTCCAAGCTTTCGAAACAAACACGTGAGCTGGACACCGGCAAATGTATTGTTTGAAACATTCCGATTAGTGGCACCCTTCTACAAAGAAGTGTAGTAAACTGTTGTGAGTGAGATAGATTAATCTGACGAAGAGACGGAAACGGGTCTAGATAATGCTAAATGTGGCAATTCAGAATAAGCTCAAGTACTGTTGTTTTGATTCTTGGAAGTCATAATATGACTATTCGGCGCACCAATATACGGTTACGGCCAGTATGAGCCCTTAGTGGAGAATGAATTTTGAAATGCCACATTGCGATTGTGGGTTTTCATCATTCCAAAAGGCTACGACTTACATTGGAACTAATATATGGCTTATATTATGTACCGTTTCGTCTATACAAATCGATATTATGACAAAAAGTTGAAATTAGTATGTGATAATATCGGCTTCTTTTCAATTTATGGCCGCCAGTTTGGCCGCCATATTGACTGTGAGTGTCACTTGCCAAATCCTAATGAATAATTCATACATATCAACATGTAATGGTGGGTAGAAATCGCTAAACAATAACGCCCATCCTAAGAAAGTAAAGGAATATCGGCGTATTTTCAAATTTCGGTGGCCATTTTGGCCGCCATCTTCGATTTGGAAAACTATTTCTTGCTTGAGATGTAAGGTGATTACTTCACTTCAGTATTTCCAACTCAACAGTACGCATAGATGGAGTTGTCTCGACAATAATGCCCAATGATGTGAATATGAGGGAATTTCGGTGATTTTTCAAAATCTGTCCGCCATTGTGGGCGCCATTTTGGATTTGGGGTACTTTTATTTGGATATGGTACAAGGAAAGTTCTTCGCCTAAGTGTTCCCAACTCACAATAGTAAGCAGGTGTGGAGTTTTCATGACAATAATGCTCACTGATGTTAAAATCGGCGATTTTCAGCGATTTTTTATTTCTGGTGGCAATTTTGGCCGCCATCTTGGATTTGGGTAAATATTCCTCAACTCAGGTATAAGAGGAATCCTAGCTCGAGTATCTCCTGCACATATATATGGATGGGTGTTGTTATAATAGCAATAACATTCATTGATTCGAAACATTACATCGCGTTATTAACGTAGATTCGGATTTGACCTATTATACCGGCATTTGGGAAAACGTGATATCGGACAAAAATATCCCGCAATGAATGTATATTATGGTCCCCATGTGGTCGAAAATGACTCCTCTATATGATAAATGTATAACATGACGCAAAGATGCCAACATTTTCCCACAGAGACAAACGAAAGGTGGTAACATGTCAGAAAAATAGCATATTTTCACATTTCGGCGGCCATCTTGACCGCCATATTGGATTCTGGTGTCGGATTTTTGGCTAATGTGTAAGGGTTGTATATTAGCATAACGAATCGAGCGGAAAACAAGACCGCATGTGATATCATCTTAACTATAACGGCGATCAAAGAGACATGGTGCATTTAAAAAAAATGGCCGCCATCTTGTCTGGAGTCTCTGCGGCCACTTTTTTTTCTTGTTAACAAGTGAAAAAAATTAGAGGAGACCTTGAGGAAGAAAATTAGTGGGGTGAAGTTGAGTCCTGGGGGGGCGCAGAGGTCGACCAATATCTCCTGGACTAAGACTGTAAAGACTGAGAAGACTGGGACTCGGAAGACCATAAGAGTTAGTACTTGTCAAATTCACTTAAAAACAAGTAGTCCTAAGGAGGGACGTAGCCTAGCTCGGGTCTCTGTTGAGCAGTGCGGTGTCCACCTTGAAATATGGTCCAGATCCCCCCACCCCACATAGTTCATAGTCTGCTCCCTCCCAACTGAAGCAAACACACTCCCAAGTTCGAAAATTCTTTGCACATGTTGGAATTTTACAACTGATACCTCAAGCTTTCCTAACTGTGGCAAAGTTACAACCTGATATGCCCCCCTGTTTTAATGGTAGACCCCATTCAAACAAATTTTTATCCCAACTCTCCATAGGCCATATACACCAAATGCCATTTCTTGATTGGTTGAACCTATTTTAACAAATCTGTAAGGCCAAAAAAAAAAACATCTGTGTTTCCGGTTACCCGACCGACCTGCCGAAATTGGGCCGACCTGGACTTTTTTTTTTCAAATTTCAACCCAAATAAAAAAAATTCAACCCAAAAAAAATATATATATATATATATTTTTTTTTAATGCATGTAATTGGCATGTAAACACATCAAAATCGTTAAATTTATACTATATACTATGCTTACATTAAGTAGCAACAAAGTTCCTCTCCCCAGTCAATCAAGGATTCATAGTGTTCATGCATAGTTACTAGAATGTATACAGACAGTATAAAGATGACTGCATGTCTACCATATCAAACACCCTTCTGGGATGGGCACTAAAAAGCACATGAAATTATCTACTGGTTTGTTTGGGTGTATCAAACTTACAAGCATGCATATGGCAATTTGAATGCTGAGGTGTGGTACCTCAGTCAAGGTCTGGCCTGTGGTACCATTTTCAGTGTGGTGTGGGACTTTATATTTCAGTGCAGTTGAGGGGTGTCTGAGGAACATTTACACCCTGTGCAATGTGTCTGAGGCGCATGTGAGATACATGTACCGGTATGTGTCTTAGGTCCTGAGGTGTATGACCAAATATTTAAGTGAGGTTTGAATTAATATCATGCAAGTTATGTTACTATAAAGTAATAGAAAGACCTATTATGCTGTATGTCTTGGGGCTGTTGATATGTCAATATTGTACTCTGAGAAAGATGTGCCACCACAATCTAAACTGAGAGAATAATTACAAGAGAGCTGCATAATTGAGTGCCTGGGTGGCATTTGTTTGTTCACATTGACAATACTTATCATATTATTGTGCTACATGAACTGTTTACTTGCAATATACATAGACAGCCTTAACACAAGTATAAAGAGTAAGCATTAATGTACTTCTTAACTGTTCGGGGAAAAAAAAAAAAAATATTACCAAAAAAAAAAAAATCCCTACCTACCTACCTGGAATTTTTTGGCACCGTAATAAGAAACAATTTTTTTTTTTTTTTTTTTGTGGCCTAACCCAGTCCCAAGTAACACAAGGACCCTCTATACTAGTTACTTCATATAAGCTAAATAGGCCTGATGGCTCTTGAGCCATTTTAAGAATCACTATGGGCGAAGAGTTATGTCCCTGGTCGCACCCCTATTTGACCTGGTGAACCCATTTCAACAAATCTGAATCCCAGTTATCCAAGGGCTCTCTATACCAAAATGTATGCTAAATATGCCAAATGGTTCTTGAGAAGATGTTTTAAGAATACGGTAACTAAGGAGGGAGAGAAAATTTATGTCTGTGGCTCTGACCCTATTTGACCCAGTAATCCAATTCTGAATCCTAGTCACCCAGACCAAATATAAGCTAAGCTGAATAGGCCTGATGGTTCTTGATAGGAAGACATTTTTAAAATTACAATGGATGGACAAGTTATATCCCTGGCTCCGCCCTTATTTGACCAGGTGACCTCATTTTAACACATTGTATGTTTTTGATTTTAGACTGATTTAAACCAAATTTGGTTGAGTCACCATGGTGGATGTTATAATGGTGTTATTTTTTTTTTATTTAGCAAGAAATTAATCTCAATTAAAATAAAAATGTTCAATTAATTTGTTTTTTTCAAATCCATTTTTGTGTGTGTTTTTTTTAGAGTTGTGTCCCTGGCTCTGCCCCTATTTGAACCAGTGACCCCATTTTAACAAATCTGAACCCCAGTCACCCAAGGACCCTCCATACCAAATATAAGCTACTAGTAAATCGGCCCAATGGTTCTTGAGAAGAAGTCATTGTAAGAATTACTAGGGAGGAATAGAGTTATGGCCCAGCTTTCGCAATTATTTGACCCAGTGACCTCATTTGAACAAATCTGAATGTGAGTCACCTAGGGAACATCCACACCAAATATGAACCCATTGGGTCTTATGGTTCCGAAGAAGATGTTTAAAGAATTGTTGACGGACACACGGATGGATGGACGGACGACGGGAGTGATAACTATAGCTTTTCGAACTTGATTGAGATATTGTGAAAGATCCATATACAAACAAGAGATGGACTGGCGTCCGGTGCATACCCCCTCATGGCATACCGCCTAGTGTGGGCACATCTATAACTTATGATGGCTAGACTCAGACATATGGACCCAGAAATCAGCATTTTCATATAAACAAAGATGAATAACTATAGAACAAAAAACCAAAACAAACATTTGAAAGTGCCATTAAATGTCCTCATAGTGGTGAACATCCATACAAAATTTTATTGAGATCCGAGCATTACTGTTCAAGTTATGAGCTGAACAGACATCGGATGGATCAAACAGCCAACATTTCCAGATAAACAAAGATGAATTACTCTAGAATGGAAAAGCAGAACAGAACAATGGAACCCCCTATTGAATGTCCTCATAGCAGTGAACATCTATACCAAATTCCATTGAGATCCCAGGACAACTGTTGAAGTTACGACATGAACAGACACCAGACGGACCAAAAAGCCAACATTTCCAGATGAACAAATATGAATAACTCTAGAATGGAAAAGCGGAACAAAACGATGGAACCCTCTTTTTAATGTCCTCATAGTAGTGAACATCCATACCAAATCCCATTGAGATCCCAGTACAACTGTCGAAGTTACGACATGAACAGACACCAGACGAACCAAAAAGCCAACATTTCCAGATGAACAAAGATGTATAACTCTAGAATGGAAAATCCAAACAAAACGATGGAACCCTCTATTGAATGCCCTCATAGTAGTGAACATCCATACAAAATTTCATTGAGATCCGAGCATTACTGTTCAGGTTATGACATGAACAGACACCAGATGGACCAAAAATCCAACATTTCGAGATAAACAAAGATGAATAACTCTAGAATGGAAAATCCGAACAAAACGATGGAACCCTCTTTTTAATGTCCTCATAGTTGTGAACATCCACACCAAATTTGGTTGAAATCCCAGCACAACTGTTGAAGTTACGACATGAACAGACACCAGACGGACCAAAAAGCCACTATTTCCAGATAAACAAAGATGAATAACTCTAGAATGGAAAATCCAAACAAAACGATGGAACCCTCTATTTAATGTCCTCATAATAGTGAACATCCATACCTAATTTCATTGAGATCCGAGCACTACTGTTCATGTTATGACACGAACAGACATCGGACGGACGTACGGACTCACGCACGGACGGACGCACGGACGGACGCACGGACGGACACACGGATGGACGGACGGACGGACAGGTGCAAAACAGTATACCCCCCTTTTTTTTTTAAAAGGGGGTATAAATATGAATGATATTGTACATGTACCCTGTATGACATTAAAGTTATCGCGCGAACAGACATAAATTCGCTATAAATAGAAATAAGTGGCATAACTCTGGTTAGAAATTGGGGGAAGGCCAGGTTTTCTGTGTGCAGCTTCCAAACATGACAATAAATACTCATACCAAAAATTTTCAGAATCCATCATAAATGGCAATATTATATACAATGTAGGTTGGGGCCGCCAACCTACCTGGACACCCGCCAACTGTCCCTCGTCAAACCATAAGTCATGCCAAAGCATGCCATATTACATGGTGAGTCATCAGGTTCAATATGGATATCTTGGAACTTTTCTGTGAATTATACATACAGGTACATGTACCATCCTCTAGATAAAGATTATAGACAGAAACACTAGCTAAGAGAAATTAAGGGTTAAAACAAGAAGATATCCATTTAAAACCTCGCAGACTATTTCAATTCCACCATCAACATGCCATAAGACTTCAAGGAAGAAGGAGAGATACAATATGGATTTTGCTGTTCCCAGTTATACTAATGTAAAGCTAACAGGCTGCTGTTTTTCTACCAACTAGTCGCCACATTGAAGTTTGTGAGATATTCTGAATGATGCACTGACTGTTCACATTGGAAGCAATCCAAGACACACTCCACAGGAGAACTAGCGATATTTGCCTCGAGAGGCAATAGAGTACAGCAGTAGAGGCATCACACTCGAGTCAGGGATGTAGGGTATTAAGGATTTAAAATAAAGCAGTGTTTCAAAACTCTCACTACAATATTCTGATATATCCTTAAAATTGTAATAATGTTACAACGTAGTAGAGAAAATATATTAGTATATGACATCACTTAACCCTTGAAGATTCAAATTTTATAACAGCCCTATGATTAGATGATGCACTGGTATAGATGATTACACAAAAGAGTTGATTTGTCATATTGTCTTTTGGTATCCACATGTACGGTACATGTACTGGATATAATCTACAAGTCCTGGCTTTTGGAAAAATTGCAGTTGCATTTCCTTAACTCTTGCCAAATTATACATGTAGAAGAGCAGGGTCACGTGGAAATTTCTGAAAAATTTAATAATAGTACAAGGCGGAATGAAAGTGGTCGGTGGAAACATCAATTCTCAAAGAAAAATCGATATCATATGGAAGATGTAAAAATAACTTCAACATTTATTGTTCAAGACTTGAGTAAAAAGTAGTTTTCGCAATTAACATGCTTAAAATTGATACATGCACGGGACAATGTGACCCTCGTTGTCTACATGACGCATGTACACAACATCTCAAATGAAAATTCCACATTTTCTTATAATTAAACTATTTGTATAGCATTTTTTAATCGAATTTAGAACAGAGCGATGAACTTTTTAAAACGTGCAGACCCGAACAAGCATTGTGCAGGGTGTATTTTTCTGATAAAATAAATTAAGGTACAGGTACCTTTATTTGGCACACACGAGTACATGTATCTGATCTGGGTTTTGAATAATCTAGTTGTAGACAAAACAATTCAAGTTCCATGTTCAGCTTTATTTTCCATTATATTAATTAACCCTTTGAACCCTGACACCCCACAGCGATCGATACACTGACCCGAGGCTCCCTGTGATATTTTCTCTTGACTTAAACAGTGGTCTTATCGCATGATGTTGGTTATATATAAATTGTGACAAGGTTTGAAAATTCACAGGTTTGTCCCCCACGGATCGCTGATCGGGAGACTTTGCCACAAGGAAATTCCTTGTCAACGGTTGCTAGGCAACTGCCCGGAATTGACTGGAAAATGCAATTTAATATAGTTTATAGTGTTGTAATTCAATGCCAGTGATTGCATTTTAGATGCAGGTAAATACACTAATGTGAAGTTTGAGATATACCCGACCAGAAGATTGAACCAAATGTCTTATTTAAGGATACATGTAGCAACGGTTGCCAAGCATATAGCACAAATGATCGAATGACACCATTGCACTAACCATTAAGTAGTATTTTTGCCTTAATTTAGACAGTGTCTTGTCGCATGGTGTTGGTTGTGTTCAAGGGGGGGGGGGGGGGCACATGTCTGAATCTGTGCAGACATGTTATGCTTGGACCACTAAGGCCTAAAAAAAAAAGATGTTTGTTTCCGCTAACCCGACCGACCCTGTTTTAAACCCCCGACCCTAAACTTTTTATTGCCATTGCCAAAAAAAACAACAAAATTTCAATTTTTTTTCAATTTAGGTCCCAATTCATATCATAGCAAGATGCAAAACATTAATATAAGTTTAAAAAAAGATATAAGTTTAACAGTTGGAATCATACCGTACTGTAAAGTATGTTTGGCTTTATCTAGCTTTCATCTGTGAAAACTTCAAATAGTTTTGAGTTCAGGTTTGTTATCATTCAGCCTGGGACTAATATGTGATAGGTCCCTGATTCAGCCTTCAGACTTCAGTATTTCAATCAATACAGTACAGGAACATTAACAATTTGATCAATTCAACCTGGTTATCAGGTGTGATATCATAATACCAGATGAAAAATTAACATAGAGATTAGTACTATAAATAGTAATTACTAACTTAATAGACATTGTTTCTGTACCACATGTAGTATATTATGAATGTGTCTCACTTGAATTTTATAAAATAGCCTATTATATGAACTAGAGTGATAATGGTAAGTCTCATTTCAAGCAGGATAGTCATAGTCCATTGAACCAAAAGATATCTGACAATATCTTATAAGCATTTCCAATCCATACATATAAAACAAGAGATCGACTGTCGTCCGGTGCATACCCTCTTAGCGCATACCGCCTGATGTGGGCATATCTATAACTTATGATTGCTATACTCAGACAGATGGACCCAAAAAATCAGCATTTTCATGTAAACAAAGATGAATAACTTTAAAACAAAAAACCAAAACAAAACAGTTGAATATGCCATTAAATGTCCTCATAGTGGTGAACATCCATACAAAATTTCATTGAGATCCGAGCATTACTGTTCAAGTTATGACCTCAGAACAGATGTCGGATGGACCAAACAACCAACATTTCCAGATAAACAAAGATGAATAACTCTAGAATGGAAAAGCGGAACAGAACAATGGAACCCTCTATTGAATGTCCTCATAGTAGTGAACATCCATACCAAATTTCATTGAGATCCCAGCACAACTGTTGAAGTTACGACATGAACAGACACCAGACGGACCAAAAAGCCAATATTTCCAGATAAACAAAGATGTATAAATCTAGAATGGAAATTCGAACAAAACGATGGAACCCTCTTTTAATGTCCTCATAGTAGTGAACATCCATACCTAATTTCATTGAGATCCGAGTACTACTGTTCAAGTTATGACATGAACAGACATCGGATGGACAGACACACGGACGGACGGGTGCAAAACAGTAAATTGTAAAGGGGTATAAAAAATTTCCAAAGTTATGCTTGAGAAACTTGATCAAATTGACCTCTCAGTAAAATTCAAAATACTGACTTTGCCCTAGATTAGCTCTAAATGCAACAAATTTTCCAGGGTGAGAACCCCCACCATCAGCAGGGGGGGGGGGGGGGGGGGGGGGTCACATATAGACTAGTATATATGTAAATATTAAAGCATATGTAAGATTGAATTGGAGTTTATAGTTTCTCTGTCATCTGGGTTAACAAGATTGGGGCTTAGAAGTGCATAGTTCGGTTATTGACAAGTATTATACAGTTATTTTTAAAGATACTGAATTTTTTTTGTTTTGAAACCAGTTAAATCGAGCCCTGGTTCCTTTTATAAGAGTGATTTACGGTGACCCATTCACCCATATTTTGAGAGGCGATGATTAGTGAGTGCTACCGGTATACTGGAATGTTGTAAACAACTTGGTGGCATTTCTAACCAAAGTTCCTTTCGGGGGTCGATTTAACTTTTTTAATTTGCATAGCATTTTGCAGAACTTGGTATATTTTGTATAGCATTCCCTACATATTTTTTCAATGTAAATTGGTTAGCAGAAATTGCAAATTGTGATGAGAACCCAGTTAAATCGATCCCTGGTTCCTTTTATAATACTGGCTCTGGGGGGGGGGGGGGGGGGACTTGATCAAGGGCAATTAAAATAATAGGTTCTTACCTATAATATCTTGACTGTAGATAAGTTGAGCACACCGCTTTTGACACATGACTTGCAGAACCAAAGTCGATCACTTTCACTCTGTATGGAAACCTCACCGGGTCAACGAGCATAATATTCTCTGGCTTCAAGTCAGCATGAATCAGTCCCAGATTCTTCAACTTGAGTAAAGCAGTTAGCACTTGCTGGGTGATTGGACGGATGTACTTCAGCGGGAGGGGTTGAAATTTATTCTGTTTGAGGAAATCATACAAATTCTGCTCCAACATTTCAAACACCAAACAGGTGTGGTTTTTATGCTGAAAGCACTCATATGCTCGCACAAAATTGAATTCATCTGCATTTTCTTGGCTTAAACGGGACAGAATACTGACTTCTATTTGACCTTGCCGAGCATATGATGGATGGTTTTTCAATATCTTGATTGCAAATATCTCATTTGTTCCTTTCTTCCAGCATTTGACGACTTGGCCAAATGTCCCTCTTCCTAGAAATTCCAACACCTCATAGGCATTTGTCATAGAATATAGCACCTCATTTTTAACAAGCTGGTAATCACCCTCGCCACTCGACGAACTTGTGTTCTTTGAGGTGTTATTGTTGTTGTTAGTCGTAGTGGCGTTCCCATTATCTTCATCACTCGATATAGCGTGGGTCTCTGTAAGCTGCATTGATGGTGGCTCGCTACTTCGATTTTTACGTTTTAATCCGCATCTATGGTACGTGTTGAGAAGCTTAACTGTAGACGCTTGGATGTAAGTTTGGGGCATGCCCTCATGGCTAGTGACATCATTTTGATTTAATTGTGTGGAGTAGATATTACTTGATAAATTATAATGATTTGAATTATTGATATTTCCGAAAACTACATTATGGTTCGAGACAGCCTCGATCTTTATCCGTTTCAGGTTATTGAATGCACTGATCTTCGCACTGTAGCCTGGAGAGGGTCCTTGCATCAGTACACTAGCTGTTCTGAAAATAAAATATATTATATACATATACTGTAGTATCTGGTGCGATATTCTTGGGGTGTACCCCTTCGTTTCTCTGCTTGCACAGAACGTACTAGTAGTAGAGTACATGAACAGTTGTGTCACAAAATGTAGTAAATGTACATGTAGAGTACTCTAATAGTACTTAAATAAATACCGGTACATGTACCTGTACTAGTATATGTAATATTCCAGAAAACTGCTTAGTACTACTTTGTTCTCTGCAAGCAGACAAATATTTAATGTGCACAACAAGTAAATACCTGGTATCACTACTAGTAAATGTATCTGTCTTCGGAATTCAGCAATGCTGACACAACTTTAGGCTTCTGTGACCAAATTCGCAGATTTTGGTGATCAAGTCTATGATTTGCCTTTATCCTGGTATTATTCTAAGTTACATGTACAAGTGCTTCTCAACTAGACTGCTTCTCAACATTCTACATGTAACGTAGTATATTCATGTTTTTGCGGAACCAGTGCATGTACCGGTACAGGTAGGTCAAGGAAGGCATTAAAATCATATACCGCTATGATAAACAATCCTGGTTAAGTGGTCCTGATATTATGCTGGTGGATCCTGGTGAATTACTATGATGTTGGTAGAGCAAAGTGATGCTGTTTTGAAAATGCACCGTTATTTTTTCTTAGTTGTCATTTTTACGACCTGTGGCTAATATGAAGAATGGAGAAAAGCCATTATGTTTATCGAAAAACATATTGCAAGATCTTTCAAGAGATGGGAGGTTTGAAGATCCAAATTATGCTTGTATTTATTACATCACTGTCCGCTTCCAGGGATCGATAAACATACCGGTAGGTTGGCAAATACTTTAAAATTCTCATGGGGGCTGTCAAGCCATAGAAAGAATAATTAAAGTGATCAAATGCAGAAAGTTCTGGATGGCACGAAACAATAAAGAACGTTCCTTGTTAGTCTATTCCTGAAGTGGTAGAAGTAATGAGCTTTTGTTTCACTTCGATGCGAACATTGAAAACAGTTTGAAAATAGCTGCGATATTGACAAGTATTTTTCAGAGCATATTTATCAACCTACATGTACCGCATATTACACCTCCTTCTAAAATTACAGGGACAATGTTGAAGTTCTAATGAACCATGTCCCTTTAAATAATGACTTTTTTGGTTATTACAAACTGGTCATAATCAACTAAATCAAGATGGCTATTTGTGTCGCTTTTGCAAGCACACTAGCAGCCATGATTAAACTATTTTAAAATATACATGTTTTTTAATGTTTCATGCACACACTACCTTTTTCTAAAATCAGATTAGCCAAACAGAGCTATTAAAATAACAACTTTAGAAAAATATCCATATATTTGATTTAACAGCATCATTATAGCAAATCAGCAGGACCCACCAGCATCATAGCAAATTAGCAGGACTACTTAACCAGGGGCGGAAACAGAGTTCAGGTATCTTCCAGTCGATGAACAACATTTGACATGTTAAGAGGGAGGTACTAGTACATGTATATGTAAAGTGGCAACATTTAAATGGGGAATTCAGTGTTAATTTTCAAGACAAGATTACAGCACAAAGCAGATTTTCTTTTTATGTTTCATTTTGTGACATTTTAATGAACCGTAACGCCACGCACTGCTAAGTGGGGCCAGAATTAGTCAGTGTTGCAGAGTCTTTGTTTTATAATACATTTGTGCGAGACTGCGAGTTTATTTACGATGGAAGTTTCTGAAGATCATTTCGACAAGATGACAGTAGTTCAAATACAAAAATATTAAAAGACAAATCTGAAAAAATAACAATTGTTTTATTGTGATTGTTGTAGCATTTTATGGATCTTATTATAGAGCCGGTCTATCATATGCTTTAGGTAATCGGCCACATGTTCTACTCACATGCACATGCAGCGTACAAACAATACATATGAATCAAATTCATAGCTTTATGCTTATGATTTGGTGCAAGATGTTTCAGCAATGGCATTACTTTGAGAAACACTTCTCATATCAGTTTTAGAAATGTTACCCAAAACGTGGGGGGGGGGGGGGGGGGGGGGGGGGGGGTAACTTTGAACATGGGTCCATCAATGTGAGTGCATATTTAAAAGAAAGACCATTATATTTTGAGAGAATTACGTACATGTACTTGTCATGTTTTTAGAAACATTCAAAATTAGCATAATTTGAGTGTTTTAAACAAACCGACAGAGAAACACAAAAGGTATTTTACCCCGGTAGTATTCATTTATAATTACCTGATATAAGCATGAGCTTTCTAATGACACAATGAAAGTTTAGCTATACATGTATATAACAGCCAATAAGTCATAAAAGAAACCAATTAAATTTTAAAGAGGCCCAACCCAGCTGATACTGGTCATATAATACTACAAAACTCAAAATATTACTTTATATGATAGAGAGCGTTTCTGCTATATAATACACTAATATCAAAAATGAGGTGGCATCAGAGATGCTGTGTCTCGTTTTTGGTGGCTTACCGCCAATTGGTGTGCATCAGTATCGGTAGACTAATTAATAGGTAAAATCGAAAAATGACTAATTAGGGCCATAACTCCATAAAATTTTATCGGGCCAGGCTGGTTTTCGAACTCGTCCCGAAATATTCTTGGCAAGTATGTCTATTCCAAATTTTAAACAAATCGGAGGACGTTTGTTGAAGTTATCGCGCTAACGAGCTAAAAATTAACGAAAAATGACTAATTAAGGGCCATAACTCTATCAAATTTTATTGGGCCAGGCTGGTTTTCGAACTCGTCCAGGATATTATTGGAAGACACTTATATACCAAATTTTAGTTGAATCGGATGACGTTTGTTGAAGTTATCGCGCTAACGAGCTCAAAATTCATACAAAATGACTACTTTAATAAGGACCATATCTCTATCAAATTTTATCGGACCAGGCCGGTTTTCGAACTCGTCCGAGATATTCTTGGGAGACACCTATATCCCAAATTTAAATCGAATCAGATAACGTTTGTTGAAGTTGTTGCGCTAACGAGCCTAAAATCAGTGAAAAATGGCAAAGGGCCATAACTCTGTAATAAATGTGCGGACGAACCCGATTTTTTTGTCTGCAGCTTACGTGCATGGATATGTACTCACACACCAAATTTTATTTTAATCCGTCAATAAACGGTTGAGTTATAAGCAAAACACGCCGCCCGCCCGTCCGCCGCCTGCCCACCATCAAACTATGAGTCGAGTTTTGGAAAAAAACTCGACTAAAAATGTTAAAGAGCGTTCATGATTAATGCCGATTGGAAGTAAAGATATTATTTTGTATACTCCTGCATGGTGTAAATTCAAACGCGACATGTTTAAACGTGTATGGCTTCATGATTATGATCCATGCAGTCCTGGTAATAAGACATGTAGACAAAAGCAACAATTTCCTCACCAGTTTTGCCTGAAGATTACAAAGACACGTATATATATATAGTTACAGAAACCACCTGGTTCATGACTGATTTTAGTGACCACGGAATAACTGGCTGGGCAATAATCTCGAATTCCTTTAGTCGCTGAATAACGCGTTCAATATGGACACGTAATTTGGTAATAGTTCAGGTATTCGTGACTTCAGACCTGCATGTTCAAATGTTTTCCTTTGTCCCATGCAGTTAAATTTTTTTGTGAACGGTGGAGTGTTCAACGTTCAGTAATTGGGGTCCCAAAAGTATACAACAGTAAACTTTTACAATTCTGGACCCCATATTATGTAGTGAATTATTTTTAAATTGAGGCTGATGTATACAACACTGAAGGTCCTATATATGTAATCTATGACACTAATGCACATTTGCTGTTGAATCCTGGTATTGTAAAACTGTGATCGGGCAATGGGAACGGGACAACACGCACCAAAGACAAACCGCAAACAAAAACAAGACAGTCAATGACTGTGGGGTCGCTCACCAGACTGCAAAGACTGATAAGACTGGGACTCTGGAGACCAAAACAGTGAGCACTTTTCATAATCACTTTAAAAGAAGTAGATTTAAACAGGATATGTGGCTAGAGAGACTTCAAGTATGTAGCTTGGTAAAAAACCACCTTGAAATTGCCAACTGTACACTACTGATCACCCCCCCTCCTCCAGCTCAACAAGTCCCCTCCCGACCGGGATCCAGACTCCCAAGTCTTAGGTTGGAATTTCACAACCGACACCTCAAACTTTCTCAATTGTTGGAAATTTCCAATCTCACAAGCGCCTTTTTCTAAAACCATTTAAACATGTTTGAAGCCCAATTATCCATGGACCCAAAACACAATACATGTATGTCAGACCAATCAGTCAGGTGGTTCCAAGGTAGATGTTTTAATGAATTTGGTATTTCTATGATTTTATTGGACACAAAAGTGTTAACTCCCCATAGACTGCCATTTCTTGACCTCATTTTAACAAATCTGTATCTCAGTCACTAAAGGATCTTCCTGATTCCTCCATACTATATGTAAGCTAAATAGTCCAAAATCCCTTGAGAAGACATTTTAAGAATTACTATAGAGACATATAGTTATGTCCCTGGTCCCACCCTTTTAACCTGGTGACCCCATCTGAATAAATTTGAATCCCAGACACCAAAGAACCCTTCATACATATCATAAATATCAGTCAAATAGACCTGATGGTCCTTGTGAAGGAAGCATATTAAGAGGGAAACTGTCCTTCGCTTGGCCCCTATTTGACCAAGTGACCCCATTAAAAAAATCTGAATTGCAGTCAAGGAAGAACATTCCATTCTATATAAGCCAACTAGTTCTTGCAAACATATTTTAAGAATTACTATGTAGTGAAATAATTAAGTCTCTTGCTCTGTCCTTATTTGACTTTGTGATCCCATTTTCACAAATCTGATAAGGATCAAAATTAAGTTCCCCAGTTGAAGTTGGTGATATTCACCCATTGGGCACCTCATTTATGAATTTTATCTTCTGCAAATTAGGGGATATAGAAACTTCCTAGAAGGGAAATTTAACTAACAACAATGTAAATTTGATACTATAGATACTTCCCAGAAGATGAGGCCTAAGCAGAATGAGGTCGTCAGAGGGTGAATTTGGTGATGCTAGCCTGCTGTGCCGGATAGCATCACAAAAAGCGTGTCTGTTCCTACATTGTGTATGCCTGGCCTCAAGCAACACAATGTATTATACAACAAGCCTTGAAATAGTGTGATAGTGTGTCTGTCATTTGCAGAGTGAGGTCCCCAGAGGGTGAATTTAGTGACGCTAAATTCACCCTCTGGGGACCTCATTCTGATAAAGTCCTCAACTGCTATGGAAGACCTAGAATAAAATTGAATTTCCCCAGTTGAAGTTGGTGATGTTCACCCATTGGGCCCCTCAATTATGAATTTTATCTTCTGCAAATTAGGGGATATAGAAACTTCCTAGAAGGGAAATTTAACTAACAACAATGTAAATTTGATACTATAGATACTTCCCAGAAGATGAGGCCTAAGCAGAATGAGGTCCCCAAATGGTGAATTTGGTGATGCTAGCCTTGAATCAAGCTTTGAAATAGTCTGTCTGTTATTTGCAGAATGAGGTACCCAGAGGGTGAATTTAGTGAGGCTATCCTGCACAGCGGGCTAGTATCACTAAATTCACCCTCTGGGGACCTCATTCTGATAAAGGCCCTCAACTGCTATGGAAGACCTAGAATAAGATTGAAGTTCCCCAGTTGAAATTGGTGATGTTCACCCATTGGGCACCTCAATCATGAATTTTATCTTCTGCAAATTAAGGGATACAGAAACTTCCTAGAAGGGAAATTTAACTAACAACAATGTAAATTTGATACTATAGATACTTCCCAGAAGATGAGGCCTAATAGTCCAGGCACATAAGGTTTCACTAGTGTAAAAAATCGGGGAAAACTGATTTTTTCAGGGATCAATAAGAACATGTTTATGAACAACGTGTCAAAAGTCCCCTAAAATCCGAGTTGAGCTTTTTGAGATATCTTGATTGTTCGGAATGGTTCAAATTCTGAAGCATCTCCATCAGGCCATATGGGAATGCAGTCATGTGTAGATCAATTAATTCCAAATTCATAATACATTGACATACATACAAACAATGCTTAGCCGTGAACCATATAAGTTGAATTGAAGTCCCAAAATGGCCGCCAAAATGGCCAAAATAGAATGAAATTTACATTTTATGCATAATTGAATAGCTAGTCCCATAAGAGTGACAACACGCTCGAAATATGTGAGGAAGAATGATTGCAGAGAATAAGAGAAACATTTTATCGGGTATGTGCGAATTATCTCTAATATATATCGCGAGAGATATAGCGAAAAGCAAGGTCTCATAAAATGGTTAAATCTGGACTTTTTGACCGCAAAGAAACGGGAGAATAAGGCAAATTATTCTGCACTATTTATCTTGAATCGTGTGATATATATGTACACTACACTGTAAAATGAAATTTAATAGCGAAGAATTGATTCTGTGACCTTTCATAGAAGCCGAAATATATGTGCTCATAGCAGTATCACTAATGTGACCGGTCATCGTTTCTTTTGATATATACACCATCAAACCTTTCGAAATACACTGCTATAGAGCAGTATGAGAGATATTCATAGAGTAATGGGTGAATTGTGTAGATTATATTCTCCGTGTCTTAAAATATTAGTAATTTTTGCCTAAGAATAAGTAATAAAACACGAATATTTCGCTGTTATCACAAGAATGCATGGTGGTATACTATGAAAGCAATTTATCAAAACACAAAGGAGTACCATATACTTTCTTTAAAAAAATCTAAACTTGACCAAAATTGCCCACATACTCTGTGACAGAGACTGTCTTTACACCTGGAAATAATATTTGGTTATATTCACCAAGGTCACATATACGCGAAGGGTACTATGTTTTCTGCAACCGCATTACCGTGTGTATCCCTTCTCCCTAATGTTACACATATCTGCTGAATTAACAACCATAACTAGCAACATTGAGTCAATGTTCAACGCTGAAATAACAGCTTTAAACGATGATCACCTGAT
Organism: Siphonodentalium dalli; assembly: GCA_032622095.1. Classification (NCBI taxonomy): domain Eukaryota; kingdom Metazoa; phylum Mollusca; class Scaphopoda; order Gadilida; family Siphonodentaliidae; genus Siphonodentalium; species Siphonodentalium dalli. Next base: position 61,181,988 of record CP136067.1, read on the forward strand.
ATTTTGCACAAGTTCATGGGTGGTTTTGGCAAGATATTTTCAAACAACAAAATATGGAAAACTAATATTGTACATTGCGTAATAGCATATTCCAGTTGCAAGTTGCCGACTGAAGTAAGTTGAACAAATTGTTTACTAAGAGACCGGTTTGGAAGCAGCACGAAAATTAGTCGTATATCAAATGTACGATGTGCTGTCTATTTGATCAGGTGTGATGCAGTGCTAATCTTTTGAAGAGGTGGCGGTTTCTTTGCAATATAATAAGAATTGCAACATACGGGTGTGGTTTATTATCATGTACAGTGATGAACAATCCGGAAATGTAACTACTATTTATACCGCAAGGATATGCACTTAAGTTTCTGCGTTCCATTCAATAATTTATCATCACGCCGAACGAAACTACCATACACTGTGTGGCGAAACATTACTTCGTATGTTGCATGCCCGAAATTATTATTTTTGGCCCCGACTGTAAACAGAAAACCCGAAATTTTAAAGACGTAATTCATTGGGTTTGACCTGCGTTGCAATGGCCGATAAATCCTCCACATGGGCCTGTTTTAATGAACTGTGTACCTTTAAAGATATTTAACAACAGACTTGTATATTGTTAATACGTATTTTACCTACTAGGTGGTTATATAATAAGTTGCCATCATTTCGGCTTAGCTTGGTGGTTGCGGCCATTTTGACAGCCATTTCATGACCGCGTTTGTAGTATTCTGATCGTGTCACTATATTCGCTCTCGTACTCATATTTCACATATACTGGTATAACTTAGTAATGCATATGACTAGCTTAGACAAGATAGAATATCAAAATACGACCAGATCGTTGACAACCAGTTTCGGGGGTAGGGTAATGTTTTTACAAGTTTTGACAACTTATGATGTGCGTACTCGCTAGTTCTGCCTATTATAGCGACGGGGTGGTGTCTGTGCAGTTTTTAAAATAGATAGCTTGCGCCTATGTTTTGAGAAGCCTGAGAAATCCGACATCGAATACATCAGTTTGTCTTCAAAATCGTCAGTATTTTGGCTCAGTGTTTTATTTCATATCTATATATGCGAAATTCATTCGATATTTCCCTTTGAATGGGTGTCGTTGGTTCGAGAATTGTATATCGAACAATATTGAGTGCTTTTTGTATACGTTTCGGCTGAAAAATTGTTACAACATCCAATTATTTCCATCATTGTGAAAAATATTGTTTTGTTTAATTATATGGAAAAAATGATGTAACTCAGAAAGCTCAAATCGGATTTTAGGGGACTTTTCGTGACGCGTCCGCGATGTTATGGCCAAAATAATAAAAAAAAAATCAGCTTTCCCCGATTTATTTCCTTACTTTTCCACTTCCATGTCTAATGTGCCTGGACTATAAGCAGAATGAGATCTTGAGACTCTAGATACTTCCCAGAAGATGAGGCCTAAGCGGAATAAGGTTCTCAGAGGGTGTATTTGGTTATGCTAGCCTGCTGTGTAGGATAGCGTCACTAAATTCACCCTCTGGGAACCTCATTCTACAAATGCCAGGCACTCTTTGAGAAAATGAAATTAATCTTATTTTAATGACCACTGAGTGATAATATAAACAACAAGGGTGCTTCATTGATAACACCATTAATCTCATTTAAATTATGGATGACATGAATACACTCCCTGGGGACTCTGTCTAAGGCTGCAGAAGCTCTCTTTGTCTCTCTATCTGCCTTGCCATGTGTCATGTCTATCAGTTCATAGGAGAGTTGCCTTGTAATGGGAATTTAAATAAATATACTTTATTTACCTGTGAGTTAGGATATGAGATAGGGTGGAATGCTGTTGGTTGGGGGTGGGGTTCTGGGTCATGTGGGGGGGGGTGATATTTTTTGTTTGTATGTTAAATTGATCAAGGAGTTCCTGAATTTTTTATTATTTTTTGGGGAATTATGGCCCTGGCTCCACCACTATTTGACCCAGTGACCCCATTTGAACAAATCTGAACCCCAGTCATTCAATGACCCCACATACCAAATATAAACTAAATTGGCTTAATGGTTATTGACAAGAAGTCGTTATCAGAATTACCAAGGAGGAATATAGTTATGGCCCTGGTTTCGCAACTGTTTGACACAGTGACCTCATTTGAACAAATATTAATGACAGTCACCTATGGAACATCCACCCCAAATATGATCAAAATGCAAAAATGTAATTTTTTGGTTTTTAGAGTTATGTCCCTGGCTCTGCCCCTAATTGACCCAGTGACCCAATTTGAACAAATCTGATTCCCAGTCACCCAAGGTCCCTCAGTACCAAATATAAGCTAATTTGGCCCAATATTTTTGTAGAAGAAGTCATTGTAAGAATTACTATGAGTTATGGCCCTGGTTTCTCAACTAATTGACCGGGTGACCTCATTTGAACAAATCTGAACACCAGTCACCCAAGGACCCTCCATACCAAATATTAGCTAAATCGGCACAATGGTTATGGACAAGAAGTTGTTGTAAGAATTACTGTGGAGGAATAGAATTATGGCCCTGGTTTCGCAACTATTTGACCCAATGACCTCATTTGAACAAATCTGAATGAGAGTCACCTAGGGAACATCCACACCAAATATGAACCAATTTGGTATGATGGTTTCAGAGGAGAAGATGTTTTAAAAAAAAGTTGACGGACGGACGGACAGACGGTACTACCAACATCTACCATTTATGAGCTAAATAAATTATGAGCTATTTTTATCCAATTTTTACGAGTTTGCAATAGTGGTTCCAACATTTGATGTTTATGAGCTTTTTTGTGTCCAATATCAAGGAGCTTTTTTGTGTCCAATATCAAGGAGCTTTCGGCGTCCAATATCAAGGAGCTTTCGGTGTCCAATATCAAGGAGGTTATGTGAAATCCAAATATGAGATTATTTCAGTCCCGTGTTACAAGTTCTTAGAAATTTCCCATAAATTCATAAACCAAACATAGGGTGGGGGCTCACTGCCCGAGGTGAAGTGTCTTTATGTGATTCTTGGGTGACTGCTGCACCAATAGTCCACTTATTGATTTGAATTTAATATCATGATGTACTGGCAATATTCAAAATCTCACTTTTTAAATAGCTGCCAGAAGAAGACTTGTTGATATTCACTGGTCTCAGACAAACAGATGGATTGATCGATTGATTAGGGTTTAACAGAGTCTATCCTGAAACTACATGACCTTCTGTACCACGGTTGCCTGGTTAAAATGGCTTATATGCCCATGTACAGCGTTAGGCCATGGGAAGAAGTGGAAAATTGTTACTTTATTTCTTAACACAATGGGGACTAAACAAATATTATCACATATGATGCACCATGATACAGATAATTGGTTCGAATATGGGTATGCTCCGCCCATTTTTGCGAGAGTTGTGGCCCTTTTTCGACTTATTTTATTTTGAAAATTTCTCACTTTTTCGGTTTCCTGATGATATCTCAAGTTTGGATCCTTTAATTGCAAATACCGTTTTCAAGTGGATCAGTCATATCAAGATACAGGTCAAGTTCGAATTTGAGTTTGATCCGATGATTTTTCTCAGAGTTATGGGCTTTTCGACTTTTCTTCATTTTGTGCCAATTTGAGGTTATATTTTGACTTGAAGAGTTTTTTTATAGATTTGGTTATTTGTATGCATGTCAGTATTAATGAGACAATGCACAAGTGTCTTATCCATATAGTATATTTCTACAAAGCCTCTGCTCCAAATGAAGCCCCCGGTTCGGGGGACACTGTGGCCGAGCGGCCTTTTATTTAATTATATTACGACATACATGTATGACGTCACTTCCGTCATATCAAATGAGACTTTTAAACACGACAAATTTTGCAACCATAATTCAACAGAACAAAGTTCATGGTATATTTTGCAATACATTTGATGCAAAAACATGATAGTTGATAATAGGTTTGTTACAAATTCTCACAAAGGTCCTGGAAAATGACAAAATGTCCTAGAAGGTGACGAACCGGTCTGGTGCAAAAGAACGTCAATAGGATATTGAACGTGAATCACACAAAAAACAGCGGCACCCGCACACTGATGGGAGCCTTAAACTTAGAAACAGCGATCCCAGAGATGAGCAAAACAGCCCGAAAACAGCTATCCACAGACCATAGTACTACTACGATTGACACCCGGTAAATGGGTCATGCATCTAAACGTACCAGACGTACATGTAACTCAGAAACAGTTCAGTACATCGACGAATTCCTTGAGAACTACTCATTTAAGGTTCAATAACCACACAACGATTCGTCTGCAAACTTGAGCAATAAACTACTAGTATGACACACCTGCAGTAGGCCAGATGCATAATCATCATGTATGAAGAAAATGTCCTGATCAATTAATTATATACACGTAAAGTGTACATGGTCACTCAGTATTATCATCCATATTCACTGATGATGAAATTATCGCCAGAGATCAGACTTTCATTTTTGACGTGCGCGATCGCTCTTGCGCACCATCGCGCGGCTAAAATTGAAAACCAGCGAGCGATTGATCGCGCACCTAGGCCAAATAAAGAGAGCGAACCTGATAACGCTATTTTCAGTGTCTAGTGTCTACCCAGACGAGATTGGTTAATAATGTGTCCCATTTTCCGTTTTATTACCGCGTTGCGAGAACGCCTGTATGATGTGTCGCGAGATCAAAGGTGCCGCGACCTAGTTACCAATTCCACAACTTTCACAGTGCGGTGTCAATCAACCCGCCCGACGTTTGATCACCCCGATTCCATGCTGACAGAATAAATATCAACATCTCCCGGCCACGTGGTCTCGCTTTGATTTTCCAGGAATTTATGTGACGTCATAAGCCATACATAGAAATCATTCAAATGTATTTTTAGCTTTGAATCATTCAGACAGATAGTGCATTCGACACCGTGGTGACAATGGCAGGGTTTCCACCAGGCCTGCTGCGGGTCCGTCGCCCCGGGGCAGACCCATTCCCCCTGCCGACCTTTGCCATGAAATCCCGCTCATACACAAATAAATGACGTTATTAAAAACTTATTCAGTCTTTTCTGTCTCGGCAGGCTATATATGATATTTAACCTTATTTTCATTAATTGTATAATGACCAAATGGAATCGACACAGTCCATCTTCAGAAAGAAAAAAATAACAGCATGAACAAACCATAAATAGTGACACCCCACAAATACATTGTAGTTCCACGGGATTCCCCCACGTGATTGGTGGGGAATTCCCTATCAAGGGAGATTTCATTGGTTCAAGTATGGGAACGTGGATCATAAAAACTGCCTCATTTATTATATGAATATTGACGAGCCGTTTGGACTAATTTATTCATCATTATTCCAACTTGTATAAAACATGTGTATAATTTGAGGCATGAGGAAACAAGCAAATATCGTATCATTTACAGTAATATAAAATTGCGACTTGGCTTATTGTCGCGAACTGAAGCATGAAAACGCTTGGGCTAATGGCGATCATCATAAAAGAATATTTGTGCAACATACACAAGTTCGCGTTAATGCCCCTTTAAAGAATAACATTAAGAGTTTGTCTAATGCTCGTTCCCGGGCTGGCTTAGATAATCATTTCGATGTGACGTCATCCAGTAGAAATTTGCAGACACGTGCAGTTAACTGTGTCACAATAATAGAGATAATCAAAGCTCTTATACCGCAGTCATTGAATATCATGCACGTGTACACAATTATTACTAATTTATTAGTCAGGTCAAGTACGCCCAATGTTTTTCTGCTCTTTTGCAGTTGAATTATCAGATACTATTACATATAATTTGATAAATATGTGTGAGACAGGGAATAAACTAAAGACACACAGACACAGTGAGAATGGGTTTGTTTATTTATTTTTATTTTTTATATCGGATTTATCATCTTTTTAGATTTAGTTTACGCTGGCATTTTGTCTTGTTGCTTACCTGTGATCGCCGTTGGTTTTTTTCCTGATGAAAAATGCCCCTCATGACATACCGATCCATGAGTCGCAGGAAGTTTTTAATAAGGGAAATTGGGTTAGAAAGTTGCGACATACACCGGCCGGTACGGTAAATGGCGCAATTACAGATAAATCGGTCTTCATATATTTAATTATTTACTGGGTTTCCCCCATAGCAGCTACCGGAACCATCCCCCCCACCCCGACCCCTAGCGGAAACCCTGCAATGGACACTTGTTTTGTCAAGCAGGGTATACCGGTACCCGATAGTTATCATTGCCTGTGGTCTTTTGTTGAATACCCACACATACATGTACACAGTTGTATTTACCGTAGCTCCTATTCAATATATGAAACATATATACACGTGTACCTAATTTCAATGTGACAATTTCCTATTTTCGTGTTTCCGATTTACTACAGTGAAATCCAAAATCAAAAGAAAATGGTCCAACGTGGGCCATATTTTTTTTTACGAGGCTATGCCTGAGAATCAAAACCATTTTTCTTTGCCTTGCATGTATGCTTTAATAGTCAATGCTGCAAATGCGATGAAAGTGATCCCATGGATATATACATAAATACAATGGGATCACTTTCGTCGTCATCATCATCACCACCAACATCGTCATCATCATAATTGACATCATCATCATTATCGACATCATCGTCGCTAACGGCATCAACCTAATCATCTTCATCTTGTCATCATAGTGTTTAGCGTCCTGGCAACGCCTTTGTCATCATCATCAAAACGTCGTCATTTTGTCGATAAGGTACATGTACACATGCTGACATTAAACATGTGTAATGTCAGCATGTGTACATGTGGTTAATCAAATCATGTGGAGTCATCTCTTGACTTTCGTGAATCATATCATATGACCTTCCCATTACTAGTAACCGGGCCTGATGACCACTTTGTTCTATTAACTGACAGATCTGTTTCTGTTTTCCGACCCCAATCAGCGTATTTGTATAGTAATGATGGTCCTATTTTCCTGCCAGAATAACTACTATTATTTCCACCTATAAGGGCGTTCTCTAGAATATTAATGACGTTTTATCCTGCGATAAAATCCCATAACACTAACTAAATTACGTGAATATGTAAGTTCACTATGGCCCTAGGGCGTTAATGGGATATGCTTGTCGTTAGCACGAGATAGCCCGACATGTCACGTGACCAAACTGCCGATGAATTTTTCGGAATTTCTTTATTCTAATAAAGCTTTTTAATGAAGAAATACCCGATTGCCATGTGTTACATAGAACACAGGTATATATTATTTCAATTTAAGCATTATTACGCGAGTTATTTGGTCTCAGATGCCGGTGATATATTGCCTAATTTCGATGTATTTTGGTCACATGATTTCTGTTTCATGGCTGGCGCTACAGTTCATCAGTGCACAATAAATTACAATTATGGAGTAGAGAAGTGAATTGACCGAAACTCCATAGAACAATTAAAGTATTGTGATCAAATGTTGATGATATTGAATACTATTCTATATTTTGATTAAATTGTGTTAATTCAGAGATGTTGTGAAATATTTTAACTTGTCGGGGTACGACACTTACATACCGGTAATGATAGTGTGTGGAAATAATAGTAATAACATGATATTTTTCGGGCATTATGGTTTATTAACGGCCCTCCCGTAATGATTAACAGCCCTCGTGCCTATTAGCGGCCCGAGACGAAGTCTCGGTCCGCTTATAGGCCCTCTGGCTGTTAATCATTCCTATCGGAGGGAACGGGACTAGCCGCCCCCGAGACAGTGTCACTCGTATATAGCCTGGGCAAGTCATTGTCACACTAATCAATGTCATGGTAGCTTTAATCAGTTTAATGGTGTTGCAGAAATTCAATGAAATGTATACAGCATTATATTAAATATACATTCGCACGTAGTCGTGTGTTTTTATGCTTAACGTCACAGACGATCATTGCTTCCTAGTTCAAATAGTTAATTTGGTTACGATTATAAGAACCGGAAGTTGCGCAGTGTAACGTTAAATCAGGTCCGCGCACACATTCGAAAGACGCTGTGCAATCAACGATATAGATTCTAAGAACAGCCAGCATCGCAAGACAGCGGCTGTTACTTCATTACGCTAATTACTAATTAAACATTCTCATTGGTTGATGAGTTATTACGAGGGGGGACAGCTTGAGAAATCTAAAAGCTAATAGGATAGCGTCCTTTCACAAGAACTTTCGTTGGGTGTAGGACGCAAAAAGTTTTCGTCGTGATTTTTCCTTGCTTTCTAAGTTTCAACACGTTTTGTTTAAATTCACAAACTTTTACAACACACAATTTTTAGTTTCTTGGCCCACCACCACCCCATAGAGCACCACCTTTTCTTCAGAGGCGGTTGGCGGTCTTTTGGTCGCCCGCAACATTATTTTTAGGTTATGTAAATATTCTATTTCAGGATTCGTTATGTATATAAATATTTTATGATTTTCTATATAAATGTCCCATCTCAAAAACACAGCTGATGGGAGCCATATCCACCGGGCAATCTAACCCTGGGTCGTTATGCATAAATGATATTATATATAGAATAAGTGTCTAGTGTTGAAAATTAAACGGTTTATGTTCACGCTGAAGCTCGGATATTACCGGCCAAATCCTACGAGTGGACATATTACTTTTCAATTTCCCACACAAGACACTTATGATATTTTGTTTATCCACCGACTCGAATACTAAGAAATTTTGCAAAATATTCAACTCAGAAGGTGAATTTAACAAGAGTTCCTCCATTGGAAATGGCACATACATGCGGCAACCCCAACGTGACGTACATAACATAACCAATATGTAAAGCGGTGGTGGCATTAACACCTGTAAAACAAAGTAAGCACCAAGAACAATAGATGTGCATTGATTACCCTATGACTGTTGCATTCGGATCATTGCGACACAGAAGATGTTGATTCATCGGGTCCGGCTTTCTGTAGAACTAATGAATATTTAAAGAGAAATAGTTCTACTAGGAAAAAATAAAGTTCTACCAGGCATATACCATGCACTCCTACTGCATGGGTACATACAGACTCATGTTACGTCAGGCTTATAATTTTCAGGGTGGATGCGGTGAGAGGTGGATAAACTATAATAATGGAATTGTTAAAAAGTGTCAGAATTATTTTTAATCCGACATTTTATTACTATGTCCTTTTCTGTCAGTTCAGAATCCGTGTGGTACCGGTTCACGCACGACAACATGTCTGTGCTATAGTTGACAGGCGCCATGGTGTTTCTATTCTGATTCATATGAACGCATTTGTGAAGTTTAATAGCTAAAACTCAGGATCTATCCGCACACGGAAATGTTTCCGCCATATTCAATCTCCATGTGCAATCGGCAAAATATCCGGTTACTCTCTCCTGCCAAATAAACGTGACGTCACGTTTATTTATTTAAAGAAAAATACGACAGCATCACGATTATTAGGCGCCATCACGATTATTTAAAGTTCTTGCAAAGTCGCGGAATTTTCAGTCAAAAAGTTAGAAAAAACGTGCAGCTCACTAAAAAAAATAGAAGTGCACTTGACAAGTTGACAGGAATGTGGGAGAATCTCATTCCTAACAGGATTTAGGCCTCTAGATCATGATGTCCGTGTATAAACAAACGGATTATCGCAGTTAATTACAACTCATCAAAGCTTATAATCACACAGTGACAACTAATTATCGTTGGGACGGAACCGACTTCTACTATCAAAACGGGACTTAATGCTAAAATCACATCACCAGGCTTATATTATAAAATAATCAGTGAAACTAATCTGAGTGACAACTGATGAACTAATTTAACTTGACGTGGCCGACTTCTCCAAACAATACTGTTATCGTGACCCAATTATGCGCTATCATGAAGACACATGCGTGACTGGTTTTGGCTATAAATGGAAAGTTACGACACCGCAGTAGCTTCTGTGTGTACACAGGAACATGTATTTAAATCTATGCAATAAAGCAATACAATAACATGTCCGTGTATTCAAAGCACAGTTTAATTATGAATGCGATGACTTGGCAACAGTTCCACATTATTAACCACAACTTACGTTTTATGTCGGATTTAAGTTTTATGTCGGATTTTAAATAGCCGATGTGCAGCCTCGCTGTGATTTTGAGAAAGCCGTGCCTGCTTCCACCCAACCTGGCTACAATCACCACAGTACTTTACCTTACTCAGACTGGTACTGTTACCAAATTACTTACTGTCATTATTAAAGGAGCCAATGAGAACAACTTGCATGCATGGGAACTTGCCCAACAATGCCAAATTAATTAAGGCCTACATTCTGCTTCATTTATAGTAGAAATATGGTAAAATGCCATCATTGTGCGCCATCACTATTATTTGGCACCATCACTATTATTAATAACACCCGAAAATGTGCACCATCACTATTATTTGGCCATCACTATTATTAGGCAGGGGAGAGTACTTTCGATTCACTAGTTAATACATATTCCGGCACAAGTATCGTGTGTTTTCTGGTTTCTGCTTTCGAGAAATCAGCGAGGTTTGCCGAACAATGACGAGGGAATACGAATATACTATACAACAACAACGGCGGCACTTCCGTTTTTCGTGAATTGACGATATTTGCAAGGAAATGGTTTACTTGTTAAACTAATTCCGTAGTCGCAAATTCCTAATTACAAAAAAATTAAACGAAGTCGGAATTTTTTTTTGAAAAACGATAAAATGGAATTTGGCGGCAGGTTTTGAGTAGGGGCGGGCGGGTTACCCTAAACACAGGTATTCTTCGTTTTGGCCTTATCACAGTGTGTTATCACAACACTTAGTGATCGGGATTCATCTCACTCGACACAGAATCCCGATCACGTTACACTATCCAGGCCAGGAAGATTAGGGAGTTCTGGGATGATTACATGTCCGATCCACCGATGTTAACAACAGCCAGCTTTCTGAAGAAGTGCTCAAACGTCTACGGAACGAATAAGAGACCGGCACAGTGCAGACAGACAACAGCAGCCCCAAATTAATAATTGTTCGTTTGTTAAACTTATTAAATTTTGTTTTTAATCTTCGTTCATATTCATTCATTCCGCTTTTAAATTTCGTTCATTAAATTAATAAATAAACATATTATCGTTGATGCATTTTTGTGTTCATAAGTTATATTACATGTGTATTTATTGTTGTCCATGTTGTTAAATCAAATAAAAATATATAAAAAACAACCCAGTTTCGTTAAACAACCATCTCATAATCCCCTCACACCTACTAATTGACCACTGATTACCGCTAATTGATTTTTGGGGGCGGGTTGTCCGGGGGCGGGTTGTCTCAGAGTGAAAGGGGGCGGGTTGTCTCGGGGCGGGTAGTCACGGACCCCTATCGGACCGTTAAAGGATTACAATGCTCATGAAACAACAAAACTCTATCGGAAAGCCACCCCTATTGTGATCACAATAATCCAAGTCCCATAAAAATCGCGTAATAATTAAGCCGAGAAATAAATAAATAATACCGCCAGCGGTTGTCGGCTATCTCCGTCGCAAAACCTCGCATGACGTCAAGCGAGGTAAACTAATTTAAAATACGGAATCGGAGTTAATTGTGTCTACCTATATGACGGAATAGACCTCAGCGCGTGAGCGTGGTGGAATTGCTGCGGGGAATATCAATAGCATTGTATACACATTGTTAATTGTCATCGCGCGGTGAGTTATATTCACTTGTGATTTGTCTTGAGCGCTGTTTGGAAACTTATTGTTTTGACAAAAAAACTATAGAAGGCCGATTGAGCGGGGTAGGTAACACTTTCGTGTAAAAAATAAAGCTTATAAAAACACGAGCAGGCATGTGAACTCTATTAGGGCGCGTGTTCACGATGTTTTAATTTTCCGTATATATACCCCGAGTGTCCCGTATTTACAATCATTCATTCGTAACAATGCCATATAAATGCAATGTTTTCGGCTGTGGCCGGTCTAGTGACTCTCAGTTAGGTATAATGCTGTATTCATTTCCAAATGATGTTCGTTTACGTGCCATTTGGCGCGATTTCTGTTGGAAACTCGTTGCGCAAAATCAGAAACCGATTACATGTACCAAATAAAGAGCGTTGGATTTGACAAGTCAGTCATGGTTACGAATACATACAATTGCAGTTAAAGTGGAGAGTATGTTGAATAAATCACGATAACAACTATTCTATGTCGATTCCCCATTTCTTTCACCATGGCTCAATAAAGAGCGTTCCATGTTAAGAGTTTTCCTAATATGGTACGAATAAAAAGAGTTTAATAAAGCGGAAATTGCTATGACTTGGAAGGATATATAAAGCATGCATATCGGAAGTTCGTGTACATGTATTGACCTGTATTGGTGTAATCAGTAAAAAAATCACGATGACAACTGTTCTAAGTCCAGTCCCTTTACCTTGACGCGATAAAGAGCGTTCACTATTACAATATATTGCGAATAAAGAACGCTTGTATATGTGCTTACATATTAAACCGGATTATTATCCCTCCTTCAAAAAGTGTTATATATGATTGGATGTTTAAACGAACCACGGCGAACGTTTATATATTTCATAATCCTATTGTTATGCGTAATTGACACATAGAGGTCGAGTTATGACCTGCATTTCAATAGACCGCATCCATAGAATGTTAATTTTATAGGCCAATAACCACGCATAAACGCAGTGATTTCATCAGTGACAGTCGGCAAGATAGTTTGGGGGTAGGGGAAGCAATATTCCGAAATATATATAAACACCATATTACCCTAATATATACATGATTCATAACCAAGAAAAATGAACTTAGGCCATAGGAAGTTGATTCTCTGTTTCTCAGACACCGCCGCCCCCCCGAAAAAATACGCCGATGGGTACTTTTTATAGCCTACCAAAAATAAAAAGTATAATTCATCCCGCCGCTCGCAATCCGTGAAGTTCGCAATCGACCATTGTTAACAGGTGTGGATAAAGAGGCGCAACTCTATCTCATAATTCCAATCTTTTAATAGATCGAACAAGCCGATGTCCGGAATCTTAATCGAACGCGCCCGATCTACTTCCACTAAAACAATGGTTGCAATTCTGAATGTTTGCATGTGGGACGGCAACAAATATCTTATCCCCTGGACTATAGTGAGTGTTGAGATCGATGAAACATGTCGGAATTTATCGGAACGGATAACGTCCCAACATGGCGGAAGCATCAAATCCATTTCTGTTGGAAAAAACAAAACATCAGACTTCGACTTCGTCTCACCTGAACTGAAAGCCACACAGGTTGCAGACATTTTTGGCTTTTATTTTAAGATACGGAAGGTACATGTAACAGCAAATAGAAGTGATTCACACATACATGTGATTTGATCTCATATGACAATCATTTTCTAGACAACACTTATTAAATCATGTATGTTTCATATATTAAACTTCATTTCCATTATTACATACATACATACAGATATACTCTATTTATATTCTATATATGTATGTGTGTTTGTACTATCAACAGGTGGAAGCTTGCTAAAACGACAGTAGCAATGGTGATTAACAACCACTGATAATCAATTTACCCATACACATTAAAAAAAATTGATTCTGCATATTGTTGTTATTTTATGTTATGAAAGTTTAATATATTTTGTTTTTGTCTTGTATTGACACATTCAAAGATGGCTTAGTGAAGCCTGACAAGTTTTAGTATTAATAAAATTTCATTAAAATCAAATCAAGTAGTCATGTTTCAATGTCCGAACATTGGTTTTACAATTTTAGGATAAACAAATAAAAACCTGCCTGCCGGGAAATTTTGGTCATAAAATATGGTAATAAAAACCTGCCTGCCGGGAAATTTTGGTCATAAAATATGGTAATAAAAACCTGCCTGCCTGCCTGCTTTGGGAAAAAAAGTGTCTGAGAAACAGAGAATCAACTTCCTGTGGCCTTATCATATCATATTGGTAATGAATGACTTGATTATAATTGATTAAATCCGACAGCAATAAACCGATATTTTTTTTTACCGCGTTACGATAAATTAAAACGAAACGCTCTTTATTGACACAAGACAAAGGTCGTCTGGAAATTGGAATGTTTACGAGATGATAATTGCATAATAACTGTGCAAGTCTTCGCATATATATGCAATATTTATATGAATATATAATATATAATATAACTTGGACTATTCCGGTAACGAAAAAAAATATAAAAACACGAGCACGTGTTTATATAGATAAATGCGCGCAAAACTGAATAATATACGGGCATGGCTTTATAGTAACAACACATCGCGATACATATAATAATAACACGATAAAGACATTTAATTACGAGAACGGCGATGTTTTAGGCAAAGTTTTGCATTCGTAGTGTGATAACGCGACAATCTTCAAAAGCCGCGATCGACTACATGCAAACTTAAAATACTGCCGTAGCGTATCTATGCGTTGTCGATTGGTTACGACGTGATCAATCACGTGCTATGCTTCTGTTTACATGTGACAATCACGTGATCGGGCCGATGATCACGTGACTTCGTCTACAACAAAATCTTCGGCTAACTTCGGAATTTTTTTATAATCGTTATAAAAATAACGAATGGCGGCCGAATATTAGATTATATGCCCCCAATGGACATTATATATATATATTATCGGTATATTGAAAGAACATATTATTGTTTTTTCAGCACCCTATTCCTTTAAGAAACCATAATTCCCTCTCAAAAATCATGTTATTGTTATAGTATTCCTGGCCTGCAAATATGCCTAATGAATTGAGCTCCCAAAATTGCCAAATCAAGCGTTTTCGAGAGGCCCAAATCATCCGACATAGACGACCAAATTAGTCGTGGATTACTCCCTGCATACTACAGTAGAGGCCTTTTCGTACGCCGTATTCCATGCCCTGTTATGAGGTACGCCGTATTCCGGCCCCTCTGTTAGGAGGTATACGGTATTCCAAATATACCGGTATTCGTACGCCGACCTTCCAAAAAATGAAGTTTTCATATATTTTTATGTATTCCATATGCAGTCTAACGTACACTGCCATATAATTGCCTCAGATCTGAGGAGAAACACAGTGCAAGGCCATTAAAATTATTCCTTACACAACACAGTTCCCTGGGCATATACGCTATACTGTATGGCTGTTAACTGGTATTCCGTATTCCACCCTCTGTATTAAGTGGTATTTCGTATTCCATGGGGATGGGGGCCTCACAGTATAGTCCAAACAATCAAACAAGCCATCATGGACACAAATAGGCTGTTTAGTATATGTTTTGAATCTGTGCCCAACCTGATCATACTAGTAGATGAATCACAATGAGTGAATAAGGATTTCTCACTTAGTAGTATGACTATGAAAACTTTGCACTGGGTCTGAAGTCATCACTGACATTTATTATGTCATTAGTCCAACGAAAGAGTGGCTAAACAACTTAGAACACCAAACCAAAAGAATGAATACGTAATTAGTTTAACAAAACAATTGTAAAGACAGCAATTACGGGCGAGAAACAGAAATCAAAATAAAGGTACGGTACTAAAATTGCGATAATAAACTCCGGGGTAACGAAACCAGTGGCATTGACCTAGAAGTAAACAAGCCAAAACACAAGTAAATCGATCTGGATGTAAATACAATCTGCGCTGTGGGGATAAAAATGAAAATTGTTCCATCTTGTAATTTGGTAAAACATGTGTATAAACTTACCTCCCTCGACGACTGTCAAGTTTATCTGTTATTGTGTAACAAAATCGTCAGTGGTGACAAAAGCTTTTCACACCACCATGCTCTTCTTGTGATATTGATACCATACGGCGTTGCCTTTGTTCGTCTAATTATCCCGTTGTGGTGAGACGATATCCAAGGCGAGAAGGAAATTTGTAATCCCCTGGAATATTTACAAAATCTATGTACAGCATAAAACTTTAACCCCTTAGAAAGGCTCAGTTATGAGCCATTTTCATCACAATTTCGTGTATGTCCCTTATGCGGGGGGGAATGGTGAGAGTTGAGCATGGAGCAACCTTAGGGAAATATGTAGGTCAGATCCGATAACGATATTAATACACAAAGGAACTAATTCTATATAATCGAACAACTTAAAATAAAACTATCACATTTACTCTTAAGTATAGTTAATTATGATTATAATTTATTGTATTATGTTGATAATGTTTGCACCAAATGGAAAATATCTTTATTTTTATCGGATTCTTAAATTATTACCCTAGCAAACGCTGTCACGTGATCTCAGCTAGAAACTCCTGTTTCGGTATGAAGGAAAAAAAACACACCAATCAGCAATGGGGTGGAGCGAGTGCAAAACATATTTTTCCTGTGTTCCCGCGGAATTTATAATTTGCCATCAGTTTAACAACATTGAAAATGCTCAAAGGTCAAGAACTGAAATTAGTTTTCATGTTCCATGATATTTTGTGATACTGCCCAACCACTCCTTGCATCCGGCTCTGGTTAGTTGCGGTGCCCTGTGTATAGCGGCTCGCAGGCGGATCAGGCGGGAAACCGCTTGAAATCACCTACCTGTCCTACCTATAGTGGAGTAGATTAGTAAAAGAATTGTTCACTTTGTGACTAAAGTATGAAATTTTGCACATATGTACATATTCACATACTAATTGATATTAGATATGGAGCCACGCTGAAATTTCACTTTAACCTCTTTTTAAAGGGGTTTTCCGAATTAAAAAGCGTTTCGTGATTATATAATTTATTAAATGTCATAATTAATCTTACCATGGAACCTGCGATTTAAAATTAGGCATATAGGCCTATATATGCAGTAAGTATATGACTCGGGGAGATATGATGGCACATTTTTAGGACGAAATTGTAACTCCTCGTTCATGATGACTGTCAAAATGGCAACCGTAAGTGGAAATTTTTACGTGTTTTTACTAATAGCTTCTAAACCAGTTTCTTCTGTATGGAACTGATTCGGAAATGTGACTTAATTTATTTTGTATTGTTCATGTTAACTGATACCTGGGGCAATGAATTATGCCATTCTTGGGATCCCAGCCCCTTCCGATCCCTCAATAATTCGATTTTACAGAACACGGTATGAAATTTCACCAAAATTCACCATTGGGATTCTAGCCATATTTCAACAAGAAATGAGGAGAACTGTGCAAATTAAGTGAGGCATACGGGCCATTCTCATTTAAAGTACATATATACACGGAAAACGTGTCCTTGGTGCGAAAACCATAGTTATTATCACCCACAACAGTGTTTTTTTTGTTTTCCGAGGAGGGTTTTAGTTGGAACTCAACTGAAAAAAAATGAATGGTCCCATATAAAAGCATGTCATAGTACACACGACCGCCTGGAAACCATAAAAACTAGGATTGTTGCGTGTCCTTCAATGGGTGTAAAATCTATAAATTGCGCAAAATATCATGTATTACCTGATTGGAGGGAGTGATTAATGTTCGTTAAACCGTGAGAATATGGGGATCAATTTGACAATAAACCAAATATATGACTGAGCTATTTTTTCATATATGGGTCGTTATCATCATCGTCCCTAATCTTGGTGTAAGATGTATACGTTACCATCACATAACGAGTGCCATGTGAACAATGACTTTGTCATTTGACACAATCTGAGCTGTGAAACAATCCGGACCATGTTGTCAACACGGATGGGTGAAAGTACTCTCCTACACCACAACGATTTCTGCAAGTCAATATCTCCTGTAAATTTGGCTGTTACTATCCGTCACTGTAAGATACGTTACCACTGATTTGATATCTAACACGAACTACATTTACCAAATGACATTTTTATGGTTGAAGTAGCTGATCTACCATCATATTGGTCACAGCGACCTAATGACAAGTTGTTTGAAATTTTTTATCCCACTTTAAAGAATAGTGCTGTAAAATACGTTACTGTAAGATACGTTACCATATTTTTATAAATTCGATATAACGCTTCGTGGATAATAAAAAAACAAACGTTGCGAATATTCAAACATTCTGTGTTGCGTCAGGACATACAATCTCTCATATTGACTCATAAATAGTTTTTTTTTGTCCGGAACAGATTATTAGTATATATGCAGACAATAGCCTATATATGCATAGGCCTACGGGTATATGTACACATGCTACTCTAATTCGCCGAACCACTCTGCCATGACCATTCAGCGGGCAGTAAACGAATTAAAAACACACGAACATGGTGGGGAAAGATGTTTTAGTGCTATTGCGTGGGCGACACATGGTACGGTACTATATAAACCGTAGCGACAATTTAAGATATCACACCCGACAATTAAGCTACCAGCCCCAAGTCAGTTTCAAAGTTCAAAGTATTTATTATTTTCTTGGGGTGGCATTCTCGTCGGTGGTCCGTTTGTTTAATGTGGGGGTTGCGTCTCTTCTGAGTTGTCGCCGGTAGCCACTGTTGGGGCCAAGTGTATTCGCGTTGTGCTCAAAACACCTTTTTTCGAAGTGGACGGAACAAACCATTACTCATGAATATTTCAACTCAATGGAACCAAAATTATCACTTTGGCTAAAAATGGCTGTCAAAATGGCGGCCAAAATATGGAAAATTGTAAATATTTTCCCAGCGTGCCATGCAATCGCTTAAAAGTTGTGGATGATGAATAACATTGGCTGTCCACCAATTTTGTAGAAAGGTTGATATTTTCAAATATATCCCGGACATTATTATCTGCTCTTCTGTAAAGGTAAGCACATTGTGATTCACTCGGTTATTAAACATGTTACTTAATCAACTGAAAGTTCTATTCTGGTTGTCCCAGTACCTTAAGCGGCACGACAGTTTCATTTTAAATCATGCAGTATGTAATTTTGCCGAAAACTTCTTTTGGGATGCTAGCCAAGATTTTGAACGGAAATGAGCAGAACTCTGAAACTGACATGAGAGGGGCATGACCTATTCTGACCCAAGAACATGTGGAACCATTATAGGTAAGTGTGTGTCTGACCAGGTAACACGTATAACGGGGTATGTGTCCCCACACCTAGCCTACTAGAATGACAGAGAAATGGCCAGCGTAATATACTAGCATGTGGACTAGAAGGCCTTTTGGAAAGTCAAACAAGGAGATTCGTGAAAAACTGCTTAATAACATCAAATTCTGGGCTATTGGCATCAAGCTTGGTTGACTAATGTCAGAAAAACCATTTCCTCCATTGTGCATATAAATTGCCACCAAGATGAAGAACTCTCTGACATTACCTCCCAATCGATTAACATATACTTGAGTTATTATGGAAAGTGATAGCCACCAAAGGTCCAACTGTACAACTCACCCATGGCCATATAATCATGTTATATATACACAAACACCACACAAATTACCTTGTAGCCACTCGCTTTATACAGACACACCTCACACATAACCATACAACCATACTTATGTTTACCAGTAAACCACACACATGACTAGATACAGCCATGAATCACCATTCAGGTACACCATGTACACTTCACCCATGACCATATAGTCACTTCATTTATACATAATTCACCACATTCGTGATAATAGAGTCACTTCTTGTATACCTATTCGCCTCACTATTGGCCATACAATCACTCCCTGTATATCTATTTGCCACATTTATGGCCATATATCCACTCATGAATATACACTCGCACACATGGCCGATCAAACACTCCAGGCTTGAATAGACAATTCAGCCACTCACTGTATACCCATACACACCATTCGTGGCCATACAGTCACTCATTGTTTACCAATTCACGTCACCATTGGCCATACGATCACTCCGTGTATATATATATATATAT
This sequence comes from Siphonodentalium dalli, assembly GCA_032622095.1. NCBI lineage: Eukaryota > Metazoa > Mollusca > Scaphopoda > Gadilida > Siphonodentaliidae > Siphonodentalium > Siphonodentalium dalli. The sequence goes on from CP136067.1 coordinate 61,201,808, forward strand.
ATATATATATATATATATATATATATATATTGCCCACACCCATGGCCATGTAGCCAATAAATATATACAATGTACATACACACCCCACTAATGCCCATTATAGTCACTCCAGGTATACATTGACACCTCACAATAGACCATACATACCTTCTAGATATAGCAATGCAACGCCCATCACCTCATCATTGGCATATGGTCACTCCATGTATACCTTTTCTTCACACCCATGACCATATACCCACTCAAGATATACATATACACCCACTCATGACCATAGAATCAATCCAGGTATACATATGCACCTCACCAATGGATATACCAATACCCTGCACGACCATTCGTACACTCAATATTTGCATATAGTCCTCGTCCATGACAATTCAGCCACTCGATGTATACTCACACACCCCATCCATTAGCATACAGCTACTCTCTGTATACCTATACATCCACCAATGACAAAACAGCCACGGCAGAGATTCCTATACAGCAAATATACAACCAAGACCACAAGGGCACTTCATATATAACCACACGCCGCCAATGACCATCCAGCTATACTCCAGGTATGCCTATACACTTCAACACTCACGACCGTAGTTATTCCATGTACACCTATATACATTACATATCAGCATAGAACTATTCCCTATTTATTTATTCAACATATGTATACATGTACATATACACACACCCATGACAATAGTCATCCAAGGTACGCATGTATATCTCACACATGACCGACCTTATAGTCACTCTATATATAGATACACTAGAAGGTGACCCGACTTCGTCCGGACTTTGACCTTGAATTGTCCATTTTGAAGGTCAGGGTCAAGTGGGGTCACGATTTGACCAGTCCAAAACACTGCCCGGACAAAAGTACCCGACAAACGTGCCCGTCGAAATCCATCTGGTTTTACCCGATTTGACCTTGAATTGATCATTTTGAATGTCAAGGTCAGGTCGGGGTAACGATTTAACCCGTCCAAAACACTCAGTTGAAAAAAGTAACCCTATGTATAAAATTTCGTCAAAATCCCATCAAAATTGGCGATTTGACCTAGAATTGACCCGATTTCAAGGCCAAGGTCACGTCGCACGGGCAAATGGATATGCTTATGAGACTCCCCATACGAAAGTACCCCCACATACCAAGTTTCATCGAAATCCCGTGAAATTCGGGCGTTTGACCTTGAAATGACCCGATTTCAAGGTCAATGTCACGTCGCACGGGCAAATTAATAGGTTTATGCCATTCCCCGGCCGAAGGTACCCCCACATACCAAGTTTCATCGAAATCCCGTGATATTCGGGCGTTTGACCTTGATATGACCCGATTTCAAGGTCAAGGTCACGTCGCACGGGCAAATTAATAGGCCTATGTCACTCCACGGCCGAAAATACCCCCACAAACCAAGTTTCATCGAAATCGGTTCGGCCGTTTTCGAGTCCATCGATTACAGACACACAGACAGACACACATACAGACACATCTTCCAAAATATACAATAGACTAGAAGGTGACCCGACTTCGTCCGGGCTTTGACCTTGAATTGTCCATTTTGAAGGCCAAGGTCAGGTGGGGTCACGATTTGACCCGTCCAACACACTACCCGGACAAAAGTACCCGACAAAAGTACCCGTCGAAATCCATCCAGTTTTACCCGATTTGACCTCGAATTTATCATTTTGAAGGTCAAGGTCAGGTCGGGGACACGACTCGACCCGCCCAAAACACTCAGTGGACAAAAGTAACCCTATGTATCAAATGTCGTGGAAATCCCATCAAAATTCGCGATTTGACCTTGAATTGACCCGATTTCAAGGTCAAAGTCACGTCGCACGGGCAAATGAATAGGCTTATGAGACTCCCCATACGAAAGTGTCCCTAGACACTCATTTTCATCGAAATCCCGTGATATTCGGGCGTTTGACCTTGAAATGACCCGATTTCAAGGTCAAGGTCACGTCGCACGGGCAAATTAATAGGCCTATGCCACTCTCCCCGGCCGAAGGTACCCCCACATACCAAGTTTCAGCGAAATCCAGTGATATTCGGGCGTTTGACCTTGAAATGACCCGATTTCAAGGTCAATGTCACGTCGCACGGGCAAATTAATAGGCCTATGTCACTTCCCGGGCGAAAATACCCCCACATACCAAGTTTCATCGAAATCGGCTCGGCCGTTTTCGAGTTCATCGCGAACGCACACACAGACAGACATATCTTCCAAAATTAATAGGCCTATGTCACTCCCCGGGCGAAAATACCCCCACATACCAAGTTTAATCGAAATCGGGTCGGCCGTTTTCGAGTCCATCGATTACAGACACACAGACAGACAGATCTTCCAAAAATATATAATAGACTAGAAGGTGACCCGACTTCGTCCGGGCTTTGACCTTGACTTGTCCATTTTGAAGGTCAAGGTCAAGTGGGGTCACGATTTGACCAGTCCAAAACACTGCCCGGACAAAAGTACCCGACAAACGTGCCCGTCGAAATCCATCCGGTTTTACCCGATTTGACCTTGAATTGATCATTTTGAAGGTCAAGGTCAGGTCGGGGTCACGACTCAACCCGCCCAAAATAACATTTGCCACATGGGCAGACAAAATCAAGACCACGGTTATATTTGGCTTTAATGTGGTCTATCGGGCTTTGGTTGTGTCTATATTCTGAATTGCACACATCAAATATGTGCCTTCGCACGAGGCTGCCACATGTCTCTTCTCTCAAGTGTCGCATCCGGGACGTCCGTTGTGCAAAAGTTGCCCTTTTGTGTGCATTTAAAGCCAAAGTTGACCTTGTTGAACAACTCTTCCCGCATGTTTCACAAACCATTTGTCGGTGATGAGCTTCGTGAGCGTTGGCTATTATATATATGATGTATCAACTGAGCGGGAACATTGGCCGCAACTGGCTGTCTTGAAGGATGTTTTGAACTTGTGTGACGGCTGAGCAAATGTGAGCATTTAGTTTTGAAAAAAATACATTTCGTACACTGATAGATGCCTGGATAGACCCACGTCGCCTTAGGTTACTTTTCTTTTGGGCGTAGACGAGGGATGCTCCGCAACGGTGACATCATCAACGGTGACATCAGCGTTGGAGCCGTCGACTGCCGATACCTCGGTGTCCATGCCATGACTGTATTGCGGGATAATTATACTTATGTATCATATAATAATAACACGAAGTATAACTAGAGGTCAGCTTCCATGGAACCAGATAAACTTCCATGGTATCCCATTCCATGTGTGTGTTAATTTTATGCGTATAGGTGTGTTCCTCTTCATGCGAATGCATATTGGTGCTTTGTGATCTGATGGTGGACTTGCATTGCCATTTCTAAATAAGATATTTATTCCAAAGGTTTATGTCATTTGGTTCGACCCACCGTGGATGATTAATGACAGTCTATTGCATCATGGTCGTGACCAACTGAGCCACCATTCACCCCAGCCAATCAATTCATTTTTATTCGGTAGGGATATATTTTAGTGCGTCATCGCTACACTATAGTCATTAAAGTCTTTGTAATAGAGTTAAATGTACTGTAATCGAGATATAACTATATCACAATCGATAATGATAGCTGAGTGCTTACCCGTCCGCTCTAAAACTAATGTTGTCCTTATATACTACCAAACACATGCAGTATTCAAAATATAAACACTTTGATTCGCGATTTTCCATTTTTCCCCGTTTACGAGTTTCGGTGGAATTTGTAAAAAGCCTCGCCCCTCCCCGAGGCATACGCCCCTCCCCGTTGGACAGGTTACTTTCATAGTAGAGCGGACATACAAGTTTTTATCTCAATATCTGATTTTCGGAGTAATTTTCCCCTTTTGATTTTCGGTGGAATTTGCCAAATATGAACCCACCCCGACACAAACTAGTCGGGGAGCCAATAATGTCCACCTGCACCCCCCCCCCCCGATGATTACAAATAACCTTATTTTTATTGTTCCCTATGATATCCAGATAAAGAATCCGGATTTCACCGAAAAATAAAGGTGGCCCTACTAGGTGCTAGAGCCATTTGAATCCAAGATGGCCGCCATTTCCTCTAATTCCGACCAGCTGTATTTAATCGTTGTAATAGATCGGTTGTTAGGCAAAAGACACAGACAAAATGTATGCCATTTTGTTGTTATGATGTCCTTCTTCAAAATGACGGCAAATAATTTCAAAACAAATTCAAAATGGCCGCCGAAAAATGACGTCATATGCACGAAAATAGGAAATTTAATTAATATTTCACCATATCTTCCATTTTTCTTCACATTAATCATTAGTAAATGGCAATGTTTTTGTGACAGTCATCAAGCGTGATATTATAGAGTCTTTTTAAGACATTTGCCATTGACGAGGGTTCCGTAATAGATACAGAAAGAGGATTTGAAAAAGAGGGGTGAAATATTCGATTTTTTTTGCAAAACGATTTTGATAGTCATTTTATCGACAAACCACACAGGCTGTTAATAGAATGTCAACAACTATGTGCTTTATTTTATTGGACGGATGTATTACTTCAATGGGAATGAAATTGGTGTAGAAAATTTCCAAAATGGCCGCCGAAAATATGAAAAATGGTAAATATTGCCCCAGTGCAGCCATGTGTCCTGCAATGGCTTACAAGTTGTGGTTGATATATAAAATTGGCTAATCTGTATTATATACATTGAATACTAACATATCTGATGCATCATGGATCATTGTTACTATTGTCACCACTGACATCACCAGAAATATTGGATTTTTATCTCACAAATTTGACATAAATATCGGCAAACATTCACTTTTCAGGGTTGGACAATTTTTCAAAGTAAAATTCAACTATTTTTGGTATCAAAGGTATTTATTGTTTTGGTCTCTTAAATGTGTCACACCACGGTGTTTATAGACCAAATTGCTCAAGATGGCTTCCAAAATGGCAACCAAATTTGTAAAAAGTTAATTTTTTACATATATCCCGAACATTATTATCTGCGTTATCCGACAAGGTAGCAAACTGTGACTCACTTGGTTATTATACGTGTTAGTTAATTAACTGACAAGTACGTTCTATTATGTTTGTCCCAGTTCCGTATGGGGCATGACAAATTCATTTTAATGTTGCAGTATGGAATTTTGCGCAGAACCTCTTTTGTGATTCTGGCCATATTATTGAAAGGAAATGGGCAGAACTTTGAGACGGAACTGAGATGAACCATGATATGTGGCTATTCTGGCCCATTATGATAAAAAGTGATCAACTGGATAAAAGATGGATGCCAAGATGGCAGCCAGGAAGTTACTGTATGACCATAGGTGATGTGGATAGGTATACAGGGAGTTACTGTATGGTCATGGATGATGTGAATAGGTATACAAGGAGTGACTATATGGTTATGAGTGGGGTGTCCATGGTGGGATGCATAGGAATATAAGGAGTGGCTGTATGGGCATGTGTGAGGTGAATCGGTATACATGTAGTGTAGTGACTGTACGGTGTATTGTTGTGTGTGGCCGGTGTGACCGTATGGGCATTGCTGTGGTGTATAGATATAACGATAGTAGCTACATGGAGTGACTGTAAGGTCGTGGTGGGATGAATATGTGTACCGTGTGTGGCTGTATTGTGACATGTGGGTATATGTATATTTGTGCTGTCTGTATGATCATGGATGGAGTGCGTAGATAAATAGGGAGTGATTTTATGGTTATGGGTAATGTGTATAGGTGCACATGGTATGCCTGTACGGTCAAAATTGAAGTTATATGCATACCTGGAATAAGCTGGATGGTCATTGACGAGCGTGTGGCTATATAGGGAGTGCCCTTTTGGTAACGGGTGGGTCGTATATTTATATATGTTGTGGATGTATTATCATCGGTAGTGTATAGGGTGTAGATGAATGATCATGGATGGCGTGTATGAGTATACATTGAGTTGCTGAATTGTCATGTGCGAGGTGTATATGCAAGTATGAAACTTATGAGTGGTCGTGTGTGTGGGTATTGGTATATTTGGAAGGGCTCACCATTGGTGAGGTGTATATGTATATCTGGATTGACTCTATGGTCATGGGTATGGCGAATAGATATGCATGTAGTGGCTGTATGGTCCATGGTGATGTGAATAGGTATACAATGAGTGTATGATCGTGAATGTGGTGAATGTGGTGAATATGTATACATAGAGTGACTATATGGTCAGGTGTAGGAGTATACCTGGTGTCCATGCATGGTGACTCATGGCTGTATCGTCATTTGTGGCATGTACCGGTATAACCAAATATGGCTGTATGGTCAGGTGTACGTGTATAGAGTGGGTGCCTATATTGTCATTTGTGTGGTGTTTATGTACATATGAGGTCATGGGTGGGATGTACATGTGTAATTTGGGTGGCTATCGCTTTCCACAATAACTGAAGGATATGTTAATCAACAGAGAGGTCATGTCAAAGAGTTCTCCACCTTGATAGTGTTTGTGTACATGGGGGAACTTTAAACGTGAAAAGCGATAGCCACCCATTACCACACAGTCATTCCATATATACATAAACACCACAGACATAACAATATAGTGACCAACTGTATAAACGTACACCTAACCCATGACCATGGATGGCCATACAGCCATGAGTCACAATGCAAGCACACCGGGTATAATCCTAAACATGACCCATAACCATAGAGTCACTCCTTGTATACCCATTCACCTCACCATTGGCCATACGGTCATCCCATTTATACATATTCTCCACACACACATGGTCAAATAGACATTCAATATATACATCAACACCACAACAATGACCACAGAGTCACCCCGGGTATACATATCCACCTCACCAATGGTCATATAGCCACTCGCTTCACACACATACCCTCACCCATGGCACCTGGTATACTCCTTCATCTGACCTATGGCCATATAGTCACCCCGTGTGTACCTATTCAAAACATTCATACATGATCATGGTCAATCATTGTATATATATCCACCTCACCCTTGGCCATGTCACTCCCTGTATCCCTATTTGTCACACCATAGCAGAATAGCCACTCAAGATGTACTAATACTCCCCAGCCATGTCAGTATATTCACTCCGTGTATGCATATGCACATCATCTATGGCCATATATATACACATACCCCTCGCCCATGACCATATAGCAACACATGTGTATACCCGTATAACCTACACATGACCATACCGCCACGAGTCACCAAGCAGGAACACCGGGTATACTCATACACCTGACACATGACCATTTAGTCACTCCCTGTATAGCTATTCATTACATTTATGATCATACAGTCACTCGTTGTATACATACATGTACTCATCTCACCATTGACCATACAATAACTCCCTGTATAACTATTCACTTCACCTATGATCATATAGTAACTCACTGGCTACCATATTGGCATCCACCCTGATCCAGTTGATATGTTTTATCATAATGGACCAGAATAGCCACATATTATGGTTCATCTCAGTTCCGTTTCAAAGTGCTGCCCATTTCCTTTCAATAATATGGCAAGAATCACAAAAGAGGTTCTCCGCAAAATTCCATACTGCAACTTTTAAATGAATTTGTCATGCCCCATACGGAACTGGGACAAACATAATAGAACGTACTTGTCAGTTAATTAACTAACACGTATAATAACCAAGTGAGTCGCAATTTACTACCTTGTCGGATAACGCAGAGAATAATGTTCGGGATATATGTACAAAATTTACTTTTTACAAATTTGGTTGCCATTTTGGAAGCCATCTTGAACAATTTGGTCTATAAACACCGTAGTGTGACATATTAATGATAGACCAAAACAATAAATACCTTTGATACCAATGATAGTTGCATTTTACTTAAAACAATTGTCCAACCCTGAAAAGTGAATTTTTGCCGATATTTATTTCAAGTTTGTGAGAGAAAAATCCAATATTTCTGGTGATGTCAGTGGTGACAATAGTAACAATGATCCATGGTGCATCAGACATATTAGTATTCAATGTATATAATACAGATTAGCCAATTTTATATATCAACCACAACTTGTAAGCCATTGCAGGACACACTGGGGCAATATTTACCATTTTTCATATTTTCGGCGGCCATTTTGGAAATTTTCTACACCAATTTCATTCCCATTGAAGTAATACATCCGTCCAATAAAATAAAGCACATAGTTGTTGACATTCTATTAACAGCCTGTGTGGTTTGTCGATAAAATGACTATCAAAATCGTCTTGCAAAAAAAATCGAATATTTCACCCCTCTTTTTCACATCCTCTTTCTGTATCTATTACGGAACCCTCGTCAATGGCAAATGTCTTAAAATTACTCTATAATATCACGCTTGATGACTGTCACAAAAAACATTGCCATTTACTAATGATTAATGTGAAGAAAAATGGAAGATATGGTGAAATATTAATTAAATTTCCTATTTTCGTGCATATGACGTCATTTTTCGGCGGCCATTTTGAATTTGTTTTGAAATTATTTGCCGTCATTTTGAAGAAGGACATCATAACAACAAAATGGCATACATTTTGTCTGTGTCTTTTGCTAACAACCGATCTATTACAACGATTAAATACAGCTGGTCGGAATTAGAGGAAATGGCGGCCATCTTGGATTCAAATGGCTCTAGCACCTAGTAGGGCCACCTTTATTTTTCGGTGAAATCCGGATTCTTTATCTGGATACCATAGGGAACAATAAAAATAAGGTTATTTGTAATCATCGGGGGGTGCAGGTGGACCTTATTGGCTCCCCGACTAAACTCTCCGTTGAGCAGGTTACATTTATAGTAGAGAGGTCAAATTTTGGAGGCGTACATACAGTATACCGACTTACATGCTCCTGCATTAAACTCGCTCCTTTATTAGCCCGTTTGGATTTGGGGCTAAAAATAGGTTAGTGATAGACTACTTAAGTATACATATTTATGTTGTATAGCGTTGTAACGAGTAAACCGTTCCATCTGAAAATTAGAAAATCGCACTGTAGATGCGCGTCAACACTACCCATCAGATGTACTCGTCAAAATGTTTTTTATCTCGATGTTTGAATTTTGCCCCTTTGCAATTTTCGTGGAATTTTCCTAAAGTCTCAACCCACCCGACTCGCATTCTCCGTTGGGCAGGTTACTTTTAAAGTATAGCGGTCAAACGTTGGTGACGTACATACAGTATGCCAACGTACCTGCTACGGCATTATCTTGCTCTTTAATTAGCCCGTTTGGATTTGGCGGGAAAATAGGTGCAACATTTCCGTTCCCCGTAACGCGGAAAGGACTGGGAGAAAACACTTTTCAGCGGTATATCGGGTCCGAATAAGTCTTCCCATTCGGAATATGCGATAAAAAATTAATAGCGCTAGACTGATAAAAAAAAAATCGATTTTATCATCCTGGTGTATAGTGTGTCCCTATTTATGGGCGGTAACTCGTCAGGGAAAGCGCGGACACAAGTGTTGATGCCCGTGGGCAGTAGGGCATATCGAGGTGTGCATACGGTCCAATTTTAGATGATCAGCTCCTTGTAATTTCCGAGATAATAAAATGACATTTTTTCATATAAAGGGAGAAAACTCCGCGGGGTAAACGCGGACAATATTCGTTATGCGCCAAACGGCTTGGAGTTGTACCCCTAACCGATTGAGCCACCGAGGCTCCGGATGCTCCAGGAAGATCGGTCCATGTCACACTCCAACTTTCTTCATAGTAGCCTGTCATTTGTATACAAAAAATGGGTTTCGTAAACAAAATTGGGGATTTTGTGCAATGTAGTTAATCGTAAATCCCATATACTGGAGACATTGGAAACCATTGTTGATAAGCTTCTTATCGATTAGTAGCCTCGAAAATGGCGTTACCATAGCAACAATATGTGGTTTCTGAGAATTCTGGAAAATGATCATATGTGAATTATTTTAGTGACAACGGTGGACTTGTTGGTCGATATGGTTATATAATAATACTTGCATGCATACATTCTCCAAGACGAACCTCCAGCACTGATCTCAAGAGTCAAGGTGACTATGAAAGGTCAAGTGTTTTATCACTTCATGTGCTATTATTTGTCTTTATGAGGAACCTTTCTCAATTTATTGCATCATATTGATATTTGTTACATTCTGGAGATCATAGCCTTTATTTTGAGATACATATCTTATCCATAGGCTGATTGTTACTTGTGTGAGAGATTTTACGAAATATGTGACCAGGCCAATTGGCGACCCTTAAAATTAGAAATTGCTCTTCCCGATATAATAGACAATGGCCACACCATTAGTTGGGTGGAAAGAGGATACAATCGTCAATGTTATGATAAAAGCATCGCAGTTGGCACACATGTATATCACATCATTATATATCATTTTGGATATGATCCGAATAACGTACACCGTTGGCATGGCAACCGTTTTGGTGAATCACATGTTGTTTGTCATACTATATCCATTATGTATTGCTAATGACCAGAAACCTCATAAAAACTGTTCGATGTGCATCTATTTTGATTGGGTCATATACTTGTAAGAACATATAAATTTTATATATGGGTAGATTCAAAATGCTATCCCCAACAGTATGGTAATAGGACGCATGTACGCCAATAATAATAATAATATATATTTAACAACAGTTGAGCATCGATGTTTTTATTTATTTCCAGATATTGTCGTAGAACAGGGATCAGTTGAGTTGAAATGCTTTAAAGTTGTCGCCCTGGGATTAATCAAGTACACAATTTAAAATCCATATCTCAGATAAAACATCCGTTTTGCGAGAACGACCGAGATGTTGCTATGAAAAATCCGTTTATCAACTATGCATCAAATCGGTCGACGTTTGTTCAAGTTATATATCGCGATAACGACACTAAGTTTTTTTTAAATAGGCAATGGACCTTTTGTTTCTGTTTGATTGCTTTGAAAGATTCGACTGACTGAACACTGGGAAAGGATAGTTGAACACTATTTCAATAGAACACAAACATTATATGTGAGACAGACGTAGAGAGAGATAATATAGAGTGAAAGACAAGGTATATAGATGGAGAATGGAGAGAGAGCGCGGGAAGGGAAAGATGCTTCTTTTATATTTATATTTTGTCTGATAGATATATAGGGTTATTGTTATTAATTTCGGCGTAATGGTTGCGTGTTCGGTCAATGGATATGGATTTTGAATGGTTTAAGTGATTAAGCCTCAAGAGGAATCAGATTGTATTACTTGTTGTGCTTATAACATAAGCGTATCTGCAGCCATAAACTATTGTATTGGTGTTGGGGTCCTTCTTCATAAAATGTTGGTACATGTGTAAGAAACAAGTATATTATAACGGTATATTTTGAAGGGGGGTTACTTGTTTGTCCGAAAATATAGCCTCAAGAGTTCCGAAATATATCAATGACCTTTTTTATAAAAACTGAGAGATTCTTGGTAATTATTCTGTTGTGGTTATTGAATAGTGCTGCTAACTTGTTAGCGTTTGGTTTCCGATAATATTATGGCCCCAGGTATTGTACGCGTATGTCTTGGGGTTCAATACATTTAAGGATTACATGATACTCGTCGCATATTTCTGAGTTGCAGAGGGCACATAATCTATCCGAATATGGGGCATTGGTCCACGTGCCATATTCTATTGAGAGTCTATGGTTCCCCGTTCGGAAAAGAAGGATGCTTTGCACGACCCGGTGGTTTGTTATTCATAGGTAACTTTCTCGTTCACATGAGGTCTTGATAATACGACAAGAGGCGAATTTACTGGATGTTGTTATCGATGACAACTAAGTGTGCTTGGCATGCTCATCGATATTCATTCTCATGATAGCATTATGTATTCAAGCAAGTGTACTAGTCATCATAATTATAAACCTGTGGATATATATACATAATCATAATATTTAATGAACATTGAAATCACTTCCGACATATATATTAGCTTACCACTAAATCCGTTTTATGTTAATGTTCTAATTGGACGCTAGGCCATTGGAAATGCATACATGGATGCTCATGAAATGCCATATTCGTCAAATGTGTTAGAGTTCATGAATAACTGGTTCGGACGTTAGAACGATCAACCAATTAGTTTGTAAAAGTGGTCAATATTAGCCAGTTTCTTTGCAAAAGACGTAAGCCTACATCCTTCTCGAAATTTGAATGCCATTGTGCGCAAATTTCACCTTTTAATCTTCTAGTCTATTCCAGACAAAGCAATTTTCCAAGTAGATTTGGAGAGCTGCTATGAGTACTATGGCATTTCCTATAGAACGTTAATGTCAATAGAACGTTGTTTGATAAACCAATGGCTAATTGTGGACCCCTCTCCAATTCTGATCTCTCACGATAATCCAGCGACAAAAAGGGCACCAGTCTCATAAGAGACATATACAACATCACAAAACAACAGGTATGTCTTGGACAGTAAACGCCCTTTGTGCTTGTCGTGTTTAGTAACTCATTCAACGTTTTTTTTTAGAGTTTGCGAGTTGTTAGTCTTGGATCGGATGTTATCATAATGAACCAATTAGTGTGTAAAAGTTGTCAATATCAGCCAGTTTCTTTGCAAAAGACATAAAGGCTACATCCTTCTAGAAAATTTAATTGTCATTGTGTTTCGCAAATTTAACGGTTTATTGTTCTAGTTTATTCTAAGCAAAGTCATTATCAAGGTAGACCTGGAGAGCTTCGATAGGCATTATGGTATTTCCCATATAAATTTAATTTCAATAGAACGTTGTTTGATAAACTAAAGGTTAATTTTGGACCACTCTCCAAATCTGACCTTTCACGATAATCGGGCGACAACAAAAGGCCATCAACCTCATATGAGCGATCTACAACATCACAACACGACAGGTGTGTCTTGGAGGTAGTAAGCGCCCTTTGTGTTTGTCGTGTCGAGTTACTCATTCAAAGTGTTTCATCTTCCTGATGGATCGGTAAAAAGCGACATTAGCCAGTCAATATAGGTGATCGTGAATATGTGGCAGTGAGGCTCAAATTGCCTCTACTCCTACTACTAATCCATTCTTATTCTGCGTTTAAACAAATCTGCCAAAGGACATGTCTCTCGACGCGAGTTTCACCACTTTGTTTGTGGTATTCCCCAAGATGCTTTACCCGAAATGACAAAAGTTGGTGTGTTTACATGTATGTTTATATAGACATATTATGAGATCTGTCTATCTATCCGTCCGTCCGTTCGCAATTAACGTTTCGTCCTAACCCCAGAACCGCTGTTGTGGGTTAAGTAACTAGATAGAACAAGTTGTAACGAACACATTTGTTTATTGTTTTGTGTCTACTGATCGCCAACAAAAGAGTAGCCGTTAACGTGTCACTTGCAACACTTAGGAAACAGCCGCCCACACCATACTGTGCCATAACCAATAAAAAATCGAAGACTGCCCCCCCCCCCCCTCCAATGTGTTTTTGTTCTTGAGGACACAAATGTCACGGTTATTCACGCTGTTGGGGTAGGATTGTAATATAACAACTTCAGAAATTGTACCTAGCATTTCCCGACAAGTTAGGTATGTTTATATAGCAAACATAGATATGTGCAGGCAGTTTTAACAAATCCAACGCGAGATAAGTGGTTAAATGCAAGCATTCCGGTTGTTGAAACCTCAATATTTGGCATGTATATTTAAGCCGTTGCCATGGCAACCGCAGGACTTTGTGTGATGTCTACCCAATTTTTTTTGAAAGCATATAACCTACTGATTGAAGTGCACATATAATCAGTTCTCCACATGAAAATCCTACGGGGGTCAATGGTGGGGCCAGTACTAAAAGGCATAGAACTCATTTACCCCAATATACTTACCAATCTTGAGTTTTCTAATCGTAATACTTTCAGAGATTAGGGCGTTGAAAAATACTGTAGTATAATAATAATACTAATGAAAAATAATCGAATAAGGGCCATAACTCCGTCTTGAAATATTGGGCCGAAATCCGGATACCATTATTTTTAGTAGACCTTAGATGCCTACATTCGCTAGAGATTTCGCGTTCCTACTGCAATCTGTTTCCGAGTATTTCCAAATAAACGGAAAACGACCCCAATAAAAAAACAATATACTTCCTTGGTTACACCATGGAAGTATAATTATATAGCGAGTTAATAATCAAGAGGGTTCGACGATCGATCCTGATGAACACTGGAACTGGTAATCTGGTACAGATCCACGACTGGTCGTTTGTGTTCAGAGTTATACGGAGACACACTTGTATATGTATATGATACGGATGCAAGCTGGTATCCGATTTTGTCATGTTAAATAATTATTATGGTACCAGCATGCATCCGTATCCTGTACCAGCGTGCATCCGTATATGACTCTGAACCCAAACAACTAGCGACGTACCAGTGCACACCCGAATCGGTCGCCCCTCCCGCCCCCTCCTCACAAAGTGTACTTTAAGCACTGACTTTAATAACACTACCACGGGACGGTCTGATTAATCAACGCCGAAATTCCGCGACTTTGATTGGCATTACCGTCGCCGCGAGAAAAACCATCTAAAAATTTATTTCTATAAGAATTTACATTTTTTTTTTATCTTTTATGCAGCGATAATAAAAGAATTGATACACATAATTCGTTTTTCTCTGTTAGATATGGGTCATTCTCCCAAAAGCGTATATCTTGTGTTCATTTCATTTTTCAGAATTGCTGCTTTGTGTACAATGGACAAAAGTTCTGTTTTTATGAAAGGGGAGTCTGTTGTAAAACATAAAATGATCTAGCTCTATCTTCCATTTATGTATGCGTATTTATGAACCTTCAAACCAACCAGAAGTCAGTGGTGTTACCTGTGCAAACAATGAACATTAAAGTTAGCAACACCAAAAAGACAACAAAGCGCGGATTGTGTCTGTTGATATTACACCAGAAGTTATTCTTCTACGCTCATTATTCATATTAAAATATATAGACCTCACAGCGGGTTCTGATTTTTGTAGCGGGATGAGTGATGGTGTTGTACAACGGATTTGCTAAGTGATTTTTGTAGCGGGATGAGTGATGGTGTTGTACAACTGATTTGCTAAGTTCTGTTGCAGTCGTTCTTGAAAGTCATGGGTGAGTTTTGAAATATCCCAGAAGATTAAAGTGGATATAAACCATCAAAACAGGTTAATTAAAAATTGTACCCTTTTCAGTCAGTGGTGTTAACTCCCGTATGCAGGCATGCTCTCACATTTTGCCCACAAAAGCACCACACAATTGTCAAATGAGGAGTATAAATTAAAATTTGAGCAAACAAAACAACCTTGGTAAAAAGCAAAGGGATGTATATTTGATTGTTTGTTGAAATGTCCGTGGTGTTACATTGTCAGTGGTGTTACTATAGATGCAGCATAAACTTATGTGACATAATTTATAGCTTGAACATCTTAAATCTTAAGAAGTGTTTGCAGAAAATGAATATGTTTGTTTTTTGTGGAAAACCTGGGTCATTTGATTCTCCTAACACCAGGCCTTGTATTGCACAGTTCATAACTTGTGTTTATGTCAAACAGATAGAAAAAGGCTACCTGGGTTAAATATTTGAGTAAATGGAATAGCAGGTTATGTCAACAAAGAATTGGTCTACTATACGTCACATTGTTATTATGTAACATATTCTCATTCAGTTTGGTCGAATAGACCTTTAAATGGTTCTGTGAAACAGCATTCCACAGCCTTGGGTATGATACATACATGTATATGTATGGTTGTTAGACCCCGATAATAAGGGTTAAATATATTTTGTATTAGATTGCTACAGAGCATGATGATTTTTCTGTAAAAACTTTAGCATGTAGGCCTACTAATAGGCATATAATGTGGAGTCAACCAATGTGCTCTGGACTTTTCAACATTCCGATTCAATTTCATGGAGAGGAAGTGGAGTATTTTGTTATTTAGTTTAACATTTCTGGTATTGTAATGACTCCAAACATAATAAAATATAAACATTTTTGCCATACGATTGTACGTAGCTGTTAATAAAGGCCAACACAGTGCATGTCAGTGGTGTTACAATCAGCGTCAGTCGGTCAGTGGTGTTACTAATAGTCAATGGTGTTACCTGTGATTAATCATTAATAAAAATTTCCCATATGAGTTTCTTTTGCGAACTGTGCACCTATAGACAGACACTGTTTAGTCATCCCCCTTACAGTTGGTGATATGTCATATACCCTTGGTATTCTCAGAGCCATCAGAACATGGGTACTCAACTATTGACCCACTTTACGCTTTTCGAGTGTATAGTGATAGTCCAACACTTCATGGGCCAGTTAATGTGCAAATTTTCATCACGATTCTATGTTAACACAACTAATCTATTTGTAGAAATATATAGAATGTGTGCACCTTACGCATGGAACTATATCATGGGGCATCATTGTGCAGTAACACCACTTACATCGTTTATTGCGTCATCTTCTAAGAACGTTTCCAGGCTGTAAGATAAAGAGTGCCACAGTGCGCCACTATCGATATCTTGCTGGTCACATGTCTGATTTTTCACTGGGGATAAAAATAGAACCTGTTGAAAAGTTTTTATTTTTCAAAATGAATCTATACGCTTTCAGGAGAATGACCCATATATGATATTGAAGCTACTCAAACCGATCAGATGGTCCCCTTACCATCAAGATACAACACCAACATCATTTCTTCAAAATACGCTTTAGTTATCAGAATCGATTTATTGCAACAAAATAATGCTAACCACTGTCTTCTATGGTATACAACTTCCCAAAACTTGTTATTTATCAACATTTTGTTCAACAAAATATGGCCGTATTATCACTAAAGAATCACGAAATTTGACCGTATTATCACTTGATTTTAGAGTTATCCATCTTCATCCGCAATTTTGTCCGAGAACCCCCCCCCCCCCCCCCCCCCCGTTTGACCACCTGTTTCTGGGCCACATATTATTACACATCTCGAGAATTAACAAACTTCAAAAATCGATATCCGATCACTCTGGGCTTTGATGGGTGGGTTCCTCGACTCGAATCAAATATTCCAATTCCACGATTCTGCGGCCTGACAACAGTAGTATTGGCTGACACTCTGACCCACCCCCTCGCTCGGGGACACTCTGTCCCATGGGCCAGAGTGTCCCCGAGCGAGGGGGTGGGCCAGAGTGCAGCCAGCTAGGGGTGGGTCAGAGTGACAGGTCCCAGGGTAGGATTCATCGGCCCAGATGTTGTGTTACATTACAAAGAGTAAGGTGAGCGCTTCGAAGGATTTTTTTGGACAGAAAAGAGCACAATTTACCAATGTATCGATTTTTTCTCGGATTCTAATGCCAGTGTGGTAAGCGAAGGGCGCTCCCCTTCGCTGTACACATTGAACTTAGAATAATACCGAGAAAAAATAGATGTGTTGGTAAATTGTGCTACTTTACCAGTGCATTTTTTAACAAAAGCGAAAGTCTTCGAATATATTCGAAGACGCTAGCGTTGTAAAATGTACTCGTAGAAGTTACCTTTCAGTGAAATATGTTATGAGATAATGGTAAAATGGTACAGATAAAATTTTCCCGAGTCAAATTGGTGTTTTATTCATAGAAATATGATGTTTTTGACAAAAAAAGAAACACATCTGATTTGACGTTCGGAGAAATTTGGTAGAAAAACGCATGACGTCGTCAACGAGGCCCGCGCATCCCATATATTTGATCCTCGAAGATGTTAACGTTATTAGATGCGTAAATTGTAACGTTTGCGTTATTTTGAAACATGGATCCAGTAACGGAATTTCTCAAGACTATTGATGTACAGTACGACGATGTTCCTGCAACAACGCAAATTTCGACTCCACTGTATGCAGGGAATGTGACGCCACGGGTAGAGCAGCAACAGGTACCAATGGTGTATCCGCGAACGGATCAACAACCAGTGTATACACCGCCGGTGAAAACACATCAAATGACTCAACCTGTTATATACCAAGTTATCAACAGTTCACAATGGGAAGAACAGACAGAATTGTTACGGAATATTTGGCAGGAAATGAAGGATTTGCGAAAGCAATTAACACAAAAACCGGCTGAATGTACAATCAACTTGAAACCTCACACGATTGACATACCAATTGAGGTACATGGTTTCCAGAAAGAAACTACGAAGCGATCAACATTTGGATCACTCGGGAAAGATTTAACAGTGATGAAGAAACAAAAGAAATGATTTTTATATTATTTTAAACGGTCCTTTTCAGGGCCACTTAAAATTCACGAAAGATACGCTCTGTATTATTATGCTATATGATGATCGTATTATAGATATGAAGGGTGGTAGTGGGTTTTTTTTTATTGTTAGGGAAGTTTTCTTTGATAAATTATGTGGACATTTTCTCCAAGTTCATGATGAATGATTTTGGTTTGGAGAAATTATGTGAACATTCTCTCCAAGTTCAGGAAGAATGAACAAATCGCACAGTAGCAATTTCAGAATGTATCTTTTCAAAAATTTGTGAGGCCCTGAAAAGGGCCGTTTTGGATGGTTTCAAAAGAAACCGCACGATGTGTTTGGGTTTGAATACAGCTGAAAGTGGTCTTGGGAACGTCGCAACCACATGACACAATTGCACGGCTGGCCTGTCTGTATCCCCCAGAGCGGCAAGAATTCGTAAACTCTATGCCCTGAAAAGATTATGATAGACCGCTGTAGTGATGTAGCCGCAAGTCGCACCATCAATTTGATGTCCCCAGCAATCTGGTGTGGCGGAACCACAGTGGTGACAATCCAAAGACCCGATCTCTGTTGTCCATCATCAGCATAACGGTGTACCTGTAGATATCAAAGAAGTTATCTACAGTACCCGTTTCTGCTAAACTCAAAGCCTTCCATATCATCTGTGCTTCATCCCCAAACACACCTCTCACCAGCATCCCATTCTCCAAATAGCTCCGATACAGATCTCGGTAATCCATTTCGGTATGAATGAAGAATGGGGATATCTGGGGGGTTTTTTATTGAAAACGCACGGACGTCATGCGTTTTTCTACCAATTTTCCCCGAACGTCAAATCAGCTGTGTTTCTTTTTTTGTCAAAAACATCATATTTCTATGATACTCTTGTAGCTCATGGTGGTTTTGTATGCACTTGTATGTCCAGAGCAAAACTCTTCATGAATCCACTAATTGAAGGTACACGAACAATATTTGGTTGGTAACACATTTCCCATTGACGGCGAAATGGGTCAAATGGCCACGCCCCTTTTTGCGCGAAGTACTACCACCCGTCGTGACTATATCTCCAGAACCGTTGAAATAGGGGGTCGTGTGACCACTCAAAATGTGCGGAATGGCCACATTATGGGGGGGGGGGGGGTCAGTAATACATTTTCATATTCAAAAGTCAATGGTTTTTAAGATAATTGACAAAAACCAAAAAAAATCCAATTTTTGAGAACCTGAACCCCAATTTTGGGATTCAGCACTTTTATCTCAAAGTTGAGCCCCCAATTAGAATTTTATTGACCTATATCCATCGGTACCACATACAGGTATCATTTCTGATATTTTCTGTACCATTATCGGATGGGATTGACCTTCAGGGAGCTCTTGACCCTGGAAATAAGGTTTTTGAATGGAATATATTGGTCGTAGAATGAAAAACAGACATTTTCCCAATAACAAAGATGTTGAGGAAATCATCAATTACAGGGTATTTGTTCAGTAACCTAAAACTCCTACAAAAAGGTTACCTGGTGATATAATTTGAATGTAGTTCATCTTTTGTTATATAGATTTCATGGCCTTTGATGTGAGATGGTTGCCAAAATGGTTATAAATGGAATGACATATATATGTATCACATTAGCAATATACATGTAAATGAGTTCAATGTGTTATTTTCTTTAAACTTATGGGAGAACAGGGTGTTTTTATGGTATTATAATGTTGAATTGAATTATACTCAGCCCACAAGCATGTTTAGTGATGTTGAGATACTACAATTTGATCAATCAGTATGATTCGGTAGTCGAGCAGGTTGTGTCTTTATCAGTCCCACATCAATTTTGATTGGCTGCATCACCATTTTGTATAAAGGTTCTACAATTTCCATAACACGTATATTATTTTAGAACAAATAATGGCTAGCCTGGCATGATCGCCTATATTTATATCCTGATATATGTATATGTACACATAGATGTATATTTGCCCTAAATTGTTTCTGGTTCAAATTTGGGAGTTTGTAAGAAAATAAGTCATAAGAATTTTAGAAAGACGCAGTTGCAGTAATATTAAAATATATTGTCCTGTTAAAAACTAACAAATACATGTCTATTGATTATTGGTGTGATATCCAGTAATAAAGACTTTAATAAGGGCTTTAGTCCAGTTATAATAAATCCACACATTAAAAATATAGGGCTTCCATACATACAGAATATTTTCCAACTGAGTGAGTTCATGTGAGGTTCATGGAAATTTATTTGGCAAGCTTGATTCTAAAGTGTCTAGCTTTATGGGATTGAAATTCCGAATGCAATCCTGTTGCGTTGTGAGCTCAGAGTGAGTTAGAAGAAAAATACAAGCATCAGTTGATATGCAGATATAAATACATACAAATATACATTCTGCAGGTAGCCATGCATGCTATGCAATCCTCCCTCATGTTTCAACTTATCAAGGAAAAATGATCACATTACCAATGACTATGATAGTCAGATGTTTTTGTAGATTTTGTAGATTTGTGGATGTTGTAGATTTTGTAGATTTGTGGATGTTGTAATACAATATAGATCTCCATTATAGTTGCACACATTTATTTTTCATTTCGTCCCTTTAAATTGACTTTTATTTTTTATGTATGTATATGTGCCACTCCAAAAATGTCAGTAAAAGTACTGTAAACCGTTTGGTTTGATGTTATAGGCACAGGAGAGATATATATATATATATACTTTACATGTCAAATATTGTGAACCCTGCAGGTACGTGTATGTGTGTCAGTCGCCTTATGTGTGTGATATACATGCAGTAACTACATGTATATTCTAGTGAAATTTATGGTCTGCACTCTGGAGTATTTCAAAAACATGCTATGGCCATGCCTTCATATACATATGTACACTGATTCTAGCACAATGATTGTCAGGTTATAATCTATGTTTGAGGAAAGTTACTATGTATTTTTCATTTGTGTTGCATTTGTCAATATTAATGGGTCCCAGGAGCCCAGATGTTACTAGTGCAGAGCCCATTTAATTTTCATGAGACTGGTGGACTTCATGTCTATACTCCTAAATAAACATGACTCTGAGTCTTATCAGACCAAGACGGTATTGTGTAGGTTTTACTAGTATTATATTTAGAAAAGACTCAACCATTATTTTTCCACTACCCTATATATCACAATATATTCATTTGGCAGTATTCATCCCAAATTTAGTGGTGATGCTAATACATTTGGTATGATAGTCAGGTAGAGCAAAGCGATCTGAACAAATCGAGGATAAGCCACTATGTGTAGTGTACATTAAAAAACATGTATATTGTGAAATATTTTAATAATGGGTGCTGGTTTTTACAAACTGGCCATAATTGAGATGACTATTCCTGTTGTTTACCAAACATCAGCGTACACATTAAATATTTTGAAGTATATATGTTATTGAATGTTTCATACAGACACTGACTTTTGCACAAATTGCTCGGATTAGCCATACAATGCAAAAAGAACCAACTTTTGGTAAAATGATGGTACTATTTCTTAACCTTGACTTGACCTACAAACATCGATCATAGCAATCCAGCAGTACCCATCAGCAAAATATAAAATTAGTAGGACCACTTAACCTGGGGTGGTATTGAAAATGAAAATATCTTTAAAATGGTAAGTTATGAGGGCTATTAGCTATTATGAAGAATTATGATAACAAATTTTGAAAACCTGTTTTGTTCAATCTGTACATTTCTGTTGATTAGAGCACAATTGTTACCTGATTTTTGGTAAACACACCAGTTTCAATTAGGCATGTTCAGTCGGGAAGAGCTCATGTTGTGTGTCGGGGTAAACACATCCTCAGCAGCAATTTCCAGCTAATCCCATTGTGTGTGGTCAATTGTGCTCTTAAGTTGATCAGAGAATGCGGATAGTTCTTTAAAAAGTGTCCTTGTGGTATTGTATACTTGTGGTGCATTACATGCTGAAATAGGTTTTTGGCAATTATCTTAAAAACCATTGACTTTTGGATATGAAAATGTATTACTGACCCCCCCCCCCCCCCCCCATAATGCGGATTTTCAGGGTCAAGAGCTCCTTGAAGGTCAATCCCATCCGATAATGGTACAGAAATTATACCTATATGTGGCACCGATGGATATAGATAAATAAAATTCTAATTGGGGGCTCAGCTTTGAGATAAAAGTGCTGAACCCCAAAATTGGGGTTCAGGCCCTCAAAAATGGATTTTGTTTTGGTTTTTGGCAATTATCTTAAAAACCATTGACTTTTGGATATGAAAATGTATTACTGACCCCCCCCCCCCCCCCTCCCATAATGCGGATTTTCAGGGTCAAGAGCTCCTTGAAGGTCAATCCCATCCGATAATGGTACAGAAATTATACCTATATGTGGCACCGATGGATATAGATAAATAAAATTTTAATTGGGGGCTCAGCTTTGAGATAAAAGTGCTGAACCCCAAAATTGGGGTTCAGGCCCTCAAACATGGATTTTGTTTTGGTTTTTGGCAATTATCTTAAAAACCATTGACTTTTGGATATGAAAATGTATTACTGACCCGCCCCCCCCCCCACATAATGTGTCCATTCCGCACATTTTGAGTGGTCACACGTCCCCCTATGTCCAACGGTTCTGGAGATATAGTCACTGTGACGGGTGGTAGTACTTCGAGCAAAAAGGGGCGTGGCCATTTGACCCATTTCGCCGTCAATGGGAAATGTGTTACCAACCAAATATTGTTCGTGTACCTTCAATTAGTGGATTCATGAAGAGTTTTGCTCTGGACATACAAGTGCATACAAAACCACCATGAGCTACTAGAGTATGAATAAAACACCGATTTGACTCGGGAAAATTTTATCTGTACCATTTTACCATTATCTCATAACATATTTCACTGAAAGGTAACTTCTACGAGTACATTTTACAACGCTAGCGTCTTCGAATGTATTCGAAGACTTTCGCTTTTGTTAAAAAATGCACTGGTAAAGTAGCACAATTTACCAACACATCTATTTTTCTCGGTGTTATTCTAAGTTCAATGTGTACAGCGAAGGGGAGCGCCCTTCGCTTACCACACTGGCATTATAATCCGAGAAAAAATCGATACATTGGTAAATTGTGCTCTTTTCTGTCAAAAAAACATTCGAATCGCTCACCTTACTCTTTTGAATCTAACACAACCTCTGGACCGATGAATCCGACACTGGGTTGTCACTCTGGCCCACCCCTCGCTGACTGTCACTTTGGCCCATGGGTCAGAGTGACAACCCAGGTTCTGGGACCTGTCACTGACACACCCCACGTCGCTCGAGGTATTCCGAAAAAAAGAAACACACTTGAATTGACGTTCGGAGAGATTTGGTGAAATACGCAATGACGTCGTCGGCGGCGTCCGCGCGTTTCAAATAATATGGAGCGCAGTGTAACGTTTTGTTTTATCTTCAAAATGTTCTCTAAACTAAAAGAGAAAATTTTGCTAAAATTCTCTGCCGATGCTCGATTAAAGTATTGGCAGAAGAATGTTAGAGATTCGGAGAGCCATAAGTTAGCCATTAGAGCTGGAGTTCAAGAATTCCTGCAAAGATGGAGACCTAGTCCTCCCAAGGTATATGTGGAAACTCCAGAGTGGAAACCCACGTATAAGGAGGGAGGATTATATCCAGACTTGTCTGAATATAATCCTCCAAAGCCGCTACCAAGGTGGATTACCACTGAGGCAGCAGAATACGTGCCGGATCCACACTGGAGACCCACATATAGCAAGGGAGGAATTTATCCTGATTTGTCTGAATTTTATTGACTCAGCAAACAATTTAAACGGCCCTTTTCAGGGCCACCCAAATTTTTCAAAAGATACGCTCTGAAATTGCTAAAAAAAAAACGTAACAAGTAATTATATCAATAATATTTTATTCACCAATTTTAACTTTCTTGGAAGATTATCGCGATAAACGTCTTTTTCTCTTTCTGCTAGGCAAAGTATTTTGCTTAATTTCAGTATCGTTAGCGCCTTTGGCTACAGCGTTTATCACTTCCATCTGCGAATCCTCCGTGTTTAGAATAGTGATTTCATCATTTGACACCTCGGTTGAGGCGTATAATTCACCACTCTCAGTTTTCACATCCGCGATCTCGTTAATTGACATCGCGGTTGAGTTGCATTGTTCCACACTTTCAGCTTTCATATCCGCGATCTCGTTAGTTGATGTCTCAGTTTAATCAATGTCCATTACATCACATGGTGTGAGATAATCGTTGTCTGGTGTGTGCGTCCAAGTAGACTTCCCAGGAGTAGATTCACTCACCATCAATGATGATTTTTTCATCTGATCAATCTTCTTTTTCGTAGTACCATCACATTGAAAAGCCCAATGTGAACTCGAATTGCATCTAAAACAGTTACCGTATGGTGGTATCCACTTTGTATTTTTTTAAACTTCTAATGCAATTTTTCGTAAATGTTGTATGTTGTTACTCTGCAATCGTGGATCCATTGTGAGCGTTCGGTGCGTTATTCAGTCGTCAGTGAAATGACGACGTGATGAAAAAGCGCGTCACGATGAAGCGCCTTGTGCCATATTCAGATAGCGAAAGCGAACGAGATAATAGAAAGAGGGTGCGACTGGATGATGACTGTAAATATTATACTATAAAAAATCTGACTGATAAATACTCGAGGAAATTTAAAACAGCATCAAAGAAATACAACGTTACATTTCAAGAATTTCATCAACCATTTCAAACTGTTAACAGAATTTTCAAAGATCTGGTGAACAGTTTGAAAGATGAGTGTGATGCAGGACCAAAAGATCCAATGAGAATTTCCATCTTTCATCCAGGGCTAGATCTAGGGATTCACGTCCCGTTCACTGAAGCAAAAGGCATGACGGGTGAATTATTGCTTGACAACATAGAAAAAGTTGCACAATCGAACAAAAAATTCAAAATTCATGACGGACAGATGACATTTGACATCACTGTCACGCATATGCCTACAGGGACCGCAAGACATACCTTACATTATGGAGCATTCGGTGAACAAAATCAAATGAAAACAGTAAAGAAAAGTATTCTTCTGATTCAGAACGCAGAAGACAACATGTGTTTTGCGAGGGCTGTTGTTGTTGGTATGTGTAATGCTGACAAAAATGATACCGCTGAATGGAAGCAACAATGGAAACGGATTACGAGACCAGCAAGAACTCCACAACGGGAAGCTGCAAAGTCATTGTTGGATAAAGTGGGGTTATCACACGACACCAGTTGCGGGGTTGAGGAATACAGGAACAGCTATATCCGCAGTATGTTATAAAAATACATAATCAATTTGCTGACGAAGGCTTTCTTTTTCAACCACCACCAGTTGGGAAAGAAAGTAAAGTTGTCCATCTATATTTCAATGACAACCACTACGATGTGATCACAACTGTCACGGGATTCCTTGGATGTGGGTATTACTGTGAACACTGTGATGTCGGTTCGAACAACAGATGTGATCATTTGTGTCCATACAAGTGTATGTGTTTCGAGGGTCAGATATGTCCCTTTGAACGATGGATACAATGCATCAAATGTAAGAGGACTTTTAGAAGTAAACAATGTGTCGACAATCATTTGAAAAAATCACCAAAACATGACAAAACTATTTGTGATATTATGATACACAAATGCCAGAAATGTGGGGTTGAAATCGTCACACGAAAGTAGAAAAGACATATCTGTTCGGGAACAAAGAAGTGCAACTACTGTAAGGAAATCGTCGCATCAGATCACAGATGTCATATCCAACAGTACCAAAAGAGAGAAACACAGAAAGAAGTAAAGGTACCATTCATATTTTTTGATTTTGAATGTCAACAAGATACTGGTGTTCATATACCCAATTTTATTCGTTTTGCTCAATATCAAGACAGGATTTTCAATGAAAAAACTTTGAAATTCGAAGAGGTGACGAGAATATATGGATACATTATTCTCCGAGAACCATGTACAATTTTCACTGCTGAAAAGTTATTTGAAGAAAAAGTGTCTTTGGATTATATTCTAAAAACCACTAGACCTATTTCAGATTTAGATAATGAACTCATATGGACAATTGGAATAATCTGGAGTTATGGTGATTTTTCATTAAAAATAAAAAAGGTTGATTCCGAACAATCCTAATCAGTCTTACATGATCTGTCCCAGGGTAAAGATGGACGAATCATTGTTGTTCAAACATCCCTGTAACATTTTCATATCCGGGCCAAGTGGTTGTGGTAAAACATATTTTGTTAAGAAATTAATTGATAAATTGAATTGAATATAAAGATGATTTGTTCAAACCTGTTCCATACAAAGTCGCTTGGTGTTACAAATAATGGCAAAATACCTATAGTCAGATGCAAGAATTTCACAATATTCAATTTATAAATGGAATACCGGATGATGACAATGAACTTGTCGATGACACAGACTTACCGCACCTCGTCATTTTTGATGACATGTTAGGTGATAAAGATGAAGAAAAAATTATGTTGTGGTATTACAAGAAAAGGACATCACAAAAATACGTCTGTTATTTACATAACCCAAAACATGTTTCAGAAATCTAAAGCGAGTAGAACTTTGAGTTTGAATACACATTACATGGTATTATTTCAAAGTGTGCGTGATAAAGGCCAAATAAAAATTCTTGCCTCTCAAATGCAAATACCTCATTTAATGCAAGCAAATGATGATGCAACTTCAACCAATCATGGTTATTTACTACTCGATTTTCACCCAAAAACGGATAAATCGTTGAGACTTAGAACTGATATTTTCCATCGTTGGCTCACAAATGACGACCGAGGTGCGGTAATTTATTCATCGGTATAAAAATAAGTGTATCAACATAATATTTTCATTTCCAATCATGGAGTCGCACGAAGCAGTGTTGAGTGTATTTTCGACTATAGCTAAATTAATACTTGATGATCACTTAAAGCTTCCAAAGCAGACACGAACATTTCTGCAAAAACACAAAAAGGAGCTGAAAAAAATAGCTGACAGTAGACTCATATCGATTCAAAAAAGAAAATACTTTTAAAAACTGGTGGAGGCGGATTTCTCGGTGGAGTTTTGATCAGAAGTCTTCTCAGACAAAAAGAAAATAAATCAATTGCACGAGTTAGATCAAATAGAGTAAATGCTAATAGAGTAAATTCTACAATTGTACAGCGAACTACTCCAGTTAGAGTAAATTCTACAATTGCACAGCGAGCTACTCCAGCTAGAGCAAATTCTACATTTGCTAGATTTCAACCACTCAACGATAATCGTCCGCAACCAATTCCATCAGTTCAGATGCAGAAGCAGAACATTCCCCGTTGATTCAACGATACTCAAAAATTATGAATCTTTCAAACCCATCGAAATTAGCTTTGATGGCATTTGATCGTAATTTTAATAAACGTAAAAGTAAAAAGTAATTCAGTCATTTGACATTCAACTGTTGAAGAGTAAAGATTTCGAAAAAAAACTCCACAGATTAAAAAATATGGTAGTTTTGTAATGGCTATGAATCAGGCACCAACTCATTTTCGGAAAAAAAATGATAAAAGATGCCCCAAAGAGTGAATTCTTGCATTTCTGAATAGATTTGTACATCCATGGGTATGATGTGTTGCTGGTTCCGTGTGCTCCATTCTGTCGATTGCCTGTCGCATACGTGGCGCTTATGTAGTGTCTGTGAGTGTAGTAAGTTTTCGCCCTTCCTTTCGGCTATCCAATTGCCGATGTACCACGTATTACGGAGCTGCATGGTTATTGTGGCATCCTCTGTTGAGTTCTTCTTTAGACGGAACTGGGATGGATGAAGCTTGGATGGAGTTGCCTACGGAATTATGTAATGACTTAATATTAACGTGGGTGGAGCGAGTGA
Source organism: Siphonodentalium dalli (assembly GCA_032622095.1). Classification (NCBI taxonomy): domain Eukaryota; kingdom Metazoa; phylum Mollusca; class Scaphopoda; order Gadilida; family Siphonodentaliidae; genus Siphonodentalium; species Siphonodentalium dalli. The sequence continues at coordinate 61,229,959 of CP136067.1, forward strand.
TGTATGTTGGCGATGAAGATCAAGTTGGTGTATGTGCGCGTTTGCTGACTGTTTCTGCATTTAAAATACTTTTTCTGATGTGCATGGTGTGGTGGATCAACCTGGGATATATCGGCTGATGTGCGCTTATGAACTGTCAATATATAACGTCGTCCGGGAAGGGTGGCGTTGGTGTGCTACATGTATAGCAGTCTTCACCCAATGGCTGATCATGTGTTTGGAGTGGCTAGGCTGGGTGGTAGTTGATTGCTGAAGTTGGCGTTTCTGTTGGCACGACTGAATTTATTGAATCCCTTGAAATGAGCGGTCAGTAATTGGGGCTGAGAATATAAGTATGCTGTCCAGCACACACGATAACTTTCTAATTAGTCTGAATTATATATCCACTACTGTGGCGCCCAAGGTGCTCTGGTGTATTTCCAAAACTGGGTGGATAAACTGAACACCAGAAAGTCGTTGATAGAGTATATGGATGTGCGTGTACGTGTAGTTCTGGTGACTTTCATATAGGGTGATTCAATTGCTTGAAATGGATCCCATGGACATAGTCACAGACGAATAACGGATAAATACCGTCAAGGCAACAGCATTAAGTCTCATGAATATATGTGTTTTGAATGTCCTTCAACGATAAATTCGCTATAAAATCAAAAATTATAAGGGTGACGAAAAGTAACAAATCCGTATTAACGGGCTACTGTTCGTGGAGTGGATTCCGCATACCATTAACCATCTATGCATCATTATTTGTAAATGAAAGTGGTGTATGTCCTAGAAGCGGGAATGACAATAAATAAAAATATCAAACCAATGTAAACATTCAGAACGTTAGACATGCACAGTGATACCTGACTGAAATATTAGGCATGTTGGGACTACATGTACTTATAACATCGAAAGACTGATGATTTATATATATGTATGTCAAAAATAATTAACCAGTTATGTCACTGCATGAATAATATAGAATACTAACATATTAAAACTGATATGTACCCTGTTTGGGAAACGGAATATAGTCACCAAGCAACTGGGTGGTTATTCATCTACTCAATTACAATATTATAGTCTGCTTTGCATTGCGAAGGTTGGAGTTTTATATAAACATATCTATATAGTTTAAATATTATAAGGTATCGGCTTCGATCATAATTTAGATCCATATTGTTCCACGTGTGGAGAAGACTCATACACGTAGAATTCTTCAGACATTGCCAATATTGAAATAGAACAAGATGGAACTAAGAAATTATATCCACTTGAGTTATAGACTAATATGGTTTCAGTCCCCAATGTGCATGAAAGCAGATGGAACAAGTCAGTTCTCAACACAACTCACTTTCGCGTACTTCGGACAACAAATAACCGTGTTTTACGGCATTATTGTTCGAGATATCGCTTCGGTGCATGTTGCAACCATCTTGTAGAGAATTTAATTCCGGTTCCAACGGTACCCCAACGGACGTTTTGTACCACTATGGTACTTAGGACAGATTGGAACTCAGGAATACAGTAACAATGTCAACTATTTAGCAACGCCCGGGTTTGACCACGACAACGACGATTGTGCGACTCGTTGAACGTAATTTTCATTTGTATACGACGTATCTGACACCGACCGGCAGCTTAATTCTGCATGTAAGCCCTTTATCTAAGTTTGTCATAAAATATCACGTATAATAAGGTCGCAGAATCGTTAAACTGCCGTAGCACGACGGTTGTCAAGCCGAAGAATCGTGAAATTGGTCGCAGAATCGTCAAAACGATTGTGCCGTGTGAATATATTCTATACGAGTTGGTATTTTAATAACTTTCTCCAGGGGCCTGTGATCATATACACAATATTGATGCATTATTGTATCTACAATCTGTCGACATTCATTTTGTAAACTGTACCTGAACCGGGTGTAGACTTGACCATCGTGTCGAGACGGTCAGATGTAAGTTGTACCGACACAATTCTCCGCACACGTAAAACATAAAATATGCGTAGCGCGAGATTTGATTCGTTTTGTTGTTTTGGAACAGTTTGTCGTCGATGATAATGTATACCTGTGCAGTGCAACCATATATGCAAAATAACGACGTTTGAATGAATTTTTGTACGAGACGTATTTTATGTACTATCTCATATATATTTTGAAGACCTCTGTCTGTCTGTCTGTCTGTATGTTTGTCTGTATGTTTGTCATTTATACAAATCTACGATTCTCGACCGATCGGGACGAAACTTGGTGCATGTGTGTAGTTTGACCAGACGGTGGACGTTGTCGTATTGCCGAGCCCGTGCGGCGCCCGCTTCGCGCATGCGCAGACGAGATATCGGAAACGGGTGGAGCTATCGACTTGAAATTTGGTTTCTGAATAGCCCGGACAACGTCGGGCTCATCGGCTAGTCTCCTATATATTTTGAAGACCTCTGTCTGTCTGTATGTCTGTATGTATGTATGTCATTTATACAAATCTACGATTCTCGACCGATCGGGACGAAACTTGGTACGTGTATGTAGTTTGACCAGGCGGTCGTCGTTGTCGTATTGGCGGGCCCGTGCGGCGCCCACTTTGCGCATGCGCAGACGAGATCTCGGAAACGGGTGGAGCTATCGACTTGAAATTTGCTATGTGAATGTATCTTGCCCCGGATACGAATTTTATCGGGTCGCCGAGCCCGTGCGACGCCAGCTTCGCGCATGTGCAGACGAGATCTCGGAAACGGTGGAGCTATCGACTTGAAATTTGGTATGTGAATGTATCTTGCCCCGGATACGAATTTTATCGGGTCGCCGAACCCGTGCGACGCCAGCTTCGCGCATGCGCAGACGAGATCTCGGAAACGGGTGGAGCTATCGACTTGAAATTTGGTATGTGAATGTATCTTGCCCCGGATACGAATTTTATCGGGTCGCCGAGCCCGAGCGACACCAGCTTCGCGCATGCGCAGACCAGATCTCGGAAACGGGTTGAGCTGGTTTTTGAATAGCCCGGACAACGTCGGGCTGGGTAGAGCTATCGACTTGAAATTTGTTTTTTGAATAGCCCGGACAACGTCGGGCTCATCGGCTAGTCTACCATATATTTTGAGACTTCCGTATATGTGTATATCCTTTATAGACTCGAAAACGGCTCGACCGATTGAGTCCAAACTTGCTATCTAAGGGTAAAAAGCCACGAGAAGTGCCATCGCAGAACGTCTGAGAACGTCCGAGCACTCCTTCGCCCTGCCACCGTCGTTGGAATTGATGGGTTAATGATTAAGGAGCGTTCGTATCTGCGGTGTCGTTGTTAAAGAGCGTTTATATACACGAGTATAAATACTGCTCAATCGACCGTCTCGGAAACTGGGGATATCGAGACGAAATTTCATACTTAGGGCTTCCAAGGGACGGGGGAGATTTACGTCGGGTCAGTTTGTCCGCCTGAGGTGACCTTCACCTTGAAACGGGTACCCACTAAATGACCTTGGGCGATATCTCGGGTCGTCAGCGGTGACATCGACGTGAAATTTGTTATGTATGGTCAACTCGGGACAGGGAATATTTTGTATATATATTTTGGGAAATCTGTGTGTGTGTGTTCGCGATGGACTCAAGAACGGCCAAGCCGATTTCGATGAAACTTGGTATGTGGGGGTTACTTTGGCCTGGGAGTGGCATGGGCCTATTAATTTGCCCGTGCGACGTGACCTTGAAACCGGGTCATTACAAGGTCAAACGCCCGAGTATCACGGGATTTCGATGAAAATTAGTGTCTATGGATACTTTCGTATGGGGAGTGTCGTAAGCCTATTCGTTTGCCCATGCGACGTGACCTTGACCTTGAAATCGGGTCAATTCAAGGTCAAGTCGCGATTTTTTATGGGATTTCGACGAAATTTTATACGTATGGTTACTTTTGTCCACTGAGTGTTTTGGACCTGACCTTGACTTTCAAAATGATCAATTCGAGGTCAAATCGGGTAAAACCGGATGGATTTCGACGGGTACTTTTGTCGGTTACTTTTGTCCGGGCAGTGTTTTGGACGGGTCAAATCGTGACCCCACCTCACCTTGACCTTCAAAATGGACAATTCAAGGTCAAATCGGGCAATTCGCCGAAAAGCAGAGGGTAAACAGCCCGGACGAAGTCGGGCCACCTGCTAGTATATATATATATATATATATATATATATATATATATATATATATATATATATATATATATATATATATATATATATATGTATATGTTTTATAGACTTCAAAACGGCTGGACCGATTGAGTCCAAACAGTGTCATCGCACCGCTTTGCAGGCGGTCCGAGCACCCATTCTCCCTCCCCCTGTCACCGTCCTTGGCAGGGAGTGGTTAACGCAATAACGCTCCTTAATTGTCCATATTTGGTTTTGTTAACCGAATAACGCTCTTTATTGCCTTGGGGTTCGCCTACGACTGTTTGCGAGCTAATTTTCCATATTTGGTTTTGTTAACCGAATAACGCTCTTTATTGCCTTGTGTTTTCGCATACGGCTGTTTGCAAGCTTTCCGGAAATTATCTGTTCTCCGCATTCTGCGACGTGTCGATTGGTCAGTAATTATCCAGGTGGGGATGTGGAGTCGAGATTGCTTTGTTCGCTCAATCGGGACGGGGAATACTTGAAACGGGTATCCGCAAAACACCTTCGGTGATATTTCGGGCATCAGCAGCAACGTGAAATTTGTTATGTATGGTCAACTCAGGACGTGATATTGACCTTCAAACGGGTACCTGCAAATGATATTTCGGGCATCATCATGCTGTCGGCGTGCCTGTACGGGGTTACCTTGAAAAACAAAAAATAATGGATCGACCAAATCCATGGGTCGAATCTCGCCAGTGGCGTGCTAATCTGCAAATCGTGTCCAATTTTGCATGCGCCCGTGTCCTTGCTCATATACGCTCATATAGTCATGTTTCTGACAAATGCCGCCAGTGGCGGGATATTCTGCTGGTCTAATATATATTTTGGGACTTCTGTCTGTCTGTTTGTTAGCAATGGCCGGGAAAACTGCCGGACGGATTTCGACGAAATTTGATACCTAGGGGTACTTTTGTCCAAATCGTGACCCCGACCTGGCCTTGACCTTCAAAATGGTCAATTCAAGGTCAAATCGCGCCTTTCGAATAAATTTGATACCTATAGTGGTACTTTTGTCCGGGGAGTGTTTTGGACGGGTCAAATCGTGATCCCGACCTGACCTTGACCTTCAAAATGGTCAATTCAAGATAAAATCGCGCCTTTCGACGAAATTTGATACATAGGGCTACTTTTGTCCGGGGAGTGTTTTGGACGGGTCAAATCGTGACCCAGACCTGACCTTCAAAATGGTCAATTCAATGTGAAATCGCGCCTTTCGACGAAATTTGATACCTAAGGTTACTTTTGTCCGGGGAGTGTTTTCGACGGGTCAAATCGTGATCCCGACCTGGCCTTGACCTTCAAAATGGTCAATTCAACGTCAAATCGCGCCTTTCGACGAAATTTGATACCTAGGGATACTTTTGTCCGGGGAGTGTTTTGGACGGGTCAAATCGTGACCCCGACCTGACCTTGACCAGCTATTTGAAAATTGGTATCTGAAGTCCGGATGAAAGCAGAGTGGAAACAGCCCGGACGAAGTCGGGTCACCCTGCTAGTAGTATATATAAGGTTAATTTCTGGAGATATTTTACTCCAATCTTGAAATAATTGACATATATTTATCTTGTATATGCAAGGTGTCATAAGGGAGCATAGACGTACCTCTGGTAACTCTTAAGTCTTCTGTCGTGAAAAGTGCGACTGCATCCAAGAAAAATTTAGGTGTAATCGATTCTAGCATGGGGTGGTTAAATTCCCAGGTTTTGTACTGGTGGAGTATGATCTCTATGGGTGTTAGCCAGAGTAGAGATTCGTGGTATGATCAAGGTTATAATACACCAAATGCTGTATCTGTATATGTCTGTGTCTCTAGTGGTTACGTCCTAGTGACCAAAGCTGGCTTTTACAGGACGGTAGAGTGAATTTCCCCTGGCACCCCAAGCTAGGATCCTGGCAGCTGAATGGTCAATGATACATGGATGAAAAGGCACGAAAAAATGCCCAAACGTGTTTCTCGACGAGAAACATCAAGTACTTTTGGACACATTTTCGTGTGTCTAAAAGGACGTTCTTTAATTTTTTTTATACTCGTGTAGGGTCAACTCTTTCCTGCGAATACAGGCCAGCGGGATTAATTTGTTTAACACTGAGGCCTATGCAAATCATTTGGTGTACTGTAACCTCACAAACAGCACAAGCACGATAGGGGAGAACACTGTCAACTTTATGGTACCGACGTGTATGTAGAGTGACCTCGCTTTAGTCACTAATCGTGATATATCAGCACTTGCAATGTACTGTTTGTCTCATTTTAACGTGACCCTCTGACCAGAATTCTTGTTTCAAGCCAACCAGGACAAATACCATGTCATGGCAAATACCAGCATCTATTATATTGTGTTATATATTCTGATATTTACTCATATACTTAGAGGATATTACTTGGTTGGTTTGACATTAGGCTAACCACGGTAAACAAGTTACACCATATTTATTAATTATATCGCCTCTAAGCAACTGACAACTTTTTCAAATGAGTGACATAATCAATACTGCCAATGACTGTTGATATGCTGTCAGACTCACACTTGGTGGCATATCATTGGTCCCTGTGAATTAACAAAATTAATAATTTGGATTGTTAGTTATAATGGGCCATTCTGGGCCATTTATATACATGACAAATTGTGACGCAGGCATGGCATATATGGGTTATTAGTAACACATAGGTATGGGATATTCCACACAGAGCTGTCACAGCAAACATATTTAATTTCAATTATAGCTGCTATAATTACTTTATACTCACCTTTGGCCAGCTTTGTGACATTCCGTGTTCTCGTATATCTCAGATATCTGAGTATCTGCAGTTTACATATGTTCTGGATTTTAGAGTGATTTAAAACCAAATTTTCTATGGGGACACCAGGTACCCCTGGAGATGTTATAATATAAAAAAATTCATATTTGTTTTTTAAATTGAGCAAGAAGTTCAATCTGGAGTTATGTCACTGGCTCCGCCCACATTTGACCCAGTGACCTCATTTGAGCAGATTTAAATCCCAGTAACGAAGAACACTTCATACCAAATATGAACCAATTTCATCAGATGGTACTTGAGAAGAAGTCGTTTTAAGGAGGCGCCCTATCCGTGAATTTTCAAAAAAATCTCAATGTCTTAACTATCAATTTGAAGTGAAAACAAATCATTATCCTTCATAACCAATGTATGCTATAGTATTATAACAAAACATGTTTACCCTCACAATATAAGAGATATGTTTGAATGATGTAAAAAAAAAAGTAGTTAAATAAACAAACTAATTTCTCATGTAGGTCACCAGAGGTGTTTGCAGGAATTATGTGCAACAAAAAAAACACACTGCATTATCTATCTTAGTATATCACGCCATGGGAACCGGTCCTGCTAGAAACAATTACACCTGTTTGGATCTAGCCAAATCGATTACATCTGACCGTCCGATACGCGACAGAATTAATTATTCTAGGATGCAGTCACAATTTTCATGACCGAAGACTTACGAGTTGGCAGTGCTACGTCTATGCACCCTGATCTGACACCTTGCATAATTATATAAGATAATTTTTTTGTCAATTATTTCAAGATTGGAGTAAAATATCTCCAGAAATTCGCCAAACAGTATACAGAAAATACGCCTCGTATAAAAATTCCTTCAAACATCGTTATTTTGCATATATATATGGTTGACTGTACAGCCAAAAGTTATAGTAGAGGCTCTTATGTACTCCCGTGTGCACTTTGTAAATAAATATAGCGACTATGCCAATGACGTTGCTTGATATCTCAGGCACCAGAAAACAAATGTTAGACACCTTGGGGTCGCGACTGGGTGGATTTATGACGTCATCAAGATGGCCGCCATACACAATTTCTCAGTATGCACTGAGTCAGTTTGATCAATATCTACTTGTGAATTTATTATAGAAATTTGATTATCTCACCACTGACGTGAAACTAATACCCCATACTTCCATTTGACAGAAAAAGTGGCCACCATAAACCAAGATGGCCTCTTGAATCATTAACCGATGTTTGAAATTTGTAACGAATAAAGACCTAAATTTGAATAAATTCTAGCATCCAACCATTTCTACAACATAATATGTCATATTTCGGATCTCATTCCTGCCAGCAATCTTTAAAATGTGAATTCAAAAATTTGCTATGAAAGTTAACCAAAATTCAATTATGTGATTCTAGCCAAGCGTTGAACAGAAAATAACTAAATTTGATGAAGATAATGTAAAAATATTTTAAATATGTGAATTGCCATATAGTTACACTGAAAATAGTGCATTTTCGTTTAAGATGGCGGCCAAGATGGCTGCCAAAATGGAGAAATCACCAAAATCTGTCCAATTTTTATTGATATCACTCATGTGTTGGGGAAAAGTAAATATATGTGAATATGTGCTACTTTTTCGCGTAAATCCATGGACTTATGGAATAATTTGTAAATTTGGTGAACCATATAGCTGCTTATACCCAAGAATTCAACAGAATTATACCACGAAAATATTAAGTCAAATCATCTTCATGGCAGCCACACAAAATTGTAGACTGAGGAAGAAAATTTAACACAGAAAATAAACAATATTTCTACGGCAATGATAAAATTGCACCAAGCTTCCTTTTGAAAAAACAAGACTGATAAAAAAAACAAAACAAGATGGCTGTTAAAATGGCGACCGAAATATAGAAATGTGTTGAATTGTTACACATGCCCCTTACATCATTTTCGGTTATTCGTAAAATGTGGCGAGTAGGACTTGTCTTTGTTTTTATCAGTCATGACACCAAGTACTTTGGAAAACATATTATGCTGTAATTTGTGTCTAATTGTGTCCGAAAAATGAAAATTAAATAATGTAATTTCACAAATAAACTTGCTTCTCGAGGTTCTAGATTAACATTGGACAGAAATAGGCATAATACAATAAACAAAAGTGTACACAGTTTTAAATATCGTTAGTGTCATTCAATTACACTCGACATTGATCTATTTGACCGAAGATGGTCGCCAGAATGGCCGCCAAAACTCAGTTATAAAATGTGACAAATGTTTATATTCTCAAACGGCATTTAGGAAAGGAGTTGGATATATTCGCCCAATCTAAATTCGATAGTATCATGTTAAGGTATGTTGTGACTATGTTTGATCAAACATAGTTTGTTTATAATCGAGAATATATCAGAATGGACTCTTAGAAACCTAACATGAAAATGCCCAATATAATTTAAACGATCCTGCCAGTTTTCTGGGAAGGAAGTCAAACCGGATATGTGCTGACTGAATCATTATAACGAGTACTCGAACGCAAAAGAATCCCTGCAGTCATAATACAGACAGAAATCCAACTTTATGGCTATATTATTTCGTTTGGGGCAGATCTGCTTTATTCGTTGCGTATTATTGATGAATTGTTGACCACGTTGATTTCGCCCGGCCACAAAAATTTAGAAGATTCAGGGAAAATATCACACCTTGACTTCATCGAAGTCGAAGTTGGATTGCTATCATACTGCCACCGGGAAATATAATTGCTCAACTTAGAAATACACAGGCATTACACGTTAGTGCAAACAGTATTTCGTATCTAATTATGAAACAGTTGTGTCTAATAAGATACAATAAGGGGAGATTGCATGGTTCAGTTTCTTGTTTTTGGCATATCTGTGTTTCATCACCCGAAATTCGTTTGAATAGTTGAGACATTGTCACACTTCTCTAGACGTGAGTCAGCACATGTACCACTCTTGTTATTTCGTCCAATAGATGGTCACATTGATGGTAGTCTATCTACAACCAACTCACCCCAGCAACTACAGTTGAATTACAAACTCATCTCGCAAGCTAACAGAGCTCACCACAAAACTCTCCGACTGCATATCAGAGAATCCATAGAGAATGTTTGCTTCGGTTGTGGAATGGAGAGTCCATGATACAGATTTAATAAATAAATTTCAATACGGCCACTGACCTCATAGCAGATACATTGCATATTCACTTTGATGTAGTCTAACAGAGCTGTGCACATAACCGAGTTAATGCTTGTCAGTTTATTTAAGAATATGTCAAAACATCAGTATCGGGCAAAAATAGCCTAAGGTTTGCCATTCTCCATGTCGAGTCCAGCAAGTGACAATAACGGCTCCTCAACTTCTTCCTGGTTGTCAACGAAAACATATCGTGAAATCAAAATGCCTATGCCTAGTGTCTGGATATTTAGTGATGAAATACCTCATCGAAACACCAGAAGCTCGTCTTTGGTCCATGCCATATGGTGGTGCATCGAAGTAATGAGTACAGTGACGGGTCATCAACATCATTTAATGGAACGTTATTAAGATTTCTTGCAAAACGTCCACATGGGGACATTCATTAGCATTATACATCAACTGTTAATTCACAGAAAGTAAAGATCTTCGAATCACAGAAACCCCGCAATCTCGAACGAAATCCTTTAATTGTCCATCGAACAAATGTAGTTTATATAATTTTCTGGCAAACCGTACAACCATAATAGTCGGATCCACACGTAGGCCAATAAGAAGCTTGGAATATAGATACTGCGCAAAAGTTGGAAGTAATAGATAACAATGTTATGATTGAATTGAGAGAAGATTGTGGATTGTTAGCTATTTGAAGAGTCCATAACTGAAATTTACTTCAACTATTGCTCAGGAAGGTATACGATTACAACGTTTATCGACCTGAGTTTTCTGCAGACCTGATTTCATTGTAGTGGGATATCAAATGTTCCTGTATAAAACATCTGGAAAGAATAATACAAACTTTCCACCCAATAATAATACATGTACCTCAACATGTCGATGAGTTGAATTGCCTCTACAGCCAAGTCGAACTGTGCATTGGTGCGACAAATTATTATCAATTTTATCTGGAACATTGCCGATAGCCGATAAAATTACAGAAATGCAGGCATTTAAAGAAAATTTGGTGTGAATATGTTTCTTGTATGACATTTTGATGAGAACGCATAACGCAATCATGAAAGAACTTTGATAATACATGTGACAAATATGACATGGGTGTATCTAATATAAACTTGATGAGTGCAAAAGTTCAGCACAGGAATGTGTGGATCATACACGGAACGAACTTGCCGTATATGCGATGTCCAGAAAGCTATCTCTGTGGAACTCAAATACACATGTATACCAATTGAACTCATTATATGAGGCCATCTTCCTATCCTAGCTCGATCAAAATCAGCCACGCTTTCGCAAATCTTGGGTGTGGAGTCAGTGAGTTGACCTACGTATGAGCTGACCAGAGCTCCACAGCAGTTTCTGTTTTGGTACAAACCTGAACATAATTTATATCTAGTCGCTATATATCGCATGTAATAAGCAGAGGTCTGGTAGAAATCCGCCATGCGATTCTTCTTCGCAGAAGACACATAGAGCTCACATCTGAACGCTCTCGTTTGGTAGTCTGCGACAAAGCAATTACTGTCATATAATCCCCTGATGCACACACAATTTGAACTAGATGTTATTCAAGGACGGACAATTGTAAATTTTCTCAGTTTCACAAAAGTATACTCTGTGTTTTCGTACATGTATATTATTAAATAAGAACGAATCACACAAATATTAGCTCCTATTCTTATATTTGTACTGAATATACACTAATTATTAAGCTTGTTAACATGGAAGATGTCTGTAATGTCAACGCATTATATGCCGCTACTGTTTTTGGGTACTGCATTGTGTGATGCCCATTCAATTAATTTCCGTGAGCAGCTGAATTTCGGTAGAATTCACTTAGTATGATGGCATTACATGAGCAAAACAGGAGTCAAGTGAAAAATTCTTAGCCAAACCCCATAAGGGGGGCGATATCAAGGGGAAGTAATTAAAGTATTTCTCAATACCGACAGCCTTATTGTTGAGGTAGGGATTTTTCTCCGGTCGAATCACCCAATCAGGACATTTCCGATGTTCATGTAATGATGGATGTAATCAGCATATATTCAGATTTTGATATTTTCAAATAGGTCAACATCAGATGAATTTATCTACTTTTCATGGTTTCTGTTTCCATTCTCATGAAATCTCGAATATAAGCAGCTACTTTTCGCAAATATTCATATTGTATCAGATTGTATCAGCATTCCTGGCACTTTTGTCAACAGGGGAACAAATGTGTTTACTAATAGTCACTGAAACCCACATTAGGAGCGTTATCAATGAAAACTAGCAAATTTCTCCATTTTGGTAATATGTTAATCTATCATATCATGGTTGTCGAATGATTAGATAGTATAATTCAGTCAAAATAAGGTTGCTAGTAGCCACCGATTTCAAACCGCTGTGAATAATTTAAGAGGCGAGTGTGAAAAATCATCAATTATTAGAATTTCGGTCGCCGTTTTGGGAGCCATCTTGGATTTGAGGTCCAAATTGCACCGTCAAGAGGAAGTGTGATCCAATGGTAGTATTGGTCGCGAAACATAATCATTTCACTATCTAAATTTTCCTCCCAGACTCAATGCCAACTCTTAAATTATTCATGGTTGCCATTTTGATGATTTCATCTCATTTTCGAAGTTTCATTCTCTCGAATTCTTGAGTATAAACAGCCATTGTTCGCAAACTATTCATAGTGTTTCATGTCTCCATGTTATTACGCCAACACGGAGCAAATATATTCACATATATTAACTAAATCGCACATTAGGAGTGATATCAAAGAAAATTTGACAAATTTTAGTGATTTATCAATTTTGGCAACCATTTTGGTCGCCATCTTGAATACAGATGCACTTTTTTGGTTGTAATTATATGGCAATATATATGTTTAAACCCGTTGCAAATGTGTGTCATCAAATTCAGCTATTTTCTGGCTAACACTTGGCTTGAATTACAAAATCGATATTTGGTAAAATTTCATAGCATATTTATGAATTCACATTATGACGACATTTTGTCTGAATAAGACCCAAAGTATGACATATTATCATGTTCAAATGGTTAGGTATTCAAATATATTTAAAATTAAGTTGATATTAGTCACAGATTTCAAACAACCGTGAATGTTTTAAGAGACATGTGTGAAAATTCATCATTTTTCCGAACTTCGGTCGCCATTGTGGCGGCCATCTTGGTTAAATGTGGTCAATTTTTCTGTCAAAGTGAAGCCTGTTATCATAGTATCACAACAGTAGAGAAATATTATATTTCCTACCATAAATTCACTACTAGCTATTAATCAAACTGATTCAGTGCCTACTCTGAAATGTTGGATGGCGGCCATCTTGATGACGTCATAAATCCACCCAGTCGCTACCCCCAGGTGTCTAACATTTGTTACGCCACCTAGTGTGGTGTTACTAGCATTTGGTTTTTTTATATCGCATGGAGTACAGGGCGAATGTATTCTTGGAGATTGTTTGTACCTTACTCAATCGTACCGATATAATCACGTAGATGCCGAAATTGTAAAGTTAACGCCAGCGGTGTATAATACGTTTATGAAAATATGATAAATCCTATCGATAGAGTCAGGACAGGCTCAAATTGTAAACTTAAAGTCACCGGTGTAATAATATGTTGTTGAAAATATAAATAATCTGATAGCCTGAAAATATTGTATAACCTATTGGGAGCCCATAATAAATGGGAATAACCTATTGGGAGCCCCTGCATGTAGTGAACTGAATTGTGGGTATTTTATGGAGATTGTTTGTACCTTACTGAATCGTACCGATATAATCACGTAGATGCCGAAGTTGTAACGCCACTGGTGTATAATATGTTTATGATAAATCGTATCGATAGAGTGAGGACAGGCTCAAATTGTAAACTTAAAGTCGAAAATATAAATAATCTGATAGCCTGAAAATATTGTATAACCTGTTGGGAGCCCCTGGTGTAGTGAACTGAATTATGGGTAATTTTAATTGGAGTGCGCATGTCTGTTTTTTTTTGTAGTAACAGCCATCTTTTATTTTCTGTAATTATGGTAAGAGTTTATGGTTTAATTTATTTATTATTTAAGTTTGTTTCAATTTTTGAATGGTTTTATGTTAACCCGATAATTTGTATTTTGTAAAGAATAAAATTGTTTGAAGAAAAATGGCGAATTTCCAAATTTCCGGCTTCGGATGCTGTTCTGAGTGTCAGCTCGATAGTGAGACTGTGACGGTGTGAGTGACTGAGAGTCTCAAGTTAGTTTATTTACAGTTGTGTTCCGAGTATTTTTTGTAGTCAAATATTAATGAAATACGCTTTGTTTATATATACTAATTTGCTTATTTATAGAAACGTGTAATATTAATTTGAAAGTTATTTCGATAGACTATTTGTTTTTAGTTGAAGATAAAACAAATTTGGAAAACAAATATTATAACCCATTGTGAGCCTCGTGAAGTGTATTGTGGGTATTTTAATATAATTGCGCATGCGCAGTCTATATGCGTTCTTTTGGGGAAATTCGCTATTTTGGTTAAGTGAAACAATGGTATGAGTTCAATGTTTGTTTGTATATAAGAAAGTATATTGAATTTTGGAGGCCGACAATTGTATCTATTTGAAGATTAAAAGTTGCTTGTGTGTATTTAGCTGTGCATGGTTCGTTAATTAGGCCAGCCTATTGTCATATTAGAACGTCTCCAATAACATACAACCTCTCTGCAGTTAACATTGTGAATTTGGCAACAGTCCAAGCAGGCCCTCTAATGGAGCACTGTGAATTTGGCAACAGTCCAAGACACGTGGGGTATATATAGAATACACACGTAGTGTTTCTGAATACCAAATTTACACCACGAGTGGGATTGATGGTTTACCACACGAGCTTTAGCGAGTGTGGTAAATCATCAATCCCACGAGTGGTGTAAATTTGGTATTCAGAAACACTACGTGTGTATTTTGTTTATACCATGACCGGTACAGGAGCAACAACTGCTATGAAATCGAAATAAACCCACTTAAATTAAGATGATTCTGTCGCACCATTCACAATCATCCCCGTTGTGTTCCCCACACTTGGCCGTACATCGACGTACACTATCACAGCTGATCAGGCGTATTGATACATTGAATTAGGTCAACATTCAATTGTACGAATATGGTATCATTGTAGCCAATTCACAATAAACTGTAATCATGATGAAACCGCCATAAATAAACAACATGAATATATATATGGGAATACGAATTTAATGAATATAAATATAACACATTGCGGGAACTTTTTTTTCTCCGCCGTACAGTGAACAGGAAACCACGAAAGTCATTTTGAAATCCACCGTTTGTTGTTCGAGTTTTTTACGTCTATTTCTTGAAATATATGTTCAATTTGTTGATCTGGATGTGATTTCCACGGAAATAACTGTTCGTTTTTATCGCATTAGTGAGTATAATATTCAATTGAATCGAAAGTATCAAATTGTTTTCATCGCGAGGCGCTACATTTTAAAAATAGAGTGATTTTGATCGAGGTCATGGAAGGTTAATGAAAGGTCAACTCGGATGTAGTTCTACTATGGGTATAAACTTTAACCATTGAAATGCCATTAAAACGTGTTACCCACAGTAGAAACGTGTTACCCACGGTCGGACTCCTGTTCACACACAGTAGGGTGTACAGCACAAATATATTATATAGCATGTTTGTACACAGTACAATAGGGAGTCATGGTATAAAATAACTGAACACCTGTGGCCAACTTGATCTCCAGAATGTTTTTAAGTGGAAGGGACAGTGTAGTGGGGTGGGGGTGGAAGTTAGATTTTGAGTGTGTATGATTCACAACTTTTGTAAAAAAAAGTTAATGCACATGTAGTTGGAAATTTCATACATTATTACACTACAACATAAAGGTTAAAATACATGGTTACCATTGCCTGGTATCCCAACTAGTAATTATTGTCCCCATTATGATGGTGACGGGGATCGAATGATGGAGGTATTTTGAGGGGGTGGGAGTCACAACTGTTATAAAGAATTTTAACAGTTGGAAATTTCATACATGATTACACTAACTTTTTGTCCCCATTTATTTTACTGCTGTCTTGTTTGTTACTGTATTCCTGATATGGAAATAATAAAGAGCATTTATTACGCCACCTGTGGTGTATCTAGCTGCTGAGATTTTGATATTGCGTGGTGGACAGGGCGAATGCATTGTGGGGCTTTTATTTATAGAGTTGGAAATTCCGTTTATTTAAAAGTCGGAACTACGCGACCAGTAGGCCAAGTCCAGTAAAACGGTTCGTTATAGGTGCTGGTTGTTATTGTTATTTTAACGGAATTCTGAGTTGGTCATTCGCGAAACCAATATATTTTATATTCTATAATTAAAACCGTGGGTATATAATATATGATCCTCTTTATGGATATTGTAGGAAGGTAAATTTAGCTAAAGCGGTGGGATATCTTGCAAGACAACACATTTCGGTTTGCGCTATAACTGCTCAATGTTTTAAGGTGTTACACAACGTCTGATAAAAAGAGTTCTATCGGGAATATTCACACTATTTTTTCAGAGAACATGCATAGAGTAAACATAGTCCTATCGGACTATCGTAAAGTAGTTCCGTTTAATTCGGGATTAATTAACCCTCAGACTGCCGAAACTGCCGACAATAAATTCGCTTGTTCGTGTCCGCCGAAAATCAAACTTGCCTGTTTAGAGGTCCCATTTTCGTGGCTAATGGTGATAGAATCACAATTTTTCAGTCAAATTCATGGATAAATTACATTACACTTAATCGGCTTATGTCCGCGGCCATAAACCTGCGTTTTGATAACAATTTATTTGAGACAAACTGTTGCGCGGGTATCAGTCGGCGCTTATCGGTTGAAGTTATTATGATCGTGCAGCCTGCGCGTGCAACAAGTGTTCAAATACAACAGAAGAAAAAAATACTATGTCAAATAAATAACGTCATCAATGGACAGACAAGTTTCATTTCCGCGGGACACGAAAAAGCGAATTTAATGTCGTCAGTTTCGGCAGTCTGAGGGGTTTAATTAATCTCCTTTACGATATCCCGATAGGACTATATTTACACTATGTTCTCTGAAAAAATAAGGTGTGAATATTCCCGATAGAACTATTTTTATCAGACGTTTTGTAACACATTAAAACATTGAGCAGTTAGCGCAATTTTCTGGAATTTCGGACTATTTCGTCTATAAAAATACGATGAGCAACTGAAAATGTTTTTCAACATTCTGGAAGGGGTAGATGTCCAGGTATATATGTTTAAAATTTCACGCATAAACTATGACAGATAACAAAGTTATAATTAGTTTTATAGGCCCACCATAAATCCCCTATAATAAACGCATGCCCCCGTAAGCACATGGCTTTGCTGTGGATGCTTTCGTTCCCAGCATGCATCATTCTCGCTATCTGTAAAATGTCTATGAACAATGGCTGTGCCACGCACTCTTAGCTTTGATCCGCATTTAGAAGCATTCTGGTGTGGCGAATGAGAAACCTGCAGTAATTTATAAGCCGTAGTTCATTGTAATAATTTGAAGAATTACTTATCTTAACGGAATTCTGAGGCGGTCCATTCATGTAACCAATATATTTTATATTATGATTTATATTTATGGCTAATAATACGATCTTGGTGGCGTTACCATTTCTGACTATGGTTTTCTTGTTTTCTGGTGCCCCAGATATCAAGCAACATCATGAGCATAGTGGCTATATTTCTTCACAAAATGCACACGGGAGCCTAAAAATGGACACAAGAGCCTCTACTAAACTGTTCAATGAATTGAACAAAACGACCGAAAAAACTCGTGCTGCACGTATTATGTTTAACGCGCGCGGATAAATATGTAGGGTACAACTTACATCTGACCGTCCCCGACACGATGATCCAGTCTACATCCGTTTCAGGTACAGTTTACAAAGTAAATATCGATAGATTATAGATACACTAATGTATCAGCTCCATGAATTCCGTTCCCAGTTCCCAGTTCTCCTAAAATTACACTTTTCGTTACTAAATCGGCTGCGTAGCCAGAGTCATGGCGGCCACCCGGGAATCCTTGTATTTTCGTGCGGTGCCACCCAGCGGGCATCTATAGGAAAGTCACGCGACCATGCAGCCCCTTCCAAATTTTCTAAAATTGGGCTGAAGTCGTGCATGGGGTGTCAAAATAGCACTTTTCGTTACTAAATCGGCTGCCGTATCCTGAGTCATGGTGGCCACCCGGGAATCCTTGTATTTCGTGCGGTGCCACCCCGCGGGCAACTATTGGAAAGTCACGCGACCATGCATCCCCTTCCAAATGTTCTAAAATTGGGCTAAAGTCGTGCATGGGGTGTCAAAATAGCACTTTTCGTTACTAAATCGGCTGCGTAGCCAGAGTCATGGCGGCCACCCGGGAATCCTTGTATTTTCGTGCGGTGCCACCCAGCGGGCATCTATAGGAAAGTCACGCGACCATGCAGCCCCTTCCAAATTTTCTAAAATTGGGCTGAAGTCGTGCATGGGGTGTCAAAATAGCACTTTTCGTTACTAAATCGGCTGCCGTATCCTGAGTCATGGTGGCCACCCGGGAATCCTTGTATTTTCGTGCGGTGCCACCCCGCGGGCAACTATAGGAAAGTCACGCGACCATGCAGCCCCTTCCAAATTTTCTAAAATTGGGCTGAAGTCGTGCATGGGGTGTCAAAATAACACTTGTCGTTACTAAATCGGCTGCCGTATCCTGAGTCATGGTGGCCACCCGGGAATCCTTGTATTTTCGTGCGGTGCCACCCCGCGGGCATCTATAGGAAAGTCACGCGACCATGCAGCCCCTTCCAAATTTTTTTAAATTGGAATGAAGTCGTGCATGGTTTGTCAAAATAGCACTTTTCGTTACTAAATCGGCTGCCGTATCCTGAGTCATGGTGCCCACCCGGGAATCCTTGTATTTTCGTGCGGTGCCACCCCGCGGGCAACTATAGGAAAGTCACGCGACTACGCAGCCCCTTCCAAATGTTCTAAAATTGGGCTGAAGTCGTGCATGGGGTGTCAAAATAGCAATTGTCGTTACTAAATCGGTTGCGTAGCCAGAGTCATGGCGGTCACCCGGGAATCCTTGTATTTTCGTGCGGTGCCACCCAGCGGGCATCTATAGGAACGTCACGCGACCATGCAGCCCCTTCCAAATTTTCTAAAATTGGGCTGAAGTCGTGCATGGGGTGTCAAAATAGCACTTTTCGTTACTAAATCGGCTGCCGTATCCTGAGTCATGGTGGCCACCCGGGAATCCTTGTATTTTCGTGCGGTGCCACCCCGCGGGCAACTATATGAAAGTCACGCGAACATGCAGCCCCTTCCAAATTTTCTAAAATTGGGCTGAAGTCGTGCATGGGGTGACAAAATAACACTTGTCGTTACTAAATCGGCTGCGTAGCCAGAGTCATGGCGGCCACCCGGGAATCCTTGTATTTTCGTGCGGTGCCACCCCGCGGGCATCTATAGGAAAGTCACGCGACCATGCAGCCCCTTCCAAATTTTCTAAAATTGGGATGAAGTCGTGCATGGTTTGTCAAAATAGCACTTTTCGTTACTAAATCGGCTGCCGTATCCTGAGTCATGGTGGCCACACGGGAATCCTTGTATTTTCGTGTGGTGCCATCCCGCGGGCAACTATAAGAAAGTCACGCGACCATGCAGCCCCTTCCAAATTTTCTAAAATTGGGCTGAAGTCGTGCATGGGGTGTCAAAATAGCACTTTTCGTTACTAAATCGGCTGCCGTATCCTGAGTCATGGTGGCCACCCGGGAATCCTTGTATTTTCGTGCGGTGCCACCCCGCGGGCAATTATAGGAAAGTCACGCGACCATGCAGCCCCTTCCAAATTTTCTAAAATTTGGCTGAAGTCGTGCATGGGGTGTCAAGATAGCACTTTTCGTTACTAAATCGGCTGCCGTATCCTGAGTCATGGTGGCCACCCGGGAATCCTTGTATTTCCGTGCGGTGCCACCCCGCGGGCATCTATAGGAAAGTCACGCGATCATGCAGCCCCTTCCAAATTTTCTAAAATTGGGCTGAAGTCGTGCATGGGGTGTCAAAATAGCACTTTTCGTTACTAAATCGGCTGCCGTATCCTGAGTCATGGTGGCCACCCGGGAATCCTTGTATTTTCGTGCGGTGCCACCCCGCGGGCAACTATAGGAAAGTCACGCGACCATGCAGCCCCTTCCAAATTTTCTAAAATTGGGCTGAAGTCGCGCATGGGGTGTCAAAATAGCACTTTTCGTTACTAAATCGGCTGCCGTATCCTGAGTCATGGTGGCCACCCGGGAATCCTTGTATTTTCGTGCGGTGCCATCCCGCGGGCAACTATAGGAAAGTCACGCGACCATGCAGCCCCTTCCAAATTTTCTAAAATTTGGCTAAAGTCGTGCATGGGGTGTCAAGATAGCACTTTTCGTTACTAAATCGGCTGCCGTATCCTGAGTCATGGTGGCCACCCGGGAATCCTTGTATTTTCGTGCGGTGCCACCCCGCGGGCAACTATAGGAAAGTCACGCGACCATGCAGCCCCTTCCAAATTTTCTAAAATTGGGCTGAAGTCGTGCATGGGGTGTCAAAATAGCACTTTTCGTTACTAAATCGGCTGCCGTATCCTGAGTCATGGTGGCCACCCGGGAATCCTTGTATTTCCGTGCGGTGCCACCCCGCGGGCATCTATAGGAAAGTCACGCGATCATGCAGCCCCTTCCAAATTTTCTAAAATTGGGCTGAAGTCGTGCATGGGGTGTCAAAATAGCACTTTTCGTTACTAAATCGGCTGCCGTATCCTGAGTCATGGTGGCCACCCGGGAATCCTTGTATTTTTCGTGCGGTGCCAACCCGCGGGCAACTATAGGAAAGTCACGCGACCATGCAGCCCCTTCCAAATTTTCTAAAATTGGGCTGAAGTCGTGCATGGGGTGTCAAAATAGCACTTTTCGTTACTAAATCGGCTGCCGTATCCTGAGTCATGGTGGCCACCCGGGAATCCTTGTATTTTCGTGCGGTGCCACCCCGCGGGCAATTATAGGAAAGTCACGCGACCATGCAGCCCCTTCCAAATTTTCTAAAATTGGGCTGAAGTCGTGCATGGGGTGTCAAAATAGCACTTTTCGTTACTAAATCGGCTTGATTTGACCCGTCCAAAACACTGCCCGGACAAAAGTACCAGACAAAAGTACCCGTCGAAATCCATCCGGTTTTACCCGATTTGACATTGAATTGATCATTTTGAACCCCTCTGCTTTTCGGCGAATTGCGCGATTTTACCTTGAATTGTCCATTTTGAAGGTCAAGGTCAGGTGTGGTCACGATTTGACCCGTCCAAAACACTGCCCGGACAAAAGTACCCGACAAAAGTACCCGTCGAAATCCATCCGGTTTTACCAGATTTGACCTTGAATTGATCATTTTGAAGGTCAAGGTCACGATTTGACCCGTCCAAAACACTCAGTGGGCAAAAGTAACCATATGTATCAAATTTCGTCGAAATCCCATCAAAATTCGCGATTTGACCTTGAATTGACCCGAATTCAAGGTCACGTCACACGGGCAAATGAATAGGATTATGACACTCGCCATACGAAAGTATCCCTAGACACCAATTTTCATCGAAATCCCGGGATATTTGGGGATTTGACCTTCAAATGACCCGATTTCAAGGTCAATGTCACGTCGCACGGGCAAACGAATAGGCTTACGACACTCCCCATACGAAAATATCCCTAGACACAAATTTTCATGGAAATCCCGTGATACTCGGGTGTTTGACCTTGAAATGACCCGATTTCAAGGTCAATGTCACGTCGCACGGGCAAATTAACAGGCCCATGCCACTCCACGGCCGAAAGTATCCCCATGTACCAAGTTCCATCGAAATCGGTTCGGTCGTTTTCGAGTCCATCGCGAACAGACAGACAGACACACACACACACGCCCTCACACATACACACAGATCTTCCAAAATATATAATAGACTAGCTGATGTGCCCGACGTTTTCCGGGCTATTTCTCAAAATATAAGAGATAAGATATTATCTAGGTCATTTTCGACACCATTATACAGGGTTCTCATCGTTGCCACCAAACGTAAACCTATGTCATATTTGACGGGTGATTTGCAATCGTCCGTAATAATTGTCCTTGTTCTGATGAGTGCCGTTTTTTTGTGACTGAGGGTGGATACTGAGTGCTCTGGGTTTCTCCAAAATGCGACGTCGACGATTCCCGTGGGATAATGGCCCGTATATCTCTCTGCAGATGCTAATAACGTTGAATGGTAAACAAACGCTCTTTATAGCGATGCGTCAAAAACAAACGCTCATTAAATTATCACTTGATTAACCCCCGCAGTGCCGTTTTTTTGTGACTGAGAGTGGAGAATGGGTGCTCTGGGCTTCTCCAAAATGCGACGTCGACGATTCATGTGGGATTTTACCTTTGGATAGGAATTTTGGTCTCGATCGGTTAACCCGTTTTCGATTCTATAAAGGACATACAGACAGACAGTGGTCTTCAAAATATATATGAGATATAAATATATGTGTCCTCTATAGAATCTAAAACGGCTGGCTCGATTGAGTTCAAACTTCTCATCTGAGGGTAAAAACCCATGGGAATCGTCGTCGCGGCGTTTTGGAGAAGCTCTGAGCACTCATTCTCCACCCCCAATCATCAAAATCACCGTCAACGGCACTGCGACGGGTAATCGGGTTGATAGTTAAAGAGCGTTCCTATCCGCAGTGTAGTTGATAAAGAGCGTATGTGCGTAATGTCATTCTTACGTCTGGGTCTGGGCGTGTGTGTGTAAGACTATGCAGACATGAGCGTGTTGTGTGACGACATTCCCAACACCTAGCAGTGACAAATATATATTAGCCAGCATCAAGGCGAGTATTGCAACGTATTAATTCAAATGGTTTCGATCAAACAATATTCTCTGTCGCACTCATATTTCGTCATCTCTACGAATCCATTGCAATCGACATATTTTTAGAACCAAGCACCTGTCGCGTTGGAGATGGGGTGCACGGCGGGATTAATTTAAATATGTCGCACTCATATTTCGTCATCTCTACGAATCCACTGCAATCGACCTATTTTTAGAACGCAACACATGTCGCGCTGGTGAGGGGGTGCACGGCGGGATTAACTTAAATATGTTTTCTCTTGGAAGAAGCTAATTTATCGCTGTTTCATCGTATAATCTGACGGGACTTCCACGAATCTTCGGGTGGCCCACAAGCCGTGAATGCCAACAACGACATTGTTGGACTTCGTTGGCGAGAAAACACACAATGCTATTTTCTCTTTACGGCAATGAGAGCATCTTCGGGTAGCCCCCAATCTGTGAATGCCAACAACAACGACATTGTTGGACTTCGTTGGCGAGAAAACACACAATGCTATTTTCTCTTTACGGCAATGTGAGAATCTTCGGGTGGCCCACAAGCTGTGAATGCCAACAACAACGACATTGTTGGCATACCTCTTTTAGGGACGGGTATCATAATTCCTCTTGATTAAAAAGACAGAATTAACTCATTGAAAAACAAAAAATGCCAAAAAAAATGTCATGTTTCTGACCAATCACGCCAGTGGCGGGCTAACCTGCTAGTCTAATATATATTTTGAAGACCTCTGTTTGTCTGTCTGTCTGTATGTCATTGATACAAATCTACGATTCTCGACCGATCGGGACGAAACATGGTACGTGTGTGTAGTTTGACCAGGCGGTGGACGTTGTCGTATTGGCGAGCCCGTGCGACGCCAGCTTCGTGCATGCGCAGACGAGATATCGGAAACGGGTGGAGCTATCGACTTGAAATTTGGTATGTGAATGTATCTTGCCCCGGATACGAATTTTATCGGGTCGTCGAGCCCGTGCGACGCAAGCATCGCGCATGCGCAGACCAGATCTCGGAAACGGGTGGAGCTATCGACTTGAAATTTGGTTTTTGAATAGCCCGGACAACGTCGGGCTCATCGGCTAGTCTATTATATATTTTGGGAAATCTGTGTCTGTCTGTCTGTCTGTGTGTTCGCGATGGACTCGAAAACGGCCGAGCCGATTTCGATGAAACTTGGTATGTGGGGTTACTTTCGGCCGTGGAGTGGCATGTGCCTGTTAATTTGCCCGTGCGACGGGACCTTGACCTTAAACTCGGGTCATTTCAAGGTCAAACGCCCGAGTATAACGGGATTTCGATGAAAATTAGTGTCTGGGGATACTTTCATATGGGGAGTGTCGTAAGCCTATTCGTTTGTCCGTGCGACGTGACATTGACCTTGAAATCGGGTCAATTCAATGTCAAATTGCGAATTTTGATGGGATTTCGACGAAATTTGATAAGTGGGGTTACATTTGTCCACTGAGTGTTTTGGACGGGTCGAGTCGTGACCATGACCTGACATTGACCTTCAAAATGATCAATTCGAGGTCAAATCGGGTAAAACCGGGTGGATTTCGACGGGTACTTTTGTCCGGGCAGTGTTTTGGACAGGTCAAATCGTGACCCCACCTCACCTTGACATTCAAAATGGACAATTCAAGGTCAAATCGCGCAATTCGCCGAAAAGCAGAGGGGAAACAGCCCGGACGAAGTCGGGTCCATCAGCTAGTCTCCTATTCTGTGTTCGTATTTAGGGGTTCCTGGGAATGGGGGAAATTGTTCATCGGGTCAGTTTTTTGAAGACCTCTGTCTGCATGTCTGTCTGTATGTATGTCATCTATACAAATCTACGATTCTCGACCGATCGGGACGAAACTTGGTACGTGTGTGTAGTTTGACCAGACGGTCGTCGTTGTCGTATTGGCGAGCCCGTGCGGCGCCAGCTTCGCGCATGCGCAGACGAGATCTCGGAAACGGGTGGAGCTGTCGACTTGAAATTAGCTATGTGAATGTATCTTGCCCCGGATACGAATTTTATCGGGTCGCCGAGCCCGTGCGACGCCAGCTTCGCGCATGCGCAGACGAGATCTCGGAAACGGGTGGAGCTATCGACTTGAAATTTGGTATGTGAATGTATCTTACCCCGGAAACGAATTTTATCGGGTCGCCGAGCCCGTGCGACGCCAGCTTCGCGCATGCACAGACCAGATCTCGGAAACGGGTGGAGCTGTCGACTTGAAATTTGCTATGTGAATGTATCTTGCCCCGGATACGAATTTTATCGGGTCGCCGAGCCCGTGCGACGCCAGCTTCGCGCATGCGCAGACCAGATCTCGGAAACAGGTAGAGCTGACCAGATCTCGGAAACGGGTGGAGCTATCGACTTGAAATTTGGTTTTTGAATAGCCCGGACAACGTAGGGCTCATCGGCTAGTCTAATATATATTTTGGGACTTCTGTTTGTTTGTTTGTTAGCTATGGCCGGGAAAACTGTCTGACGGATTTAGCCCAAACTTGCTATCTAAGGGTAAAAACACAGATGGAATGTCATCGCACGGCTTCTGATAACATCAGAGCACCCATTCTCCAATCCCCCGCCACCACAATGGGTACTTCATGGGTTAATCGCGTGATATTTAAAGAGCGTTCGTATCCGCAGTGTCGTTGATAAAGAGCGTGTATGTGTCCAGACATGAGCGTGTTGTGTCTGTGTACAGACATGAGCGTGTTGTGTGATTCTGTGTTCGTATTTAGGGGTTCCTGGGAATGGGGGAAATTTTTCATCGGGTCAGTTTTTCCGCCTGAGGTGACCTTCACCTTGAAACGGGTACCCACAAATGATCTAATATATATTTTGGGACTTCTGTCTGTTTGTTTGTCTGTTAGCTATGGCCGGGAAAACTGCTGGGCGGATTTCGACGAAATTTGATACCCACGGGTAATTTGTTCGGGGAGTGTTTTGGACGGGTCAAATCGTGACTCCGACCTGACCTTGACCTTCAAAATGGTCAATTCAAGGTCAAAGCCCGGACGAAGTCGGGTCACCTGCTAGTAGGTTATAATTTAGAAATTACATTAAAACAATTATTAAACTGTTCTAAAAAATATATACAAATAATATGCATGCGATATTATCCACAAAACACACTTTGTGTGAGCCGAGCGTTTGTTTATATACATCCCGTCAATAGTGGGCAATAAGCGATAAAACATTCAACACCGTGGCGATTTTTTTAGGAGATGGCAGTATTACATTTCACTTATAGTGGAGTCTCCCCGGTGTTGAGTGTTTGGCTTATCGCATACTCTTTACGCACTGTACTGTTGTACAATATGATCTTTATTTACATAACAAATCGTACGAACTTGAAAATAGCATATTATTTAGCGATTTTTTTTTATGATTGGCATAATAACAAAATATGACTATATTTAATATTACTTCTGTCTATGGCGGTTATATCGGATGTGACTAATTAAGCAGCAATACTCACCGCGAAGGCCATTCGTGCCTTTAATACGTAGGTTTCGCAACTTATGTTATATGGCAACAACTATGTTTAAAAAGTCGTATGCGTAAAATGCACGTGAGCCCAGAAATTTCGCTTTGCAAAAATAACGGCGACGATTAGAGTTTGGTTTACATGAGCACGTTGAGTTTTGTAAAACAATTATTAGTCTTAACCACTAACATCCTTGTACTGTAAACAAAAACAAAGCAAAAATTTGTAATCCCCAAAACACATGCATAGCTTTCTTAAAAATATCGATTTCTCAAAAATATCGATGTCTATTTCTGGATAAAAAAGAAACGACATTTCTGGCAGTTTAACCCGATTCTTAAGCCATTGCCCCCAAACTTGGTGGTATGTCCTCGAAAATCCAACTGTTACCATTCTTTAAATGATATTTTGTGATATTTTAGAATTTGTTTTAAATGCTCGCACACCCCGAGTGTGATATGCAGCTGCACCAATCAAGTATAAAAATGATTCTGGTGACCCAATTTGGAATTTGGATTTGAAGAATTTTAGTAATGTCACTTCCCATCCATACAAACATGCGTGTAACTACGTGATAGTTAAAAACAATAACTCACGTAACAAAGTTTTCTAAACGGAATGTATGATCATGTATATGCTACATGAACACAGTGGGGTATGGTGAGGAACGTGTCGCATGAACGGTCTTTTATTGAGCGCTACAATGTGTTTTTGTGTGTTTATTTCGTTATTTTGTGAGAATATAAACAAGATCTGAAATTAAAGATACATAATAACTATCCAATTAACAGTTTACTTTGTCTTTCAATTACCACGTCATACCCCCACCAAATAATATAAAAATTTGTATTGGCTATTTGGTCATGTCTTTGCTATTTAGACGCCCGCTGGATGGCAACACGCGAAATGAAAGGATTCCCGGGTGACCGCCGTTCTTCCGATTTAGTAACGAAAAGTGCTATTTTGACACCCCATGCACGACTTCAGCCCAATTTTAGAAAATTTGGAAGGGGCTGCATGGTCGCCTGACTTTCCTATAGATGCCCGCTGGGTGGCACCGCACGAAAATACAAGGATTCCTGGGTGGCCGCCATGACTCTGGTTACGCAGCCGATTTAGTAACGACAAGTGCTATTTTGACACCCCATGCACGACTTCAGCCCAATTTTAGAAAATTTGGAAGGGGCCGCATATTCGCGTGACGTTCCTATAGATGCCCGCTGGGTGGCACCGCACGAAAATACAAGGATTCCCGGGTGGCCGCCATGACTCTGGCTACGCAGCCGATTTAGTAACGACAATTGCTATTTTGACACCCCATGCACGACTTCAGCCCAATTTTAGAAAATTTGGAAGGGGCTGCATGGTCGCGTGACTTTCCTTTAGTTGCCCGCGGGGTGGCACCGCACGAAAATACAAGGATTCCCGAGTGGCCACCATGACTCAGGATACGGCAGCCGATTTAGTAACGAAAAGTGCTATTTTGACACCCCATGCACGACTTCAGCCCAATTTTAGAAAATTTGGAAGGGGCTGCATGGTCGCGTGACTTTCCTATAGATGCCCGCGGGGTGGCACCGCACGAATTTACAAGGATTCCCGGGTGGCCACCATGACTCAGGATACGGCAGCCGATTTAGTAACGAAAAGTGCTATTTTGACACCCCATGCACGACTTCAGCCCAATTTTAGAAATTTTGGAAGGGGCTGCATGGTCGCGTGACTTTCCTATAGTTGCCCGCGGGGTGGCACCGCAAGAAAATACAAGGATTCCCGGGTGGCCACCATGATTCAGGATACGGCAGCCGATTTAGTAACGAAAAGTGCTATTTTGACACACCATGCACGACTTCAGCCCAATTTTAGAAAATTTGGAAGGGGCTGCATGGCCGCGTGACTTTCCTATAGTTGCCCGCGGGTTGGCACCGCACGAAAATACAAGGATTCCCGGGTGGCCGCCATGACTCTGGCTACGCAGCCGATTTAGTATCGAAAAGTGTAATTTTAGGAGAATAGGGAACTGGGAACGGAATTCATGGAGCTTAATGTATCAATAGTGTGTATATGGCGAGAGTATAAAGGTTATATACTTGACGCGGTTCAATGCCATTTCAGAAAGATTTTCATCAGCATTAAAATATCAAAACATATCAAACGCTCCACCACAAAACCTTTGTTCACAAACCCTTACATATTGCAGTGAAACAATTTAATCGGATCAATTATAATTCAGGTTAAAAAACCTAAATAAATCTCACTTAATAAATAAATAATGAACAGTCATCATACTTTTTCCAGATGATTCCAGTTTGTGTTACTTTATCGGAATAATGTACGAAATATATGCTTTTCGTTTATAAATAATCTATACCAGTACAACACTACGACACATAATTATCAAACTTATCATGTTTTGTAAATGTGTTTGCGTTATATGAATTTCTAGTCTGAAATAATAATAGATGACATGAAGCCTCGCATATACACTGAGGCGTTATTTCGCTAAAATCCGATTTGGATTCTGGATTCAGATTACAGATTTGTCCCCGTACGACTTGGTTCGGCAAAAGAACAGACCACAAATTTCCAGAATCAGTAAACGAACAGACCGTAATCCTAATTTCGTGGGAATCCGATAGGGATTCGGATTCCGATTACGGACTCAAATGTTCGTAATGTAAACAAACCGAGATTTCGCCACCTCAGAGTTTAAAAACACAATAAAACATAAGAATCCGTCTCTTGTGTACAAATTATTGCAGAATATAAACGATCTATATCAAAGAATTTTAAATGCGGAGACAAATTTGTTTTATTGAATGTAAACTGGGAGAATATTACTGAAATTAGCCAAATAATAACGCTATTGATAGTAACGCTGGGGGAGCACTTCGGTTGATGGCGAAGAAATTGCAATTCATTGTTGATTGTCACTTTCATATGTCCATTTCATAATTCCATCCTTAAAATACCGCCCGAACGCATGTCGATTTCGAATTCGGCGGATACGTCACCATTGACCGAGTTCATATGCACCTGCATGGATATGTCTTCTGCTGTGTTCGTTATTCAAGAAATAGTAGGATTATATGGTATCGATGGATTATCAGATACACGTATGTACTATCATCTAGTCTTAATGTTATAGCAATTTCATGTTTAACATGTTTTGTTTCGTTAAATGCAGTCGTTAATGCAAAATTTTGCACAATAGTCTCTGTATAGACAACAGACACATGTTCTAGGGACGTGGCTAGAAGTTTCCTCAAATTTACGGCCAACTGCACCCCCCCCCCCCCCCCCCTCTTGAACCAAACATCAATCTCACAGGTTCGCAGAATTCAATTTGCTCCCCTTGGAAATATCCAATCTGACAAACACTAAGATTGGAAAATTACCAACTTTTACTGGTTGAAAAAAATCAAACAATGAGAACAATGCCAACCTATATATGGTGTCAAATTAATGTCCAACTAATGTTGTGTCATGCATGAAATTTCCGACTGCTGGAATGTACCAAAGTTTAGTTTAGATATATTTATTTCAAATATATGTCAAATTTAGATAACACATTATATATAACACATACATTTGTTTATACATACAAAGGAATTGGGGGACAAGTACTGACTCACTTAAGGGTACCCCCTCTCCCAAATGTTATTACACTGAAAAAATAAATAATTAGTAATGGCAAAGCAACGTACATGACTACCAAAACAAGTTGAACATATATACAGATCACTGGACACCCCCTCTCCCGAGTTAGTCATAAGTTTGTATATGTATTTATTTAAAATCGGGTTTGTTTGTTTGTTGCGTTTGTTGGCTTGTACGTATCATTATTTGAAACAGTTAGTCAAAATAATCCTGATTTTCCTCACGTATGAATGACTGCACAGCTTAGCAAATTGTACCAAAAATCGGGGTGGGGGTCGAGACACACAAGCAACCCCTGTCGTCACGTCCCTGTTCAACTGACAAGTTTCGTGTGTTCTTCACAACATCTTTGGAATTTGATTCAGGAGGCCTAGAGCTGTCATGTTTAGATATGCTTGCCAACATCA
Organism: Siphonodentalium dalli; assembly: GCA_032622095.1. Taxonomy (NCBI): domain Eukaryota; kingdom Metazoa; phylum Mollusca; class Scaphopoda; order Gadilida; family Siphonodentaliidae; genus Siphonodentalium; species Siphonodentalium dalli. Next base: position 61,260,567 of record CP136067.1, read on the forward strand.
ATAAACACACTTTAACTTGAAAAAAAAGATGCGATTAAGTCGGATTGGCAGCAAATTATGTGCCGTGTATATACACATAGACGAAAAGCATGATTTTACAACAAACATGCACTTTATAAATATAAGATACAAATGATACTTTTGTCAAATACATGAGCCATGTTTGACGCTGGGAGAGATTTTCGGAAACCACGTGGATTTCAAAATCTGACCTAGAATCCGAAATTAGCTCCGCCCCCCGTAATCGGCTTTGGATTCTCAATCCGGATTTTAGCGAAATTACGGCTCTGGGGGGAAACTTTCACCAGAATCGATTCTATCGCCCTTCCGGTTCCGTCTCTATCGAATTAAGTTCCGACTCTTTCGCGATTTCTAAAACATGTTTTCAAAGTTTTGACCGTTGTTTATAGACTGAATGTCAAAACAGAATGTATTCTCCAATAACAATCGACAGATTATGTCTTTATACGTGTTTATTGATGACAGTAAAGCAAAATCGGCTGCATGTTGTGCACAGTTAGAGACGTAGTGCGTTTGGGTGCATTTCCCATGAAAATTAAGCAGCACTTTGATGCTCAGATTATCGGCCTTGTCTACTTTAAATTGGACTGAAACTTGTCAAGTTTTATGGTTGAACATTAGATAATTATAATACAATACCTCCCGACGGTTCCTCGTCGTACAATTCCTTCAAATTAGTGCCTCAAAAAGCAACAAAAGGTTCCGATTCTATTGTGATGTTTATGTTCACGATCGGTTCTTTCGTTCCTGTTTACAGTACATTCATATTCGATCAGATTATTTGATTGTACATCTATAGTTGCCCAATGACAATCCATGGTCATATATGGTTTAAAATGTAGCCATAGTAAATCAATAGATGAGTTTTAGTGGTCCCAAACGACCATAGGTCAGATATTAAAGATGATCGACCGATAATCTTTAATATCCAACCTATGATGCTTTGGGACTACTGAACAACTCATATTGGTGTTGCTGTGACTAAAGTTTAAACCATATATGGTAATATGGCAACTAGAAACACAAATGAACTCTCTGGTCGAATATAATATTGCATTAAACGGGGGGCGAAAGAACCGATCGTGAACATAAAAATCACATTAGAATCGGAACATTGCCTTGCTTCTTTTGATGGATTAATTTGAGGGTCTTTTACTGTGAGGAGCCATCGAAAGTTGTGCTGTAATCATGTCCTGGTGTTCGATCATACAAGAAGACATATTTCAGTCTAATTAAAAGGTAAAAGGGCCGATAAAAGGAGCATCAAAATGCTGCTTAATTTACAAAGGAAATGCACACAAACACATTACTCTTCTAAGTGTGCAAAAAATAGCCGACTTCGCATTATTATCACCAATAATTACGCTCAAAGACACAATCTAGCGATAGTTTTTGTAAAATACGTTCTGTTTTAACATTTAGTGTATAAATGGAGGTCAAAACTTTGAAAACATTTGTTTCAAGTCGCGAAAGAGACGGGACTTAATTCGATAGAGACGGAACCCGATAGGCGATAGAATCGATTCTTGTGAAACAGTTTCCCCCCAGTGATATATAAGAGAATGCACTGGATTAGGCATACAAGGTGAAGGTAAATATTTTTAGGCCAATGTGTTTTCTTATATATGAAAGGCTCCATATGGGGAACTCACATAAATAAGAGAATGAATTGGCACAGCGTCTTCGAAAAATTTCAGGATGCTCCAGTCATGAATAGGGTATACGGTTATACCCCTTGGGGTACATTTTAGGTGATCAAATATAGTCCATTCTAGTTTATGGATGCGTTGTTCATCAGTATTTACCTCCTGCTAACGTCAGTGTTGACAATTATTACCAAAACCGCAACTCTAGTGTTCAACAATGCCAATTTAATATCTGTTGAATGTGTTCTGAACACCAATATGCGTTCAAATGCTGAACACTAGTGTTAACTTTATTGAACACTGGTGTGTTGAACACTATTGTTATAAGTTGAACAGTGGCGTTAATATCTGAACACCAGTCATGACCACTGTTGCAGACAATTTGAACGCTAGTGTTAACATATTTGAACACAAGTGTTTAATATCACAGGTCCCTGGCAATAGACCACCACCCCCACCTTTATGGTGGGGGTCTATTGTGCTAGGGACCTGTGGCTAATATACTCTACTATATGGTACATTCCTGTCTAGCACAATCCAATCGCTTTCCAGTTAGATCAATTTCCAATGTCAAAAAGTTACCTTAATCCATGTCAAGGTCACCATAGATTTGGTGTATTTGATCCCAACTGATCACCCATAATGAATTTCTGCTTGTTTATTTTTGTCATACTTTATTATAAAATAAGCATTAAAACACAATATACATGAAAGACAGACAACAGAAGTTTAGTGTAGGGGTGCATAAGCCCTCCTCAAAGCTTAGTCAAACAGTGCTTTATCAGAAACAAGACAATTAATTATTGTTGAAATTACAAATTCTATCGCATATAATATGGAACCTGTACTCCTACAACAATCCGAATGATCAATGTAATTTTCACAGCTGAAATAAGTTTCTGTAAAGAGAAATTTTAATGAACTCTTTAGTGGGGAAAATTGTTCAGTCTGCTAGCCCGGCCCCTTTTTGACAGGTCGACCCCATTTCAGCAAATCTGAATCCCAACATTTCAAGAACCCTTCACATCAAATATCAGAATAATCAGCTAGGTCGTTCCAGAAAAGAAAATGTTTTAATGATTTTCAGTGATTTCATTGGAGAGAAAAGTGTCGAGTCCCTTAGCTCTGCCCACAGGGGCGTGTCATTAAAACAAGTAAAATATAAATAAATAAAAATATCAGTTTTAAACGAGCATGTCACTTTAAAAAGTGCACTGATAAACAATACATATTAAATATATAAGTAAATAGTCCCTTTTTGACCAGTCTACCCAATTTTAACAAATCTGGAAACCAGTTACTTAAATAACATAAATAGATGAGATGGTTTCATGGAGCTGTTTTAGGAATCACATTGGAGGAAAAGAGTTATGTCCCCTGATATGACACTGCCCCTATTTCACCGGGTGACCCCATTGGTACAAATCTGAATCCCAGTCACCTAGGGACCATCCACACCAAATATTACCTCATTCGGTCTTGCAGCTTTGGAGAAGATGTTTGAAGAATTGTTGACGGACGGACGACAAACGAGAACTGATGACTATTGCTCCACCGAAACTTTCTCTACAGTGAGCAGCAGACTAATCTTGATGATTTTTGTCATACATAAGACTAGTATCGGGTGGCCTGGGCTGGGGAATATCAAGTCTTGGGCATCTTTCCCATCCTTCTCCAAACTTTACTCAAGTGTTGCCTTCACAAAAGTAGACATACATTTCTTGCCATGAATGGCTGTATATTTCAAAATATTCAGAAACATTTTGAGATTATGTCGATTCTCTGATATAGGTTGGCTGGATATCTTCCTCACCCCAGGACTGACTCAAATGATTTAATAGCAAACTATATAAATCCACCATTAGTTATGACAAACAGTGAGATGTACATGTAGTTTATAACATACGCTAAACTATGATTAAGGGAAGTAAGTTGAAGTAACCATCCTGCAAAGATCAACAATAAAAGTTAGCCAGATAAATCTGATGATATAATTATGAAATGACAAATGAGCTTTGTTTCTCAGCTGAATATTGGATTCAAAACTCAGTTAAAAATATGAAGAAAATCTGTTGACTCTTCTATCGAGAGTTCTATTTCTACTGTTCGTTCACACTGGAACATGTTATAGCTCTTTGTCGTTCCTTTCTATTCTTGCAGAAGAAAAGAAAATGTTATGCGTTCTCTCCAATTGTCCAAAGCGAGCATGTGCTCTTGCCATGTTTTGGGCATTTCTGCTTCTATGTCTCTATAGCTAATCTATGTGCACTTATCATCATGGCACTCAAATGTCTTCTTGATGTTGGTAAACCCATGCCTAAATATCGCTGAGTTCTAAGCTATTTGGAAAATGTTCAATATAGATTGCGTATTCTGTCCATTCCCTCATTTGTATAATTGCTTCACTGTTTGAACAGGAGAGTTTTGAATAAAGAACTAATCTGGTGATCCAAATTGCTTTCAAATAGATCACAGTTATCGATATTACATGATTCCATACCTGTGTTAACTATATGTGCTAATTTTATGACAATAATGAGTAAAAAGTTATATATAACAAATGATGGAAGTTGCAGTCCAATAAAGACTCGGTAGTCAGCAGACACCATCATAATCTAAAGGTGTAAGCGTCCCAAAGAGGTTCAACATTAAATTTCAGTGGATTGGTTGCAAATTTCTACCCGATATGAGCAGTTTTGAAGTAAGCAATGATAAATGTAACAAGCCAGCCATGTCCACATAATTTGGTTTTGTGACAACTCAGTATAAATATTGGTAGATCATGCCATGAATCTCAACTCTGTCTCGTAGTTGAAATGATGGGAACTTTTTGATGTTCTGATGGGGGACACTATAACATTGAATATGAAAGTGTGCATGAAATTTGGAGCGGGGATAATTTCATGTATTACAGTCAATGGAGTGATTAGGAATGTGGAAAGTTGAAAAGTCTAAGAAATACTAGATAGCCGCTGGCAGCCATGTTTTCCAACAAAATTCGGAAAAATTTCATGGCTCCAATCTAGTGGTCACCATCAAGAACCATCATCTGGTGACGATCGGTTCAGGGATGTCGTCTGTAGGCAGCCATGTTTTTGTTTTTTTTAAATTGTTCTAATTTAGTAGTTACCATCTAGAGATGATCCTAAACATGTTTGTAAATTTTCAAAACATTTCTCCAATAAATGCAGACTGCAGGGTGTGCCAATGGATCCAAATTTAAAATCCAAGATGGCCACTGGCAGCCATGTTTTCCAATGAAATTCATTTATAAAATTTTGATAAAAATGGGAAGTTCCCATCTGAACGTCACCCTGAAGATCTATATGAAGATTGGTAATGATCGGATGAGAGATGTGACCTGTTGGGTGTGCTGAAGGATTTAGTCATACAAATAGTAACATCCTAGTTTGCCAATGGCAACCATGTTTTCAAATAAAATTCAAATAATTTTATAGTTCCATCTAGTGATCACCCCAAACATCCATATGAAGTTTGGTGACAATTGGATTAGGGATGTAGTCTCTACAAAGGGTGTGCCCAAGTATTTAGTCATGCACAGAGTATAATCAAAGATGGTCGCTGGTGGAATTTTTTAAAACATATTTTCGGGTCATCCGAAGATCATATATGGTGATATTGGGGGTGAGGGAGGTGGCCTGTAGGGCGAGCCAAAGGATTTAGAGTAAAATCCAAGATGGCCACTGGTGGCCATGTTTTTCCAACAAAATTAGGAAAATTTTATGCTCCCATCTAGTGGTAACCAGAAAGATCCATATGAAGTTTGGTGACGATCAGATGAGGGATGTGGTCTGTTAGTGTCGGCGCACACGATCCCGGTTGTCCCCGGTTTACCCCGGCTGCCGGGTAAATCGGGGCCAACCGGGATCGTGTGCGCCGACACTGTGGGCCGGTTTTTGTCGGATCCGATTTAACCGGACCGATCAAACTGAGTTTGATTTCATCCGGAAAAACCGGCTCGTGACGATGGCAACGCGCGTGTTTTGCTTGTCACATGACCAAAACATCATTCAAAATGTCAGAATAGTTATAGAAAATTATGTCAAGAATTCTGATCAATCGACAAGTAACAACTGCTGGTAGACCTATGGGCAGAAAATATGTGCCCGTATATAGTAATCGCAACAAGAGGGCGGTAGCTGTGGAAAGGTAGTTTACGCCAATTTACGGCTATTGGCAGTATTCACAGTATTGCCCGTGACCTCAAATTCAATATATTATTATTAATATTATATATTCATTCAGTTTTATTATTAATAAATATTAGTCTTTAGAAATACATATTAATATAAATCACCATGACTAGCTATAGTAAATGTCTAGATCGGCTGATCGGCTATTTACTACAGTGACCATAGGCATAGAATGCATATGACTGGAGTGAAAATCGGACTCGTGTGCGCTGAACCCCCCGATTTTATCGGGCCCGATTTATCACGCAGCCGGATTTACCGGACACAATCGGGATCGTGTGCGCCGACACTTAAGGTGTGCCAAAGGATTTAGTCATGCAAAGAGTAAAATACGAGATGGCTGCCTGTGGCCACGTTTTTCTTTGAATTTTTTTTTCAAATTCCATAGCTCTAGAAGTGATCCTAAACATGTCTGTACATTTTAAAAACAATTCTCCAATAACTTTGGGCTGCAGGGTGCGCCGATGGATTCTAATTCAAAATTCAAGATGGCTGCTGGTTTCCATGTTTTTTTTAAACAAATTTCGGAAAAAAGTGATGGCTCCCATTTAGAGGTCACCTGAGGTTCCATATGAAGTTTGGTGATGATTGGATGAGAGATGTAACCTGTATGGTGTGCTTATGGAATTTGTTGATGGATGGAGTCATGCACAGAGGGATGATGGATGCTAATCCATGGCAACAGTGCAAACTTTACTAAATTGAGCTAAAAGGTACATTATTTATTTCTTAGTTGTTACCTGTTCTTTAAGGACGTATTTCATTGCTGGTGAAGGTCCCAACTGGGAAAACTCGCATGATTTTTACGACATTTGTGAGCCAATTCCATGATAAATGTTGAATTAATCACCGGGCGAAATTGCATGATTGTAACCGACACAAAGCGAAATCAGCTCACACTAGTTGCCCAAATCATGCAATCTCGAGCTAGGACCTTCACCTTATTGTGGCATACATTATTAAAGAATAGGCATTTAATAACAGGAAATGTATATTACCTGTGTTAGGCCAAAAAAAAAAAGGTTTTGGTTCTCAGGCCCCGCCGCATTGAATAAAAAGGGCCGCATTAGGCCTTTTTATTGCAATGCCTGATGTTACGACAAAAAAAATTACGATTTTTTTTTTGTGTGTGGATTTTATCAACATGTACATAGCAGATATCAAACTCCAGGCAGAGTTATCTCTCATCGCTCCGCTGAGATACACTGCCATAAGGACATTAATTTGTAAGGAATTCTTACGTGTTTTTAGTTCTTATGTTTTAGGATTAAAATTGTCTATGTCTGGCTCAGTTCATATTTTTCTTATCAATACCGAAAGAATTACCATTATTGCAAACTTTAAAACAAATTTGGTGGTCAAAACAAGATAATATGTGACTAAATACAGTTCCGCGACGATATGTAAAAATAGATTTATCGTCTGCAAAGTAACATCCTTATGGCAGTGTCATATCGCAGCGATAGCGTAGAGGGCGGCAGGGCGCTGTATGGAGTTTGAGCAGATATGTGTTGACTATTAGTGTGCATTGAGCTCTAACATGTAATGTGTTAAAAAGTGACTTGCAGGCTTACAACATGAAGTAGATGACTACAATTAAGAAATGATTAGCTGATCCTCATGCTCTTCTTACAATTAGTCATTGTGAACAACTTACACTAATTGTAACTTTATACAATTGAAAGGCACAGGACTAAATTCAGGATCACATATTAGAATGGGGAGGTATCAGTTTTTAGACAACAATAACAGTAGTTAATGTCAGGGGCATTATATATTGTTAGGTAATCCCAGTCATACACTGGTAGTACAATGTCATTTTTATATAAGACTAAATGAGTTTATATGCATAACAGTTCCCTCTACCTTTCTGGTTATTACTAGACAGAGGAAGGTATCTTTGTCCATGCTTACTATGCGCAGAAAAAAATAAAAAATAAAAATAAAAAATAAAACCCTCCCTCCCTCATTGATTTGAAAAAAAAATTGCCCGAGAACCAAAAAACTTTTTTTTTTTGGCCTTATTTTTCAAATTTTATAATGTTCCTCGTCAGAACATCAGAAAGTACCCATGTTTTGAACTGGTGGAATATGATATCTATGGATGTAGCCAGAGCAGAGAGTCATGGCATGATCTAGAATATTGGGGAAACAATTGGGTCATTCCAAGGCCTCAAGAGTAAAAGACATATTATGTACTTGTTTGGATATGTGAGACTGATCAGTTAGTATACAGGTGCTATGCCAACTGGAGGAATATAGGATTCTACTAACATCTCTGAAAATCAAGCAAATCGACCGTACCACTCCATAGAGAACATCGTCTGAACTACGCTGAATTGTAAATATTTACTACTCGATTCGGGACACACCTATCGGCGATAAACTAACGAAAACAATTTCGCCATCAAGAGTCACTGCATATAATTAATATATAAGAATGATGGTGTTTTGACAATTTGGATATAATATTTGTAAAATTTACTACTTTGAACAATATTATTCTCCATTTATCTTTGATCACCATATCGGAGTGTTTCATATCACTTTAAGGAGTTTGTGAATACTCCACTCTGACTTTTATGTCCTTATATTGGTGGGTCCAGGAACCCCTAGCAAAACACCAACACTATTTGGTCCCTTATTAACAAATAATAATACATACAGTTAAACCTCTTCAAAACAAACACCCATCAGAAAATTGCACCGTCACAAAACATAATGTCACCATTAAAGGCATGGATGGCCTTCGTGGTGGGTATTGCTGTTAAAATTGTCACATCCGTTTAAACCGCCATAAACAGAACGAAAATTAAATAAAACATAGACAGATTTTGTTCTTAAACCGATCATAAATATTACGTAAATAGTATGTTATTGTTATGTAAACAAAAGCCAGAACCTGGCTTTTGTTTACACAACACAGCATACAAACTTGACAATATAACATACTATTTACTCGATATTTATGATTGGTATAAGAACAAAATATGTCTATATTTTAATATTCGTTCTGTTTGTGACTATTCTAACAGCATACCCCCCTGGGAAGGCCATCCGTGTCTTTAATACTGAGAGTGATAAAAACAATACTCCCTTAATGATTGATACAATACTCCCTTAATGATTGATGCAACTTTACTAATTTACACAACAATAGAATGATTTATATAAAACTAATTATACAACTATATAGTTAAAACATAAAACAAAGAGCAACTTCATGAATATCGCAGATTTTCAATATGTTGCCACTATAAATGGACAATTTGCCTATTCCATCCTTTATGCTAAGCTCTTCACTTTGTTGGCCGGCTTTAGCATTAATTGTATACCTTACTCGTATTTAAATTCGCGCAGTACTATTTTTCGCTCAGTTTTGTATTCGAGCACTGACAGAAATATTTTCGTAAAAGTCGTGGATCTGATGACAGTTTCAGTTCTTACTCATTTCTGAAGATACATGTGTATATTACACGACCACAGCCGATTTACATCCTGTATACCATTACTGCATCATCATTTTGTTGCGATGGTGGGGGTCTATATGCTCCAAATAATTATTCTGATATTGAAATAGTTATGGACTGTTTGGCCACCAATGAAATGAACTCGAAAACAGAAAACCACAACCGAGAAGCAACTGACTTAAGATAATTCAACACTTGGCTGTGGGTTGTGATGAAATAACTAGCTCAGACTGCATGTATATGGTAACAATGCATGGTGAAGAATGGTGAATAGAGGGACGTGCTTTCATGTACATGCAATCTAGAAAATTTGTATTTCTAAGCGTTTCAACATCGTCGACGTTACCATGATATGTACGTCGCTTGGCATTGGGAAATGGTTATGATTTTTGTTTATATTATGGTTGACCGAATGTAAATTTATAGGTCTACGCGTACATGCGTAATTGTCTAGTCAGTATACAACTTTTCTTAATGTGTGTAACTGATCAACATAACCCTCGATCTTGTTTTTTCCTGTGGTTAATTAGTTTAAACTCTGGAATCGTACTATTTTTCGCTCAGTTTTAAATTCGCACACCGACGGGTGCGCGCGAAAAATAGTACTGCGCGAATTTAAATACGAGTAAGGTAGACCTAAAATGTTGACGGATGACTGGACGGATGGACAGGTGGACACACAGACTCACAGCTAGACACACAGATTGCTAAAAGTCATCAATAAACAGCTATTATAAAGTCATAGAAGATTAGGGCCACCTGGGCAGGCCTTAAAATCCATAAAATTCTACGAGAATCAAAATATAGCATTTCTACAGTGAATCAGTCTAAATAAAATTAGACCATGTTTCATTTCAATCAACTTAGGTCTAAAGACTCTCATGGTTAAAAACATTTGAAATGGAAGAAATCGAGCCAATGCGCAGCAAATGATGCATTGCTTGACCAATGAATAGCTTCCAGCAAATTAAATTATTTGTACAAGCTACACACGCGGTATTTGACTGCAATCTCATGACGTTATTGAATAAAATACACGTTAGTTTCGCATATATTAACTGACCAAACGTCTTATGTTCAAAATCAAAACTAACGTTTGTTTCTTCATAATTGGGGAATGGTCAGACAGAACAAGTTTACACAATAGAATCGTATTTGCAAAGATATTCAAAACTGGTTAAATCTAGTTAGTATTTTCTCCTAACCTCAGCTAACATATGGACATTACGTCACATGCCAAATAAGGATTGTTACAACTTAGAGTGATTGTATCATGAATTGTCACGCGTGTATTCTAAACATGGAGATGACGATGGTACAGCTAAATAATATTTATTATAGCATGCGTATCGCTATATCTTTTTTGCACCGTTCTTTATTATATAGCATCTGAATGATGAAAATCGCATTCTGCACGCATAGTGAAGCAAACCTTGAAACGCGCATTTTATTGCACGAAATTGGTTGGAGGAAGTGACTACTCTTGCATGTTTACATGACCTCAGGTGCACATGTGTAGATCTATGCGTGTATAAAATATACCTTAATGAATATTAATGAATTTTCACTAAAAGGGGATCCCCTTTCATCTCGGATATCAGCTAGAATGCCGGTATCATCAGATGTAGATGAAAGTAATGAGATGGAGTCTGGATATTTATCAGACTGACAGTAAATCAGCTGCTTTTACGAGAATCAAACTAAGAATCATGAGTTTGATTCTCGTCGGATTTTAAGCCCTGCTGGATGCCCACTGCCCTAACTGTCCCTCGTCAAAAGAACAACTTTTTTAATGGAAATCAGAGAAGGCACATGAGAAAACTGGTCACAGGTTGATATGCTTTGTGCGAATAAATCAAGACATCACTAGTTCAGCTAAGAATACCCCCCCCCCCCCCCAACAATGTGGCTGCAATGGTTTAAGCACTCAAATTTATGATCTGAAAAGTTAAGTTGTATGCACACATAGATGGAAAGCCTGACATCTGATTTGATTAGTTCAAATTGACTGGAAAATGTAGCGATACAAGCTGGGGCAAAACATTTTCGAAAAAGGGGGATAACTCTACAAGAAAAAGTCAGATGGGCATCATAATCACAGGTGCACAGGTTCCCATACTACTAAATACACACCCATTGTTGTTTTAACCCTTTGAGTGCCAGGTCGATTTTTGTATCAACCCATATACCCTGTGCCAATGCATTCTCTTATATATGCGAATCGACTATAGGTCGCCTCGCATATATAAGAGAATGCATTGGCCTAACAATTATTATTATTATTTTTTTTGGACAATTTTAATAATTTATTCTTATATTCTTTAAGAGACTTATTTTGTAGGTTTAGGGCCGATGAGATCGCCCCCTGGCACTCAAAGGGTTAAACACTGGATCCAGCATGTGTGATAAATTTTCAACAAATTACTCTGGGCAATCCCTGGATTCTCCCCAGAGACATTCAAAAAGTTGGTAACGGCAAATTGCTGTGAAAACACTCTCAATAATTATCTCTTCTGTCTTGATACAGTATATGTTCAATAGGATGTGCAAAAGATATAGCCAAAATCGTGTTGGGATTGTTTAGTGGTTACCAAACTCAAGTAGCTGGCACAAGAAAACAATGAGCGCTTCAGCTCGTGGTATCCTTACACTATCCACTCTCATGCGATAATAAATTACCTGTACCAACACGGCTCTATATATTTATTATCTTAGTAGGTCATGCCCCCACAATGCAATTCCTTTAGTAGTTATAGTTGTTAGAGCTGTTGAGGATAACGCCAAGATATATACCAATTAAAATGCCACCAACAATAAAAGAGCATATACCAGCAGCAATGCTGATGTTGACGAACTGCTTTGCACCTCTGGCTTGTATATTAGCAGATGCCATATCTCCTCTCTGTGCTGACTGCCTTGCCTGGAAATAGTGGAAAGCCTTGCATTGATTTAATAACTAAATTTTTTAAGTGAAAATTTCTGAAAAATCAAGAATCAAACCCCAGTACATTTGCACACATTCCCATATGGCTAAGTTTTAAAAGCTGTATTTATTATAGGCTTTATTATAGGCTCAATAGTGATTTATCAAAACAAAATCTTACTTTATTTTGAAATCTACCTGAAAGGGATATAGAAGTTTCCATTTTCACGCTGGTTCACACATGTACCATGCGCTACAAACTCGCTCATTCATGACATAACTTTCAGCGTCCACTCAAAAACACGAGATATCATCTATATATTAAGGATTAAGTTTCTAATATAAAAGTCTTTTTACTCACAAAATCCTCATCTGTTATCAAATATTAAAGCTTGTGTTTAAGCTGCCATTTGCAAGTTTCATGCGACAAGTGAATTCATACTTTCTGTGAACACGAGGAAGGATCCTTTTATAAATAAACCTACTTTCCCTTCAATTAGGCTTGCCACGATTATTCGATTAATCGACTAACCTTCGGCAGGTGCGGTAGTCGACGGTTATTTACTTTCGTCGACTAATCGCCCGGGGGGGGGTATGGTTGTGTAACTTGTGTATCGATGTCATGCCTGGAAGTAACTGTTAACCGCGTATGCAGCACAATTCCGTTCCGGCGTCCTCTGCCTTTGATGTCGCCGCCGACATTTGGCGGTCATCTTCAAAGAATTATGTGTGCGACATGTTCACACTACTAGTACGTGCCTGGTTGGCGGCATCCTTCAGTTTGTCTTTGATGTCTGCGCCGACTTTTCAGAGTCATCGCCGATGTGTGAGGGAATCTGATCAGCTATTGGTTGGAATATATGTCAGCGTGTTAGGCCATGGGCGGACCTGGGAAGGTTGCAAATAATTACCATTACATGTATTCTCGTTTGGTGCTTCAAGAAAACAATCCGACGTTTGCGAGTTCTTTGACAAGGGGTTACGTATATATTATAAACTATTAATTTGTTTAATTATTTCTTGCAATTCTTTATTGAAAATGTCCAGGTTATACACGGCAGTAATTGTGACTGCATCCCTGTCACCCCAGGGTCCCCCACAAAAGCTCAAATACCTCCCACTGCCTACTAGTACCTATGTCCTCATTAACTGCATTGTAAGTGCACGCCTTTCGCCGCAATTTCACCGATTAATGTGAAGCACGTGACCTGCCGAAATACGTAGCGGCGGCTTGGGAGTCGCGATCGAGATTAGCTTTACTTTGTGCAATTTTGCACAGTTACTGTCACGTCATGCTCGTATGCAGTTTGCTCTAACTTTCCCAGAAACATCGGCAATATTGGCACTTGGCAGTATTTAATAGTAAGGGCCTGTTAAAAACTACATCGGGACGAATGAGACTATGAGGGCATGAATATTCCTTGTTGTATATGCAATAAAACAGTGTAAACACGGAACATCGACAGTAATAACTGTCTTTAAAATGAATGTAAAGAAGTCATCGTAATTTCGCATTTATCACTTGTTTACCTGGATGTAATACAGGGCGCATATATTACCGATTAATCGACTAACCGTCGATTATAGCTGCCGATTAGTCGATTATGAAAACTCATAGTCGTGGCAACCCTACCTTCAATAAAATGTACCGATATACATTTGATTGCCGAGTTGCACAGATAGTAAAGGAGATGGCAATCTCTACACCTGTATATATATATCATATTTATGGAGGCACAGGCTCACTATGAGTGTTTATTGCTTCAAATGTGCTTGCTTCAGTGAGGATGAACAAATTCTCATTTCATATCGAAATGGCCATGTATCGATCAGAATGGCACATTGGGATGTCCCTCATCTCAGATCAAGCTTGAAAATAAGTCCAGATTTTCGGCCATGTCGGGTCTTGAATCTGCGCCAACCTTGTTGAGCCCCTATTGCGATGATCGTATCCACAGCCTACCGTATGCATCTAGGCTATAGGGACATCCTTAACAAGGAAGCCCCTTCACTGAGAGTTCGGAAGCGTATCAGTCTGAACATGTGTTCGAATATTGACACAGAACGGATCTACCATAATATTGGAACAGCACAATGAACTTCTGCCAAAATGGTATCTGTGGTATCATACAATCAGTGGTACTGGCATATAGATATATCATTGCCAGCAAAATGATAGAACTAAAGAAGAAAGTTCGGGAAGTCTTATTGGTACAAATACTGGTACATTAGTTGGTGTCATAAAAAAGGAGAATTTACTGGAACACATATGCAACAGTATTTATTATTTGAAACATTTATTCTTTCTGGATTTGTTTGTGCCCGCCGAAATCACTTTCCAGTGGCATTTCATGTGTACCCATATATATAGTCTCATACGTCTATTCGTCAATTCAAAATAGTCATTTCTAGGAATATGATAAGTCTTTGGAGGTCTGTAAAATATGTATAAATGTTTATTGACATATTTTAATCCCTGAAAACTAGGAATAACTTGATGATGATACACCACAATACTTTCATTCAAATGTTTTTGTTGTTTATTTGTGTTCTGGTAATATTTGTTAATTCATCTTCACCATCGAAATTTCAAACACATGCATCCTGGACTTACTGCAAAGACTGTACATACATTTAACCCTTCTACTCCATAGACCATGCATAGACAAGATCTATGTACAGATGTATCCTAAATTCACAGAATATTGCGCCATTCTGGAAACTGTTGATACAGTACAATTATAGAAATAATTGAACCTACTTCAAAAGAGAGTACAGCCATCAAATGAATGTAAGCTTTGACTTGGAAAATATATCTGTTATTAAATAATTATAAATGCAGCTTGTTTATAATATACCACAAGTCTCTCTATCATTCACCAATGTTTGATGCCAACTCATTAATGAGCTGCTCCAAATGTGAAACAACACATTGCCACCAACATTATATCATTAATAGATGTGCCAGAAACTCACAACTTACCTCACTGGCTTTCATGATAGCAAGAATGCCAGTTGGCCAGAAACAACATAATGTGACAATAACAGCTGAAGTCATGTGATCTGGAGGTGCATTATGGGGGGTCACCACACCACCGAAAGCACTTGCTGGCTGAACCTGCAGTTTGAAAAAAGAACATGGTAAACTTGTAATAACTGAGCGATAATATGTTTTAGACCACGATGTATTGTTTAATTTTACACTTTCTATACAAAATGTATTCTCCCACCAAGTTAAAAAATGTGTACTTCGGAATGATCTATTATTGATTTGGTGAGATGTACAGGCAATATAAGCAGATGACAGATTATAAAAGTGCAGATTTATCTGAAAATTTGTTTGTTGAACTTATTATCTGAAAATTTCCTAAGGGATAACTACTCATCAATGAGTGTTTAGTTTAGAAAGGGTTAACTGGTGCATGATAAATAGTTTTACCTAAACACAATGGATCATTGGACAGAAACAAAAACAGGAAGAGATTGATATGAATCCTGAAAATCAATGTTTATAAATTGTTTTCAGCAATAATTGGCCCCCAACAATTAGTTAAGATCAGTTGTCAGAGTACTATCGCTTAAAAAGAATAAATTCTAGTCATTTCAAAGTATCCCAATAAATGTAATGGTTCACAATCATATTAATCTGTTTTTATCAGAATACTTCTCCCACTAATTTCCATATTGTTGTAAATGTTTGCAGGTTTCCAAATTACCTATTTTTATGCAGGCACCCACTACGAAATCACTGTCCAGTAAGTCAAAAAAAAATAATTTGTGTTTGATAGTAAGATAGTCACCAATTTAATGTCGAAAAAGTCTCCTTTTTTCAGAATATATGTCAAATTTGTCATTTTCCCATTGTTAATAGTCCAAGATCTCTAAACTTTTTCTGCAATATAATCAAGACGATACAAATTATTCTCATCATTTTCAAAAGTCACTGAAAAGTAGATCCTGTCCTGATCTTCAAAGTTCAAGAATTCAGTTTGAACCCTCTTGCATTCAAATTTTTAAACTAGTTCTCAAAGACTTCCAACTGATGGAAATTTCCAACCTAACATGAACCCTATCATTGGTAAATTTCCAACAAATGACCAAACAAGACAGTCAAAGACTGTGGGGTCGCTCACCAGACTGCAAAGACTGATAAGACTGGGACTCTGGAGACCATAACAGTCAGAACTTTTCATAATCACTTTAAAAGAAGTAGATCTAAACAGGTTATGTGGCAGTCTGAGTAAACTCATACCTAAATATTCATTACAACATTGAATATAAGGTCTGACGGATAACATCGATATTTCATTTCCAAGTCCTCGGGATTCCGTAATCTGATTGATTGCGTAAATTATTTTCCGTCCAATGAAACCGTATGGGTTAATAAACAAGTGTCAGTGGGCGGAGCTAGACTCCCATAATGTCACCTCTAAATATAGTAACAGAGCGGAATTTCTCCGATCGAAAGCGATGCTTGCAAATACAACAGACAGAAACAATGGCTTCGAAATTATATATTCGGATTAATTTGAAGGATGTGCTAGACCTGATAGATAGGCCTGCGCATGGTACCAACTTGGCCTCCCATAAATATAAATAGAACTCACTCATGTCCGTGTATTTGATTTACTTTATTGTACCATGGATTGCAAATCAAATTATTTGTCGTAAAAAAGTCATCTGAAAGTTAACACCGAGGAAATGACTTAATTTTATGCTTTTAAATAGTTCTAAAGCATCATTTTTGATGACGACCTTATTTTTTGCTCTCGGATGCAGCTTTCCGGGTGATGCAGCGAGTTCATCTCCCGAAAAAGAATAGTCGCACACACGACAAATATTATCTGCTGTAATTTTATGTCGCGAAACCAGGGGACACAGGCCATTACTATTATTGCGAAGCACAACAAATAACACGTGGGGACACCTGTCAATCATCGATGTATTTTTTTAAATCCGTGACGTCATTTTGGGGAAGCTCTTCGCTGAATAGAAATGGTTTTGGCTACATAAGCTCCAGACTCTATATTTCAAATATAGAGTCGACGTTCACCCAGACTGGTTATGTGGATACTGGATAGAGAGGCTTCATGTATGTAGATCGGTGAATATCTACTTTTAAATTACCAACTGTACACTACTGATTGCCTCATGTTAACAAAGATGAATCTCAGTCACTAAAGGATTCTCCATACTATATGTAAGCTAAATAGTCCAACCTCTCTTGTGAAGACATTTTAAGTATTACTATAGAGACATACAGTTATGTCCCTGGTCCCACCCTATTTAATCTGGTGACCCCATCTGAATAAATTTGAAACCATATTTAAAACAAGTGACCCCATTTGAACAAATCTGAACTCCAGTCACCCAAGGACCCTTCATACCAAATATGAACCCATTCAACCTGATGGTACATGAGAAGAAGTCGTTTTTAAGAATTACTATGGAGGGCAAGAGTTATGGCCCTGGCTTCACAACCATTTGACAGAGTGGCCTCATTTGAACAAATCTGAATGTGAGTCACCTAGGGAGCATCCACACCAAATATGAACCCATTCAGTCTTATGATCTGGAGAAGATGTTCAAAGAAATGTTGACAGATGGATGGATGGACAGACAGATGAACAGGTGACAGATGAGAAGTGATGACTATAGCTTTGTCTCAGGTGAGCTTAAAAATTACATTTCATTGAACAAATCTGTAAATCCCCCCCAACACTGTGGGGACATCCCTGTAAGAATATGACATTATCTTATTATACCAGTAGCGTACAGCATAGATACATGTAGTGTGGGTGGGGCAGAGCTAAATCTCTTACCTCTGCCCCTATTTGAACAAACATAAATCCCCATCTCTGATATATATTCATCTAATAATTTTAAACATTCGCTTTTAACCCTTTGAACCCTGACGCCCTACCACGACCGACACCCTGACCCTGGGCTCCTCGTGGGATTTTCCTTTAAATTTGATAGTGTCTTGTTGGATTATGTTGGTTATGTTTAATTTGTGACACAGGTATGAAACTTTACAGGTCCCCCCCCCCCCCCCCCCCATTGATCACTGATCATTATAAAATTGGGAGACTTTGCCACGCGGCAGCGTCTTGGTAACGGTTGCCAAGCAACTACCCCGAATTGACTCGAAAAGGCAATTATAGCATGGTATGTCATAACTCAATGCCAGTGATTGCGTTTTTGGTGACAATAATTCCCTAATGTGAAATTTGAGATATATCCGACAAGATTTAAGAGAGATCGAATGAAATTAATTATTTAAGGGTAGCAACGGTTGCTAATCAAGTACCACAAATGAACGGATGACACCACTGAACTAACCATTACCGTAAGTGGTAGTGTTCCCTTAATTTATACAATAAATAGTCGCATAATGATGTATATGTTCAATGGGGGCACCTGTTTGAAACTGTGCATACATATGTATGTTATGCATGGACCATCATTAAAATATAAGGACACTTTGCCACCCAATCTCTCCTTAGTAACGGTTACCAGACAACTACCCGGCATTAGCAAGAAACTGCAATTATGATGCAGCTATGTGTCCTATATATAACACCACATTTCGCTTAAAACGCATGTTTTGTCATTTACAACCTATGTTCTGCGCATGCGCATATATTCCTACCCGATACTATAGTGGGTAGACATTCCATATACACACCCTGACCACCGCCAATGTCTATGGGGCCATTTAAACATATATTAGTGGGTATGTCGTGCATAAGTACACTATAAACCATTTATTTCGCATTTCGCTGCTCTGCGTATGCGCAAAGAAATCAACTTGATATGCGATCGAGGCCCTTCACCATATAAATATAATTTAAACAGGCTTTTTATATTTGATATATGGGTGAATATCTGAAAACTGTACAATTTGGAGGATTGCATTGCTCGAAATTCATAGTTCAAATTCACATAAAAAAACATTTCCATGTTGAACCTGATGACTTACCATGAATTAGGATTTGCTTCGGCATGCTGGAATTTTATTCCCATTGCCATGGCAGCATGACTCACTCAAGGTAGGTAGTAAAACATGTCACTCCTGTTACTAACAAACAACAATCAGCTTACACCAAGTGCGGCCATTTCACCCAACTAAAATGTATTTATTGTTATTACCTTTTGTTACTTCCAGGAAATAATTAAGCTTGAATAAGCTCATCATAGTAAATATGTTTAAAATCCCTATACTCTGGGTGAATTCGCATATTTCTTGCATAAAAGTGCAAAACTGATTACTCTGTAGGCCATGAACTCAAGAGTTCCCAGTTGATCACATATGCATAAGTGTCTACACTTTGTATCAATCCCATTATAATAATAAATGTTTTCTTTGGGTGAGTATTTTTTTAGCAAAATGGAAATATGCGCTGGTAACAGGAGTGACATTGGTAACAGGAGTGACATTTTGGTAACAGGAGTGACACACCTGGTTTTTACAATGTTGTTATAAGTTTTTTTTTTAAATGGCTTATATTGAATTCCTATCTTCTTGATCTACATGGACAAACACTGGCCAGAAAAAGGGGTGGTGGCAATAACTGTTTGTTGCACATATCTGTCACTCCTGTTACTGTCACTCCTGTTACCAAAAAAGTAACAGGAGTGACAGTAACAGGAGTGACATACTAGTAGATGGTAGTTTATAGAAAATTTCGAAAAATGTTCCAGGATTTGATAACTAATGACTTATGATTTGCACAAAAGACTCAATATAGTATACAAAACATATATTTCCTGATAAATGGGAAATGATGGAAAGAAATGATATTGCGGTAACAGGAGTAACAAACAATTAACCTACTCTCTTCATTTGTTCAGCAATGTGCTCCGGTCTGCAGAAATGATTTCAAATCACCGCCTTTTGAACTTTTGTTGGGATTACCAATTTAATGAACTTCTCTCTGGTGGCAGGTTTCTCAAGAAGGCTACTCTACACCCTAGTGTAATGCCTTGTTATACTCTTGGTAACAGGAGTGACACAAAAATTGGTAACAGGTGCTATGTGGTCTATATTTTAAAGTTTGAAAGAAGAAAGTCCATCTTCCAGCTATAGTTGTTATGTTCATGTTTCATGGACTCAAATAAGATTGAATATGTTGAATTTATCTTATATTTTGAGGAAAAAAATAATCTATATAGTGTTGAATGTTGAAAAGTAACATTCAGCAATTTCATGACATGGCACCAAGTTGGCTCTGTAAAAATCCAACAGCTCCAAATTGATCCAGGTTTTTGCCTGAAATTCATTATAAATATGATGTCACCTGGAAAAAATATTATTTGGTTTACTCCCGTTGCACACAATTCTGTAATTATAGGGGCAATGGTAGTAACATCAAATTGTACAGTTTTCAGATATTCACCCAAATACACCCTTTCACTTAAGATATCAAAGTATAAATGAAGCAGGGACCAGCCCAGACTATATTTTAAGGGTATATATAACTAGAGTTTTAATAGACGTCGATTTGTTATTGAATCGCATAGCTATAAACTATAAACACGTGGCGGTCGTTATAATGGCCGGTTCAGCCGCCGGTATACCGGCCGCTAGGGTATTTGGAGGTTCACGCAGCGGCCGGCTGGGGTTCAAAGGGTTAAGAGTTGAAGTTAATTGATTTTCCAAAAAGGACCCCATTGGAACAGATCTAAACATGCCACCCAAGGGACCCTGCATACACAAATATAAGCTAAATAGACTTGATGGTTCTTGAGAAGTAATAGTTGTTAGAATTACTATGAAGGGAATACGTTATGGCCCTGGCATCCCTCCTATTTGACCTGATGAACTTATTTGAACAAATCTGAATGTGAGTCACATACAGGTACCGTAGGGAATTCATATAGATCTCGAGAAAAAAACAATTGTTGATGGATGGATGGACAGAACAATGGATGGAAGGACACTCTGACAGACCAACATTTTTAATCCAATATACCCCCCACCTTTTTGTCCATAACAAGAGATGGACTGTCGTCCGGTACATACCCCCTAGTGGCATACCGCCTAGTGTGGGCATATCTATAACTTATGACTGCTATACTCAGACAGATAGACCCAAAAATCAGCATTTTCATATAAACGAAGATGAATAACTATAGCACAAAAAACAAAACAAAACAGTTGAATATGCCATTAATTTAAATGTCCTCATAGTGGTGAACATCCATACAAAATTTCATTGAGATCCGAGCATTACTGTTCAAGTTATGACCTGAACAGACATCGGATGGACCAAAAAGCCAACATTTCTAGATAAACAATGATGTATAACTCTAGAATGGAAAATCGGAACAAAACGATGGAAGCCTCTGTTGAATGCCCTCATAGTAGTGAATATCCATACCAAATTTCATTGAGATCCCAGCACAACTGTTGAAGTTACGACATGAACAGACACCAGACAGACCAAAAAGCCAACATGTCCATATAAACAAAGATGAATAACTCTAGAATGGAAAATCGGAACAAAACGATGGAAGCCTCTATTGAATGCCCTCATAGTAGTGAACATCCATACCAAATTTCATTGAGATTCGAGCACTACTGTTCATGTTATGACATGAACAGACACCAGACGGACCAAAAATCCAACATTTCCAGATAAACAAAGATGAATAACTCTAGAATGGAAAATACGAACAAAACGATGGAACACTCTATTTAATGTCCTCATAGTTGTGAACATCCATACCAAATGTCATTGAGATCCCAGCACAACTGTTGAAGTTACAACATGAACAGACACCAGATGGACCAAAAATTCAACATTTCCAGATAAACAAACATTTCTGTACATCTGTCTGTTCATGTTTTCTACCAAGCCCCTGATTTCAACCAAATTTATCATGGTAACCAGTAGCCAACATAATTATCTCAACAAATGAGATCATGTATTGCAATTGATAGTAAATTCTAACCCGCTTTTTTTACATCTACATTTGATCTTAGTAACAAAAACAAAAACTGAATTTAGTTCTGAGAGACCTACTTGCATCAATTAGAGGAGACGGATCTGCTTAGAGAAAGATTTTTTTTGACGCTGTGTGAATAAAATGAGTATTCTTTCTTCTGACAATTTCACAATAGACTCAATCAACAGCATCATGAGGGTGAAGATATTCCTAATATCAATGGATTTTTAAAAGGGAGGACAAGTGCCAAAATGAGGAGTTCCAAGCAAATCTCCAGAGCAAATTAAGGGACTGGTGGCCTTCGTTGTAGGTTATAATTTAGAAATAACATTTATCAAATTATGATAATTTATTCCAGAATATACAAATAGTAAAGTATTATGATGATATGGATGCAATATTATTAACAAAACATGCTTTGTGTCAGAGAAAATTCAGGTCAAGTGTTGTTTAGTTTCTCGCTACAAGCACAGCGAATTGTTTATAAGCAGAGTCACGATACTGCGTAATTTATTTATTTGGATTCGCACGCATTATATGTCAGTTGTAAAAGTTAGTAAAACCCCTAATTTGGTGCATCTACACAATACTATCATAGTAAATTCCTTATTTGGTATGTATTACCATATATATGTTAGGAGAAAATACTAATTGGATTGAAAAATATTCTTCTCTTTGCAAGAACAATTATATTATGTACATGTTTTCTGCCTGATCATTCCCCAATCATAAAGTAACATGGATTAGCTGGATTTTGAACTGACAGCGGGTAGAATACGTCGATTAAAATAAAATTTGGTGCGACTCGAATGCGATTGTTGATGGTGCCAATAATTTGATCTTCTCCTTCCACAGCGCAACGATAACATTTTCATTGGACGATCCGGTACATGTAGTTCCGAGTGTTTGTCTATAACAAATGGTTGTGTAACATTTTTGATGTTTGTTTACATAACAAAGAGTACAAATGTGAAAATAACATGCAATATACGTGATATGTATGATTGGTACAAGAACAAAATCCGTCTATAATTTAATATTCATTCTGTTTATGGCGGTTTTAGCTGATGTGATTATTTTAACAACAATACCCACCATAAAGGCTGCCCGTATTTTTAAGACTTAAAGTGCACATTTGACTGGAGACATACAGATTGTCATTGATTGGACAATAATCTGCCAGTAGGTAATTTCGCAAGACTAGAACCCCCAGCTTATAACATGGTTAAACTTGGGAGCAGAATTCGGGTGAAAAAGATTGGTAACTTGTGCCCTGATTCCCTAGGAACTAATGATATATGACATTAACCTGTTTTGAATGTTCATTTATCACAGTAAATATGTTTGAATAAAGAATATCACAGTTTACTCACCACAACAGTATTTGGGTAGCCCATGCCACCAGGTTGTTGAACATAGCCTTGTGGTGGGTACTGATAACCAAAAGCTGGCTGTTGTCCAGGTTGTTGAGTATAGCCTTGTGGTGGTCGATTCTGTTGGGGTCCAGCAGCATCACCTTGTGCAGGGTAACCATACTGATCAGAATAAGGTGGAGGTGGTGATTGATTACCCTGATATCCTGGAAAGTATATGTGTCAATTTAAAGCATATATTATAAATATATCTTTATTTTCCTCCATTAATGAATGAGACTGGTCCTTTAAAGTAAATTTACCCAGGCAATACGGTTCAAAATTACTTCTCTTGCCCACTACGTATTGAAAATATTGTCATAAATTCTTTTTTGTTTGAAGTGATACGGTTTCATTTAAAATGAACTACCCATTTATGGATGACAAGAGCACCTCCAGGCATGGCATAATATACACTTTGGCTTGTTGAAAATTGCATATTTTAGAAGGATACATAAACAATTTGAGTTATCATCTGAAAAAAAAACCCAATAAAATTAAACTTTCTAAGTCAAATGAGGCTCTGACGAAAAACATTTGACAAGTCCCCAATTCAAACACAACTTGTGTTTTAGACAATTAAGCTACATACCAGATGTGGTGGTGATAAAGCAACCCTAACTGGAGTTGTCATACAGAAACTAAGAACACAACTTTCAAATTAAATGAAAGTGCCAATGACACTGTAGCTCAATTTGGAAATGAGATCATGTTATATATTACAGTTCAGACACTTTATATGCTTAAGTAACCAGAGGTTAATAGATGCATAAACAGTTTGGGATTAATCGGATGAAAAAGTTGGGCTGTAGGGAGTGCCAAAGGATGCAGTAAATCTAATAGAAAGAGTAAAATTAAAGATGGCTCCCATTTAGATGTCACCCTGAAGATCCATATTAAGTTTGGTGATGATCGGATGAGGAAGTTGGCCTCTCAGGTGTGCCAAAGGATTTAGTTATACAAAGAGTCAAATCCAAGATGGCCATTGGCGGTCATGTTATTGAATGAAATACGGAAAAAGTGATGGCTCCCATCTAGTGGTCACCTAAAAGATCAATATGAAGTTTCGTGACGATCGGATGAGGGATGTGGTCTGTAGGGTGTGGCAAAGTAAGTAGTCATACAGGCCTTTAATAAAATCCATCAAATTTTGCGACAATCAAAACATAGCGTTTCTACAGGGAATCGAGACTTTATACGAGAATAAAAATGAGAATCATGATTCTGATTCTCATCAGATTTTAAGGCCTGTCATGCAAAGGATAAACACCAAGATGGCTGCCGGCAGCCATGTTTTTCATCAAAATCATTCAAATTTGATAGCTCCGATCTAGAGGTGATCCAAAAACATGCCTGTAAATTTTCAAAACATTTCTCCTAATAAATGGCCATATTTTTTTGGAAGAATTTGGAAAAACATTTGGGATGTGGTCTGTAGCGTGTGGCAAAGCATTTAGTCATGTAAAGAGTAAAATCCAAGATGGCTTGCAGCCATGATTTTCATTGAAAATCATTGAAATTCGATAGCTCTTATCTAGAGGTGGTCCAAAAGATAGCTGCAGCTAGCATTAAATTTTCAAAACAATTCTCCAATAAATGCGGGCTACAGGGTGCGTGATGGATTCAAATTTGAAATCCAAGATGGCTGCTGCTGGCCATGTTTTTTAATGAATTTCGGAAAAAATTGCTGGCTTCCATCTAGAGTTCACCCCTAAGTTTGGTGACGATCGGACGAGAGATGTGGTCTATATGGTGCGGCAAAGGAAATTGCTGACAGACACATGCAAGCACAGACTGACGACGGATGCCAACCCATGGCAATAGCTCAAACTTGACTTTGACAAGTTGAGCTGAAAAAGGTATGTATACAACTCTGGTAAAAATGAGTGTTTTGGAGCACAAGTCAAACCTGATTTTATGGTTGTAAACCTGTATTCCCCACATGAAGAACATAGACAATAAATCCATTCAAGGACACCTGGTAAAACAAATGCAATTCTTCGATGTAACATACTTATAAATGATCGGCAGATGTTAACCCATCCCTTGGCGATAGTAAATTACTCTGATTGGAATCATAAATGAGAGTTTTGATGTTGAATTATAGAGTATACTGTTATGTTACTATTATAGACAATGTACATAACACAAATTATTGGAGTTTATGGGTCACTCACATTTATATGAGAGAATGCACTGGAACATGATCTGTAATGCTGCACCACCACAGCCTTGGGTTAAATGTGAAAAGCTGACCTGGACATGGAATACTTGGTTAAGAGATTCCAATTTAAGTTTACAATGATAATGTATCAAATTCTGCCCACAACAGCCATCAAGATAAACACCTCACTGCTGACCCATTAGTGTCAATTATACAGCAGAGCTGTCAACAAATCACAGGCATTGTTTATGTTAAAGGCTGGCATCTCTATGAAACCAATAACATTTATAATGACCTCAGACCATCTGTAGAGTGATGTTCTAGTCTACTGTTAACAGCATGTGATGTGTATTGTTGAAACTTTTTTTTAAATTAGATACCATAGCTTTCTTTATCTGCACATTGACATATTAAAGAGACATCAGAAAATAATATAACCATATTAATAGCTAAGTAGTCCAAAGGCAAGGGATGAAATTGGTGAATTGGGTTTTAATGTCGCTCCAAACAAATTTACCAGTACATAACAATATTTTGGACCGATTTAAACCAAATTTGGTGTGCTGACTCGGGGTACCCTTGGCGGAGTTATAATGGTGTAAGTTTTTCAAATTTTGTTATAGTCCGTGGGCCAATTCTCATAAAGCCTCTAGTTTAGAAGTTGGCTGCACCCCCCTCCAACAAAGATGTTTATATATCAAATTAAAGGTTATTATATGACGCATCCGATTTTGCTTGTTGCCCGCTTCAGAGTGTGTCCCAAAATAGATTTTTTCATGGAAGAAAACTCCTACCCCTTAATAAAATTCAAATTTCATCGAGTACAAGCGTATAAAAATATGACTGCGGTTATAAAGTGAATAAGACATTGTTTATATTAATTACAGATCACCATATAACAACATGAGATACAACACTGGACCAATGTATAAGTTAGTTCGAAAAAATTGTCATAAATATTTTGAAATTGCGAAAAATTACTTGAATTATGAAAAATAGTGTCACATACAATTGGCTATAACTTGTGAAAAACATGTGCTATTGGCGCGCAACCTATCTCAAAAATTGCCCCAAATACCTAGCAAAACAATTTGGATTATGGACTGATAATTATATTTCTGTAAAAATGCGCTGTGGGCATAAACTTAACCCCACCCCCTAAAATATAATTTTCTCAGAAAAATGAATTGCATAGTTTACACTTTATAGAATGCTGCATGCAAAGGATGCTTTAGGGGCATACAATTAAAAGGTGTAGAGATTGATGAAGGAGAATTATAAACAACCTTGTCCGAACATGTTTTAAGATGAAAATTTTTGGAAAATGGTGAAAAATGTAATTTTTTACTAATTTCTCAAAATTTTACAACATTGTGATTAAATTTTGACAGGGGTATGGAAAAGTCACCGAGGATACTGGTCCAGAAAATGTGAATTCATAAAACCTCGCATGATCACTTTTTTTTCAACTATTTCATATTTTTTCTATTTTTATTTGAATTTTTGTACAAAGCCGATTATATATATATATATTTCAACTGGTCACATATGGCTAGCAAATGCTGAAGAGTGAGACTTACGTTTTACTGGGAAGTTTGTGGCACATTTTCTGACATCAGACACAATTGACGATATATACAGCATCGGACACTTCATATTTGATAATTGTGTTAAGATGGCATCCGAAACGGCCACCAACATCGAAAAATTTCAAACTTACAGACACAAATTAAACTGGGTTCGTCATATGGGGATAAGGGAATTGTTCATTAAGAAATTCATTCACTGGTGCTCCTCAACAAACTAAAGAACTCTTATATATTGTACCAACTCATTTATTGTGATGAATAATTGATTGACGAAAAGGCCCAATAAATCTGCTAATAAATCTGCTCATCCTCTGCTCATCCTCAGTTAAGTCAAAATTGGCACAACTTCGGTTATTCCATGCAGATATCCTCACATTTCATATACCATTACATCCTGACATGTCGGCGGCCAAATAACAATTCACATGAATCATTGTAGCCAATTGCAAATCGCAATAGTTCTATAACTGCATTTGGATAGGGATGAAGTGTCATCAATGCGTTGGCGACGCGTAGGGCTTCCGGGTCCCTCACGCAACGACCATGCGATGGCCCGCAAGGAAAACCAAACCCATATAATCCCATGCACCCATATATCTCATGCACGGTAACTATGCTTTATATATATACCAGTACTTCTGTTGCGGGTTCATTTTAGCCAGACCTATTTTCAACCTTGAGGGAGACAAGCAGAACTCCCATGGTTTGATTATATATTAGCGCTGGGAGATGAACCGGGCCACCCGGGACGATCCGATACACTGCATGTTAAAAGGTGCAGTACTTCAGGATTTTAGGAAAATATTTGACTCTGTTTAGCTGTTATGTTTCTGCACAGCTTGCGGGCATATATTCTTGGTCAACTGAAATAAATTGGTTTTGTTAACAATCCGAAGATTATAATAGTAGCATGGTGTTGATCTATACTATGAACCCGACATGCATGACAGGGACAATAAGAGTGGACTGGACGATCATGAATATGCCTGAATCTTGCTTCATCATTGGTTATAGATTCGTTTTTATGCATGTTCATCTGGGTGCTGACAATTCCCTCTCTGCGTAGGGGGTAACATTATTTACTGCGTAGGGGGTAACATTATTTACATGAAACTCAAACGGGCATATAGGTAAAGGGATATACTTTAGGGACACCTCACGTCACTCTGCCTAGTGTTGTTATCATATACCATAAACATATGGGAGGCCAAATTCACATTTAATAATGAATTGCGCTTAAGCGCAATTGATTGCGCTTAAGCGCAATTGATTTGCGCAATCAATTGCGCTTAAGCGCAAATACCACATATTGTGCTTAAGCGCAAATACCACATATTGTGCTTAAGCGCAAATAGGGCATTTACGCTTAAGCGTAATTAATTATACTTAAGCGCAATTAATTGCGCTTAAGCGTAATTGTGACTACTATCTAACCTACCCATAAACTATTAGCATGACCTGGTGTATCACCTAGCAACACAAGATGAGCATTGGGCTAATTTTGACCTGTACTCAACAGTCAAACTGTGAGTATGTGTTCAACAAGGAGAATCCCCTAATTACATATTACCAGCATCCCTCTATCCAAAGAATTGATGTCGCCTTCCCGGAACTCTAGTAATGTTTTGTATGATGTTTTTAATGTATTTTTGCACAGATTTTAGCCTCTACTATGGTAATATCCTATACATGCATGCGGTGTCACTGCATGAGGGCTTTCTTACCTCATACAGTAATGCTCTATTTAATCGACTTCTTAACCACAGCAGAATTATGGGTAACTTTTCAGGATTTAGTCGGAAATATGGCTTGTTGCCATTCATCGAAAAGCTCTCGAGAGCTTTCCGATGAATGGCAACAAGAAGTTGGGCTAGCTCCCTACCCATCCAAACCAATGAAACCAAGAAGTGACATGTCAATAGGAGTTAATGCTAAGTTATGGAGAAACCTATTTATTCACCAGGGGGCGTTTTGTTACATATAGCCATGAATTGCGCTTAAGCGCAAATAATTACGCTTAAGCGCAATTAATTGCGCTTAAGCGCAATTGATTGCGCTTAAGCACAATTAATTATTAAAGGTGAATTTGGCCTCCCATATAAACATGTATCTCGTCCACTATAGATAGGGCTATGGTTATATATCCCACACACCCAAATTGCATAGGGTTATAAGGACATGGCATTCTAGCATGGGTTGAGTTATTGTGTCAAGTAATTGCCTGATAGTTTGCACGAAAAAAGTGTTGCTTAAGAAGTCTGTATTTTTGTTATTCTTGTTTAACAACAGAACATTTATCGTAATTCGTGGACTTGAATACATGTCCGCTTGTCACATAAAGCACATACAAATTCTTGACATGATGTAAGTATGTCATCATCGATATTAGTAGATTGTTGAAGATGTTTCATAATATGATACATTGCAATTCTTTTTCAGAATAAGTCATTATGCTACCTTTTTCCTGCAACCCGAGAATACAATCCTGGTATTCAGGTAATGCTTCACACGTCCTGTGTCCATGACACAGTTCCAGACAATGCCAAATATTTATCAGGTGGTGATAACAAAGACTCCTTGACAGGCTTCTATTTTTTCGCGAATGGTTGAGTGCATAATCGACATGTGTTTCAAAAACACTGAATTATTATGTTTGCCATGGGGTGGAATGTCACGAGATATGGTTCCCGAATGGCGACGTTCGCTTACAGTTAGTTCCTGCTCTCGTGCTAGTATGTTACCAAGAGGAAGCGGATACAGGTACTGTTACATGCAGCCAATGCACCACGCCTCGGTCGGAAGCTAGTTATTGTTTTATTCCACTGAGGTACATGTCGAAATACTAGAATGTTATGTTTCTCAATGAATATGAGCTAGGATAGTTCTTCATACTAAATCCAAAAATAGGTCATGTGCCATTTCCGTGAATGACATAGCAGACAGTATTGTCCATTGAGGTGTGTGAATCCTTGCCTCCAATTCATGCGTTGACAGGCTGCGACATTCACAAATACCTATAAAATGAATCCGTTTGACTTAGTAGTCAAAAGCAGTAAAATGTGATGCGACTTTAAATTTTCATCAATTTGTGTAATATATTAATTTTGAAGATATATCCTACCAAGAGTCTGCATGTGGGCTATATTATAGTGGGCTATAATTTTGTCTATTCGACAAATTAATGCACACGTTCTTATATTGTATAACCGAACACTGGAACACATCTTCTACCCCCAGCAGCCACAGACTCCTTAAGAAATCACATCAACACATCTTCGTGCGAACTACATGTATATCAGTGATTGGCATATCATACTAACTCCCAAGCCAAGCTGGCCACTCTTTGATTGAGTCCTACAAACCAGACAGATTATACTTCTCCTGATGGACTGTAACTACTGAGCTTTGGCTGCAAAGATTCATGTGAATCTGACACATGATCTTGTTTCAGCGCAGACTAACCATGTAATGGGGGTAAATGGTGTATGTGGGAATGTTTACAATAACCGAAATAGTATTAATTTTGACGACTCATATGATGAGTAGAGTGAGAGAACATTTAAGGACTATAGATACTCAAATTATAGAACAGGAAGTAGTAGCATGTCCTGAAAACTGTTGGCAACACAATATTATATACTACAAAAGTCATTCCTTTATTGACAAAAAATCCTCTGTATAACAACTAATTTTTTAAATATAAAATACTACACCTGAACACATGTTTACATCAGAGATAGGCAACTTGAAATTGGAGGCTGGTAATTTGGGCATACAATTTAAATTTTCTTCAGAAAAATGATATAAAATGATATTACTTATCTAAACTGGTCCAAAAGGCACATGTTTAGTGATGATTGTTTTAATCTTTCTATACATTGACTTGTATCAAGCATTCCCCCAATAAATGATTATCTATAGTCCTTAAGACAACCAATTACTCATTAGCTTAAATTAATTGAAACAATAGTAGGGTTCTAACTTCTATGGTCTGTTTATGGTTACCAGTGAACTCGTGATTAACAATTCCCTTGTCCCCAGATAACGAACTCAGTCACGTTTGTGATGGAAAGTGTGAGAAACTTATTGTCAAATATGGAGTGCATGTAATGCCGTATCTATTGTCAGTTGTGATCACTGTCCCGACATGCGCGGCACAAATAAGAAAATGCCATTCTGTATAAGGTAAGTCTCACTCAAAAGCCTTTGTAGCCATATGTGTTCAGTTGAAATATATATATATATATATATAATCTTTCCATAAAAATTCAAAGTAAAAATTGAAAAATATACGAAATATTTGCCAGAAAGGTGATTGTATAAAGTTTTATGAACTTACTAATTCTAGACCAGTGTTCTCGTGAGGTTATACCATAGCCTATCAAAAATTTAATAGAAATGTTGTAAATTTTACAGAAATTAGTAAATATTCTCATTTTTCACATTTTGTCTTCAAATTTTAATCTTAGATCACGTTTAGACACCGTTATTTATAAGTCCCTTCATCACTCTGTACACTGTTTCAGTTTATGCTTCTAAAGCCAACTTGACATGCAGCATTCTAAGTGTAAACTACATAATTGGTTTTTCTGCAAAAGTTATATTTTAGGGGGTGGGGTTAAGTTTACGCTCAT
This sequence comes from Siphonodentalium dalli, assembly GCA_032622095.1. NCBI lineage: Eukaryota > Metazoa > Mollusca > Scaphopoda > Gadilida > Siphonodentaliidae > Siphonodentalium > Siphonodentalium dalli. The sequence goes on from CP136067.1 coordinate 61,292,591, forward strand.
ATCACATTTTCACAGCAATATTCTTGGCATTCCATTACTAAATTCGTTTTGATATGCCATTGGGGCAATTTTTGAGCCATGTTGCCGATCAATAGCCCATGTGGTTCACAAGTTATAGCCATTTATATGTGACCAATTTTTTCATAATCCAAGTAATTTTTCGCGATTTCAAAATATTTATCGCAATTTTTTCAAACTAGCTCATAAAATGGTCTAGTTTTATGATCATTTCTTAATAATGTAAACGATATATTGTGCAGTTTATAAATGCAATAATTTGTTTATGCCCTGACACATGTACTCGAGAAAAATTTAATTTAATTTTAGGGTTAAGAGTTGTCTCCCCTGAAAAATCTATTTTGGGACACTTTCTGAAACTGGCAACAAGCAAAATCTGATGCGCCATATGATGACCTTTAATTTGATATGTAGAAACCATTGTTGGAGGGGGGGGGGTGCAGCCAACTCGAAAAATAACTTGTTTGGCCCACGGTCTATTACTAGTAACTTAAAAAAAAAAAAAATTTAAATTATTATAAAAAAAAACAATTATGATTTTTTTATTTATTTTTATGTTAAACTGAGCAAGGAATCCAAACTAATTTTTTAAATTTTTTTTTTTTAAGAGTGAATATTTTTACGAAAAAGGGCCATAACTCAGTTTAATAAATATAGTCTGATCAAACCCATATTCGAACTTGATCTGTCTTTTGTGCTGAGAAATTCATATAGAAAATTTGGTTCCGATGCGTAAAGTGTCTACAGACAGACAGACGGACGGACTAACGACGAGTGGTCAATCCGGACGTTGACACTATGTTTACCATACTATGGTATGGGTAAACATAAAAATTAGTCATTTGTGGGCAAGTATCAATTTCCCCATCTCCACTAGCATGGGCATGTATGTAATTTTTTTGTCTGTGAAACATTGGACAAACATGACAGATTATGTGATAAGACACAATTTATTCCCTATTAGTTTTCTATTGCCAGCCATCTTTCCTGGCATAGAGACCCTCTCAGAAACCCAGGCTGAGAGTGCAAATTAATTACATAGAGCTGTATGGGAGTGTCATATCTCTCTATATAGTAACTTTGGTTACACCTCACACTGATGGCTAAAAATAACTCTAATTCCAATGTCCATAATACAAATTTACTGCTTGTCTAAGTCTCTCAGAGCTAAACTGATATCACTGGTAATTAATTAAAAAATTAAACAAGCCTTCCTTGGGAAGGTGAAGTTTGATTGTGATTCTATGAGTCATAAAGAATCACTGGAGGGATTAAATGAGATATGCCAGTGCACAGGCGCCAATCACAATTAAAAGCCGAAATTTGGAGTGAAGATCTCAACTGAAACATACATACTTAACCCAAAAAGTTGGGTGGGAGGGTGGCATTTAATCCCTCCAGTGATTCTTTATGACTCATAGAATCACAATCAAACTTCACCTTCCCAAGGAAGGCTTGTTTAATTTTTTAATTCTATTTCGTCATAACATCACTTCCGGTATAAAATGAGACTTTAAAGCATCAAACACCAAATTTCCAAGGATTATACAGAATTTATTCTGTAACAATATCCAGTACCCCACATTCAAATTGACAAACAGGTGCAATTGGTTTGTTATAAAACATAGCAAAAGTAGCAGCTGAACTCCAGCCTGCTTTACCCAAAATATCCATAATTGGAATGTTTAACTGAAAAGCACGAGAAACAGCAGCGCCTCGCACACTGTGTGCTTTGAAAACCGAAGTGTCAATGCCCGCTCTAGTAAGCACAGTCCTTATCCAACGAGCGATAGTATGCACAGTAACATGCTTATGGGGATGAACATAACTCAGAAGCAACTCATTATCATTGGCCATACAGGTTGAACGTATAGTTGCAGTACGGTGAATATATGTAGTCAACGTCCGATAAACACACAAATGAGGATCTGCATCATACTGCACCAGTTCCAAAGGTTTGGCCAATGCACCAGGCCTCGGTATTATCAGCCATGTTCACTGATGATGAAATCATCGTCAGGAATTATCGTCAGATATGGAACAATGAAGCCTGAACTCAAACCTTTGTTAAGGCTTTGGAGAAAAGCACAAAACCATAACGTATCGCGGTCAGTAATATGTCAGAGATACTTGATAAAACTTATCTGAACATGATACAAGCATGATCAACGTATCCGCCTGCATATACAGGTGGAGAAAAAGAACAAACTGATTTTCCTTACTCAAATCCACTCATAGCGTGATACCACTATAGAGAAGAGGGGAATCAATGCACCCCCCCCCCTTTTCTGGATGAAAATTTTTCCTACAGCATGTGAGAAACCAGTATAATGTATACTTCGATATCCCCATCCAGAAAAACGAGGGTACATTGGTATGTAAAATGCATATTAAGTAAAGTAATATGCAACGTTGTATAGGAAATAAGCAATGTACTGAATAGATATAGAATAAGAGCCTTCGCAGAAGGTATATACCGGTATAGTCATAACTAAACCAAATCATGTAAATGCGTAATTGATTGTGTCAAATCCAGATACTCCAGTGGTGAATACGCTCATAGACACATTTCTGTATTGTGTCAACATCGCATGACAAGAATCAAATTGAAAATATTTTGATTCCGACAAATATTATAACATCTGAAAAGCCAGTCAAACCCTCAGATCGGCAGTGATAGTTTACATTTTATGTGGGTACATGTAATGGGAAACATGAAACTATAGGTAATAGCACATGTACATAAACCCCATGCTAAACAGATTGTGTGGATTAAATTCGCGAACTGTCTGAAGTTTAAATTAACTGTGAAAACCATAAGCACACATCTCACGATGAACGCAGAATTATCTACGTCAAATGCAACCAAACACCAAACTCATTTACGAGATTTAGTATTGCCGCAGCCAGAAAGATAATGGGCTGACAGTGCCAATGCAAACGTGAGTTTCAACGTCCCAAGTATATATAGACTTAATAAAAGTCCATTATTTAATCAAGTTCTGTTCCTGAACAAACCGGGTAGATATAAATCTGCCATAGTCATGTCACGAAATAAATAGACATACGACATACTATAAAACTGTTGACATATACATCAATGTTAATATGGACAGTGCCAGTCATTGAATGCAGTGCAGAAAGCATGGCATAAATATATTCATCTGGGCAGGATTCTTAACTGCAGATGAAACAAAAACTGATGCATAGTGCAAATACCGGTACGTAGCGTAGACGATCGCATGGCCTATGTGATGTCCTATACATGTAATAGAACTTGAAGTCAACTTAGTACAAACAGAGAATCATGTTGAAGACAAATCAATTGGTATCATTGACTCAGACATATATAATAATCTGATAAGTGACAATAACTAACAACCAAACAAGATTGTAGATTCGCAAGTTGGGTGACTCTGAAGTACCCAGACCAGGCGAAAAAAGCCACAAATACTATTAGTAATAGTGGAAACAACTCAGGTTGCTGAATTTTATTAAAACCAAACCCCGATAGCATAAAGCATCAATACCCGATATTACAGGGTACACACCAACCCACACATTGTCTGTACTCCCTATATATAGATAGTAAACCTGACATTTATCTTCGATGGTTTGTAACACATGCAACTATCATGCACTATTAAGTTAACAGGTCGGCAAAAATCGTGCCCATGCATACATGTAAGCTAATAAACACTGTACATGTATACTGATTAATTAGTCAGATACAATTAGGTTTTATCTTTAAGATAGATAAGTGATAACCAGCTATGGAATAAGTTGGTTTGACACTAGTAAGTCATGTGTTCCTACCAACCAATATGGAATATCGAACCATTGAGACCAGATGTAAAAGAAGATACATATATCATACATGCGTCGTTATCGACGGTATGAACTTGTCTCAGACCAAGCAGGTGAAACATGTTATACTGGTCAGTGGTCACAACAGACCTGAGTATATAATGCATATGAAAAATACATTAAATGCAGACTGTTCCAAGTATAAGTTGACGCTGTTGAGTTCATTCCAGTAATGAGTTGAGAACGGAATTTGTTTCAAGTTCAAATTGTCAGGATAAATATGACAGTATATGCTGCATCTAGCAGCGTTGTACATAGTGAACTAGTGTTTGACGATCATGCCATAAGGAGGCAAATATATTTAAACACGCTAAAACCCCCATCAACAAAACTGCTGCAGGTGAAAATGGTGAAGTGAGGTCAGTGGTACAGAGTGACAGCATGACTGTTGTGCATATGTACATGTAGATATGCATGCATATATATTATGCCGATAGTGTCAAATAGTACGAGCATAATGATGTAGATGTCTATATCTACAAAGTCCAGACTTCAAAAAACCTGAACCTCTCATAAAATGATTTAAAATCATTATGTTATATAAAACATATAACTTTAATGAATGCTAGAAACGTATTTTGTAATATAGTATAAAAACTAACATGGTCATTGGAACAAAATGTGCGACTGTGTACTACACAGCTCCAGTGATCATACATTTAATTCTTAATAAATTTGTTAACCTGGGATTAACAATAACAGTCTCACGAGTTGTGGGTAAAACAATAAAGCCCACATTGACAACTTATGATGAGTGAAACAACATTGGAAAGAAAACCCATCACGGCTAAGTATTGTAATCTAGTTATCAACCACACGAGCTCGTCATGTTACATAGCTTCGACCTATGACCTCAGGGTCTACAGATATGTACGGAAACTGACGGCCCGGTCACGTGTGGTAAATAACGCTACGAAAACATGTGCGTAATTATGATCCACAACGGAAACAGAATGAATATTAGATCATTCTCATCGTAGCCAGTAACTGTTGTAGCAACAAATGAAACGTCGTGTAATATAGGCCACAAAAGCCACGCACATTGAATCGTTCAATGTCTTAACAGATTACATGCTTCGATGCATCAACGATAGCTCGAGTACCCACATGCACTTCAAGGAAAGGTCACGAACAAAGGTCAACTGCCCGTTCACATCGTTGACACAAAGTCAGGCCCGATGAAAAATCGCAGCAAAGAAATTTGCCATATTTCCTGGACCCTTTCCGCAAAACTGAGGGCATGGCCCATACAGCCATGTGAAAAGCGGCTGTCAAGAGCCGACAACAAGTGACTCGATTATATTCGGTGCAATTTTTCCCTGTATAAAAATCAGGTCACCAATTGACCTAATTCAGACAATTTTGCAACAGCAATTATGTCGTCACAATTTACCAAGACTTTGTGTCCGCTGACAAAAAAGCCAGTGAAAACTCAGGTAAAAGCATTTACACCAAAACAATGGGGAGTGCATTTAAAACACTCCACGTATACTGAACAAAAGGCATCTGCCATTTTGTTTCGGATAAACGGCAAGTCGACCAAATCTCAAACCAGATTGCCGCTATCAAAATAACTAGTTTACCAAGACGAAGTCTCCATTAAGATATTTTAATTATGTACTATTCCGTGGTACTAACGTAACCACAAGAAATTGTTTGTCGACGAGTTATTCACAACTCGAGACAGTACATAAAGAAAGTCTTCCGAACAAAAGGCATCCGCCATTTTGTTTCAGATAAACGGCAAGTCGATCAAATCTCAAACCAGATTGCCGCTATCAAAATAACTAGTTTACCAAGACGTAGTCTCAATTAAGTTATTTTAATTATGTACTATTTCGTGGTACTAACGTAACCACAAGAAATTGTTTGTCGACGAGTTATTCACAACTCGAGACAGTACAAAAAGAAAGTCTCTAAGACAATTGCAATCGCTATTCTCAGCGAATTGCTATTAATTCGCAGTCCACTAGACATAGAAGTGGTGCGAATAATAAATGCGGTAAATAGATAACCGCAAATACAATAAATTTATACGAAGACAAGGAACTAATATATTTCACTATCTTCGCGGCTATAAATGAGGACGACGATAAATAACGTCCTACGCCTTGCGTTACAAAGGCAAAAGTAATTGATTGGCGCCTGCGCACTGGCATATCTCATTTTATACCGGAAGTGATGTTATGACGAAATAGAATTGTAGACTGCTATGGTTATCTGTTCAATTCTTCGTTGAAAAACGGCCATAACTCTGGTATAAAATGTCGGATCTAACCCATATTCAAAATCGAACTGTATTTTGAGTTGAGAAACTCACATACCAAATTTGGTTCCTATCAGTTGAAAAATGGTTGATTTATCGAAGCATGCATGAATTCTATGTCAAAGGCCCATAACTCCATTAAAAAATATCGGATCAAACCCATGTTCGAACTCGATCTGTATTTTGGGCTGAGAAACTCGCATACAAAATTTGGTTCCGATCAGACAGAAAATGTTCGAGTTATCGCACCATGCGTAAGTGTCTACAGACAGACGGACTAACGACGAGTGGTCAATCCGGACGTTGACACTATGTTTACCATACTATAATCAGGGTATAAATCCGAATAATTAGCCGATATCGAGTTAAATGAAGATTTTATTCATGATGAGAAGGTTAAATTGTCATTTGAAAATTTAATTTGTTCCATATTTGAAATATTAATATGGCAGTTGTCAGGTTTCAAATGTCAAAAAAAATTTCAGATGTAACGCATGTAACAGGAGATTCACCTTCTTCATGGATGACAACATATTCAACCGAAAATACAGGTAGCAGAACGGAAATTGCTCAAGATGGATCCTCTTAGATTCCCAGCATTCATTGGTTGATGGCATACATCTGGCAGTGGTAATAATGATGGAACCTCATGGCGATTATACTCAACTGCTGTATTTGACACTAAGTGTAGTCACACAGAGTCAGATCATATGTACCTCAACCAGCCAAGCATACATTTCAACATAGCCAGCCTGGTCTTTATCCCAGTCAGTATTAATCAAGTGACTTTTTCATCCAATGCCCACTGCCAGCTACAGTTATAGTCAAACCAAACTGTGTGATATCAGGTTGTGTCAGGTCACGAGAGTAACTTGGAAGATGGGAGGATGATATGACACATTATTCAAAGTTGAACCCTTTGATACCCCTTTGTCATATGCATAGCAGTAAACAGGGTCAAAGTCTTTTTTATAATTATTCCATTGTGAAATTCTTGCAGAAATTTTTTCAAATTGACTTTTCAAACTGCGTTTTTATCATGATTGGCTTGGTGGTGACATTCGCTTTTGCATCAAAATAAATAATCGTGATGGGTCTTAAACACATTCTCTACCGACGCCCATTTAATTACATGTAAAAAGTACGAGATAACTCGTAGTCGGCAGTGAATGTGTTAATAATCGTGATTTATACCAGTTATGCCAGAAATTAATAATCGTGACATCAGGATTATTAGGCAGGTGAGAGCATGTATCATTACGCAAAAACCCATATACTTATATATATATCATTGTATCATATGTACATTTGCAAATAAATTGTTGCAAATAAGCGAATATGACTTAAATCCTCACATATATACAGAGACGTGGCGACGGGGGTTGGGGGGGGGGGGGTGTCTCAAAATTTTCAACAGTTGGAAATTTCATACCTGCCAAAACATTAGTTGGAAATTTCACACCAACAATAGGTTGAAAATGTTCTTGTAGTTTGATTTTCAAACAATTTATTGGGGGAGTTAATTGTTTTTGGACCAATATTTACATATTTTCCTATTTTTGGTCAAAATTTTGGACTGAAATGGTCATCAGTTGGAAATTTTCCAACCTTAGGAGGGGGTGGGGGGGTGACAGGTTGGAAATTTCCTACACTTGGAAAGCTTGTGTCCTGGTCCCTCCCCCATGGCCAGTCAAAAACTGCTAGTTAATTTAAAAAAAAAACAATATTGTCATACATTTGGTCAACATTGTCATTGGAATTGTCATCAGTTGGAAATATTCCAACCCAATGTTTGACATTTCCAACTCTAGGAAGGCTTGAGGCTAGTCTAGATGCTAAGATTTTGCGATTTTCTTGGTCGGCCAGGTGTGTCATTGTCCCTCCCCCATGCATGGCCAATACAAACATACTAATTTTGGTTAAACTTTTGGACTGAAATGGTCATCAGTTGGAGAAAATTCCAATCTGAGGGGGGTAGTATGAGGTTTGAAATTTCCAACACTAGGATAGGCCAGTCCAGATGCTAGGATTTGCGATTTTCTTGTATAGTTTTCAAAATTTTCTCACACCGGGCCGAACAACCATGGTCAGCCTGGTGTGTCCTGCTTTCTTGCCCGTAGCTGTGTGCATTTATCTGGAGTTAGACCACTGGATCCGATGTTAGGATTTATGCAATTTTTCAGGTTAAAAGAACTTAATGTTCTCATACCGGGAATATAGAACCATGGTTTATGAATTAGGCTTGAGCATTGAGGCGCAAGGGGCGGGGTGCAAATGGAATTATGCAAAACTTGTGTTTTTGTCTGATTCTGATTCAATTGGGGGGGGGGGGGGGGGTGGATGTGTGCAAATGGAATTTCCCAAGGTGGACAACCCCCAAACGGAGACCCTCTAGCCACGTCCCTGCATATAGACCAGAACACTGATTATGTATCGAATCATAATTTAAAACCAATGTGCCCGACGTATAACAGGGTATAAAAGTTGTGATTTTTTTCGGCGTACCAAAATTTGCCATATATGAAATAATGTACGTTTGTTGAATTCTGTGCATGTGCATATGTTCCTACCCTAACTAGTGGGCAACCAACCAATGCATACACACCCATGACACTGCTGAAGTTTCTAGTTATAATTTACATAGATATACATGCAAGTCGATAGGCCTATACCAATGTTTATAATATATGACATTATCGCTGCCATTATTTAACCCTATGAACCCGACTGGATGCAAAAGTGGCCAGTCGTGTATATGAACATTTTCTGGCTGGCTGATTTAGAGGCTAAAGGGTTCAAAGGGTTAAATAATGGCAGCGATCAGGCAAGTAAAAACGCAAATGATTTGCCCATCATTTCGGAAACATCCATGTTTACTAGTAGAGGGATCACATCATTCACATGTGTGACCGACATTCATTGTACTCTCAGTTTCACAACACAGGTAGTAAATTGATTGTTAGTAATCCCGAAGAGCTGTTAATTAGTTGGTAACATTTGTTTCAAAACTATACATTTTGGTTCTGGTTTTGCAAATTTTAGCAGATAATTAACAAACATAGGTACCCAAAATAAGTACCATACAGGGGGGTTTTCCCTTGAAAATAAATAAGCATTTACAGACCCCCATCCCCTATCAGGGAGGGATAGTTCACCCCCCCCCCTGATCCCTTTGTTTTGGAGAGGTAAACTGTAAAGATGATGAGTCGATGATGCATGCATGACTTGAATTAAGGTGACTGTAAAACATATTGTGATTGAATGGGTGTAGACGATGTACCGTAGTCGCCATAAATGTATTTTATTTTATATCCAAATTGTTAACAAGCAACATCATTTCTATGTATGAATATGATATGCAGCGAAGATTCAAGAAGGTTGGTGGGTCGGTACTCTGTAAGCTTTTCTGCTTTGGTACTTTTACAAAGCTGTTGAAAAAGCTTCCTCAGCGATCCAATATAATTAATGATGAAAAGTTTATATTTACTAACACCGGTTCACTGACTATAACATTGTGACTGTGGAATCCGATTTAAATAAATAAAATACAATGATGTAATGCTGAAGCTGTCTATTGACCAATCATTTAAATTTTATCAACATAAAAGAAATTAAAGTGTCAATGACACTGCAGCTCAACTTGGAAAGGGAATAATTTCATGTCTTACAGTCAATGGAGCGATTAGGAATGCGAAAAGTTGAAATATCTAAGTAATACTAGATTATCAACAGGAAGAGATGTATGTAAAGTAAAATCCAAGATGGTTGCTGGTGACTTTGTTTTCGAAATGAAATTCAAAAATATTTGATAGCTTCCATCTAGTAGACAAATATCAAGATTAATATGCAGATTGGTGATGATCTCCTGAGGGTAGTTGAATGTAGGGTGTGCCAAAGGATTTAGTCATGCAAAGAGTAAAATCCAAGATGGCTGCCAGCAGACATGTTTTATAGCCGAATGACCCCAAAATGACTCGTTTCCCATCTACATGTCAATGTTAACAGCACTGACAAATTTAATAATGATAGGACCAAAACTACGACTTGTAGCCCGTGCCAAAGGATTGAATTTTGAAATCCAAGATGGCCGCTGGTGGCCATAATTTTTTTTGCCGAATGACCCCAAAATAACTCATTTCCCATCTACTGGTACATGTCAAAGTCAACACCATGTCAATATTAACTTCCACGACAAATTTCATGATGATCAGACGAACATTCCAGCCTGTGTAGCCCTTGCTAATGGATTGAATTTTGTTATCAAAGATGGCTGCTGGCGGCCATGTTTTTTTGCCGAATCTACTGGTACCGCTATTCTCAAAGTAATTGACCAGAAAAATGGGGTGATACCCCGGTCATGACCGCGGTGATACCGGTAATAAACGGTAGCGGTATCGAGGCGGTCATGGCGTGGAGTTACGGTATTGGGCGATAATGATACCGTGGTCTTTTAGCGGGCACCGCATTAATTTTGTTGAATACCGCGGTGATTTTCATGGAACTCTTTTAGGGGAGGTATTTACTCACACATACTTGTTCGCGTTAACAAGCGGTATCAGTACCGCGGTATTGGAGGATACCGCGGTATAGTACCGCCATATTAACGAGGTGACACCACATTATTGGTGGTCAATTACTTTAAGTATAGCGGTACATGTCAAAGTCAACACCATGACTCGTTCCCATCTACATGTCAATGCCCATGACAAATTTCATAATGATCCAACCAAAGGTATGACCTGTAGCCTGTAGCCTGTGCCAAAGGATTTAGTTATGCAAAGAGTAATATCCAAGATGGCTGCCGGCAGCCATGTTTTTATTAAACAGGTTTACAATCCCTATTAATTAATAACTCACAACGTCGCGTGATCTTGTGATTAACACATTTGTCCAATTTATAGGACAATACAGTAGATATCATGATTTATCAACTCCTTTTTCGGGACTTTTAGAAGAAAGTTTTCTATCATATAATAATATTATATAATTGACTGAAAAACACCAATAATCAATATTCTTATTCATAAATTATAAAGGGACCACCGGGCATGCATGCATGGGGACCACCGCAAATTCTTATCGCCGTTTTCAATGTCAGCAAAGGGACCTCCGCGAATATAATTGATAAATTTATTATTTATTACATACATGTATTCATTGAAGAATATGTATTAACTAGCCAATATGAATATACACCACTTTCCTTCTTTTAAGTTGTGTGTTTTGCCAATTTAGAGGGACCTCCTCGAAAAGGTGAATGCAAGTTGAGGGACATCCACGATTTATTTGATTGATCAGGACATCTGACTCAATAACAATAATCATTATTCTTTGAAATTCTTATTCACAAATTATAAGAGCCACATGTGGCAGACACTGCAATTAAAATTGTAAGTGGGGAAAATCGCAGGTGGAGCATTCACTGCGCATGCTCATGACAATATCATAGCCATATCTTAGCAATCAAGCAATGTTTGATTTTTACCAGGAAAATTATGGCGTGACCTTGGCAATGCGCGTGATCATTGCTGTCACATGACCATGGTCGCACTGGTCTCACAATTTACATACTATCATGTGATTGATCACATGGATAAAATCGTAGCTGCAGACATTGCAGCACCATAGCATCTGCGGGCCAGCAACGTTTCTCACCTCAATTTTTCCCACTTACGATTTTAATCGCAGCGTCTGTGGTGGCACTAAGAGGACCTCCGAGCATGCATGGGCACGTACATATGGCGACTTATGGCCTGCGGCCTCGGTGAATATTAACTTCCTCGGGTTGATAAATCCTCATGTCAACCTCGAAACCATGCAATAAATGTATATTATTCATTGAATATTTATTAACTATAGCAAGTATACACCACTTTCCTTCTTTAACCCTTTCAGTGCCAAGTCCAATTTTTTAAACAACCCATATTTCCTTGATCATTTTTCAAATTTGTTGATTATAATAATGTGATACATTGTTGGAAAGAGCTCTTAGAGCTCTTTCCATCAATGAATCACATTATTATAATCAATAAATTTGATAAATGATCCTGAATGATCAAGGAAATATGGGTTGATACAAAAATCGGACTTGGCACTGAAAGGGTTAAAGTTGTTTGTTTTTGCAAATTTATACAGGGACCGCCACAAATTATGAATGTGAGTTGAGGGACCTCTGCAATTTAATTTGCGTCATCGAGACATCCGCACAGCATTCTCCGGAAGTACCGTATATATATAGGTGCTAGCTAAAGAATAATATTATTTAATTATTGAATAACATCTAAGCATTTATGCTTCATTTTATTCACAAATTTAAGTGGTTATCCTGGCATATATGGGGACATATATAGGCATATAGCAAATGTGTATCATTGGATTGATTTACGCCAAGTGAGCTACCAAGTGAATATAATTGACAAAACAAGTATTATCGTTATTGTGTCGTTATCGTATTCGTTTAAAATACATCTCAATTGACATACACACATCCAGTCCTCACTTTAAAGTTGTCTCTTTAGCCCATTTTCTTCTTCTTCTTCTTCTTCTTCTTCTTCGTGTTACAGAGCAAGTCCTGGCAGAGGTGTATTTCTGTCAGGACAATATCGCACTATTGTGTGCCGGCGGATGAGGAAGTTGTTAAAAATAGAATGATTAAAAGCAATGTTGTATTTACAGGTTAAAATTATTGCAGTAAAATGTAGATGCATTGTTGTCCTCGGGCACAGCTATGCAGCTCCCTATTCAGGTCTTCTAGAGAGTTGCAGTTGACTACGGTACTTCTTTTGGCATGGAGTTCCATAGTCTTGTCGCTGATGGAAAGAAGGGGTACTTGTAGACATCAACCCTTGTATGATGTTGTCGGTATTTCTGGTTATGTCCACGTGATGATGATTTACTTGAAGTTCTCGAGAAACTTGTGTCTTGTGGTCAATCGATACTAGTTCGTTGATACATAATTTGTAGAAGGTGGTGCATTTTGTTATATCCCTTCTTTTCTTCAGTGGTGTCCATTCCAGAGATTGTACCATGGCTGAGCGGGACCTCCCTTCGAACAAACGACGTATGTACGTATATAGATATAGTCATATACTACATGCAGGCTTAGTTTGAATAGAGACTGGTGCACACAAATTCAACATATATAGACCGCCAACACATGTCGGTATAAAGCTGCTTTCACTGACATGCTGCTGATGCATGCGGCTATCGGATTATATAGGCACAACGTTTCAAACCATACATATATATCACTGGGGTAACAGTGGGGTTGCGGTGGACACAGTTAATATAGTCTGGTCGATAAAAGGTTTGACCTAGAAAAAATTTGGACTAAGTTGGTTTGTATTCCATTTTGAAGAGGAATATATCCTCTACAACATATCTAAAATCCGCTTTGAGCAATTTTTTTTACAGAGATTTTAAAAAATGCTCATTTTTCGACCTTGTGAAGTACGTTTTTCCACAATATCCCTAATCGGCGACACCAGAACGCATTAATTCTCCATCCGATATATACCAGTTTGTGTAAAAGAGTATAGGGGGCGATTAGAGTGACAAGGACAGAAAACAATGCAATCGCGGCGATGAAATGGCAATCAAAATGGCCGCAACTACAATCCATGCTACGAAGAAAGCAACATATTGGATAACCTCCTATAAGCGAAAATACACATTTGTAATTTACAAGAATGTTGTTATATATCTTTAAAGGTACACATATAATTAAAACAGATCTATCTGAATGATTTATCGATCACTGCTACGCACGTTAACCCAGTGATTTACGTTCGGGATTTCTTATTAGAATACATCCAACAGTCGGACCAAAAACAGTTATTTAGGGCATGCAACACACAAAGTAATATTTCGTCACACAGTGCGTGGTAGTTTCGTTTTGGAATGGTGATTAATTATTGAATGTAACGCAGAAACTGAAGTGCCCACCCTATCTGTGTAAATACTAGTTATATTTCCGGAATTTCCAACACTCTCCGTGACCATAAACCATGCACGTATGTCGTAAAGCTGATTATACTGTAAAGAAACACTTATCTCTTCAACAGAATATATACCCTATCTCACTAGATCGAAGAGACTCTACATGGTACATTTTATTTAGTACTAACTTTCATGGTGCTCCCAAGCCGGTTTCTTAGTAGACAATTCTGTTCAAATTACTTCAATCGGCACTTTACAACAGGAATATGTACCACGCAATGTACACTATTATTTGTCAGTATCTTGTTGTTTAAAATTATGTTACCATTGCCACCCACATATTTGCGCTAAATATCAGGTCATCAGCGTTTACAGTTATTAGTTCTACGTTTACCATTCACTCAATGTTGCTATTTATGGTTTTGTATGCAGCAGATATGTGTAACATTAGGGAGAATGGGTAAACGCGGCGATGCGGTTGCAGAAAAGGTTGTATGTTTCGCGTATATGTGGCCTTAGAGCATTTATGTGCACATAATTTCCTGGTATAAAGACAGTCTCTACCACATAGTATGTAGGCAAATTTGGTTATGTTGAGAATTTATTGAAGATAGTCTATTGTAATCCTTTGTATTTTGATAAATTGCGTTCGAGGTATACCACCATGTATTTGTGTGATAAAAGTGAAATATTTGTGTTTAATCACTTGGCTGGAGGCAACTATGACTACTATTTTAAGACACGACAATAGGATCTACACATTTTACCTAGTACCATATGAATAGCTCTCATACTGTTCTATAGTAGTGAATTTTGACAGATTGTGTGTTGTAGATTCAAAAATAAATGATTATCGGTCACATTCGTGAGAATGTTTTCATTACATATATTTCTGCTTCTAAAAAGGTCACACAATGAATACATCCCTATTAGATCACATTTAACTGTTTTAATACACATATATTACACGATTCAAGATAAACAGTACAGATAAAACTGTGTTATTCTTCTATTTCTTGGCGCCCAAAAAGTCCACATTTAATCGTTGTATGAGACCTGGCTTTTGGTTGCTCTCTCGCGAGATACATTAGAGAGAAATCTTACATACTATTATTAATAGCTCCCCTTATATTCTGAAATCATTCTTCCTCGCATAATTCGAGGGCATGTTCGTTCTTGTATGACCATCTATTCAATTTTCCGCAAATTGTAAATTTCATTCGATTTTGTCCATTTTGGCGGCCATATTGGACAGACATTCTACCGACATGGTTTATGACTAAGCATTGTTTGTGTAAATTTTATTTTATTACTAATTTGGTATTTGTTGGCGCACCTACCACCGAAATTCAGGATTTGTCTATACCAACTGCCATCATGGACGCCATCTTGTATTACAGAAAATGCTCAAAGCAGATTTTAGCGGATTTTGGATATGTTATAGAGGATATATTCCTCTTCAATATGGAATAGAAACCAACTTAGTCCAAATTTTTTCTAGGTTGACCCTAAAATTTTAGTTTATCGACCAGACTAATAAGCGCAACGTTTTGAAATCCGATGCGTTTAACTGTATCAGCCGCAGGTATGTGAAAGCAGCTTAATTTAAAGCTCTGGAATTCGACCTGCATGTGGTTCATCAACATAACCAAGTAAAAGTAGCCTGCCGGAATCACTGGATATAAAGACCCATACATACAGCGAAAGGGTGTCGTGTAAAGCACATAGCCGGGGCAGAGTGCCAATTAAGCTATGTCCATCAACCTTGGTCAAAACTGTTCGAAATATCATGCCCGACATAACAATAGTTGGAAATGTCACACGAAACAATAGGTTAAAATCAATTTCGTAGATCGATTTTCCAACAATCTATTGGTGGGGAATATTTTGTTTTAGACCATCATTTACATATTTTCCTACTTTTGGTCAAAATTTTTGACTGAAATGACCATCAATTGGAAAGTTTCCAACCTTATAGGGGGTGTCAGGTTTAAAGTTTCTAACATTTGGAAACATTGAGCCTACTCAATAGATACTAGGATTTTGTAATGTGTATGTTCAGATTAAAAAAAATTCTCACACAGGGCCGATCCTGCAGATAGACAACTATAGATGTTAGGATTTAGAAATTTTCAGGTTCAGGTCACAAACTTGTATCATACTGGTTCGATCCATGGTCAGGCCCAGTGGATTCTGTTACCCCCCCCCCCCTTGGTTCATTTAGAACAGCTAGGCTATATAGATACCATTCAGATCCAGGACTGTGAGAGAAAACTTGGAAAAATCAAATCTAAACTGTTTTGTTTCAGGGCGGATCTAAAGCACGCCGTTTGCATCGTATTTTTCAAAAAAAAATCCCCGGGGAGAAACCCCGGACCCCCCTCAATGCGATAGGGGACACCCCCTCTCGTCGCTTCACAGCTCGTGTCCAATGCCCTCATAATATATGACGAACTGTCTTTGCTAGTGGCTGGCTACGGACTTGTACGGGGACATACTATTATACTGCAAATCATCGCACCCCTTCTCAACTAGTGACTACACGGTCACTTCAAAGAATTCCCAGATTTTATCAGTTTATACCACAGGCCTTCTAAACAGTGATTGATAAATAATTAAAATAATTTTTTATTAATATTTACATATAAGAAGACACAGGTATGCATTAAGCAGCCATTTTCCTCTCCATGCTACTGGCAACTGGTCATTCTACAGTATGCAAGTCATGTGTCCATTTCAACACTTAAAAGGAAATAGCTAACTGACCGCAGGAAGTGGTCACTGGGCATGACAACTGTAAACAATTTTAAATTCTTTGTTGATATAACTGGCCAGTACATTGTGTCCACTCACCACTTCCTGTCAACAATGGGAAGTGTTGAAATGGACACAGGACTTGTACACTGTAAAATGACCAGTTGCCAGTAGCATGGAGAGGAAAATGGCCGCTTGATGCATACCTGTGTCTTCTTATATGTAAATGTTAATAAAAAAAAATATTTTAATTATTTATCACTCACTGTTTGGAAGGCCTGTGGTTTATACTTTTAGTTTTAAATTTAAACTGGAGGAATATCATTTCAATATGATCACGAACTAGGCAATGTTGTAAAGTCATGAGTTATACACTCTTTCATGTCAATCAGATATATAGGGGCCTACCTTCGGTGGCTTCAGATTCTTTGGAATGTTGGTCCATGTTCAAGTTTTTTTCCTTTTTGAGAACCCGGAAGTGTTGTGTTGATCGTGATAATGTGACGTCATTCTCAACGACTCGGCCATTTCCGCACTGAGGAAGTTCGATCGGGACACACTAATAGTTGTAGTCCGAGCCCGAGGTCGAATCCAGTAAAATGTGTAGTTGGGATTTTCAATTTCGTTTATTGTCGTTAATATAATTCCAATAGTGATGAATTTTGGTTTGTGGTAAGTTATGCCAATTACAAATAAAAAAAACTAAATAGATAATTTGTAAGTCTTATATTTCAACTTTTATCGACATTTTTCGTTCTCCAGCACACTAAAAGTTCTAGTTGGAATCAGCCGAGCCGGCCGCCGAGTCGCTAATTATAGCTGTTAATTGCTATTGTTAGGAATATGTTGGCGGCTCAAATCAATGGATTTATGAGTTAAGACAAGAGTGTTTGCAACTTATAGTGAAATATAATCAAAGTACTGTTTATACAGTTACTTGTTGTTACAAGTGAGATCATATCACGTTTCAAACGGGTATCATATATCGCCTTCAAGAATAAATTTTATAAATGTTAAATTACGCCAACACCTTTTAGATTGTTTGGAACAGAAATGCTTCTCCACATTTCATTCAAGGGCCACACACTTTCTCCTAAAGAGTAATCTTTAAAATTGCTAAACCTTCATATATTGCTTAATAAAAAGTAATTGTTTGTTTTTATTCCCCACTACTTGCCCTTTGATCTTCGTGTGACCCACCACTGACTTAATCCAATCAGCCGCCTAACAATAGCAATTAACAGCTAATTAGCGACTCGGTGGCCGGCTCGGCTGATTCCAACTACAACTTTTAGTGTGCTGGAGAACGAAAAATGTCGATAAAAGTTGAAATATAAATCTTACAAATTATCTTTTTAGTTTTTTTTATTTGTAATTGGCATAACTTACAACAAACCAAAATTCAGCACTATTGGAATTATATTAACGACAATAAACGAAATTGAAAATCCCAACTACACATTTTACTGGACTCGGTCTCGGGCTCGGGCTACAACTATTAGTGTGTCCCGTTCGATCGGCAAACCTCGTCAGATCGAGACACACTAAAAGTTGTAGTCCAAGTACGAAAACGAACCCGGTAAAATGTATAGAGCACAGAAATCGGATATAAAAAGACGTCTTTTTATATCCGATTTCTATGGTATAGAGCGTTCTTAATCACGTGATTGGATACGAGACGCGCCGCCATGTTGGATAGTATAGACATCCATGATTATAAGCGGGTCCTCATAAAAGCCGAACACAACCTAACATAACCGAACACAAGTCAAAATAATGGGAAATATAACAAATAAATTAAGTTCATAGGCAAATGTATTCATGTTCACACTATTACTATACGAAGTTTGGTGGAGTTTGGGCCAATAATAAGTGTTTTATTTGATGTAAAACGTGTTTTGTGTTATTCGGCATAGAAAAGCCGAATTCATAACACATAGAAGGTTTAGAACAAAAGACGACGAAACCATCTGGAGATACATCAAGAGCAGAAAACAAGATAACATCGGAGTGTCACCATTGAAATCACAAGGCAAGCTGATTGACGACCCAAAAGGCAAAGCAGAAATCCTGGTAAAGCAGTTCCAGTCAGTATTCACCAAGACCCAACAACCACTACCTGACCTTCAACCCAAATACGAAAACATCGGCAAACTGACAGTGACAGTGAATGGCGTTGAAGCTCTGATGGAGAGATTAAACTCATCCAAAGCTTCGGGCCCAGACGGTATCCCAAACTCTACCCTAAAGAAGTACGGTACGCAAAACAGCTGGCACCCGCCTTCAGGCTCATATTCCAACTCTCATTAGACACAGGCACATTACCAAGGGACTGGCGCAGCGCCAACATAGCCTCAGTCTACAAAAAAGGAGACCGCCATCAAGCGGAAAACTATCGTCCTACAGGTGTCCCTAACATCAGTACCGTGCAAGCTACTAGAACACCTCATATGCCGCCATATCCATGATGGTGTAATAGAGTTATATCTCCTCGGTAGTGGCTGGTGCTGATTAATATGTGAGTATTTGATATGATATGTGATATGTGATTATATGTACCTTCCATGTATACTATGTAATATGTGATTATATGTAACCTCCTATATATGAATAGGAATATTGTATTGTGTAATATGTTGATTGGTAATGTATACGAGTCTCACTCGGTGTGTCTTTGAATGCAGAACTTCATGATAAGATAAGATAAGAACATATGGAGAAGCACAACATACTAACAAAGCTAAACCATGGCTTTCGAAGTGGATATTACTGCGAAACACAACTAGCAGTGACAACACAAGACATCTTACAATCATTTGACAACAAGAAGCAGATCGACGTGGCCATCCTTGATTTCTCCAAAGCTTTCGACACTGTGCCACATGACAGCCTATTGACCAAACTAAATCACTACGGTATCACAGGCCCGATCAACAGTATCTGATTGCTAGCATCCTTTCTGAAAGAAAGAAAGAAAGATGAGAGTTGCACTCGAGGGATACTACTCAGACGAAGTTGACGTGCTATCAGGAGTACCGGTACCACAGGGAATAGTATTGGGACCGCTGCTCTTTCTCTGTCACATAAATGACATACCGGACACAGTAACATCACAAGTCCGTCTATTCGCAGATGACTGCCTCCTGTACCGCCAGATAAACACCTACAAAGACCACGAAATATTGCAACAAGATCTACGCAAACTGGAACCATGGGCCACCAAATGGGGGATGCGCTTTAATCCAAAATAAGTGCTACATTATGAGCCTAAATCAGAAGACACAAAGATTTTACCAACTAGCAGGCCAGATACTCCAATAAGTCACAAACAACCCGTACATTGGCGTCCAATTATCCAATGACATGCAGTGGCAGCACCACATCGAGTCCACCACGAAGAAGGCAAACTCCACCCTAGGCTTCATTCGGCGAAATCTCAGGTACTGCCAAATGGATCTTAGAAAAACGGCATACATAGCATTAGTCCGCCCTCAGCTAGTGTATGCAGCAACTATCTGGGATCCACACTATGAAAAGGACAAGACAAAAACGGAGAAGGTGCAACGCAAAGCAGCAAGATTTATAAAACAGGACTACCGAACGAGAGAGAAAGGCTGTGTAACATCAATGCTCAGTGAACTTCAACTACCATCCCTAGAAGCAAGAAGAAAGGAACATAGACTGGCACTATTTTACAAAGTGGTTAAGGGATCGGCCCCGGGTATCAACTCCGAACACTACCTAAGAAACTACCGCCCAAAGAGGAAAAAGAAACCCACAAAATTCAAGGACTTTGTTGGTGACAACATCGTGGAGAAACTAACCACAAATAACGAAAGTTCCTACGAACCAATTCATACAAACCAATACAGACCAATACGGATATTCCTTCTTTCCGAGGACTGTACTTGACTGGAACAAACTGGACAACAGCACAGTCAATGCCGCCGACCTAGAAACATTCAAGGCACCTCTGGGAGAACAAAAATAGCGCTCCTCACACCGTCCTGTAAAAGCCAGCTTTGGTCACTAGGACGTAACAACTACAGATACAGACATATCTAGCGGGGTACAGAATAAAGTATGAAATTAACACTGCCCCCCCCCCCCCATTCCCAACATGGTAGAACACACGGTACGAAACGACCAAACGATTTCCTACATGGTACGAAACGACCGATTGATTTCCCACATGGTACGAAACGACCAAACAATGCGGTACGAAACGACCAAAAATTATGGTACGAAACGACCAGACGGTGCGAAACGACCACGGTACGAAACGTCTAGAATCCATCTAGCGTTATGTGGCGTTTCAGATATATATAAATCTATATACAGTCTACTAATATACGACCACCTCCTAAAGTTCATAGGCATAGGCCTATGTATTCATGTTCAAACTATTACTATACGAAGTTTGGTGGAGTTTGGGTCAATAATAAGTGTTTTAATTTATGTTTTGTGTTCGGCATAGAAAAGCCGAACACAAGCTTCTGTTCGGCCTTTTTTTTCATATTTATAATATACATATGTTGTATTGTTTATAGTGTTACTTTACCACTCGAGTCAATTGTTGAAATTGAGAACAATTTATGATTGCAATTCAGAAAAATTGATGATTGCAATTTAGACAAAATTAATTAAATTTGTTTGAGTTCGTTTTAGGGGATATTACCCTGTTTTGTTTGGTCTGGTTTCTTGGCTATGGCCGCAGTTTTTGCGATTGCCAATCGCCCGTCGACCGATGTTTGCGTCGATGCCTTATCAATGACGAAGGACAAAAGTCTACTCAATCGTCTACCGCGTTTTGCGTACGTCAAACATAATTTCCGTAGCTTGGTGTCCATTGCGCTGTGCGTGTTCTAGGTGGTTTAATTGGTCTTTCGTCCAGGGGGGATCTGGAAACAAATTGCACATATAGGGCCCAAAAAGTTTTGTTCCGACCTCGAGGGACCCACCACCCCATTTTTGGAAAAAAAAAAAAAAAAAAAAAAAAATCCTCCAAAATTTTGGGGACCCACCCCCCGTTTCTCATGTTTTTATCAAAATTTCAGAGGTTTTTTTTAGCCGTTCTTAAATAACTGTGTTAACTGCCTAACTAATTGGTAAACACAGATCAGAAAAACGAAAAATATACTGTATTTCTATGTGTTTCCTGGTGTTTTCAGTATCTAACAACAATATTAATTAAGCATTGTGTAGGTACACTATATGTCACAAATTGCCCTAGACCACATTATAGCCTTAATATACCGAGTGTGTTGTGTCTGACTGAGAACACTGGCCAGTGTAAATAGTGGTAAACAGGTCAGGGGTTCCACAATTATATGTGCATGATCAAAGAACTCTTTAGTCTTATCCAACGGGATGGGGTGGGAGGGGAATTGTTTTTTGGTTATGATTGTTTATTTGCAAAGCCAACATTTAAGTTGGAACATAGCCAAACATATATACATATATACAAACAAACAATTTATACAAACAATTTATACGTTAACAATTATCATATCATACTTCCGTAACAAATTCACCATAATATAATGACTATACACATATTATGCAATTTCCAATATATATATATATATATATATATATATATATATATATATATATATATATATATATACTAGAAGGTGACCCGACTTCGTCCGGGGTTTGACCTTGAATTGTCTATTTTGAAGGCCAAGGTCAAGTGGGGTCACGATTTGACCCGTCCAAAACACTGCCCGAACAAAAGTACCCGACAAAAGTACCCGTCGAAATCAATCCGGTTTTACCCGATTTGACCTTTTAACCCGATTTGATTTCCACTCAAGTATATAAACGCGCCTCATATACACACGCTCATTAATTATCAAGTTTCAACGTAAAGATAAATTACCATCGGTGCCCGAGATATCGCCAAGACGTCTGAAACAGTCAAATGCATCGGCCGGTTAAGCGTTAACGTGATCTAACGTTATGAACTCTAACGACGTCATAGAAGTTACGCATTGTTTTTATCCTGATGGAAGATAGTACCACTTCTTCTTGATAATTGAGGCAGATAACTAAAACGGATACATACGCATTATATATCGTTGGAAAGAGGAAACACGAAAGATTCTCACAGTGTCATTATTATGACTGGCATTTAATTATTCGCGCTGTTTCGAATCGATTTGTAAGCACCGAACTCAAATGAAAGTCCCATAACACAGCGTAAAAACCGATTTGACCTCGGCACGTGAAAAGTTGACCTCGGATCTGAAAATAAATATGCCTATGCCACCCCCGGCCGAAAATACCCCCACATACCAAGTTTCATCGAAATCGGGTCGACCGTTTTCGAGTTCATCGCGAACACACAGACCACAGACAGACCACAGATACACAGACAGATCTTCCAAAATATATAATAGACTAGCCGATGAGCCCGACGTTGTCCGGGCTATTCAAAAACCAAATTTCAAGTCGATAGCTCCACCCGTTTCCGAGATCTGGTCTGCGCATGCGCGAAGCTGGCGTCGCACGGGCTCGGCGACCCGATAAATTCGTATCCGGGGCAAGATACATTCACATACCAAATTTCAAGTCGATAGCTCCACCCGTTTCCGAGATCTGGTCTGCGCATGCGCGAAGCTGGCATCGCACGGGCTCGGCGACGCTATAAAATTCGTATCCGGAGCAAGATACATTCACATACCAAATTTCAAGTCGATAGCTCCACCCGTTTCCGAGATCCGGTCTGCGCATGCGCGAAGCTGGCATCGCACGGGCTCGGCGACCCGATAATATTCGTATCCGGGGCAAGATACATTCACATAGCAAATTTCAAGTCGATAGCTCCACCCGTTTCCGAGATCTCGTATGCGCATGCGCTGCACGGGAGCCGCATGGGCTCGCCAATACGACAACGTCAACCGCCTGGTCAAACTACACACACGTACCAAGTTTCGTCCCGATCGGTCGAGCATCGTAGATTTGTATAAATGACAAACATACAAACATACAAACATACATACAAACAGAGGTCTTCAAAATATATATGAGATATATATATATATATACTAGAAGGTGACCCGACTTCGTCCGGGCTTTGACCTTGAATTGGCCATTTTGAAGGTCAAGATCAATTGGGGTCACGATTTGACCAGTCCATAAACACTGCCCGGACAAAAGTACCCGACAAACGTGCCCGTCGAAATCCATCCGGTTTTACCCGATTTGACCTTGAATTGATCATTTTGAAGGTCAAGGTCTGGTCGGGGTCACGATTGGACCCGTCCAAAACAATCAGTGGACAAAAGTAACCCCACGTATCAAATTTCGTCGAAATCCCATCAAAATTGGCGATTTGACCTTGAAGTTACCCGATTTCAAGGTCAAGGTCACGTCGCACGGGCAAATGAATATGCTTAAGAGACTCGCCATAAGAAAGTACCCCCACATACCAAGTTTCATCGAAATCCCGTGATATTCGGGCGTTTGACCTTGAAATGACCATATTTCAAAGGTCAAGGTCACGTCGCACAGGCAAATTAATAGGCTCATGTCACCCCTCGGCCGAAAATACCCCCACATACCAAGTTTCATCGAAATCCCGTGATATTCTGGCGTTTGACCTTGAAATTATCCGATTTCAAGGTCACGTCGCACGGACAAATTAATAGGCCCATGCCAGTTCTCGGCCGAAAATACCCCCCACATACCAAGTTTCATCGAAATCGGTTCGGCCGTTTTCGAGTCCATCGCGAACACACAGACAGACACACAGACAGATCTTCCAAAATATATAATAGACTAGCCGATGAGCCCGACGTTGTCCAGGCTATTCAAAAACCGACGAAATTCGTATCCGGGGCAAGATACATTCACATAGCAAATTTCAAGTCGATAGCTCCACCCGTTTCCGATATCTGGTCTGCGCATGCGCGAAGCTGGCGCCGCACGGGCTCGGTGACCCGATAAAATTCTTATCCGGGGCAAGATACATTCACATACCAAATTTCAAGTCGATAGCTCCACCCGTTTCCGAGATCTCGTCTGCGCATGCGCGAAGCTGACGTCGCACGGGCTCGGTGACCAGATAAAATTCGTATCCGGGGCAAGATACATTCACATAGCAAATTTCAAGTCGATAGCTCCACCCGTTTCCGAGATTTCGTCTGCGCATGCGCCGCACGGGCTCGCCAATACGACAACGTTCACCGCCTGGTCAAACTACACTCACGTACCAAGTTTCGTCCCGATCGGTCGAGAATCGTAGATTTGTATTAATGACAGACAGACAGACAGACAAACAAACAGAGGTCTTCAAAATATATATGAGACTAGTCGATGAGCCCGACGTTGTCCGGGCTATTCAAAAACAAAATTTCAAGTCGATAGCTCTACCCGTTTCCGAGATCTGGTCTGCGCATGCGCGAAGCTGGCGTCGCACGGACTCGGCGACCCGATAAAATTCGTATCCGGGGCAAGATACATTCACATAGCAAATTTCAAGTCGATAGCTCCACCCGTTTCCGAGATCTCGTCTGCGCATGCGCGAAGCTGGTGTCGCACGGGCTCGGCGACCCGATAAAATTCGTATCCGGGGCAAGATACATTCACATAGCAAATTTCAAGTCGATAGCTCCACCCGTTTCCGAGATCTCGTCTGCGCATGCGCGAAGCGGGCGCCGCACGGGCTCGCCAATACGACAACGTTCACCGCCTGGTCAAACTACACACACGTACCAAGTTTCGTCCCGATCGGTCGAGAATCGTAGATTTGTATTAATGACAGACAGACAGACAGACAGACAGACAGACAAACAAACATACAGACAGAGGTCTTCAAAATATATATGAGACTAGCCGATGAGCCCGACGTTGTCCGGGCTATTCAAAAACAAAATTTCAAGTCGATAGCTCTACCCGTTTCCGAGATCTGGTCTGCGCATGCGCGAAGCTGGCGTCGCACGGACTCGGCGACCCGATACAATTCGTATCCGGGGCAAGATACATTCACATAGCAAATTTCAAGTCGATAGCTCCACCCGTTTCCGAGATCTCATCTGCGCATGCGCGAAGCTGGTGTCGCACGGGCTCGGCGACCCGATAAAATTCGTATCCGGGGCAAGATACATTCACATAGCAAATTTCAAGTCGATAGCTCCACCCGTTTCCGAGATCTCGTCTGCGCATGCGCGAAGCGGGCGCCGCACGGGCTCGCCAATACGACAACGTTCACCGCCTGGTCAAACTACACACACGTACCAAGTTTCGTCCCGATCGGTCGAGAATCGTAGATTTGTATTAATGACAGACAGACAGACAGACAGACAGACAAACAAACATACAGACAGAGGTCTTCAAAATATATATGAGATATATATATATATATATATATATATATATATATATATATATATATATATATATATACATACATATATACAGATTGTATACAAACGTGCATACACATACATATACACATACACACATACATATAGCTATACATAATTCATCTGTATATCTAATAGTATATTAAGAAATCTTTTTCAATGCCAATTTAATAAATATATGCTCAGTCTTTTCAGAACGCTCATGTTTTCAAGAGAAAGTAGTCCATGGAATTTATTGCGGTTCGGATTATCCCAGTAATATTTTGGAATATATAATTCACGTAAGTTTTTCAGCTCTTGGCATATGATCATAAAATGGTACTCATCACATGGGCTATTGCTGCACAAAACACAGTTTAAATCATTATTATCTTTTCCTTTCGTCCATCTATTTTTTTCAACTGGCAATTTATGGTTTGATGTTCGTATTTTCAGTAAGAAGTTAGATAAGTGGGCTGGCAAATAT
The DNA here is from genome assembly GCA_032622095.1 of Siphonodentalium dalli. Taxonomy (NCBI): domain Eukaryota; kingdom Metazoa; phylum Mollusca; class Scaphopoda; order Gadilida; family Siphonodentaliidae; genus Siphonodentalium; species Siphonodentalium dalli. Next base: position 61,319,271 of record CP136067.1, read on the forward strand.
ACTAGATATCGATTCATTTTAATCGAGTTCTTTATGTTGCTGTATAATATAGCTCTGGTTGATGAGGACGACTTCAGACTGTCGAAAAGATTACGTTCATAATTTTCAATCAGTTTACTTTTTATGTATCTTAACGCTGTTTTGCTTAGCGATGACTGACTTGACCAAATGTGGTCCATGTTTACTTCGTGAAGGATCCCTTCCACGAATCTAATCCATTTGATCTTGTCTTGCAATAAGATATCGTCTTCATGTACATACCTCAATAAAAGAAATATGTTCTTTGCTAGTTCTGACCCATCATGACTTACTAGCTTTGACCAATACGATAGTGCTCTATATTTTATTTCTATTAATATCGGATGCCTTCCAAGTTCTGCATATACCATATAATTAGGTGTGCTCGATTTCATTGAAGTTATTATTTTACAAAACTTAAGGTGGAGCGTCTCTAGGGCCTGTATTCTTTCGAAACACCAGACCTCACTTCCGTATAGCATAATTGGCAGAATCATACAATCAAATAGTTTCAGCGAAATATCGATAGGTAACTTGAGTTTGCGAATTTTGTACATACATTGCCTTTGTCGCAGTATTTGTGGTACTCTTTATAGACTGACAAAATCTCCCAATGTAAAAAAATTGAATCCCAAGGTATTTTAATTCTTTTACAATTTGTATTTCCTGCCCTCTGTATGTGAACATAGGAAAATTTCTTGGTAACTTGTTCGCGAAGATGATTGTTTTGGTCTTATTAATGTTCACTTCAAGTTTCCAAGCTTTAGCGTAATCTGCGAAGGCTAAAAGTGCGCGATTCATATTATCCTCTGAATCTGATAAAATGACAGTGTCATCCGCATATAATAGGCACAGTATATCGATGTAGCATCCTAAATGCTCAAAATATTTTTCATTTATAAAATTCAGATTTTCTATAACACAATCATTCAAAAAGCACTGTAAATCGTTCACGAATAGTGAAAATAAGAAAGGTGACATTGTTTCACCTTGAAATAAACCTACCTTGCTCACGAAAAATTCTGACTGTGAGTTACAATTTTTCACGCATAATTTAATATTCGTATACATGCTTCTTATTACCCGCAAAATCTTACCGTTTATATCTGATCTGTCTGGCTGTCGGAGCTGAATTATAGGACCTACCCGGAAAAAATTCTTAACAAGCTAAATTTGGTATCGTTCGAAAGAGGAGACCTTCGTATATAACATATCCAAAATCCACTAAAATCCGCTTTGGGGAAAATTTTCTACAGCGCCCTGAATAGGGGAGGGGTCTGACGTAATTTATGAAGGTATTTGTGACTACGGGACTCCGTATGAGCGCCAAGTGGTCTAGATAAAAGTTGTTTTCAGTACATATATTTAAATATAATGAACGATCATATAATTGCAAGGTCATCAGATAATATATTTACATAAATATGGGCAATGGAAAGCGTATTTCTTATATCATGATGAAAGTCCGTTTAATTAAACGCTCTCTAATTGCTTTCATTAAACTAAATATATAGTTAGTCTCGAATTTTTCATTCTTACTTGAGCGTAGCGATATATTATGAAAAGATGAAGTGATGGGTCTACATATAAATTAATGCTCTTTATTTTAAATGACTCGTGTTTAACGCCCTTTAATGGTCCAATTAGACTATCAATTCAATGATTTATGTAATATAACTATCAAATATAACGTAGCGATTGTTTCTTCAAGTGTGTGGTGGCCATCATGTCTTGATATAGTTGTTTTGATATGTGACATTGTGTTTATTTTTCGTCTTCTGTTGAAACCTAACGGTGCCAACATACGCGGAAGGCTTATTGCATATTCAAACTGCAATGTTTTGGGTTTTTTTATTATCATACTCTCTCGTTTGGTATGGTGCGTGTTCGGCAATGGCAGAACCAAACCCATATGTTGGGGTCAGCAACTTTCAAGAGGACTTGCGAGTCTCGTCCTTTCATAGCATGTATCAATTTAATGTGGACAATTTAAAGGGGCAACAATAACCACACCCATTGGTAAGGTCTTGGTCCATAACAATTGTAGGTGTGATTTCACTGATAGGAAAAGAACCTTCAGTGTCAATCCTGAGTGTATGGATATACGGTTCCGGTCACTAAGAAAATGATGTCTAAACAAGAGCCAGTTAATTTCAAAGAAGACTGTTCCATATCTGGAAAGGGTGTCATATCAGATCCCCGTCATCCCTGTGTGAGGCAAATGCGAACAGTAGCAACTCTCCCTATTAAATACATAATTTTAGAACATTGCCGAATAAGAGAAGATTTGTGAGCATTGAAGGTTAAGAAACTCATTCTAAGTTGCCTTGATTTCGTTGCTGTATATCATGTATACCAAGTGTTGAAAATACTCGAAATGCAACGCTCATTTTATTCGCTGTGTGTATCCGGGCTGGAGTTTGGGGATGGTGCAGAACTGTATACTCTGTCCGAGTTACATACTCAAATGATGGAGCTAGCAATTTGGTCAGAATCTTAATTCAATAAAACGCCTTAAACAGAAATTCGAAGAACGGTATGGGGAGTATATCTTTTTCGCTGAAATCGACATTTGCTTCAAAGATATGGCCACGTACTCGACAAATTACAAGCGGATAAGAAAGATGACATAGATGAGGAGGCAGGCAGAGTTGTTGTGACCGCCACGAAGATGATTAGGGCAAAGTTGCGGAAAATGACATATGATAAGAAAACCTACACCACCAGCGAGGAGATTGGGAATATTTACAACAGAAATAAATGGATTTCTCGCCATTTAGAAATGTATCTGGAGATACTAGTTCCATCTGAAATAAAACAGAATAGCAATGGTCACAGCATCGTACAATCTGTTATTACCTCTACTCTTTTTGGTATTTGGGTTGAAATGGATCGCGTTTCGGGTCAAGGTGGCTTGTTGGTGAACTCTCTAAATTGGGGGTTTCAATTACTTACGACGAAGTAAGCAGGTACGAGCAATCAGTGATACAGGTGGAAAATCTTGAGAGTACACACATGGAGTATTTTCCAGGTACATTTACTCAGTCGACAGCAGATAGAGTCGACCTAAACGTCGCTACTATTGATGATAAAGGTTCATTCCATATTATGGGGATACTCGCAGCTTCAGAAGGACGACACACTGGTTACACCTATATCAAAGTCATCACTAGTCAAAAACGTGTTATGGTTGAAGAACTAATCGAAGACAAGGCTGAGGGTGTGCCCATCATACACCATTAGAAACCTACAAAAAAAGCTGGGATTATCCACTATAGAGTACCGACCCATACACAGGTTTGAGCACTGATTGGCATTGCGGTTGGCTTTCAAATCGAGCAATGAAACAGACCGAACTGGTCTGGATTAATGGAACACATCTTTTCTTCAAACAGCTCAGAACATTCAGCCTAGTCAGAAGATCTTTTTCTACCGATAATAGACCTCAACCCATCAGATAAGTCTTGTTTGTTTTCCACTTTGATGTGTATTCAGAATCACGCGACACAGTTGGGAAAACCCTGTCTCCATGCTTGGCGTTTGACCAGTCACTTTGGTTCAAACAGGTTGAGATCATTTAAGCCAAGTCACTTGGAATAGTTTGTAGACTCGGCGGCTTCCATCTGATGATGAGTTCATGGGTAGCATTGGTACCATGATGAATGGGTCGGGGTTAGATGAGGCTCTTGAAAACGCTTATGGCTCAAACACAGTTGCCACAATGCTTTCCGGGAAGGCATTCTCGCGAGCACTCATATGTCATTTCCTTGTAGACGGAGCCCTTACTGTTGGATGAATTGATCTCTGAGGATTCAAATGAAATCTCCAAGACGACAGCCGATGACGAGGCATCAAACGCGACATCAGATACCGAATTATCTGCAAAATCAAATGTCGAAGTACCTTCAACGTTAAATATCGAAGTACCTTCGACATCAAATAACGAAGAATTGGCAATCGAGGGAATCGCTGCAATTGGTACTGACAGTTTCGAAGGGGCGAAGCTTAGTCAGATTGAAGTGAAAGCAATAATTGAGCTGTATGAAAACGTGTTTGATGGGTCCATCCCAGTTCCGGCTGCTTCCGATTCAATAGAACTGCTCAAATTGAACGAACTTATGTTATATTACAAGGCATACATTGGCGAGAAATCCAGAACATCCAAACGTTGGTTACAGTATATGGAGAGTCTAGAAATGTTGACAGATTTTATTCGAGCTGAGAGAACAGGAGATTGGAATCTCCATTTAGTAGTTGTTGGGAAAATGTTGAATTTGTTTGCCGCTTGTTTTTGCAAATGATGCTTGACTTACCCAAGAAGAAATATCCGTGGTTATACAAGTCTTTGATAGAGGATGGTGTTCATACTATTCGAAGGAGCAGTAGGTTTGGGCATGACTGTCAAGTGACCTAGTTATTGAGCAAATCATGATGCGTTCCATCAAAAGTCGGGATGGACTTCTACGAGGAAGAGGCCAGCAATTGGGTTTATGATGAAACGATTAGAATCGTCTGCTCAACTGCAACATCTTTCCTTAGAAATCAGCAATCGGGCTGCGTCAGCCCAACAGTTAGGCGAGGCAGTTCGAAGATTTTCATTCAAATGTACTCGGGCAAGGATGGAGAGTCCCTCGATCATCTAAGATACGCGAAGTTCATTACCATGTTTCCTCCGGAAGGTCTGCTATCGAACCTCAGAAACTGACACACACAGAGAGGGCAGCCTTAGTCTTAGGGTTCACTTACAGGTTTTAATCTGGGCATATCTCGGGAAAATAGATCTAGAACCCAAACTTTGCAAACATTCGGGATGGAAACTGCAGGGGTCAATAATTATCGCTATAATGACTGACCTAGAACCAGCACCAGAAATTCTTCTTTAATTCATGGAATGCAATTGAAAAATTTCTTCAAGAACTCCTTGTGGCACAAATCAATGTTCATGTCGCAAGAATGGGATTAAGTGTGTCACTGCCTGTGGGGATTGTCGTGGGGAGATTTGCACGAATCTTTTCAACGGTTGTTGATAAGGAACTGGATTGAATGTGGCTTTATCGCCAGAAAGCAATCTCAATACTCAATAGATATATCTTTCGTTTTGGTCGGGGATTCAAAGTCAATACATTCATAATGTGGAAAATTAGTGGATAAATAAAGAAAACACATATTTTCCCGTTTTGGCTGACATTTTGGCCGCCATGTTTAGGTCTTTTAACCGGAAACAGCATCGTTTGTGTTGGACATATATTGTATACACTACAAAAGGACTTTTGGTTATAACACGGGTTGATAGTTTTATATTGTGCGTCAAACAATAGACTTCTCGAAATGTTCAACTTTCAAGCGGCCATGTTGGACGCCATCTTGAATAAAATAAATTCCCCAAAACGGATTTTAGCGGATTTTGGATATGTTCACCAGGGGGTTATGCTGCATCGAATGACACCAAATTCAGCTTGTTAAGGGTTCAACCCTTCAACAGCCAGACTTAGTCTCTCCAAACAGTATCAAAAGCTTTGCGGAAATCAATAAACGTACAGTACAGTTTCCGTCCGCTCTGAAGATATATATTTATCAATGCATGTAGTATAAATATATTATCAACAGTGGAGTGGCTTTTGCGAAATCCGGTTTGTGACTTACTAATTAAATCAATATCCTCTGCAAATGAGGTCAATCGGTTATTTAAAACGGAGGTAAACAGTTTTGCTAAACAGCTCAAAAGTGTGATACCTCGGTAAGAGTCTGGCATATTTGGATCACCCGACCCCTTATAAATGGGCTGTATTAGACCAACTGCCCAATCTTGGGGAAATAATCCACTATTTAGGATCAGGTTGAAAAGACGAACGTATATGGGCATCATCTCATTTACTGAAGCCTTAATATATTCGTTAATTATTTGATCAGTACCTCCGGCCTTGCAATTTTTCAGCTTCCCTATGGCACTATAAATTTCTTCCTCGGATATGGGGTTATTTAGATATGACTCGTCGTTCTCGTCGAACTCCATATCTACAATGTCACACATATCAGAGTCGTCTTAAAATATTCTCCAACGGTTTCAATATTTATTTTTGTTTTCCTCTTTTTGGGCTGCTTATCAGCGCACATTGAGTCAAGTTTGTCCCAGAAAGACCATACTGCACGAAGAGACGCTTAGTTCCCAACGCGTAGTCTATCACTGTACGGTCTGAGGAAGTAAACTTCCCCACATTTCTGTCTTCACCACATCTTCCGTTCAGAGTAATTAAGTTCATGGATTAACACATTGCTATTAGTTTATATCCAAAGGCAGTCACCTTACCTTTGTCCTGCGATACTCTATTGGGAACCTGCAACGTCTTACTAATATCAGAATTATCACCCATAACATAATTTTCATTCATACATGTTATAACAGAATTCATATTATCACATATGTTATTATTTTCAAATATATGACGTAAATCACCCGGGTCATGGTCGGGGTTGAGATCATTCACATTGTTGATTCTGGCGTTAAAATCCCCAGTCAAAAGTAACAGTTCACTTTCCCTCCTCAATTTGCGTACATCGCGTTCGATATCCAAAACCCAGTCGTCGTTGCAATAACGTGTTCCGGTAGGGGGTATATATACGGCGCCTATCAGGAGTCCTTCCTGATTTTTACATTTCGTGTCTACACGGATCCAGGCCACGTTATTACTCTCAGTTGCGTGGGGCACAATGTATTTATGTATTCCAGCTTTGGCCGCTATCAAAATCCCACTCGATCGGGTTCCGCTTCCAATTTGTTTCCCTTTTTTAATACAGATCTCAAACCCTTGAATGGATATGCTATCTTCAAAGAACGCCTTTGTTTCAGAGAAACACAGAATGTCATAATTGGATATCAAATCGACAAATTCTTTATACTGAAGTCTCTTTTCTGATCCGCACACGTTTATGTTAAAACACTCAACAGAGGATTTTCGTTTAACATACTAGTGGAGGTAACACCATTTTCACTGACAAGATTCGGTTGCGCATCTATCATCCACTTTGCCATGATTGTATGTGTCACTCGCGTTAAAAATGGGACATGTCGTGCTATGCATGTCATGCATGACGAGGCTTTGATCTAAAACAAAACAGTCTGAACTACATCCCATTGGGGACTGATTACCCTTCATAAAATGTTTCGACCTGGTATCATAAATAGGCATAGTATAGTCATTACCATAGATGAAGGAAGGATGTCATTACTGTGCTGGACAGTTAGTACCAAGAAAACTAAGATGCATGCATCAGGTCGGCCGTGAACTATCTAACATAGAATTGTTGTAGCTATCGATTATACATTTTGGAACACCTGTCTGTATGTATGTGTGTATGCATGAATGCATGTGTGTATAGACTCTAACACTGCTCGAATTTGGTATTTAACGTGTCAACTTGACCTCGCTCATAGGCATGTTTCTGGACCTTGACCGATCCGACTAAAAATTTGTGTGTAGGACTACTTCGATCCCGGGAGCAATTTCACGTCGGACCATGTTCTCGAACGTGCTGATATAGGCATGTTTCTGGACCAATTGAACAATAGTTTGACCAGACGCTGTATATACTGGGTACTGTCCAGATGGAGGCGATCACAAAAAATCCCTAACTAGCCCGAACGAAGTCGAGTACATCAGCTAGTTTAATATATATTTTGGACATTTGTCTGTCTGTTTGTCTGTTAGCTATGGCCGGGAAAACTGCCGGACAGATTTGACGAAATTTGATACCTAGGGGAAATTATTTCCAGAGTCGTAATTTCGCTAAAATCCGGATTGAGAATCCGAAGCCGATTACGGGGGCGGGGCTAATTCCCGATTCTAGGTCAGATTTTGAAATCCAGGTGGTCTCCGAAACTATGTTTAATGTTCCCCCAACGTCAAACATGGCTCATGTATTTGACACAAGTATCATTTGTATCTTATATTTATAAAGTTCATGTTTGTTGTGAAAGTCATGCTTTTCTTCTATGTGTATATATACGGCACATAATTTGCTGCCAATCCGACTTAATCGCATCTTTTTTTTTCAAGTTAAAGTGTGTTTATTGATGATGGCAAGCATATCTAAACGTGACAGCTCTAGGCCTCCTGAATCAAATTCCGAAGATGTTGTGAAGAACACACGAAACTTGTCAGTTGCACAGGGACGTGACGACAGGGGTTGATTTGGTGTCTCGACCCCCACCCCGAACTTTGGTACAATTTGCTAAGCTGTGCAGTCATTCATACGTGAGGAAAATCAGGATTATTTTGACTAACTGTTTCAAATAATGATACGTACAAGCCAACAAACGCAACAAACAAACCCGATTTTAAATAAATACATATACAAACTTATGACTAACTCGGGAGAGGGGGTGTCCAGTGATCTGTATATATGTTCAACTTGTTTTGGTAGTCATGTTGCTTTGCCATTACTAATTATTTATTATTTCAGTGTAATAACATATGGGAGAGGGGGTACCCTTAAGTGAGTCAGTACTTGTCCCCCAATTCCTTTGTATGTATAAACAAATGTATGTGTAATATATCATGTGTTATCTAAATTTGACATATATTTGAAATAAATATATCTAAACTAAACTTTGGTACATTCCAGCAGTCGAAATTTCATGCATGACACAACATTAGTTGGACATTAATTTGACACCATATATAGGTTGGCATTGTTCTCATTGTTTGATTTTTTTCAACCAGTAAAAGTTGGTAATTTTCCAATCTTAGTGTTTGTCAGATTGGATATTTCCAAGGGGAGCAAATTGAATACTGCGAACCTGTGAGATTGATGTTTGGTTCAATGGGGGGGGGGGGGGGTGCAGTTGGCCGGAAATTTGAGGAAACTTCTAGCCACGTCCCAAGAACATGTGTCTGTTGTCTATACAGAGACTATTGTGCAAAACGACTGCATTTAACGAAACAAAACATGTTAAACATGAAATTGCTATAACGTTAAGACTAGATGATAGTACATACATGTATCTGATAATCCATCGATACCATATAATCCTACTATTTCTTGAATAAGAAGAAACATTATAATAACGAACACAGCAGAAGACATATCCATGCAGGTTCATATGAATTCGGTCAATGGTGACGTATCCGCCGAATTCGAAATCGACATGCGTTCGGGCGGTATTTTAAGGATGGAATTATGAAATGGACATATTAAAGTGACAATCAACAATGATTTGCAATTGCTTCGCCATCAACCGAAGTGCTCCCCCAGCGTTACTATCAATAGCGTTATTATTTGGCTAATTTCAGTAATATTCTCCCAGTTTACATTCTATAAAACAAATTTGTCTCCGCATTTAAAATTCTTTGATATAGATCGTTTATATTCTGCAATAATTTGTACACAAGAGATGGATTCTTATGTTTTATTGTGTTTTTAAACTCTGAGGTGGCGAAATCTCGGTTTGTTTACATTACGAACATTTGAGTCCGTAATCGGAATCCGAATCCCAATCGTATTACCACGAAATTGAGATTACGGTCTGTTCGTTTACTGATTCTGCCAATTTCTGGTCTGTTCTTTTGCCGAACCAAGTCGTACGGGGACCAATCTGTAATCTGAATCCAGAATCTGAATCGGATTTTAGCGAAATAACGCCTCTGGGAGTATTTTGGACGGGTCAAATCTTGATCCCGACCTGACTTTGACATTCAAAAAGATCAATTCAAGGTCAAATCTGGTAAAACGGAAGTATTTCAACGAAATTTGATACCTACTGTTACTTTTGTCCCAGGAGTGTTTCGGGTGGGTCAAATCATGACCCTGACCTGATCTTGACATTCAAAATTGTCAATTCAAGGTCAAATCGGGTAAAGCCGGGCGGATTTCGACGGGTACTTTTGTCGTGACTTTTGTCCGGGGAGTGTTTTGGACGGGTCAAATCGTGACCCCGACACGACCTTCACCTTTAAAATAGTCAATTCAATGTTAAATCGCGCAATTCTCCGAAAATCAGAGGGGAACATCCCGGACGAAGTCGGGTCCACCAGATTCAGCTACTATTATATATTTCTAGATTTATATTAGTTACAAACTAAATACCTGTATATTGTACAAAGAAATGTTTGACAAATATATCTGTATCAATATTACCATACGGGTCATTAAAATAGATACGACGAAACAAATTTTGAAAAAGGTGCATGTATCAGGTAAATTTTTATATTTCAAATGATGACAGGAATGCGGAAAATTGAAGTACCTACGTAATACTGGCTATCCGCATGAAGAGATATACATGTATATAAAAAAACAAAATAGAAGATGACTGCTGGTGACAATGTTTTCCAAAAAAATCAAAGCATTCGATAGCTCCCATCTAGTTGTCAGCCCGAAGATCAATATGAAGTTTGGTGACTATCAGATAAGGGATATGTCTGTACAGTTGCTAAACAATTCAGTCATGCAAAAGAGGATCAAAGAGTAAGATACCAAATTGCTGCCTGTGGTAATGTTTTTTAACGAAATTCGGGAAAATTAGATTACTCTCATCCTGGTTATCCAGAAGATCATTGTGGAATCTGGTGACGATCGGACAAGGGGTGTCGTCTGTAGGATCAACTAAATTATTTAGCCATAAAAATAGTAAAATTGAAGATCACCGCTGGCAGTGATGTCTTCACAAGGACAGTTTGAGAACAAAATATGGCTCACATCTAGCGGTGACCCAAAATATCCACATGAGAAAAAGTTCTCCAATAAAAGCTGGCTGCAGGGTGCGCCAATTGATTCAAATTAGAAATTTAGCAGGGTGTACTGCTTGTGGCCATGTTTTCCCCGCAAATTTGATAGACTGGTGGACAAAACCACTGAATCCGTTGAATCAATATACATGTATACATGGATTAATTTATATGCATTGTTATACACAGTACTGGTATATAAAGGTACTGAAAATAACTATATTACTAGTATACACAAAATAAACCATATATCATGGCTATGGGTTCTAATATCTGAACATGACAGCTGAGAACTTGGTGTGCATTAAAGAGTGGTGGTTTCTCAAGCATATCTAACCCTCCACGTTAGTAACATGCCATTAAATGTCATAAGTATAATCTAGCTTGAGGACAGAAGTGATCCATAAAACCCCCCTTAATTCAACCAGGTCCTCGCGCGATGTATGGTCGATCACATGATTATCTAGGGGGGGGGGGTTATAATTGTTGTATAAAAACATCACTGCATGTAAATATAAAATAAAATAGTGCTACATCTTATTACAGATTATTGCCATATATAATCAGTGATTATACAGACAGTCTGACAAAATAAAGTTTCAGTGACACTCTATCCGAAGAGGGGAATAATTTCATCTGTTACAGTCAATGGAGCAATTATGAATCTGGAAAGGTGAAATTTAGATATCGACATGACGCGATAACATATAACGTAAATGCAATATGGCCGCTGGCGACCATTTTTTCCTATGAAATTAAAAAAATATTTGATAGCTCTCATCTGATAGATCAATATCAAGATAAATATGAAGTTTGGTGATGATCGGATGAGTGAAGTGGACTGTGGTCTGTGCTAAACGGTTTAGTAATGCTTAAAAAGATTCTTACCATAATATTTTTATGTTCACTTTATAAACTTCACTGTGTCATATTTGTCATGTATTGAGTTTGATATCTTTTGTTAACAGTTTATAAATCATGTTTGTTATTTTAATTTATGTGTTTATTATCATTAAATAAAGTTGCATTCCTTAAAAAGATTCTTACCTCAATGTTTTGTGTTAACTTTATAAACTCCACTGAGTCATCTTTGTCATGTAGTGAATTTGATATCTTTTGTTAACAGTTTATAAATCATGTATGTCTCGTGTTCGTTATTATATTATATACACTTTATAGTGTGTTTTCAGAACGAACAAAAAAATGAATAAAATCAACAAATTTGTAAATTTGAAAACAATTCAAACGTTGTTGTATTCCATGTCCCAGCCCGGACATATACACCAAATTTCAATAATATTCATTGAGAAACAACGGACCAAACGCTATATAACACCCGTATACATATTTTATTCCGAGCCGGACTCAGCCTCGGGTACATGCTATAGTAGGTACCGAATTGACACACGTCGACTGGGGCGAGTTGGCCCTGGGGCGATTAGGCCGATTATGGCACCTTCTATAATTTACCGTATGTATCCGTTTACGCGTAGTTTACTTTAGAAAGTTCCGCAATTAATACCGTAAATAGAGCGACCATATTTGACAGAAAATGCCTCTGTTATTGATTATCAAGTTGCTATACATTAAAAACGACAAATTCACATGCTCGTTCAAGCGCAGTAGTCTATTCCCCCCATATTAAAGGACATCCACAAATACTAAATAACGCTAACCTACTGCCGAATGTTTTACACGACAACTGTTAACATATTTGGGCTGAATTCATCTGACGCGGTATTATTCCTCAAAATAAACAACAAAACCATCGTTACTTGGAAATGTAGTTTGGGCTAACATTTACATAAATCCTCCACATCATTTATCCCGACACACACGTCAGATGAAAAACAGCCATGAAGTAAACGGCCAAATTGGCCGAAATGAGTATTGCTCAGTGCAAAAATCACCCGAGGTAGTGGCATAATAATTCATGCTCGCACATTTACCAATATCACACCTTCGGTCGAACAGACATGGGTAATTCATAGCCATATACTTTGACGGTGTAACATTAACACAATTCTCAGTCGGCAATAATAGATCATTGTCCCGACTGCAGACATAATAACTAAATACACAACAATACTCATTTCGTGCACTGTATATATATATATATATATATATATATATATATATATATATATATATATATATATATATATATATATATATATATATATATATATTTCTTTATTGCCTCCAACTGGGGAGAGTATATTATATACAACATTATTTACAAACACAGATAACATGGATAACATGAATGTCACAAGCATGTGGTTGGACAGATTATACCAATATGTGATATTATTATTTACAAAAAAAAAAAAAAAAAAAAAAATCAAATTTAAATAAAAAGGGAAAAATAGGGGGGGGGGGGGGGGGTATCAAAATCAAATAAAAAAAAAAAAATCAAATAAAAAAAATTAATAAAAACAATCATTTTTACTGAGACACAGATACTCATAAATGTCACAAGCATATGGCTGAACAAATTACACCAATGTGATATTATATTCGTTGAAAATAGAAACAAATTAAGGAAAATGTTTATTTGTTATTAGTCTACACATAGCCACGAACTACGATGATGTTACATCAATTATCAAATTGTGGCATCTCTGGATGGGTGAAATTAAGTCTGGGTCCTCTGAGCCGAGTACTATCGCAAGAAAGTCATCTCTTGATATATAGACCATCCAGGTAGAGGACGACGCCAACGCCGTGGTGGTTTAATAATGTCTCCCATAGACGGTTCCTCAGCTGTAGAATTGACAGACCTATACAAGAGAACATTAAGTGATATAGTTCGTTATCGTATGTTTTGTAGCATTGGTGGCACGTCAGGTTATTTTGGAAAGTTGTTTTGTTCAATAGTTTCGCCAAATTGAAGAATTTGTCAGCTGCATTCGGGCGAGACTGAAGAAGCCTCCAAATTTTCCACCCAGAGAGAGGGTCTCGAAGAACTTTGGTAGCAACAGAAAATTTCTTATCACTGGACATGGATTGATTCCATTGTGACATGTAGGTGATCTTCACGACACTTTTCACAATTCTCTTCCATGAGTTTTTATCGGGGAAGTCGCCGTGGATTAGAACATTATCTACTTAGCCAGCTTAGCCGTCTTTTCTCTCCCATCGGGGGAGGAAGTGGATGTCTGGCTACTCCTGTTACGCTTCCTCTCATTGCGACTCGCATTTAGTATTGAATTTGTAAGGTATTTTTTCCCTTCTGGGCTCAAGTGCAAACCCGAAGCCTCATCCGATTTGAACTGTGAACGGATAACAAATCCTTCTTTATTTGTGTACAGTTTAGAATTATTTACATATGTCAGCTTAGAACTTCTCAATTTACACATCTTTGCGACGAAAGCGTTTATCTTGTCCGCAGCTTCGTTATGTAGGGTCATTTTCCTACCTTTCCCCTTCCTCGGCGGAATGCTGCAGAAACTGAATCTGGCGTTTTCGAAAACACGTTCCAGCTCCTGTAGACCAAACCCGAATTTCAATTCCACTAATTGTGCATCATAATCACAATGTAGAATATCATTTGTTCCCAGATGTAGGATAACATGCTTCACGTCCTCCAATACCACCGAATCCTCCCTTTTAACCAGTTTTATTAATTCATGAACTCTACCCATATCGGCGCCCGAGAAGTTAAACTTCTTCACATTCGCATCCTCTACTTCGAGGCCGTAACAGTTACTAGCACCGAGTAGAATCGTATCAGATGCACTCTCGTCCGCCCCATTGGTATCATCTTCTCCATGTTGCACGTCGTATATATCATCACTCTCGTCACTTTCGGTATGTCCGCTATCGTCAACATTGATCACCTCGTACACACTATCGCTATCTGAGTTGTCGTCACTCTCAACGTCATCAGGTATATCATCCAGTACTGTTATAGGAGCGCGATTGCGTCTACCGTTGTATCCGTTAGTCCGTGCTGAGTGCCCGGGCTTGTGTTTCTTGTCACAATGATAACTTTCCCGCGTTTTCTTGTATTAGCGGGAAAGTATTGTATTCACAGCTCGATGAATAATGTATGTTATGAGTAGGCGGAGTTTTCATTAAGCCAGCAGCCAATGAAAAGTTGTTATTGGAGAATTGATTTCGGCGGGAAATCAGTGGAGTGTAGTCACTTCTAGTCCTAACTTTGTTGGTTCAGCACACAAATTTTTATTTATCGTCAAAACAATCGTTGTACTTGGGAACTTTTCGTCATGGAACAACACCAGCATGATGCAGCTACACTGATTCCGGAGTCGATACAAAAGGCAGTAGATGCGGCAGTCCAGCGATCGCAGAATGGAATGTTAACGGAGCTGAAACAGCTATTGGCGGTTGAGTTGGGAGGACTTCACACGAAGATAAGTAGTACACAAGTCGACTTATCTCAGCAGCAAATGCGACAGATAGACACCTTAAATGAGTCTAAATATACTTTTAAAAAGAAAAGTCATGAAGACCAGTTCAAGTCTAATGCCAAAGTATTGTCAAATTTGAATGCGGCCAGTGCTTCACTCAGTAAAGATAAAGTGGAACAAGCAGATTTTGATTGTGCAAGGCAAAAGGTGCAAGATGGTATGGATTTGTTAAATTTTAGACAAAAATGCATTAAGATAGCAGATTCAAATGAAAATGGTTGGTCTGTAGTACATGAGTATCTTTCTAATCCTTTAGCGGACGACTCTGAAGACGAAAAGAAACTCAGCAAGGCAGTCAATGCTGCAGGGCGGAAAGCCAAGTCAGCTAAAAACAAAAAGAAAGCTACACGACAGCGTCCTTATTCAATTGCTGAGTCTGCAGTCCGAGGGAAAGCCAGTTCACAACATTCAGCTCCAAAGTCCGACCGAGGCATCAAGCCGGGACAGTGCTGGAACTGTCATTTATATGGGCATTGGATTAGAGACTGCACGGCCTCCAAGAACGACCGAAATAAGATGAGTATTGATAATGTTTACATTAGTACCAGTTTCGGCGGTGAGGGGGTCAATGTGGTCGAGAAATCACAACAAAGCGAATGTCGCAATAACAAGAGTAATGATTTGAATCACACTCAAATGTTAACGCAGGGTGGTGAACGCATACAACTGATTCGGCCCGAATATAACAAAGCAATATCGCAGTACAGCGATGTGTTTACATGCAGTCGGTTCAGTGATCAGAGCGAGCGAGCGGAATCGCAGTTGAGCGAACTATTGTTTACAAATAATCGCTTGAGTGAACAGGCAGAGAGTCAGTTACCGAAAATGACAGTACAAACAGACAACACTGTCGGGTTTTCGTTTAAAGCGAATGAGCATTCTCCGGTCGGTAGTTTGCGTGAGAACATTGGGGAATGGAGAAATTTAAGCGATGTTAACACTCATGTTATTGATGTTATCCAGAATTGTTATAGATTACCATTTAGCACGATGCATGATGTGGCGGTGTTAAAGAATAATAAATCAGCATTGGATAGCAAAATTTTCGTTGAAAAAGAAATATACACTTTGCTTAAATCGGGTCGGATACAGCAAGTGCTAAATATTCCGAAAGTGGTTAATCCTCTAACGGTGGCTTATAATAGGTCCGGAAAACCTAGGTTGGTTTTAGACTGTAGACACGTTAACCCAAATTTACATCTGTTCAAACATAAATATGAAGATGCTTCAGTAGTGATGCATTTATTTGAGAAAGGGAGTTATCTGTTTACATTTGATTTAGGATCAGCATATCATCACATTTTGATAAATTCAGATTATTGTGAATATTTGGGTTTTGCTTGGTTATATTCTGATGGCATAATTAAATATTATGTCTTTAAAGTTTTACCATTTGGGTTGTCTACGAGTGGATTTATTTTTTCAAAAGTAATGAGGGAAGTGGTTAAACATTGGAGAAGTCAAGGAATGAAAATTGTCATGTTCTTAGATGACGGAATCGGGGGAAACTCTGATTATTTTTCAGCGTCAAGGGACGCAGTGCAAATCAAAGAAGATTTGTACAGGTTCGGATTTATTTTATCCGATGAAAAGTGTAATTGGGAACCGAAACAGAACGTAACGTGGTTGGGATTAATTTGGAATACTGTAGAAGGTAAAATAACAGTTTCTGAGGAACGGGTGTGTAGATTACAACGTTCCATTGATCTCTTGCTTGATCTTGTGAGAAAAGGAAATAGTTTGGTACGAGCGCGTACGTTAGCCGGTTTGGCGTGTATGATTGTTTTCGGAAACGATGCCCGATTGAATACGAGATATATATTTGATTGTCTCAATGGCAGAGCCAGTTGGAATTCGAAAGTGATGTTGAACGCTCAAGTTCTTGAGGAACTTAACTTTTGGAATTCAAATTTTAAGTGTATGAATGCAACGGGTGTTGATATGGAATGTACTGACGTTGCTCCTGATTTGGTCGCTTGGAGCGATGCCTCGGGTGAGGGTTACGGCGGTTTGATAAAAGATAACGACCGCAGTATAGTTATAAAAGAGCAAAGTTCCGTCGGTTACGATAAATCCGGATTTCGGGAATCTGGTTTGGTTTTTAAACAAAAAGCACGCAAACGTTTCGGAGAAACGGGATTATGTGCGTTTGATAGCGTTGACATGCGCGATAATATGACAACCGGATTTTGTGAATCTGGTAGCGTTAATAAACGCGACGGTAAGAAAACCGGATTTTGTGAATCTGGTTGTGCTGACATGAGCGATAATGTGAAAACCGGATTTTGTGAATCTGGTAGCGTTAATAAACGCGATGATCAGGAAACCTGATTTTGTGAATCTGGTTGCGCTGGCATGCGCGATAATTTGAAAACCGGATTTTGTGAATCTGGTGGCGTTAATAAGCGCGAAGGTACGAAAACCGGACTTTGTGAATCTGGTTGCGTTAATATGCGCCACGAAGTGAAAACCGGATTTTGTGAATCTGGTAGCGTTAATAAGCGCGATAGTATTAAAACCCGATTTTTTGAATCTGGTTACGTATATAGTGTCAAAAACACTGAATTTCGTGAATCCAGTAGCGTATGTGAGAGGCGAACTGCGGATAGCGCAGAATGCGTGGAGCGCGTTTGTTGCGGTACTTGGGCAGCAGATGAAAGCTCGCTTAGTTCTACTTGGCGAGAATTAGAAGCGGTTCACAGAATCGTAAAAGATTTTACGGAAAGCGCAAACGTGGCTGGTAAATCTATTGAGTGGTCAACAGATAATCAAATGTTTGTAGAATTTTGAATGCCGGTAGCAAATTAAAAGATTTACATAAAATATCTTTATCCGTTAGGGATGTTTGTCAAGATCATGATTTAAAAATATTTCCTAAATGGATACCACGGAGCCAAAATAAAATCGCAGATGAGCTCAGCAGAAACAAAGATGCTGATGATTGGGGCATTCAAATAAGTTTGTTCAACGAAATCGATAGCATGTGGGGTCCCCATACTATTGATAGGTTCGCATTTGATTACAATGCGAAATGTGCGAGGTTTAATTCGCGTTTTTGGTGTAAAGGAACCGAAGCAGTAGATGCATTTCGGCAGCATTGGGACGCTGAGAATAATTGGTTGGTTCCTCCTCCGAAATTAGTCTGTAAAGTTTTGCAGAAAATGAGACGTGATAATGCCAAGGGAACGTTGATAATTCCGAGATGGCGATCGGCTCCATTCTGGCCTTTGCTATTCAAGGCTGACGGAAAATGTAGTAATTTCGTATACGGATATTATACTTTGCCAGATCATAGTATTATCAAGGGCAGAGGAAATAACGGGGTTTTCGGCTTGCAGAAAACGCCATTTCAAATGATTGCTCTAAAAATAAATTTTGAATGATACATACGTTTTGTAATGACATAATAATTTTTTCAGGTCTGAGGTTGAAGGATAACATTCAAAATAAAGTTGTGGAAGCAGGACTTTCTGTGGATCGAGAAAAGGGACTGATAGACAGTTTAAGCATGTATATAGTTTGTGCTAAGAGCGATTCAACCTCAAAGACATATTTGGCAGGTTTCAAGAGATGGGAAAGGTTTGCTAAACAAAAGGGATATGACGTGTTGCCAGCTAAACCAATATGTGTGGCTTTATATTTGACTTATTTGTTGGTTAACCATGTTTCTAATCATGTCATTAACTCCGCAAAGTATTCAATCAAGTGGGCTCACAAGTTAAATGATTTGGTTGACCCTACAGACAACGGTTGCGTACATTGTTTGCAAGAGTCGGCTAAGAGAAATTTCTCTAAGCCGACAAATCGTAAAGATCCGGTAACAAAAGAAATGCTAATTGATTTGTGCGAAATGTTCAAAAGTTCTGAAGATTTTTTTGACATTCGTGATTTAACTATGCTCCTGTTTGGATTTTCTGGCCTTTTGCGTTACGATGAATTATCATCACTCAGAAAGAATGATGTGCAAGTTCTTGAAGATCATTTGAAGTTGATAATTAGAAAAAGTAAGACAGATAAGTACAGACAAGGAAATGAAGTACTAATTGTGAAGGGAAGCAGTATAGCTTGCCCTTATAACATGTATATCAAATATTTCAAATTTGTTGAATCCGTTGACGGCGAAGAATTCTTGTTCAAGGCCGGCTTCAGGAGTGGTGGCTTGATTAAATTTAGATATAATGATAAAAAGTTGAGTTATACAACTGTTAAAGATCGATTGATCAGTAAGCTCAAGCTAGTGAGCAATGGCCTAGATTTAGGCTTGCATAGCCTGAGGGCTGGTGGTGCTACATTAGCGGCTAATTCTAATGTAAAGAGCGTTGTTTGAAACGTCATGGAAGATGGGCTTCCGATAGTAGCAAAGGCAGATATGTGCAAGACGACCTGACATATCGTTTGCAAGTTTCAAGCAAGCTTGGCCTTTGAGTAAATGTGTCTAATTACTTTGTTTATATTGAAATTGAGTTTATACATGTTGCATATGTTAAATTGACATGTTGAGAAACTATATGTATAGTGTGACAGTCACAATAATATTTTTAATATTCAGGTTAAATTACAAAACTAATTTACATGAAGGGCAATTGATATTTAATATGCATCGGCGGCCAGTTTTTTGTAATGCTCTAGATGGCCTGGCTGATTGCTTTAGTAGTTTGTTATCATTATGGTAGAATTGGGAATACTGATAACTTTCCCGCGTTTTCTTGTATTAGCGGGACATATATTGTATTCACAGCTCGATGAATAATGTATGTTATGAGTAGGCGGAGTTTTCATTAAGCCAGCAGCCAATGAAAAGTTGTTATTGGAGAATTGATTTCGGCGGGAAATCAGTGGAGTGTAGTCACTTCTAGTCCTAACTTTGTTGGTTCAGCACACAAATTTTTATTTAATTAACTTAATTAAAGTGTGCGATATTGCCCAATTTGGAGATAGTGAGTTTGAAAATTTTGGTTTTCAAACTTTGAAAATATTTGATTTTGTTTGAGAATTTTCATTGATCTCATTTTAAGATAGACAGACATGTCACTGTTATACAAAATAGTTTAAAGTTCTTATCTTATGATATTTAGGTGTTCCTATATAAATATGGAACGTGTAGAGTAAGAAATTTTTCTGTGTAAAATTTCATTGAGAGTGTATTTCCGACACTAGCTGTGTCCATGCAGAGTGTTCGGATAACAGGTTTCCATCATGGTTTTCCCTAAAAGGGTTTTTATGGGTGGTTGTTCCTGGACCGCTGCACAGCATTGGTAGAGTAGGGTGTATAATGAATTCATGTCTATGTACATGTCTTCGGAACAATAAACGCTGACCGACGATGGCCTGGCTGATTGCTTTAGTAGTTTGTTATCATTATGGTAGAATTGGGAATACTTACCAATTCTGTGTTGACTGGAGCCACAGGCGTAACACACGGATGGTTCAGTGCACTCACGTGACTCGTGAGTACTACTCTTACAGTTACGACAAGAGCGAGTAAATTTCTTTCCAATGTCACACATTTTACCTGGGAAATGTTGGTCACTACAATGTTTACATGCTTGTTTTGTTTTACCAGAATACACTCTTATTGTGAAATCCTCAACATCGATGTTCCGATGTATCTCGGTGCACTCTGTAACCTGTATATACCTAGTTCCACTCTCGAAGTTCCATCCAGGCACAGTGCCCCTCTTGTAGCTTCCTTCCACCACTTTCCCATACTTCGCAAACAACTTCACACATTCCTGGTCAGAAAGTTCCAAAGGGGAATCCTTAATTGTTATCTGTGTACCAGAATCCTCGACGCTCTGCAGCCTCACCGATCTTCCGAAAAGCTTGATACCCTTGTCCGTCATAACACTTTTCACAGACGAACTTTTGGCAATAATTAGGCATGCATTTTCAGTAATTTGAATACCGGCAATCGAATCGTTTAGATCTTTAATTATTTCACTCAGGCTGTCGATGACGTCATCGTGATCAATCCTGTTTAGTCTATATCTAATTCTATCGAAACTCACAGTCAGTTCCCTCCGAATTTTGTTCGGCATCGTGGCGATTATCCGTTGATCACAACTGCTAGAATATTAATTCCGATCCCACATCATTTACCTAGTTTTTTGTGTGAATTTGTAAACAGAGCAGATTTAAAAAAGCCGCCATATTGTATAGGGGAGATGCACATAGATACACATAGATATATGGTTATTATACTGCCAGATATTAGTCGGCGGGTATATAGTTGTCGTCTCGAGCCGTCTGTCCATACAAACATTTTGAATTTTAACTCAAGAGTCAGTTGTCATATTTGATGCCCTATGGCATGGTGACGGACCAGAAATGGGGGACGAATATGCATAATATCGTGGGTTGTGACCACCAATGCCTACCATAGTTATGGGCCCTGTTCGACTTTATGAAATTCAGTCCATACAAAGTTTTTGCAATATAAGTTAAGTGTCGGTTGTCAAATTTTGATGTGGTTTGGTATGGTGATAGACCAGAATGAAGAATTGAATGTCATTTCGCAATGCATCTGAATGCATCACATTATTTCAGTTCATCTATTTGTAAGTGATAACAGTATACAATTAGTATTTTAGTTTCGTCTTGTTGAGCAGTAAAGCTCCCAGATGAAGTTCGGAAATTCAATGAGAATAGCGTCACCTTCATTTAGGATTGTCTGAGCAGTAAACAGTAATGTCATTCATCATAACCAATTCAATTTTATTTGGATAATTGTTGCAAATTAACATTACTTGCAATCATTCAAGATGAGAAATAACAAGAAGGAATGAATTTGATTACATGCCAGAACAAGACAGTATTTCAGACATTAGAAATTTATGAGATATCCTTTTCAATTTCATGTTATGCAACAATCAGGTTAATGATATCTAATAGTAGTCATCATTGAGTATTCACCATGTGATAGAGTTTTTTTGTTTTATTACTTTTATTCAGATAATACAACTGGGTAATATATTAATTTTGTTACTAAATATTTCTTCCGTTGATCATAAGTTTCATGAACGTTAATACGGTGGTCCACTGTGAAGTGGTCCGGGATACTGTGAAATCCAGAATGTTGCTAAATCTGAGGCTAAAGAGTCACTTTAGCTGCCTATACAGCCCTATACCAACAAGCATGGTACTAACATGTTTACAAACAACATTACATGGTCAGTACTTGTAAATTGTTTGAAAAAAACCCATTTTGAAAAAAAATTACAAGCACCATTTTCTCCGCCTCTGGACCACCCACCCCCGACCCTATATAATATACAGGGGGGGGGGGGCGGAAAAAAACTGCAGACACAGGGTGGAAAAAACTGTTTTCTTCGGTTTGGGTACCACTGACCATTTGCCCCCCCCCCCCCCCACAGAAAAAAAAATCAAATCTACCCCAGCCGGACAACAACTCGGTTTGACCGGAAACCGAAAAAAACACCGGAGCATACAATTCACGAGAAGGTGTTTGGTAACTTAGTTTAGATTATTATGACTAAAATGGTCATTGTGCTCGGTCTGATTTTTATGGGAAAATGTGGTAAATGACCACGGCAACGTACTTAGTGAAAAATAAAAATAATTTGGGCCGAAAAAATTTGGGTCGAAAAGTTCGAAATGCCGAAAAAATTAGGCAAAGTCTAAAAAATGAAGGGGAAATGTCCCCAATGGGTGCAAATTCTCAAGTGGTCAGCTGGGCGGAACATTTTGGGCCGAAAAGGTTTTGGGTCGAGTTCGTAAAAGTGGTCCGAAAAAGTGTCCGACCTGTGCTCGGTCAGATTTTTTGGGGAAAATGTGGCAAATGACGCCAAAATTCTCAAGTGACCAGCTGGGCGGAACATTTTGGGCTGAAAAGTTTTTGGGTCGAGTTCGTAAAAGTGGTCCGAAAAAGTGTCCGACCTGTGCTCGGTCCGATTTTTTTGGGAAAATGTGGCAAATGACCACGTCAACGTACTTAGTGAAAAATAACAAAAATTTGGGCCGAAAAAATTTGGGTCGAAAAGTTCGAAATGCCTCGAAATTAGGCAAAATGAAGGGGAAATGTCCCCAATGGATGCAAATTCTCAAGTGCCAGCTGGGCGGAACATTTTGGGCCGAAAAGTTTTTGGGTCGAGTTCGTAAAAGTGGTCCGAAAAAGTGTCCGACCCGCTCGGTCCGATTTTTTTGGGAAAATGTGGCAAATGACGCCAAATTCTCAAGTGGCCAGCTGGGCGGAACGCAATTTATCTGATCTTCGATTTTGAAGATCCCCCGATTCCTACCGAAAGATATTCGGCATTACTCGGTTTGACGTCTGGATGTGTTCTGCACATACTCCGAACAGATCCCAATTTGTAACAAACCCGAGCTATGGGACATAACTCTAATCCATACATGCCAAGTTTCATAAATGCATTTCGCCGTATTGAAAGAACAAACACCACAGTCAAGTCGAAACGTGAAATGTGTACATATTTAAGCACTGTATAAATAGGTAGTGATTGATAGTGGAGTGAACACGAGTATAGCATGTTAGAATTGGTGTTTTCAATAGTAAACTATTTCGGTTAAAACAATTTACTTTGTGCGCTTATTTTTTAAATGTAAATTATAACATCAAATAAAACACACAACTGCAGTCAACATAAACAAGAACAACAGCGAAGTATACTCAGATCTCCGATGTTGAAGATCCCCCGGAGATACCCGAATCGGCTCGGCAATATTCGGGGGATCTTCAAAATCGAAGATCCGCGTCCTTGCGGGCGGAACATTTTGGGTCGAAAATGTTTTGGGTCGAGTTGGTAAAAGTGGTCCGAAAAGGTGGCGCTATGTCTTAGTTTTACAAAAGTGTATACATGTGTTTACATATGACAAGATGTTCTCACTATAATTGCATCAAGCTGACTTATAGGAAAATGGCAGCCATCTTGAATTACAAAAAATTCTCAAAGCAGATTTTAGCGGATTTTTGATATGTTATAGAGGATATATTCCTCTTCAAACCTTTTATCGACCAGACTATTAGGGCAATGATAATATGATCGGGCAATATTTCTACAGCGACCGTTGTCGCTTTCAGTTCTGTTTGTTTCTTTCTTATGCTTTATATGGCAGCAGTAAGGGTATGGTCACATACTTGCATGTTTTGTACGGTTTGTTTTACGGGATTTCGTCATAGAAAATCATATGTATATAAATACCTGTATTAATTTTTTCTTGCGCGATAATTTCATGTTGGCAAAGTTCGGTAAACTGCAGATATTTTACTTCTCGTGTAGTTATCGATGCATTTCAAATGCATGATTCCGTTCGTTCGTGGCACCATATTGTTTACTACGACGAAATGTGTGCAAACCATACCGTACAAATTTGCGAGTGTATGAACGTGCCCAAAGTGACCAGAAACCACATCGGCCCAATTTCTGGTGAAATGGTTTGTGTTTAATTCTCGACTGCATGCTATATTTGACATAACATAATTGAGGAATTCAATGGTTGAACAAATGTTTCGTTTAAAGTTCCTTTTTGGTTTCGTTTTTAGACTATCACTTGCAGTTGAGGCCTTTCAAACTGCTCCAAACAATCGCACACCGATTTCGCTATAATTTCTTAAAATTCGATTTATACTACTTTATCTTCGTTATGAAACAAAAATCAAAGTATGTTCCCGCCTGGAATACCCACCACTGTTTTAAAGAGAATTTTCAGCATGGCATACGTTATAGTGCTATATGCGGCCGCTCATTGTAAGTGGGACGTGTATCCCAACTGATAAAATAATATTATAGTATAGTTTGGTCCAATATCATGATTGTCATAAACTCCATTTTAATGAGCCCTGGCGGACTCTGAGTAGGGGTGTCCCACATGTTCCTTGTTTAGACGCTTTGTATACTTCTCGTTTGTATAGAATATAAGTTCAATATCATGCAGTAGCCTATATTACCGAATGCGTGAACGTGGAACCAGCGTTGTTGACACTCCTATCGATAGTATACAATTGAATTGACGTGTTAATTAACAAATTGAACGGAACATTGTTTCAAAACAACGACAGGGTATTTAATTTGAGTTTGCATTAAGATTTATTTTGTGTTTTTCAAGAATAAAAATTATAAATATGTATAGTGTTTTAATTTTACCGACAGGTGGATCATCATCGTATGGAAGCGTATTGGTGCCATTTTGAGAAGAAACAAAATTGGCCCAGTAAGCAGGGGGGGGGGGGTCGGAACAAAATTTCAGCCACGTATGGCATATTTTCCCTTTCGATCATTTTTTGTACCCACCCACCCCCCACCGCCAAATTTTTTTCCGTTTTCGGCAGTTTTTTTCCGACCATTTTTTTACACCCACCCCCCCTTTTAACACTAAAACAGAGATTTGTGGGGGGAAATTCACTGTAAACAGCTGTATATGAATTTCTGTGCATACTATTTATCATGGATGTTAACATGGACATGTAAATAGGAATGAGTAATTTTGAGGTCATTCGGCCAAAAAAACATGGCTGCCAGCGGCCATCTTGGATTTCAAAATTTGCAACAAAATACAACACGATAACTGCCTGCAGTCAGTTTACCAGTTAGAATTACATTATTTCTCTCATTCAAACTGATTCAAAGTGGTTTTGAAGCCCAACTCATTGCCAAAACACTAAAAACAAGCAGGGATGTTTTTTTTTAGTTGCGGAAAAAATTGCTTGTTGGTGGCTTTGACCACCCACCCACCCCGGCATACGTGCCGGAAGAATTTTGTTCAACCCCCCCCCCCTGCAGTAAGTGCTAATTAGCACATACGTATCAGCTACGTATCAGCTAATTAGCTGATAATAACAGCTAATTAGCACATAGTAAGTGCTAATTAGCACATACATATCAGCTAATTAGCTGATAATAACAGCTAATTAGCTGATAATATCAGCTAATTAGCACATACGTATCAGCTAATTAGTTGATAATAACAGCTAATTAGCACATAATAAGTGCTAATTAGCACATACATATCAGCTAATTATCAGCTAATTAGCTGATAATAACAGCTAATTAGCTGATAATATAAGCTAATTAGCACATACGTATCAGCTAATTAGCTGATAATAACAGCTAATTAGCACATAGTAAGTATGGACCATTTTCGAGAACGGTAAGGATTTCGACCGATTTGACGGCATGGGTGGGTGGCCGGCCCCAAATACCACCTAGAAACACCCCCACCCCCACCAGGCATGGGTGGGTGGCCGGCCCCAAATACCACCTAGAAAGACCCCCAACCTCCACCATCACCCCCGGGTGGGGGTGGGGTGTTTCTAGGTGGTATTTGGGGCCGGCCACCCACCATGCCGTCAAATCGGTCGAAATCCTTACCGTTCTCGAAAATGGTCCATACCCCATTTTCACCCCCTCGGGTGGCACCCCCGGGGGTGATGGGTGGGGTGGGGTGTTTCTAGGTGGTATTTGGGGCCGGCCACCCACCCATGTCGTCAAATCGGTCGAAATCCTTACCGTTCTCGAAAATGGTCCATACCCCATTTTCACCCCCTCGGGGTGGCACCCCCCGGGGTGATGGGTGTGGGTGGGGGTGTTTCTATGTGGTATTTGGGGCCGGCCCCCCCACCCATGCCGTCAAATCGGTCGAAATCCTTACCGTTCTCGAAAATGGTCCATACTGACTATGTGCTAATTAGCTGTTATTATCAGCTAATTAGCTGATACGTATGTGCTAATTAGCCGATATTATCAGCTAATTAGCTGTTATTATCAGCTAATTAGCTGATATGTATGTGCTAATTAGCACTTACTATGTGCTAATTAGCTGTTATTATCAGCTAATTAGCTGATACGTATGTGCTAATTAGCACTTACTGGGCCAATGTTTTTTTTTCAAAATGGTACCAATACGCTTCCATATCATCGAGTCCATTTACAGCGTAGCCCAAATGGACGATTTCGGGACTATCAATGACGAACTGATTTTGACCCATTATCTGAATGTGGCGTTTTTTTCGGGTCATTGGGTGGACGACGGTACTTGGTTATAAATAGCTCTGCAGTATGCTCACCCACAGTTTAAGTGGAGACTTACCTAAATCCAGTCATTTATAGGGTCGACCCTAATCTAATATGCAACAAATGAATGAATCAGGGATCAGTGCAAAATACACTAAGTACTATATGAACGATGTAAAATAACATGGTAATTATAGTGAGCATGAGTAAATGGCTCAAGCTCAAGCACTGTTCTTATAATTATCAGGTTGTTATATGTTGTTTTGTGTGTACGTGAGTGTATTATCTGTCAATCTTGACTCACAGTAATTATTTTATTAGACATATTCTGTTGAGTATAGTAGTAGATTGACCCAGAAAGTTAGGTACAGTTTCCCTTTAAACTCGTGACTTAAAATCCGCGAAGTGCTGTACGTTCTGTCCTTTTACACCTTCAGAAACAAAACTGTTCCACATGGGGATTTATTTTCATGTTTTCCATCCCATGATGTGGATAAGTGCATCCTGGTATTAATCAAATTTGAGAAGTTATATGGACCAACATGGCCTATGTCCTAGTGTACTCTGGTTCTGACACAAATCGGCATTTTTGTAGGAAAAATTTCTATCTCCAAACACATTTTTCCTTATTGTTCAAATATCAAGGTATGTTCGCAAGTAAAACTTCAACTGAATGGAGGATTTGGTAATATCTACCGACCGACGTCATGACCGACAACACCAATCTTCGTTTATTACGGTGCTATAGCTTCATCGTCGATTTCCCACAAAATTGGTCAATGTGAGATAGAACCTTTTGGTTTCCACACGACGAAATGTCAAACGAAAAGCATTATTAACAATCGATGGTGATTTAGTATTGCCATATGGGCTTATATATTGACATTCGTCATATTTTCAGAAAAAAAAATGGTACCTCAAATTAGTAAAAGGTATTAAAAAATCCGTTTTCCATAATACTCCGGCCGCCGAGGTACTGGTTATGCATGTTTTGGCCAATGAAGTGTTTTCCTCAACGGATATTTTCTCTTTTCCTTATGCAGAATATATTTACTGGACTGGTGACGGAACTGACTATTTTGATATTTCTTCATAAAATCTAAGATGTCCGCCGAAACGTCCGCTTCCCCATGCCATCAGTAATCAGCTATATAGCTGTGCTAATTGACAAATGATCATCGGGATTCATGCAGGTGGTAATTTATTAGTACAAAATATAACTATTTAGCACATTTTGAGAAGAATGGGAATGTGGAATTCTTAAAAATGGTCTATGTCGTCATAGCAAGTGTTATATAGATTATATAATGAATCGGGGACTCATGTCCGGGAAAACCCGTTATCAATTAATTTCAATCTTATTTAGAACATCTTATGACATTGCTGGGACAACATGTAGGGCTATTTTAGAACAGAAATCGGATTGTAAACTCGGAGCTTGCCAAGGCCGTATCAATAAAGAGAACTCTGTCTTGTTATCCCCAATCAAATCAAATTGCATTTCAGATAAGAGATTTATAGCAAATTATACGATCGAAATTAACCACTTTATTTCGGTTTAGTACAGTTGTGTAGATAAATAATATACCTAGTCTCAGTTATATCTGTACTATTTGCGGCCTTAAATCGTGATTTATAAATATTATGTTTTTGTCATTGTGGCCTGGAAGTGATAGACAATCTTAAAAGTCTTTCAAAATACCCAATTCCTATGAAAGGTCAACCAGCAAGGCAATTGAGCCGGTTTTGGCGTAGGTAGTTTTTTTCTAAACTAATTGCAATATATTGTGATGTCCCTATAAGTAATATCTTTACTATGAAGCTGGCAGAATTGAGTATTTATATATCTCGGTGGTCGGCTATAACTGTGATAAATGATTAACGAAAATTGTAATGCGTACGGATGGCGATTTATTGTTACAATATGCACTTAAATGTGAGGCATTAAAGCGATCTGGAACATTCTGTTGGGGTGATCGAAAGGTAATATAGAATACAGTAGTTATTTTCACAAACTGTATATCCGGATTGCACACAACGCCATTCGTACATAATGCATTATATAGAGCGACTCCCGTTGGTCAAATCGTTGTCGTTTGTTTGCCGACGATGATTCGTTCCGAATATATTCAATCCTGCGTAGTTTCGAGTCTATCGACGTTGTGTTTTCTAAAATGGCACCAACCATGTGGGTATAATTTTCGGTATTATTAGTTGAATGCTTCTTATACATGTCATGTCTTTCGTATCGGCCAATATCGATTATTTGTTACAGACGTCCACAGTTGAATATCACCAGCCATGCACCTGTGTGGTATTTCATGTGAGTCTACACTATTTTCAAGGATGTTGTATAGAGCAAGTCAATCACGGGTGTATCTTGGAATTGCACCAGATGTTAGTTGCACATTGGACAAAACCGTCACTGAGCATAGCGGTTTACTATGGGTAAATTCTAAAATCGGAATTTAAGTAGGAGGTCATTCTTCATTGATGTTCACATTACTGGACACACATGTGTGTCGTTGGCGCTCTTCTGACCGGCCGCTTTGACAATACTTTGACTTCACCAGAAGTTTCATAATATGCACATTTATCTGGTGTATTCTACGTCCGTCTTCCCAATCCACACTTCTCTTCATATCCATAAGAACCATCGGAGACTGGTGTCGATAACACATAAAGACAACGGAGTCAATGTTATAGACATCCTGTATACGAGTAACATCGCATTAAAATACTCATGCCGTCTGTATAGTATTTGGTGATGTCTAAAACAACCCCTACACAAAACAAAGCCATTGGCGGTTACCTGGCAACTGTATAAATGCAAACATTTATGACAAAATTTAAGTCAGGACAATTTTCTGTAAGCACCAAGTAATTCAACAACGAAAAGCTAATTAACTTCACTGGTTATTTCTATGTGATTACAATCCTCATATGATCCGACATAAGGTTTTAAGATGCGGGTCGTTTATATTGATGTTATACATAAGGGACATTTCATGTCCTTTAAATTGGGCCGTCAAAACAGAACATATTCAGGCTATTCCATTCTGGTTGGAGAGTGTCCGAATACTACTTATCTGGTTTATTCTGAGGATTGTCTGGGGTACCGTTGTGGTTTACACTCATACCGAGTCCGTGTCTCCATAAATATGATATATATGAACCCATATAGAAAACTCTAACCCAAATGATGTGTTCACATAGAATGCTAAGATGGACACCACACTGACGGATGACCTCCATATCCACGGCCTCCCACACCAAGATATAGACAATCGTTTAAATTTATCCAAAAACAAGGGGAAAACTAACACCTCACTCAAAGATGTGACAATTAGCACTAATGTCACAAGTGAGTAGAGAAAGTAAACAATGTTAATATACAATACCCACGCCATGGAATACCTCGTCTCACATATTTGTACCTGGTGTATATATGATGGGTGTTTTAGACATCCCCAAATCGTATTCAGATGGTTCTGCCAATAATGCGCACATTCAGAGTATTGGAAAAACGATGCCACTCATATGCAGGACGTCTTATAACATTGATTGCCTTGTGTTGTAGACCCCAGCTTACTCTTCATTAGATGATTTTCTAATGGATATGTGGAGAAATGCGGATTGGAAAGCCAGGCGCAACATACACATAAGAACTGCGCATATTACTTCAAACTGTATCATCATTGTCAACGAGTCCGAAGAGCAATGTAGGTTCCAAATCTTCTGAACGTTCCCGAAGGCCAAAATGTATAGGTGCATATTGTAACAATAAACCACCATCAGTGTGAATTGTAATTTCACCAATTATTTGTTACTATATCTACTGATGTACGATGGATATAGTTCACTCTGGTTCGAGAAGAGTTAATTAATAAGTTGCGATTGAACGGGTAATCACAAGTTGAGCTAAACTGGGTAAAACACGTGGGAGTCATAATGAATTAAAGTCATCGCGCTTCAAGCTTCACTCTTCGTTCGACTTCGAACAGATCATGGCTATACCAACCCACCCGTACGAATATCATTAAAATATTTATACCATAAACTGTATTGCATGTTTTTATTCACTATTATATTGAGTTTTCTTATCAACTTATATTATATGTGTGTATATAGTTGTATTCGAACGAAGACAAAAGTGCTACCCTGCTGTCTATACTATCCAATTAAATAATGATCAATCAAGTGAATTCGTAGCTGTTAATATATAACTACATATTGTTTGTTCGAGTAAATCAAGTTAAAACAAGTCGACTACTGATGGTGTGGACTATTTTACATTTGGACGACCATCTTGAACTTTATGGAAAATCACGGAATACTCAATTCTTTCAGCTGTCAACTACATATATTCTACATAGGAACATCAGAATTTATTATGATCCGTCAAAACCGGGTTAATTGCCTTATTTACTGGAATGTTAGAGGAAAATTTACATTTGAATGACTTTTAGAATTCCCGTTCCCTTTCTTCTAAATGTTTGATAATACTGGAAAATGTTGAACGAATAAATTACCACCAACATGAATCCCGGTTTCCGTTTGTCAATCATCACAGTCATCATGTGCAGACTGATAAATAGCCGATTGCTGATGGCATGGGAAAGCGGACGTTTTGGCGGTCATCTTAGATTTTATGAAAAAAAAAGCTGGTAATTCTCAGTCCTGTCTCCTGTACAGTAAAGATATCCTTTAAGGAAACGAGAAACTAGAGTTATTCATTTAGAAAAATAATCTTCATTATCCAAAAGACGGAGGATCAGAAAACCTTCGCGGACGGATTTTTTAGAAACAAAATGGATATTTTACTGAATTGTACGAGCTTGCGGTTCCATTTTTTCCCGCAAATGTGACGAATGTCAATATATATAGAAAGAACACAACGCGCATCTTAATCGAGAATCTTTTATCGAATGAGTTGCGGATGGCGCAAGGATATATTTCGCGAGAGCGTAGCTCGAGCGAAATATAACTTTGCGTCGTCCGCAACGAGTTCGATAAAACATTCGAGATTGTGATGCAAGTTGTGTTCTGTATTTATTCTACACCGTTCAGTCAGATAAGTTCAATCAATTAATGTCACCTCCATTGTTACTATAGCTACCTTTATTGTGATTTAAGTCTGACAAATAACCAATAATTATGGGGGGGGGGGGTCACCGGTGCCGGAAGCGGATGATCGACGTAATGTACGTCATATCTTTCTTGGCGACAACGCCAACAAGAATAGTTCCGGCTTGTATTCCACTAGAGGTATACACTTATATGTATTCAATGGCTGGGATTCCGTTGAATACATGAGCCTCACGTCAATTGGTGTGGAATAAAAGACAATATTAAATCAACAAAGAGTGTTAACTAACAACGGTTTTGTTGGACATTTCTTGCCCTTAAGTATAGCCGAAATTTTGAAAATGTAAATTTTCTCTTTCGGGGGGGGGGGGGGGGGGGGTAGGTAATTCGTTTTAATTTCGAACATTTTTTGCGTGACTGACACCACTGTTTGTTTCCGTGAAGAAAATTGAATGTCCTTTCATATGATATGATTAAATAATTCGCCAAATGCGAATGCTACAAAGATTGAAAGGTGGTGGTTTGGGTTTGCCTGAATCGTCACGAAAAAAATGCGCGAAACATAATTCGAACGATCATGACGTCACGCATATATAGAAGTTGGCGTTGTCGTTCATTTCCTTTTAGCAAGCAATCAATTATAAGCTAGTCTACGTCATAAAGATCGCAGATCCTTTCTCTTTTTGTAATTTTATAACGAAAAGTTAAAAATGGCCATTTTAAAAAAATGACATGAAATCCAGGGTAAATTTCTTCAGATAATCAGCTGTATCCAAAACGCGTTCTATTACGTCTATGCGAAAACCGGATCGTGAAATTTCAGTTATCTGTCAACAAGAAAATATAGGTGCCATGAATTCCCTCTCCGGGTGACACCTTGCCTCATGCAGCTGACGCCTGGACTGAACATGATATTTGCGACTGTTCCGTCTATAGTGCAGCGGCAAAACGTCAAAATTTGTCGGGTACCCCTACCCATGGTTAGAGCAAGTTGAAACCAAATTGTTTTGTTGGAGAAATATATACTGTTGACGAAAATGATAGTGAAAAATAACGGAATTGGTGGTGGCTATTGTCAAATCGACGATGAACGATACCCACCAGTGACTTTTTTCCAGAAATTAACAATTTTGGTAAATAGAGCGGTCGGAATGACTACCGTGACATCGGTTACTTATTCCTAGTTCCTTATTCCTTATTCGAAAAACATTCAATATTGACCAAATAAACGGTGCGGCCCACCCCAAACTATACTATAAAAAGTGAAAACCGCACCACTAGCCCATGCGGTTGCCACACGAGGTGGCCAAAATGGCAACCATAGCCGTTTTGGTATTTAATACTATTTATGAACCGATTTTGACCAAATAAATGATATAGCCCACCCCAAATTATACCGAAAAAAACGAAAAAACCGAAAACCGAAAACCGCATCCCTCTTTCCCGTGAGTTTGCCACAGGAGGTGGCCAAAATGACAACCATAGCCGTTTGGTATTTATGAACCGATTTTCACCAAGTAAATAAATACCAAAACGGCTATGGTTGCTATTTGACCACCTCATGCGGCAACCGGATGGGGTATAGGGATGCGTTTTTCGTTTTTATAGTGTAATTTAGGCTGGGCCACCCTACCGCGTCGTTTATTTGGTCAAAATCGGTTCATAAATAACAAAACGTCCATGTTGCCATTTTGGTCACCTCATGTGGAAACCGCACGGGTTAGAGGGTGCGGTTTTCGGTTTTTATAATATAATTTGGGGCGTGCCACCCTATCGCGTCGTCTATTTAGTCAAAATCGGTTCATAAATACCAAAACGGCTATGGTTGCCAGTTTGGCCACCTCCCGTGCAACCGCACGGGTTAGAGGGTGCAGTTTTCGGTTTTTATAGTATAGTTTGGGGTGGGCCACCCTACCGCACCGTTTATTTGGTCAAGGTTGAATGTGTCCGAATAATTCAACCAAATTTGGTGTGGTGACTGGATACCATGGCGGAGGTTATTACGGCGTTAGTTTTTCAAAATTGTTATTTAAAAAAATTATTTAATTAAATAAATAAAAACAAAAATCAATTAAGCTCACTATGGGCCTATTTCAGCACCACATGTATGCTCTTTATAGATGTGTTTTCACTGTGGCCCGGGCCATCCAACAGAATAACGGCTATAAGTCCACCACGGGCTTATATCAGAACCAAATACGTCCAATATGAACCAATATCAATATTTAGGTCCATTATCAACCTATTTGCCCGAGGATATATTGAAGTAGCATAATAATATGTAAATATGATCAATACCGATCAATATATATAATAGAGTAGGCAGTGTCTACAGCGGCCCCTAACGAAAAAGGTGCCACGGGCCCCTCCGACGATGAATAAAGGCTCCCGAGTGGAACCTGTTTCAGCTAGTATTCTAATATAGTCAGATATAGTGACTATTATTTTACTTGCCTATTTTGGGACAATTATCAGCTGGTACTATATAAATAACTCACTAAAATATATATACAAATGGATGAGTATATATAATAGATATCTTCCCTTATGAAACCATTGGGAATGGCTCAATTGGACAATATATAGGTCAATGAATTCACGAAATACCACTCTAAAAATTAAACAATATACATATATAGGTTGATGAATTCACGAAATAGGCTACCACTCTAAATATTGAAACAACATATATTTTATGTTCGCTAACGTCGTAGATACGCGGTAAAAATTCTGTGTATATAAATGTATATTTTAAACTGATCGGTCGTGAACAAATTTTCATTTCTTATCGAAAATGCATGCACCGGTCAGAATGACTACCGTGACATCGGTTACTTATTCCTAGTTCCTTATTCCTTATTCGAAAAACATTCAATCTTGACCAAATAAAGGGTGCGGTAGGGTGGCCCACCCCAAACCGCACCCTCCAGCCCGTGCGGTTGCCACAGGAGGTGGCCAAAATGGCAACCATAGCCGTTTTGGTATTTATGAACCGATTTTGACAAAATAAACGACGCGATGGGGCGGCCCAGTCCAAATTATACTATAAAACCCGAAAACCGCACCCCTCTAGCCCGTGTGGTTGTCACATGAGGTGACCAAATTGGCAACCATAGACGTTTTGGTATATTTATCAACCGATTTTGACCAAATAAACGACACGTTATGGTGGCCCACTCCAAACTATACTATAGAAACCGAAAACCTTTTCCCTCTAGCCCATGCGGTTGCCACATTTAGGTGGCAAAAAAGGTAACCATGGACGTTTTGGTATTTATGAACCGATTTTAACCAAATAAATGACGTGGCCCACCCCAAATTATACTATAACACCGAAAACCGCAGCCCTCTTTCCCGTGAGTTTGCCGCAGGAGGTGGCTAAAATGGCAACCATATAGCCGTTTGGTATTTATGAACCGATCTTCACCAAGTAAATAAATACCAAAACGGCTATATTTGCTATTTGATCATCTCATGTGGCAACCGGATACGGTTGAGGGTGTGGTTTTCGTTTTATAGTGTAATTTAGGGTGGGCCACCCTACAGCGTCGTTTCTGTTGTCAAAATCGGTTCATAAATACCAAAACGGCTATGGTTGCCATTTTGGCCACCTCCCGTGCAACCACATGGGCTAGAGGGTGCGGTTTTCGGTTTTTATAGTAGAGTTTGGGGTGTGCCACCATACCGCATCGTTTATTTGGTCAAGGTTGAATGTGTCCGAATAATGAATAAGGAACTGGGAATAAGTAACCGATGTCACCGTAGTTCGGAATGGCACATTGAGGGGTCCCTCGACTCAGATTAAGCTTGAATAGTGAACTGGCAGATCTTCACACACATTATATACCTGCAAAATACAGAGGAGTGGTTAAACCGGATTATTATCGTTGACTGTGTTAAGATCTGATTAAGAGATTAATTGTGTGACCCTCGGGATTAGCATGTGATATCGTAGACAAACATGCAGATGTATTATAAAGATAAAATATTCTACAATATCTGTCTATAAGTGGTTTCAGTTGTTCTGTCAAAGAAGCGACGAGCTCTGTTGATTCGCAACGTTTCGGAAAATGTCATGAAAGATGTGCATAGACTGGAAGATTCTACCGTACGTGCTTGTTTTGACTTTCGATCAGGTTTTCAAAACCCTTTGCTTAAGAAAATAAGTTCTTGGAATGAAATAACGCGACCTCAAGAATCGATTCAACTCAAGTGAAAAATATTAGTTAGATCGATCAGGAACATCTAAATCTCTTAATGTGGTACCACAACTCTGAAATGAAAAATATTTTGATTCCATATAAAACGATAAGAGGATTATAACCGAGGACGCTGCCGCATACCCTTCTGGACGCGATATATTACTACAGAATAGTATTTTGGTGGTACACTGTGCGATCACCGAGACATGAATATTGTAAGGGAGGACGTTCCGAGTAGTACCCCTACGGGTACAGCACTGAAAAGGTTAAACAACCAAAACAACCTTGCTGAGTTGCATATGCGAAAGGATTTCGAGGACCTGGAACGTCGAAGGTTATTCAGGGCTACGACACTGGACAAAGATAGACTTGACATGACTGATGTGCTCAAAGAGATTACCCACTGTGAATCAGAGTTCCACCCAATCTCGAAACTGTGAGTATCATCAATTGATTGCAGGAATAATTGCAGAAACATTATGTGCATGGTTCCATTCAAGGTGCATCAAATATTCAAATAGAATTACCCTCCCCTTAGTCAGGTTATGTCATCCAGAAAGGCCTCTATAGAAATGGACACATGTGCATTTTGCTTTCAGAAGGGGTTGAGCATTAATTGTTTCTAATGGTAATTTTCCGCTGAATTCAAAAATACAAGTTGGCTGCCACTCCCCCTGTACTTCCCTTGACACCAACAGCGTACTTTACAAAATATTAGCCCGCACAATTAACTTCCAAGTAAAAAGTTACCTCCTTTAGACCGCTTTGGTGCCATCTAGATGGCCCCCGTCATGTGAAGTTATATACCACCCAGACAGACAGACATTTGCAAATATAGGCACGAAATGTGGCGTCTTAATAAACCCACACACTTTGATTCCTCGTATCATTGGAAAAGAACGTGTATTAATTTGGTGGAAATTGGCACTAATCAAATTTATATCAGTTTCTGTGACCCTCAGGGGAGGGTCACAAAAACTTATATAAACCCTGACTCAAGTGGCGCCACTTTTTTTTTACATCTTTAAACCACATAATTGGACTCATGAAGATATATATATATAATTGGTGGAAATCGGCGACTAAACAAATTCGTATCGAAGTTAGTGCCCCCATCTCTCGCCACCCAAACGCCACCAATTTGGCGTATTTAAACCACACGATTAGATTCGTCGTATCGGTGGAGAAGAATATGCATCAATTTGGTGGAAATCGGTGCTAATTATATATATATATATATATATATATATTTATCAATGTTTGTGTTCCTCACCCCTTCCATGCACCCTGACATCTTTAAACCACACGATTTGATTCTTGATATCATGGATAAGTTGGGTGGTAATTGGCGACTTAAAATATTCTTATCAAATATAGCCCCCCCCCATCTCCCACCCAAACGTCAGCGATTTGGTGTCTTTAAATCACAAGATTATTTATACCTCGTATCATGGAGAAGAATATGAATCAATATGGTGGAAATCGGTGGTAAAATGTTTTTTTTTTTTATCAAAGTTGGTGCCCCTCTCGCCTTCAGTGAACCCCTGACTCGATATAAATTCTTATAAAATTTAGTGCTCTCCATCTCTCATCCAAATGGCACCAATTTTGCGACTTTAAATCACACGATTATATTCATTGTATCATGGAGAAGAATGTATATCAATTTGGTGGAAATCGGCGCTAAAATGTTTTATCAATTTTGGGCGCCCCTTTCCCGCACCTCTGACTCGAACGACGCCACTTTTGACTTCTTTAAACCACACCAATATATTCCTCATATCATAGATATGATTATGCATAAGTTTGGTGGAAATCGGCGACAAACATTGTTGTTATCCTCCTCCCTATTTTCCACCCTTCTGATTGGCCCATGTCCTGTCACGTGCCGGGCGACAAATCACACTGTCGCCCGCTGACCCGGGAGACATTGTTTTTGTCGCCCGCCTGATGCTATATTGCAAGAACATCTCCAAACACACACTGCAGTAACTCATCTATTTCACATCACAATAGGTACTAAAAAATCATTGATCTTATATACCCCACGGATTCGCAATACACACCAGTTGTGGTGTTTGCTAATTTGCATATATTTAGTGAACACTATATTCGAACTTTTAAGTTGATATTTTTATCGGACAAGCGTTATTATTTACTTTTTACATCGAAACATCTCGGTGATTCAATTTGTTCATGTCGACATTATGATGCAAGATTGAAAGAGAGGATCCCTTGAAGTTGGTTGGTTATATATGTTTGCTGGTAGACAACGTAATGCAACGTTTGTCGCGAATGAATGGTACTGTACGCGTATCCTCCGCGATGTCTGCAATGTGATCATAGAAGTATTTTATGTGAGGATCGCCATGAGCACTGACACATATGAATGTACATTAATGAAGTTGACAACTTCCCAATAGCTTTCGGGTAAGACCGTTTTGAAATGAACATCGCGAGTAAATTGCGCGCACAAGACGACATTGAATATGCCTTGCAGAAGACGAGAACATACCTATATGGCTTATTGGTTTACATTGCATGGACCGATATTGACGATTTGACCACCAAAATGATCGAAAATAAACGCGGATTATCAAACGCTTAAAAGCTTGACTATCGTTTATGGAACAGAAATCCTATGGGACGATAAGTAGTTACTGAAAATATACATAATCGGGAAAGAAATCACTCATGACTCAGTGCAACATCGTGCGTGTGGATGGCAAGGATATTTTCTGTGGAATAATCGGATAACAAATCAGTTGTTGCCCTTCTTCTCGGGAGACATTGAGATTTGTCACCCGCTCGAGAACGGAATGTCTCCCTCGGAGCTTCGCTCCTCGGGAGACATTCCGTTCTCGAGCGGGTGACAAATCTCAATGTCTCCCTCGACAACGGGCGACAACTGTATATTGTTGCCGCTCCCCCTTTCTGCCCCTGACAAGAACTGCGTCACTTTAGAAAATTCTAACCCGCACCATTATGTTCCTCGTAAAAAGTTACTACTGTCATACCCCTTTTGTTGTAATCTAGATGGTCCCACATGAATTTCTATAGAACATAGACAGACAGACAGCAAAGATAGATATAGATAGATAAATATACACATGCAGCGTGGTTTGGACCACATGACATTTTCCTCCAGAATTTTGCTGTTATTTAGTGTTGTGAATGATTTATGTTTGTCTTATCGAGCTCGATCCATTCACCAGATATATTGCATAGCTGTAAAATATAATGAAAACAGCATGACAGAATTCGAAGCAAAAATGGGTTCCCTGATTCTTGAAGTAGTTACCAAGATCGAACCAAATTACGACATCGTAAAATGGAACTAATTTAGATAATACGTCATCGTCTTTTATTACAGATACCTCGGTCGTGATATTAGTCGAAAGAAGGTTGCGTTACGAGCACAGATCAAGCGACAGCGAAGTCGGAGGGAAGTGAAAACGGCACCGGCTGCTGTTAATAGGACTCAACCGGAAGAAAAGAAGGATTTTGCCATGAACGCGCGGAATGTTGCCAACGAGATGAGAGAGAACTCAACTGCCATGTCCCTGATTAGCTCACCAATCGAGATTGGTGGTAAATCTGGATATATTCAAACTCCTGGTTTGGGCAGACGTTCGTCAACAGAAAACAGAATGCAGGTCGAGACACGTGGGCGATCAGGGTCAATTCTTGCGAGCCGGCGTATGTCCACTCAGAAGCCGCTGCCTGTTCGACCCCTTGTTAATCTCGCACGAGAATCTCCGGATCTTTTCAGATCTTTGTTCAAGCGACCCAGATATTTATCCAGAGTTCTCCATCGGGCAAACGTCTTCTCATTTTTACGTGATGTCAATGGAAACAGCGATGACGAAGTTTTTGAAAACAGGAACAGCATGATCATTGAAGAGTGCAGCGAGGAAGAATCAGAGTCAGGCGAATCTGAGAATGAGGATTTTCTCGTGTCCAGAGAAGACACTGACGCAATGAGAGCGCTGCTTATTGAAAAACGTGAGCCGAAACCAGAACGCCTTAGTGCACGGGTTAGGAACTTCTATGGCCAAATCCAACATTTACTAGACGACAACTCACCAAATAGTAATAAACTACAGCGGCGCCAAACGACGTTGTCATTAATCAACCATAAATAAATGTTGTTATAATATTCTAATATATTGGCGATAGTGTCTATATATATGATGCCAAATTCATATTTCTCTTGAGAAGAATGTGCCTTGATGGGTCTGGCTTCTGACGAGGAAATAATTGCATGGAAAAAAGCAATTCCACCATTTCTTATATAGGTTATCATTGTTGTTTTTTAGCTTCAATTATCCCTGTGCATGGTGTCAATTAATGTCAGCGCATTCAATTCTTCTGGAATTTTAAATGGTATGATCTTAAAAGATATACAGGTATCCTGTATTAGTGTCATGTGGTGTTCATCCTTGGGTAGATAGACATGGAATAGGGAGGCCACTCCCACTATACCCAACAGACACTCTCCAATAAAAGAATTAATATGAATCAAGAATGAGAGTTAAATACACTCACGTACCAGAGATCTCTACACGTACACAAAGAACCACTTGTAACAACCTGATAATTATAACGGATGTCACTCACCTGCAATGAGCAGCGACAAATCATACAGTTCTGTGTAACTGAACCCGTTTCACCGCAGAGCGATTTATGAGTGGGGCTATAGGTTACACTGGTGTAAATAAGGTTCCGAGTGACATCTAGCGGATGCGGGAGGAATATATAGGAGAGAATAAAATAGACACTGGGCCCTGATTGGTCAATAGCCGTGTGTGCTTTTCACATAAAAAAATCATCACACCTCTTCCCTATGATTTCCCATAGGTAAAATAACCATTGGCAAAGGAATTAACCCTTTGTAGTGAAGTTTGAATTTTTTGGTGAGGTCTAAAATATGACTGTATTTTTTTATGCGGTTCTGACACTAGTTACGAAAACATAAGATTTAAAGGCGAATTCCCTGCTAGACAGACATGATTTTTTTGTGTAAAAAGTTTCCCAAAATGTCAATTTTTCAGATTTAAAGAAAATTTTGGACCCAACATTTATATTGCCAACACTATACGCTAAAACGTTAGCACTGAGGCCTATGGAAAACATTTACACCAGTGTAACCTAAAGGGAAAAAATAGCTTTTTATCATTTTTGATTCCTGGGAGTCACTTTAAAGCATTTTAATGCATTTTACAGAGCCTGGTCTTTCAGTCCAATGAATATCTCATGCTTGGTGTGGCTATTCTTGCTGCTGATGTCTTCTTTCACTTACATCAGCCAAAAAAATAGTAAGATTTTTCATAAAAAATGCCAATTTTTCAAGGTATTTTCAAATTTTTTCAAGGTGGTAATAGTCACATGATAATGCAAATGACCCATAACATGAGCATGTCAACGACACATATATCAATTGTTATAAGAACCTAATCTAACAAGTATTTTGGATTTTATAGCCAGTGATATACAGATATATATCATAAAAGTGTGTCATTTCCACTGGTGGGTATGGTCATTTGAAGGTTAATAGCACTAAAACTTGGACACATTTAAGAAAATGCTTCAGCAATTCAAAGAGAGCATATCTTTATTCAACTAATTCAATATACACCCACATCCAGTTATCTTGGATCACCCTTGCAGACCTGAAAATGTCATATTTTATTCTTCAATGTGCTGATAAAGTCATGCGCTTGATGCTCAGCTGATCAGATCTGGACTCAATGACCTCACATCACCAGAAGTTCTCTCATGGAAAGAATATTGTACAGTCTTCCATAGCTGATCCAAGTTTGCAACACCAGACCCCTAAAACTGAGTGAAAATGGGGCCTGAACATGACTGGTGGTGGAAAATTGTGCTTTTTTGATGAATAATGTGTTAAAGGGGGTGGGGTTAAATTGTGTGTGATAAATAAAGAACCACAGAAGTGATATTGTTTTTGAACACATTTTTTCCATTGATGGGCAATTCTGAAGAAATGTAGGGAGTTACAATTATTCCGCGAAAAAGCGGGCTATCGCTTTAAGGGAAAAAATAGCTTTTTATCATTTTTGATTCCTGGGAGTCACTTTAAAGCATTTTAATGCATTTTACAGAGCCTGGTCTTTCAGTCCAATGAATATCTCATGCTTGGTGTGGCTATTCTTGCTGCTGATGTCTTCTTTCACTTACATCAGCCAAAAAAATAGTAAGATTTTTCATAAAAAATGCCAATTTTTCAAGGTATTTTCAAAATTTTTCAAGGTGGTAATAGTCACATGATAATGCAAATGACCCATAACATGAGCATGTCAACGACACATATATCAATTGTTATAAGAACCTAATCTAACAAGTATTTTGGATTTTATAGCCAGTGATATACAGATATATATCATAAAAGTGTGTCATTTCCACTGGTGGGTATGGTCATTTGAAGGTTAATAGCACTAAAACTTGGACACATTTAAGAAAATGCTTCAGCAATTCAAAGAGAGCATATCTTTATTCAACTAATTCAATATACACCCACATCCAGTTATCTTGGATCACCCTTGCAGACCTGAAAATGTCATATTTTATTCTTCAATGTGCTGATAAAGTCATGCGCTTGATGCTCAGCTGATCAGATCTGGACTCAATGACCTCACATCACCAGAAGTTCTCTCATGGAAAGAATATTGTACAGTCTTCCATAGCTGATCCAAGTTTGCAACACCAGACCCCTAAAACTGAGTGAAAATGGGGCCTGAACATGACTGGTGGTGGAAAATTGTGCTTTTTTGATGAATAATGTGTTAAAGGGGGTGGGGTTAAATTGTGTGTGATAAATAAAGAACCACAGAAGTGATATTGTTTTTGAACACATTTTTTCCATTGATGGGCAATTCTGAAGAAATGTAGGGAGTTACAATTATTCCGCGAAAAAGCGGGCTATCGCTTTAGGTTACACTGGTGTAAATAAGGTTCCGAGTGACATCTAGCGGATGCGGGAGGAATATATAGGAGAGAATAAAATAGACACTGGGCCCTGATTGGTCAATAGCCGTGTGTGCTTTTCACATAAAAAAATCATCACACCTCTTCCCTATGATTTCCCATAGGTAAAATAACCATTGGCAAAGGAATTAACCCTTTGTAGTGAAGTTTGAATTTTTTGGTGTGGTCTAAAATATGACTGTATTTTTTTATGCGGTTCTGACACTAGTTACGAAAACATAAGATTTAAAGGCGAATTCCCTGCTAGACAGACATGATTTTTTTGTGTAAAAAGTTTCCCAAAATGTCAATTTTTCAGATTTAAAGAAAATTTGGACCCAACATTTATATTGCCAACACTATACGCTAAAACGTTAGCACTGAGGCCTATGGAAAACATTTACACCAGTGTAACCTATACACAATTATATCAATTCAATCAAGCATTCATTTCATGCCAGCTTTGTCGATGTTATAAATTTGACCAAGTTTGGATTTTTTACCGAGTATGTTTTCCTTACTCCTATTAAGTACTAGTTTAAAACTGAGCGAAAAATAGTACTCCACCTGAGTTTGTAACAAACCAATGGGAAAATAAGGGCTATGTATGGGCATGCGTCAAATAAAAATTAATAGTGGATTGTTTAATTGTGGATTTTGCTTTTTATGCGACCATTGCATTAAAACGACGCGGTTTTATAATTTGATGTATATTATTTGTGAGTTTGGAAAAAGTCTCTATAGAGGCACAATTTTGGGCTATCTTATCAGGGCTTTTCCAAATTACCATGATTTATACGTCGCTTGGCATTGAGTAAAGGTTCTGATATTGGTTGACCGAATGCAAATATAGGCCTACATGACAGTATATGAGTATTTGTCAATTCGGTGTCAACTTTTCGTAATATATGTAACGCATCAACATATTAACTCTCTCGTTTTCCCTGTGGTATATTTTGATTCAGAGTCGTACTGTTTTTCGCTCAGCACACATGGGTGTGGGAAAGATAGTACCGTGTTAATTTGAATACGAGTAAGGTATGTCAATCCAACTATTTAAAATGCATTCAGCAAAGCGTTTATTTGTTTCTGAAGTCAGCACCCTGTGTGGTTGTGCTTTACTTCTTTCGAAATAGTTCCAATGATTCGCATCAATTTAAATGTCAAAATGATTACGTGGAGCATGTAAACACCATATTCACAACAACATGACGATGTATTTATGTTTTACTTGACCTGTTGACGTAGAGTTTCGTTGTGATGTCCTGCAATATACACATGTATCTTCAGAAACG
Organism: Siphonodentalium dalli; assembly: GCA_032622095.1. Lineage (NCBI taxonomy): Eukaryota > Metazoa > Mollusca > Scaphopoda > Gadilida > Siphonodentaliidae > Siphonodentalium > Siphonodentalium dalli. The sequence continues at coordinate 61,364,008 of CP136067.1, forward strand.
GTTGTCATCAGATATATGTAATATTATAAACGTCAATTAAGTACATAATTAATATCACTTTAACCTGGTATCCTGGATTTATTTCCTGACCACCACCAACTGCAATACAGAATTCAGTATATACGTCCCATGCTACGCTGGACTGAACACTGCCATCATGTACACAGAATATGGGGAAGTCTCTCATTTTTTGTTATTTAAGACTTGTGTCGTTTGCAATTCATTCTGTATTATTCTGAGAAACCGAATTGTCCATATTTATTTGAAAATTGGCTAGATGAAGACAGAAGAATGGATAGTAATTGCTGAAAAAACACTTCATTAAAAATGCTATATTTAATTATGAAAATATACATGATGGTAGCTGTCAGACCAGCGTAGCGAGAAGACTGGACTCTGTCTTTCATACCCCACCACCACCCCATGCATGTGTAGGTATATAATCCCCAGACAACAAAGTTCGCGGATAGTAAATCCGCTCTTGGGTTGTTTGGTGAAACTTCGGAGAAAATGTCCCTTTTGTTTGTTGAGTGGTGATAAATACCTCTGATTATTCGAGTGAATGGATAAATTATATCACACTTAATCCGCTTAATAATTCAGCAACCAACCATGGGTTTTAATAACCATTTACCCGAGAGATCATGGGAAGACACAATCTCCTATCTTATTGGCCATAGAACATTTAGATAAATAGACCATATAACAGTATTATCAGCGACGTGGCGAATGGGGTTCTGTGTGGTCTCAGCCCCCCCCAACTTTGGTCAAAATGTTAAACAGTAGGAAATTTCATACCTGACACAACATTGTACACCAACAATATATATTTTGAAAGTGTTCTCGTAGTTTGATTTTCCAACGAATTATTAGTGGACACAGACACAAGCCGCCCATACAAATTATGTATTCTCTGATAGCACTACCTTCCAGTCACACGCTGTTAATATAGAGAGCATATAACTTCAGTTCGTTGTGTGTTCAAGACTTTAAATCGTTCAAATGTTCACGAAAAATAGAATATTCGCCTTTCATATTTACCACGAAAAGTTTGTGTTGTCACTATCATAAATATGTATTTATCTACCAAAACGCGTTCGGTAAATCCAATATCTGGCAAACCGTTCACAATTTCTGTCAAGTTCTTTCTACTTGTGATGTCTAGATAAGTACTGAGACATATGAATTATGTAGTTGGGCATGTGTTGTTTGTAACAAATATTTTAGTACTATAAAATCGATGTTAATGCATGCATAATTACCTCTTATCATTCAAATATGTTGTTGTTGTTGTAACTAGCGGTCTGGAAGCCTGAACACAACTGTAATCAATTAAACGGTATCTCTGAACAAAACTTTCAGTACAAGAGTCATATTGGGTCCCATTAAGATCAATTAGAAAATGTTTGTAAAGTCGTTATAAAAAATATGTAAATATTCGACCAAAAAAAGTGTTTGGGGAGGGGTAGCTAATATCCAGTATCTCGCAAACCGTTCAAAATTTCTGTTAACTTCTTTCTTCTTATGCTTGTCAGATAACTACTACACTATACGGTTTAAATACTTCGGCATTATTGTAATATCCGTTTGAATGATGTCTGAAAAATAATATTTTTGTGAAAAAAAATTTAGAGTGTATTTCGTGAATTCATCGACCTATATATATTGTCCAATTGAGCAATTCATAATGGTTTCATAAGGGAAGATATCTCTATTATATATGCATTTTCGATAAGAAATGAGAATTTGTTCACGACCGATCAGTTGAAAATAGACATCTATATACACAGACTTTTTACCGCGTATCGACGACGTTAGCGAACATAAAATATATGTTGTTTCAATATTTAGAGTGGTAGCCTATTTCGGGAATTCATCAACCTATATATGTATATTGTTTAATTTTTAGAGTGGTATTTCGTGAATTCATCGACCTATATATATTGTCCAATTGAGCAATTCATAATGGTTTCATAAGGGAAGATATCTCTATTATATATACTCATCCATTTGTATATTTATTTTAGTGAGTTATTTATATAGTACCAGCTGATAATTGTCCCAAAATAGGCAAGTAAAATAATAGTCACTATATTAGAATACTAGCTGAAACAGGCTCCATTCGGGAGCCTTTATTCATCGTCGGAGGGGCCCGTGGCACATTTTTCGTTATGGGTTGCTGTAGACACTGCCTACTCTATTATATATATTGATCGGTATTGATCATATTTACATATTATTATGCTACTTCAAATAGGTTGATATTGGGCCTAAATATTGATATTGGTCCATATTGGACGTATTTGGTTCTGATATAAGCCCGTGGTGGACTTAGAGTCGTTATTCTGTTGGATGGCGAGGGCCACAGTGAAAACACATATATAAAGAGCATACATATGGTGCTGAAATAGGCCCATAGTGAGCTTATTTGAATTTTTTAAAATTTATTTAATTAAATAATATTTTTAAATAAATTTTTTGAAAAACTAACGCCGCAATAACCTCCGCCAGGGTATCCAGTCACCACACCAAATTTGTTTGAATTATTTGGACACATTCAACCTTGACCAAATAAACGGTGCGGTAGGGTGGCCCGCCCCAAACTATACTATACAAACAGAAAACCGCACCCTCTAGCCCGTGCGGTTGCACGTGAGGTGGTCAAAATGGCAACCATAGCCGTTTTGGTATTTATGAACCGATTATGACTAAATAAACGACGCGATAGTGTGGCCCACACCAAATTATACTATAAAAACCGAAAACCGCACCATCTAACCCGTACGGTTGCCACATGAGGTGACAAAAATGGCAACATGGACGTTTTGGTATTTATGAACCGATTTTGACCAAATAAACGACGCGGTAGGGTGGCCCACCCTAAATTACACTATAAAAACGAAAACCGCACCCCTTTACCCCATCCGGTTGCCATATGAGGTGGTCAAATAGCAACCATAGCCGTTTTGGTATTTATTTACTTGGTGAAAATCGGAAATCGGTTCATAAATACCAAACGGCTATGGTTGCCATTTTGGCCACCTCCTGTGGCAAACTCACGGGAAAGAGGGCTGCGGTTTTCGGTTTTTATAGTATAACTAGCAGGTTAGCCCGCCATTGGCGGCATTCGTACCATGGCTTTGTTCGAAAAAGCAATAGCAACAGGTTCCGAGACACTTGTGCTGCATTTGCAGCAAATTTCGGCAATAGTCAGAAACATGACAATTTTAATTTAATTTTTTTGTTTTTCAATGAGTTAATTATTTAGTTTTTCAATGAGTTAATTGTGCTTTTTTAAATTTTACCCGATTTTTTTTGGTTTTTCAAGGAGTTAATTGTGCCTTTTTAATTTTGTTTTTCAATTTTGCCCGATTTTTTTTGTTTTTCAATGAACCCGTCCATGACACTTGCCGTATTTAGCAAGTTTGAGCTCAATCGGTTCGAGTCTATAAAGGACACACACATATATATGACACTTCCCGTAGGTAGCAATTTTTGAGCTCAATCGGCATTCCCTGTAATTTCCCAGTCAATATTTAGCAAGTTTGAGCTCTATCGGTTCGAGTCTATAAAGGACACACTCATATATATGACACTTCCCGTAGGTAGCAAGTTTGAGCTCAATCGGCATTCCCTGGAATTTCCCAGTCACCAACGCGGCGTAATTTTGGTACATATATAGAGACCAATTGTCCATCGGCTGTCATGTGTAGTAAAGATGTCTTATAAGCCGACATTGCCGTGGGGATGCCCGTCCCTACACGCGTTTTCGATTCTATGAAGTACCCACATATATACACACATACACACATATATCCGATCGGTCGAGGTGTTGGTATCTGATGCAAAAGACGAAATTGTGAGTGTTGGTCAATAGTCCCCGTGGTGAACCCCAACGCGACGTAAACATGTGTTGCGTTCTAAAAATAGGAAAGCACTTTCTCTCTGCTTTCGAGCGATAACGTTTGCGTAAATACGAAATTGTGAGTGTTGGTTTGTAACCGGGATTTCTGAGAAGCATTATGCCTATAACTACCCCCCCTAAGCCCTGACCCAAGTGTCATACATACTATAACAATGATGTTGTAAGAGTACTACATCCAATAAATCTCCCCGCATAGGAAATGCAGTCAATGTTACCATATAACTCTGCAGATGCGAATAACGTTGAATGGGAAACAGACGCTCTTTATAGAGATGCGTCAAAAACAAACGCTCATTAAATAATCACTTGATTAACCCCCGCCGTGCCTTTGCGGTGATTTGAGATTGGAGAACGGGTGCTCTGAGCTTCTCTAAACCGCGACCACGTTCGTGTCGGTGTGATTTGACACTTACATAGGAAGTTTGAGCTCAATCTTTACACGCGTTTTGGATTCTATGAAGTACACACATATATACACACATATATATATACGAAGTCTCAAAATATATAGTATAGATTTGGGGTGGGCCACGTCATTATTTGGTCAAAATCTGTTCATAAATACCAAAACGGCTATGTTTCCATGTTGGCTACCTCCTGTGGCAACCGCATGGGCTAGGGTGTGGTTTTCACTTTTTATAGTATAGTTTGAGGTGGGCCACGTCATTATTTTGTCAAAATCGGTTCATAAATACCAAAACGTCCATGGTTGCCTTTTTTGCCACTTAAGGTGGCAACCGCATGGGCTAGAGGGAAAAGATTTTCTGTTTTTATAGTATAATTTGGAGTGGGCCACCATAACGTATCGTTTATTTGGTCCAAATCGGTTGATAAATACCAAAACGTCTATGGTTGCCAATTTGGTCATCTCATGTGACAACCACACGGGCTAGAGGGGTGCGGTTTTCGGTTTTCATAGTATAATTTGGACTGGGCCGCCCTACCACGTCGTTTATTTTGTCAAAATCGGTTCATAAATACCAAAATGGCGATGGTTGCCATTTTGGCCACCTGCTGTGGCAACCGCACGGCTAGACGGATGCGGTTTTCGGTTTTTATAATATTGGGCCACCCTACCTGCCTACCGCGTCGTTTATTTGCTCAAAATCGGTTCATAAATACCAAAACGGCTATGGTTGTCATTTTGGCCACCTCATGTGGCAACCGCACGGGCTGGGTGGTACGGTATTTATAGTATAGTTAGGGGTGGGCCACCCTACCGCACCGTTTATTTGGTCAAGATTGAATGTTTTTCGTATAAGGAATAAGGAACTAGGAATAAGTAACCGATGTCACCGTAGTCATTCCGACCGGTGCATGCATTTTCGATAAGAAATGAGAAATTTTTCACGACCGATCAGCTGAAAATAGATATTTATATACACAGACTTTTTACCGCGTATCGACGACGTTAACTAGCGAACATAAAATATATGTTGTTTCAATATTTAGAGTGGTAGCCTATTTCGTGAATTCATCAACCTATATATGTATATTGTTTAATTTTTAGAGTGGTATTTCGTGAATTCATCGACCTATATATATTGTCAATAGAGTAATTCCTAATGGTTTCATAAGGGAAGATATCTCTATTATATATACTCATCCATTTGTATATATATTTTAGTGAGTTATTTATATAGTACCAGCTGATAATTGTCCCAAAATAGGCAAGTAAAATAATAGTCACTATATTAGAATACTAGCTGAAACAGGCTCCATTCGGGAGCCTTTATTCATCGTCGGAGGGGCCCGTGGCACCTTTTTCGTTAGGGGCCGCTGTAGACACTGCCTACTCTATTATATATATTGATCGGTATTGATCATATTTACATATTATTATGCTACTTCAATATATCCTCGGGCAAATAGGTTGATATTGGACCTAAATATTGATATTGGTTCATATTGGACGTATTTGGTTCTGATATAAGCCCGTGGTGGACTTAGAGTCGTTATTCTGTTGGATGGCGCGGGCCACAGTGAAAACACATCTATAAAGAGCATACATGTGGTGCTGAAATAGGCCCATAGTGAGCTTATTTGAATTTTTTAAAATTTATTTAATTAAATAATTTTTAAAAATAAAGTTTTAGAAAAACTAACGCCGTAATAACCTCCGACAGGGTACCCAGTCACCACACCAAATTTGGTTGAATTATTTGGACACATTCAACCTTGACCAAATAAACGGTGCGGTAGGGTGGCCCACCCCAAACTATACTATACAAACAGAAAACCGCACCCTCTAGCCCGTGCGGTTGCACGTGAGGTGGTCAAAATGGCAACCATAGCCGTTTTGGTATTTATGAACCGATTTTGACTAAATAAACGACGCGATAGGGTGGCCCACCCCAAATTATACTATAAAAACCGAAAACCGCAGCATCTAACCCGTGCGGTTGCAACATGAGGTGACCAAAATGGCAACATGGACGTTTTGGTATTTATTAACCGATTTTGACCAAATAAACGACGCGGTAGGGTGGCCCACCCTAAATTACACTATAAAAACAAAAACCGCACCCCTTTACCCCATCCGGTTGCCATATGAGGTGGTCAAATAGCAACCATAGCCGTTTTGGTATTTATTTACTTGGTGAAAATCGGTTCATAAATACCAAACGGCTATGGTTGCCATTTTGGCCACCTCCTGTGGCAAACTCACGGGAAAGAGGGCTGCGGTTTTAGGTTTTTATAGTATAATTTGGGGTGGGCCACGTCATTATTTGGTCAAAATCGGTTCATAAATACCAAAACGGCTATGTTTCCATGTTGGCTACCTCCTGTGGCAACCGCATGGGCTAGGGTGTGGTTTTCACTTTTTATAGTATAGTTTGAGGTGGGCCACCCTATCGCACCGTTTATTTTGTAAAAATCGGTTCATAAATACCAAAACGTCCATGGTTGCCTTTTTTGCCACCTAAGGTGGCAACCGCATGGGCTAGAGGGAAAAGATTTTCTGTTTTTATAGTATAATTTGGAGTGGGCCACCATAACGTGTCGTTTATTTGGTCCAAATCGGTTGATAAATACCAAAACGTCTATGGTTGCCAATTTGGTCATCTCATGTGACAACCACACGGGCTAGAGGGTGTGTTTTATGGCCGCCCTACCACGTCGTTTATTTTGTCAAAATCGGTTCATTAATACCAAAATGGCCATGGTTGCCATTTTGGCCACCTGCTGTGGCAACCGCACAGGATAGACGGATGCGGTTTTCGGTTTTTATAATATTGGGCCACCCTACCGCGTCATTTATTTGCTCAAAATCGGTTCATAAATACCAAAACGGCTATGGTTGTCATTTTGGCCACCTCATGTGGCAACCGCGCGGGCTGGGGGGTACGGTATTTATAGTATAGTTAGGGTGGGCCACCCTACCGCACCGTTTATTTGGTCAAGATTGAATGTTTTTCGTATAAGGAATAAGGAACTAGGAATAAGTAACCGATGTCACCGTAGTCATTCCGACCGGTGCATGCATTTTCGATAAGAAATGAGAATTTTTTCACGACCGATCAGCTGAAAATAGATATTTATATACCAGCTGATAATTGTCCCAAAATAGGCAAGTAAAATAATAGTCACTATATTAGAATACTAGATGAAACAGGCTCCATTCGGGAGCCTTTATTCATCGTCGGAGGGGCCCGTGGCATCTTTTTCGTTAGGGGCCGCTGTAGACACTGCCTACTCTATTATATATATTGATCGGTATTGATCATATTTACATATTATTATGCTACTTCAATATATCCTCGGTAAATAGGTTGATATTGGACCTAAATATTGATATTGGTTCATATTGGACGTATTTGGTTCTGATATAAGCCCGTGGTGGACTTAGAGTCGTTATTCTGTTGGATGGCGCGGGCCACAGTGAAAACACATATATAAAGAGCATACATCTGGTGCTGAAATAGGCCCATAGTGAGCTTATTTGATTTGTTTTTTATTTATTTAATTAAATAATTTTTTCAAATAAAATTTTTGAAAAACTAAAGACGTAATAACCTCCGCCAGGGTACCCAGAGTCACCACACCAAATTTGGTTGAAATCGGACCAGCAGTCTGGGAGAAAAATCCGGACAGACAGACAGACGAACGGACGGACAGGGAGATCATACTCTTTTATATATCTAGATTCATGACCTTGAAAGTGAGACATCAATAGAGTTACCACTCGTGTACAACAAAACACTATATAAATCATCTACATGAATCAGGGAGCTAAATTTGTTCCAGAGCCGGGGAGCGAGTGCACCGTGAAGGTTGCTGAAGAATGACCTTCACCTGATACATGTGGCATGTTATGAAAGGATGAAATCTTGTTGATTTGATTTGTACATCATATCTAAATAATTTAAACTGTTGAATTAATGGGGGAATGGATTTTTGTGATTGAGAATTTATTTAACTAGCTGCTGTAGTTCTGGGTTTTTCCAGATACAATTTGGCTGTGGGATAGCCCTGTCGTACACTTGGGGATTTATTTTAAAAAGTAAACACACGACCTATGATTTTTCTTGCATTTTTGTGATAAACTGGTGTCAATATAGCTGGGTAAACATCACTGGAGTGGCCTGCAGGCTTAATTCAGTGAATTTGGCTTAAACATTAACACTGTCGTCTATGGGAAACCATTTAGTTCAGTGATTCCAAAAAAGAAAAGAAAAAAATAATTTTACAAAATTTATCGCGCCGGGGGGGGGGGGGGGGGGGGGGGGCGATTTTATTTTACAAGACATGAGGTGGGGGGGGGGGTGTGGGTGGGTACCCGAGGCCGGAACAGTTTTTGACCACTTTTTTTGCATTTTTTTTCATTGACATATTTTCAAAAAATTTATTGATTTTTTTTGCGCGCAATATTTTTTTATTGTGTCTGTTTCAGCTTGCTTGGCAGTTTTTATATTGAAAATTGTCTAGTTCACGGTGTAGTTCAATAACAAAAATACTTAAGATAGCTCTAGGGTAGGGTGAACTTAATGCAGTCTGACAATATCAGCTAATAACTCATGACAGAATATTACAATAATTCTTATACTTCATGACAGTCTCTTTACTCATACAGTTAGTTGATGCATGAGTGTAATGTATGACATAAGTATTTGTATCAGTGTTTGTATACTAAAATTGATTATTCTGATAATGTATCAGAATAATGTATAGTTAATAATATAGATTAGACACAGGTAGACATATAATAGTAAATCAAGAGTACAGCCGGTATACTGTAAACAGAAGAACAAATTGGAGTTATCTGCCCTACACCAACACAACTAGAATGCACTCAGAGAGATGCCAACGTGCGCAAAATGTAATAAACAATAATTTAAAAAATAATTTCACTGTATTTGACTTAATTTATTTGAGTTAATTTATTCAATTTAGTTGAGATTATCGCTGATTACTGCTGATTATCGCATAATTATCAGCCAAGAAAATATATGTCTTGCACATGTTTGTAAACAGGAAGTAACATTTAATTTGGTCTTTCAAAGAAGGGACCAATATAGAGCGGTTGGTCGTTTTTACAGAGGGGACTAACATAAAGCTTTGGAGTTTTGGGGTGGGTGTCTAAAATTTTATGAAAAAAAAATGCAAGAAAGGGTGGGTGGGTGTAAAAAAAATGGCAATGTAAAAAAACACCCCCACGTCTCGCAACTTTTTTACTTCCTGCTCGCGCCGTGATAAAATGTTAATTTCATATTTTCAAATGATAATGGCGACATGTTGGACAGATTTAAAGAAGAAACTCATGTCATGGATCCGTCGGTAGATAGTAAAGAAAGTGATAAATCTGGGAGTTATGGATGGGGGTAGGTGCCACGAAGGGATTAGGGGGTGTCTACAGCCCCCACCATTTCGAGGAGTGTAGTCATGGAAAGCTGACAGTGGTTGACCTGATGGCTGGGTCATATGGCTATCTGGGATCGCAACCTCCCACCCAAGATGGGAGGGGGGGGGGGGGGCTCACGGCACCAGCACTGTAATTAGTGCCGTGTAAGACTGTCATGGTAGGTCTGTTAAACAGACAGTATGCCCTGCCATCTGATATAATTCCATGCCTGAGGCATTGTCTTATGTTGTATCATTATGTTTATATATTTCCATTGACTTACGGTTGCTTCATATTGCTAATTTGCTACCTATGTATTTTTAATTGTTATTTTCTGTTAATTTAGGTAAATTTTTATTATAAATCGCCAAATTTTGCATGAAAAGGGTTAAAATTGGACAAGATATCCCTCTCAAAGTGTAGATTACCGTTTAATTTAGTAATAATTCCGCATATTTCAGTTTGTACGAGACACATCAGCTATAATAGTCAAATTGAAAAACAATAATTTTTTTGGACTTTATTTTGACTATTGACACTAATTTTCAGGAGGCCTCATATTGAAAAAATTAAACCAACACTGCCCGATATAACTCATGTTTGGTATCAGTGAGGTCTTAGTCCGGGGGCTAATAGGGGTACCCTGCATCCCCCTGGGACTTAACTTTACCCCACTCATTGTGTTCCTTATTATGTCCTTCAATTTTTAAGCAATGTTAACAAGAAAAAAATGTGGCCGTATAGACTCCAGACAAGATGGCGTCCATGATGGCCGCCGTTTTTCAGACTAGGCCCTAAGTAAGTTTGATGCAAATTATAGCGGGAAACTCTTGTTAAATGTATACAAATGTATACAAAAGACATAACTACACTTTTATAAGGCAAAATTGAAACTCCCCATCCAAGATGGCCACCAAATGGCCGCCGGAAGTTGAAAATATGACGTTTTTTTTCACTCATATCTTATAGATCAGTTTATGCTGTTTGGAACTGGTTGAGAAATGTGACTTTATTTTGTATTTGTATAATAATTGATCACTGGAGCAAGAAATGTGCAATTATTGGGTTCCTAGCTCATTCTGATCCCTCAAAAATTCGATTTTACAGAACGCGGTATAAAATTTCACCAAAAAATACCAATTGGGGATTCTAGTCATATATCAACAAGAAATGAACATAACTCTGTAATGTAAGTGAGGCATATCATTACCTATGAATATTCCAATCCATTGGAACCAAAGTTGTTACTTTGGCTCAAAATGGCGGCAAAAATATGGAAAATGTTAGATATTGATCCAGCGTGCCCTGCAATCGCTTCCAAGTTGTGGTTGGTGTATAAATTGGCTATTCTGCCTTCTATACATTGAATACTAACATGTCTGATGTACCATGGTTAAGTGTTACTATTGTCACCACTGACATCAACAGAAATATTGGATTTTTCTCTCACAAACTTGACATAAATATCGGCAAAACATGACTTTTCAGGTTTGGACCATTTTTTCAAGTAAAACGTAACTATGTTTGGTTGGAAAGGTGCTTATTGTGTTGGTCTATCTTACATGTGTCACAATACGGTGTTTATAGACCAAATTGCTCAAGATGGCTTCCAAAATGGCAACCAAATTTGGTAAAAAGTTCATTTTTACATATATCCAGAATATTAATCTCTGCGCTTTCCGAAAAGGTAGCAAATTGTGAGTCACTTAGTTATTATACGTGTTAGATCATTAACTGACAACTACATGTTCTATTCTGGTTGTCAGAGTTCCGTATTGGAATTTTACCGAGAATCTCTTTTGTGATTATGGCCATATTATTGAAAGGAAATGGGCGGAACTTTGAGACGGAACTGAGGTAAATCATAATGTGTGCATATTCTGGACGATTAGGATAAAAGTGATCAACTGGATACAGGGTGGATGCAGCCAGGGAGTTACTGCATGATCATAGTTAGGTGAATATGTCTACAGGGAGTTATTGTATGTCATGAATGATGTGCATAGGTATACAAGGAGTGACTATATGATTATGAGTGGGGTAAGATGTATAGGTATACAAGGAGTGATCATGGCCATGTGTGATGTGAATCGGTATGCATGGAGTGACTGTATGGTGTATGGTTGTGTGTACCCAGTACGGGTGTACCCGATGTGGCTGTTTGGTCATTGGTGTGGTGTATGGCTATTACGAGAGAAGCTACATGGTCATCTGTGGGTAGTTCATGTATAAATGGAGTGATTGTAAGATCGTGGCTGAGATGTACACGCGTACGGGTATAACCAAGTATGGCTGTTAGTAGAGGCTCTTATGTACTCCCGTGGGCACTTTGTGAAGAAATATAGCGACTATACCTTGCAATGACGTTGCTTGATATCTCAGGCACCAGAAAACAAATGTTAGACACCTTGGGGTCGCGACTGGGTGGATTTATGACATAATCAAGATGGCCGCCATACACAATTTCACAGTATGCACTGAGTCAGTTTGATTAATATCTACTTGTGAATTTATTATAGAAATTTAATTATCTCACCACAGACGTGAAACTAATACACCATACTTCCATTTGACAGAAAAAGTGGCCACCATAAACCAAGATGGCCGCCAAAATGGCGACCGAAATTCGGAAAATTGATGATTTTTCACACTTTCCTCTTGAATCATTAACCGATGTTTGAAATTTGTAACGAATAAAGACCTAAGTTTAAATAAATTCTAGTATCCAACCATTTCTACAACATAATATGTCATATTTCGGATCTCATTCCTGTCAGCTATCTTTAAAATGTGAATTAAAAAACGTGCTATGAAAGTTAACCAAAATTCAATTATGATTCTAGCCAAGAGTTGAACAGAAAATAACTGAATTTGATGAAGATAATGTAAAAATGTTTTAAATATGTAAATTGCCATATAGTTTTACTGAAAATAGTGCATTTTCGTTTAATATGGCGTCCAAGATGGCTGCCAAAATGGAGAAATCACCAAAATCTGTCCAATTTTTATTGATATCACTCATGTGTTGGGGAAAAGTAAATATATGTGAATATGTGCTACTTTTTCGCGGAAATCCATGGACTTATGGAATAATTTGTAAATTTAGTTTACCATATAGCTGCTTATACCCGAGAATTCAACAGAATTATACCACGAAAATTAAGTCAAATCATCTTCATGGCAGCCACACAAAATTGCAGAATGGGCACTAAGCGAGGAAGAAAATTTAACACAGAAAATGAAAATATTTCTACGGCAATGATAAAATTGCGCCAAGCTTCCTTTTGAAAGAACAAGAATGTTAAAAAACCAAGATGGCTGTCAAAATGGCGACCGAAATATAGAAATGTGTTGAATTGTTACACATGCCCCTTACATCATTTTCGGTTATTTGTAAACTGTGGCGAGTAGGACTTGTCTTTCTTTTTATCAGTTATGACACAAAGTACTTTGGAAAACACATTATGCTGTAATGTGTGTCTAATTGTTGTCCATAATGCGCTATGTAATTTCACAAATAAACTTGTTTCTCGAGGTTCTAGATACACATTGGACAGAAATATGCATAATAAAATAAACAAAAGCGTACACATTTTTAAATATCGTTAGTGTCATTCAATTACACTCGACATGAAATTGCGGAATATAATTTAACCGATCCTGCCCGTTTCCTGTGAAGGAAATCAAACCGGATATATGCTGACTGTATCATTATAAGAGCATAACGAGTACTTGAACGCAAAAGAATCCCTGCAGTCATAATACAGACATAAATCCAACTTTATGGCTATATTATTTCGTTTGGACACCTTGACTTCATCGAAGTCGAAGTTGCATTGCTATCATACTGCCACCGGGAAATATAATTGCTCAACTTAGAAATACACAGGCATTACATGTTAGTGCAAACACTATTTCGTATCTAATTATGAAACAGTTGTGTCTAATAAGATACAATAAGGGGAGATTGCATTGTTCAGTTTCTTGTTTTTGGCATATCTGTGTTTCATCACCCGAAATTCGTTTGAATAGTTGAGACATTGTCACACTTCTCAAGACGTGAATCAGCACATGTACACTCTTGTTACTTCGTCCAATAGATGGTCACCTTGGTGGTAGTATATCTACAACCAACTCACCCCAGCAACTACAGTTGAATTACAAACTCATCTCGCAAGCTAACAGAGCGTACCACAAAACTCTCCGACGGCATATCAGAGACTCCATATATAATGTTTGCTTCGGTTGTGGAATGGAGAGTCCATAATACAGATTTAATAAATAAATTTCAATACGGTCGCTGACCTCATAGCAGATACATTGCATATTCACTTCGAAGTAGTCTAACAGAACTGAGCACATAACCGAGTTAATGATTGTCAGTTTATTTTAGAATATGTCAAAACATCAGTATCGGGCAAAAATTGCCTAAGATTTGTCATTCTCCATGACGAGTCCAGCAAGTGACAATAACGGCTCCTCAACTTCTTCCTGGTTGTCAACGAAGAAATATCGTGAAACCAAAATGCCTTGCCTAGTGCCTGGATATTTAGTGATGAAATACCTCATCGAAACACCGGAAGCTCATCTTTGGTCCATGCCATATGATGGTGCATCGAAGTTATGAAAACAGTGACGGGTCATCATGATCATTTAATGGAACGTTTATTAAGATTTCTTACAAAACGTCCACATGGGGACATTCATTAGCATTATACATCAACTGTTAGTTCACAGAAAGTAAAGATCTTCGAATCACAGAAACCCCGCAATCTCGAACGAAATCCTTTAATTGTTTCCATCGAACAAATGTAGTTTATAGAATTTGCTGGCAAACCGTACAACCATAATAGTCGGATCCACAAGTAGGCACATTACAAGTTTGGAATATAGATACTGCGCAAAAGTTGGAAGTAATAGATAACAATGTTATGCTTGAATTGAGAGAAGACTGTGGATTGTTAGCTATTTGAAGAGTCCATAACTGAAATTGACTATTGCCCAGGAAGGTATAAGATTTCAACGTTTAACGACCTGAGTTTTCTGCAGACCTGATTTCATTGTAGTGGGATATCAAATGTTCCTGCATAAAACAACTGGAAAGAATACTACAAACTTTCCACCCAATAATAATACATGTACCTCAACATGTTGGTGAGTTGAATTGCATCTACAGCCAAGTCGAACTGTGCATTGGTGTGAGAAATTATCAATTTTATCTGGAACATTGCCGATAGCCGATACAATTACAGAAATGCAGGCATTTAAAGAAAATTTGGTGTGAATATGTTTCTTCTTGTATGATATTTTGATGAGACCGCATAACGCAAGCATGAAAAAACTTCGATGACATGGGTGTATCTAATATAAACTTGATGAGTGCATACGTTCTGCACAGGAAGATGGGGATCATACACGGAACGAATTTGCAGTATATGCGATGTCCAGAAAACTATATCTGTGGAACTCAAATACACATGTATGCCAATTGAACTCATTATATGAGGCTATCTTTCTATCCTAGCTCGATCAAAATCAGTCACGCTTTCGCAAATCTTGGGTGTGGTGTCAGTGAGTTGACCTATGAGCTGTCCAGAGCTCCACAGCAGTTTCTGTTTTGGTACGAACCTGAACATAATTTATCTCTAGTCGCTATAGATCGCATGTAATAAG
Source organism: Siphonodentalium dalli (assembly GCA_032622095.1). NCBI lineage: Eukaryota > Metazoa > Mollusca > Scaphopoda > Gadilida > Siphonodentaliidae > Siphonodentalium > Siphonodentalium dalli. The sequence goes on from CP136067.1 coordinate 61,379,448, forward strand.
CAGAGGTCTGGTAGAAATCCGCCAATGCGATTCTTCTTCACAGAAGACACATATAGCTCACATCTGAACGCTCTCGTTTGGTGGTCTGCGACAAAGCAATTACTGTCATATAATCCCCTGATGCACACACAATTTGATCTAGATGTTATTCAAGGACGAGCAATTCTAAATTTTCTCAGTTTCACAAAAGTATACCCTGCGTTTTCGTACATGTATATTAATAAGAACGAATCACACAAATATTAGCTCCTATTCTTATATTTGGACTTAGTATACACTAATTATTACGCTTGTTAACATGGAAGATGTCTGTAATGTCAACGCATTATATGCCGCTACTGTTTTAGGTACTGCATTGTGTGATGTACATTTAATTAATTTCCGTGAGCAGCTGAATTTTAATAGAATTGACTTAGTATGATGGCATTACATGAGCAATACAGGAATCAAGTGAAAACTTCTTATCCAAACCCAATAAGGGGGGCGATATCAAGGGGAAGTAATTAAAGTATTGCTGAATACCGACAGCCTTATTGCCGGGGAAGGGATTTTTCTCCAGTCGAGTCACCCAATCAGGACATATCCGATGTACATGTAATGATGGATGTAATCAGAATATATTCAGATTTGGATATTTTCAAATAGGTCAACATCAGACGAATTTATCTACTTTTCATGGTTTCTGTTTCCATTCTCATGAAATCTCGGATATAAGCAGCTACTGTTCGCAAAATATTCATATTGTATCAGATTGTATCAGCATTCCTGGCACTTTTGTCAACATCGGAACAAATGTGTTTACTGAAACTGAAACTGAAACCCAACTTAGGAGCATTATCAATGAAAACTAGCAAATTTGGATGATTTCTCCATTTTGGTAACCATCTGAGTCACCATCCTGAATTTATATTCATATGGATAATAATATGTTAATCTAACATATCATGGTTGTCGAATGATTAGATAGTATAATTTATTCAAAATAAGGTTGCTATTAACCACCGATTTCAAACCGCTGTGAATAATTTTAGAGGCGAGTGTGAAAAATCATCAATTATTAGAATTTCGGTCGCCGTTTTGGGAGCCATCTTGTATTTTGATGTCCAAATTGCACCCGCAAGAGGAAGTGTGGTCCAATAGTATTATTGGTCGCGAAACATAGTCATTTCACTATCTAAATTTTCCTCCCACACTCAATGCCAACTCTGAAATTGTTCATTGTTGACATTTTGATGATTTCATCTCATTTTCGTCTTTTCATTCTCTCGAATTGTTGAGTATAAACAGCCATTGTTCACAAACTATTCATATTGTTTCATATCTCCATGTTATTACGCCAACACGGAGCAAATATATTCACCTATATTCACTAAGTCGCACATTAGGAGTGATATCAAAGAAAATTTGACCAATTTTAGTGATTTATCAATTTTGGCAACCATTTTGGTCGCCATCTTGAATACAGATGCACTATTTTGGTTGTAATTATATGGCAAGCTATATGTTTAAACCTGTTGCAACTATTTGTCATCAAATTCAGCGATTTTCTGGCTAACACCTGGCTCGAATTACAAAATCGATATTTGGTAAAATTTCATAGCATATTTATGAATTAACATTTTGACGACATTTTGTAGGAATAAGACCTAATGACATATTATCATGTTCAAATGGTTAGGTATTCAGACGTATTTAAAATTAAGTTGCTATTAGCTACCGATTTCAAATAACCGTAAATGTTTTAGGAGACATGTGTGAAAATTCATCATTTCCTCGAACTTCGGTCGCCATTTTGGCGGCCATCTTGGTTAAATGTGGTCAATTTTTCTGTCAAAGTGAAGCTTGTTATCATAGTATCACAACAGTAGAGAAATATTATATTTCCTACCATAAATTAATACTAGCTATTAATCAAACTGATTCAGTGCCTACTCTGAAATTTTGGATGGCGGCCATCTTGATGACGTCATAAATCCACCCAGTCGCGACCCCCAGGTGTCTAACATTTGTTTTCTGGTGCCCGAGATATCAAGCAACATCATGATCATAGTGGCTATATTTCTTCACAAAATGCACACGGGAGCCAAAACATGGACACAAGAGCCTCTACTATGTATGGTCATGGGTCAGGTGTACATGTATACAGTGGGTGACTATATTGTCAGTTGTGTGATGTGTATTCACATATGGAGTGACTTTGAGGAAATGGGTGGGTTGTACACGAGAATGTGAAATCTTGGGTGTCTGTCGCTTTCCACAAGAACTCAAGGATATGTTAATCAATAGAGAGGTAATATCAGAGAAATCTCCGTCATGATGGTGTTTATGTACAATGGAGGAAAGCGATAGCCACCCATTACCAAACAGTCACTCCATATATACATAAACACCACACAAATGAGAATATAGTCACCCACTCAATACACGTACACATGACCCATGACCATACGGTCATACTTGATTATACCCGTACACACCACAAATGGACATACGGCCATCAGTCACATGTCAATGCAGGCACACCGGGTATACTGCTACACATGACCAGTAACCATAGAGTCACTCCCTGTATACATATTCACCACATTCATGATCATAAGTCAATCCTTGTAAATCCATTCGCCTCACCATTGGCCATGCGGTCACCTCTTGTTTACCTATGCTTCACACCCATGGAAATATAGACATTCAAGATATACATAAACACCACAACAATGACCATAGAGTCACTCCAGGTATATATATATATATATATATATATATATATATATAGTGTTGATATCTTTAGCCGTATGGGTCTGGTCTAATAGGAAGTTCTTATCAATATGATAACACCAATTAAAGACCCATCAAATCTTTAATGTCGTACTAGCTTTCGGCTATACAGCCTTCGCCGGGTACACATGAATGAACACTCATTTGAAAATACACATTGATATACAAACAAACTTGTTTATCGCGTAACTATGACGTTAACGAACCTGACAAAATTTGGCGCCAAATGAAAAATGGCGGGAAAACTTACAGGTGAAAGACGCGCCAAACATAGAAGCTACATGTGTAGCGTTGTGAAGAAAAGTCAATGCTTGGGTATATGGGAATTCATGTAGCTTAGAAGCAGTCCATACATACACAGAACGACACGATGTGTAAATGGGTTTGTCGATACGGCACGAGTGCTGTCGCGTCAGGATAGAACGAGAGGCGCTCGTGTCGTTCTGTGTTTATTACACGCTTCGCGTCCTAGAATCCGTGCATTAAAAATACAGGATTAGAAGGTTTATTTAGGCTCATACAGGGCGTGTTTGTCATGTGTGATGATTCTTTTATTTAAATAGTTCGTTTCGTGGTTGAGGCGAACGTCATGTACGTCATTTTACGCCAACGAGATGCGTATGGAACGTACGTTGCATACGGATTTGTGAATATGGAACGGCAATAACACTGTACTTCTAGGAACAAGCGTGTACTAAAATGTATAAGCATATTTTAGATAATGAGAGTTGGACCAAGGAGAAATTGTAAATTATGACCAACTTGCCATGAAACCACGGTCCTTATTAATGCCACGATAAAAACTTCCAAACAGTTCTATATGTTGTAATTCGGCCACACGTCTCTCTTTCATGTCCGAAAGTCCACCTCTTAATACTTTGATGCGGATGTCATCGGGTGTGTGGTGTGGTTGACAGAAATGTTCTGCTATGGGTAGGTTCAAGTCCCTGTTGTTGATGTTCTGCCTATGCCCCGTCACTCGTTTGCAGAGAGGTTGCCCTGTTTCACCAATGTAATGCATTTCTGGACAATTTGCGCACGTAATGATATACACAACACCACTTGAGACACATGAGAACTGGCCCACATCCTGGAACACGCTCCCATTGCGCATAAGAACATCGGCCTTGTTAATTAACACACACATCCCACATCTCGGCCTGTTACATGGAAATGTACCATTGTGTGACTGTCCACCAGAAGATGGTAGCTTACTTGTTACTAATTTCCGCTTCAAGTTGGGTGGTTGCCTCATGACGACAACCGGTCTTTCGTTAAACACGTTCCTGAGATGAAGGTCGCTCGTAATAATGCCATTCAGAGATGTAGTGATTGTGCGTAATTTTTCTAGCTGAGAGTGGTAGTTTACCACAAGGGGAACTCGATCTGATGATGTTTTGTCCCGATATTGAAGGAGCATCTCCTGTCCAAACATTTCGCTTTTCCCAATTGTTTATTAATCGAACGTCTGTCGTATCCCAAATTCGAGAATTGTGAGCGTAGTTCACTGAACTGTTCGTCTCTTACTTTTTCCTGAGAATTGATGCGTTGGTAACGAATGCCTTGACTGTAGATAATGGCTTGTTTCGTGTGGTCGGGATGAAAACTAATGGGGTTTAGATATGAAAATCTGTCCGTAGGTTTTCTGAATACTTTTGTGAATAACTGATCGGCATTGTTTTCGACTGTAACATCGAGAAAGCTGATATCGGTGTGAGAAAATTCCATTTTGAACTGGATTGAAGGATTGCACCGATTGAATGCTCGATGAAATATTTCCAATTCAGCGACTCCGTGTTCCCATATCATGAATATGTCGTCGATAAACCTGAGATAAATTCGCGGTTTGAGAGTCTGTGTAGCTAAGAACTTTTCCTCCAACTCTGTCATGAATATATTGGCATATTGAGGCGCCATTGGTGTCCCCATTGCAGTACCTTTAATTTGTCTGTAAAACTTATTCTCGAACACGAAATAGTTATGTTTAAAGGTACGGTTGGCCTTGGCGGTGGGTATCCTGTGAAAATATTACACCCGTCAAAAACCGCCACAAACAGAAAGAACATCAAAATGTAGACAGACTTTGTCCGTATACAAATAAGAAATATCGCATAAACAGTATGTTATTGTCATCTGTTTGACCATTGTTATGTAAACAAAAACATAAAAAGTTACTTTTCTGGTGTTTGTTTATGTTATGATGGTAAACATAAAGAGCGTTCTTTGTTGGTGAATTCCTGATATGGAACTAATAAAGAGCGTTTATGCCATTTGTGTGTGATTATCCAGTAGCATTGTGCTGTCTTCTGTAACACAACCAGGCTCTTGCTTAGGTAAAATATAGTAGGTCTTTGTGATAACATGCTGTTTACGCGATGGTCATGGTATATATGAACGAAACTGTATGCGTTTTAATGTTTTTCTGTTTACGGTGATTGGAACAAATATGAATATTTTCGACAACTAAGGCCTCACGTGCCTTTAAGAATATATTCAATTAACTTCATAACCGAATCTTTAGTTACTCCGTCTGATTCAGTCTCATCGTCGTGAAATCTCTGTCGAACTGCCGCTATACCATCTGTGTGTTCAATTTGAGAATATAGGGACACCGCATCCATGGTGACTAACAGGGTATCCGAACTTGTTGTTCCAACGGCCTTTAATTTCCTGATAAAATCGGTAGTATCCTGTATGAAGCTATCTGACGCGCGAACTGTCGGTTTGAGTGTAGCATCGACATAACTCACAACGCTACACATGTAGTCCAGTGCATTTATGAGAAAATAGGGCTGAACCTCAAAATAATTGCAACACAAAAGTTTTTGTTTTATTTTGGTTGGGAGCATCATAGAGTATACTCAGCTAAAAATCAACAAAAATCTGAACATGCGAAATGGCCTTTTTGAGGCAAAAAGTGGCGAAAATTATGAAAAATTGGTGAAAAATGGAGATTAACATTTTTTGTTAATAACTCTTGATGTAAACATACAATTGTTATATTTTCACAATGATAAACTGTGGTACAGTTGTATCCATGAATTTTTATCATTTTATTCTATAAATATTGATTAAATTTTCGAAATTTGGGTCAAAAAGTTGAAAAATTTGCCAAAATTCAGTGAAAACTGGAAGTCTACAATAACTCTTGATGCAGTTGTAAAATTGTCATAACTGGGCTTGGAACTATTGTTATATAGTTATATCCACAATTGTGGGTTTTTTTTCATGTTGTTACTACAAGCACATAATCAAACTATTTCAACACCTTGGCATTCCCCACAAGACATAGAACACATAATTCCATGTTTTCGGCATGTGCACCTATTACTTTTGCAGTCCGTTTTACATTTACAACGAATGATGTTCAGTAGTTCTTTTGGAGCTGGTGGTTCCTCACATTTGATAGGATTAAGCCGCCCATCCTTAACCTGCCATCCCCAATCAGTTGGTTCCAAATTAAGCCCCTTCCAACACTGCACCTGGTGATAGTGTATGTAAATGAAATCCTTTTCTACCTAAAGTCTGATACAGCAGGTTACATCACCTCTGGTCGGCGCTTTGGCAACAGTGATAAGCCTCTGAAACAAGAGTTGTGGGTCGATGTGTACAACGTCGTTGTCGATCTTGAGAGACGGAGCACTCATTATTATTGCTTGGGATGTTCGCTTGAATACATAACTCATAGCATCTTTCCCTCCCATGTTCATAAGGATCTTCGTGCCTATTAGTTCAGTGCATTTATGAGAATAAAGTGCCAAACCTCAATCCAATTGCAAGACAATGTTTCTTAGCAGGAATAAGTCTATTAACCAATTATAAACAACATACTAAAAATCTAAAAGGATCAAGAAAGGTGAAATTGATAAATTTTGTGAAATAAATTTAGTAAAATTTGGTAAAATAACCATTTTATAGCTTTTCAAGGATGTTTATAAAAAACTTCATTTCACATGTCCTTCCATTTATATATCCATTTTGTTGACTACACAATCCTGATTACAGAACAGAAAATATTTTCCAGATACGTTGAGAATTTTTCGAGTTATGTGCCTCCAAAATTGGGAGTTTGTCTAATTTCGGAGCCTCAATTTCTGAAGAATTAGCTAAAATCCATATTTTAGGGTCTAGTATTTTAAAAACTAGAGAACAATGAAGGGATATCTTAATGTTCTATTAGTTGCCTCACTATATTGGGCACACAAAATGATTTCGTTATGCATCTATGATCGAGAAGACAAAAATATTCTTAAACAAAATGTGTGTTCCATTGAATGGACTTAGCCAAATTTGCCTTGTGACACAGAACTGGTGTGATTAAATACCATATTTGAGGTCATACAACTCAATAAATTGATATCCACATGCCCTGTATTTGTCACAACCTCTTACGTATACTAGGTTAAATACGCTGTGCTGGAATTGCTAAACACATATGTGCCATAATCAACTTATGGCCCTATGAATCCTTTCTATTGACTCTTTTCCAAAAATGCCATTTTGGACTGTTTTGTGGTGTTTTTGTCCATTTTAAAGTTTTTTTTGTGCACAAATAGTAAACAACAATGAATACAATTAGTGTTTAATGTGTAAAATCATTTGAACGTTCCTCCTAAAACACTTAGTGTTGGAAAAAATATGATTACATTGGTTATGCCAATCAACAGTCACTGGATTTCACATATTTTTAAAGAAACTGACTCCAAATTTGAATGTTGATAATGGGGTAGGTGAAATCACAAAGGCTATGATCTTGTCACCATATTCTAGTCATTGGAGACAAAGGGTTGTTTTATTCCAGTTTGTACAGATTATTCTTGCATGGTAAACAGTTTATTACTTTAATAAATATTAGATGTTTATTTAGAACTTTATCAGCATGTTATATAGAACCAGCCCGAAATAATGATTCGCCATTTCGCCATTGAGTGACAACAAAAAGGATCGTAGCTCTAAATATGAACATCAAAACAGGAAGCAGTTTACTCTGTATGAAAGAATGAGGTTAGTAGGAGCTGGTGATGTTAAAGTTTTATGCATCAAGGTCCATATTTTCTAGATTTTGTCAATATGGTTTCCCCTACCCCATTTTTCAGTTATTCAAATTTGGCATCAGTTTCCAGAAAAATTAGTGAAATTCAGTGACATTCATTGACATATCCAACATAAGGCATTTATTTCAACCCTAAAGTGTTTCAGGAGGAAAGTTCAAATGATTTTGCACATTGAACATACATTGTTTTTACAATTTATACACAAAAACCTTTAAAAATGAAGAAAAAAACCGCCCCTAAATGGCATTTTTAGATGAGTCAATTCTAAAGATTCATAGGGCCATAATTTGATTTTCTACGCCATGATTTGAGAAATACCTTTACAATGTGTTTAACGATGTATACTTAAGTGATTATGAGAAAGACAGGGAATATGGATATATAATTATTGATTTGTATGACATCAAATATGCTATTTTATCACGCCGGTTCTGGACCATAGGCAAATTTGGCTGTCCATACAATGGTGGAACACACATTTTGTATATTCACCTCACCATTGGCCATAATTCACTCCATGTATACATATTCGTCATACCATAGCCAAATAGCAACTCAAGATATACTAATGCACTAGGTATACTCATACACCTGACACATGGTCACATAGTCACTCCCTGTATACATATTCACCACATTCGGGATTTGCAGCCCACCCATGAACATAGTCACTCCAGGTATATATATACACCTCACCAATGGCCATTCAGCCTTCCAGATATACCAATACCCGAACACACGACCACTCATACCTTCCATACTTGCATATACACCTCACACATGACAATTCTGCAACCCACTGTATACGCATACACGCCATCCATGATCATACAGCTAATCCCTATATATCCACCAATGATAATACATCAACGACATATATAAATACTAGAAGGTGACCCGACTTCGTCCGGGCTTTGACCTTGAATTGTCTATTTTGAAGGCCAAGGTCAAGTGGGGTCACGATTTGACCCGTCCAACACAGTGCCCGAACAAAAGTACCCGACAAAAGTACCCGTCGAAATCCATCCGGTTTTACCCGATTTGACCTTGAATTGACCATTTTGAAGGTCAAGGTCAGGTGGGGTCAAACACCAACACCCCAAAAATGGTGGAAATCGGCCCAGCGGATACCGGGAAATCGGCCCAACGGATACCGAGATACCCTATGCATCAAATTTCGTCCGTAAAAATCCGCCAGTTTAACCCGATTTGATTTCCACTCAAGTATATAAACGCGCCTCATATACACACGCTCATTAATTATCAAGTTTCAACGTAAAGATAAATTACCATCGGTGCCCGAGATATCGTCAAGACGTCTGAAACAGTCAAATGCATCGGCCGGTTAAGCGTTAACGTGATCTAACGTTATGACCTCTAACGACGTCATAGAAGTTATACGCATTGTTTTTATCCTGATGGAAGATAGTACCACTTCTTCTTGATAATTGAGGCAGATAACTAAAACGGATACATACGCATTATATATCGTTGGAAAGAGGAAACACGAAAGATTCTCACAGTGTAATTATTATGACTGGCATTTTATTATTCGCGCTGTTTCGAATCGATTTGTAAGCACCGAACTCAAACGAAAGTCCCGTAACACAGCGTAAAAACAGATTTGACCTCGGCACGTGAAAAGTTGACCTCGGATCTGAAAATCAATAGGCCCATGTTCGTTCCCGGGTCGAATTACGTGTCCGTACCAAGTTTGGTCGAAATCGGTCTAGCCGTGTTCGAGTCCATCGCGAACACACACACACACAAACACACAGATCTTCCAAAATATATAATAGATACATCCCACCCGTTACCAAAAGGGCACTCCATAATTTAAAAAAATATATATACGTACACGCTCGCCAATGACCACCCAGCTTACTCCAGGTATACGTATGCACTTCAATCATGACCGTACAGACATTCCATGTATACCTATACACATTACCCATAGCCATAAAATCAATCCCTATTTATCCACACACCCCATCCATGGTCATACAGACAACACATGTATACATAATTATACACACACCTGTCACAACACAGCCACATACGGTACACGCGTACATCCAACCCGTGATATTACAGTCACTCCATATATGCATAACCAACCCACATATATGACCATGTTGCTACTCTCGTAATATCCTTACACCACATAAATGCTCATACAGCGACATCTGGTACACCCGTACTGGGTACACACAACCATACACCATATAGTCACCCCATGCATACCGATTCACCTCAAACATGACCATATAGTCACTCCTTGTATACCTATTCACATCATTCATGACATACAATAATACATGTATACATATTCACCTAACTATGATCATACAGTAACTCAGTGGCTGCCATCTTGGCATCCACTCTGTATCTAGTTTATCTCAGTTCCTTCTCAAAGTTCTTCCCATTTCCGTTCAATAATATGGCCAGAAACACAAAAGAGGTTCTCGGCAAATTTGCTGCAACTTTAAAATGAATTTGTCAAGCCCCATACGGAACTGGTACAACCAGAATAGAACATGTAGTTGTCAGTTGATTATCTAACACGTATAATAACTAAGTGAGTCACAATTTGCTACCTTTTCGGAAAACGCAGAGAATAATGTTCGGGATATATGTAAAAAATGAACTTTTTACCAAATTTGGTTGCCATTTTGGAAGCCATCTTGAGCAATTTGGTATATAAACACCGTATTGTGACACATTTAGGATAGACCAAAAACAATAAGCACCTCTCATATCAAAGATAGTTACATTTTACTTGAAAAAATGGTCCAAACCTGAAAAGTCATTTTTTGCCGATATTTATGTCAAGTTTGTGAGAGAAAAATCCAATATTTCTGGTGATGTCAGTGGTGTCAATATGAACAATTAACCATGGTGCATCAGACATGTTAGTATTCAATGTATAGAAGGTAGTATACATCAACCACAACTTGTAAGCGATTTGTAACATTTTACATATTTTTGCCGCCATTTTGAGCCAAAGTAACAACTTAGTAAAATTTAATCCTTTAAAAACGGAAGCGTTAATAGTATCAAGGATGAATTCTGCTATTGTTCACCCACCATTAATTATGGCGGCATCGCAAGTTACAGAGGTAAGTTCTCATAAACATCTAGGTGTCTCTTTCGATAACAACGGATCCTGGGAAACTCACATACAAACGATAACCGAAAAGGCCTGGAAAAGAGTAAATCATATTCGGAGACATAAATTCCGACTGAGCAGGACAACACTTGAAAAATCCTATTTCTCATATGTAAGGCCGATACTCGAATATGCGTCACCTGTTTGGAATAATATACCAATTTATAAGAGTGACAAAATTGAAGATATTCAATATGAGATGGCGAGGATTGTTACTGGGGCTACCAGAAGTGTCAGTGATAAAAACTTATTATTTGAAACTGGTTGGGAAACCCTTTCATCCAGGAGACATACTCAACAAATGATATTATTTTACAAGATGCATAGAAATCAGACCCCATCTTATCTTTCAACCATGATCCCACCCGATTCGACATCTTCTGGATATAATCACAGACGCGTAAGTATTCACCCTCCAAATAGTAACAGAAATAAATATATGGATACGTTCTTACCGTCAGCAATACGCGCATGGAATAATATACCTGTCTCAATAAAAGCATCATCAACCGTGGAAGAATTCAAGCGTCTTCTGAAGGTCGGTCATACTAATTTAGCTAAGTTTTATTATCATAGTCACTCTCGTAGAGGCCAAGTATATTACACAAGAATGAGACTGGGGTGCAGCCATCTGAACAAAGATCTTGTTGTAAATTACGTAAGAGATTCCCCATTTTGCTCTTGTGGGGAATTTGTAGTTGAATCCGCGTACCACTTTCTTTTGCAATGTCCCCAATATAGTCAAATTAGAGCTGATATGATAGCCGCTCTGCCATTTTCGCCAGCAGATGTGAACATTGATGTCCTATTATATGGGTCTAATGAGATGTCCGATGAAACAAATTCTATAATATTTGAAGCTGTACAACTGTTTATTATCCAAAGTCGACGTTTCGATAATGTGTGAGCTCCGTGCGCAGGGGGTCGTGTATGCGAACATGAGGTGCATAACTTGTATGTATAAATATGTAAGTCGCGTTTCTGCACATTGTGTTCGGGCATATCCGCCTGTCTGCCCACGGAGTGCATGCTCAACCGTGCTGACCTTGTCATATTAATGGACTTACTACTGATTGTACTTACATGTACTAATTGTATCTAGAATATATTGATACGCACTACAAGTATAACAATTATCCTAATATATACTTATTTTCATGCATCATCTCTTCTGGGTGCCGAGACGTATTTGGGGTCTAATTCCGTTTCTATATTGGACAACACACCATGATTTAACGCCATAATGTAAAATTTAGATTATGACTGAGGGATTATTGTATACAGCATTTATCACACTTCTTTTCCACCTACTTTATTATCTTTCTTGTCTATTTCATAATCTCCTCCCTTCTATCACTCCTCCATCTTTCTGATCCCTGCACTCGCTTAACTAACTTCCCAACATTTATTTGAAAACACAGAACAATATTCAAATTCCCGTCCTTTTTACCCTGTAGATGTCTGTATTGACACTCGGGGTAACATTTTTGGAGGAAAAGATTTTTATAAAAGCCATAGGCTCATGGCTTGTTATCTAATCCTCATTTGAACTATGTTTTTTTACTCAATATGTATAATTGTCAATGTGTTGTTCTGTTATTTTGTTCAAATAAATATTGTTTACACTAAAGTAACAACTTTGATTCCAATGGATTGGAATATTCATAGGTAATGATATGCCTCACTTACATTACAAAGTTATGTTCATTTCTTGTTGAAATATGACTGGAATCCCAATTGGTATTTTTTGTGAAATTTTATAACGCGTTCTGTATAATCGAACTATTGAGGGATCATAAGGAGCTAGGACCCCAATCATAGCACATTTCATTGCTCCAATGATCAATTATTATACAAAATACAAAATAAAGTCACATTTCTCAACCAGTTCCATACAGCATAAACTGATCTAGAAGATATAATTTGCATCAAACTGACTTAGGGCCTAGTCTGAAAAACGGCGGCCATGATGGCGGCCATGATGGCGGCCATCTTGTCTGGAGTCTATAGGGCCACATTTTGTTCTTGTTAACATTGCTTAAAAGTTGAAGGACATAATACTGAACAAAATGAGTTGGGTAAAGTTAAGTCCCAGGGGCCCGGGGGTGCAAGGTACCCATATTAGCTCCCTGACTAAATTGTCATTGTCATGGAATGCCATTGGTATAATATGGCTTTAGCACCGTAGAACCATTAGACCTGTGTGAGCGACGTGTACTACACAAACAGTAACCCATGTAGTGATATCTCATCCTTCCATGCATCAAACCATAGTTTCTAGCAGATCAGTCAACACATTGCTACCCAATATGCATGGCCCTAGAAGTCACCTGGTTTTAACACTGGATTTTACAACAATATCACGTTCAAAATGATGTTGCTTGGGGTTAGATTTGGTGTTTAGGCGGGTTTATGTATAGTTTGTTTCAGAGAATAAAGTACCTTACCTATATTAATATAATTGAAGCAGATTGGGATAGAACGGTTTCACGCCATTTTTTTTATCAACAGTCACTAATAATGGTGAAGACTGAATGGAATAGATAGTAAAACAGGATTGGAAACAAGAGTGAACAAGGAATACATTTGGGATGGTATTCCCAATAAAAAACAGCATTTAAAAGTGTCAAATATGGGATAAGGAGGGGGTGGGTCCCAAATTGTGTTGAAGAAAACATTTTTTTTTTGCAAGTAGGGGGGTGGTGGGTACGGCTTATTCTCACTTTGCCGACGAGCCTGCAAAAATATCGCCGACAAGGTGTGATCGTCGCGCATATAGTCTGTATTAATTAAATAACAGTTTTCCCGGCTCCCGTTTGCAATGTTGTTTTAGCATGCCGCTAAACGAATTTCACATGAGTCGTCATCAGATGAGCGATTTTCATGTTCACTCAGTGAAATAGTAGTAAACTGTTATTCGTATTGAGCGATCGCATTTAAGCTATAAAAACCCCCATGTCTCTCCAAAGTTGATCATATTCAATGTTCTATCTTCATCATGGCAAGTTCTCAAGTAAATGTAGGAGGCAAACACCTGGTCTTCAACGACTTCAAATTACGCATCAAATAACGTCGATCCGAGAATGTCCACTGGTGTGTTGTAAGAATGGCTGTGGTGCCACCATCAACACAAAGGACGAGATAGTTAGTTCTTCAATGAGTCAACACAACCATCTAGCCGATTCTGACCAGGTACGACACATGCATTTTCTTATTTCAAATTCTTAGAAAGAGCATCCATCCAATCGGCAGCCTCAGAACAGATGAAGTAGACGCGGTAGTCATCATGCCCAGTTCCGACCTTTTACAGCATGCGATCTGCATTATACCGATCTCGCTCACTATATAATACAACCGCCCCCCCCCCGGACCACAAACCACGTCGAATGGTGGCACAGAAAACTTCAAGGTTATATAGCAGCTTCAAAACCAAATATATTCGACATGATCGACCACATTAAAAAAGAACAAGCCTATACAGAATCGACGATACTTCAACTGACTGGTGGCGGCAGAGTTCAACCACAGAGAAGAAAATATCGGGCGGTCAACGCGTCTCTTAGACATTTCAAGAGAATATTCAGGGAAAACGAGATCGACATTGTAGAATACTTAGATTCAATCGCTAAATTAGTTCGCCATTGAGCTTTTTGTTAAAGTATTGTCGTGTATTTGTTATATGTTTGTTATCTCCTTGTATGTATTTTATTAATTATTTTGCATCAATACATAAATAAAACATGACATAGATTATTTCCTGACATCAACATTGAATCAGCACCAAAGGTTCCAAAACCCTCGTTCCCAAATTGACAAATCATTAAAAACCTACAAAAAGAGAGGACAAACCATTAAAACACCAAAAGTAAAGAGGTCATAATAGTTGCATACTGCAACTTTAAGACATCCAGCGAATACACACCCCACGAAAACCCGAAATGTGTTGTCCTGCGAGACATCCCATCGTTATAGCTCAATTTGACACGGCCAGATTAGCCTTTCTACAATATCCTAAAACAATAAAGCTTCTCAAATCATCGCCATAGTCAATAGAACTTTCACGAACTTGGACATTTCACTACAGCTTTTACCGGACTCGGGGTCGCAGTACAACTTTAACGCGTCCCAAAATAACCGGAAAACCCAATTATCTATTTATAAAGTCCCCACAGGTCCACAGGTTTCTAATATTTGCCCAACAGTATACACCGGTGGCGTTAATGAAAACTGGCGATATGCCCAGGAAACCCAGTACACTGTGTCGGAACCTCCAGAAAGCTGGTAGCGAATCAGGATTGGGGGGGGGGGGGGGTACAAAAGACAAAATTGTAATTTTTTTGGGACTCGATCACCCCTCCTCACACACAAATTAGTAAATCAGAATAATTTGACACAAAATTATTATATCAGCCTGGTTCTTTCTATCAATTACTATTTAGCATTTCTAACATAATAATACAATCAAAAACAGTGGAATAGTAGTAGCATGATCGGAAGCAAAATCATAAAAAAAACATTCGCCATAGGTATTTGCTTCCCATCTTTTTGCCAACATTGAAATACTGCTGAGTGAATAGATAAATATGTACATATTTATATTGATTTCATCTCAGGCATATAACATTCGCATCACAAGTCTGAGGGTGCATTTGCACATACAGTGTTCTAGTTTGTTGGCCAATGCAGTCCGTGTGGCATACTACCTGACTGGGCAGCAGTAACCAGTGACTGGTGTAAAAAAAAAAAGGCTCAGAGGGCAAGATGATATTTGGAAATATGTTGGCATGCGGATGTCACATTGCATGGGTTTATGTTTTATATATGTAGCCATTTATATATTTAACAGCGTTGAGAGAGAAATATATGTACATTCAAAAATGATCTAAATTGTTGCTTGAAGTAGCTTTAAAAATAAGCCAAATCAATAGCTACAAAGCTTCATGGGCTACATACACCGGTATAATATAATCATGAGTGTCCAACCTGGTGATGCATACATTGTCACTAATATGGCCACATCATACTCAAAAATTACGCAAAATGTATGCACAGTACAAAACTAAGTGATATAATTCCAATATCATAATGTTTCGTAATTAATTTTTAATAAATATGTTGATTGGAAAAAAATTGCATTACACATTTTCCGACCTCGAACCTTCCACACACCACTCCCTGTGTCTGAACTCTTTCTGCAGCCCCGGTCTGTGCTCGATAAATCAATGAGTATATCTAAATCACTCGTTGTATTATTCGAACAAAATATATGCCACCGTTTTGCAGCACAACGAGGATAAACTATCACGGAAGGCCATCTAAATATGCCAGTGACTATCGCGTGCATCACTGGATTTTGATTAAGAAAAATACAAATATCAATAATAATGACAGTTATGTGGCATGCATGGGCTCGAAATATGTTCCATTTTCTTCAGTGTTGTTCAACTTGTCTACCTTGTTGACCAAAGTTGGAATATGGATCACCGGTTTGGAACCCACATTACAGGACAGTGAAATCTAAGCTGGAGAGAGTTCAAAACTGTGGGGGGGGGGGGGGATTAAGGAATTTAGCAAACGAGGATAGACTGAAACATCTTAGTATTCCAACACTTGAATACAGAAGAGAAAAAGGAGATATATGAAACAGATATGTTGAATATTGAACAAAGAAGAGGACATAAATAGAGGACATTGCAAGAAGTTTGTGAAGGAAGTTTTCTAGAAAACGTTGATTAAGAACAACTTTGTATCAAGAAACACCAATACGTTGAACAGCTAATTATATCAGAAGAATGTGTCTCGGCACCTACCATTAACTCTTTCAAATACACGATGCCTGGTGAGGACGGCCAAGCTGCAACTTCACGACCAACAATATTATAGTAAAAAGAAACAAAGCTTAACATCTATAGGCCTAAACTCCGCATAAATATTCGAATTTTGGCGACAAAACAATTACTCCAGAAGATGAAAATTACTAACGATAGTGACTGTTATAGATGTAAAATGATCAATATCCCATATCTTCTTTGACTGTCCTGTAGTATCACCAACATACTAGATATCCAACTTACAAAATATAAAATAGTATTGGGCGTTTCGTCTGAAAAGAGCGCCAATATATATATTAAAAAAACATGATCATAATTATATTAGAGTACTCTATTTACTAAACATAATTCGACCCCATTTAATTATCTTTAAACCGTTTTTTGAACGAATTAGTAAGCCGAACGTCTATAGAAAATATAAATTCTTTGAGAGGCGATAGGCTGTTGAAATTTCAAATTTTACACGTTCACCTTGTTTCATGTACATGTATAGGCAGGAATTTTTATTTATTTATACAGAGGGCGACTTAGGGAAAGTTCAATTTGAGAATCGTTTAGTCAACAGTATAAATTTTTGAACCCTCAGAAAATATCTATATTCTCTTCCAGTGACAGTTCGCTGTTTCCATGTAACAAGGTTGCTATGCCTGGTCGTGTTATTAACCCTGCGAATAGATAATCTGCGACAATAAAAAAGAAAATGTTCTGCTGTTTCTTCAGCACCACATATGCAATCAAATGATTGCTGTAAAGATCATGATTTAAAATACTGTATTCCAGTCTTAATCGACAATGGTATATATATGACTTGCTCTAGTATATGCGAATTCCAGATATCGAGGACGTTCTTTGATATCGCTATTCAAAAATACTTTGAAGTCTGATAGTGTTTCACAGTTCCTCGCTTCTGGTTTTAACTTGTTCCCAAGATTGCTTGATTGTGGAAGGAATGATTTCTGATAAGTAACTGAGTTGCAGAAGGGTACTCTAAGGTAATCTGATCTCGTGTCATATCCACTAGTACGCGATACTTCATTCGGAACATCATTGTATAAGTAAGGCGGGGGGTGAGTTTTTTCGTCATTTTAAAATATAGTACAAGTTTAGAATTTTCGCTCCGTTTTGATAATTTTCCCCCACACAACTTCTTGGAGAACTATGTCTTTATTACAACTTCTTGTCCCACCGGTTACTATTCTAGCTGCTTCATATTGAATATCTTCTAGGGAATCGGCTTCTTCGCCTGTACAGTTATCCCATACCGAGGAAGCATATTTCAAGACAGGTCGAATATAGGACAAATAGATTTTTTCTAAAGTTCTTCTGTCAAGGATAAATTTAAACTTCCTCACCAAATGTTTGTGTGTCTACCTCATCTATTCTCTCGTTAGACATGTTTAAATACTGGTTGGTGATAGGGTATTTGTTTCCACGATACAAGCAAGGATTCTGTTTTCAATGGGTTGAATTTAACTGCCCAGGTCTTCGGTCAGTTGAATATTTTGTGTAGATCTGAATTTATCACCTCTGCAGCAATTATGGGATCTTCTATCGCAAAATAAAGTGATGTATACATCACTTTATATTGCGATAGAAGATCCCATAATTGCTGCAGGGGTGATAAATTCAGATCTACACAAAACATCTGAA
The DNA here is from genome assembly GCA_032622095.1 of Siphonodentalium dalli. Lineage (NCBI taxonomy): Eukaryota > Metazoa > Mollusca > Scaphopoda > Gadilida > Siphonodentaliidae > Siphonodentalium > Siphonodentalium dalli. Next base: position 61,397,927 of record CP136067.1, read on the forward strand.
GATTATAACCGTATGTTGCATGAAATTCCATCGACTATGTCGTTTATGTACACGAGAAAGAGAAGAGGGCCGAGTATGAATCCGTGAGGCACTCCTGTTGTAACTTCTGTCCATCGAGAATTAAAGTTAGAAATTGTTACTCTTTGTTGTCTATTTTCGAGATGATTTTCCAAGAGTTTTAAAATCTTCCAAATTATCCCCATTCTTTTAACATCGAAGAGGAGACCCATGTGCCAGACTTTGTCAAACGCATTGCTTACATCGCAGAATACATCCCTTATTTCCTTCCCGTCACCAAGAGCTGAGACAATATAATGATACATATCAATTAATTGGAACATGGTGCTATCATTCGGTGTAAATCCTGATTGTATATATATTCACAGGGTGCCATGACGAAAAACCGCCCGGAGCAGCTAGGATCCGGATTAGCCCATGCAGACCGGACACATGGTGTATATATAGGCGGGATTTAGAGACCAGAACATGCAGTGCGGGATCTCATGAACACCCACACACGCATGCACTGTTGGGCCACGCAGGAGTGCCGATATTATCCCCTAACATTCCCTAATTTCAATATGGTATATGCATTGACGGACCCCCCCCCCCCCCCCCATCGTACCGCTAAGAACTCCACACATAATATGTAGCGCGGAACTATCGTCGACTCCATTAGCAAGGAAACAAATGGGAATCGCCCACCAAAGCCATGGCAGGCAATTAACGGTAGAGGGGTAATGTCGCAAGAGCTATACTCGACCTTCACCTCAGAATTTGCAGTCACGTTATATTCAACTAATTAACGTTTTTATTCGGGTGGTTTATAGAACACCAAAGTGGGTGGAACATCTTGATATATAAGTCAAATTGCACATGCGGGTGGAATGGAGTCGATTTGAGATTATAGATGCGCGCCCTACTTGTATACCATTTATCGAGGTCAAGGACGAGTATAGCTCTTGCGACATTACCCCGCTACCGCAATTAACATTCGAAATGCAGAAATCACGATAGGTTTGTCGCGATGAAGCTAACCAGCCCGGACCGTCCCTGGGGCGTCCAGTGTGATTTTAGTGGCCAAAACATTGGGATGGGTTCACATGAAAACCCACCCACGCACGGACGGGGCCGCTATTAGCATCTAACTTGCCAGAAGTTCAATATTGTCGCAATCGTACCACAAAGAACTCCACATGCATGCGGAACTATCGCCGACCAGATTCAGGAAGAAATAAGGAATATTGCCTAACAAATCCTGACAATTAACCCTCGAAATGTCACCACCGCAGATTATGTTTGCCGCGAATGAAGCGCACAGCCCAGACCGCCCTTGTAGTGTCTAATTAGGATGATTTTCGTGGCCAGCACAGTGCCATGTGTCTCATGAAAACCCACGTACGCCATTCCTTGTGTGGAAGTTGATTTCAATGTACACTCAGCCTTGTAGGGACGTGACGATATAGGGGGTTGGGTGTGCGTATTTATAGTGCATTGCACAATGTCGGTCCATTTGGACATTTCATGTGTACGTTATTAAGGCTGGCCACAGGGACGCGGCGACATGGGGTTGATGTGCACGTATACTCATATTATGTGGGTACTTGTATTGTATGTGATACTGTCGGGTCTATTTGAACAGTTCATGTGTATGTTCTCATGGCTGGTCTCTTAACTGCATGCCACCCTTGTATACCATGACCTGGTGATGAGATGCTCTAATGTCGCTTTGTGAGGTCTGAGCGAAAAATATTCGTCGTAACTCTTAACAATATTTGACATAAAATCCTCCATCTTGCCTGAAAATACTCCACTAAGAAATATCCACGCGAAGAAATACATAAAGGTAATAGTTCCATGTGCGTCTTTGTATTTATTGACAAAACAATGGTTATAGAATATGTATAAAGACGATTCTCGCGTAATGATGTTGTAAGTGACAAAATTATTATTGTTCATACATTTTCTTCAATTTACAAGAATCTTGTACAAACTGGATTTGTGACAGCTTCGATAACTTGAGAGAGATTAGCGACGCTGGTAGACTGACAGCAAATATCTCCTTTGCATTCGAGTAGTCATTACGATATGCCACTGGATGCTAATCTCGGGTAATTGCCAACCGATATGTCAGGTGGAACAAAAGGCAAGTGCTCAAGCTATGTTCCATGGAAGCTCGTAATATGAAGCATCTATAGTTTACACCGTTCACGAGAAATGTCATTTCCATATTTAGACGCAATAAAATGCGGATTTGTGTTGCGTGTTATTTGTTGTTCGTTGTCTAGCGACCAGGCATCAGAAGAAAATATCTCATCTGAAAACATGTCGGTTCTTGTCAATTTAAGTCGATGAATATAGCGATATGCAAGCTATCACGAGTTTCAGTTTGATTGGTTGCTGATTCTAATATAACGTTAAGTTTTTAATGTGTTCTAGCATGGTGACCCGGCGTTGCCCAGGTTAAAGTGATGTGGAACACTCTGTTGGGGACAGAACATAGTATTTAGTGTGTCCGGAAAAAAATCCAAGGATTATAATTATAATCAGCATGTTCGTCTGTGCGTTTGTCCGGGTTTTCGGGATCATAACTTCAACATTACTATCCAGAATCTATGGGATATGCAGTTGGTAATTTGGAACGCGCAGGTCAAGTTCGATTTTGGTCATGGTCCGATCAGTTATGCCCCTTTCGACGTATAAATCACAAGTGTTGGGTTGTCCGAATGATAACTTGAGCAATAGTCAACAGAAGTGCTTGATATCTGTTCAGATATGTGGTTCACATTTACGAAGACACAACTCGTGTACGAATATGGTCATGGTCTGTTGAAGTTTGAGGCGTGTCTCTTTTTCGACTCTGATGACTGATGGTTCACGTTTGAGAAAACGCAGTGTAAGTTAAAAATGGTCACGCACTGTCACGACCCGAATTTTTTTTACCATTATGCCTCTTTTTAGAAATAACTAACGTTTGGGTTATCCGATGCCAACTTTAAAGTGGTACTGTACACTAAATCCGGCCATGTTTGGGACAATTTACTTTTATACTCCACATAATGTATGCAACAAATGAATGAATTTGAGCCATGGATTAGTGCAAAATACGATCATGTGCTATACGAACGATGCAAACAACATGGTAATTATATTGAACATTAATTTATGACCCCAGAATGGCCGGATTTACCCATTTAATAACGGTTAACATAATCTCCCGATATTGATAAATGGTGTATAGTTCAGAAAACAAAGGTCAAGTTCGTATTTGGTCACAGTCCAATGATTTTGACGTAGTTATGCGCATTTGGTCAATTTAGAAATCATGTTTTTGTTGTCTAAATAATAACTTGAGCAAACTTCAACAGAATTTCTTGATATTTGGTGTGTGGTTCACCATTGAGTACAAGCAGGTCACCATCGTCAAATTGGAATAACGGTTTTGTCAGAACTTGACCTCTTTGTTCTTAAACAACGCCAACGCCCATCAAGGGCCAGCTCTTTTCAGGGGACGTATACAAAAAAAAATGGGCATCACACACCGTCATTCTATACATGCATGGATTATATTATTCAAAGTGAAACTTAAATTGCCACAATGATTGTCGTTGTTTGTTTGGTAATACAATTTATTCTCCCAGCCAATGTACATGGTATGGAGACAACGGAATACATAAAATAATACCTAACCCGTGTCAAGTGCGGATGGACGATGGTTAACGTAATTAGTTAATTAATCATATTCAAGTTAATGTTGCCATCAGGACGTGACCCGGGGTTTGACAAATAAGAATAAAAATGTGTTATGGCAGTTTATAGGCTGCCGCCCTGTGAGGTTGTAAAAAATAGGAATTTTCGAAATTTGTTATTTTTTGGTGAAATTTCGTTTTTTGGATGTAAAAGGGTTTGACATTGGTTTGACAAAGAGAAAATGATATGAGAGCTTGAAAATTGAAATTTTGAAAGAAAAAATGAATTGAATTTTTGAAATTTGTTATTTTTTGTTGAAATTTCGTTTTTTGGGATGTAAAAGGGTGTCTTATCAACATTACTTTGGTATGTACTCTGTAATAACGCTGGTATATGTGACCACTCAGGTTAGTTACCTATAATGATTACCTATAAAACCAGTTTATCATTCATGGTCAGAAGGTGGAAGCTACCCGATTTATCCTGGATAACAGGTAGCTAAGTGAATTCTGTCTTAATCAAGGAATAAAACATGCCCTTTCTGGAAAGTGATATATCGATTTGCCACCCTTGTATAAACTGATCTTTTAAAATTCTTGTGACATCCTTGAGAATGCACATCGTGTTGATAAGTGAATATTGGTTCGCCCAAACATGAGGATCCATATCTCACCATCATAGAGTGGTAATTGTTGCCCAAATGCCCGACAATATAACTGTACCGTAACATGTATCGTAAACAAGGTATACTGTTCAAAAATCAATCGCACTTGACGGTCGGCAAATCAAAACAGGCTATCAGGTGTTATCATCGGAAGATTGAGGTCTGACCCAAATCAAAATCCATTAATCATCAGGGAAACCGGAAGCTATGCCAATGTTCTTCTCTCAGTCACAGGAATTCACACGATACGTCTCCATAAAACTCGTACTAATCGGAGGCAGATTACCATAAAAATCAGAGGGTCCGGACATCACAGTCACGTGAAGTTCCTGAGGGAGTCGCGTTGTATCTAGATCATGCCATGAATATCTACTCTATAGCTACGCCCGCGTATATATCATATTCCACCAGCATAGAACCTGGGAACTTTTTGATATTCTGACGCGTTCTGACAGGGAACTTTATAACATTGAAAATTGAAACAAGGCATGCAGGGGATATATTATTTATCTGTTATTACTGTCTTGTTCTTCAATGGTTTACTTCACAGTAGGGGTGGTGTTCCCAACTCGAGGTGGCGTATGCTTGTTTTGCACAGGGGCGACACGCGTACACACGGTTAAAACGAGTACACATATAAATTAAAAACATTTAAATTTAAAACGAGCGCACCGCTTTAAAACGCATCGCTGTCGATATCATACGTTACAAGGGAGGTCACTGATTCGATTACCTTCTCACTTATAACGGTCATAATTCACAAACGTCGGAACCGATTCTTAAAATGCCAACGCCAATCGAAAAGCTATATTTTCCAATTACGGTACACAATACTAGGATAAACTGTTCCAAAATTTCGAAAATAGACGCTGAACAAAACATTCAGGGAGAGAACCGGCACATAAGTACCACTTCACTGAAGGAGGAAAAAAAGTATACTGTCCATTTCAAACTCAATGCTTATCGATAATCCCACATTTTGTACACAACTTCTTCACGTATCGACAGATCTAATAAAAATGACATAATTTACATGTTCCAATCACGACGGTAAATACCACGATGTATTCCCCATGTTTTACTAGAGTGTTTTGTTACAAGGAAAACTCGACGAAGTAATGCCGACGGAAGTAATTTGAACAAAATTGTCTAATAAGAAACCGGTTTGATAGCAGCACGAAAATTAGTCTTATATAAAATGTACGATGTACCGTTTATTTGATCGGGTGATATGGAGTGCTAATCTATTGAAGATATGGGGGTATCTTTTCAGTATATTAAACATTGCAATATACGTATATGGTTTATTATCAAGTACAGTGTTGAACATTCCGGAAATGTAACTACTATTTATCCCACAGGGTTACAGTGAAAGACAACAACTGGAATGCGTTTATAGCTACCTGTTCAGAAAATCATAATTATTTACAGGAAGCCGATACAATAAATGTAGTAGTAACCAATACAAACAAGTGGGTGACAATTTTTTGAGGCACAATAACCGCCTATACAGATGTAAGCCAAAAGGGGGAGACGCCAATCGAACGCGTATGTCCCAAAACAAAACAAAAACAGGGAGGGAGGGAGGGTTGTCAACACAAGCGACTGTCCTCAGCAAATACATTATTGGAAAGAATGTTTAACGCAGTATAACTGCGCGCATCCCCCGGCCAAAGATATAGTTCCCATTATTCTGCTCTTCAAATTATCCCCGTTCGCCAACTAAATAGCAATACTGCCAAATTACTTGTACTTTATAATTATGTTTTATTTTCGTCTAAGTACTCCGCAATATCAGTGTATAGCTTACTTATCTGAACTACCATGCGGTAGTGAAAGATCTCGTGATCAAACATGATTATGTTTGTACCAAATTTTTGGTTTAAGGTTACGCATCTATAACCCGGTGCGATAAAATACGTCGTTTTGTACGACAATGTTTTATACCACAAGGGTATGCACTTCAGTTTATGCGTTACATTCAACAATTAATCAGCATGCTGAATGAAACTACCGCACACTGTGTGACGAAACATTGCTTCGTGTGTTGCATGCTGGAAATTAATAATTTTTGGGCCCGACTATTTGCAGAAAACCCGAACTTTTAAAGACGAACATCATTGGGTTTGACTTGCTTTGCAGTAACAGATAACTCCTCCAGATAATTTTGTTTTTATTGATCTGTGTACCTTTAAAATATTTAACAACAGACTTGACCACATATTCAAATTAAAGACAATCATTGACAAATACCTTATAATTAAATAAGTCACAATATGTCTACAGTCTTGCTTATAGGTCTGCGTAAAGCATGTGATTCAATACTTCATCCTGGTTTGTTTCTAAAGCTTAGAACTTGTATTGGTGGTAAGTTCAGCTCTATCATTGAGTCAACGTACTCTAAGATACCATGAATAACCATCCCACGGAGTCTGTTAGAAATACCGGTATCTTGTATCATGGAATATTATTCTGCCTGAGTTGCAATTTAAACAAAGCTCTCAATGATCTTTATCAAAAACCATCTAAAGCTTTTTTCAAAATTAAAAGCACCTTCAATGACATGCCATTCAATCCGAGAAAATGCATGCATGTATTCGATCAAACAGCGAAACCGATTCTATTGTACTCATCTGAGATTACTGGAATGCTTTCAATTAAGAGCCTGCAGAAGGACCTGAGTACAAGATTTGAAAACAAACCCATTGAGAAATTAAATAGGACTGAGCATGTGTTTATATTTATTCGGGGTTCACAAAAAATGAACATTGCTTCCAACTTATGGTGATCTTGACTTTACACAGATATAATATTGACTATGGTTAAATATTGGAAAATATGCATGATGCATGATTCACTTAAAGACCATCTGCTGAGAGATGCCCTCATTGATCATGCTAATATGGTAGGTTTTAACCAACATTTTCAGCTTCACTCTATCTATAATTTCCTTAAGAAGTTGGGATTTGAACACCTTATCAAGAAACCCGATTATATTATAATACCCCGAAAGTCATGCGCTCTATTCGGGTCACTCTGAAAAAGAAGTTCACTTATAAATGGAAATTGGATTTGGAGACAAGTTAAAAATTAAGAACAAATAGGCTATTCAAGAATGATTTCAAATATGAATAGTACCTTGGTCAGATAAAGGATATCAATGGTAGAAAATGTTTGTCTAGATTCCGTATCAGTGCACAAAGATTTCAAATAGGCAGATACTCACCGAAACAGAATGATGTCAAGGACCGAGTTTGTACAAATTGCAAACTTGGAGTAACTATGGTTGAGGCCCACTTCATATTACAATGTCCCAAATATGACATGGCACGTAATAACTAATTGTCCCACTTCTTTCATAGATCATCCAAACTGAAGCTTAATACACACACTCACTTGGCTAATGAACAAAATAATGCCTCTACTACTTCTCACTATAGATAAACTTCATTCTTACATTTACACCAATCATGGAACTTCAGGCTCATCATTGCTATTCAGTGGGATACTAGGATTTAATCATTTTAATACAGGTCAATACTTAAAGGTGCACTCAGGGTTTCAGGCCACATTTTACAAAACCTATTTTACTTTTCATCTAAATTCTAGTATGCATACATTAACATGTTTGGAATAGGAAGTGTCACATAAAAGTAATTTGGTATTTATATTCTAAAACTGAAAACGACGTTTAATTATATGTTGTGGTTTGTTATGTTGTTATAACGGGGGGTCTTAAACCATGAATACATCTTTAATAAATTACACAGTATATTATAAATATAATATTAACTTCAAGTACATAGCATCGTTATAGGGTAATACCATAATACAACCCTAGTGTAAAAATAACTCTATTTAATGATGCAATTCACTAACATTAAGGAATCTACTCATTTAGAATTGTATACTATACTATCGAATTCAGCACATAACCATTGGAACTACTCTATGAGTCATTATTACTCCCCGTTATACAGACAACTGGTGCTCGTTATTATTATAGTTATATTATTATTATTTATTGTTGTATTTTCTTATTTTCTTCTACTATTTATAAGTTTGATGTTCCGACGTGGAACTTTCGTTATCGAATAAAATCTTGAATCATGAATCTTGTATATTACCAATACGTATTTTCACTCCTAAATGGTTATACAATATGTTGCTTTCGTCGTGGAATTGGTTTTTGGTTGCGGTCATTGTGAAACCATTTCATAGCCGCGATTGCAATATTCTATCCGTGTTACTCTATTAGCTCTAATACTCTATAAGTTAATTCCAACTGGTATAACTGCGTAATTCATATGACTAGATTAGACAGAGTAGAAGAGCAAAATGTGACTAGGTCGATGAGAACTAGTCTAGAGGTATGGTTATATTTTTACAAGTTTTGAAACTATACGCGTATATAGTAGCTAATTTTGTTAATTATAGCAAAGGAGTGACGTCTGTGTATTTTTAAAACAGATAACTCGGGTCTATGTTCTGAGAAGCCAGAGAAATCGGATATCGAATACGACATTGTTTTGGCTCAGTGTGTTATTTGATGTCCATATCTGAGAAATTCATTCGAAGCTCCCCTTTGTATTGAACAATATCGAGTGCCTTTTGAATATTTTTAGGCTGACAAATTGTCACAGCATCCAATTATTACCATGATTGTGATTTGTTTTCTTATATGGAAAAAAATAATGCAACTCAGAAAGCTCAAATCGGATTTTAGGGGACTTTTCGTGACGCATCCACGATGTTATGACATATATCATATTTTAAAAACCTGCTTTCTCCGATTTATCTCCTTGCTTTTCCTCTTTCACGTCTAATGTGCTTGGACTAAGAGTTCAGATAACGTGATTGTATCTCCATATTTGCAACTATTTGCTCTGTTATGGACGTGTTCGATTGACGGTGTGGTGATGCATCTCCGTCAGATCCAGTTGATTAGCACCAAGTAAACGCATAAAGACAATCGGTTTAAAAACTTCTCGGTGCCATTGATTTTCGTTCGCGAGATAGTGAACCTGCTGAGCCACTCTTACCGATAATAATTGTAACGTCGATCACATCTGTATTTGATGCTGCTAATGAAAATCCCGCACAGAACTTAACGTGCGATGATCGAGATCCAAGCTGTAAGACTGAAAGTGCATACATATAGGGATTCTGAATACCATTTCGCAGTGATCACTTTGAAATAACGGAATTATAATTACTGGATCATATCATATCCATCGTTAAACAAACCCGTCGTTAAACAAACCCGTATTACGCAGTTATGGTGTACATAGAATAAAGCTGTGAATCCGCCGTGATCGTGTATACACATGTGTCTTCAGAAATGACTAAGAATTGAAACTGCCATCAGATCCAAGACTTTTACGAAATTTGTTGTTATCAGTTTTGAATTCGCGCGACCAGCTGAGCTGCGCGAATTCAAAACTGAGCGAAAAAACAGTATTGCGCGAATTTAAATACGAGTAAGGTAATGTAATTTCGCAGTGATTAACGGCATTATATAATACTGGAAAATATCATCACATTCATCGCAAAACAAACCCGTATAAAGTCTGTTGTGATTTCTTTCTTTGTTAAGACGACGGCAATGGGTGCAGATTTGTGCGTACAATGATAACTTCTGCCAGTACTATGTGCTCCACGTGTTTAATCTTCAAGCCTCAAATTAAACTTACTTTATATAATAACTAGCAGATTAGCTCACCACTGGCGGCATTCGTCCGATGGCTTTGTCAGAAACATGACTATATGAGCGTATATGGGTAAGGACACGAGCGCATGCAAATTGGACCCGATTTGACCTTGAATTCACCATTTTGAAGGTCAAGGTCAGGTCGGGATCACGATTTGACCCGTCCAAAACACTCGCCGGACAAAAATTTTCGTAGGTATCAAATTTCGTCGAAATCCGCCAGTTTTACCCGATTCGACCTTGAATTGACCATTTTGAAGGTCAAGGTCAGGCCGTGGTCACCATTTGACCCGTCCAAAACACTCCCCGACAAAAGTATCCTTAGGTATAATTTTTTTTAGAAATCCGCCAGTTTTACCCGATTTGACCAACACGTAATTATGTTTTAGATGGAAGAAAGATGATTGAAAGGCAGTCTGATTTTCAGAATGCAGAGAACAGATAATTTCCGGAAAGCTTGCAGTCAGCCATAGGCGAAAACACAAGGCGATAAAGAGCATTATTCGGTTATACAAACCAAATATGGAAAATTAGCTCGCAAACAGCCGTAGGCGAAAACCCAAGGCAATAAAGAGCGTCACTCGGTTAACAAAACCAAATATGGAAAATTAAGGAGCGTTGTTGCGTTAACCACTCCCTGCCAAGGACGGTGACAAGGGGAATGGAGAATTAGTGTTCGGAGCTTCTCAAAATCAATGCGAAGACACTGTCCGTGGTTTTTTATCCTTAGATAGGAAGTTTGAGCTCAATCGGTGGAGCCGTTTTCGAGTCTATAAAGGACACATATCTATATATATATATACACATATACGGAGTTCTCAAAATATATAGTAGACTAGCAGGTTAGCCCGCCACTGGCGTGGTTGGTCAGAAACATGACATTTTTAAAATTATTTTGTTTTTATTTATATATTTTTTAAATTGTTAATATTTTTATTTATTTTTTAATATTAAGTTAACGTTTTTTAAATTTAATTTATGTTTTTTTGAATTTTTTAATATTTATTTAATTGTTATTCTAATTGCCCTATTTATTTAATTTTTATTCTAATTGACCCGATGAAATCCCCCCTTCCTAGGAACGACAGACAACGCATTCTTTGTTTTTCAATGAGTTAATTCATGGTACCCGTCCTAAACTTCCCCGTAGTCCCCGAAAAGAGCGGACAGTCAATTAATCCCGTCGTGAAACTCTCTCTGCATAATATTTCGAGCGATAAGGTTGCGTTGAATTGTAAACAAATGCTTCTTAGATCAATTCTGCCTTTTTAATCGAGATAATTGCCTTTCGTCCCGCATCCGTATTTCGGACGCATGGGGTCACCCGATTACCAAGGTCAGGTCGGGGTCACAATTGTTTTATTTTTTAATTTTATTTTTTGTTTTTCAATGAGTTAATTGTGCCTTTTTAATTTACTGGCTTTTAAAATTAATTTTTTAAATTAATTTTATTTTTTGTTTTTCAATTTGACCCGATTTGACCTTGAATTGATCATTTTCAAGGTCAAGGTCAGGTCGGGGTCACACGCTCATCCCGTGGGTTTTTACCCTTAGATGGGAAGTTTGGTCTCGATCGGTGAAGCCGTTTTCGATTCTATAAAGTATATACACACATATATATTCTATTATATATTTTGGAAGATCTGTCTGTGTGTCTGTGTGTCTGTCTGTTTCCAATGGACTCGAAAACGGCCGAGCCGATTTCGATGAAACTTGGTATGTGGGGATATTTTCGGCCTGGGAGTGACATAGGCCTATTAATTTGTCCGTGCGACGTGACCTTGACCTTGAAATCGGTTCATTTCAAGGTAAAACGCACGAATATCACGGGATTTCGATGAAACTTGGTATGTGGGGGTATTTTCGGCCGGGCAGTGCCATAGGCATATTAATTTGTCCGTGCGACGTGACCTTGACCTTGAAATCAGGTCAATTCAAGGTCAAATCGCGAATTTTTATGGGATTTCGACGAAATTTGATACGTAGGGTTACTTTTGTCCAATGAGTGTATTGGACGGGTCGAGTCGTGACCCATACATGACCTTGACCTTCAAAATGATCAATTCTAGGTCAAATCGGGTAAAACAGGATGGATTTCGACGAGTACTTTTGTCGGGTACTTTTGTCCGGGCAGTGTATTGGACGGGTCAAATCGTTACCATACCTGACCTTGACCTTCAAAATGGTCAATTCAAGGTCAAAGCCCGGACGAAGTCGCGTCACCTTCTAGTACATATATATATACGGAAGTCTCAAAATATATAGTACACTAGCAGGTTAGCCCGCCACTGGCGTGGTTGGTCAGAACCATGACATTTTTTAAATTATTTTTTATTTTTTAATTTTTTATATTAATTTAATGTTTTTTAAATTTAATTTATGTTTTTTTGAATTTTTGAATTTAATTCTTTGTTTTTCAATGAGTTAATTGTGCCTTTTTCTGGCAGAAAAATTGATCCTATGAAATCCCCCCTTCATACGAACGACAGACAACGCATTCTTTGTTTTTCAATGAGTTAATTCATGGTACCCGTCCTAAACTTCCCCGTTCCTAGGAACAACAGACTTTTTAATCAAAAGAAATTATGATACCCCCGCAAAGAGCGGACAGTCAATTAACCAGAATGTAGAGTTACGCCTCTTAGATCAATTCTGCCTTTTTAATCGAGATAAATGCATTTCGTCCCGCATCCGTATTTTATGCATGGGGGTAGTCGTTTATCTATGTCGATTCAATGAGTTAATTCATGGTACCCGTCCTAAACTTCCCGATCCCCGTGGGTTTTTACACTTATATACGAAATTTGAGCTGAGTTAATCAAGAGAAATTATGATACCCCCGCAAAGAGCGGACAGTCAATTAATCCCGTCGTGAACCAGAATGTAGAGTTATACCTCTTAGATCAATTCTGCCTTTTTAATCGAGATAAATTCATTTCGTCCCGCATCCGTATTTTACGCATGGGTAGTCGTTTAGCTATGTCGATTGCAATAAAGAGCGTTCGTCGTTAACTCCGTATATGGTCAATATAAAGATCGTTGATGCCTTAACCCCCGAAGTGGCGTTTACGGTGATTTTGATGATTGGGAGTGGAGAATCAGTGCTGAGAGCTTGTCCAAAATGCTACGTGGACGATCCCCGTGGGATTTTACCCTTATATACGAAGTTTGAGCTCGATCCAACCAGTCGTTTTCGATTCTATAAAGTACACACACACATATATATACGGAAGTCTCAAAATATATAGTATAGACTTGCAGGTAAGCCCGCCACTGGCGGCATTGGTCTCATGGCTTTGGTCGATCCATTAATTTTAGTTTTTCAAGGTAACCCCGTACAGGACCGGGCTACTCAAAAACCAAATTTCAAGTCGATAGCTCCACCCGTTTTTGAGATCTGGTCTGCGCATGCGCGAAGCTGGCGTCGCACGGGCTCGTCGACCCGATAAAATTCGTATCCGGGGCAAGATACATTCACATACCAAATTTCAAGTCGATAGCTCCACACGCATGCGCTGCACGGGCGTCGCACGGGCTCGCCAATACGACAGCGACGAACACCTGGTCAAACTACACTCACGTACCAAGTTTCGTCCCGATCGGTGTTGGTATCTGATCACCAACGCGACGTAAACATGTGTTGCATTCTAAAAATAGGAAAGCACTTTCTCTCTGCGTAATAAATTTCGAGCGATAACGTTTGCGTAAATACGAAATTGTGAGTGTTGGTTTGTAACCGGGATTTCTGAGAAGCATTATGCCTATAACTACCCCCCTAAGCCCTGACCTAAGTGTCATACATACTATAACAATGATGTTGTAAGAGTACTATGGCATCCAATAAATCTCCCCGCATAGGAAAGCACTCAATGTTCCCGTATACCTCTGCAGATGCTAATAACGTTGAATGGGAAACAGACGCTCTTTATAGCGATGCGTCAAAAACAAACGCTCATTAAATAATCACTTGATTAACCCACGCCGTGCCTTTGCGGTGATTTGAGAGTGGATAAAGGGTGCTCAGAGCATCTCCAAAACGCGACAACTACGGTGTTCGTGGGTTTTTAACACTTATATACGAAATTTGAGCTCGATGGGTGCAGTCGTTTTTGATTCTATAAAGTACACACACACACATATACGGAAGTCTCAAAATATATAGTACTAGCAGGTTAGCCCGCCACCGGCGGCTTGTCCGAAACATGACATTTTATATATATTTTTTTAATTTTTAGCTCCACGCGTTTCAATATGAAAAATTTGTACCCGGTAGTTTTACCCGTTTCCGAGATCTGGTATGCGCATGCGCGAAGCTGGCGTCGCACGGGCTCAGCGATAGCGATAGCTCAAGTCGATAGCTCCACCCGTTTCCGAGATCTCGTCTGCGCATGCGCTGCACGGGCGTCGCACGGGCTCGGCGACCCGATAACATTTGTACCCGGCGCAAGATACATTCACATAGCAAATTTCAAGTCGATAGCTCCACCCGTTTCCGATATCTCGTCTGCGCATGCGCTGCACGGGCGTCGCACGGGCTCGCCAATACGACAACGACCACCGCCTGGTCAAACTACATACCACGTACCAAGTTTCGTCCCGATCGGTCGAGAATCGTAGATTTGTATGAAGTACAACACACACACAAACATAAATATATAAGAGAGATATGTAAATTAGATAGATTGTATCAAAATATATAGGAGAGATATGTAAATGTTCTACACACCATTACTGGTGTTTGTCAAAGTTTAGTGGGGTATATCAATACTCATTCACGATCATATCATTGAGGTCCGGAGGGTGTGGGCTATCTCTCGAATACAAGGAGTTCTCAAAATATATAGAAGAGACTAGCCGATGAGCCCGACGTTGTCCGGGCTATTCAAAACCAAAATTTCAAGTCGATAGCTCCACCCGTTTCCGAGATCTGGTCTGCGCATGCGCGAAGTTGGCGTCGCACGGGCTCGGCGACCCGATAAAATTCGTACCCGGGGCAAGATACATTCACATTCCAAATTTCAAGTCGATAGCTCCACCCGTTTCCGAGATCTCGTCTGCGCATGCGCGAAGCGGGCGCCGCACGGACTCGCCAATACGACAACGTCCACCGCCTGGTCAAACTACACACACGTACCAAGTTTGGTCCCGATCGGTCGAGAATCGTAGATTTGTATAAATGACAAACATACAGACAAACATACAGACAAACATACAAACAAACATACAGAGGTCTTCAAAATATATATGAGACTAGCCGATGAGCCCGACGTTGTCCGGGCTATTCAAAAACCAAATTTCAAGTCGATAGCTCTACCCAGCCCGACGTTGTCCGGGCTATTCAAAAACCAAACTTCAAGTCGATAGCTCCACCCGTTTTCGAGATCTGGTCTGCGCATGCGCGAAGCTGGCGTCGCACGGGCTCGGCGACCCGATAACATTCGTATCCGGGGCAAGATACATTCACATACCAAATTTCAAGTCGATAGCTCCACCCGTTTCCGAGATCTCGTCTGCGCATGCGCGAAGCTGGCGTCGCACGGGCTCGGCGATCCGATAAAATTCGTATCCGGGGCAAGATACATTCACATAGCAAATTTCAAGTAGTTAGCTCCACCCGTTTCAGAGATCTCGTCTGCGCATGCGCGAAGCGGGCGCCGCACGGGCTCGCCAATACGACAACGTCCACCGCCTGGTCAAACTACACACACGCACCAAGTTTCGTCCCGATCGGTCGAGAATCGTAGATTTGTATTAATGACAAACATACAGACAAACATACAGACAAACATACAGACAGAGGTCTTCAAAATATATATGAGAACAAACAAACAGACAGAGGTCTTCAAAATATATATGAGATAGATAGGCAGATTCCAGTAGCTTTAAAACGGTATATCTGGGGAGAAATCTGATGCTATATTCGTGATTATCTGGGATTATTTCGGTATATACCGAAGGTATATACTGTAAAAACAAAGCGCGCCATCCGTGCTCGCAGGGAATAAATTTTGAGCGATAACGTTTGCGTAAATACGAAATTGTGAGTGTTGGTTTGTAACCGGGATTTCTGAGAAGCATTATGGCTATAACTACCCCCCCCTCTAAGCCCTGACCTAAGTGTCATACATACTATAACAATGATGTTGTAAGAGCTCCAATAAATCTCCCCGCATAGGCAAGCACTCAATGTTCCCGTATAACTCTGCAGATGCCAATAACGTTGAATGGGAAACAGACGCTCTTTATAGAGATGCGTCAAAAACAAACGCTCATTAAATAATCACTTGATTAACCCACGCCGTGCCTTTGCGGTGATTTGAGATTGGAGAACGGGTGCTCTGAGCTTCTCTAAACCGCGACCACGGTCGTGTCGGTGGGATTTGACACTTACATAGGAAGTTTGAGCTCAATCTGTACACGCGTTTTGGATTCTATGAAGTACACACACACACACACACACACACACATATATATACGAAGTCTCAAAATATATAGTATAGTTAGAATGGCAGATTCCAGTAGCTTTATAACGGTATATCTGGGGAGAAATCTGATGCTATATTCGTGATTATCTGGGATGATTTCGGTATATATACTGTAAAAACAAAGCGCGCCATCCGTGCTCGCAGGGAATAAATTTCGAGCGATAACGTTTGCGTAAATACGAAATTGTGAGTGTTGGTTTGTAACCGGGATTTCTGAGAAGCATTATGCCTATAACTACCCCCCTAAGCCCTGACCTAAGTGTCATACATACTATAACAATGATGTTGTAAGAGCTCCAATAAATCTCCCCGCATAGGCAAGCACTCAATGTTCCCGTATAACTATGCAGATGCCAATAACGTTGAATGGGAAACAGATGCTCTTTATAGAGATGCGTCAAAAACAAACGCTCATTAAATAATCACTTGATTAACCCACGCCGTGCCTTTGCGGTGATTTGAGATTGGAGAACGGGTGCTCTGAGCTTCTCTAAACCGCGACCACGGTCGTGTCGGTGGGATTTGACCCTTACATAGGAAGTTTGAGCTCAATCTGTACACGCGTTTTGGATTCTATGAAGTACACACACACACACACACACATATATATATACGAAGTCTCAAAATATATAGTATAGACTAGCCGATGAGCCCGACGTTGTCAGGGCTATTCAAAAACCAAATTTCAAGTCGATAGCTCCACCCGTTTCCGAGATCTGGTCTGCGCATGCGCGAAGTTGGCGTCGCACGGGCTCGGCGACCAGATAAAATTCGTATTCTGGGCAAGATACATTCACATACCAAATTTCAAGTCGATAGCTCCACCCGTTTCCGAGATCTGGTCTGCTCATGCGCGAAGCTGGCGTCGCACTGGCTCGACGACCCGATAAAATTCGTACCCGGGGCAAGATACATTCACATTCCAAATTTCAAGTCGATAGCTCCACCCGTTTCCGAGATCTCGTCTGCGCATGCGCGAAGCGGGCGCCGCACGGGCTCGCCAATACGACAACGTCCACCGACTGGTCAAACTACACACACGTACCAAGTTTGGTCCCGATCGGTCGAGAATCGTAGATTTGTATAAATGACAAACATACAGACAAACATACATACAAACATACAAACAAACAGACAGAGGTCTTCAAAATATATATGAGACTAGCCGATGAGCCCGACGTTGTCCGGGCTATTCAAAAACCAAATTTCAAGTCGATAGCTCCACCCGTTTCCGAGATCTGGTCTTCGCATGCATTTCAAGTCGATAGCTCCACCCGTTTCCGAGATCTCGTCTGCGCATGCGCGAAGCTGGCGTCGCACTGGCTCGCCGACCCGATAAAATTCGTACTCGGGGCAAGATACATTTACATAACAAATTTCAAGTCGATAGCTCCACCCGTTTCCGAGATCTCGTCTGCGCATGCGCTGCACGGGCGTCGCACGGG
The DNA here is from genome assembly GCA_032622095.1 of Siphonodentalium dalli. Lineage (NCBI taxonomy): Eukaryota > Metazoa > Mollusca > Scaphopoda > Gadilida > Siphonodentaliidae > Siphonodentalium > Siphonodentalium dalli. The sequence goes on from CP136067.1 coordinate 61,415,921, forward strand.
CTCGCCAATACGACAATGACCACCGCCTTGTCAAACTACACACACGTACCAAGTTTCGTCCCGATCGGTCGAGAATCGTAGATTTGTATTAAGGACAGACAGACAGACAGACAAACAGACAGAGGTCTTCAAAATATATATGAGACTAGCCGATGAGCCCGACGTTGTCCGGGCTATTCAAAAACAAATTTCAAGTCGATAGCTCTACCCAGCCCGACGTTGTCCGGGCTATTCAAAAACCAAATTTCAAGTCGATAGCTCCACCCGTTTCCGAGATCTGGTCTGCGCATGCGCGAAGTTGGCGTCGCACGGGCTCGACGACCCGATACAATTCGTATCCGGGGCAAGATACATTCACATACCAAATTTCAAGTCGATTGCTCCACCTGTTTCTGAGATCTCGTCTGCGCATGCGCGAAGCTGGCGTCGCACGGGATCGGCGACCCGATAAAATTCGTATCCGGGGCAAGATACATTCACATAGCAAATTTCAAGTCGATAGCTCCACCCGTTTCCGAGATCTCGTCTGCGCATGCGCGAAGCGGGCGCCACACGGGCTCGCCAATACGACAACGTCCACCGCCTGGTCAAACTACACACACGTACCAAGTTTCGTCCCGATCGGTCGAGAATCGTAGATTTGTATAAATGACAGACAAACAAACAGAGGTCTTCAAAATATATATGAGATAGATTGGCAGATTCCAGTAGCTTTATAACGGTATATCTGGGGAGAAATCTGATGCTATATTCGTGATTATCTGGGATGATTTCGGTATACACCGAAGGTATATACTGTAAAAACAAAGCGCGCCATCCGTGCTCGCAGGGAATAAATTTTGAGCGATAACGTTTGCGTAAATACGAAATTGTGAGTGTTGGTTTGTAACCGGGATTTCTGAGAAGCATTATGCCTATAACTACCCCCCCCCCCTAAGCCCTGACCTAAGTGTCATACATAGTATAACAATGATGGTGTAAGAGCTCCAATAAATCTCCACGCATAGGCAAGCACTCAATGTTCCCGTATAACTCTGCAGATGCCAATAACGTTGAATGGGAAACAGACGCTCTTTATAGAGATGCGTCAAAAACAAACGCTCATTAAATAATGACTTGATTAACCCACGCCGTGCCTTTGCGGTGATTTGAGATTGGAGAACGGGTGCTCTGAGCTTCTCTAAACCGCGACCACGGTCGTGTCGGTGAGATTTGACACTTACATAGGAAGTTTGAGCTCAATCTGTACACGCGTTTTGGATTCTATGAAGTACACACACACACACACACACACACATATATACGAAGTCTCAAAATATATAGTATAGACTAGAATGTGACCCGACTTCGTCCGGGCTTTGACCTTGAATTGACCATTTTGAAGGTCAAGGTCAGGTGGGGTCAAACACCAACACCCCAAAAATGGTGGAAATCGGCCCAGCGGATACCGGGAAATCGGCCCAGCGGATACCGAGATACCATATGCATCAAATTTCGTCCATAAAAATCCGCCAGTTTAACCCGATTTGATTTCCACTCAAGTATATAAACGCGCCTCATATACACACGCTCATTAATTATCAAGTTTCAACGTAAAGATAAATTACCATCGGTGCCCGAGATATCGCCAAGACGTCTGAAACAGTCAAATGCATCGGCCGATTAAGCGTTAACGTGATCTAACGTTATGACCTCTAACGACGTCATAGAAGTTACGCATTGTTTTTATCCTGATGGAAGATAGTACCACTTCTTCTTGATAATTGAGGCAGATAACTAAACGGATACATACGCATTATATATCGTTGGAAAGAGGAAACACGAAAGATTATCACAGTGTCATTATTATGACTGGCATTTTATTATTCGCGCTGTTTCGAATCGATTTGTAAGCACCGAACTCAAATGAAAGTCCCGTAACACAGCGTAAAACAGATTTGACCTCGGAACATAAAAAGTTGACCTCGGATCTGAAAATCAATAGGCCCATGTTCGTTCCCGGGTCGAATTACGTGTCCATACCAAGTTTGGTCGAAATCGGTCCAGCCGTGTTCGAGTCCATCGCGAACACACACACACACACACACACACACACACACACACACCCTCACACACACACACACACACAAACACACAGATCTTCCAAAATATATAATAGATAGACTAGCAGGTTAGCCCGCCACTGGCGGCATTCGTCCCATGGCTTTGTTCGAAAAAGCAATTGCAACAGGTTCCGAGACACTTGTGCTGCATTTGCACCAAATTTCGGCAATAGTCAGAAACATGACAATTTTAATTTAATTTTTTTTTTTTTCAATGAGTTAATTTGTTTGTTTTTCAATGAGTTAATTGTGCCTTTTTAATTTTTTAATTGAATTTTTTGTTTTTAAATTTTACCCGATTTGTTTTGGTTTTTCAAGGAGTTAATTGTGCCTTTTTAATTTTGTTTTTCAATTTTACCCGATTTTTTTTGTTTTTTAATGAACCCGTCCATGACACTTCCCGTATTTAGCAAGTTTGAGCTCAATCGGTTCGAGTCTATAAAGGACAGAAGAATAGCCGTCTCGTTAGAGCCACATCTAAAAATAGAATCTTTGGGTCTAAAAATTGTTTGAGGGTAAAATTGTTTGAGGGTAAAATTGGTTGTACTAAAATATTCCCAAAATATCAAAACCCAAAACTTCCAAAATTTCAAAAACTTCCAAAATTTCAAAAACTTTCAAATATTTCAAAAATTTCAAAAACTTTCAAATATTTCCAAAATTTCAAAAACTTCCAAAATTTCCAGAATTTCCAAAACTTCCAAAATTTCCAAAACTTCCAAAATTTCCAAAATTTCCAAAATTTCCAAAACTTACAAAATTTCCAAAACTCCAAAAATTTCCAAAATTTCCAAAATTTCCAAAACTTCCAAAATTTCCAAAACTCCAAAAAATTCCAAAACTTCCAAAATTTCAAAAATTTCAAAAACTTCCAAAATTTCCAAAACTTCCAAAATTTCAATATAATGAAGATGACGAGCAACCAATTTTCGACTGGCCTGAGGCATTACGTTATGGAATGAATAACGACAGCGGATCAGAATGCATACATATAGTACGTCACTTGGACATTTTATCAGTTTATCACGTGATCACTAAATGTGGCAATCGGGTATCCACCGATGCCTGCAATATATTATTTATAATAATTGGACTCATTGATCTCACGTGAATAATACTCTTAGTTGTTCCAATAAAATAGTTATCAAATTCGATCACCAATAGATTTGACTGTGGAATGTAAGGACCTTTAACTTATTTATCGATCTAAAGGGACACTCATTATGAATGAATGTTAACAATACAAGCGCACGAATGAAGAGCGTTGAACATATACGAAATTACTACACGAATGAATTGAACCTTGAAATTTATATTTTCAAATCTTACCAACAACAGCTACAGACATAATCATAGTATTATACTGTCTTGCATGTACACACGCTATGACATCATTAAAGGCGGACAATCCACTCACGGTGTGACAACAGATACGGACATAGGCATGGTGTTATACAGTCTTCTATGTACCCACGCTATGACACCATTAACGTACATTGGATGTTAGGTATATGACTCTTGAGTATGTACCGATCAATGAGCAAATGAGCAAAAAACTGAGCAAATGAGCAAGAAAATTAGCAAATGAGCAATAAAAATGAGCAAATGAGCATAAAAATGAGCAAATGAGCAAGAAAATGAGCAAATGAGCAAGAAAATGAGCAAATGAGCAATAAAAATGAGCAAATGAGCAAGAAAATGAGCAAATGAGCAAGAAAATGAGCAAATGAGCATAAAAATGAGCAAATGAGCAAAAAAATGAGCAAATGAGCAATAAAAATGAGCAAATGAGCAAGAAAATGAGCAAATGAGCAAGAAAATGAGCAAATGAGCAATAAAAATGAGCAAATGTGCAAAAAAATGAGCAAATGAGCAAGAAAATGAGCAAATGAGCAATAAAAATGAGCAAATGAGCAAATAAATGAGCAAATGAGCAAGAAAATGAGCAAATGAGCAATAAAAATGAGCAAATGAGCAAATAAATGAGCAAATGAGCAATAAAAATGAGCAAATGAGCAAAAAAATGAGCAAATGAGCAATAAAAATGAGCAAATGAGCAAATAAATGAGCAAATGAGCAAAAAAATGAGCAAATGAGCAAATAAATGAGCAATAAAAATGAGCAAATGAGCAAAAAAATGAGCAAATGAGCAATAAAAATGAGCAAATGAGCAAATAAATGAGCAAATGAGCAAAAAAATGAGCAAATGAGCAAATAAATGAGCAAATGAGTAAGAAAATGAGCAAATGAGCAAATAAATGAGCAAATGAGCAAAAAAATGAGCAATAAAATGAGCAAATGAGCAATAAAAATGAGCAAATGAGCAAAAAAATGGGCATACCTGTATGTAGGCCTACCAGTGGATGAATAGTCTGCCGGAGAAGTACTGTGTAGACAGGTCTTGTCAGTAAGAGAGTCAGACGATAAGTGAAGGCTCGGCTATTAAAACATAGTAATGCGATAGCGAACATCAAACGAGTCTGCGCACGCATATCTGTCAAAGGATACGATGGCAGTCATTGGTCAATTTATCCCCGGTGTCAGCTCAGTACCCAATCGGGACGAAGCCGAAGGTCAACTCATTTTTTTTTTGCTCATTATAGTACGTCACTTGGACATTTTATCAGTTTATCACGTGATCACTAAATGTGGCAATCGGGTATCCACCGATGCCTGCAATTTATTATTTATAATAATTGGACTCATTGATCTCACGTAAATAATACTCTTAGTTGTTCCAATAAAATAGTTATCAAATTCGATCACCAATAGATTTGACTGTGGAATATAATGACCTTTAACTTATTTATCGATCTATGTTAGAACATGGTCTTAACAAAAAACTTGACCATAACAAAAATTACCTTACATTTATGCATGAATCTAATTAGACCATACGTAAATATTGTCAGCTTATCGTCTGATGAGCAAATCCGATGTTTATCAAAAATAGTACAACTTCCAGTTGGTAATTACTCTTACGAATGAAGAGCGTTGAACATATACGAAATTACTACACGAATGAACTGAAATTTATATTTTCACATCTTACCAACAACAGATACAGACATAGTCATAGGGTTATACTATCTTACATGTACCCATGCTATGACATCATTCGAAGGGGCAAGAAACAAGGGACGTGATGTAATATTGGTGTTTGAATCTTAAAGGAACACAAGACACTCTAAAGGGACACTCATTATGAATGAATGTTAACAATACAAGCGCACGAATGAAGAGCGTTGAACATATACGAAATTACTACACGAATGAATTGAACCTTGAAATTTATATTTCACATCTTACCAACAACAGCTACATGCATTATCATAGGGTTATACTGTCTTGCATATACACACGCTATGACATCATTAAAGGCGGACAATCCACTCACGGTGTGACAACAGATACAGACATAGGCATAGTGTTATACAGTCTTCTATGTACCAATGCTATGACATAATTAAAGGGGGATAATACACGCACGGTGTGGAATGTTAAAGTGACACGCGGTAAGGACGTGATGTAATATTGGTGAAACCCCCTCCCCACTTATAGATATATAACGAAGACGAGAATAACATGTTGATGAAGTTTATTGAAATTTAATCATTGTCTGAATCTTCGACCGTTAGATTTACTTCTAAGAGTTTCTTGAATTTTCTCATCGCTTCATCTGCAGCCCATTCATTATTATATCCGTGTTTGGTCAGTTTGACCATTTTCTTCATGATCATGGTATGTATGCGTGATGTTTTCAATCGATACTGGTATTCTATTAATCGTCTATAACTTTTGAGAAACAGAGCAAACTCTGTGTCGATGGTATCCTCTTTTCCCGACATGCTCTCATCTCCCGAAATGCTCTCTTCTTCTTTCACATCATTGGTGACGCGTTTCATCATACTTTTGAATGTGTCCATCTCGTTGACACATCGCGCAGCTTTCTTAAGACCGAATACCGTTCTACTACCGACGCCATTACCATCTTCTGAATCTGATAGCGTTCCACGTTCATCTTCATCTGAATCTAGAACCGCTTCGTCAGATTCATCGGTATCTTCTCCGAAGAGAGTTGGTTTTGTCTCGGACATAACTCCGTGTTTAATCTGTTTATGTCTTTGTAGATTGTAGTTCGTCGATAAAATAATGCCACATAAATCACACCCGTGCATTATCGCGAATTATTGGAAGAACCATCACTCTTATAAGTAGCGATAAAAAGAGAGAATAAGGTGCGGTATACAACCGTCGCTCTAAGAGTACGTTCGTCCCGGGGCTAGGGTATAGATATTTGACCGCCGGTGATTCAATTAATGCCAATTTATCAGTATGGTACTCTATGTATTCATTCATGATTTGGCTAATCGTATGACACTGCTCTTTTCATTTTCTTCTTATTATTATTAGACAAACCTCCATCAGACACTCTCTTGTTGGTTTGTTTGGACGCTTTACGTGTGTTTGTCAACTTATTTGCTGCAACTTCAGCCTTAGCCATTTCAATCGCTTGAGCGATGGGTGTCACCACGTTAATAAGTGGTTTTAGAACGTCTTCTTCACTATCACTAGTTTTAGTTTTGTCAATAAAGTATCGACCCTGATTATCTGGCATTAACTTCCCATCAACCATATCTCTGAAATGTTTTCTCCACATTTCAATATCTGCTGGAATATACGGGATCGACATGTTTCTTCAAAATGTACAAGTCACTCTTTTTTCTGCATTTTATTTTAGAAAGTTTATCGCCTCTTATAAAAATCGATTATTGGCCATGAATGCCAAATGCACCATGATAGTTATCGATGTCAATAATGCGTTTCGTTGAGATCTTGATTGAGTATGCACCAATCAATGAGCAAATAAATGAGCAAGCAGGATGTTATGTCGCTTGGTGGCGGAGGTAGCATCACCAAATTACCCTCGGGGGACCTCATTCTGCCATCTAAAAATAGAATCTTTGGGTCTAAAATTGGTTGTACTAAAATATTCCCAAAAACCCAAAACTTCAAAAATTTCAAAAAACTTCAAAAATTTCAAAAAATTTCAAAAACTTCAAAAATTTCAAAAACTTCAAAAATTTCAAAAAACTTCAAAAATTTCAAAAACTTCAAAAATAAGACCCCGGCGGCGGCGGCGGCGGCGGTGGCGGCGCCGGTATTTTACTGCGGCGGCGGTGCCTCCGCCGCCGCCGCCGGGGTCCGCTCAGATGAAGATGAACGTGGAACGCTATCAGATTCAGAAGATGGTAATGGCGTCGGTAGTAGAACGGTATTCGGTCTTAAGAAAGCTGCGCGATGTGTCAACGAGATGGACACATTCAAAAGTATGATGAAACGCGTCACCAATGATGTGAAAGAAGAAGAGAGCATTTCGGGAGATGAGAGCATGTCGGGAAAAGAGGATACCATCGACACAGAGTTTGCTCTGTTTCTCAAAAGTTATAGACGATTAATAGAATACCAGTATCGATTGAAAACATCACGCATACATACCATGATCATGAAGAAAATGGTCAAACTGACCAAACACGGATATAATAATGAATGGGCTGCAGATGAAGCGATGAGAAAATTCAAGAAACTCTTAGAAGTAAATCTAACGGTCGAAGATTCAGACAATGATTAAATTTCAATAAACTTCATCAACATGTTATTCTCGTCTTCGTTATATATCTATAAGTGGGGAGGGGGTTTCACCAATATTACATCACGTCCTTACCGCGTGTCACTTTAACATTCCACACCGTGCGTGTATTATCCCCCTTTAATTATGTCATAGCATTGGTACATAGAAGACTGTATAACACTATGCCTATGTCTGTATCTGTTGTCACACCGTGAGTGGATTGTCCGCCTTTAATGATGTCATAGCGTGTGTATATGCAAGACAGTATAACCCTATGATAATGCATGTAGCTGTTGTTGGTAAGATGTGAAATATAAATTTCAAGGTTCAATTCATTCGTGTAGTAATTTCGTATATGTTCAACGCTCTTCATTCGTGCGCTTGTATTGTTAACATTCATTCATAATGAGTGTCCCTTTAGAGTGTCTTGTGTTCCTTTAAGATTCAAACACCAATATTACATCACGTCCCTTGTTTCGTGTCACTTTAACTCCTTGAGTGTATTGCCCCTTCGAATGATGTCATAGCATGGGTACATGTAAGATAGTATAACCCTATGACTATGTCTGTATCTGTTGTTGGTAAGATGTGAAAATATAAATTTCAGTTCATTCGTGTAGTAATTTCGTATATGTTCAACGCTCTTCATTCGTAAGAGTAATTACCAACTGGAAGTTGTACTATTTTTGATAAACATCGGATTTGCTCATCAGACGATAAGCTGACAATATTTACGTATGGTCTAATTAGATTCATGCATAAATGTAAGGTAATTTTTGTTATGGTCAAGTTTTTTGTTAAGACCATGTTCTAACATAGATCGATAAATAAGTTAAAGGTCATTATATTCCACAGTCAAATCTATTGGTGATCGAATTTGATAACTATTTTATTGGAACAACTAAGAGTATTATTTACGTGAGATCAATGAGTCCAATTATTATAAATAATAAATTGCAGGCATCGGTGGATACCCGATTGCCACATTTAGTGATCACGTGATAAACTGATAAAATGTCCAAGTGACGTACTATAATGAGCAAAAAAAAAATGAGTTGACCTTCGGCTTCGTCCCGATTGGGTACTGAGCTGACACCGGGGATAAATTGACCAATGACTGCCATCGTATCCTTTGACAGATATGCGTGCGCAGACTCGTTTGATGTTCGCTATCACATTACTATGTTTTAATAGCCGAGCCTTCACTTATCGTCTGACTCTCTTACTGACAAGACCTGTCTACACAGTACTTCTCCGGCAGACTATTCATCCACTGGTAGGCCTACATACAGGTATGCCCATTTTTTTGCTCATTTGCTCATTTTTATTGCTCATTTGCTCATTTTATTGCTCATTTTTTGCTCATTTGCTCATTTATTTGCTCATTTGCTCATTTTCTTACTCATTTGCTCATTTATTTGCTCATTTGCTCATTTTTTTGCTCATTTGCTCATTTATTTGCTCATTTGCTCATTTTTATTGCTCATTTGCTCATTTTTTTGCTCATTTGCTCATTTTTATTGCTCATTTGCTCATTTATTTGCTCATTTGCTCATTTTTTTGCTCATTTGCTCATTTATTTGCTCATTTGCTCATTTTTATTGCTCATTTGCTCATTTTTTTGCTCATTTGCTCATTTTTATTGCTCATTTGCTCATTTATTTGCTCATTTGCTCATTTTTATTGCTCATTTGCTCATTTTCTTGCTCATTTGCTCATTTATTTGCTCATTTGCTCATTTTTATTGCTCATTTGCTCATTTTCTTGCTCATTTGCTCATTTTTTTGCACATTTGCTCATTTTTATTGCTCATTTGCTCATTTTCTTGCTCATTTGCTCATTTTCTTGCTCATTTGCTCATTTTTATTGCTCATTTGCTCATTTTTTTGCTCATTTGCTCATTTTTATGCTCATTTGCTCATTTTCTTGCTCATTTGCTCATTTTCTTGCTCATTTGCTCATTTTTATTGCTCATTTGCTCATTTTCTTGCTCATTTGCTCATTTTCTTGCTCATTTGCTCATTTTTATGCTCATTTGCTCATTTTCTTGCTCATTTGCTCATTTTCTTGCTCATTTGCTCATTTTTATTGCTCATTTGCTCATTTTCTTGCTCATTTGCTCAGTTTTTTGCTCATTTGCTCATTGATCGGTACATACTCAAGAGTCATATACCTAACATCCAATGTACGTTAATGGTGTCATAGCGTGGGTACATAGAAGACTGTATAACACCATGCCTATGTCCGTATCTGTTGTCACACCGTGAGTGGATTGTCCGCCTTTAATGATGTCATAGCGTGTGTACATGCAAGACAGTATAATACTATGATTATGTCTGTAGCTGTTGTTGGTAAGATTTGAAAATATAAATTTCAAGGTTCAATTCATTCGTGTAGTAATTTCGTATATGTTCAACGCTCTTCATTCGTGCGCTTGTATTGTTAACATTCATTCATAATGAGTGTCCCTTTAGATCGATAAATAAGTTAAAGGTCCTTACATTCCACAGTCAAATCTATTGGTGATCGAATTTGATAACTATTTTATTGGAACAACTAAGAGTATTATTCACGTGAGATCAATGAGTCCAATTATTATAAATAATATATTGCAGGCATCGGTGGATACCCGATTGCCACATTTAGTGATCACGTGATAAACTGATAAAATGTCCAAGTGACGTACTATATGTATGCATTCTGATCCGCTGTCGTTATTCATTCCATAACGTAATGCCTCAGGCCAGTCGAAAATTGGTTGCTCGTCATCTTCATTATATTGAAATTTTGGAAGTTTTGGAAATTTTGGAAGTTTTTGAAATTTTTGAAATTTTGGAAGTTTTGGAATTTTTTGGAGTTTTGGAAATTTTGGAAGTTTTGGAAATTTTGGAAATTTTGGAAGTTTTGGAAATTTTGGAAGTTTTGGAAATTCTGGAAATTTTGGAAGTTTTTGAAATTTTTGAAATATTTGAAAGTTTTTGAAATTTTTGAAATATTTGAAAGTTTTTGAAATTTTGGAAGTTTTTGAAATTTTGGAAGTTTTGGGTTTTGAAAAAATATTTTGGGTTTTGATATTTTGGGAATATTTTAGTACAACCAATTTTACCCTCAAACAATTTTACCCTCAAACAATTTTTAGACCCAAAGATTCTATTTTTAGATGTGGCTCTAATGAGACGGCTATTCTTCTAAGGACACACACATATATATGACACTTCCCGTAGTTAGCAAGTTTGAGCTCAATCGGCATTCCCTGGAAATTGCCAGTCAATATTTAGCAAGTTTGAGCTCAATCGGTTCGAGTCTATAAAGGACACACTCATATATATGACACTTCCCGTAGGTAGCAAGTTTGAGCTCAATCGGCATTCCCTGGAATTTCACAGTCACCAACGCGGCGTAATTTTGGTACATATATAGAGACCAATTGTCCATCGACTGTCATGTGTAGTAAAGATGTCATATAAGCCGACATTGCCGTGGGCAGATTCCAGTAGCTTTATAACGGTATATCTGGGGAGAAATGTGATGCTATATTCGTGATTATCTGGGATGATTTCGGTATATAACTATATACTGTAAAAACAAAGCGCGCCATCCGTGCTCGCAGGGTTGGTCAGAAACAAATGTTTTTTTAATTTAATGTATGTTCCGTATATCTCTCTGCAGATGCAAATAACGTTGAATGGCAAACAGACGCTCTTTATAGCGATGCGTCAAAAAACAAACGCTCATTAAATAATCACTTGATTAACCCACGCCGTGCCTTTGCGGTGATTTGGGAGTGGATAAAGGGTGCTCAGAGCTTCTCCAAAACCCGACAACTACGGTGTTCGTGGGTTTTTACCCTTAGATGGGAAGTTTGAACTCAATCGAGGGAACCGTTTTCGATTCTATGAAGTACATATATACGAAGTCTCAAAATATATAGTATAGACTAGCAGGTGACCCGACTTCGTCCGGGCTTTGACCTTGAATTGACCATTTTGAAGGTCAAAGTCAGGCCGGAGTCACTATTTGACCCGTCCAAAACACTCCCCGGACAAAATCACCCGTACGTATCAAATTTCGTCGAAATCCGTCTAGCAATTTTCCCGGCCATAGCTAACAGACAAACAAACAGACAGAAGTCCCAATATATATATTATATCATTTGTGGGTACCCGTTTCAAGGTGAAGGTCGCCTCGTGCGGAACAACTGACCCGATGATAATCTCACCCATTCCCAGGAACCCATAAGTACGAACACATATATAAGAATCACACAACACGCTCAAGTCTGTACACAGACACAACACGCTCATGTCTGGACACATACACGCTCTTTATCAACGACACTGCGGATACGAACGCTCTTTAACTATCACGCGATTAACCCATGAATTCCATTGCAGTGGCGGGGGATTGGAGGATGAGTGCTCTGATGTTCTCAGAAGCGGTGCGATGACACTCCATCTGGGATTTTACCCTTATATGGGCTCAATCCGTCCGGCAGTTTTCCCGGCCATAGCTAACAAACAAACAAACAGAAGTCCCAAAATATATATTAGATTTCGAGATGAGCCCGACGTTGTCCGGGCTATTCAAAAACCAAATTTCAAGTCGATAGCTCCACCCGTTTCCGAGATCTGGTCTGCGCATGCGCGAAGCTGGCGTCGCACGGGCTCGGCGACCTGATACAATTCGTATACGGGGCAAAATACATTCACATACCAAATTTCAAGTCGATAGCTCCACCCGTTTCCGAGATCTCGTCTGCGCATGCGCGAAGCTGGCGTCGCATGGGCTCGGCGACCCGATAAAATTCGTATCCGGGGCAAGATACATTCACACAGCAAATTTCAAGTCTATAGCTCCACCCGTTTCCGAGATCTCGTATGCACATGCGCGAAGTGGGCACCGCACGGGCTCGGCGACCCGATAAAATTCGTATCCGGGGCAAGATACATTCACATACCAAATTTCAAGTCGATAGCTTCACCGTTTCCGAGATCTCGTCTGCGCATGCGCGAAGCTGGCGTCGCACGGGATCGGCGACCCGATAAAATTCGTATCCGGGGCAAGATACATTCACATAGCAAATTTCAAATCAATAGCTCCACCGTTTCCGAGATCTCGTCTACGCATGCGCGAAGTGGGCGCCGCACGGGCTCGCCAATACGACAACGTCCACCGCCTGGTCAAACTACATACACGTACCAAGTTTCGTCCCGATCGGTCGAGAATCGTAGATTTGTATAAATGACATACATACAGACAGACAGACATACAGATAGACAAACAGAGGTCTTCAAAATATATATGAGACTAGCAGGTTAGCCCGCCACCGGCGGCGTTGGTCCGAAACATGACATTTTTTGGCTTTTCAATGAGTTAATTGTGGCTTTTTAATCAAGAGAAATTATCGTACCCGTCCCCAAAAGAGGTATGATTTAAGGTACAAACTGACCCGATGAAAATTTCCCCCGTTCCTAGGAACGACAGACATAACAATCACACAACACGCATTTTTTAATGAGTTAATTTTGTCTTTTTAATCAAGAGGAATTATGATACCCGTCCCTAAAAGAGGTATGCCAACGATGTCGTTGTTGTTGGCATTCGCGGCTTCGGGCAACACGCATTTGTTAATGAGTTAATTCTGTCTTTTTAATCAAGAGGAATTATGATACCCGTCACTAAAAGAGGTATGCCAACGATGTTGTTGTTGTTGGCATTCACGGCTTGGTGGCCACCCGAAAATTATCGCCCGAAGATTCTCACATTGCCGTAAAGAGAAAATTAGCATTTTGTGGATTTAGTAAATATTTTCTCGCCAACAATGTCGTTGTTGTTGGCAGTCACGGCTTGGGGGTGACCCCCACCTTTACGAGATGGTCATTCACGGCTTGGGGTAACACGCATTTTTTAATGAGTTAATTCTGTTTTTTTCATCAAGAGGATATGCCAACGATGTCGTTGTTGTTGGCATTCAGGGCTTGGTGGCCACCCGAAAATTCTTGCCCGAAGATTCTCACATTGCTGTAAAGAGAAAATTAGCATTAGTAATTTAAACTAATTATTTTCTCGCCAACAATGTCGTTGTTGTTGGTTTTAACGGCTTGGGAGTGACACCCCACCTTTACGAGATGGTCAAAGGAGAAGGCAGTGGAAGTCCCGTCAGATTCAGGGACGTATCGCACTGCCTCGTCAATTTACTAAATTTTAGCAGCCATATAGCTGTGTCAGTTAGCACGAATCGAGGGGTGTAAGTTTAGAGCTTGTTTATATGAATGTATTGAAAATAGACTAAGATTTTCAGCCGTAACAAGAAATGTATATATGAGAAAATGTAAATTCTATATTTTGCGAGGTATTAGCAAGTTTTGGCTCAACGGGTTTAGCAGTTTGAAGTGAATATGGATATAAAAATATACATATACAGATATAAAAGAATGTAGAGTTACTCCTCCTGGATCGCGAGCGAATATCAATTAACCCCGAAGTGCCGATTGCGGTGATTTGGGATTGGAGAAACGGTGCTCTGGGCTTCTCCAAAACGCGACCACGGCCGTGTCGGTGGTATTTTACACTTATAGACGAAATTTGATCTCAATCTGAACACGCGTTTTGGATTCCATGAAGTACCCACATATATATATACACACACATATATATACGGAAGTCTCAAATTATATAGTAGACTAGCAGGTTAGCCCGACACCGGCGGCGTTTGTCAGAAACATGACATTTTTTTTCGCTTTTCAATGAGTTAATCGTGCCTTTTTAAGAGAAATTATTGATTCAAGGTACATCGGGCGGTAAAAACTGACCCGATGATGTCGTTGTTGTTGGCATTCAGGTCTTCGGGTCGTTGTTGTTGGCATCACGGCTCGGGGCTACCCGAAAAATCTCACATTGCCGTATAGGGAAAATGGGATTGCGTGTATTAAGTAATTTTAACTAATTATTTTCTCGCCAGCAATGTTGTTGATATTTACGGCTTGGGGGCTATTTTCTCGCCAACATTGGGCAGTGGAAGTCCCGTCAGATTCGGGACGTATCGCAGTGCCTTGGATTCACTTAAAAAACTGACCCGGTGATGTCGTTGTTGTTGGCATTCAGGGCTTCGGGCCGTTGTTGTTGGCATCACGGCTCCCCGAAAAATCTCACATTGCCGAAAAGGGAAAATAGGATTGCGTGTATTTAGAAAAACTGACCCGATGATGTCGTTGTTGTTGGCATTCAGGGCTTCGAGTCGTTGTTGTTGGCATCACGGCTCCCCGAAAAATCTCACATTGCCGAAAACGTGTATTTAGTAATTTTAACTAATTATTTTCTCGCCAACAAGGTCGTTGTTGTTGATATTTATGGCTTGGGGGCTATTTTCTCGCCAACAATATCGTTGGCGTTCACTTGCCGAAAACGTGTATTTAGTAATTTTAACTAATTATTTTCTCGCCAACAATGTCGTTGTTGTTGATATTTACGGCTTGGGGGCTATTTTCTCGCCAACAATATCGTTGGCGTTCACGGTTTGGGGCACTGCCATATAGCTGCGTCAGTTAGCAGGAATTGTGGTGTGTAAGTTTAGACTTTAAAATCTGAATGTTTCGGAAATAGACTAAGATTTTCAGCCGTAACAATAAATGTATACATCAGAAAATGTAAATTCTATATTTTGCGAGGTATTAGCAAGTTTTGGCTCAACGGGTTTAGCAGTTTGAAGTGAATATGGATATAAAAATATACATATACATATATAAAAAAAATGTAGAGTTACTCCTCTTGGATCGCGAGCGAATATCAATTAACCCCGAAGTGCCGATTGCGGTGATTTGGGATTGGAGAAACGGTGCTCTGAGCTTCTCCAAAACGCGACCACGGCCGTGTCGGTGGCATTTTACACTTACATACGAAATTTGAGCTCAATCTGAACACGCGTTTTGGATTCCATGAAGTACCCACATACATATATATATATACACACACATATATATACGTAGTTCTCAAAATATATATTAGACTAGCAGGTTAGCCCGCCACTGGTGGCGTTGGTCCGAAACATGACATTTTTTTTCGCTTTTCAATGAGTTAATCGTGCCTTTTTAAGAGAAATTATTGTACCCTCCCTAAAAGAGGTATGATTTAAGGTACATCGGGCGGAAAAAAACTGACCCGATGATGTCGTTGTTGTTGGCATTCAGGGCTTCGGGTCGTTGTTGTTGGCATCACGGCTCGGGGCTACCCGAAAAATCTCACATTGCCGTATAGGGAAAATAGGATTGCGTGTATTTAGTAATTTTAACTAATTATTTTCTCGCAAACAATGTCGTTGTTGATATCCCGTCAGATTCTGGACGTATCGCAGTGCCTTGGATTGACTTAAAAAACTGACCCGATGATGTCGTTGATGTTGGCATTCAGGGCTTCGGTTTTGGCTCAACAGGTTTAGCAGTTTGAAGTGAATATGGATATAAAAATATACATATACAGATATAAAAAAATGTAGAGTTACTCCTCTTGGATCGCGAGCGAATATTAATTAACCCCGAAGTGCCGATTGCGGTGATTTTGATGATTGGGAAGGGAGAGACGGTGCTCTGAGCTTCTCCAAAACGCGACCACGGCCGTGTCGGTGGGATTTTACACTTACATACGAAATTTGAGCTCAATCTGTACACACGTTTTGGATTCCATGAAGTACACATATACACACATATATACGGAAGTCTCAAAATATATATATAGATATATCATGTGTGTGTACCCATTTCAAGGTGAAGATCAGCTCGGGCGGAAAAACTGACCCGATGAAAATCTGCCCCGTTCGTAGGAAGCCCTAAGTACGTAAGAATCACACAACACGCTCATGTCTGGATACAGTCACGCTCCCGCCCGGACCCAGACGTAAGAATCACATTACACGCATACGCTCTTTATCAACGACATGCACTGTGGATACGAACGCTCTTTAACTATCAACGCGATTAACCCCACAGTGACGTTTTTGTGACTGGGAGTGAAGAACGGGTGCTCGGAGCTTCTCCAAAACGCCGCGACGACCATTCCCGTTGGTTTTTACCCTTAGATGGGAAGTTTGGTCTCGATCGGTGAAGTCGTTTTCGATTCTATAAAGTATATATATAGGGAAGTCTCAAAATATATAGTAGAATATAGGAATTTATTGGTTGTTTCTTAATATGGGATTGCTCACTGTATACTTTGTCGATGAGAGTGGGTCGTGGTCGGACACATTCCAGATATATGTATGCTAAGGGCCAGAACATTGTCTTGGAATATAACCTTTGGCATTCGTACGGAAAAAATGCCACATGTCCCCAGGGGGGGGTCGGAAAAAAATTCCAGGCACGTATGATGGGGTGGGTGGGTGTCTCTTGGGTCCAAGAAACAGTTTTTTCCATATGCCAATTTTTTTTCCATTCCTGCTATTGAGTCTTATTTGTATGTGTTTTGAACAGAAACAGGTCATATATAGTTAATACTAATGCTATACTATATATAGAGGTTATCAGAAGTTGGATCAGTTGCACAATGGCCAACAATAACCCAAATTCAACTTGATAGAACTAGACACTGCGCTATTGGAAAAATAAAATCTACTGATACAGCAAAATAAGAATAACTATGCAGAACTCAGCTGAAAATAAGCAATAAAATGAAAGCACACTTGACCATATGTGACTTGGAAATAAAGATATAATAAATAATTGAATAAAATAGACTTTTGACAACGTAAAACAAAATCTTAACAAATAAATTGAAGGCCAGCCGGGCCAGCTTGAACAATTTCGCATTGTTTTCCATGTTAATGTGGATCAGCTTGTAATGTTAATCACAGTAACGAAGATTTTATCGTCACTGATATCGTGAGCAAAAAAGAAATGAAATTGGGCTATCCATCCATATTATTCCGAAGCCTATTACTTCAGGCAGTGGCCACCAGCCTGCCATTACACGCTATAACATGTTTCCTCAGTTCTGGTTTCTGAGATGCCACAAGAAGAGTCACGCATGTATATCATGGTTATGTTTGGTATTAGCATTATTCTTCAAACTGGGATGAACTGGGATGAACAGTTGTATTTCCACATGTTTTGATAAACAATTTGATTCCAGCAATACAGTAATGCCCTAATTAAACGACTCCATAACCACAACAGAATAATGGGAAATTTTTCAGGATTTAGTCGGAAATTAAAATTAAATTACCCATTATTCTGCTGTGGTTATGGAGTCGATTAATTAGGGCATTACTGTATATCACATAGCAAATATCAAATAATTTGAAATTTGTTGTACCGGTACCATGTATTATGTAGAATACTCAAATGTGATTATGTGACTAGATCATGTGACTATATATTATGAAAATGAATGATAATAAAAACATTGGCACTCTGCCTATATATCCCTAGAAATGTGATTATGTTGACACATTTCTTGATTAATGACACTTATATGATAAATTCAAATAGTATAGTTATCTCATTATGCACTGTTCTATTCAAATATCGCGCAATAAATTATGATAATGCAGGATAATCAGCTATTTGGTTGCTCAATTGATAATTTTTCTCAAATTTAAGGGGGGTGAGTGTCCAAAACTGACCGGAAAAAACTTCCTGAAACGGAAAAAAAAGGGTGGGTGTCCAAAATTGCCTGGAAAAAAAGGCCGGAAACGGAAGAAATTGGGTGGGTGGGTCCCCCGTGGCCGGAAAAAATTAAAATGATCATACGTGCCTGGAATTTTTTTTCGACCCCCCCCCCCCCCTGATGTCCCTACGAAAAATTCATTTGATAATATGTACGGAAGTACATTTCAGTTTTGTTTACTAAATTATTTATTTTGACACATTCTTATGGATTTTCGTGTATTATATATTTTATATGCAACATTCAATTAATTTTGTAAGTTTCTATATAGAGGATATCCACACTTTTTCAGTGGATATGGGTTATATCTCATGAGTGATGACAAAACATTGAATTTCCACGAGTGGCTTTAGCCACGAGTGGAAATTCAAATGTTTTGTCATCACGAATGAGATTTAACCCATATCCACTGAAAAAGTGTGGATATTCTGTTTATTATATACTTTAGTTACTTGCCTATGGCCCCCAATGAATGTCAATACATCAGAAATTTCACCAGTGGGATATCACTTATATCTCACTAGTGGGATATCACTTATATCTCACTGCTAAAACCTTATAATTCATGGGCAAGTATATAATAAAAACCTGTATTAAACGCATTGCCTGCCTAAAAATGAACCCATTCTGAGACATTTAAATTTTTTATTTATTTTGTTTAATTAGATAATTGACCCAGTATCTAGAGCCACTGTTTCGCAGAAAACGCTACTGCTGTCTATGGGTGGGGTCAAGGTCACTTGCACTTAATTTTTTCATCAGTCTAGAACACCTTCTAAAATTACACAAATTCATATCCCACCTTATCTCAATATACATACCACATGAATTGTGCCAGAAACCACTAGCACTTTATATCTATAAAATCACACCTACTGATCATTCGAAACTGTGGAGTGTCACCTTAAGGGGAATGCAATTTCACTAATCTTTAATATGGACCACACCTCCATATTCTCTGCATTATACCGCTTAAAATGATATATTACACCCCATGCGTTATTGCAATCACAGGCAGCAAGATTGGGTGGGGATTTACATACACCCCCATGATTTCACCTCTTTTGGGTCTTTCAGAACCCAATGACGTTATGCTTGACGTAGTGACAAAATGTATATATTCAATCATCATTTATAGCTTGAAAAAGGTCTGAAATGCTAAAATGTTGTATAAAATATATTATGAGATGCATATCTTGCTCAGATATCAAAATAAAACATAATATTTCATGCAACTACTATCTTTAATACTCTCCCAAAACTATGGGTTAAACAATTCCAAGTCTTATTTAGCATTAAGGGAAAGCTATACAAGGTTATGACATCACACGAACAATATGTTGTCAAGTGAAATATGCCCAGGGAAACCTGAATTATTATATTTCACACTTGTGAATAAGAAAGACTGAATATCTAATCTTTTAGTATACTGTGTAATGTCAATGTCAGCCTTTTCAGCTAAGATTCAAGGAGCATGATGTCATGAAGAAGTACCCATCATCTAAAAAATCATCAATAACAATACACATGAACCACCACCACCCCCCCCCCCCACACTGCTCCAAGACTCCATATCCCCACCAATTTATATGTCTAAAGGCCACCTGTATTGGAATATCCATAGAAGAATGGTGTATTTAACATAAAATGTTCCTTCTAACTGAGCAGATTTGCTAAAAATGATTATCAATGTAAATATTTGTCAAGTTGACAGATGATAATGGTGCTATTTGCTGGTCTTTAAGGTGACACTCCACAGTTTCAACAGGTATGGGCCCAGAAATAGGGGGCCCATAGATTCATTGAAATTTATCTGGATTATGATCCCAAACCATATAGACAATATATATATGCCTGAAATTAGTACAGAATAGGCATTCAGAATTTGATACATAATTTCCATAATATATGGGCTATCAAGAGTTATGGCCCTTGATCTTTTGATCGAAAATGTGATTTTTATTAAAAAAATGACCAAAATATTGCATTTTCATACCCAAGAGGCACGAATACCAGATTTTTTTCAAGCATGGTCACCTATGTTGGTTTAAAGGCATCTGGCTTCCAACATCAATGTGACAAAATTTCAAACTTTCGCCGTTAAATTTTCCAGAAAATCAATTTTTAATGCAGATGACAAATTTTGGGTGCTAAAAAATTGACCCAGTATCTAGAGCCACTGTTTCGCAGAAAACGCTACTGCTGTCTATGGGTGGGGTCAAGGTCACTTGCACTTAATTTTTTCATCAGTCTAGAACACCTTCTAGAATTACACAAATTCATATCACACCTTGTCTCAATATACATACCACATGAATGGTGCTACTATGGGGGGTTTGGGAAACTTTCCCGGGAAGATTTGAAAGGGGCGGAACCCCTCTCCTACAACCCACTGTTGAGTTTAATGAAGATACATGTAATGGTGTTACATTAACATGAGATTGGTGAGGGTGAAATGAAAATGATCTAGACAAGTTATTTCTTTTTCTTCGGTTTCTTTTTTTTTCTGTGTTGAAGTTCTGTTTGTTGTTGTTGTTGATGGAGTTCTATTTGCTGTTGGAGTGCTTCTCTCCGTTCTGTGGATTGTGCTTCTGCTACTGCCAGCCGCCGATGGGTCTCTAAGTTGTCAGCTGTCATCTGCCGTTGGGCCTCTAAATTGTTAGCCCTTATGCCTGCCATGATGTTTTCGATATCAGCGACATCAGCGGCTAAGATCTCTTCCTCAGAACGGGTGGAGGCTGTGCTGGTGTTGTTGTTGGAGCTGGGGGACACCGGGATGTTTTGGTAATCCGGTGTCCGAGGTGTAAAGCTGTCCAGTTCCACGTCGAAGCTGGCGGCAGGAACATCTGGGGTGGTATCCACGTCCCTGTCTCCGCAAGCCTCGACGACGACAGCAGGGACCTCCGGCAGATCCACGGAGTCCCTGCTAGCTGTTCCAATGTCGTCAGTCTCCATGCAGGTCGGGTCGTCTGGGCGTCTCTCAGACAACTCCGGCCTGCCGGCTACGACACTGGACGGGGAGGGGTGACCGGTCGATCAACGGTCGCCCCCATCTTCTTCTTCCACTTCGCCCGCCTAGCAGCGTCCCTTCGGCGCCTAGAAGGAGTCTTTTTCTTCGTAGGCCCGGTCTTCATCTTCGGCATGGTGCAGCGGGTGGCTTTGGCGTTGACGTCCAGGTCTTTAGATTTCTGGTTTCCAGCATCTTTGGTCCTGAACTCCAAGCAAAGTGTCAGGTAGCCCCCGCTAGACTGGAGAGACCAACTAGCGATGTTAACTACCGAACTACTTTGCACTGCAAGCAACGCGGCTTCGGGGATCAAGACCATAATCCGTCCTAAGCCTAATCCAAAACCATCTCACTGGCGCTAAGCACGGGGGCAGCTGCAACCTAGATCGCGACCGCACAACTCACCCGTGCTCAGTGTCTGACAAGAGGAACAGCAGACAGACAAAGCAATAATGAACTGTCCCGCTCGACTCCTGCCAGACACATGAATGGTGCTTGTTGTGTAGTTTCCGGCCGCATGCCGGTTAGGATGGTCGGAATGCATTGTGCAGTTCCCTTCACCCTTTCTTTAATTCTTCGATGAAAATCGGTTGTTGAGGCTGTTTTATTTGGAGGCAAAGCAGTGGAAGCGTGGTGGAGGAGTCGAGGCTGTTGGATTTGGCTGTTGGTTGGCTTGGTTGACGGTTGTATGGGATCTAGATGGGTCTGTCGGTGTTGTCGATTTCTAGGATGGACTTGGTCTTTTTGGTGGAGAGCAGCTGGTTTCGTAGATGGAGTTCTTGGATGAGTGGGCTGTTGTCGATTCTGGCGAGGGTTTGGTTTCTGAGGTCGGTTAGTCGTTGTTTCATCGTAGGTATGTCTGCTGCGTCGTGGAGGGCTTGGATTGGTGTGAAGATTGGCTGATGTAGAGCGATGCGGAGAGCTTTGTTTTGGACTTTCTGCAGGGTTTCGATTGAGCTGTTGGAGGCTGCTGTTATGATGGGTGCGCCATACTCCATTACTGGGCGGACGTATAGTTTGAAGAGGTTGATGATGGTCTGGCTGTTGGTTCCCCAGTCGGTACCTCTGAGACAACTTAGCAGGTTTGTTCTTTTTCTGGCTTTGTCAGCAACTTTTTTGATGTGCGCGGCGAAGGTCATTCGTTGGTCAAGGGTGATTCCTAGTAGGATGGCTTGGTTGGATGGTTGAACGGTCTCGTTGTCTATCTTGATGTTGATAGTCTGTGTTGTTTTTCTCTGGTGGAATATGATCAGTTGGGTTTTCTTGGCGTTGAGTTTTATTCTCCATCTAGAGCACCATGTTGATAAGTCGTCGAGGGTCTTTTGTAATCGTTTTTGTAGGATCCTGGGGTTTTTGTGTGTTGTCCAGAGTCCAAGGTCGTCGGCGAATTGTGAGATTTCTACGTTGTTTCTTGGGTTGGTGGGTATGTCATTGGCGTATATCAGGAAGAGGAGTGGGCTGAGTACTAATCCTTGTGGGGTTCCGGCGCGTAGGAATACTGGGCTGGATGTGTCGTTGTTGATGCGGACGCTGAGTTGACGATCTTGTAGGAAAGAGGATACTAGTCGTGTGTATTTTCGGGCGATGTTGAGCTGGCTGAACTTGTATCTTAGGCCGTCGTGCCATACGGAATCGAAGGCCTTCTCAACGTCAAGAAATACTGCAGCTGTTAACCAGTTTTTGCCAAGGGATAGTCGGGCGTCTTCAGCTAGTCGAACGATGTGTTCCATGCCTTCTTTGCCTTGTCGGTAGCCACGCTGCCACGGGTTGAAGAAGTTGGAGGATTCAAGGTGCTCTCGTAGTCGGCTGCTGATAATTCTTTCGAATAGTTTCCCGGTACATTGGAGGAGGCTGATGGGTCGATAGTTGTTGGGAATGGCGCGGTCTTTTTCTGGCTTGGGTATCATGATACCGACGGCGGTTTTCCATGCTGTTGGGAAGTATCCAATGGTCAGGCAGGCGTTGAATAGAAGGAGTAGTCTGGCGAAGAAGGCTGGATGGGCTTGTCATAGGATGGCGTATGTGATGCTGTCGTTGCCTGGTGCTGAGTTGCCTTTTCCCTTCTTTAGGTTAGATGCGATTTCGTCTTGTGTGATTGGAGATGCTACGGGGAAGACATCATCGTGGTCGTTGGTGGTACTTGGAAGTGGTTTTGAAGAGGTCGGGGTTGTCTTTGATGTGGTTTTCTACCGTTGCTTTGAAGGCGTCGTCGTAGGCTGGGCCTTGGTGGGTGTTGTGGATTTTTTGAAGGTTGTCGGCGAAGGCTTCTGCTTTTTCTTTGTCTCCTGAGGTCAGGCTGCCATCGGTTTTTTTGAGGGGTTTTTCTGTGCTGTTGTTGTTTTTTCCTGTGCCGGTAAGGGATTTGAAGGTACTCCAGAAGTTTCTGTTCATTCTTTTATCGCCGAGTTCGGTTGTCGACCGCTGCCAGGATGCTTGTTTTTCTTTTTTGACTGCCGTTTTGACTTGTCTGTTCATGTTGTTGTAAAGATTTCGGTAGTACATGTCGTTTGGGTTTTTCTGCTGTAGTCTTCTTAGCTTGCGTTTAAGTCGGATCATTTTCAGAGTTTCGGGGGAGACTCGCCATGCTGTGGTGTTGACTTGTTGTTTCGGGCATGCTGTATCTAGGGCTGATTCGAGGGTTTGGGATAGGTGCTGGCATGTAGCGTCAATGTCGCTGGTTGATGTGATGGGTGAATTGTCTATGCTGTTGGTGAGTTGCTGTCGGAAACTGTCCCAGTCGGCTTTATTTAGGTTGCGGCGGAGGGTTTTCGGGTGGCGATCGGTTGAGGCATTGCTGGATCTTATGTGTACGGGTAGGTGGTCGCTGGATACGTCGTCTCCAATATAGCACATGATTCCTTTAGATGCGATGGATGGAGTGGCAATGGCTAGGTCTAGGATGTCCCATTTGTTGGTCGCCGCGTGGTGATGTGTTGGTTCGTCTATGTTGTTTAGTTTAGTTGTATGAGTAGATCAAGATCTTCGATGATGTTGAACATTCGGTCACCGTTTCTGTTGGTATCTTTACAGCAGTAGTAGGTGTGCTTCGCGTTGTAGTCTCCGATGAAGATGCAGTGGCGGTGGGTTGATGTGAAGTGTTTGAAGGAGGCATTGCTGAGGTCTGTGTTTGGCGGGTTATATGTGGCGATGATGGCAGTCTTGGCACTGCGAATGGTGACTTCTACTGCCAGGGTTTCTTCGTCTAGGTCGTCGGTGTTGAGCATGGCGTGTTTCGGGTCTTTATGGATGGGGAGAGCGACCCCGCCACCGTGTGCGGTACGGTCACGGCGGGCGATCTTGTAGTTGGTGAAGTTAACCCTGCTGTTGTCGTTGAGTTTCGTTTCGTTGATGGGGATAACGTCTGGTTGTTGGTCGGTGATGTACTCTTGAAGAATTTGGCGTTTAGCAGATAGTCCGTTTATGTTAACGTGGAGTAGGTGAAAAGCGTGTTTTTGTGTGGGCAAGTTGTGTGTGTGGCGTGTTGTTGTAGTCTGTTTGGTCGTGTCAGCCATTGTAGGTGTTACAATCGGCTTGTGTGTTTGGGCGTGTCAGCTTTGGCTGTGTTGTTTTAACGTCTGTATGTGAACTGTTGGATGGTTTCTTTTGTGAGTTGAGTTCTGTATATGGTGTTGACAGCATGTTCGACGTATTGACACACGCTGTCTTTGATATTTCGTGGATATCTTTGTTTGTCAGACAGGGCGCTGACAATGGTCGATGTTATTACAGCTGCAAGCTTTAGGGTTTCAGTGATGTCGGCGGGTTTGCTTGTGGCGGCTGCGTATGTGAGCTTTTGTGTTTCTTTTGTTGTAACTTCAGTTTTAAAAACTGTGCATCCCTTGTATGCTGAGTGGTGATCGCTGTCGCAGTTCGCGCATCTTTTGATGTTACTGGTGCAGTCTTGGTGTTTGTGATTTCCCGCGCAATTTTTGCAGATTATGTCGTTGCTTTTGCAGAATTCGGCCGTGTGATTGAACTTTTGACATTTGTAGCACTGGGTTACGTGTGGTCGTTCTTTGTATTCGATGACTTTATATTTGTTTAAGTTGGAGCCTAGTCTGACGCCGTTCATTATAAGTTGCTTTGCTTCTTTGTTCTCGCAGGCGATTTTAACTTTCCATGTTGGTTGGTTGTCATGGGAGCTCTTTAGTCTTTGTACAGTGTATTTGTCACCAATGTCTTGTGTAATGTCGTCATCTGTGACAGATGGAGGTATGCCACATATAACGGCTTTATGAGTCGTTGGTGTGCTCTGGTGAATGGTGCCAGAAACCACTAGCACTTTATATCTATAAAATCACACCTACTGATCATTCGAAACTGTGGAGTGTCACCAAAGCATTGAAGAACCGGTTTATTCACACCTCATTGGAGACGATAATTAAGTCACATGATGTCAACGCGCGGCACCTATCCCATTACTCCCCCGTGTCAAATACCTATATGTGTGCCAATTTTCACACATATTTTCTGATCTGATAACAAATGCTATCCATCAATAATATATGTTAATATAGGCTATTAGTCCCCATTTAAGTCATTTGACCCCATTGTACCAATTTTCATACACATCGTTTTAGCTGATAAGGAACCCCCTTTATTGCTCATATATATTGTCCCCGTGTATGTCATCTGGGATCGAAGACACCTATCCCATGATATTCCCTTGGTCAGGTGACTCCTCTATATATATACCATTGTCCCTACATATTGTCTAAGATGACAAGGAACGCTCTTTGTTGCTCACATATTAGCCGCCGTTTAAGTCATCTGAGGTTAAAGGCGCCTATTCACCGATATGTCCCTGGTCAGGTGACTCATGTGTACCAATTGTCGTACATAGCGTCAAAGCTGAAAGGAACGCTCTTTATTGCTCATATATCATATTTTTTTAAATTTAGTTAATTAGTTATTACTGCCCCCATTAAGACATAATGTCAACGGCACCTATCAAATGACACTCCCCGGGTCAATTGAGCCATCTTTACAAATATTCCTGTTATTAGTGTTGGTAAATAAAAAATAATATCAGCTGTATATAGAAACCGAAAGTATATTATGAGAAGAGATCCAGTTTTCTCTGAACTCGAAACACTCTTTGCAGGCCGAGATCAAACGAGCCAGATCGACGTGGGCTCTCTATATATAAACTGAAAGTACATTCTGAGCAGATAACCCGTTTACTTGGAACTCGAAACACCATTTGCATGTCGAGATTAAACGAATAAGAGTGGCTTACGATCATATAAACTGTGGTTTTCCCTGCAATGTTAAGACATCTGATGTCAACGGCACCTATACCATGACACTCCCCGGATCAATTGACCAATTTGTACATTTGTAAATGTTCAGCCCCGAGGTCCAGCCGTTTGGGCGCCCATATAGCCCAACAGACAAACAAACAAACAAAATTGAGTTTTTTTTTAGTATATATAGTCAAGGTAGTCAACACAACTTATAGTTGAAATTTTGCACATGGTTTGTTTTCTCCGTTACTGCATGCATATAGAAAGTGTTTGTGTGCACCGGTTTCATATCCTGCAGCCATGTATAGTGTACTGTTACTGCATGTACGGTATATACGTAAATGTTATGTGGTCACGTTTCGCACAGAACAGTCCAAGTGGGATTGTACATTAGCTGACATTCTAAAGTGCATGGAGAAACTATATCCCACACATACACACAGGCACTTATATACCAGTATGTATATATGACATACGGAACGGACCCATATACAGTTTATTTGCATACAACACCCGATATTTTGATAACTATATATACTCAAATGACTATATGACTCAAATCTGACTAAATACTTTGAAACATGTCGTACACAATTCGATGATAAAAGCATCAATCTTGTGTAGTAGATAACAATTGTTTCAACCATTAAAATGATACGCGTTTTCTAAATACCGTATCTGTTGTGTTTTAGATTTTCCGTATTTTGTGTCAGCAGTTTAAATTATGACCGATAAAATCGACCAAAGACACTTCATATAGTCACCAATAGACCAGAATTTGCATTGCACTAATAGCTGAATGCCAACATCTATATGTCATGGTTTGTTAGAAATTTAAATAATAATGGCATGCTAATGTGGAAATTGACTTCCATAAATCATCATTCACAGACACCAATATCGAAGGAATTGGAATACCACGGTGTGTGTCCATTTTCAAATGATTAGTCGGGTGCCAGAATATATACCACTGAAATACACAATACTAAAAGCCGGCTCATAGCCAATCCTCACTATCAGATATTTGTATCCATCCCTTAGCTAACACTTTTTTAGCTTGGGCAAAAACCGCCATGTGATAATCCGGGAAAAAGTCATATTGGACTCCCGAATGTCATATTGGACTCCCAAGTGTGCAATATCACTTTTTTATCGGGACTATGTGACGTCTCGAATTAACTGTTGCGAAACGAATCGGTGAAGTTGTGATGCGGTCGCAACACTGGTGGATTTAGCAGAAGTTTCACTTCCGCATTGAATTTTTTTTCATTTCCGTGTTTACTCTTCCAAATCATGCTTTCTGATGATCAAATACATGCTTTTATAGAAAATTAAATATGACTTTTCATCACAACATGGACTCGTACAATAAAATTACATACTGTACACACCATTGTATAATAACTTTATATAATTGTGTCTGTGGTAACGGAGAAAACATATACAGAATACCATCATACTTTTCAGAGCATGAAAACAAAAATGTTAAACAGGAAGTCTCCGGTGCTCTTAATGTAGCAAAATATAACTTGAATATGGCATATTAAGTTTGTATGATCGTTATATGGATATATGAAAAAAAATAATTTCGAATTTTAAAACGAAATATTTTTCTTGGGCTAGATCTAGCTAGATGAGTCGATGGATATCCCAAATGTGTCAAAAAAGAAACAAACATGAATTCGAACCACATCGATTGTACGATTTAAACAATTATAACGTCCGATGTAAGCGCAGTTGTAAATAAATAAATACTTTATTGGTGGGATGAATTAATCGTGATAAACAAGATGACAATCACCCCGACAAGGTGAGCCATTACTTATTCTCCATGTATAAGAATGACATTTTGTGATGCAATATGGATATGCAAATTCTGAGAATACATGTAACATATTCTCTAATCCCACCAAGTGTCCACAGCAGAGGGGTTCACATCACTTTAATCCGGGCAACGCCGGAAACCCTGCTAGTAATAAATAGAAAGAAGGGATGTGTGGATGGGTGCTCATTTATTTTCACGATATTGCCTGTAATATGACAACAAGTAAAGTAAATAAGTATAAGTTAAAGTAAATAGCATTGTACGTTGTTCTTCTTGTATGCGAAAACCAGCGGGATGCATTATCTCATTCAGCACATTATGCACGTATTTTATGGTTGTGAACCTGCATACCAAACTTCACTACATTCAGATAACATTACTTTAACTGAAGTTAATCTCCCGGCAAGCAAAATTTAATCCAATGTGAATAGTGGGTCATAACTCTGGTAAAAATAAACGAGTGGATCCCAAAATTGAACTTGACCTATATTTCGTTGTATTGATTCCAAAAACCATATTTTCAATCAAACTAGCTCATTAGTAGTAAAAGTATCATCCGAAAACGAAATATGAAGTGACGCACAAACGGGAAGACAGCCGAACGACTAGAGTCGCTAGACGGAAGGACAGCCCAAAATCAATAATACGCCCCTCTTTAAAACGGGCGTATATAATGAGATTGTTTCATGCACATTACGAAGATACAGTTCACTCAAGGAATGTGACTGATTTATTCTCAGTTCCAATTTTTTTACCACGTAATCTTCATAAGTATACGTACAGTCCATTTGTCGGTTATCTAATCAGTCTATTATAAAGTAAGTTTTGTTCAATTGTTTGTTCTAATCAGTCTATTATAAAGTAAGTTTTGTTCAATTGGCACATCACTGATTTATTTCGCTCAAACGAAAACGAAGTACGCGTTTGTGGCGCTTCGTCAGAGATGATTGTTAGATATGTCTTCCACAGCAAGTCACGTGTGCGCAACCAATGTTGTCAATGATCGACCACGTTATTGTAAACATGACGAACCCGTACTGCATGAACCCGTACCCCATGAACCCAAACCCGTACCGCATGTTGTCGAACACGTACCGCATGTAGTTGAACCCGTCCCGCATGTGGTTTGCACTAGTTTTTCAGAGAACGGGTGACCATATCTCCCTAATATAAGATTTTTATTAGCTTATGTTGAGCTAATCGGATTCACTACCTGATATAATGCAATTTTATATGATTAAACAT
Organism: Siphonodentalium dalli; assembly: GCA_032622095.1. Classification (NCBI taxonomy): domain Eukaryota; kingdom Metazoa; phylum Mollusca; class Scaphopoda; order Gadilida; family Siphonodentaliidae; genus Siphonodentalium; species Siphonodentalium dalli. Next base: position 61,445,634 of record CP136067.1, read on the forward strand.
TTAGAATCGGTGTAAAATGAAAACTCTAGAGCAATTGTCTTGAAACCACTTTTAAATGCTGAATTAAATATATATTGTATGTATTTATCAACCAATTTTGATTCCCTAACACGAGAGTTCTGACCTTTAAACAAACATGGCTCATTTGAGTTTCAAATTTTTTGTCGTAATTTGGAAGGAGATACAAGATAGGTTGACAATTTACTACACGAAACATTAATATTATACCGACTTCATATATGCTCTGAAAAATACTTGCCATGATGGTCACAGCCATTTTCCAACTGTTTTATATTGTTCGCTCATTAGTTAAACAAACGCTGTTTATATCTACCATGAGGAATGGACTAACGCCCTGTTCTGTTCCGTGCCGTGCATATGGTTGTTGTTTGTTTGGGATCCATGCCGTGCATATGGTTGTTGTTTGTTTGGGATCCAAACACCGTATTGAAAGTTGTATTTCTTTTTGCGACATATAATGACATTAGAATGGTAGTTCATACACAGAACGACACGATGTGTAAATGGATTTGTCAATACGGCACGAGTGCTGTCGCGTCAGGATAGAACGAGAGGCGCTTGCGCCTCGAGTTCTATCCTTCCGCGACAGCACGAGTGCCGTATCGACAAACCCATTTATACATCGTGTCGTTCTGTGTTTATTACACGCTTCGCGTCCTAGAATCCGTGCATTAAAAATACAGGATTAGAAGGTTTATTTAGGCTCATACAGGGCGTGTTTGTCATGTGTGATGATTCTTTTATTTAAATAGTTCCAGTTTCGTGGTTGAGGCGAACGTCATGTACGTCATTTTACGTCAACGAGATGCACATGGAACGTACGTTGCATACGGATTTGTGAATATGGAACGGCAATAACACTGTACTTCTAGAAACAAGCGTGTAATAAAAGTATTTATCGACCTAGCTCAATACCGGGAAAAAATTAAAAGCGAATATTATTAGGTGTGTTTCGGCGCGAAAACCGGCATGTGGCTTTAAAGCGTGGAAAACAAAACGAACAACATTATAGACTGTAAAGGATGACAAAGGTCAGTTCGAAACTCTATAAGGTTTTCCTCCACCATGCAATATCTCGCCCTATATATATCCAAAAACTAATAACTTTGAATTAAAATTCTATTTACTAAGTTAACATTTCGAGCTCTGACGGTTTCATTCTTGATATAAAGTATTGAGAAAATGCGTATAATTAAGAAATAAATTTCGTTTCAATTAAGGTTATTGAGAAAATGCGTATAATTAAGAAATAACTTTTGTTTCAATTAAGGCTATGCAGTTATAACAACCGAAATTTGTCTTCAAACTTTTCGGTTATAACTCATAACATTAATCGAAACAAGATATATTTCTTATAATGTAATCCGTCATTTCGTAGGAGAACCACCATAGACCACACGAATAGAAGGTTGATCCACCATAGACCATACGAATAGAAAGTAGATCCACCATAGACCATACGAATAGAAGGTAGATCCATCATAGACCATAAGAATAGAAGGTAGATCCACCATAGACCATAAGAATAGAAGGTAGATCCACCATAGACCATAAGAATAGAAGGTTATATCCACCATAGACCATAATAATAGAAGGTATATCCACCATAGACCATACGAATAGAAGGTAGATCAACCATAGACCATACGAATATGATGTAGATCCACCATAGACCATAAGAAGGTAGATCCACCATAGACCATAAGAAGGTAGATCCACCATAGACCATAAGAAGGTAGATCCACCATAGACCATAAGAAGGTATATCCACCATAGACCATACGAAGGTAGATCCACCATAGACCATAAGAAGGTAGATCCACCATAGACCATACGAAGGTAGATCCACCATAGACCATACGAAGGTAGATCCACCATAGACCATAAGAAGGTAGATCCACCATAGACCATAAGAAGGTAGATCCACCATAGACCATAAGAAGGTAGATCCACCATAGACCATAAGAAGGTAGATCCACCATAGACCATAAGAAGGTAGATCCACCATAGACCATAAGAAGGTAGATCCACCATAGACCATAAGAAGGTAGATCCACCATAGACCATAAGAAGGTAGATCCACCATAGACCATAAGAAGGTAGATCCACCATAGACCATAAGAAGGTAGATCCACCATAGACCATAAGAAGGTAGATCCACCATAGACCATAAGAAGGTAGATCCACCATAGACCATAAGAAGGTAGATCCACCATAGACCATAAGAAGGTAGATCCACCATAGACCATACGAAGGTAGATCCACCACAGACCATAAGAAGGTAGATCCACCATAGACCATAAGAAGGTAGATCCACCATAGACCATAAGAATAGAAGGTAGATCCACCATAGACCATACGAATAGAAGGTAGATGTAAAACGAGCGAAGAAAACAATTTAACGCACAAGTTTAAGTTACTGTTTAACCTGGTCACGCTGTCACTCTGACCTCAAATTCTTCGTTTTGATTGGCTAGTGGCAAGACTGGTGATAACGCAATTGCGAGTGCGTTGCTCGTGTTCCTGTATATTTCGGATAAACAGTATTTAGTTTCATTTTCATTTCTTTGCAAATGTAAGGCCCGTTCCAAACGACGGATTTTTGTCGACTCGAATCTAATTGTATTAAATCCGTCGGTGATGCGACTGCGGTCAATTTTGTTTCAGAAGGACGCATCTTCGTCGCGTCGAATCTAATACATCGGTCGATTTATTTAAAGGTACACTCCCGATTACCGTCACAAAATGGTCACGCGTAGATAAAGAGCCTATATATACCGGTATGTATACCATACCCATTATAAGATGTGAGTCAGTGACATGACCTGTTGGTTGAGAAATCAAACTAACAGAATACCTAAGCAATGCTTAGATGTAGCATATATATATATTTTAATAAAGAGATCGTGCGACAAATGACGCCATGTGGGTATTTCCGCAGATAAGGGGAACTACCTCATTATTATATCATTATCATATCATTATCATATCATTTGCATTCGATACTTAAGCAGCTTTCGGCTTTTTGGTAACATCTATTAGATTCGAGTCGTCAAAAATCCGTCGTTTGAAACCAAGACGGATTTCAGACGCATCACGGACGAAGATTCGTCTGAATTGGACGGAGATTCGTCTGTGGTGCGTCTGACATGGATCTAATTGTTTCAAACGTCGCATTTTTGACGCATTTAATATGTATACAATTGTGGGTCTGGTATTATATTCGAGTCGACAAAAATCCGTCGTTTGGAACGGGCCTAAGCCTCGGAACAAACGTCGCACTACCGACGACTCGAATTCAATTATTTGAATTCGAGTCGACAAAAGTGCGACGTTTGTTCCAAATAAATGCGAGTAGACGCACTATACACCAACGAAGAATGCGTGTGGGCAACACGAATCTAATTGCTGATGCGTCTGAGATCCGTGTTTGAAACAAACGTCGCATCACTGTCGCCTCGAATTTATATCGGAGAAATGCAAACGAGCTGTATAATGATATGCTAATGAGGGAATTCCAATTGAAACTGGAAAACACCAACGAGTATGACGTAATTTGGTGGTATTTGAATTAGAGTCGACGAAAGTGCAACGTTTGTTTAAAATTAAATGCGAGTAGACGCACTAAATAAAATTTTATTCCATTTGGATATACCCGCTACTATGCATGGACGTGTGGAAATTCAACGATAGGTTGAAATGTTACTTGTAATTTGATTTTTCTAACAATGAATTATAGGGGAATTTGTTGTTTTTAGACCAACATTTGCATATTTTCCTACTTTTGGTCCAAATTTGTTACTGAAATGGCCATCAGTCGGGAGGCTTGTGTCCTGGTCCATCGTGACCCCCGTGGGGTGTCAGGTTGGAATTTTTCACCACTTGGAAAGCTTGAGGCCAGTCTAGATGCTATAGGTTTTTGCAATTTTCATGTTCAGATTTCAAAACTTTTCTCCCACCCTGCACAACTATGATCGGATTTTCAGGTTCAGATCTCTAATTTTTCTTCTACTGGCAGAACCATGGTCCGCCCAGTGCATGATCACAAGTCTACTGATCCATTCAGAATATGCTATCATCCAGGCATGTGAAGGAACAGCTAAGCGGGTGCAAATTGAATTACGCAAATTTATTATCCCCACCCACAACGGAAACCCTCTAGCTATACGTCCCTGTCCGCCATGTTTATTTTTACCAAGTGGTTTTAGATAGGCATACTGACGCAATATAGTGTAATCCCGCGTTGACCTCAACTTGATATATAACTTCGTATCAGTTTTAGCCGTTTTACCAAAACCCGCATGAACGCTTTGTGCCATTTTAAGAAATCATTTAGATTCGTCTTGAATTAAATGCGACGTTTGTTTCAACAGACGAATTTAGAATTAAACTCGAGTCTAATTCGAATTGAATTCGAGTCGCCGGTAGTGCGACGTTTGTTCTAAGGGTAAGGCCCGTTTCAACGACGGATTTTTGTCGACTCGAATCTGATACCAGACCCACAATTGTATTAAATGCGTCAAAGATGCGACGTATGAAACAATTAGATCCGTGTCAGACGCACCACAGACGAACCTCCGTCCAAATCAGACGAGTCTTTGTTTCATGCGACGGATTTTTGACAACTCCAATCTAATACATGCTACAGGAAAAGCCGAAAGCTTTCGAAGTACGAATGCAAATGATATGATAATGATATGATAATGATATAATAATGAGGAAGTTCCCCTTATCTGCGGAAATACCCACATGGCGTCATTTGTCGCACGCTCTCTTTATTATAAAGAGAGATATTATATATATATCTATATCTATATTTGCTAATGTCTGTCTGTTTGTCTGTCTGTGTTCTATAGAAATTCACAGGGGACCATCTAGATGGCACCAAAGGGGTCTACTATAGGGGTAACTTTTTACGAGAAAGATAAATGGTTAGGGTTAGGATTTTCTAAAGTGACGCCGTTGTTGTCAGGGGCAGGGAAGGGGGAGGGGCAGAACAAAATTTGTCGCCGATTGCCACGAAACTTATATATAATCATCCCCATGATATAAGGAATCTGATGGTGTGGTTTAAATATGTCAAGAGTGGCGCCGTTCAAGTCAGGGATGCGCGGAAGGGGAGAGGGGCACCAAAACTTGATAAACTAATTTTAGCGCCGAGGGACCATCTAGATGGCACCAAAGGGGTCTACTAGGGGTACATTTTTACGAGAAAGATAATGGTGCGGGTTAGAATTTTCTAAAGTGACACCGTTGTCAGGGGCAGAAAAGGAGAGGGGTAGAACAAATGTTTGCCGCCGATTGCCACGAAACTTTTATATAATCATTCCCATGATACGAGGAATCTAATGGTGTTGTTTAAATATGTCACGGAATGGGAGAGGGGCACCTAAATTGATCAAACTAATTTTAGCGCCGATTTCCACCAAATTTATATATATTCCTTTCCATGATACAAGGAATCTAATTGTGTGATTTAAAGACGCCAAATTGGTGTCGTTTGGAAGTGAGATTGGGCACTAAATTTGATAAATAGTGGTTTAGTCACCGATTGTTACCAAACTTATACAAACTCATCCACATGGTATAATGAGTCTAATGGTGTGGCCTAAAACTGTTAAAAGTGGCGTCATTCGAGTCAGGGGTGCACTGAAAAGGAGAGGGGCAAAAGAATTGACTCGCAATAATTTTAGCACCAATTTCCACCAAAGCGATACGTATTCTTATCCATAATACGAGGAGTCTGATCGTGTGATTTAAAGACGCCACGTTGGTGCTGTTTGGTTGAGAGATGGGGGTTAGTGGACACTAAATTTGATCAAAATTGGTTTACCAAACTTATAAATAATCACCTCCATGATATCAGTAGTATAATTGTGTGGTTTAATGACGTCACAAGTGGGGCTATTCGAGTCAGTATGCATAGAGGAACACAAAAAAGATGAACAATATGTTTAGCGCTGATTTCCACCAGATTGATACACATTCTCAGTGATACGAGAAATCTAATTGTGTGGTTTAGATGTGCCAAATTGGTGCCGTTTGGATGAGAGATATGGGGGCCCTAAATTTGATACGAATTTGTATACTCGCCAATTTTATACAAAAAACTTATACAAAATCATCCACACGGTATGAGGAGTCTAATGGGGTGGCTTAAAGATGTCAAAAGTGCTGTCATTCGAGTCAGGGTGCATTGAAAGGGTGAGGGGCACCAACATTGATAAACATAATTTTAGCGCCGATTTCCACCAAATTAATTCACATTATTCTCGATGATTCATGAAATCTAATTGTGTTATTTAAAGACGCCAAATTGGTGTCGTATGGATGTAAGATTGCATTGGGGGGGGGGGGGGGGGGGGGGTTGGCACTAAATTTGATAAGAATTGGTTTAGTCACCGATTGCTACCAAACTTATACAAAATCATCCACATGGTATGAGGAGTCTAATGGTGTGGCTTAAACTGTTAAAAGTGGCGTCATTCGAGTCAGGGGTGCACTGAAAAGGGGAGGGGCACCAGAATTGATACACAATAATTTTAGCGCCAAATTGATACACATTCTTATCCATGATACGAGGAATCAAATCATGTGATTTAAAGACGCTATATTGTTGCTGTTTGTGAGAGATGGTGTGGGGTGTGGGTGGGCACTAAATTTGATTAAAAAATTGTTTAGTCGCCGATTGGCACCAAACTTATAAATATTTATCTCCATTATATCAGGAGTCTAATTGTGTGGTTTAAAGACGTCAAAAGTGGTGCCATTCGAGACAGGCGTCCACATAGGGTGAGAGAGACACAACAATGGATAAACAATATGTTTAGCGCCGATTTCCACCAGACTAATACATATTCTTCTCCGTAATACGAGGTATCTAATCGTGTGGTTTAAATACGCCAAATTGGTGCCGTTTGGGTGAGAGATATGGGGGCCCAAATTTTTCAAGAATTATATATATATTCTTCTCCATAATGAGTCTAAGTTTGTGGTTTAATGATGTTAAATGTGGCGCCGCTTGAGTCCGAAATAGAGACGGACGGGTCACCACAACTGATAGAAATATGTTTAGTGCCAATTAACATAAAATTCTTTTCAGGATTCTCCAATACTGACATCTGACAAGGTTATATCCGCTTGAGTCCGAAATAGAGACGGGCGGGTCACCACAACTGATAGAAATATGTTTAGTGCCAATTAACATAAGATTCTTTTCAGGATTCTCCAATACTGACATCTGACAAGGTTATATCTGCCCAATATACAAACGATATCTTTCATGTTTTAGAACAAACTCATCGCCTAACATAAACAACTCAAAGCTCGCTCTGTGTTAGGCACAAGTAGCTGATATAGTTGCATAGCAACATTTCTTTTAAACTTGAGGATAATTATCCTGTATATAGCACAATGAACAGAGGCGCACCTGGACATTTCTTTAAAAACAACTGTATCTTCATGGAGATATGATAACCAGGTGTCCTCAAAATCTTAGTCAAACCCACTAGATTGATTGATACATCTCTATGTAGAACCCAATTGTCGTCTTTTATTTTTGCGAACTAATGTGTTTATGATGTTCATGTCATAACGTCTGAAGTATACGCAGTTGTAAATAAATAGTTCTTTATTGGTGGGCGGATTAATCACGATAAACAAAATGACAATTGCTCCGACAAGGTGAGCTACTATACTTATATTCCGTGTGTAAGAATCATGTATGAATTGACAATATATCTATACTATATATTTTGAGACTTCGTATATATGTGTGTATGTGTGTACTTCATAGAATCCAAAACGCGTGTACAGATTGAGCTCAAACTTCCTATGTAAGTGTCAAATCTCACCGACACGACCGTGGTCGCGGTTTAGAAAAGCTCAGAGCACCCGTTCTCCAATCTCAAATCACCGCAAAGGCACGGCGTGGGTTAATCAAGTCATTATTTAATGAGCGTTTGTTTTTGACGCATCTCTATAAAGAGCGTCTGTTTGCCATTCAACGTTATTTGCATCTGCAGAGAGATATACGGAACATACATTAAATTTAAAAAACATTTGTTTCTGACCAACCCTGCGAGCACGGATGGCGCGCTTTGTTTTTACAGTATATAGTTATATACCGAAATCATCCCAGATAATCACGAATATAGCATCAGATTTCTCCCCAGATATACCCTTATAAAGCTACTGGAATTTGCCAATCTACGGGAAATTCCAGGGAATGCCGATTGAGCTCAAACCTGCTACCCACGGGAAGTGTCATATATATGAGTGTGTCCTTTATAGACTCGAACCGATTGAGCTCAAACTTGCTAAATATGAAAATAGCCCCCAACCCGTAAATATCAACAACAACGATATTACTAAATACACGTTTTCGGCAATGTGAGAGTTTTCGGGGAGCCGTGATGCCAACAACAACGACCCGAAGCCCTGAATGCCAACAACAGATTCAATGCAATGTTATCTATTATGCAGAGATATTTCACGACATTACGACGGGTACGGCAGACTCAAAATATTATGCAGACAGATTTCCCGACGGGAAGCGTTTGTTTTAAATTCAATGCAATGTTATCGTAGAGAGATTTCACGAAACAAAGAATGCGTTGTCTGTCGTTCCTAGGAAGGGGGGATTTCTACGGGTAAATTTTTCCGCCAGAAACAAAAAAATTTATTAAAACAATTCACAATTTAATTAAAACAATTTAAAATTAAAAAAAATTAACAATAAAAAAACAATTCAGAAACAAAATATATTAAATTTAAAAAACATTAAATTCATATTCAAAAATGTCATGTTTCTGAAACAAAGCCATGGGACGAATGCCGCCAGTGGCGGGCTAACCTGCTAGTCTATTATATATTTTGGAAGATCTGTGTGTGTGTGTCTGTGTGATGGCGATGAACTCGAAAACGGCCGAGCCGATTTCAATGAAACTTGGTATGTGAGGATACTATCGGTCGGGAAGTGGCATAGGCATATTAATTTTCAGATCCGAGGTCAACTTTTCGAGGTCAAATCTGTTTTTACGCTGTGTTACGGGACTTTCATTTGAGTTCGGTGCTTACAAATCGATTCGAAACAGCGTGAATAATAAAATGCCAGTCATAATAATGACACTATGAGAATCTTTCGTGTTTCCTCTTTCCAACGATATATAATGCGTATCTATCCGTTTTAGTTATCTGCCTCAATTATCAAGAAGAAATGGTACTATCTTCCATCAGGATAAAAACAATGCGTAACATCTATGACGTCGTTAGAGGTCATAACGTTAGATCACGTTAACGCTTAACCGGCCGATGCATTTGACTGTTTCAGACGTCTTGGCGATATCTCGGGCACCGATGGTAATTTATCTTTACGTTGAAACTTGATAATTAATGAGCGTGTGTATATGAGGCGCGTTTATATACTTGAGTGGAAATCAAATCGGGTTAAACTGGCGGATTTTTACGGACGAAATTTGATGCATATATAGGGTATCTCGGTATCCGCTGGGCCGATTTCCCGGTATCCGCTGGGCCGATTTCCACCATTTTTGGGGTGTTGGTGTTTGACCCCACCTGACCTTGACCTTCAAAATGGTCAATTCAAGGTCAAAGCCCGGACGAAGTCGGGTCACCTTCTAGTATATCTATTATATATTTTGGAAGATCTGTGTGTGGGGGTGTGTGTGTGTGTGTCTGTCTGTGTGTTCGCGATGAACTCGAAAATGGCCGAGCCGATTTCGATGAAACTTGGTATGTGGGGGTATTTTCGGCCGGGGGGGGGGGGGGGGGGTGACATGGGCCTATTAATTTGTCCGTGCGACGTGACCTTGACCTTGAAATCGGGTCATTTCAAGTCAAACGCCCGAATATCACGGGATTTCGATGAAACTTGGTATGTGGGGGTACCTTCGTATGGGGAGTCTCATAAGCATATTCATTTGCCCGTGCGACGTGACATTGACCTTGAAATCGGGTCATTTCAAGGTCAAACGCCCGAATATCATGGGATTTCGATGAAACTTGGTATGTGGGGGTACCTTCGTATGGGGAGTCTCATAAGCATATTCATTTGCCCGTGCGACGTGACCTTGAATTCGGGTCAATTCAAGGTCAAATCGCCAATTTTGATGGGATTTCGACGAAATTTGATACGTGGGGTTACTTTTGTCCACTGGGTATTTTGGACGTCGTTAGAGGTCATAACGTTAGATCACGTTAACGCTTAACCGGCCGATGCATTTGACTGTTTCAGACGTCTTGGCGATATCTCGGGCACCGATGGTAATTTATCTTTACGTTGAAACTTGATAATTAATGAGCGTGTGTATATGAGGCGCGTTCATATACTTGAGTGGAAATCAAATCGGGTTAAACTGGCGCTGAATTGGAAATATTTCATCGAGCATTCAATCAGTGCAATCCTTCAATCCAGTTCAAAATGGAATTTTCTCACACCGATATCAGCTTTCTCGATGTTACAGTGGAAAACAATGCCGATCAGTTATTCACAAAAGTATTCAGAAAACCTACGGACAGATTTTCATATCTAAATCCCATTAGTTTTCATCCCGACCACACGAAACAAGCCATTATCTACAGTCAATGCATTCGTTACCAACGCATCAATTCTCAGGAAAAAGTAAGAGACGAACAGTTCAGTGAACTACGCTCACAATTCTCGAATTTGGGATACGACAGACGTTCGATTAATAAACAATTTGGAAAAGCGAAATGTTTGGACAGGGAGATGCTCCTTCAATATCGGGACAAAACATCATCAGATCGAGTTCCCCTCGTGGTAAATTACCACCCACAGCTAGAAAAATTACGCACAATCACTACATCTCTGAATGGCATTATTACGAGCGACCTTCATCTCAGGAACGTGTTTAACGAAAGGCCGGTTGTCGCCATGAGACAACCACCCAACTTGAAGCGGAAATTAGTAACAAGTAAGCTACCATCTTCTGGTGGACAGTCACACAATGGTACATTTCCATGTAACAGGCCGAGATGTGGGATGTGTGTGTTAATTAACAAGGCCGATGTTCTTATGCTCAATGGGCGCGTGTTCCAGAATGTGGGCCAGTTCTCATGTGTCTCAAGTGGTGTTGTGTATATCATTACGTGCGCAAATTGTCCAGAAATGCATTACATTGGTGAAACAGGGCAACCTCTCTGCAAACGAGTGACGGGGCATAGGCAGAACATCAACAACAGGGACTTGAACCTACCCATAGCAGAACATTTCTGTCAACCACACCACACACCCGATGACATCCGCATCAAAGTATTAAGAGGTGGACTTTCGGACATGAAAGAGAGACGTGTGGCCGAATTACAACATATAGAACTGTTTGGAAGTTTTTATCGTGGCATTAATAAGGACCGTGGTTTCATGGCGAGTTGGTCATAATTTACAATTTCTCCTTGGTCCAACTCTCATTATCTAAAATATGCTTATACATTGTATGGACTGCTTCTAAGCTGCATGAGTTCCCGAATACTCAAGCATTGACTTTTCTTCACAACGCTACACATGTAGCTTCTATGTTTGGCGCGTCTTTCACCTGTAAGTTTTCCCGCCATTTTTCATTTGGCGCCAAATTTTGTCAGGTAACGTTCGTTAACGCCATAGTTACGCGATAAACAAGTTTGTCTGGATATCAATGTGTATTTTCAAATGATTGTTCATTCATGTACCCGACGAAGGCTGTATAGCCGAAAGCTAGTACGACATTAAAGATTTGATGGGTCTTTAATTGGTGTTATCATATTGATAAGAACTTTCTATATATATATATATATATATATATACTATATCTAAGCATTGCTTATGTATTCTGGTAGTTTGATTTCTCAACCAACAGGGCATGTCACTGACTGACATCTTATAATGGATATGGTATCACTGATTTATAATAATTATTATATACCGGTATAAGGCGTAGGGTTGGCAGCAACTTATTTATAATAATTCATATAAACTGGTATATTCCTTATTGTAAGGGATAGGAGTGGTAGTCTCTGACTTATAATAATTCGGTATTACTTATTATAAGGGGTAGGGGTGGTACCACTGATTTATAATAATTTATATATGCCGGTATTACTTATTATAAGTGGTAGGGTTGGTAGCCACTGATTCATAATAATTAATATATACCAGTGTTACTTATTGTAAGGAATAGGGGTGGTACCACTGATTTATAATAATTCATATATACTGGCATTAATTATTATAATGGGTAGAGGGTTGTAGCCTATGATTTATAATAATTCATATATACCGGTATTATTTATTATATGGGGTAGAGGGTGCATGGTAGCCTATGTTTATAATAATTCATATATACCGGTATTCCTTATTATAGGGGGTAGAGGGTGGTAGCCTATGATTTATAATAATTCATATAAACCGGTATTCCTTATTATAATGGGTAGAGGGTGGTAGCCTATGATTTATAATAATTCATATAAGGGGTTGGGGGATGGTAGTCTCTGATTTACAATATTTCATATATATCAGTATTTACATGCATGGTATACACACATATATACGTGGAAATTGGTTGCACGATATAACATTTATTTGTAGCACCTATTATAGTATATTATATACCTATGTGTACTATACACATCCTCATATACATGTGCACATATATCGCGCACACACGTATACATAATTTGTACTGTATATGTATACTTAACATACCGGTATTTATCTAAACGTGACTATTTTGTACGGTAACCGGGAGTGCACATTTAAATAAATCGACCGATGTATTAGATTCAATACAATACAATACAATATGTTTATTTCCCATTAAACTGTAAAAACAGTGTTCAAGATATAATACATAATATATAACATTGAAATAGATAATATATACATATTCACGTGTATATACAATATTCATAGGGATAACAATTGTTACGAGGTTACAAAACAAAAGTGGATTCTCTCTCCTTTAAGCCCCTGTCACACTCAGGTCGGCGCTTGCATTGCGCTGCAAAAGTATCAAAGCGCACACCTAAGCGCACTAAGGTCTCCAAGAACCGATTGGTGACGCAGTGGACACTGGCTACGACGGGCGAGGGTCTCCATGGTCGCCCATAGGCACCAGAGCGCCGCGCTTGTTTTGTGCATGCACAAAACAAGCGCAGAGGCTTTGCGTTCTGACCAAGGCGTAGTAAGCTTACTGCAGTTGCAGATGAATTCTTGCTGTGACCATGCACGAGTAGCTTGTATCAGTCCTTGCCAGTGTTCGCGCTGTCGGTAGCCAAATTAGCCAATGGCTAATCTTTTTCGAATTTGGCTAATAAAAATTTCATTTGGCTAAACTTTTGGCTAAACTTTTTTTTACCCCAAATGGAGACTGAAAGCATGGAGTCAGAAAGCTAATTAATAAAAGCGCTCAATAGATCGACATTGAAGACGAAGTTAGGTGACGTGCGAAAGTATTTCATTATTTTCGTACTTATGAAATATCGTTCCTTAAGTAACAGCAAAATGTAAGCTCTAACATTTAGTGTAAACATATTTTATTTCCAAATCTAACATAATATACAGACAGGGTTCGCGCTGCCACTTGCCATATTTGCCAATGGTTTTCAATTATGTGATGTAAACGATCTAGTCCGAAAACATCGAAAGTATGAATATATCGCCGACTGTACAAAGGGAAACCCGATCGCGGACAGTACAAAGGGAAACCCGATCTACAACTCTATCAACCAAGCGATCACAACGTGATATGCAATCAAAGTGTGCATTGACGCCGGTATATAAGCAATTTGATCGTAACAGGCTGTTTTAATCTGGAGAAAGAGTACGTCACTCTGCACGAAACAGCAAAAGCTCATTATTTTACATTTAATCCCATAATTTTTTAATTCATACGGAATCGACACGAAGACGATGAATTCGGATACGAGAAGGAAGTGCACCGTTAGCTTTCAAAAGTTTCGCTATATCGGTCACGAAGACGTCATACGGGCGGTACAGCAAGTGGTGGACGTGAGTAAGATCATTGCAGTGCAAATAACCGAAAAAGAATGTTACATTACTCTCACGGAATTGGACGCTAAAAGTGAGCTTATTAACACTGGGATAAATCTGTATCGAAGATTCTTACGCCCCATTGACATTGACAATAAAGCAATTCATGTCACCCTGAAGGATGCTCCTATATATATGGATGACAAAGACCTCGCACAGGCACTGTCTGGCTATGGTACTTTTGTGCAAGGGACCTTTAAACGGGGGTTCGTCAAAGAGTGGATTGTGGAGAATGGCACCCGTTATCTGCAGATGACCGAGTGTAAGGAGATACCAAATGTGCTAAAAGTTGGAGATTATAACATTCGTATATACTCTGACGTCACAAAGCAATCATGTCAGGCTTGAAATGAACTGCACCTTCCAAATTACCAGTGCGCGGCCAAGCGTAAGTGCACCAGATGTTTAAGCGATACTCACACCAGGCGTGAGTGCACCAATGACGTCAGATGTCGGGGCTGTTTGATGACTGGCCACGTGATGGCCCTGTGTCCAGAGCGACTAGGTCAGCAGACATATAGGAATCAGGGAGCTAAATGTGTTCTAGAGTCGGGGAGCGAGTACACCGTGGAACCCTAAAGGTGAAGGTAACTGAAGAATGACCTTCACCTGATACATGCGACACGTTGTTAAAGGATGACATCGCGTTTATTTGATTTGTACATAATATCTAAATAATTTAAACTGGTGAATGAATGGGGGAATGGATTTTTGTGAGCGGGAAATTTATTTAACTAGCTGCTGTAGTTCTGGATTTTTCCAGAACAAATTTGGCTGTGGGATAACCCCGTCGTACACTTGGGGATTTATTTTTAAAAGTAAACACATGACCTATGATTTTTCTTGCATTTTCGTGATCAGCTGGTGTCAATCTAGCTGGGTAAACATCACTGGTATGGCCTGCAGGCTTCAATTCAGTGAATTTGGCGGAAACGTTAACACTGTCGCCTATGGGAAACCATTTAGTTCAGTGATTCCTATAGGAAAAATATGAATTTTACGAAATTTCACGTCTCGCCATGATAAGTTGTTAATTCCATATTTTCTTATTTTCAAATGATAATGACCACATTTTGGACAGATTTAAAGAAGAAACGCATGGATTCGCCTGTAGATAGTAAAGAAAGTGATAAATCTGGGAATTTTGCATGGACATCAGGTACCATTAGGGGGTCAGGGGGGCTAAAGCCCCCCTCCCCAAAAATTTGAGTAGTGTTAGCCCCCCCCCCCCATTGGGAAAAGGTGGCAGTTAACCCAATTAAGATTTCCCGGCACCCAGTAGCCTTATCGGGGACCGTAGTCCCACCCCAAGTCGGGGGGGGGGGGGTGATGGCATCGCCAGTAGTGTTAATGTCGTGCAAAACTGTCATGGCAGGTTTGTTAAACAGACATTATGCCCTGCCATCTGGTCAAATTGCATGCCTGAGATTGTGGCTGATGTTGTATAATTATGTTTAGATATTTAAATTGACTTATAGTTGCTTTATTATGCTATTAAAGTATTTTTTATTTAAATTTTCTGTTAATTTTTGTAAATGTTTATTATAAATTGACAAATTTTGCATGAAAAGGGTTTAAAATTGGACAAGATATCCCACTCAAAATGTATATTAACATATCCTCTTCAATTTAGTAATAGTATGGTATATAAGGGTATTCTTCAGTTATACGAGATGCATCAGCTAGTAAAATTGAAAAAAAAATCAAAATTTTTTGGCTTTATTTTGAGGATTGACACTAATTTTCAGGATGCCTCATATTGGAAAAATAAACAACTACTGCTCGATATAATCCATTTTTTATTTCAGTAAGGTCTATATTTTGATAAAATACTATAAGAAACGCTGTGTTTCACACATATACATATATATAGGAATCAGGGAGCTAAATGTGTTCTAGAGTCGGGGAGCGAGTACACCGTGGAACCCTAAAGGTGAAGGTAACTGAAGAATGACCTTCACCTGATACATGCGACACGTTGTTAAAGGATGACATCGCGTTTATTTGATTTGTACATAATATCTAAATAATTTAAACTGGTGAATGAATGGGGGAATGGATTTTTGTGAGCGGGAAATTTATTTAACTAGCTGCTGTAGTTCTGGATTTTTCCAGAACAAATTTGGCTGTGGGATAACCCCGTCGTACACTTGGGGATTTATTTTTAAAAGTAAACACATGACCTATGATTTTTCTTGCATTTTCGTGATCAGCTGGTGTCAATCTAGCTGGGTAAACATCACTGGTATGGCCTGCAGGCTTCAATTCAGTGAATTTGGCGGAAACGTTAACACTGTCGCCTATGGGAAACCATTTAGTTCAGTGATTCCTATAGGAAAAATATGAATTTTACGAAATTTCACGTCTCGCCATGATAAGTTGTTAATTCCATATTTTCTTATTTTCAAATGATAATGACCACATTTTGGACAGATTTAAAGAAGAAACGCATGGATTCGCCTGTAGATAGTAAAGAAAGTGATAAATCTGGGAATTTTGCATGGACATCAGGTACCATTAGGGGGTCAGGGGGGCTAAAGCCCCCCTCCCCAAAAATTTGAGTAGTGTTAGCCCCCCCCCCCATTGGGAAAAGGTGGCAGTTAACCCAATTAAGATTTCCCGGCACCCAGTAGCCTTATCGGGGACCGTAGTCCCACCCCAAGTCGGGGGGGGGGGGGGGTGATGGCATCGCCAGTAGTGTTAATGTCGTGCAAAACTGTCATGGCAGGTTTGTTAAACAGACATTATGCCCTGCCATCTGGTCAAATTGCATGCCTGAGATTGTGGCTGATGTTGTATAATTATGTTTAGATATTTAAATTGACTTATAGTTGCTTTATTATGCTATTAAAGTATTTTTTATTTAAATTTTCTGTTAATTTTTGTAAATGTTTATTATAAATTGACAAATTTTGCATGAAAAGGGTTTAAAATTGGACAAGATATCCCACTCAAAATGTATATTAACATATCCTCTTCAATTTAGTAATAGTATGGTATATAAGGGTATTCTTCAGTTATACGAGATGCATCAGCTAGTAAAATTGAAAAAAAAATCAAAATTTTTTGGCTTTATTTTGAGGATTGACACTAATTTTCAGGATGCCTCATATTGGAAAAATAAACAACTACTGCTCGATATAATCCATTTTTTATTTCAGTAAGGTCTATATTTTGATAAAATACTATAAGAAACGCTGTGTTTCACACATATACATATATATAGGAATCAGGGAGCTAAATGTGTTCTAGAGTCGGGGAGCGAGTACACCGTGGAACCCTAAAGGTGAAGGTAACTGAAGAATGACCTTCACCTGATACATGCGACACGTTGTTAAAGGATGACATCGCGTTTATTTGATTTGTACATAATATCTAAATAATTTAAACTGGTGAATGAATGGGGGAATGGATTTTTGTGAGCGGGAAATTTATTTAACTAGCTGCTGTAGTTCTGGATTTTTCCAGAACAAATTTGGCTGTGGGATAACCCCGTCGTACAATTGGGGATTTATTTTTAAAAGTAAACACATGACCTATGATTTTTCTTGCATTTTCGTGATCAGCTGGTGTCAATCTAGCTGGGTAAACATCACTGGTATGGCCTGCAGGCTTCAATTCAGTGAATTTGGCGGAAACGTTAACACTGTCGCCTATGGGAAACCATTTAGTTCAGTGATTCCTATAGACAAAAGCCACCTGTCGGCGACCCAGTGCAACCGAAACAGAACTCCCAATCCGTTAAAGTGAGTGACGCTCAGCTGCCACCAGATACACTAGAGGGCTGGATTAACCTTAATTCAGACAGCGCAGACAAAATAGGCCAAGCCGATGAAGGCGTTGTAAACACGGTAATCCTGGGAGCTAGTAATGGTTACACTGGTGTAAATGTTTTCCATAGGCCTCAGTGCTAACGTTTTAGCGTATGCTGTTGGCTATATGAACCATGGGTCCAATTTTTTTTTTTAATCTGAAAAATTGACATTTCGGGAAACTTTTTACACAAAAAAATCATATCTGTCTAGCAGGGAATTCGCCTTTAAATCTTGTGTTTTCGTAACTATTGTCAGATCCGCATAAAAAAATACTGTCATATTTTAGACCACACCAACAAATTCAAACTTCACTACAAAGGGTTAATTCCTGTGCCAATGGCTATCTTACCTATGGGAAATCATAGGGAAGAGGTGTGATGATTTTTTTATGCAAAAAGCACACAAGGCTATTGACCAATCAGGGCCCAGTGTCTATTTTATTCTCTCCTATATATTCCTCCCGCATCCGCTAGAGGTCTCTCCGAACCTTATTTACACCAGTGTAACCTAAAGCGATAGCCCGCTTTTTCGCGGAATAATTGTAACACCCTACATTTTTTCAGAATTGCCCATGAATGAAAAAAATGTGTTCAAAAATAATATCACTTCTGTGGTTCTTTATTTATCACACACAATTTAACCCCACTCTCTGTAACACATTATTCATCAAAAAAGCACATTTTTCCACCACAAGTCATATTCAGGCCCCATTTTCACACAGTTTTTGGGGTCTGGTGTTGCAAACTTGGATCAGCTATGGAAGACTGTACAAGATCCTTTCCATGAGAGAACTTCTGGTGATGTGAGGTCATTGAGTCCAGATCTGATCAGCTGAGCATCAAGCACATGACTTTATCAGCACATGGAAGACTAAAATATGACATTTTCAGGTCTGCAAGGGTGATCCAAGATAACTGGATGTGGGTGTATATTGAATTAGTTGAACAAAGATATGCTCTCTTTGAAATGCTGAAGCATTTTCTTAAATGTGTCCAAGTTTTAGTGCTATTAACCTTCAAATGGCCATACCCACCAGTGAAAATGAGACACTTTTATTATATATATCTGTATATCACTGGCTATAAAATCCAAAATACTTGTTAGATTAGCTTCTTATAACAATTGGTATGTGTGTCATTGACATGCTCATGTAATGGGTAATTTGCATTATCATGTGACAATTACCACCTTGAAATTTTTTGAAAATACCTTGAAAAATTGGCATTTTTTATGAAAAATCATACCATTTTTTTGGCCGATGGAAGTGAAAGAAGACATCAGCAGCAAGAATAGCCACACCATGCATGGGAGATTCATTGGACTGAAAGACCAGGCTGTGAAAAATGCATTAAAATACTTTAAAGTGACTCCCAGGAATCAAAAATGACAAAAAGTTCATTTTTCCCTTTAGGTTACACTGGTGTAAATGTTTTCCATAGGCCTCAGTGCTAACGTTTTAGCGTATGCTGTTGGCTATATGAACCATGGGTCCAATTTTTTTTTTAATCTGAAAAATTGACATTTCGGGAAACTTTTTACACAAAAAAATCATATCTGTCTAGCAGGGAATTCGCCTTTAAATCTTGTGTTTTCGTAACTAGTGTCAGATCCGCATAAAAAAATACTGTCATATTTTAGACCACACCAACAAATTCAAACTTCACTACAAAGGGTTAATTCCTGTGCCAATGGCTATCTTACCTATGGGAAATCATAGGGAAGAGGTGTGATGATTTTTTTATGCAAAAAGCACACAAGGCTATTGACCAATCAGGGCCCAGTGTCTATTTTATTCTCTCCTATATATTCCTCCCGCATCCGCTAGAGGTCTCTCCGAACCTTATTTACACCAGTGTAACCTAATTGTGTTGGTCTTAACATCGACAAACCAAATATTAAAAACTTCTCTGTCAGTGGTGCAACATTCGCCGAGATAGGAAATCTACTGGATGCTACAAAAAGTGATGCAACTGTCGGGAAATCACCTGAAGATGTGAGCTCGGTGATCGTTCACCTGGGCACAAACGACCTGACTAAAAACAATCTAAACGCGAGCTCAGCCATCCTAAACATGACGGAGGCGGTGACGGAAATTGCAGCCGTGTTCCCAAATGCCAGAATGAGCTTGTGCAGTGTTCCCCCACGAAGAGGAAACAGCATGAACGCACAGGATCACAATTCAGCAGTCATTGTGGTAAATGACTTTATGTCCAAATATTGCTCCAAGAAGGATAACTTTGAATTTGTGGACAATTACGACCAATTCTCTACTACGGATGGAGTAAGGAAGGAATTATTCAGTGAAAAGGACAAAAGGGGGATACACCTGAGCCCAGTCGGTAGAGATAAACTCACTGATTCATTCATTCAAGCAAGTGCGAAGGGCAGCAGGAAAATAGGTCCACATTTCACACCACCAGAACCTAACAAACAGGCAAAGGTATATGCCTGATGTGTGAAGGATGGGGAAAATGACTCATTGTTTTATAATAATAACTCATACAATAATGCTATACAACCCATAACCCAAATTCAGTGTTTGATTGATGGCAATCGAACCGATGGCTTGAACCGAAAGATCACACATGACATTAGTGGAAATTATTTAAACAATCAAGAAACGCAACTTACCCAACCACGTACAGAAAATATAAACAATTATAACAATTATACTGACCCACCCTTATCTCAGATGCTAATGCAGTCACGAGAACTATTATATGGAACCATAATGCCAGTATACCACATAAATAATATAGATAATGGTCCACAAAATGACGCTGTCAACAACATTTATACTGGTCCTATTAATATGCACGACGATTCCACAGAAAAGTACCCATATACAACTGTAAACTACTCCCATGTATGGGATCCGCATAATATTAAGTATTTCGTGTACCCAGAGAAACGAGTGTTTGATATAAATGAAATGATGTCAATGTGTGATCTCCAGGTCCAAGCAACACATGTGTTGACAAATGAACAGAATAATGATGTACCATCCGTATCGTATCAAGTTATACAGAATGCATTTACTGAACCGCTTGAATCCAACCACAACCCGGTAACGATACCACAACGCGATAAAATGGTAAAACCCATCGGCGGGGAATCACCGCCGACCAAAATAGTTAGCCTAGAAACTAGGTCATGTCCTTTTGTTTGTAAACAGTCTCGTCATACAGGTGACGACCCGAGTCCGTCTGTGGAAAGCGATAGTACAACCGCAGCGAGTCATGTACTGACAACAACAGCAATTAAATTATCTATTCAGAACCACTCCGGCGATGACCTATATCCTATTTCGGAAACCGATAGTACAACCACAGCGAGTCAATCGTGGACAACGGCAACTGCTGCTGATCGGTCCACTCAGGCACAAGCCGAAATGGCTGTCGAATGCAGTCGGGTGAAGGTCGGCTTCACACCCGATCGGTTACCAGATAATACCAATGCAACAATAAATAATAGAACACGCGCTAGAAACGACAGTTCATTGAACTTATCACAAATACTCGGTGAAACAAGGCGTATTCTAGACCATAATGTTGTTAACCCTCTCGATAGTGAGCACTACGAAATCACACGGGGATTTAACAATAATTATAAAAATGATAACTACTATATGAGCCCAAATGACGAAATAATTTCTTAAATAGATGACAGTTTATATACATGTAGTGGCATGTTGGGAACCTATCCAAATCGAAATTATGCCCCCTTTATTGGGGAAATACCTATGTTACAACCCTTGAACTCTAAGCACAGTTATCATACTGTTGAATATGATAGTCAAGGTATGGGGAATCCGAACAAATGTTTATATAATACAGAGGGGCACAACTCGATCCAGTCAGAGTTGAACCCTCCAATTTCTCTTAAACAGAATTTACAGAAACCCGAAAACCAGCAAACATATATGAATTTTCCATACGAAACACAAAATGACTATGATTATGAAGAGATAAAAAAAACGTATACTTTCTGATAGCCCTGACACTGGTGTACATGAATTTCGGAAATGAATTTTGATGTTAAATGTACAGAGATCCATTGGATATAGCCCAAGGTTGGCAACATTACTTTACTTCGCTCTACAAACGCACTCCTCACTCTGATCCGAACTTTGAACAGTCTATTCACTCACAGGTTAACATTCTACTCAACAGTAACCTCCCTGATAGCGAGGAAACCTGTCTGACGAGTCTAGTCTCCATGGCAGAATTAACCGAGGCTATTAAATTTATCAAGCCCAATAAGGCAGCTGGTATTGACAGAGTTGTAAATGAACATATTCTGAACTCTCCGCCGGAATTTCTTAACGTATTGTGCAAACTATACTCGCTAATGTTAAAACATACCCACATCCCTCCCGATATGAAAAGGGGGATTATCGTACCAATATTCAAAGGTGACCCAAAGCCAGTACATGCCCCGGACAGTTATCGCGCAATCACGCTTCTACCAGCCCTTTACAAACTTTTCGAGATAATTGTCCTCGATAGACTCCGATGTAGCAATATATTCAAGAACTTTCCAACCTCTATGCAGAACGGATTTCAGAGGGGCGTCGGTTGCTCAATAACCACATTCGAGCTACAGGAAGCCTGTGCGTATGCAGAATGCAACGGGTCTCGAGTATATGCAGCGTTCCTTGATTCAAAGAAAGCCTTTGATCGCGTTTGGCATGAAGGGCTCATCTATAAATTATCTCAAAAAGGTGTAACGGGCGCTATGCTCAGAGTCATTTCAAACATGTACTCAGATGTACAGAGCCATGTTCTCTGTAATGGGATAACATCGGAAGCCTTCATGGTGGAGCAAGGAACAAGGCAAGGAGGGGTAATGTCGCCCTTCTTGCATCTTGTCTTTATTGATGAACTTGTGGAATCCCTGTCAGATACACATGATGGCGTTCACATTAGCTCTATTTCATGTTCGTCCCCTACGACGGCTGATGACATAACTATTCTCTCATTCACAGACGGAGGTCTCCGTAGACTCCTCAACATATGTCACCTATATAGTTTAAAGTGGCGCTTCGAGTTCTCACACGAGAAAAGCAAAGTTGTTGTAATTGGCACCTCCCAATGCCGGCGTCACACTGAGGATAGACCATGGGAGCTCGGACCCAGACATATCGCCAAAGTAGAAGAAGTCTCTCATCTGGGTATTATTCAGAGCTCGTCTGGTAAACAGAATCCGAAAGTTGAGAAGGCTACTGATATGCTACGCAAAGTATTCTTCTCAGCTTGTCGCTCACCTGTTACAACCGAGTTCTCTCCTTTAACCAACCTAAAGATTCTTAAACATATCGTTATTCCCAAAGCTCTTTATGGCTGTGAATCATGGTGGGATTTGTCACATACGCAATATACCATGATAGAACGCGCTTATCGCATGTGTGTTAAGAATTTACAGCGCATTCCGAAACGCAGTAATACAATATTATCCCTATCACTACTCGGACTTCTCCCTATAGAGTACGAAATTCAGCGGAGAAAATTATTGTTTCTTGGAACACTGATTAACTTACCACGGAATCACAGAGCAGCTCTGGATGTATTCCTATTCAATTATCACGGTAATCGAATATACGGTCGCCCGATGACAGGATTTCTAAAAGATATATCTGATACTCTCCATAAATTCAACTTATACCATTATCTTCCATCTTTTACGGAAACGGGTTTCTTCCCTACCCAGTCCACTTGGAAGAAAATTGTCAGAGATTGTCTCTCTGCTCACTACTCACGCGAGGTGAGTCAGCGTGGTCAGAGAGACGATTCTCTGTCTTTTCTCTTGAAGGTAAAACCCGACAACCAGTCACTGTGGAAACTTTGGCAGCTCTCTCGAGAAGAACCTGAGTATTTTCCAATTTGTATCAAGATGGCCAATATTTTGACCAAAACCACGTATGACAATGACGCTGAATGCAATCGCTGCAACCAAACATATTCAAATTTCTTGTTTCATAGATATCTCGAATGTACATCTGAGTTTGCACAGATGGTACGGAACACATTTTGGTATTCACTGATTGACATATTTGGAATTGAAACTTTTACATTTCTTGACAGCATGAATAGCGATACATTCCTTGCGTTTTGCCTAGGAGGGTGTATCCCAATGCAAATTGAACTGATTTGTGATGAATATCGTCTTTTCAAACGATGTGTGAGGTTTATTTTCATCCTGTGTTCTGACTAAGTTTTATGATATCGGATACTTCACTATATATTTGTCTTAAAAATCTTGTCTTGCAGTATATCATTCCCACAATGAATTTCTCAAGTTAAATTATATTGCATGTGTATATATGTCTTCATGTAACTTTTGTATATATATATTGTACCATAATGGTCTCCATATTTGGAGGAATAAACATATCTCTCTCTCATGTACTGACAACAACAGCAATTAAATTATCTATTCAGAACCACTCCGGCGATGACCTATATCCTATTTCGGAAACCGATAGTACAACCACAGCGAGTCAATCGTGGACAACGGCAACTGCTGCTGATCGGTCCACTCAGGCACAAGCCGAAATGGCTGTCGAATGCAGTCGGGTGAAGGTCGGCTTCACACCCGATACATAATACCAATGCAACAATAAATAATAGAACACGCGCTAGAAACGACAGTTCATTGAACTTATCACAAATACTCGGTGAAACAAGGCGTATTCTAGACCATAATGTTGTTAACCCTCTCGATAGTGAGCACTACGAAATCACACGGGGATTTAACAATAATTGTAAAAATGATAACTACTATATGAGCCCACATGACGAAATAATTTCTGAAATAGATGACAGTTTATATACATGTAGTGGCATGTTGGGAACCTATCCAAATCGAAATTATGCCCCCTTTATTGGGGAAATACCTATGTTACAACCCTTGAACTCTAAGCACAGTTATCATACTGTTGAATATGATAGTCAAGGTATGGGGAATCCGAACAAATGTTTATATAATACAGAGGGGCACAACTCGATCCAGTCAGGGTTGAACCCTCCAATGTCTCTTAAACAGAATTTACAGAAACCCGAAAACCAGCAAACATATATGAATTTTCCATACGAAACACAAAATGACTATGATTATGAAGAGATAAAAAAACCGTATACTTTCTTATAGCCCTGACACTGGTGTACATGTACCTGTACATGGCCTAAGCCATATACACACACAAAATGCACAGGTAACCAAATGCACACAAAGAACTGAATATACACACCGAGAAACTCCACACAATTAAATTATGGAGAACTGAAAATATTGGCATTCAATGTCTGTGGGCTGAGAAAAAAGCTCCTATATCCTGAATTTAGAGAATTGTGTGAAAGCCATGATATACTATGTTTCTCTGAAACTAAAACAGTTAATTGTGATGAATTGAATCTCCCTGGTTATACATTCTATATGAAAAATAGAACCCAACTCTCTAGAGTAAGATCGGGTGGTATTGCAATCGGGGTTAAAACTGATCTGATAAGCTCAACCCGAATTATAGAAACAAAATGCCCGTATGTGCACTGGGCTGAGATACAAGCAAGCTCCCACACACACAGTGAATGTAAGATATTGGTTGGATCGGTTTATATTCCACCCGAAAGTAGTAGGTATGCATCAGAGGAAGCATACACACAAATTTTGAATGATTGCTTAACTTTGAGGGAAGATACAACTCGTGTTTTTATAACAGGTGACTTTAACGCACGAACATCAAACAACGCTGATTATATAACAACCGATGAAAGGAACCTCGATATACCGGAAATTGAAGAAACCTCAGTTGATACATCAATATACCTAGATGTAGCTGGTTTACCAAAAGAAAGGTTTAACCAGGACAGAGTCAAAAACTCACAGGGACAAAAACTTTTACAATTTTGTAAATGTAATGAATTTTTCATTGCTAATGGACGAGTCGGAAACGATTTTGGTGTTGGAAAACTCACCTGCCGCGACGCATCTACAGTTGATTATATGGTATGCTCGGCTGAAGCTCTTCAATTGTTAAAACAATTCACAGTTGGAACATTCTGTAACTTATATTCCGACGAACATTGCCCCATTACAACGGAAATTACTCTGCCCATTGCCAATCCGGTACCGGTACCACATACCAATACAAATAGTAAAAAAAACTATTAGAAATTGGGAAGAGCGAAAGTCCAGTGAATTTACACTGAACCTAGATCCAAGTAGCATTAATAATGCAAATTTACTCCTTGATCAGATCGAAAGCGACACATCTAGATCCCAGGATATTAACCAAGTGGTGATCATGGTATCAAACTTGCTATTAACTGCAGCTGATAATACCTTTAGCAGACCAGTAAACAAAAAGAGTCGAAAAACACACCGCAATAATAAACCATGGTTTACAAAATCATGCTGGTCTGCAAGAAAAGAGTATAGGAAGGCCGTTAGACGCTATAAAAAATCCCCCCGTGGATAAATGAAGCAGTATATGCAGGACAAATCAAGTGAATATAAAAGAGAAATGAATACTGCTATAGGAAAACATAGAGAGAAAGCATCCAAAGAAATAGCACACATGAAATATAAAAACCCAAAGAAATTCTGGGCCTCTCTAAATAACCGCGTGAAAAACAAGGCACCACCCATTGAAATAGGCAAATTTGAAGAATATTACCGAGAGTTAAATAGTGCAGTACATGATAGCAATGACACTGCCACTCAAATGGAGCTTTCAGATAGCAATGAATCACTAAATAAACCAATCAGTATAGATGAACTTAAAAATGCACTGCATGGCTTGAAGAATAATAAAGCCTGTGGACAAGATATGATATTAAATGAATATCTTAAAGCATCATCAGATAAACTGTTAAACATATATGTTAGAGTATTTAACCATGTACTGAACTCTGGATGTATACCAGATGCATGGGGTATAGGGACCATTGTCCCTATTTATAAAAATAAAGGTGACCCAAAGAACTATAGGCCTATCACAATCCTAAGTTGTTTTGGTAAACTATTCACAAAAATTCTCTCAAATAGGCTGTATGAATTTTTAGAAAATAATGACATTCTTCAGGTAAACCAAGCAGGGTTCCGAAAGGATCACTCGACGATTGATAACTTATTCATATTGCATATGTTAGCAGAATTGACAAAGAATATAAATTCCAACCTTTACTGTGCCTTTATAGATTTTGAGAAGGCATTCGATAGAGTTTGGAGACATGGCCTATGGCAGAAACTATTGTCATATGATGTCAATGGAAAATTCTTCCAGGTCATTAGAAATATGTATCAGAACATCAAATCCTCTGTCAAGTCAGGAAATGAACATTCAGCATTCTTCCCATGCTTATCAGGAGTGAGGCAGGGCGAAAATCTATCGCCGGTCCTATTTTCTCTATTCCTCAATGACCTAGAGAAGTTTATGATAAACGAGGATATTGTAGGCCTCAAGAAAATATCAAATCAGATCGAAGAAGAATTGAATACTTATATGAAATTGATTATAATTTTATACGCGGATGATACAGTGCTTATGGCTGAGACCCCAAAAAAATTACAAAAGGAACTAGATTCCTTTAGAAAGTATTGTAAGACTTGGAAACTTACTGTGAATATAAACAAAACAAAAATCTTACTAATGTCCAAGCGTAGTTTACCACGTAACACTCATTTCTATTTAAACGGTATTAAACTTGAAGTAGTAAAAAAATTCAACTACTTGGGAATTGAACACACAAAATCTGGTTCGTATTCAGAAGCAAAACATATACTTGCAACAAAAGGGATCCATGCAATGTACACCGTGATAAAAAAATCCAGAGTAAATTGCCTCTCAATAGCCAACCAATTTGATCTATTTGACACCCAAGTGCTACCAATATTACTGTATGGCTGTGGGGTCTGGGGTTATGGTGATAACCAGACCCTTGAAAATGTCCACAAAAAGTTTCTTAAACATGTCCTGAATTTGAAACAATCAACCCCCAATTATATGATTTATGGTGAATCAGGAAGATTCCCATTGGAACTCACAATAAAATTAAGACTTTTGAAATATTGGTCGAAAGTTATAAACATGCCCAATAAACAATATGGGAAAGTCCTCTATGAGTTAACACTGAAACTTTTAAGTGAAGCAAATGAACGCACCTTTAAGTGGACAAGAGAAATTAAACAAATCTTGTCTAGCTGCGACCAACCCCAATTATTGACTGCTGGTAAATTGCACTGTGCAGACCAATTTTTAGACTGTGTGAAAAGAAGCCTTATCAGGGACTATAAAATTAAGTGGGCAACCGAACGTGACACCTCAAGCAGAGGTAAGATATATCGTATATTCAAACACGATATCAATTTTGAAAAATATTTGGATACCCTAGAAAGTAGAAACAGAACTGAATTATGTAGACTCAGAACAGCGAATCATAACCTCCCAATTGAAACTGGGAGATGGAATGGGACAAATCATAAAGATAGAAAATGTCCCCTATGTACACACAAAATGATTGGAGATGAGTTCCATTATTTACTAGAATGTACAAAATATAGACAAATAAGGGAGAAAATCGTCCCAGAAAAAAACCGTGGAAAAGCAAACATTATGATGATGAACGAAATTTTGAATTCACAAAACCCATCAACTCTAAACCAAGTATGCAAGCTCATGAGGAAGGTTCATAAGGATCTCTCTAATGTACCACAATCTTGAATTACTTTCCATACTCCACGTCACTTTACACGGTACTTGGTTTTAAATATGTTATTATTACCCCCCCCCCCCCCACTTCATTCTAATGTTGAACTTGATATACTAAATGCATGCAGTAACCATTGACTGGCATAGAGATGCACCATGCTATGCCATACATGTGCATTATGCAGATTATAATCAACATACTGCACTATGTGTGACATGGAGTGCTGCATATTCATATGTGTACAACCGGTACTACTGGAAATTTTTATGATATGCATCATCAGCAGATCAACCCTTAATATGGTAGATACACACACACCAAGTAGGGTTGTTATGTATATATTCTAGTGATATCAAGTTATATGTATTGAAAATTTGAAAAACTGATCACTTAATTTTCAAGTTACTTTAAACTATAGGTCTTAATTAATATTAATTAATATATTGTATAATTATTGTTGATGATGGTGCACCTAGCAAAAATTATCATGACTATAAAATAATGGATATCAACCAGCTGTTAGCAAATCACACTTATTCCAGGTCGCAAATGACCTACTGACCAACACAGAGACAGTAGAAAGGCAAAAGCAATAACACAGTGTGATCGCGAAGCTTAGCTTGACACTGACAGCGATACAGGCGAAATGTAATTCTATGCAGCTCCATTCACCGAGTATCTGCACTGAGTGAATAGAATCATTATGCCCAATTTTATGAATACTACCAGGAACAACATTTAATTAACAGACTGGTATATAACTCACATCTGTTTATAGACGATTAACGTAATTAAATACACAATTACCGTCGAACTTCGAATCCAACTCGACTCATGATCCATTTCGGAATTCGCGTAGAAAAACGTACTGTAAAGTCGTCGTACAAAAAAACAAACAAACAAACAAAATTGTTTAGTGTAATCTCGATTTCCCCATTGCACCGGAGACATGTATATAGTATGTGTATATATCTTCATATCCTTTTGTAAATATCACTCTGTATTTCTCAATATTCATTTGTAATCATGAGAATAAAGTATCAATCAACCCAATTGTCTGTCTGTCACTCACAGGGCTCCTGCACAATGCATGTTTATGATGACATTGTATTTATGACGGTCGAGGTTTATGAGCACCAAGTGTAAGACAATAGCTTAAAGATACGGTTGGCCTTGGCGGTGGGTATCCTGTGAAAATATTTTCACCCGTCAAAAACCGCCACAAACAGAAAGAACATCAAAATGTAGACAGACTTTGTCCGTATACAAATAAGAAATATCGCATAAACAGTATGTTATTGTCATATATTTGACCATTGTTTTGTAAACAAAAGCTTAAAAAGTTACTTTTCTGGTGTTTGTTTATATTATGATGGTAAACATAAAGAGCGTTCTTTGTTGGTGAATTCCTGATATGGAACTAATAAAGAGCGTTTATGCCATTTGTGTGTGATTAGCCAGTATCATTGTGCTATCTTCTGTAACACAATCAGGCTCTTGCTTAGGTAAAATATAGTAGGTCTTTATGATAACATGCTGTTTACGCGATGGTCATGGTATATATGGACGAAACTGTAGGCGTTTTAATGTTTTTCTGTTTACGGTGATTGGAACAAATATGAATATTTTCGACAACTAAGGCCTCACGTGCCTTTAATCAGCCAAATGTGAATCACGACAGATATTTTGTGGCTATTTGTCGTCAATACCGATACAGTCAAAATAATATGCATGCTTTTATGACATATTTTAATTTGATAATGGCGTAACAATATTAAGTTATTAGTTTCCAGATATCACTTAGATATTTTCGCAAGGATAAATGATTTAAAAAAAGATATTGATATAAAACAAAAAAATAATGGCATTAAGAAGGACATTCCCGGGTTACCCCCCCCCCCAATCACTCTTTCACATAAAGATTAATACATTTTTAATAAATGATATATATAAAAATACTTCTAGTTCATCAAAATTATTTAAAGTATTGTGTATTTTATACCTGTGTCTGTTAGATTTTACGTTTTAGTAATTAATTGTGAACCGACCAGAAAACGATGATTTAATTTGGCCAAAGTTCGTTTTAATTTGGCCAAAAAACATTTGGCTAAAGTTTTTTTCATTTGACTAATAAAATTTTCATTTGGCTAAAGTTTTGGCTAAAGTTTTTTTCGGTCCAGCGCGAACACTGGTCCTTGCTACGTCAACGGGGCGCTCATGTCGTTCGCGTTGCGCTGTCAGAGCGCCGTGCTTGTTTTGTGCATGCACAAAACAAGCGCAGAGTCTCGGCGTTCTGACCAAGGCGTAGTAAGCTTACTGCAGTTGCAGAGGAATTCTTGCTGCGACCACGAGTAACTTGTATCCGTCCTCGCTACGTCAACGGGGCGCTCATGTCGTTCGCGTTGCGCTGTCGTGGCGACGGTACTGCGCCTGGTCAGAACGCCGAACCTCTGCGCTTGTTTTGTGCATGCACAAAACAAACGCGGCGCTCTGGCGCTCAGAGGCGATCACGGGGACCCTCTCCCGTCCTAGCCAGTGTCAACTGCGACGTTACTGCGTCACCAATCGGTTCTTGGGTACCTTAGTGCGCTTTGCTCGGCGCTTTGATAATTTACAGCGCAATGCAAGCCCCGGCCTGATCGCAGTTGAGTGTGACAGTGATTTAATCGGACAGCTAATCTATTGCGGATTGTTTGGTATATTCCCAACAAACTAAAAACTGACTATGACTGGAGAACGCAGGAGACGCTATTTATTAGATATGGCAAGAAACGTGGTCAAATTTATTTTGGTACTCATATTTTGAGGGGCTAAGTGCTAAGTGCAACTGAATCAAGAACATGGCGTATCAAACTGAATTCTAGCAGTGCTATGCTACTAAACTGCTAAGGAATGAAAATATTAAAAAAGAGAGTTTCAAACTGAATTCTAGCGGTGGTATGCTGCTAAACTGCTAACGAATGAACATATTAAAAAAGAGAGTTTCAAACTGAATTCTAGCAGTGCTCTGCTGCTAAACTGCTAAGGAATGAAAATATTAAAAAAGAGAGTTTCAAACTGAATTTTAGCAGTGCTCTGCTGCTAAACTGCTAAGGAATAAAAATATTAAAAAGGAGACTTTCAAACTCAATTCTAGAAGTGCTATGCTGCTAAACTGCTAAGGAATGAAAATATTAAAAAAGAGAGTTTCAAACCCAATTCTAGCAGTGCTCTGCTGCTAAACTGCTAAGGAATAAATATATTAAAAAGGAGAGTTTCAAACTCAAATCTAGCAGTGCTATGCTGCTAAACTGCTAAGGAATGAAAATATTAAAAAAAGAGAGTTTCAAACTCAATTCTAGCAGTGCTATGCTGCTAAACTGCTAAGGAATGAAAATATTAAAAAATAGAGTCTCAAACTGAATTCTAGCGGTGATATGCTGCTAAACTGCTAAGGAATGGAATTATTGGAAAAGAGAGTTTCAAACGGAATTCTAGCGGTGCTATGCTGCTAAACTGCTAAGGAATGAAAATATTAAAAAATAGAGTCTCAAACGGAATTCTAGCAGTGCTATGCTGCTAAACTGCTAAGGAATGAAAATATTAAAAAAGAGAGTTTCAAACTGAATTCTAGCAGTGCTATGCTGCTAAACTGCTAAGGAATGAAAATATTAAAAACGAGAGTTTCAAACTCAATTCTAGCAGTGCTATGCTGCTAAACTGCTAAGGAA
Source organism: Siphonodentalium dalli (assembly GCA_032622095.1). Lineage (NCBI taxonomy): Eukaryota > Metazoa > Mollusca > Scaphopoda > Gadilida > Siphonodentaliidae > Siphonodentalium > Siphonodentalium dalli. The sequence continues at coordinate 61,477,954 of CP136067.1, forward strand.
TGAAAATATTAAAAACGAGAGTCTCAAGCTGAATTCTAGCGGTGCTATGCTGCTAAACTGCTAACGAATGAACATATTAAAAAAGAGAGTTTCAAACTGAATTCTAGCAGTGCTATGCTGCTAAACTGCTAAGAAATGAACATATTGAAAACGAGAGTTTCAAACTCAATTCTAGCAGTGCTATGCTGCTAAACTGCTAAGGAATGAAAATATTAAAACAGAGATTTTCAAACTGAATTCTAGTAGTGCTATGCTACTAAACTGCTAAGGAATGAAAATATTAAAAAAGAGAGTTTCAAACTGAATTCTAGCAGTGCTATGCTGCTAAACTGCTAAGGAATGAAAATATTAAAAAAGATAGTTTCAAACTGAATTCTAGCAGTGCTCTGCTGCTAAAATGCTAAGGAATGAAAATATTAAAAAATAGAGTCTCAAACGGAATTCTACCGGTGCTATACTGCTAAACTGCTAACCAAGGGCGATATGTCTCTCTAGCCAGTTACATTAGACACAATAGTTGGTCATGGTGGTTGTTCAGTTTATCTAGGCAGTAATCTCGATGCATATAGCTACCAATGACGGCTAGTCTATAAACAGCTATTGATAATAGTCACTATAGCCAATCAGGGTGGTATATCTATATTGCCAGTTACATTAGTCACTGTAGCTAGTAGTGATGGCTATTTAGTACATGTGGGCAGCAATATTGATCAAAGTAGCTATAAGTGTATAATATTCTACACAGTAAGCTAGTAAATGTAGTCACTATAGCTAACATGGGTGGTAAGTCTATCTAGCTAGTTAATCAGTCACTATAGCTAGCCATTGTGGTTAATCAGTACATGTGGGCAGTAGTATTGATCAACATAGCTAGCTATAGCGGATAATCGTTCCAGAAAGCTAGTAAGTGTAGTTACTCAAGCTAACCTGGGTGTCAAGTCTATCTAGACAGTTAATTATTCATATAAACAGTCATTGTGTATGCCTATAGCTAGTCATGGTGGTTATTCAGTATATATGGGCAGTTATATAGATCAAAGTAGCCAGATAGGAAGATAGGCTATACCACAAGCTAGTAATAGTAGTCACTGCAGCTAGCCAGGGTGGTAAGTCTATCTAGCCAGTTACTGTAGTCATAATGGCTAATCATGGTGGTTGTGCAATTTAAATAGGCAGTAATAATAATCAATATAGCTAGCACTGGCGGATGGTCTATATATCCGGCTAATAATAATAGTCACTATAGCTCACCAGGGTGGTAAGTCTATTTAGTGAGCTACATTGGTTACTATATTTAGTCATTGTGGTAATTCAGTACATATGGACAGTAATATCGATCAAAGTGGCTAGCTATGGTGGATAATCTGTACAGAAAAGCTGGTAAGTGTTGACATCATAGCTAACCATTGTGGTAAGTCTATCTAGCCAGTTCCATTAGTCACTATAGCTGGTCATGATGGTCACAAAGTTTATACGGGCAGTAGTATTTATCAATGTAGCTAACTATATCTATCAAGCCAGCATGTAATACTAGTCACAAAAAATAATTCATATTATATGTCCAGAATCCAAAGATTTGGGCACCTACCCATCTTCTATAATGGGCCCTTAAAATTGTGAACCCCAAATTTGAACCCGTGAAGTTTAAACATGTCAGCTATAAATGAGTCATGTACAGATGCAGGACGGTCCATATATGTCCCAACGTCCTTATTATATGCCAGAATCCAAAGATATAGGCACATCAATACACATTTTCTGTGATGGGCCCTTAAATGTTTGAACCCCAAAATGATGTACTAGTATGTGCAGTGATAACCTATGTCAACTATATATGAGTCACGTACAGATGCAGGAGGGTCCAGATATGTCCCAACATCCATATTATATTCCCAGAATTCAAAGATTTAGGCACCTACCCATTTTCTATGATGGGCCGTTAAAATGGTGAGCCCCAAATTGGAGCCTGTGTAGTCTAAACCTAAGTCAACTATATCGGAGTCCTGTACAGATGCAGGAGATTCCAGATATGTCCTAACACCTACAATATATTCCCAGAATCCAAAGATTTAGGCACCTGCCCATTTCTATGAAAGGGCCCTTGATATGGCGAACCCCAAATTTGAGCCCATGCAGTTTAAACCTAATTCAACTACATGTATATATGAGTCATGTACAGATGCAGGACGGTCCACATTTGTCCCAACATCCATATTATATGCCAGAACCAAAGTATAGGCACATACACAATTTCTGTTTGAACCCCAAAATGAAGTTCGTGCAGTGAACCTAAGTCAACTATATATGAGTCATGTACAGCTGCAGGACGGTCTATAGATGCCCAACATCCATATTATATGCCAGAATCCAAAGATATAGGCACATACACATTTTCAGTGATGGGCCCTTAAATGTTTGAACCCCGATATGGAGCCCGTGCAGTGAAAACGTAAGTCAACTATATCAGTGTCATGCACAGATGCAGAAGGTTCAGATATGTCCCAACATCCATATTATATTCACAGAATCCCAAGATTTAGCCACCTACTCATTTTCTATGATGGGCCCCTAAAATGGTGAACATCAGATTTGAGTCTCTGCAGTGTAGGGGAAACTGGGTGGAGTGGTACAGTTGGTACTGTGGGAAGTGGAGATAACTCCATATCATCGATGAGTTGCCTATTCTGTATGGATTCATTTGATGCTCATAAGATGTCCCCAGAACATATGACATGAATCAAACGTGTAGCAAGCATATTATAATTTTTATGTGATTTTTATGGAATCTGAGCAATATTTTTTGAACACAACATTTTGAAATTTTTCATATGCGAGATATTTTCTTACCGACTCTGAGCTCTGAAACAACTGTGTTTGGGCTTCAAATTGTACATCTGTTTCAATACCTTAGCATAGGCGTGTTGCTAAAATATTGACTCAACTGATACATGACTATGTCGGGTTAGAGTGGGACATGTGGCTCGGTGTACATTGGGACTGTTAGTTACAGTAATATAGAGTTGAGCAGATCTTTGGAAAATACCATTCCTGGTTGCTTTTATCTTCTACATGTAGACCCCAAACAGAACTTTTTTCAATTAGTTTGTCAGATTAGAATTGGGCCCTGTGGATTGAAACTGTGTCCCACTCCTCTCCGATTGAGTGGAAGTATCAATAAAGCATTGTGTTTCAACTATATGAATGCGTGTTACCACAGAACGAATTTCCCTCTTTGAATGAATAACTATTTCAGTTGTTGTTATAGGGTATGTTATGGAATTCCAATGGGTGACCCACTGTACCCCCTGACCCGGGGAAGTGTGAGGCATTTGGGTACCTTGTTTAAGTTGCCAGCATGGGAAATATATCAAGATGGCAATGATGTATAAATAGTACAAAAAGCAACAGTCATGTAGCACACATTGAGTAATGAGCATTCAAAGAAAAAATGTCCCACTCCACCCCAGTTCCCACTACACAGGGTTCACCATTTTAAGGGTCAATCATAGAAAAAGGGTATGTGTTTAAACATTTATATTCTGGGATATATTGTGGATAATGGGACATATCTGGACCCTCCTGAATCCGGACTTGACTCAGGTATAGCTGACATAGGTTTTCACTGCACTGGCAGGGGGTGGGGTCGGAAAATAATTTCAGGCACGTATGGCATTTTTTTCTCTTTCGATCATTTTTTGTACCCACCCACCCCCATCGCCAAATTTTCTTTCCGTTTTCGACAGTTTTTTCCGACCATTTTTGGACACCCACTCCCTTAAAACACTAAAACAGTAATAAAAATTCGAAAAACCGGCGGAAACAGTTGTTAATAACTTTCAAGTGAATTTAGGCCCATACTACTATGTGAGCTTCCTATGTTTTGAGAAAACACAAGCATGACTATTTTCGTTTTCTGAATGGATGTCAGAACACATCTATGGCGCTAGTAACATTTTGATATTCTACCTGATTCGACCAGTGATTCGACTGCTATCTCCCAACATTTAAAGAAATGGAATTATGCAATGCTGCCTTATCAGAATATATAGTCCGATTTGAGATACAACTATGATTAAAAGACATTTTTGACAGCTGATCAGTCACGTAGCTCACTTCTTCATTTAAAAGCAATAAGAAGCAACATTTATTTCTTACTACTTTTGTAAATATGTGTCCAAATGTGTCAAGTTGACAAATCTAACGCACACTTAGTGTGCATTATGTATGGTTAAAGTCGGTTGTGTTGATTTGAACAATTGTTAAGTTGAGGAACAAGGTTACAGCAGTCTATAGATGAGAATGTTTTGGTATTTACTTTTTTGTTTTATGTTTTTAGTTGTATAAGTCTGTAAAAATTCAGTCTTAGCTCAATATTATCATGTGCCAACTTTATGTGAAGAGAAATCCACTTCTATTTTTACATTGTTATGACAAAGGTTGTTTTACTGACAAGCCGTCCAAATTTGTTTTTTATTTGCACATTTAATTGTGTTTAGATCAATGTCTAGATGTGATCAAACAAGCCATAGATTCACATGAAATAATGTCGCCATTAATACTTCTTTTGAATTATGACAAGTTCAGTTATATAGGCAGAATGACTATAGTGAAGTTTTATTGGTATAATCAAACTTTGAAAACCAAACTTGGTAAAAGTCGACAATCAAAGGAAGTTTTACATGGCTTATTGTTATGTTTTATCAAACGAAGATATCTAGTCTAATAGTGATGCCAAATACTCTATGTCCTGTTATCACAGTGCTTACTTTTTTATTTTAAAGTTTTATTTTTAATCAGCCCAGCTGAGCCCAGTTGCTGTTTCATAGTTTTATAGTGATGAGCATTCCTCTTATTTTTCTTTTATACCTTTATGCTAAATGTTATTTGTGTTTGTTTTATATGCAGATTATTCTAAAACAAGATAATTTTGTTATGATAATGGTTGTTGTTTATATGACAATTCCCTTAGTGCTCTTCAGAGTATAAGATATAAATTATCAGCTGCACCCTCCTGGAATACAAAACTGAATAAGTCTACAGTCAGTATATTTTATTACAAGTGTGTATATTTTATTAGCTCGGTTTAACATCAAAAGGCAGACTTTGCTTTTTTAAAATCGCTCATGCAGGATCACGTTCGAATTTCCCATGGACTAACACCCATTTATAAAAAATACAACTGGATAACTGTCTGCAGTCAGTTTACCAGTTAGAGTTACATTATTTCTCTCATTCAAAGTGGTTTTGAAGCCCAACTCATTGCCAAAACACTAAAAAAACAAGCAGGAAATTTTGTTTTTAGTTGCGGACATATGTGCCGGAATTTTTTTTTCACCCCCCCCCCCCACTGGCTCAAATTTGGGGTTCTGGCATCTAATTTGAATATCGGGAGAATAGTTTACTTAGGTTACACCTGCACGGGCTCAAATTTGGGGTTCACCATTTTAAGGGCCCATCATAGAAAATTGTTATGTGCCGATATCTTTGGATTCTGGGATATAATATGAATATTGGGTCACATCTGGACCATCCTGCATCTGGACATGACTCGGGCATAGTTGACATAGATTTGGCATATGTTTTCACTGCACAAGCTCAACTTTGGGATTCACAATTTTAAGGGTCCATCATAAAAGATTGGTATGTGACTATATCGTTGGATTCTGGCATATAATATGGATATCGGGACATATCTGGATCATCCTGCATCTGGACATGACTCAGGATTAAACGGCTCAAATTTTAAGGGCCCATTATAGAAAATTCTAATGGCCTATATCTTTGGATTATGTAATAAAATATGGATATTGAGACATATCTGGACCGTCCTGCATCTGGACATGACTCGGGTATAGTTGACATAGGTTTTCACTGCACGGGCTCAAATTTGGGGTTCACCATTTTAAGGGCCAATCTTACAAAATGGGTATGTGCCTATATCTTAGATTCTGGCATGCAATATGGATATTGGGACATATCTGGACCCTCCTGTATCTGGACATGAATCAGGAAAAGCTGACATATGTTTTCACTGCACGGGCTCAAATTTGGGGTTCACCATTTTAAGGGCTATCATAAAAAAAAATGTTATGATTTAGGGACCTGCGAATGTTCGAGATTCGATTCGATGTCGATATCGGGCACCCGATTCGAGATCGACACCGAATCGGTCTGCTGATTCGGATATGTTCGAATCGGTGTTACTTTGGTGTAGTCTCGTTTTTTTGCGTGTAGATAACATATGCAAATGATATGAACTCACAAAAATTGAAGCACAAGGTTGCCAAGTTAGCCAACATAGGTAATTTTGAATGTATGTCATTCAGAATTAAGGTGCATGTTGGTGTTTGATCTATTGTGGTGTGAACAGTTTATCAGATAACTATAACTACCATTGGTATCGGACTACAACAATTATATAGCTGTAATTGTCCGAGAGCCTGCTGGGTTCTATTTGCAAAATTGCGTACGAAAGATTTGATGTCCCAGATTTGTTCCACCCCAGGAACGTTTGAAGAAATCCGATTTCTTAAGTTCCGCATTCCTGGCGTTATGGGGCCGGAGACCCACAAAAACTCCAAAAATGACTATTTTCACTTTTGAGTACAAAGCTGATTTGTTATATTATTAGTACTCCAGAAATCACTGACCAATAATACACAATTTCTGAAACGAAAATTCCTGGCGTTTTCATTTCAGAAGGGGGTTTCTGATCGTACCCATAAAACCCCCAAAATCACTTCTATTTGCATTTTTTAGTACAAAGCTGATTTTTATATTAATAGTGCCATATTCATCACTGATCGATGATACACAATTTCTGAAATTAAATTTCCTGGCGTTTTCATTTCAGAAGGGGTTTCTGAATGTACCCACAAAAAAAAACTTTTATTTTCACATACTGTCGAATACAAAGCACAATTTTAAGGTGAACCTGGAAAAATTTATATAAATATACAAATCTACTGACCACAAACATTCCGCGCGTTTCAGGGAGGAAAATTCTTTATTTTTTATTATAAAAAAATGTAGTAAAACATGTAAGAAAACGAAAATTTAAATTTTAGTCCGGGAACCAGGTCGATCAAACGTGCACACCCCCAGGATTAAACTTCATTCATTTTTCGTAAGGATGTCTACTCAAACTATTTAGACGTTAAAAGGTGACAGTGTATGTTCCGGGCAATATAGCGGCGATTTCCGGGAGTATACCCCACTCATTACATACATGTTCAGCAAAAACCTATTGTTCTTGATTCCATGCCATATGCCTGTCATTTCCTGCATAATTTGACTGAAAAAAAAAGTCCAAAATGGAGGACAAAAAGGCAACCGAAAGTAACAAAAAGTGCATTTTACAGTAACTTTCACCGTAGGTGCCAGTTGCGCCACCATACATGATGTCCAATCCTAATATGATAACAGTAAGTCAAAACTCGAGTTTTCAAAAATTATGACGAAAATGGCAATCGGAAGTCAACAGTTGAAGTGCTTTACACAATGAGTATCACGTGCCATCTAAATTACCACGAGTATTGTCGTAGCCCTGCAACGATTGTTCCAAACCACAGCGCATGGTAGTGCCCCAAACAATTCAACGAACGTTCCAAGCTACACAGTTTTTGTCCCAAACTACCAAAAATGAGGGACCCTAACCATCCAACGTGTGATCCAAATCATACAATGAGCGGGCCAATCCATCCAATGAATGCCCCAAACCACCAAATGAGTGTCCCAAACAATCCAGCGAATGTTCGAAAGGAAAAGAGTGTCCCATATGCACCAAATATAGAGAGTTCTATGTCATACAACGGGTGTCCCAAACCACCAACTGTCGTCTCAATCCATTCCACGGCCAAATCAGTGAACCAGTCGACAAATGAGTGTCTCATTCCACCATTCGTGTGTCCCATATGCACATCTAGTGACCAAAACCACCCAATTGGTCTCAAACTTTCTAACGGGTGGCGCAAACAATTAAGTAGTGCCCTGTATGATATGCACCTGATTCCCGACCAGCACAGATAGTCCTCCAAACCATGCATCTGGTACCCTAACCCACACAATGGGTATCACAGGCCATCCAAGGAGTGTCTCATTCACCCGATCAGTGTCGCAACCCTGCAACTGTTGTTCCAAATCACAGTGCATGGTACTAGTAGTTCCCCAAATAATGCAACTGTTGTTCCTAACCAAATAGGTTCAAACCACCAAAAGTCGTCTCAATTTATAAAATGGCCCAATCATTGAATAAATCGACAAATTTATGTCACATTCAACCACACGTGTGTTCCATATCCAAGTCGAGTGTCTAAACCAATTCAACTGTTGTCTCAAACCATGCAATGGGTGTTACAACCACCCACCGAGTGACCCAAACCATACAACTAGTATAACAAACCAGCCATTGAGTTCCCAATCCATCCAAATGATGTCATAAACCATCTACTAACTTGCATCTCAATACATTTAAACAAGTGTACAAAACCCTCCTCCGAGTATTCAACCCTTTCATGACGGGTGATGTGCTGATACAGCATTAATGATCCTGTGCCATGCATTCTCCCATATACATGTATGCGGGTCTCCCATATGGAGTCCTGCATATGTTATGAGAATTATGTGACTCACATGGCCAAGGTAAGTAATGTTAGGCCAATGCATTTCCTTATATATGCGATGCACCCTATGGCACAGGATTTTCGCCAAATGTCAAGAAGCTACGGTCAAGGATTAAGACCATCAAATACATGTTCCAAACCACCCAATGGGTTTAAAATCCAAACCAAGAGACACTCGCTGGGTTGTTCGAGATATCCGATGGATGATTTTGTATAATAGTTGTGACAATCATTCGATGGTGTGGGACATTCTGCATGGGGTGGCTTTAGACACCAGGCGGATTGTTTTTAGACATTCTTGGTCCGGGTGGTTTGAGGCAATCGTCATGTTGCATGGGACGGCCATTGGATTGGTATGAACACTCATTGATTTGTTTTATTGGACACACATGGGATGGTCTGGGGTTCTCAATTGATGATTTGAGATGCTCGTTGTGAGGATTGGAACACCGCGTGCATGATTTGGGACATTCTCTGGATGATATATGGTGTCAATCGTTGGATGGTTTTGGATTACTCATCACGGCGTGTTTGGGCACCATTTGGATGGTTTGCGACACTAGTTGGGTCGATTGGGATGCGTATTGGGTGGTTCGGGACACTGGTTGGCAATTGGCAGTGCCCGTTCTATGGACTGTGTTGGTTTGGTATACTATATTACTTAAGATGGTGGTTTGAGACCCCAGATTCGTGGACTTAAGCTCCTTAGATGACACTCGTTAAGTGGTTTTGGAAACTCATTGGATATGTTTGGATACAAGTTTGGTGGCTTTTGACACTCATTTCATGGCATATAGCACTATTGGCTATAAATTATATGAGAAGAATTAGTTACAATATAAATTAATGAAAATAATATGTTTTTATTTTTGATGGTCTGGTGACCTCTAGCGAACTTGCCCAATTTTACTGCTACCGGTGGCCATTTTGTCCCTATTTTCTATATTGATGCCATCGTTTCTGCTAAAATGGGCGGTTCATGTCTGCCATCGTATTGGTATTCAGTATTCAGTACACGGGTGAGTTCAATTACCTTATGGGCATTACAATAATATTGGATTTTTCTTCGAAATTGTATTTTAAATCTATTTTAATTTGATGGACACTGATGGGCCAAATCCTCGTGATATGGCTCATTACTATCAGATATCGATTTAGCATGGTACAATTTTTTTTAACAAAAAATGGAAATTATCTGGTAAAATGTAGCGAAATTTGCACAATTTTACCACTTCCGGACACCATTTTGTCCGCTATTTTGGATTTTGTAATGACAACAATAATAATATATTAATAATTTCACAAGGAACGAAATATCAAACAATAAAGCTATGCACGTAAATAGGACTTTTTTCAAAGAACTCCATAAATTTCCCCCCAAAGAGGATTTTGAAAATGTTGTTCCCCCGATTCTGCCCGAAAAAATGACAAAAATATTGCATATTATAGATTTTCCATTGTTTTATCTGTTATATGAGAATATGAAATGCTAGATGTTACTTCACCATTGATTCTGACCAAGAATAATACAGATCTTAGCTAAAGGGCTTCTCCAGAAAGTAGTTATCAGAAAGTATACACGACTAAAGTTTTTCTGTAAAATCAATTAGAAAACTGGTCACGGAGAGTTGCTCGCCCACTTTTGAAAACACCCATGACGTTGGATATCAACTCATGAATAACTCTTGAGTTGGCGCCGATAGTTGAATGACACTACTTCAATGCGAATGTTGTTCAGCCGGGTTCTGACACCAGCAATCAATTCTGCCCGTGTTTATACTTGACATAAATCTGTCATCGTCCTCGCTTCAAATGTCTATATAGTTCTGCAGCTTTCGAAGAAATTCCCAACGCGGTCATACTTGACATTGATTCGCGCGAACTTGTTTTTCCCCATTGTGCAGGATTGTTGAGTTGGCGCCGATAGTTGAATGACACTACTTCAATGCGAATGTTGTTCTGCCGGGTTCTGACACCAGCAATCAATTCTGCCCGTGTTTATACTTGACATAAATCTGTCATCGTCCTCGCTTCAAATGTATATATAGTTCTGCAGCTTTCGAAGAAATTCCCAACGCGGTCATACTTGACATTGATTCGCGCGAACTTGTTTTTCCCCATTGTGCAGGATTGTGCCCATGATAGGGACACATCATTTATCCTATGGGGTGAGTCCGGTGTTTAGGTATCCTGTTATATAGCAACAACATACTTTCAAATAAATCGAATCATAAATTGGAATGTCCCACCTGAAAGTGTTCATAGAATACAGGCTTAGCATAATACATGATTGTACAGCTTAATAAATACCTAACAAAGTCACGTTTAATTAAAAGGAATATTGCATTGTTTTATCGCTTATATGAGAATATGAAATGCTAGGTGTTACTACGCCATTGACTCTGATCAATTTTTTTTTTACCATTTGGTCTGTGAACAATGATGATAGTGGATATAGTATTAAGAAAAAATATTATCTGTGCGTACGGCAGTGCTAATAAAACAATTTTTCGGGTTTTCGTTGGGACTTAACACGAACGCACCTTCTCATTAACACATATCCCCCAGCACAAAAATTATCCACCCCAATAATACTTACTCCTATATAATTAAGTATTATTGGGGTAGGGTCAATTGTTTCACGTGGCATGTGCTTCTTAAATGAAAACGCACGGAATTTCGTTACTTAAACGAGGTTATTATGACTAGCGATAGCAGGATAACTATTGAGGAAATTAATTTTCTAGTTTTTTGGGGGCACTTTAAAAAAAACCCATTCAGAAATGAATAGCCAAGGAATTTTGTTTCAGAAATTGTGTATTATTAATCAGTGATGACTAGAGCACTATTAATATGAAAATCAACCTTGTACTCGAAAGTGCAAATAGAAGTCATTTTTGGGGTTTTGGGGGATACTTTCAAAACCCCCTTTCTGAAATGAAAACGCCAGGAAATTTCGTTTCAGAAATTGTGTATTGTTGATCAGTAATTGCTGGAGCACAATTAATACAAAAATCAGCGTTGTACTCAAAAGTGCAAATATAATTCATTTTTGGGGTTTTGTGGGGTCTCTGGCCCCTAAACGCCAGGAATGCGGAACTTAAGAAATCCGATTTCTTTGAACGTTCCTGGGGTGTACCACATCTGGGGCATCAAACCTTTCATATGGGATTGTGCAAATAGACCCATCAGGCTCCCTGATTATAACGATGTACCCATTTCCATGTGTGTCAAATTCTGTGTTATCTTTATTAAATAATGTAGACGAGTTACTTCAATTCCATGAAGTCTTTAAATGTCATACTGTCACTTCTTGTGTAATGGTCGCCATGACACAGCTAGATAGAAATTCAATGCAACATATCCCAAACCCCCAATGAGACCGAGAGTGACTTGCCTATGTCATGATTTCCCTAAAAAAGATGCAAGTTCCAACTGCTGTTTAAGAAGATTAAATTTTGTATATAGTATCTAGTGAATTTTGCAGTTTTTGTAATGATACACCGAATTACACACTGGTAAACAATGTCAACCACTAGCTGATTCGATTCGAGATTCGATGTCGATATCAGGAAGGAGATTCCATATCGAGATTCGCTTCGATGTAAAATCCCCGATTCGCAGACCCCTATTATGATTGTGCTATACCTTTGGATTCTGGGCATAAGATATGGATATTGGGACTTAGCTGAACCATCCTGCATCCGGACTTGACTCATGTATAGTCATCTACATTGGTAGATATGCTGGGCAACTTGTGTTTTCCCCACTGGTATTAAAGTTGTCATGTTTACAACCAAGTGGCACATGTTTTCACTGCACAGACTCAAATTCGGGGTTCGGGTTCGCCATTTTAAGTGTGCCTATATCTTTAGATTCTGGTATTTAATATGGATATTGGGACATATTTGGACCCTCCTGTATCTGGACATGAATCAAGAAAAGCTGACATATGTTTTCACTGCACGTGCTCAAATTTGGGGTTCTCCATTGTAAGGGCCCAGCATAAAAAATGGGTATGCGCCTATATCGTTGAATTCTGGCATATAATATGGATGTTGGGACATATCTGGACCGACCTGCATCTGGGCATGACTCACGTATAGTTTACTTAGGTTTAAACTTGAGGGGCTCAAATTTGGGGTTTACCATTTTAAGGGCCCATCATTGAAAATTGTTATGTGCATATATCTTTGGATTCTGGGATGTAATGTGGATATTGGGACATATATGGACCATCATGATTATGTACATGACTCAGGTATAGTAGACATAGATTTTCACTGTACGGGCTCAAATTTGGGGTTCACCATTTTAAGGGCCCATCATAAAAAATTGGTATGTGCCTATATCTTAGATTCTGGCATGCAATATGGATATTGGGACATATCTGGACCCTCCTGTATCTGGACGTGAATCAGGAAAAACTGACATACGTTTTCACTGCACGGGTTCAAATTTGGGGTTCTCCGTTGTAAAGGCCCATCTTAAAACATGCGTACGCCCCCATATCGTTGGATTCTGCCATATAATATGGATGTTGGGACATATCTGGACCGACCTGCATCTGGACATGACTCACGTATAGTTTACTTAGGTTTAAACTTGAGTGGCTCAAAATTGGGGTTTACCATTTTAAGGGCCTATCATGGAAAATTGTTATGTGCATATATCTTTGGATTATGGGATGTAATGTGGATATTGGGACATATATGGACCATCATGCATATGTACATGACTCAGGTATAGTAGACATAGATTTTCACTGCACGGGCTCAAATTTGGGGTTCAACATTTTAAGGGCCCATCATAAAGAATTGGTATGTGCCTATGTCTTAGATTATGGCATGCAATATGGATATTGGGACATATATGGACCCTCCTGTATCTGGACATGAATCAGGAAAAGCTGACATATGTTTTCACTGCACGGGCTCAAATTTGGGGTTCTCCATTGTAAAGGCCCATCATAAAAATGGGTATGCCCCCATATCGTTGGATTCTGGCATATAATATGGATATTGGGACATATCTGGACCGACCTGCATCTGGACATGACTCACGCATAGTTTACTTAGGTTTAAACTTGAGGGGCTCAAAATTGGGGTTTACCATTTTAAGGGCCCATCATGGAAAATTGTTATGTGCATATATCTTTGGATTCTGGGATGTAATGTGGATATTGGGACATGTATGGACCCATCATGAATATGTACATGACTCAGGTATAGTCGACATAGATTTTCACTGATTGGGCTCAAATTTGGGGTTCACCATTTTAAGGGCCCATCATAAAGAATGAGTGTGTGCCAATATCTTTAGATTCTGGCATATAATATGGATGCTGGGACATACCTGGACCATCCTGAATCTGGGCATGACTCACGTACAGTTTTCTTGGGTTTAAACTGCACTCGCTCAAATTTGGGGTTCACCATTTTAATTAATGGCCCATCATGGAAAATTGTTATGTACCTGTATCTTTCGATTCTGAGATATAATATTTATTTTGGGACAAATCTGGACCATCATGCATCTGGACATGACTCATTTATAGCTGACATATGTTATCACTGCACGGGCTCAAATTCAGGGTTCTCCAATTTAAGGGCCCATCACAGAAAATTGTTATGTGCCTATATCGGATTATATATATAGTATGGATGTTATGACATTGCTGGACCATCATGCATCTGGACATGACTAATGTATAGTTTGCATAGGTTTAAACTGCATGGGCTCAAATTTGGGGTTCATCCTTTTAAGGGACCATCCTAGAAAATGGGTATGTGCCTATATCTTTGTATTCTGGCATATAATATGGATATTGGGACATATGTGGACCATACTGCATAGTTCTGGACTTGAATTAGGTTTAGGTGACATAGGTTTTCACTGCACAGGCTCAAATTCGAGATTCAAGGATGTGTGAACTATTTCATTTTCCTAGTTGGAGTAATTCCCTGATAAGCATTTGTAACTATGTAACAAATACACGTACGGGTGAAATATTTTCATTTTTCTAGTTATGAGTAATTCTCTGATTTCCAAATGTAACTATGTAACAGTTTGAGACTCATTTTTTTCAATATTTTCGTTGCTTGGCAGTTTAGCAGCATAGAACCGCTAGAATTCAGTTTGAAACTTTCTGTTTTAATATTTTCATTCGCTAGCAGTTTAGCAGCATAGTACCGCTAGAATTGAGTTTGAAACTCTCTTGTTTGATATTATTATTTCTCAGCAGTTTAGCAGCATAGCACCGCTAGGATTGAGTTTGAAACTCTCTTTTTTAATATTTTCATTCCTTAGCAGTTTAGCAGCATAGCACTGCTAGAATTGAGTTTGAAACTCTCTGTTTTAATATTTTCATTCGTTAGCAGTTTAGCAGCATAGCACTGCTAGAATTCAGTTTGAAACTCTCCTTTTTAATATTTGTATTCCTTAGCAGTTTAGCAGCATAGCACTGCTAGAATTGAGTTTGAAACTCTCTTTTTTAATATTTTCATTCCTTAGCGGTTTAGCGTCATAGCATTGCTAGAATCGAGTTTAAAACTCCCTTTTCTCCCGACTTTGATATAGCAGTTAGCACCTAAAAATACGATTACCCAAACAAATTTGACCACGTTTCTTGCCATATATGCTATTTATACTCTCCGCGCCCGCGCAGAGAGCGTTTTGCAAACGTATTGAGAACGTACTAGTTAGCATCACAATGACAGCGACTTGAACGCAATCAGAGCGTGAGACTTGACAAAGTAGGAACGCAATAGGAGCATACTTTGTTTTAAAAGTTTGACAATTTTGGACAGTTTTCGGCGCTCCTCCTGCGTGTTACTCATATTTTGGTACTTTTGCAGCTCAGTGCAAGCGGCGGCCTGAGTGTGACAGGGGTTTTAAGTATTAGTATATAACTTCGACTTACAAGTAATTAATTTTCAATAACAAGCATATTCATCCACTTTATTTTTGGATGTGGGCAACACATTTTGCTGGTATAATCATAATATCAATACAATTTCTGGTATAATGGGAAAAATTCAGATAACTTATTTTTCCTACTCCATCGTTTTATACTACATGTATGTCGTTTTAAAGAGAAAAGGAGAGATAGGCCACATTATTAGAGTAAGATGCGTCCGTCTGAAACAAAATTGACCGCAGTCGCATCATCGACGGATTTAATACAATTAGATTCGAGTCGACAATAATCCGTCGTTTGAAACGGGCCTTACGGCGAGTCTTATTGATTTATCTTGGTGCCTGTGCACTGAATGTTAGCAGCTAGTACGGTTATTGACAGGGCATGTGTCCCACCCAAAGGCATTCTGATGCAACATCGAAACACTCTTTTAAATAGTAGGAAGTATATCTAATATTTTTCTTGTATGCTTTCGGCATGCAGAATACCACTTGGGTATTTAGACTGCTAACAACCAACTCGTGTTAGTAACTACAATACTTTGGTAGATTTTCATACTGTTTCAAATAACCACTCAGGGGGCGTTCTTCAGATTACACATATTAATGTGAAGCAACTTCCTAGATACAGCCCACTCAGCTATTGGTATACAATCTAGATGGCGCCTACTGAAACCGATATATATCAGAGCCTCCAAAACCCTCCAAAAATCTCGTTTACCCCAAATACATATATATTTGTTTAATGCAATACAAGCGGGGGGGGGTCGAAAAAATTTCCAGGCACGTATGATCATTTTAATTTCTTTCCGGCCTCGGCCCACCCACCCACCCAATTTATTCCGTTTCCGGCCTTTTTTTCCAGGCAATTTTGGACACCCACCCCCTAAATAGTTTATTGCGCGAGATTTTAATAGAACAGTGCATAATGAAGATAACGATACTATTTGAATTTATCATATAAGTGTCATTAATCAAGAAATGTGTCAACATAATCACATTTCTAGGGATAGGCAGAGTGCCAAAGTTTTTATTAACATTCATTTTCATAACATATAGTCACATGATCTAGTCACATAATCACATTTGAGTATTCTACAGACTACATGGTACAACACATTTCAGATTATTTGATATTTTGATATTTGCTATGTGATATATTGCTTGAACAAAATTGTTTATCAAAACATGTGGAAATAACTGTTCATCCCAGTTCATCCCAGTTTGAAGAATAATGCTAATACCAATCATAACCATGATATACCCGCATGGCTCTTCTTGGGCATCTCATAAACCAGAACTGAGGAAACATGTAAAAGCGTGTAATGACAGGCTGGTAGCCACTGCCTGAAGTAATAGGCTTCGTAATAATTGGGAATAACATATGGATGGATAGCCCAATCTCACTTCTTTTTTGCTCACGATATCAGTGACGATAAACTCCTTGTCACTATGATTAACATTATATACAAGCTGATCCACATTAACTTGGAAAACAATTTGAAATTGTTCAAGCTGGCCCGACTGGCCTTCAATTTATATGTTAAGATTTTATGTTTTACGTTGTCAAAAGTCTATTTTATTCCATTATTTATTATATCTTTATTTCCATGTCACATATGGTCAAGTGTGCTTTCATTTTAGTATTCCCAATTCTCCAATAATGATAACACCATCATTGCCATCAAGCCGCGCCGGAGTCCACTAGAAATATCAATGATTTCATGCGTTATAAGAATATATGTTTCTCAGATATAGTTTCAACATACGCATCTCATTACGTTATTGAACCGTCAATCCATATATAACATTACTGAAATGTTTGAAACAAAAAAATTTGGAGTTGACCCGACATACAAGGCGATTCGGCTAGAAATGACACCACACGCTCTATAATAGCGTGACCTATTTTCATTGTTCATGCACGAAGCGATAATTGATCGCTCACTCATTATTACCATGAACAGTGAATACAAAATTTTTCGGCTAATGTGCTTTGCACCAAACGCTGAAAAATTATCATTGCTTATTGTCAGCTGAATTCTGCATAGTTATTCTTATTTTGTTGTATCAGTAGATGGAATCCTGATTAAATTTTATTTTTCCAATAGCGCAGTTTCTTGTTCTATCAAGTTGAATTTGGGTTATTGTTGGCCATTGTACAACTGATCCAATTTCTGATAACCTCTATATTTTGTATAGCATTGCTATTAACTATATATGACCTGTTTCTGTTCAAAACACATCAAAATAAGATTCAATAGCAGAAATGGAAAACAAATTTGGCACATGGAAAAAACTGCTTTTCGGACCCGAGAGACACCCACCCACCCCATCATACGTGCCTGGAATTTTTTCCGACCCCCCCCCCCCCCCGATACATCAATCGACCGACCTAATTCCGAGAGTCTATAATTATGTGACTACTTTATTCCTTGTGCTGTTGGAACAGTACAGTTAGCGACAAATATCACTGTCATTGCAATGTCGGTTAACTATGTATACTCATAGTTCGTATTCCGAGGCTTTTGTTTAGTGAATAGAGTATGATATAAAAGCTTCGATTACACGGATTTTATACAAAGGCTTCGAGGACACGAACGTGCGCCTCGACATAATACCGTTCGTCGATGAAGGGCTGTTGAGTTTTAAAAACATAAAACAATTCTAGTGTTGATAGGTTAAATAGCCTTGATAATAGTGTATAAGGATATATTCAATGTGTATACAATTATTCTGTTTATTGTACAAATATCAAGCGGGATTTCAATGTTTCTCTATATTATTTATTTCCAAGACAATATGTATAGCATAAATATCATTGCATATGGGTTCCTATATATGTGTTTCCAAATTTCTTCTCTGTGATATTAGCGCTATTCGTCAGCCATGGAACACTTTTTGAACCTGGATGGTGCCATACCTATAATTGTATGCATGGGTCAACTGATTTCTCTGCATATATATAAATAGAGGTATCCTTCATTATTTACTACACAATTATGTACATAGCTTTACATGTTTATTGCACCAGGTTCTGTACATATGACGTATTTTAGTCAGCACTTTAATTGTTTTCGAGCTGACAATATGATTCATCTTTTATTGATGTGTTGACCTCTGCCGAGTCGTCAATATCAAATATGGTATATATGCATGGCATGCGCTACGCGAAGTTGTCGCAAGAAAATTAAACGGACAACCTTTTTGAGCTTTATTTCCAGCATACACATTTCATCATCATCTGGACTCTTTGTATTGCCTTCGAATGCTTAGACATGTTTATATTACAACACGTGTTGTCATATTCCAGAATGGGTCCGATGAATGTCAACATAAGCATTGTTATGTCCTTCTAACGTTTTATTATGTATAGTACTCGGTTGGCTTTGGCCTAATATAATGTCTAATTAAGTTTAATATCGATGTATATACCAATTTGATGGATTATCCGATGCGTTTGTCTTTATGTGGGTTGTTGTATCCCAAATGAAAAACACCATCATTTTATAGTTAAATATTTCATGTTGCTTCATTTTCTGAATTTCAGTTTAACCACACGAACACGTGTTTACAATTGAGGGTCAAATATTGGCAAAACTTGACCAAAATCAGCTAAAATAAAGGTGAAAACAGTATTTGTTTTCTAAATCGTGGTCATATGGCATAATTTCATGCAGCAATCTGTTTCTGTTTCTGCAAGATAGGCCGAAATTCATTGTTATGAAATAAAAAGGTCATAAATCAATACGAAAATAGGCACATTGCAGCTCTATAGATCTACACTTTTTGCTATGGCTGATGCCCAAACATAGCCGCTGATTCTTAAAGGGATACTGTACTCAAATGTTGTTGTTGGTTTCTATAGTCTCTGAGTCGTATAATAAGGTAACTATATTTCCATTATTTGAAAGTCTGTTGAGTACGAAGTAATGTTACGGATGGCTGACTAGTCGGAATGCAAAAATACAAATTGTCGTTGTCAAGTAATTTTTGTACAGTTTTCAAGCAAATGTATCAAATAAATGTTATAATATATGCATACTAGTCCCATATACTCATTTAAGTTATTGTATAGCCACTAGTCAGTGAGTGGCTTGAGTTTACGCCACGTATCAACATAGTTTTTTGCACGATCATGTGTGACACGCATTGCCCAATCCACTATCCGTTAATTAATTTGATTACGTCTTGTACACGGAAATTCGTAATTTAATTTATGGCTCCAGCTATAAATTAAGTTTATATCAAATTAATAACTTTGATTTTAAGATAACCTATTAACCTGAATGTTTACAGAATACATCTTTGACTCAAATTACTTATTTTTCTGCATATTGTCGATATTAGATCGTTGTTATTACCGGGAATTTAATGAAAATCGCGTATAATACCCCTTTAAATACATGACATCTAGTTTTATGTTTACCCTTTTCTGAAATGATCAGATATATAGGTTGTTTGTTGATCTTATCATCTAAACATTTCCCCTCAATAAATGTAGCTCCTTCTGCACTTTTATTTATCTGTCGTCTGTTTTTATCACCTTCAGTTAACATCGCTCCAAATGAATAATAGACCATTCCGATTTACACTGTTTAACTGACTAGGAGAATCCATTTAGTATAGAAAGGTTTAAACAGTATAGATAGTGACGTAATGGTGTACCTTTTATTAACTCACATAAAGTAATAATGATGTAAATGAAGCCACATTACTAATATGAGAATACGTGAATATTGCACACACGTAGCTTTGTCTCTAGTTCCATTAATAATGTCATTCTCTGCTAATAAACATGCGACAATAATCAGAAATCGAATCAATATCAGACAACGAGCATCAAGGGAGGTACTGTGATGCAAAGAATACGATCAATAATCGGTGCCACACACGGTAATGCGGTTCTGGTTTAGGGTTTATTGTCGCCAAACAATATCACGACCTTTCCAGTCTTATTAATGCAGAGGGTTAAACACATACAAATGTGAGAAACTATTAACCTTCCTCAGCCTGATACACTAATCAGGTTACCGTACCTGGCTTATCTCGGGAATGCTTATGGTGGCCATTGGGGCATTGGTGCCACAGACATTAAGTGTTCCACAGGTAGTGTTATGTGATTCGGGTACCTGGTCGGTTTTTATTGCCCGGGTAGGTGGTTTCGACGCACATGCATGACGCATAACAATGTTAACTATTTGCATATAATAGTCCTCCCAAGGAAGGTTAATTCTGCCAAAGGCTCTGCATTGGTGAGTGTTGTTCCCGCTGGAGTACGACCGAGTCTCCCAATTATGGAGATGTCACTTCGGACATGTGATAAAGGTATCTGACACTTCCGAATAGAGCTAGCCCGAGATTGTCGCTTGGGTTTCTGGGAATAATGCCAACGGAACAGGGTTGGGGCGATTACATGCCAATGTAAACGATTAGAATTAGAATTACTGCACATGATTTACATGATTATGATTACGATTACTGAAAACATTTTTTCCAATGTAATCGATTACAATCACAATTACTTAAGTAAATGTAATCGATTACTTTTTGATTACATCTGATTACAATTGTTAGTGTCCAACCATTTTGATCACATAGGAATAAATAATGAAATAAATCAGATTAAAATATCAAATTTGATTGAATAAAACATCACTTCATAACAAGGACGCAAGAAACGACTGAAACAATAGGAAGAAGCAAGCAATAAACACATAAACTTTTTACATTTACATGTATTGGTGAGGTTTCACCATGAAGTTGTGTACCAACTTGTTGGGAATATATTATGTTTAATGTGTATTTATTTATGTAAATATATTGTTAATATATTTTTTAATTTTCTTACATGCATTGAAACTAACGCATATTTATGAAACTATCATTAGAAACAATTATAAATTATTTGCATGTTCTGTTAGATTCAATACCCAACACAATGAAAATAACACTAATGTTTATTTGATGATCATCCATTGATATCCTGATGAGGATTAAATGAGTGCAGCAAATGACAAACCAGCTAATTAGGTCTACCGATGTACATCACACCTGCTTTGTTCAGTTAATTAGCCCTAGTGTACCAGTGTGACTATACAACCCTTGTCTGCAGCAGTCCCAATAATATTTAATCCTAATTGAAGTTGGCTAGCCTATTGTATTCATATTAGAACATTTCATTGTCTGTATCATAAGTCTATTGCCATACATTTCAGCAATTGTGTGTTATCTGTGTCCACTGCCAGAATGTGCTCAGTGTACCACATGAACAAATTGTGCTAACTTTATAATACAGTGTGAGACTATGAGTATCCAACAGCCATCCGTATGGATATTTTAGTAAAAGTAATCAAAAATAATCAAAATGTAATCATGATTACAGGTACATTTGAAAGTAAACGATTACGATTACTTGTAATAAAAATGTCATGATTACTGATTACAGGCGATTACTCCAAATTTTATAACCGATTACTTTGAATACGATTACTGTTTATGATTATCCCAACCCTGCAACGGAACAGCAAATACATATAGGAACATTCTGCTTCCTTGGCAATCTCATTCACCTGCCCACCATTTTTGCAAGTAAAATGGAACTATCTTTGGTAGCAAAGGAGTTTTATGTTTTGGTCTGTCTTAAATGTGTCCAACTGAATTGCTTTGGTACCAAATTACTTAAGATGGCTTGCAAATGGCAACAAAATTTGGTAAAAAATTAGTTTTCACATATATCCGGAACATTATTCTCTGCGGTTCCGAAACGGTAGCAAATTGTGACTCACTTGGTTATTAAACATGTTACTTAATCAACTGACAACTAAATATTCTACTTTGGTTGTCACAGCATTATGAGGCATGATAAATTAATGTTAAATGATGCAGTATGGAATTTTGCCGAAAACTGCTTTTCGGATTCTGGCCATATTTTTGAAAGGAAAAGGGCAGAACTTTCATATGGAACTGAGAGAGACGATAATGTGTGGCTACTCTGGCCCATTAGCATCAAAATTGATCAACCACAATGACATCAGTTATATGGGATATCAGTTGCCCCTACCCCATCATACTCGAAACAAAAATGGTAATGAAGTAAGACTAAACTTTGACCCAGTAGGTAAATAGGCCCCAAAATATTCGCTGTTAACAGTTTTCCTGAGCAGTACATATGAGGGTACATGAAAATACCAAAAGAAGTTAAATAGTGGGGGGTGCACGAGGGGTCATACCAGCTCATGGACTAAATTTATTATTTCATAATCACATCAGTAGAATTTGACTGTTTATTGAAAAAGATGTGAGGAGAATGTTGCAGATTAATTTGTCAGGAGAATGTTGCAGATTAATTTGCGTGAATGTGGTTCGTTGCGTTGCATTATGAATAGGAATGTTTGGCCATCAGATAATCCAATACATTTACGGCTCTTCATTACTATCTCATCAAAGATGTTTTACGTATATTATACAATGTCTTGAAGCGCACAAGGAAGAGTTCTTCTTTCTCAACCTCCATATTACATTTACTACAAATTATTTCATCAAGTGGCACTTTGGCTGACGACCCGTTTCATTTTCCAAGTTTATGATTACTAATTCTGAGTTAACAGAACATTAACAAATTGTTCTGGTTTATATTACTGTTTAACTACACGATACGTCCTTAACTTGTTCGCGTCCGCAAATTTATCATCGCTGAAAATATCAGTTTCAAAATTCTCTATGTGGCTTTCATTAAATAGTATCACTGATCTGTTTGTGAATTGATGAATTTTGGAATGCCGTTTTGTCTCACTGTATGACTGTGGATCTGATTAAGATATTCGCTTTGTGTATTTGATAGCTCTGAATAGACCATCATTCACTAACGGATATCTGCCTGGCTTTCCCCTAACCACATGGTCTGATGCATGTTTAGTTACTCCGAGTACAGATGTACATACCATTATGTGAGTAATTTCACAAGTAATTCTGCTTAATATCTTCAAATTAATATCTGAATTTTTCTCGCATCCGTAAAGAATAGTTGGTTTGATGAGTTTGTCAAAGAGTTTAACCCACAAATCAACAGAGAAAAGGGAATGATTTTTGAGAGACTTTCTCAATTAGAATACAATATTGTTGGTATCTTAACAGACTCGAGTGCTTTTCGAAAATCTATAAATGCAGTATACAAAGACTTTCTATCTCTTATGTGTCGCTTCATTGTGGTTTTGAGTATACATCAGTCTGATATATATCCAGACTCCGTCTCATTACTTTCATCTACGTAAGTTGATTGAAATGAAACACGGTCTGAATTTTGTTAGACTGAGTATACATCCACTATCAATTGTACTTTTATGATTCATGAATCCGAACTGATTTTCACTTAAAATATTATTGTGTTCCAGATAATTTGAAAGCCGTGTGTATATCAATATCATGTGTATTGAAAAGCTCTCATAGTGAATTGCTCAAGACAATAGCTCTGCAGGTAGTTGTTATCGCCAATAATTATCGGAACTACCGCTTTGAAAACCTCGTTTCGAACCTTATCTGGACCCAGAAAATTCTTATTTTTCATCTCGTCGAATGCTTCATTGTTATTTGGTCATTTTCCATTTCATGTGTGACATCAGGTCATTTACTACATTTACAAAAATGACATTTGATGTCCCATCTTTGCAAATCGCAATAAGTGTCATTGCGAAATGACACCGCAGAGTCAGGGTCTAATTGGTCCGTAATTTGTTTCTTGCTTTTCCTAACCTTTTGTAACATATTTAACTGTTCGCTGGGATAAGAAGTCTCTATTGCATTGAGTTTATCTTCGATACTTTTGTGAAATAACTTCATTTTATATTTTACTTCTTGCTTGTATTTATATATGAGAGATTCATCAAATGGATGTTTTTAGATATGCAGCATATTAAATTTCAAGTTGAGATGGCGACACCTTTCGTCAATCCACGGGCGTTTCTATTTTTGCTTCTGATCCCAAATTTCTTACATTGTTCGATGATTGATTATTTAATAATTGCATAATTGTTGTAATTTTATTCACTGCCGGTTCAGCCTTTGATTATTTACGTATTATGATATTCGATTCAACATGTTGTAAATTTCTTTTAATTTCACAATTTCTAACACTTCGACAGTTTTACTATCCGGTGTCCAATTGAAAGTGTAGTCCGCTTTATTGTAACTATATATCCATTTGGATTCGTAGATTTGATCATATTGCAGATCAGCATGTTCTCCGACAATCAGCACGTTATGGGCTTATAATTGGGTTATTTTAGGTTCATAATCGACGTAGAATCGGCTCATTTGGAGTCCATAACGAACTGAAAATGACAGTATTTTAGTACCATTATCGACTCAGAATTACTTATTATAAGTTCCTTGTTGGAGGGAAATAACACGAATAAACAAATTCACGACTTACCAGGTGTATGCTATTTAAGATGTGTTTTCACTTTGGCCCGCGGGCCACGACATGAAATGGAATAACGGATTTATGTCCACTATTATTCAGAATCAATATTCCAATATGAACCTATGTGAATATTATAGATCGATTATGAACCTATTTGTGCGAGGATATGTTATGCAGATGCATGGCCAATGGCAAGGAGAATGACCTGATAATTCGTTGGGGGATTATACACAAAAATACTTAACATATGACAGATATCGATCTGAGATCAACACGTAAACAACCACACTGCTGCCAATGGTGAATTGTAAAAAATCTTAAAAGGCCACCGACTACTCTGTCATTTACGATACGCAAGGAAACCGATATGCTGAACGAAATGAGTTGTCAGACAAACTAATTCACTTGTTCATCTAAACTTTCGTGAGGAGAAATTTCATCAATAGTCAAATTATTTGGTAATGCGGCATGCTCGTCATTGCTATTTACAAAAAAAGTCGGACATTTTTCCAGTTCGTGCATTAAAGTCACCACCCATATTTACCATACCGCTGTGGTTGAATGTACTCAAGGGTGCTTCAAGCTCAGTACAATTAAGAGTCCGTATGGTCTTCCAATATGTTGATTTTTTGGGTGATGTAAGTTTTAGATTCCATTTTGAAAATAAAACACTAAAATTCAACACAAAGTGCATAACCTCCAACCAAGTGTATTTGAGCACTGTATAAATTTCTGGTGTTGTCCGCGCGACAGTAAAAAATAACTCCTCCTTTCATAGAATATACACCATTACATATACGACTCGGTTCAGCTTTAATAGAATGTACACCATTACATATACGACTCGGTTCAGTGCAATGGTTATGTGCAATTTGGATATCTATTTCTGGATTCTATAATTCGAAAATTACAGTTGGGGTTTACTTCCTTTGGAATCTGATTCTGTATTCAATCAACGTATCTCGAAAGTTTTCCGAACTTGGTCAAAGGTAGGAACACAGTTTGGAATGGAACTACAACTTACAATCTCTATGTCTCTACCAAATGCAATCCATCCATTTTTTTAAAATAAACTGTTATTTCTCTCAAACTGTTGATTTCAATTTAATTATCAGACGCAGCATATACGATCACGTTAATCAGCGAAGTTAGAGCTCTAACTGTTGGCTACCTGTTTTATAGGACGCAAATGTTATTCCTCTGGTCCTTTGTCAGGTATGAGGTCGTATCCCCAGAAACAATAACAATTCGTGTACTTTTCGAGATTCTAACCGAAGGACTAGTTTTGTCCAAACAACCCGAATACTGGTACAGTGATACATAAGATATTACATATTGTTTTAATGCAAAGTTTGGTTCAAATGGTCGGTTATGAATGGTATGTCAGCCTTCACTAACTTCAAGCTCTTCCAGATTGAAGTATTGGAAATGGAATTGGTTCATTTCAGTATCTCGATTCATATCCTTGTTTGATACCAAGCCTATGCAATGTCTCTTTGGTAATTGTGCTTGAAAAAAGATGATCTTAAATTTTTGACCTATATGTCCTGAACCAGTAGTGAATGTTTTCACTTCAACTCTCCTTATCAGAACTTTCATATCTGTGTGTGATCGTTTGTTTCAGGTTATTTGATACTACTGGCATCATCATAATTGTACGAACATTGGACACTGTAGATTCAACACAATATTTCCATTTTGTTGACCAACTAATGAGAATTTTGGAGTTTCTTTTACGCCGAGTTTTGTAGTAACTGACGAGTTATCTGGTAGCTCACGAATTATGTAGTACATTCAACGAGTTATGTAGCAATTTGCGGTCACGAGTTCTCTAGTAGAAGATCAACGAGTGGTGTAGTAAAACAAGCTAACGAATTATGTCATAAAAATTGTCGAGTTTGGACCTGTTTGGACTTAAGAAATAACTCTTGTTTAGATTAAGGTTATGCATTTATAATATAACCGGAAAGTTTGAAGATAAATTCTATGACGCGCGTATATCTCATAACCTTAATCGAAACAAGAGTTATTTCTGATAATTTAATCCGTAATTTCACAAGAGAACCACCATAATCAGATGGTATAAGTATAAAAGAAGTGAACACTTTGAGATTATTGCCGTCGAAAAGAGGCACACCAAAGTTGAAATTGATATGAACGCTGGCAATCAAACATTCAATTATCAGTGATCAAGTAGTGTGATTAATTCGTCGCGTAAATTTTGGCCATTGAAATGTGTACACACAGGGTACACACAGTGATCAACTGATCGCTCCACTGTCGCAGCAGGTGTTCCAGAAATATTTCGCATGTACTGTGGCACGAGTTGTTAGTTTCTGAAACTACATTTCTTTGCAAATGTTAGCTCGATCTAGTCTTGTTGATTTTTCTTGGTTCGTATGCACCTAAGTACTGATGGGTAATTATCAGTAAATGTAATGGCAGAGCAGTACTACCTGAAGGAGTTTTTATGCAGCATCGGAATCCCCGTTTATATCGCAAATAGTATTGAATAGTTTCAATGTACATTTTAGGCACGCGGTATATATGTGTGGTCATATGGCATGATGCTGCTATGACCGCTGTCATTTCAATAGCAGAAGTAATTTAGGTTATCGAGAAATAATTTTAATGGCTAAATGTCTGACAACCAATGGTTTTATTATATTCTGTGGATTGACAGCTGATGATTAAATTGTACATTATTATATTGCAAATTCAATGTTTATTTGTGTAAGGTTTGGTGTGGCGGGCGATAATGACGCTGTAGCTCAACTTTAGCTATTGCGAATTTTGTCAGTGCTTGATTTATGGAGTTATGGCCCTTAAACCGGCCTCTCACATTTATCGACAATTGTAGAGTATGTCTGGAACGCATTGAGGTAGCGGAACGGGACAAATATTATGGTATAGAGCAATTTAAACGTGGTTCAGTTCTACAAAATGGACGTTGTCCGATTATTGATCGCGGAGTGGGGCAGGGTGTTCAAAGTCGTAAAAAATAAATTCTCTCCCATTGCGACCAAACTATTTGATAACGATGCCGTGAACATTTTGTAAATCGGTCCAAAATTTACCGAGTTACCGGCCCCTGAATGTTCAAAAATAATAAATATCTCTCCCTAATGGAGGAAAATAGCTAATGGAAGAGCTGGAGCGCGGGATATGGTGAGACGATGCCCGGGAAAGCGGTGGGACCAGGCCGTGGTGGTGAGACCAGACCGGGTGGTGAGAGAGAGATATGTTTATTCCTCCAAATATGGAGACCATTATGGTACAATATATATATACAAAAGTTACATGAAGACATATATACACATGCAATATAATTTAACTTGAGAAATTCATTGTGGGAATGATATACTGCAAGACAAGATGTTTAAGACATATATTTAGTGAAGTATCCGATATGATGTCTTAATCATAAAACTTAGTCAGAACACAGGATGAACATAAACCTCACTCATCGCTTGAAAAGACGATATCCATCACAAATCAGTTCAATTTGCATTGGGATACACCCGCCTAGGCAAAACGCAAGGAATGTATCGCTATTCATGCTGTCAAGAAAGGTAAAAGTTTCAATTCCAAATATGTCAATCAGTGAATACCAAAATGTGTTCCGTACCATCTGTGCAAACTCAGATGTACACTCGAGATATCTATGAAACAAGAGATTTGAATATGTTTGGTTGCAGCGATTGCATTGAGCGTCATTGTCATACGTGGTTTTGGTAAAAATATTGGTCATCTTGATACAAATTGGAAAATACTCAGGTTCTTCGAGAGAGAGAGCTGCCAAAGTTTCCACAGTGACTGGTTGTCGGGTTTTACCTTGAAGAGAAAAGATAGATAATCTGACCACGCTGACTCACATCGTGTGAGTAGTGAGCAGAGAGACAATCTCTGACAATTTTCTTCCAAGTGGACTGGGTAGGGAAGAAACCCGTTTCCGTAAAAGATGGAAGATAATGGTATAAGTTGAATTTATGGAGAGTATCAGATATATCTTTTAGAAATCCTGTCATCGGGCAACCGTATATTCGATTACCGTTATAATTGAATAGGAATTCACCGAGAGCTGCTCTGTGATTCCGTGGTAAGTTAATCAGTGTTCCAAGAAACAATAATTTTCTCCGCTGAATTTCGTACTCAATAGGGAGAAGTCCGAGTAGTGATAGGGATAATATTGTATTACTGTGTTTCGGAATGCGCTGTAAATTCTTAACACACATGCGATAAGCGCGTTCTATCGTGGTATATTGCGTATGTGACAAATCCCACCATGATTCACAGCCATAAAGAGCTTTGGGAATAACGATATGCTTAAGAATCTTTAAGTTGGTTAAAGGAGAGAACTCGATTGTAACAGGTGAGCGACAAGCTGAGAAGAATACTTTGCGTAGCATATCAGTAGCCTTCTCAACGTTCGGATTCTGTTTACCAGTCGAGCTCTGAATAATACCCAGATGAGAGACTTCTTCTACGTTGGCGATATGTCTGGGTCCGAGCTCCCATGGTCTATCCTCAGTGTGACGCCAGTATTGGGATGTGCCAATTACAACAACTTTGCTGTTCTCGTGTGAGAACTCGAAGCGCCATTTTAAACTATATAAGTGACATATGTTGAGGAGTCTACGCAGACCTCCGTCTGCGAATGAGAGAATAGTTATGTCATCAGCCGTCGTAGGGGACGAACATGAAATAGAGCTAATGTGAACGCCATCACGTGTATCTGACAGGGATTCCACAAGTTCATCAATAAAGACAAGATACAAGAAGGGCGACATTAATCCTCCTTGTCTTGTTCCTTGCTCCACTGTGAAGGCTTCCGATGTTATCCCATTACAGAGAACATGGCTCTGTACATCTGAGATGGTGAGACGATGCCCGGGAAAGCGGTGGGACCAGGCCGTGGTGGTGAGACCAGACCGGGTGGTGAGACCAGGCAGACCAATGGCGGATGTAAACGTCAGATTTAGCAACAACAAAACAAAAAAGTCCAGCGGTGTAATATTTTTATTGCATGTTCCGAATGGGAAGAGTGATGCGGATCCGAATATACCACTTGTTAGTTTTTTGGCCCGACCGTTACCGACCTACGACCGGGACAAAAAATGACCTATTTATAGCGCCAAATCCAAACGGGCTAATTAATGAGCAAGATTAATGTAGTAGCAGATACGCCGGAATCCTGTAGGTACGATCCCAAAGTTTGACCAATCTACTATAAAGGCAACCTGTCCAAACGCGACGTCGCTTCAGGTGGGTTCAAACTTTTGGCAAATTCCAACGAAAATCAAAGGGGGGGGGGGGGGAATTTGTAAAAAAAATCACACATTAAGATAATTTTTTTTTTATAAGTGGATGTGATAGCTAGTGTCGAGGCGCAACTTTGTCATGACTCTTCAAATCGCGCTAAAGCCAAATGTTTACAAGTGGCGAGGCTTTATAAGGTAAATGAGAATAGTTAAGTGCTGTATCACTAACCTATTTTCCCCGCCAAATCCAAACGGGCTAATGAAAGAGCGAGCTAATGCAGGAGCAGTTATTTTGATATACCGTAGATAATCTCCCAAATTTTGAGCGTTCTACTAAAGAAGCAACCAGCCCAACGGAGAGCTGGCATTCGGGTGGGTTCAAATTAGTAAATTCCACAGAAAACCAAAGGTGGAAAAATACTCCTAAAATCAAACATGGGGATATAACTTTTTTGATGAGTGGATGTTATTGGGAGTTTTGGAGCGAACGGTTTACTCGTGGCGACGCTATATATCGTAAAACGTACGTACCTCTAACTTAATTGTATCTTGTATGTGAGCATGGAACAATATTTACCGTTTATATCAAGAAAAGTAGTATGACTATTTGTGCACTCAATTGTGTTGTCTGCATTGTGATACAAATTACAATGTCTGTAATTTGGCAGGGGTGTCCATCTTCTTGGTGTGTATACAGAAATACCTATTGGTATTGAATCATTGAAGCAGTCTCATAACATAGTTCAGAAGTGTATGGGCAACTCACATGCTACTATTTAGTCATGTAAATTGAATTTTCCCAGATATAACGTGACGTCAAACATCCACTGGGAAAAGTACTTATGCACAAAGTATCAGAGAAACACAGTACCTGAGATTTAGTCAACTGCGGATGACAGTGGAAACAAACAAACAAACAGGTGTACACCATGAACATCCAAACATAAAAGCAAAGCATCAACGCGAGAAATAGGAAGAGAGAAGAAGGAATAGAGAGTAGTGAAGCGCAATACATGTAAAACGAGAATCATTACAAACGTTTAATTATATGGAAGTATACGAATTTCCCACCGGGAATTCGAAAAACCGCTAGTTATATCGAATTTTAGTTTCATGTTTGCGATAGCCGTATTCTATATTATTTTTTGTTATGAATTGATCTGCCTGTGTGATATCTATGTTCGTATAATATTGCTTTTAAAGTTGTTTTTGTATTGTTTTAATTATGTTTTTATTCTGAGTAACAAATCAAGTTCTAAACAAATATTTTAGTCATTAATTGTGAACCGCCCAGAAAATGAGGATTTAATTTGGCAAAAGTCTTTTTTAATTCGGCCAAAAACTATTTGGCCAAAGTTTTTTTCATTTGGCTAATAAAATTTTCATTCGACCAAACTTTTGGCCACAAGATTTTTCTGTCCAGCGCGAACACTGTAGTTGACTCCCTACTTAATAAGATATGTCTGAAACACATTCCTTCCGGTAGTTGAAGCGAGTTTCCGTAGAAAATGACATTGAGCGAATATCTGCATTGTTATCACGACGTGAATACATTCTCCACCCTATTTTAAACGTCGGAAAAGACGTAATGAGTAATTGCGTTACAGGATCCATAGTCCATGAGCCAGGCACCCCAAAAATGGAAAATGGTACCAATTTGCTGGGCAAATTCTATCAACATTTTTCTGAAAGCCTATAACCTGAAGTTTATCTCAATGCTGGGGCACACTGGGGCAGTGTAGCTAGTGTGCAAAATTTGTGTTTCTATGGCAACGGAGGGTGTTTTTGGCCAGTATAAAAATTATGCCTATAATGGTTTATAACTAGAAAGTTTAAGGCAGTACGTCTACCTGTGCATCGATATGGGGTGCTACCATTGTTGGGCTTTCTTTTGGCACTGGAGATTTCCCCTCAAGAGGTCAAGGTCATATATAATAATAATAGCATTTTTCATAACGGGTCATACATATTCTACCCACTGAGTTTATATATCAGTTCTGAATACGTTATCATTGCTCAGAAATAATATATAGCATATAGGCTACACGGACAACTGCGTTGTTATTGAAACCGAGAAGTCCCTCTCTTTAAACTTGGTGACCATATTCCAAAATGGGTAAAAATCAGTTATTTCACAAGATATCGTGCTTCTGTGTAGATTATCGATTAAATACTTATAGTGGGCTCCCTCAATGGTTGAATCGTGATTTTAGTGACTAAAGCATGAAACTTCAAATATATGTTGCTTAGGTATGCTCGGGTTGGGGGGGTCATCTATTATGATAAAATCAGGTTTCCATGGCAACGGCATAACATATTTAAAGAAATAGTTAAAAAGCCACTTTTGAGATTCAACGAACCTTGGGTTTAAACAAATTATGTTAACTCATAGCTCTCATTAGTGGTCCAACAAGCGGACCTGGTCACCATGGCATATAAGGGCAAGGTCAATTACCAGGGTCAAGGTCATAGGGGAAAATGTATTATTTTTGTCTATTTTTTATTAATTGTCTAATATTTCGTTTAATGCAGGAAGTTTATCTTTGCAATGGTATGGGAGTGTTGGCCATTGGTGTACTTTCTTTTGACGATGGAGATTTCACCTCCAGAGGTCAAGGTCATATACAAATGTCAAAAATATTAGTTTTTTTCATATCGGGTCATAGTTTCTACCCACTGAGTTTATATCAGCTCTGAATACATTATCTTTGCTCAGAAATAATCTACAACATATATGCTATATGGAGAACTGCGTTATTATTGCAACCGGCAAGTCGTGAGATATAGGTCTTTAAACTGTGGCCATTTTCAAAACTAGGTCAAAATCAGTTATTTCCCAAGATATCGTGTTTTTGTGCATATTATATAGAGGATCTACAACGAGTCCCCAGTTTATAGCGGGATTTACAAAACGAGTCCAGTAAATTAGGTCTGGGCCGAGCCTTTGGCGAGGTCCAGACCTAATTTACTGGACGAGTTTTGTAATTTTCGCTATAAACTGGGGACGAGTTGTAGATTCTATTTATTACATGACCCAAAACATCGACAAAACATACTTAAATCAACAAATGGGACGCGAAACTAACATCGGCTTCTATAAGACATGCGATGACGTTTGCACGTAACTATTCGTTGTTTACCGCGTAAAGAAATAGTCCAAGATAAATAAAGACTCTTTGGTGCATATATTGGCGTATTTTTAATGATATAATTTTTCAAACTCTTCATTCAAAATAGTTTGTTGGAAAAATATTGGAAGCTATAGTATTTTGAGACGTAGCTTATGGAATGTTAACAGACCACAAACCGGAAGTCAAAGGTCACCTGGCACTATTTCCTGTTATTAAACGAACGTTTAATATCACAATTTATAGAATGGGTTTATTGAATGGAATAAGGGTAGAATCATGTAATAAAGTTAGATAATTTATAGTAGGATCGTTTAACTCATTCATTGCCGGAGACGGATATATACATATATATAATTTCAATATTGGTGTACATGCGTAGAATACTGCGGATTACAAGTTAAATTTTGAGACACTTGTCTGTTTAATTATCATGGGGGATCTGATAAGCGTGCAATAGCTGTATTAGATGAACTCTGTCCCCGTTAAAACAATGTATCGGGAAGCTCCACACATTGAAACGTCTATGGGATACAGCCGTCTGAATATACGTAGTGAACATTGATGTGCTTTGTGGGCGTGATTTGCAGAGTTACAGCATACATATCTGTTAATTGGAAAACCGATTTTGATTGCGTAAATGGCGATTACTATCAAGGACATGGTGCTTCAAAGCAGTTAACGAATATTGAATATTCAAACAAAGTATCTAGTTACTGTAAATAATGGCTTTCCCCCATGCAGGAAACCTGGAACAAACATATGGTTTTCCCCAGGAAACCTGGCACTTAATGAGTTAATGGTTGAATTGTGATTTATTGACTACAGCATGAAACTTCAAATATATGTATAGTCAATTTTGGACTAATATTTCACTAACGGCTCTACTTGGGCTATCGCATTATCTAACACTACACTATCTCAATCAAATTAAGTTGGGGCCGTCTTCGCGTGGGGCCGTCTTCATATGGGGCCGACTTCGCGCGGGGCCGACTTCTCCAGATACAGACATTTCCATACCCCGACAGATGTGTCGAAAACAACATTGATTGTTTGTAATTACGACAATCCGCATAAATTAGTTGGTGATTAAACTAGTTTTATGAAGAAACTATATTAAAAACAGCAAAATAGTAAAACTACCAAAGTGATACTTATGTCTGGACTTCATCTGGTGTTTTAGCGGAAATTGGGTCGAGAATAAATTGGGCGACCGACCGGATGTTCATAAAATACACAGAATTCGATCTCGGTCTCCAACGATAAACTTCACAAAAGTAAGACACCACAACCGTAAACTATTAAACTGTACTTGATTTTTATACGCCCTTTTTGAAAAAAGGTCCGGGTCGTATTATATAATCAGTCTGCCTGTCCGTCCGTCCGTTAATTTTTGGTTTCCGGTCGATAACTCCAGTTTGGATTAGTTGATCTGAACCAAAGTTAGTATGTGTATTTCCTAAAGATACAGGCCAAGTTCGAATATGGGTTCCGTCCAATTATTTTTTACATGAGTTACGGCCATTTTTCGACTTAGAATTTGACCGTCTGTTAATATTTTTGGTTTCCGACCGATAACTCCAGTTTGGATTATTTGGTCTGAACCAAAGTTGGTATGTGTATTTCCCAGTTAAAACTACAGGCCAAGTTTGAATATGGGATCCATCCAATTATTTTTACATGAGTTACGGCCGTTTTTCGACTTAGAATTTGACCATCTGTTAACATTTTTGGTTTCCGACCGATAACTCCAGTTTGGATTATTTGATCTGAACCAAAGTTGGTATGTGTATTTCCCAGCTAACGATACAGACCAAGTTCGAATATAGGTTCTATCTAATTATTTTCACATGAGTTACAGCCATTTTTCGACTTAGAATTTGACCGCATTTTGGCATTGAAATTAGGGGTATATAAGATATTCTTCAAATCGTAAGCCCAAAGTATTTTATTTTGCGGTAGTACAATTCGAAATATAGCTAAAGGGCGTATTTTGCCACACCCTAGCGATGCTCTTGTTTAAAATGCACTTATTTTAAATCATATTTGTCACCGATACACTCAGAGCCAATAGAAATTCCGAAGCGGTGTTCCCGAACTTCCCCACATAATTTGCGTACGTCTCAGATGACAAACTAGAATTGCAAAGAAAAGATATAATTGTCACATTTTATGCTCTCCTGATCACTGTCATATTAGTATATACTGGCACGAAGCTGGAAGTGTTATTGCTAATAGTGGTATAGTTATGTAACACATTCCTTTATCCCCGACTAATTAAGTATCACATTTCATAGATTCACTGATCAGTCTTATTCATTAATTTCATTTCCGCGGTATGGTAATTGTATATTTATGCATGGACGCATTTACGAAATCTGATAGAGATTGTCGCTAACAAGCGTATCTAAGGGTGGATACACACATGCATGTAATCTCTGTAAATATCGTGTATTTGGCGTTTTACATGGATCATACACACCGTGTAATATGTGTCCGCTGACAACCCAATCATTGCAACTGTGTTTGACCACAGTGAGTTAAACTCTGAACCGCCGAAGAGCCGTTGACTGGGACAAAGTCGTCAGGCCGCTTAAAATAATTATTCGCGCGATAACTCAAATGGTCGACGTTCTGTTTAAATCATTGTCAGTCTTCTATTGACGTTAACACCAGTGATGGCCTCTTCCCCATGCAGCACAGGGGGCTATGACCCCCAACATGCACGGGGAGCTATATTATCCCAGAAGCTACCAAATTCACCATTGCATATTTCCTCGACGGGGGGTGTGCATCCAGCACCCTGAGTCCTGACACCCTGCTTTATAAATATCGTAGTCATGTCTGTCGTGTCTGTTTTCTACGAGTGATTAATCTAATATGCAGCAATTTATGCTATTCATATAATTATGAACATATTATACAGCTTTAAATTTGAATGCATGGTGTTGCTGTTTGTCTTAATTCGGCGAAAGGGTTGCCTAGCTACGAGTTCCCAACTACGTCAACTTTCCTCTCTTGTGTTATACTGTTATGCATGTATACGCAAAATTTACAACTATAGAATATTTAAGTAAAACATTACATTGTAATTCTTGCCCAGATAATCCCGACTGATACATTCAATTAACTCCCATAGTTATTGGAAGCTTTCGAGAACCAGCCCCTCCCCCAATCATGGATTATGGTCGAAAATGTTATAATTAAAGCTTGTGACAGTTAGGAGCTTGTTCAACCTTTGGCTTGAGAAACATATATATAAATGGGGGGGGGGGGGTCACTCTTTTTAATTTCAACGCTGTACCTGCATTATATTTTGGCGCTATAATGAATATTTGCAATAGAAATGAATTATAACTCGTGAAAAACAGCACATATATCAGACAAGAATTTCTCATTTCGGCATCCACGAAAGAAGACATGTTTATGACTGGCCTGAAATTTCTTGATGGCAGTTTGTTTGATAATGGCTTATAACTACTCACTGGTGAAATTGACCTCTCGCGCACAGGTGATTAATTTTGTCAATTATTGGTGTGGCCATGTAAAATACATGCATTTTACATACAGACATTACATGCATGTGTGTATCCACCCTAAGGGCCTTGACCAATAAATTTGCACGCAGTTTTAATGAATAATAAAAATTCCAGGGATCGTATTCACCAGCTGGGTTTATTTATAGTCCAGGTAGTTTATCCGAGGCGGTGCTCAATGCGAACCTCTCAGCGAAGTTGACGGGAAGATATCGCTGCGCAGTATAGGATTATCCAATCAAGGTGATTGGGCGAAATCATAGATTGACTATCAGTCACGTACATAAAACATGCTGCGCATAGCAGACTAGCAGTACGTTTGGTTCATTTCAATCATGTGCAACCGGTGGAAAGGAAGGGGTACACAACCGACGAAGGCAACACTTTTTGATCATAGTGCAATCAAACATCAAATTCCTTGAAAATAAAGAGATCGCAACCATCCACCAGTGCCGGAAAGCAATTTCTTCGGAAATGGTAGGGAATTTTCCGAATAGTCCATGTGCAGTATTTGGATTGTGGTTAAATTCTATAGCGTGCAACAAACCTGCACTCATCATATTCTTCTCAGGGATGTGCCAACAGGGGTTTTGTTTTGGGGGAGGGGTGGGTATCTCACACCCCTTCCAACTTTTGTCAAATGTTCAACAGTTGGAAATGTCATAACCTGACACAACATTAGGAAATTTCACAACAACAATATGTTGAAATTGTTCTTGTAGTTTGATTTTCCAACAATTTATTACCAGGAAATTTGTTGTTTTTTACGGTGGCTGGTTTAGGACATGGGAATCTTTTTTTTATTTGGTAGCACTAATTCGTGGCCACGAAATAACTAATTCGCGGCCACGAAATAACTAATTCGTGGCCACGAAATAACTATTTTATCCCCATTCAGTCAGATACACTTCATATAACGGCTTAAAGTGTCTGGTATAGGCTATATCGAATAAACGGTTACTTGTCATACACAAGAACCCGTTTCCGACACACAATTCAAGGGAACATTAAATGGGGCTAAAATATTACTTGACCATTTGGTCAAACAAAGGGTGTTGTAGGGTAAACAAAATCGGGGGCAAATAAATGGAATGGGTGCCCTGTTTGAACCCCTCTGGACGGCGGTCATTTTGGATCGGGATGAGGTGAAAGTGGTGAATTTGAACAGCTCCGTACAGCGGCCATTATGAATCTGGGTGGGGTGAAATGTGTGAATATCTAGACTCGCTGGCGGGTCACTCTACAACACCCTTTGTTTGGCCTAATTTGGTCAAAGGGACGAGAAATACAAAGGTGCCCTATTTGAACCCATCTGGACGGCGGCCATTTTGGATCGATGTGGGATGAAATATACCAATCTTTAATACACATGGACATGGCGACAAGGTGTCTGGTAGTTTCACTCCGTTGTTCATTGCTGTATCAGCTAGCAATATCATGCACATGCAGTGACATGGCAATATGTGGGTGTCCCATTCCACTCCCGCCGACACATACGGTGAGCCTAGCCCCATATAGGTGCCATATTTGAACCCATCTGGGGCGGCCATTTTGGATCGCGGAGGGTGAAAGCGGGTGAATATTTAGTTTGTCTCAGGGGTCACCCTACAACACACTTATTCGACATAAAATGGGGGGGGGATTGCATTGGTACCATATATGGACCCTTCTGATAAGTTATCATTTTCGCTCGAGGTGGGCTGAATGTGTGAACATTTAGCTTGCTTTGCGAGCCACCGTACAACATCTTATTTGATCTATATCGGTCAATTAGTTATGTCGTGGCCACGAATTAGTTATTTCGTGGCCACGAATTTGTTATTTCGTGGCCACGAATTAGTATTTCCCATGACCTAAACCAGCCATGACCTAAACCAGCCACAATAGTTTTTAGACCAGCATGTGCATATATTCTCCAACTTTTGGTAAAAATGATTGACTGAGAAGGTCACCAGTTGGAAATTTACCGACCTTAGTTGGGTGTCAGGTTGGAAATTTCCAATCACATCACCGACAGCGTGTGTCGTTAGATATCTTGTGCGAAGATATCTTGTGCGTTCAGCCGCTACCAAATATAAACTACCTGGTTTATAAAATAAACCCACTTGGTGAAAACTTCCCCAATTGTCGGAAACCTCAATAATTGGCATTCATGTTTAAGTCGTTGCCATAGCAACCGAGCAACTTTCTGTTATGTCTACCCAATTGTTTTTGAAAGCATATAACCTACTTATCGAAGTCCACATATAGTCAGTTCTCAACATGAGAATCCTACGGAGGTCTATGGTGGGGCCACTACTATACCATCAAGACCAAAACAACTACAATTTGGTGACTTTAGTAACTAAAGCATGAAACTTCACATACGTGTTGCGTAGTAATAATGGAAACTTTTTTGAGGGTTGCCCAGGTGAGAGGTCATGTGTCAGTATAAATCTGGTTTCGATGGCAACGGCATCAACTATTTGTAGTAAAGTTGAAAAAGCTAACTGAAAACTGTTGGCAACCCGTTGACCCTAATTATTGCGATTAAGATCCATCAACGGAGCGTGCCACAGGACACATAGGGACAAGGCCAATTAATACTGTCAAGGTTATTGGAAAATGGTAATATTGATCTATTTCTATAAATTGTTTCATATTCCACTACCCCTAGTATGTTAGTCATACAAGCAATCACCATCATGATGCATAATAATTAGAGCACCTCACCACTAAACCAAGACTTCTTGGTCCACAACAGCTTGAAATATTGGTTGGATTTATGCTGTTTTGGACTGTATGCCCAGAATCGTGGGGAGGGGGGGGGGTATCTTGATTGTATGTCTTCGGATTAGGTCAAATGGAAGCTTTGTGTATATGAACATAGACAGCCTTTACCAAGCATGATGATATCAAACATGCATATATCTGAGTTCTGCTAAATTCCAAAACAACTAAATTTATAAGTAAACAAAGCCAGAGAATTTTGATTTGTCGCGCTATAACAAAATGCATGTAAACAATACATTAAACGATCATATCATCACTTTACCCTTTTCTATCACGATAAGTGATACATCATGAAAACACATTAATCGCGGACATATCAGATGATTAATCACATTCAGTGGTTTACGTGAATGCCCAACTAGGCTCCACGTGTACATCTATTACGTATTTTGAATGAAAGTCCGTTATAGAAGAGCAACTGAGCGGGACTCGGCCCAAGACAGCATCATTCCAAACGATATTCCAAGGCTGTTGTGGTCAGAGAAGACTTGGTGTACATCACCACGTTCAAATTGATATATTTGTGGCAATACATAACTCTCGATACATTACCCTTGAGATACTATCACACCAAATAAGCATTATTTGGGACGTTAGTAACTAAAGCATCGTACTGTATATATATATATATGTGGTCGCGGGTCGCGGCTACCTATCACTAAATAAGATCTCTATATATATATATATATATATATATATATGTTTCTTAATCATTTTTGCGGAAATTTTTAGAAGGGGATGCCTAGAAGAAGGGTCATGTATCCGGATAAAATATGGTTTCCATGGGAATGACATAAACTCATTGGAGAAGAATTATTTTGAATATTCACAGCACTAAAATGGGAGCTATCATATTTTAACGATTTTCGATGAAAAACATGGCCACTGGCAGCCATCTTTGATTGTACTCTTTCTATGACTAAATCCTTTGGCACACCCCACATATCAGATTCTTCTTCCGATCGTCACCAAACTCCATACGGACGGTCTGGTAACCACTTGACTGGAGCCATCGAATATGTCGTAGAATCAAGTTTCATTGGGAATCCCCATTTAATCATGCATGTGGGCCACACAAAGCAGCTTTTTGTTAGCCAATCATCATAGTCCACATATGACAAGGTCACTGAAGGTGAAATGGCATTTTTGGAGCCAATGTAGGATATATGTCTCGACGCAGAGTCAATATTACGGAGACAAATTATCATGCCACTTACATGTATATTCTGTTCTCATATATGGGATCTATGCACATTCGTATTCCTTACATATAGCGGGGTCCCTTAAGGATTGCATCTCGATTTTAGGGTCTAACGTATGGAACTTGGCATACTGGTAGAGTTTTTTTTATAATTTAAATCTGGGATATATTGAACTTTTTACGCAGACAGCATGGACCAGTTACAAAACCCGTCTGGCAATATAACTTGAACAACCATATTTTTGCATGTTTTTAAAGATTTTTTGTCCAATTCAGAAACCCGAACAAACCAAACCATGGACAGGTGGGATCTGCCACAAAAAAAGATAGTAGGGTGTGGAAAATCTGCTCTGATATCAGGAAGTACGCAATGTGGTGGCATTATGACACCATTTTTGGGGTATCAGCTGTCTTGAAGCCCATATGCGTTGGTGAAAAGGATACTGGCTTTTCTCACAATATTTGATGCCGTTGCCATAGAAAACACATTCTTACCTGACACATGATCTCTCATCTGAGCATACCCTCAAAAAAGTTTCTACTATAACTAAGCAAAACATATGTAAAGTATCGTAAAACTTCCTGTTTAATTTGGTCTGATGATCTCAATAGGGTAATGTATCGTGACTTATGTATTGCCATATAGATACTATAAAAAGCAATACTTAAATCTGTGATTATACATAAACTAAATGTTGTGACATATTGACATTGATCGTCTTATATCAAGTGTGCCATATATCAAATTCAATGTGGTGATTGCGCCCTAACTTTTCTATATCGTGATGGGGATTGCTGTTATGACTAATGCACTAGGGGTAACGAAATATGAGACAATTAGTAACAAATAGACCAAAATAATACATTTCCCCCAATGACCTTGGTAATTGACCTTGAACCTATATGCCCTGGTGGCCCAGTCCGCTTGGTGGACCATTAATGAGTCAGATATGAGTTAACATAATTTCTTTAACCACAGGTTCGTTGAATCTTAAAAGTGGCTTTTTAAATATTTCTTCAAATATTTTATGTCGTTGCCATGCAAACCTGATTTTATCATGACACATGACCCCCCAACCCAAGCACCCTTCCAAAAAAAGTTTTACTTATAACTAAGCAACATATATTTGAAGTCTCATGCTTTAGTCACTAAAATCACGAGTCAATCCTTAAGGGATCCCACTATTAGTATTTAATCTATACTATACACAGAAGTACGATAGCTTGTGAAATAACTGATTTTGACCCATTTTGGAAAATGGTCACCAAGTTTAAAGGACTATATCTCATGACAGTCTTCTCGGTTTCAATAACAACGCAGTTCTCCATGTATCCTATATGCTATATATTATTTCTGAGCAAATATAACGTATTGAGAACTGATATATAAACTCAGTGGGTAGAAAACGTATGACTCGATATGAAAAATGCTATTATTTTGGTCTATGACCTTGACTTTTATATATGACCTTGACCGCTTGAGGTGAAATCTCCGGCTACAAAAGAAAGCCCACCAAGGGTAGCACCCCGTATCGATGCAAAGGTAGACGTCCTACATTAAAATTTCTAGTTATAAACCATTATAGGCATATTTTTATACCGGCCAAAAACACCCTCCGTTGCCATGGAAACACAAATTTTCAAACTAAGCTACACTGCCCCAGTGCGCCCGAGCACTGAGATTAACTTCAGATTATAAGCTTTCAGAAAATTGTTGATAGAATTTGCCCACCAAATTGGTACCATTTTCGTTCCTGGCTCATGGACTACCAAGAAAGATACTGTGTTACGCTATCGATTCTGCTTAAAAGGTGTATCTTTTTCAACATTAAACCATCCTATTTCTGTAAATAAAAGGCTATTCGATTCAGCAAAGTTTATTTGTATCAATGCTACCATTACCCATACAGACACCACATGCATAGTTAAGTAAAATTTCAATAATAAAGCCCGATTGTGTCCATGCAAAGTCGACGGGCAATGTAATTCCGACCTGTGGATACCATTGTTTAACGATCGTATGAAATTAATTATGTTTCTTCAGTCACTCTGAGCTTTGTTATGAACACTGCCTCAAATCAATATCTTCGGAATCATCCAAATATAATTAAGAAGATTATGAGTATCCAAAACAAAGATTTAACAAAGAGAGAAAAAACTCAGAAATGCATAGCGTTTTCTCATGGGTCCGCGCATTTCACATATAAGTTATTACATATGTGTGTGTACCCTTCGGTCCATTCGAGCATCCCGGGCTAGCCTCCCGAACCACAATAGTGGTTTAGAGAACACCATTGACGATACGGAGTATTTCCATTCACAAGTATACGCCCTGCAATCGGATACAGATAGTCGGAGGACAAACACAGTTCGGAGCAGGAAAAAGAGTGGACATCACTCAAAATAATCCCATTTTTTAACACACACAAAAAATGCTTCTCACGACATGAGTTGATTTTACACCAATGTAGCAATGATTATTATCTGATTTTGAATACGGTGTTTATACTTAGCATATTTTGATAGGCCAATTAACGGGACATCTATGAGGAAAATTCACATACCGACAACTTGTTGAAATATTATTTGTTCCAGAATCTCGAACTCTTCATGAATCGCCACAAAAGAAATCGATAACTCGAAATTGTTATTAATGACAGTGCGGAGAAGATGTTACCAAGAGTTCTGAGAATGTGATGTTGAATGCTACGAATAAACCAGAGTCTATAATTTTTCAAACGCTAGAAACAAGTCTCGTACAGGGGAAATAATCAATAAAACTTCTTCAAATTAAATTATAATCCAGTTGATGTGTTTGGGATAGTAATATTGATTACATTATATCAAAATTAACTATTTAAAAAAAATAAACCAGAACCTGATAGCCATTACGACAAAGGAATCTATATGAGAACTGGTGTGATCTCAACCACATTTTTATCGTATACATGCAGTATAGTCGTGTATATTTGTCGCTATATGACGAAAATATCAGATCAGGGATGTTGGTGAAGAATTGTGGGGTGATTGTTAGTTTTAACGCCTTTAGAGAGAGAAATAGTTTTATTCCTCCATATCACAAGATAATATGTTACAATCATACACAATTATATAAATTACATGATATCACATTAAAAAATATAAATAATGGCAATTCGTTGTCGATTATCATAGGAAATCAAAGTATATTCGAAATTCATCTACACAACAAGCAAATAAAGCAGACACAATGCCTAAAAAGTTGTTCCTCGTCACACTGTCCTCACACATGAGGTGTATTTCCCAGCGTATACATCCACCGAAACAGTATGCTAGAAACGTTCTGTCGGCCACTGAATCTAACATATTGTAAAC
Organism: Siphonodentalium dalli; assembly: GCA_032622095.1. Classification (NCBI taxonomy): domain Eukaryota; kingdom Metazoa; phylum Mollusca; class Scaphopoda; order Gadilida; family Siphonodentaliidae; genus Siphonodentalium; species Siphonodentalium dalli. Next base: position 61,522,166 of record CP136067.1, read on the forward strand.
TTCAACTGTATAGTTGTCAATAATAAAATACCAGAAAGAGTTTCGCGTTGTCAGTGCGAACTCGGAAGAACAGTCAGTGTACATATGAAACAACTGGTTGGAAAACGCTCGTTGGCAATGGTGACACAGTGAATCGTTGTCATATGTCGTTCTGTTGAGAATGTTAACCATCTGAATACTTAGAACAGAGAAGGACTGCTCTTCTCGCCATAAAGACCATATTATCCAAGTGCTAAATGGGTCTGGTTTAACTTGGTAGAAAAATTGCATATCCGATAAATGTGGATTATTATATATCTCACGTGAGTAATGTGCAACAAATCTTTCTTTAATCAATCGCTTCCACATTGCTAGAGACGGAAATATGCCTGAGTTAGCAAATGTTACGAGAATGTCATACAGATCATACGTTTTAAGGATTCTAGTTATTTCCTTGAGGAAGCCCGTTTCTGTGCGACCATAAATAAGGTTACCGTGGAGATTAAATAAAAATATTTCTAGAGCATGCCTGTCATTACTCGGTGAATGTATCAATGTGCCTAGGAGCAGTAACTTTCTGCGCTCAATTTCATATTGGATTGGCAGAATACCAAGCAGGGAGAGTGAGAGAATCGTGCTGCTTCTCTGAGTAATGTGTTGCATGTTTTTAATACACATGCGATAAGCTCTTTCTGGCATTTTCATATTAGTTTTTGTCAGATCCCACCACATCTCGCAACCGTAAAGTGATTTAGGAGTGACGACGTGATGAGTGAGAAGTTTCAGGTTGGTCATAGGGCTAAAATCCTTGGAGATTGGAGATTGGAGATCGACAAGCAGCGAAGTAGCATTTGCGTAGAGTTTGAGAGGCTCGTTCTATGTTGGGGGGTGTGACCACACATGATCTTGAACAGAGTACGGAGAAGTTGTTACCAAGAGTTCTGAGAATGTGATGTTGAATGATACGGATAGACCAGAGTAATATAATTTTTCAAACGCTAGAAACAAGTCTCGTACGGGGGAAATAATCAATAAAACTTCTTCAAATTAAATTATAATCCAGTTGATGTGTTTGGGATAGTAATATTGATTACATTATATCAAAATTAACTATTTAAATAAACCAGAACCTGATAGCCATTACGACAAAGGAATCTATATGAGAACATTTTTATCGTATACATGCAGTATAGTCGTGTATATTTGTCGCTATATGACGAAAATATCGGATCAGGGACGTTGGTGAAGAATGGGGGGGGGGGGGGTGATTGTTAGTTTTAACGCCTTTAACGGCTGAACTTAAGTAACTAAAGCTTATAATGCTGTTTTGTTGGAACTTAAAATAGACGAGGATGGTGTTTTAAGCATCAGTTATCAGAAAATGCGATCAGATTGTTGCAATTTTGCAAAGATGTATTCTCGATTACTGGTAGGTTGATAACTCTATAGTATATGATAAATGATGAGGTGCGTATTAACTATTCTTGGTGAAAGCAAGATATTTAGTTTTTGTAAATTGTGCAACGTGGTCCGGCGCTTCTTTGATAAGCGTTCTGAATAAATATTACAGTGTATGCATGTCATCACAAAATTCAAATACCTGTATAGATAGACACATCATGGTCACGCGTATTTATTTATTTATTAGATAGTGTGTATGAAATATTTAGTATGAATTGTATTGTTTTATTAGCATATACTGCCTTTGTTAGTGGTTATGCAAATAAATCGTATCGTAACACGAATGAACATAAATTGTATAGTAGGACTATAACATAAAGACAAATACATTAGAAAATGGTATTTGACAGAAAGCATGAAGTTAAATATGTCAGCCATTGAATGTGTCCACATTGAATGTACAACTGCACACACCCTTGAACCAAACCGAGTATCCAAGTCTTTGAAATTCAATTTGCACACCATCGCACTTGGGTTGGAAATTTCTAACTGGTATCTCAAGCTTTCCAACTGTTGTAAATTTCCAAACTGATATCATCCTATATGGTTGGAAATTTTCCAACTGATAACCGAATATCGGAATTTTTTTCGACTTTTGGCATAAGACAACGAATTTCACTCTAAATATACTGGCTGGGATATCAAAGCTATCATGCAAAATTCAACACAACTTTGGTTTACTATTCCCAGGTAATATTGTGCTAGGCATGAAACAATTGCCAACTATTGAAGCTATTAGCCAAAGTTTGGGTGGGGTGTGCCCCATGCAACCACAAACACTGCCGACACTTCAACCCCTGTGTGTAGTCTACTCTATATGTAATAATAGACGACTGTGTACACTGCCACGAACCGTTTGTACTTTGTAATCCATAGTTGTGCAACAGTGACACAGATAAATCGTCGGACATTTTACGGATGCATTGCCAAATTAACGTGACATTTTTGGTGATATTTGACATAATTATGGGAACTCATTATTAACACGCGATATATCGACGTGTTTCATGGATAACATGATATTTTCATAGTAATATCACACATTTTGGTGATAATTTGCAACTCTGTATAAACACGCGATCTCATAATTTGCCAAGATACATGGAAAATTCGCATCCGAACAAACGTTATCTCTACTCCGTACTGACTCAGCTTGGAAAAATATTTCTCCGTGCTATCTTTGTCATAAATTTTCGCGGCTGCTCGATAAAACCGGCCATAAGTTAATTATGTGGATTCTTTCGTCTCGCATTTAGTAAACGTTATATTACAGAAATATGAATCAGATGAGGTAATTTGCTCGAAAATATTGTCTATGTGTTCGTGAAACTGGAAAATTACAAAACAGGCCGACATCAAGATCATAAAAATGGTTAAAATAAAATTAAACATACATAATAATTAGAAGTAGAATGGCTGTTGTGTCTTCGAATCCATGCTTGATCGACAATGTAAGCGTCCTTCGTGGGGCAGGAACTTTTGATGACAAAATAGCTATTATAATCAGGTGGCTGAATGCAATGTTGACACTTTTTCTCCTCCGAAATGAGTTTCTCCTCCGGACTGTCGGGAGTCGATTTCATGCCGTGTATACTCTGGTGTTGGGGTACACCCGTTGTACAAATCAGATCGCTGTCGGCGTCGAGTGCAATACATTCTAGGCTGTCGCTTTTTCACGCACTGACCGACGGTTACATGCACTGGTATTATAGTAACACATTTCTAAGTCCAGTGCCTCCAGCGAAGGGAACTACCACACTGCCCTTGGAAACCGAGGAACTGTGTTACGTTTCTGTCGAAATAGGTTGACTGATGCGGTACTCCTGTCGGTTGGCACTCTCACCGACATCTGGCTCGTGTTCACTCTGTCGCATGGGACCTCTTCCGGCCGGAACTCTACGCCCCTGGTTCGGGGGCACTTTGTCCCATCCCATTCTGGGCCACCCCTGTCGGCTGTTACTCTGGCCCACCCATGGTTCGTGGTCACTCTTGTTCACCCATGTCGGCCCGGGTAAGAATTTCAAGGTACGTTGTTCTTCAATGTTTCACTATTCATAATAATATGATGACACAATGCTAGACACACAGTCGGATCGGGGGTAACTCTATAATGACCGCCACCAGCCAGGGTGGGCCAGAGTGATAGCCAATACTATAATGTTGACGAGGAACTAACTGATAGAACGCTAAAGAGGATTTGGAATACTGTGGAACTGCATTGTGCCAAAATAGCATCAGCGAAAGACTTTTTCGGCGTTTTTTTGTCGGTCAGGATATCTAGGTCCATCTCAACCCATGCATATACAACACCACCAAGCAAGAGCCCATGGCACCGAATTTCTGCTATCCGATCACACGAATAAGAGATCTAGACTCAAATGGTGTCTGTTTCTGTTATGTTAAATTCAGTTGACAGAATTACGGACACTATTTCTGTCATGCATTTTGTCCAAGGTTATATGGGCCTAATTTGATAACATTCTTCGGCAATATTACTATGTGCTTGACCATTAGTATTCTTGTGTGATGAATGTGTCGAGGAGATTCCCAGTATACACATGCAGCCTCGTTAAATGATGGTCCAGGATACAAGGTCACTGCATCAAGCAAGCGATTGTTGAACAGGTACTGAGAATAGTCCATTTATCGCAGCCTCTATATAAAGATAAATCGGCATTTATAATTGCGATTTTGAATCCGAGGACACCCTAAGCACATTTTTCCATGTGGAGGTTTGGTGGAAGGTGTCAAATTGGGTTCCACAAGTAAGAGTTTGTTAGAGTGGTGTGGTTGGACCCATGTCGAATTTATACGCTGTTTAAAAAAAAGAAGTCTCACAGAAAATAGTAGCAGGCTCAGATCGTAAAAGTTGAGAATTATATTTATGAGGTGGCGATGATAACCATTACTTGCATATGAAACTATTGTCAAAATTTCAAGGCATGTTGTTTCTTCAATGTTGTTCGATTAATATAGTGTCATGTCCAATGATGGTATTGTGTTAGACACACCGTCTGATCCGGGGCCGACGATAATAACGTACCATGCATGCTCGGATAAATCATGGGTAAATGACAAAAGTACCGATACAAATTCGAGTAATCGGACTCATGGGTTTACAGTAATAACTAAGAACACATGCACCTTCTGCATAAGTAAACCATACTATCCACACAAGTATGTTTAATATGTGTGATATGTGCGCTTTGAGATCGTGCCTTCTTCCAATATAGTGAACATTGCTATTGATTTCAAATCTAGACTCCTTAATTCGAGAAGTCTCAGGCGGCAACAATATGATGCCTCAGCGGCTTCTAGAGTGTCACATTGATGCTTCTCACCTGTCGTCAACGAGCCTTCTATTCAAGTCAAATAGAGGATATGGGTTCTGCATATCTGGAATCTGTGTTATTCAAAAACGAAGAGTGTTGAACAAAAGCACGACAGTAGGAAGTAAGGAGTTCTCTTGGTGCACATTTACTCTTCTATATTGACTGGACGCGTGGTTCAATATAATAGTAGATAACATAAAATTTGAGGGGCCCAATAATCACAATCTTCCTTTTCAGGCACTTGGATAAATTTTCACGAGTGATTCTAATTTCATACTTTTCCCATCTAAAACTGGCAAATACCCTAGATTCTTCATTGTGATCTCGCATTAAAGGGCACAATTAACCGATATTGGACATCAGACAAATCAGTGTAATTCCGGTCTCGCGTAAACTCAGCCTTTTGTGGAGCTGGTGGCGTTCGACGATGAATTTAGGACAAAATACAATCAATAGAATGGTGCATTCTGTTCCGAATTATTTACAAACATATTATTTTCAGAAGGACAATCGCCTACTATTGCCAAACAAATGTTCGACTACTAGTCCAGCATAATTCGAACTACTCCGCGCATTATGGTCGAGCAAAACTGGCGCATATATATAGCTGAAGCGCTGACCCGTTTAGCCACTGCTTCCTGGTACCCCAGCACAATGAGACAGTCGTGGATAACTAAATTCAAACATTGAACAATCATCATGCACGACGAAATTTAAAGATGCCATATCCGATTTAACACCCCATAATAACCATTTCTTCTGCTTCCGGGGTGGAAAATATGTGAAAGTATTCAGTCACCACTAAACGCGACATCCCAGCGATTATTACGACGTCTGCCCATGTCCTTATACATGTATATTTCGGTGGAATTGTCGCTATAGGTTAACAACAATTCGAGGTGTAGAAAGTATATATATTTTTTAAATGGAATCTAATAGCTCTGAGCTTTGAAGGGTGTGTACTCGACTGAAATAAAACATGTTTTACCCGAAACTGAAGAAATAGTAATTTAGGGGTGTTAAATCGGACATGTTATCTTTAACTCATTGAGTGCCGGCGACGAGATATCTCGTCGCCCGAAAGACACCATCTGAGCGCAGGCGACGAGATAACTCGTCGCCCAACACACACCGTTTGTAACATTCTGCCTTCTAATCCAATCTCTCAATTTCAATCTCTTGCACATGATTAGAACCCTGCATACTACAAGTCACATTTTGGGAGAAGCGTTTGTTTAATTTTCAAGGGGGTGGGTTCTGTATATACGCGCATGCGCAGATTCAACTTGTACATCGGGGTATAGCCCAGCATGTCTCCGTTCAAATGACGCATCAGGCAGCTCCGCATGTCGAGGCGTTTAGGAGATAGTCGTATGAAAACAGGTGGTGAAAATTTATGTGATCTGTGGGCGTGACAAAGACTTGCAGAGTTCAAACTCTCTAAGAGGTCAACGGATACAGGCGTACATATCTGTTAATTGGAAACCGATTTTAATTGCGTAAAGGTCGATTCCTATAAAGTCGGGCATGCCCTGATCCATCGTAAACTTGGTTTGACACCAAACGACACAGGAACGCTGATGTCGACAACGTACACATTATGTCAATCAAACTCTGTACCTTAAGGGGTTCGCCAAATTACAATGAGAATTTACTATAGAAACAAATTGTCAGTATATTGTTCTTACATTATTTACGATATCGAACTGACATTTGGTATGGAGGGGGGGGGTTGATGCGCTGAATCGGATATAATCGTCACCGGGTTAATCCGATGTACTAATATGTGGCATTGTCACCCAGATACAGTACAAACTGGAAGTACGTCCGACCGCGGAAAGTGCGACTATTATAGGCCAAAAAGAACGAAACAATACATTTCCAAATAGTTTTCAATTTAATAATCTGTTTTCTCGGAGAGTGCTCATTGTAAATGTCGTCACATTCACAAAATTCGTTTAGTCACACCGATTACCCCCCCCCCCCCGGATCCTAATTGCCATTCTAAAATGCTATGTTATTCTACCAGCAAAATTAATGTCTAAAACTACACTGAATAAATTATTTAGATGGCCACACAAAACAACAACTTTGTGATTTCAGTCAATAGGTGTCAATTTTAAGTCCTCGTTGCCATGGCAACATGAAATTTTTGACCTATGATGACCCCGAGTACCGGACATGGAGTTTAAAAGCAGGTCATGGATAGGGCCTATACTAGCAATGCCTGCTGTCAATTCGATTCTGTCCTATATTGAATAGTCATACTAAATATATAGTTAGTGTGAATAATGTTCTTTTTTCCCAAGAGACCTGGCGTACAGATATCGATTCCCCTCAGGAGACCTGGCACTCAATGAGTTAATAAATTCAACATCCAAACATAGAAGCATCAAATGTGACTATACACGCCGTCGGGGCGTGGCATAATACGCCCGTTTCTGGAGTAGAGTGGGGCAAGGTTTAATTTATTTGTTTGAAACCTTTGACTTAAGACGAAATAATATTTGAACTTGATCTGTATAACAAATTTGGTTCAGTTCACTCGATTCAATCTAAAGTTATCATCTGGAAACCGCATATCTGGTAAAATCTAAGTCGAAAAGGGGCATAACTCAGTCAAAATCATGCGTACGAAACCCATATTCTAACTTGATCTATATGTTGGGGTGGTAAACTAATATACCAAATTTGGTCCAGTTCACTCGATTCAATCTAAAGTTATCATCCGGAAACCACAAATCAGGTAAAATCTAAGTCGAAAAAGGGACATAATTCAGTCAAAATAATGCGGACGAAACCCATATTCGAACTTGATATGTACTTTGGTGTGGTAAACTAACATACCAAATTTGGTTCAGTTCACTCTATTCAATCTAAAGTTATCATCCGGAAACCAAAAGCGGACGGACGGACGGACAACCCATTTACATAATACGACCATTTTTTCAAACGGGCGTATAAAAAGGGGAAAAAACACAGAAAGAACGAGACGAGAGGACGATTCTTGGCCATCGACAAAAACTTTTTTGTGATCTGTTGTAGTCTTCCTTGCTATCTTGTGATTCCAGTTTACTGCTGTGTTATTTATGCCGATTCGACTGAGTTTTCGAATTAGCCTTTAATGGTAAACTTTGTCGAAAGCTTTTGAAAAGTCCATAACTACGACATCGGTCTGCTTGCCTTTGGTCATGTTTTCGAAAATTTCTTGTGTGAAAGCAATGAGCTGGGTTTCACAACTCAGTTTTGAGCGGAAGCCACGTTGGTTAGATGGTAGTAGGTGATTTGAGTCGAGGTAGGACATGATTTTAGAGACAATTATTTGTTCGAGCTGCTTGCTGAGGATACGGGTCAGGGATATAGGGGGGTTGTTATTTGGTTTAGATTTGGAGCCTTTTTTAAAGATTGGCGAGCCTATGGCTTTCTTCCAGTCTGATGGTACATGACCAGTGCGGAGCGAAATTGAGAAGAGATCTGAGATGACAGGGGCTATTTCCTTGTGCACCATTTTCAGGAAATGAGGAGAGATATTATCCATCCGAAGGCTTTGTTTGGTTTGAGCTTTGATTTATCTGGAGGCTATCATCATGGATGACGCTCCTTACGTGCTCATGTAGGCTCGTATTGAGAGTTGTTGCGTGAGGCGTTTGAGAGAGCAGTATATTTTCTTTATTTGCTGCTTGTTTTTGACGGTTTTCGTTTTCCGGTGGGCTTTGGCTTTCTTGCGGTATAACCGTCTCAGTTTAGCCATGGGATTTGGTGTTTTTTTTCAATGCTTTTCTGGAGATGTATTTGTCGGACCGGGAGGAGATTTTTTCCTTGATTGTGAGCCATTTACCCTCGGTCTCCATGTGTTGGGTCTGAGAATAATATGTTTCTTGGATTAATTCAATATCTTGTTTAATGGAAACCCATTTAATATATTTAGATTTTTCGAGGTGGTGTGACGTTGGACGTTGTGGGTTAGGGATTTAGGAAGAAAAGATCAAGAGTATTTGAAGTTGTGTTGGCATGGTAACGACTTGTTCTAAATTGTGCTCTTCCATTATTTCGTTGAACTTTGTGTATAATTTGACGTGGCCACAATCTGGAGGATTTCTTTCTTGTGCCAGTCATAATTTGGCATGTTTAAGTCGCCAAGTACCCATGTACATTAAAGAGATGTGAGGTTGATCTATACTATCTTCATCATCTTCCCTAGGCTTACAATAGGCTGCAATGTGTTTTGTCCAGGGATGATGACCTTAGCTCAGATGATCCCACATTGTGTGTCAAAAACAGATTGTTCAATCGATGTGAGGTCTTTGGTGATAGTAAGGAAGACACCCCACCCTTTCTGCCTTCTCTATTTTTCCCGAAGATGTTAAGCATGCCATCTGGGAACAGTTCGGAATTTGGGATAACTTTCGTCGCATATATACTGCGGGTAACATATATGTATATGGGTGCTGAACCTTGTTTGACAAGTTTTGTTAATGAGTGTTTGTGGTGTTCTGAGATTTATGGTGCTTTTCGTAGGCTTGCCTGATTAGAATGTCAACTGGATGGTGATTTAAAAGATTTCACACCCTCGTGTTGCCATATCGTACTTTTCACCGTTATCATACTTGGGGGGGGGGGGGTGCATGGGTCGTCCCAATTGACCATGGGGGGGGGAACTGGCGTTGGAAGGGTGCGTGTCCGAGACCTGAACAGAAAAAACTTGCGTTCCCAAAAATTAGAAAACCCCAAAATTGCAACCTTGTATCCTGAAGTATATGCATGTTACTCAACACAGTTACATCACCATTGGCGGCCGCATACACGTCATTGCAATTGGGGCGGGGGATAGACACAATCCTCAAACGGTTATATTTTTTATGTTATGGATTGGTACAACAGTTCAACGTATACGAAACCACGATCTTAAACAGATGGGTTGAATGTTTTGCAGATTCAATGTTCCAAATGTTTGGGGTGGTCAAAATAATTCACAGTTTCACTGAATTTTCTTTGTACCATGTGATTAGGCGAAACGATAAACCTGCGGAAATTCAGTTTCATATTTTGATTTAACATTCGAACTTGGTGGTTGTGAGATCGGTCATCTAAAAGTTGAAAATTCTCACTATAAAATGTTCAAAACCGCCAAGCTCTACTATGAGAGTGAAAAATGATAATCATTGAACATGTTGCGAATAAAAAACTAGGTATACAAGCGGTGTTTAAAACGAGAAATCGGCGAAAAATCGACAAGTAATCTGCGTAAAAAGCGAGGTTTTGATTCGGTGACCACGCCCCTATTACCCAGACAATCGGGGGACATAACTGCCAATACTGGCGATTAACGTACGAAAATCGGCCATTTAAGTAATTGGCTGGTGTTATTCAATTATAATTCACGCCAAAACAGCGTTAAAGGGCATTTACAATTTTGAAACCGTCAAGCTTATCTTTTCTTCACCTCTCTCAAAAATCACCAAGCTTGGCGCCAAGCTTGCATTTTAGCCACTGTCGATCGAATAAAGAACCCGTCGTATTAATTTGCGTGACCAATGTGATGTGCAAATTATCAATCGACCCCCACCGTGCTCGCTTAAATCTTTGTATCATCTTGAAATGCGTGGATCACACGCAATGTCCTCAATCCTATCCGGTTTCTTTCTGTCGTGATATAGTCAGTTGACAATAGTGATGAGGGCCGTGTCAACAGTATAAAGTCGACAGTTCATTAGCGGAGTAGAAAGTCTAGAACGTTTGATAAAATGCACGGGAATTAGTTTTCGAGTAAGTGCCGGATAACCAACAGAAGTAAACACAATCTGAAAGCCTCGATGAAATATATTGTCCCTGTTCATGGGCGAAAGTGTTGTGGAAAAGATAGTTCATAGCGACAATGATTCACACCTTAAACTTTCACCACGTTTATTGCCATATCGAGCAAACATGTTAGTCGAAAAATTATAAATTTTTGTCTATAATTCATTACATTTTTCTGAGGCGTATATAAAGACTGTATATGTATATTTATCGACCTATTTCGATTCCCGGAACTAAACCAATATTTAATGGGAACATTACTGCATACTAGGTCTCACAATTTGTTAAAAGAACTTGGCATAGAGACATTGATATTTCAAAAAATATAATACACAATTTTTTATTCGGTTGTATAGGTTAATGCCGTTGTGAGTTTTAGTGTAAACAATATTTTATTCTCAAGAAAAGCACATACATTACATAATATAAGGACATTAATAATTTAACATTAGAGAAAAGGATTTGGCAGTAAGCCAAATGCTCATAGGTGGCCATTTCCTTAGTATATATATTGCATCATGGTTTGATTGATCTTGATTGGGTCTCAATGATGAATTGCCTGTTCTATAAGCACCCGCAACCTGTCCCATGGCTAATTGCTGCATGTCCACCCCCACACACAATCACACCTCTGGCACGCATGCATGTTTTGTTTAGGCTTTTGGTTCACGCCTTACAGTTCATAACCATATTATGTCAGTTAAATCGTTTGGTATCGTCGATGAACTTTTGTCTACAGACCCATCAGGGACGTGGCTAGGGGGTCTCCGTTGGGGGGATTCCAACTGCACCCCCCCCCTTGAATTAAAATCAGACAAAACATAAGTTTTGCATAATTCCATTTTTTGCACCCCCTTGCACCTCTATATATCCATAAACCATGGTTCTATATTCCCGGAATGAGAACATTCACATATTTTAATCCGAAAAATTGCATAAATCCTAACACCTAGTGGTCTAACTCCAGACAAATGCACACGAATACGGACAAGAGACCAGGACACACCGGGCTGACCATGGTTGTTCGGCCCGGTTTGAGAAATTTTTTTAAACTATACAAGAAAATCGCAAATCCTAGCATCTAGACTGGCCTCAACTGAAGCTTTCCTATAGTGTTGGAAATTTCAAACCTCATGCTCCCCCTCAGGTTGGAAAATTCTCCAACTGATGACCATTTCAGTGCAGATGTTTGACCAAATGTAGTAAAATATTGTTTTGTTAAACTAATTAGCAGTTTTGTATTAGCCACGGGGGAGGGACAATGACACACCGGGTCGACCATGGTTCGGCCCGGTGTGCGAATAAGAATCTGAACAAGAAAATATTAGCATCTAGACTAGCCTCAAGCCTTCCTAGAGTTGGAAATTTCAAACCTGACACCCCCATTTAGGTTGGAAATTTTCCAACTGATGACAATTCCAATGACAATGTTGACCAAATGTATGACAATATTGTTTTCTTAAATTAACTAGCAGTTTTTGACTGGCCACGGGGGAGGGACCAGGACACAATATTTCCAAGTGTTGGAAATTTCCAACCTGTCACCCCCTGAGGTTGGAAAATTTCCAACTGATGACCATTTCAGTCAAAATATTTGACCAAAAATAGGAAAATATGCAAATATTGGTCCAAACAATTTAATTCCCCCCCCCCCCCCCTCAATAAATTGTTTGAAAATAAGACTGCAAGAACATTTTCATCCTATTGTTGGTGTTACATTTCCAACTAATGTTTTGGCAGGTATAATATTTCCAACTTTTGAAAAATTTTACCAAAGTTTGGGGGGTGAGACGTGGGATTTTACCTTTGGATAGGAAGTTTGGTCTCGATCGGTCAACCCGTTTTCGATTCTATAAAGGACATACAGACAGACAGAGGTCTTCAAAATATATATGAGACTAGCCGATGAGCCCGACGTTATCCGGGCTATTCAAAAACCAAATTTCAAGTCGATAGCTCCACCCGTTTCCGAGATCTGGTCTGCGCATGCGCGAAGCTGGCGTCGCACGGGCTCGGCGACCCGATAAACTTCGTATCCGGGGCAAGATACATTCACATACCAAATTTCAAGTCGATAGCTCCACCCGTTTCAGAGATCTCGTCTGTGCATGCGCGAAGCTGGCGTCGCACGGGCTCGGCGACCCGATAAAATTCGTATCCGGGGCAAGATACATTCACATACCAAATTTCAAGTCGATAGCTCCGCCCGTTTCCGAGATCTCGTCTGCGCATGCGCGAAGCTGGTGTCGCACGGGCTCGGCGACCCGATAAAATTCGTATCCGGGGCAAGATACATTCACATAGCAAATTTCAAGTCGATAGCTCCACCCGTTTCCGAGATCTCGTCTGCGCATGCGCTGCACGGGCGCCGCACGGGCTCGCCAATACGACAACGTCCACCGCCTGGTCAAACTACACACACGTACCAAGTTTCGTCCCGATCGGTCGAGAATCGTAGATTTGTATCAATGACAGACAAACATACAAACATACAAACAGACAGAGGTCTTCAAAATATATATGAGACTAGCCGATGAGCCCGACGTTGTCCGGGCTATTCAAAAACAAAATTTCAAGTCGATAGCTCTACCCGTTTCCGAGATCTGGTCTGCGCATGCGCGAAGCTGGCGTCGCACGGACTCGGCGACCCGGTAAAATTCGTATCCGGGGCAAGATACATTCACATAGCAAATTTCAAGTCGATAGCTCCACCCGTTTCCGAGATCTCGTTTGCGCATGCGCGAAGCTGGTGTCGCACGGGCTCGGCGACCCGATAAAATTCGTATCCGGGGCAAGATACATTCACATAGCAAATTTCAAGTCGATAGCTCCACCCGTTTCCGAGATCTCGTCTGCGCATGCGCGAAGCGGGCGCCGCACGGGCTCGCCAATACGACAACGTTCACCGCCTGGTCAAACTACACACACGTACCAAGTTTCGTCCCGATCGGTCGAGAATCGTAGATTTGTATTAATGACAGACAGACAGACAACATACGAACAGACAGAGGTCTTCAAAATATATATGAGACTAGCCGATGAGCCGGACGTTGTCCGGGCTATTCAAAAACCAAATTTCAAGTCGATAGCTCTACCCGTTTCCGAGATCTGGTCTGCGCATGCGCGAAGCTGGCGTCGCACGGGCTCGGCGGCCTGATAAAATTCGTATCCGGGGCAAGATACATTCACATAGCAAATTTCAAGTCGATAGCTCCACCCGTTTCCGAGATCTCGTCTGCGCATGCGCGAAGCGGGCGTCGCACGGGCTCGCCAATACGACAACGTTCACCGCCTGGTCAAACTACACACACGTACCAAGTTTCGTCCCGATCGGTCGAGAATCGTAGATTTGTATAAATGACAGACAGACAGACAAACAAACAAACAAACATACATACAGACAGAGGTCTTCAAAATATATATGAGACTAGCCGATGAGCCCGACGTTGTCCGGGCTATTCAAAAACAAAATTTCAAGTCGATAGCTCTACCCGTTTCCGAGATCTGGTCTGCGCATGCGCGAAGCTGGCGTCGCACGGACTCGGCGACCCGATAAAATTCGTATCCGGCGCAAGATACATTCACATAGCAAATTTCAAGTCGATAGCTCCACCCGTTTCCGAGATCTCGTCTGCGCATGCGCGAAGCTGGTGTCGCACGGGCTCGGCGACCCGATAAAATTCGTATCCGGGGCAAGATACATTCACATAGCAAATTTCAAGTCGATAGCTCCACCCGTTTCCGAGATCTCGTCTGCGCATGCGCGAAGCGGGCGCCGCACGCGCTCGCCAATACGACAACGTTCACCGCCTGGTCAAACTACACACACGTACCAAGTTTCGTCCCGATCGGTCGAGAATCGTAGATTTGTATTAATGACAGACAGACAGACAGACAGACAAACAAACATACAGACAGAGGTCTTCAAAATATATATGAGACTAGCTGATGAGCCCGACGTTGTCCGGGCGACGTTGTCCGGGCTATTCAAAAACCAAATTTCAAGTCGATAGCTCCACCCGTTTCCGAGATCTGGTCTGCGCATGCGCGAAGCTGGCGTCGCACGGGCTCAGCGACCCGATGAATTAATTCATGGTACCCGTCCCTCAAAGACTGACCCGATGAAAAATTGTTCCTAGGACATATATGACACAACAACCCATTCTGCCTTTTTAATCGAGATAATTGCATTTCGCGTTTCGTTTTGCATCCGTATTTTACGCATGGGTAGCCGTTTAGCAGCTTCGATGAAATCCCCCCTTCCCTTCCTATGAAAGACAGCACAACACGCATATTTTGTTTTTCATGAATTAATTCATGGTACCCGTCCCTCAAAGACTGACCCGATGAAAAATTCCCCTGTTCCTAGGACATATATGACACAACAACCCATTCTGCATTTTTAATCGAGATAATTGCATTCCGCGTTTCGTTTTGCATCCGTATTTTACGCATGGGTAGCCGTTTAGCAGCTTCGATTGTAATAAAGAGCGTTAATCCTTAACACCTCCGAATATGGTCAATATAAAGATCGTTAATGCCTTAACCCCCCGAAGTGGCGTTTGTGGTGATTTTGATGATTGGGAGTGGAGAATCGGTGCTCAGAGCTTGTCCAAAATGCGACGTCGACGATCCCCGTGGGTTTTTACACTTATGAGATGAAGTAAAATGACTGCATGCATTTGTCGGATTTCCCTGTAAACGGGATCCAGTAAATTTCAGTTATGCAGGCGGAATCCAAAACATAGCCCCGTGTTAGGTCATGGAAAACAAAGATATTATAAATTGTGGTCTGCTTTACACCGATGGCATTGGTGACATTCTCATTCATACTACGTCACATCATAAAGCTTATAAGGAAGGATGAGCAATGACTTAAGACGGGGTTATACTTAGAGAAGTACAAATCACTTTATACCGACCGCGATATAAAAGTCAACCGATGACATGCTTATAAATTTGCTATGATGCTGGTGGGCCCTGTTGATATGATATGATGCTGGATTATGGTCGGTTGCATCAACCTGTACAGACTTTGTCCAAAATATTTTACAATATTTATATGTTTTAATGTTTTATAAACATAATAGCTTTTCAATATGTTCAGATTATCCAAACAACGAGAAAATGACAACTTTAGAAAAGAAATAACGCTACTTGTTTTCAACAGCATCAGCTTGCCATGCCATCATATCAATTCATCAGGATCCACTAGCATCACAGCAAATTAGGAAAACTTAACCATGTGTGATACCACGGACATACATTTTTAATTCTAGACCACTCGATTTTCTGCCGAACATATCCTCGTGCAAATGGGTTCACAAAGGACCTGACTATTCACATAGGTTGATATGGAACTTGTTTGATTCTGAAATAAGCTCATATCGTTAGATTGAGAGAGTGGATGGGCGCGAAGCGCCCGGGATGGTCGAAAAGATCGAGTGATCTTCTCCTTCACCACACGATTTGTTGTTGTGAGGATATCTGAACATAGAAAATCGTCATGTCTGAACCCGGCAAAAGTTTAATTGAATTGAAAGAATATTGTATTGGGAAGAGTCCCGATGTGTCCCTTTAATGTTTTTGTAGTTTGTAGTTGATGAGCGAGTCGTGTGGTGCGCTGAAATGAAGAACGGGGCCCGTGTTATAATGTTAAAATGGTGTTAGTTGTGTTAGTTATGCAATCAGGCATCATGAATATTCAAGGACATCTCCGGCATAGAGGGTTGCGTGATGCCCCCCCCCCCCCCCAGATCATATATGTTGCGTCCATAGTTTATGGTCATACTATGTACATTTAGTAGTATGAATGAGAGTATTTGAATGTTGTCAAAGGTACGTAACTCCATGGCACATTTTGTGTTTAAATTTTGGTAGTTGTGAGTTTGAATTTACAGTATTCTCACGTCTGTTATTTTATTTCAGGTGATGATGTAGTGTGAAGGCTGTCATGGATGTCGCGAAGAGCGTTCTATGCCTGATGGCGGCACTTTTCGTGGCCATCGCATTTTATTAAGAGAGCTTTGCATTGGCTATGGCGATTTTTTATCTCCCGCCCATCTTCCCCAGGGCATGGGCGTAAGTGTATTTACAAAATACTGATTTCAACAGTGTTTGGTAAACTTAAATAGCTAGTCATATATGTGAATGGTATAAACAAGAGAGATATACACATGATATAACATTTAATAGATTTTTTGGGTTTTTATATTTTTTTGCGGTATTTTCTTTGTTTTGGTAAAACTATTATATACATTTTGCTCATATCTGTTATTTTATTTCAGGTGATGATGCATTATGATGGGTGTCATGGATGTCGAGAAGAGCGTTCCAGGCCTGAGGGCATAAGCTCATATACGACTTATATCCGTTATTTAATTGAATGGCGCGGGCAGCAGTGAAAACACATTATAAAGAGCGTTAATCTGGTACGTCGTGTCGATGAAAAAAGTAGATTAAATAGTGTCTGTATGAGATTATTTCGAATTGAAATAAGCCCATATACAACGGTGATGTTCGTTTCTCATTTAGGTTAATATAGAGCTTAATTAAGATCCAAATAATCCCTGTCGTGTATTTTAAATAAGTTCTATGAGCTTATTTACGGGGCAAAGACTTGCCGAATGCATTTTAATGATAAAAGTCATGCATCTTCGAAACGTCGCGGCTATAGTTTATGGTTAGGGTAATTAATCGATACTTGTCTTCTACAGATTATTTTGTCAGATATGCATGAGGTATTTCACATTTCCACAGTGTAGTATGTCAAATGAGTCTGACAAGTACCAATGTACCCAAAGTGGCCGTGGAGTCAACGACATCTCAATAGCATATTACCCATGCAATGCGTGATTGTGTAATCATTGATCGAGTTTCATTCTTGAATAACGATATGGTTTGGGGCTATCGCCACAATTAAAGATAGCCCTACCATTAAACATTTTATGTTTGACTGCCGCATTTGGTGATATTACTTTACTACATGTTTAGTTAACTTTTAACCCAACTATCGGGTTACCCACAACCGACTAAACAAATGTAACCCAGGTATTTGATAATCCAACTATTAGTCAGTTCGGAATGAAGTTTAGATACAATTGACTAAATTAAAAATTGGCTAAAGTGTACCCAATATTGGGCTATTGTGGTAACCCAATTGTCTTCAAATAGAATGTGTCTATCGTTATTGTATAGTCTATTTTATAGATTTTTATAGATTTCTATTATGTCGCCTCATGTCCGCCTGTATTTGAGAGACATGAGTCCACACACACTTAACAAGACGGTCATGATAGGATAAATTCCCTAAAAATTTATATCATTCTGGCAGCCCGCCTTTGAACTGATTCTATCACTTTCGAACACTTGATTAAATGCTAACAATGTTCCCGTATTCCTAAATGGGGAGAACTAGGGTCTTGGTCAACATGTCTTTCTCTTTGTAGTCAAAGGTACGTTCGATTATTTGGTTTAAGCATAGTTTATTTATCCACCAAATATATAATATACATAATATAAATTGAACGAGGGAATACACAAGGAATTAATATAATGTATATGGTAATATGTGATATATCTGGTAGAAAGGGAAAACGACAGTAAGCACATGGCTTTTCAGGTGTCGTTCTCCCCATGTATCATCTAGGGCCCCTGTATAATATACTATATAAATCATCATGGAAATTGACGTTAGTGTCGGGACCGGACAGTAGATAGATAATTCGGATATTACATTGGTGCTGTGATTTTTGGGTATAAAGAATAAGAGGAGAATTTAAGATAAGAGACAAAGATGGAGGGGAGTGGTGAGGGGAGTGGAATGGAACGGATTTTTCATTTTATTACATGTTACGTATGATGCTTAAGATGCTGCTGACCGATTATTTAGAGGATCCTGTCAGTTGTTTTACTGATTCGTTTACTTGTTGATTGAAGTTGAGGAGTTCGTCTATATAAATGCCAAGGTCTTTCTTAAATTCTGATTTACCACCAATTTCTTTCACGGCGTATGTTTGCAGATGTATGTGAGATTGTGCAATATATGCGTGTGCCTGCGTCTTTACGGATACAATTAACATATCCAAATATCTGTTAAGGCACACATCAAATATATTCTATTTTAAATCGATTCTTATTTTCAGAAATATATTTTGTGATTTATTTCAAGCGCATGCACTGTCCTTATTGTACAGGGACACTATACTGTTGATTCGTATTGTACACGAACAGGCTACTTATGTGCCATTAATTCTTAAAATTGTAAATATACTGCATACACGGATGGCAAGAAAGGATGTAAAGAGATTATTTTATCTGCCTGCAGATAGCGACTTGTGTAAAAACGTTTAAATGACAATTGCTTGAAGTGATAAACATGCATAACACGTGCATTAAACTCAAATGAGGTCCCCTATAAGAGATTTCCTCCGTATATAACCACTATGAAGATTCATAGTTAAACAATATAGTTACAATTGTCAATTAATGTCGATGGCACTCGATGATAGCAACCCAAGCCCACGTAAGATACAATCCGACTTAAGCGCCTAATCCCTTATAGCCTAAAAGAAATCTAGTTTAAAATCGATGGCTGGTTATTGAGCAAAGGGATCGATTTGTCGTGACCGCAGATCTCAGAATATTTGCAATGTTTGTTCTAATCAGAGTACATATTTGTCCAGTTTTCATTGTTCAATAGGATCGAATGCCATTGACCTTATGCTGTATCATCAAATAAATCCACATGGTTTGATCATCCATGCAAGTCAAGTGCAATATAAAACGACATGTGTGTATATGCTTCTCCTTATGTATAGAAAGTAACCAGCTATAAACGGAACGAACTTGATTAGATTAATTAACATACATGTGGCTAATTAATTAACATACATGTGGCTAATTTGTTAGTCAACTAGTTGCATCGGCCCTTGTTTCCAGAATGGTAGATCAAGAATTTCGAAGGTAGTGGGTTCGAACCCATGTTCAGACTGATACGCTTCCTAACTCTCGGTGAAAGGCTACCTTTTTAAGGATGTCCCCGTAGCCGAGGTGGTTAGGTCGTGGATAATACCATCACAGTCTGGGCCAGACGAGGTTGTCGCGGGTTCGAACCCCGGCATGGATGAAAATCGAGATCGGTTTTCAAGCTTGATTTGGTCTGAGGGACATCTCAATGTACCATTCCGATCGACGCATGGCCATTTCGTTAAGAAATGAGAATTTGGTCACGCTCACTGAGTTAAAGGGGTACTGTACCCCAATTTCAATAAATTCCCAGTGACAATAGCGACCTAATATGAATATTATATTATAAAATAACTAATTTGAGTCGACGATGTCTACTGAAAACGTTCCGGTTAACAGGCTATCGTAAAAGTAAAATTGAATTATTTAATATAAATTCATTTATGGCTGGAGTCAAAAAATGGAGAATTATGCCATTACGAGTTATCGTTCTTGAAATCGCATATGTTGCGTGTCTTTTGTCGACGGCCATTCGCGAACATTATTGAGTTGCAAACAAAACATGTTACCTGCAAAAGAAGGCCCGTTATAACCGATTCGGGGAAAAAGGAGAAAGAAACAAGAGTCATAAAGCGTCAAGTATTTTATAGGGAGTGAGATTGTTCGATGGAAGAGATTGAATGCATCAATCGAAGCTGTGAGCAATGAACTTCCGGTTCTTCCTGCGACCGGCGTCTTCTCCGGTGAAGGTCAAAAACATGGCGCGTAGTTTGAAATCGTAATATTTTTGTTTCCAAGATCAATATTTTCTTCGCTAAATTAGGTTTATACGAAACTCATATAACACGAACACAATCTAACTTGAAAGTTATTTCAATTGGAGTAAATAAAAATCGCCTATCTTAGTGTACAGTACCCCTTTAAGCAAATAGAAAGAAATGAACACTCATACTGAGTCCGTGCCTCCATAACTCTGAAATATATGTACGCCAGTACCAGTAATCGTATGGTCACAGATGCTATTTCGGAGGAAGTGCATTGACATGTTTCCAGAATGGCAGATCAAGAATTTCGAAGGTAGTGGGTTCTAACCCATGTTCAGACTGATACACTTCCTAACTCTCGGTGAAAAGGCTTCCTTTTTAATGATGTCCCCGTAGCTGATGTGGTTAGGTTGATTGATTGATTGTTTATTTCCAGCCATTTTGACATGATACAAGGAAAATATAACATATAATGACATGCATAATACAGTTTACCATCGACAATTGCTTATATAACTATACCCCAAAATATAAAGAATCAATAGATACCACGTAAAAGTAAAATTAGTTCACGAGTGACTTTGTTTTGATTGCGGTGCTCGACAATATAACATGAGTCGAGATATAGGGGGCTACTACTTATTCTTAATCATGCTATATGCTGGGGTATTAATCATCGTTATCTTTGCGTGTAATATAGAATATTCAATAGAGTATACTCACGTATAAGAGGTATTTAAGTCATCAAATATCGAATAGTCATGATACAATATGCATCAAGTCTTAATGAGGACTGATTGATAACTGGTTAGCACTAAAATTGTCAGTTGTGACCCTTAAATTTACCATGCCGTCTGCCTCAGTTGTCTTCATATCGCTTCATGCCTATATGTGTATGAATTTTGCGAGATGTTTTAGTTGAATGAGATCAGTAGAGTTCAAAAGTTTATACAGATAATAAATGGATCCATTTGTCCAATACTCATTTGGGATAAGTTTTTCTCTAATGTCTGCTAACTTGGAACAAACTATTATAAAATGATACTCGTCTGATATAGAGACCTTACAAAGAGATCATACAAGCTGCGTTTTATTCCCCTTTTTATTTTTGCCCCATCTAGCCACCTCTACTCCCAATCTATGATTCGCTGTTCGGATTTATTGAATACTTACTCTGTCATTAAATAACAATTCATAATTAAAAATACTGAGAGTGGGCTTGGTTTTAAGATGTCTGTATAATTCACCACGAGAAGAAGAGGCAGATATATCCCTATTCCAATCTGAATTAAAACCCACGAACCCAGTAGACTGAAGGGTTGTCCTATAGCAATCAATCAATCGAACCTTTTTCCCACTCATTTCAACGGAGATCAAAAGTCTGTACAGTTTGTGCATTAGTCTGTGGTCAGGTTGGGTTATCAGTCTTGACCAATATGATATCATTCTCTTTTTTACCTCAATGTAAAGAGGCCAACGACCGAGCTCACCGTATACCATGTAATTTGGAGTACTATTCTTCATATGTGTTAATGACTTGCAAAAATTTAAATGGACGGCTTCTATGTCCCTTAGATTTTCGGACCCCCAAACTTCGAACCCATACAGAGGGTCAATGTACCATTCCGATCGACACATGGCCATTTCGATAAGAAATGAGAATTTGTTCACGCTCACTGCATGAGTTAAGCAAATAGGAAGAAATGAACACTCATACTGAGTCCGTGCCTCCATAACTATGACATATATATATCAGTGGCGGATCCAGAAAATTTGAAAAGAGGGGGCGCTATGTATAGCTGTATATACAAGATACAAGATTTTATTGCAATAACACCTCAGTGGGCAGTTGCAAGCATATAACATATAATATAAAACATACATATACAATAATAGCATGAATTAAACAAAACCCGACTAAGTCAAAATTTATATTCAGTATACTCACTCACAAGTTGTTCTTATAATTATTATGCACTTGATAAAATCTGCCGTTTTTCAAAGAAGGACCGGATCATGTCGCATATGATATTTATGGTATCAATGTGCCTATTTTCAATTATATAATTAAATTTATTGTCTTCTGTCATTCTGTGGAAATCGGGTTTATACTCGCCTATTGCTGCGAAACAACTGATGCGAATGTTTTCGTATGCCGAACAATTCATAACAAAGTGTGATTCGGTCTCAACCGAGTTTGTCCTACAGACAGGACATATTCTATCCTCTATATCTGACGGGGGCTGTTTGTGTCTTCCCTTCTCAATCTCAAGCTTGTGATTACTTACGCGTAACCTTGTAAAGAGAGTTCTCGCGTCAGCAGATTTGGTATTGGTAATATACGGTTCCACCTCATATCTGCGTTTGAAAATGCGATACGTTCTTAGTTTATTACCACCGATTGATCTCGTATCATCAAAAACGTCCTTCACAAAACAGTTAATGTGATCTATTTTCATCTTTTTTATCAGTTCTTGTTCTTGAATTCCACTGTCTTCGGCAATATCGATTCCAAGCTTCAGTAGTAATACATTCCACGATTCCGTGGATAATTTCGAATTAGTTGATTCAACGTAGGCCGCATAAACTAATGTATGACGCTTTGACTTAGAAATTTTATTCCTATATCTGAAACTCTTTAAAACCGCGTCATGAAATACGGGGAATCTACCCAGTTCTGCACGAGAAGCATGGTTCGACGCTTTTCTATTTATACAAAGTACATTTTTGCAGAATTTCAATTGAACCTGCTCGCAAGGTAAAGAATCAGTATGCAGATTCGGCACATCTCCCAGCCATACTTCACAACCATACAACATTACTGGTTTTATTAGTTTATCAAACAACTTGCATTTTGTAGGGGTCGTTAGCTGAAGTCTTGATGGAATAGATTGTGTTAGGAAAAACATTGATTTTAATGCCTTTGCACTCAAATGCTCCTGCGATTTTAACGTTTTGCCAGTTGCACTGAATTTTAGACCCAAATACATATAATCCCCAACCATTTCCAGTGGCTTCGATCGACTTATGAATTTCGGTTCATATTTTGACTAGCGAGATCTAAAAACCATGCATTTTGTTTTATTTACATTAACAGTGAGACTATTATCTGTTGCATAATTTTCCAAGTTATTCAAGCATTTCTGTAAACCTTCTTTCGTTTCCGATATTATTACAAGGTCATCTGCGAATAAAAGATGACTGATCGGCCGATTATTTAGAATAACGGGATTACAAGTTGAGTCAAATGAATACCTTAGGTCATCAATATACATTTTAAACAGCGTGGGTGAAATTGAATAGCCTTGTCTTACTCCAATAGTTGATAGAAGTTGTGGTCCAACGCCTGCCTCTGTTTTCACACTTATGTAGCTTGCTTGATACATTGAACGTATACACTGATTTATTTTACCAGAAATTCCATAATCACGTATTTTGTGTAACATTAACGATCTATCTACTGAGTCGAACGCTTTTTTGAAATCAATGAATGCAGCATAAATGGGCTTATTTTTCTGCTTGTATTTCTTCACAATGGTATTTAAAACAAATGCACTATCAATTGTACTACGATTCGTCCGAAAACCAAACTGATTGTCACTGATCAGATCATTCTCCTCGAGGTGGTTATTTATCCTGGTATTAATTATTTTGTTGAAAAGTTTACCTAGGTTATTTGTCAGAGCAATCGGGCGATAATTATTCGGATCATGTCGATCTCCCTTTTTATAGAGCGTCTTTATGAGTGAAAAACTCCAATGTTTAGGGTAATGTCCGGAACATAACACTAGATTGAACAGTTTTGTTGTCTCATCTATTATCTCCGGTACTACTGATTTAAGAAATTCATTTGACATATTTCCATTTTCAGAAGATTTCCTATTTTTCAAGAGCTTAAGGCATTTTAGTATTTCTTCCGATGTTATCTCTTCGTCGCTAATATTTTGATCTATATCTATGCGCGGCGTTCCCCGCACACGGTGGTCATTTTCGTCTCGTGGAATTATTTCTTTACATAAAAGTTCTTTAAAAAAATCTGCACATTCATCAGGGTGCAAATAATTCATTTCAACTTTTCGTGGTCTAAGACCATTAATTATACGCCAATATTCCGAAGGGTCACTTGTCTCAATATCATCCAGGTTTTCCGATATTTCCTGATAATACAATTTTGATTTCTTTTTTGTTTCTCTTTTATAAATTTTTTTAGCTGCGAAAAACTCATTTCGGAGATCTGCATTGCGAGGGTATCGCTTCATTTCTTTACTCGCGTGCTTCATATGTTTTTTCAATCTTTGCATTTTGCATCAAACCATTTACGTTTCCTTTGCATTTGTTTATTTTTACTTTTAACAAATTGAGTTGCGGTGGCATTAACAGAATTCACGATATTATCATAATCGCGCACAGCTTGTTCTATTCCGTTCTTATCGCGTGCATATACGTTTGATCTAAATTTCAATAAGCGGTGTTGCATATCAGCATCTACCAGATGGGTATCTTCATCCGAGCGGCGTGGGGGGGGGGGGACCACGAGAGGGGGTTCACCCCCTCTCGTAGTTTGGGGTCCAGGGAAAATTTTGTGTATACTACATACAAAAGACGAGTTTCATGTGTTCTGGGTCCAGCTTTATATTAGGCCTATATGCATGGAGCGAGTGACAATAACATTCAGTATAATTACGGTATACTATATGGAGGGTTAGCAATGGAAGATCAAAGCTCCTTTGAACAATGAACTTATTTTCTGAAAGTCTGTGCAACTGATAGTGAATTATCTGGGCGACATGCCTATATGGAATCACCGGGTCGCCTATGGTTTGGGCCGGTTCATGGGAGAATATTTTGTAATTCAGAGTGAATAGTCGCAACATCATGGCTTCTGGTACTAGTATAGCTGTGTTTCAGTTGGTGATACAATGCATCTATCCAACCACTTAATTCCCTCCATTGCCTATGCTGAATTGTTCAGTGTTACTCCTAATAGCTAGCCATCAGATTCACGCTGCACCAGCAAAATAAGTCACCAATACAACCCAAATGGGTGGTCTGATCATACTCCGATCATGTAATCGTTTTGTATAAGCATAGTTTTTCACACAAAAATAGCTGACACCTGACTGATCCCCTGTTCATCTACAGTCTGGTTACATCCATAATGTTAATTTAAAATATTGTATGTAGATTAATATCTGTTTTGTAAATGTTGCGTTATGAATAAATATGTTCAGTCACATTTTTATTAAGCAATGGCAGATGCGTATTTGTCGTGACATAAATATGTCTTATTATCACCCATTTGTTCCAATAAGGGTGACACAACATGTGATGGAAGATATAACCAATTTTATATGCCATGCATATATATATACCATTGGAAACCAACCAGCATTGTATTTCTATACTACTAGTAATTCGAAAATATGCTATATGGTACATGTATACCACAGTAGTATGGCGTAATGTGCCTTTATATCTCTTTATGAAGATACTGCCGCCATGTAGTGCGTTATAGTCCGAGCGTTCGATCTGATGGTTGGATATAGAGTATGAGGCAAACATCCGTGCTATCGAATGATCGGGCAGATTTGTGTAACCTAGAGTGTAGTCGACTCATGTTTGTCATTCATTTGCTCTTTACACATATAGATGGAATTGTCTAAATTTTGACTCCACTGTTAGAATTGCTATATTTGTTGAAACTTCGGGCGCCCAAAAATTTGCGCGGGCGAGATATTTCCCGACTCTCCGATACAAAATGTCGCAGAAATTATTTGCTCTGCATGGCGAAATATAGGCCGGGGCCCACGTCTCGGGATGTTGGATTCACCCATTGCATGAAGTAATTTCAACCCACAGTTAAAACAAGAAAACCATAGTCAGAAATGGTAACGCCACCAAGATCATATTAGTAGCCATAAATATAAATTATAATATAATTATAATATAAACTAGATTTCAAATTCCATGTGGGAAATTTGCATACTTCCATATATCAAGTTTTCCCGTTTCTCGTGTTATACATTACATTCTTCAAACTGTCTTCTTTATTACACTAGCTGATGGGCCCGACTTCGTCCTGGCTGTTTCCCATCTGATTTCCTGCGAAAGGCGCGATTTTACCTTGAATTGACTATTTGAAAGTCAAGGTCAGGTCGGGGTCATGATTTGACCCGTCCAAAACATTCCCCCGACAAAAGTACCCATAGGTATCAAAATTCGTCGAAATCTATCCGTTTTACCCGATTTGACCTTTGATTGACCATATTGAAGGTCAAAGTCACGCCGGCGTCACATTTGACCCGTTCAAAACACCCCCGGACAAAAGTATCCCTAGGTATCAAATTTCGTCGAAATCCGTCAGTTTTACCCAAATTGACCTTGAATTGACTGTTTTAAAGGTCAAGGTCAGGTCGGGGCACGATTTGATCCGCCAAAAACACTTCCCGGACACAAGTAGCCCTAAGTATAAAATTTCATCGAAATCTATGGAAAGCCGAAGGGGACATGTTAGTTGCTAATTGCTAGTTGCTAGTTATACGACGCACGACTTGACGCGGTTTTTTCAAGGTGTTTCGGGGTGTTTCAAACTAGGAGATAGAATTATTCTGCGTTTCAAATGGTGCTGAATTATAATATTTTATTCAAATTTTATGGCATAAATTGTTATTAAAACCGTATATACTATAAAAAAAATCGATGACTCGAAAATTAAGTGGGCCTTTAAAGTAAATACAAAGTCACAATTGCAGTTAGGTTCATCTCATACTCGTCTATTCAGCGATATTCTGCTACGTGCAGTTTGTTATAGCCTCCAGTATTCATTAAGCGTTATAGCCCCACTGTTATAATCCGCCTTTAGCTGGCGTATTCTTGCCTCTGAGATTATTGAGATATTACGACACACGTAATGACATTAAATCGCATGGAAACATAGCAATTGTGTGGGCTGCGTGGCGTGAATATGTATTGAGAAATAAGGTCATACGTAATGACATTAAATCTCAAGAAAACCCGCGAAAACAAAACAAAATCACATTTAATGTTCTAAGTTATTTCCTTCATAAAAAGAATCTTCGTGATAATGAACTATCTCAATACTTTAGAATATAGAATTAACCTTAAAATAACAAAAACCTTCGGAGTAGAGAACCTTCGGAATAGCGAACCTTCGGAATAGTGAACCTTCGGAATAGCGAACATTCAGAATAGAGAACCTTCGGAATAGTGGACCTTCGGGATAGCGAACCTTCGGAATAGAGACATGCCCCCCAACATGCATATTATATGCCCAGAGTTCAAAGGTATGGGCCCATAAATTTCTAAAATTGGCCCTTAAAATATTGAACCCCAAATTGGAGCCCGCGCAGAACAAAACTCAAGTCAACTGTACCTGTGTCATGTCCCAATGCAGGAGGGTCGGTATATACCGCAAGATATATATTATTTGCCAAGAATTCAAAGGTATGGGCCCACGTAATGACATTAAATCTCAAGAAAACCCGCGAAAACAAAACAAAATCACATTTAATGTTTTAAGTTATTTCCTTCATAAAAAAAATCTTCGTGATAATAACCCTCTCAATATTTTAGAATATAGAATTAACCTTAAAATAACCAAAACCTTCGGAATAGCGAACATTCAGAATAGAGAACCTTCGGAATAGTGGACCTTCGGGATAGCGAACCTTCTGAATAGAGACATGCCCCCCAATTACACTGGTGGCGTAAACACATGTGCTAATCTGTGTCGGACTATCGTGACTCTATCGGTACGGTTTACTCAAGTACGAGAATACCTAATCACCCATAATGCATTCGCCCATTGGTCCACGCGTAAATCAAATGTCCAAAACATCTTACACCGGTGGCGTAAATAACTGTATGCGTTTGAGTAATGTAAAACATGTAAACTGCATGCTGTATTTATATTAATGTTAGCAATATTCAGTGCGGAATCTTCGGGCGCCCCGAGACAAATGGCGCCAGGACACCTCCCAAAATTTCCATTGGATCCGCCCTTGTATATATTTATTCCTTATTCCATTCAATAAACCCATTCTATAAATTGTGAGATTAAAAGTTCGTTTAATAACAGGAAATTGAAAACATGGTGTCTGAATATCATATTCAGATTAAAGGATTTGTACTTACTACACGATTAGCGATGTTTTTGACAAATAACTATAACAGTTTTGTTTTCATAACAATGGTTTCAACACGCGAAATTTCGTTTTTGGACAACTATCAATAATGAATATAAGAACAAAGTTCATCTATTTATCCATGTTATTCTTATTGGTCAATTATTTACAGACTTTTGTATTTTTGAACATTTATAATTCATTTTGATAATTCGTGTCTATACGGATGTGTTGGTCAGGATAATGTTGTCGATTGTCGATATCAGCTTATACGAGGCCTCTCAGGGTTGATATAGAAGAGCACGTGTTTTGCTGACAAATTCATTCTGGCATTCTTTGACTAGCTCATGTGCTTATGTTCTGTGAGTAGGTCCACTTTCCTTTGGCCCTTCCTATGTACACATTCTTTGTCGAACTACAGGCATCGGCCCATTTCTCCTTATGGCTGGTTTGAATTTATGTTCGAAAACATTCGATGGAAAAGTTAAAATAACCAAATGGTAGTGGTGACGTGGCGCTGGTGTAAAACGTTTTTCATTCCTAAGTCTGTAAGTTCACCCCCGTGTACGTGGTATCGCCAAACCCGAGGGTATCACCAAACCAGACCATGCGGTATTGATAAATGAACATATCTTCCCTCCGATGAATCTATATATCTCCCAGTTAAATGGTGATATCAACTGTTCAAAAAATTATTTCGCAAAGCGGAAAGTTCCCTCAATGGGATAGCGACCATAGCTTGCTCTCACCCCGATAAATTTAATAGAAATTCCGGCTCATTTCCGATTTTATCATAAATAGTACACACTTTTTGACGTTAGGTAGTTCGTTTGAAACATAATTATCATCCATATATGGCGGCTAATGCATGTATCAATAGAAAAATATATGTTTAATTAGCCATAAAATTGTCTAGCCTGCAGAGCGGTTCGCAAAAATACTATCTGCGTCCAAGTGTGGGTAACCACCATAATTTTGGGTATCAAAGCCGCAGATCGATCCTGCGATGAGATATCGCCAAACCAGATCCGGGATGTCAAAGATGCGAATGTTATACTTCACATTTTGACCGTTTCATTCGGACAGGCCGGCACATGGATCATATTTATTGTGGGGTTGCATGTGCAAGGGTTAAAACGTGTATGTTTGTTTGTGTTTTATGTTCTAATGTCATATTAATAGTATAGGCCCGGAATTGTACAACGAATGGAAACATTAAATCAGTGTAAATCATGAGTTAGCAGGGACGTGGCTAGAGGGTCCCTGTTGGGGGTGTTCACCTATATTTCTAAATGCACCCCTTCCAGTAACTTCTATTTGCACCACCATGTTAGGTTCGAGTTTTCATCGAGTTTACAACGGGTTCTTCGAACTGTTGGATATGAAAACCCCTAAGTTTAGATTTTTTTCATCTGGTGACCATTTCAGTTCACACATTTGGCCGAAATTATTTAAATTATCTAATTATGCGGGTTTTTGTCTGAAAACAATTTAACACGGAGGTGAAGTTTGTTCATACAAATACCCACATAAGCTTAGAAATTAATGGTAATAAACGAATAAGCAATACATCGCGTTTTTCATATTGTCCTGATGTTTATGGCTTCCGTAATGAATATCTTTGTAAAACGTTCTGGCTTTAGCTCTAAAGGCACGGTAACTTATGCATGAATAGAGTCGTGCGCAATCCCCAACAGTGTTTATTATAAACCAAAAGCCGTGCAATGGTACTCTATATAGAGCGACACATCTGATGTGACCTTGGGGAGAACTTTAGTGCTTGTGTGGATTTCGATAAAAATCCAAGCCTCGACGACCGATTTTCACGTCATCGACGTTTTGTAAGGTCTGTGGCGCATCGCCGGCGCATCTGTTTGACCATCAACCAAATGGCTCCATTGACAGGCAATTAGGACCGCATTATTTGTTATCGACCACCGCCAATGTTTTCTCAAGGGTTTTGTTTTTATGCCAACAATGGTCGTGGTAGCATATATAAAGGTACTGTGCACTGCTAATTGTGGCACTGTACCGACTGTCTGACTGAGTGATTGTTTATTTATTACAGCCAGTGTTAAATGGGACATGGACAGTAACATAACATACACAATACATAACGTATCTACATTTATATACAATATCAACCCGTGATCAAATCAAATAACACACAAGAGAAGCCGATTCTAATCGGAGGCGGGGTCTGACGAATATTGCCGTAAACACAGGACCGGGGTGTGTGTGTGGACTGGAGCCCAGAAAAACCCAATTTTCCCGGTGCTTGCAAATTTTTTTCCTGATGGGTTTTTCCAAATTATTTACAAATACTGAGACTGTTCTATTGTTCTGCAGCTAAATACCACCTTATTGGTTGGAGGGTGAATATACACATGTATGTTGCAATAGTGAGGCCCTAACAGTATTCCATACATATATTCAAATCAACCCACAAACATCAGACAAATTCATTTCACGCACTTTCTCACAATCATGCAATCACGCGCTCGCTTCCTATTGCATGATTTGCAGTTATAGGTTATGTTCTGTCCATATAATCCGAGTAGCTGCCCGTGTTTGGTTTTGTAGATTTAGACCAATTCTTATTAGAAGTGGACCACGTTTCAGCTATTTGTTATATATATATATATATATATATATATATATATATACATATAGCTATATACATACATATGTATATATATATATATATATATATATATATATATATATATATATATATATATATATATATATATATAGCTATATATATATACATATATATATATAGCTATATAAAAATATATATATACATATAGCTATATACATATATATATATATATATTTCACAGTTTAATGTATATCTATTATTTATTTATTCATGTTTATTTATATGTTCGCGTCTTCGGATTTTATGGACAGGACAGAAGGTGGAAGATTTAAATGCGACTTATGGTGAACACCCGTAACGTTCAAAGATCAAATGTTGTTTAACACAAACCGTCATGCGTAGTGGTTGAGAGTTCGACAAATTAAGTTTGTGTGAAGAACAATGAATCTCGTAAACTCAGAGGTGTCCTCAACTTGCTCAAGATATGTGAATATATCACGTGGAAGATGTGTGAGATGAAGCTATAAGAGGCAGGGACGTGGCTTTAGGGTCTCCGTTGGGGATGTCCACCTTGGGAAATTCCATCTGCACCCCCCTTGAATCAGAATTAGACCAAACACAAGTTTTGCATAATTCCATTTGCACACCCTCCCCTTGCACCTCAGTGCTCAGGCCCAATATCCTAAAATAAACCATGGTGCTATATCCCCGGTATGAGAACAATAAGATATTTAACCTGAAAAATTGCATAAATCCTAACATCTAGTGGTCCAAATGCACATGGCTACGGGCAAGAGACCAGGACACACCGCCTGATCATGGCTGTTCGGCCCGGTGTGAGAAAATTTTGAAATCTGAACATCCTAGCATCTAGACTTTCCTCAACTGAAGCTTTCCTAGTGTTGGAAATGTCAAACCTCATGCTCCCTCAGGTTGGAAAATTCTCCAATTGATGACCATTTCAGTTCACAAGTTTGACCAAATGTAGTAAAATTGTTTATTATTTTCTTAAACTAATTAGCAGTTTTCTAGTGGCCACGGGGGAGGGACAATGACACACCGGGCCGAACATGGTTGGTTTTGAAATCTGAACAAGAAAATCGTAAAATCCTAGCATCCAGACTAGCCTCAAGCCTTCCTAGGGTTGGAAATTTCAAACCTGACACACCCCCTTAGGTTGGAAAATTTCCAACTGATGACAATTCCAATGACAATGTTAACCAAATGTATGACAATATTGTTTTCTTAAATTAACTAGCAGTTTTTGACTGGCCACGGCGGAGGGACCAGGACACAAGCTTTCCAAGTGTTGGAAATTTCCAACCTGTCACCCCCATAAGGTTGGAAAATTTCCAAATGATGACCATTTCAGTCCAATAATTGGACCAAAAATAGGAAATTATGCAAATATTGGTCCAAAAACAATTAATTCCCCCCCCCAATAAATTGTTTGAAATTCAAACAACAAGAACATTTTCAACCTATTGTTGGTGTGAAATTTCCAACTAATGTTTTGGCAGGTATGAAATTTCCAACTGTTGAAAATTTTGACCAAAGTTGGGGGGAGGGTGAGACACCCCAAACCCCCCTGTCGCCACGTCTCTGATAAGAGGTCGCTGTTGCGGATACTCGTGGGCCATACGAATAGCGGTATGCCGAAACGATCAATCATCTGGTACCACATTTCGTTTCTGTGGGAATGCATAAGTGAGCTACTGCATGAGATAAGTGCGTGCTCGATAATATCAGAGTGTGACTGACAGCATAATGTACATGTATTTTGTTGAGAGAATGCGCTTCCTGCGATGAGCTGACCGACTGTGACAAATGCAATTTTATGCATAGGGTATTTACGACATGTTCTCCATACGTGACACATAGTAGGGTTTGGCTGAATTTGTCGAAAGCGCGCAAATGAAGTGTCACAATTTGTTCTTTCTGTCCATTTCTGTTCGCATTTGTCGTTAATCGCGGTTTTGGTAATGCGCTTCCATTCGGATCTCAGAGGAAATGAGCAGAAATGAGCATACTGATGCATATGATCGGATAGATTGTATTCACGAAGAGTGTCGCTGATGAACGAATTTGGGTTTTCCAGTTGTCCCGTGAAGTAATTGTGAAGTCTTGTGACAAAAATCTCCTTGCAAGCTTTGCCAGGAGGTGTGATACCTTGCTGTATCAATATTCAGTAAAGTACGGAGTAGTAATGAACACGTGAGATTAGTACTTGGGCGCTGACATCTTTATTTATGACACATCCGGAATTACTTCCCTTACAATAGTACACATCTACAACATTACTTCCCTTACAATAGTACACATCTACAACCTGAAGTTGCAGCTATCACAGGATATTACATCTCTCACCCTTTTATATGAAAAATTTGGTTATAACTTGTGAAAACATTAAAATACCCTATACCAGAGGATACCATCAACTACTGATAGTCATTGTCATTTGTGCCAACAATTAATACAACTAATAAATGTTATAGTCCTTCTGCCATTCAGGATTGGTCTTAGTACGCTGTGGACGGATATGATCAATGGCTTGGGCAGCATCGACAGATTCGGTAACAGTCTCGGTGTCGACGGTTACGGTCTGGGCGTAGTTTTCGGTTCTCGGTGCGATTTTGTGTTGAATAATTTCAGCGATCTTATCGCGCTGGCATTGGATGTTGTCGTCCGGTACAACTTTGAACTCAGACATGTTCCGAGTAACGTATCTGCCATTCCCACGCGCGGTTATCATGGTCCCTTTAACACTTTCCACAACAAATGAATTTGGGAAGTATGGCGATGAGAACTTGTCGACGAACCCATGCTTTCTGAGTAATACCGACTGTCCTGGATGAAACTCAGATTTACCACTAAAATTCAGTTTAGCCTCTGCGTTCTGCTTCATAGTGTCCTTGCGCGCACTATCTCTGTCATTCGGTTCAGCTGTAATCTCAGGAAGGCGCACACGCATGTTACGTCCGAATAACGCGGTGGCTGGCGGAATGTTTGTTGTGGAGTGTGGCGTTGCACGATAGTTACGAAGGAATCGATACAGTTCTTGTTTCCACACTTTACCATCGGTAATTGCAGTGCGTATGGCTTTCTTCAATGTTCGCATAAATCGCTCAACTTCGCTGTTGGCGCTCGGCCAGTACGGTGTGATTTTCCTGTGCTTGAACCCTGAGTATGCTGCAAACTCTTTAAAGTCAAAACTGTTGAACGGAGGTCCATTGTCTGACTTCAGTACGCACGGTTGTCCAAACGTTGCGAAAATTCTGTCCAGTTTGGGAATTACGGTTTTAGCGGCAGTTGACGAAACTATTTCCACCTCTGGGAATCGTGAATAATCGTCCATTACGACAAGGAGATATTCACCATTTGGAAGTTCTGCAAAGTCTACGCTAACTTCAGTCCATGGAGATTTTGGAAGTTGTGACATTTGCAATGGTTCTTTGGTACCATCGACGATGTTTGCGGAACACGTTATGCACGATTTAACTTTTTGTTCCACCATTGAGTCCATCTTTGGGAACCAGACTTTTTCTCGCAGAAGTTGTTTTGTCTTCGTCATTCCCTGTTGGCCTTCATGCGCAATGTCAATAACGTGTTGTTGGTAGAGTTCGGGAATTACTATTTTGCTGTCTTTCAGTACGATACCGTTTTCAGTCGCACTGAGTTCATCGCGTATTTGATATAGCGAACTGAGTTCATCGCGTATTTGATATAGCGATTGGAGAAAACTGTCTGGTTTCATTTTCGAAATTGTGTCCCATTGTCCAGTTTGCATGGCGGTTATACACCAACTCAAACTATCGTCACTCCGAGTAGCGGCTTGTAATTGTTCTAGTGTCAATGACTTTGGAGTTGCATTGTTTGCAAGAAAGTTAATGTACGCGTCTGCCATTGACTGTTCCTTGCGTGTTGGCACAACAGGACCAACTGGATGACGCGACATGAAATCGGCTAGATTGTCCTTATATCGGGTCGATATTCTACGGCAATATCGTATTCTTGTAACTGGAGGATCCATCGGCGGATTCTCGGTGTAGCATTCGACGTCACGTTATTCAAAAACGGCAGCAGCGGCTTGTGGTCACTGAATACGGTACAATGACTTCCATACACGTACAAATGGAAATGCATCACAGCCCAACATATCGCCAGACTTTCACGTTCGATTTGTGAGTAGCGTTGTTCAACTGGAGAAAGTGCACGTGACGCGTACGCGATTACTTTCACACTTTCATCGAACGGATCCCTTTGTGTCAGAATTCCAGCTACGCCGACTGCATGGGGATGCATCAACTAAAAGCTCCGTTGTTTTGTTGATATCGAAATACGACACAGTTGCATCCGAACACAATGCATCTTGTATGGCCCGAAATGCATTCTCATGCTCAGAATGCCACTGCCATTCTGCAGATTGGTGAGTGAGCTTTCTCAGTGGCCCACTGATCGTAGAGAACTTCGGAATGAATCGCGCACAATATGTGAACATGCCAAGAAATGATTTCACTTCATTGGCATTCACAGGCTTCGCGAAGTTCTGTATTGCAGCTACCTTGCTTGGATGAACGGACATACCTTCGTCGCTGAAGATATACCCGTAAAACTCGATGCGCGTTTTGCCAATCACACATTTGTCGCGGTGAAGGGTTAAACCCTTCTCTCTTAACCGATCGAGCACTAACCGAACACTTTCATCGTGCGCGGCTCTGGTAGGTGCATGCACTAGAATATCATCGCACACATGACTCACAAACGTTTGATATCTCACCTCACACTCTTGTCTACACCGATCTATACTTCGTTCCGCTATACTAAATCTATTTTCAATCAATTTCTTTCTATTATTCCATAAGAAAAAAAAATCTCATTTTTATATATCTATCGATCCAGCCCACACTGTGAGTAGCTAAGTAACATATATACCAACAACGATCTTCTAAAATTAGTATGAACTTAACTACCTATATTATTATGTTACCCTTCTCACATTGTGGGCCTATTCACACGTAATCGGAAACGACCCCCATAAGCTTTATGCTTGATGTCGGATCCCCTCCATAAACCCATATTCATGATTCACATTTTGTAACATATATTGTATTGAATTATATGGAATAAATACTGTTTACATCAATGACCCCGGGAATATTTTTGAGCACGTCGCTCAGCACATTTTGGAAGATTTCCGAACTGCTTGATAGACCCATCGTGAGACGCTTGAATCGGAATAGGCTTATATGACTGGAGAATGTGGTAATGTAGCGACTATCTTGATGAAGAACGCACTGATTGAATGCAGAATTCAAATCTAGAATAGAGTAGAACTTCGAACCGTTGACTTCTATGATGATGTCGTCGAGGGTTGGTGAAATATGCCGTTCCCGTTGAATACATTTGTTTACTGCTCGCATGTCAACAGTAAGTCGTAGGTTGTTTCGGCTTAGGAACAGGATGTAGCGCAGAAACCTATGGTGTGGAACCGCTTTCTACTCGTTCGATGATGTCGTTCTTCAAATGTTCGTGTAATTCACGTTCGACTGCCCTTCTTGTATGAAATGGAATTCGTCGATGAGGCTGTATCAAACCTGGAACGGTTTCATCGATGTGAAGTTTTATTTTTCTGTCGTTCAGTTTCCCGATCTTCTCCTTTGCAGAGAAAACATCATGTCTTGTGATTTATCACTGATTTGCTTTACTGTTGCACTTTGGTGTAATTTTATCACTTCTAAGTCAGTGGCAGTTTTGTAACTGAGCAAATTGACAGACTGACCATGAACGACAAAAATGTCCACTTTGACGGAATGTTCATTTACTGTCATATCAGCCTTGAATTTGCCGGTAACTGGTAATGTCTCATTGCTGCCATATGGAAACAGCTTGACGTTTGTAGTATGTAGTTTAAGTGGTTCAGTCCATTGTTGCAGTGTCGTATCACTCATCAAATTAACAGTCGTGCCTGTGTCAATGAGGGATGTCTCGGAATGTACACCATTAACAAGCACTTCAATCTGTGGTTGCCCCGAATCTGGACTGATAGAGAGTGTGTACCCTTCTTCTTCATCAAAACATGACGCAGCATTCCGGTGTACCTCAGTTTCATCTGTAATTTCAGCAATCTCTGTATTGACTTGAGGTGTGCGAGTTGGATCTGTTTGTAACGAGAATGCACACTCTTCTTCTGCATCAGATGCAACATCTGATTTTTGGGACACCTCAATTGAGTGAACATTTCTGTTGGACTGCGACTGCCGACACACTCGTTGAAAATGATTTAGCTGATGGCACGCCGTACACTTTTGGCCTATAGCTGGACACGGTTAACCTTTATGTGGAAAAGGTCCTCCACACCGATAGCATGACTGGTGACCTCGATGATCTGGTTTTGTGAATGGTCGAGAGAACTGCTTCGGTTTCGCACCTTTGTTTAGATTGTTTACACTTGCTTCTGCGCCACGATTATTGAAAGAGGCGTGTTCGATGGCCGCAGCTGCTGAATCCACTGCTTCGTGTGTTCGTGCCATCTCCTGGGCTTGGTTGAGTGTGAGATCTGACCCCTTTTCGAGCAGTCGTTTTCTTAGTGACTTTGAGATGCATTTATCGATTATTTGATCGCGTATATTGTCTTATAATGCATCACCGAAATTGCACATTGCTGCTTTCTGCCGCAATCTCATGGAAAACTTATCGATGGTTTCTTGAGCTTCTTGACACATTTGTCTGAACTGATGTCTTTGAAAAAGTTCATTGTTCCCATATTGATGGAAATGGTCCGTTAATTTTGTCAAAGCTTTGTCGTATGCTTCCGCATTTCCAGTATTCTGTAGCGTTTCAAAGATATCTTGGACATCTGGACCTGCGATGTGTAGGAGGAGCGCACGCTTCCGTGCATTCTCTGTGACGCCCTTCGCGGCGATGAAAATTTCGAAGCTTCGCTTCCATTTTATCCATCTTGCACAGACGGTTGAATTATCGTTCACATCAAATTGTGAGAGTCCGAGCACGTCTATTTGTTGTGCCATCTCCGTCGCCAATGTGATACCTTGCTGTATTAATATTCAGTAAAGTACGGAGTAGTAATGAACACGTGAGATTAGTACTTGGGCGCTAACATCTTTATTTATGACACATCCGGAATTACTTCCCTTACAATAGTACACATCTACAACATTACTTCCCTTACAATAGTACACATCTACAACCTGCAGTTGCAGCTATCACAGGATATTACAGGAGGCATACGGCATATGCTTCCAAACAGATTGAGTTTCCTGGCATCAATCAATGACTTGATAGGATGGATGCCAAGCATACCCAAAACGATATCAGTGCGAGCACGTATACAGGAAGTCCCTGGATATGCTTGAGGCAGAAGCGATGAATTTTCCCAAGAGATGACCAATGGGTTTCTGATAGACCACACAAGAGTTCAGATCCGTATAGACCCTTTGGAATAATTATGGATCTGTAAAGAGTTTCGCAACTTTGAGGAGTGACTCCACCTGGATAGATGCCAGCATTGCTCAGCATGAAGTAGGTGGATCTTATTTTGTTGACAATACAGTCGATGAACTCACG
Source organism: Siphonodentalium dalli (assembly GCA_032622095.1). Lineage (NCBI taxonomy): Eukaryota > Metazoa > Mollusca > Scaphopoda > Gadilida > Siphonodentaliidae > Siphonodentalium > Siphonodentalium dalli. The sequence continues at coordinate 61,560,801 of CP136067.1, forward strand.
AGGGAAGTCGCTTCTATGCAACGTTATGCCAAGATGGGTTATGTGATCAGTTTCGTCAACATACCCGTCACGAAGTTTCCATCTCCTTGGATGCACATGCAGTTTCTTCACTTTATCATTGAATACAATGGTTTTACATTTCTGTGCGTTGTTTGTAAACCGCCACAATCAGCTATACAGCGTGCAAATATCACAAAGACGTTGTAGGCCCACGTTTGTGAGCGACAAACGCGTCATATCATCCGCTTGAGTTGGCGACGCGCAGTTGTGGAGACAATCCGAAGACCATAGTTCGATGCCTCGAGTTCAGATAACAGATCATCTATATACAACATGTATAGAAGAGGGGATAAAATTTTGCCTTGTCGCGTGCCTTGCATTATTTTGATTTCCCCTGACAAATATTTACCATATTTGACAAAGCACGTAAAGCCCGACAACATCTCCCGTAGTATGAACCATATATGTCCACGAAAACCGCGATTGTAAAGTTTGATCAATATGCCGTCTAACAACACAGTATCAAAGGTTTTACGGAAACATGCATAAAGCTTCTATTTTGCTCTGATGTGTAATTGATGCATTCGCTAACTACATATGATGACATTAAGCAACTTATTTCTTTCTGCAACCCGTTCTGAAGGGGGTGAACGTTAACGAGATATGGTGTATTAATTTCGAAGCGATTGAGCAGAACCTTTTGCAAAAATAATTCCTGATGGGTTTATTCCAAATTATTTACAAATACTGAGACTGTTCTATTGTTCTGCAGCTAAATACCACATTTTTGGATGGAGGGTGAATATACACATGTATGTTGCAATAATGAGGCGTTTTAACATGAACAATAACATCAGTTCTGAGGGAATAATCTATAAATTAACTGGATAAATATATAGCAACAAAATATATTCTCCTATCATGTCAGTTTTAATAGGCAATTGTTCAACCACGCCTCCAATAGTGTATAGACAAAATCAGCAATATCATATACATTCCCTATATCATTATGATATTTAAGTTAAAGCGCAGCGATAGCGATAATTCATAAGGATGCTCACACTGACCGATTTATCATGCTTATAATAAACAAGAAAACCATAGTCAGAAATGGTAACGCCCTCAAGATCATATTATTAGGCATAAATATAAATTATAATATAAAATATATTGGTATCATTAATGCACCACCTTAGAATTCCGTTGAAACAACTGACTACAACTACAACAACTGCAGCTTATCACTGCATGTTTCTCCTTCACCACACCAGAAAGCATTTAAATGCGGACAAAACATATACTAATCGGATTGAATGCATACCCGATAATTCGCAATACGACCTTTAGTCTACATTCCAACTGAAACATACTTCATCGGCAATGTTAGCTGTTATATTATACTTTATTTTTTGTGTTCCCAAAATAAAATCTTCAAGAGTGGCCAAGCCATTGTTTACACTTAAATATAAAAACCAATTAACGCGATAATAAAAAAAAAATTATATACTGCAACAATAAGACATCCGCGAAAATACGCAATATAGCGGGTACGTTATTAATCAAAGTTAACCCATAACTCCTATTTTTTAAAATAAATTTTATTCGTCAAAAATAACACAAGTAACGAATGTACAAACAGAAGACAGTTAATAAAAATACAGTGCAAATACAATACATTTATTATATATGTTACTATTTGACTATTATATATTATTATACGGTATATGTCATCTATGCAACGTCAGACATTGTTGGTTAATAATTTCTTATCGAATTTGTTTCCGTTAACTGATTACCGTCGATCCGCTTTTTTTTTATTTGTCGTAATATTTGGCGTATGCGGATAAAACAGTTTGTTATATATTTACCGAAATTAAATTACATATTCTGCAAATGATACCTGAATACCCGATGTCTTGGTTATATTAATAATCTTGAAATTGGAAATATCTCCAGAAAAATATTGGATGTCACTTTTGTGTTATATTGTGGGGATAGGACATTACTGTTCGCTCTACTACAATAAGTTGATCTCGATTCCGCTATGTTTGCGACGTAGTTGTCCCCAAACTTCCCCAGCGTTTCTATCATTTTCGGTGCCCGATAAGGCGTTCTGTTGGATCTGATTTGTCAATGTGAGAACAATGGTCTCTGTTGACAATAATTTGATGGTTATTTTAAAATTGCATCTATAGTACGAGGTGGGTAACAGAGAGAAACATAATCAATAATAATAATATAATAATAAATAATTATGTTGAGATGCCTTTGTATTTCAAGATAACATATGGTAGTAAATGTACGATTTTCTGTTTCCAATCATGAAAAAATCTAAAAATCGACTCGGTGCTTCCAATAACAATATCGATTTCAGGTGATTTATTCCATATAATGTGGCGTATCGTGTATCAAAACACAGGATTATAAACATGGAATTTGTTTCCAAATATGTTGATTACGCAGTGAATTGTGGTAGACATTCGCTACAAGAACGAGCACTCCGTTTTTCTTGCAAAAAAAAATAATATATAATAATAAAAAATAGAATGGCCGACTGAATCCGTTTTATCGTTCCAATTAAGCCGTTCTTATCAGAACTGTCATCCATAAAATACGAATATACACCATGTATCAGAAGACATCTCAAGCTATGTGATGTCTTTATTGATTCTGCGCTCTTCCGAGTCTATTTTTAGCTTTTTCATCGGCATCGATATATAGTTTTCTTGTTCGCCGAATCAAAAGTCGTTCTATCACAGCCGTATCGTATATAAACATGAATATAGTAGTGTTCCAGTATCCCATTTGATACACAATCCTTGTTGTTTTCTAGCGTATTCGTCGATAAATCTAAATTATACACATTGATGGTCGAACGCAGTTTTCGATGTTTCGTGGCACCTTCGCACGTGCGTGTGTTAATCGGTCTCCAGATGTACAAAAACAATACCTTCGGTCGAATGAATACACTTATTATGTGCAATAGATGTTAAACTTCATTTAAATACTAAGTTTGGTTGTGGGCAGTACAAATACAATTCTACAGCTGTTCCGCAGCCTTGATTTCGACAATTTTATGGTAGGTCAGTCGTCGTCCGAATAATGAAATTTTTGGTGTCCGCTCAGTGGCGGCGTTAGTATATTTGGCTGGGGCGAATATCGGCCTTTCGTTAAACACCAAAATGACACACCCTCTACATGTTCCTAGATATATCGTCCATCCTAACGCAATTTCAAATTCTGTCCCACAGATTGTCATTCTGTTCAGAATTCCATTCCATTCCGCATATTGTCATGTCCCATAAATTATGCTACTTAGTACTCTGAAATAAGAAAAGAGTTCCATTCTTGAATGCAGCAGTGCTATATGCTGCAATTTGACGATGAAACTCTCGTTTCATAATTCGGAGTAATAATTAACAGACTATATAGCAGCATAGCACCGCTGCATTTTAGTTTGAAACCCTCGTTTCTTAAATTAGCAGCATATATAGCACCGCTGCATTTGAGATTGGAACTCTAGCTAGTGTTCTTTTCTTAATTCGGAGTATGCAACAAGTACTAAGTAACAGATTAGCAGAGTAGCACCGCTGCATTTTATTTAAGTTTGAAACTCTCTTTTCTTAATTCGAGGTACCAATTAGCAGATTAGTAGCATAACACCGGTTAATTTGACTTTTAAATTTTCTTTTCTTAATTCAATTTTTTCACTAAGTAGCAGTTAGCAACATATAGCACTGCTGCATGCGTTTGAGTTTGAAACTCTTTTCTCGTTTCCGCTTTTGGTCTAACATTTTGAATCGGGCAAGATTTATCGGCAAATCTATAGTCTGGAAGTTAGGAGTGTTATTACAACTGTTGCCCAGCCACCTTTCACACGGTAGATCATCGTAACACCTCCAAGAGAATGGACTTTTATTTAAATTATAATAATAAGTTGATTGGCTTCAAATTTGGCAAACTGACAAATATGATAATATACCAATTTATAAGGATAAGATCCTTAGAGATATAAACTGTCCCACAAATGGCAAAACTGGGATATCGATGACATACTAAATGAGCAATGGAAGAGCACTATAATTGATATCACTTTTACAGTTTGCAAATGAATGTTAGTTGTATAATAACACATTTGAAGCAAATTGAGCTCTGCGAAGGATTATGTCAAAATATTTATGAAGGCGGGTTATTATAAATATGCTTAAAGATACGGTTAGCGTTGGTGTTGGGTATTGCTGTTAAAATATTCTCATCCGTTGTAACCGCCAGAAACAGAACGGATATTAAAATATAGACTTACTTTGTTCTCATACCGGTCATAAATATCCCTTAACATTTATGTTATTGTCATGCTAGTACTCTCTGATATGTAAACAAACAGCATGTTATGTAAACAAACCGTACGTAAAGAATATGGGGTTAGCAAAACACTCAACACCGGGGTTACTCCACTATTGAACTTTGATTAGAATGCCACCAAGTTGTCTACAAAATTCCGGTATCGCGTTTGCTAATCATCGCCACTCAAAATTTCGGTGTTGCATGGTCAACGTGAATCACTCTCCTAAACAATCGCCACGGTGTTTTTCCTATAGATAACTTTTTACATGCTGTATATAAACAAACGCTCGGCTCACACAAATTGTGTTTTTGATGATAATATCGCATTCATACTATATCATTATACAATTTATACTAAACTTTTAGTATATTTTTGAGGAAAATGTTCACAATTTGGTTACTGTTATTTCTAAATATTATCCTATAACGAAGGCCACCCGTGCATTTAACTGCATGTAGCTTCACGTTGAACTATTACCGAGAAAACGATCATCGACCTTAGGATATTTTTTATTACGGCGCACACGCATTAACAATTTATAACACCTATATACCAGTATTCGCAGTATGTACATATATAGTGGCACTAAGAGTCAGACAAGAAGAACCATTTCGCTCGTATAACAAAAATGCATGTAGCTGCTCAATTAAGCATGCGGCATGAGTGCGTTCGGGTCGTTGACATTCAACGAAAGATAAACGATGAACAGTTCTATCTCTGGTCTGGGCCAACGTTTCTCCATTGTTGTATATTTGCGAATGTCTGTCTGTGTTTTATAGAAACTAACGAGGGACCATCTTGATGGCGCCAAAGGGGTCTAACAGGGATAACTTTTTACGAGGGAGATAGTGGTGAAGGTAAACTTTTAAACGTGACGCTGTTGGTGCCAGGGAGATAAATATGAGAGGGAAAACAAAAACGATGACATTTTTGTCGCCGATTTTCACCAGACTTAAACATAATCATCATCTCCTAGATCATGCCAAGAATCTCTACTCTGTCTGACGCCCTTAGAGATCATATTCCACCAGTACAAAATCCGGGAACTTTTTAAAGTTTTGACAGGGAATCTTATAAAGTCGAAAAAATAACGCGGGGAATGTATTTCTTTGTCAATACCTGTTGTTGCTTAATAATTTATTCATCGGTACGTGAAGTTCCCAGCTCGAGATTACATCATTTACGTGACTTTTGATACCCAATTCCGCGATAAATATTTATTTTATTCCCTGTCATCAAAGTCGACAGATTATATCCTAAGCAACCCAACGCGGAAGCCATTCTGATTGGTCGATCGCCAAAAGTATAACTTCCCGCAACCGGTTCGCAAAACTGGACACCCCCCCCCCCTCGCGTAACAATCACGCTGGCTTAATACACAATCCAATGCAACGGTTGTCACCGTTGACACCGCGGGCCGCAGGATACAGATTTCTTCCCTAAGATCATTATAATTTTGTGATTTTAACTTTCTTTTTCGTCGTGTGTTCAATTTGTTTTGTTTAATTCTTTGTTAATCACTCCGCGATCTTGTCTCACATATCCTAATTGCCTTGCATAACATAGGGCAATTTGGCGAAGACAAAGATAATTAACGGGGCTGCTTTTAACTACTCAATCGTTCAATAGGAAAATCACCAGTTGCTGACACTGCAGCATGCTAAGCGCATATTACATTACATTACATATTGGTCCTTTATATACACAATAAGTTTGTGTTGGAACAGCTCGGGCAAGGAATAAAAAAAAGACATAATCCGCGACTATATCTAAATGAACGATATACTTTCAGATGACATCTATTATATATTTTGGAAGATCTGTCTGTCTGTCTGTCTGTCTGTGTGTGTGTTCGCGATGAACTCGAAAACGTCCCACCCGATTTCGATGAAACTTGGTATGTGGGGGTATTTTCGGCCGGGGACGAACATAGGCATATTAATTTGTCCGTGCGACATCACATTGACCTTGAAATCGGATAATTTCAAGGTCAAACGCCCGAATATCACGGGATTTGGATGAAACTTGGTATGTGTGGGTACTTTCTTATGGCGAGTCTCATAAGCATATTCATTTGCCCGTGCGACGTGACCTTGACCTTGAAATCGGGTAACTTCAAGGTCAAATCGCCAATTTTGATGGGATTTCGACGAAATTTGATACGTGGGGTTAGTTTTGTCCACTGATTGTTTTGGACGGGTCCAATCGTGACCCCGAACAGACCTTGACCTTCAAAATGATCAATTCAAGGTCAAATCGGGTAAAACCGGATGGATTTCGACGGGCACGTTTGTCGGGTACTTGGGTCCGGGCAGTGTTTTTGGACTGGTCAAATCGTGACCCCACTTGATCTTGACCTTCAAAATGGACAATTCAAGGTCAAAGCCCGGACGAAGTCGGGTCACCTTCTAGTAATATATATATGTTCGATAGCCAGACAATTAAACATGGAACTAAAAGCGGCATTGTAACTGCATATTTATGATTTACACAGAATTACTAGAATTTGGGGATATTTGGGCTTCTAGAGTTTGGGCGCCCAGCCACGAAACACGTATATCAAAACTGTCCTCGATATTTCCCTGATGTACCATATTATATGTAGCTCGTATCCAATGGCCATGCTCTGCAACTATTGCTAGTCACGATTAAAATCATCTTATTGCAGGACGCTAGATCGTGAACAGTGCATTCCAAATGAATAAAACATCATTATCTTAGTTTTTATAACTTATGAAAACTAATACAATTATATTTGGTTAGTATAGTTAAATTGTTGACTACAATTCTAATACAATCATATTTATGCTGAATTCAGTATTTAGAGACAATTAAGATACACTTTACTAACTTAAATTTAAATTAAATTAAAGTGTTTAGTTCGTCAGAGGTAGTTTAGTAAAATACGCAGGGAGAGAATGACCCGTTTTCGTGGACCGAAACTGCAGCTTGACGATCGACCAATCAGAATTGATTCCGCGTCGGGTCGCTCAGGATATAATATGTCGACTTTGATGACAGAGTCGTTATTTCGTGGGAATCCAGATTTAGAATCCGATTACGGTGGCGGGGCTAATTCCTGATTCTAGGTCAGATTTTGAAATCCACGTGGTCTCCGATACTATGTTTAATGTTCTCCCAGCGTCAAACATTGCTCATGTGTTTGACAAATTCCATTCCTCGGTTAGCTGTTGAGCGAACAAGTCGCAAAGCTTTTTGCTCTGTGGCTTGTCTCTGTTCCGGCTAGCTGAGACCGGATCGCTTGTGAGTTGTATGGTCGATCTAAAAAGATATTAGCCGCCCGAGCGATTCGGAGTGAACGTTTTTGGACTTGGTAGAGGATTATGTTGCTAATCCCCCCTGCCGTTGTCGCGGACTTGGATAGACTGCGCATTGTGGACACATTTAGCTGGACTCTAACCCAGACTAAAGTGGGCATTGTGCGTCTATCCTTGCAGTACCGGATTGGTACCCTCTGCTGGCGGTACCTCGGAAGCTGGATTCAACCAGCGACCTACCATCCGATACGGAGACTTGGACCTCTGGGACCAGATTCCGAAGAAGAGAACTTACCTCGGAATCAGGATTCTTTTGACTAACTGTTCCAAATAATGATACGTTCAAGCCAGCAAATGCAACAAACAAACAAACCCGATTTTAAATAAATACATATACAAACTTATGACTAACTCGGGGAGGGGGTGATCGGTGATCTGTATATATGTTCAACTTGTTTTGGTAGTCATGTTACATTGCCATTACTAATTATTTATTTGTTCAGTGTAATAACATATGGGATAGGGGTACCCTTAAGTGAGTCAGCACTTGTCCTCCAATCCCATTGTCTGTATAAACAAATGTATGTGTTATATATCATGTGTTATCTAAATTTGACAAATATTTGAAATAAATATGTTTAATCTAAACTTTGGTACATTTCCAGCAGTTGGAAATTGCATGCATGACACAACATTAGTTGGACATTAATTTGACACCATATATAGGTTGGAATTTTTCTCATTGTTTGATTTTGTCAACCAGTAAAAGTTGGTAATTTTCCAATCTTAGTGTGTGTCAGGTTGGATATTTCCAACGGGTGCAAATGGAATTCTGCGAACCTGTGAGATTGATGTTTGGTTCAAAGGGGGGGGGGGGTGCAGTTGGCGGAAATTTGAGGAAACCTCTAGCCACGTCCCTAGAACTTGTACGTGCGGGTACTTAATCAATAATATAGTCCTGAGATCCTAGAATAAGCTTTACATTTGTGTTTGTGCGATTGGGAGATGCAGTTCACATGCGATCACAATACCACAACATTAGCTTCATGGGAACAGCTTTATTTTCCAACTAATGTACAGCACGTTGGTCAAAAAATGCCTGTGTTTCTGTACTATACAGAGAATATTGTGCAAAACGACTGCATTTAACGAAACAAAACATTTTAAATATGAAATTGCTATAAGACTAGATAGTACATACATGTACGTGTATCTGATAATCCATCGATATCATATAATCCTACATTTCTTGAATAAGAAGAAACATTATAATAACGAACAAAGCAGAAGACATATCAATGCAGGTTCACGTGAATTCGGTCAATGGTGACGTATCCGCCGAATTTGAAATCGACATGCGTTCGGACGGTATTTTATGGATGGAATTATGAAATGGACATATGAAAGTGACAATGAAATCGACAAGGATTTGCTTCACCATCAACCGAAGTGCTCCCCCAGCGTTACTATCAATAGCGTTATTATTTGGCTAATTTCAGTAATATTCTCCCAGTTTACACTCGATAAAACAAATTTGTCTCCGCATTTAAAATTCTTTGATATAGATCGTTTATATTCTGCAATAATTTGTACACAAGAGACGGAATCTTACGTTTTATTGTGTTTTTAAACTACGAGGTGGCGAAATCTCGGTTTGTTTACATTACGAACATTTGAGTCCGTAATCGGAATCCGAATCCGAATCTGGATTATGACGAAATAACGATTGATTACGATTACGGTCTGTTCGTTTACTGATTCTGGTCTGTTCGTTTACCGAACCACGTCGTACGAGGACTAATCTGTAATCTGAATCCAGATTCTCTCACCAAATAACGACTCTGGGAATAAAATAAATATTTATCGCGGAATCGGGTGTCAAAGGTCACGTAAATGATGTAATCTCGAGCTGGGAACTTCACGTATACCGATGAATAAATTATTAAGCAACAGGGGTATTAACAAAGAAATACATTCCCCGCGTAATTTTTTCGACTTTATAAGGTTCCCTGTCAAAACTTTTAAAAGTTCCCGGATTTTGTACTGGTGGAATATGATCTCTACGGGCGTCAGACAGAGTAGAGATTCATGGCATGATCTACATCATCTCCATGATACGAGGAGTCTAACTGCGTGGTTTTAAGATATCAACAGTGTTCGATTCAGGGATGGGGAGGGGAGTGGCACCAAAATTTATAAAAATATTTTTAGTGCCGATTTCCACAAAATTGATACATATTCTTCTCCGTGATACCATGAATCTACACGCGTACATGTAGTTTAAAGACGCCACGCTTGGTGCCGCACAGGTCGGGGGCACACACAATTTATAAGAATATGTTACTTACCGATATCCACCAACTTATAGTCATCGCCATAATATGAGGAGTCTCATTGAGTGGTTTAAAAATGTCAACAGTGGCGCCGCTCTGGGGGGGCAACAAAATTGATAAAATATTTTTAGCGCCGATTTCACCAATTTGATACATATTATTCTCCATGATACGCAGAATCTAATCGTGTGGTTTAAAGACGCCACATTGGTGATGTTTGTGTCACGAAGGGGCATAACATTGGCAAGAATGTTTTTGTTGCCGATTTCCACCAACGTTTATATATAGCTAATATGTCATGTCCATGATACGAGGACTCTAATCATGTAGTTTAAAGAAATCAATCCGGTCCATGATGTTATATTCTGATATGTTGTAATTTATGTTGTATTGTTCATGGAATAAATACTGTTTAAACCAAAGAAATCAAAGTGACCCTATTCGATTGGCGAGGAGCTCCAAACGTGCACGAACAGAGTCGTGCAGCCGATTTTCATAAAACTTTATAATCATCGTCTATGCATAGCATCTAATGGTACGGGTGTTAAAGGCGGCGTCGTAGGGACGTGCAGTGAATTGGGATAGGAGGCCACCAGAATGCCGGGATTTTATAGCCAAATTTTATTATTACCAAAATTAGATATACATGTATGGCCATCTTCATGAGTCTAATGGTAACAGAGCAAGGCTAGATACCTACGTCATAATTTGCTCTAAATTTCAAAATTCGTGTTTTCTATTTATTCCAAAGATATCAGCGATCTATATATTGGAATATTAACCTCACCCAATCACTTATCGCGGATGCTTAAAAAAACGAATACCAAACACATTCGTTTTAAGGAGATATTGGCGTTTCACAACCTCGAAAAATCGTGACCGATTTAAGTCACTTAAAATCTTATATCGTCGTAATTATGTGGGGACGGGAGTAACAACATTCTTAGTGAGCTAGCACAACTAATACGTAACTCATTTGTTATCGTTTTGGTTGAGTTATTTATATGTGATGAAAATGGCGAGTACTCACTTCAATATGAGAAATCTTGTTGCCATTGTCGAGCAATTTGTGACGTATGTTCCCGGTCCTCGGTGCCGTTGGTGTAGTAGAGAGTTAGGGATAGGAGAATTGCTAAAACAGGTTACAAGTTACGACATTTCCTCTAAATATATATCCAACCTGGAAGAATGTGACAATCATCTACTGTTGCCGAGAATTCCAACCTATACATGTATGAGAATAACACATTGAGCAAGAATATCTCTCTTATTTACACCGAAGCAAGATTTGTTCAATCTCCGTAATTTCGACATGAAGATATTGTATGACTCATGCAGTTCTTTCAATGTCGAAGTGCACAATAACAACTTTCCGATAAAAGTTAAATATTAGTGATATCTAAATACATACACATTGGCCAACACCATAACTTGTACCGTTCTTTTTTGCGGACCAGTGGGGTATATTGTGATTATGAACCGGCACGTGAACGGACTTGGACCAATCAGAAGCAGTTGAATCAAGTTGAAGGGGGAGGAGGATATAACAAGCTGACTTTAAGTCTGCTTATAAATATCAACTCACTTTCATATTATCCACAATGTATTTCTGGAAAAAATGTAGTGCCAGCAAGTTCAATTATAACTGGGGCAGTGTGTGTGCACATGTACGCAACGTTTTGTTGTTGTGGATTTACTGTCAACGCTGGTATCAGATATTCGTACCCACACCGTCGGTTTTCAGAATTGAGTATTCTCCCAGATGTGTTGTAGAATGCCTGTCATTGTTACATTTCATGGAGGATGTGGACATTTAGCTCAGTAGCGATGATATTTATTATCCATGTGACCTATTTATACGAATTCTAATATTCTGTAGCTTTTGAAACCATTCACACGAAGGAATTGTTTCAATAGAATTAATATTGAGTCTTCTATCTGTCTATAAAATGAGTGTCCTTATACATAAATGTTCTGAAATTACCATAGTAAGTATCATAATGGCACATCGAGAAGGTAAGTGTGAATTGTGGCACGTCTGTTAGATTACATATTCAATGGAATGTTTTTATTATACTGTCTGTCACTTCGTTATCAGCTACTCTAACATATATTTTAAAGGCATACATCTCAAATGTGTTAATTTGTTGGTAGCATTATATGGTGAAACTGGAGTAGTTTGGAGCTACCAATTGTCAATAGAATAAATCAGGATTAGCATACCAACAATATCGATCTACTCCTCACCAGGTACTCGCTTAACGCATGTTTGGAACTTGTTTTACCAAGGACTGTTATGTTATATGTCCTCTGATTTCGGTGAATAAAATATCCACATGTAAGCCTTACTGCATGATGTAAATGCCATTGAAGACCATTTCCTATGGGACATCGCCAGCAGCGCGTGGATCCATAGATATATATAAACATAATCACCCACTGGTCGAAGCTGGCTCCCATTGCCTGCAATTGATGGATTGGATCGCAAAGACATGTAGTACCTATTTACACGTAGCCGTGATAACCGAACTCCAGTTAAAATCCAGTTAGTTGGCATGGTTATATGACGTGATGAAGTAATTATTTTTTGCGATGTCTCTTATTATTATATCAACACCTGCAGTATACTATACATGTGGTGATTATTCATGTCAGTAATACATGCAATACAAATGTACATGGACATGTTAGCGCTGCATCAATTAAGTTGTCTGTATCTGTCTTTATTGAGGGTCTCATTCTTTCTGTTTTGAATGGCAGTCTCTTCCTCGCAATTATATTCAAGGCCCACGTCACTAGAATAGCAAAATTGATCGTGACTGTCGCTTGGAAATACCCGGGTGGAACACAGCTGTATAACATACGATCGATGACGTTGGTCTCAGAGATGATTCTATGGAACTCCTGGTAACTATGTTCTCGGTGATCCACGCCTATAGATCGAGTCTCGCTGACGGGTGTCTGTTATTTCTGGAATAAGTGTCTTCGGAAAAGCAACACTGCTGAGTTCTCCTGTTGCAGTCTGTTTTATGGATTAGTTGTACTAATTTCGTTGAGTTTCGACCTCATTAGATGTGCTTCGCCTGGATACGGTATTTCGGGCGCCTTACTTTTATACAACCATCGCTACAGATATTGTCCGCAGTATTTGAGGAATACTTCCTGCTTGTTTTGTCCGCAGGTAGGTGTTCTTGGAATTTCCGAAATTCAGACTGGATACAAATGTACCGAGATACAGATTATATGATACTCACTAGACCAAACTAAATGTTCCTAATAGACATATATATTGTTATATCACTCATGTTTATTCTATGTTATGTATGGCCCCCACGTTAAGGGCCAGATACACGTTTTGCCAAAATTTCCTGATATTTCAAAAATAGATTTTCTCAAAAGATGTCTGGAATGTTGTTTGGAAAATTTGACAGAAGCAATTACTGTGAAACATTATTAGAGAACCATCAAACCGTTGGAAATTTTAACCCCATTAACTCTACTTGTATGGTATGGAAAATATTTAAAATGTCACTGTTTTCAGGTTCCAAGAACCTCTGTAAAATAGAACTAATTCAAAAAAGCAGATTATATATCCTTGCTATGCTATCATATATATGGGTTGGTCTTCTTTTGAAAACTGTTCAAATTCTTTTTACAATGGAAATAATAAAATTTGAAATTCGTGATAATTTGTATCAGACCCAGAGAAATTATTTGTTGACAATTCGAGATCATGTCCGAACTTTTTAAGGTAATAATTTTTATACCCTTAATCCTAAGAAACTTTGTAAGCCAGTGGAACCCCAAATATTGGTGACTTATATGTAGTGTCTTATAATCCGATATCAAAGCAGAAACAAGGACAATATATGGCAGTATTATGGCGTAAGCAATGGCGTATATAACTATAGTAGAATCGCGAGGCATGTATGGTATGAAATAAAAATATATACAAGGCAACACAAGAGAAGGAGTAGCCCATATGAGTCAGAGGCATCATCCAGATGCCCGTTATGTTATCCCAGTCAACGATTCTGTTCACAGAATATATGCAGCTGATGGGTATTTATATTGGGTGATAAAACAATTGGATGCGAATTTGGACGTCTGTTATATATTCCGTCACTAAACGAATTACATAAAATAAATTGCGCCAGGCTTTATTCATAAGAAAAGTTGTGGATAATTGTATTAGTTTGTTCAGGACTGTCATTCTGCAAAGAGAATATGCACACGACAAAGTAATCATTGAAACCAAGTGATTATTCTGTTTATTGCACACTTTCCACCACTAAAAGGCGCTAACACTAAAGTTAATATGTGACAAAATTCAAATGATCGCGTGCGCTCACCCGGGACATATTTCACAGCTAGGTGTGACATTATCACTTTTAATTCACTGAGAAATCCTTATAAATCACGGCTAATTGTGTAATAAATTCCACTCACGCCTCATATACAAAACATTTCACGTACGACATGGTATTACTTACCTATAAGGTAATAACACACTTCGTCATATCAATCATAAAATAAATTGCGCCAAGGATTTCTTGATAAGAAATGTTGTGGATAATGACATAAACTGTATTAGTTTGTTGAGGACTGTCATTCTGCAAAGAGAATATGCACACGACAACATATATTCTATTTACGCCTCATATAAAAATAAGTTCACGTAGGACATGTTATTACTTACCTAAGGTAATAACTGACTTCATCACACCAATCACAGTAGGTCGCATGCATAGTTAGAATTTCCTGATACACTGATAATAAGCAAGCGTTCTGAGCTTCCAACAACTTCAATATCCATCTTCTGTTTCTCAGTACCCATATTACTATAAACATGTATATATATATATATATATATATATATATATATATATATATATATATACTAGAAGGTGACACGACTTCGTCCGGGCTTTGACCTTGAATTGGCCATTTTGAAGGTCAAGGTCAATTGGGGTCACGATTTGACCAGTCCAAAAACACTGCCTGGACAAAAGTACCCGACAAACGTGCCCGTCGAAATCCATCCGGTTTTAACCGATTTGACCTTGAATTGATCATTTTGAAGGTTAAGGTCTGGTCGGGGTCACGATTGGACCCGTCCAAAACAATCAGTGGACAAAAGTAACCCCACGTATCAAATTTCGTCGAAATCCCATCAAAATTGGCGATTTCACCTTGAAGTTACCCGATTTCAAGGTCAAGGTCACGTCGCACGGGCAAATGAATATGCTTAAGAGACTCGCCACAAGAAAGTACCCCCACATACCAAGTTTCATCGAAATCTCGTGATATTCGGGCGTTTGACCTTGAAATTACCCGATTTCAAGGTCAAGGTCACGTCGCACGGACAAATTAATAGGCCTATGCCAGTTCTCGGCCGAAAATACCCCCACATACCAAGTTTGATCGAAATCGGTTCGGCCGTTTTCGAGTCCATCGCGAACACACAGACAGACACACAGACAGATCTTCCAAAAATATATAATAGACTAGCCGATGAGCCCGACGTTGTCCGGGCTATTCAAAAACCAAATTTCAAGTCGATAGCTCTACCCGTTTCCGAGATCTGGTCTGCGCATCGATAGCTCCACCCGTTTCCGAGATATGGTCTGCGCATGCACGAAGCTGGCGTCGCACGGGCTCGGCGACCCGATAGAATTCGTATCCGGGGCAAGATACATTCACATAGCAAATTTCAAGTCGATAGCTCCACCCGTTTCCGAGATATCGTCTGCGCATGCGCGAAGCTGGTGTCGCACGTGCTCGTCGACCCGATAAAATTCGTACCAGGGGAAAGATAAAATAAAACATAGCAAATTTCAAGTCGATAGCTCCACCCGTTTCCGAGATCTCGTCTGCGCATGCGCGAAGCGGGCGCCGCACGGGCTCGCCAATACGACAACGTCCACCGCCTGGTCAAACTACACACACGTACCAAGTTTTGTCCCGATCGGTCGAGAATCGTAGATTTGTATAAATGACAGACAAACATACAGACAGACAGACAGACAGCGCATGCGCGAAGCGGGCGCCGCACGGGCTCGCCAATACGACAACGTCCACCGCCTGGTCAAACTACACACACGTACCAAGTTTCGTCCCGATCGGTCGAGAATCGTAGATTTGTATTAATGACAGACAAACATACAGACAGACAGACAGACAAACAGAGGTCTTAAAAATATATATGAGACTAGCCGATGAGCCCGACGTTGTCCGGGCTATTCAAAAACCAATTTTCAAGTCGATAGCTCTACCCAGCCCGACGTTGTCCGGGCTATTCAAAAACCAAATTTCAAGTCGATAGCTGTACCCGTTTCCTAGATCTGGTCTGCGCATGCGCGAAGCTGGCGTCGCACGGGCTCGGCGACCCGATAAAATTCGTATCCGGGGCAAGATACATTCACATAGCAAATTTCAAGTCGATAGCTCCACCCGTTTCAGAGATCTCGTCTGCGCATTCGCGAAGCGGGCGCCGCACGGGCTCGCCAATACGACAACGTCCACCGCCTGGTCAAACTACACACACGTACCAAGTTTGGTCCCGATCGGTCGAGAATCGTAGATTTGTATAAATGACAAACATACAAACATACAGACAAACATACAAACAAACAGACAGAGGTCTTCAAAATATATATGAGATATACACACGCTTTGGTTTAATAATATTTATTCCCACATATAAATTACAATATAATATTTGGTAATTCATATTACCATGTTCCTTGTGAATGGGAGTGGATTCGGCTGTAAGCCTATGTGGCTTATATGTGCCGTCTCCACAAGTGACCTTATCATCGGTGGACATAATATAAAATGTCGCGATAAAGCAAGCAATATTATGCTGCACAATTCGAGTCGTGTCCCGTCGTGGAGTTGTCGGAGACAGGTAATGAATTGGTATATTCATGTGCTTTATGTTTGAACCATATCTAATATATTATAGAATGGGTGTCATATGAGCAATACAGACACAAACATATATACAACATTTTTGTGTCACCTGTTTTAATCTATCCATATATCTATCCATCAGCTGTTTTAATCTATCCATATATTGGATATTTACTTAATGTAATTATTATAATTATTATAACGCTTTCACATTCTACCGGCCACAAATGCAACTGTGTTGTAGCAAATTAGCAACGAACGGTTTCTGACACCTCACCACGTTACTGTACGCGAATAATATACCATGCTGAAATGTCACTCAACTGTCATATTTAAAAAAGAATATCTGATATAGGAAGTAAACAAATTGTGGTCAAAGGGTCATTGGATTTGGGGGGTGGCAACAAAACAAACTGCAATTGTTTCAACTCTGATAATTAATATTTCTGTTCCACGAATTTGAAAAAGAGGTATTCAAAATCCAAAATGAGTTATCATTATACCATAGAAATGGTTGATAACTACTTCAACAATATAAATAAGTAATAATTATGTTTTATAATGAAATCATTGAAAACTACCTCCCCTATATTCTGATATATTACTTGACGAAATATAAGAGACTCGTTCATCATTGAAATTATCTGAACTATGTCTTGAAGGAACCATCAAGCTGACATGTTTTGTCACACAGAAACGCACACTCATTAATGTTAATATGCAAGACATATAGAGAACGACCCGATATGATGTTAGGGGAAAGAACATTGATGAGGATTGTGTAAATATTCATTAACCTCATGGGCCTAAAACATGGTATATACTAACGCGAATGATTGGTTAATTTTTGGGAACCTTTGGGTGCGAGTGGACTTTACTTTAGACTTTAGACATCAAACTTTGATAATATATACACCCATAATATGATGTTGCATAGTGTATTGTGAATTGAATATGTCGCTCCAATTAAGCATATAGTTAAACATGCTATCTTCCGACCTCAGTTCCCATCCGAATGGAAGATCGCAAACGTCTTATTTAGAAGAAAGACGACCACAATAAACCTTCTAATTATCGATCAGTTTCTCAACTCTGTTGATCGTCCAAAATTTTCGAAAAATGCATCCACGTTCAAACAATAACCTCCTCTCTATATCTTTCGATTGAAGATCCTATATTGGCCGCAGAAGTTATTAACAAAGACATCAGGTTCATTTTCGAGTGATCGCAAACATGGCAAGTTAAATTCAATACCGTCAAAACAGAGTCACTTCTCATATCCTAGAAGACCAATGTTATCGACCACCCATCTGTTCAGATGTATGGACAGAATATTGAAGAAGTTGAAACACAGAAGAATCTTGATCTAACTTTTAATGGGGATGGTAAATGGCACGATTTATATAACTCACATTAAAAATCGAGTGGCAAGTCGACTTTATATACTGAGGAAGTATAAATTCATTCTGGACATGCAGGAGAACCCTGGAACGCACATACTTATCATATATGCGTACAGTTCTTCCTCGGTATGGGATAACTGTACAGATGATGATTCAAGCTAACTCGAAGACATCCATTAAGAAGCCGCGCGATTAGTGACATGGACAACCAGAAGCTGTAGTAAGGGATCCTTGTTAACACACTTTCCAGCAGAGGAGAAACGGCAAAACTCATTCAATGTTTTTTAAATGTTTAAGCGATACACTCCACCTTGTCCCATCGGTATCTTGGAAGTCAAACCACACACGTCTTTGGACAAAAATGACTCAGACACCCTCGTATAACAAGATACGACAACTTATGTCAACCACTGTAACACTATGAAATAGCATTCAAACAGAAGCGAACAGTTTCATATTTCAAGAGAATTATCTAAAAATTTCAATTTATTGTCCGATCTTCAAAAAAGAGAGAGGAAACTGTTTTGTGTGACATTGAATGTGAACATTTTACTTAATGCATCGGATAACTCAACGTGCAGTGAAAATGCAGATATCTTTATTTCGGTACAATAGTTCAAAGGTAGAAACAAACAATTTAAACACGATCACTAACTGATATTGAGATCTCATCTAAAGAATAATGATAACCTATAAGAGTGCTCGCTCCTTCACATGCCAAAATAATGTAGTGGGGTGAGGGGTATCGGACCTGCAGCGATCAGCCACGGATATGTAGTGGGTTGGGGTATCGGACCTGCAGCGATCAGCCACGGATGTATTTGTGGAACGGACAATTCATTAATGGAGACCAAAAACAAATCATGCAGTAATTGTTATATGATGGAAATGTCCAATAATTATCATTGGCTTACTGCCAGACCGTGTGTATCTATTTGATATATTAATGGAGACCAAAACAAATCACGCATTAATTGTTATATGATGGAAATGGCCAAGAATAATCATTGGCTTTCTGCCAGATCGTGTGTATCTCTTTGGTACATTAATGGAGACCAAAAACAAATCATGCAGTAATTGTTATATGATGGAAATGGCCAAGAATAATCACTGGCTTACTGCCAGATCGTGTGTATCTCTTTGGTGCATTAATGGAGACCAAAAACAAATCATGCAGTAATTGTTATATGATGGAAATGGCCAAGAATAATTATTGGCTAATTATTGCCAGATCGTGTGTATCTCTTTGGTATTATTGTGTGTGTTATAAATGTAATCATGAATTTATTTGAGAAATAAAATATTGTTTACACTAAAGCTAAGTTCCGTCAGATAGATGACCATCGATGAGTAGAAATATGAATATAAAGGAGGGTTCATACAGATGCGGTATCCGTATAACATATAAGATAAGATAAGATAAGATGTAATGCGAAATATACACAGTGTGCAGCTGCACATACAAATAGATACAACATATATAGATTGTCACTGATAGTCATTTATTCTGATTTATATGGCTATTTATAACTTTGTTGAACAGTTTCCCTGGACAATTACTAAGCGAATCGGTCTTTGATTATTCGTGTCCTGAATATCTCCCTTTAATAAAGTGTCTTATTGGGAGATACATTTTACATTTCAGCTGTCTGAAAAAAATTACCGGAGTTTAACGTGGAAATAATAGATTTATAAGCAGATCGTTACAAACTTTTCCATACAGGAGATTTTCTGTTTTTCAGGAGTTTAACGAAATTATTATTTCCCTGCCTTCTATATTACTATAACACTCCCATATGTGTTGATTGTTTTGGAATTGCTCACATTTTAATATACAGAAACGTTCTCTAGGCAGAGATTTTTGTTTAAAGTCTACACTTTCGTCCGGATGCAAATAATATGTTTCATCCCGTTTATTTCTAAGATCGTTTATTATTCTCCAATAGTGCTCCATTTTATTTACCACCTCTGTAACTTTAACTACTGGAAGTGTTTTTATGTCTTCTTTGTTTCTTTCTTATATGGCTTATTAGATGAGAAAAAATGGTATTGTTTGTCTCATTTCATGACACCCGTTTATCATTTCATGTTTCAATTGCTTGCACTGCTCGTCAACCTATTCCCACTTCCTTTTCTGTCGCCTGGACATATTCTTTCTGATATTGATAGCTTTTCTATTGATATCTGTTAAGATATGTTGATAATCCACAATTGGGAATGCCGTTCTGCTCGGATTAGCTCAAAATTCGTCATTCCTGAATGTAGTAGGTTTTTGGATATCGTAATCGCTTATCGCTTTTGTGTCTTTTGAAGTGATGTCTGTAGTCCTTTATTGGCAACTTCTGGTTCAGTAGCTATGTATATATGTCAATTGACACTTACCTAATGTATTCACGTTCCCATCGAGCTTACCATGTAGTGGTATGTCATTGAGATACATTATACCTTCAGAAATGAAAATATAATCTACCAAACTTGCACCGTTATGATAGTAAGAAATGTAATTTCCCAACGAATCACCACATTGGCGACCATTGTATCCCAATTTAAACGGATGTGCATAACTTGAGAAGTTGAAGCCCAAAAGAACATACTTGCTCTGTCTAAAACACAAACCAAAACATAACTATCGGGAATGGACATATATTTAAATAAATGATCAAACTCTCACTTAACATTTTTTCCCACATAAACCAATTTGGATTGATAGCAAAGCACTCAACAATTGTTCTCACCCATTACATCATAGTGTTTATAATAACGTCAAATACTTATGGTATAATGACCACCGCCAAATTGAAGAAAAAAAAAACTCATAATTGAAAAACGTTCAAAAATGGTGACGTGGCAATAAATTGGCCATTAACATAACAAAAATATAGGTACATGTTATTACACCCAGCTAATAAATTAATGACTTCATATGGAATAGTGATAAAATAAAAATGAACCATTAACACGAATTGGAAACATAAGTCCAGAACAAACTGTGAATTTTCTCGTAATTATATTATTGATGAAAATCTCACCTTCAAATATCACATATCAGTGATAAAAACAAAGATATTCAATACAATGTACAGCATAAACATGGATAATCGAATACTTCACAAAAACTGTCTGAAAAAATTATACATTTCTCTAATCCACATTCATCTCAAATAAGGGTTATCAATTTGGGTTCATGCCGACACGGGAATAACACGAACTAAGATTTTGTTATAACGAAATATGATTTTATAATAAGGAAAATAAAAAAGAGTTCATTTGTCACCTCCCGGTTCCGTAGTGTCGGTTATATTGCCAAAACCGATAGGCTGCAGCTTGAAAACATTAACATTAAGAACAGCTTTTATTTCTGTATTACCAAAAACACTCGTTCACATGTGGAACTCATTAGATACATTTAGCAAATATATGAGATTTCGAAATAGATTAAAAAAGAATTAACAAATCAATATATTTTTTTTGCGATACACAAAATAAACCCCTGCCATGGCCACCGCTGTTCTACAGTCTGGTATGTTCATATTCCATTTTGGAGAGACGAAACGAGAACTTGATTCCGAGATGACGATAATATGAAATACTCAATAGCATGAAACATAATAGCAACTTTATTGACAACGATCACCATTTTCTGAACCAGTATATAATCTAAACAGATCGACCATATACCCCAACATTTGTGACACAGCTATAGTAAACCCGTGCAAACAGCATTAACTATTGATTAACACACATATGTGCATCCCGTAAGCTGTTTGGATACATTATTTGTCTCGTCGAATTGTCGATAGGAATGATTGAGAGCGATTGATTGCGGATATGGACTACATTTATATAAACAAATACATATACTGTATATATGGATGAGATAATAAATAAAATAAATGTAGCCCAAAATAATGATAAACAAAGGAACAGTGGGCTCAACGACGCACGAACCTCAATACTTTGATGAGATAAAAGAATGAAAACAAATGTTGAACCGGGTAAATGAGTCAGTGGTGTATCTCTGTATAAAATAATTCGAGTCAAATGTCATGTAGCTTAAAAGGTGTCCAGTTGTTGACACAACTTATACTTACTCCAGGACTAACATTCACAAAACATTTGTTTTGGAAATATGTTGAGATCGAGAAACCATATATAGAGGAAATCTGGTTTAAATATATGCTCTGAGACTTAAGTAGAACAAAACAATAACAAAGAAAGATGTCAATGGGACAGGATAGTGAGATCAAGAGGGCAAGAATTGACAATAAATGCTGTGATGTCTCACTCAGGAGGCAAAAAATTATATGAAGTACCATATGCATGTTGCATGTTCTTATCATTGAAAGAATGAATACGCTCTGACAATGACAAGAACGTTCCCATTGACACCTGGGAAAATGAGTAGGAGCATGGAATGGAGGTGGTCGGTGGTGTAGTGGCGGGGAAAAGTTTGGAAAGAAACAGTTGGAAAGAAAGTGCGTATAGTAGCTTATCAGCGTATTCCTGCATGGTATAAGATATACTTCCCCGAGTGACAACTATAACTTGCTGGGAGAAAATAAAAACTAACAAACTACTCGCAAACATTTACGATAATTAATATCAAGCCACATATGAATACAGGGAAATTATTTTTACCATTGAGATTGCACCATCTTGCATCAGCATTTCCCGTCAGAAGCCCGCAGGCGAAGGCGTGTTGTTGTGCCTTCTCGTAAATTCTCGCGTTGTGAAAAACGCGATCAGAAACGCAAAATATTAAAATATTTCGGACGCTGCGATGCGACATAAAACCCTTGGACAGATGTTCCAATGGTAATTTATCTCCCCGACTTGGCGAAAGGAATGATTGAGAGAGCTTGATTGCGGACATGAGCTACTTGTATATAAAACAATATATATGGATGACATAATAAATAAAATAAACGTAGCCAAAATAATGTTAAAAAAATAGGAAAAGTGGGCATAAAGACGTTACAAGAAAACTAAGATGCATGCATCAGGTCGGCCGTGAACTATCTACCATAGAATTGTTGTAGCTATCGATTATACATTTTGAAACACCTGTCTGTATGTATGTATGTATGTGTGTATGCGTGAATGCATGTGTGTATGTGTTATAGACTCTAACACTGCTCGAATTTGGTATTTAACGTGTCAACTTGACCTCGCTCATAGGCATGTTTCTGGACCTTGACCGATCCGACTAAAAATTTGTGTGTAGGACTACTTCGATCCCGGGAGCAATATGGACGGGTCCAATTTCACGTGGGACCATGTTCTCGAACGTGCTGATATAGGCATGTTTCTGGACCAATTGAACAATAGTTTGGCCAGACGCTGTATATACTGGGTACTGTCCAGATGGAGGCGATCACAAAAAAAATCCCTAACTAGCCCGAACGAAGTCGAGTACATCAGCTAGTTTAATATATATTTTGGACATTTGTCTGTCTGTTTGTCTGTTAGCTATGGCCGGGAAAACTGCCGGACAGATTTGACGAAATTTGATATCTAGGGAAAATTATTTCCAGGGAGTATTTTGGACGGGTCAAATCTTGATCCCGACCTGACTTTGACATTCAAAAAGATCAATTCAAGGTCAAATCTGGTAAAACGGAAGTATTTCAACGAAATTTGATACCTACTGTTACATTTGTCCCAGGAGTGTTTCGGTGGGTCAAATCATGACCCTGACCTGATCTTGACATTCAAAATTGTCAATTCAAGGTCAAATCGGGTATAAAGCCGGGCGGATTTCGACGGGTACTTTTGTCGTGACCTTTGTCCGGGGAGTGTTTTGGACGGGTCAAATCGTGACCCCGACATGACCTTCACCTTTAAAATAGTCAATTCAAGGTTAAATCGCGCATTTCTCCGAAAATCAGAGGGGAACATCCCGGACGAAGTGGGGTCCACGAGCTACTATTATATATTTCTAGATTTAGTTACAAACTAAATACCTGTATATTGTACAAAGAAATGTTTGACAAATATATCTGTATCAATATTACCATACGGGTCATTAAAATAGATACGACGAAACAAATTTTGAAGGGTGCATGTATCCGGTAAATTTTTATATTTCAAATGATGACAGGAATGCAGAAAGTTGAAGTACCTACGTAATACTGGCTATCCGCATGAAGAGATATACATGTATATAAAAACCAGATGAGGGATATGTCTGTACAGTTGCTAAACAATTCAGTCATGCAAAAGAGGATCAAAGAGTAAGATACCAAATTGCTGCCTGTGGTAATGTTTTTTAACGAAATTCGGGAAAATTAGATTACTCTCACCCTGGTTATCCAGAAGATAATTGTGGAATCTGATGACGATCGGACAAGGGTGTCGTCTGTAGGATCAACCAAATTATTTAGCCATAAAAATAGTAAAATTGAAGATCACCGCTGGCAGTGATGTCTTCACAAGGACAGTTTGAGAACAAAATATGGCTCACATCTAGCGGTGACCCAAAATATCCACATAAGAAAAAGTTCTCCAATAAAAGCTGGCTGCAGGGTGCGCCAATTGATTCAAATTCGAAATTTAGCAGGGTGTACTGCTTGTGGCCATGTTTTCCCCGCAAATTTGATAGACTGATGGACAAAACCACTGAATCCGTTGAATCATATACATGTATACATGGATTAATTTATATGCATTGTTATACACAGTACTGGTATATAAAGGTACTGAAAATAACTATATTACTAGTATACACAAAATAAACCATATATCATGGCTATGGGTTCTAATATCCGAACATGACAGCTGAGAACTTGGTGTGAATTAAAGAGTGGTGGTTTCTGAAGCATATCTAACCCTCCACGTTAGTAACATGCCATTAAATGTCATAAGTATAATCTAGCTTGAGGACAGAAGTGATCCATAAAACCCCCCTTAATTCAACCAGGTCCTCGCGCGATGTATGATCGATCACATGATGATCTAGGGGGATTAGAATTGATGTATAAAAACAGCACTGCATGTAAATATAAAATAAAATAGTGCTACATCTTATTACAGATTATTGCCATATATAATCAGTGATTATACAGACAGTCTGACAAAATAAAGTTTCAGTGACACTCTATCCGAAGAGGGGAATAATTTCATCTGTTACAGTCAATGGAGCAATTATGAATCTGGAAAGGTGAAATTTCTAAGTAATACTAGATATCGACATGACGCGATAAAATATAACGTAAATGCAATATGGCCGCTGGCGACCATTTTTTCCTATGAAATTAAAAAAATATTTGATAGCTCTCATCTGATAGATCAATATCAAGATAAATATGAAGTTTGGTGATGATCGGATGAGTGAAGTGGACTGTGGTCTGTGCTAAACGGTTTAGTAATGCTTAAAAAGATTCTTACCTTAATATTTTTATGTTCACTTTATAAACTTCACTGAGTCATCTTTGTCATGTATTGAGTTTGATATCTTTTGTTAACAGTTTATAAATCATGTATGTCTCATGTTTGTTATTTTAATTTATGTGTTTATTATCATTAAATAAAGTTGCATTCCTTAAAAAGATTCTTACCTCAATGTTTTTATGTTCACTTTATAAAGTCCACTGAGTCATCTTTGTCATGTATTGAATTTGATATCTTTTGTTAACAGTTTATAAATTATGTATGTCTCGTGTTCGTTATTATATTATATACACTTTATAGTGTGTTTTCAGAACGAAAAAAAATTGAATAAAATCAACAAATTTGTAAATTTAAAAACAATTCAAACGTTGTTGTATTCCATGTCCCAGCCCGGACATATACACCAAATTTCAATAATATTCATTGAGAAACAACGGACCAAACGCTATATAACACCCGTATACATCTTTTATTCCGAATCGGACTCGGGTACATGTTATAGTAGGTACCGAATTGACACACGTCGACTGGGCGAGTTGGCCATGGGGCGATTAGGCCGATTCCGGCACATTCTATAATTTACCGTATGTATCCGTTTACGCGTAGTTTACTTTAGAAAGTTCCGCAATTAATACCGTAAATAGAGCGACCTTATTTGACAGAGAATGCCTCTGTTATTGATTATCAAGTTGCTGTACATTAAAAACGACAAATTCACATGCTCGTTCAAGCGCAGTAGTCTATTTTCCCCATGTTAAAGGACATCCACAAATACTAAATAACGCTAACCTACTGCCGAATGTTTGACACGACAACTGTTAACATATTTGGGCTGAATTCATCTAACGCGGTATTATTCCTCAAAATAAACAACAAAACCATCGTTACTTGGAAATGTAGTTTGGGCTAACATTTACATAAATCCTCCAGATCAATTATCCGACACACACGTCAGATGAAAAAGTCACATGAAGTAACCGGCCAAATTGGCCGAAACGAGACAATGGCAAGTACATATAATCATTAACCAGGAATATGTACTTGACAATGTCCCATCCCATCTCATTCCACTTAACCGGGAAATGATGAGGTTAGTCAAAATGGGGAATCCGTGCTCGGAAGATAAGTCATGTTAAAAGAGTCAAGTATGCACTACCGTAGCACCAAAACGCGACGCATAAATTACAATTTGTATAAAATTTAAAGTATGAACATGTATAACGAAGAAGATATATACATACAGTAAAAAGAGAAACCGTTAAAGACTCGAAAGAAAGCAGCACCAAAGTGCTTCTGCACCAAATTACAATAATTTATATCACAGTTGTAAGGACGGATAGTCGAGCCGTTACGATATCAATTGGAACATATATACAAGTATATATACAAGTTGATTGACACGAACGGTGAGCGGAGTGAGAAGTGAGGAAAGCAGGAGATCCAACTCAGTTTTGAGACAGAGGGGAAGGGGGAATGTACCGACGGAAAGCATTTGATATCCAACGACCCATCCGTCTTATCTGAGAATATGAATAATCTAAATCTGCAGCCCGTGACACGGCAACCTGTCTCCTTGGATAACTGTTAACACAGGCTTTAAAATGGAATTATCTTTTATTTTGCACATGGAACTGTTATACAGTAATGCCCCAAGTAATCGACTCCTTAACCACAGCAGAATTATGGGTAACTTTTCAGGATTTAGTCAAAAATATGGCTTGTTGCCATCATCGGAAAGCCCTAAAGTCAGTGTTAAGATACATAGGCTAAAACAATGCCTGTGGAGATTATCAAATTGATGCCGCAAACATGGTTTCCCATCTGGATGAGAAACAAGATAATGTGTCTGCCCCCACATATGTACATATGCGACTGAAAAGATATTTTCATGAAAATAGCCTGACAAACGTCAAGCTAACTACATACCGAATGTCCGCCAACGTATACACCATCCCATGTAAAACTAATATTACACATATGTATTTCAGACTAATTAAAAGGCATGTTATTGTAAGCACACACGTATAATATAGAACACGAGACTTTGCCTATTCATTCGATACAGTTCCCGCAACAAAGGCTGAGCGAGATAAAGTATATAGGGGATACAAAACAAAGTTCTACTTTGGATACTGAAAACTTCCGCCATGAAAAAAAACAAAAGTTACATCAGTTACAGTGGGAGGGTTCCAGTCAGGGTGGCAGGCACATATTGCACATAATTAGGGCCCATCTTGTTTCTAACTACTGAGATTATGCGTGTGTTTGCTGATGTCATAGAAAACAGATTTCAAAAAGTTATAATGTGCATGACTACATTTCTTTCAAATAATGCCATTTTTGTATTATTTTTTTTCAATATCGTTTCCATTGTAACAGGTATTTCTCAGTGTATTGTGCCTTTTTGGCAGTTTAACCTAAATTAGTTTGAAGTACATGTATGAAGCTATCATAATATGCATAAATTATTACTGAAAACAATGTATTATCTAATAAAGGTTTCAATTCGAAAATTATCGTATTTTATGCTAAAATCAAAATTTTTCACAACCAAAATGGCAATAAAACCTCATATGCTTTCCATGGTAACACGTATTTCTTACTGTATTGGGCATTTTCGGCAGTTTTACCTAAACTAGTTTGAAGTAATGTATGAAGCTATCATAATATGTATAAATTATTACTGAAAACAATGTATTATCTAATAAAGGTTTCAATTCGAAAATGGCAATAAAACCCTCATAACCTATATGTGCATCCTATTTATTACTGGAATAGTTAGAACATAGTTAACGTTGAAAAGGTTTTGAGACATCTTTTACGGGTTGATTATGTTTTGCTTCATAAAATTGCACGCTTCAAATGTCCGGTGTATGGATAAAATCGTCATTATTTGGCGAAATTTTGTCCCTTTCAATGACAATAGCTGAATAAACCGCAACAAAATACCCAACACAGAAGTCCGGATTAAAAGTGCATGTCATGGAAAACAGATTTCAAAAAGTTATAACGCGTCGCAAGGGTTAGAGGACATCATTTCTTCCAATAATGGCATTTTTTGTATTTTATGTATTTGTTCAATATCGTTCTGATGATAACAGGTATTTTAGTCTGGGTATTGGGGCTTTTCGGCAGTTGTATCAAAATTATATCGAAGAACACGTATGAAGCTATCACAATATGTATAAATTAGTACTGTAACCAATGTAGTACATGTATCTAATAAATTCCAGTTCCATAATTATACCATTTTTTGCAAACATCACCATTTTCATCCCAAAATCCCAATAAAACCCTCATAACATATATGTGCATTATATGTAATACTAATAGTTGGAAAATATTATTGTGGAAAATGCCATGAAGAAATTATCTTCAACGTCTGTTCCTGTCCTAGAATGTGATTAGGTTCGTATTTACCATCTGGGCACTGAAGGGTTTTATCTCATAATATGTCTACATTGTTTACACGCCGTTTGCATGAAAACGACACCACTTTCAAATTTTGCAGCAGGGCGGAACAAGAACCTGACGTCTTCTACTTTCGTATGATATATAACTTTTCCGTGGGTAAAAAAAAATTAAACATAAAAAGAAAAAATTTCCTTAAAAGAAATGTGATCGACATCCGCCTTTTGTAGTGTCCCAGATGAGTTGTTGGGATAATAGCTCATTAGTCTAATAACTTGCTAAAATCTTTGGAGAATATAGAAAGAACGAATATGGAAATTGATACATATCTGGCCGCTATTTTCGAGCAATTTATGACTAGTTTCCCTGCCCTGAATGACCTACAGTCGAGCCAGGAGATATGATAGAGACAGAGATACACAAGCTATTACATAACATATATTCCATACATAACAAAGAATTGCTCCCACCTACATGCACTACTACTATGCTACTGCTACTCTGGGACAATATCTCGAACTCTGCAAACACATACATGTAGCTGACATCAAAATAAGAGAGAACACCTTCACACATCGAGTGGTTCGTGGATCAATCTTCCTGACTCAATAGTTCGGGCCAATAACAAATGAAGAATGTCAGAGATGCAGCTATTACAGAAGATAAGACCAACCAAAAGTTAAATGTACATGCATGTAAATGGTATAAATCTGTAAAGTTTATACTCATCTGCAAAGAGTTCCATTGGGGGTCACCTGTTCCACATGATATCGTTCGTTAGTGATTTTCGGTGCCAGTTGTCCAGATGGGGCGCCGATTCGTTCCTGATTTCGTAAGAATAAGTCGCTGAAAGCTTTTTGAAAACGGCAGACAGACGAGTATTATACGACTGTTTTCACTCCGAAAATCTTGTTTGAACCATGATGACACGAGTTTATATAAATATTTTTATTAGAAACAATCCATTATTTGCACGCAATACAAATCTAATATGTTTATGAAGGGGAAATAGAGGAGCCATTCTATCACACACTGTTTAATGTTTGAGTTTATGGTACATAAAATTCTACTAAGTCATACTTATCCACGTTAACATGGAAAAACTACTCTCTGCTGCATAAAACTGTGTTAAAATCGCGTATGAAGAATCAACATCGATGGCTCCCAATCGTTTGACATTGTACTGTTCGCATCGTATTCGTTGCGACATGGTTCGTTGGTGATTATCTCAACTTCTCTGTAAATATTTGTCATCCAGCGAACGAATGAGAACCTGTATGGATGGAGGAAATACTTTTGAGGCAATATGGAACTATACACAAGCGATATTAGATAATAATATTAGTGTATATAATGCGTAACCTCACTGTTATCTAAATTAATAAACAAATAAATAAACTGAAATAAATTGAAATCAATACCTACAGTGGAGTGACCAGCGATTTAATGTTCGCAACTGTCTAAACATTACAAAACAGCCAACTGCACTCTCCATCGGCCCAATTTGAAAATTTAACTTTCATAACCCACCATTGAGGTTGCAATCTCAAACCAAGTATCTCAATCTATCAAACTGATAGGAACTTGGTGTAGAGTTTATACCGGTCCTCATCTGCAAAGAGTTCCCTTGGGGTCACCCGTTCCACACGATATCATCCGTTAGTGGCTCTATAATATGACCGCGAGTAAGATACTAGTTAACACGTGCAGGGAAATTTTATTCCCGTTCTTCCATTTAAAGGGAATGTTCAGATAAATCAATCAACACCTTATGTTGAACCTTATGTCATTAAAGGTTAAATATAATTAAATTATTTTTAATGATTATCCGCGTTTCGTCAATTTCGATTGACTGCATCATACAACATATATATTAAGGTCTAAATAACTCCTCCCTCGTTTTCGAATGTGTTCATATGTTTACAAATCCTCCACCCTCTCTCCTTCTCCTCTACTCTCCGTCTATATCACCTTGTCCGTCCATCCTTTTCTCTTATCTCTTGTATATAATTGTATAACGATACCTTAGATAAACCCATAACTGAAAATGAAATAATTAATCCCGTTCGTGGCCTTAAAGGGAATAAAAGTAGTGGAATTGACAAAATAAGATACATATCAAATCGACTATTGACGATATGTTACCAGTATATGTACTTTTATTCAATATTATACTTGAAAGTGGTATTTTGCCAGAACAGTGGTTAACGGGCATCGTAGTACCTGTTTATAAAAAGAAAGGCGACATATTATTCCCTGAAAAGTATCGTCCTATAACTATAATGAGTTGCCTTGGCAAACTCTTCATCAAAATTATGAACTCTAGATTAACTGCGTACACGGATGAAATATATTTACTCGAAAGTAATCAAGCCTGATTTATAAATGTCTTTTCTACATATGATAACATTGTTGCATTACATTTTTTGCGTTCAATAATGGAGCAATGCGAAATGAAATTCTTTTGTGCCTTCATTGATTTTAAACAGGCATTTGGCCTGACAATACTGGCCTTTGGATGTCTCAGACTTATTAAAACATGTACAGCAATGTCAAATCCCTGGTTAGAATCAATGGCGACACACCATACACTTACAGAACGTACTCTGGAGTGCTCCAGGGTGGAAATTTGTCATCTTTCTTATTTTCGATCTACCTCAATGATTTACTATTTAGAAACTAATAATGTCCCAGGCCTGCACCGATTGCAAACGGAAATTACTGATGAACTTAAAACGTATGTATAACTTTGTTTAATGTTTTATGCTGACGATACTGTAATATTTACAGAAAGTACAAAATATATGAAACAATCCTTGAGCATTTTTGACGTTTTCCAAAGCAAAAAATGACCTGATTACAAGAGCTACCCGAGCTATGTATTGTCTTATCCACAAAATACGTCAATTGTCCTTGCCATTCGAATGCCAGTTAACATGTTCAATAAAACAATTTACTGTCAAACCTATCATGCTATATGGGACTGAAACTTGGGGTTATGGGTGTCTAGAATCCCTAGAAAAATTACAATTAAAATTCATCGTAAATGTAAAAACCAACATCGCTAATGGTATATGGCGAGACAGGAATGTTCCCATTATAATTGGGTGTAAAATGTCGAATGGTATCATACTGGGCAAAATTAGTTAATTGTAATGATTTGCAGAATCAGTAGGATGATGTACTCCCTCCTGTTAAAATGGTATAGAAATTGTGAATATAAGCACCCATGGCTATCATATATCCACATAATTCTAATTGAATCGGGGCTACCATATCTATGGTGAGACCAGGATAATATTACCATTAATGTTGTAAATATGAATAATATTGTCCAGAAAACAATGAAGGACCAATACGTACTGCAATGGAAAATTAATTTTCAAGGAGATGGCGCGATTTAGTGATGCATGTCATCAAACATCATTGTGATGCCCTATAATATAAATATTGAATAGCTCCTCCCCTCGTACTGAAAATCCCATTTCCACTGTTGCACACCATATATTGTGGTTGTACAATTATGTATTATGTTCTCATAATATCATATATCAAGATTTATTTGAGAAATAAACATTTGAACTTTGAATCTCTCACGTCTTCCGTCTGCCTTTCATATACCTTTTTGTGTTCTATTGAAATAGTGCCCAATTATTATTTCCAAGTTTTTAGCCAGTCGACTTTTTTTTCTTTAAAAAAAAAAAGACTTTGATGAGGAACGGCAGGCCTAAATGTATATAACTTATCCGTTTAGCGATGAATTTTCACAATTTATGGTAAGTGCACAACAAATCTTACCCAGAGTAATGGCTATTATTATATTTATAAAAAAAAACGAAACAATTTGAATGTCATTAGCGAAATAACTTGAACAAACGTCAACCAATGAATGTCATGCATATATGGTATAAGGATTTTTGTTCACAACAATATATCATTTGCATATTATGCATTATGTATATTATCTACATTTATATTATCCTCGTTGTGGAATCAGTACGACATCATATCAAGTAATATGAAACACCTTTGGAATTGCAATGAGTCAACAACTCAAATTGCAATTATATATATTCATGTACTATGTTTATATATAGTATTCCAAGTGAATTGCTGTCGTCGGTATTTCTAATTTGTAATGTTTGAGTCTACATTTGAAAAGAAAATGCAGCAAACATATCACGAGGTTGCGACAAAATGGAAAACATTTATTATTGATTACAAATGCGAAATCGTTTGCCAATGAACCGAATACATAATGTTTCAGTGGCAAATGACCGGAGCACATAGGCCATGTACCCAGATATTTTAGCTCAAAGCTAGCATTTCATGCTGACTAAAATGAAAGATCGTATTAGATAGACAGGTTAAAAACACTGAAGAATTATGGGACAAATTTTGAACCCAGATTATTGTTTTTTATTATAGATAAATCGACCTTGATTGAGACAATTGTACTATTCGGAGCCAAAATCAGGTGATGCACGTGATATAAGTTATGTAGTCGCTGACATATTATGATGATCGTTCGTGATAATTTATCCTCATTAACCTGCCAAACAATATAGCGTACATTTTGTTCGAATGCAACGAGTAGTTTATATACATTCACCATTTTTCAACACCGACCATGTTTCCTTTGCAAAATCACGAACCATTCAAAAAATCAGAAACAAACGACTCGTGTGTAACAGATGAGCCCTATTGGGGTTGATATTACTACAATACACGTCGCAAATGCCGTTCCGTTGACGCAGTCTATGACGTCTATCACATGTCATGTGCATCACTTGAATTTTGACAGTGGTATGCGCTCACTTCCGATGGTGTGCGTGATAAGTGCGTGCATAATATGGAGTAGTGTCGTTATTGAATTATGCATCATTATGTCAAGGCTACTCGTGTGACACCAACAATGATCTTCCGGTATCCATAACAACATGACGCTAATAACGCGACAACGAAGCTGAATACCAATCTAATTGGTACTCGTGTGGTATATAATTGCCATTAGGATTCTTGTCTAGTCTCATTATGTGATATAGATTGATACTATAATTGCGAGCAAAGCTTCAATTTAGATGATGAAGACGGAAATGATTCTATTTTCTATAAGAGGTTATTACACACGATTTGCGACGTGTATACGGTGGTGTCGCAAATTGGTTGAACACAAAATCCAGGTAGCAGGTGCTGGACAATGAAATTACTGGACAGAAATGGCTGTGACTGTGGTCAACAACCACCCAAATTTGACAAGAAACAATCTTTCCTCCTTACACGGAAATGGCTAGTTTGAACCTATCATTTTGAACTGTCGTATTGATGTTACTCATAAAAAATACGGAGTGTAATTTCTATCAATTTAATGCGAATTTCCGATGAATATACTGAAGATATAAGTATTTCACGCATCGACTCATCTTGATCACTATAACGCGACAAAAGCGAACATACGCATATATTCAGAGATTATATATAATATAAAACATACCCCGGTTAAATCGTGATAAAACTGTGATTTACCAGGTTATACCTTCTTATTTACCCTAGTAAATAATATCCAACCACGTTAAATCCTGGTGCAAATCATTAGGTAAATCCCGGTGTAATCTCTGTCTGACCCAGATTCAGCCGGATGTCTTCATCGTCTGGCTGAGATGCACCAGGGTGTTTCACGGTCTGACCCAGATTTACCAGGGTGTTTCATGCCTGAAATATAGTTACCAGGTATGAAGTTGCATATTTACATTTAAGACAAACCTAAATATGTTTGTACTATTGTTCAACGTTCTCACTTTGAATAAGTATAGATCAATCTCTCATTTGCAATAGTGTCCTCAATAGTTTTTGTTTTCTCCTAATACTTTTTAACGTTGATTTCTCTTTCTCCTAACACATTTCGACGTTGTTCGCGTAGACGCTGTATATTCTGCCCAGACGGAGGCAGTCACAAAGAAATCCCTAAATAGCCCGGACGAAGTCGGGCACATCAGCTACTGAGCGAACAACGTTGAAAAGTATTAGGCGGAAAAAAAGAAAAAAAAGGTTTGATCGGTCCAGAGACATGCCTATATGAGCGTATATGACCGAAGTCAAGGTCAAGGAGAAGGTCGCACGTGAAATTGGACCCGCCCATATTATTCCCGGGATCAAAGCCGGTCGGTCGAGCAGTTTTCGAGTATACACATACAGACACACAGAAGTTCCAAAATATATAATAGATGTGTGGTTCTAGACCCGCAGTTACAACAGTACCAACAGCAACAACATTTAATTGTATTGTGAATTTAATCGTTAATAGTCCTTTTATGGATAACAAACTACCCTGCTCTAAGCTTGATGTCACTATGGTTAAACCTAGTGTAGGGTGGATACACATTTGCATGTAATTTATGTATGTAAAATCCATGTATTTCCATGTATTTCACATATAGCCTGGAAAAGATGAGAGAACTTTGACAGAATTAAAGTTTTTATAACAGTTATCCTCCGATGAGTGTCAAATGTCTTTGATTCCCACGTTTTTATAATTTTTCTTCAGAATCGAGAAATGCTTTCTCGTAGTTTTTCAGAACCATATCGTTATTTGATAGATCACATGTTATTCCCAATATACTAAATGTCTTGGGATTCCAATTGATTTTCTATCGGTCACATATCACTTCCCTACAGTCCTTTTTACTTCCTATCCACACCGCAAATGTTTTATTATAATTTATCCCCAACCCAGAAAGATGACGAAACTGTTCTAGCAGCTCAAATGTTTGTCGAGAGATTGCGTGCTGTCGTCCAAAAAGAGAGAGGTATCATCGGCATATTGGTTGACCTTGAATTCGGAGTCGCCAAATCGTATTCCCTTTATAAATGTATTGTTCCTTGTGGCAATACTCAGAATCTCAGCACATATCAGAAAACTGTAAGCTGAAATCGGATCACCTTGACAAATCATTCGATCATAATGGGGATATGAATGCTATTTTAGTTGCAATACCACATCTTCTGGAGGAGTTGCAATTCTATTTCGAAATACATCCGAATATAAAATCATAAAGACAAAGCATGATGCACTAGGAAACTCCGTAGCCATTAATCTCGAGATAAATGAAGAACGATATATACTACTGTCCGTTTATGGACCAAAAACGACCAACCATCATTTTATGAGAACCTGAATAGTCTGTGTTAAAAGACTACGACGACGCAAACTTAATTATATGTGGTGACTTTAACATAGTACTTGACCAAGATTTAGATTCACAAAACTATTTGCATGTGAACAACCCAAACGCCATACAAGCCCTTAAAAAGCTAAATGATAGGAATGATCTAATTAACATTAGCAATAGCGTTTAGATTATTTCTTGATATCCGACCCATGCAGTCCCTCATTGGGAATGCAGACATTGAACCTGGTTACCAAAAAGATCACTCCATCACAATCTTAGAATAAAATTCAAAGACTACAAAAGGGGTCGCGGTTTTTGAAAATGTAATAATTTATTGTTGAAGAATACGGATTATATAAAAGAAATTAATTTTACCGTCGATACCGTGATCGAACAATACTCAAATGGACTTCGAGAAGGCAAACAGAGATTTAAGGTAAACGACCATCTCCTTTTGAAACAATGCTAATGGAAATAAGGAACCAAACTATATCTTTCAGTTCAAAACGCGACAGAAACTTTACTTAGATCTAAAATAGACGAAAACGAACGCAATAAAACAACAGACACAAAATCCGTAGAACAAATCGAAGAATGCATGAAACAATTTGAAGAAATTAGAAAAGAAAAAACTTGAATGACTATTAGTGCGATTCTTATTAACATCGAGTTATTTCCTTTATATATATACATGTTAATGTACTTCCTAATGTAAAATTTTACAGAAATCAGCGCATTACTCTAACTCAAGCCGAGTCACTCGATTATAAAATTGTCCTACTCTACTATACTCTATATCTGTGAGGTCTTTTTTATCTCCCTTTGAGGTCTCTGTAACTTCCGCCCACATTCATCAGGACTGACATCAATGGGTTCTGCTATTGTCCTGTCATCCCCTGTTATCGGGTTGATGGCTTCCGGTACATTTCTAGACGTCATGATATGTTTTCTGTTATGTCTATAGGTCGCACGTTCTGATGTTTTCAATGTATATGACATTGGGGTTGCATATCTGACAATAACAGTCGCATCCTGCCACGTGGATCGAGTTGTTTTCTGAATTTCACCGCTTGATCTGAATTAAGCTGTGGTGGTGGTTTAGCAAGTCCGATTGTACTATAGGCGTTTTTAGTCATCTGCTTGTCGTGTATATATCTCTTTACGAACCACGCTTGGTAGCTTAGTTTTTGCGCCAGAGATGTATTGCTCTGCGGAATTTTTCGATGCTAGACGTCGTCCGTAGAGTAATTGAGCCGGGCTGCTTGTGGATTTGTCAAAAGATGTATTCAGATAATTTAAGAAAGCTATGTACGGGTCTTGTCCATTCATTTTGCATTTTTTCTAGCATATTTTTATTGTCTGCACTGTCTTTTCTGATGAAAAACTAACCGAAGTTAATTGGTGTTTGAACCCATATTTGAAAGTTCATCTCGATAGTTCCTAAAATCCTTCACCATGTCCGAAGTTTTGGATACACATTCCGGCCATCCTCCTTTGATCATTTTATCAGTGCATTTAATTGTCGATGTTTCATCGCGAACTGTGTAGTGTTTCCATGACCTGATGTACGTGTAAGTCCACGAATCCACCGTGACCTGATGTACGTGTAAGTCCACGAATCCACCGTGACCTGATGTACGTGTAAGTCCACGAATCCAGTCTGATGTATGTGTAAGTCCACGAATCCATAGTGTTTCCGTGACCTGATGTACGTGTAAGTCCACGAATCCATAGTGTTTCCGTGACCTGATGTACGTGTAAGTCACCGTGACCTGGTGTACGTGTAAGTCCACGAATCCACCGTGACCTGATGTACGTGTAAGTCCACGAATCCAGCCTGATG
Organism: Siphonodentalium dalli; assembly: GCA_032622095.1. Classification (NCBI taxonomy): domain Eukaryota; kingdom Metazoa; phylum Mollusca; class Scaphopoda; order Gadilida; family Siphonodentaliidae; genus Siphonodentalium; species Siphonodentalium dalli. The sequence continues at coordinate 61,598,887 of CP136067.1, forward strand.
TACGTGTAAGTCCACGAATCCAGCCTGATGTACGTGTAAGTCCACGAATCCACCGTGACCTGATGTACGTGTAAGTCCACGAATCCAGCCTGATGTACGCGTAAGTCCACGAATCCACCGTGACCTGATGTACGTGTAAGTCCACGAATCCACCGTGACCTGATGTACGTGTAAGTCCACGAATCCAGCCTGATGTACGTGTAAGTACACGAATCCAGCCTGATGTACGCGTAAGTCCACGAATCCACCGTGACCTGATGTACGTGTAAATCCACGAATCCAGCCTGATGTACGTGTAAGTCCACGAATCCACCGTGACCTGATGTACGTGTAAGTCCACGAATCCAGCCTGATGTACGTGTAAGTCCACGAATCCACCGTGACCTGATGTACGTGTAAGTCCACGAATCCAGCCTGATGTACGTGTAAGTCCACGAATCCACCGTGACCTGATGTACGTGTAAGTCCACGAATCCAGCCTGATGTACGTGTAAGTCCACGAATCCACCGTGACCTGATGTACGTGTAAGTCCACGAATCCACCGTGACCTGATGTACGTGTAAGTCCACGAATCCACCGTGACCTGATGTACGTGTAAGTCCACGAATCCACCGTGACCTGATGTACGTGTAAGTCCACGAATCCACCGTGACCTGATGTACGTGTAAGTCCACGAATCCACCGTGACCTGATGTACGTGTAAGTCCACGAATCCACCGTGACCTGATGTACGTGTAAGTCCACGAATCCAGCCTGATGTACTTGTAAGTCCACGAATCCACCGTGACCTGATGTACGTGTAAGTCCACGAATCCACCGTGACCTGATGTACGTGTAAGTCCACGAATCCACCGTGACCTGATGTACGTGTAAGTCCACGAATCCACCGTGACCTGATGTACGTGTAAGTCCACGAATCCAGTGTGAACTGATGTACGTGTAAGTCCACGAATCCACCGTGACCTGATGTACGTGTAAGTCCACGAATCCACCGTGACCTGATGTACGTGTAAGTCCATGAATCCACCGTGACCTGATGTACGTGTAAGTCCACGAATCCAGTGTCTATTTGATCTGACTTGTCCTCACAGTTCCGAGACAGTGTATCTGCTACCTGTACTTTCGGTCGTGGCATGTAGACCACCTCAAAACCATATGCATATAGACGCATGCGCATCACCAGAAGTCGGGTCGGCATGCAATGAATAGGTTTCTTCATGAGATATTCAAGTGGTTTGTGTGGTCACTTTGTATATTAAAATGTCTCCCGAACAAATAGTAATTATTTTTTTTGCATCCGAAGAGAATGGCAAGAGCCTCCTTCTCAGTCACAGCATAGTTTTCCTGTGCCGATGATAATGTGTTCGATGCACATGCTATATGGGTTTCCTTGTTGTACATAGTCCTTCGACGAGTCAACTTGAAGAACCGTGTCGTCATTCGGATTAAAATATCTCAACACGGGTCCTGTTGTACTTGTGATGATCGATTTTATTTCGTCATAGGCTCTCTGGTGGGATGAATTCCATTCATAAATCACATCATCTTTCAACAGTTCTCGTAACACAGCTGTTTTCGCTGATACTTGTTCCGTAAATTGACTGAGATAAGTAAACATAGCGGGTTGACACTACAGGTCCTTTTTTATTTGTCGGTGGCTTCATGTCTCGCACAGCTGATATTTTATTCGGGTCAACTTCCGCGCCATTTTCACTGAGTATTACTCCGAGAAAAAAAATTTGCCGGAACTGTATCTTATTGAGGCTCAATTTAAAGTCCGACGTGCCGGAATCGCTTTAACACTTCCTTCAGTCTTTTGTCATGCATTTATGGAGAACTGCCCGTCACCAATAGCCCCATCCATGACTTGGGTTATACATTTACATAGTACCCCCTGAACACTTGTAATTTCAAATGGGAGTTTCAAAAAACGTTTTCTCCAAAAGGATTAGCAAACGTGGTAAATTTTGACGATTTCTCATCCAGAGGCACCGTCCTAAACGCCGATAAGACGACACAGACAGTGAATAGCTTCTGACCTTTTAAATTGCACGTCACTTGTTCCAAAGTCGGCATCGGGAAATGTGCCATTTCTATAGCCTTATTGAGGTCCCTCGAATCCCAACATATGAGCACTTTTCCTCCAGATTTCGGTACTACGACCATGGAACTCACCAATTCGGTCGGCTCGTCAACTATTATGAGAATTCCTTGCTTGTTTCCATTGTATCCATTTCCTTCTTAACGTCAGTATCGGTATTTTCCGAGAATTTTAGGCTCACAGTCCGGTTTTAACTTTATTGTGTACTCTGCATGTATGCACCCAATACCAGTCTGATAAATATCCTGACTCCATCTCATTATTCCACCAATCAACGCGTAAGTTGATTGAAATGAAACATGGTATAATTTTATTTAGACTGACCCAATACCATTGAATACATCTGCATATTCCTCGAGAATTCCCTGCGGACATTCGGACTCATTGTCGTTTTCGCAAACTGTCATTATTACTTTTAACAGGCTCATGTCATTCTGTCAACGAATTTAACCCCAATGCAATGCGCTTCAGTGCAATAATTGCTGCCCGCAATTAAATTAATTGCTTAAGGGCAATTGAATTACGTCCATGTCAAACAAATTGACCTTAAGCGATATTGATTGCGCTTATGTGAATTATTTAATAAGTGTGAAAACTGTCTCCCGTGATCGCATTCTCCTCATCCATCTTGCAAAAAGCGGCACGTGGGTTGCTTGGGTATTTTACGTGCCAACGTGACGTTGCATATACTGCACTTTAACTGTATATATGTGCTCGAAATGATAAAGAGTGCTATACCGCTTTTAGTTAGTCTTTAGTCTACATATATCCTCTCTGTAAATTGTATCATAGAGGCAGCAACATTTCCCAGATAGTCATTGCGATATGTTCAGTTCCCTATATCACCAACGTGTAGGGCCATTATTATGTTCAGTTCCCTATATCACCAATGTGTAGGGCCATTATTATGAAAGAGATCGACACCGAGGTACCCATAGAACCCATGGCAGGTTAAACCCGTCACATAACGGATATGCGATATATGTACCACAGACGTGACAGTATTCAGGTCTTCGAGTCATTATCGACATTTGTTCTGAAGCTGTCCACTATAATCTTTGAGTCAGACTTGGTATTAGCTATAGTTATACATACAGGTACGTCATGAATAATCAGCGACTCCGTTGATATTAGTGGACAGACGCGTCTGATGACTGGTGTCGCAATACAGCAACGAGTGGGGGTGTGTGCGCTTCCGCACATATATAGTAGTATTCGTGTCGCCGTGGCATACAAGTACTGTTATTTTAAAGGGAGATTGTACCTAAATCCAGCCATTGTATAACCCACATCGTACTACGTTCAACAGAATATATGCAACAAATGAATGAAGTGGGTCAGGAAAATACACCAATGTACACTATGACGATGTAAAATAACATGGTAATTAACATGAAAATGAGTAAATGGCTAATCATTTTACTCATTTTCGTTATAATTATATACGTAGTTCTTTGTGTACATGAGTGTATTTAGGCCTCATACCTGGCTCATATTTATTATTTTATGTGATATTTTCTGTTAAGTATTAGGAGTTGGCCCCATAAAAGACTGTATTTAGGAACAGCCTGCCTTTAGCAATCATTTACATATAGGCAACGTCGTGACGTTATGGCGACATTCGTGAATATTAAAAAAATCTAAAATTCAAACTATCATTTTAAATGGAAAAATCGTTATCCATTATAACCAAGGTATGCTATATAAGTACTATAACAATAACTCTTTACTCTCACAATATGTGAGATATGTTCTCATTATGTTTTTAATAAAGTGGTATTAAAAAAGAGATTTTTGAGAGTTTGACAGGATATATGTGCAAAACGCGAACTGCGTTATCTAGCTTAGGAATCCAACCAGGGTCTACACTATTTCTACTGCCTGAAATCATGACTGTCTGCAAAAAAACAATAAATAAAACATTTGTCATTGCATATATAATTTGTTTTAGCCAATTTCAGAACTAATTTTTGGAGGAAAAATCGTCATAAAATAATATAATGTCTGAAAAGATGAATCAATATCTGCCAGATTATTGCAAACGTGGTTGAATAATTTTACGTTGTTTTATGTTGCTTTGGTCCTTCACACGATTAAAACAATAGATCTGCAAACGGCTACCAAAAAAAAAAATGAAATATGCAATGAAAAATGTTTTTGGTTTATTTTCTCGCGGACAGTAATGATTCCAGATGTATGGCCCTCCGAATCTGGCATGTTCATTTCGAATCGAATCAGCCAAATGATTCTCCGAATCGCATCGAATCTCGTTTTCATTGCATCAAGTGTATCAATAATGAAGATGTAGATATCACTTTATTTAGTGGCCGCACTGGTATCAATTTGCTCACGATAAGTGATCGTCAGTATATAATATAATTAGCTATATACATAAAAAAGTAGGATCTGTCGGACTGTCCTGATTTTTCTCCCAGACCCCTAGACCGATTTCAAGGAAATTTGATGTGGTGACTCGGGGTACCCTGGCGGAGGTTATAACAGCGTTAGTTTTTTTTTTCAAAATGTTGATCTAAAAATTTAATTCAATAAATAATTTTTTTTTTTAAATAAGCTCACTAAGGGTCTATTTCAGAATCAAATAAGTCCAATACCGATCTCTGTGAACGAGGATATGTTGCAGCAGATATGTACGCTCTTTATATATGTGTTTTCACCGTGGCCCGCGTCATCCAACGGAATAACCGGCATGCGTCCACTATGGGCTTATTCCAGAATCAAATAAGTTCAATATGAACCAATGCCAACATTTAGGTCATATATGGACCTATTTGCACGAAGATATATTGAAGTAGCATAATCAATAAATATATATAGGTAGGATGCATCTGTCACGTGCAGGAAGCGCACACAGGGGCCACAGGCCCATTTATGCAGAGACCGCAGGCCCATCCGACACTGAATAAAGGCTCACAAAGGGAGTCTGTTTCAGCTAGTTATCAAAAAATGGATCTCGGCTATACAATAGTGAAACAGTATAATAAGCAATAATGAAGCCAGTAAGGAATTGCATTCACGCAGCTGATATTTGACATATATATGAAATTTTGCTAGATCATTTTCATCAGTCTTACAATGCTTCGGTGGTCTATATTATAGCTCGGTCGATGACAGTGTTTGTATGCGGTTTGTGTGGTATGTCATTGGTATCATAATATATCTTCGCGAAAAAGCAATGTGGTCCGTTGAAGTAATGAGAATGCAACTAGTGCCAATGATTCTATACAATACGAATCAGTACGGCCGACTTCTAATCAGATGAAAGATTCCGAACAGCATCGAATCGATTTGCTGGGCCTTAATCAGATGTTAGACTGAAAGCGTGCACTATAGTTCATGGGCTTGATAATGCAGTGTTTAAACCACTTTTTTTTCCATCATTAGAACATATTTCTCATATTGTGATGGTGAACTTGTTATTATAGTACTATAGCTCGACACATGCTATTAGGCACATATCATTGTGTTTACACAAGCTATTGGGGGAGTAATAGCTGTGCGGGCAGTTATAGATAAAGTGTATACCCTAATGGTATAGGCGGTACATTTGGCCATTAGGCAGCTAATAGTAAATCCATAATATTTAGTTATCACAATTCTGGCCTGCTATGTGAGCAACACACAATCTACACAAAAACACCAATTGTGTGCTGTTCTGAGGACATGTCGTTAATATAGCAACATGAGATGAGCCGATCCTGTGGAGATAGATGGATATATTTACACGCACTTAATATTGCTTCCGATTTTCACATAGCGTTACGATCAAGGCCCCTGGGGTAAAATTACTAAAATACCAATATAGACTATACCAGTGTAAAGGTTCCAATCATCGATTTTGGCTAAAACCACACCCAACTATCAAAACCCTATAAATTGTAGAAATCGAAGACTCGTCTAATTTCTGGAATACGTTTGATGAAAAAAGTTGAAAATATCGAGCACAAACACACCAAATAAAAGAGGTATGACCTGTAGAATATATGTGAGCATTTATAGGTTATGCCATCGCGTTTAGGTACACGCTCGCGACAATTTATTGCTCGAAAATATTGATTTTATAACGGGGTGAAAGGGCTTTCGGTGGACAGGCAGAATGACGAGCCGATTTGTTCGGTAGAATTCGGTACTTTCCGATATCATATCTCGACTTCGCTTCGTTCGATTTCGCCGAGTTATATGTCAAATGAAAGGGAATCTTGTTGCCAATAAGACACACTGGGGGATATTTTGGTTGCAATTATCAATTCTAGAATTTGTAGGGTTTTTATAGTTTTATGGTTTTAGCCAAAATCGATGATTGGAACCTTTGCACTGGTATAGTCTATATTGGTTTTTATTAATTTTCCCCAGGGGCCTGTGATTACGATAACAACACCACCTGACCTATAAACCTAACCAACTAAACCTATAACCACATTGACCCGATGGAGTCACAAACATGTAACCGCAATCGGTTCCGGAGATTGTCGGACACGAGCGATGCGTAGACTGTTTTGAAATTTGATTTGGTTTAAATGTTACGAATTTATTCTGGGAGTTTCCAGACACACCTCACGAAAGATATCGAATAATTGAGAACATGAAAACATGGACTAGTAATATACAGGTAATATCCAGCTAATAGCTGGGGTTGATTTTCTGCCAAGACTGCCATAGAGAGTTATTGTTTTTTTTTTGCATACGCAAATAGCATAGCCTGTCGATATATATAATCTGAATAAGTTATTTTAAAAATAATAATTTATGTTACGATCGATTGAATTGGAAGATTAGCCAATCCACGGATTCCGTGGAAGTTGAATCAATAATGGGAATGATATAACACAATCATATTCGTATTGTATTTAAAGATGCCCTGTCCGTGTTGACACTATAAAACCATCATTTGTATGTCTTCTATACCAAACAATAATTAAATCGGACAATGAGCATATTACAAATGTATTATCTTTTCATATAGCAATTTTGAAATAGTTCCGTGGGTATACAATAATAAAAATGAATTGAAAATCCCTGTCCGGAAACTCTTCTATCAATTAATATTGATTTTATTTCGAATATTCTATTATAAATTGAGCTGATTTAAAGGGACACATAAGTAATAAGCTTTCAAAAACAAATTGGGTAGACATCACACAAAGTTGTTCGGTTGCCATGGCAACGGCTTAAAAATACATGGCAAATATTGAGGTTTCCGACAACTGGAATTTGTTTGATTCGTTAAAACTGCGTGTACATATATCATTTTGCTAAATAAACTTATCATTACAAATACTTTCGCTTTCGCTTAAATGCGTGCATTTGATTGGGCAAGGTGGCGACAATCTCTAACAGCCGAGGGAAATGTCGTTTCCCGCATCATGCAACGCGCAGATAACTCAAAAGTTGGGATTGTAATTTCAGATATATCAGACCATTTTTAAACCTTCCATTTTGCGAATTGCATGCGACGGAACCAACACAAACCAGATACCTCATGCAAACGGAGTTTCTCGATGGCAAATATAAATTTTTTAAACGAGCAATGCTGGCTGCGGAATTCACACCAATACTGAATGAAAACTGTCCAGAAAAATCGTATACAAACTTTATGAAACTCATTAGCCGGTATTTTAATGATGCTTTCCCATATTGCCCAACACAGCCTAATGCTAAACATGTCAGGATCCAAAAGTGGATGACTGATTGACTTCTAACCTCAACAAGAGAAAAAACAAAAACTATATAGAGCGTATATAAAATCGCCCACGGAAAGTAGTAAAACAATTTGCAAGGATTATTGTAGGTTATTCAATAAATGCAAACGTGAATGAAAAGCGAAATATTATACAGATGCCTTTATAGGAATCAGGGAGCTAAATGTGTTATAGAGTCGGGGAACGAGTACACCGTGGAATGCTAAAGGTGAAGGTAACTGAAGAATGACCTTCACCTGATACATGCGACACGTTATTAAAGGATGACATCGCGTTTATTTGATTTGTACATCATATCTAAATAATTTTAACTGGTGAATGAATGGGGGAATGGATTTTTGTGAGCCGGAAATTTATTTAACTAGCTGCTGTAGTTCTGGATTTGTCCAGATCAAATTTGGCTGTGGGATAGCCCTGTCGTACACTTGGGGATTTATTTAAAAAAGTAAACACATGACCTATGATTTTTCTACCATTTTCGTGATCAACTGGTGTCAATCTAGCCGGGTAAACATCACTGATATGGCCTGCAGGCTTCAATTCAGTGAATTTGGCCGAAACGTTAACACTGTCGCCTATGGGAAACCATTTAGTTCCGTGATTCCTTAGAGGAAAACAAATTTAATAAGAAAAAGATGCTGGGAAATATTAAATGAAGCTATAAACCTCGGAAATCAAACACTTTGCCGGGAATATTAAAAATAAATGGGTCCGTGATTGGTGACCCAAGACAAATATCACAAGGGTTCAACGATTTCTTCTGAAATATATATGTCTGAATGCATGCTCAAATATGCGACCACGAATACCTCTTGCACCAATAATCTAGAGGTAACAATGTCAATAGTAATTTCCTCACAGCAACCACACCAGAAGAAATCATTTCCTATTGTAACTCAATGAAATAACAAAAATAGCCAAGACAATCATCACATGCGGTTTCTATCATGAAAATGATAATCCACCAAATTGCCACTCCATTATCTCTTATAATTAACCGTTCATTCGAAACTGGTATAGTATCGTGTATCGTGTATGATTTATAAATCATGGGACAAACAAAACTTTGATAACCTTAGGCCGATAAGCATATTGTCAACATTTTCAAAAATATTAGAGAAAACAATGTTATGCAGACTATCAAATTATTTGGAAAAAACAATGAGCTTTACAAACACCAATATGCCTTTAGATCTAGTACTCAACAATTCACTCGATCCTTCATCGTTTGAATAACATAGCGACAGAAAACACTAACAAAAAACAATGAATTGCACTTTGGCAACCTTCATTGACTTGCCTAAATCATTTGATACGATAAATCATGAAATTCGTTTACGAAAACTCCACCATTAAGGAATCAGAGGTTTGACTAATGATTTCGCTGTGAATCTTGATCACAATAAAATTAATCAAGTAATTGAAAAATTAGAACAATGGCGACCTGAAACTGGGTCTGCGTGTAATCAATCCATAGTGGGTGAAATATGCGAGGATGTAACGTGTATTTTATTGGATTCCGCAAAAAACACATTTGGAACTTACAATCCAAATCACAGGAAAACAATACATAAACCACCAAATCAAACTTGGTTTGATGATGAATGTAAGTCAAAGAGACAAGCTTTTCACAAGGCAAAACGACTATATAATAGAGAAAAATCATTATCAAACAAACAACATATGAAAAACACTGGAACTCTTTATAGAAAAACTATGGATTCGAAAATAAAACATCAGCGAGATGCAGATATTTCTGAACTGAAGAGTTACAGCAATAGTTCCAGCAAAGCATTCTGGGATAAACTAAATAAATTATCCAATAATAATAAATTTCAAAATAACACCACGAACTTAGATCTGGAGATATTTTCTGATTATTTTAAAAGCTTAAACGACTCAGACGAATCTGATAATCTAGGTAATTATATAGATTAATTAAATGAGTCGTCGCTCCATGACAGTTATCTAAATAACGCTATAACCGAAGAAGAAATTAAATCTGTAATTTTCAATTTGAAAAACAGTAAAGCCGCTGGTCACGACGGGCTTTTAAATGAATATCTGAAGGCTTCTGTTGAGATAATGATGCCCATTTATTCCTTACTTTTCAATTTAATCTTGGAATCTGGAAACTACCCCCGGGAATGGGCCGTCGGGATGATAAAACCTATATATAAAAAGTCTGGTGACCGAACTATGCCGGATTCATATCGGGGAATTACACTTTTAAGCTGTCTTTCTAAAGTATTTACAGCCATTCTAAACAATAGAATGGTTTCTTTTTCAGATGATCATGAACTAATTTTAAAAAATCAGACGGGATTTAGAAAATCCCACTCAACCGTAGATAACATATTTGTTTTACACAGTGTAATCAACCTATACCTAAAAAGTGGGAAAAAATTATATTGCACATTTATTGATTTTAGAAAAGCTTTTGATACCATATGGAGGGATGCAATATGGCTGAAATTAGCCCAATGCAATATCAACGGAAAAATACTTAATGTCATTAGAAATATGTACGGTAAGATAAAAACATGTGTAAAAGACAGTCACAACATTTCAGACTTTTTTGTTAGTAATGTGGGACTTTTTCAAGGGGAAATAATGTCACCTTTTTTATTTTCCTTGTACATTAACGACATCCAAGATTTTATGAATGATTGTGCAATACAAAATTTGAGTTATTTAGATGAACTATATATTGAAAATGTGGGATGTTACATAAAATTGTTTTGTATTCTTTATGCAGATGACACAGTATTAATGTCTGATACAGAAGAAAATATGCACCGTTCTCTCCAAGCATTTGCAGATTATGCAGATGCTTGGAAGTTACAAGTGAATACAAAAAAAACTAAAGTCATAATATTTAGTAATAAGTTACCCAAACCAATTCCAACGTTCAGATATCGAGGTCAAGAACTCGAGACAGTTAAAGAATTTGTATATTTGGGAGTAACCTTTTTTTACAATGGAAGATTTTGCCAAAATTTGAAAAAAATAGTTACAATTGGCACAAGAGCAATGTATGGATTACTAAACAAAGTGAGATCTCTCAAGCTTCCAATCGATATTATGTTAAAACTGTTTGACTGCATGATAGTACCCATCCTATTATATGGGAGTGAAATTTGGTGTGACGAAAGAACTAAACTTATTGAATCGCTTCATCTAAAATACTGCAAAATTATAGGATATCTGAAAACAAGTACACCAAATTATATGGTTTACGGTGAATTTGGCAGACACCCTCTGTCCATTGAGATAAAGTGCAAAGCACTATCTTACTGGTCCAAACTACTATCACACGATGGCTCAGAACTTGCAAAAAATATATATATTCTTGTTAAAGAATTGGATCACAATTCTGATGGCTCCTTCAATAGCCCATGGCTATTTTTTATTTCTAAAACACTGAAAGAACTTAACATAGAAAGAGCATGGACAAATCAGTCAGGTTTAACAAAGGCTGAAATTAGAAATATAAAATCAGAGCTTATTGAGCGACACACAACAGAACTATTTACTGAAATGCAGAATGCAAACTCATCTAGAGCACGTTTTTATATGAGTATTAAAACGAGGCCGGGCATGGGTCGCTATCTAAGTTTCTTACCGGCTCACTTAGCAAACATTTTGCTAAAATTTAGAACCGCAAATATAAAACTGCCTGTCGAATATACAAGATGGAAATCTAAATCTGTGGATAATGGTGACAAAACCTGTGATATTTGCGGTGATGGCACGGGTGATGAATACCATTTTATTATTATTTGCAAAGAACTACAGATAATTCGAGCAGACGATATCCCGAAATATTACTGGGAGAATCCCACGAAAGAAAAATTCTATTATCTTTGGAAAATCAACTATTACTGAAAAAAGTTAGTATTTTTATCAAATTGGCATCAAGAAAATTAAAATATGACTGAGCCGATTATTCCAAATTGAAAAACGTGTGATTAAGTGCATTATTTATATCCGTGAATAATTATTTCAGGCAAAATATTATGATAATGATATTATAAAGGATTAAATTATAATATAATATATATAAGATATTATAATACATATTACGATATATCTATACATTTATCATATTATATATTAATATATGTATGATTGTGTAACAATTGTTTTTTTGTGACCTAGCTATTGTAAATATTGTAAATATTGTATATATGTTATAGCATGTTTCGCCTTAATTGACGACTTTGCAATAAACAATCAATCAAAAAACTAATAAATGGTTTAAAAGTTATTTATCGAATATATCGCAATACGTCGAGTTCAAGGGTCAGAGATCCACAACTCAGCTCTGGTGTTCCCCAGGGCTCCATACTGATTAGGTCCGATAATTTTCTGGTCTACATCAACGATAATCACCTGGCATCAACATTGAATTTACTGTCTTTTGCTGACGATACGACAGTATATGCTCCGAAACTTAAATACTAAATATTATATGTGGGGTGTCAATGGGGGAAAATGTTTGGCCGATTGGCGAATTGACAAGAACCCACAAATAATACAGTTCCTATCATCAAATTGAAACACAATAGTAGTATGGACCCTGATCACAAAGCCAATTGTTGGCATATAATATCAACCCGTGTGTCAATTCGCATATATGCGCATTTAGCATAAAAAGATCTCAGCAAAAGACAAACAAAACAATACGTGCAATCATCCTCATTCGTATGGCACAAACATTTTGGTGATGCAAACATGGACGCTCTTTACCCTGGTCGATCATTTGATAATTTGCCATGCTGACAATAATTCAAAACGTGTAACTTCATCTTTTGAAAGTCCATATCTGGCCATCAAAACCTCCTATTAAAGGACATATGAACAATAGTTTGAGTGGGGATTTCCATTCAAATCTCCGGAGCAAAAGTTACAGAGTTGCACTTACTTTTGAGTGTGAAAACAACAGGTATTTATCTGGTGCGCTTGGTAAATTATAAAATTTTGCAATCTGAAAAAAAAATCTGGAAATTAGAATAACATAACTTGACCTACATTTGAGAAATCAATATAAAATTCAAAAATAGATACACCAACATTATAATGGAACAAGTTCCAAGCGGACCCGCCAGATGAATACCTGTTGTATCCATTACCACAGAAGTATATGTGCAACTCTAACTTTTGCAACGCAGATTTGCATGGAAATCCCCATCCAAAATTGGCCACTTTACTTCCCCCTTAATGGGCTCATGAGTCCGATCTAATTATTGTTTATATAGAAGATGTACAACTTATGGTTTTATAGTGTCAACACGGACAGGGCATCTTTATAGAGGATCTACAACGAGTCCCCAGTTTATAGCGGAATTTACCAAACGAGTCCAGTAAATTAGGTCTGGACCGAGCCTTTGGCGATGATGTTTCACATGTAACATATTCTTCGTAGAAAGTCTCCGATTTCTCGCAATAGCACTGCCAAAATTCAATATGTATAGAAATGAGAAGATTATCAAACACTGTACCCGTTTCTGCCACCCAGAATGCTTTTTACTCAACAAATTTCTGAAAAACTTTTTTAAATGAAATTTGTCAGGAAAGGGAACAGATTCTTCATCGAAAATCTCATTTTTTTCGCAACTAACACAATAGTACCGAAAACTCTTCTTACAATTGGGAAGAATATAACACATTCAGTCTAATTCTGACAAATTTAGTACTTTTTATGCCACATTCTGACCAAAAAAACTTGAATGCTTCAGGAACAGGAACAGAATCATCGTCGACAAAAATATTCTCAAGTAACACAATGATGCTACCGAAGATTTAAAAAATCTGCGAAGTCCCCAAGGAACAGGAAGTTACTTACACAATAATACTAACAATTAACTATTGGACTGGCAACAAAACAAACCAATTTTACAAAAAAAGGAGATAATATATGCCAGCTTTACTCGCGTTTCAACAAACCCTATACCATAACCTAACACGTGCTCTCCGCCGGATAACCATAAACATGTACCGGTACACACGCTGTCAGTCCCCCAGTACCAGGACCATGAACACATTGAATATTGCAGGAGAACATAATACTGATCTGTCACTATGAGTGTGTGCATTGCTTCAATGGAATCTCAGTCCATGTATTACTCGCCCAAACTACAATCACGTAGAAACTTTGTGACGTATATGGAATGTCTGCTACAGAGGTCCCAATAGAACAAACACGTGTGATCGTTTTGAGATAAAATTACACGAATTAACCGCGTGTGTGTTTGTTTAGTTGGCGTTTAAAGTCGCTTTGGCCACTAATCCACATGACGGCGAGTTTAACTGAAACGCACTTTGATCAAACACATTTGATGGACGGATATAACATATTTTAATGTTAAATATGTTGTTTGATCTCATGACATCATGTTACAACGACATGTTTTCTTGACCAAATTTGCGTAAAATTATGCATTATACAAAACCATTCACCGACCATAACGAAAACAGTTACCACTAATCACCGGACATCATATGATAATGTCCAATTACCAAATACTATATTCGGCCTATTTATCGGACACAGTACTATTTTTTTTACATGGACATATGGACATGCGAACTGGATCTACGATATCTTACTACGCATCATTTCCCAAGACATGTTCTACAAGTTGAGACGTTCAACCAAAGAAAATTCCTATATTTGAACGAGTAATACGGTAGGGGGCGCTCATAAAATTGATTTGGCACTGGGCAATTGGCCGTTGGAATGAATTAATAATTCCTTTACGTTCTATTATTTAATGGGCAAAACACTCCTAGGTAACTGAATCATAGGCCAAAATATTAAGCCTACGTACAGTATCCCTTACAAGACGCAACGAAATAGCGTTCTCTGTACAAACGAATTGAAAATATTGTACATGTTTATTGTAACTATTTACGGCCTGAACACCCAGTGTGAGAATGATATGCGGACATCGTTACCAGATAAATCAACAGAATGATGCTGATGTGATTCGACCATTTCTTTGTTGTACAGTGTAACTATACCCGTAAACAATTCATTGACATGGACTGAAATTATCTTTCTGTCAGCGCCGGAAGTATAAAGCAGACCCCAGTGAATAGAATATTGCCGGAGAACATAACGCTGCTCTGTCTAATACATTAGTGGTGTCACTTCAAACATATCTTTATAATGTTTTCACTGTGGCCCGTGCCACCCGACGGAATAACGGGGTATAAGTCCACTATGGGCTTATTCAATCAAATAAGTTCAATATGAACCAATGTCAATATTTAGGTCCTGTTTCAGCTCGTATACAATATTGTTATATACATTGACATGCGTGGAACAGTTTTCTTGGCATACCTGATGCTTGGGTTGGATTTGTATTGAAATGGCGGTGAACGTTTGGCATTATAAAGGCGCGTTTACATGACACTATAATAAAGTATTAGGTAGATACTTGTTATTGCTGCAAAGATCAGACTCTGGTCACAATCGGCTGATTGGAGTTGTTCGTTATGTGTGGTTTATTTGTTTTTCTCGGGACAAAAATATATAGTCCGCATCGAAGTACTGAAGCACACATCTTGTGGAAAAGCCCTCAGATTCGAGGGGAATAAAGCAGATATGTATAGATCAAAGAAGTGAGGGTATCGTAACAATATCAAAACGTCACGGTGTCATAGGCCAGGTTCTGCAAATCGGCTTTGTTATGGTATGTTAGTTGTCCACAGACTTATTTCTCATACCTGGATGGCTGGACCTCTTTCGAATCGTCGAAATAACGGTATCTTGGTATCCAAACCTGCCAACATTTCATTTCCGTTTTGCTATAAATCCGGAATTGTCTTGCACATTAGGCTGTGTGTAAGAAAACTAAACAGACAACATATAATTATGTACTTTTGTGGCTAACTTCCGAGGTACAGTTTATGTTGCTTAATTTTCTGAATTTCCGTTGAAATAGACGAACCCACATTTTTTACAATTACGCGTCACGTATAGACAATAGTTTGACAAAAAAAGAACTACTCAAAGAATTTGTGAAAACTAAATTCTGGTCATGTGACATATTTTCAGGAATCAATCTGTTGTTATTTCTGCAACACAGGCTAAACTAAATTTTTATTAAATAAAACGAATATTTAAATCCCAAGCGCTCTTATTTTATTTTCCATCTGCAGTCTGTTCAAATAACCAATAACAAAACAATATTGAAGAACACACGGATATTAACTTTTGCATGTATTTTTTTGCATTATCGGTTCTAAGACAAACAATCGTGCATTTTGTGATAAAACATGAAACTTGGCATATATATACGTAAAGGACCTTCCCCGGAGTGTTTTGAAGCTTTCCGCCCAACTCGGTTGCCATGTTAACCATTGAAACGGCGGCCATCCTGTTTTATTTTGGCAAAAAATGGGACATTGTAGTCAATAACATCATCTATACCACCGAATTATGTTTACCAGAGAGTTAAAACTATTAAGTATTTGTTTAGCCATAGACCAAACTTTGTGATAGTGTATGGTATGATTATATCAACATGGCTACCATGGCAACGCTCTTGTACTATATATGACTTTGAGTCACATTTTGGATATTTCCGGTATTGATTCCGATCATAATTTTTCTTGTTAAATTTGTTTATGTTCAACAAAAAACATATCTATCCTTTGAAAGTAGAACATATCTTTCTTTCTGTGCTGCTGTCAAAAGTAAAGTACCTAGTTTTTCATGGAAACGGTATGGGGTCGCTTCGGTGGCCGTGTGGTATTGACGTCGGACTTTGAGTCGCAAGGCGCGCTCGCCGTCATGGGCCGGGGTTCGAATCCCACCCAATCACCCCAAAAAAATAAAATTTGTACTGTCTCAAAAATAAAATTTGCTTCTAAAAATAGTATTGTCCCAAGCATGTTCAAAGAGCAATGCTCGGCATGTTTCGGAGGCATAAAATATAACATTGCTACTGTGCTATATCTCCTATATATATATATATATAAATATATGTATATTTTGCGAACTCACATCTCAGCAGCTAGCAGATGCCTATAGTGGGCGAATAGATGACAAAATCATGCATTTTGTAATAAGAGAACCCAGTATGGCACGCAAGTACAACATGTGAATATAAGTAAATTTGGATACCACGAAACACTGGCTAAAGCCCACAGTTGCCATGACAACCATTTTAGTGATATCACTTGGTTTTTTTTCTACAAATTCTAGCCATTATGCATTGTTATTATATATTGCCAAGTAACTGCGTGGGAAATGGCCAATGTGTATCTATTCCGGTTGGGCGCGCATCAGGCTGTTAACCCGTTGGCATATCTATTATATATATCGATAGATTAAAAATGACATAAAATATATGTTCTATCAAATTTGACTTTTTACGAAGAGTTAGTTAGTTGACAAAATGGCACATTTTTATCAAATTTACCAATGCTACTGATAATCAGTTCAGCCATTGCCTGAAACCTGGTAGCGTGTGGGGTCATATTTTGTCAGCACAGTTATCATGACAAATTACGTCATTCAACATATGACGTTCAACTGTGAAATTCAGTTTATCATAGTAATACGTAAGTATACCCATTCACTTTGCCCACTGAAAGAATGTAGCATTCAACTAATATTACCAACAATTCCAATCGCACCGATTATACCGTTTAACAATATACAACGTCTTAACTAATCAAAATTATAAGCAGTTATACTCCTTAATTCGGAACCAAGTTATTGCCGATAAACAAACGAAAATTATTCGGACAAAAAGAAACGCTGCATATAATTCATGACATGGGAATGGCGTCGCATGATGTCAATTTGGATATAATATTGAAGCACGTACACTATGATTAGCATGCGACTCAATCATGATGTGTTTATATACGCAAAAAAAAGCAATGACCTTGAAGTTGAACTTATAGCAATCGACATTGACCCATATGCCCAAAGGTAGTCTTTGTATGGTGGCACTATTGGCTCACATCATTACTTTACACACAAAACTCGTGGGTTCCCAACAATGGCTTCAACTTATTGACGAAATATTTGAGATTGTTGTCATGGAAACCTGTTTTTCCTTACACAATGTCACAACTCTTAGCACAACTAATTTTTTATCGTAAACTTTAAAGGTGCGTAGTATCAGTGTACAGGCCACACAGATGAAAATCGTTTTAATTTTGCTGAGATCGACATAATTTATTAAAATACTCGAAATTAGCCTGAACAGTGTAAATTACCCACGGAACACACACATACGCTTTATCTTTACACGTTTGTCGTTTTTTTTATATATATAATTTCATTACCCTCACTCCTCCTAGTTCTAATTATGCAACAATACTGCGGGATGTGCTGTGGTGATTGGCACGTACATTGGACGATGTTAGTTCCCTGTCGATTTATGAACGTACACTGAATTTATTTTATGACTCAATCCGATCAGACGGTCCCCATATCATCAAGATACAACATTTCTTCAAAATACGCTTTAGTTATTAGAATCGATTTATTGCAACAAAATACTGCTAACCACTGTCAACTATGGTATCAAATTTCCCAAAACTTGTTATTTATCATCATTTTGTTCAACAAAATATGGCCGTATTATCACTGTATTTGGCCGTATTACCACTTGATTTTAGAGTTATCCATCTTCATCTGCAATTTTGTCCGAGAGCGTCCGTTTGACCACGCGTTTCTGGGCCACATATAATTGCACGTCTCGAGAAATAACAAACTTCAAAAATCGATATCTAATCACTCTGAGCTTTGATGGGTGGGTTCCTCGACTCGAATCAAATTTTGTTACCCCTGAAGGCAAAGAAATAGTAATTTAGAAGCGTTCATTCGGATAATGCATATTTAATTTCTCTTGGGAGTTGAAATTATCATGTAGCGTGAATCAATAGGGAAACACGCAGTTATCTATACAAAGGGTAATGCATGAAACCAGAAAATTGACGCCATTAAATTTTTTTTTTCGCAAAATCCCCAGTTTTGACCAAAAATTAATACGAGTTATCCCTCTGTTAACTATTATTCTAATTATAAGCGGTCTGTCAGTTGAACAGAATCCTGGCCCAGAAAACAAGGAGCGCTCAAAGTCGGATTCGTTATCAATTTATCATTTGAACATTCGCAGCATTAGACATAAAGTTTAGATATAACTGAAATTGTTAGCGACTATGACATTATATGTTTCACTGAAACACACATTGACTCAATAGAATCAGATTGAGTGGGTATCAGGATCCAATTAGAAATGACGGATATAGTCATATTGAGGGTATCGTAGTGTATTTTTCTGATCATCATCGGAGCTGACGAGCGGAAACATTATACTTGGAATTTGATACATACGTTATGTGGTTTGCACGACGGATAACTCTAATCGGTGCCATAAGTATGTAAATTGGAGGAAAATAGATAAAGAAATGTATCAGAATAGAGTTAAAGGGGATATTTCAAATCTCAATGTTAAAATAAACTCTAAGAGTGACATTGACTTACTCTATTCTCAACGTGTGCACATTCTTCAACAAGCTTCTGTTGACTCAAGTCCGAACTTAAACAAAATCGAAAATCCAAACCATATTGGTCACGGACGCTAACCGAACTTCACTCAGCCATACGACTTCCGCTTCTAGCGGGGACTGACCCCGACAGGCAATTTGACCATCTCGTAAGGGTGGGTCGCCTCTTTCGGGGTGCTCCAGCCGATAAGAATGGTCCGCAATAGCCCCGGGCTAACAACAAAAAAAAACAACCACGCTTTTCGAGATAAAAAACGTGAATTTCGTAGAGTGCATCGTTCTACCATTAAAACGTACCTCTCAAATGCCGCGAGTAGAGTAGAAACATATGCTAAAAGTGACCAAAAACGCTTTTGGAAAACTGTGAACTCCAACGACAGGTGTTATATCACACCCGGCACGGAAATGTTATTCAATGGAATCATGTGTAGAGATCCTTCTCATATTGCCCAAGGGTGGAAAAGCTATTTCTCTGAGCTGTATAAATGTTCATCACATACGAACTCAGCTTTTGAAAACGCAGTCTGTGGACATGTTGACAACATTTTAACTGATAGCCAAATTGAAAGCGGCATCCCTGACTTCGCTAATTATGTCTCATTGGCCGAATTGACTGACGCAATAAAGGAGCTCAAAGTAAACAAGGGAGGTGGTTTTTGATGAGCTAGTGAATGAGCATATTATTAATGCCCCGCTCGCATTATGTGATATTTTATGTATATTTTATTCCCAAATTTTGCGGTTTGCCTATATTCCCCCTGACATGAAAAAAGGCCTCATTGTTCCCATTTTCAAAGGCGATCCAAAACCACCTCATGTACCTGATAGTTATCGTGCGATAACACTTCTCTCTGTGTTGTACAAGCTGCTTGAGACAATCCTTCTTCGACGACTTCGGCAAAGCCGTTTGTTTAATGATTTCCCAAAGCAGCTTACAGAACGGATTCCAGAAGGGCGTGGGTTGCACGTTAACTACATTCGAGCTCCAAGAAGCATTTGCATATGCAGAAGCAAATGGATCAAGTGTCTATGCAGCATTTTTAGATTCAAAGAAAGCCTTTGATCGAGTGTGGCACGAAGGACTCATATAAAAATTACACCAGAAAGGTGTCAAAGGACTCACATTGAAACTAATTGCGAATATGTATTCAAAGGTTCAGAGTCACGTCATGTATAATGGAAACGTTTCTCAATCATTTGTCATCGAACAAGGAACAAGGCAAGGATATCTCTTATCTCCTTTCCTTTATCTAGTCTTCATTGATGATCTTCTTTCAAATCTTGCAAATTCAACTGATGGCCTATATATAGGTTCAACATCATGCGCATCACCGACAACGGCAGATGACATCAGTGTTCTCTCTTTCACGCAGACTTCTTGATATTTGTCACGTTTATAGTAAAAAATGGCGCTTTGAATTCTCCAATGAAAATAGCAAGGTGCTGCTTTTCAATAGTAGTCGCAGCACGGGTTGTGCCAAGTCTCATAACTGTATGTCAGAATTTGCACAGGTGACGAGAAATGCATTCTGGTATGCAATAATCGACAGACATGGGATAGAAACATTCGCGCTCCTAGATAGCCTCAGGAAAAACACATTTCTAGCGTACTGCTTTGGTGGGTGTATCCCACTGCAGATTCATCTTCTCTGCAACGAGAATCTCTTATTAAAGCGATGCGTTCGCTTCATTTGTTTCCTCTGCTCGGAATAGAAAGTATACCCTCAGCATATAAATGAACACCTCTGAATGGCGACCAATTCTCTGGATATGTTTTATGTTCATATCGGACAGTCCGAAATTACAAGTGTGACTTTCACAAAGCACGAAAACTTGATATTTCTGGTCGAAATTGGCTCAAAGAATTGGAAAACACTGCTGATGTAGACCATGCGACTGAAATGTTCACATGTAAATTTCAAGATATAATGAATCGAACAATTCCGACACCACGTGTCCTTATGCGCCCGAGAGATAAGCACTGGTTTACAACTGCAATGCGATCACTCATCAGACGACGCGACAGATTTTCTCAAAAGTCAGACAAAGAGAAGGATTAGACAGAATTTAAAATAATAAGAAACACCGTTAACAATAAAATCAAATAGGCCAAAAAACACCATTCACCCAGGTACTTCTTGCGAAGTGTTAAGTATTTAATGGGTCCGAAACCCAATACAGAAATTACATCTCTCAAACACGTCTTTGACAACGCCGATAAAGCTACATTTTTGAACGAAACTTTCATGGCTAATTCGAACCTTGATGATACGTTTTGTGACCCCCCCCCCCCCCATTTGTCAAAGCATCCGAAGATACATTCACTGAGTTAAAATCAACACCGATTATATCCTCTAGGCGATTAAATCATTTAACCCAAACAAACGTCAGGGAACGACGAAATTACAGTAAAAATGTTCCACACACGCTGTAGTAAAAAAAAACCCTTGAAATAATGTTCCAAAAATCCATAACATCCAGTATATTCCCAGCTGTATGGAAAAGGGGCGAATGTTGTGCCAATCTTTAAAAAGAATGATCGCACTTCCATCAGCAACAGTAACATATCTCTCTGAACATTTATATGATAACGAATTGATTTACCAGTTTCAATACGGTTTCACTCCTGTTCCTAGCGCAACATATCAACTACTTGAAATATACCATTCCCTTAGCCTGGCTCTCGACGGTAAGTTAAATACTTGAGCAAAATTGTGTGACATATCAAAGACGTTCGAACGAATTTGGCATAGAGGGTTGATTTTCAAACTTGAACAAAATTAAATTAGTGGTCTGCTACTTGCTTGGTTGGAAAATTATCTTAGTAACCGCAGCCATGCATCGAGTTGTTGGAAGTACATTTTCTAATTTTAAGGTGATACCTGCAGGAGTCCCCCCAAGGGTAATCTGGTGTCCTTTTTTGTTCCATGTCTATATTAATTGATACATATACAAGTATGCATGCGGACGATACGTGCTTTCTTGTTAAACAGTGTTCACTGCAGCTCGCATAAAATAATTTAGCAGAGGACATCGATAGAGTTGGTGACAATTAATGCAACCAAAACCAAGTCGTTGGTGTTTTCACTATTTCACTAACACCAAACAACAATAACCTAGCTTTTAATCTAGACGAATATCACATAGAACAAGTCACTAGTCATAAACATCTAGTGGTCTCCATGCAATCAAATCTTAGAAGGGACTAACATATTACGCAGATTTGTAACAGTCGCAAGTCGCCTATCGCAGTTACGAAAACTCAAGTTTACAGTCAACCGCAAAACATTTGAAATTATGTGTAAAATTTATATTCTCCCATTGATGGACTGCGGTGATGTAGCCTGTGACAACGCACCTGACAAACTTTTAAAGAAGATGGACCGTCTTCACATTGATGCAGGTAGAATAGTCACAGGGTTAACACGATCGATGCCCGATGATCAAATTCTAAGTGAATTACCAGACCTCTGATATATGCGTGTTTGATATCATCATTCTTGTGAAAGGCTGCCCTCTATCTTCATATACGTAAAGCTTCCATTTGACCTAATCAGAAGATTAAAAGCAAGACAACTCATTGTATGTCGATTCTGGTCGTAAAGTCCGTTATAGAAGAGTAACGGGACGGGACTCATTCCATGTCAGCATCAACCCAACCGATGTCCCAAGCTGTTGTAGACCGAAAAGACTTGGTCGACTCTGAATTGAGTAACAATTTGTTGTTCACTAGCCAATGAGTTGAAGTGTTAACTCTGAACTCAGCTGCTCTGCAATGAAATTAGTATTATTTTTCGAAAATATAAGTATTCTTGCACGAAACTCCTTACCGAAATGCTAAATATATGAATGTGTGTGTGTGACATTGGATCACTATGAGTTGTTGAAAGTAATTATACGTTCTTATCGAAATGGCATGTTTCGATTGTCATGACATATTGAGAAGTCAGTTAACTCGTCGTTTCATACGCCGACCTGGGGTTATCTGCCGAAATCAAACTTTCAAGACAGAAGGCCGCCTCTATAAAACTTTATAAGTTGTTCACGAACATATGAATCAAATGATCGCATCATACTGAGCCAGTGTCTCCATCTACTCTGATATTATCAAAATGAGAACTTTTGTATTCAGGATTATATATGGTGAGGCAGTAACGGGAGTTATATTGAATTAATTTTTTAGCCATGAAGTCTACACTTGCAAAAACAATTTAAGTACCAAGAGGTCAAGTCTATAAACTGTTTATTGGGCGTCTCAAATTGTCACTGTACAATTGTCTTGTTCATTTCCTCTTTCAGGCTGACTATGTGGCAATTATGGCCTCTTCCTTCTCGTCCTTTCGTCGAATGAGTCGTTTCCTCTGGTCGTTATGTCGGCCACACACGAATATCTAACGAGAATCATGTCGGATATGCGAGAACATTATCGCATGAACTTTGCATACATCGTTTCGTGGAACTCACGCCTAGAAGTTAATACTATAAACGACGACGGACTACGAAAAGGTATGACTAATATCCTTAATCAAGAAGTCGATATTATTTGTGATTTATTCGATGCACAGGTTCGTGACAAAAATGAGTCATAGTTCGGCAGTACTTAACTAAAAAACGTTTATTTAGGTTACTGTGCGATGACTCATTCCTACTTGATATGAGCTCTGTTAATTTTCTAAGGGCCATAACTTCAAAAGAAATGAATGGACTATACATGTCGCATGTGGCTATTGTTCCCCCAACGCTTCCTCGTGAGTATACCACTATACCGTACTCAATGAAGAGTTTTAACATTCGTAAACTATGAACAAGCAGCCTTCATTGAATTGGATCGAGCAATATCAGGCATGGATTGGAATATATTCTTTAACCCTTTGAACCCTGACGCCCCACAGTGATCGACACCCTGACCCGGGGCTCCCCGTGTTATTTTCCTTTAAAATAGACAGTTGCTTGTCGCATGGTGTTGGTTATGTTTAAATTATGGCACAGCTCTGAAAATGTACATGTTTGTCCCCCATGGATCACTGATCATGATAAGATCGACAGAATTTGTCCCGCGGTAACTCCTTGATAACGAGCTCCATGAATTCCGTTCCCAGTTCCCAGTTCCCAGTTCCCAGTTCCCTATTCTCCTAAAATTACACTTTTCGTTACTAAATCGGCTGCGTAGCCAGAGTCATGGCGGCCACCCGGGAATCCTTGTATTTTCGTGCGGTGCCACCCAGCGGGCATCTATAGGAAAGTCACGCGACCATGCAGCCCCTTCCAAATTTTCTAAAATTGGGCTGAAGTCGTGCATGGGGTGTCAAAATAGCACTTTTCGTGCCGTATCCTGAGTCATGGTGGCCACCCGGGAATCCTTGTATTTTCGTGCGGTGCCACCCCGCGGGCAACTATAGGAAAGTCACGCGACCATGCAGCCCCTTCCAAATTTTCTAAAATTGGGCTGAAGTCGTGCATGGGGTGTCAAAATAGCACTTTTCGTTACTAAATCGGCTGCCGTATCCTGAGTCATGGTGGCCACTCGGGAATCCTTGTATTTTCGTGCGGTGCCACCCCGCGGGCAACTATAGGAAAGTCACGCGACCATGCAGCCCCTTCCAAATTTTCTAAAATTGGGCTGAAGTCGTATGGCTTATGGAAAATTATGGCTTATATATTCCCCGTATATAGCGCCACATTTCGCTTAAAACACATCTTTTTTGTGAATAATAGCCCATGCAAAAAAAACAAACAAATGAGCATGCGCATATATTCCTACCCGATACTAATGGGCAACCACAGCATATACACACCCTTGCCACCACTGACGTGTATGGGACCATTTAAATATATATTAGTGGGCATGTCGTGTATAAATACCCTATAAACCTTTTATTTGTCGCTGTGCTGCTCTGCGCATGCGCGAGTATATCAACTTGATATGCGATAGACCCTTCCCTAAATATGGTAGAACACTGATTAATATACGTGAAGGTAAATTAAACTGAAAATACTTGTATAAATTATGTCTATTAAACATACATGTGGAACATATGCCGTATATGAAATATGAGGGTCTTTTGATTCTATTTTTGAAGAATATAATAATAACAACGCATCGCGTTCGAAATGCTGCTAAAAATGTTGATAGGAAGAGATATATCATCAGTAATGATAATTATGCCAGATAGGGTTTAGGGGTTTTATAATGAGTTGTTATTGTTTTAAAGACATATTATGTACTTGTTAGGGTGCGTGAACGTGATACGTTAGTATCCAGGTGCTATGCCAACTGGGGGGGGGGGGTGTAGCATTCTACTAACACCACCGAAAATCTCAAGCAAATCGACCGTACCAGTGCATAGAAAACATTGTCTGAACTATGCTTAATTGTAAATATTTACTACTCGAATCGGGACGCTTCTATCTTGATAAACTAATGAAAATGATTTCACCATCGGCAGTCGCTGTATTTAATTAATATATAAGAATGATGTTGTGTGTTGTCAATTTAGATATAATATTTGTAAAAATAACTACTTTGAACAAGATTATTCTCCATATATATTTGGTCACCTTACCGGAGTGCTTCACATCACTTTAAATCGACTCGGTGACCTCCTACCAACGGACTGTACGGCATTGATATTCGCGCGAGTTATTGCTGAGTATTCATGGTTCTCGTTAGTCTGACAATATTAGATCATGTAACATGGCGATATACAAACTCAGTTGGCGAAACGCTTTGTCCTATAGAGATGTATTTCTGTACTTCTCTGAAAATATTTTCGTTGGTTTTGGGTGTTAATTCGGGGGATCCATAAAGAAGCTTATGCGTTGTCAGGTTGCAGATGTCATTTAATGACCGGAGAAGTGAGTTTCTTTCAGATGTATATCTATCGCAAATCATTATAGGTAATGGTCGTTGTCCTCTATTGTCCGCATAAACAGTACGGGCGGTCGGCGATGAAATTTGTGATAATTTAAATCACTGTAGTTGAGTCTGAGGCGGTGGCGGGTGTGGTTAATCTGTATTTCTCTGGTAATAGCTTCATCGTAATATCGGGGTAAGCTATTTCTTTTCCACAAAATGATTAAAGGAACGGCGCCACAATACCTAAAGAATTTCGCCCCTTCCCGAGTATTTGAAGCTTCGAACAAATTAAAACCCGATATGCAAATGAATTCCGTATACCGAAATATAACAGTGCGTCTCATCGCAAATAATTTGTCATAGGAACGGCAAGTAACTGGAACACACTTGATTCCAACCTGCAATTGAATTTAAGCAATTGATAAACTCAAATAAATCCCGATAAGCCTTGGTTTTCCCACGCGAAATGCCCAGGTTCAACGTGCACGCTTAAGGGCTAAATGTAGTGACTTAAATGCCCACAAACTGGAAAACCATGTATCCGACAATCATCTCTGTTTATATGGTCAGATCGTGGATTTCGAACATGCACTTCATATTTCAATGATCACATTTTATATTAGCTTTTCAAATTCTTTTAGAGAATACACCTGATTTTGTTAACATTACAACAAACATATTCCTAAATGGAGATGTCACTTTAAATAAAGACATAAATCTGCAAATTTTTGAAGAGTTCCAGAAGTACATCCTCATAACAAAGCGTTTCCCTTAACTTTTCCGCCTGTTTACATGTGATCTCGACTCAGAGTGTATAGATACTTGTGATACGACTGAGGTATTCATGAGACGACAAGGTACCAAGATATTGTATACCTATTACCATTTTAAGAATATTGGGTATCATCTTTCTAAGTGGGCGGAACGGACAAAAAAGCTTATAGCTTACTGTCGTCTCCATTTCCAACCGACATAACATGATAAATACTATATATCCTAAACAATCCCACCCCAACAACTGGCGACATAACGGACAACAACAGGTATGAGTTTAGAAATCCAAATTTTGTTAGACATTCTTCACCAGGCTCTCAGCATACAAATAGTAGCTTCCTTCCTTCCATTATTTCGATATGGAATAGCTTTGAGAAAATAGCCCAAAAAGGCACATCAATTAATACCTTCTATTACCTTGTAAACCTCCAATCCGGGACGCTTAAACCACCCAGGTTTTTATTTCAGCGGCGAAAGGAAAGCTAATATTCTGTTATGCAGATTCCGAAATAAATGTCAAAATCACTTAATAAGCAACCCTGAATGTAGTTGTGGCTATACCTAAACGAGGACGCTGATCATATCTTTTTACTTGTCCCTTCTATCGAAAAGAAAGGGCCAACCTCGATGAAAAAATAATGCGGATTGGACTATGTCAAATACATGTTGCCAATCTACTTTATGGATCAGTCTCACTTTCCAATGAAGGAAATTACCAATTGTTCGCAGGTGTCCAGTAAACTATATTATAAACTCATTGTGATTTGGCGACGAACAGATGCATTGCAGTTAGTGAACATCACCAGCCGTATATTAACTTGAAACGAGAACAACATGCACCAAACATATGATATTAAAATATCTTCCCTTACCCCATACCAATCTTGAACATTCCATATTGTATTTGTTTGTTTAGTCAGATTTTTTTTTTCAACATTTATGCATTTAAATTTTTCTTCTGTGGAGAAGAGCTCCACCTAGGTTGTTGTAACTTGTGCTCCAATCCCCATTCGTTCATCCTACATTAGCCTGTTATAAACAAATTTGATTGTAATGTACATATGGGATGCTCAATAAATATGATAAATACTTTTATTTCTCACCACCATTATACAATGGCATTTCAAGAAAAAAAATACAACATAATTATACACTGGCTGCCCTTCCCAATAATAACACAACATATAATCACGATACAACAAAGATAAAGTGATACAAAATGGCCCGAATGTATATAAGCATAACTAACCAGATCTATTAACGAAATATATATATGAGTATGATTTCCAACGATCTATTACGCTAATCCAACCAGACTGGCCCTTTAATGAGCACGTGCAGTAATACCGCATGCAGAATTATCATATGGTAGTCCATATCACGAGGAGGTCAACCTGTCGACACGTGGATACAATCATATCCGGTATGTAGCCCCCAGCTACACATCTTCATGAACCGATTAAACGACTATATCCATTAGTCGCTCGATTACGGACAACCATAAAGGTAAATCACATGCAATGATATCGACCTGTCAGTCTGTAAAACATCCTACTCCTGAAGCAACACTGTATTCGATAGTAGACTTTGTTTGAGTTTTGTTCGAGTGTATTGACTCAATCTCCGGATCCCTGCGGCACACTACATACTGTTCTGCAACGGTCGACGCCGATACTCGAGCGTTCAATCTGGTTTCTAGAGCGTTATATCTGCTGCATGTTTGAATCTTCTTTGATCACAGGTTCGACCCAAGGATGAAGGACAATGTTAGAAGCAGTCGCGAGCGTTTCTTCTTTTGGTTCACAGAAAGAATAAGTTCCGATTCGTTTTAGATGTGATCACGTGTATCTATCTATGCGTGCACACCACGCTGGGGAAAACTTTGTTCTTCTTGTTTATCAATCGTGTTTGGCTTCTTTGGCCAATTGGGGATCGATATTATTTGGCTTCAAACGCTTTTCTGTGCAATCTAACAGAAGACAACTATAGAAATCAGTGTGGTGTATATTACATCGTGTGATGTGCGCATGCCGTAATGATGCGGAGAGGACCATCGCCAACCTGCCAATCGTCCAACCTCCCCGGTCCGGTGCTTTCCAGTCCGGTACACTTTCGCCATTGGGTAATGTGCATTGGACGAAATCGGAAACGAAACATTGTGACTATATCTTATTTGCGGACATTATTGATTGTTCTGTTGTATAGTATTCCTTTTCAGATTATATGAGCACATATTTGACCGCCGCGAGCGACACTCATACATGTCTGAAATTTATTCTATATTATCAAAATTTTCTCTTCAGCCTGTTCTCCTGAAAACCCGCATATGTATCTGCTTATAATTTAACTAGTTTTAGGTAGATAATCTGCTTAGAATTGCCTATTTTGAGTCGATATATGCGCTTAAAATAAGACCACTTTAGTCACATTATCGACTCATAATGAGGCGATTCTAAGCAGATTATGTGCGGACAATGACTCAAATGCATGAGCCAACTCACGACTTTTCAGGTGTGCGCTCCTTAACATGTGTTTTCACTGTGGCCCGCGCCATAAAACGAAATAACGGATATGACTCCATTATCTGCTTATCTCAGGATCAAATAATCACAGTATGTAACTATTTCACATTATATAGGTCGATTATGTGCGCGAGGATATGTCACTCTCTTCTACACTAGAATGTATATACCTTTAAAATATCTGGTTTATTCCCTTCCAAATCTTCGTGGAAAAACTTGGCGCAGTCACACATATCAGAATTTGAAAGGATTCAGCATTTCGTGATAGCGGTATTTGTTTGAAGTGTGGGTGTCATACCAATGTATTATTATGCACGTATATATATTGATAGTGTCGCACTTGCCGAATTACGGAAATTATTATGGCAGGATTCTATTGACCAATTTGGGACCGAGGCATTCCTCCACGTCGTTGGACTGGGAAAAGAAGATTTATTATCCCGTTCCCTTGGTCATCACCCATATGACATACGACATTTCAACTGACTCTGATTGGAGGGATCTTGCATCTTTTTATGTCAGAGTCACCGCAAATATTTGGAAGTTTTACCACCTCGAACCAGGCTAGTTGCTTGCTTGTCGAACCACGTCCAATGTGAACATTTGAAGGGCTAACGGTGTCCACTTCAATTATCCCATAAGCTAGAACTATATGTCTCTCTACAATCGTGGTGTCTCAAAATTCGCGTTATTGGACATCTGCGTCGTCGTCCATAGCATATAAGTCATGACATGGCAGGAATATAGATCAAGGTCATTGGAACAAAACAAATAAAGAGTAACAAAATAATGGAACAAAATAATGGGTTGGGTTTGTTCAGAATAAGGGAATGGAGGTCATAGTAAATGTTTTGTGCGGGTATATAGATTTCATTTAGTTACCAAGTATATTAGCTCATTGGCGAATCGATTTGATGATGTGATGTAGTTTTGAACAGCCGAAGATATAATTATGTTTTCCTCATTAGTGATGCGTTTTGTGATCCGCATAGTAGCTCTTCAACACGTACAACAGATAGTCCAATTCTCGCTATTTTCCATTCTAGTGTAGCTCTTTCCGTGATACAATTAGAACAGGTAAAAAAAGTAGTGATCAGCATTCTCGTACTGAAAGCCACAAGCATAATTGGGGTTGGTAATTAAGCGATTTTTTTTTAACTTTGTCACCATTTAAGTCGCTCTAAAATTATGTCAAAGTCTGCATGATATTGTTGTTTTTCTTCGACCCTTACAATAGAAACTCGGTTTTCTTAACATTTGGATCATGGGATATGTGAGGTTAGAAAATTTTCCTTATGTTATGTTGAGTTATCTTATCAAGGCTATTCCAAATCGAGACCATTGACGGAAGAACACTTTTATTGCTGTGAACCCGAAGGAAAAGTTCGTAAGTAATCGGCATTTATAAAGTCGATCGTATCTACCCTCGGTCACTTCTCTTGTCGTGCGGGGGGACTATTCCTAGACTACGTGAAGGGGCTTTTGTGGTCATATGCGATACGTGCAGCGTAACTAGTGCCAATATCATCATTGTTGGAGGGTATTACAGCCGAGTTCATCCAATAGGTTTTTGTTTGAACATATTTTATTTGACCCTCATTACATAATACATTTAACAAATTAGAATATGAAATAAGATATGAGTTAATCAAAAGGGATGGGAGCACAAGTTATTCAACTTAGAATATTGCTCCTCTCCCTTAACAATATTGAAACGCAAATTAATAATTATATATGGAATTATGTAGAACTCAATATTAGCTTATAATTGGAATGTAGTACCTAAAACGAGGAGGGTTGAGAATGAGGGTGAGGTATAAAGTGAGTAGACAGATATCAAGGATGGGATGTAGGTCCTATGGCGAGCCGAGTATTTTGATGGCAATATGGGGAATGTATGAATATATAGGCTTATTAGGATTTTAAAGGTTTTCCGTCAATGAAATCTACCCGATGATGCAATGAAAGTTTGCGTATTGCGAAACAATTTATCATTTAAAGTATTGGATAGGTTGCTTTGACCAAAGAGGATATCTTCAATCCTATCAACGAAAATTCCATTTAGCCAAAGGCGTTGGATGAATATTAAGCGACTCTCTTCAAATAACGGGCACTGGAAGAAAAAATGTGAGGCGTCTTCAATATAAAACCCACATTGACAGTGAGCTGTTATAGAAATATAGTTTTCAAGTTTATCAAAATTTAAATCGCTGCAGTTATTCCTTAGCTTGGTGTGCACGATGTTCCATTTGCGAGTGCCTGAATTGAAGTATGGCGGCGGTTTTGGGGGGAATATAGGCAATTTGTCATACATTAATTTCAATATGTCGGTTTTGGTGCGATCAGATGAACCATTTATTACCACTGCATTCCATTTAATTACCATCTCAGGCAGAAAGGTCGATTTAAAATGTTCTGTATTGTTGCGTTTCTGTAGGAATAATAATGGGTATCGATGTGAGTAGGTAGACTGATCTTTAGCAAATGTCGGCAAAAGTGTACTCAGGTAATTGGGAGCTTTACCAAGAATTATTTTCTGCCAAGTATTAAATTTATGGTGTTCGCGTCTGGTGTAAAGTGTAGGCCAACCTACTTCAGTGAGGAGTTTTTCATTCGAAACAGATTTATTTAACCCACTAACAATTCGAGCAGCATCATAATGTATCCGATCAAGCAGTACAAGAAGGGTATTCGGTGCGTGAGCCCAAATTACATCTCCGTAATCCATAAGTGGCAAAATAAAGGTTTTGTACATACATTCCAAGGTTCGCCGATTAACTGTGAATTTCAATCGTCTCAATTGCGATAGGCGAGATCTTAGGCGTCCACACACATTTTCTATTTGCTTGTCCCAATTGAGGTTAGACTGAAGAAACACACCAAGGTGTCTATGTGTGTCCACCTGCTCTATTAACCGACCGTCCATTGCGACACTTAGGGTATTATAATTAGATGAGAGGGAAAAATTTATTATTTTTGTCTTGGAAGAGTTGAATTGTACCAGCCATTGTTTGGACCACACAGATATACTTTCTACGTCTGTTTGCAGATTATGTTCACATAAGGTACTAGCGTCTTCGAATGAGGTAAAACACGTGTCGTCGGCGTACATACGCGTGAAAGATATTAAATTCTCATGTATATCATTTATAAAAACTAGGAAGAAGAACGGGCCAAGGATTGATCCTTGGGCCACTCCTGCTTTCAGTTGCAGGGGACTCGAAAATGTTTGTCCAACTATTACTCGTTGTGTCCTGTTAGATAAATAATTTTTAATCCAGGCCAGAAGTCGTCCATTGACTCCGCATTGTTCAAGCTTAAATAACAGCCCCTCGTGCCAGACTCGTTCAAAAGCCTTGGAGATATCGCAAAAAATAGCACATGTGCACAATTTCTGATCGAGAGCCTGGCACAAGGAGTGTTGTATTTCCAGCAGCTGGTATAGTGTGCTGTGGCCAGGAATGAAACCGGACTGATAATCATATATTAATCCGTTATTAAAGAAATGTTTGGAAAGGTATTTCAATGCCACTTTTTCAAAGATCTTTCCAAGAACGGGTAACAGTGAGATTGGTCGGTAATTGTCAGTAGCGGATCGGTCGTTTTTTTATGAATTGGAATAACATTCGCCTGTTTCCAAGAATCTGGAAAGCATCCCGATTCAAATGACATTAAAAATAAAATGCGAAGAGGGACTACCACTCGGTCGATCGTTCCTAGTAACATGCGAACGGTAATTCAATCGTGACCGTGTGCCTTATTTGGTTTGGTCGATTGTATGGCTTCAGTTATATCATCGATCGTGATAGGTAAATCTGATATATTATTATCACATTTTTTTCGGAAAATAGGAAGGTTGCATTTAGAATTGTCGATATCTGAATTAGCAACAAATTTTTCATTAAGGAGACAGGCTTTGGAATCGTCATCAAACACCAAATTTCCGCTGCTGTTTCGCAGGGGTGGAATGCAGGAGTTCGGTGCATTATCAAGAAGCTCTTTGACAATGTGCCAAAAAAAATTTGCTGATGAATCGGACTTTATTGAAGTCTCGAGATCTTGGTCAAATTTAGCTTTTGCATACTTTTTCATGTTATTCACAGAATTTCGACTCTTTTTGTACCTGATCCAATCTTTCGGTTTCCCCGATTTTGGGGCTATGTGGCGTAAACGATTTCTACTACGGATGACAGATCTTAGTTCAGTATTGAACCAACACTTGTCGTTTTTTCGGATAAGAACTTTCTTTCTGGGAACTGTTTCTCTCATTATTGAGAGAAAGTTTCTAGAGAATACACAGGTCGCCGAGTTTATGTCTTCAGTACCTTTCAGAATGTTATTCCAATCTAGTTCAAAAATCAGTGACCGAGCTCGTTCAAAATCAGCATTTCGGTACTGCCAAACAGTACGATAAAATGACTTTTGTGGACTATACTCAACGGCAACGTATGCATATACTGCATAGTGGTCTGATATACCGAGATCCAAAACATCAGCATGGTAAGAAACAACACCTTCACTGACTAGAATGGGGTCGAGGAGGGTACTAGTAGTTTCTGTTACTCTAGTGGGAGACTCAATCAGGTTTCTCAAACGGTAGGCATCTTTTATAGTGTTTATCTTAGAGCCGGGGATGATCGCATTTGAATTGAAATCTCCTGTGAGTATTAGCGGCAAGTTAAGATCCAATGCAATGTCTATAGACTCATCCAATAGGTTGACCAAAGTTACATATCATCCGAGACTGATAACAATTCGTAATTTAAAAGATAGAGCTTTCGAATGTGGTATGCCAGTGCGTTGTCCCATATAAAGGTATGACAAATGTATTATACATCATATCAAGGGTATGTCTACTTAATATATATTTTAATTTCCTAATTTGGGCTAGTCTAAATGCGACGCTCTTGCATATTGCATTAATCTGTATGTCCGAGTCCAAATTTGATTGTAGGGCGATGGCCGATTCGAAGACATATTTTCGATGTCCCTGCTATTCAGAGTTAATGCATTGGAATGGGGGATACATAATTGTTAGAGCCGGCGTAACTAATTGCCATTGATTTTGTCTTTACTGGATTAAATTTTACTAGACATTGGTTTGCCCATGTGGCAATTTCATCAATAACATTGGTCAGGTTAGCACGAGTTCTCTCTTCGGAATTAGAGGCATTTGTGAAACACGTATTTTCTGCGTACATACGTGTAAATGGTGAGATGACATCGGATAAATCATTGATGTACACAAGGAATAAAAACGGTCCAATGATTTAGCCTTGATGGACTCCTGCATAAATGCACTTATAATCGGATTTAGCTTCAGAGACGACAATAAACTGTTTCCGGTTCGAGATATCATTGAGCCACAAAAGAAGATCACCATCTGCTTTTTCGTCAAGTTACCATTAAAGGAGGGGTGTCGCTGTTTTGATTTTTATCCAGGATATCATTAACTGTTTGCCAAAAAATACTTCGGATTACCAGATGATAAAAAAGTGTTGGCTAATTTAATTTCATATTCGATATTTGCGTATTTCTTCATATTATTGACTTTATTTCGGATTGTTTTGTATTTTGTCCTACTATTACAATTGTCTGTTCGTATAGCTGCGTGGCTTAATCGGTCCCGCTTGTGTATGACGGATCTAAGTTCTGGAACAGTGTTTATCTTTGCGTTTGAGTATCACTGCTCGATGGGAGATATCAATATTGGGGGTAAGAAGTTCCTGCCAGTTAATTTCGGTCAGCATTGTATTTAGTTTAAGAAAGTCAATAACATTGTAGTGCCATATTAATTTTTAGCTGAACTGTCATCAAAGTATAACGAAGCCATCACCGACATATGATCAGATATCGCACGACCTAAGTCAAAGGTGTCATGTTCATATGATAAATTGATCATACGCGATCGCTCACTATTATATGATCTAAAAGAGTAGCAGATGTTGCGCCGATACGAGTTGGGTTGGTGATAAGGTTTAGAAGACAAATTCTATCCAGTACATCGCGCGCTCTCTCTCTATCTCTCTGAAACCGAACAATTCTCTACCTACTACCATATTTCAACTTTTAATATCTCCAAATACTGCTATATAGTTACAAATAAAAAAAAATTCTTTCAGTTATTCACTCAAATTAATACACAATAATTTAATAATTGGAGTAAATTGGCTCATTCCATCTCGCGAGAAACCAGATAAACAAATATACAAAGATTAGATAATAATTGCTTTCAGAATGTTATTCCAATCTAGTTCAAAAATCAGTGACCGAGCTCGTTCAAAATCAGCATTTCGGTACTGCCAAACAGTACGATAACATGACTTTTGTGGACTATACTCAACGGCAACGTATGCATATACTGCATAGTGGTCTGATATACCGAGATCCAAAACATCAGCATGGTAAGAAACAACATCTTCACTGACTAGAATGGGGTCGAGGAGGGTACTAGTAGTTTCTGTTACTCTAGTGGGAGACTCAATCAGGTTTCTCAAACGGTAGGCATCTTTTATAGTGTTTATCTTAGAGCCGGGGATGATCGCATTTGAATTGAAATCTCCTGTGAGTATTAGCGGCAAGTTAAGATCCAATGCAATGTCTATAGACTCATCCAATAGGTTGACCAAAGTTACATATCATCCGAGACTGCTAACAATTCGTAATTTAAAAGATAGAGCTTTCGAATGTGGTATGCCAGTGCGTTGTCCCATATAAAGGTATGACAAATGTATTATACATCATATCAAGGGTATGTCTACTTAATATATATTTTAATTTCCTAATTTGGGCTAGTCTAAATGCGACGCTCTTGCATATTGCATTAATCTGTATGTCCGAGTCAAAATTTGATTGTAGGGCGATGGCCGATTCGAAGACATATTTTCGATGTCCCTGCTATTCAGAGTTAATGCATTGGAATGGGGGATACATAATTGTTAGAGCCGGCGTAACTAATTGCCATTGATTTTGTCTTTACTGGATTAAATTTTACTAGACATTGGTTTGCCCATGTGGCAATTTCATCAATAACATTGGTCAGGTTAGCACGAGTTCTCTCTTCGGAATTAGAGGCATTTGTGAAACACGTATTTTCTGCGTACATACGTGTAAATGGTGAGATGACATCGGATAAATCATTGATGTACACAAGGAATAAAAACGGTCCAATGATTTAGCCTTGATGGACTCCTGCATAAATGCACTTATAATCGGATTTAGCTTCAGAGACGACAATAAACTGTTTCCGGTTCGAGATATCATTGAGCCACAAAAGAAGATCACCATCTGCTTTTTCGTCAAGTTACCATTAAAGGAGGGGTGTCGCTGTTTTGATTTTTATCCAGGATATCATTAACTGTTTGCCAAAAAATACTTCGGATTACCAGATGATAAAAAAGTGTTGGCTAATTTAATTTCATATTCGATATTTGCGTATTTCTTCATATTATTGACTTTATTTCGGATTGTTTTGTATTTTGTCCTACTATTACAATTGTCTGTTCGTATAGCTGCGTGGCTTAATCGGTCCCGCTTGTGTATGACGGATCTAAGTTCTGGAACAGTGTTTATCTTTGCGTTTGAGTATCACTGCTCGATGGGAGATATCAATATTGGGGGTAAGAAGTTCCTGCCAGTTAATTTCGGTCAGCATTGTATTTAGTTTAAGAAAGTCAATAACATTGTAGTGCCATATTAATTTTTAGCTGAACTGTCATCAAAGTATAACGAAGCCATCACCGACATATGATCAGATATCGCACGACCTAAGTCAACGGTGTCATGTTCATATGATAAATTGATCATACGCGATCGCTCACTATTATATGATCTAAAAGAGTAGCAGATGTTGCGCCGATACGAGTTGGGTTGGTGATAAGGTTTAGAAGACAAATTCTATCCAGTACATCGCGCGCTCTCTCTCTATCTCTCTGAAACCGAACAATTCTCTACCTACTACCATATTTCAACTTTTAATATCTCCAAATACTGCTATATAGTTACAAATAAAAAAAAATTCTTTCAGTTATTCACTCAAATTAATACACAATAATTTAATAATTGGAGTAAATTGGCTCATTCCATCTCGCGAGAAACCAGATAAACAAATATACAAAGATTAGATAATAATTGCTTTCAGAATGTTATTCCAATCTAGTTCAAAAATCAGTGACCGAGCTCGTTCAAAATCAGCATTTCGGTACTGCCAAACAGTACGATAACATGACTTTTGTGGACTATACTCAACGGCAACGTATGCATATACTGCATAGTGGTCTGATATACCGAGATCCAAAACATCAGCATGGTAAGAAACAACATCTTCACTGACTAGAATGGGGTCGAGGAGGGTACTAGTAGTTTCTGTTACTCTAGTGGGAGACTCAATCAGGTTTCTCAAACGGTAGGCATCTTTTATAGTGTTTATCTTAGAGCCGGGGATGATCGCATTTGAATTGAAATCTCCTGTGAGTATTAGCGGCAAGTTAAGATCCAATGCAATGTCTATAGACTCATCCAATAGGTTGACCAAAGTTACATATCATCCGAGACTGCTAACAATTCGTAATTTAAAAGATAGAGCTTTCGAATGTGGTATGCCAGTGCGTTGTCCCATATAAAGGTATGACAAATGTATTATACATCATATCAAGGGTATGTCTACTTAATATATATTTTAATTTCCTAATTTGGGCTAGTCTAAATGCGACGCTCTTGCATATTGCATTAATCTGTATGTCCGAGTCAAAATTTGATTGTAGGGCGATGGCCGATTCGAAGACATATTTTCGATGTCCCTGCTATTCAGAGTTAATGCATTGGAATGGGGGATACATAATTGTTAGAGCCGGCGTAACTAATTGCCATTGATTTTGTCTTTACTGGATTAAATTTTACTAGACATTGGTTTGCCCATGTGGCAATTTCATCAATAACATTGGTCAGGTTAGCACGAGTTCTCTCTTCGGAATTAGAGGCATTTGTGAAACACGTATTTTCTGCGTACATACGTGTAAATGGTGAGATGACATCGGATAAATCATTGATGTACACAAGGAATAAAAACGGTCCAATGATTTAGCCTTGATGGACTCCTGCATAAATGCACTTATAATCGGATTTAGCTTCAGAGACGACAATAAACTGTTTCCGGTTCGAGATATCATTGAGCCACAAAAGAAGATCACCATCTGCTTTTTCGTCAAGTTACCATTAAAGGAGGGGTGTCGCTGTTTTGATTTTTATCCAGGATATCATTAACTGTTTGCCAAAAAATACTTCGGATTACCAGATGATAAAAAAGTGTTGGCTAATTTAATTTCATATTCGATATTTGCGTATTTCTTCATATTATTGACTTTATTTCGGATTGTTTTGTATTTTGTCCTACTATTACAATTGTCTGTTCGTATAGCTGCGTGGCTTAATCGGTTCCGCTTGTGTATGACGGATCTAAGTTCTGGAACAGTGTTTATCTTTGCGTTTGAGTATCACTGCTCGATGGGAGATATCAATATTGGGGGTAAGAAGTTCCTGCCAGTTAATTTCGGTCAGCATTGTATTTAGTTTAAGAAAGTCAATAACATTGTAGTGCCATATTAATTTTTAGCTGAACTGTCATCAAAGTATAACGAAGCCATCACCGACATATGATCAGATATCGCACGACCTAAGTCAAAGGTGTCATGTTCATATGATAAATTGATCATACGCGATCGCTCACTATTATATGATCTAAAAGAGTAGCAGATGTTGCGCCGATACGAGTTGGGTTGGTGATAAGGTTTAGAAGACAAATTCTATCCAGTACATCGCGCGCTCTCTCTCTATCTCTCTGAAACCGAACAATTCTCTACCTACTACCATATTTCAACTTTTAATATCTCCAAATACTGCTATATAGTTACAAATAAAAAAAAATTCTTTCAGTTATTCACTCAAATTAATACACAATAATTTAATAATTGGAGTAAATTGGCTCATTCCATCTCGCGAGAAACCAGATAAACAAATATACAAAGATTAGATAATAATTGCTTTCAGAATGTTATTCCAATCTAGTTCAAAAATCAGTGACCGAGCTCGTTCAAAATCAGCATTTCGGTACTGCCAAACAGTACGATAAAATGACTTTTGTGGACTATACTCAACGGCAACGTATGCATATACTGCATAGTGGTCTGATATACCGAGATCCAAAACATCAGCATGGTAAGAAACAACATCTTCACTGACTAGAATGGGGTCGAGGAGGGTACTAGTAGTTTCTGTTACTCTAGTGGGAGACTCAATCAGGTTTCTCAAACGGTAGGCATCTTTTATAGTGTTTATCTTAGAGCCGGGGATGATCGCATTTGAATTGAAATCTCCTGTGAGTATTAGCGGCAAGTTAAGATCCAATGCAATGTCTATAGACTCATCCAATAGGTTGACCAAAGTTACATATCATCCGAGACTGCTAACAATTCGTAATTTAAAAGATAGAGCTTTCGAATGTGGTATGCCAGTGCGTTGTCCCATATAAAGGTATGACAAATGTATTATACATCATATCAAGGGTATGTCTACTTAATATATATTTTAATTTCCTAATTTGGGCTAGTCTAAATGCGACGCTCTTGCATATTGCATTAATCTGTATGTCCGAGTCAAAATTTGATTGTAGGGCGATGGCCGATTCGAAGACATATTTTCGATGTCCCTGCTATTCAGAGTTAATGCATTGGAATGGGGGATACATAATTGTTAGAGCCGGCGTAACTAATTGCCATTGATTTTGTCTTTACTGGATTAAATTTTACTAGACATTGGTTTGCCCATGTGGCAATTTCATCAATAACATTGGTCAGGTTAGCACGAGTTCTCTCTTCGGAATTAGAGGCATTTGTGAAACACGTATTTTCTGCGTACATACGTGTAAATGGTGAGATGACATCGGATAAATCATTGATGTACACAAGGAATAAAAACGGTCCAATGATTTAGCCTTGATGGACTCCTGCATAAATGCACTTATAATCGGATTTAGCTTCAGAGACGACAATAAACTGTTTCCGGTTCGAGATATCATTGAGCCACAAAAGAAGATCACCATCTGCTTTTTCGTCAAGTTACCATTAAAGGAGGGGTGTCGCTGTTTTGATTTTTATCCAGGATATCATTAACTGTTTGCCAAAAAATACTTCGGATTACCAGATGATAAAAAAGTGTTGGCTAATTTAATTTCATATTCGATATTTGCGTATTTCTTCATATTATTGACTTTATTTCGGATTGTTTTGTATTTTGTCCTACTATTACAATTGTCTGTTCGTATAGCTGCGTGGCTTAATCGGTCCCGCTTGTGTATGACGGATCTAAGTTCTGGAACAGTATTTATCTTTGCGTTTGAGTATCACTGCTCGATGGGAGATATCAATATTGGGGGTAAGAAGTTCCTGCCAGTTAATTTCGGTCAGCATTGTATTTAGTTTAAGAAAGTCAATAACATTGTAGTGCCATATTAATTTTTAGCTGAACTGTCATCAAAGTATAACGAAGCCATCACCGACATATGATCAGATATCGCACGACCTAAGTCAAAGGTGTCATGTTCATATGATAAATTGATCATACGCGATCGCTCACTATTATATGATCTAAAAGAGTAGCAGATGTTGCGCCGATACGAGTTGGGTTGGTGATAAGGTTTAGAAGACAAATTCTATCCAGTACATCGCGCGCTCTCTCTCTATCTCTCTGAAACCGAACAATTCTCTACCTACTACCATATTTCAACTTTTAATATCTCCAAATACTGCTATATAGTTACAAATAAAAAAAAATTCTTTCAGTTATTCACTCAAATTAATACACAATAATTTAATAATTGGAGTAAATTGGCTCATTCCATCTCGCGAGAAACCAGATAAACAAATATACAAAGATTAGATAATAATTGCTTGATGCAGAAATTTATAATCACCTTTTCATAAAAATCGAAAAATTGGAATGAGAGCACTAAGTATCGTACCTCTATATAGCTGTTATGACATTCAGGCAAACAAAATGAACTATTTGCAAGTTTACGTGGCGCGTCGTGCTTTGCTTGAACGCCTCCACAAACATTTACTGCGGCTGGAATGCACTCCATATTTAGAAACGGTTTATTATACGTCATGTTGGGAGTGCCGCGTCGTCGTAGAGATGAAATATAATCGATAGATCTAGAGACGTACATACGATATGATTTTCGTCATCTTTTGAATGAGACTGTGTCATATAATTATGTTTTCGGAAACGACTAACATAAGCACAATGCTTGGTGTCGAATTTTTTCCCCATATATTTGTTATATCTCACATATTGTAATAGTTCATGGAATAAATACTATTTAAATTAAATGCATTCAAGACATAAGTGCTAACATGCTCACGAAAACGTATCACACTTAACCACCCAGCCCTGTACATGAAACAACAGCCTACCAAAGAAGTCGAAGTACATAAACATCTTAGTGTGAGTAATGACGGAAACTGGGGGCCTCATTGTAAAGAAATTGACATAAGACTTCATGGAAACGCATCTCTCTTC
This sequence comes from Siphonodentalium dalli, assembly GCA_032622095.1. Classification (NCBI taxonomy): domain Eukaryota; kingdom Metazoa; phylum Mollusca; class Scaphopoda; order Gadilida; family Siphonodentaliidae; genus Siphonodentalium; species Siphonodentalium dalli. Next base: position 61,640,969 of record CP136067.1, read on the forward strand.
TGAGGAAATACAGATTCTATCTAGACAGTGCAACTCTTGAAAAATTCTTCTTCACGCTAGTTCGATCAATCCTGGAATAGTTCTGTGTCGTCTGAGATGCCTGCTCCCAGCAAGACTCTGATTGAATCGATATGAAGCAGCTCGAATTGTGACGGTGTCACCATATATGTCAGTAATTCTACACTTCTGTTATAAACTGGTTAAAGGTACTCAACCCGATAAAACTCCTCGCAATTACTATTTCAATGGCTTCGGGGGTCAAAAATATTTTATTCGAGTCGAGGAAGTCACCCATCAAAGCTCAGATTTGTTAGATATCGATTTTATAAATCTATTATTTTTCATTATCGGGAATACTATCTGGCCCAGAACTCAGTCACAATTGCGTTAAAATTACCACTTGATTTTAGAGTTATTCATCCTTGTCTATTTGAATAGATTTGAGGTACACATCCAGAGCAGATTACGGCAGTTATTGGTACTCATCTCGAGAACATAACAAATTTGAAAAATCAATATCTAATAACTCTGAGCTTTGTTTGATGGGTTCCTCGACTCGAATCAAATATTTTGTACCCCCAAAGCCAAAGAAATAGTAATATAGGACCCTCTGATCGGATTGTTGTTGTTGGAATCTGTTGAGATGGGGACCCTCTTTACGGGTTGAGTACCTTTAAGGAGTGTATGGCCAGTCACCGACTTACTAGTTTATTAGAACACTATTACCCCCGACTCACGGAAAATATCTAGGCGTGAAACTAGGCAATGCAATCTCTTAATAATACCTGGTTTTCAATACGAATGTCACAGAAGATAATTTCTTCCAACAACAACGGCCCTATGGAATTATCTTATCACAAACATTATTAACATGGATTCCCTATAAGCATTTAACAGTCCCCTCGACCTAAAAAAGAATACCCATAAATGGTTTTACTATATGCACATACACGTGAAGCGCAAATACTGCAAGCCGGCAAAGATTACACTGTTGCCACCTAAATTACAATACTTACAACTTTGTCTCCAATCAAGCAATGTGGGTCTGTAGTGAAATCGAGGACACAGAACACTATGTAGTTGAACGTGTTAGACACCGCCCAACGTCCATCACTCGTATTCTCGATTATGATGTTAGTTCCGAGACATTCTGTGGATCTACTGAAATTTCAGTGGAAGACAACTTTGCACATTCGAACCAAACGTCTTAAATTGTATCACCAAGCAATTATCCACTGAGACACACGCTAACGTGTGTCGAACGAATCAATGATTGTCAAAAATAAGAAACGCCAATTAGTGGGACACAGTTGCGAAACCCACAACAAGCGTGAGTCCATTTATACGATGCTACATAGGATCAGAAGCATTCAAATTCCCGACCAGTGTATAATCTCACACAAACATCAGATTATCCACACTCGATCAAAATACGCCCACAGCCAACAAGATATATCATCATCTCATCGTCACTTCTCATTTCCCTGCCATCATGTCTGACAACCACCTTATTTCCCCAAAAATAATCCCACATAAACCAAATCTTTCCACATGACAAAACTTTATTTTCATCGGACAACCACCATACTCTAACCTATACTCATACAGAACCCAAATAATTCCATATTAAACTACTTTATTTTGAGACACCTATGAAACCGACGCACACTGTGAGTAATATATATGCGATTAAATGTGATAAAACTTAAGCCTGAAGTCCCCATTAATTTGAAGAAGCAAAACTTGAAAAATGTATGAAATCACTCACACAGTATGGTCACAAGTCAACGGGAAACGACTCTCAAAATCTTAAAGCTTGTTGTCGAATCCCTTTCATCAATGTTAATACTTGTTTTGTAGTTTGTAAATAAAGACGAATATGGAATAAATACTGTTTACACCAAATGTGTGGTGTATACGTGTCATACACCATGCACAATATTGTTGGAATAGATAAAACTAACCCACTGGCTCCAACATCATGCGACGTGGAGTGGGTATAACACGTATGAAATGTTGCTGGACCCTCTGGTCCGAATCGGCATCTCTGGTTTAGACTAGGTTTTTTTTCTAGACCAGGTTTAACTCCAGTTTAAACTAGGTTTAAGTAGGGTTTAAACTTGGTTTTACAGTAGTTAAACCAGTTTTTGGGAGTAAAACTGGGTTTTAGCGTACTTAAACCAAGTTTTGTGATAAACTCAGTTTAAGTTGAAACTAGGTTTTATTAACGTGATAAAGTTATGGTAATATTACTAATTGTTTGTGGTGAATTGGCTATATAATCATCAGTATAAGCTTAGGTATATATGATTTATACGTACCATACGTCTCGTCTCGAACATACACCTTTAAATATACTTTGAAAAGAATACAAAGTTAAACCACCCTACCCCAGGTTTGACTAAAACCTAGTTGTTTGGGTTTAATTATTCGGCCGATATTTTTCGCCCAATATTGATGTTGTTTCTTCGTGAATATGGGAGTGTTTATTTTGAATTGGGGGAGGCGTTTATGCGCGGGCGTTTGTCACTCAATGTAGATGCAGGAGAGTCTTAGTGGAATTCGGGGATGCGATGTCGGTACTTATGAGATAAATTCTAACAAAATATGTGCCAGTGTGATGGATGATTTCTTGCTATATATGTCTGTTTGCAATTCGCTCGTTCGGATGTCGATTTGGCGGCTGAGAGCATGGCGGGATCGGACTGATCAGATTGACACGTTAGACACGAACATGACTTTAAACTGATTCCTTATTCACAAAAAGGTCTCTTTCGGTCAATTTGACGCATGGGTTGGTGGCCCGCCCAAATACCCAACAGAGACACACCAGCCTTCACCCGGGGGAGGGTAACGGCCACCCTGAGGGGGTGGAGTATGGACTATTTTGGAGAACTGTAAGGATTTCGGCCAATTTGATAGTATGGGTGGGTGGCTCGCCCCAAATAACCCATAGAAACACCCCACCCCTCACATCCGGGGGGGGGGGATACCACCCGAGGGGGTGAACGTGGGATATGGACCATTTTCGAAACTGGTAAGGATTTTGGCCAATTGACGGCATGGATGGATGGCCCGCTCAAATGTCCCATAGAAACAGCCCACCCCTGAACGTTGGGGGAACCACACAGGAGGTGAAAATGGGGTATGGACCATTTTCGAGAACGGTAAGGATTTCGGTCAATTTGACGTCAGCATTGTGGGTAGCCCGCTCAAACTACCCCCTAGAAACACCCTCACCCGGAGGTACCACCCCGAGGGGGTGAAATGGGGTATGGACCATTTTCGAGAACGGTGGGTGGCACATCCCAAATGCGCCCCATAGAAACACCCCACCCCCACCGGACCCCATTTTCACCCGCTCGGGTAAAACCACCCGCGGTAAGGGGGGGGGTGTTTCTATGACTATATTTGAGGGAGGGCCGCCCAACAATGACGTCATATTGGCCGAAATCCTTACCGTTCTCGATAACGGTCCATACCCCATTCTATGGGGTATTTGGGGCGTGCCACCTACACATGCCGTAATATTAACCAACAGAGGCATGTTTTTGCGAATAAGGAATAAAATGCTCCATACCCCATTTTCACCCCAGCAGGGTGGTACCCTCCAGGGATGAGGGTAGGGTGTCTATATGGGATATTTGGAGCGGGCCACACACCCCTGTCGTCAAATTGGCCGAAATCCTTACCGTTCTCGAACATGGTTCATATCCCATCTTCACCCTCGGGTGGTGACCCACCCCACCCCGCCCGGATGTGAGGGGTGGGGTGTTTATATGCGTTATTTGAGGTACCCTTCCGCGGGGTGAGGGTTGGGGTGTTTCTATTAGGTATTTGGGCGTACCTGCTGCCAAATTAATTAGCCTAAATCCTTACCGTCCATACCCCTGTTATCCCGGAGTGAGGGGTGATGTTTCTATCGGGTATTATGGGCGAGCCACCCTTTCATGCCGTCAAATTCGCCGAAATCCTTCCCGTTCTCAAAAATGGTCCATACCCCATGTTCACCCGTCCGGATGGTACCCCCGGGGTGGTGGTGTTTCTATGGGGTATTTGTGGCGGGGCCCCACCTATGCCCTCAAGAGATATTTTTGAGTTCCAAAAGTCACGTTCGTCCATGATATTAGATAATATCTAACCGTTATACAACAGACCGTGCATTCGTCGTGATTTCTCAAAGCGCACGGGTTATTCACCTGATTAGGAGATTATATAGCGACAACAGGTCGCTTGACCGGACAATGAATTGACAAGCTTAGCGATAATAAACAGACAGACCACGCCTCCTATTCTTGCAATTGGACAAGTGTGGCCCACAGGTAACGCAATCGACCAAATCTATGTCGTTCCAGCGGTGGAGAAAAACTTGGTTTTATTACTAAAACCCAGTTTAAACTGGTAGTTTAAACTATGTCTAAACTGGAGATGCCGATTCGGACCTCTATCGCTACACATCACTTGGCTGGCATATTGTTAGAGGCGGAAATCTGTTAGTAATTTGTTATTAGTCAGTAAACTGAAATCTGTTAGTTTAAACATATTTTATTGTATCGTTTATGTACAAATGGGATTGGGGCACAAGTTATACAACTTAGATAGCCCCTCCCCCATATAATTACACACGTTATTATAATAACAAGATGGTATATATATGTTTAAATTATTTGTTTTTTTTTGTGTTACCAGATCCGGGTTCGAATATGTGAGTTCATTTAGTTTGATTACTGGTTGTTGGCATAGATAAGATGTTTTTGTCAGTTTAGTATTAGCTTTTAGCTTTGGGGTACTAAGAAGATGGCGTTCGCGCGTGACGTTGACCCAGGGTGGTGAATGTGTTAATTGGTAAAGCGGTTAGTAGCGACTATATATTTTTGAACTTCTGCATATATTAATTTGTTTTTGTTATTACTAATGTTTGTTATACCTTTAAGGAGGTCGGCGATATTGTATTCAGCGGTTAGTAGCGACTATATATTTTTGAACTTCTGCAAATATTAATTTGTTTTTGTTATTACTAATGTTTGTTATACCTTTAAGGAGGTCGGCGATATTGTTCTAAGCCTATTAAAAAGCCGTACGCGTTGTGTCTGGTATAGGGGACATAAGAAAAGGTAATGGTGGGCGTCTTCGATTTCGTTTCCACAATCACAAAATGAGCTAAGAGCTATGTGGTTTTCGAATTTGTCATGATTTAGGTCGCTGCATTTGTTTCTCAATTTGGTATGTATTATATTGTTTTTTCTGGAACCGGTATAATAGTAGTTTGGGGGTTTGGATATGTAGTATATAATTTTGAGGAATATCATGAATTCATGTAGGCTTTCAGCTTTGGTTACAATGTCGGTGAGTTTGTTCCAAGTTAGGCACATTTTTGGCATGAACGATTTTCTTAAATGTTCAGTTTCGCAATAATATGCGTAGAAGTCGCCAGGTCTTCTGAAGGAATAACCCGATACCTAGCTCGTTTGTAATTTGTGAAATTCGCGTCTTATTTGCAGTGTGGGCCAGCCAACTTCAAGCATTATATATTTAATGGGGGCAGAGCGCGTTAAACTGACAATTCTTGCTGCATCTTTATGAAGGCGATCGAGTCTTTCAGTCTGTTGTTGTGGCGCACAGTCCCAGACAATATCGACGTATATAGTCCATTAGGGGGAGTATATAAGTTAGATAAATACATTCAAGTGTTTTTCGGTCAAGCTTATATTTTAGCTTTCTGAGTTGGGATAATCTTGCAGAAACCTTTTTCGCTACATTATCCAGATAATTGTTCCATTTGAGATTATTTTGGAGTTCCAGACCAAGATGCGTGTGCGAATCTACAAAGGAAACATCGTTTCCCTTGAATTTCAAGTTGAGATGGGAATTTCCGGATACTAAGGAGTAAGATAGTGCTACAGTTTTTAGTGGATTGAAGGACACTAGCCATTTTTGAGCCCATTCGTCAATTTGATTCAAGTCGTTATTTAAATCACTTGTAAGAATATCCATATCGTAATGAGAGGCAGACAAGCATGTATCGTCTGCGAACATTCGCGTATCGGATTGGGTGACGTCAGGTAGGTCGTTTATATAGACCAGAAATAGGAAGGGGCCCAATATTTATCCTTGGGTCACCCCTGCTGGGATACGTTTCAAGTCAGAATATGTACTATTTACAAGGACTCTTTGCTTTCTGTTATGTAAATAATCCTCCAGCCAGGCCAGAAGTCGTCACCTAATTCCATAGTGACTCAACTTATACACCAGCCCCCGGTGCCAGACTTTCTCAAATGCCTTTGAAATATCACAAAATACAGAACAGGTATATAAGCCTTTGTCGAGAGTCTGGCACAGGTTGTGGTATAAATCGATGAGTTGGTATGAGGTACTGCGTCCTGGTAGAAAACCAGATTGGTGGTGGTATAAGAGTTTGTTATCAAAACAGATTTTCATATATTTTGGCCAGGCAAGGTAGTAGGGATATAGGTCTATTATTTTTACTATCAGAGGGGTCGTCTTTTTTATAGATTGGTGGTGCGTTGGCAATTTTCCAATCACTTGGGAATTTAAATTGTTTAAGTGAAAGCTCAAATAAGATCCGTAAAGGCGATGCAATGGTTTCGGCAGTGTTTATTACACTCTTATGACTAATGTGTAGGTTTTCTACACAAAATGTGTAGCCCTGCTACACAATCATTATTCAATTTTGATCTTAAACATATTTGTGTAGTATATGTGTAGTTTCATATTCGTACACAAATTGTGTAACAATTTTTACACATAAATGGGTAAATTTTTACACATTTATACACAACTGTGTGTATAAAATCAACACATATCCCTTACACATTTTGTGTAGGTTCTTACACACACAGTTCGTAGACAAGAAATACAGGTTCAGTAGTCAGACCTGTGGGTATAGTATTAAAGATGTATGCAGATTTATATGTTAAAACTTTCATGGCGCATAGTGGTATGTAGTATTTTGTTCTGTACTGTGAGTTTTTGCTTTGAATGAACAAACCAGGGTCGAGGCATGATTGCATAATATTAGTATTATTACAACAATCATAACAAGAGTCTAAGGGCAGTAATCGCCATGAAAGTTTTAACAATAAATCCTCATACACTATTAATACTAAACCCACAAATTGGAATTCTGAACTTACATCCTTGTCTACGATCGCTGTAGATTGTATTCCAAAAAATATACTCAAACAATATGGCCGTCACGTAGCAGACTATGAAACTGAAGGCACCGCAACGCGCATGCTCTACGTTCTTACACAATTGTGTGTAACAAAATATACACATGTGTAGAACGGCACTTGATCAATGTATTTGTATGTAAAACTACACATTGCTATGTGTATTAACCGGGTTTACACATTTGATGTGTAATCGTTTCTACACATTAGTTATAAGAGTGTAGCATTCGCGCACTTATTCCATCATGGCCATGGGCTTTGTTCAATTTGAGGGTTTTGATACTTGTTATGATGTTTTCTCTTGATACTTCAATTTCCGTTATCGTGTTTGAGCAAGCGAAGTTTAAATAACGGGCGGTTGCTGTCTTCACTCGCTAGTGTTGAATTTGATATGAAACTCTCGTTTAGAATGTTCGCTTTCTCGAAATCATCAAATGCATAAGTATCGGCATGGGTACTATTTCTTACAGGTTGATTATATATTGGCGGGATAGTCGCTGTTTTTTTCTTATTAAATAAATAATTCATAAGATGCCAAAAGTCTCTAGGAGTTCGTGATTCTCTAACTTTCTCTTCGATTTTTTCATCAAAATTTCCTTTAGCATATTTTTTCATATTATTTACGCGATTTCGTGTCTTTTTATATCTTTCCCAGTGGTATATGGTATTGTTTTTTATGGCCTTGGATCTCAGCCTATCGCGTTTCCGTATTTCTCTACGTATTTCTGAAGTGAACCATAATTTGTCTTTAGGTCTGATTACAACAGTAGATTTCGGAATTGAATCGTTCATTACTTCTAGAAATTTGTCATTGAATGATCTAACTGCTTGGTCGATGTTTGTCGCTGCAGTTGGCTGGAGGATATGTTCCCAGTCTATGCTATTTAATATATTATTGGCCTTTTCAAAGTCAGCCCGTTTATAATTCCAAATAGTACGATGGAATGGGGTTGCTGGGGAATAGTCTGGTGATATAGTGGAATAAACTGCAAGATGGTCTGAAACTCCAAGATTTAATATATCGGCATCCAGTACCCTCAAATAATCACTAACTATCAGTGGATCAAGAAGAGTTTGGGATGTTCTTGCTATTCGGGTAGGTTTTTCAATCACATCACGCAGTCCGTAGTAATCGATTATGCCCTTTAGTTTTGACAATGGGTTCAGGAGATTTGAGTTGAAATCGCCAGTGATTATTAGTTTATGTTTGCATCAAGCACGTCATTTATCAAAGTATCTAAGTTGTCCCAGTAGTTTTGATTACTCTCGCGTTCGGACCTATAGGAAACAATCAGAAGGAATTTGGTGAGTTTTTGTGTAATTTCCAAGCAGAGTACTGATGTGTCAAATTCAAATTCGGGTCGCCGGCTAAATATAATATGATTTACAAACATTACGCATATCCCTCCACCATGAGAGTCGCAATCACTCCGCACGGGTTCAGAGAAGTCAAATAGTTTTAGTTTGTTAGAGCTATAAGATGCATCAAGATGAGTCTCGCTAAAACATAAAATATCGTAGTCGGAAATCAAGTGAGCAATGCTTTCTAATTTGTTTCTAATACTTCTAATATTGTAGTGTAATATATTGAGTGTAGCTATAGTATCATCGTGGGGGCCAGGGTGAACCTCAATATCGCCACCAATTACAAGGACCAAAGCCATGAAATATATAATGTTGATTTTCATTTCCCAAAATGCATATTCGGGCCCACGTTTTATAATTAGTTTTATATTCAGTAATCTTTTATTTAGATCGAAGATATCAATTGCAACTCTATGTTGAGTCAAAGAGTTAGGCATGAAATTTTATTCTGGATTTCCAATTGTATATTGAGCTGCATGTTGGTATCCACATCGTGAAAATCGATTTGAATGGTAGTGAACAAGGATCTGGTAACACGTTTCTTAACAACGGATGACTGTGGAGGTTGAGATGGTATGAATGAAACCTGTTATATGTACGAAACATGAAAAAAACAGAGTGCAACATAATACATACATATACATATACAGAGATACATAATGTCATGATTATGGTGGGGTGGTTTCATACATACATGTGGTTGCGATATGCTCCCTGCGGTCCTCAATCTGATATAACTTTTTGTTTTTGAATCGACCTTGTTGTTTATTTAATTTTGTTTTCCAGTACCTTTATATAGGGCCTTGGTGTTTCGGTAATTTCGTGACTTTTTACTGTGGAGGTCTGCGTCATCATGAAATTAATGACATTAATTTAGCGTCGTTAATGGTGCGTCGGGTGCCCAGCCCCATGACCATGTGTCATGTTGTTGGATATATAATTTTTAGTATCAAATGAATCCTTAAAGGTCAGAAAGGTCAAAGTGGTAAGAAATACTTCCCCGCAAACCATGGCACCCAACGCACAAAAGTGAGGCGACCCTGGTCCTTCCTTTTTTTTAATTGAGCTCGACTCTGTGTTTAGGGTATATTGTTGATGACCTGGTCTACCGTAGTTTGTAGTATTTACAGCAAGGTGTGATCATGTGGTTTCGTAACGCAACCATTGCGTATTTTGGTAAGGTTTGCCTCGTGGATTTTGATCGTGATGTGTAACAAGAAAACTAAGATGCATGCATCAGGTCGGCCGTGAACTATCTACCATAGAATTGTTGTAGCTATCGATTATACATTTTGAAACACCTGTCTGTATGTATGTATGTGTGTATGCATGAATGCATGTGTGTATGTGTTATAGACTCTAACACTGCTCGAATTTGGTATTTAACGTGTCAACTTGACCTCGCTCATAGGCATGTTTCTGGACCTTGACCGATCCGACTAAAAATTTGTGTGTAGGACTACTTCGATCCCGGGAGCAATATGGACGGGTCCAATTTCACGTGGGACCATGTTCTCGAACGTGCTGATATAGGCATGTTTCTGGACCAATTGAACAATAGTTTGGCCAGACGCTGTATATACTGGGTACTGTCCAGATGGAGGCGATCACAAAAAAATCCCTAACTAGCCCGAACGAAGTCGAGTACATCAGCTAGTCTAATATATATTTTGGACATTTATCTGTCTGTTTGTCTGTTAGCTATGGCCGGGAATACTGCCTGACAGATTTGACGAAATTTGATACCTAGGGGAAATTATTTCCAGGGAGTATTTTGGACGGGTCAAATGTTGATCCCGACCTGACTTTGACGTTCAAAAAGATCAATTCAAGGTCAAATCTGGTAAAACGGAAGTATTTCAACGAAATTTGATACCTACTGTTACTTTTGTCCCAGGAGTGTTTCGGTGGGTCAAATCATGACCCTGACCTGATCTTGACATTCAAAATTGTCAATTCAAGGTCAAATCGGGTAAAGCCGGGCGGATTTCGACGGGTACTTTTGTCGTGATTTTTGTCCGGGGAGTGTTTTGGGCGGGTCAAATCGTGACCCCGTCATGACCTTCACCTTTAAAATAGTCAATTCAAGGTTAAATCGCGCAATTCTCCGAAAATCAGAGGGTAACATCCCGGACGAAGTCGGGTCCACCAGCTACTATTATATATTTCTAGATTTAGTTACAAACTAAATACATGTATATTGTACAAAGAAATGTTTGACAAATATATCTGTATCAATATTACCATGCGGGTCATTAAAATAGATACGACGAAACAAATTTTGAAGGGTGCATGTATCAGGTAAATTTTTATATTTCAAATGATGACAGGAATGCGGAAAGTTGAAGTACCTACGTAATACTGGCTATCCGCATGAAGAGATATACATGTATATAAAAACCAAAATAGAAGATGACTGCTGGCGACAATGTTTTCCAAAAAAAATTCAAAGCATTCGATAGCTCCCATCTAGTTGTCAGCCCGAAGATCAATATGAAGTTTGGTGACTATCAGATGAGGGATATGTCTGTACAGTTGCTAAACAATTCAGTCATGCAAAAGAGGATCAAAGAGTAAGATACCAAATTGCTGCCTGTGGTAATGTTTTTTAACGAAATTCGGGAAAATTAGATTACTCTCACGCTGGTTATCCAGAAGATCATTGTGGAATCTGGTGACGATCGGACAAGGGGTGTCGTCTGTAGGATCAACCAAATTATTTAGCCATAAAAATAGTAAAATTGAAGATCACCGCTGCCAGTGATGTCTTCACAAGGACAGTTTGAGAACAAAATATGGCTCACATCTAGCGGTGACCCAAAATATCCACATGAGAAAACGTTCTCCAATAAAAGCTGGCTGCAGGGTGCGCCAATTAATTCAAATTCGAAATTTAGCAGGGTGTACTGCTTGTGGCCATGTTTTCCTCGCAAATTTGATAGACTGATGGACAAAACCACTGAATCCGTTGAATCAATATACATGTATACATGGATTAATTTATATGCATTGTTATACACAGTACTGGTATATAAAGGTACTGAAAATAACTATATTACTAGTATACATAAAATAAACCATATATCATGGCTATGGGTTCATGACAGCTGAGAACTTGGTGTGAATTGAAGAGTGGTGGTTTCTCAAGCATATCTAACCCTCCACGTTAGTAACATGCCATTAAATGTCATAAGTATAATCTAGCTTGAGGACAGAAGTGATCCATAAAACCCCCCTTAATTCAACCAGGTCCTCGCGCGATGTATGGTCGATCACATGATGATCAAGGGGGGATTAGAATTGTTGTATAAAAACAGCACTGCGTGTAAATATAAAATAAAATAGTGCTACATCTTATTACAGATTATTGCCATATATAATCAGTGATTATACAGACATTCTGACAAAATAAAGTTTCAGTGACACTCTATCCGAAGAGGGGAATAATTTCATCTGTTACAGTCAATGGAGCAATTATGAATCTGGAAAGGTGAAATTCCTAAGTAATACTAGATACTAGATAACGCGATAACATTTAACGTAAATGCAATATGGCCGATGGCGACCATTTTTTCCTATGAAATTAAAAAAATATTTGATGGCTCTCATCTGATAGATCAATATCAAGATAAATATGAAGTTTGGTGATGATCGGATGAGTGAAGTGGACTGTGGTCTGTGCTAAACGGTTTAGTAATGCTTAAAAAGATTCTTACCTTAATATTTTTATGTTCACTTTATAAACTTCACTGAGTCATCTTTGTCATGTATTGAGTTTGATATCTTTTGTTAACAGTTTATAAATTATGTATGTCTCATGTTTGTTATTTTAATTTATATGTTTATCATTAAATAAAGTTGCATTCCTTAAAAAGATTCTTACCTCAATGTTTTTATGTTCACTTTATAAACTCCACTGAGTCATCTTTGTCATGTATTAAATTTGATATCTTTTGTTAACAGTTTATAAATTATGTATGTCTCGTGTTCGTTATTATATTATATACACTTTATAGTGTTTTCAGAACAACAAAAAATGAATAAAATCAACAAATTTGTAAATTTAAAAACAATTCAAACGTTGTTGTATTCCATGTCCCAGCCCGGACATATACACCAAATTTCAATAATATTCATTGAGTAACAACGGACAAAACGCTATATAACACCCGTATACATATTTTATTCCGAGCCAGACTCATCCTCGGGTACATGTTATAGTAGGTACCGAATTGACACACGTCGACTGGGGCGAGTTGGCCCTGGGGCGATTATGCCGATTCCGACACCTTCTATAATTTACCGTATGTATCCGTTTACGCGTAGTTTACTTTAGAAAGTTCCGCAATTAATACCGTAAATAGAGCGACCATATTTGACAGAGAATGCCTCTGTTATTGATTATCAAGTTGCTATGCATTAAAAACGACAAATTCACATGCTCGTTCAAGCGCAGTAGTCTATTTTCCCCATGTTAAAGGACATCCACAAATACTAAATAACGCTAACCTACTGCCGAATGTTTTACACGACAACTGTTAACATATTTGGGCTGAATTCATCTGACGCGGTATTATTCCTCAAAATAAACAACAAAACCATCGTTACTTGGAAATGTAGTTTGGGCTAACATTTACATAAATCCTCCACATCATTTATTCGACACACACGTCAGATGAAAAATAGACATGAAGTAACCGGCCAAATTGGCCGAAATTAAGACTCTACGCCTTCGCGCCTGGCTATCTATTATTTATGCATTTTTGCAAGCAGACTTTTCTGCGGCAGGTCGGTGAATTTCAGTGGTATATTCTAAAGTTCTATTAGGTTTTTCTTTTTCCGATTTATTCCATTGTTTATTCTGGAATGTTTAGTTTTCCATCAGGATCAGGCATTTTGTCTGAGAATCACAGTTTCCTGTCAAAAGTACCGAAAAAACAAAGCCCCAAACGAATTTACAAGTTGATTTAACTAATCGCTCTTAGTGTTATAACTCGAGTCAAACTAATTTCCATTCTACTTATCATGGTTTTTGTATCGTTCATAGAACACACGAGTGTATTTTGCACTAATCCGTGGCTCAAATTCATTCATTTGTTGTATATATTCTGTTTATTATAAACTGAGATGGTCCCATACATGGCCGGATTTAGTGTACAGTCCCCCTTTAACATTCCCTTTAAGCTTACTCCTATCTATACTATAAATTCATACCGGTACCAATTATTGTCTGTATACTTCTTGTTGTATTCATATATGTATCCACATCTTCGTAAAGGGAACAGAGGTTCATATCAGTTTCCTTTAACGTTGCCTCCAATCTCTTATAATTATTGTATCATTTATAAATTATTTGAAATAAAATATGTTTAAAACAATACAACTTGATCAAGCAAAAACACTCTGATTTATTTTCATATATGTGATTTACACTTATATAACATTTTAAAACAATTTCAGCTTAAATTCTTCGGAAACTTTACGTTCGAGTTACGATTAATTGCAAAAACCTTTCTGTAATTGCAAGGGGACTGCGATTCAGATTTGTTCAAAAGGGGCTGGTCAAATAGGAGTGGGGCGGGAGTTAACACCCACATAAAGAATTGTATATGCATAAGTATATATGCATTATGCAGAACATATTACGCATTGAAAAGTTGAGATCAACATAATGAATACAGACTCACTTTGTTTGTACTGTTAACTTCAAGTAAGCTAGGCATGTATAGTATCGCACTGAGTTAGACGTTGCACACATATATAGGACTGTCAATCCCTTTCCTCTATTTTAATGGGGTGCGTAGAATACTAACCTACAACTAGAGGTCAGATTCCATGGAATCAGATATACTTCCATGGTATCCCATCCCATCCCATGTGAGTGTTATGCGAAAATGTGTGTTCCTCTTTATGCGAATGCATATTGGTGCCTTATGATCCGATGGTGCACTTGCATTGTCATTTTAAAATTTAATATATATTTTGGGACTTCTGTCTGTCTGTTTGTTTGTCTGTTAGCTATGACCGGGAAAACTGCTGGACGGATTTTGACAAAATTTGTAAAATATATAATACTTTTATTCAGGGAGTGTTTTGGACGGGTCAAATCGTGACCCGGACCTGACCTTGGCCTTCAAAAAGGTCAATCCAAGGTCAAATCGGGCCAAACAGACTGATTTCAACGAAATTTGATACCTCGGTAGGGATACTTTTGTCCGGGGAGTGTTTTGGAAGGTCAAATCGTGACAACAGGTTACTTTTATAGTAGAACGCACATACCTATATAGTATATCGGTGAGAATGTTTATGCATTTGCCTTGCTTCTTGACAAGTCCGTTTGAATTTGCGTCATGAAGAGAGTGTTTGAATTTGGGTAATATATATCACCCGTTACAACGTTATAGGCTACCAGGGTTAAACCGTCCAATCTAAATCTTTAAAAAGCGTACTAATCTTGCGTTTAGATACTACTTATCACATCCACTCGTCGAAAAGTTTTTATCTCAATATCTGATTTTCTGAGTAATTTTCCCCATTTGATCTTCGGTGGAATTTGTCAAATCTGAACCCACCCGACACAAACGCTCCTTTGAGCAGGTTGCGTTTATAGTAGAGCAGTCAATTTTTTTAGGCATACCTACAGTATACCGGCTTACATGATCCAGCGTGAAAATCGCTCCTACATTAGCCCGTTTGGATTTGGGGCTAAACATCGGCTAGTGATAGACTACATAAATTTACATATTTATGATATATAGCGTTCTCACGAGTAAACCGTTCCATCTTAAAATTAGAAAATTGCCCTCTGGATGCGCGTGAACACTAGCCATCAGATTTACTCGTCAAAACAAATTATCTCGATGTTTGAATTCCCCCCCCCCCCCCCCTTGCAATTTTCGTGGAATTTTCCTAAAGTCTCAACCCACACTGACACGCATTCTCCGTTGGGCATGTTACACTTATAGTATAGCCGTCAAAATTCTGAAACGTACATAACGTATGTCAACATACATGCTACGACATTATCTTGCTCTTTAACCAGTCGGTTTGGATTTGGCGGGGTAAGTAGTTGCAATATGTTCCTACCCCGTAACGCGGAAAGTCCTGGGTCAAAACATTTTTAAGCAATATATTCGAGTCAGAATCTCTCGTCCAATTCAGAATATGCAATAAAATATTTAGAGCTCTGTACTAAAAAAAAAACCTTGGTTTATTCATCCTGGTGTATAGTGTGTCCCTATTTATGGGCGGTAACTCCTCAGGAAAAGCGCGGACACAAGTTGTGATGCCCGTGGGCAGTAGGACATATCGAGGTGTGCATACGGTCCAATTTTCGATACACTGCTCCTTATAATTTCCGAGATAATAAAATGACATTTTTTTAGATAAAGGGAGATAACTCCGCAGGGGAAACGCGGACAATATTTATTATATGACGATACGTTAGAACTCATTAACCCCAACATACGTACAAACTTTGAGATAGATACTCCTTATACTTTCAGATATTAGGGAGTTGTAAAAATGTCATGTATAATAATAATAATAATGAAAAATAATCGAAAAAGGGCCATAACTCCGTCAAAATCCATTGGGCCGAGTTTCCGATACCATTTATAATATACTTAGTAAACCGTGGATGCCTACACTGGCTAGAGATTTCACGTTCCTACTGCCCTTAGTTTCTGAGTATTTCCAAATAAACGGAAAACGGCACAGTACAAAAACAATATACTTCCTTGGTTACACCATGGAAGTATAATTACTAACGTTTTCTTTTGTAATTTAGCATTTCAACAAGTTTAACAAATACCTGTGGCACGAGTCCACAAATTCACGCTGCGTTAATTTAATTCAATTTTTATACGCGGATTTGTGAGTCTTTATGTGTACTATGTTCACATTCTCAACATAATGTTGAGATTATTCAGAAATTCTGAATCAAAATTGTTGATCCCACTTGCACCAAAATCGGAAACCAATGGAGCAATCACTGTATCTCACTTTATTTGCATCGAACTTTTTTTTTTGCAGAATGGCAAGTGGTTATAACTGGAAAGTTGTGTGTCTATATTGTCCAATCCGATGTGGTTATTGGTCAGCTCATTCCACACATACGCTCAGTTACAGACTATCTTACTACCAGAACTATGGATATAACGGCTGCAACTGTGATGCATACCTTCTGGGGAATCGTTTTCAGATTGGAGAGTGCCGGATCAGCCAGAGGAACAGCAAGTTCGTACGCATGCGCACTCGATCCTTGCAAGAACGTTGTGATAACCAACTCCAACTCGATCTCGGAGTTACGAATTCATTCGGAGTCTACTGTCGGAGTATTGCAGATGATTGATTTACAAAACTCAACACATCAAACTTCCTTAATAACAGTGCTTCGTCCAATATCGGCAAAATCTTACTGGGGACGAATATTCGTAGTTCATAAACTGGCTTGGAATATCACATTATTAGTGATAGGTAAGCTATTGTGTGTTGTATTATAATTCGCTGTAAAATATATTTTGTGTTCACGACAATCATGCTCAAGGTTAATATATGGGAAATTTAGAAACGAAGGTTTCAAAGGCCTCAACACTATGAACATGTATATGAGGAGCAATCAAGAGGTATTTCTTGCGGTCAATCGATCGCAGTCACAATACAAACTGAAAATGTCATGATCAAACACCCATTCAACTTTGGCAATAGATAACTTATCAGTGAATCTAACGGAATTGATCAAAAAGCCCAAACTTGAGATGAGTAAACAGCCGACCCATGAGAATACGCAACCCAAGTGTACATATATATACACATGCACGGAATATAATCTCAAATACACATTCCACCTATCTCTCTCGCCCCTCTCTCTCTCTATCTCTCTCTCTCTCTCTCTCTTTATATATTTGCTATACATGCTGCTATCTTTGGAAATAATATACAATGCACGATAGCAGCCACACCTTTTTGCCATTGCAGTTATCATCTCATGCGACACGACAAATCGGTGTGGTGTATTAAGCTCGATCGATGGAATTGTCATCGCGACGATCACGCCTAATCGTATCACGGATGTCACTGGTAGGATTACCGGGATAATCACGGTTGATGAAAGAACGAATCCGAGATTTCATATAAACCAGATGGTGTCATATATAGAACATTAACACGCGAGATCAAGGGCTCAGGCAGGAAAGTAATTTCACGCTCGTTTTGACACGCCATCATTACTGTATGGAAATATATACATGCGGTGTAAAATCAAAGCATTTTGCAGATACATTTAAGGGGGTCGCTATTTGTCCAAGTTCCCAATTACAATTTCCATGCAAATATCCAGAGTAAAAAGTTATATATCAAGCAGATATTAAGCATGCAGATAATTAATGCTAGTCATATTCCGCATGCACATTATTTGCGTCAATAACGCTCTGGTGATCATAATAGGTCGATATGGAATATAATTATACCGACTATAAATGTCTCGGGAAATCTAATTGAAGTGATAGACATAATCCGCGTTTCCGTTTATCTACGGTATGTAACATTACAGGCCGTTCGTTGCTCAAAACGGCTAATTAATTTCTATCAATTTTGGCATGCACATATTTATATATAATGTATATAGTGTCAAAACATAAGTATTTCATGTACCTATATCGATATACTGTCATCCTAGAAACTTTAAAAAGACGAGAAAATACTAACACCACGGGACCAGAGGAGGTTTAAAGTCTGAAATATGCTCGCCTTGGTTACATCCCGGGTGGGTTCTGGGAATAAAAATAGGTCCATAAATCAGCCAATATGCACACGATTGAATGGCGAAAGATACTTAATCGGGGTTCACGATTAGATAGCGATTGATATTAAATCGCAACAACACGTGGCACGTGAGGTTATTATTGAGGCTAGGATTGTTGAAAAAATAACGGAGATATTTGAAGAAGTGTTTTAAAAAGCATTCCCTATAACACGATTGGATAGAGAAATATCCTTATCGAGGTTCACGATTAGATAGATTGATATTAAATCACAGTAGCACGTGGCACGCGAAGTTAGGATTGCGGGTAGGATTATTGACGAAATAGATGTTTGAAGAAGTGCCTTAATTACAGATTAAATAAGTACTTTTAAAGAGCGAAATATAATCCGAACCTCGCGTGTCACCTGTTATTCCTTTTGAATATCAATCGCTATTTATTCGTGAATCCCGATTAAGTATCGTTCGCTATCTAATCGTGTTCGTATTAAATACGTTGAACACTCTTACACATGTACTTTATATGAAATAGAAATAGTTCTTCAAGTTGACCCGTATGGGCCGGGATAGAATAGACCTACCGCCCCACTGCGAGGTGTAAGAATCTCCTAATGTGGCACCTTGTCTGCAGTGGTGTGCATCCCGCGAGGTGTGGTGTTGGAGTCCTGGGGGTACTAGGTACTAGAGCGGCCGCATCATACGAGGCATCGACCCGCGGATACGGCTTAGCTCGTGGTCCTCTTTAGTCCTACGTCTCTTCAAGACTCTTTATAGATGTGTTTTCACTATGGCCCGCCCCATCCAACAGAATAACGGGAAAAGTCCACTATGGGATTATATAGGACCAAATAGTGCAGTATGAACTGATGCCAATTTTAAAGTCCAATATGAACCTATTTGCCCAAGGATATATTGAAGTAGCATAATAATCTATATATACAAACGAGTAGGATCTGTCTGTCTGTCTGCTCTGATTTTTCTCACAGACCCCTAGACCGATTTCAACCAAATTGGGTGTGGTGACCCGGGTACCCTGACGGAGGTTAAACGGCGTTAGTTTTTCAAAAGTATGATTTAAATTGTTTTAATTAAATAAATAACCAAAAACAAATACGCTAACTATGGGCCTATTTCAGCACTAGATGTACGCTCTTTATAGATGTCTTTTCACTGTGCCCCGCGCCATCCAACATAATAATGTGTATAAGCCCACTATGGCCACTGTGGGCTTATATCAGAACCAATTAAGTCCAATATGAACCAATGTCAATATTTAGGTCCAATGTGAACCTAGTTGCCCGGGGAGATATTGAAGTAGCATAATAATATGATCCAAATATATAAAAGAGTAGGATATGTCTATTATGTGCGCGAGGCGCACACATGGGCATAGGCCCCTAACGCACAAAGGGGCCATAGGCCCCTCCGATGCTGAATAAAGGCTCCCTCAGCTGGTGACAGATAACCACCGAGTTACTCTGAACAGGAATCACATAGAATTTAAAACCCGAAGACGATTACATTGAAATGTCATGCCTTTCTAACTTTATCGACTCCTGTATGCGCTCATAATCTACAGATAATTATAGCGCTATGGCACACTTTAAAACAGTGATAGAATGTGAGCGAAAATCATGGTCACCCTTTTATAAGCTACAAAGATACGTAATATTGATGATTCCAATACCGATTTAATACAAAAATTATCGGAACAAATTACCTTCTGAAGAAAATTGAACAATAGCAATTTATGCACTTTCCATAATCAAGATGTAAAAACGAGCAAACACTTACTATGTGAGTGTGAATTTGTATCTAAATGTTGGAAATAAATAGGAAATGGACATGTAGGAGCACTGTAACTACACGATGTAGAATAAAACTGAATCGGTTGATCTGTTTAGAAAACATTAACACATGCTAACAACAGTCCAATTATTGCCGGCTAGCCAATTTGAATTATCTGTTCAATATGAAAAAAAGACATATATACCTGTCTGATATAAGAATGTATAGTTTCAACTATTCAGAACATATTAACTTAACCATTATTCTTTGAACTAGGTTTATAAACAGTAATAAACACTCAATGTCGCCTTTTATAGGTAGTCTGCAATAACTTAATCCACACTACCACGTTTTAGCCTTGCAATTTACAAGAAGCATGACCGCCCACAATACCATATATTTATAATTTAGGGTGTGACAGGAAGACAGTATTGCATGACTATGCCACCCCTCGAGTATACAATATACTGCAACTAAATTCATGATATCATATATGTGTATATTGAAATAAAACATCCTATCCAATCCTATCCTATATTGTGAAACTCAGTAATAAACTCTGACAGATTAAGGCTTGCAGCCCCTGATATCTATTTACAAAATATGTTATATCTAGCATTATGCTCCTATCTGATTCGATAAAATAACCAATCATTGTCAAGTGATCCTCATAAATTTGCTCTGATGTTGGTGAATTGATATGATGATGTTAGGACAAACTGATGCTTTGAAAACAAAGTACCATTATGTTTTCGTAAGATGTCATGGTGTACATCCACACTGGATATATTCTGGTTGAAATATTAAGTGTTGACCAATTGATTAGTTTGTGAAATACTATATAAACTACTTGCAATTATCTGATTTGATAACTCAAATATTTGTCATTCAATTGTGTTGATATTTTATGGGACATAAAACATTTTATGACCTGTATTGTTATGGTCATTTAATTGATCTCCTGAGAACTATTATCCCCAGTAACCCATTGCTTAGACACATGCTATCCAATTTGATAACTCAAATAGTTTTCACCCGAACACTATAATAAGAAGTCAAAAGTGGTGTCGCTCGAGTCAGGGATTGGGAAGTGGAGGGTGGCCAAAAATATTGTTATTGCCGATTTCAACCAAATTGATACATATTCTTCTCCATACTACGAGGAATCTAATCGTGTGGTCGTCGTGTGTTCAATCGGCGATATCCATCAAAGTTATATATAGTTATCTCCATGAAACAAGAAATCTACTGATGTGGTCTAAAGAAACCAAAGTGGCCCTGTACGAGAGTGTGATGGGGAGGACCACAACAAGTGCATGAACAAAATTGTGTCGCCAATTTTCACAAACTTATATAATCATCATCTATACATGGAATATAATGGTGTGGGCTTAAATTCAGTATCGTAGAGACCAGGGATTGGGAACAGAAGGGCATCAGAATGACGGGATAAAACAATTTATCGCCAATTATTAATTAATTCACTTGAACACTCAAATCTTCTTGACTGTCATATTTATATGGGGATGGAAATCACGCATGGATAGTGAGCTAGCAAAGACTGATTCATAGCTCATTTTCCCTATTTTTGGTTGAGTTATTTATATATCTGAAGAAAACGGCGAGTACTCACTTCGATGTGAGACATATTGCTGCCATTTAATAACAATTTATGACTTAAGTTCCCGTCCTTGATTAACGTTGGGATGGGAGCTAGGGACACCGGAATTTATAAAACCGTGTTATTTACATGATAGGAGGAATCTACTAGTGTGGGTTGACGGTGCCAAAGTGTCGCTCTCTGAGTCAGGGGAGGGGATCGCGGATCCAAAAATGATAAAAACAACATGACAGATAATTTAACAATATCGAAAGTTTGGTTTCTTTTTAAAGGAAAAATGTAAATTTAGTGAATCAACACAAATTGAGTGATCACTTAGGCATTGTCCAATCTGGAAGAATGTGTGAGTCATCTACTATTGCTGAGAATTCCAACCAGGTCGATTGTACAATTTAAAAAAAAGATAACGTCTAAAGTACTCGCAGTTTTAAATAAACACTTTAGGTTATTTGTCCCGAGAAAACCGCTTGGATGCCGCAGTACTAGTGCCATTATGATCAAACCCAATCATCCGCCAGTATTCACCCACGAGCACACGGGTATGATCTTTGCAGCACTAAAATATGAGGCTACATTTGTACCTCATATTTTCTTGCAGCTCCATGTGAACACACCATATATCGCAAATCACAAGGTAATGGTGGTCAATAGTATTCGATTTGCCTTGTCTTGTGATTACAACAAGTCGCCTACACTATATTAGAGCACAGTGGTATATAGTACTCGACACCGTATGTGTGCCTCAAATATAGCTAATACTCAGCCTCCAGTTGGTCTTTGATGATTTCTGACCTGGCGGCCTGTCTATCAGTTGATCAGTTTTGCGTTCAAAACGAGTCGTAAACGATTTAATATAAAAATAAATTTTGCCCTATGCGGACAACATAGAGCTACTAAGCGTGGCTAACTCCCATATGCTGTCATAAATCGACATTCTTACAGCGATAATATTGTTTGTTTATTTCAATGTTTTATCAGAACGTTGATCACATCAAAATCAGATCAATTTTTCTTTGTATTTTTTCTAAATACGGAATAAACGGAAGGTGCAACGGATACAATATGCATACGCGAAAGTCGGAAACGAATTAAAGCAAAGATGCAACTCAGCAAACCAGTTAATGTTGAACGAACTATCAAGTGACCGATAAAACGACTCTTGCAACTTGGAACTACAAAGTGAATATATACATTTATAAAATTTATTTAGGAATAATATCGGATTCTTATGGTATTACAAAGCTTAAAGGCATCATACAAAATCACAAACTTATAAATTGCAAAACGATTGATGAACTGCTCGGTTTGCTATTGGCTTATATAAGGACACCGAGATTATTGATTGAAATTACATCCCCGAGTCATTGAAAATATGACCTTGAAAATTATGCTGAAATATAAATGTAACGTTACATATACTGGTCCATTCTTCTTATATTCTCTGGGGAAAAGATACAACTGGAGACCATTCGTAAAGGTTGCCGGGCCACCTTTCAACTAAACTTGTGACATGCGTCAATCAGTCAGAAATGCCAAAATCTTAGTAGTAGTCCATCGGTTGGGAAATTTACAAATATGACCTTGAAAATTTTCCAAACTATAAGAAATTTACAACGTATAATCATAACCCCCTATGGTTGTAAATTTCCTAACTGATGGCTATATATGTTCAAAATCTTTAACAGTTTTACCAAAATGTTTTAAATGACTTTTGACCAAAAAGCTAATTTCAGATTATTACACACTAAATACTGGTTTGAAAATAAAACTACCAGAACAATCTCAACTTATTTTCACTCTGAAATGTGCAAAATATGTTCCAACATGTATGAACATTTACAAAATTGAAAATTGCTGAGATGACCCTGTCGCCACATCCTTGACCAGAAAGTGATTAAAACCAGCCGTATATAAAGCGACATCGACGTGTGAAAAACATTCCTTGTCTATCCTATATGTTGAAAACATGTATTTTTCAATTATGTCTTTGATTTTTTCGACCCAACCCTTCCGTTCTGGCATCGAAGTAAGTAAGCTACTATTCCGTATTTTTCACCGACGGCTTGCAGGCCGAACAAGTCTCAGGTCGCGATAATTGTATTCATTATTGGGGATATGTGCTAATGTTTTCATGTTCTATTTTTTCAGCTTATACGATAAGCTCATTATCGGTTTCGAAGCCAGATGAGCGGGTGCTATATTTGGGAGCCCGTCTATATGTGGAACCCATGACAACAGAATCGGTGTTACGAGCCTCAAATAATGTGACACATGTGATAACGGAATCCAGAGATGCCACATTGTACCGTTTACCTCTTCCGACTTTGAATCAGAAAACACGATATAACACAGATCGTAACCTTACAGCTACAATCACATCTATATCGGAAATGGAAACAGTGTCTACAACGTCAAAGACATCGAGGGATGCCTTAAGGAGATATGTGTCTTGCGGGGATGTTAATGTGACGCAGGTTACTGTTTCGCCAACCGACTCTTCCCATTATTATTCCAAGGATAACACTTCTGTTTATACATCCCGCTTTCGCTCTTCGATCAATTATTACTTCCCATTATTCAGTTATTTTCAACTGACTTTTCAGATGGTATCTGGAACTTCAACAAATACAGCTGGAACAAGTGCGAAAGTTAGCGAACCAACAACAACTCCGTATGAAATCCCAGACGGCGACGATGGATATGGGAAACCGAACTATCTTTTGGTAGTCGGAATTTCATTAGCAATTTCTGTGTTCATGGTTATTGTGGTGGTGGGATCGTTTTTATTAGTTGAGTTCTATCGGACCAGAAACCATATCATAAGGACAAAAGTCGTGCCGTTCGACTGCTAATGACGTGATGTATGCTCATCTTGGGACGATATTTGGTCATCATATTATTTTCTGACAAACAATGTATATTTTTGTTGGAATTCATTAAACACCAATCACTATTTTCAATATGCCTTGTTTCCTCAATAAAAGTTTAAGGCATATTCGTAGCTTTATCGAACTAAACACCGGTGCTAGTCGTAGGCCATAGTAGATACAATGTACTGATTACCACATTGAAGTTATCTGGTCACCGATATAACATGTACTGAGTTGGTGTGAGCAGGGATGTGGCTAGAGGGGGGTGTGGGGGTGTCTCACCCCCCCCCCCCAACTTTGGTCAAAATTTTCAACAGTTGGAAATTTCATACCTGCCAAAACATTAGTTGGAATGGTCATCAGTTGGAAAGTTTCCAACCATAGGGGGGTGACAGGTTGGAAATATCCAACACTTGGAAAGCTTGTGTCCTGGTCCTCCCCCGTGGCTAGTCAAAACTGCTACTAAATTTAAGAAAACAATATTGTCATACATTTGGTCAACATTGTCATTGGAATTGTCATCATTTGTAAATTTTCCAACCTAAGTGGGGGGGTGTCAGGTTTGAAATTTCCAACTCTAAGAAGACTTGAGGCTAGTCTAGATGCTAGGATTTTGCGATTTTCTTGTTCAGAATTCAAAATTTTCGAACGCCGGGCCGAACCATGGTCGGCCTGGTGTGTCACTGTCCCTCCCCCGTGACCAATACAAAAATGCTAATTAGTTTAACAAAACAATAGTTTAGTACATTCGGTCAAACTTGTGGACTGAAATGGTCATCAGTTGGAGAATTTTCCAACCTAAGAGGGAGTATGAGGTTTGAAATTTCCAACACTAGGGAAGCTTCAGTTGAGGCCAGTCTAGATGCTAGGATTTGCGATTTTCTTGTATAGTTTTCCAAATTTTCTCACACCGGGCTGAACAAACATGGACGGACACAATGTCCTGGTCTCTTACCCGCAGTCGTGTGCATTTGTCTGGAGTAGGCTACTAGATGTTAGGATTTATGCAATTCTCAGGTTAAAGTATCTGAATTTTCTTATACCAGGCATATAGAACAACAGAGTTTATGAATACATAGGATATTAGGCCTGCTCGGAGGACTGATGTGCAAGGGGGTGCAAATGGAATTATGCAAAACTTGTGTTTGGTCTGTGATTATGATTCAAGGGGGTGGGGTGCAAATGGACTTATGCAAAAGTTGTGTTTGGTGTCTGATTCTGATTCAAGGGGGTGCAATTGGAATTTCCCAAGATGGACACCCCCCAACGGAGACCCTCTAGCCACATCCCTGGTGTGAGCTCTGGGATCAGACTGCATGCAGCTAATCTGATCCGAAATTCCCGATAACTTCACTGTTGTGGTCAAACTTTTAACATATAACTGTTTTTTTTTTGCAATTTTATTTTCTACAATTTATGAATGAATGCTTAACCTTTTCGCTACCAATCGTGACTAATGTCGAATTCCCTCATGGCCCGGATAGGATTGTCTAGTATATCTATGATAATTAAATTAGTACTAATCAGTTAATGATTTATTTGGCCGTAAAGTCGACCCAACGAAGCAAGGTCCACACAAACAAGGAACACATACAGACCAAATACAAACATGACAAATAATAGGCTACACATGTTTAAAAAATACACATGTTAAGTGATTTGACATACTCAAATCAAATAAATACACACATGGACGCACACATAAACATAATAAATAAGCAACTGAGGGACATGCAACAGTTAATTAAATCATACAGTACTCTGTTCATTGTGTAAATTCTATTTATACAAAGTTTACTAACTGCAAAGCCGCCAAGCCGAAGGCCGCCAAAATTATTTCAAAATTAATAGATCATATAGAGTTGAAATAACCCACTCCGAGAAAACCAGGTCAGAGTTGGAATCAAGTCGAGAAACTCTCTCTCTCTCTCAGAATGACCACAAACGCAATGCCCTTGTGAAATCATATCATCTCGGAGTGGATTGTATAACGTGTGTTGACTGTTTGTATCAAGAATTAATAACATATTTTCGTACTATCATGACTATGTATTGTATAATCATGGGTTGAATGTTCGTATAGATTACGGCTACTCTGAGAACTGAAGTGAAAATAAGAGATCCTTGCCAGATTCGTCAGATGCAGAGTTACCAAATATGACATACAGAACGAAATCCAGATTTGAAAATATGATAATCACGAGCGAACAAGTATACTCCGCACTAAAATAAGTAAAGATAGCAAAAGCCAGTGGCCCCGATGACATTAGTCCAAGGATCTTAAAAGAATGTGCTAGCTCCATCGCAAATCCCTTGGAATATTTATTAAATAAATATATTGAAGAATCACATTTCCCAGTTGAATGGAAACGCGCGAATATATATATAAAAAAAGGTGATCCATCTGAACCGAGTAACTATCGTCCAGTCGCACTTCTCAGTTGTATTTCTAAAGTCTTTGAGAAATGTATCTATAAAAGTCTCTCCACGTGCCTAAGGGATAATAATCTCCTCACTAATTTGCAATCCGGATTCACTCCAAAAGATTCCACTGTATACCAATTAACTGAGATATACCAGTATATAATTTCAAATCTAGAAGATTGAAAGGAAATCAGATGCCTATTTTGTGATATTAGCAAAGCCTTCGACAAGGTTTGGCATAAAGGACTAATTTTCAAATTACAAAAATGTGGTGTAGAAGGGAATATTTTGACATTATTGTCTAGCTACTTGAGTGATAGGAGGCAAAGGGTATGCATCGAAGGGGTGCAATCATCATGGAAACCCGTCCTGGCAGGTGTCCCTCAAGGTTAAATACTAGGCCCTCTTTTATTCCTAGTTTACATAAATGATATTGTGAATGACCTCACATGTAATATAAAGCTCTTCGCCGACGACACATCAATTTATCTATCAATAGAAGATCCAGATTTAGCGGCTGATGTCATGAATTCTGACTTAGAAAAAATTATGAGGTGGTCCAAACAGTGGAACGTCAAATTTAGTTCCCCTAAGACAAAATCAATGATAATATCGCGAAAAGATAACAAACCTATACACAAACCTTTAATAGAAACTGTGTCTAATTATAAACATCTAGGACTGACATTCAACAACAATGGTAACTGGAGCCATCATGTAACTGAAATTCAAAAGAGAGCAGCCAAAAAAGTGGCTTTGCTTGCAAAGAACAAATTTGTCCTAGACGGGAGAACACTTGAAAGAATTTATTTTGTTTATATACGTCCTATTTTAGAATATGCTTCTCCTGTTTGGGACAATTGTACTAATGGCGAAAGCGACTTGCTCGAAAAGGTGCAATATGAGGCAGCGAGAATAGTAACTGGAGCAACAAAAAACTGCAGTAATGAAAACCTCATAAAGGAAACTGGATGGGAAAAATTGTCAGAACGTCGGAAAATCTCCAAATTATGCCAATTCTACAAAATGTTCTATAAAATGACACCCTCATATCTATATACCTTAGTTCCGAGATCAACAGAGAATATGCACCGCTATCCACTGAGAAAGCATCACCTAACTAACCCTTCTCGTGATACTGCGTCATACGAAAGGTCCTTTCTTCCCTCAGCCGTTGAGATGTGGAACACACTCCCAGACAATGTGCGGAAGTGTGAAACATTGTGTGACTTTAAGTCGGCAATAGGAAGCACAGATAATAACAGTAGAGAACCTTTTATTTACCACTATTACTATTACTCACGCCCAGCGCAAATACATCACTGCAAATTGCGACTTTGTTGTAGTTTTCTTAATAAAGACCTGTGTGAAAATTATCTCAGATCAAGTCCTCATTGTGTGTGTGGAAGTGATGAAACGGCGAATCATTTCTTATTCCACTGCCCAGTATACAGTAGACAAAGAAACGAATGTTTTTCTGGTAGTTTGGAAAGAACAACCATTGAGAGCGCACTGAACGGCACGATTTCAAATAGTCTGAGCGAAAATATTTTTACATTTAAAACAGTCCAGAAATTCATAATCATGACAGAACGCTTTTCGAGCTAACATATATACAGATTATATGGCACTGCCCAATAATAATTACATTAAGTAAATATCTAAAATATGGAACTATTGAAATAGCTTATGACCGACACGACAGGTGACACACAAATGTTGTATATATGCTTGTGTCTGTATTGCTCTTACGAACCCATTCTATGAAACCCATACTATAATATTTTAGACATGGTGTAAACATTTAGTACATGCATAGACCAATTCATTACCTGTCTCCGACAACTCCACGACGGGACGCGACTCGAGTAATGCAAGCATAATATTGCTTGCTTTGTCGCACCATTTTATATTATGTCCACCGATGATAAGGTCACTTGTGGAGACGGCATATATAAGCCAGATAGGCTTGCAGCCGAATCCACTCCCATACACAAGGAACATGGTAACATGAATTACCAATATATTATATTGTAACAAATTATTATTGGGAATAAATATTATTAAACCAAAATAAGAGATTTGGAGGACTATACGTTATAGGCTGAGGTTTTGGCAAGGCGGTGTCATACTGACTGAAACTTTACTCTAATCTATTAACCACCTGTATGAAGAATGATCTTAACCGACAAGTGCCTTCAAAATTGAGGTGTAACCCGTCGTCTGCATAAAACTCGTCTTTGGGAGCACCCCTCTCATAAAAAAAATGCTATAAGTTTTGAGGAACTGCATTTGGTTATGCACACAGATGTTCCATAAGTTTTTGTTAATGTTTTTGACTCTATCTCCCAGCTAGCTTGTATTTATCCTGCATTGTATAATGCAAATATCGCAAATAATCATCGCTGGACCATTCACACATAAGCTTAATTAACTCTCCTGGAACTCCTGCATTAAAGGGCCACGTTCCTCCACCACTTCTAAAGCTGCGCGCTGAAAACACCTTTGGATCAGGCCCTATATTTTGTATCTCTTTTCTAATTCTATTCTTAAATTCTATATAAGTAAATGCTCTGCCACTGGCTTTATACAGGAAGGCCGGATCTGACTGTCTCCCTGGTACCAATCGAACCATGTTTTTGTAGGCTTGCACTGGGCACAGGACCGAATGAGGAATTGAAATGACAGGTAACTTTAGCAATTTCTGTCCAAACTGAATTGTTTTACTCCACATTATGACTACCACTAAAACATCATGACCCTGCAATATATCACCGCGAGTAAGCTGGTGAGCTTGATTGAATTGGCTAGCTGATTCCGGACTAAGTTAGATTTTCGCAGCATCAGAAAAAATGCAAGCAATGACATGCTCCAAAATGTGGCAGCTGCTGCTTTGTTGAGGTCCAGATAATGCACGATTTTAATAGGACCTGAGGAGTAATTGGTGCAACCTGCTTAATGAGATGCGGGTTTTGGCCTAGCTAACCCCATAAACATGAGTTTTAACTCAAATGAATCAAAATTCTCAACAGTCATTTCTAATCTGATGTGTAAATATTTAACTCCACTAATGTAATTTTTGATTGAGTCGGTGGATTCAAAGGATCGGCTAAGAAATTATGAATAGTGCAGTAAGGTTTCCAAGCTAGCTGGTAACGGTTGTCGTTTGAAATATGTGCAAAATAATAAATATGCCCTCCATTGAATTTCGTGGTTTCTATGTATTCCGTCTGCAAAGGCTTTCTTGGTTGACTTTTTGGCGTCACTCGTTAACTGTGAGAGCTCACGACCTACATTGAAAGGACTTCCAATTTTAATTCAACATGTGAAAGTTCCATATGTAATGTTTCTACAATCGGATTTCAAATTCACCGAGAGCTGCTATAAAACAAATTTATCTTAAACTGGATAGTAGTAAGGCATTTCTTGTTGATCCCTTATTAACAATTGCCACAGAAGTTTGATTGTCACAATTCATTTGAACTTTTCTACCCTTCAATTTATCTTTCCATACCTTAATCGATACAACGATTGCCAACATTTCTAATCCATTAATGTGCAGAGACTGCTGAAGTGTGTATTGTGGGAACATTGCATGGAAATATTGATTACAGCCCAATGCACCGCACGCTGACGGTGTGGCGTCTGACGAAATTATATCATCCGGTTGTGACCAATCTTCCCATGGCATCGTAAAAACCTCATTTTATAAAAGGAGGAAATGTTTCCACCAAAATAAATCCTTCCAAGGAAAAACTCTTGTCAGCCCGAAATAATCTCAACCATACAAGAATTCTTGAAATGAAAGTTTCCGAGAAGTGATTGGACCTCCATCAAAGTGCCCTTTGTTCGTCCCAACCATCTGGTAACCAACTCCTTACCTCATCCAACCTTTCCTGTGTGATACTGAGCGTGAGATCAATAGAATTAAAAATAATTCCTAGAAAAACCATTTCTATTTTTGGTGGACAAGATTTTTCCTTGGCTTCCAAGAGGTCCCAATTACTTAAAATTTCTAGCAAAGTAACAAAGGCTTATGATGCATATTCTGATGTCTGGGCACCAGCCAGATCATCAATAATTGGACAATGGGCCATTCTGAACGAATAAGCAAGAGCATTGGTCACTCTCTGACAAATGACTGCTGCTGAGCCCAGTCCCGTACTTAAGACAAGGTCACAATAAATATTTCCATCTATTTTGAAAGCAACTAAATTAATATCCCTTGGGTCTATTTAATTTTTCTATCGGCTCTCTGTAAATCAAGTTTATACAGTAAGTCAAACTAACCCTCTCCCGAGATATTCTTCCTTCGGAATCCCATCATTGACAGAGTTTCCCGGTGGGAAACTTAAATCAAGAATGACTCTCATTCCGGGTGAATAGCATTTGGGAACAGTGTTAAGTGGGCTTATTTTGATAAGCTTGAAGGAATCTGGTGCCAATGGACCAATAATTGATTGATACTTCTTTTTCTAAGTACTTCCAAAGGTCCATTGGATACTCTCTAGCCCCTTTGTGGTTTATTTGGAAACCGTAGGTGCGCTGAATAGCCATATTAGAACAATTACCGATAACAGATTCTGATTTGCCACGTCCTTAATGAACTGGACCAGTTTCCATTTCTTTGCCTGATAAATCTAGGTCGCTCACACCGACAAAGTATTCAACACTTCCTGGGAGAAGGGTCCCTCTAATCATAACGTTTCAAACAATTAATTTTCCGGTGTCCAGCTTAAGATTTTAAATACTTGCTAAATATGGGATTTGTTCGTCATCTTGAACTAGAAAGGCATATGGTCGATAAGTAAACAAGCTTACAGAAGGTCATCTCTATGTTTGTCTTTCTCATATCCCATGTGGAGAACCACAGGTACACCTGGCGAACTTCCCAGTTAACTAGTCACTTCTCAATAGATGGTCCAACTCACACACTCAGCGAACGTATTGGCATACGTGGACAACTTCGACAGTGTTTCGATGGTAGCTAGCTTTCTCATTCCCTTGGACAGATGCCTATCTGCTAAGGAGACGACCATAATGTACCGACTATCCACACTTTTTGACCATGATCCTAAGCAAACTGTGTGACGTCCGGCAGTCGTCTCGTCGAATAGCTCCCATCAGATAAAAACAATATTCGCGGTGCTAGTTTGTGGAAATGCGCCATGACAGTGGGAATGAAATGGGCCACGGTATACACCCCTACACCAGGTGCATGTTTCATATATAGAATGTCATGCGTGTTGGTGTTTTTGGGGTGGTAAGATTGATTTCCACGTCCGTTTCAAGGGCGTTCTGAATCAACTTGACCAGACGTATAATTGTGTCTGGATAATACTATCCTAGCCTCAGCAGAACAGTCGGATGGGCTAAAGGATAATGTCTTTATGGAATGAAGGTATGCGTTGTTGTTATCCTCTCTCAGAGTTAGAATCAGTATGTGGGCGGTATTATTCAAGAAAATGTCAGGAACTGTGGTGCATTTATTTCACTCTGTTTAAAGAACAATTTATTGTCTCGACGGCAATGGATGTGGACGTTGGTGAACGTGACCTTTATGATCATATAGCTTTATATGAAATAACTTTAGAATATAGTAGTTAATATGTCTCATGCAGGGCAATGGTTTTGAATGGTGATGTTACCAAGAAATCACTCTAGATGTTCTTCGCGTTGAACATTTCACCCATGTGTTGATGGCATTGTACTTTCTTGAACCATACCGACCACCACCCAGCGTGAGTATGACATATCAACTATCAAATGCATCATCCTTTAGACTACATCCCAGTCTGGGTGTGGCTTATCTGGTAGTAGCCAATGGTACCCGCCTGGTCCAGTTGATTAAGAACGGCTTCCAAATTGGAAGATACAATCTTAGCATACAAGTAAAGCAAAGCCACGTGAGATCATGTCTGAATCTAAAACATACCCAAAGAAGGGGCGGTGTAGTCATGGTCCAATTTCATTTCCACTATCATGACACATGCCCACAAACTAGCACCGCGTGTATAGTTATCTACTTGGATATGTACGGTGAGACGATTTCTGGACGCCACCAGCACTGTTCTTATGATTATGGTCAAGATGTGTGGGTATATTATGCATTATGGTCTTCTACGCTAGAAGAAAGGCATCCGTCAAATGTTAGGCTTTCAACATTCTAAGCCATATACGGAAATTGTCCGGCTACGTCAGTACGTGAATATGTGAATTGATTAACCAAGTGGCTGGATGGGAAGATCACCAGAAGTACATTTTGTTATCCACATTAGGTAACCAAATCTGAAAAATACGCAGATAGAGAGGTCCTTCTGGGAGCTAGTATACGCACCGACCGCAAACCTTCTAGTATATCACGCAAGATGACAACCATATACCATATGTAGCATCTGAATTATACCATAAGCTACCACGAATGAAGCTCGCCAAGGATAAGGATAAGAATTCCCAGCTTTCGAGACAAACACGTGAGCTTGACACCGGCATAATTATGTGTTGTTTGAAACATTCCGATTAGTGGGACCCTTCTACCAAGAAGTGTAGAACACTGTGTTGGTGTGAGCGAGATAGAATAATGTGACGAAGAAACGGATGCTGGTCCAGATAATGCTGAATGTGGCAAATCAGAATAAGCTCAGGTACTATTGTTTTGATTCTTGGAAGTCATAATATGACTATTCGGCGCACCCATATACGGTTACGGCCATTATGGGCGCTTAGTAGAGAATGGATTTCGAAATGCCACATCGCGATTATTGTGGGTTTTCATCATTCCAGAACGCGGCGACCTATGTTGGAACTAATAGATGGCTTATGTACCGTTCCGTCCAAGCCATACATGTAGATATTATGACAAAAAGTTGAAATTAGTATGTGACAATTTCGACTTCTTTTCAATTTCTGACCGCAAGTTTGGCAGCCATCTTGGCAGCCATATTGGTGTAAACATATTTATTTCTCTAAATCATGCACATTAATTAACAGAGTTGTAATATGATCATGTACGTAAACGTAATTTGCGCCCGCTTGTTACTGTTCATGGGATTATTGGATGAATTGTTATCTTTATAGAAGGATTTGATGATAAACCCTAAGGGTGGATACACACATGCATGTAATCTCTGTAATTATCGTGTATTTGGCGTTTTACATGGATCATACAGACGATATAATATGTGTCCACTGACAACCCAATCATTGCCTACGTGTTGAACGCACTGAGTTCTAGTTCCAATTAAGTATGAATGTAGATAAGCCGTTATCTTGGACCGAGTCGCCAGGCCACTTAAAATAATTGTTCGTGTGATAACCCATATGGTAGACTTTCTATTTAACTAATTACCAGTCCTCTATTATTCATAGCAGTGGTGGATCAGGATTTCCCCGACGCATGCAGGGGCTATATATGACCCCGAAAGCTACCAAGCGGGGGGCGGGGTGGCTAACTCTGAGCTATTTAAGTAAAACATATCATATTGTACCTTCTTGCCCAGATTATTCCGACCGATACATTCAACTAAGTCCCTTAGCGATTTGAAGCTTTCGAGACCCCCCCCTAAACAAGCATCATGGTTGAAAATGTTCTACATCAAGCCTGTATATGCCAGACGTATGGCTTCTGGTGGTCGTGCATTAATACAATGTCAGATATTACACAGACTTGACTAATTTCCGCATCCGTGAGAGAAGACATATTTTGGACTGGCCTTAAATGTACTGATAGAAGACAATTTGACTTCGCTTAGCACTGCTCACTTGTCTGGCCTGTTAACAATGAACCGCTCGCGCGCAGGTGATTAATGTTGTCAAGTATTGGTGTGGCCATGTAAAATACATGTATTTTACATACAGAAATTACATACATGAGTGTGTCCACCCTAATTATAATGGGACACAAGAAAATGATATATACAATGTATGTAAATAATCACATATAACGTAAATCTGGATATTTAGCCTGCCATGTAATACGAGTCTCGGCTGTCTGGCCATCGACGCAGTCCTGTCTGGAGTTTTGCGCGCCGGTGTAGGTAGTGACGTCATGATGTACGTCTTGATGTCATGACGCCTTTACTGGTTTCCCAAGAAGCAATCTTAAAATGACTCTGCGATCTTTCAATCGGAACTTAAATTTTCCGTTTGTCGGCCTTGAACTTTGAGAATATTTCATAATTTTTTTAGGCGGAAATACCGTTAGAAAATTGAAGATAATATGTAAACGGCCAGCAAGGTCGCTAGATTCCCCTTTCGGGGTAAACATTTTTAATAATTTTATGAAATATGTAAACAAAACTTTTTCACGCAATTTTAACTTTTTTTGTTAACCAGAGCTTTTGTTCAATTTACATTCACTTTTTGAAAATATATTTGGCTTTAGGAGCATGATGTTCCTACATATGATGAAGTATAGCTAACAGTTGCTAGATCAAAGTTTTATATTTTTGCCCTGGAGCATATTGCCCAATTACACATTTCGAGGTGGCATTAATCAATACAAAATGGCGACCGTTGCCAACAATAGAATTTTGGACTCCGCTGACCCTGGCTGACCCTTCAGTTGTGAATAAATTATCCTATTTTAGGTGATTTCAATTTATTTTTAGATTGGGCGGAAAAAGTCGATTAGTATATATCTCATTTTCGCATACGTATACCCTGGGCGCTATAATATGAGCATGTACGTAAACGTAATCTGCGCCCGCTTGTTACTGTTCATGGGATTATCGGATGAATGTTATCTTTATAGAAGGATTTGATGATAAACCCTAAGTGTGGATACGCACATGCATGTAATCTCTGTAATTATCGTGTATTTGGCGTTTTACATGGATCATACAGACGATGTAATATGTGTCCACTGACAACCCAATCAATGCCTACGTGTTGAACGCACTGAGTTCTAGTTCCAATTAATTCGGAATGTAGATAAGCCGTTTCCTTGGACCGAGTCGCCAGGCCAATTAAAATAATTGTTCGTGGGATAACCCATATGGTAGAGTTTCTATTTAAATAATTACCAGTCCTCTCTTATTTATAGCAGTTGTGGATCAGGATTTCCCCGACGCATGCATGGGCTATATATGACCCCGAAAGCTACCAAGCGGGGTGGCTAACTCTGAGCTATTTAAGTAAAACAAATCATATTGTACCTTCTTGCCTAGATTATTCCGACCAATACATTCAACTAAGTCCCTTAGCGATTTGAAGCTTTCGAGACCCCCCCCCCCCCCTCAAACAAGCACCATGGTTGAAAATGTTATACATCAAGCCGGTATATGCCAGACGTATAGGCCTATGGCTTCTGGTGGACGTGCATTAATACAATGCCAGATATCACACAGACTTGACTAATTTCCACATCCGTGAGAGAAGACATGTTTTGGACTGGCCTTAAATGTACTGATAGAAGACAATTTGACGTCGCTTAGCACTGCTCACTTGCCTGGCCTGTTAAAAATGAACCGCTCGCGCGCAGGTGAGTAATGTTGTCAATTATTGGTGTGGCCATGTAAAATACATGTATTTTACATACAGAAATTACATGCATGTGTGTATCCACCCTAATTATAATGGGACACAAGAACATGATATATACAATGTATGTAAATAATCACATATAACGTAAATGTGGATATTTAGCCTGCCATGTAATACGAGTCTCAGCTGTCTGGCCATCGACGCAGTCCTGTCTGGAGTTTTGCGCGCCGGTGTAGATAGTGACGTCATGATGTACATCTTGGTATCATGACGCCGTTACCGGATCAGCTCTATACGGACCCGGATCAGCTCTATACGGACCCTCCAACCGGAAGTGGATGAATCGTGAATCAACAGGCTATGCAAAATGCAGAAAGTTGGATATTGAATGAATCGTCCGCCAACTTGACCTTGACCTTTGCGGCGACTTTGGGATTTGAATTTTAGCATTCTAGACTGTCTAGATGGCGTCTATTGACAGAAGTTCAGGGTGAATAACTCTATTGCTTACAAATGCACGCATTTTAGTAACCTTTTAATCATTCATGTCAGCTAAATGTTACGAATCGGCGAACTGTCAATATGACGTCACGAATTACTATATCCGGTGTGAGGGTCCGTATAGAGACGTCGCCATACGGACCCTCCAACCGGAAGTGGATGAATCGTGAATCAACAGGCTACGCAAAATGCAGAAAGTTGTATATTGAATGAATCGTCCCCCAACTTGACCTTGACCTTTGCGGCGACTTTGGGATTTGACTTTTAGCATTCTAGACTGTCTAGATGCCGTCTATTGACAGAAGTTCAGGGTGAATAACTCTATTGCTTACAAATGCACGCATTTTAGTAGGCTAACCTTTTAATCATTCATGTCAGCTAAATGTTACGAATCGGCGAACTGTCAATATGACGTCACGAATTACTATATCCGGTGTAAGGGTCCGTATAGAGACGTCGCCCGCCGTTACTGGTTTCCCAAGAAGCAATCTTAAAATGACTCTGCGGTCTTTTAATCGGAACTTAAATTTTCCGTTTGTCGGCCTTGAACTTTGAGAATATTTCATTAATTTTTTAGGCGGAAATACCGTTAGAAAATTGAAGATAATATGTAAACGGCCAGCAAGGTCGCTAGATTCCTCTTTCGGGGTAAATATTTTTAATAATTTTATGAAATATGTAAACAAAACTTTTTCATGCAATTTAACTTTTTTTGTTAACCAGAGCTTTTGTTCAATTTACATTCACTTTTTGAAAATATATTTGGCTTTAGGAGCATGATGTTCCTACATATGATGAAGTATATCTAACAGTTGCAAGATCACAGTTTTTTATTTTTGCCCTGGAGCATTTTGCCCAATTACACATTTCGAGGTGGCATTAATCAAAACAAAATGGCGACCGTTGCCAACAATATAATTTTGGACTCCGCTGACCCTGGCTGACCCTTCAGTTATGAATAAATTATCCTATTTTAGGTGATTTCAATTTATTTTTAGATTGGGCGGAAAAAGTCGATTAGTATATATCTCATATTCGCATACGTATATACCCTGGTCGCTTCGCTTCCGCGGCTTCGCCGCGGGAGAGCGGGCGCTATAATATATATAAAGACAATTATTTTTAGATTTGGCAGAAAGTGTGATGCTTATATTAGCCATTTCTCCATCTTTATAATACACATGTGGTGGTGTCTTTATTGCTTTTTCATAATGTTCTTTTCCCAGTTAGATTTTGTTTTTGTTTAAATTTTACTATCTTATTATTATCATTGTCAGCCGTCTGGTGCATAGACTGTCCAACAGTAATCCATAATAATGGGTCACTGATGGGCAGTCCACGCATCAGTTGAACTGAATTATTACTACCCGTTTGTTTGTTTGTGACCTGACCATTGACCCCACTCGATCAGTTTACAATAAGCATAGCATAATTAGCGTTTCAAGATCGATACGACAAGAGTGATGTACCGAATGTATATACATATTACGAGCAACTCTAGGTTATCATGCCCGAAGACAGTATAGGAGATAAGAGATATTTTCTAGTTTTCTGAGTTGGGCTGTATATTTAGTCACTTCCATGTGATAATGGGCCTTTGTGCAATCGCCTTGTTTCGTGTATGAGCAGGGATTACCATTTATTTATTTGTGTTTATTTATACTTATTTAAACTTATTTAAACTTATTTATACGTATTTATAGTTATACGGAGAGCGGCTTAGGTAAAGTTCAATTTGAGAATCGTTTAGACAACAATATAAATTTTTGAACCCTCAGAAATATATCTATATTCTCTTCCAGTGATACTTCGCTGTTTCCATGTAGCAGGGTTGCTATGCCTGGTCGGGTTATTAACCCTGCAAAGCACATATTTCTTTCAACGGAGAACCTGCGACAATAAAAAAGAAAATGTTCTGCTGTTTCTTCGGCACCACATATACATAACGGATTATCTCTCAAATGATTACTGTGAAGATCATGATTTAAATTACTGCATTCCAGTCTTAGTCGACAATGGTATATATGGCTTGCTCTCGTATATGCAAATTCCAGATATCGAGGACGTTCTTTGGTACCGCTATTCAGAAAAACTTTAAAGTCTGAGAGTGTTTCACAGTTCCTCGCTTCTGGTTTTAACTTGTTCCAGATATTGATTGATCGTGGAAGAAAGGATTTCTGATAAGTAACTGAGTTGCAGAAAGGTACTCTAAGGTCATCTGATCTTGTGTCATATCCACTTGTGCGCGATACTTTATTCGGAACAGCATTGTATAAATAAGGGGGAGTTAGTTTTTTCGTCATTTTAAAATATAGTACAAGTTTAGAATGTTCTCTCCGTTTTGATAATGTGTCCCAACCAATTTCTTGGATAACTATGTCTTTATTACAACTTCTAGTCCCACCGGTTACGCATACTAGTCTAGCTGCTTCGTATTGAATATCTTCTAACGAATCGGCTTCTTCGCCTGTACAGTTATCCCATACTGAGGAAGCATATTCCAAGACAGGTCGAATGTATGACAAATAGATTCTTTCTAAAGTTCTTCTGTCAAGGATAAATTTATATTTCCTCAGTATGTACATTCTTTTGGTCGCTCGATTTTCAATATCTTCTATATGGTCTTTCCATTTCCCCTGCCGGTTGAATGTCAGACCCAAATGTTTATGTGTTTCCACCTATATGTATAAATATGTGCGCGATTGCAGCGTTTTGCTCTCGTTGGCCATGTTTAATACTGGTTGGTGTATGGGTATTTGTTTCCACGATACAAGCAAGGATTCTGTTTTCAATTGGGTTAAATTTAACTGCCCAGGTATTCGACCAGTTGAGTATTTTGTTTAGGTCTGAATTTATCACATCTGCAGCAATTATGGGATCTTCTATAGCAATACTAGTAAAGTGATGTATCATCAGCAAATAAACGTATGTTGCATGTAATTCCATCGACTATGTCGTTTACGTACACGAGAAAGAGAATAGGGCCGAGTATGGATCATTGAGGCACTCCTGCTTTAACTTCTTTCCATGGATAATTAAAATAAGAAATTGTAACTCTTTGTTGTCTAATTTCGAGATAATTTTCCAAGAGTTTCAAAATTTCCCCTGTTATACACATTCTCTTAAGCTTGAAAGTGAGACCCTTGTGCCAAACTTTGTCAAACGCCTTGCTTATATCGCAGAACACACCCTTATTTCCTTCCCGTCATCAAGGGTTGAGATAATATAGTGATAAATATCAATTAATTGGAATACGGTGCTATCATTCGGTGTAAATCCTGATTGTAAGTCGCTTAAAAGCTTATTCGTTCGCATGTATTTTGATATATAATAGAACAGACATTTTTCAAAAACCTTAGAAAGACAACTAAGCAAAGATACTGGTCGATAATTCGATGGATCGCTGGGATCTCCCTTTTTGAAAATTGGGCATACGTTTGCTTTTTTTCCATTCTGATGGAAAGTACGATTTTTCAATGAAAATCTTGAAAGCAAATGCTAGTGGTTTGGCTAGCGATATAGAACAATTTTTTTAAACTTTAGGACTAATACTGTCGTAACCGGCCGCTTTAGATGTTTTGATTGAGTTTAAACTTTCTAGTACACGTTCATAAGTAATTTCAATTTCATCTAGGCGTCCATTCGTCAGCAAATCAAAGAGGGGTAACTCTAACTTATCTTCGTCGGATAATTTATGGAAGAGATTTTACAAAAGTAGTTATTTAATAAATCTGCCTTTTCATCGTGTCCGGTTATTACAATCTGGTCTGTTTTTCAGGGCTGGTATTGGTTTAGATTCCGGTTTCATGAGATGGTTTAGTGTTTTCCACCAGAGTGAGGAATCAGTGAAACAACTACCCAGTATTGACTGCGTTTTATCCAGAGACTTTTGCTTGGAACGTCTAATTTTTGTTATAATTTCATTTCTTTTTATAATTATTCCACGCTTCGACGGTACCTTTTTTTTTTTGCCGAATTATACAAACGTTGCCTTTGTCTCATAAGTTTACGTAGTTCACATGTTAACCATTCAGGCTCATTTTGTCGAATTGTTACATGTTTGTTTGGTATATAAAGGTTCGTGATATCAGTTATTTTTTTCGTTAGAGCTTCTGCCATTTCTTCAGATCGAATTGCTGAGAGATCACTCTTAAAGTCCCACACATTAATGGCATTATTCATTGCGGAGTAATCGGCTCGATTATAATACCATATCCTTCTTTTCGTGATTCCACTCGGCTTCTTAACTTTCAAATTCATACGTAGTAATATTGGATAATGAAACCGAGTTAAATCTGAAAAGAATGGATCTAAGATTTCATTCGATTCAACAATATCAGGGTTGTTTGTGAAATATAAGTCTATAAGACCCGTTCCAAACGACGGATTTTTGTATATAAGATGGTGTATGTACATCCAACCGAAAGCCAATGACTGGCGGTAGCGCATGTTCCAAGGTGCCCGACACTATATGCTATAAATTTGGATAGTCACTGTAAGCTAGTGTTTCGTGTCTATTTTTATTCGCCGACTACTCGTCAGGGGTAGGCGATTTAATTAGATAAGTTGACATTTTATATGTCTGTTAACATGTATTCCATGTGTATATAGTTTGGGCCACGTCATGTGGTTTTGTTGGATTTGCAAATTTCATGCAATCATTCTGTTAACATGTATTCCATGTGTATATAGTTTTTGCCACGTCATGTGGGATAGTTGGATTTGCAATTTTCATGCAATCATTCTGTTGGATGGTTTGTAGTTTCAACCTCTCAGCGTTCGCTGCCGATGTGAAGACTGCATGTCGGGTCGCTTTAAGATAGACCTATATTATCACCAGTTTAAACTGGTTAATCTCCGCCGCTCTGAAGAGTTCCTGGTCACTATAAGATAAAAGTTCCGATATTTTGAGATGTGATAGTATATAGCCAGCACGTGGCAGTTCAGCCGTCACTCACGCTTTAAGGCGTGTCCAATGGCTTTAGTGCCCAGTCTTGTACAACTAACATAAGTTGGTTGGGTCACGTGACGATAAATGCCACATATGTGGTGTGAAATTGATACCCCTGATGTTGGGATAAGAAATTAATCACTTCTTTGGTGTTGCATTTGACTCGCCGTTAATCTTAGTCTGACATATTTCTGACTGTAGCGTCAAGAATGAATTGATTACCATTTAATTGGCACATATGTTTACAGTCTAGCCTATGTCCAAGGTTATGGATTTCGAAGTTTGGCGAAGTTTAAATAATGCCAAAACATTTATTTAGGTTTTATGTGACTTCTTCGGGTTGCATATTTTATGCAGTCTGCATATAACATGCAATATATATGTCATATTCTTGGTGGAATACATCGGATTCAGTTTAAATTTGCATATTATATGCAATGTGTATGTTAATTCCATGTTAGCGGAAGAGCGTAACATCCACCACTCATCCCAAAGATATTGGTTGAAATAATGGTAAATGCCAGTCGGCTCAACATGTGTGCAAATCCAGTCAAGATAGAGCATAGAATCAAATTGGATTGTCCAAATGAACTAGTGGGCCATAGGTTCTTGCTGGCATGCCAGAACATGATACCAATTACGAATTTATCATTCTATATAGGTAACAGTGGGTTCTAAATAGCACATGCATCGCTAATGGATGAGAATTAATTCATGAGTATTGTCCAGACATCATCGATCATCTGCACATCTAGGTGCACCCATTAATTTGGGATATTAATGCGTATAGCACTCGTGATAATATAGCTGTATATTTAGCGTGTATCATTAGCTATAATATACCATTGTTAGTTTGTGACCAGAGCGTGTACTCGTGGTGTCATATGCAAGTTTGTATATAAGATGTATCCCGTGAAGCAGACCTGCTGGACGGTGGTGTGACATTTCATGTTTCTGAGAGAATAGAGTCAGGGTATCAGTTTCCGCTGGTGTGAATATTATTTGTCTTCTAGTAAATGAAGAATTTAAAATTGTGAATTAATTCATGAGTATTGTCTATACATCATCAGCACATATAGGTGCACCCATTAATTTGGGATATTAATGCATATAGCTCTAGTGATAATATAGCTGTAAGTTTAGCGTGTATCATTAGCTATAATATAGCGTTATTAGTTTGTGACCCGAGTGTGTACTCGTAAGTGTCATATGCACAATAGTAGTTCGCCCGTTCAGTAGGGTATTTTATATGTATAACTATATCAATAGTATAGCATTGTTACTGGAGACTTCTCGTTTCGGTATAGTTTATTCAATTAGTCAGTCATAACACCAAGGCTGGCGCAAATCCGTTGATAAGCGGGTCCTTGAAATGTCATGTGTATATCTAGCGTGTATCGTTAGTTATAAGAATAATACAGCATTATTAGTTTATGCCCCGAGTGTATACTCGTGGTGGTATATACACAATTGTAGTGTGCCCATTTAGGGATATTTGTATAAGTATAGTTATTATAGCTATAATAAAGCATTGTAGATGTCCATGAATTGTATAGTGACTTATCCAAGCATATTCGGATCACCATAAAACAACGCCGCCAAACAGTCGAAGCAGACAGGATACCTGCATGGTAATTAAACCAGTTATTCAACAGGATTACTATCACCGAGGAATGTCAAGTTTTTTATATAAGATGGTGTATGTACATCCAACCGAAAGCCAATGACTGGCGGTAGCGCATGT
The DNA here is from genome assembly GCA_032622095.1 of Siphonodentalium dalli. Lineage (NCBI taxonomy): Eukaryota > Metazoa > Mollusca > Scaphopoda > Gadilida > Siphonodentaliidae > Siphonodentalium > Siphonodentalium dalli. The sequence goes on from CP136067.1 coordinate 61,684,672, forward strand.
TCCAAGGTGCCCGACACTATATGCTATAAATTTGGATAGTCACTGTAAGCTAGTGTTTCGTGTCTATTTTTATTCGCCGACTACTCGTCATGGGTAGGCGATTTAATTAGATAAGTTGACATTTTATATGTCTGTTAACATCTAATTGTATTAAATCCGTTGGGTGATGCGACTGCGGTCAATTTTGTTTCAGACGGACGCATCTTCGTCGCGTCGAATCTAATACATCGGTCCAATTATTGAAAGGTGGATTCCCGGTTACCGTCACAAAATGGTCACGCGTAGATATAGAGGCCTATATATACCGGTATGTTATACATATATATACTAAAATACAGTATAAATTATGTATAAATATGTGCGCGAATCTATATATGTGCATATGTATATGAGGATGTATATAGTACATATAGTTATATAATATACTATAAATGGCGCTACAAATAAATGTTATATCCTGCAACCAATTGCCATATATGTGTATACCATGCATGTAAATAGAGGTATACAAGAATTATTATAAATCAGAGACTACCACCCCTACCCTTATAATAAGGAATACCGGAATATATGAATTATATATAATCCTTTATTTCCTCCATGTAATGGAGAGCTTAGAATAAATGTATACAAATAACGATACAAATGAACAATAACACAAGAAAGAATACATCATGTGAGTATGTACAGTAAGTCAATCAGAGAAGGACATTCATGATAATTATATCTACGGTTTTAATTTTATCAATTATGCAATAATATATTGTGAGAAATCAGGCACAAGTGTATAAACGATGTACCTGTTTAGCACGAGAGTATGGGGTTTCGGAATATTGGGATAAAATGCAATAAGATGCTATATTGACAAAACTAAATCGATGATACGCACCATAATATATTGTAGTTGGGATACTCGGACGGGTGCATGCATTATTTGAACTACATTGCTATAATACAATCATGGAATAATAGGTATGATATCATCAGATGCCCGGAGCAGCTCGTGATAATCGTTCAACATGCGGAGCGTACTCCTTGTTATAAATATAATAAATTTGTTAATATCTGTTATTTTTTCCCGAACATGTGGTGGGATGCATGACATAAGTATCATCATCTGTTCGTAGGTGCATGGTTAGCTTGTAGATTTCTATGAAGCAAGGGATGTCAAAACGTTCAAGAAGTGTGAACCACATGTCGTTCCTTGCCGCAGATATTTCTGGACAGACAATGATGCTGTGTTCAACTTTGTTACTGTATTGTTTATTACAGAGCAAACACTTTCCGTTTTCGGGAATCACGGATTTGCTAAGAGCTTCGCTATTTCAGGGAATTGAACTTTGTATTGTGGATAAGCTCTACATGTGAACCATAACGGCGAAACAGCCAGTGAGCTGTAGCTATCTGAAAAGTGTTGAAGTGAACTTTCTCTATGAAGACGCGCTTTCCATGCCGCTTCATGGAAGTGTGATACTCCCTGGCAGACTAGCTGCTTCCATGCTTCCTTCGATGGGAAATTCTCGTTTTCAACGAAGGCAATTAAATGTGATTTGAGATTGTATTTCTCTCAGATTAAAATTATATCTGATATAAATGAATGCTCGTTTAAAGCGTCCCCTCTGATGGCGGTGTCTAAACGACACATGAAAATTTCTTTTGAAGATTTGATCAGGGATGTTCTACAAAGACTTCCGAGTAGTACGAGTTTGCGTTTGTCAATGAGGGCCGTAATGGGGAATGTGCCTAGGGGGCCCAGTACAACATCAGTTCGGGTCCTATATGGGAGCCCTTGAATTTGTTTTAGGCAAAATCGATGGGTTTTTTCCAATGAATTTTCGTTCGTTGTGGATATGCCGCAAAGAAATTCGCTCCCATATAGGCCTCTTGGTAAGACAATTGTGTTATATAACAGGTTTGAACTAAGTGGAGTTATTCCCCCAGCATACATACCCGCATTGCTCAGCATGAAATATGATGCTCTAAGTTTCTGACAAATGTGATTAGTGAGATTGTTCATCTGATCCTTGTTATTGAGCGGAATACCAAGATGAGTAACTTGGTTCGACTCATGGATAGGTTTTCCATTTATAAGCCACGATTTTGTACTTCGAGATGTTTGAACGGATGTGCGCTCATTGAACACTATTATTTTACATTTGTCTTGGTTATATTTAAATCTCCATTTTTGGCTGAATGTACTACATATGTTACACAATAGTTGTAGACCCGGAGCGGTTAAAGTCAGTAGAGTCATGTCATCTGCTTGGGTTGGTGAGGTACAATATGAGGGGCCAAAGCGCAAGCCATGTTTGCTCTGTTCAAGAGTGTGTAAAAGGTCGTCTATGAATATCATGTAGAACAGAAGGGACAAGATAATACCCTGTCTGGTTCCCTGTTGTATTTCGAAAAGGCGAGAAACACAGCCATTGAACCGGACAGAGCACTTTAATCCACATAAGAGGGAGTTGATGATGTGCCAAATTTTCCCTTGGAAGCCACGCTGATATAGTTTGAGAAGAAGTCCGTTAGTCCAAACCGTATCAAAGGCTTTATGGACATCTAAGAAACATGCAAATAAGGTACTATGATTTTCGGCTGTGAACGATATTGATTCATGTATTATAAATGAGGAGTTTAAACAGCTAATTCCTTTTTGGAAACCATGTTGAAGAGGGTGCACTTTCATGAGTTGCGGGGTATTGGTTTCAAGGCGCACGAGAATTAGTTTCTCAAATATCTTGTATAGGATAGGAAGCAATGTGATGGCGCGGTAACTGTCAAACTGATTTTTGGGTTTGTTTCCTCCTTTATATAGAGGAATTATCATGCCGACTTTTGCTTGTGCGGGTACGTGATTGAATTTTAGCATTTTCGACAGGAGCCTAACTATTGAGAGCTGGAGGAAATCACCACCATGTACAATGTGCTCATAACACAATGAATCGAATCCGGGAGCTTTGCCTTTTTTGGCGGATTTCAGTACGTTTTTAAGCTCTTCTAAAGAAATTTCATAGCATAGTTCGGTATCAAGGTCTGATGTTTCGAGAAGCTGCGATAGTTCTTCGACTTGGTTATTGACATATGTATGGTGGTTTTCGTCGAAGTCATCGCTGACTAATGGGGAATAGAGGTTTTCAAAGTAAGATGCCCATGCTTGTATCACGTCACTTGGTTCTCTTAGTGTGGAACTATTTACTTCAAATAGATAATTTGACGTGATACCTCTATTGAAGATTCTAAAAAAGGCGTTAATATCCATTTCTGCTAATCTATCAAGACGATCATCAAGTTGTTGGATGTGTTTTTCGTTTGATTTCCGAAATTCACGACGAAATAAACATTTAGATTCCTTGTATGCTCGGTATGCAGGGTGTGGCTGATCCCGAGGTCTGGCATAAGAAATCCACTCACGTCGCCTCAGGACCATTTCGTTGTGGAGCTCCTTCAGAACATCATTCCAAAATGGTCTGAGGTGACGATTGAATTTCTTGGGTGGAATTGATATGCGAGCTGCGTCTGATACAATTGTGACTATTTCGTTGTAATACGCATCTATTTCGTTTTTGTTATTAATTGTACGAAATTCTAAGTTGTTGTGTATATAGAGCTGATATGCATCTATGGAATGAGCGGAATGTATGGCACGTTTCCAGTCTATCTTTGGCATGGGTGTAGTTCTACTAGTTGACGTTGCACTATCATATAGGATTTTCAAAAATATGGGGCGATGATTTGATACATTGGTGGCAGGGTCGTCCAGGACTTCAATGTGCTCAACTCTATGAAGTTCCGCGGAGGGTATAAGGATATGATCAATGATCGTACCCGGGCCACCGTCCGCGGGGACAAATGTGGTCTTGACACCTATAGATTCTGATTTGCAGTGCACAGATGATAATTTTACCATATCTAGCAGTTGTGCAAACGCTCTATTCCTCGCGTCGTGCTTTTCAAGGTTTCCATTGAAATCTCCCATCAGCATTAAATGGCCAAGGGATTTGAATATGGACATTAAATCATTCAGTTTGTGTATATATTCCTCATAGTGTTTTGTCGTGTAATTTGTTGAGGGTAGGTATACTTGAAAAATATATAAGAAGACGCCTGGTCCCAGTTGAAGTTGTATACCGCATATTCTATCGTCATCAATGTCAAGAACGGTTACTCTATCACTAATAGATTTCTTCCACATCAAGCATACACCGCCCTTGTATCTCCCCCTCTGAAATGGCAATCGTTGGGAGGAGTCACACACTGCATGATGAGTATACAAATCGTTTACAAGCTCAAGAAAGTGAACGTTATGTGAGTGAAGCCAATGTTCGGCTATTCCACATATATCGAGATCATGGTCAGACAATAATGTATTCAGGTATGCGCTATACTAGACATCAGGCCGGTACAGTTCCACGTAGCTATGTTTAACATGGTTATCAGTAGCAGGTGAAACAACGTTAGACATAGAATGCAGAATAATAATACATATAGGATAGAATTAGTTCAACAGATAACGGATGTGCAAGCCAAAGTGATAAATTTGGCATATACGGGAGGTTAGCAATATGCACGACACGTTATAGCTGTTTTCTCGCAATGAAGTCTTCATATGGTACCCAGTCTGAACAGGTAATATATCGGGGCCAACAGTCCGGACCTTTGCAGAAGGCAGCATCTGAGCACTTTTGTGTTGAACTTTTATCATTATATATTTTGTTATTTCCGTAATATTTGAGCTATTTTGTTAATTAATTCCTGAGCAGAGGTGCGAATTGCATTGCTTCTATGAAGAAGTGTCAATATTTGCTCCAAGCACTAATTTTGACAGCCATTTTGAACGATACTTTAGCTATTACCAAATTGTTTAAGAGTGTGTCGCCAATCTAACACTTTCTATACAGTTGCCGCCATTTGGACTATCATGATTGATTATATTGACAATTTCAGGCATAAATTAGATTGAATGTTTACAGGTAATAATTGGTTGTTCTTAACTCCCTCAGTTCGGGTTCGTTTCACAATACAATATCGCTAGAAACACAAAATTATACCAAGATAAATTTGTTTAGGGATTGAAGTGGACTGAGAACAAAGAAATAATAAGTGTAATATATCCAAGGAAGATTAGCCAACTCCGTGTTTCAACCACAACATCTAAACGAATAAGGACGAAATATATAATTTTCTATAAATTTGCAGCCATTTTGACTGCCATCATAAGTATAGTAACCATATCAGGCCCAAACTATATTGCATTTTATTCGTTAATACTTCAACTGGCTTAATCAACTCCTTCAGATCTATTCATTTCACATTAAAATATAGCTGTAAACCGAAAGTGACGGTTTTCGGTGAAATGTCTTACTACCGGCACGTTCTTTATAATAATTTTATTTAATTATTGGAAGTAGCAGAAAACAAATGTACAACAAATTATACTTTCTAAATAATCGTAGGATATGAATAATAGGAAAACAAACTACAATTTTCAACCAGTTCCAAACAGTAGAAACTGATATAGAAGATATGAATGAATATGTGTCTATATTTCCAATTCAGGTCACCATTTTCGCAGCCATCTTGCTATTGGAGTACCAACTTTTCCTGTAAAATGTAGTACAAGCAAGGTGGACTTTCTTCCCTGGTGAAGATCCCCCGATGATTCCCGATGCCATTCGGTATGTTTCGGAAACACACATTAATAACAAAAATTGCCACTGTAGTTTTGAAATTGTTTTAACATTTCCTCAATACGTGTTTCACATCTGTATTGTTACGTCTCAAATGAGATGCACAGTACAATACATTCATAACTATAATCTCCAAGCCGATCAACCATCACAGAGAAAACGGAGCAATAGAGACTGATAGTGACAGTGATTGAAATTGAAATTCGCAATGTGGGCCCTTCAAAACAACATTTATGAATGAACTGTGACGTCACATGGAATCGCGTGCAAACATTCCAACGTGTATTCATGCGCACTATAACAAAATATTTCCTAGTATGTATCATTATTTGAATGCCCCCCATGCTAGATAATATGGTAAAACATATCAGAAAGTAACTACTATATATGTTGAGTATTTTATTATATAAAAAACACAGGCGTTTGAGATTTTGTCCATCAAAATTAAATTTTTGTTCGACATAAGTATGCGCGTGCAATTGCAGGTTAGGAGAATTTAGCAAATCGAGTTAATCGTGTGATACAAACAAACTTGCAGGTTGGGACAATTTACTCAAGAAAACTAATCCAACGATTTTGGTTTAAAAAAAAACTCTTACAGTGAAATGGATTAAGTCACACGAATGGTAGATAATGTGTTATATATACGCAGTGTGCTTGTACCAAGAATCTCCGTCGCGGTTTCGCTAGTGATGTTCGGGAATCTTCGGGGGATCTTCACACCGAGTGATGATCGGGAATCTTCGGGGGATCTTCACCAGGGAAGAAAGACCAATTTGGGTAGTACAATGCAATAGCACCCAATAATACATACATTTGTATTTATTTTATTAGATATTGTCTCCAACAAAACGGATTTCAAAAACTGACATATTTCATATCGTCGATTGGCCATATTGGACGCCATCTTGAATTATAAGAAATGCTCAAGGATGTGAACTCCACAACCACCCAGAAATTGAAGTGCATACCATCCAAAATCACAACCCGCTGAGAAAAAAACTTTAACAGAGAATTTTTACCTACCCCTAAAAATTGGCCCTTTGTTCCGTGACTTCCTAATGGCACTTTCGGCGCGCGCCGAAAGAGACAAAAAGTGCGCCATTAGTAACGCACCGAAAGCGACAAAAAGTGCTTTCAGTACTTTCGGCGCACCGAAACATGCAAGCCCACTTTTTGTCGCCGAAAGCGACAAAAAATGCGCTATTAGAGCATGTTTCGGCGCGCCGAAAGCGACAAAAAGTGCGCCATTACCGCATGTTTCGGCGCAAATAATGGCGCATGTTTTGGCGCTTGAGTCATAAAAATTGGGTTTCGCCAGGGGCTTGCTTCACTCATAATTGATGTACCAGTACTTATTTACTTGAAATTGGCCCAAAAACACCTATTTTCGTGTCATCAGCATCCATGTCCCATGAATGTGTTTCTCCATCCCGGATATCTAGTATATCTCCTGCACAGACATATACATATCCACGGTCATAAAAAGGGAATTAAGGGTCCCTGGGGGTTTGCTTCCCCTCATATGGTTTACTTATTGACTTGAAATCTGGTACCCCCCTATGTTCATGTTATCAGCATCTCTGCCCCACGAATGTGTGTCTCCACCCCGGAGTTCTAGTAAATTTTAGTAAGGGGACATCACTGGCACAGATATATCGCATTTCCATGTCATAAAAAGGGAATTATGAGTTATTGGTGGACTGCTTCCCGCATAATTATGGTGGGCCCTCCAAACTTGAATTAAAGACATATTTCCAAATGCATATCAGCATCCGTGCCCCATGAGTGTGTCTCCACCCCGGAGTTCTAGTAAATTGAGATATGCCCATATCGTTCTTATATTGAATGCTGCATTTTACATCCATATGAGCGTCTTTTTCCTCAAATACCCTCTATATGTGCTTAAAACGCAACATTCAAAATAATCACATAATGTACTTCTTTTCACAAGAGCACGCTGTACAATGAAGCCTTTTCTCGAGAAAATAACCACAATTCAGCTTTTATTATTTGCGCGAGATCAACTCATTTGGCATTATTTGAAAACTCAAATACGCTACATATGTGGACCTAAAATCTGGTTATTAAAACAGCCCCATTTGGAAATATTTAAATATGAAATAAGCACGTATTGTGCTTATTTTTAAGAAAACAAGACTGGAAAATAACACGAATAAACCAACTCACGGCCTACAATAATTATGAACGGTCTTTATACTGGGTTTTCATTGTGGACCGTGACATCCAACAGTTCAGAATCAAATAAGTCCAATATTAACATATTTGAATATTTATCTATTTAATTATGCACATACACCTCACGAGGAAAGAAAGCCCATAGCGACCGCTAATTCCATTTTTATGACATTAGAAATGGTATAGGTATGTGAACTTTATGTCACTTTAATAACAAAAATAGTAGCGCTTCGGGATTGAGACATCAATTCTTGGGACCGGGATGTTGATGATATGCATATATATGGAAAGAGGGTTTTTCTTCAACTTTCGAGTCGATATGGGCCAATCATATGAGGGAAGCAAGCCCCATGTAACCCCTAAATACCATTTTACGGTACAGATCAGTGCAGGAGATGTCCCTTTACTTAAATACACTAGAGCTCCGGGTTGGAGACAGTCATTCGTGGGGCAAGGATGCTGGTTTATTAAAATATGGGTTTTTTTAGTACACCATATGAGGGAAGCAAGCCCCCAGGGACCCCTAATTCCATTTTTATGACCATTGATATTGTATGTATCTGTGTAGGAGATGCCCCTTAATCAAATACACTAGAGCACCAGCAGGGTGGAGAAACATACATGGGGCAGGGATGCTGATGATATGAAAATAGGTTGTTTTTTTTTTACCCAATTTTAAGTCAATAAGTACACCATATGAGGGAAGCCATCCCACAGGGACCCCTAATCCCTTTGTGTGACCATCAAAATTGTATATATCTGTGCAGGAGATGTTCATTTACTGGAATTTACTAGAACTCCGAGTCTCCGAGACACATTCATGGGCACGTATGCTGATATGCATTTGGAAATGTTTTTTTATTCAAATTTCGAGTCTATAGATAGGCCCACCATATGCGGAAAGCAGTCCACCAGTAACTGACAAGAAAACCATAGTCAGAAATGGAAACGCCACCAAGATCATATTATTAGCCATAAATATAAATCATAATATAAAATATATTGGTTACATGAATGGACCGCCTCAGAATTCCGTTAAGATAAGTAATTCTTCAAATTATTACAATGAACTATACGGCTTATAAATTACTGCAGGTTTCTCATTCGCCACACCAGAATGCTTCTAAATGCGGATCAAAGCTAAGAGTGCGTGGCACAGCCATTGTTCATAGACATTTTACAGATAGCGAGAATGATGCATGCTGGGAACGAAAGCATCCACAGCAAAGCCATGTGCTTACGGAGGCATGCGTTTATTATAGGGGATTTATGGTGGGCCTATAAAACTAATTATAACTTTGTTATCTGTCATAGTTTATGCGTGAAATTTTAAACATATATACCTGGACATCTACCCCTTCCAGAATGTTGAAAAACATTTTCAGTTGCTCATCGTATTTTTATAGACGAAATAGTCCGAAATTCCAGAAAATTGCGCTAACTGCTCAATGTTTTAATGTGTTACAAAACGTCTGATAAAAATAGTTCTATCGGGAATATTCACACCATTTTTTTTCAGAGAACATAGTGTAAATATAGTCCTATCGGGATATCGTAAAGGAGATTAATTAAACACCTCAGACTGCCGAAACTGACGACATTAAATTCGCTTTTTCGTGTCCCACGGAAATGAAACTTGTCTGTCCATTGATCACGTTATTTATTTGACATAGTATTTTTTTCTTCTGTTGTATTTGAACACTTGTTGCACGCGCAGGCTGCACGATCATAATAACTTCAACCGATAAGCGCCGACTGATACCCGCGCAACAGTTTGTCTCAAATAAATTGTTATCAAAACGCAGGTTTATGGCCGCGGACATAAGCCGATTCAGTTATCCATGAACTTGACTGAAAAATTGTGATTCTATCACCATTAGCCACGAAAATGGGACCTCTAAACAGGCAAGTTTGATTTTCGGGGGACACGAACAAGCGAATTTATTGTCGGCAGTTTCGGCAGTCTGAGGGTTAACTAATCCCGAATTAAACGGAACTACTTTACGATAGTCCGATAGGACTATGTTTACTCTATGCATGTTCTCTGAAAAAATAGTGTGAATATTCCAGATAGAACTCTTTTTATCAGACGTTGTGTAACACCTTAAAACATTGAGCAGTTATAGCGCAAACCGAAATGTGTTGTCTTGCAAGATATCCCACCGCTTTAGCTAAATTTACCTTCCTACAATATCCATAAAGAGGATCATATATTATATACCCACGGTTTTAATTATAGAATATAAAATATATTGGTTTCGCGAATGACCAACTCAGAATTCCGTTAAAATAACAATAACAACCAGCACCTATAACGAACCGTTTTACTGGACTTGGCCTACTGGTCGCGTAGTTCCGACTTTTAAATAAACGGAATTTCCAACTCTATAAATAAAAGCCCCACAATGCATTCGCCCTGTCCACCACGCAATATCAAAATATCAGCAGCTAGATACACCACAGGTGGCGTAATAAATGCTCTTTATTATTTCCATATCAGGAATACAGTAACAAACAAGACAGCAGTAAAATAAATGGGGACAAAAAGTTAGTGTAATCATGTATGAAATTTCCAACTGTTAAAATTCTTTATAACAGTTGTGACTCCCACCCCCTCAAAATACCTCCATCATTCGATCCCCGTCCCCATCATAATGGGGACAATAATTACTAGTTGGGATACCAGGCAATGGTAACCATGTATTTTAACCTTTATGTTGTAGTGTAATAATGTATGAAATTTCCAACTACATGTGCATTAACTTTTTTTTACAAAAGTTGTGAATCATACACACTCAAAATCTAACTTCCACCCCCACCCCACTACACTGTCCCTTCCACTTAAAAACATTCTGGAGATCAAGTTGGCCACAGGTGTTCAGTTATTATACCCCACGTGTCTTGGACTGTTGCCAAATTCACAGTGCTCCATTAGAGGGCCTGCTTGGACTGTTGCCAAATTCACAATGTTAACTGCAGAGAGGTTGTATGTTATTGGAGACGTTCTAATATGACAATAGGCTGGCCTAATTAACGAACCATGCACAGCTAAATACACACAAGCAACTTTTAATCTTCAAATAGATACAATTGTCGGCCTCCAAAATTCAATATACTTTCTTATATACAAACAAACATTGAACTCATACCATTGTTTCACTTAACCAAAATAGCGAATTTCCCCAAAAGAACGCATATAGACTGCGCATGCGCAATTATATTAAAATACCCACAATACACTTCACGAGGCTCTCAATGGGTTATAATATTTGTTTTCCAAATTTGTTTTATCTTCAACTAAAAACAAATAGTCTATCGAAATAACTTTCAAATTAATATTACACGTTTCTATAAATAAGCAAATTAGTATATATAAACAAAGCGTATTTCATTAATATTTGACTACAAAAAATACTCGGAACACAACTGTAAATAAACTAACTTGAGACTCTCAGTCACTCACACCGTCACAGTCTCAGTCTCACTATCGAGCTGACACTCAGAACTTGGAAATTCGCCATTTTTCTTCAAACAATTTTATTCTTTACAAAATACAAATTATCGGGTTAACATAAAACCATTCAAAAATTGAAACAAACTTAAATAATAAATAAATTAAACCATAAACTCTTACCATAATTACAGAAAATAAAAGATGGCCGTTACTACAAAAAAAACAGACATGCGCACTCCAATTAAAATTACCCATAATTCAGTTCACTACACCAGGGGCTCCCAACAGGTTATACAATATTTTCAGGCTATCAGATTATTTATATTTTCGACTTTAAGTTTACAATTTGAGCCTGTCCTCACTCTATCGATACGATTTATCATAAATATATTATACACCAGTGGCGTTAACTTTACAACTTCGGCATCTACGTGATTATATCGGTACGATTCAGTAAGGTACAAACAATCTCCATAAAATACCCACAATTCAGTTCACTACATGCAGGGGCTCCCAATAGGTTATTCCCATTTATTATGGGCTCCCAATAGGTTATACAATATTTTCAGGCTATCAGATTATTTATATTTTCAACAACATATTATTACACCGGTGACTTTAAGTTTACAATTTGAGCCTGTCCTGACTCTATCGATAGGATTTATCATATTTTCATAAACGTATTATACACCGCTGGCGTTAACTTTACAATTTCGGCATCTACGTGATTATATCGGTACGATTGAGTAAGGTACAAACAATCTCCAAGAATACATTCGCCCTGTACTCCATGCGATATAAAAAAAAACAAATGCTAGAAACACCACACTAGGTGGCGTAATAATTCCCTTTTTATCACTGTGTAGGAACTGTTACATCGGAAATCGTTCTATCGCCGGTAGTGTGATGGTTCTTGCCTGATTTGTTACGGTTCCTGATGATTGAAAATAATAATTTTTGTGACAAAATCACGCATAATTATAGATATCTTGAATATATTAAACATCCCTGAATGAACAGAGGCTGCAGAAGTGCCGTGTTATCGAAACCTGAACTCTAGACCACAATTAACTCGGTATTAGCGAGTTAACGCGTAAATATCAACATATATGTTACCACTGAAAATCAAGCCACGTGGACGCAATTTCTTTGTTTTTCGTGGCGTATTAAATATGAAACGCATTCTGAAGACAAACACTGACTATAAAGTGTACCCGTGTTATTCTTTTGTAAAATAGCTGAGAAAGTATCCCGATAGGGGTTGATAATTGGGAGCTGTGACCTCGTAATCAACACGGGTGCGTGTTGCGGTTCTATTTCAAACCGATCGTGGCTGTGACGGTTCTGTCCATGAGATTTATTCGAACGATTTCTGCACTTGGGTCCGAAAATCGTCTTGTGTATCTGACATTTTAAACCAGATAATGGCTGTAGCTTATGTAATTTGCATAATAGAACAGGTATAGTAAGAAATAACACAATAAATACCTAATACGGGAGATTAAGTGACATTAATAGGCAGAAATCAAATATTGAAAGTCCCGATGAGTATAGTATCATAATCATGCCCGCCTATATAAATGACCAATGGTAATATAAATCTACCCTCAGGAGAATATGATATGTTATATTCATTTACTTAATCTGGGCATTATTGATAGATCCAGGTGTGACAATATTTCAATGCCAGCGCCATCACATTTCCTCCTCTGAAGTCCGCCTGGGGGACATTTACACATGTTTGTCGCCCAGACATGAATATAACTTATGAAATCACGTTCAACTGAATCACTGATAGGTTATGACGTGATTGTGATGGGGGCTTGGGGAGGGGGTGCTTAATTGGTGTCTATCCCCAACTTTGGTCAAAATGTTCAACAGTTACAAATTTCTTATCTTACAATAGATTGGTTTGAAATTTAACACCAACAATATGTTGAAATTGTTCTCTTAATTTGATTTGACAACAATTTAATAGTGGGGATTTTGTCGTTTTTAGACTAACATTTGTATACTTTCCCACACTTTAAACATGTAATCAACCATATTTGACATATACAAATGGACACCTCTTCTTTAGAGTTGATCCAAAACTCATGATGGGTGGACATGAAGTACTAGTAGGGAGCAGGTGTGATCTAGTTTTCTATATCACATTTACCCCCCCCCCCCCCCCCCCAATTGGCAAGAAACTGGTTTAATGGACAAATAATCTAATTCCATTTAATTAGTATGCTTTGTATTAAATAATGTATGCTCTTTTGCAAAATAAATCATCTCTCTCTCCATCTGTTGGGAACATTTCCAATCCTGTGGGGGTGGGGCGCCAGGTTGGAAACTTCCAACAATTGGGAATCTATATGTCTATATGTTTTTTGCAAATTTCAGGTTCAGATATCCACATTTTCTCACTGGGCCCATGTATCCTGAGTTTCTCCCCCGGTGTGCATGGTGGCCAATCAAAGGCTACTGATCAATTCACTTTAGAATGGTATACAATCTAGAGCTATAATGTGTCATGCAGTTGGGAGAAACCAAAGCCCAGGCCTTGTGCCTGAGTTTGGTCTGTTTCAAGGGGATGGTGCGGTTGGAAATTCCAAGGTGGACGCCCCAACATTGGATACCCTCCAGCCCACGTCCCTGCTCACTTGACACGTTAGTAGCGAGGAATAATAATGTGCCTTGTAATAGCCAGGTTCAGACACCCATAACACTAATTTTTAATGATTCATGTGTATGAATGTTTAGCTAATAATTCAAACAATCTGTTACTGCATGTTGAATTTAATAGCTGAGCATTCCTATAAATGAACCAATAGGATTCACGTAGCTGCTCTTTATAGCACATTTAGTCATCAAAGAATTAACATCCATATAATAATATTTGTAACTGCATGATTCTTTTCTCTTTTTTATATTTTACTGCTTGTTGAACTTAATAGCTAAGAATTCCTACAACTTAATCAATAGGATTCAAGTCAATTCTCATTACAGCGCATTTAGTAACCAAAGGTTTAACATCCATATAATAATATATGTAAATGTAGGATTCTTTGCTTTTTTATATCTTCTTTTACAAAATCAGAGATCCCTAGTCAATCTAAAATATGATTGAATGGAAGATTACCGTGCTTGTATATGCTTTAATAGCTGCATATTCTAGAATTCTAGAATTTAGCCTAGATAATCAGCATCCAGCAAGCGGATGCCCGACATAAACTTCATAAACTGCGTAATCAGAGCATTGTATGGGTGTCAACTAACTTTTGACGTCTTATTTTGGGCTTTTTGTTGAGTAAAATACGTCTACGAAAATAGACAACACTAGCCGATGTGCCCGGCCCTCTTCGTCCGGGCTATTTAGGGATTTTTTGTGATCATCTCCGCCCGGAAACATGCCTATATGAGCGAATATGGTCAAGGTCAATGACATGGTCGCACGTGAAATTGGACCCACCCATATTGTTCCCGGGATCAAAGTAGGCCTACATTATACCAAATTTGAGTTGGATTGGTCGAGGTCCAGAAAGATGCCTATATGAGCGTATATGAGCGAGGTCAAGGTCAAGTACACGGTCGCAATTGAAATTGGACCCGCCCATATTGTTCCCGTGATCAAAGTAGAACCAGCTACCAAATTTGAGTGAGATCGGTCGAGGTCCAGAAACATGCCTATATGAGCGTATTTGAGCGAGGTCAAGGACACGGACGCACGTGAAATTGGACCCGCCCATATTGTTCTCCGGATCAAAGTAGGCCTACACACCAAATTTGAGTCGGATCGGTCGAGCAGTTTTTCGAGTCTATAACACAAATACATACATACAGACAGAAGTTCCAAAATATATAATAGATAAAATACAAGACAGATAACTCTATATATCCCGTCTACGCTTATGCTTTACGAAGTCCAGCGCAATGAAATTTCACTATTGTTAACCGGCTGTTGACTCATGGAAATGTCGGGCCTGCAAAACGAGTTATTTTCAAACTAGCTGGCGACTTTGTGAATTTTGATAGGCGTAACACAGCTTATTGGATAAGCATAGAAAGGCAGTGTAATTCGTCGAAATTAATGACAAGTGGTGCAAATTTCAACTTAATGCGTAGTTTGTTGTGTTTATGTTTGTACACTTTCACAAAATTGGCAGTTTGAACCATGTACCATGGCAAATATTAGCAATAGTTTTACCCGTATAGAACGATTAATGGGGATAGAACCGATTCGATCAGGAGAGAACCCAAACAATAATCAAAATTCGCGGTTCTTGTCGTTGTTATGACTCGCACAATAAATTTTTCGTTATTAACACGCTCATTGGTGCCACAGATTGTTATGGGATCGAAAATAACTAATCGAATTATCACCTAGATGCCTCAAAATTGCGTTTCAACTGTCAAAAAGTCGTGAAAATGTATAATTTCGATCAGCAAGAACCGTCACAAATCAGGCAAGAACCATCACAAACCGGCGATAGAACGATTTCCGATGTAACAGTTCCTACACAGTGCTTTTTATGATGTTTTTTATGACCATGGAAATGCTATATATATATATGTGTAGGAGATGTCGAACCCTTACTAAAATTTACTAGAATTCCGGAGTGGAGACACACATTCGTGGGGCAGAGATGCTGATAACATGAAAATAGGTTTTTTTTTTTTTTAAACAAATTTTAAGTCAATAAGTAAAGAAACCATATGAGGGGAAGCAAGCCCCCCAGGGACCCCTCACTAATGGTAGTATTTGTTTACAAATTGCGTAATTCCCAAGTGGTTTAGGCATAGAAATCAAATCAGAGAGGTACCTGACAAGACTAGTGTCGCTAATCACAGATAGAGAAACCCTCATTTGCATATCCAATAAGAGAGCGCTATTCATTGGTTGCTCTATCGAGGAAATTATTGGCGCAGTTAAAGGTACTCAACCCGTAAAGAGGGTCCCCATCTCAACAGATTCCAACAACAACAATCCGATCAGAGGGTCCTATATTACTATTTCTTTGGCTTTGGGGGTAAAAAATATTTGATTCGAGTCGAGGAACCCATCAAACAAAGCTCAGAGTTATTAGATATTGATTTTTGAAAATTCTAATGTTCTCGAGATGAGTACCAATAACTGCCGTCAATTTGGTAACCTGCTCGAGATATTACGCCAAAATTCTATTCAAACAGACAAGGATGGATAACTCTATAATCAAGTGGGTAAAAATAACGAATTTTTGACATTCTTCTGGGCCAGAAAGAATTCCCGATAATGAAAAATAATAGATTTCTAAAATCGATATCTAACAAATCTGAGCTTTGATGGGTGACTTCCTCGACTCGAATCAAATATTTTTGACCCCCGAAGCCATTGAAATAGTAATTGAGAGGAGTTTTATCGGGTTGAGTACCTTTAATTAATGAGCTATCACACCTTTTTCGCGCGAATTCATTGTATTGTCATTCAGTAAATTGACTCCAACGAAGCAAGGTCTTCCGATTTGAGAGCCCACAGGGCTAGTAAATTTTTTTTG
This sequence comes from Siphonodentalium dalli, assembly GCA_032622095.1. Taxonomy (NCBI): domain Eukaryota; kingdom Metazoa; phylum Mollusca; class Scaphopoda; order Gadilida; family Siphonodentaliidae; genus Siphonodentalium; species Siphonodentalium dalli. The sequence goes on from CP136067.1 coordinate 61,701,531, forward strand.
ATTTGATTTGAATTGATTTGATTGATTGCTCAAAAATCACCCATCACCGACAGAGGGCGCCATTCAAAATGGCCGCCAAACCCCCGTTTTCTAACGTTAAAATGCTTACTTTCATATCATTTTATAGCACTGTTAGTCCAACAAATTAGACTTTCGGATTAATAGGAATTTTAATATTTGGACGTTTATGGACATTTTAATCGTAAATGTCCAAATATGAAAATATATCTTAACCCGAATAGTCTAATTTGTTGGACTAAGGCGCAATCAAACACAATTAATTATTAAATGTGAATTTGGCCTCCCATGTGTATTATGAAATACTCCACACTATATCACTTACACTATATTACTTCCATTTATACTATCATATTTGGTTTAGAGTGTTTCCCCTTATATCATGGGTGTATGTTTTGACCAGTGGTCACATGGTCTCGAAGAACCTCGATCGAGTTTTTTTTACACAAATCGAGGTTTAGTACATCGATTTTGGGTTCTCCCTGACCTGACTGAGTGATCGGCCTATATCAGTACATTGAATACATGATACTATGCGCAAAAACATTTAATTATAGAAGATTAATTCGCTGATAACAAGTGCATGAAGTGGGAAACTGATATATCCGTTTCCCGTCCTGTAGGTAACAGGGTAATGTTTTGGAAAACGGATATTTTCCCGTCCTAACGGGACTACCCGCCCCCGAGACAACCCGCCCCTATGCTATTTTGGGGGCGGGTTGTCCCGATAAATGAGGGCGGGTTGTCCCGAAATTGTTAATAGTTATTATGTTCTTTTATGTTCTTTGATGATATATTATTAAAGATTTTGATCAACAACACATGTGTTTATTCATGAATTATGTCAATGCGTGGACTGGGATAAAGAATGACACGATGTTTTGACAACTGAACGGCACTTAAGGTAAGTGAAGACTAATTAAAAGGGGTGCTTTCAAAACAAACATTTGATGCAAATGGTTCATTATCACAGTGTGTTATCACTTCTACAGAAGGAGGCCCAGACGGTGACTACCCGGGTCACCTCGGTAGATCTCGACACAGAATCCCGATCACGTTACACTATCCAGGCCAGGAAGATTAGGGAGTTCTGGGATGATTACATGTCAGATCCACCGAGGTTAACAACAGCCAGCTTTCTGAAGAAGTGCTCAAACGTCTACGGAACGAAGAAGAGACCGGCACAGTGCAGACAGCAGCAGCAACAGCAACAGCCCCAAATTAATCATTGTTCGTTTGTTTAACTTATTAAATTTTTGTTTTTAATTTTCGTTCATATTCATTCATTCCGTTTTAAAATTTCGTTCATTAAACTTAATAAATAAACATATTATCGTTGAGGCATTTTTGTGTTCATAAGTTATATTATATTACATGTGTATTTATTGTTGTCCATGTTGTTAAATCAAATAAAAATCTATAAAAACAACCCAGTTTCGTTAAACAAACATCTCATAATCCCCTCACACCTCCTAATTAGCCACTGATTACCGATAATTGATTTTTGGGGGCGGGTTGTCCGGGGGCGGGTTGTCTCAGAGTGAAAGGGGGCGGGTTGTCTTTGGGCGGGTAGTCACGGACCCGATATTTTCCCGTCCTAAACGAGTTAATAGCCTACTCCGACAGTGGTAAAATACGGCACCTAGTAATAAATCAGCTTATCTCGCTTCTTTTGTCGACATACACGATATGAATTCACCATTGCTTTCAATTCAAAACTGACTATAATAGCCATGCAGGGAATTGAGCTTGTTAAAAAAAATTGAATCTTATTTTATATGTAGCATATTTGTCACAACACCGGTTTTTAACACTTCCGTCTGAATGCGGAAGTAATGTTTCTCCGAGTCGGAAAACAAACTTTTACAAATTTCTGTTATTGTATCGGCCGATATGACCAACATTGTGATTATTGGAATATGAGCATAATATTCATATCGTGTATGTCGACAAAAGAAGCGAGATAAGCTGATTTATTACTAGGTGCCGTATTTTACCACTGTCGTTTAGGACGGGAAAATATCCGTTTTCCAAAACATTACCCTGTTACAGGTTACAGGACGGGAAACGGATATATCAGTTTCCCACTTCATGCACTTGTTATCAGCGAATGAATCTTCTATAATTAAATGTTTTTGCGCATAGTATCATGTATTCAATATACTGATATAGGCCGATCACTCAGTCAGGTCAGGGAGAACCCAAAATCGATGTACCGTAAACCGGGGTAACTTGAGACAGTTTTTAGGGTATTTTAAAGCTAACTTGAAATAAATGTTTTGGACCCTAGCCACATCACTTGACACTTCTCAAACAACCTCTCAGCTATTGATTTCTAATAGTTCTAACCTGTTGTAGCATTGTAGGTGGCAAAAATTGTGGCCCGAACAGGTGTCTCAAGTCACCCCGGCAATGGGGTGACTTGAGACAGATGCCTCCTCAACTCATATAACATCTTGTTCCACTGCCCCAATTCGACTCCAGTAGTAGGACAGACCGATAATGATGCAACAGAGACAGATTACTTTAATAAGAATTATAATTTAGATTTTAGCAATCTATATTTGCTATACACCACTATCCAGGCTTTACGTTAATAATCATGTGTCGATATTAGAATGCAATGCCATTGTATCATGTGATGCTGAAATTTAATGGATCGTCATGTTCGTACTAGTACTACTTGTCATCTTAGAAAACAAATAGTATACCTTACCTATTATTTCAGGATTATTATAAACACTTCAAGAAATATATAAGAGAACAAACTGGATGGCGCTTAAGTGGCTTTTAATAACACTTTCTTTATTGAATACTCATTGCCGAGTAGTGGCCAAAGAAAATGCTCAGATAACTTCAACAAACAGACATAGACCATTTGTATAACTTATTGTCTGAACGCTTCCCCACCAATAAGCGAGATCACTGATTCGCTACCATATTATACATGTATCCATGCATCCAGCCCGTTCCGTGCATTCAGTGCTACAGGTCAAAGTTCTGTCTGGAGTAATGGCATTCGATTAAATATTCATGAATTCCATATTGCTACATCAAATAATTTAGGCTTAGGGTTATAATATAGGGCTCACGTTGAACTAGTGAAAGGGTTATGGTGTTCTTTAGGGTTAGGGCACCCTTTAGGGTCAAATCTCACCCCCTCAATCACAGGTTTAGGGTTCATCCTTTATGGACAAAGCGTATCCCCTCGATCACATGTTTAGGGGGTAGAGCTCACACTTTAAGGGCAAATCCCACCCCCGCAATCACAGGTTTAGGGAAAGGGGCTCATCCAAAATTTATGTGCAAAGCCTATCCCCTCGATCACTGGTTTATGGTTAGGGCTCATGTTGATCTAGTGAAAGGGTTAGGGTTTGCTTTATGGTTAGGGCACCATTTAGCGTCAAATCCCATCCCCTCGATCACAGGTTTAGGGTTTGGATTCACCCCTTATGGGCAAATTCCACCCCTCGATTACAGGCTATGGCTCATCCTTTATGGGCAAAGCGTATCCCCTCTATCACAGGTTTAGGTTTAGGGCTCATCTTGAACTAGGTAAAGGCTTAGGGTTTCCTTTTGGGTTAGGGCACCCTTTAGGGTCAATGCCCACCACCTCAATCACATGGTTAGGGTTAGGGTTATCGGAGATACGAGTCTTGGAGCCATGGACCCATGGCTACATAACGAAGATACGAGTCTTGTATCCGTGGAGCCATGGGTCCATAAAGGAAATACGAGTCTTGGAGCCATGTCTCCATAACGAAGATACGAGACTTGGAGCCATGGCTCCATAACGGAGATACAATTCTTGGAGCCATGGCTCCATAACGAAGATCTCGTTTGGAGCCATGACATACACTTAGGCTACATGGCTCCTAGACTCGTATCTTCATTATGGAGCCATGGCTAAAAAAACTTGTATCCTCGTTATGGAGCTATGGAGCCATATCGGAGACACAAGTCTTCGAGTCGTGGGGCCATGGCTCCATAACAAGTCTTGGGGTCATGTAGCCATAACGAAGATATGAGGTTTGGAACCATGACATACTTTCGTATGGCTCCATGGCTCAGAGACTCTATTGTATCTTCGTTATGGAGCCATGGCTCAAAGACTCGATTCTTCGTTGTGGACATATGGAGCCATATCGGAGCCACGAGTCTCAGAGCCATGGCTCCATAATGAAGATACGAGTCTTGGAGCCATACGAAAGTTTATGTAATGGCGCCATAATGGTGATGTATGTATTCGTGTAGCTGTTGCTTCGTGGCTTTATGGCACCATGACACGTATCTCCGTTATGGGTCCATGGCTCAATGCAAGACTCGTATCTCTGTTATATCCTAATCCTGTGATCGAGGGGATACGCTTTGCCCATAAAAGATGAGCCCTAACCCTAAACCTGTGATCGAGGGGGTGGGCTTTGATCCTAAAGGGTGCTCTAACCCTAATTCAACATGAGCCCTAACCCTAAACATATGTGATCGTAGTACTTGCAGTCAGTCAGCTACATGTAGATTATCATTCAATTTTACTTGTGCAACTTATCATGTGCATTAACTTAGATATACTGTAGTAGTTAGCAACTAAATAGCACATGTAGCCATATAGAGCATGTATGGGTCATATCCGGGGTGACTGTCTCAAGTCACCCCGAGTATGTCGAAAATCATGTTTTTCTTAGAAAGCATAAAATATGTAACTACATACATAAAATGACAATCTGTTGACACATCAGATATATATTTCTGGAGTCTTGGTCATATTCATCTCCATATAGTCCACATGGTGTATGTGGTGCAGTGTAAGTTTGCAAGTGGTCAAATTTTTGGGAAAAAAAATCAATGAAATTCTCAGACCAGTTGCTCCATTTTTATTCAATTGCATCTCATTATTTATAGATTATTATCAAATATATATACCTGTCATCAGAATAAATAAGATTTATTTGAATGTAAGAACAATAGGGAATGATTATAGTGCCTGAAATATGGCACCATCCTGTTTTGTCTCAAGTCACCCCGTTGTCTCAAGTTACCCCGGTTTACGGTACTAAACCTCGATTTGTGTAAAAAAACTCGATCGAGGTTCTTCGAGACCATGTGACCACTGGTCAAAACATACACCCATGATATAAGGGGAAACACTCTAAACCAAATATGATAGTATAAATGGAAGTAATATAGTGTAAGTGATATAGTGTGGAGTATTTCATAATACACCTGGGAGGCCAAATTCACATTTAATAATTAATTGTGTTTGATTGCGCCTTAGTCCAACAAATTAGACTATTCGGGTTAAGATATATTTTCATATTTGGACATTTACGATTAAAATGTCCATAAACGTCCAAATATTAAAATTCCTATTAATCCGAAAGTCTAATTTGTTGGACTAACAGTGCTATAAAATGATATGAAAGTAAGCATTTTAACGTTAGAAAACGGGGGTTTGGCGCCCTCTGTCGGTGATGGGTGATTTTTGAGCAATCAATCAAATCAATTCAAATCAAATCAAAAAAAAATTACTAGCCCTGTGGGCTCTCAAATCGGAAGACCTTGCTTCGTTGGAGTCAATTTACTGAGCAAGGCTAGTTCCAGATGTTGGCAAAATATTCCTGGATCATTTAACTTTGGAAATCATTTATATTTTATTCCAAATGTCGCAATGGTATCGTCATGTAGCGAAATTACAGCCCCAAAGACATACATTTCCGAAAATATGTTGCTATGGTAACCGGTCACAATTTGGTGGTATCTACCCAAAATTTGTAGAAAATTTCTAGACTACGGATGATCACTCATATTGTATGAGTTGTCACGCGGAGAATTTTGCCATGACAAATGGTGTGACCCAACATTGAATAAACGCATAAATTGCTATAAAATTATATAAAAGTGAGCATTTCTGCAAACAATCTCGTCTGTGAGTAATGTTTTCACAAAAGAATCAAGTCCCAAACGAGTTAATATTATCAGATTTTTTTTTAATTATTATTTATTTTTATTTATATAAGTTATGTACATTATATACAGTGATGTCATACAAACATATATGTAAGTATTACAAAAACAATCATGTTAATAATTAGAATGACATCACATGTGGGGCGGGTGGGGTCCTTGCACACTAACCACCCTTATAGTTTTGCAGTGTGTTTAACCCTTTGTCAGGCTTTGAACCCGTAACACCGATATTTAGGTGCAAACGAACCGTGACTATATTCCGTAACACCGATATTTTGGTGCAGCGCGACACGAGTCAGTAGAAAATTTATATATAGTATAACGAGCATCAGACCCACTGATTTATATTTAAATGGCCCCCACATATGTCAGCGGAGCCCGTGGTGCGTATGGAATGGTTGGCCGCTAGTATTGGGTAGAAATATATGTGCATGCGAAGAGCATATAATCTACAAAAACATAAGATATTTTAAGCGAACAGTGCCACTATATTTACGGTAGAGGGGTAATGTCGCAAGAGCTATACTCGACCGTCACCTCAAAATTTGCAGTCACGTTATATTCAACTAATTAACGGGTTTTTTCGGGTGGTTTTTAGAACACCAAAGTGGGTGGAACATCTGGATATATAAGTCAAATTGCACGTGCGGGTGGAATGGAGTCAATTTGAGATTATAGATACGCGCCCTACGAGTATACCATTTATCGAGGTCAAGGACGAGTATAGCTCTTGCGACATTACCCCGCTACCGTACAGAGCAGACATAAGTTAGACACACAATTTGAGTTTAAATTACCCTCGCGTATATTAATCAGTGTACTGTTACATATGGGGAAGTGTCTATCGCATATAAAGTTGATTTGTTCGTGCATGCGCAGATCAGCGCAATAACAAATAAATGGTTTATAACGTACTTATACACAACATACCTGTACCCACTAATATATATATATTTAAATGGGCCTATTGAAGTCAGCGCTGGCAAAGGTGTGTATATGGATTGGCTGCCCGCTAGAAACGGATAGGAAAATATGCGCTTGCGCGCAGGCTATAATTCATTTTAAAAATGCGTTTAAGTGAAATGTTGCGCTATATATGACATATAGTTGAATGTTTCACATGTCAGTACCGTAGCCACAATCTAGACAGCTTACTTGTACAATGGGGCCACGATATGTTAAGGGAAATTACGTTGTTTCTGGTCTCTGTAATATAAGTTTCTGTTATGCCACATGCGGAAAAAAGTCTATCCCATATCAAGTTGACTTACTCGTGCATGGTCAGGTTTAAATTTTATATTAGGATATTGGTTGCATCGAAATGCAATTCGCTGATGTATAATAACAACGTTATAAGCTAGAATTTGTTTATCGTGAAAATTTCGGGTAGTTGCCTAGTAACCATTTCTAAGGAGAGATCGGGTGGCAAAGTCTCCCGATCTTACAATGATCAGTGGTCCATGCATAGCATGCCTGCACAGTTTCTCAGGTAGGTGTCCCCTTGGACATAACCAACACCATGCGACTAGACACTGTCTAAATTAAGGCAAAACATACCACTGAATGGTTAGTGCAATGATGTCATTCAATCATTTGTGGTATTTGCTTAGCAACCATTGCTACCCTTAAATGGGATATTTGGTTCACTATTCCGGTCGGGTATATCTCAAATTTCACCTTAGGGTATTACCTGCATAAAAAAACGCAATCACTGGGGTTGAACTACGACGCTATAAGCTATATTTACATTTGCCAGTCAATTCCGGGTAGTTGCCTAGCAACCGTTACCTAGGAGTTGCCGCGAGGTAAAGTCTCGCGATCTTATAATGATCGATGATCCACGGGGGACAAACCTGTAAAGTTTCAGACCTGTGTCACAATTGAAACATAATCAACACCATGTGACTAGAAACTGTCTAATTTAAGCGGAAATAACACTGGGAGCCCTGGGTCAGGGTGTCTATCACTGTGGGGCGTCAGGGTTCAAAGGGTTAAGGTGTGGATAGGGTGCTCCTGTGGTGTGGGCCTGTAAGATGGCTGAGGTTTTACACCTCACACGAGGTGTGGGGGCTGATGTGTGCCTAAGGTGTGGTTGAGGTGTGTCTGGGGTGTGGGGCCAAATATTTAAATGAGGCATGAGGTGTGGTTGATGTGTGCTTTTGAGTTGTGCCTAAGGTGTGCTTCTGAGGTGTGTTTAAGGTGTGGATGAGGTGTGCCTGAGGTGCACGGTCTGTTTGAGGTGTGCCCATGGAAGTGTGCTTACTGTGGTGTGACTGAGGTGTGGGTATAGGTGTGCCTGAGTTGTGGGTAGACGTGTGTCTGAGGTGTGGGTAGAGGTGACTAATTTTGTCTCAGTTTGTCTTGTCCACATGCATTCATTCTATATATTTTGAACAGGTTCCTGGTGACTTTCAACTATTTATATTGGTGTCATAGTAGTGTTCCTAGTGTTATTGGAAGATTAAGGTATATGTGTTCCCATGAGTAGCTTCCGATCACTATTATAAGTGACTATAGTCTTGTTCAATAATTAGTACCGTATGAATTTGCTATATATATACATGTACATTTGTATAATATTGAGATATAGCATACCATGCATGCAATTAACTGCAGCCCAAGTCATGTAGGGGCTTGGGTTGGGGCAAGAATTCAACAAAGCAAAGCTTATAATAAATTAGTTTTATATTAGCCTGACACGTGTACGTTGTACTCTGATACATGTATATGTAATGTTTATGACTGCAACACTGCCCATCAAAATCGGTCGATTTCCAGCACGCCACTCCTCGCGGACCCGGGAAGTACTTCAGACAATGAAATAAATGAATACAATTCTACCCATTATATGATACTGAACTATGGCAAATCTAACCTTCCCCAATGGAATTATCCTGTTATAAATTCCAATGAGGCGGTTTCGACATTTGAACCCGAACTTCCCAATCAAAGTTTGACCCACGACATCGCTAATCTCAACGAGGGCGTGTCTACGCGTCACGAGGTAACTCACACTAACAAATATCCTTTGGATTATGGTTTCCGCTTGGCAGATTTTAACAGCTATTCACTTGAGCCTCAATTGGAGTCCTTTATAAGCGCGAATAGTGTCGATCAACCCTCTATTGTTGATTCGTCGCATACTCTTAGCTGCATGATTGAGCATAATGCTAGTCTGTATGATTTTAATAATGATAAACCTCGAGATTTTAATGATGTTTCCGACGTCCTTAGGAATGCACGCGAAACCATCTTCGATATCAGTGACATGCCTTCTGGCACATGTGCATGTACTTCTACACTGACTGATGTTGACATTGATACCAGTGAAGATATTTCTTCGCATAAACTGAAAATACTTACACTGAACATGTGTGGTCTCCAAAAAAGACTTAACTATCCAGAGTTCCAAGACTTGTGCAATTCACATGACTTATTATGTCTCTGAGATGACTGCGATAAGCTGGAACTCCCTGGTTACACCTTTTTCATGAAAAATAGAACGAATCTTAGCAAAATCAGATCCGGTGGAATTGTAATAGGAATAAGAAATGAATTGGTGCGCTTTTCCAAAAGCGTAAATACAAAATCGAAATTTGTTAATTGGATAGAGATTATAAAACAGAATCACTCATATAATCTACATGTTATTATAGGAGCAACATATGTACCACCGGCCGGAAGTAAATACACTTCCAAAGATGCATTCACCGAAATAGAGAGCGAATATATATCCCTCTCAAACCGAACATACTGATAACAGGTGATTTCAATGCACGAACGTCGAACGGCATCCGAATTGGATGTTAGCATCGAGGATGCAGATGATGAATTATTCACTATTGATCAAGACATTTGTTTTAATTTGAATACAGAACAATTATTCTTCCTTCAGCTTACAGGTACCCCCTTGCTTAGAAATAGCCAAGACCAGTCGCATAATAGCTACGGTAGTATGATGTTGAACTTCTGTAAGCTGAATGGCTTTCTCATTCTTAATGGTCGAGTAGGTAGCGATAGAGGGGTTGGGGCACTAACATGCCGCGACTCCTCTGTGGTTGACTATACTGTTTGCTCGGCAGAAGCACTTCCTTTAGTCAGTCAATTCGAAGTACTCCAATTCAGCTATCTATTTTCAGATATCCACTCCCCAATCGTCACTGAGCTCAATTACCAGCGACCTACATGAGCACACCATGATGATGCTATGCCCGTAAATAATAGTTACATAAGAAAATGGGACCAAAAGAAATGTTCGGATTTCTTAGCAAACATTGATTATGATAACCTGTGTAAAATTAGTAATACTCTAGACTCATATAGTTCACCCACATGTACGACAGCGAGTCCTGATCAGATTAACTCAATAGTTCGTGCTATAACTGACATATTAGTTACTGCAGCCAAAGTGGCTCTCGGAACACGTTCTCGCAAAGTTAAGACTGAACGAACTTCGACAAACAAGCCATGGTTCAATGAAACATGTCGGACGGCGCGAAAAGCACACCGGAAAGCATCTCGTTTTTATAAATCGTGCCTAGATTATTACTCAAAAACTGAAATGAGACGCACATCGCGCGCATACAAACTAGAGATGGACAAAGCTATTACAATACACCGAGAGTTAATATCACGCGAAATGTCCCAAATGAAACATCGTAATCCCAGAGAATTTTGGAGAAAGCTTAGAGACCCCACCCATAGACCCAAACGAAGCGTTGACATAGATGCTCTCGCTGACCATTTCCGAATGATTAACTCCACCTCACACGAAGACGACCCCTCCATAAGTATATTTATTTCTAACAATTTCGACGAAAACGAGAATACGGAAATTAATATGCCCATCACATGCGAAGAGATCACCCAAGCCATAAACAGTTTAAAAAATAATAAATCATCTGGCCATGACTTAATATTGAACTAATATATACCAAATTCAGCGTATACCACAAACTCTTTAATGTTATTTTAGATACTGGATTTATTCCTGAAGAATGGGTACTGGGAACGATTATTCCTATATTCAAAAATAAGGGAGACCCAAGTGACCCGAATAATTACAGACCGATTACAATACTTAGCTGCTTGGGCAAATTATTCACGAAGATCCTTTCAAACCGACTGAATGTATTCGTAGAAAGTCACAGTATAATTTCTGAAAACCAAGCTGAATTTAGAAAGAACTATTCAACTGCTGATAACATGTTGATACTGACATTATTGTCAGAAATAAGCAGACATTTGAATAAGAAATTACTCTGTGCCTTCATTGACTTTAAAAAAGCGTTTGATACTGTGTGGAGACAGGGTTTATGGTACAGATTGTTACAATGTGGGATTAACAGCAAGATACTCAGAGTAATTGTTAATATGTACCAACACGTCAAATATTGTGTTCAATTTAACACCGCCACTACATCTTACTTCCCTTGTTTTGAGGGAGTTAGACAAGGTGAGAACTTATCTCCCTTCTGTTTTCATTATATGTTAATGACCTGCAACAATTCCTTGAAAAAGATAACTTGATCGGATTACGAAAATTGAAAGTAGACTGGATTGCTACTTGAAAATCTTTTTGATTCTTTATGCCGATGATACAATTATCATGACAGATACCCCCAAATCACTACAATCACAATTAGATCAATTTGAAAAATATTGCGACAAATGGAAATTAACAATCAATGTGGAAAAAACTAAAATTCTTAACATATCAAAAAGCAGTCTCTCGAAGAAAACGAAATTTATATTCAAAGGACAAAAACTAGATGTGGTAACCAACTTTAGCTACCTGAGCATACCATTTACTAAATCTGGCTCTTTCATGCCCGAGAAAAGAATGTTGGTTGACAAAGCCACAAGGGCCATGTATTCCATCATTGGAAAATCCCGCAAACATTGCCTTTCAATACGAAATCAACTTGACTTATTTGATGCTCACGTTGTACCAATACTTCTATATGGCTGCGAAGTATGGGGATACGGTGATAACGATTTATTAGAAAGCGTTCAACGAAAATTCTTAAAGCACATACTTCGTCTTCGACCATCAACCCCAAATTGTATGATATATGGCGAAAGTGGGAAAGTGCCGTTAAGTATACTGATTAAAACCCGAATGTTCAAATACTGGTGCAAAGTCACAAATAGCGAACCTGAAAGATTCCCAAAAATTCTACTGAATTTAATGCAGTCAATGATATGCGATACCGAAAAAGGTGAAAATATTTCCCCCTGGTTGAGTTGTATTCACGAGTTAATAACCAAATGTAATCAACCGCATATATGGTGCGCAGGTCACGTTACCAACGTAGATCAGCTAGTATCATATCTAAAATGTTGCCTTATTTCCAAACAAAGAGATTCTTGGGAATATGATATGAACAACACAAGTCGTGGTAATATATACCGGATTTTCAAACACGACTTTGATTTTGAAACTTATCTTGATGTACTTAGCGACCAAAACCGAACACTGTTATGCAAATTCCGAACCAGTAACCACAAGTTACCAATAGAAACGGGACGGTGGATCAATACCGACCGGGATGATCGCACTTGCGTCTTGCGTGTTATGTGATACAGGGTTAATTGGTGACGAATTTCACTACCTTCTCGTATGTAAAAAAATGACCAACGTCCGGCGCAGATTGTTACCAATATTAACTGGCCGACGCCCTAATACAATATTGATGAGTGATTTACTCAACGACGACAATGTAACACATCTCCGCAAGTTGTGCGAATTTATTAAGATTGTAAATCGAGAAATGACCGAATAACTCAGCTAGACAATAAGTCGAACAAGCAATGTCAAAATTTATGCAAGAACAGTACCGATATACGCATACACATAGTTATTGATATATAATTATAAATATGTATATGTAAGCATATACAATAAATATATTTAGTTGTGTGTGCTTATATATATTTACAATATGCATATACATGTTATAGTATTATACATCTATGTAACGATGAAGGTTATGTAATATAATCCATGTATACAACTTTTGTCAACCGGAAGCTCACATGTTTATGTACATATTGTATATATTTAAATTGTTATTATCTCCATACCTACAGTAATGCTCTAAGTAATCGACTCCTTAACCACAGCAGAATTATGGGTATCTTTTCAGGATTTAGTCGGAAACATGGCTTGTTGCCATTCATCGGAAAGCTCTCAGGGAGAGCTTCCCGATGAATGGCAACAAGCCATATTTCTGACTAAATCCTGAAAAGTTGCCCATAATTCTGCTGTGTTAAGGAGTCGATTACTTAGAGCATTACTGTATGTATGTATAGGTTCATGAGAAATAAACTGATTGATTTGACATGATCACTGCTATATTTTAGAATTCATGCAGTCAAATTATATAATGCTGAAAGAATTCAGCATACTTATGATTTACAATTTCCATTTCAATATTTTATTGTGTAGTATACACTTTACAAATGTAAGATAATAGCATCACCACTTCTCTGTCCATTTAATTGTTTTGATACAAACACAGTGGTAATTAACAGACATCTTTATAGATAATATAATTTATTTGCGAAAATCAAATATTTTGAAAAATGATATGATATATTACTTACCTGCTTTCAAAGAGTATGTTAATGTTTCACATGCCTTTTATTCCATTTAATGACAACTTTTCAAATACTTGAGAGATACACAGCTCTATTTGGAGCAGCTCCACTCTTCTGAACAAAGGAATTCAAATAAAATATGGCGCAATTCTACCGCATGACCTAGCCAGCTCCATATGTTATATGTTTATCAGATCATGAGATTCAGCTTGGCCAGCTTCCTCATTAAACCAGGAACTTTGATAGAGACCATGTGGTGTGTTGTGGACCTGTGAGGTGTGTTTGTGGTGTGCCTGTGGCAGAAGGTTTTTTGTTAGAGTCCCTTAGGTGTGTTTGAGGTGGGCTTTGTTATAAGCTATGATATTTTATTATTTCTATGAGGTGTGGATGAGGTGTGGTGTAGAAGTATGAGGTGTGGTTAAGGTGTGCATTGAAGATATTAGCATATCATGGACCACACCTCAACCACACCCCATCCACACCTCACAGGGAGGTGTAACACTGCAAAACTATAAGGGCATGCCCTCTTCTTGCATACCATACAGTACATGCATATCAATAAGACTAGTGTTTATATAATAATATGATAGACAAAAAAACAAACAATAATACCTTTGGCTGTCAAAAACATGATATATGTTGGTATTTATGTGTGCTTGTGTGTACACCTTTATCAATAAAACAACATATATGTTGGATTGATACCTGGTTTCAGTTCTTGTATTGATGGTATCTGGTTATATGTAAAAATAGTTTTTTATGGCTTATTGAGTATTTGTTTAACGCTTTTGTCAAAGTACCCCATTCCTCCTGAAAATTCAACAGTCTATCGCCTCTCAAAGCACTGATCTTTTCCATATGAGTTCGGTTAACTAATTCATTCAAAAAAGCTATTAAAGATAATTCAATGGGGTCGAATTTCGTTTTATAAATATAGTATTTTAAAATAATTAAAATAATGTTTCTTATATTGGCACCCTTTTCCGGCGAGACACCAAATAATATGTTACATATTCGTAAGTTGGATATCTAGTATGTTGGTGTTTATCCAGCATTGTACTGTTCTTAAGAAACATGATACTATTGGACACTCCAAAAATATGTGGGAAATTGATTCTATCATATGACATCTGTTACAGTTACTATCGCTAGTAATTTTCATCTTCTGTAGTAATTGTTTGGTCGCCAGAATTCTAGTATTTACGTGGAACTGGAACCATCGCAACCTGTTGCCAGAGAGTGATTTATTTTTTATTTTATTATCAGATTATAATTTATAGATCGATCGGTGGTTCGGGTCTGTGAAGATTCGGCCGATTGAAGATTCATCTGGGAAGCTTTGGCTGAGAAGATTCGGCTGGTTGTATTGGCCGAATCTTCGTAGGTTTAGACCTATTTTGGGGAGGAATTTTTTGTGTTCTGTGGTTTTTTTTTTTTTGGGGGTTATTTGATCAAATTATTTTATAATAAAGACAGTTTAATTTTATTTTTTATGAATTATGTTGACATATTTTTAAAATAGTTTTTACATGAATAAATCATTATTATGGGAATAGACCAACAGGAGAAGTTGGTCCCGCACGAATTCGGTCCCATATGAAGACGGCCCCAGAGAAGTCGGCCCCATATATAACAGCACCAAATGTTGTTTATAATTAGGCCTATATATTCTTTGTTTATTTTATGATATGATATATGAAACTGTTAATAATAATCACAAAATAACATATATTACAAATGAAATTAATTGTTTTTGGTCCAATTTAACTTTTAAGTCGAATATTATCCAAATTACAGTCAAATGATTGGACTCAAATGGCCATCAGTTGGGGAAAAAAAATCAAATCAATGTCTCAGGTAGAGAGGTCTGATGAGGTGCTCTGTTGGTGGTTGTTGACTGGCTGGTTGCTCAAAGGAACATGACAGGGTTGAAGGAGGGAATGGCTGGTGTTGAGATTGTTTGTAGTGTTCTGTACGAAGTTTCCTAGGATCGTCTTGGATTGTCATCACATTACTATGGGAGGCAAAATTCACATTTAATAGCTAATTACGCTTAAGCGTAATGCGTAATAGCCTCACTCACAACTCCATTACGCTTAAGCGTAATAGGTTTTCATAGCCTTACTACCTTACATATAATGGTATCATCTAAGATATAGATATATATTAAACGTTACTAGCATCAGTAATTGGCTGCATCCATTTCAGCTCCAGGGGAGTTTTGAAATATGGAATTTGAATTACGCTTAAGCGTAATGCTTAAGAGTACTGCCTTTACGCTGTATCGTAATACAAATTCCATTACGTTTCATCGTAATGGCATTACGCTTAAGCGTAATGAAGCATAATGAAAATCTGAATTACACTTAAGGCTTAAGTGTAATTGAATTACACTTAAGCATAATGCATTACACTTTAAGCATAATTGGTTATTAATATTAAATGTGAATTTGGCCTCACATATGTTACATCATGTACGGCATGTTGGAGAGACAGGTCGTATTTGAACGATCGAGTATGAAAGGCAATGTATGTTTCATCATGATCTACGTGTGTTTCTTTGTGTTGTTATAACTAAGAAAACATTGCAGACTTCACAATTAGCCTACATAAACACTACACTATTTCATTCAAATTAACTTGCTGACTTCACAATGCATTAGCCAACATAAACATTAACTCAATCAAATTAAGCTGATTTAATCACTACTAATTAATGGGGCCGACTTCTCTGGGGCCATCTTAATGTGGGGCCTTCTTCGAATGGGGCCGACTTCGCGCGGGGCCGACTTCTCCAGATACCTATTACGGTACTTCGAGCACTATATAAGAAATTCTATTAATAAGCATGCAAGGCAATAATTATAATTATAAAAGAATGTTTGATTGGTCATTCAGTTTTTCACAATCAGTTCATGTTGGCACTAAGTGTGTTTGCATAACTGGCGATGGAGTATACAGAATCGTCCTTTGGATGCTGATATGATATCATTGAGAAATGCATGTATGGTCATATGTAGTCGAAAATCTATGGGATAAAGATATCCATATCCATTCAATGTATAGTCAATTTTGGACTACATGTAGGTCATATGTGATATGTATACATGTATAAGCCTATTAAATGTATTCATTGTTCCATTTGCAATGATCGACATGTACATATATTCCAACAGTTCTGTAGCTGACATTTATGGCAATATATTCGTACGTAGTATTTTAGTCCATACATTGGGAAACACAACCACACGACCGCTCCGTGCGATACACGTGTTCATTGTACCTGTATATATCATAAAAAAAGCCAAACACCAGTCAAAAGCTGCAAATAAATTGCCTCATTTGGAACGAACGAATGGGTAGATATGTAATTTTAGGTTTTCGGAGAGTGGGGAAATGACACTAAATTAGTCATAGGTGATCGTAAATAAAACAAAAATTGAATGGTATAAAATCTACTTACGCGACTCATCGTCTGTATACTTTCCGGAGCGGTGATTGTAATCTTCGCATATGCATTGGTCCTTAACGCAAGGCGTTTAACGTAAACGCGGTCTGCGTTAAACTTCAATACGGTCTGTTGATTTTCAACGCGGTCGTAGCGTACCACCAACGCGTTATCAACGCAACGACCGCGTTACGTTGACGTTACGACCGTGTTGTTAATGCATGATGACCGCGTTAAAAGGGACACTTATTTTGAGAAGGTCTGTATGTGTACCGGTACATATAATGATTGTATGGTCATTGTTCAAGTATACATGCATACCTGGAGTAGCTGGATGGTAATTGGCGGGGCGTATGGGTATATGGGGAGTGCTGTTTTGGTCATGAGTTGAGTGTATGTGTATATCTGACGTGGCTGTATGTGCACAGAGGGAGTGGATGTATGGCCATGAATGGGGTGTTTAGGAATTCATCAAGTGGCTGAATGGACATGGGTGATATATATGCAAGCCTGGAGTGGACGACTGGTTGTGGGTGTAGTGTATTGGTATATCTAGAAGGGCTGTATGGCCATTGGTGAGGTGTATATAAATGTATATACCGGTACCTGGATTGACTGAATGGTCATGGTGGGGTGTATATGTATATCTTGAGTGGCCATATGGTGTCGGTGAGGTGAATAGGTATACAGGGAATATTGCATGATGATAAATTATGAGAATAGGTATACAAGGAGTGACTATATGGTCATGTGTGGGGTGTATGTTCCTGGTGTGACATGCATGGCCGTGGTGAGGTGTATGGGCATACAAGGAGTGGCTGTGTGGTCATGGCATGGGTGAGGTGAAGAGGATATATGAAATTACTTTATAGGCATGTGTCGGTTGTACATGTGGACCTTGGGTGGCTGTGTTGTCACCGGTGGGTGTATATATATACATGTGTTGGCTGTATGATCGTGGGTGGGTGTAAGGAAAAATATGGAATGGTTGTATAGTAATATGTTATGGGTAATGTGTATAGGTGTACATGGCATGGCTGTATGGTCATGCATATGCAAACCTGGAGCATATGGGTGGTTATTGGTGAGGAGAATGGGTATATAGGTAGTGCCCTTGTGGTCATGGGTGGGATGTATTTGTATGTCTTTCGTGGCTGTTTCGCCATTGGTGTGTGTATAGGTATACAGGGAATGGCTGTGTGATCATGGATGGGGTGTATCAGTATACAATGAGTGGCCTCTTTGTTTTGTCAAATTAAAGAGCCACTGAAATAATTGGTGATTTTAGTAGGATTTAATGACGATCCAATGACCAGTGATCCAAAATTGCCTGCCAACACAACAATAATATGAGTATATTGCTTCAGTTTGACTACTGGTTTAACCATTTAACTATGTTTGATTCCTGGGGTTGGCGATATTTAAATTCTGCAAGATTATATTTGCTGTTGCTTGGACCACAACAATGTTCAACTTTCTGTATGTACCACCTTGGTAAAATGTGTGTCATCACTAAATGATTGTTTACTATGTTTGGAGTTGTTCATAAACAGATTTGTTGGTTGTTAAGGTTCACATGTGATATGTACATACATGTTTGCATCATAGCAATTATGTGTCAATCGGAATGTTTTATAAGAGCGAAGTGTAATAATTGGGTTGGTTGAAAATCACTTCCTGATTGTTGGCCATTTTGGATGCCATCTTGATTCTGGAGGAAGACGGTTTCCTCGATTTTGATACTAGTGACAAGAGTTATAATTTGTGGCCGTTGTGAGATAACATGTGGCAATTTTATTCTTAAAATACTTAACCCTACTCCTACCATCATTTGCGAATATTTGCCAATTTTGGGTCCCCACAATAAATATGCAATTGCGGAAAGTTGCACAAATATCTCATAGCGAACCTTTTATGTGTTCATTGCAATTGTACACTACATTGAAAAAAGTTGAAACTATTTCTGTACAAATTTTGTCTAGGTCAAACCTTAGCATAACCCAGCATCATATTTCACAAAAAATGATTAAAGAATAGTGTCATACCGGTATATACTAAATCCGTAACATGTTTGTTTTAAGTTTGAATGATTAATCATATGTTGGCACATGATAAGAAAGTCAACTAACCTTCAAATAAAGGAGCAATTCAGCGATCATATTAATGTCATTTAGAAATTAAGACATCCTTGTATCATTATTAACTAAAACAAGCTGGCACAAAAGGTTGCAAAACAAATTCTATAAGGAGGCTGTTCATTTACTATACCGGTAATGTTGCTATGAGTGCAAATTAGCTTTGCACTGGGATGTTTGATGCAGGGAAATTGTGGATTTACTGACCACCCCAAGTGATCCTAGAAAAGCAGAAAAAAAGCATCGCTCTTGCCAAGTGTACGTGGCAGCAGCAGCAGGAGGGGACCATTTGCGTTTTCTTGTTTGTGCTAGCCTAGTAAGGCCGATTGCGACCAAATAAATGGAACGTGATGGGTCAGGGTGGTCTCCCAACCCTAACCCTGGCCAGGATGGAGTGGCCATGGGGAAGGACAGGACGGGACGGGACGTTATAATAACCCTAACACTAATCGGGACAACCACTAACCATAACGATAACACTGACCCTAATCTGGAGGGGACAGATCGGGACCATATTGGCTAATGATAAGTTTCTAGCACTAAACCTGACTCTAACCACATTCGACGTCTGGGATTAGAAGTATGGGGCATAATTACACAAACTCTAACCATCTCCCGATAATCGGGACAAGATGGGTCTGGACAGGACCATAAATCTAACCATAACCTTAACCCTTTGGAGAGTATCTGTAATGTCAGTTACATGACGTCATGAGTAAATTTAACGTCAATGTCATAGCAATAATTACTAACAAGTTTGGGTCAAAAGGGTCCAATAATTCGTTTTAATTGATGTACATTTTTTGTTAACGTGTGTTATCATAATCAATTGCACTTATACATTTGGGACTATTATATTAATCAAAATAACTCTTATACAAAACATTTATAAATCAGATGATTTATTGAAGTTATCTCATATATATTTTGAAGACCTCTGTTTGTCTGTCTGTCTGTCTGTATGTCTGTCATTTATACAAATCTACGATTCTCGACCGATCGGGACGAAACTAGGTACGTGTGTGTAGTTTGACCAGGCGGTGGACGTTGTCGTATTGGCGAGCCCGTGCGGTATGTGAATGTATCTTGCCCCGGATACAAATTTTATCGGGTCGCTTAACCCGTGCGACCCCAGCTTCGCGCATGCGCAGACGAGATCTCCGAAACGGGTGGAGCTATTGACTTGAAATTTGCTATGTGAATGTATCTTGTCCCGGATACGAATTTTATCGGGTCGCCGAGCCCATGCGACGCCAACTTCGCGCATGCGCAGACCAGATCTGGGAAACGGGTGGAGCTATCGACTTGAAATTTGCTATGTGAATGTATCTTGCCCCGGATACGAATTTTATCGGGTCGCCGAGCCCGTGCGACGCCAGCTTTGCGCATGCGCAGACCAGATCTCGGAAACGGGTGGAGCTATCGACTTGAAATTTGGTTTTTGAATAGCCCGGACAATGTCGGGCTCATCGTCTCCTATATATTTTGAGAACTACGTATATATATATGTGTGTGTGTGTATATTTGTCCTCTATAGGATCAAAAAACGGCTGGCTCAATTGAGCTCAAACTTCCCATCTAAGGGTAAAAACCCACGGGAATCGTCGTCGCGGCGTTTTGGAGAAGCTCTGAGCACTCATTATCCACTCCTAATCACAAAAAATGGCACTGCGGGGTTAATCACGTGATAATTTAATGAGCGTTTGTATATGACGCGTCGCTATAAAAGAGCGTTTGTTTACAATTCAACGCAACGTTATCGCTCGAAATTTAGCATCGAAAAAATTTAATTTCTTTCATCAAAAACATAATTACGTGTTGGACTGTGTCGTTTTAAGAACATATAAGTATTACACGCAGACACACGAAGTCTCAGCTTTAAATTTTGAAAAATAACAGTTTTATCGACATAAATCGATTTGAATGCGAAATCCTATGTTAAAATTTAAATATACGCCACTGGCGGCATTCGTCCCATGAAAATTCTCTGGAAGCAAAATGGTCAACTCGGGACGGGTCAACCGATTGAGCCCAAACTTGCTACCTATGGGTACTTTTGTCCCGAAAGTGTCACGGACGGGTCAAATCGTGACCCCGACGTGACATTGACCTTCAAACTGGTCAATTCAAGGTCAAATGGGGTAAAACTGGCGGATTTCTGTACCTTTGTCCGGGGAGTGTTTTGGACAGGTTAAATCATGACCACGACCTGACCTTGACCTACAAAATTGTCAATTCAAGGTCAATTCGGGTAAAATTTGTTGCAGATCAGCACAAGTGTCTCGGAACCTGTTGCAATTGCTTTTTCGAACAAAGTCATGGGACGAATGCCGTCAGTGGCGGGCTAACCTGCTAGTCAACTATATATTTTGAGACATACGTATATATGTATACTAGAAGGTGACCCGACTTCGTCCGGGCTTTGACCTTGAATTGACCATTTTGAAGGTCAGGTGGGGTCAAACACCAACACCCCAAAAATGGTGGAAATCGGCCCAGCGGATACCGGGAAATCGGCCCAGCGGATACCGAGATACCCTATGCATCAAATTTCGTTCGTAAAAATCCGCCAGTTTAACCCGATTTTATTTCCACTCAAGTATATAAACGCGCCTCATATACACACGCTCATTAATTATCAAGTTTCAACGTAAAGATAAATTACCATCGGTGCCCGAGATATCGCCAAGACGTCTGAAACAGTCAAATGCATCGGCCGGTTAAGCGTTAACGTGATCTAACGTTATGACCTCTAACGACGTCATAGAAGTTACGCATTGTTTTTATCCTGATGGAAGATAGTACCACTTCTTCTTGATAATTGAGGCAGATAACTAAAACGGATACATACGCATTATATATCGTTGGAAAGAGGAAACACGAAAGATTCTCACAGTGTCATTATTATGACTATTCGCGCTGTTTCGAATCGATTTGTAAGCACCGAACTCAAATGAAAGTTCCGTAACACAGCGTAAAAACAGATTTGACCGCGGCACGTGAAAAGTTGACCTCGGATCTGAAAATTGATAGGCCCATGCCACCCCTGGCCGAAAATACCCCCACATACCAAGTTTCATCGGCTCGGTCGTTTTCGAGTCCATCGCGATCACACAGACACACACACACACACACACACAAACAGATCTTCCAAAATATATAATAGATATGTGTGTGTATATCCTTTATAGACTCGAAAACAGCTCGACCGATTGAGCCCAAACTTGCTATCTAAGGGTAAAAAGCCACGGGAAGTGTCATCGCACCGCTTCTGAGAACGTCCGAGCACTCCTTCACCCTTCAACTGCCACCGTAATGGGGATTAAGGGGTTAATCTCGTGATAATTAATGAGCGTTTGTATATGAGGCGTCGCTATTAAAGAGCGTTTATCTACTTTAATGAAAATACGGCATTTGACCGTCTCACTCGGAAACTGGGGATATCGAGACGAAATTTCCTACTTAGTGGTTCCAAGGGACGGGGGAGATTTTCGTCAGGTCAGTTTGTCCGCCCGAGGTGACCTTGACCTTGAAACAGGGTACCCACAAATGACCTTGGGTGATATCTCGGTAGTCAGCGGTGACATCGATGTGAAATTTGTTATGTATGGTCAACACGGGATGGGAAATATTTTTGTCGGGTTATTTTGTCCACCCAACATGACCTTGACACGGGTACCCGCAAATGACCTTGGGCGATATTTCGGGCATCAGCGGTGGCAGCGACGTACAGGGTTACCTTGAAAAACAAAAATTAATGGATCGACCAAAGCCATGGGACCAATCCCGCCAGTGGCGGGCTAATATGCTAGTCTCCTATATATTTTGAGACTTCCTTATATATCCATATATCCTTTATAGACTCGAAAACGGATCGACCGATTGAGCCCAAACTTTCTATCTAAGGGTAAAAAGCCACGGGAAGTGTCATCGCACCGCTTCTGAGAACGTCCGAGCACTCCTTCACCCTTCGCCCTGCCACCGTCGTTGGAATTGATGGGTTAAATGGTCTCTTTGATGTGTGTGACCCGATGCAGGAAGGACAACTCTAAATTCACACAACGTATTGAACGTTAGGATATACGTATCACTTACGAACATTTTGTCGTATCTGCTGAAAAAGTTACCAAGTTTTCTCCACTCGATTCTCTTAAAATGCACCCTAATCAGTCAAATTCTTTCGATATTTCTATCTAAATACATCTTAGCTATTTTTTTATTTGGATCAGCTCTCCCCGTCGAAAAAGTGATAGTTGGACCAAAACGACACATGAGAAAAGTTTGTTTACAATATCAACTCACAGTCCATGCTGGAAATTTAGCATCGAAAAAAATTATTTTCTTCCATCTAAAACATAATTACGTGTTAAGAATATATAAGTATTACACGTAGACACACAAAGTCGCAGCTTAAAATTTTGAAAAATAACAGTTTTATCGACATAAATCGATTTGAATGGGAAATCCTATGTTAATAAATTTTAGGGCTCTGCGAGTGTTTTCTGAGCTGCTACATATTGGGCACATAGCATGCTGTCGGCGTGCCTGTACGGGGTTACCTTGGAAAAAAAAAATTAATGGATCGACCAAAGCCATGAGACCAATCCCGCCAGTGGTGGGCTAATCTGCTAGTGTCTACATAAAATAACACTTCCTGAAATGACATATATGTCGTTCTACAACTTCTACTCCTCAACCGATAGACGACATATATATCATTCTACTCGCCAAAGGGTTAATGAGACCGGACCTTAACTGTGACCCTGACGGAGGAGGAGTCGGGTCAGGACCGTAATTCTAACTCTAATATATATACCCTGACTAAGACTTAAAATAGTTATTATTTGACTGTCTGACATATTGTCAGGCACTAAACAGACATGGTCTGACATTTCAAAATGAGGCCTGACATATCTTTTTATGTTTACCCATACCATAGTATGGTAAACATAGTGTCGTTGCCCGGATTGACCACTCGTCGTTGGTCCGTCTGTCTGTCTGTCCGTCTGTCTGTCCGTCTGTCTGTCCGTCTGTCTGTCCGTAGACACTTTACGAGTAATGCGATAACTCAAACATTTTTTATCTGATCGAAACCAAATTTTGTATATGGGTTTCTCAGCCCAAAATACAGATCGAGTTCGAATTTGGGTTTGATCCGAGATTTTGTTACAGAGTTATGGCCCTTTTTCAACTTAGAATTCACGCATTCTGCCATAACTCAAACATTTTTTATCTGACCCAAAATACAGATCGAGTTCGAATATGGGTTTGATCCGATTTATTTTAAAGGAGTTATGACCCTTTTTCGAAGAAAAAAATTGGAGAAAAAAAATCGATTTCTTAAAAAAAAAATTACTTTTAACTTTTATAATAATAATAAAAAAAATGTCATTGACATTGATTGGTTGATCGGTTTAGAAAATAATTAACCCTGCTCACAAATGCTATCTGATGCATCAAAGTCAAACAATTTTCTTCTGATCTGCCTCATATTTCTTACCTAGGTCTTTCTTAGCACGTTCTTCATCTGTATGGATTTTGGTATTGTTTAGTTAACCCTTTCCACTCTTGTTTTTAAATAGAATTCATCCAAGCCAGGATGACTCAAACATTTTTCATCTGATCGACACCAATTTTGGTATATGAATTTCTGACCCCTAAATACAGATCAAGTGCGAATATGGGTTTGATCCGGTATATATTAACAGAGTTATGGCCCTTTATAATTCATACATCTTTTCCATGCACTATTAAATTTGAATAGAACAGACACACCTGTGTTATTGGAAGGAGATAATTTATTGCTTTGGACACAGTGACCTGATAGTTCCACTGGTGACTGCAGACTTAATATAAACATCTGTCAAACTTTGATTGATGTTAGACTCTTTATTCCAGTTCTGTTCTCTGTTGAAACCATGCAGTTCATGGCATTATTGTTTACAGAGACACTGTTGTTATAACTTAGAAAATAATTAATACAGCATTCCTTAGTTCCATCATATGATGTCATTGAAAATGATTAACCCTCTGCACACATCATGTGGTCTTCTGATGTTTTTTATTTGATCATTCTCCTATTCTATGTACATGTTGATGGTGATCCACTTTTAATTTGCATGAATTTGGGATTAAAATTAACCCATTCGATTGACTCATATTATCTGATAGACATATATTAAATTATCACTTTAACTTTGAGCCAGGTTCAGTCAGTGTTTCAAGAAATGACCAATTGAAATTCATCATTAGAGGATATGTCTTATTTTGAAATTCCCTCAATTGCATTTGGGCTACAGGATAATATTAACAGTGCTGGGATTCTTGAGACTGACTTATTGTATGGGTTTCTAAATCCAATGACATGCATTTTGTTGACTACTCTGTGTTTATCAGTTCATTAGTTTGGGTAAGATTAACCCCTTACTATCCAATTTGATAACTCAAATATTTCCATTGATTATGTTTATAGTTCTGGCACAGTTTATGATAACACACCTCTAACCTGCATAGTGAGGGTCATTTGGTTTATTTGCTTAAATATATTAACATCCTTCACCAATCCTGTTGACACAATGTGATAGCTAAATATTTTTTGCATGATTACTCTATAAATAATCACATCTGTGATAATCATGACACATTCTTCACCTGTATAGATTTTGGTATCGATCGAATGGTTGTGATAATATTATAAACCTTAACTTTAATTATATTTAAACTGTTCACAAACATATTTTTCTAATGATCAACTTACAAGAAAATTAACATTTATATCCAATCATTAGCAATCATATTTTATATCCAGGTCTATACATCCCTCACTTCTATAGTTGATCAGGTATTGATTGTTTTTTAGTGGTGAAATATTAATAGGTTGCTATGAATTTTTAATATGCAGCTGACACAAGATATTATGAACAAAAAAATAGCAATGATAATAAAAAAACCCACACAATATGTAATGTCTCATGTTCCAATGTAATAAATAGATAAATTGAGTTGCTATGATGTTTATCTACCTAATTTCTTAATTATTTGATATTTAACAGCTATGGTGCTTCTCTCCGACTATGGATTGAGCTTAATTAGACTTATAACTCTATAAGACATACATGTATCTGTGTTGGAGTCACTAATAGGTTCAGGTTGAAATCAAAGCCACGTCTGTTAACATTGTGTTAATGTGAGCAATGTGCCCAATAAGTGTGATTTCACTTGTGAATTAATAGGAAGGTGTGAATTGTTTAAAGTTTTGCACTCATGAAAAGGATGGGGTAAGGATATATGAAAATAGCTCATCGCTGTTGCCAAGGTATGGGTTAAACATCTGCCGATCGTGATCGGCCTCTCGTTTTCGAAAATAAAATTAAAAAAACAAATATCCGATGCTATAACCGAAGTATATTTTGTCCGATTGTGTTCATGTTTGATACGTAGGTTTATGATGACACGCCCCTCATCTGTATAGTTTTTGGTATTGATTGGTTGATCGGTTTAGAAAATAATTAACCCTTTACACACATGCTATCCAATGCAATAAGTTGAACATATTTCTTCTGATCTGCCTCATATTTCTTACCTAGGTTTTTCTTAGCACGTTCTTCGTCTGTATGGTTTTTGGTATTGTTTAATTAACCCTTTTCACTCTTATGTTTACTTAGAATTCACCCAAGCGGCTATGACTCAAAACATTTTTCATCTGATCAACACCAAATTTATCACCCCTAAATACAGATCGAGTTCGAATATGGGTTTGATCCGATATATTTACGTGCGCTCGCGCAACAGTATGGCGATCAGGCAGATTCGTAGGTTGGTGTCACTCCATGACGTCACAAAAAAACGACGTAAAACCTCGTGGGTTCTGACATTCTTACTGTGCCGCGTTTTTGCTATGTTTATTTTATGTGTTGTTTTCGATTATTTGTTTGTCGCCGATATCGCCATTTGTCGGGATTCGCTGTTTCTATATTTAAAACTGGCATGCTCGTAGTGAGCCTCGATTTCGATTTTTTTCTCCCAGGTCAAAATACGTCAGAGTTATGACAAAAATAGATCGACCTACATTTTATCCATCAGAACTCTACATCAAAGAGTCTATAGACTCCTTCGGGACCTACATAGACTCCTTCATTTGGGTATTTTTACTTATAATTGGGAAGTTTTATCATTTTTGGTTCGTGCGAAGACCTCTTTTTATCGTGCGGGGAAAGATAGACATTCAAAATGCGATTTCGTAATTCGACGCAACTGGCTGAATAGCCTAACCTTCAGCCGAGTTCCGGGTCAAATACTACGAATGACGTAACACAAAACAAAACGCATTTGTTGACACAAACACCGTTTGAAGAGTTTATTATTACATAAAATGATCGTTATTGATTAATTATTGATTAATTATTTATATTTATTGTTGCATATTGGCTGCTATCAATATTTACACAAATAGTATTAATTATTTCTTATAATTGCTCCTTTGGTCAACTTTGACTATCGGAAAATGAAAATGAAAATATGCCGCTGAAAAAAATGTAATCGATATTAAAGTCTCATCCTTTCGGCAACATGGAATTGGTTTTAATTACTTAAATGATTAATATAGTAATTTGCATTTATCTGTGATGAAATGAGAAATGGTAATTTTTATAACATTAAATTAAATAAAATAAAATACAGTGAAATTATTTTTTAAATTATTGTTTATTACATTTTTGCGCACGTTGGCATCTCTCTGAGTGCATTCTAGTTTAACAGAGTTATGACCCTTTATAATTCAAGTAATTTTAAGAGAACATATCTCGCAGACCATGTGTGTTATTGAAATGAGTTAATTATCACTATGGACATAAGATATGACATGCTTTAAAGCCTGATAGTGGTACTGCTGGCTGGCATGATTTGTTTATCATAATGTCAAATTGATTGATGGCTATCTGGTGGAGTTCTGTTTTCTGTGCAATATTAAGTTAACCCCTTTGCTGAAACAGGTTCATTACTAAAGTTTATGTACACACTATAGGACACCTATTCTAAAATATTAAATTGGAATAGTCCATTGATACTTTGTAGGGATGTTTTACAGACATTGTTGTTTACATGCACTGTTGTCTTTATATCTTAGACAAAAATTAATCCACACATTCCTCACTTCCATGATATGATGTCATTGCAAATGATTAACCCTCTCCACACATTATATGGTTTTGATGCTTTTCATTTGATCATTCTCCTATATTATGTCCAGGTTGATGGTGATCCACTTTTGATTTGCATGGATTTGGGATTAAAATTAAACCATTCCATAGACACATATTATGCGATAGACAGATATAATATTATCCCTTTCACTTTGATCCAGGTTCAGTAAGGGTTTCAATAAATCACCAATTGTATATTCATCATTAGAGGAAATGTTTTATTTTGAAATTCCCTCAATTGCATTTGGGCTCCAGGGTAATATTAATGGTGCTGGTATTCTTGAGACTGACTTATTGTATGGGTTTCTAAATCCAATGACATGCTTTGTATAGACTATTTTGTGTTTATCAGTTCATTAGTTTGGGTAAGATTAACCCTATTCTATCTGATTTGATAACTCAAATATTTCCATTGATTATGTTTATACATTTAGTTCTTGGCATAGTTGACGAGAACACACCCCTAACCTGCATAGTGAGGGTCATTTGGTTTATTTGCTTAAAAATATTAACATCCTCCGCCAATCCTGTTGACACAATGGGATAACTAAATATTTTTCACATGATCACTATATTAAGTGTGAATTGTTGAAACTTTAGCACTCATGAAAAGGTTGATGTAAGGATTTATAAAATTTATAGCTAATCGCTATCGCCAAGGTATGGGTTAAACATCTGCCGATCGTGATCGGCCTCTCGTTTATCACCCAAAATAATGCCAAGTGAAACTAATAATGATGTATTATCCTCCAATTATGTTCCTCTTCTCACTTGTTACTTTTTGTCCCCCAATTTTTTGGGGGACTATAGAAACGGGCTCCGTCCGTCGAGCCGTTCGTTCGTCCGTCGAGCCATCCGTTTGTCCGTCACACTTTTGAGTACCTTCATGGTGTAATCATCTCCTCCTACAGTTTTCATCGTAGAGATTTGAAACTTCAGAATATTGTTGCCGATATATTGAAGATGTGCAACATGTATATAGATGACGGAAAAATTATTTTTTGACAAAGTTATTAACCCTTTTCGACATTTTTTTAATTTTCTGTATGAGGGTACCTTCATGGTGTAATCAACTCCTCCTACAGTTTTGATCGTAGATATTTGAAACTTCAGAGTATTGTTACCCACATATTAGAGATGTGCAACATGTATATAGATGACGGAGTTATTAACCCTTTTCGCTTAAAAAAGTTCAACATATGCTGGAATATTTAACTTTGGAAATCATTTATATTTGATTCAAAATGTCGCAATCATATCGTCATATAGCGAAATTACAGCCCCAAACGGATAAATTTCCGAAAATACGTTGCTATGGCAACCGGTCGCAATTGATGGTATCTATCCAAAATTTCTAGAAGATTTATAGACTACGGATGATCACCCATATAGTATGAGTTGTCACGCGGAGAATTCTTCCATGGCAAATGGTCTGACCCAACATTGAATAAACGCATAAATTGCTATAAAATTATATAAAAGTAAGCATTTCTGCAAACAATCATGTCTGAGTAATGTTTTCTCAAAAGAATCACCTCCCAAACGAGTTAAAATGATTTCTTCTCAAGTACCATTGGGCCTATTTAGTTTATATTTGGTATGGAGGGTCCTTGTATGACTGGGGTTCAGATTTTTTCAAATAGGGCCACTGGGTCATATATTGGCGGAGCCAGGGACATAACTCTTTAAAAAAGAATAAAAGATTGAAATCCTTGCTCAATTTAAAAAAAAAAATTCTAAACGAAAAAAAGAAATGAAAATACATATATTTTTCATTTACACTGTTTATCTTATTAGATTTAACTCTTTTTTAAAGACACACCACTACCCCCCTCCCCATCGCCCCTGCACACTAACACGCCATGCCCCTCCCATGAACCCCACCCCACACTGTACAATCATTGTATCATTAAATGCCTTTTGAATACTTCTCATAATGGCTAAATTAAATTTGACACTGTCAATAGCACAACAAATTGGTAGCCCAGCTGTCTGGTAGTTATATAAAGTACTTAATAGTGATATCAGTGCTGACAGCCAGTTGATCTGGCAGATCCAGCAGAAACAATGCCTGGTCTACTGGTGGCATGAATAAAGTTTAATCCACTGTTTACTGCTATATGAAATACTTGTTTGACAGAGGTTACATGTGTAGTATTAACCCACATTCTAGTGTATTTGTTTTATTTTCAAAGTCTTTATTTATATGTCTATGTGTACTCATAATAGTGGTGCACACATGTACTTACTCAAATAGAACATGGAGGTGAGTGTTGAAATGCCTGTCAGAGTTAGTAGTCAGGCATCCAAATAAATCATCCCACATGTCATATTCTCGCAGGGATGTGCCAACAGAGGAGAGGAAGGGGATGGCGAGTTGGTTGCATATTTTTTCACAGTCTTATTAAAACCAGACCTAATTTTCATTACTTTCAACTTACGAGAGTTGACTGTAAGGAAACCTTCGTCTAGTTATTAACTAGACTGATTTTTTCAATGACATTTTATTTTTTTTTCAAAACCAATTATAAATACCAAAATGAATATAAAATTATAGACCAATATAAATCAAGAGAAGGGGCTCCCAGTTGTAATATTTTACCCAATATTTATTATTTTATAACACAATATCATGGGGTGGGTTCGGCTTCTGATGAGGACAAAATTGAACAGTTTCATTAAGCTTACCTGACTGATATGGTTATCTAAAACCTTTCATACCCTTTGTATCTTTTATCCAACTATTTTAACATTTAAATTTGACTATGAACTACCTGTAGAATTTAGTTCTTGATATATTAAATGTCAACATCTGAATCTCATATTAGGTTTGCTCAAATTATCATTTTCAGTAGGAATCCATTTTTCCCTCCTTTTTTCATTTGAAACTCATTGTGACAGCTAGATGTAAAATGTGAATTTCATTTCTAATTCTAAATAATTATGGATCCTGCTCAAATTGATAAAATTCTGACCACAATGAGTTGGATTGTCAGGAATTGTGAATGGTCTTTAATTCATGATGGAGGAAACAGGACTGATGCGTCAGCAAATGAAAGAGACTGTTTGGAGAAGATTAAACCTTCATTGAGACAGTCTCGATGATTTGAATGCTTCGTTCCAACTATTGAAGACATTTTTTCAAATGTAGCTGAAACAAGACTTGAATCAAGAACCTTAGTTAGTCTTGAGCCGGATCTATTAATAATATCGTATCAAACATCTCTGTAATAGAATTGAATAAATGTTCATGCTTAGAAAGCTGTCAATTAATCTCTGTGTATGTAAGGCTTTATTTCCGCTTAAGCCAAATAATTTCTTTGCGCTTAAGTGCAAATACTAGGTATAAAATAAGTATTTGCACTTAAGCACAAATAGGTTGTTTGCGCTTAAGCACAAATGGGTTATTTGTGCTTATGCGAAAATAAATTATTTGTGCAAATAAAGCCTTACATATACAGGTCAATCTTTATTAGACCAATCGGTCTTCCTGGCACAGTGCTCACTAATGTAAGAGATGGAACTCTAAATTTCTTCTTTCTGGTTGTACAGTGTGAATTTCGCGTATCTAATTCTAAATAATCCGGCTCAAATTGATCAAATTCTGACCACAATGAATATGATTATCAGGAATTGAGTACAGTTTTTAATTTATGATTGAGGAAACAAGACTGTTTCATTACCAAATGAAAGACACTTATTAAAGTATGAATTGGACCAGTGTATTCCCAATTTGGAAAGGATTTAACCTTCATTGAGACACTATTAATACTAGTAAGATAAGTTGAATGCTTCATGTCATCTATTTTAAGACATTACTTTCAATGAAGCTGAACCAAGACTTGAATCAAGAAAACTACTAGATCATTTATTGTTGATACTTCCTTATCAGCACAAATTTCGAAAAGGTATTGTGTAAATTGTGGATAGAGGCCTCCAGCATGATGATCCGAACGAATGCGAGCCACAAAATGTCTTCGATTGATTATAACTATGGTAATATTAAGTGCCAATCTATTAGATAAGACCTAGATTGTATCATATGCTTATTTTCAAGGATTAAAATTTCTGAAAATACCAGAAAAATGCAAATAAAATAAATATTAATTGATAGAAACATTTCCGGACAGGGGTCTTCGATTCGTCTTTATTATGTCATACCCAGGAAACTATACAGATAATGTTGTGGAAGAGATAATCCACCTTTAACGGATGTGAATAATTCAACAGTTATACCCACCGCCAATGCATATACCATATCTAGTTTAAAGAAAACAATGTTATCTTTTTGATTGATACAAATTACACATATTTCAAGATAAGGCTGTACACAGAATAATAAAATTTATTTTATTAAAAAAATAAAAAAAATAAATTTATTTTATATTTTAAATTATATTATACATCTCTGTTTTACAATTATTGAATACAGTTTCATGCTAAATTGCCAAAGCTGTCAATCTCTGTGTATGTATGGCTTAAATTATTTGCACTTAAGCGCAAATAGGAATGAAATAAGTATTTGTTCTCAAGTGCAAATACGTTATTTGCGCTTAAGCGCAAATTAATTATTTGCACTTAAGCGCAAATAAAGCCTTACAAACACAGGTCTGGGTGAACCACTGATCAATCTTTATTAGACTGACCGGTCTTCCTGGTACAGTACTCACTGGTGTAAGAGAAGGAAATCTAAATTTCTTGAATATTGAAATTTTTGTTTGTTTTAAGATTTGTACATGTTTATTGAATATTCTCAGTAAATAATTATTCCATGTCTTTCAAAAGAAATCAGAATTAATTTTTGTTTAAGTTTTGGTTGAATGATAATTATAGAACATTAGAGAGTAATTCCCCTTATCTCAGATGCATGCAGGCGGTGAAAGACTGATTGGTCTATTTTTGACTGATCGGTCTGATAAAGATCGATCAGAGGTTCACCCAGACCTGATACAAGTTTTCATTGCACACACATAGGCAATTTTTTCATTTTGTTGGCCTTTTTCGGGACCCACTACCCCAGTTTTCTTCTCAATTCTATAAGTTTTTTACTGCAGGTTTTTGGGTACCCTCCCTTTTATTTTTTTACTCATTATTTTCAGACTTTGAGGCATTCTTTTTCGAAGAACTTTTGATAGTATCTGTTGATAGCACAGCATTTCAATATATCACAGTTGTTCATTTCCATTTATTTTTTCTTAGAGAAGATATTTACAAAAATAATTTTGAGCTAAATATATATTCAGGGTTAGCTGACAAGTAGAATCACAGCAGTGACACAGTTTTTAACTCATATCCCTTATAAAGGTCAAATAGAAGGTGATTTGGCACCCATAAATAAAAAAATGTTGCAGATAGTGTGCAATAGCTTAACTAGTGCTCACACCAATCTCCTGTGAAGAGCAGATTTCATAGTATTTTATGACTATTGATATTTTGTGCAACCTTTTTATTAACTGGAAATCCTTCCCAATGGCGGATCCAATGGGGGCACCACTGGCGCGCGCCCCCCCCTATTTTCGCCAGAGCAAGGAATTTTTACGAGCTGTCCTGGCGCCATTTGTATCGGGCGCCCGAAGATTCCGCACTGAATATTGCTAACATGCATGCAAATATTATGCAGCGGTTTACATGTTTTACATTACTCAAACGTATATAGTTATTTTAACTGTGGGTTGAAATTACTTCAATTTGGTATTCCATGCGATATGCATGTATAGCCATGCATGGGGCGAATCCAACATCCCGAGACGTTAGGGCCCGACGAAGCTTCGAGATTCGATTCGATTTCGAATCTTTCGTTCCGATTCGATTCGAAAGCGGTTGTGTGATTCGGGATATTTGGAATCGTTGTATGCAAGACTTTATCGCCGGGAATAGACTGCATTATATATACAAAACATTCATTATATCCCCAATACTTAACCTGAGGCTCCTTCCGCGACCATCTGTGATCTCCGTGGTCAAATGTGTATAGGGTAAGTTGTCCAATAGCCCATGCACTGCTCATATATATTGGCCTCCCAGTCCCAGCGCTGGTTACTCATGGCAGGTCGGTGGGTTACTCGTGCAACCTGCTGGTGGGTCTGTGATCGTTCGCGTGTTCATCACGGTTGCACACGGGTTGCTTCCACCACATAAAAGCAGCAATTTCGCGATTTTACCCGTGGAAGCGAGTGAATTTCTTGTGGGACATATTTGTATATCGGTATATGACATTCTTACCAGAAAACCCTATATTGCGTTACGCAGCTCAATTAAATATATATTTTTTTAATTTAAAACTTAACACGATATAAATATATTAAATAAACATTTTGGGCTCCAACATGTCGTGTCCAAATCCGATCAACATCTTTATACATAATATGTTATCCGGGAAATGTAATATGGTTGACCATTTATCTTTCATGACAACTCAATTGATCCGATGGACAGGCCCAAGTTGGGATACTATACATAGTTCCTGTAATCCCGTTTGTGTATGCGCCATTCCCAAGTCACGATGCGCAATTTTGATATCGCGCGTGCCTGCTGTGCGCGACAGGGTGAAGCGTACATTCGCAGAAGAGTTTCCCTTTGCAATGATATTTGTCCCAATTTTTGCTCGTGCCTCCCACTGATCGGTACCGCAAATCTACTAAAGTGTTTTAAAAAGATTCGATTCGAGATTCGATTCGATTTCGAATCATTAGATCATGATTCGAGATTCGATTCGATGTTGATATTGCCGATTCGTCGGGCCCTACGAGACGTTGGCCACGGCCTATTGTTCGCCATGCAGAGAAAACAATTTTTGCGACATTTTGTATCGGAGTGTCGGAAAATATCTCGCCCGGCGCCAAGTTTTGGGCGCCCGAAGTTTCAACACGAAGTTTCAAATAAATATAGCAATTCTAACAGTGGAGTCAAAATGTAGACAATGCCATCTATATATGTAAAGAACAAATGAATGATAAACATGAGTCGACTACAGTGCACTCTAGGTTATACAATATAGTCCGATCAACGCTCAAACTATAAAGCGCACAGGCAGCAGTATCATGGTAAAGAGATTATCTAAAGGCACATATGCCATACTACTATGGTATACATGTACCATATACATAGTATATTTTCAAATTATTATAGAAATACATTGATGGTTCATTTCCAATGGTATATATGGCATTTAAAATTGGTTATATCTTCCATCACATGTTGTGCCACCATAATTGGAACAAATGTGTGATAATAAGACATCTTTAGGTCATGACAAATACGCGTCTGCCATTGCTTAAAGCCACATGGCGGTTTGCGCTCCAAAATACGCATAATATTATTTGATTTTGAATTTTTCTCAGTATCGATATAGCTCAATAAATATCTGAATTACCTTTCTATGAACATTATGTAATCCAAAAAACGCATTGAAGTAATGAAAAATATACCTGTGAACAAGGTGTTTGGGTCCCAAACACAAAACAGCCATTTGCACGACATGGAACAGAAAACAGCATTCCGTTGTTGTCTATTCCTGATATGGTAGCGATAAAGAGCGTTTATCTTACTTCGGGCGAAAAATTGAAAACGGCTGGAAATGGCTGTGACTTTGGCAAAGTGTTTTCCGAGCATATGAAGCCGGTATACCAATAGCTTGTTTTTTTTTAATTGACCTGTCGTATCCGTCGCTCCAAATTACGTAGAAAAACTTTTGGAGGTTCCAATGAGCCATGTCCGTTTAATAAAAAAAAGTCACGAGTCCTTCAAAACATCGGTTTTCATGTGTCATTATCGTCATTAGTCAGTTGATTGACTGAACATATATTTATGCATAACCCAAATATTTACACAACAGATATTAATCTACAAACAATATTTTAATTAACATTATGGATGTAACCAGAATGTAGATGAATAGGGGATTGGAATACTAGTTAATCAGTCCGGTGTCATATATTTTTGGGTGAAAAACTGTGTGTATACTAATAAAACGAGTACATGATTGGAGTGTGATCGGACCACCCATTTGGCTTGTATTGATGACTTATTTTGCTGGTGTATCATGAAGCTGATGGCTTTTAGAAGTAAAACTGAAAAAATCAGCATGGGCAATGGAGGAATTAAGTGGTTGGATAGATGCATTGTATTGCCAGCCGAAACACCTAGAGCTATATACTAGTACTGTCTAGAAGCTATGATTTTGCGACTATTCATTCCGAATCACAAAATATTCTCCCATGCACCAGCCCAAACCATAGGCAACCCGGGGATTCCGGGGGCTTATTTCATGGGCATGTCCAGCGCGCCAAAATCATAATGTCGCCCAGATAATTCACTATCATTTGCACAGACTTTCAGAAAATAAGTTCACTGTTCAAAGAAGCTTTGATCTTCCATCAACAACCCTCCATAGTATACCGTAATTTTACTGAATGTTATTGTCACTTTTTCCATTTAGGCCTAATATAAAGCAATATAAACTGGTCCCAGAACACAGCAACACGCGTTATTTTGAATGTAGTATACACAAAATTTCCCAGACCCCCACCTACAAGATGGGGGTTAATCCCACCTCCCGTGCTCTCCCCCACTCGCCGCTTCGCGGCTCAGATATGCATCATATATGCAACAATTTATAGCACCCCCCCCTTAAAAAATTTATGGATCCGCCACTGCTTCCCTTATGATCACATGATTGCAAGGCTTGAGCCATTGCTATGAGGGGGGTTTATCTGAAAAGGAACACACAATTGATTTGCACTTAAGTGCAATTTGTTTCCATCTAAGACTTCTGATATTTGAATTGTGCTAAAGCACTAATTATGAATTGTGCTTAAGAGCAAATGAATTTCGCTTATTAAAGCGCAAATGACAGGAATTATCTGCACTTAAGCACAAATAATAGTAAAGCGCAAATAATAGGATTTATTTATGCTTTTATATATATAAAAGAGTAGGAAAATGCTTCCCCATGATATTGTTTTACAAGTGCAGTTTCATACTGATGAACCACGATATCCCCCCTGTGTATCTTCCCCCGGGTGTACTTTTTCTTTTTATTATCAGGAGACTTCATATTGACAGAAATGAGTATGTTGTGTGGACCAGGACTGGCATACCTTCCAATCATTACTGGACTTCTACCATTTGCGACATTCGTCGCTAGTTACATCATTGCAGTCTTGAGAAACGATGTGTCTCCGGGTCTTCCATATATAAGGTGAGCGCTATCATACACATGTGTTACAGTAGACAATGAGTAGCAATCAGACACAGATTGGCCATCTATTGTTACAGCTCATTTCCTTTTGTCTCCCATGGATAATAGTTTCAAAAGAGGGGATGGTCCAATTTGCATTTAATTCAAAGCAAACTAGACATCTTTTCTGAACTATGGGTACTATTGAATTTCAAAGGGAGCAAGCCTGAGTTTAGTGTGCCTGTCATTTGCAGAATGAGGTCCCCAGAGGGTGAATTTAATGATGCTATCCCACATTGTGGGATCATCTGCTATGGGAGACATAGACTCAGATTGAAGTTCTCAATGGTAAATATTGTGATGTACACTGGGGATTGGAAACCTTGATTATGCCAATTTGGGGATATAGAGAAACTAAACTAAAAAAGAAATAGAATCTATGTGAAGACTTTTCAATATAAATCTGATAATAAAGAAACTTTCCAGAGATGATTAGGCCCAAGCAGAATGAGGTCCCGAGAGGGTGAATTTAGTGATGCAATTTGGATGCTGGTAGACCAGCATTGTGGAAAGGATCTCCACATAGTGCATGTTTTGTCTGCACTTTTTTGGCCTTTACTGGACTTAGTGTAAAATGCTTCATCGTGTCAATAACAAAAATTATGCTGTGGATGTCTTTATTTTGGATTTTGTTGTCCTTTGGCATGGTGATAGCACAGGTTGGGGGAAAGGATATCCACATACTGCGGATTTAGTCCATAAATTTTTACCATATTTATGGCCCTTGTTTTGTCTTGTCCGTCCATCCGTCCTTCCATCCGTCTAACAAACATTTCACAACACAGCTCAAGTATTGATAGTCCAATTTGGATGTTCTTTGGTATGCCGGTAGACCAGTATTGTGGAAAGGATCTCCACATAGTGCAGGTTTTGTCTGCACTTTTTTAGCACAGGTTTGGTGAAAGGATATCCACATACTACAGCTTCTGTCCATTAATTTTTACCAGAGTTTTGACTTTTGAATTTTGTGTCCAAAAAAACATTTCAGCTTGTAACTTAAAGGCAAGGATTTTCTTATTCAGTTGTGCTTTGGTTTGTTGATAGCACAGCAGCCATCTTGGATTTTACTCTTTGCATGACTAAATCCTTTGGCACTGGCTACAGGTCGTAGCTGTCGTCGGATCATCATGAAATGTGTCACGTATGTTAACAATGACATGTAGATGAGAACGAGGCATTTTGGGGTTATTCGGCAAAAAAACATGGCCACCAGTGGCCATCTTGGATTTCAAAATTCAATCCATTAGCACGTGCTACAGGTCATACTGTTCGTCTGATCATCATGAAATCTGTCATGGATGTTAATATTGACATGTAGATGGGAACAATGTCATTTTAGGGTCATTTGGATAAGGCAGCAGCCATCTTGGAATTTACTCTTTGCATGACTAAATCCTTTGGCATGGGCTACAGGTCATACCTTTAATCAGATCATTATGAAATTTGTTATGGATGTTGACATTGACATATAGATGGGAACGAGTCATTTTGGGGTCATTCGACAAAAAAACATGGCCACCAGCAGCCATCTTGGATTTCAAAATTCAATCCATTAGCACAGACAAACAGGCTGGAGTGTTCGTCTGATCATCATGAAATTTGTCGTGGAAGTTAATATTGACATGTATATGGGAACGAATCATTTTGGGGTCATTCGGCCATAAAACATGGCGCCAGTAACCATCTTGGATTTTACTCTTTGACACAGGCCACAGGTCGTATCTTTGGTTGGATCATCATGAAATTCGTCATGGATGTTAACATTGACATGTAAATGGGAAGGAGTCAGTTTGGGGTAACTCGGCAAATAAACATGGCTGCCAGCAGCCATCTTGGATTTCAAAACTCAATCCATTAGCATGGGCTACAGGCCGTACTGTTTGTCTGATCGTCATGAAATTTGCCAATTATGTTAATATTTACTCTTTCCATGACTAAATCCTTTGGTACGGGCTACAGGTCGTACCTTTGGTCGGATCATCATGAAATTTGTCATGGTTGTTAACATTGAAATGTAGATGGGAATGAGTTATTTTCGGGGTCATTCTGCCATAAAACATGTCCGCTGGCAGCCATCTTGGATTTTACTCTTTGCATGACTAAATCCTTTTCCCTTATCCGATCATCACCAAACTTCATATTAATCTTGATATTGATCTACTAGATGGAAGCTATCAAATGATTTTAAATTTCATTGGAAAACATACTTAGACCTTTCAACTTTCCGCATTCCTAATTGCTCCATTGACTATAACACATGAAATTATTCCCTTTCAATGTTGAGCTACAGTGTCATTGACACTTTCATTATGAAATTTGTCGTGGCTGTTGATATTGACATGAATATGGGAGCAAGTCATTTTGGTGTCATTAGGCTCTAAAACATGGCCACCAGCAGCCATCTTGGATTCTACTCTTTGCATGACTAAATCCTTTGGCACGGGCTAAAAGTCATACCTTAGGCGATCGCTCGTACCTTTGGTAAGATCATCCTGAAATTTGTCCTGGATGTTAATAATGACATGTAGATGGGAACGAATCATTTTGGGGTCATTCGGCTGTAAAACATGGCCGCCAGCAGCCATCTTGGATTCTACTCTTTGCATAACTAAATCCTTTGGCACCGGCTACAAGTCGTACCTTTGGGCGGTCGCTCATACCTTTGGTAAGATCATCCTGAAATTTGTCATGGATGTTAACATTGACATGTAGATGGGAATGGGTCATTTTGGGGTCATTCGGGCTATAAGTCATACCTTTGGGCAGATCATTATGAAATTTGTCATGGCTGTTGATATTGACATGCAGATGAGAACTAGTCATTTTGCAGTCGTGAGGCAAAAAACATGGCTGCCAGTGGCTGTCTTGGATTTCAAATTCAATTCATTAGCATGGGATACAGGCTGGAGTGTTCATCAGATCATGCCATTTGTTGTGGATGTTAATATTGACATGTAGATGGGAACAAGTCATTTTGGGGTCATTCGGCCATAAAACCTCTAGATGGGAGATATCAAAGTTTGAACAATTTTCAATTAAAAACATGGCCACCAGCAGCCTTCTTGGAATTTACTCTTTGCATGACTAAATCCTTTGGCACAGTTCATACCTTTGGTCGGATCATCATGAAATTTGTCATGGATGTTAACATTTACATGACTAAATCCTTGGGCACAACCTACAGCCCACATCTCTCATCTGATCATCACCAACCTTCATATGGATCATCGGGGTGACCTCTAGATGGGAGCCTTAAAAGTTTTCAGAATTTTGTTGAAACACATAGCCACCAGTGGTCATCTTGGATTTTACACTTTGTATGACTTAATCCTTTGGTACACCCTACAGACGACACCCTTCTTGTCAAATCTTCACTAAACTTCACATGGATCTTCTGGATGACCACAAGATGGGAGTAATTTAATTGTTTCTGAATTTCATTAAAAAACATGCTACTGGCAGCCATTTTGGATTTTACTATTTGCATGACTTAATCCTTTAGCACACCCTACAGTCCACTTCCCTCATCCGATCATCACCAAACTTCGTATTGATCTTTTTATTGATCTACTAGATGGGAGTTATCAAATGATTTTGAATTTCCTTGGAAAACGTGGCGTCCAGCACCCATCTTGGATTTTACTTTATATCTAGTATTACTTAGAACATTTCCATGACATCATTCATTGTTTGTAGCAGATGTCTATCCTGACGAATAGACACAATGGGCTTGTTGTATTGATGTGTAATTGACACAAGCGTTGGATATCTGGGTGTTACAATTGGATATTACGGATATCCAACTGTTGGATATTACAAATATCCAATTGTTGAGATAATAGGTCAGACACTTGGTTCGATTCAAGTCGTCGCGACCAATATGGTGGGGCTGGGGTTGGAGGGGGGTCTTACACACAAACACACAGCAGTATCAATTTAGAAAATACATTATAACGCCAATGTAAGTAATTCATTGAGGTCCAGTGACTGACCGTTATTAACTGCAAAGATCTTTTGGTCATTGCATGTGTTGCGAAACGGTATGTCGTGATTAAAATAATATATGCCTATATAGGCATTGTATTCCCGCAACACTCATTGATTGACCAACTATGCACTACCGAGCATTCAATCAAAAGATTGGTCCACTTATAAGCGTTACTGATATGCGCTGTCACACCAAGTTTTCTTACAACAAACAAATGCAGGGACGTATCGACATAAAATGCAGGGAGGCGACACACCATGCCAAATATTTAAATGTTGATAATCCAAATCAGTTTGTAATGCCGAGTACGCCACACGAGAAGTGGAATATTTACGTTGATTACATGGACTTTCATAAAATGTTAAGAATCTGCAAGTCAAAATGCGGAAATTGAAGATCGTTTTACACAGGCAACGACTACTATATATTTACAGTAAATAAACCTCAATCGATAACTTACGTTGGTCAAGAACTGCTTGTAAATCCAACTTCAAATTCATGGAATAAATAAATCCGATAAGCAGTAATACGAAAATGGCTCCTCGAAAGAATTTCTATTCCAATATTAACGGAAAACATCAGTTGGATCAGCGGCCGATCGTCATATACCTCCGGGTGCTAGTGATGTTTATTTCGCTTATAAAACGGACGCCATGCTGATAACATATTACTATGTAATATCCATTTAGATAACGTCGACACAGAAAGTTTAGAAAATTATGCGTCACGTTTTCAACCAATGCCATATTCATGTTCACGTTCGTGTGTTTTCGGTCCACATTCTGAAATTTTTGGAGAAAAATTAGCAAACAAGTGCAACGTACGCCGGGTTGTATTTTGTGACATGCGCATACAGTAACTGTAACTGAGTTATACTCAGCCTATGATACTGGCAAAATTCACTCTTCTCACCCGTGCTGATATGGAAATGAGTAGCTAATTGGAGACATTCATTTATGCGCCCGACAACAACGTGATAATTAATTAGATTAAAGCGCGGGGTAAGCTAATCGCCAACAAAGACAATATCATGTTTGGGGCTCGCGAAGGGGGTAATAGAAATATATAAATTTCATTATTCAAAGTGTGTATATTCACAATCAATTAGCATGATTTGCTTCTTTCTGGTATCTGACATCTTGAACCACCATACGGTCAGATTTCATTGGAAAACATGGCCACCAGCAGCCATCTTTGATTTTACTTTATATCTCATCATATTGACATCTAGTATTACTTAGATATTTCAACTTTCCGTATTCCTAATCGCTCCTTTGGCTGTAATGCATGAAATTATCTCCCACCAAAGTTGAGCTACAGTGTTGTTGACACTGTCATTCTCAATTTTCTCATTCTTATCTGAAAATTATGGTTTTTCTGTACGTCAGTGCATATATCTCAGCCATGGTTTAATGGATTTCAAAGGAATTTGGTATGGACGTTTGACAAAAGGTTGCCAAATAGTTGTTTTCTGTCCATAGCTTTCTCATTCTGAGCCATTTGTTATATGATCGCAATGAAAGTTGGTACAGATGTTCACCATCAGAAGGGCTTTCTATTAATTTTCTAAACTGGAAATCTTCACACTTCATCTTTTATTTGCTTTAAAATGTGGGTTCCTTTCTGTTCATGTTACAATTTGGCACAACGGGGGCATGCCAGCACCTGGTTGCAACCTCTTGTGTTTCCAACTGTTACCCCATAAATTCTGATACCCACATTGTTGGTAGCCCTATATTTTTCTATATGAATTCTAGCTTTTCATTAAAATTATTTAACTCTTTGTCTAAATTGTACACATTTTCACATTTATATACATGTATGCTGCTTGCAAAATCAAATTATCAGATTAGTCTTGACAATTTAAGTCTGAACTTTCTGATTATCCATTCAAAAATGATAGTACATGGACATGAAACTGTTGTAGGTTGGACTTGTCATACATTCAACCATATATGTATGTTTATTTCAAGAAATTGGGACCAAAACTGCTAAAAGAACCATACTGTTCTACAAAAAAAAAAATAGAAAAATAAAAATGAAATATCAATGTGAGAAATCGGACATACTGCTTCAAATAGCCTCTCATTCCAATTAGCCTCACTATTATGTCACAAGTTCTCATTCGTTCGATTTCTCAAGCTTGATTATTTTGCTCACAATGCTATTTTCTATTCAGTAAAACAGTTTTGCTTCTGTGTGGGGATGGAAGATGACATATACCCCAATGCTAATGTTAATGATTATATGATTATAAAGTCCATTCCTATAATCACTATAATAATCAATTATTATTTTCAGTGACACAGGGACAGACGCACCTGAAAGCTGTATTTTTGGACAGCTGCTGAACATGGTGGCTTTCTTAGGTGAGTGCTGATTTACGTTCCAGATAGCAGTGGAAATATTGATATTTTTTAATGCAATTATTACTTCCTACTTGTCGCCAGGTATGATACATGTATATCGAGGATCTACAACTCGTCCCCAGTTTATAGCAAATTTACAAATCAAGTGTTAGTCCAGTAAATTAGGTCTGCACCACTGGACGAGTTTTATAAATTTCTCTATAATTGGGGACAAGTTGTTGATTCTATTTATTACTTGATCCAAAACCTCCTTAAAAAAACATTCATAAATCAATAAATGGGACTTGAAACTAACAGCGGCTTCTATAAGGCATGCGATGACGTCATCTTTGTTTATCTGGAAATGTTGGATTTTAGTCTGTCCGCCACCTATTGTCGGACCACGGATCACAATGAAATATGGTATGGATGTTCACTACTATGAGAACATTCAATTGAGTGTATTTTTGGGTATAGAAAACACATGCATATAAATAGCAATTTTATGGTGTCAGAATCGGATGTATCATTTCTGCAGTTGTTATTTTATCCAGGTGAAATATCAATTTCAACTGATTGATCAC
Organism: Siphonodentalium dalli; assembly: GCA_032622095.1. Taxonomy (NCBI): domain Eukaryota; kingdom Metazoa; phylum Mollusca; class Scaphopoda; order Gadilida; family Siphonodentaliidae; genus Siphonodentalium; species Siphonodentalium dalli. The sequence continues at coordinate 61,746,056 of CP136067.1, forward strand.
AGGGATAATCCTGGGTAGCACCATTGGCGGTTTTTCGGCCCATTCCCAGCTGGATATAGGCATGTTTTTTCCCCAATTTTTTACCCCAAAATTCCAATTCCAAATTATTTTTTTTAATATATATTTTTGGTCTCAATGACCAGTTAAGGTCCTTTCGTATCTTATGCAGCCTATATACCCGGTAGCTTAATACACGTGTATGTACATGCATTCTTTCTTAGGTAGTCACTAAAATTCTTACAAATCTAGTAACTTTTAGTTACACGTGGCACAGATATTTAGTACCATGGGAACTTGTGCACCTGCGATTATGACGTCTGTCCGACATGTTTTGGTGGAGTTATCCCCCTTTTTCGACTTAGAAACTTTTTTGCAACATGCATAATTTTGTCCGAGCTTTTATTCCTACATTTTTCGGTCAATGTTTTTTAATCTTGGCACTGATATTTAGTACCATGGGAACCTGTGCACCTGCGATTATGACGTCTGTCCGACATGTTTTGTGTGGAGTTATTCCCCTTTTTCGACTTAGAATTTTTTTTGCAACATGCATAATTTTGTCCGAGCTTTTATTCCTACATTTTTCGGTCAATGTTTTTTAATCTTGGCACTGATATTTAGTACCATGGGAACCTGTGCACCTGCGATTATGACGTCTGTCCGACATGTTTTGTGTGGAGTTATTCCCCTTTTTCGCAACATATATAATTTTGTCCAAGCTTTTATTCCTACATGTTTTGGTCAATAGGTTTATTAGATTAGGGTTATGGTTGTACACCTGCAATGGGAACTGTTATTTTATTATTTTAACTAAATGTTTACTGACATGTGAAACATCTTAGTATTTTAAAAACAGGGGGGTATCCGTAGTCCCATTAGGACATGCAGTCACACCTCTAGTTGTGTTAGCTGACAGTCAGCTAAATTGTAGAATATTTGTTTCAACTGATATTTGATCATTGTTCATTGTGAGAATAGACAATGTGAAATGTGTTAGCGTAAGTGTTGTTTCAAATTTTTAATGAAGCTATGCAAGCTTATAAGTGGTTTATTTGCACTCATTTACACAATAACATTGCTTGTTCATATATTGTTTACTGTTATAGGAATTCCCAATTTTAGCCTCTGCCACATAATTTTTTCCCCAATTGCAGCGTCCCTGGACCCTTTCCCAAAATACCCAGGATTATCCCTGGATAAAGCCATGCAGTCCCCTTTTACTTAAAAAATATAATATTTTGCATTCATCTGGCTGTCTGATTTAATACAATTTTAGCAAAAATTTTATTAGTATGTGCTAAATTATTAACTTTGTAAGTCAAAATATGACCATGCAAGCTCCGTATTCAACATATAAATCTAGAGTAATTCTATATTTGCAAATTCACATTTCTCAAATATCCAACACTAATATTTTTTGCCCCCCCCTTTATTCACAGCCACTGTCAATAGATTTACTATGTAAGACATGAAAGGAACTACTATTAAACATCCTTTACCCAATAAGCTAGAAATCTCCCCCTCCACAAATTTGAACGTTCTTGGCAGAAAAATTGTTTGTGCACTTGCTTTTAGGAGAATTGTAATGAAAGGAATCTTGTACCCTTCGCGTAAAACATTTATTGCAAATTCTTAACAAAACCCCAATTCTATCCAAAATTGTATGTGTCTTTTCAAGCTTCCTTTAACTGAATTATAAATTTTTTACTCTTGTTCTACAAAAATTGCACCTCAAGGGCATGTTTGTGAAATGGCTCCATGCACACACTTTCCCATATACTGATATTAGCAGGCAGTACCCCACCCCAATTTGGTCCTAGTTATCTTCACTGGTTGGAAATTGGCAGACTCAACTTATCGAAAGTTGTAGAAAATGTATATTCTGAATACATAGCCCAAAGTTATAGGTTTAGTCAGACTAATCTTAGAAAACATAGGCATAAAAACCGAGCATGTATACAAATGGCGTCTACCAAGAGCTCCAGTGGAAAATCTACACAACCCTAGACCAGGGGTGGTACTCAATTTTTCAACTATAGTTGTGTGGAAATCGAAATGAGATAAGGTCGTTTCTCTCCATTTGAGTTATTTAAAATTTTTAGAAGTTATTTAATTTTTTTTAGAAGTTATCTAAACATTTTGATATACAACCAGACCTCGGCTGACCAACTTAGCTGAAGACCCCCATGGACACATTGCTGTGCATCACACACCAATTGAAATGAGAGTGTCATTGACACTGTAGCTCAACTTGGAGAGGGGATAATTTCGTGTGCTACAGTCAATGGAGCAGAAAGTTGAAATGTCTATGTAATACGTACTAGATATCAATATGATGAGATATATATAAAGTTAAATTCAATAACACTGGCGGCCATGTTTTCCAATGAAATTCAAAAACATTTGATAGCTCCCATCTAGTAGATTAATATCATGATCAATATGAACTTTGGTGATGATCAGAAGAGGGAAGTGACTGTAGGGAGTGCTTAGAAGGATATAGCATGCAAAGAGTAAATCCAAAATGGCTGATGGAGGCATGTTTTTTAACGAAATTTGGAAAAATTAGATTACTCCCATCTTGTGGTCATCCCGAAGATCCATGTGAAGTTTAGTGACGATCAGAAAAGTAGAGTGTCGTCTGTGGGGTATACACTGTACATCCTCTAATTGATGATTATGGTATAAATGCATTGAAATCTTCACTTACACATCAACACATCTCTATATGATATACTTTGTTTTGTAGGTTTTCTTACAATGTATGTCAGATACAAGATGATACAAGACTTCGATCAGGATGAAGATAGGAAGCTGAAGAACATGAATAAGACTGGACTTGTCCTGGGATTTATCACTTCAATTGGGCTCAGCCTTGTAGCAAACTTCCAAGTATTAATATTTTAAGTCAGCAGTAGCTAATTAAATATACGGGTATAGTCACAGGTCAAGATGATCTCTCTCTCTCTCTCTCTCTCTCTATATATATATATAGATATATGCAAATTTCAAGAAAAAAAACTCCTTAGTTAAGAAAAATCTTAGTTTGCTTGATTGATTTTATGCATTCTGAAGCCAATGTCAGGGTCAATAACAGCTGGGATTCTGTGAAAGCCTGGGTCCATATCAGCCAGGCTAATATAAGCCACCTAACAGTATTAATAATAGCCAAGGATCCATAAATGCCAATGTCTGTATCAGCTGCAGTGCTGTAATAAGCTAGGTTCCATAAGAGACGGTGGATCATATCAGCCCGAATGGGAGAATCCATTATCCATTATCCAATCCAAGGGTTATAAAGAGATTATCTACACCCTTATACTAATGCATTGCAATATTCAAGTTTGCTTAGGTGTGATCTAATTACTCTTATGTTTTCCCATTGATGATATGCATCCATGAGCATCAATGTGGTGACAAATAATCATATAACACATGCACCAGACTCAACTGTTGTTGACAGAGAAATAACAGTGCCAACAATAAGAATTTCATATTCCACAAAATTACGCAGCTGATGATTTGAACCAATAGCCTTGTTATGAACGTCGGAACATTTTGTCAAACTCAGAGCTGATATTACTGTTATCCAACAACTGTATCCAAGCTATTGAATTGCTGTTGGCTAATCCCAACTAAAATACTCCTGTCTGCACATCCTAAGTGCATGATCCAATTTAAAATATATTAATAGTATCTATTAATAGAAGGGAACGACATTAAATGTTTTTGGTTAGATACTCATTCTGATTGGTCGAGAACTGCTAACTTTTCGATTCACAGGCATCAGCCGCAGATGGGTGAACAATTTGATTGGAGCATGTTGCAATTGACGTCATTCGTCAAATACGTCACTGCACAGCCTGGAGTCGTGTAACCTGTAACCTGCAAGTTATTTACAGATGATACTGTTGACATCAATAAACAAGTTGTTCCGTGCTGTTCCGAGTAACTACATAGAACATGCCCTGAAACTTGATGCAAAAAGGAGATCTCACTTCATGGCTTGTAAAAGTATTTTGGTGAATTAAATTACAATGTAGGCCTATACCCTTATTCAAGTCTGTGGACTCGCCAGCAAACTGTTTTCATTCATTCCGAGAATGATTATTTTCAAAATGTAATCAGCCAATTTGCCGGCACTTTGTTAAGTATGCAACTGATACAGCTTTTATGGTCCACCGGCTCTTATAATGTGATAGAAAATCTTTCACTTTGATATTTAGTATACCCCCCCCCCCCCCCCCTTTAATAACAAAGAACATTTATTGTTAGCCTTTTTGTGATACAAAAAGAATTAAGAGCATTGTCACACTTCTTTGAACAGTTGATAAAACCTGATGAGTTACTATATGACTTCGGTAAAACTGTTCATGTTATCCAAAGTATGTTCATAGGTATATCAAGTATCTCTCAATCTATTTTGATCACTGGTATGTCACAAAGGTGACACATTACTAGAAGACCGCTTACTAGTAGTGGCTTTTTCAGAAAGACAAAATTTGGTCTGGGAACAATGAAGTTTTCATTCGGAAACCAAGATAATCTGCAAATTATGAGTCAACAAGGACCATACCTCCCTTTTCTCAAATTTGTCCTATATGTGAGTAATCCATATACCTAATTTGAAAATAATCAGATAACTATTACTAAAGTTACCATCCGGAAACCAAAATAATTGTCAACAATGGTAAAATGTGTGGACCAAACCCCAATTTGAACCTGACCTGTATTTTCATATGAGCAATCCATATACCGATACAAAATACGAAAACAATCGGATAACTACTAAAGTTATCATTCGGAAAACAAAATGATTTGCAAATTATAGAAGTTGACATGAACCATAACTCTGGTAAAACATGGCCCGACTGCACCCATATTCTATCTTGACCTGTATTTTCATATGGGTAATCCACATACAAAATTTGAATACAGTCAGATAACTAAAACTAAAGTTATCATTTGGAATATAGTCTGCAAAATCTAAGTCAACAAGGACCATATTAAACTGGGCAGACCTCTCCATATTCTAACTTGACCTGTGCTCCTAACCAATATGCTCACATACCAAATAGTGTTTAATTTGATTAAACATTCAATCAATCTTTTATTGGAAAAAGCCCATGTTAAAACATGTTTGCATAATTCAAATATAGAAAATAATTTTTAGCTCAACTTGACAATCAAGTTTGAGCTATTGCCATGGATTGGCATCCATTGACCATCCGTGCATCAAGCCGGATGTCTGCTTGCAGCAGCACCATTTATGTGGCTACATTTTAGTACAATTGATATTTGTGTGGCTAATTTCTGTTACGTGGATAGCCACACAACATATTTTCAATAGACTGTTTAACATGCTCTATATGTTTAAAGAAGGCTATTTGTTTTCCGAATGATAACTTTAGTAATAGTTATCCAATTGTTTTCATATTTTGTAACGTTATATTGATTGCTCATATGAAAATACAGGTCATGACCTCTTCATGGGAGCTTGCCATTTTTAGCTCAACTTTACTTTGTAAAGTTTTAGCTATTGCCATGGCTTTGTCATCCATCGTCCGTGTGTGTGTGTGTGTGTGTGTGTGTGTGTGTGTGCGTGATTCATCAACAATACAGGCTACAGGTCGTACCTTTGGTCGGATCATTATGAAATTTGTCATAGCTGTTGACTTCAACATTTAGACCGGAACAATTCATTTTGGGGTCCTTCGGAAAAAAAACATGGCTGCCATCTTGGATTTCAAAATTTAATCCATTAGCACAGGCTACAGGTCGTACTGTTCGTCTGATCATCATGAAATTTGTCATGGATGTTAATATTGACATGTAGATGGGAACGAGTCATTTTGGGGTCATTCGGACAAAAAACATGGCTGCCAGCAGCCATCTTTGATTTCAAAATTCAATCCATTAGCACGGGCTACAGGTGGTACTGTTAGTCTGATCATCATGAAATTTGTCATGGATGTTAATATTGACATGTAGATGGGAACGAGTAATTTTGGGGTCATTCGGCCAAAAAACATGGCCGCCGGCAACCATCTTGGATTTTACTCTTTGCATGACTAAATCCTTTGGCACGGGCTCATCATGAAATTTGTCATGGATGTTAACAATGGCATGTAGATGGGAACGAGCCATTTTTAGGTCATTCGGCCAAAAATCCTGGCAGCTAGCAGCTATCTTCGATTTTACTCTTTGTATGACTAAATCCTTTGGCACAGGATCATAATGAAATTCGTCATGGCTGTTGACATTGGGACGTAGATAGGAAACGAGTCATTTTAGGGTCATTTGGCCTTAAAACGTATCCACTGTCAGCCATCTTGGATTTTACTCATTGCATGACTAAATCCTTTGGCACACCCTACAGTCCACTTCCCTCATCCGATCATCTCCAGACTTCATATTAATCTTTATATTGATCTTACTAGATGGAAGCTGTCAAATGTTTTTGAATTTTATTGGAAAACATAGCCGCCAGCAACCATCTTGGATTTTACTGTTATATATATATATAGCCGATGAGCCCGACGTTGTCCGGGCTATTCGACCCGATAAAATTCGTATCCGGGGCAAGATACATTCACATACCAAATTTCAAGTCGATAGCTCCACCAGTTTCCGAGATCTCGTCTGCGCATGCGCGAAGCTGGCGTCGCACGGGCTCGGCGACCCGATAAAATTCGTATCCGGGGCAAGATACATTCACACCCCAAATTTCAAGTCGATAGCTCCACCCGTTTCCGAGATCTGGTCTGCGCATGCGCGAAGCTGGCGTCGCACGGGCTCGGCGACCCGATACAATTTGTACCCGGCGCAAGATACATTCACATAGCATATTTCAAGTCGATAGCTCCACCCGTTCCCGAGATCTCGTCTGCGCATGCGCGAAGCGGGCGCCGCACGGGCTCGCCGATACGACAACGTCCACCGCCTGGTCAAACTACACACACGTACCAAGTTTCGTCCCGATCGGTCGAGAATCGTAGATTTGTATTAATGACAGACAAACAAACAAACAAACAAACATACATACATACAGACAGAGGTCTTCAAAATATATATGAGATATCTCTTCATGTTAATCTAGTATTAATTAGAAATTTCAACTTTCTGTATTCCTAATCGCTCCATTGAGTGTAATACATTAAATTATTCCCTTTCCAAGTTGAGCTACAGTGTCATTGACACTTTCATTTCTTAATTCTGTTGAATAACATGGCTACCTGTGGCCGTCTCAGGCCTTCGATTCTGTAAAATGCAGGAGTGTGGTTGGTCACTCGCCTAACCTGAAACCCAGGCGTGTGATTTTGGTGGATATTTCGGGGGTATAAAATGACAAACGAAGACTCAAAATTAAATCAATTTTATCACCATTGTGATTCATCTTGTACACATGTATTCTCCACATTGAAGTAATTAAAACTCCATTCTCGAATTGCGTCGTAATGCTTCCGTTGGATGTAAGTTGTTATGAAATGCGGTCAGAGACCAGTAACCACGTGAGAGTTTCCTGTTGTGTGAACTCTATCGATATTTTTAAAAATAATGTTTGATTGCCCCGAACTCAAGTTTCAATTTCTATTCATCGGGGCGGCTTCATTTAGAACGCAACACAATCATGGTACCAAAATTACGTTGCATTGGTGTGGGGTGCACAGTGGGATTAATTTAAATATGTCATGTTGGTAACAATATCTAGCCGAGAATTACTCAGACCTACATACGAATGCGACGACATCGCTAAACGCACCTGACTATAATAATGTTCTAGCGCATGCGCAAAACTTAAAACAATTACTTCCGTCGTATACGGCATGTCTGTCAGTCTTCTCCAGCAAACAAGGTTGATCGTTATTATAAACCCTTTTTCAATCGTGCGCCTAATATCGCCGAGGAGTGTGATTAATTACTCGCCAAGATTTAATTTCAGGCGTGCTATGGTGCGCGAGCGTGATCGCACGCCTCATAATCGAAGGCCTGCCGTCTTATTGATCTTCGGGGTGACCACTAGATGGGAGCTATCAATTTTTAGTTCAACTCCGAACTTTTGCCATCGACAAGAATATCTGATTTTTCAAAAGATTCTGATGGAGCTTTCAAAGCTAATTTATGGTGTTTCCAGGAGAATTTCGGACCAGTTTTTTTTTTCCTGACAGTTCGATGCGCACAACTGTTTTATGCTGTGTGTGCGATAATTATTTCATAACATATTATACATGTAGCTGTCTGTAGACATACATTATTACCATCCGACAAGAATGAAATCATGTAATAGTTTGTACTGTCCTTACCTGCTTTCTTCTATCACAATTCAAAGGCCTGTTTAATAAAATCACAGATATGTTTTGCTTCCCAATATGTTGTCAGATTTAAAATAGATTCAATTGATATTTCTTCCGTGCTCTCAAATATAGATTGAAAATGTTCTTTTTTTCACATTTCGGACAATAACATTCATCATAATCATAATAGACTATAATATCTTCCTACCTCGCTCATAAGTGATCATAAGTGGATATCTACTTATACAGATTTTAGTCAATGCTGAACGTTTATAAATTATCATGTCGCATGGATGGATGCATGCACACACATGGACACCTATGATTTATGTAGTCCCCCAGGGGAAATTATCTGCAGTCATTTATCAATGTGCTTTTCGATAACAATATTACAGAAACAACGTTGCATCTGATTGCAACACAGTTTTACCTACTTATCAAAACAGCGCTAATTAGTCGGTATTGCTATGTATATATGTATGGCCTTTCTCACTCAATACTCAACTGATTTATGGCTTCAAAATGATATTGATCAGTCTTTCAATCAGGGCCAATTTTAAATGCTGATCAAATATCAAGTTGGCTCATTTTACTGTATATGCATAACTCACAATGATACAAACTTTCAATGCCAACTTTCTCATTCAAAATATTCTCAGAGTTCATCACACTTACTCATCTTTGTATTTTATTAGTTCAAAGAAAATTGGATTTACTCTATTTCCTTTGTCTCTCCATTCATCCATGCGTATATCTCAGCCATGTGTTATCATGTATGAAATGACATAACTGGTATGTAGGTTTGAAAGTTCCAATGACACTGTTCGTGTTTACCATTCTAGAGTTATCCATCTTTGTTCAACTGGAAATAGCGGTTTTCTGTCCGTCCAGGCATATTTCTCATCCATGGATTATTGTATTTGAATGAAATTTGGTATGGGGGTTTTCCATCAGGAGTGCTTTCGAAAGAGGGCACAACAAAGTTCTTTGCATTTCCCATTTTGGAAATAATGGATATATGTCCATCTGCACAATTTAATATGTCAGCCATATTTTGTCAGCTGTCAATCGATTTGGTATTAGAGTTTGTCACTAGGATTGCTTTCAAAAGAGTGCCTAATTACATTGTTTGCATTTGCCTTTCTAAAGTTATCATTCTATACTTATCAGTATACTTATCGGGAAATAATGTTTTTCTGTCTCTCAGAGCATCTCAGCCATGGGTTATATAGGATCTCAGTTGTTACCGTCAATACAAGGGCTTTCAATGGAGTGTTGGTATATGTTATTCACTTTTTCCCTTTTAGATTTATTCTCCTTTGTTATCCCATGCCAGAAAAATATATTTGTGGGGGATATAGGAATGGGTTCCATCATAACAATACTCAGCAGCCATTTTGGATTTCACAGTTGAATCCATCAACACACCCTGCAGCCCTCATTTATTGGAGAATTGTTTTTAAATTTACAGTCATGTTTAGGATCACTTCTAGATGGGAGTTATCAAAGTTGAACAATTTTCAATTAAAAACATGGCCACCGGCAGCCATCTTGGATGACTAAATCCTTTGGAACACCCTACAGATCACATCCCTCATCCGATCTTCACCAAACTTCATATGAATCTTCAAGATGGGAGCCATCAAATTTTTCCAAATTTGAAAAAACATGACCGCCAGCAACCATCTTGGATTTTACTTTATATATACATCTCTTCATGTTGACATCTAGTATTAAATAGACATTTAAACTTTCCATATTCCTAATTGCACTATTGACTGTAACACATGAAATTATCCCTCATCAAAGTTGAGCTACAGTGTCATTGGCACTTTCATTTAAATTCAAAATTATGTAAAACTAATGCTGTTCTAACATCTGTCAGGGTACCCTGAGTCACCACACCAAATTTGGTTGAAATTGGTCAAGGGGTCTCGGAGAAAAATTAAAATAGACAGACAGATCCTACTTTTTAGCTCAACTTTACTTTGTAAAGTTTGAGCTATTGTCGTCTGTGTGTGTGCGCATGTGTGATGCGTTAACAATTTCCTTTAGCACGGGCTACAGGTCGTACCTTTGGTCGGATCATTATAAAATTTGTCATAGCTGTTGACATTGACATGTAGATGGGAACGAGTCATTTTGGGGTTATTCGGGAAAAAAACATGGCCTCCAGTGGCCATCTTGGATTTCAAAATTCAATCCATTAGCACGGGCTACAGGTCGTATCATTCGTCTGATCATCATGAAATTTGTCATGGATGTTAACAATGACATGTAGATGGGAACGAGTCATTTTTGGGTCATTCGGGCAAAAAACATGGCCGCCAGCAGCCATCTTGGATTCTACTCTTTGTATGACTAAATCCTTTAGCACGGGCTACAGGTCGTACCTTTAGTCTGATCAGCATGAAATTTGTCATGGATGTTGAAATTGGAATGTAGATGGGAACGAGTCATTTTGGGGTCATTCGGACAAAAAATATGGCTGCCAGCGGCCATCTTTGATTTCATAATTCAATCCATTAGCACGGGCCACAGGTCGTACTGTTCGTCTGATCATCATGAAATTTGTCATGGATGTTAATATTGACATGTAGATGGGAACGATTAATTTTGGGGTCATTCCGCCAAAAAACATTGCCACCAGCAGCCATCTTGGATTTTACTCTTTGTATGACTAGATCCTTTAGCACGGGCTACAGGTCGTACCTTTAGTCTGATCAGCATGAAATTTGTCATGGATATTAATATTGACATGTAGATGGGAACGAGTCATTTTGGGATCATTCAGACAAAAAACATGGCTGCCAGTGGCCATCTTTGATTTCAAAATTCAATCCATTAGCACCGGCTACAGGTCGTACTGTTCGTCTGATCATCATGAAATTTATCATGGATGTTAATATTGACAAGTAGATGGGAACGAGTATTTTGGGGTCATTCGGCCCAAAAACATGGCCACCAGCAGCCATCTTGGATTTTACTCTTTGTATGACTAAATCCTTTAGCACGGGCTACAGGTCGTACTTTTAGTCTGATCATCATAAAATTTGTCATGGATGTTAATATTGACATGTAGATGGGAACGAGTCATTTTGGGGTCATTCGGTTAAAAAAACATGGCCACCAGCAGCCATCTTGGATTTTACTCTTTGTATGACTAACTCCTTTAGCACGGGCTACAGGCCGTACCTTTAGTCTGATCATCATGAAATGTTTCATGGCTGTTGAAATTGGAACGTAGATGGGAAAGAGTCATTTTGGGGTCATTGCGATAAAAAACATGGCTGCCAGCGGCCATCGTTGATTTCAAAATTCAATGCATTAGCACGGGCTACAGGTCGTACCTTTAGTTTGATCATCATAAAATTTGTATTGGATGTTAATAATGACATATAGATGGGAAGTTCCCATTGGGAATGAGTCATTTTGGGGTCATTCGGCCAAAAAACATGGCCGCCAGCAGCCATCTTGGATTTTGCTCTGTGTATGACTAAATCCTTTACTGCTCGTTTTGTACACTCCTTTTTAATCTCTCTATTCATTGCTCATAAAAAAAAAATTACCTTCTTTACAAAGTTGAGCTACAGTGTCATTGACACTTTCATTTATTTATGTAGTTACCTCTGGTCTCAGTCCCTTCTGATCCCTCAAAACTTTGATCCTAAAGAGTGAATTATAAAATTTGACTGAACAATCACTTTCAGCCAGCTTTTAAGGTGAAATGAAGATTAGTTATTAGCTATATAATCCAATTTCATTGAGGCCTGAACTGGTCACTATGGCCTATGATGGCAGCCAATATGGTGGAAAATGTATAGAAATATGTCCCAATTTGCTCATTTTAGTCTGGGATCATAAGAGAATAAGTAAAATGTCTCTGTTTTTTATTTGTGATTCTTTTATATGTCACAGATGCTATTTAGTATCTACATGTAATTGTTTTTTTCAGTAGTGGACATGGTTGGGGTACCAATCTGTTTCATGTCAGTTCACTTTTATTTTTCAGGAGACCTCTGTAGAAGTTATGCATATAATTGGAGCCACGATGTGCTTTGGGTGCGGATTGATATATGCTGCTGTGCAGACAGTGATCTCTTACCATATGCACCCTATGTATAATGGCCGTGTCATATGTTGGGTACGCTTTGTTATCACAGCTGTCAGCTTTGTGGCATTAATACTTTGTATCCTTTCACTTTAAAGCATGGATGACCTTGGTTGTAGGTTATAATTTAGAAATAAAAGTTACCAAATTATGAAAATTTCCTCAAAAATATACTAATTATCTATATATATAAATCCTTGGTTGTGTATCTGTGTGTGTGTGTATATCTGGAAGACAGCAAATTGATATGTATAAAATAATGTTTATACAATATAAAAATGGGCGCGAAGTGCGTAAAGGGCATGTGGCCCTATACATATGCTGCTGAATAAAAGCTCCCAAAGGGAGCCTGCTCAAGATCATAATGGAGTGCACGAAGCATCAGACGGGCTGCAGGCCAATCTGTCGCTGAATAAAGGCTCTGTTTCAGTTACTGTAGTATATATAGTAATATAGTATGTGTGTGTGAATGGGAAGCTTTTGGCACATTTATAACTTTTCAACAATGCGTCCAATGTAGCCCAAATTTGGAAAATGGCCTACAGTGTGTCATAGAAGACAACTCACCAACTTTCACCACGATCGATTAAAGAAAACATGATATCAAACATGGTCCCCAAATGCCGTTTTTGCACTCAAGTAGACACATTTATATACCCGTAATTTTGATGGGCAATCCCCTAGTAGTATAGTATAATGATAAACACACTTTGTGTGAACTGAACATTTGTTTATAAACAGCATGTAAACAAATTTTTGGGAGAGTGATTCGCAGTGACCCATTCAATACCCAACCAAGGATTAGTGAGCACTATATCGGTACCGGTATGTTGTAAACAATATGGTGGCAATTTTATCCAAAGTTTAAATAGTTCGATCTCCCCAGTGTTGAGTGTTTTGCGTATCACACACTCTTTATATACTGTACTGTATTATAATATGGGTTTTGACTAACAGAGTGTACGATCTTGACAATAACATCATATTTATGCGAATACTTAAGAACAAAATCTGTCTATATATTAATATTCTTTCTGTTTATGGCGGTTTTAACGTATGTGACTATTTTAACAGCAATACCCATTGCGAAGGCCATCCGTATCTTTAATTATATTTTCCAGAAGAAAAATCACACACTCTCCACGCTTGGAGTAGGGCTGTATGTCCCTCCATATACATGAACATGAAACTTGGGACCAACGCTAACTGCTCGTACATAGTGAATTGGCTCTGGCAGAGTTATGTTCACGTCCATTTTTAATCGGAACTTCTCATGCACTTTGCTCGGGTTGTATGTGTCTGAATCATTATCTCGTTCGTACTTTTCTCAATACTCTCTCAATACCGCCTTCAGTCTGAGTGGTCGCTGTTGTCACCGAATACTTCTTACCCAACAAATGAATACCTCCTATAAGTTAACCTTGCCAATCACGTCAGTCCAGGGCCTGATCGGTCGGTGAGTTGCAGGTGGCTGCTAGACAGCTTGTCCAGCCCTGGATCTGCTACTCATCCACAGGTTACTTTGTCACAGCTGTTAAGTTGGCTTATCAGGCTTTTTAGCTCAACTTGACAAAGCTGTGGGATGGTGTGCATCCGTGCATGCATCTGTACATGCACCCGTGCTTCTGTCCATCAACAATTTCTTTTAGCACCCCCACTGTTCACATCACTGGATGGGCACTATCAAATTTGAACGATTTTCAATGAATTTTTACTCTTTGCATGACTAAATCCTTTGGCGCACCCTACAGACCACATCCCTCCTTCGATCATCACCAAACTCCATATGGATCTTGTGAGTGAATACTAGATGGGAGCCATCATTTTATTCCAAATTTCGTCAAAAAACATAGATGCCAGTGGCCATCTTGGATTTTACTCTTTGCTTGACTAAATCCCTCATCACATGCACAGGTCACATCTCTAATCCGATTGTCATTAAACTTCATATGGATCTTGTGGTGATCTCTAGATGGGAGTCATCAATTTTTTCCAAAATTTGTTAAAAAATGCCGTCAGCAGCCACCTTGGATTTCAAATTTGAATCCATCAGCACACCCTGCAGCCTACATTTATCAGAGAATTTATTGGACAATTTACTAGACCCCACCACCCCAAAGACATATATATAAGACAAGGTACCTTGTAACTATCGATCAGATGACCCACATTCCACCACCCATTGTTATCAAGCTGTGGCTAAATATTTATGTTATGTTATTCAGACTATAATGTCTATTTTGTTCAAGAAGGGATATGGTTCAGTTTGGCACATCACCACTCAACTGGTTGATTGTATCAAAAGTTACAGGCATCGGAACAGAAAAATTCTGGACAAAAGTTCTGGTCAGACATTTATTGGGCACACTGACTAAAGGAATTTTCTGAGGGACAGCCATTTTTCGTCGGTTACATTCATCAATACTAACATTTCAGGTAAATTTTTATTCATTTCAAACCATAAAAGATATTTCTTATGGCTCTTATGCGGTTAAATAGCTCTCAAGAAAGTGCAAAGTGTAATTGGTACCACGGTTGCCAAAATGGAAGACAAATTATGTCTCACACTTTCGTGAAAGCTATTTAACTATATATCTCTGTCTTGGTTGCAAGAGGAGATTCTTTTATGAGCTGAAATGAATTGAAATTTATCAGATATTGATCAATTGTAAGTCTTGACGAATGTCACTGACAAAAAATTGGCTATGCTCTCTGGTTTTCAGCCAGTGTACCCAGTAAATGTCCGACCAGAAATTTTAGCCAGAATTGTTCTGTTCTGATGCCTGTAACTTTTGATACAATCAACTGATCTTGTCGGGATATGGTAAAATGAAGTAGAGTCTTTTGGGAACAGAACGTGTGTTTAGTTTGAATACAATTTTTTAAAATATGTTAGCTACAGCTTGAAAACGCCAGGTGGTTGGAAAAATATGGCCATCTGATAGATAGTTACCTTGTCTTATATATATGTCTTTATGTGGTTGGGTCTATTGTTCCAAATACCTGTGTTTATGAACTCTAGATTGGAGCTATCAAATCTGAACGATTTTTGCCAGCAGCCATCGTGGATTTTACTCTTTGCATGACTAAATACTTTGGCACAGGCCTCAGGCTAGGGGTTCAGAACAGGGAGACTTGAAGTCTCCCTCCAGGAAATTTAGGGAGACTTCAGGGAGAAATATTCAAAATTTGCTTTATTTATGACATTAATAAATAAGATAAAACAACAAGATAAAACGTATTTTGCAAGATACAACACAAGTATAGCACCTGTATAGATCGATAATCTGAAATTTTAACTAAATTTATAACTTTAATTTGTTTTAAACTGTTGTCAGTGTTGACTTTATCTGAAGAAATTAATTGTTGACTTCATAACTTTTAATATCTGAATTGTTATTATAAATTTAAATTTTTTGGAAATGGCTTTTGGCCACTGCTGTAATGTGTTTATTAAAATAAACAATAAGGACTAATTAAGGAGGTGTAAAAGCTTTTAATTTTGTTTCGAACAAGTTTATTGTTGAGTAGCATCATCAGGACCGTATGCCATCAGTGATGTCTGATGATAATCCGATTAAAGCAATAAACTTGACGAGCTTGATAGTTGTGTCACAAAAGGTATTGATTACTAGTAATGTGTTCTTAACAGAGATCAGTTGAGCTTATAATATACACCAGCAGGTTATTTAAATACCTGCATTGTAACAAAGTAGGCCTACATGCAATTAATTTGCAACCGTTGACAGACGTATATTGCGCACGTGGCCCGAGCGATAGATTGATGTCAATATTATTGTAATTTGCAAACACAAAGTTTTGACACAAATTAATCCTTTTAAATGAGTTTGGATAGTAATAGTTTATTATGTAGATGTTTGATTTAACTAAAAACATTAAAAGTACTTCCAATGCACATTCAAACATCTGTGTTTAATAGTAAGCAAGCATGTGTTCTTGTTTGTAAACATATTAAATATGCAATTCCAAAAAGTAAAAAAGTTGGATTGGGAAACGGAGTCCGACACAAACTACTTTTGTAAAATTGAAAATTCATAGATATGTTTTAGTTTAAATTCAAAGACTATTATTTGTTCACATTGGCTACTGCATGAGCGGTGGTGACCATGTATGGCTATACAATTTGCGGTTATAAAATGACCAGACGGAACAAAGTAAGGTCTAAATTCCAATTTCCTTAAAACAAACCAGTAGCTCATCATAAACTTCGTTGGTCAGAGCAATTTGCCATTTCCAAAAGCACACAACCTGATTAGAATATGTGGATAGGGTACACCATGTATAATTGATAAATAAAATGCCTCGTTGGCACGGTTGAGTCTATATAGATATATTTTTTTTTTGCAAAACGAGTCAGATTTTCACCTGTAAAATTACTGTAAATCCTAAGCTAGTTTTGTCAAATTTGGAAGGCGACTTCGTTTTCGCCTTGCGGACATCCGAGGGCGACTTCGCCAGCCCAAGGGCGAGAATTTTGCCCGAGTCGCCTCCTAGCGTGGGGCCTGCTTTGGCATGCCCTACAGCCAACATTTTTCATCCAATTGATCCAAAACTTCATATGGCTCTTCGGGTTGACCTCTGTTTCACTTAAACATTTTAATTTTCCGCATTCATTATCACTCCATTGACTGTAATGTATGACATTATCACCTTTCCATGTTAGGCTGCAGTGTCACTGACACTTTTATTTGTTTTCACTAACATAATCTATGTTGTGATGGTGCACTCCACTGTCTTGGGTTCCTCTTGTATCGTCTCGGTTGACGCATTTCTTATTTCCTTAACTTTGGCCATTGCTACTCGAACCTGAGACTTTCTCTTAGGTATTGGAATGCCAGGACTCTCTGCCCCTGTTTCTCTTTACATCCCTATTGTCCAGTGCCCTCTCATGATAGATCACCTTTCAAGTGATGTTATGTTGTTTTTCCAGGTGTATGGCCATATTGTATCGCCGCCCCCTTCACAACATTTTATGACACCCAACAGTCCCCATGGGCATTAAGGTAGTGACGGCTCTGCTGTTTCATTGTGACAAATTGTGATTTATAGAATTCCAGCGGGAATAGGCTTCATCAGGTTTTGCTCATGCTAAAATCTGTGAAATAAAAATATGGTTCTGTTAAGTATTAGTGCCTAATTCTGCTTAACCTTACAGAATTATCGATTTAGAGTTTATTTGGATCAAGCTACTGCTTATAAACCATCTCTTTACATACAATTATCATCACAAACCAGAAGTTAAGGTCCCGGGTTGTGAGTCACCAGTAAATAAATGTTCCAGAAATTCACAATGAATAAAATCATGAATAATGTTAACCCTTCCATGACTGTAGCTTCCTGAAATTTTGCAAAAATCCTATGCCAATGCATTCTCTTATATATGCGAGTCTCCCATAGGGAGCCTATATAAGAGAATACATTGTTCTAACAATATTTACATTGACCTTGTAAGCCAGGCATTCTCTTATATTGGGAGACTCACATATTTAAGAGAATGCACTGGCACAGCGTTTAGTGCTGCAGCAGCGCAGTTCCCATCATGAAAGGATTTACTGTGCACATAAAATAATGATCTACTATGAACCAAAGTTTCCCATTGGACGATTTTATGAATTTGGTGCATTCAGATGATGGGTGAACAAGCGCAAAATGAGAGGAATTGTGAATACATGTACCTAACTTTGGTACAGTATATCCACCACTTGTATTTGACTGGTCAAACAATATCTGTTTCTAGATGTCCAGCTAAATCTACCTAATTAGCTCTATTCTCAAGTCTTCTGCAAAATGAGCAGAAATTTTCTTTGAGTGTAACAAGGGCGTCATTCTTTTATTTTTTGTGTGTCAACTTGGAATTATGTGAACAGTATAGCATGTAGATTTTATTATTTGACCAATGTTCACATAATTTCATGTTGATACTTCAATAAAAACCAATTATGTTGACAATAATGAGTCCTGGTTTGGAATAAACAGAATGTAATATTAAGTAATATTTCATGTCACTTTATGTGACGCATGCTAATATCTGAGAAAAAATATCCATACTCTAATATAAAGTTATCCACATATTACATATATTATGTATTATATTTTAGAAATCATTCACATTTATCCCTTGACCTATTTAAGCATTCACATTTACTGGTATATCAAGGTATCAGCTTGAACACTCCAAATCAATCATTGACCGATTCCACTGGAAACCAGGAGAGGACGTAAGTATATAAGTTTCTAAATCAATGAAATGAACTTGTGAAGGACATAAGAACTATTATGCCCCCGACCCCCACAGGAGGTTCGAGGCAAAAAGCCAAGGGTTCCGCCTGTCTGTCTACCCATCTGAATATATCACCATGTGACTCGGGTGTTATTTATATGATTCCACTTTGGCATGGTGATAGCACAGGTTGAGGGAAAGGATACCCACATACTACGAGTTTCGTCCATTAATTTTTACCAGAGTTACGGTCCTCGTTTGACTTGGAAATATTGTTTGACTTGTTTTTCTAATAGGCAGAGGCTCTAACGAAATGCATGACTCATGATTCTGATATGCAGGCACTACAGTGTATCAACCAGCTTCATATCCAATACCAAGTTTATTTTTAAAAATTTCCTGCTATAAAATCTGCCCTTTTTTTCACCACTTTTCTCAAGTCTTCTCAATCGTGCAGAAACTCTGACTGTGACAAGGATGCCATTAAAATAAAATTGGTCAGTATGGTCCAAGAACAGTGTTATTTACTGACCTCTTCCAGTTTGATTTGCAAATGGTTGTGTGTGAAAAGGGATCAAGTAAAATATGCTGATTAGTTCATCATATTTCTCTTTATGTCTCATTTGCTCAAACTCAAAGGCAGGTTGTCAGCTATTGTGTTGGTTAAAGGATTACTCCGGTGTAGTTTTTAGCTCAACTTTACTTTTACTTTATTGCCATGGCTTAGTATCCGTTGTCCGTGTTGTGACAATCTAATATGTTTAAGTTTAACGTTGTGCAAAGGTCACCGTTATCCAGGACCAGACTTTTTAGTAAAGATGTTTAAGTTTAACGTTGTGCAAAGGTCACCGTTATCCAGGACCAGACTTTTAGATAGGTAAGAATGAGCGGAGGACATACCCGCGTATGCATTCATTGTATCTTGATAATTGATAATTAAATAGCTTTTGAACATGGTGGCAGCGGTTAAACGTGATATATAAGTAACTTTGTACTAGTGTCCCTCAGAATCAAAGTGTTATATTAACAAAATGGAAGCTTTGAAAGCACCGGAGACTCTTGATTTTGATATGCCTCGAATAGGCGACAGATGGATAAAATGGAAGGAGTCATTCAGACTATACGTAGATTTGGCACTCGAGGACAAAGATGAATCATATAAAATTAAAATGTTCCTATATCTGATAGGGACATGAGGACGGGAAATATATGCCACGTTCCGGTTAAATGTGCTTGAGAAAGACAGAAATGAAACACGTGCTTGACAAATTTGACGAACATTGCGAACCACACAGAAACGAAACCGTTGAACGATACCGATTTAACACACGCAATCAGGAAGTTGGCGAAAAAATATCAAACTATGTAACAGAACTTCAAATAGTGGGGCGATATTGTAATTTCGGAGCCCTACATGATTCACTTCTTAGAGACAGAATAGTGTGCGGGATTGTCGATTCCAATATGAGTGAAATATTGCTCCGAGAATCAAAGCTAACTCTTAACAAGTGCATCGAAATTTGCAAAGCATCGGAAGTATCAAAACAACAAGTACGTCAGTTGGCGAATGCGGCATGCAACTCTGATTCAGTACATGTTGTAAAGAGATCAAGCGCACCCGTACGGACTATGCGAGAATGTCAATTCTGTGGACGAATGCACGAGTTTCGCAAAGAAAAATGTCCTGCGTATGGAAAAACATGTGCAGCCTGCAATGGTAAAAATCATTTTGCAGCTAAATGCGACCGTAGGCATGCGACGGAGACACGGAACAATTCCACGTGGAAACCGCCCATATCGGTGCGACAGCCAAATGTTAACTATGTCGAAACTCACGACAATGTACAATCACGTCCGAACAATTACCACACCGAACATTATGAAGATCAAGTTGATTATTCTATGCCCAGGAATTACTATGACGTGGTTCAATCCATAACCAACAGTGATTCGAAACAAAGCAACGAGGAATCGCATGACTTAAACGCCCATTCAGATGAGAAACGCACACATTGTCAAAGCGCCCATACAAGTGCTTCGTGGCAAAACAACTCGACAAACCACTGTTCAGAGGTGGTATGCCAACAAAGCGCTTGTGAAAACATCAATGCATGGTGCACCAACCATACAGATGCGAAAATGAATAATGTCACCGACCGTCATTTGGAGAGCGACCACTCAGATGTGACATTGACACATAATGACCATGCAGAGGTGGTAGGCCAAAACAACATTCGTGGTAACATTTGTGTACACATCAATGCGTCTGACACCAGTCATGCAGGTGCGAAAATGGATAATGTCACCGGTGACTTGAAAAGCGACCACACAGATGTGATATCGACAAATAACGACTTCGTTGATGCGACATCGACAAATACCGACTACTATGAAAGTATCAAAGTTATTCATCAACCTCATGAGCCAACATGCAGTGGTAAACAAACAAATAATCATTTGTATGCGACAATGGAAATACAAAGAAAATTGGTTAAATTGCAAGTCGACAGTGGCGCATCATGCAATGTCATACCCAGAAACAGGTTGGCAGGCCTCGACTATAAACTAATTCCTGTAAACCAGATCTTAAAAACCTACAACATGTCAGAAGTCGTTCCTGTTGGCAAAGTGACACTTCCTGTGTTTAATCCGAGAAACAAAGCTACGATGCATCTAGAGTTTCTGGTCATACACGAGGAATGTACTCCGATACTTGGTATGCATGCTATACAGGAACTGGGACTCGTGACTGTGAACTATGAGAACATTCTTGCTGTGAACCCTGAAAGTTGCTTAACATTAGAACACGTATTATCGAGTTATAGCGACGTATTTGAAGGAACGGGCTGTCTTCCGGGAGAGTACCACATAGAGACCGATCCTAACATACGACCAGTCGTACACCCACCGAGACAAATTCCGATCGCTCTACGAGGAGAGAAACTGAAAGCACAACTCGATGAGTTGACCGACAAGAAGATAATAACTCCAGTAACCGAGCCTACACCATGGGTGTCAAACCTGGTCATAGTTGAGAAGCCAGGAAAGCTTCGTATATGTGTTGACCCACGGGACCTTAATGTGGCTATCTTACGCAGCCACTACCCGGTGCCATTGATAGAAGAAATATTACCAGATCTTAACAAAGCGAAAGTGTTCTCAGTTGCAGATGCGAAGAACGGATTTTGGCACGTCAAGTTAGATGAAGAAAGTTCGGTTCTAACAACATTCAATACACCACACGGACGCTATAGATGGCTTAGAATGCCATTTGGAATCAAATCGGCTACAGAAGAATACCAGCGACATCAGCTACAAGCATTGGCAGGGCTACAAGGTGTGCGATGTGTACACGACGACATTCTGCTCTATGGTGAAGGCGAATCAGTCGAAGAAGCCACGCGAGATCATGACAAGAAGTTTTGAGCCTTGTTGAACAGATGTCGGGAGCAAAATCTGAAATTAAACGTGACAAAATTGAAGTTCAAATGTGAGGAGGTCAAGTTCATTGGACATGTTCTGACAAGACGTGGTGTAAAAGTCGATCCAGATAAACTCAAAGCCGTCATCGACATGCCAAAACCGACCGACGTGCAAGGCATGCGTCGATTTGTGGGATTCGTCAATTACATGGCTAAATTTCTGCCGCATTTGTGTGACATGTGTGAGCCGTTACGAAAATTAACTATTCAGGGAACAGAGTGGAGCTGGCACGAAGCGCATGACAAAGCAATGTTCAATATAAAGCAAATGATTTGCAAAAGTCCTGTGCTCGCGTATTATGAACCGAACACAGATCTCGTGCTTCAATGTGACTCTTCGTTGACCAGTCTTGGTGCGGCGATCCTACAAAACGGACGACCACTTGCATTTGCGAGCAGAGCATTAAGTGCCACAGAAACGAGATACGCTCAAATTGAGAAAGAGCTACTGGCCATCGTATTTGGTCGTGAACGAGTCCACCAATACACATACGGGTGCCACGTCAAGGTGGAAAGCGACCACAAACCACTGGAATCGATTACTAAAAAACCTTGACATCTAGCACCAAGACGACTGCAACGAATGTTGTTACGCTTGCAAACATACGACTACACGATTGGATACAAACCTGGCTCAAATATGTATATTGCCGATACGCTCAGTAGACATACTTAGTGGGACATGACACCAACACAGACCGGTTTGCAAAGGAAGTGGAAATAGTTAACATGGTGCAGTATCTACCAATGACTGAGACGCGTCTTCGTGACATTCAACAAAACACTACTAACGATGAAGCGTTACAAGTGCTGAAACAAACTATTCTAGCCGGATGGCCAGACAAACGTGAAAACTTCGACTTTAGAGATGAACTTAGTGTCCAGGATGGCATCATTCTCCGCAGTGAAAGGGCAGTAATACCCAAGGCGATACGACAGGACATGACAAGAAGAATTCACTCATCCCACATCGGCGTCGATGGATGTATGAGGCGTGCAAAAGAATATATGTACTGGCCGGGCATGCATGCGGAAATAAAACAATGTATACAATGTTGTGAGACTTGCCAGATGTACTATAAAAGACAACAAAAGGAAACAATGATACCACATGTTGCACCGGACCGACCGTGGGCAAAACTGGGAGTTGACATTTTTCACTATAACGTGTGCAATTACCTCATAACGGTGGATTACTACTCCAATTTTTGGGAAGTGGACTACCTGGAGAGTATGAAACCGACCACAGTACTTCACAAGTTACATGGTCAGTTTGCCAGGTACGGAATACCAGATACAGTTGTGTCTGACAATGGACCTCAGTTTGCGTGTGCCGAATTTAAACAATGTAACTTCATCACCAACCTATCCGCAGAGTAACGGGAAAGCTGAGAATGCCGTAAAAACAGCAAAAGGTCTAATGAAGCGAGAGCGGCAATCTCAATCGGACGTATATCTAGCGATGTTGGACTTCCGTAATACCCCCACCCAAGGGTTCAGCACTAGTCCAGCTCAACGTCTGATGAGCAGACGCACAAAGACATTATTGCCAACGCGACACTCTCTATTATGGCCAAGTGTTCCTACCGATGTTGACAATCAACTAGAAAACAGCAAAGATAGACAGCAGTACTATTACAACCAACAGGCAAAAGACCAGAAGGATGTCGAGGAAGGTGCGCCTGTGTGGGTTGCACCTACTGCTGACAACAGAGCGGGTACCTGGTCCAAAGGCGTGGTCAGAAAAAGACTGGGATTCAGATCCTATCTAATCGAGAAAGAAAACGGACAAACTGTGCGAATAAATCGACGACACATACGACTGTTTCACGGTGCGATCGTAAGCTTCCCTGAACTCCGTGACACGATTGGGAACGATAACAGCGAACACGAAGATGACGATAAAAATGAACACTTGGTTGAACCGAACGAGGCGAGTGCAACCACATCACCTGGTACGACTACTCGATTCGGAAGGCGGGTTGTGAGACCGAGACGTTTCGGAGACTTTGTAATGGACTAAGTCAAAACATAACAATAAAGAAAGGAGGATGTGACAATCTAATATGTTTAAGTTTAACGTTGTGCAAAGGTCACCGTTATCCAGGACCAGACTTTTAGATAGATAAGAATGAGCGGAGGACATACCCGCGTATGCATTCATTGTATCTTGATAATTGATAATTAAATAGCTTTTAAACACGTGTGTGCGTGTGTCAATAAAAAATTTCCATTAGCACAGGCTACAGGTCGTACCTTTGGACGGATCATTATGAAATTTGTCATGGCTGTTGACATTGACATGTACGGCCATCTTGGATTTCAAAATTCAATCCTTTAGCCGTACTGTTTGTCTGATCATCATGAAATTTGTCATGGATGTTAAGATTGACATGTAGATGGGAACGAGTCATTTTGGGAGTCATAAGACCAAAAAACATGGCCACCAGCAGCCATCTTTGATTTTACTCTTTGCATGACTAAATCCTTTGGCACAGGCTACAGGTCGTACCTTTAGTCGAATCATCATGAAATTTGTCATGGATGTTAACATTGACATATAAATGGGAAGGAGTCATTTTGAGGTCATTCGGAAAAAAAACATGGCTGCCAGCGGCCATCTTGGATTTCAAAATTCAATCCATTAGCATGGGCTACAGGCTGGAGTTTTCATCTGATCATCATGAAATTTGTCGTGGATATTAATAGTGCCTTGCAGATGGGAACGTTTCAATTGGGGTAATTCGGTCATAAAAAATGGCTACCGGCAGCCATCTGGGATTTTACTCTTAGTATGACTAAATCATGATGATCCGACTAAAGGTACGACCTGTAGCCCATGCCAAAGGATTTAGTCATGCAAAGAGTAAAATCCAAGATGGCTGCTGGTGGCCATGTTTTTTGGCTGAATGACCCTAAAATGACTCGTTCCCATCTACATGTCAATATTAACATCCATGACAAATTTCATGATGATCAGACAAACAGTATGGCCTGTAGCCCGTGCTATTGGATTGAATTTTGAAATCCAAAATGGCGCTGGCGGCCATTTTTTTTGCCAAATTACCCCAAAATGACTCGTTCCCATCTACATGTCAATGTCAAGTTGTCAACAGCCATGACAAATTTCATAATGATCCAACCAATGGTACGACCTGTAGCCTGTATTGTTGACGCCTCACACATACACACACACACAAGCGCACATTTCCACACACACGGACGACGATACTAAGCCATGGCAATAGCTCAAACTTTACCAAGTAAAGTTGAGCTAATAAACAACATATGAACATTTATATAAAAATAACACATAGGTTTGACAAATTCTTCAGTTTGTTGGCCGCTACTCCTCTCGACGAATTCTTCATAAGGTATAATGCAGAGCATTTCTTTAGGAAACCACCTGTGGTCTCACTTCGTAAAGCACTTTTCCAAATGGAACATCTTTGTTGTTATGATGTCAGATAAACCTTGCGCTGCTTTTTACTGTATGTAGTCCGCATCTGAAAGCGATTATCTATCACCCTTTCTGAAGCCATCTCACCCTTTGAAGTGTGAGCTGTGATTAGCCGACTGGTAACTGTGCAAACAACCCGCTTATATTGTTTTAATATATGAATTCGCTGGTTTCTAGTTAAAACCGACTAATGTGATTACTGGCTATTATCTTTGTAAACAAACATGCCTAAAGTAATCAAAATGTCAAAATTGATGGGACAAAACCCTGAAATATGTCATAATCTTAACTTAAGAAATTAATATCCACAAATTTAATTCCCGGGCCAACTCGGCCTCAAAAGCCAGGCCAGCTCATCCCAAAAACGTTCTGGACCGAGTGGGCCCTGGGACGAGCTGGCCCGGATCCATACCAAATTAAACTGGTATCAGGTAAAGAGCAATCTATGCCTTATTTCTATGCATTGAGGTGAAGTTATTGGCATTGCCACCTTCAATAATGTGTGCACAGCGAAGGTGCACGCATCTCCCAAAAAACTACATTTATAATATATCCTAAGATACTAACACGTGCAGTTTTTTTACAAAAAAATAGGAAAATCCTTTATAGTCCTGCAAACCCTGAAGATTTCCCTAATTTCACATGGGCAATTGTGTTAATGATCCGCTTTGGTTGATGCCCCAATCATTACTGGTTATTCATCAGACTTAAATCACAATAAATGTAGCTGAGGTATCGATGAAGGTGAAAGTCATGGATTAAACTTATCTGATACAAGTGAAGAACAGATACAAAACAAAATTTGCATCATAATCTCGGATCTATTATGGAACTAGTTGTGGACGGCGCATATAGTTACATATCCTTACGCCATCTGCTAATCATTCGATATAAGATTCTCGATTAAGATGCTAGTTTTGTTCTGTCTATGTCTTGACGTTATTATTTTGAGTATTTGGTATGTATGCGAATTGTTAAGATTAATATAGAAGGGGCCAGTTCAACTCCAGTGGAGCAATAGTGACTATGATGGAATTATCATTTAACTAGGATTCAGGCTATCTCATAAGATGGTATAGGTGAGGGAAATGGGCCAAAGGACCCAGTCTCATAACATCTACCACGACAACTGAAAATGTTGATCCCTTGCTCTGGATTCATAATTATTTTATTAGTCGAGTTTTTTTCCAAAACTCGACTTATAGTTTGATGAGGGATGGTGGGCGGACAGGCGGGTGGGCAGCGTGTTTTGCTTATAACTCAACCGTTTATTGACGGATTAAAAAAAATTTGGTGTGTGAGTACCACATGCACGTAAGCTGCAGACAAAAAATCGGGTTCGTCCGCACATTTATTACAGAGTTATGGCCCTTTGCCATTTTTCACTGATTTTAGGCTCGTTAGCGCAACAACTTCAGCTAACGTTATCTGATTCGATTGAAATTTGGGATATAGGTGTCTCCCAAGAATATCTCGGACGAGTTCCAAAACCGGCCTGGTCCGATAAAATTTGATAGAGTTATGGCCCTTAATTAGTCATTTTTCACGAATTTTCAGCTCGTTAGCTAGATAACTTCAACAAACGTTATCCGATTTGATTGAAATTTGGTATATAGGTGTCTCCCAAGAATATCTCGGACGAGTTCGAAAACCGGCCTGGTCCGATAAAATTTGATAGAGTTATGGCCCTTAATTAGTCATTTTTCACAAATTTTCAGCTCGTTAGTGCGATAACTTCAACAAACATCCGATTTGATTGAAATTTGGTATATAGGTGTCTCCCAAGAATATCTCGGTCGAGTTCGAAAACCGGCCAGGTCCGATAAAATTTGATAGAGTTATGGCCCTTAATTAGTCATTTTTACACAAATTTTCAGCTCGTTAGCGCGATAATTTAACAAACATCATCCTATTTGATTGAAATTTTGATATATAGGTGTCTCCCAAGAATACCTCGGACGAGTTAGAAAACCGGCCCGGTCCGATAAAATTTTATAGAGTTATGGTCCTTAAGTAGTCATTTTGTACGAATTTTGAGCTCGTTAGCGCGATAACTTCAACAAACGTCATCCGATTCAACTAAAATTTGGTATATAAGTGTCTTCCAATAATATCCTGGACGAGTTCGAAAACCAGCCTGGCGCAATAAAATTTGATAGAGTTATGGCCCTTAGTTAGTCATTTTTCGTGAATTTTTAGCTCGTTAGCGCGATAACTTCAACAAACGTCCTCCGATTTGTTTAAAATTTGGAATAGACATACTTGCCAAGAATATTTCGGACGAGTTCGAAAACCAGCCTGGCCCGATAAAATTTGATAGAGTTATGGCCCTTAATTAGTCATTTTTCGATTTTACCTATTTAATAATTAGTCTACCGATACTGATGCACACCAATTGGCGGTAGCCACCGGCGGTAAGCCACCGAAAACGAGACACAGCATCTCTGATGCCACCTCTTGTTTCATTATTCAGAGAATTGTGAGATATTTCTTGGACTTTTTCTGTCAAATAAGATCTTTTATAAACCATATGATAAACCAATCAAACTACAATTTAGTTTAAAAGATTGCACTCTGACTATATTAGTGTTAATATATTTTTATTTCCAAATCCATGTAAATCAAACTTTTATGCTTTATACTATAAACTTTTTATAGACAAAGAGTCCACTTTTTCAGGGCTACACTGCACATCTGATAAGTGCCATTGCAGAGTGGGTGATGGCTATCTTCTACATTCTATTCTTCTTCACATATGTGCGAGATTTCCAGAAAGTTGACATTGACATAAAAACTAGGCTGTATGTCCATCACCTTTCAGAGTGGCCAGTCTATGAATCATTCCACACAGATAGACCAATCAAACGAGACCAGCCAATATCCACAGAAAGAACTCCACTACTGACTTAGCAGATCTGTTGAAGTGACTGATGAAGCAATGTGTATGTAACTGTATGATAGTCCAGGATATTTAAACAAAAACAAATAAGTATTGCTGATATTTTGTTATACCGGTGTCTTAAGGGGGGGGAATGGAATTATTTTTAGTGAGTGGAGTAATCTAAAAATAGTCTACTGGAGTAATCTAAAATTGCAAACAAAACATATTTTTTTATTGATTTTATTTAAATGAGCAAAAATATCTGATATTCACAATGAAACTAACGAGAGACTTTTATGGAACAAGCAAAATACCTAATTTTAGAACAACCTTGACACTAAGTATCTAAAACTTTGGATAAATAATTTTAACTGTCATTCAATTGAATTATATATTTCTGAATGACATATTTATGACAAATTATGACAAATTAAATTCATTTATTCCATTGCATAAATATTTTCCATGTGCTTTCTCAGTGACAACCGATGTTTTCGTTAGAAATTACACCTCCTCAGCCGTAGGTGTAGCCAGGGTACTCCGAATATTTGCGCTTAATTTACGCTCGATCATTCCATGCATTGCCCACTGTAATTCCATTACTCGTAGTACGCGAGCATAATGAAAGGAATTGCCCCCAAGTTATTGCAAATCCAGAGCACTGAACTAGTGCAACCATTGGTTTATTTTCAGTATAGAACAAATTTAGAGCATTTTTGTAGAAACTGCAACAAAATTTCGTGGTTTTCAGGGGCAAAGTAAATTTCAAAACAGTAAAACCTCTTAAAACCAAATGTCTTGGGACTGATATATGCAGAACATTTGAATCTTGTTTGGTATGAAAAACACTTTATTTTATGCTCACCACTGGATTATAGCAAATTTGGAGTTTGATCATTATTGTTAACCCCCCCCCCCCCCCCCCCCCCCCCCCCCAGAAATGGATATAGAATTTGTTTACGCCCTTTTGAAAAAAAAGTTGTATTATGTAATCATGTGATACCATCTGTCATATCATTGGTACATCCATCTGTCTGTCTGTGCAGATGCACATTTGAGCCTCAGGTGGTCAGGGGATGAGCCTAAGATAAAAGAAATTTTGACATGATCAACCACCTAATTTCAAAGGACGACCTAAAGCCTGTTATTTAGGAGTTAAGTGGTAGTCTTAAGTGGTCAAACCTGTCAAAAACAACAAAGGATAGACCACTATTATATAAAAAAAAAGACCAAAGGCATGCGTGCATCCATCCGTTAACATTTTTGGTTTCTGACCGATAACTCCAGTTTGGAATATTTGATCAGAACCAAAGTTGTTATGTGTATTTCCCAGCTAAAGATACAGGCCAAGCTCGAAAATGGGTTCCATGCAAATATTTTTACATGAGTTACAGCCCTTTTTCGATTTAGAATTTGACCGATTTCATAACATTTTGGTTTCTGACTGATAACTTTTGTTTGGATTATTGATCTGAACCAAAGCTGGCATGTGAAATTTCCAGCTAAAATACAGACCAAGTTCTAATATGGATTCTATCCCAATTATTTTTGATTGAGATAATGCCCTCTTTCGACTTAGAATTTGACTGCATTTTGGCATTGAAATTAGGGGTATATCAGATATTTTTAAAGCTCAAATTGTTATTGTATTTTATGGTATTACAATTTGAAATGCCAAAGGGCATATTTGCCATGCCTTAGTGATGCTGTTGTTCTTTCATACTATCCAGTGTGCAAGCGACCAATCCACTAACATGTACCAATGCATGGCAGGAGTATTTCAAAATCTTCATGAATTGGTCAAGTTAACCTTTCTTTCGTTATTATATATCATGATAAAATTGTCTTGTGTTGAAATTTGACATAGATATGTGAGCAGTGAAGCAAGGCTGAGTAATTGGACAGAGATTATACCTGTTGGCTTTAGTGCATCAATTGAGGGTGATGAACAAATTTATTGTTGTAATGGTGAATTTATTGGGAATACCTTACAATACAAAGAAAATCTGGCATTTTTGAGTGGATACCAAAAGTGATCTCAATCATGTCATGACCGACCAAATGAAATTTGTCTTGATCACTCATGAGATAGTTTTCGGTATCCAGTCTATATATATCCATGAAACTTGAAAGAGCGATGGACATTTTATACATGTTTTGAACATCCTGCTGAATCTTGAAATTATTCATTTCCTCATTTTTAGTATCTTAGGAGTTTTGGACAAATTTTCCAGCTCAAGCACATAAAAAATAACATAGATAGGTTCCGCTCATCTATTTGGCCAATATGTATTCTTTGTTTTAATGATGGTCTTATGTGTTTTCTAATACGATTGCCCAAAACCTTTCATAAAAGAGTTCTTTTTATATTGAGATCTGAAAATTGAACTGCTAAATATCCACCTCTTTAGATGACATGTGTCCAACTGAGCTTTTATTATGGAGGGGATGACATGAAGACTGTCTTGCTAGAATATGCCATCCACCCCACGATATATAATTCAAAGTTAACTCGGTACTACATATGCTTCCATACTGAAGAATGAATGTAATGACTACTGAGTTCGCTGTGAATTATATTTATACAATATATGACAGAATTTGTTCATAAAGTTACAACTTATTAATGTGTAATATATATATATCAGTTTGTGTATTGGAAGTAAAATATATTATCCTTTCCTTCCAAAAGTTGGGTAATTTTTTAATATAAATGACAACGTTAACATTTTGACAGTGATTTTATTGTACTTATTGATGAAACACAATCTTCTGGTGACAATGAGCTATTGATAGATCATAATGAATTTGTTTCTATATTCAATAATAATAATATTACAAAAGTAAAAAAAACTCAGCACTTTCATTGCTGAATATACCCTTTTGCGACAACAAACCATGTACATGTCAGACATGTAACATATCCTGAATATGTAATCCTTTGAAAGCATGTTTAATCATGGTGGTTAAATTTTCCTGGTTGTACTCAACCACAAATTTGAGATCCCCTCCAAATATGTTTATCAACATTATTTTCAATGACTTGAAACTACCCCATTTTGCCATTTTTTGACAATATTATGTGGGTTGATACGCGCAGTATGGATGGAAAATATTGATATAGGAGTATACCAATGAATAGTTTGATCCTAAATAATATGTTCATTAAACCAGCTTACAGGCAATATATTAATGCAAATTCAAACATAAAAATAACAGCAAACATGGTAACTAAATTTGAGGAAGGAGTATTTTCATTCAGTATTATGATGGCTTTAATATATCATAACACCATGGTCGGCACAAAATACTAATCCCGCAATGTGTTAATTACGTTGTAATTACAGTCGCCTGATCAAATCCTGCCAGTCCACGAAGGTGTCTTCATTTCTAATATTTTAGCTTGATGGCCATTATTGTAAAGGTGTGGTGACCATTATTAACGACAGACCCACAAATTTACTAAACCATGAAAATCTATACCAACAAAATTTGAGCTCCTGGTATTTGCAAAAATAGTGTAGAACTACACAAAACATCTGACTCCTTGCTTGAAAATCATGCAGGGGGAGGACACCTGTTTAATCTTTAATCATGCTTAATCTGTGATATATTGCTTTATGCTAAACCATATTTGTTCATTTCCTCTGATGTTCAGATAATCAACATATACAAGCAGATGACAGGCAGAGAAATGGTCAAAGACCCTGTGGATTCCCATTCATGCAAGTAGGGGAGTTCAGGCCGATTGGTCAATAGCTAATTGCATCATGGGTTTCATACACCAATAAAGTGCCATAAAATGAACTGCTATTATATGACAAATACACATAAATGGATAGTGGTTTGTCTCCAGGGACAGGCTTCAGAAATATAAATAGTACATTATGGCTACGGAATAAGGTGCTGTGGCATTGGGTTGACCAGTCAAACTCATGCCTCTGGCCGACAGATCTGCCTGTGTAGCTAAAGAAAAACCTAGTTTTTTTTATTGTGAGGGTCATGTGTTAATGTAGAATAAAATGGGGAATCGAGTGGGATCTATACCAAATAATCCATTCACCCTGCACTGGGATAATAGCCTGATATGATCTCCAACAACAGAATTACATGTACCTTTTAAGTCCGAAAAATAGGCATCACAAAGTGACCGGGTTTGACTTTCAACACCAAAACAACAATGCAATTCTCGTGACATATTTTATTAACTAATGAAAACTGGTTAATTTCTGATGGTGCAGCAAACATGTCAACTCTGGCTATTGCTTACATTTTTGGCTGTACAGCAAAACCAGGTCTTCCCCCACAACAATCATCAGAAAATTTAAATATGTGTTAGTTCAATCAGAGAATCAGACCTTTTAAATGGGCAGTGTACGTAAAAAAAAAAACGTCACACCCACCAGATTTGTGAAGCCTCTTTTTCTGACTACTTCTGTTCGGGAGCATATGTAGGTTCAGGCTATAATCACACTACAAGGTGAATACGTTAATAAGTATACATATCTGTCCATTCTTTTTTTTTATTGTGTGAAATCCAGAGCTTTTGCAACAAAAAAAACAATGGTTTTGCCACATAGGCAGACATAGGGGCATAGGTTTTAATGGTAGGTATTAGCGTGAACCACAATGTGCCCAATGGCCAGTGTCACTTCATTATTTTCTAATGATTAATCTGATTATCTGAACATCTAGCATCAAAATACTTGTGTGTATGGAAATTTCCAAGTGATTTAATGTTATTGATTTTGATAAAACAATTATTGATTTATATTAAAAATGTTGACATACACTGAATTGTCTCTTATCAGTTAGGAACGATAGCTAATATTTGGCAGGATAATGGTTCAAACTGACCATGCTGTGAAATTAACCAAAATATGCATTAAGCTGAAATTTGCACCACTTGTCATCAATTTCTATGAATTACACTGCCTTCCTATGCTTATTCAATAACCTGTGTTACGCCTATCAAAATTCACCAAGTCGCCAGCTAGTTCCGTTTAACTATAGTGGGATTTCATAGCGCTGGAATTTGGTAAGACGGGATATATAGAGTTATCTGTCTTGTATTTCATGTTGTCTATTTTCATAGATGCATTTTAATCAGCAAAAAGTAAGACGTTAAAAGTTCGTTGACACCCATACATTGTTCTGATTACGCAATTTATAAAGTTTATGATGGGCATCCGCTTGCTGGATGCAGATTATATAGGTTAGGTGCTGGAATTCGTTATTTCTTTAGACAGTGACAGTGAAGCTATGCCACTCAGATTCCTGTTAAGAGATACCTGATTACAACCAATCGCGCAATTAATTGTATTCACCCGCCTGTAAGAGGGAATAATTGTTTTATACTAGAAAAGGCTATCTTTTGTAATATTTAATAAAATAAAAATTGGATGAAGTGAAAGAAAAAATTATTCGGTCACCACCTTTGACTTACTATAGCAGTCGCCCCAAACACGCAATATCACCCCCCCCCCATAGATTGTTATTAAAACCGTATATCAAGGCATGAAAATTAAGTGGGCCTTTAAAGTCAATACAAAGTCACAATTGCAGTTAGGTTCATCTTATACCAGTCTATTCAGCGATATTCTGTTTTGCAGTATGTTATGGCGCTCCAGTATTCATTATATAGCCCCACTGTTATAATCCGCCTTTAGCTGGCGTATTCTTGCCTCTAAGATTATTGAGATATAAAGTCATAAGTAATTTCAAGGTAACCCATGATAAAAATATGACATTTATTGTTTTAAGTAATTTCCTTCACAAAGAGAGTCTTCGTGACAAAGAACCGTCTCAATACTTTAGAATATAGAATCAACCTTTAAAATAACAAAAACCTTCGGAATAGAGAACCTTCGGAATAGCGAACCTTCAGAATAGTGAACCTTCGGAATATCGAACCTTCGGAATAGCGAACCTTCGGAACAGAGACATGTCCCCGGGCGACAAACATGTGTAAATGTCCCTTAGGCGGGACTTTCGAGGAAGAAATATGTTCATGCTGGCATCGAAACATTGTCACACCTAGATCTTTCAATCATGGCCCTGTATTAATTAAATGAATATCATCTCATAATCTCCTGAGAGTAGATTTCTATTACCATTGGTTATTTATATAGGAAGGCATGATTATGATATTATACCCCTCGGGACTTTCAATATTTGGTTTCTGCCAATTAATGTCACTTACTATTATTATTGGGTATGTATTGTATTATTTCTAAATATACCTGTTGTAATATGTAAAATGGCATAAGCTAGTCATTATCTGGTTTAAAATGTCAGATACACAAGACAATATTCGGCCCAAAGTGCAGAATTTGTTCGAATAAATCTTATGTATAGAACTGTCACAGCCATGATTGGCTTGAAATAGAACCGTAACACGTACACGTGTTGATTACGAGGCTACTGTTCCAAATTATCAACCGCTATGGGGATATTTTCTCAGCTATTTTACAGAAGAATAGCATTTGTATACTTTACACTCAGTGTTCGTGTTCAGAATGCGTTTCATATTTTATACGCCACCAA
This sequence comes from Siphonodentalium dalli, assembly GCA_032622095.1. Classification (NCBI taxonomy): domain Eukaryota; kingdom Metazoa; phylum Mollusca; class Scaphopoda; order Gadilida; family Siphonodentaliidae; genus Siphonodentalium; species Siphonodentalium dalli. The sequence continues at coordinate 61,781,071 of CP136067.1, forward strand.
AAACAAAAGAATTGCGTTCACGTGGCTTGATTTTCAGTGATAACATGTTGATATTTACGCGTTAACTCGCTAATTCCGAGTTAATTGTGATCTAGAGTTCAGGTTTCGATAATACGGCACTTCTGCAGCCTTTGTTCATTCAGGAAAGTATAGTACATTCAAGATATCTATAATTATGCGTGATTTTTTCCCGAAAATTATTTTTAATCATAAGGAACCGTAACAAATCAGTCAAAAACCATCACAATACTGGCGATAGAACGACTTCCGATGTAACAGTTCCTACACAGTGGCTTTTTTGAATGGTTGTAAAACAACCATACAGCATTAAATTTGTATGTAATTTCTTCGATAGTCAAAACCATTTGGTCTAAAATGGGGCATAAAAGGTTGTGTCTGGTCGGAAATGTACCAATAAATTGGTTGTTTTGCTATACCAATCCCACATGACGATCTAAATCCAATCAATGTTTTTCAATAGCAATGATAGTGTTCTGATCATAGTTTGTTTGGTACAATATAACAAATCGAGCATGTCTTCTTTTTAACTATACCTGTTACAATACTCAATGGTGTGGATACATTTCACTCTTCATGTCACTCGGGAACAACTATACTTACCGTATGCCTACTCACTGCACACCATACAGGTTTACTCAATTTATTTAGTATTGACTCTGTTGTCTCGAGTCAGTCATTCATAGAAACAAGTTGGTACCACAATTCGGCCATTAAAATTAAGATCAAATTTGAGATGAGGGAGGGAGGCTATTTTGTCACTCATCTCGCTTACTTCCGAGAGGACCATTGTGAAAAATAGATCTCTCTTTCAATGTTATCCTTGATGATGAACGAAGGACGGGTGAGGAAATTCCATTCATCCTCAATGCAACTTCACTAGAAAGGAACTTTTCCACATATTATAATCCAAAATCTAATATAAATCTTAAAGGCTGACAGTATTATATAACACTAATATTTCGCTATTATATACTTATAATACAGCTAAATCATTATTATACAATAAAATCTTGCATATTGCTTTTGTCCTCATCATAATACTACTAGTATGTATATACTTTCCATTGTCAAAATAGATCTATCTAGATGAAAAAACATGGCTGTCAGCCGCCATCTTGGAGTTTACTCTCTGCATGACAAAATTCTTTGGCCATATCCCTGACCGATCATCACCAAACTTCATATTGATCTTCATGGTGACGAAAAGATGGGAGCTTACCAATTTATTTTTTCAAACTTCCTTAAAATACATGGTCACCAGAGGCCATCTTGGTTTCCAAATTTGCATCCAATGGCACACCACATCCTGCAGCCCACAACTATTGGCATGATATTTCGAAAATTTACAGGAATCGGGATCACCTCTACATTGGAGCTATTGAATTTGAACAATATTCGATTAAACCATGGCCACCATTTTGGATGATAACTATTTGCATGACTAAATCTTTTGGCACATCATGCAGCCAGTTTGCATTTTACTCTTTGTATGACTAAATTGTTTGGTACACCCTACATGCCACATCCCTGATCCAGTCATCATCAAACTTCATACCGGTCTTCTGGGCGTCCTCTAGATTGGAGCCATAAATTTTTTCCCAAATTTTGTTAAAAAACCTGGCCACTGCTAGCCATCTTGGATTTTACTCTTTGCATGACTGAATCATTTGGCACACCCTACTGGCAGCCATAACTTTTTCTGAATTTCTTTCAAAACATGTCTGCCAACCGTCATCTTGTGCTGAATTTCATTTAAAAATATGATCAGATTGATCCCAAACTTGATATGACTCTTCGGGTTGACCTCTGGTATTGCTTAAAGGGGTACTGTACGCCAATTTCAATAAATTCCCGGTAACAATTGCGATCTAATATCAATATTATATTTTAAAATAACGTACTTGAGTCGACGATGTCTACTGAAAACGTTCCGGTTAACAGGCTATCATAAAAGTCAAATTTAATTATTTAATATAAATGAATTTATGGCTGGAGTCATAAAATGGCGAATTATGCCATTACGAGTTACCGTTCTTGAAATCTCACATGTTGGGTGTCTTTTATTGACGGCCGTTTACGACGAACATTATTGAGTTGCGAACAAAACATGTTACATGCAAAAGGAACCAATTTGGAAAAAAAGAGAAGAAACAAGATTCATAAAGCGTCAAGTATCTTTATAGGGGGTGAGATTGTTCGATGGACTAGATTGCAGGCATCAATTGAACTTCCGGTTCATCCTGCAACCTGCGTCTTCTCCGGTGAAGGTCAAAAACATGGCGCGTAGTTTGAAATCATAATATTTTTATTTCCAAGATCAATATTTTCGTCGCTAAATTAGGTTTATATGAAACTCATATAACACGAACACAATCTAACTTGAAAGTTATATATATATGTCAATGGGAGTAAATAAAAAAATTGCCTATCTCTGTGTACAGTACCCCTTTAAACATTTAAACTTTCCGTATTCATTATCGCTCAAATGACTGTAATGTATACATTGACACTTGTTGTTCAAATCCAATATTTCTAACAAACTAGAGATGGGCCTGTACATACACCCCATATTCAACATGTTATTTCAATGAAGTAGCCATTGGAAACTACTTACCTGCAGCTACTCACATCTACAGGCTTATATTCAAAGTAAAAAAAAAGTTGAATAACTCAGCCAATATGAGTCTGACTGAACTCCAAATAGCAAGTGCACAGATTCACGTGATTGACCCCTGTAGCAAATTTGATTCAAATTAAACAAGAAAATTATGAGAAAACCTCCGGACAAAAAACCTCAAATCTGGAGAATTCTAAGTCGTAAAAGGGGATAACTCTACAAAAAAGTCAGGCGTACCTCATAATCGCAGGTTCACAGGTTCCTTTGGTACTAAATATCTGTCAAGTTTTAAAAAATTGACAGAAAAATGTAGGAATAAAAGCTTGGGACAAAATTATGCATTTTGATCAAACTTTCTAAAGTGGAAAAAGGGAGTTAACTCCACAAAAGTTAAGGAAATTTGAGGAAAATTAATTCGCTTCAGCTCCTAAAATATACCCTTTGAAATTACTAGATCAATGAATCTCATAGATTGAGCTTTACATTTGGTTCAAATAGGGGCAGACATAGGAGATTTACCCCATATATATGGACTGTTAACTTCACAGGTTGATTTATAAGCCGGGTTAGAACCGCTTAATGGGGGGGGGGGTGTTTCTGGTGTTGACACCCAACTTTGGTATTCAGTGAAAAATATGTTTTAATAAGACCAACAAATGTCCACATTTAGATTATTTCTAACTTTATAAGGGATGTCATGCTGGAAATTTCCAACAGTTGGAGAGCTTGAAGTTGCATAATATATAGTTTGATCCTGTTGGGAGTTGACTTGCTATAAGTCAGGAATTTGCAGTTGGAAATTTCAAGTTGAACACCCTCTGCCCCATGCATGTTAAAAAAGACCCTCTACCTATGTCCCTGTTTATAACTTGTTTTAAAGTGATTTGACAAGTACTGCATGACTATTGTAGTCTTCAGAGTCCCTGTCTTCTCTATCTTTACAGTCTGGTGAGCACTCCACATACTGTTTTGTTAAAAGAATATTTTAGTGAGGTGGAGGTGCCTCAGAACACAGAATTTTAATTTATTTGGCCTCAGCCAAAATTGCTATTACGAAATACTTTGGACTAGAAATTTACATATCTTCTTGCAATTCTGGATATGTTTAGAGAAATGTTGACAGACGAACAAAGAGTGATGAACATATAGCTCCACAAGAGACTTTACGAGTGTTTAAATGAATCTATTGTGTTGTGTTGTGATGAAGTTGAAATGATGATGACACATCTGTTGTGTTGTATTGAAATCAAAATATTGACAACACCACTAAAGTGTCCAGATGGCTGCAATGTGTCCGTTATGTTGCGTCCATATTACAACGCATACCTTATATGGCGTGGAAGCACATGAACCATGTTGTCAAGCCATTTCGGTAGTGTTTCTCATTTTCAATCGTTCAAATATGGCAGACTGGATTAGCCTGTGAAGCAGAGGTATATGACTTGTATTTATGAGAATAAAGGCTTAGAATTGGGAGGTTTGGAATTATCATAGAATTTGTCGATAAAAGATTGGTCTGCAATATTGCATTTATTCCAATATGAATATCAAACTCAAAGCACACATTAATGGATCATTCCACAGCTGTCATTCAAATAATTATTAGCAAATATATTCTAATAATCAGAGACTGAGCAGGTCACTTGCTGCATTTAAAATATTTTTTTTCACAATAATTTGGATATGAGTGCATACATTCATGTTGACTAATCATCATGGTCCGAACTTGCAATTTATACTCTACTGTTGGAAACATATCAATGTATTTCATGTTCTGTGACACTCATTATATTTTAACAAACAAGGTTATGTTCTTGTGTGTAAAAACCAGCATCAGAATCAGGCTGTAAATCAATTAATTGAGCAGGCCATTGTCTCCTAGCAACTGCTATGTTGCTCCTACTATGACTGCTGTGGAATCATCCATTAATATTGCTAGCTGCTGTCTTTTGAATCAAACAGGTGTCAATTATTGTCATCACCTTTTTCATTCGGATCAAAGGGCAGCATTCCAGTGGAAAAACTCCCCATTGCACACAACTTCCTTCATCCTGGAAAACAGTGGTGTATGTATCTCATAATATTTGGGATAACAGTCAAAGTTAAAACACCTCCAGATTCAGATATGAAATACATGACCATGACCATGCAGAACATTATGGTATTCCATCATCATTCATTGGTAGCGTGACGGTAGTTTCAGCTCCAATACTGTCAACTGTCTCCGCTAAGATAGTATGTCATCATTGATAGTAGAATCTGCAGAGCAGAAAAAAAAAGATTACTGAATTAGAAAATCAACAAAAATAGGATAAAATCAATAGAAAAAAGAATAAAAATTGTTCAGAGATATGTGTAACCCTTATTTACTGAATGGATTCTCCCATTCAGATATAAATGTATATATTGGAATGGTCTATTATTATTCATTTGGAGCCATGTTTTTCATCGAATCTAATTCAAATTCAATAGCTTCCATCTGGAGGCGACCCCGAAGATCAGTATGAAGTTTGGGACAATCGGATGATGGATGTGTCATTGAGGATGTGCAAAATTAAAGGATTTAGAGTAAAATCTAAGGTGGCTGCTAGCAACCATTTTTTTCATTGAAAATCTTTCCAATACCGTGACAATAGCTCTGAGTCTAGTGGTGATCTTAACCCTTTCTTTACTAAATACTCATCGACATGTAGTCTCCTTAGGTATAAAGTTAAATAGCGAAATTTATATATACCAGTGGAAATATGAAAACTTGACTTATATGAATACTGATGTCATTAACTTGCAGCAGATCCACAACGCAGGAAAAAAAATATATTCTGCTCATGTTTTTTAACAAATTTTTTTTTGGCTCCCATCTAAAGGTCACCCTCAAGATCCTTATGAAGTTTGGTGATGTTGGATGAGGGATGTGGCCTGTAGGTTGAGCCGAAGGATTCAGTCATGGTAAGAGTAGAATCCAAGATGGCTGCTGGCAGCCATGTTTTTAGCTCACCTGAGACGAAGTCTCCGGTGGAGCTATAGTCATTACTCCTTGTCCGTCGTCCGTCCGTCAACAATTCTTTAAACATCTTCTCCTCTGGAACCAAGAGACCAAATGGGTTCATATTTGGTGTGGATGTTCCCTAGGTGACTCACATTCAGATTTGTTCAAATGAGGTCATCAGGTCAATTAGTTGCGAAACCAGGGCCACAACTCATTCCTTCATAGTAATTCTTAGAACGACTTCTTTTCCAGAACTATAAGGCCGAATGGGTTCATATTTGGTGTGGATGTTCCCTAGGTAACTCACATTCAGATTTGTTCAAATGAGGTCACCAGGTTGATTAGTTGAAAAAACAGGGCCATAACTCTATTCCTTCATAGTAATTCTTAGAATGACTTCTCAAGAAACATTGGGCTGATTTAGTTTATATTTGGTACGGAGGGACCTTGGGTGACTGGGGTTCAGATTTGTTCAAATGTGGTCACTGGGTCAAATAGGGGCAGAGCCAGGGACATAACTCTAAAAACAAAAAATTACATTTTTGCATTTTCACCTTTAATTTTTGTTTAGACACATCACAGCCTCATATTTCTTACCTAGATTTTTCTTAGCACGTTCTTCATCTGTATGGATTTTGGTATTGTTTATTTAACCCTTTCCACTCTTGTTTTTATATAGAATTCATCCAAGCCAGGATGAATCAAACATTTTTCATCTGATCGACACCAAATTTGGTATATGAATTTTTGACACCTATATACAGATCAAGTTCAAATATGGGTTTGATCCGATTTATTTTAACAGAGTTATGGCCCTTTATAATTCATACCTCTTTGCCATGCACTATGAATTTTAAAGAGATAAATGACACCACTGAAGGCTGTATTATTGAAGGAGACAATTTATCACTGTGGACACTTGATACTACTGGATAGAGACTGCTTGCTTGCAGACATGTTTACCATCTGTCAAACTGTGATTGATGACTCTTTATTCCAGTTCTCTGTGAATGTTAAGTTAATCCACCTGTTGAAACAGGTTCATGGCATTAGTTAAGGGCTTTGTGGACCCAATTTTTCCAAAATTTCCCAAAATTTTATAGAGTCCAAATAAAGGATTCTGTTCATGTATATTAGTAATAATATAAACCATGCCCATTGATGCAACATTTTGAGAGTATACTTCATGGTGGATTATGTTAGAAATACAAAATCTAAGAATCAAATATGGGAATATGTACTGAACACTGTGATGAATGATGTATTACAAACAAAATATTCAATTTCTTGAGTGTTCTTTGATAAAATTACTTTGAACCGGTTGTTGACAAATGATATACTAACTTCATAATATGGCTGACTGAGAGGCAGCAGTTAATGGGTCAACCTTTCATGGCTGATGTCCAGTCAAATGTGAATGGCTTTTTACCAGTGTCAAACTTCCACATGGGTGATCACCATGAGTGAGTGGTGACCTACTTACTAGAATTAGTATGGTGATCTGGTAGGGGCATGATTGAGGATTAGCATTCTATTGTCAACAGAGTCCAGAGCAGTTACAATGGCCAGCTGTTAACCCGTGCCTGCTACCACCCACATAGCCAACATTTAAACAAGTATATATCATTTGTCAACAACCGGTTCAAAGTAATTTTATCAAAGAACACTCAAAAAATATAATATTTTTTTTGTAATACATCATTCACCACAGTGTTCAGTACATATTCCCGTATTTGATTGTTAGATTTGGACTTTGTTTTTCTTGGACCATTGCCTGTAAATTATTTTTTTTTAAATCTCAATAAAGTTCACATTTTGTATTTCTAACATAATCCACCATGAAGTATACTCTCAAAATGTTGCATCAATGGGCATGGTTTCTATTATTACTAATATACATGAACGGAATCCTTTATTTGGACTCTATAAAATTTTGGAAAAATTGGGTCCACAAAGCCCTTAAACACCTATTCTACAAGAATAAATAGGAATAGTCCATTGTTCATTTCGTCAAGCCTGGACATAGTGTGTCTGACATTTGCAGAATGAGGTCCCCAGAGGGTGAATTTAGTGTTGCTACCCCGTACAGCAGGCTAGCATCACCAAATACACCCTCCAGGGACCTAATTCTGCTTAGGCCTCATCTTCTGGGAAGTATCCTAAGTATCAAATTTTGTTTTAGTAACTTTTTGACTTTTTCCCACCTGTTCAGTTTCAATGTCCCCCTAATTTGCAGAAGATAAAATGCATAATTGAGGTGTTCAATGGGTGTGCATCACCAACTTCAACTGTAGAACTTCAATCTGTTCCTAGGTTTCTATTGGCCTAATCAGACTGAGGATGAATTCGGTGATGCTAGCCTGCCTTTCCGAATAGTGTCATTAAATTCACCTTTTGGGGACCTTACTCTGCAAATGTCAGACACACTGAATTCAGGCTTGGCGGTTTCATATTATTTTCTTAACCACCACTTATCCAGATGAAATCATACCAGGGACATAACTCTTTAAAAAAAAATGTTGGTAAATTGAAATCTTTGCTCAATTTAAAAAAAAAATGAAAAAAATTCAAATTTAAAATAAAAAAAAATTCAAATATTTTTTTTCGTTTAATAACCTTTGATTTTTTTAGTTCACCTGAGACGAAGTCTCCGGTGGAGCTTTAGTCATCACTCCTCGTCCGTCCATCCATCAACATTTCTTTAAACTTCTCCTCTGGAACCATAAGACCGAATGGGTTCATATTTGGTGTGGATGTTCCCTATGTGACTCATATTCAGATTTGTTCAAATGAGGTCAAAATAGTTGCGAAGCCAGGGGCATCAGGGCCATAACTCTTTCCCTCCATATTAATTCTTTTAAACATTTTCTCAAATACCATGAGGTCAAATGGGTTTATATTTGGTATGAAGGATCCTTGGGTGACTGGGGTTCAGATTTGTACAAATGAGATCACTGGGTCAAATGTGGGCGGGGCCAGGGACATAACTCCAAAAAATATATTTAACTTCATGGTCAATCTATTATATATTTTGGAAGATCTGTCTGTGTGTGTGTGTCTGTCTGTAATCGATGGACTCGAAAACGGCCAAGCCGATTTCGATGAAACTTGGTATGTGGGGGTATTTTCAGCCGGGGAGTGACATGGGCCTATTAATTTGCCCGTGCGACGTGACCTTGACCTTGAGATCGGGTCATTTCAAGGTCAAACGCCCGAATATCACGGGATTTTGATGAAACTTGGTATGTGGGGGTATTTTTGGCCGGGAAGTGGCATAGGCCTATTAATTTGCCCGTGCGACGTGACCTTGAAATCGGATCAATTCAAGGTCAAATCACGAATTTTTATGGGATTTCGACGAAATTTGATATGTAGGGTTACTTTTGTCCACTGAGTGTATTGGACGGGTCGAGGCGTGACCTGACCTTGACCTTCAAAATTATCAATTCGAGGTCAAATCGGGTAAAACCGGATGGATTTCGACGGGTACTTTTGTCCGGGCAGTGTTTTGGACGGGTCAAATCGTTACCCCACCTGACCTTGACCTTCAAAATGGTGAATTCATGGTCAAAGCCCGGACGAAGTCGGGTCACCTTCTAGTTATATATATATATATTAGTGGCCCCTGGCCCTTTACTCAAGTTCGCTGCTTCTGCCACCTTGGTCCCAAAAATAATATGTACTAAAATTCTTGACAGAGAATCATTAATAAGAAACATTTACTTTGGCTCTATCTGCATGCGGGGTATGCCTACACATGTCAAGTGAAATCTGACATTTTTATAAACATTCCCTGGAGATCTGCTAGAGGTCATTAATTCCCAATTACAACAACAATCTATCATATGTATCGTTCAAATCTTTCATAAGGACATTTAACTCATCCACCACTTCACTAGAACATAATTGGCAAACTTGAAGAGTGTTCTTTGAAAGAACCACCAAGTCTATTTAGCTCAGATCAGTAGTGAACAGTTGGTAATTTCGAGGTAGATATACACCGATCTACATACATGAAACCTTTCTAGCCACCTATCCTGTTTAGATCTACTTCTTTTAAAGTGATTATGAAAACTTCTGAGTGTTGTGGTCTCCAGAGTCCCAGTCTTATCAGTCTGGTGTTTAATGAATTTCAGAAATAATCGATGGTTCCCATCTAGAGGTCACCCTGAAGATCCGTATGAAGTTTGATGACGATCGGATGATGGATGTGTCCTGTAGGGTATGCCAAAGGATTTAGTCATGCAAAGAATCAAATCCAAGATGGCTGCTGGCGGCCATGTCTTAACCAATTTCAGAAATAATCGATGGATCCCATCCAGAGGTCACCCTGAAGATCAATATGAAGTTTGGTGGCGATTAGATGAGGAATGTGGTCTGTAGGGTGTGCCAAAGGATTTAGTCATGCAAAGAGTAAAATTCAAATGGCTGCCGGCGGCTATGTTTTTCATCGAAAATAACTAAAATTTGATAGGTCCTATCTAGAGGTGATCCTAAACATGCTTGTAAATTTTCAAAACATTTCTCCAATAAATGCAGGCTGCAAGGTGTGCCAATGGATTAAAATTTAAAATCCAAAACAGCTCCATGTTTTTTAACAAATTTCGGAAAAAATTGATGGCTCCATCTAGGAGTCACCCCGAAAATCCAAATGAAGTTTGGTGATGATTGGATGCGGCCTGTAGGGTGAGTGAAAGTAAATTGTTGATGGACAGACGCATGGAAAATAAACGCCAACCCACGGCAATTGCTCAAACTTTACAAAGTAAAGTGGAGCTAATAAAAGGCTGCTAGCTAGGGTGTTGGCTTTTTTACGAATCATAATTTAACAAGAGCATCGCAAAATACGGCCTTTAGCCATTTCAAACTGTACTACCACAAAATAAAATAATAATTTGAGCTTAAAAAGAATATCTGATATACTCCTAATTTCAATGCCAAAATGTAGTCAAATTTTAAGTCGCAAAATGGCTGCAACTCATGTGAAAATAATTGGCCTGAACTTGGCCTGTAGTTTTAGCCTGGAAGCACACATACCAACTTTAATAGTTCAAATCAAATAATCCAAACAGGAGTTATCGGTTGGAAAACGAAATGTTATGAAATCGTTCAAATTCAAAGTTGAACGACAGGCCGATCACGATCAGCAGATGTTTAACCCATACCTTGGCGATTGTGATTAGCTATTTTCATAAATCTTTACACCAACCTTTTCATGAGTGCAAGACTTTCACCAATTCACAGCTTAATATTAATTAATAGTTCCCTAGTGGAATCAGACTTATTGGGCAACTTGCTCATATAAACACAATAGGAACATGGATAAGGCATTCAATTTCAACCTATTAGGTCACTCCATCACAGATACATGTATGTGTTAGGCCTGTTTTATACGACGTGTGATACACGTGTATAACTGGCTATTTTCCTGGTGAAATAAGAGAGTCGGCAATTGATCGTGTATTACACGTCGTATAAAACCACGATACTCGTCGAAATTCGTCCTTACACGTGTCGACGTATTACACGACTGGCCTGGACGCGTAACTCATCACTTGTTCGTCAATTACGCGTCGCTGATTTATACGACAGGTATGACACGAGTAACGGAACACAATATGGCATAACATTTCACCCCATTTTTCGCCCCATGGCGATCGCACATGCGCAGACGAGTTATGACAACTTGTTTTGGACGGGCTGTACTGTATTGTTGTTTCATTTTGACCTTGAGATCATAGGATGGTTGGTAAATAATGATGTGTGAGCAATTATTGCAATACTCTGGGATGCGGTTTTATGATATTGTAACCAAGTACTGCTGCCTATTTATGCTTCCAAATCCTTTGTCGGACTTGTATACTGCACAATTTAGTATGTCTTTCTCATATCGACATATATACTCATATATTATACTCATTTGTGCATTTTTGATCATTTGGCATTTGAACTTTTGAAGGCAAAATCACTCTCCACACAATGCATCTAAGAACCGTGAATGAAATACAATAGAAGGCCTAAAATTAATATGTACCATATAACAGCGTGTTGATGATTCCGATGCGAAACTGTCAAACCACAATCCATAGTCTGTTTATGCCAGTTACATGTAAGTCTAGATTACACGTGTAAAGTTAACACGTCATATAAATCAAACATTAAAAACTCGTGTTGACGACGAGTTAACGTTACACGTGTATTACACGTCGTATAAAACAGGCCTTAAAGAGTGATAAAGCTAATTATGCCCAACCATAGTCAATCAGACGCACCATAGCTGTTAAAGATATAATAGTTACAAAATTAAGTAAAATAACATCATAATAACTCTATTTATCTACTTCTTACATTGGAACCTGTGTCATAACATATTATGTTGTTGTGTTAGCTGAATATTAAAAGTTATGGGATCATTGAGATTAGAGACCAACCAATACCTGAACATCTATACAAGTGAGGGGTGTATAGACCTTATAGACCTGATATTAAATATGATTGATAATGGTTGGATATAAAATATTTTAATGCAGAATTATCAGATAACTAAAGGTGAGATATGAGAATGGTCAAATTGAAAATATTACAGTCATAACATTGGATCGCATACAGTATATCTATGGTTAATTTTATTCTAAGATGATCATGGTATTGGTTGGTCTCTAATCTCAATGATCCCATATTTTTAAAACCATTCGATCAATATCAAAATCTATACAGGTGAAGAATGTGTCATGATCAACCTGAATGAGATTATAAAAGTGATCGGGTGAAAAATATTTGACCAATAAGTCAGCCTCAAGAATACCAGCACCATTATTATCCTGCAGCCCAAATGTAATTGAGGGAATTTCAAAATAAGATATTTCCTCAAATGATGAATATTCAATTGGTAGCTTATAGAAATCCTTACTGAACCTGGCTCAAGGTGAAAGAGATAATATATTAATATCTGCCTATCGGATATCATGTGTCTATGGAATGGGTTAATTTTAATCCCAAAACACATGCAAGTGAAAAGTGGATAACCATCAACCTGGACATAGAATAGGAGAATGATCAGATGAAAAACATCAGAAGACGATATGTGTGGAGAGGGTTAATCATTTTCAATGATATCATATGATTGAACTACGGAATGGGTGGGTTAATTTATTTCTAAGATACAGTGACTGTAAACAACAATGTCTTTTAACAGCAATGTCTGTAAAACATCCCTACAAATAAACAATGGACCATTCCAATTTATTCTTTTAGAATAGGTGTCTTATTGAGTGTACATTAACTAATGAACCTGTTTCAACAAAGGGGTTAACTTAATATTGGACAGAAAACTAATAGAGAGCCATCCATTAATTATATTTTGACAGATTTTATCAACATACTCTGCTAGCCATGTGCTATTTATCTATCTAGTCCATTTGAATAAAACTAAAACCAATAAGTCAGACCTTGTGTGATGAGAAGTTCTCTCACAGTGGCATTAATTACATTATCAGTTAAATGTACTTGAATTATAAATGGCCATAACTCTGTTAAAATATAGTGGATCAAACCCAAATTCGAACTTGATCTGTATTTTGGGGTGAGGACCATATGTACCAAATTTGGTGCTGATCAGATGAAAAATATTTAAGTCATCCTGGCTTGGATGAATTCTATTTAAAAACAAGAGTGGAAAGGGTTAACTAAACAATACCAAAATCCATACAGATGAAGTACGTGCTAAGAAAGACCTAGGTAAGAAATATGAGGCAGATCAGAAGAAAATTGGTTGACTTAGATGCATCAGATAGCATTTGTGTGCAGGGTTAATTATTTTCTAAACCGATCAACCAATCGATACCAAAAACTATAGAGGTGAGGGATGTGTCACTATAAACCTACATATCATATATGAACACAATCGGACAAAAAATACTTAGGTTACAGCATTGGATAGCTCATGCCTATGTGTGGATGCAAAGTGTTAATAATTTCTTAACTGATCAACCAATCGATACCAAAAACTATACAGGTGTGCCATCATAAACATTTACATAAAATTTGAACAGTATCCGATAAAAAATAGTCGAGTAATCGAAGTTATCATTAAGACAACAAAAATAAACAACAAATTCAAAGTCAAAAGGGCGCATAAGTTCGTCAGAAATGGTCAGATTTTATTTTTGGGTGACAACTAGCAGAAAAATTCAACCCGATTTGGGCTGAAATTTCACACTATAAATGTTATGACAGGCATGAAATTTCCAACTGTAGAAAATGCAGAAATGGCTGGGGGTTTATCTATATATATGTCATATATAGCTACTACTACTAATTAGCAATGTTAATTACTAGTAGAAAGTTAAAAGTGCTTTATTAAGTGTAATTCAGAAGCCTGACAATGTGTGATAGAAAATGAGCGAATGATCGAACATGTACTGATGATACAGGTATGGTGACAATGCAATAATCCAAACTCTAGACCTTGAGGATATTATGTTTTTCACTAGTCGCAGAAATTTACAGTAATAAACATGAGTCATTCAATATCTCAATATTATCATTGGTTCATAACATATGTTCCAGATATGTCTGTATATGGACGGACAAACGACCAGGCGGCTGGATAGAGCACTCCACTATGTGCCAAACATCCTTCAGGGGTCGGGCGCATAATAAAAACTATATAGGTCTCCAAGGACAATACATTTTTTTATTGAACATTTAAACATCTACTGTATCTCGCAAAAATAGACCAATTGGGTGTGTAAAGTGGTTTCCTTCGAATGCAGCCAAGCGTTGGTGGCAAAATCTCTTTGAGTTCTAAATCACATTGACCCTGCTGGAGGCGCATGCTAACAAGATATAGTTCTCACTATTACAACTCTGAATGGTTCTGTGAGATATTCTTATATTTCTGTTCTAAAGATAGCACATTTTTCTGTCCTGTTAAAATGTAGATATTATATGAGAAAAATTCCAAATAAAATCAGCACTAATTTATAAAAGCTATTCTGGACAGGTGTCCTCAATTCATATCTATTATTTTACACCCTGGAATCCATATAATACTTGCTAGGAAGAGAAACACTATCTTTAAAAGATAGGTTTTACAATAACAAGACAGTCAATGAATATGGGTCGCTCACCAGGCTGTAAAGACTGAGAAGACTGGGACACTGAAGACTACAAGAGTCAGTATGTGACAATATCACTTAAGACAAGTAGTTCTAAACATGGACATAGCTGGAGGTTCTCCGATGAGCAGGGCTCTTCAACTTGAAATTTCTAATTGCACACCACTGACAAATCTCCAACCTCTTACCTTTTAAAGAAGACAACCATACCACAGTACTAAGTTCACAAAAATCATTTTGCACACCCCTCTTAGGTTGAATTTTACAACTGGTACCAGTACTTCAAGCTCTCAAACATTTGAAAATTACTAACCCCATAAAGTTAAAATTTGTGGCCAATTTGGTCCAACAGTTTAACCTGAAGTAGGAACATATGGACTGTTGGTAATCAAACATACATGTTGGAAAATAAAACCAAACTATGAGAACAATTCTAACCTATTTTTGATGTGAACATCTAATCTACATCTAATGTTATACACATGTACCAGGCGTGAAATTTTCAACTGTTTAAATTTTGATCAAAGTAGGGGGTCAAAACCCCACCCCCTCTACACTCCTTCCCCATTGTCTCAAACATTGCCCCCAAATCAATATTATTATACCAGTACCAAACAGGATTAGAGGAGAGTTAAATCTCTTAGCTCTGCCCCTATTAGAACAAATGTGAATCTCCACCTATAACATCCATTCATCTAGTATTGTCAATATACCCCCCCCCCCCATATTCAATAGGATATGATTTCACCTGGATAAGTGGTGGTTAAGAAAATAATATTGGAACAGCCAAGTCTGTATTTGGTATTTCTGATCTTTGCAGAATGAGGTCCCCAAAAGGTGAATTTAATGACACTATTCCCCAAGGTGGAATAGCATCAACGAATTTGAACCCGGTCACCCAAGGCCCATCCATACCAAATATAAGCTAATATAGGCTTAATGGTTCTTGAGAAGAAATTATTTTAAGATTTACTATGGAGGGAAAGAGTTATGGCCCTAGCTTTGCACCTATTTGATCTGATGAACTTATTTGAACAAATCTGATTGTGAGTCACCTAGGGAACATGCACACTGAAATATATAAACATATTTGGTCGTTAATATGGAGAAGAAAACAAATGTTGATAGACGGATGGATAGACATCCCAACAGACAAAAGGATGGAAGGACCGCCTGACAGACAGAAGACAAATTCAATCCAATATACCCCCCCCCCCAATGTTTCTTTGAAAAATCAGGGTATGATTCATCCGGATAAGCGGTGGTTAAGAAAATAATATGCCAGCCAAGTCTGAATACAGTGTGTCTGACATTTGCAGAATGAGGTCCCCAGAAGGTGAATTTAATGACAATATTCTGCAAGGCGGCCTAGCATCACCAGATTCATCCTCAGTCTGATTAGGCCTCACCAGCCATGGGAAACCTAGGAACAGATTGAAGTTCTACAGTTGAAGTTTGTAATGCACACCCATTGAGCACCTCAATTATGCATTTTATCTTCTGCAAATTAGGGGGACATAGAAACTGAACAGAAGGGAACAAGGTCTGGGCCATGTGAGAGGGGGGCTGGGTAATGGAATATTTCTGTAATTTCATTAAATATTAAGGTTTCATAACTCTGCAGATGTTATAATGGGGTAACTTTTTCAAATTTTATAACATGTTTAAAACAAATTTGTTTGTTTGTTAAATTGAGCAAGGTGAAAATTCCAAAAATCTGAATTTAACCAAATTTTTTTTTTTTTGAGTTATGTTTAAACTGACTCCGCTCACATTCGACCCAGTGACCTTATTTGAACAATTCTGAATAACAGTCCCCCAAGGACCCTTTGTACCAAATATGAACCCATTCGGCCCAATGAAATTTGAGAAGAAGTCGAATTACTATGGTGGGAAAGAATTATGGCCCTGGCTTCGCAACTATTTGACCCAGTGACCTCATTTGAACAAATCTGAATGAGAGTCACCTAGGGAACATCCACACCAAAAATGAACCCATTCGGTTTTATGGTTCCAGAGAAGAAGATGTTCAAAGAATTGTTGATGGATGGACCGACGGATGGACGACGGACGAGGAGTGATGACTATAGCTCCAACGGAGACTTCGTCTCAGGTGAGCTAAAAAGGTGTAATGTTCTAAAAAATAGAAACAATTTCTATCCCAGTTCAAGGAAAACATCAGGAATAAAATAATCTCTAGTGACAGAAGCTCCTGATAACTGATCAATGTGACTCAAAATGATGTTATGTACCTCCGAATCAATGCAGAAAAGTTCAGGGAAGGGACGCACCATCTTTAGAGGTTTTCTTGTCACATGCTGACTTATACATGTATATGGTGCACATCTCATCACTAGAGGTGACACTCCACAGTTTTTACAGGCAGGGACCCTGAAATATGGGAGGGGGGCATAGATTCATTAAAATTTATCTAAAATATGAACCCAAACCAGGGAGTAAAATAAGTTTTTTTTTAAGTTGAATAGCAACTCAGACATTTTCAAGTGCATTTTTATTTCATAAGAAAAGGAATTGCTGAACCAACTGTCCGATTTTAGCAACACTTTCAACAAACAATATCATAATGACGATGTCCTGAAGTGGTCTCTATGAGGCTTCCCTTTGAAGTGTTTGAAGCTGGCTGATTTCCAAACTCCTGCCATTTTACACAGTAAAACAGCCATATATATCAGAATGCAACCATTTTGTGTTTATATATCAGAATCCAACCATTTTGAAGAGAGATCAAAAATATCTCTCCTATCCACCTAAACCTCCAGAAAAGTACCTACTGCAGGAATTGACAACTGACAAGTTTTAATAGCTGGAACTAGTTTGGAATATATACAATTGAAAACTTGATCCAGTTCATTAAATTTATACAGCGGATAGCAGAATACTATAGGAAATATTATATTTGATTAGCAAAATGCTACCCTATACCAGTTATTGTATGCCCTGACCAAACCATATAAACAAAATATATATGCCTGAAATGAGTATAGAATAGGCTTTTTAAGAATTTGAAACATAGCGCCCATTTTAATTGGGGTACAAAGAGTTATGGCCCTTGATTGTGTTACCGAAAATGATATTTTTTGCAAATGAAAGTGTTGATGACACTGTAGCTCAACATGGGGAGGAGTTACTTTTTTGCTGAGCAATGAAAAGAATGATAAATAGAAGTCATGCTGAAGATCCATATTAAGTTTGATCATGCATGGTCTGCTGGGTGCGCCAAAGGATTTAGTCATACAAAGAGTAAATTCCAAGATGGCTGCTGGTGGTCATGTTTTTCAACGAATTTCGGTCAAAATTGGACGCTCCCATCCAGAGGTCACCCCGCCAAAGATCCATATAAAGTTTGGTGATCATCAGATGAGGGTTGTGGACTGCAGGGGGTGTGCCAAAGGATTTAGTCATGCAAACAGTTTTGCATAGAAAATTGTTCAAATTTGATAAGAATGTAATGCGTGCTATTGGTTAATTTGATGTCAATAAAGTTGGTACTGTGTCCAAAATTGAGTTATCGTTACTGATACCTATGACCGAACCTGAAAAAAGACGTGCTATGTTTTTGTGAAGAATAAATAAAACTTAATATATTACTTCACTTCATCGTCATCACTAAACCGTGAACCCCACGGTCCAGGACATCACATCCCCAATAATTACGGAATACAACCCACTATCCTTTTAAGCAGAGCTTCAATAGAACACAATCTCATAACCCTCCCTACCAATTTAATCATATAAATCCACCCATCCTCCAAAATACCATGAGGAATGAAAGTATCAATGACACTGTAGCTCAACTTTGGGAAGAAGTTAAATTTGTGTGATGAGCAATGAATGGAAAGATTTTGGATTGAATTTTGAAATCCAAGATGGCCTCTGGCAGCCATGTTTTTTGTCCGAATGACCCCAAAATGACTCGTTCCCATCTACATTCCAATTTAAACAGCCATGACAAATTTCATGATGATCACACTAAAGGTACGACCTGTAGCCCGTGCTAAAGGATTTAGTCATACAAAGAGTAAAATCCAAGATGGCTGCTGGCGGCCATGTTTTTTGGCCGAACGACCCCAAAATGACTAGTTCCCATTTACATGTCATTGTTAACATCCATGACACATTTTATGATGATCGGACCAAATGTACGACCTGTAGGCCGTGCCAAAGAATTTAGTCATGCAAAGAGTAAATCTAAGATGGCTGCCGGCGGCCATATTTTTTGGCCGAATTACCCCAAAATTACTCGTTCCCATCTACATGTCAATGTTAACATCCATGACAAATTTCATGATGATCAGACAAAGGTACGACCTGTAGCCCGTGCTAATGGATTGAATTTTGAAATCCATGATGGCTGCTGGCGGCCATGTTTTTTGTCCGAATGACCACAAAATGACTCGTTCCCATCTACATTCCAATTTCAACAGCCATGACAAATTTCGTGATGATCAGACTAAAGAGACGACCTGTAGCCCGTGCTAAAGGATTTAGTCATACAAAGAGTAAAATCCAAGAAGGCTGCTGGTGGCCATGTTTTTTGGCCGAATGACCCCAAAATGACTCGTTCCCATCTACATGTCATTTTTAACATCCATGACACATTTTATGATGATCCGACCAAAGGTACGACCTGTAGGCCGTGCCAAAGAATTTAGTCATGCAAAGAGTAAATCTAAGATGGCTGTCGGCGGCCATGTTTTTTGGCCGAACAACCCCAAAATTACTCGTTCCCATCTACATGTCAATGTTAACATCCATGAAAATTTTTATGATGATCCGACCAAAGGTACGACCTGTAGGCCGTGCCAAAGAATTTAGTCATGCAAAGAGTAAAATCTAAGATGGCTGCCGGCTGCCAAGTTTTTTGGCCGAACAACCCCAAAATTACTTGTTCCCATCTACATGTCAATATTAACATCCATTACATGTCAATATTAACATCCATGACAAATTTCATGATGATCAGACGAACAGTACGACCTGTAGCCCGTGCTAATGGATTGAATATTGAATATTGAAATCCAAGATGGCCACTGGTGCCATGTTTTTTTCCCGAATGACCCCAAAATGACTCGTTCCCATCTACATGTCAATGTCAACAGCTATGACAAATTTTATAATGATCCGACCAAAGGTACGACCTGTAGCCCGTGCTAAAGGAAATTGTTGACGCATCACACACGCACGCACACCCGGACGACGGACAACAAAGCCATGGCAATAGCTCAAACTTTACAAAGTAAAGTTGAGCTAAAAAGGGTGTGACAACACTGCACAGCCAACATAACTCATGACAGAGGAGACTTCTGAACATCAGCCACAAGGTAAGATCATAAGGTAAGAAATAAATAAAGACCTCCATGTGAACCAACATGAGAACCACACATTAGAATCGTACATGAGAACCATCTACATAATATACACACATATAAGAACCATATATGATAATCCCACACATGAGAACCATGTATGGGAACCATATGAAAACTATCCCACACATGAGAACCACATATGAGAATATTATATGAGAACCATCCTACGCATGAGAACCATATATGAGAACCATTTATGAGAACCATCCTACACATGAGAACCATACATCCCACACATGAGAACCATCCCACACATCTTGACAAGGGGTGGTTATATGATGCAATCAGATACCTAGGAGCACAATGATATACATGTAGGGCTTCACGGTATTTCGGTATTTAGTAATATCGCGATACTGTTTTTGACACCATGTAGTGAGAGAGTGTATATAAGAATCATTTTACTCACAGTGATGTTTCTATGAATGCAGCCATTCATATGTCATGAGAGAGTGTATATAAGAATCATTTTACTCATAGTGATGTTTCTATGAATGCAGCCATTCGTATGTCATGAGAGAGTGTATATAAGAATAGTCGGTTTCACTTTATGCAAATAGTCGGTACATCGTAGCCGCCGGTGTGGATATTAATACCGACAATATCTCTATCAGTGTCAAGTATTTAGCAACAATCGACACCTCTAATGCTGAGACAAAGGCCATTGCTAACGGCTTCGGTTTAGCGTGGCGTAAAAATTAATTATTTCTCACTGCTCCATAAGGGTTTGTCAACACACTGCGGACAATCAAGTCGGCATGCCTTATTGCATGGGTGGCAATTGATCTGTATATACAGGCTGTTCTCAGCTCAATATTGCTGGAAGGTTTCCTGGTCAAATACAATAAAAAATGTGTGGTGTTTTTATAATCTGGAGACCAATGACGCGCGTTCAACAGCGCCACAAAATCTTATGCATTAGACGTATAATGCACTAACTCATTAGATCATTATAACTACACGGCCATATATCAGTCCAATACATCGAAATGGATAAGTTAAAATCAGATACGGACTTCTATTCTATGCTTGTCACATTAGTTATCTTGTTTTGTTTGTACAATATAAAATATGAAATCAATACATGTTTGCTGTTATTATTTACACGAGCGACTGTTAGCTTCATTTTTAATGTCATAAGCGACCCGCAGTTGGTAAGGAATTCCCAATTACGTCAGGCACTTATAAATATATCTATCCGTCGTATAAAGAACGAAACTCAGGACCATTTATATTAATTATTTATGTTATATACCTGTCAAAGCAACATTTGTTCATAATTATCATTATCAAATCAATAATGCTATATTTTTGTCTGCTTGCTACTAGTATCATTCTCAAACAGTTCTACTCAAATTTATTGGCGACGATATTTAGTCATATCGCGGTATCATTTTCAATACCGTAGTCGGTATTAAAATCCGGATACCGTGAAGCCCTATATACATGTAGATAACATATATTGAAAATACTCTCTGAGGCTATTAATAATGTCTGCTAGCCTTACACTGTCATAGTTGATTAATAAGCATCATAATATATGGGAGAGTCTAACAGGTGGTGTGGGTATACCAATAATTATTTTGCAGACTGAGTGCCATCCATTAATCACATTTTGACATATCTGATAACAAATAGTGCTAGCCTCCTGGGGAGTCATTGCTCTTCTAACATGTATGGGGGGGCCTCGGTGGCTCAATCGGTTAGTGGTACCACTCCAAGCCGTTTCGCCCTCCAGCACTGGCGATAAGGGTTCAAATCCACATGTTTCCATTGTGGACTTTGTAACTCGAAACTCGTTATCTGGTGGAGTTGCCAGTTACTCGCCGATGGCCGGTGGTTTGCCACACATGGTTGACGAGTCTATCAGCCATTGAAATCACTGTTAGATTAGTCGCAAGTGTGCGGATTTCCTCCACCACTAAAACTGGCAATGTCGTGATATGGCCTTAGTTGCTAAAGCGACAATAAACCCCAATCAATCAATCAATCAATCTAACATGTATGTGGATTTTTAGGAATTTTACATAAGTCCTGGGTAGGAATGTTACAGAATTACACACACATTATTGTTGGGATCACTCAGACCTTTATAAAGATACAGATGTAAGAACTGGATAACTAATCAATAATAAATGAAAGTGTCTATCAATTTTTTTTTTAATATAATTTTTTTTTTATTACAAAAGATAAAACCGTTAAATAAAATCGGACCAAACCCGTATTCGAACTTGATCTGTATTTTGGGCTGAGAAACTCACATATCAAATTTGGTTCTGATCAGATAAAAAATGTGAGAGTCATTCCCACCATGCGTAAAGTGTCTACCGACAGACATACAGCTAGATGTACGAACGATGAGATACAATGGTATGGGTACACATAAAAAAGTGCTGGTGCAGTGGTGGGTAATTCTCCCTTAACCAAGTTTCTGTAGTAACTAGAATCTCCCATTCAGTTATACTAATAGTCTATATACATGGGAAAGGTCTATTAGATGGATAGTATAGTCTATTATTCATTTGGAGGGATGTCCGGGTAATAGAAACAGAGACGGACAGATGAAAAGCTAATACAAGTGCAGAAGGATTAATTTTATTTAGTGGGAAATGACCAAATAATAAGTTCAACAAGCAACATATAGTCATTAGTTGAACTATAACAGTGTGTTGAAGTAATTATCTGAACAATGAATATTTAGAAATGAACAGGTTAAATGGACAAATTTGTGTCTCATTAACAAATACTTCTATAACTGATAAGCGAAAAGTGTGGACTGTGGTATTACTTATCCATGGCATGTGAGTAGATTTTGGCTATTATATTTTCGGTATTTTTCTTTTCTGCTTTTTCTGGGACTAACCAATCAAATGATCATATCATATGATAGAAAATGTACTGCGAAACTAAACAACCGCACAAAAAATCCTGCCCGTAATGCTCATAAATGGGTATGAGGCAGACGTGATAACTGATTTCGGGACACAACCACAAATTGCTCACTCTACTAGGTTCATTTGTATCACCATAAGTTAAATTTGCCTATCAGTAGCGAGGCTGGTTCAAATGTCAATGGACTTGATTGAATTGATGTTCCAGACAGAGAAATTCATCAGAATGTATACCTGGATTAGAGTTTTTGATGTTCAACAGTTGTATGTCGGCAACGGCGGGTCATTCTGTAGTTCCTACAGATATAAATATGTGTCTGGTCTAAATTCTCATTCATTTGCCAATTTATATGGTGCGCATTGACTAGAATACCACAATGAACACGAGCATTTATGGGCTTTTATTGCACGAGGTTGACTCATTAAATTCTCGCCATTTCATACTATATAAAGCAAAATAAGCATTAAAACTATAAAAGGATTTTTTGCCATTTAGGCAAGATATCCAGTCCCGAATATCTTCCCAACTCTGAATCTGAATCCAATCCATATATATGCAAATTTAAACAAGTGATATGCGAACCCTTTTTTAAACTTACATGTGCGATGTGTTCAAACTAAAAGAAAGTGGCCAGCCCCAGTACGTAAGTAGATATATGGCCATTGTATATGTAAGTATATACATGTATGATCACATGGAATTGATGAGTGAGTTCCAATCACAGCCTATGGAATCACAATGCAGATACTGGCAAAGCTCCAATATGTGGGCCTACCCGAATGTTTTGAGAGTCGAAATCTACAAACATTGTCTGCAGAATAGCCGGGATGAAGTTAATAATTGTCAGTTACATGACTGCCAGTCTAAACTGTCACTGTTTCTCTGATCATAGTGTAAGAATAGCACAGAAACACTGATAATCAGTAATGTGACCTATTACATGCAGACGTTCTGACTGGTTTCCATAGTTTTTATGTTTCCACGTCACATGCTCTTATATAACATCAATTGAATCGTCTATGGAAGGATGAAACAACAGATAATAATATACGATATTGAGACGGGATTTACACCTGTAAAACTACCGATTTGAAATAGTTATCCACCCCAGTTGGACTATATATTTAGTACCCTTTCTTGTGATACAGGTCACAATTTGTCCGCCGATTTGGTACCGGCGAGGTACATGGGCTGAAGGACTAACAGAACAAAATTACTAATCAATTCAATGTTAGCTAAGAAAACTAGATGTGTGACTGTCCCAATGAGACTACGGATACCCCTCTGTTTTTAAAATACTAAGATGTTTCACATGTCAGTAAACATTTAGTTAAAATAATAAAATAACAGTTCCCATTGCAGGTGTACAACCATAACCCTAATCTTAAACCTATTGACCGAAAAATGTAGGAATAAAAGCTTGGACAAAATAATGTATGTTGCGAAAAAAATTCTAAGTCGAAAAAGGGGAATAACTCCACCAAAAAATGTCGGACAGACGTCATAATCGCAGGTGCACAAGTTCCCATGGTACTAAATATCTGTGCCACGTTTTAAAAAAATTGACCAAAAAATGTAGGAATAAAAGCTTGAACAAAAGTATACATGTTGTCATAAGCGCAGGTGCACAGGTTCCCATGGTGGTTGATGTCTGTGCCAAGTTTCACGGAAATTGATCAAAAAACGACTGAGAAAAACTCCGGACAAATTTGTGTCCACAGACGGACGACGGACGGACGGACAAGCTGACTCCAGTATACCCCACCTAACTTCGTTGCGGGGGGTATAAAAATTCACACAGGGGCAGCAGGAAGACGGCCCATATAGTCATACCACTTCTGTACAATATAATCATATTTATATTTGAATATTTCATTTTCAGCATATGTTTGTAAATATTGTACAAATGAACAATCAATCAATATTAGCAAAGAAGATATACTAACCAAACACAAACTGGACTATCAAATTCATCCTGCAGGCTTTCATCCTGATTGTGTAAGTCCAAACTTTTCCTTGTTGGTGGCTTGGCAGCTTTTGCTTTAAGGGAAATAACTCTATGACTTCGGTCAATGTAAGCCACCCGGAAGTTTATCTTCTCACCAATTTTTGGACAATGCCCTCCAAAGTCTGAGAAATTTATTGGAACAGAAGCATTAAAGATTCCAAACACAACACATCCGACAAATTTCTGTCCAATTCTGTTAACAACCCCAGTTAGTTTGGCGCCTTTTTTTGGTCGGAACACAACAAAGTCCACTTTTATGTCATAGTGGACGTACGGAATGTCCCCAAGAATTCGTCCATGTTCGTGCAGTTGTTTTATATTCCCGAAGGATATCACAACACCATTTAAGCTGCAATCAGATAGAATGAGAATGACATTATGAATAATATGCTAAACATATCAAACATCAGGTCGCCCTTGAAGGGACAGTCGGCCTTCATCATAGGTTATAATTTAGAAATAACAATTATAAAATTATGATAATTTCCTCAAGAATATACTAATAGTATAGCATAATGATGATATGAATGTGTTATTATTCACAAAACACGCTTTGCCTCGGAGAAAATGCAGGTCGAGTGTTGTTCAGTTTCTCACAAAAAGTGCAGTCACAATATTGAGTCATTTCCTTATTTAGATTCACGCGCATTATACGTCAGTTATGAAACCCTTAATTTTGTGCGTCTCCAACTTATAACTCACAATACAATCATAGTAAATTTCTTATTTGGTACCCGTATGTATTACCATAAAAAGGTTAGGAGAAATACTAACTGGATTGAACTATATTCACCTCTTTGCAAGAACAATTATATTATGTACACATTTTCTGTCTGATCATTTCCCAATCATGAAGTAATGTTAGAATGGGTCGATTAAAGTAAAATTTGATGTGATTTGAATGCGATTGGTGATTGCACCAATAATTTTATCTTGGCCTTCCACAGCGCAACGGAACATTTTGATTGGACGATCAGATCATCAGGTAGTTCCGAGTGTTTGTCTATAAACAAATGGTTCTGTAACATTTTTGATGTGTGTTTACATAACAAAGCATACAAACATGACAATAACATGCAATGTATGCGATATTTATGATTGATATAAGAACATCATCTGTCTATTATATAATATTCTTTCTGTTTATGGCGGTTTTAACGGATGTGACTATTTTAACAGCTTTACACACCATGAAGTCCGCCCGTATCTTTAATACAAATTTGCCTTATTCCTACAATAATCTGTTAGCACCACATTCTTCACCACTTCATTCTTTTCATTATATTTTATGAAATCTGATGAACCATACCACTTGAAATGTTGCCAACAAGAAACATGCCACCGCACACGATGCAACAATGTTGCACATCATTGTTGCATTGTGTGCAGTCGGTTTTAACAATCTTGTGTTCAATGAATATGTTACTATTTGCTCAAATTTAAACTGAAAATATCGCAGTATTGACTATCTTTAAATGCCTTAACAAAGTAGTAGTTTAATTGAGGGATACTGGATTGGTAAACGGATGGCACACGCGATCGTTTAAAACATTATGATGATACGGAGAGAAAACCCAAGCCACTCACTGACTAGTGACGATACAATAACTTAAATGAGTATATGGGACTAGTATGCATATAATATAACTTTTATTTGATACATTTGGTTGAAAACTGTACAAAAATTACTTGACAACGACAATTTGTATTTTTGCATTCCGGTAAATTTGTCTACCGTAACATTACTTCGTACTCAACAGACTTTCAAATAATGGAAACATTGTTACCTTATTCTCCGACTCAGAGACTATAGAAACCAACAACAACATTTGGGGTACAGTATCCCTTTAACACAAATTTAATTCCCGGGCCAACTCGGCCATGAAAGCTGGGCTAGCTCGCCCCAAAAACTGCCTGGACCGAGTTGGCCCTGGGACGAGCTGGCCCAGATCCATGTATGATGTAGTACACTAGCTACATATGGCTATTGTAACTATATCTGGGAATTTCCAGACCTGTTGGACCACAGTTACTGGACATAAAGTCCCAAAAATAAGGTTTTAATCAAATTTATAAATCGGTATACTAATATAATTATAAGGAACTAATATAAGTATACTGATTTATAAATTCGATTAAAACCTTATTTTTGGGACTTTATCATAATATCAAGTTTATGTCCAGCGGAGCCCGAGAGTAATGCACTAAATTATAACGCATTTATAATGCATTTCATTTTTTTATCTTTCTTTTCCTCCCCGATGGCGAAGAAACGGTTTGAATGACCGCCAAGTGGTTACAAGTCGTTATATGGTTTTTAGTATGCATGAGGTATGAATGTTATTTGAGAGAGAGTATGATTAAGGTCTATAAGTTGGGTACTCATCTTCAGTTTTCAACAATATATTGTGATGTGTTTTATTTTGCTGGATTTAATATATTTCTGCAATTTGTTCATTTACTGGTACAACAGTATGGTAAGAATGCATGTGTCCTTAGTGTAAAAAATAATGTCTTTTCTTTTAGTATTCTTTCCTTCAACTGCAGGGGACTGGGGCAGGCTAAGAAAAGACGGGATGTTATGAGTTATATCAGAGATATAAATTTTTCTATCTACTGTCTGCAAGATACATATTTCACCGAAAAACTCGAAAATCAAGTAAGATCTGAATGCGGATAATCTGCATATTTTGCCTCCTTCTGTGGTACGTCTAGGGGAGTTGCTGTCCTTGTTAAAAATAATTTTCAACACCAAGTACATAAAATAAAAAGTGACCCAAAAGGAAATTTCATAATTTTAGAACTAACTGTGGATATAGTGTCAAAATTCTACTGCTTGATGTATATGGACCAAATGATGATGAGCCAGAATTTTATAGAAATATTCTCGAAATGTTAGAATCTTTTGACAATCCTAATATTATATGCTGTGTAGATTGGAATATTGTTAGAGATTTAAGTTTAGATACATTAAATCACCAAAACCTACCAAACCCAAAATCACATAAAGAGCTGTTTAAAATGATGGAGATTTTTAAGCTAGTTGACATCTGGAGATTAAAATATGAAAATGTAAAGCGAGCTGCGATACACATGGAGAAGTCTCACCAGTGAAAATGTCACGTTTAGACTATTTTCTGATATCTAGTGACCTGATAGATTTTGTGGATACTGAATCGATACCGAATATTAAACCTGAGTATCGGTCTGATCATTCAATTGTTACGCTTGCCTTGAAGTTCCATGAAGTAGAGAGAGGTAGAAGCTATTGGAAATTTAATAACTCTCTTTTGAAAGATTCAGACTATGTTAACATGGTAAAAAGAGCATCGCTAGGGCGTGGCAAAATACGCCCTTTAGCTATTTCGAATTGTACTACCGCAAAATAAAATAATACTTTGGGCTTACATTTCAAGAATATCTGATATACCCAGAATTTCAATGCCAAAATGCGGTCAAATTCTAAGTCGAAAAATGGCTGTAAGTCGCCTGTAACTCATGTGAAAATAATTAGACAGAACCTATATTCGAACTTGGCCTGTAGTTTTAGCCGGGAAATACACATACCAGCTTTGGTTCAGATCAAATAATCAAAACTGGAGTTATCGGTCGGGAACCGAAATGTTATGAAATTGGTCAAATTCTAAGTCGAAAAAGGGCTGTAACTCACATTAAAATAACTGGACAGAACCCATATTTGAACTTGGCCTCTATCGTTAGCTGGGAAATACACATACCAACTTTGGTTGAGATCAAATAATCCAAACTGGAGTTATCGGTCGGAAACCAAAAATGTTAACAGATGGTCACATTCTCAGTCAAAAAAGGGCCGTAACTCATGGAAAAATAATTGGACGGAACCCATATTCGAAATTGGCCTGTAGTTTTAGCTGGGAAATACACATACCAACTTTTGTTCAGATCAAATAATCCAAACTGGAGTTATCGGTCGGAATCCAAAAATATTAACAGACAGTCAAATTCTAAGTCGAAAAAGGGCCGTAACTCATGTAAAAATAATTGGACGGAACCCATATTCGAACTTGGCCTGTATCCTTAGCTGGGAAATACACTTACCAACTTTGGTTCAGATCAAATAATCCAAACTGGAGTTATCTATCGGAAACCAAAAATGTTAACAGACGGACGGACAGACGGACGAATCCATAATTAAATAATATAAAAGATAAAGAGAAGAAAATAAAAGAAATCTGTGAGCAAGAGATTGAAGGTACAATGATTAGGTCCAAATCTAGATGGATTGAAGATGGAGAAAAAGCCTCAAAATATTTTTTAAATATGGAAAAACGTCATTATATAAATAAATCCTTCTCAAAAATGATAAATGAAGATGGAGAAGTAATAGCAAATACAAAGCAAATAGTAAATGACTCAAGAAAATTTTATAAAAAATTATAATCCAAGAAAGATAACGCATTTGTAGATCTTAAAGTACGAATGAAGGACTGCACATTCCCCAAACTTACCACAGAACAGGCATGGAAGGATTTATTACTATTAAAAGAAGAGTTACTATCGACCCTTAAAACTATGTCAAATTGGAAAAGCCCTGGTATAAATGGTTATACAACAGAATTTTATAAGTTTTTTTGGAAGGATCTGGGGTCCTTTATATGGAAATCGGCAAATCATGGATATACAACTGGTGAGCTTTCTGTTACCCAAAGACAGGAAATTATAACCTTGATACCGAAAGCCAATAAGGACAAAATGCTCTTAAAAAACTGGAGACCAATGAACATTACTTAACTGTTTTTATAAGCTAGTGAGCGCCTGTATTGCAAAACGAATTAGAAAAGTTTTGCCAAATATTATCCATTCTGATCAGAAAGGATTCATGGCTGATAGGTACATTGGAGAAAACACAAGACTAATTTATGATATCATGCACTATACAAAACAAAAGAACATTCCAGGCATGATATTTTTGATTGATTTTGAAAAGACATTTGACTCTATCTCATGGGAATTCATGAACCAAGCCCTAGACCTTTTCAGTTTTGGAGAATTAGTTAAAAAATGGATCAATTCTTTTTATAAAAAAAAGCTCAGCATCAGTTATGATAAATGGTTTTCTGTCAGATAGGTTTGAATTAGGCAGAGGATGTCGACAAGGAGACCCCTTTATCCCCATATATTTTTCTAATTTGTGCAGAAATCCTGGGGATAATGACAAGAAATAATGATAAGATAACTGGAATTAAGATTAGAGAACATGAATTTAAAGTGTCAATGTATGCTGATGATACAACTTGCTGCAGTTGGATGAATTTGGAGCAATGTCTGGTCTACATATAAATTTAGACAAATGTAAAGTGGTATGGATTGGATCATAAATAAATGTGAAAAACAGTGGTAACAAATATAAGAATATTCCGATTGTGGATGATTTTGAATTGCTAGGTATAAAGTTTAGTACAAATTTATTAGAAATCCATACCTTAAATTTTGCTCCAAAATTTTTTAATATGCAGGCGGAATTGGATATATGGTCTCGAAGAAATCTTACGTCGATCGGTTGACTCACAATAATAAAGTCACTTATTTTACCAAAGATCAATAAATTACTCATTGCTTTACCAAATCCAACTGAAACACTAATACAACAGATATCAACAATGTGTTTTAATTTTATCTGGAAATCCAAAACGGACAGAATAAAATGATAATTCTTTGTAATCAGTATAGGTATGGAGGATTGAAAATGCTTGATATTCATAACTATATAACTTCCTTGAAAATTACATGGGTGAGACGATTATTCTTGGGTAACACAAGGTGGCAAACTCTTAATCGTGAACAGGTATCAAGTGATCCTCTGCTTTGGTTATTTGATGGCAAATTTATGATTGATTTGATACGTGCTACAATAAACCCATTTTGAAAGATGTTTTGCAATCTTGGTTGAAATTTAAGAAATGTCTGTGGTCAAATATTCAATGTGATGATATCCTATCAACATGTATCTGGAAAAATAGTAACTTTAAATTACATGGAAAACAAATACGCTTTAGACATTGGGAAAATAATGGAATTTGTTATGTAGGTGACCTTATTTGTGATAATGGGGAATTTCATTCAGTGGAGTCTATGTATGAGATCTATGTGATAAAAACAAATTTTCTTACCCTTCATACTTTAAAAAAGAAGGTGGACAAGTTTAGGCCAAAAAAATATATACCCGTGTTTCTGGTGACATGCAAGAAAAAAATAGGGGCGGGCGGGTGTCTTTTCATTTTATTTTATTTTTTCATTTTATTTTCAACTTGGCTCAAAATAAATATGAATACCCCCCCCCCCCCAGACTTCTTCTCCTTGCTTGTAATGTACTAGAAAATAATAAAACTATGTACATAATATAAGACTGTAGTGTAATTTATTATTTTATTGAATAAAACATGAAAAAATAAATTTGATTTGGCATACGTTTTAGAATCAGTTTACACGGAAAATAAAATCGGATGCGTACTAATTTTGCAAAATCAATAAAATGAAAACGGTCGCGGGCGACAAAATAGGGGCGGGTCACCAGAAACACAGGACTTTTTTATTTTGGCCTTATCAGTTTTCCAATAGATATTAAAAACAGTTATGTCAGGCCAAATTTACCGATAGAGATCCAAACTGTTTTAAATTCACGTAGAGGAGTGAAAAATATCTATAGGGTTCTATCAACAAACTTCGAAAAAACCTATTGACAAATGGGATAAAGATATGAATGTGGAGTCCAAAAATGAACTGGACTGGGGGCAAATTTTTATGATTCCAATCCATACTACCAGAGATAGTAACCTGCGGTGGTTACAGTACAGAATTTTACACAGAATTATAAGTACAAATCAGTATCTGGCGAAAATAGCACCCAAATGGAGCCGCACAGTGTATTCCAAAAACAACTGCTGTGTTCCCTAATAATGAGATAATGGTAGCATCAACGCGGGTAACGTCATGGCTTATCTGCTTATATCTTGAGTAGGACATGTCCACTCGCACAAGAGTGAGGGGGAACAGATTTGGCAGGCCTGTGTGACGTGTGTGGGTGGTTGTGCGATGATACATCCATCACCCTGACTGTGTTTGCATGTGTGCACATTGCCAGTCTATTGAATACCAAAAACCCAGTCTAATTGCCCACACACAACTGCCTCTGGTGGTCACTCAGTGAGAAGGTGTCAGCTGTTTTCACTCACAACTGGACCATTTTGAGTAGAATATATGTGCTGATGGTGCTCACTTCAGTTGAACGATGTAAGGGGAGCCACAATATTTATTTGATAAAATCACTGTTCTGATGTTCCGAGGCGGGTTTTCGTGGTGTATCGACCTATTCCACTGCTTCCGTTTGTCAGTTACATGACACGGAAACCACTACGAGATAACTCGTAGTGGCAACCTACGAAGGTTGCGTACTATGAGATAACTCATAGTGGCACTCAACGTGTTAAGATTCACTTTATTTTATTTTATTGAATATTCTCACTTGCCTACGAAGTATAATTTTCCGTTTTCAATATAAATATTATATTTCTCGAGTTCGTCAATCTTTTTTTCTGTCTACAAGCTAATAGCAAATACTTACTTACCACCGCTGAAATTGAACAAAATTTGGGGTGGGCCTAAACTCGAATATACCCCTGTGCATGGAATTTGGCCAAAAGATATGGGTGGGCCTAAACATAGGCAAGGGCTTTGAGCCGGGTCAGTACGGTAAGATTCGACAAGATGGTACATGTCTGAGATGCAATCAAAATGAAGAAACAATTAGGCCAATATTTTGGGATTGCCCAAAGGTCAAAGAATTTTTTCAGAAATTATCAGATTGGCTTTCAACACACTCGATTAAGATGTGTCGCTCAGACAAGAACTTTATTCTAGGAATTCCAGGAAGACAAAACAACATACTGAATTATTCAAATCTTTTAATAAAGAGGTACATTTATAGTAATAAATTTACAGGTTGTGGATTGAATGTTGATGTTTTTCTTAGTATTTTAAAGAAACAGATACAAGCAGAACAGTTCATTGCTCATCAAAGTTTTAAAGTAGAAGAATTTGAAGCCGACTGGGGTATTCTCAAAATGAGCTGTGAAGGCTTCATGATAGTTTCATGACTCAATTCTGCAATAAAATACCATATTTAACAGAGGGTTTAGAAAGAGATTGGGCTAATACATTTTGAAATAGAACAAAAATATACATGTACACCAGACTATTTGCTCCAAAAACAAACAAAAAACAAAAAAGGGACACAAGCAATAGACAAAAAATTATTAAAATGTAACATAAATGTGAAACCGGTTGATATTCTCTTTTCAGCATTTAAAATAAATACTTAAGGCCAAATAAAAAAGTACCTTCGTTTCCGGTAACGGAGGGCAAAAAATTAGGGTACTTTTTTTTTCTTTCTTTTTTAATTCCCATAATGCACAACGTAACAACAGCCCTTCCTTAATGTATTGTAGATACAGATATACTATGTAATAATGTATATATAGTCTATCTAGATATAATATTGTAATGAACTTGCAAGGCACTTTATTTTATATTCTTTTATTTAAGTTTTGATTTATCATATGGCCTGGCAATAACAGGAGTCAGACTGCTTTGTACAAATATCGCATATAGGAGTGGCTGTCTTGACTCTTTTGTCTTTGGGAAGCTTTCACCACACCACTACATCCCCCACATTTGACACAAAAATACTAAGTCAATACCTCTATAAAACTGATATAGACTTTATTCTAGTTAGTTGAAATTATTATTTAGTCAGGACTATTATATATGATTGATTCTTGGTATAATTTAGTACATGCATGTAGAATTAAGTAGTTATTCCATAATAACATGTTGTGTTAAAGCATGAGTTCCCTGTATGTGAACAATATTGACCTGCTAAAACAATTTCCACCTCCCTGCACCTTCCCACAAATCATCATGATTCATCCAATTTTCATACTGGGGTTACATGCTTCAGTGCCTAACTATCAGAAAATTTCAAACAACAGATTGTTGAGAATTTGTATGAAACAATCAATTGTCATATATGTCCAAAGCCATTTAATTTCTATTAATCAACACCCCCAAACATTTCAAATTGAGTTAATAGACATATTCCATACCCATCAGTCTAAAAGACTCTGGGTTAAAGAACAGGAGCCTGGAATTTGGTCAAAAACCCTCTTTTATTGGCGGAACCAGCACCCGGGACCGCAGGTCACGGAAGGAACGAAACAGAAAATTGTTGCCACCCATTTTGAACTCAACTGTTTTTCCTACAAAAAATATTTTTTCACTAAAAACTGTTGGTACCTCTTACCCCCTAGATGCCAATCTACAACATTCCATAGGTATATTTTTTCCAGTTCTTCGAAAATCTCACTGTATTTCGGTAATTTATTTTAAATTCACCAACGAAGACAAATGTGCTGCCTCACCATCACCCGATGACGAATCGAAAGTAGCAGAAATAGTACGGAAATATGCGCAAACTTTAAAACTATGATCCGGAGATGGATAGCATGAAAGTACAGCCCTTTTAATTCAGATTGTTTGGCTTCGGCAATCTGCTACGGCAACCCT
This sequence comes from Siphonodentalium dalli, assembly GCA_032622095.1. NCBI lineage: Eukaryota > Metazoa > Mollusca > Scaphopoda > Gadilida > Siphonodentaliidae > Siphonodentalium > Siphonodentalium dalli. The sequence continues at coordinate 61,815,704 of CP136067.1, forward strand.
TTATCGTGGCCCAGTTTGCTTCAGCAAATGGCTTCGGCATTGCTGATTGCCGTAGCCAATTATGAGGGCTGAAAGTACCATTTCTAATTTCGAAGATAGCTGCTGATTACATGTTTATGTAGAGCCCGTACCAATGCACTGATCATCATGAAATTTTTCATGGATGATGACATTGGCGTCTAGATGGGAACGAGTCATTTTGGGCTCATTTGCATAAAAAACATGGCCGCTGGCAGCCATCTTGGATTTCAAAATTGCATCCTTCAGCACGCGCTAGAAGAAGCAGTGTTTGTCTGATCATCATTAAATTTGTCATGGAGGTTTACATTGACATGTAGATGGGAACGTGTTTTTTTTATGCCTAAACTGTATTTTTATGAAAGTATGAATGAATGACGGTAAAAAGTATGGTAGTGTATGTGACTGTGAGGGAATTATTATATTATTTACACTCTTGTAATGTGAAACATGTATTTAGATATGTGTGAATGTCATCCTTTGTCATTTCTCTTGGGTGTAAAAGTAAATGTTTTGTTTATGAAAAATTATATTATTATCTCAATAAACATATTACAACAAAAAAAAGTTTATGTCCAGTAACTGTCATACCCGCCCCCGAGACAACCCGCCCCTTTCACTCTGAGACAACCCGCCCTGGGACAACCCACCCCCTAAAATTAATTAGCGGTAATTAGTGGCTAATTAGGAGGTGTGAGGGGATTATGAGATGTTTGTTTAACGAAACTGGGTTGGTCTTTATAGAATTTTATTTGATGTAACAATAAATACACATGTACCGGTAATATAATATAACTTAATAATGAACACAAAAAAGTATCAACGATAATATGTTTATTTAAGTTTAATGAACGAAATTTAAAAAATGAACGGAATAAAGTATATAGGCTAATACTCTGGTCGTCACCGCCTGGGCCTCCTTCTGCAGAAGGGGGACCATTGTATAGAAGTCTAAACCCTGAAACCAGTCCCCATCATCAAAGAACATAAAAGAACATAATCACTATTAACAATTTCTGGACAACCCGCCCTTATATATTGGGACAACCCGCCCCGAAAACAGCAGAGGGGTTGTCTCGGGGGCGGGTAGTCCCGTTCCTACCAGGTCTGGCTCATGTGCAGATCTGACTATATAGTCAGATTTGCACATAATGTGCAAATCGAGCTATATCAGTTTATCATAAGATTTTATTAGTACAAAGATCATAATTATTTCTGTCACTTAATGTTTGATTTCAATATGTTAATATGAGAATATTCAATATTTCCCAGCAGGAATAATTTTTTACATCAAAAATGGACTTTTGTCAGTTTTGATGCTGTACAGTCATTCAGGCAGTAAAGGGTCACTTTTTATGTTTGTGCTGCACCTGTCTGTATGCAAGTACAATGGATACAAATTTATATATCATTTTGTTCATAAAACCTAGCTCTATCATACATCCTATGTGATGTTCACAAATTTTGCTCTTTCTGTTTAAAATACGCGATTAAAGATAGCACGAAATTCAGGCAATAAGGGGTCAATTCAGGCAGTAAAGGGTCACCTTTCGTTTGAGCTGTATATATCACAATTTATGGCTGTTTGTGTGTTATTAAACCACAAATAACATGTGCAAGATGTATTTATTCCAATTAAAAGTTTTGTATCACACAAACTTGTTTACTTAACTTTACTATAGACTCCATTTCAGCATCACCAGAATGTAAACAAAACGATGTTCAAAACAATTACCAAGGCACAGACGATACACGTGTACGTCATCATCGGGAAACTAATTCTATGTTTTTGATGATGATAATTAGCGCTTATAGAATCACAATCAATAACCGATTTGTAGAAAAATTAGATGCTGAGAGATACCGGTATGTTTTTTTTGTTTTTTTTATTGGAAATACAAACTCAAATTAGTAATTACATTTGTTCCCAACATAATATGGCCCTATGCAGTTAATAGCATTCACTCACAAATCATATGTAGTAGTGTTATAGTGTGTGATTGAATGTTTTGTGTTCATAATACAAACATATAGTAGTAGTAGTATAATCAGAGCAGTGGTGGCAACAGTTGGGTGGATGGTGTGCAGTCAGGATAGGACAGCTTCATTCTTTCTATGGGATAAACAGGGGTAAAGGCAACAAACTGATATAAATCAATGGAATGTGGAAATTTACCAGAACAGAAGGTGGCGGACAAGATCATTTGATCGTTTCAAGCACCTTGGGAGATTGCATCCCAAATCCCAAGTGGATCAGTCATAAAATGCATTGTGGATTGTACTGTCTTGAGTTGCCTCAAGTGGCAAAGTTGTTGTTACTGCCTATAACTTATTTAATTACATATCTTTAACTCACATTTTTTACTCATATTTAATTGTCAGTGAACTGAAATATCAAAGCTCAATATTTATTTTTCGGACAGTACACATTTTTGTATGTTTTGTAGTTTCTAAATTAATTAATGACACAAACACACACAAAACTGACAACATATTCATTTGGCCTACATGTTTATATGACCATGAATAGCAAATGTGGTATACTCATTTCATTGCAACATGTGCAGCACTCACCAGTGCCAAATCTGATTGACATTTTCATTTATCAAATTAGTATTATTGGTTTGTGAGCTAGTCCACTTATCACTTAATTTGTGGATCACGATGCAAGCAATTTAGATTACATAAATTTGTATTTAACATATACATCAAGAAAGAAGCAAACACAAAACTGGGACTTGCAATTACTTTCATTTTGCTCTGATCCAGAAAAACAAAGATAAATGTTACTACCAAGGACGTGGCGAATGACAGTGAGAGTTGGGTGTATCTCGCCACTGACATGAGTATACCCATTTCCACCAAGCACCCAACCCACCCTCAGTTGTGTGTTAATATTAAATTTGCTCAGCCCCGCCCCAATATAATCGACCTGCCAGCTAGCACTGTATGAAGTGCCTGGAATCACCCCTGTCAGAGGTTACAATCACAGCAGTTACATGGCACACTAACCGATTGTACACAGAATGGAATGTACTAATATATCTATTTATAACGGAACAAGTGAAATTGCTAAATTATCATTTGGTGTTTTAATATATATTCTTATTATTTTGTGGTTTTCTTGGGGAGGATTATATGGCTTGGGCACTCCATTTGGCGGATGCACCTTAGCATATACATATGGGCACCATCCCTTGGGCGAGATCCAACATCCTGAATCCAGGTAATTATATTCACACCCTCCTTAACTTAAGGATGTAGTGACAGGTCTGGTGTTTGGGGTGACTCTCCCCCTCCCCAACATTGATAAAAATTTTCAAGCTAGAAAATCATGCCTGACACGGTTCAACACAGCTTTTATAGTATATTACACCACAATTACCCGCATAGGTTGAAATTGTTCTCAATTATTTGTATGTATGCCCAAACCAGTTATTATACCGGTATAGTGGGGAATAAGTTGTTTTTAGACCAACTGCCAACAGAAGAATAATTTTTTCTATTTTTGTCAAAATTTTGGTCTGAAAGTGTCTATTATTTGTGAAATTTTCCAACCTTAGGGGGTGTGGGGTCCGACATTTCCAACAGTTGGAAAGTTTGAGACACCAGATGAACATTTTCAAACCAAGGGCGGGACTTTGGGAGATTCGTCTGGTTCAATGGGTTGGGGGGGGGGGTACTAATTGGAAATTCCAAGTTGGACGTCACCAATGGAGACCATCTGGTCACATCCCTGTCCCTCGCACACCCCTTGAGGGTGGGTTAATAATTTGGCTTGGATTCCCCCCCCCCCCCCCACAACAGGTACCTCAATAATTCCAACTGCTAGAATTTTTCAACTTGGCACCCTGTATAGCTGGAAATGTTCCAACTGATAGCCATTCCAATCTAATTATATTACGACCGTTCGAAAACATTTGACTGTTGGTTTAAAAAAACAACATTCACTCTTCATTCAATTCTGGTTGGAAAATTAAACTATAAGAACAATTTCAACCTATATTATGTCTCAAATTGCCAATGAAGGCATGAAATGTTACTATGTTTTATTATTTCCAACGTATACTAATCATTAGAATTCAATCACAGTTACTGGACATAAAGTCCCAAAAATAAGGTTTTAATCGAGTTTAGAAATCGGTATCCTTATATAATTATAAGGAACTAATATAAGGATACCGATTTCTAAACTCGATTAAAACCTTATTTTTGGGACTTTATGTCCAGTAACTGTGATTCAATTGACATGTTTGTATTCAGTCCGCGATAGCACGTGCGTTCGACTGTCAACAAAAGCATGTGACCCGCTATTGACAACGGAAGTAGGTCGAAACAAATTAAATGTTTACACAATAAGACATATTTAACTTTTGTGGGGTTCTGTGAGTTGAAAAATCAATAATTTGTTAATATTTTACAGTGCTTAGTTTGGGTGTATTTTATTGTTTTTTATTGGCAGCAGCCGATCTGCAACTTGACATATTTTGTTGACCTACTTTCCTCCGATGCGTTTCCACTGTCCGTCGGAAAAATTGAATTAATTCTGAAATTACCGTCAGAACTCGCCACAAATTGCAGATGATATCCAACACATATTCATTCTCAAGAATCAACAGGATTTTGGGAGATCAAGTACCCGTTACTGCCTGTGACCCATTACTGCCTGAATGACTGTACTTTGGCCATACTTTGGGACAGTTTTGTAATCTTCTTCAAACTTCATAAAATCACTTTATTTTTTAAATTGCTAGTAATTGTCCCCAGCATCAAGATTGAGAAATAACCAACTGCTTTTAAAAAGAAATGGTGTTTGGTAGAAATAGAAAATTTGGGAACGGGAAGATTCGGCGGAGGGAAGAGATTCGGCCATGTATTTTTCGGCGGACGGAAGATTCGGCGGGGAAGATTCGGCCAGTCATTTGATATAACTAATTAGTGGAGGGATTACGGCTTGTAAGTAATAACTTCAATATATTCACAATAAACTTACCTTATCATAAACCTAAAATAATCTCATAAAATATGTCAAACAAACTAATGACAAAACATCATAAAAGTATTAACAAAAGTAATAATAAAAGTAATTTATTCTTGTAAAATATTCCCTCATAAAACATACAAATAATCTCAAACAAAACATCATAAAAGTAATAGCTTCATTTAATTTAATTTATTCATCCAATATATCATTAAAAAATATGTCCACATAATTCATAGAACTTAAAACATAAAATCTCCCGTCCCAATATTTGGTATAAACCTAGGAAGATTCGGCCGATAAAACCCGCCGAATCTTCCCTGCCGAATCTTCCCTCCGCCGAATCTTCATAGACCCAGTTGAGTCACATACATGATATACACATGTATGAGACTCAGATTGGGTCAGTAGTGGCCAAATCTGATGCTCATACCTTTTCTAATTACAGGCGACAAAGGACTCCTGGTCGCAGATTCTGCTTGGTTCTCTTATTATGGTGACAATAAAGACAAGATTCCACCAAAAGTTCCGAAATCCGCGCCTTCATGAGCTAAAATAAAGACTTTTGTCATTTGTGCAAAAGAAATTGTTGTCTGTCTGTTTACGGAAGCGATATTTCACCACATGTTAATGCTGTTTGTCATGCGCAGTTCAATGTTTCATGATGGTCAATAAAACGTGTACTCCACCCCGAAGACGACTGTTGGAAATGTGTACTTGGAAGATATTATGGAAAAACTAAATTCTTTTGCTAAATGTTATGCTACTATGCCAATTTATTACATATGTAATAAAAATATTACCGAAAAATTATCAACATATACTTTTTAATAGAATTGTTGCTTCGAAAATATACTATTTAAAACGTGTACTCCAAGCCAGAATGAGAAAAAGTGTAGCCGAGTTAGATCATGCTTTATTACCCACTTCTACAAAATGTTGTATTATACTTTCAACAAGTTGTAGAAATATATTGGTGATATGAAGTAATTATTTTATTCAGTGAAACATAATCAGTTCTCACATTTGTCATGCATGGTGTCAAAAAAATGACATACTCCGGCCCTGACGCCGACTCGGGGAAATTGTGTGTATACCGGTACCGATACTCGGAAGATATATGGTATAATTGCATCACTATACGGTATATATACTTATACCATTGTTAACTTCATTAAAAGTTGAACAAAACAATCATTCTCCTATTATAATAAAGTGTACATCGAAATAGCATTAAAAAGTGTAGGCCTACTGCCCTACTCCGGATCCGACTCATACATTTGGCCAATATCGGGGTTTTTTTTTTCATTCAGTGTCTATTTGTTCAGTTTAATTACGGTACCTACTCTCGTCCTGTATCTGGGATTGGGATAAGCAGACTTCATGGTAGCCGTTTTGTTATAGTTTTCTTTGTCCTGGTTTTCCCCCTGCACTAACAGCTACAAACTTGCACCATCATCTGGTCGTCCGTTGTTCGCACAGTAGTGAAACAAACGCTATTTATTTATACCATATCAGGAATAGACTCACACGGAATGCTCTTTTCCAAAAGCAAATATTTTTAGGTGTAACATGTTTTCATATTAGCGAAACAAACGCTAATTATAATAACCTATTTAGTGACACTTTAGTGATAATATATCGCCATTTTATTGTTCATAAATAGGCCTAACAAGTTTTGAGACTTTTTTTTACCATACAGTTTCAAGACTGGTTTATAGCATTAGTCTGTTGCAGTAAATCGATTCTGATAACTAAAGCTTATTTTGAACAAATGTTGTTATTGTATATATATACGCAATAGGCACACGAAAGCAAACCTTATGGGTGTTAGAATACAAACACAGTTCGCGCAGCTATCAATGCGCGACGATGTGATTATGTCATTTTTTTGACACCATGCATGACAAATGTGAGAACTGATTATGTTTCACTGAATAAAATAATTACTTCATATCACCAATATATTTCTACAACTTGTTGAAAGTATAATACAACATTTTGTAGAAGTGGGTAATAAAGCATGATCTAACTCGGCTACACTTTTTCTCATTCTGGCTTGGAGTACACGTTTTAAATAGTATATTTTCGAAGCAACAATTCTATTAAAAAGTATATGTTGATAATTTTTCGGTAATATTTTTATTACATATGTAATAAATTGGCATAGTAGCATAACATTTAGCAAAAGAATTTAGTTTTTCCATAATATCTTCCAAGTACACATTTCCAACAGTCGTCTTCGGGGTGGAGTACACGTTTTATTGACCATCATGAAACATTGAACTGCGCATGACAAACAGCATTAACATGTGGTGAAATATCGCTTCCGTAAACAGACAGACAACAATTTCTTTTGCACAAATGACAAAAGTCTTTATTTTAGCTCATGAAGGCGCGGATTTCGGAACTTTTGGTGGAATCTTGTCTTTATTGTCACCATAATAAGAGAACCAAGCAGAATCTGCGACCAGGAGTCCTTTGTCGCCTGTAATTAGAAAAGGTATGAGCATCAGATTTGGCCACTACTGACCCAATCTGAAGCTCTAAAGAGTGTAAATCTTTAGAGCTTCCCTGGAGCTAGAATCTTCACGGACCTGAAAATTTCATACCAAAACTGTATAGATCGATTTGCACATTTATGTGCAGATCTGACTATAAAGTCAGATTTGCACATGAGCCAGACCTGCCCACTGACACTGTCAGTTGACTGGTTTGACCAGTTGACTAAGCTTTTGTCAGATAGGAAACGGCTGTGCCGGCCAGAGTCCTCAAATCCAATGTTAATGGTAGGCGTGAACAGCTGGTGAATGTTCAATTATTATCTGAGAAATTTGAAATAAAAACAGAGAGGCAAATTCCCACCTTTTTGAGAACAGATTGACTTGCTTTTCCAACTGCCCGATAATCCCGTTTTTGACATTGCTCAAACTATTGGGTCGAAGTAACACTCTTCGATTGGTAGTTACAACTTCAAGTGATGAATTTCTGCCATGGATCATGTCCAATGCTTCTTTAAATGGTATATGTCGCAGATGCTGAGGTTCTATTTCCTCTGTAGTCATCTTGGGGACAATTTTATTTATTGCACGTTAATTCTTATGGGCGCAGACATCTTGGGTGGACTCGTTCCCAGCACTCCTTCGACGGAAACGCAACGATGCACAGTGAGCGGAGCAAAACCTGGACTCGTTCCCGGCGCTCGGCCTCCTTGTGTCGAAATTTTCTCGACCACAGACAGTTTCGCCCCACCTGATTTCCAGGTATTGACATAGGTATTTTTAGTCTATGGTATTGACTGGCCCAGAGTCGTTATCTCGTGAGAATCCGGATTCAGAATCTGGATTCAGATTACAGATTAGTCCCCGTACGACTTGGTTCGGTAAACGAACAGACCAGAAATTGGCAGAATCAGAATCTGACCTTGACCTCACTTAACGGTATACTCGTATAGCGCGCATATATATACTCACAAATCGACTCCACCCACCCGTATGTGCAATTTCACTTATGTATCAAGATGTTCCGCCCACTTTGGTGTCTTAAAAACCACCCGAAAGAGATCCGTCAATTAGTTGAATATAACGTGAATGCCAATTTGGGGTGAAGGTCAGAGTATAGCTCTTGCGACGTTACCCCGCTACCTCCGATTACGGACTCAAATGTTCGTAATGTAAACAAACCGATATTTCGCCACCTCGGAGTTTAAAAACACAATAAAACATAAGAAACCGTCTCTTGTGTACAAATTATTGCAGAATATAAACGATCTATATCAAAGAATTTTAAATGCGGAGACAAATTTGTTTTATCGAATGTCAACTGGGAGAATATTACTGAAAATAGCCAAATAATAACGCTATTGATAGTAACGCTGGGGGAGCACTTCGGTTGATGGCGAAGCAAATCAATGTCGATTTCATTGTCACTTTCATAAATTATGTCCATTTCATAATTCCATCCATAAAATACCGCCCCAACGCATGTCGATTTCAAATTCGGCGGATACGTCACCATTGACCGAATTCACGTGAACCTGCATGGATATGTCTTCTGCTTTGTTCGTTATTATAATGTTTCTTCTTATTCAAGAAATAGTAGGATTATATGATATCGATGGATTATCAAATACACGTATGTACTATCTAGTCTTATAGCAATTTCATGTTTAAAATGTTTTGTTTCGTTAAATGCAGTCGTTTTGCACAATAGTCTCTGTATAGACAACAAACACAGGCATGTTTTGACCAACGTGCTGTACATTAGTTGGAAAATAAAGCTTTGCTCATGAAGCTAATGTTGTGGTCTTGTGATCGCAGGTGAACTGCATTTCCCAATCACACAAACATAAATGTAAAGCTTATTCTAGGATCTCAGGACTATATAGTGGAAATGTCAGTCAATTTATTGATTAAGTACCCACACGTACAAGTTCTAGGGACGTGGCTAGAGGTTTCCTCAAATTTCCGGCCAACTGCACCCCCCCCCCCATTAAACCAACCATCAATCTCACAGGTTCGCAGAATTCCATTTGCACCCCCTTGGAAATATCCAACCTGACACACACTAAGATTGGAAAATTACCAACTTTTACTGGTTTAAATAATCAAACAATGAGAACAATTCCAACAAATAGATGGTGTCAAATTAATGTCCAACTAATGTTGTGTCATGCATGAAATTTTCAACTGCTGGAAATGTACCAAAGTTTAGTTTAAACATATTTATTTAAAATATTTGTCAAATTTAGATAACACATGATATATAACACATACATTTGTTTATACATACAATGGGATTGGAGGACAAGTGCTGACTCACTTAAGGGTACCCCCTCTCCCATATGCTATTACACTGAAAAAATAAATAATTAGTAATGGCAAAGCAACATGACTACCAATACAAGTTGAACATATATACAGATCACCGGTCACCCCCTCTCCCGAGTTAGTCATAAGTTTGTATACGTATTTATTTAAAATCGGGTTTGTTTGTTGCGTTTGCTGGCTTGTGCGTATCATTATTTGGAACAGTTAGTCAAAAGAATCCTGATTTTCCTCATGTATGAATGACTGCACAGCTAAGCAAATTGTACCAAAGTTCGGGGGGGGGTCGAGACACCCCAACCAACCCCTGTCGTCACTTCCCTGTACAGCTGACAAGTTTCGTGTGTTCTTCACAACATCTTCGGAATTTGATTCAGGAGACCAAGAGCTGTTAGAAATGCTTGCCCTCATCAATAAACACACTTTAACTTGAAAAAAAGATGCGATTAAATCGGATTGGCAGCTAATTATGTGCCGTGTATATACACATAGAAGAAAAGCATGACTTTCACAACAAACATGAACTTTATAAATATAAGATACAAATGATACTTGTGTTAAATACATGAGCCATGTTTGACGCTGGGAGAACATTAAACATAGTTTCGGAGACCACGTGGATTTCAAAATCTGACCTAGAATCGGGAATTAGCCCCGCCCCCGTAATCGGCTTCGGATTCAGAATCCGGATTCACACGAGATAACGACTCTGCGCATTCGGCAAACTCCAGGCAGAATTATCTCCCATCGCTCCGCTGAGATACCACTGCCATAATGACATTAATTTGTAATAGGCCGTGGCTAAAGAACGGTATACCGCTCTTTAGTACCAAACGATAAAGAGCGGTATACCGCGCTTTAGCTATATGGGCCTGATACGCTAATTAACGGTATACCGCTCTTTAGCGTTTGGTGCTAAAGAACGGTATACTGCTCTTTAGTGACAAACGCTAAAGAGCGGTATACCGTGCTTTAGCTATATGGGCCTGATACGCTAATGAACGGTATACCACTCTTTAGCGTTTGGTGCTAAAGAACGGTATACTGCTCTTTAGCCCTCGGTGCTAAAGAGCGGTCCAGGTTGGATGAGCGGCACGTGCGTTGCCAAGATATTTTGCGCATTGCGCCAACACATAACGTTATAATCCGTACCGCTCTTTAGCCCTCATCACTAAAGAGCGGTATACCGTTCTTTAGCCCTCAGTACTAAATAGCGGTATACCGTTCTTTAGCCACTTCGTTTGTAATAGTCTCGGTGGTGCTGGGGTGACCGTCGCACATCGGGGGAATTTATACGACCATCATTTTCTTATGGGAAAATTACTCTAGTTTTCGAATTCAGAGGGCGCCGAGCCGAAATAGGTGACAAAATATACATTTTCGCTATGTTTCATACGGTACCCTACCGAAAAATAGACACATTTCAGCGGTTTGACAGGCAATAGACAACCGGCTGACCGGGCATCAACATGGGAAAGAATGAACACATATTTGCAATTTATGGGGCTAATGTTCACACTGTTTTTTGCTTTCGTTCGGATTTCGTGACGTCTTGGTAAAATATGTAGCGTGACGCGTCAAAAATTCATGGCGATTCAGACAAAGTGTCGTGCGTCAACTCTGTGCGAATATAGTATATCTGTCGAATTCTTCCAAGTTATATATTTTTGGAAATGGAAGGGTATTCCCTACAAAATGTTGTTCATATCTGTATTATATATCTCCAAATGGTAAACTAATCGACAAAAACTTAACCCTTACCCCAATTTCACAAATATCCACTTAAATGCATCAATGCAGGTTGTTTCCAATAAAACATCGATAATACACATTTATAGTGTTATACAGGGTAGAACCATCCGGGGACATGGAGAATGAATGATTTCTTTCAAATCCTAGATTAGGAAGGTAATAAAATCCAAGATGGCGTCCAAGATGGCCGCCAAGTTTTTTAGGTTACACAGGTGTAAATGTTTTCCATGGCCTCAGTGCTAACGTTTTAGCGTATACTATTGGCAATATAAACATTGGGTCCAAAATTTTCTTTAAATCGGAAAAATTGACACTTTGGGAAACTTTTTGCACACAAAAATCAGGTACGACAGGCAGGGAATTCGCCTTTAAATCTTGTGTTTTCCTAACTAGTGTCAGAACCGCATAAAAAAATACTGTCATATTTTAGACCACAACAAAAAATTCAAACTTCACTACAGAGGGCTAATTCCTGTGCCAATGGCTATTTTACCAGTGGGAAACCATAGGGAAGAGGTGTGATGATTTTTCTATGCAAAAAGCACACAAGGCTATTGACCAATCAGGGCCCAGTGTCTATTTTATTCTCTCCTATATATTCCTCCCGCATCCGCTAGAGGTCTCTCCGAACCTTATTTACACCAGTGTAACCTATATTGGCACTCTATACACAACGAGTGTGCACACCGGACTGGAAAATCGCAAGTGCTTTATTGTAACTGATCTTTATTTCATAGGGGCTGTATCGTAATATGTATAAGTCAACTGGTTACGTAAAACCGATGATGGAGACCAAAATGGCCACCATAAAACTCAAAAATGTTCCGATAAAATTACCGGCTTCTGAGTTTCAATATCATCTGCATGTTATGAGTTTTGTAGCTTATTCGTTCGTACATATATGTCTGTGGATAATGTGATCCGAATCCGATAAAACTGTTGGCATTGAGAAAGTAAATGCTCATTTTTTCTTCTTCTCAAAATCGACATGCAATGCCAAATTGCCACTATGGGACTGTGTTTCAACCTGACATCCATTTTGTGGTATACAGGTCAACGTTCTGCTTGATGATGAAACTGCTGACTTTTATATTAGTACAATAAGAATGGAAGCTGCAATGCCGACTAAATATACATATTCAATCCTCAATAACCAATGTAGGTGTCCCATGGTAATGGCTCATTAGACCCGTTTACACACACCGTCAAACGATGACAACAAATTTAGAATCATGATAAGTGCGGGTATGCATAGGTTGGACAACTTAGTTTATATATCTCGTTAATGTTGTCAATGCGTACTGTGGTCATTGGTTTTCACGTTCAGTGGAGTGATGTTCCATTGAAATAACCGAAACAAATCTCAAACAAACCTGACATAATAAGTATCTGTGTCGTTATATTCTCACAGCTGCTAGGGTCCCATCACTCGTGGATTTATGCTTATTTACTTAAGCAGTTCATTTGAGTATTTGCTTAGCAGTACTTAATTCTACGTTTGATATACTCGGTTGCATGTGTATTAATTATTTTATTGAATACACATTGACGACCAATAGTTTAATTATTGTCCTGCTAATGTACTATAGATCATGTATGTCTGAGTAGTGGCTGATGACTTCGGCGAGTTATATATATGCCTTCGCTTCCATATAATTGTATATGTTCTCGGCTGCCCAGGATTCACGTTGCTATCACAATATATTTAAACTCATTATATGCATTCAGTATTTAACTTTATACAAGGCATTGGTCGTTTGAAATAATATCAAGTTACTTGGAGCTCACCCCAAGCATGTTGCACAGAACCAACTTTCAGCGTTTGATTGGAACAGTTAGAATATTATCAAAACTGACCCCTAATTTGTGAATGCTAATGCATTAAATGATAATGGTAAGTGTGAGGCATGGGTATTGATTGTGCTAAGTCCCATGAATTTTTGATGCACGAAAGTTGGTCTCACACTGTAGGTATCGCACGACTCTCCGTCACACGTACACAACTATGAGAATCAAGTATAGTACCCGAATGGGATAAAACTATATCATCCAATTTATATATCAGTATGGAGCAATGTAGGTAATTATCCAAAGATGAAAAGTACAAGGATTAGAAAGCCACACAGTTAGAAGACGTGCTCAAAATGTCATATACTCAGTTGCTCAGGCATTAGAATGATGCTTATCATACTAAAGTTGTCCCTTTCGCTGATGCTGATCCATTTCAACCAACGGGATGACAACTCGTTGGTCACATGTGACCAGCCATAGACGAGGAATTAGTTGGTCCACCCAGCGACTACCCGCACAAGAACACTCCGAGTACACAAAGCTTATCTGATCAAAATAGAGTATATCCGCTACAGGTGTATGCAATACATTCTCGAGAAATATACTAGCCGTGGAGTTCTTTTAACACAAACAATAAGTAGCAGCTCCTTCGCACGATCGCCAACTTTCTGCAATGGAACAACCTACTTATCTTATGTATGTCAAATATTCATGATTCTGTTAATTCTCCCCATGATACATTGTACGAAAAACATTTATATGTATCTGAATTCATCTCAGTAGACGACCCAGAAAACAATTGATTTTGAATCCTTATGTTTTTAATATTGGGGAATTTGAAGCCGTAATGGGTCGGTATTATTTGACACATGTTTTTGTCAAGTTATTGTCGTTGGATTGAATGTGTGACATATATAGACAATCGCAGTCGGACATTTGATGGCTTTTGGATCTATTTGCTCATAATATAGATTCTTCGGCGACAGGTGGCAAGGCATATAGCTAAACTTACACATAGTATACCACCCATATGGAACTTCGAAAGTAGCAACACCCTTTGCTTCAAGCATATTAAATTAGTAATCTCTCTACTTTCTTATGTGTACACCTGATAGGAATTTAGATCGAGATACTTCATGAGTTGAAATATGGTACGTGTAAAATTACACACAATTAATGCAAACATGTCTTCCCTTTGAAAACCAGTTAAGTGTTACATTTAAAAAACCTATCTAGTCTCGACTAAGGTTATGCGATTAAAGTTAATTTGTATTCAAAATTGTCGATTCTAACTCACCACCTTATTAAATCGAAAAAAAAGAGTTATTTCTAATAATTTTACTTTAGTCCCAATATTAATAAAATTCGTCCTGTTTTCAATGATATATACCCATGCTATTTATAAATTACATGTGATAAACAATTACGTGTTGGGAACAAGCACATATCCAGCAGCTGAAGAGTAACTTGATTGCATCATTTGATTGGTCAGGTCAATTGAATCCAACAATACTGTCACAGTGGACTAAGAAGCGTGCAATTGCAGCCCGCGCATGAATCACACCTTCTCGGCTTATCGTACTTGGTAGAAATTCCCGCGCACATGTGCCAACCAACTGTTTTACAGTGTTCCCCGAGTTGACAGCTAATGATTAAATTATGTTCATATAACACCCGCGTATCAACTTAATCGTGTCACCCGGCTGTGTAGATCCGCTAGATGTATGTTACTCACTGCTGATAATTACTAGCATGGTGAAATCATGTTATCGGTGGTTAAATGCCTAACGAAATTGTCTACGAATGGGTAGGTAATTATGGTAGAAACTTATCATTTCTTCGTCTCTTGACGAAATGGATGAACATCATATCAACACGCTCAATAGATGTATTAATATATTGCGATAGCGACGTGAATCCTGAACTGCCGGTGTGAAATAAAATAATATGGAAGTGAGGGCACAAACCTGTGAATTAACTCGTCAACCACTGCTGAGACGCCCATGAATATAGTACGTTGGTGGGAAATTGATTTAAACTATCGGTTGCCACTGCGAATAGTTCATAAAATGAGTATTTGCAACGAACCTGTAACCTTCCATTGTTATCTAAATCCTCAGAGTTGAGAAGTACTAAACAAATGCGAATTAGAACTGCTTATGCAAACGCCCATTTCCGTGCGTGGTGGCACCCCGAGGAAATGTAGAAAAATATAATTTTAGTTCGGTCTAAATTGCTGGCGATTATTGTCCGTTATTACATTGGAACATCACTTCTTTGAACGTAGAAACCAACTACCATGGCATGCAATTGATAACATTGGCGGGGTAATGTGAACAAAGTTGCCCAACCTTTTCGTATAAACAACATATTCGCAATTATCGGGAATAGAGAGAGGTCCGTTATCTCCAGACGGTTTATGTTTGCGGGTCTAATGTGCTACTAGCATGGAACAACTCCTTTAGTTATTGATAATTGAATATATAACTATTAGTGCACATATGCATGTTTTAATCGACATTGTGGCTTCCATTATTGCTATACTAATATGTGGATGTTTGCAGTTGTAGAATCGTGTAGCAGAACATTGACATATATACCACCAAATGATTGGATGTCGGGTTGAAATTCGGTCCTATTTAAGCAATTTGACATTATATGATGTCGTTTATTTCGAGAAATTAATGAACAGTTACTATCTTAATGCTCCTAGTTTATTCATAATCGGATCACGTTGGCCACAATGACATATATGTACGAACAAATAAGCTACAACAGTCATACAATGCGATTTTCTTGCAACTCAGAACTTGGTCGTTTTATCGAAACAGTACTGTTTATTTTGGTCTCCATCATCGGTTGTACGTCGCCAGTTGTCTTATATGTATTAAGATACAGACTCCATCCAAGAAAATGCCATATTATATAAAGCACTCGCGATGATCTAGCCCGGTTAGCATGCATATGTTGTATAGAGTGTCAATATACAAATTGGCGGCCATCTTGGACGCCATCTTGGATTTGATTACCTTCCTAATCTAGGATTTGAACGATGTTTTACATTATCAGTGTCCCCGTACGATTCTAAACCATATGACAAGGTGAACTGTGCATTGTCAATTTATTTGGTGGACACAAACTACATGGACGCATCTATGTGGTTATTTGTGAAATTAGGGGGAGGGTTAAGTTTTTGTCTATTATGTCAATACTTGGAGAGGTATAATGTAAGTATATAGGTAGTACCCTTCCATTTCCAAAAGTATATAAGTTGGAAGTATTTGGCAGATATATTATGTTTGTACAGAGTTGACACACGACACTTTATCTGAATGGCCATGCATTTTTGACGCGCCTCGTTACATTCTATACCATGAAGTCACCAAATCAGAACGAAAGCAGGAAAACGATGTTGAATCTGATTAAGTGTCTACGTTTGTTCCATAATTTGCAAATATGTTCACAATCTTTCCGATTTTGATGCCCATTAGTTGGCTAATGCCTGTTAACCTCTGAAAATATGTTATTTTTTAGGTAGGGTGCCCTATGAAACATAGTGAAAAGTTATATTTTGTCACCTATCTCGGCTCGGCGCCCTCTGAATTCGAAATCTAGAGTACTTTTCCCATAAGAAAATGATGGTCGCATAAATTCCCCCGATGTGCGACGGTCATATTATTAGCCATAAATATAAATTATAATATAAAATATATTGGTTACATGAAGGCACCGCCTCAGAATTCCGTTAAAACAACTAATCCTTCAAATTATTACAAAAAACTACGGCTTATTACTGCAGGTTTTTCATTCACCAAACCAGAAAGCTTCTAAATGCGGATAAAAAATTGGGTTCCCGCCATAAAATCTGCAAATGTGCATGGCCCAGCCATTGTTCATACCTAAACATCGAACGCAATTAACGCAGTCATAATAGTCACATACTGCAACTATAAGACATCCATCGAATACACACCCCACGAAAACCCGAAATGTGTTGTCCTGCGAGATATCCCATCGCTATAGCTCAATTTGACACGGCCAGATTAGCCTTTCTACAATATCCTAAAACAATAAAGCTTCTCAAATCATCGGCATAGTCAATAGAACTTTCACGAACTTGGACATTCCAACTACAGCCTTTATCGGGCTCGGGGTCGCAGTACAACTTTAACGCGTCCCAAAATAACCGGAAAAAACAATTATCTATTTATAAAATCCCCATAGGTCCACAGATTTCTAAAATTTGCCCAACAGTATACACAGGTGGCGTTAATGACCATATACACGTATGTCAATTGCCGATTGACACGTACGTATGGGCAGTCAACAGCCAAATTAACATATACTCAAATATTTGGAGATATCTCCAAATATTTGAAGATATCTCTAAATATTTGGAAATATCTCTAAATGATTTGGAGATATCTCTAAATATTTGAAGATATCTCTAATTATTTGGAGATATCTCTAAATATTTGGAGATATCTCTAAATATTTGGAGATATCTCTAAATATTTGGAGATATCTCCAAATCATTTGAAGATATCTCTAAATCGGCACATATCCACAATTCGACTTTAAATTGCACTTATCTTTAAATGAATTATAGATGTCTCTAAATGAATTGAAGATATCTCTAAATCATTTGAATATATCTCTAATTCATTTAATAATAAGTTCTTTTTGGACATATCTGTAATATAATACTTCTCCATAATTCGATTTGGAGATATCTCCAAATAATTGGAGATATCTCTAAATAATAAGAGATATCTCCAAATGAATTAGAGATATATCCAAATGAATTAGAGATATCTCTAAATATTCGGAGATATCTCTAAATCGACATATCCACAATTGGACATATATATCCGTAATTAAGTACTTCTCCATAATTCGATTTGAAGACATCTCTAATTCATTTGAAGATATCTCAAAATAATTGGAGATATCTCTAAATAATTGGAGATATCTCCAAATGAATTAGAGATATCTCCCAATCGAATTAGTGATATCTCTAAATCAACATATCCACAATTCAAATTTGAATGAGAAGAATAGGGGGCTCGTTGCCTTCACATCTAAAAATAGAATCTTTGGGGTCTAAAATTGGTTGTACTAAAATATTCCCAAAATATCAAAACCCCAAAAAAAATTCAAAACTTCCAAAAATTATTTTTTCCAAAAAATTTCAAAATCCCAAAACTTCCAAAAAATTTTAAAACCCCAAAATTTCAAAAGAAAAAATTTCAAAACCCTCAAAATTATTTCTCCAAAAAAAGTGTAAATAAAAAATTTATAACGAGTTTTCGGTTTCTGAGAATCTCGATATTAAAAAATGTCGAATGTTAAATTATTTGCGCGTAATATCTTTCGTTATTTTTTTTGTTCAAATATTTTTCATGAAATTATTAATCGATGTTTAGAAATAGCTTTATTGGACATTGTGACCATCGGTATGAGTGCATACATTCCAGTGTTTTATCGGACGCAGTTCATATAATTGTCATACCTGAAAATAGACACCATTACTTTTACATAAATAATAAAGAGCGTTTATTCTTTACACTCTCTCTATCCCAGATGAAGTTATTGAGTATATGACAGGTGTGTATTATCGTGAATTATTGGAAGTATTGAGATGTACTATCTTGAATCACGAGTGGACGAAAAGGGTAATGTGAAATTACAACCCCCAGAATGAATTGTCATATTCGATGGAACATATTATGTACACGTAATCACACACGCGACATTGGTGGTAACAATGTGTCTTTCACACCTTTGCTTTACCAAATGAATTATATTATTTCCCCGGTCACAGTTATATGCCATTCAGAAAACATATCGATTTAATGTCTGAACAAACGGGTTAGTATCAATTAAGGTTGATAAACTGTGTCATTGTTAGCATTAACACGATAATTAGTTATCCAAAACATGCATACATATTACGTCAGGTCGTGAGACACTCAATTATAGAAATTGCTTCGATGTCATTGTTATAACAACATTACGTAATAACCACTTATCGCCCCACATTCATACTTACGCTTTGGACATTTTATCAGTTTATCACGTGATCACTAAATGTGGCAATCGGGTATCCTCCGATGCCTGCAATATATTATTTATAATAATTGGACTCATTGATCTCACGTGAATAATACTCTTAGTTGTTCCAATAAAATAGTTATCAAATTCGATCACCAATAGATTTGACTGTGGAATGTAATGACCTTTAACTTATTTATCGATCTAAAGGGACACTCATTATGAATGAATGTTAACAATACAAGCGCACGAATGAAGAGCGTTGAACATATACGAAATTACTACACGAATGAATTGAACCTTGAAATTTATATTTCACATCTTACCAACAACAGCTACAGACATAATCATAGTATTATACTGTCTTGCATGTACACACGCTATGACATCATTAAAGGTGGACAATCCACTCACGGTGTGACAACAGATACGGACATAGGCATAGTGTTATACAGTCTTCTATGTACCCACGCTATGACACCATTAACGTACATTGGATGTTAGGTCTATGACTCTTGAGTATGCACCAATCAATGAGCAAATGAGCAAAAAAATGAGCAAATGAGCAAAAAAATGAGCAAATGAGCAAGAAAATGAGCAAATGAGCAAGAAAATGAGCAAATGAGCAATAAAAATGAGCAAATGAGCAAAAAAATGAGCAAATGAGCAAGAAAATGAGCAAATGAGCAAGAAAATGAGCAAATGAGCAATAAAAATGAGCAAATGAGCAAGAAAATGAGCAAATGAGCAAGAAAATGAGCAAATGAGCAAGAAAATGAGCAAATGAGCATAAAAATGAGCAAATGAGCAAGAAAATGAGCAAATGAGCAAGAAAATTAGCAAATGAGCAATAAAAATGAGCAAATGAGCAAAAAAATGAGCAAATGAGCAAGAAAATGAGCAAATGAGCAAGAAAAATGAGCAAATGAGCAAATAAATGAGCAAATGAGCAATACAAATGAGCAAATGAGCAAGTGATCATGTCGATAACAAAAAGCAGCATTTTATAGATCGAAAAGAAATTTTGTCAGAATATTGTCATCAACTCAATCAAGATCTCAACGAAACACATTATTGACATCGATAACTATCATGGTGCATTGGCATTCATGGCCAGACAAATTTAATTCATGTGTCTACAATACAACCTACCTATCCAAATGTCAATGCAATTATGAGTGATTTCAATATGAGTACTCTATTATATAGATATATGTAACCTGGTGACATGATGAAATCGATTGTGATACAAAGCTAAAGTACCGCCCCCATAGGGCAGATACATAGCTAAAGTACCGCTCATAGAGCAGAAGCTAAAATACCTCTCTAACGTTGTCTGAATCTACAGCCCCTTCATTATTATATCCGTGTTTGGTCAGTTTGACCATTTTCTTCATGATCATGTTATGTATGGGTGATGTTTTCATTCGATGCTGGTATTCTATTAATCGTTCGTAACTTTTGAGAAAGAGGAACAACAACAATAACAACAACAACAACAACAACCGCCGCCGTAGCGTGACGAGCAAAATGTGATGTTTACACACTTAAGCTCTGGATAAACAATACATAGCGCATCTACAGCAGTCTACTTCATTGTGAATTAAGTCACTCTGGGTTAGTTGACTACATGCATGCACACACAACACAGCCGAGGGTTATTGTAATTTAATGAAAATGTCACACCGAGGTACGCCATCTTGATTGCTTTCAAAAAATAGTGCAACTTACCTGTTGGTAATTACTCATACGAATGAAGAGCGTTTAACTGATACGAAATTACTACACGAATGAACTGAGTCTTGACATTTATATTTCACATCTTTCTTAAATGTTCCAACACATACATTAAATATTGTCAGCTTATCGTCTGATGAGCAAATCCGATGTTTACATACTTAAACTGAGGTATGATTGTATTATGTGTACATGTATATATATGGTCATAGCGTGACGAGCAAAATGTTATGTTTACACACTTAAGCTCTGGATAAACAATACATATCGTATCTGCAGCAGTCTACTTCATTGTGAACTAAGTCACCCTGGGTTAGTTGACTACATGCATGCACACACAACACAGCCGAGGGTTATTGTAATTTAATGAAAATTTTACACCGAGGTACGCCATCGTGATTGCTTTCAAAAATAGTACAACTTCTCGTTGGTAATTACTCATACGAACGAAGAGCGTTTAACTTATACGAAATTACTACACGAATAAATTGAGCCTTGAAATCTATATTTCACATCTTCCTTAAATGTCTCGACATATACAGACATATGCACATTTTTATGCTCGTCCCGTCTGATGAGTAACTCAGATGTTTACATATTTAAGCTCAGGTATGACTCAAATTGTATCAATGGTACATATATGTGCATCTTATCGCGTGGCGATTAAAATGTGATGTTTACACACTTAAGCTCTGAATAAACTATACATATCGCATCTGAATGAATTTCTGGAATGTACGTTAGCCATGCGTTCACAGACACTGGAATACAATAGTCACTGTCTATAGAGAAGTATGACCTTGTACGTAAATAATAAAGCGCGTTATCGAGTCTATTCATTCTCAATAATAGATGGTCATTTAGTCAAAACAGTATGGTGTCATTTATCCCCCACATATTGGAGCCACACATTACTTGATGTTCACTTATACAGTTGTATGTCAATTATCAGTGGAGTGTCAGTGTACTTCATTGTGAATTAAATCACTCTGGGTTATTTGACTGTAAACTATAAACCTGTTACACCACAGCCGAGGGTTATTGTAATTTAATGAAAATGTCACACCGAGGTACGCCATCTTGATTGCTTTCAAAAATAGTGCAACTTACCTGTTGGTAATTACTCATACGAATGAAGAGCGTTTAACTGATACGAAATTACTACACGAATAAACTGAGTCTTGACATTTATATTTCACATCTTTCTTAAATGTTCCAACACATACATACATAGACATAGTGTTATACAGTCTTATATGTACACACGCTACGACACCATTAAAGGTGGGCGTTACACTCACGATGTGACAACATATACAGACATAGGCATAGTGTTATACAGTCTTCTATGTATCAACGCTATGACATAATTAAAGGGGACAATGCACGCACGGTTTGGAATGTTAAAGTGACACGAGGTAAGGGACGTTATGTAATATTGGTGTGTGAATATTAAAGGAGCACAATGCGCTCTAAAGGGACACAAAACACTCATTATGAATGAATGTTAACAATACACACGCAGTGGGTGAAAGTTAAAAAGACACAGAACAATATTAATGTACCATTTATGTATCGTTTCTCGCTCTACAATCCCCCCTCCCCACTTATAGATATATAACGAAGACGAGAATAACATGTTGATGAAGTTTATTGAAATTTAATCATTGTCAGAAGCTTCGCCCGTTAGATTTATTTCTAGGAGTTTCTTGAATTTTCTCATCGCTTCATCCGCAGCCCATTCATTATTATATCCGTGTTTGGTCAGTTTGACCATTTTCTTCATGATAGCGTTATGTATGCGGGATGTTTTCAATCGATGCTGGTATTCTATCAATCGTCTGTAACTTTTGAGAAAGAGAGAAAACTCTGTGTCGATGCGTTCTAGCTGAGCTTTTCCATCATCCTCTTCTCCCGACACGCCCTCTTCTTCCATCAGTTGATCAAACTTATCAGACAATGCTTTCACATCATCGATGACGCGTTTCATCATACTTTTGAATGTGTTCATCTCATTGACGCATCGCGCAGCTTTCTTACGGCCGAATACCGATCTACTACCGGCGATAGTATCATCCTCTGAATCTGAAGAGGACGAAGCGGTTCTAGATTCTGATGAAGGTGAACGGGGAATGATATCAGATTCGGACGAATCTAGAACCGTTTCTCGGTCATCTGTATCTTTCCCGAAAAAATCTCCATTCGTTCCTGACATAATTCCGTGTTTAATCTGTTTATGTCTTTGTAGATTGTAGTTCGTCGATAAAATATTTCCGCATAAATGGCACCCAGGCATTATCGCGAATTATTGGAATAACGATCACTCTTATATTAACGAAAAGATCGAAAAAGTTCTGTTAAAAAAAATGGCGCGCGCGCGATCCCCCATACAAAAAAAAATCCGAACCAAAAAAGGGGAAAGGGCCGCGCGCCATTTTTTTTAACAGAACTTTTTCGACATATAAGACTGTATAACACTATGTCTATGTATGTATGTGTTGGAACATTTAAGAAAGATGTGAAATATAAATGTCAAGACTCAGTTCATTCGTGTAGTAATTTCGTATCAGTTAAACGCTCTTCATTCGTATGAGTAATTACCAACAGGTAAGTTGCACTATTTTTTGAAATCAATCAAGATGGCGTACCTCGGTGTGACATTTTCATTAAATTACAATAACCCTCGGCTGTGTTGTGTGTGCATGCATGTAGTCAACTAACCCAGAGTGACTTAATTCACAATGAAGTAGACTGCTGTAGATGCGCTATGTATTGTTTATCCAGAGCTTAAGTGTGTAAACATCACATTTTGCTCGTCACGCTACGGCGGCGGTTGTTGTTGTTGTTGTTGTTGTTATTGTTGTTGTTCCTCTTTCTCAAAAGTTACGAACGATTAATAGAATACCAGCATCGAATGAAAACATCACCCATACATAACATGATCATGAAGAAAATGGTCAAACTGACCAAACACGGATATAATAATGAATGGGGCTGTAGATTCAGACAACGTTAGAGAGGTATTTTAGCTTCTGCTCTATGAGCGGTACTTTAGCTATGTATCTGCCCTATGGGGGCGGTACTTTAGCTTTGTATCACAATCGATTTCATCATGTCACCAGGTTACATATATCTATATAATAGAGTACTCATATTGAAATCACTCATAATTGCATTGACATTTGGATAGGTAGGTTGTATTGTAGACACATGAATTAAATTTGTCTGGCCATGAATGCCAATGCACCATGATAGTTATCGATGTCAATAATGTGTTTCGTTGAAATCTTGATTGAGTTGATGACAATATTCTGACAAAATTTCTTTTCGATCTATAAAATGCTGCTTTTTATTATCGACATGATCACTTGCTCATTTGCTCATTTGTATTGCTCATTTGCTCATTTATTTGCTCATTTGCTCATTTTTATTGCTCATTTGCTCATTTTCTTGCTCATTTGCTCATTTTTTTGCTCATTTGCTCATTTTTATTGCTCATTTGCTCATTTTCTTGCTCATTTGCTCATTTTCTTGCTCATTTGCTCATGTTTATGCTCATTTGCTCATTTTCTTGCTCATTTGCTCATTTTCTTGCTCATTTTCTTGCTCATTTGCTCATTTTTATTGCTCATTTGCTCATTTTATTGCTCATTTGCTCATTTTCTTGCTCATTTGCTCATTTTTTTTGCTCATTTGCTCATTTTTATTGCTCATTTGCTCATTTTCTTGCTCATTTGCTCATTTTCTTGCTCATTTGCTCATTTTTTTGCTCATTTGCTCATTTTTTTGCTCATTTGCTCATTGATTGGTGCATACTCAAGAGTCATAGACCTAACATCCAATGTACGTTAATGGTGTCATAGCGTGGGTACATAGAAGACTGTATAACACTATGCCTATGTCCGTATCTGTTGTCACACCGTGAGTGGATTGTCCACCTTTAATGATGTCATAGCGTGTGTACATGCAAGACAGTATAATACTATGATTATGTCTGTAGCTGTTGTTGGTAAGATGTGAAATATAAATTTCAAGGTTCAATTCATTCGTGTAGTAATTTCGTATATGTTCAACGCTCTTCATTCGTGCGCTTGTATTGTTAACATTCATTCACAATGAGTGTCCCTTTAGATCGATAAATAAGTTAAAGGTCATTACATTCCACAGTCAAATCTATTGGTGATCGAATTTGATAACTATTTTATTGGAACAACTAAGAGTATTATTCACGTGAGATCAATGAGTCCAATTATTATAAATAATATATTGCAGGCATCGGAGGATACCCGATTGCCACATTTAGTGATCACGTGATAAACTGATAAAATGTCCAAAGCGTAAGTATGAATGTGGGGCGATAAGTGGTTATTACGTTATGTTGTTATAACAATGACATCGAAGCAATTTCTATAATTGAGTGTCTCACGACCTGACGTAATATGTATGCATGTTTTGGATAACTAATTATCGTGTTAATGCTAACAATGACACAGTTTATCAACCTTAATTGATACTAACCCGTTTGTTCAGACATTAAATCGATATGTTTTCTGAATGGCATATAACTGTGACCGGGGAAATAATAGAATTCATTTGGTAAAGCAAAGGTGTGAAAGACACATTGTTACCACCAATGTCGCGTGTGTGATTACGTGTACATAATATGTTCCATCGAATATGACAATTCATTCTGGGGGTTGTAATTTCACATTACCCTTTTCGTCCACTCGTGATTCAAGATAGTACATCTCAATACTTCCAATAATTCACGATAATACACACCTGTCATATACTCAATAACTTCATCTGGGATAGAGAGAGTGTAAAGAATAAACGCTCTTTATTATTTATGTAAAAGTAATGGTGTCTATTTTCAGGTATGACAATTATATGAACTGCGTCCGATAAAACACTGGAATGTATGCATTCATACCGATGGTCACAATGTCCAATAAAGCTATTTCTAAACATCGATTAATAATTTCATGAAAAATATTTGAACAAAAAAAATAACGAAAGATATTACGCGCAAATAATTTAACATTCGACATTTTTTAATATCGAGATTCTCAGAAACCGAAAACTCGTTATAAATTTTTTATTTACACTTTTTTTGGAGAAATAATTTTGAGGGTTTTGAAATTTTTTCTTTTGAAATTTTGGGGTTTTAAAATTTTTTGGAAGTTTTGGGATTTTGAAATTTTTTGGAAAAAATAATTTTTGGAAGTTTTGAAATTTTTTTTGGGTTTTGATATTTTGGGAATATTTTAGTACAACCAATTTTAGACCCCAAAGATTCTATTTTTAGATGTGAAGGCAACGAGCCCCCTATTCTTCTTGAATGAACATAATTATCTATAATTAAAATATTATAATAATAAATCCTCCCGTTCATTACGTGCGCTCGCGCAACAGTATGGCGATCAGACAGATTCGTAGCTTGGTAGCTTGGAAGTTGGTGTCACACTCCATGACGTCACCAAAAACGACGTAAAACCTCGTGGCGTTCTGACATTTTTACTGTGCCGCGTTTTTGCTATGTTTATTTTATGTGTTGTTTTCGTTTATTTGTTTGTCTCCGATATCGCCATTTGTCAGGATTCCCTGTTTCTATATTTAAAACTGGCATGCTCGTAGTTGGCCTCGATTTCGAGTTTTTTCTCCCAGGTCAAAATTCGTCAGAGTTATGACAAAAATAGATCGACCTACATTTTCTCCATCAGAAATATACATCAAAGAGTCTATAGACTCCTTCGGGACCTACATGTACATAGACTCCTTCATTTGGGTATTTTCACTTATAATTGGGAAGTTTTATAATTTTTGGTTCGTGCGAAGACCTCTTTTTATCGTGCGAGAAAAGAGAGACATTCAAAACGCGATTTTGTAATTCGACGCAATAGGCTGAATAGCCTAACCTTCAGCAGAGTTCCGGGTCAAATACGACGAATGACGTAACACAAAACAAAACGCATTTGTTAACACAAACACCGTTTTAAGAGTTTATTATTACATACAATGATCGTTATTGATTAATTATTGATTAATTATTGATATGTATTGTTGCATATTGACTGCTATCAATATTTACAAAAATAGTACTAATTATTTCTTATAATTGCTCCTTTGGTCAACTTTGACTATCGGAAAATGAAAATGAAAATATGCCGCTGAAAAAAATGTAATCGATATTAAAGTCTCATCATTTCGGCAACATGGAATTGGTTTTAATTACTTAAATGATTAATATAGTAATTTGCCTTTTATCTGTGATAAAATGAGAAATGGTAATTGTCTTTTTTTGCTAACATTAAATTAAATCAAATAAATTAAGTAAAATACAGTGAAATTATTTTTTAAACTATTGTTTATTACATTTTTGCGCACGTTGGCATCTCTCTGAGGGCATTCTAGTTTCCTTTGCGTTTGAGTGTCTGATTACTTATACACAAGCCGTTCCGCTCGTATTTGTTTAGCTGCAAATGAGCTAAACAAATGCACTGAATAACTTTGTGACCCCAATCGCAACTTCTCGGATTATCGTTCTTGCAGAAATAGTTCATTGCATGTGACCCATCTGGGGCGGGGGGGGGGGGGGTAATAAAAATAATTGCAGGAAGGTATGCTGGGTGGGTGGGTTCCCGAGGGATAAAACACACATTGTTTACAACCTCATGTAAAAAAATTTATAAAGACCTTTTGTGCCCATATTTGACATTTGTAACAGTTTAACATATTATAAGAATTTATAACTGCAAAAACACCATATCTATGTTACTGGGACCTCATATGGGTTTTAGTGGAGATTACATTAAGCTATGGCATGTTGCATATGGAACGGTGTGGTGAAAATATTCTTTCCCGACACCCTTCGGAAAGAAGCTTCGAGAAATGTAAAACTGAAATAAATAAACTATGTCCTGATGTAACTAAAGCCCAGATCATTGTGTGCATGGAAAAAGAGCGAGTAACTGTCTCACAAATTAATATGACTGTCAATGGCTATAAAATAACTGTCATCAGTGTATCACGCCAATCGGTGAATTATGTGCATGTCTATCAACTCAGATGATCTCTCACAAGACCTAAAGTATCCAAGTCTGGTATAGTGCTGTGACTGCTTGTCACCTACCGGTGTATATATATATATATAAATGAGTAGGATATGTCCGGATTTTTCTCCCAGACCCCTGGACCAAGTCCAACCAAATTTGGGGTACCCTGGGTTAAATTGAGCAAGGAGTTCAATTTAACAACATTTTTAAAAACGATATATATATAAATCAAAATGTGCTTGAAGCGCTCAAAGGGGCTGCCACTGAATAAATGCTCTGTCTGTGTATAAAGACCAAAATGTGCACATTCACACAAAGGGGGCCACATGTCTCTCTGACGCTGAGTGTAGGGAGCCTCTTTCAGCTAGTTTGGTCTAATACCGGTAGAAGTTGATCCAGCCTCCAGCAGACTAACATAAGTGGTATGGAATATGTTAGATAATGGGCTGGTTGACAAACTAATCAGGAAATAGTTACAAATTATGGAATTGTGTGTATCCTGCACAATGCCCTAGGTTTACAGCAAACTCCAGGCAGAGTTATCTCACATCGCCCCACTGAGATACCACTGCCATAAGGACATTAATTTGTAAGGAATTCTTACGTGTTTTTAGTTCTTATGTTTTAGGATTAAAATTGTCTATGTCTGGCTCAGTTCATATTGTTCTTATCAATACCGAAAGAATTACCATTATTGCAAACTTAAAAAAAAACTTGGTGGTCAAAACAAGATAGTAGGTGACTAAATAGTAGTAAATACAGTTCCGCGACGATATGTAAAAATAGATTTATCGTCTGCAAAGTACACTCATTGTGGCAGTGATATATCGCAGCGATAGCGTAGAGGGCGCTGTATGGAGTTTGGGTTTACAGATGATCAGCAATTTATAAAACATTTGTTTTCAATTAAAACAGCTTCTGAAACAGATTAAACTATTATTTTAACTAAATGAGATCATTTCCAGTCATATGAGGGATATCAGTAGAGTTTTATGCAGTTTTAGACCAATTTAGTGAAATTGGGGGGGGGGGGGGGGTGTCAAAAAATTGGGAGTAAAAAAAAAACAATTGCAGGTTTGGGGTGGTGGGTCCCCGAAAGTGCCAAATGCAAACAAAATGCATACCTTGCTGCAATTTGTTTTATTACCCCCCCCCCCCCCCCCCCGCCTGGGGGCGATATTTTTAGACGCCGAAATTACACAAAATGAGTCGCGAAGCGGTTGTCAATGCCGCTGAATTGGTCATTGTCGCATGGTTTCCAGCAAAAAGACACACAGGATCTCTCAAGCGTGCAAAAAGACACACAGGATGTCCCAAACGTGCAAAAGACACCCATTTTTTCTCCCAGACCCCTGGACCAAGTCCAACCAAATTTGGTGTGGTTACTCGGGGTACCCTGGGTTAAATTGAGCAAGGAGTTCAATTTAACAACATTTTTAAAAACGATATATATATAAATCAAAATGTGCTTGAAGCGCTCAAAGGGGCTGCCACTGAATAAATGCTCTGTCTGTGTATAAAGACCAAAATGTGCACATTCACACAAAGGGGGCCACGTGTCTCTCTGACGCTGAGTGTAGGGAGCCTCTTTCAGCTAGTTTGGTCTAATACCGGTAGAAGTTGCTCCAGCCTCCAGCAGACTAACATAAGTGGTATGGAATATGTTAGATAATGGGCTGGTTGACAAACTAATCAGGAAATAGTTACAAATTATGGAATTGTGTGTATCCTGCACAATGCCCTAGGTTTACAGCAAACTCCAGGCAGAGTTATCTCACATCGCCCCGCTGAGATACCACTGCCATAAGGACATTAATTTGTAAGGAATTCTTACGTGTTTTTAGTTCTTATGTTTTAGGATTAAAATTGTCTATGTCTGGCTCAGTTCATATTGTTCTTATCAATACCGAAAGAATTACCATTATTGCAAACTTTAAAAAAAACTTGGTGGTCAAAACAAGATAACTAGTAGGTGACTAAATAGTAGTAAATACAGTTCCGCGACGATATGTAAAAATAGATTTATCGTCTGCAAAGTACACTCATTGTGGCAGTGATATATCGCAGCGATAGCGTAGAGGGCGCTGTATGGAGTTTGGGTTTACAGATGATCAGCAATTTATAAAACATTTGTTTTCAATTAAAACAGCTTCTGAAACAGATTAAACTATTATTTTAACTAAATGAGATCATTTCCAGTCATATGAGGGATATCAGTAGAGTTTTATGCAGTTTTAGACCAATTTAGTGAAATTGGGGGGGGGGGGGTGTTTTACTACCCCCCCCCCCCCCCCCCCCCCCCCCCGTCTGGGGGCGATATTTTTACTCGGACGCCGAAATTACACAAAATGAGTCGCGAAGCGGTTGTCAATGACGCTGAATTGGTCATTGTCGCATGGTTTCCAGCAAAAAGACACACAGGATCTCTCAAGCGTGCAAAAAGACACACAGGATGTCCCAAACGTGCAAACAGACACCCAGGATATCTCAAACGTGCAAAAAGACACACAGGATATGCCAAACGTGCAAAAAGACACCCAGGATATCAGTCTCACAAAACAACGGGAAATTAGATCAGTCGTCTACTGCTATATATGTAATATATTTATTAATATTATTATAATAATTATTTATTTGTGATCGGAGTGAAATATTAACGGAATTTAAATGGGCGTAATATAGTGTCCGCTTTGAGTCTGACTGGCAGCGCAGTTCCGTATTAATAAATAGCAGACGACTAATGTAAATTCCAGTTGTTTGGTGAGACTTTGAGATCCTGGGTGTCTTTTTGCACGTTTGGGACATCCTGGGTGTCTTTTTGCCGTAACCATGCGACACAATGATCGACCAATTCAGCGTCATTGACGCTTCGTTTACGTAACACGAATCGTGGAAAAGAAGCAAAGCAATTTCAATACTATTAATCAGACTTTGTGTTGAGCTATTAATATCACCACATATGAAGTTATGAATTATAGGTCTAGTAAAATATTGGCAATGAAATTATGGGGTAAATAATGGAAATTTTATCAGTTTGACTTTCTTGTCCGTTTTTATTGCGGTGCTCTACTTCAAGTTCAACGTTAGAATCATGAAAATGAATGCAATAAACTGTTGAAATTGATATCCGATATTTTTGACACGTCAATCAAGTCAGTGCATTTATGATTATATAGATCATTGTGTCTATACCCGGTACACGTATCTAGCGTGAACATTGAACTTCATATATACAACTACAAGTAATTTATTTTGTGAAAAAAATTCTAAACTTAAAATCTTGGAATGAGCTAAAAGTAAAATCAATTATGTGTGTATATTACTGTATAGTCTACTGTAACTGTAGACCTATCGGTACCGTAGGCAATGGCATTTCGTGGTCATTAGCAAATAAATGTGTTTTTTTTTCTCCCACTTTGTATATTAATTACCATGACAGGTAATTTTAGGACGTGAGTGGCGACAGTATAGAGGGCGGGTGGGGTGGGTTGTGAGGGGTGGTTGTATATGGTTAGGTGTAATTTCTCACTCCCATCCTGGTTCCAAAATTTGGTTATAAAACTTTCAGCAGTTGGAAAGGTCATGCCTGACACAACATTAGTAATTACATTGACATTGGTTGTCTCCATTTATATTTTAGTGACTATATCGTTTGATGTCAAATAGTCTTCTTAATTACCTTACTATCTGAACTTTGGAAATTTAGCTATTTTAGCAGTTTTCAATATCACTTCTGCGCATGCAGGGAGGCATCATTGCATCTTGAAATAAATTTCATACAAGGAGCCTATTTGAGGATATGTCAGATCTTAATTGACTTCAAATCATCTAGGAATAGCTATAGGCTATATCGAAATAGTTAGAGATATCTTCAAATGAATTAGAGATATCTCCAAATATTTAGAGATATCTCTAATTCATTTGAAGATATCTCCAACTAATTAGAGATATCTCTAAATATTTAGAGATATCTCTAAATGGTTTGCACTTCTCCTCAAACGGGTACTTATCCACAATAAATTAGGAGATATCTCTAAGTGAATTGAATAATTCATTTATGGATAAGTACGACAAATCAAATTTACTTCTCCTTAAATGCATTTGTGGATATCTCTAAATGATTTGAAGATATCTCCAAATATTTAGAGATATCTCTAAATAATTGCAGATATATAGAGGATATCCACACGAATGAGATTTAACCCATATCCACTGAAAAAGTGTGGATATTCTGTTTATTATATACTTTAGTTACTTGGCTATGGCCCCAATGAATGTCAATACATCAGAAATTTCAGGCTGATATCACTCACTAGCGGGATATCACTTATATATCACTGCTAAAACCTTATAATTCATGGGCAAGTATATAATAAATCTAAATATTTAGAGATATCTTCAAATGGATTGGTGTCCTAAATAATTAAGGTATCATTTGAAGAGCTCTCCAAATCTATTTAGAGATATCTTCAAATGATTAGAAGATATCTCCAAATGAATTAGATATGTCTCTAAATATTTAGAGATATCTTCAAATGATTAGAGATATCTCCAAAATTCCAAATATTTGGAGATATCTTCAAATATTTGAGTATATGTTAATTTGGCTGCCCATACGTTTCTAGCAATTAATTGCAGGAACGTGCATGGCTAGACGAGGTGTCCAACTTATTATTTCAGACTTCGAACCCCATATCGATTACCAAACTTCCCAACTCTGGAAAATCTGGGCAACTACATTCACACCCTCAAACTGCAAGGCAGAGATCAGTCCCCTGTTACCCTGGCCTGATCGCTGCCAACACGTACACGCAAAATGAGGAAATCAATAATTGTGTTTGTTAAGACTTTTGTCGATTACAATTAATTTTTGCATTATTCTGAGAAACGCAACGGTTCATATTCATTTGAAAATGGCTAGATCAAGCCAGAATGAATTGTAACTGACAAAAACACTTACATAATAATAAAAAAAAAAAATAGTTTATATAATTTATTACGCGATGACAGCAAATGACCAAATATGATATTGGAATATCTCCAATTGATTCCCTTTGTATGGCAATGTATCAGCCTAAAAAAATTACTGAAAGTGCGAAAAATAGTCGAATCGTGGTCGAAACAACATATTTTACATCAAATGTTGGTTGGAAAATTTTAATATCAGAACAATCTAAACTAGCTATTTCAGTATGAAACTTACATGGAAACTGTTGTTAGTTCAGGTATGAAATTACCTGCAGGCTGACAGGCTCCTGGGGACAATACACGATATACCATACCAATGACGGATATAGTATACACTGGTATTTTTTCCACAGAGGCCTGTAATATTACAGCGAAACTGTTGAAAATTTGACTCAAGGTTATATGGGGCGCCGTTCTTCTATTTATTACCTAGTTTGTGATATCAATAATTCATTTTGTGATATCACAAAATGAATATATGCTATCACCAAATCGAATATATAAACTCATTTTTTGATATCACAAAATCGAATTATTGATGTAACAAAATGGTAAGCATTTAGTGATATCACTAATACGATTTTGTGATATCATAAAATTTAGTTTTTGATATCATTAATTCAATTTGTGATATCAATTAACAGAAAATGGCATAGCTGGACTACTAATCCTGCAACATTTGTGATCTCATTAAATCATTTTATGATATCATAACATCGAATTATTGATATCACTAAATGCTTACTTATTTTGTGATATCATATATTCGATTTTGTGATATCATAAAATGAATTTATCGAATTATTGATATCACTAAATGCTTACCATATATCGAATATATCACAAAATAATTAAGTAAGATTATAGTGATATCAATAATTCAATTTTATGATGTCATAAGATATCACAAAATTTTGAAGGAATGGTAGTTCAGCTATGCTATTTTCTATTTATTGATATCACGAAACGAATTAGTGATATCACAAATAAATTTTTTTTTTATGATATTACAAAATGAATTTATGATATCACAAAATCGAATTATTCATATCACTAAATGCTTACTATTTTGTGATATCAATAATTCGATTTTGATATCAAAAAATGATTTATGATATCACAAATTGGAATTAGTGATATTTTCAATCATTTTGTGATATCATAAAATATTTAATGATATCATATATTCATTTAGTGATATCATATATTCATTTAGTGATATCATGAAATGAAATATTGTTATTACTAAATAGTTAATAATTAGAAGAACGGCGCCCCATACGGTTGGGGGTACGTACGATACCCCATGCATCTCCACATCCCTGCGTAATAATTGGCTCGCATGAACCTAACAAAACAATAATAAACTCCATGTATGATGTATATATGTTAGACAAAAGTACAATAATCTGCCTGGGGCGCATGGCTATTAAATACCGTAACGTCGGTCAACCTCTACTAATGCCAGGTGAACTATACCTATATACACACAGGGCATGCATGTCGTTATGCATAGGTTGTTCTACGCTGGCGAATACCTGTCCGTCGTCTAAATATAGACGTCAAAACCGGCTTTGTTCGGTCGATGAATAAACCGTATTATTTCACGAGACAACCCGCACAAAAGCGGGGGTAAACGAATACATACCATATAATCATACAGCGTACCTGTGACACCATGTGCGGTGTGTAGGTGTTTAATGGAAGCTATTCTATTCTGAATTGGATGACTGTTTATGATTCACTCAACTCGGAAATAGGCATATACTTTTCACATTCCATTTCAGTTTGGGGAATCTGATTTGTATTGTTCGGTTTGATGATGAAAGCGGTTTGATTGATAACCTCGAATGAATTAAACAACTACATTGCATTGGAAAAATGTTTTAATTTGCCAAAGCTGTCTCGATACATATGACTATTTTTCGACGGTGAGACTTTTCCAGTGGGTATTATTCTTTGGTAATAGGCCTATGTGATACCTGCGGTCCCAGTTAGACTTATTTCGACGTTCTCATGTTGCTCATTTTTGGCGTTCACATTAGAAGAAACAGCTGAAAATCAGTATAATTCGGAGTTAGTTGTCAGACGAATTACTACGAGATGTCGCGAGTAGAAGGGTCATCCGATGGTGAGAGTGAGGACAGTTCGTCTGCATCGTCGCCAGTGTTCCATGGAATCGGTAATATTGTGGTTGATGATGACATGTCACTGACCAGCTCTGATCCGAGTGACATGCAGGATATTATAGGAAGACTTGACGAGGCCAGTCTCAGTGCGGACATCGAATCTTTCGCCGGTGAACTGAATAACTCGGGACCAGAATCGAGCCCGCATGATTCTGATTCATTGGGAACATCTTCTGTTTCTTCCACAGGCAATCGAGACGATGCAACAGACAAGAAATCACGTTCTCAAGTCTCATCGGGAGATTCCAAAGAAGTTGATTCCGGTGAAAAGCAACCAAACGGTGTCAAACAAAAATCTTCATTTTTCTCCCGACGGAGGAGTTCAACCAAAGAAACGAATGTTTCTCAACCGGAAGCTTCACCACTATCGGAGGTTTCATCTAAAAGACGGCTATCAGGTTTTTTGCAGAAAATAGTTAAAACAAACTTGAAGAAACGACCGACAGACAAATCTTTTAATTTATCGTCAATTCGTATTGATAGATTGCCGCAAGTATTTGTCGC
Organism: Siphonodentalium dalli; assembly: GCA_032622095.1. Taxonomy (NCBI): domain Eukaryota; kingdom Metazoa; phylum Mollusca; class Scaphopoda; order Gadilida; family Siphonodentaliidae; genus Siphonodentalium; species Siphonodentalium dalli. The sequence goes on from CP136067.1 coordinate 61,851,579, forward strand.
CAAATATATCGGAAAGAAAGACATCACTTGCGGAGAGATTGGAGTCAAGGCCGTGAGACAGCCGGTTGATGACATGGTTGGAAAAATTAAGAAAGCGCTGAGCGTGACATCAGAGGTTCAAATCCCACTAGTCTATGTGATCGTTTCCCCAAAGGGACTGGATATAAGAGAGCACAAACTTAACAAGGTCAAAAGTGGTGTTGACTATGGTCTCGTTCCGTTGGATTTTATCGCATATGGCGTTCAGGATGTGAAATTCTGGAAGGTGTTTGCATATATTTCCGTGAAGCAGCTTTCCTCCCGAACCAAAGTCATGGAGTGTCACGCCTTCATTTGTGATTCTCCTGTCAGTACTCGTAAGATGACCTTGTCACTTGGTGCTTCGTTCAAACTCTATGAGAAAAAGTTGCGCGCGGAAGGAAAACCGCACAACTTTCAGATAGAACTGCGTACGCCAGACGAACTTGCTGAAGAATATGGCTTGGATACCGACACGTGATATATAATCATATGATACTAGTATAATATAATTGTATGGTTTTGAAAAATACCACCGACCCTGTGACAACACGACCCGGGACAACCAGACCCGAACTATGAATAAATACAGTTCTTAATTTTGTTCCATAGTTTTGAAACAAAGCGTATAATGGTATGTAATAAAAGTAGGCCTATATATACTCTTATTATAAAAAAATTCTACATTTGGTGAAGCCATCTCAAATCTACCTTTGGAAGTCCCAGCGACGGATATATATTCATTCAGAAAAAATAGGATATCTGCATCTGAAAAAACTGTTTGTCGGCAACTAAAAGAAATCGTTAGTAATTAAATTTGATGTTTAAAATCGGAATCTGACATTTCGAAGAAAACGTAAAGAAAAAATTCCAAATATAATACTGAATACAATAACAAAATATTTTTCCAAAACTTGGGACAACACGACCCTGAAAATCTGGAAGATCCGACCAAAAATACCGCGCGGGTTGGGTTGTCCCGGCGGCCATATTTTTGAGTGAAATTCAGAACAATTTGATGGCTCCCAGAAGATCCATATGAAGTTTGGTGATGAGCTTGGATGAAGGATGTGGTCTGTAGAGTGTGTCAAAGTATTTAGTCAGACAAAGAGTAACATCCAAGATGGCCGCTGGCAGCCATGTTTTTCAACGAATTTCGGAAAAAATTAATAGCTCCCACCTAGAGGTCACCACGAAGAGCCATTTAAAGTTTGGCGACGATAGGACGAGGGATATGGTCTGTTTATACAGGGTGTGTCAAAGGATATGAATGAAATTGGTTGACGTATGTTCAAGTTATCGCGCTGTTTTACGTCAAAGTATTGGAAGCCATAGTATTTTGAGATGTAGCGTACAGAAAGTAATCAGACGACAAACCGGAAGTCAAAGGTCACCTGCACTATTTCCGGTTATTAAACGAATATTTAATATCACAATTTATGGAATTGGCTGATTGAATGGAATAAGATTTGGATCATATAATAAATTGTGATATGCAACGTTTGTTGCATAAGAGGAAATAGTGCCAGGTGACCTTGACTTCCGATTTGTCGCCTGTTTTCAGTCCGTACGCTACGACTCAAAATACTACGGCTTCCAATATTTTTCCAACAAACTCTAAAAGATGAAGAGTTTGAAAAGTGAATTCATTAACTATACGTCACTAAATACGTCAAAGAGTCTTTATTTATCTGGGAATATTTCTTTACGCGGGCAAACAACGCATAGTTACGTGAAATGTCAACACAGGCCTTATAGAAGCCGATGTTAGTTTCACGTCCCATAAATGTAGATGTAAGTATGTTTTCTCGAGGTTTTGGATAATGTAATAACTAGAATCTACAACTTCTCCCCAGTTTATAGCGGAATTTAGAAAACTCGTCCAGTAATTTAGGTCTGGACCTAATTTACTGGACTCATGTTGAATAATAATAATAGATTACGTCAACAACGTCATTGGCGATTGTTAACTTTAACATAAATTTCTTCACCAAATAATGAGGTATAGTCTACATAAAGCACACGTTGGTTCAATTAAATAACACAATATCGACATAATATTCAGTATATTACAAGCTACAATGTCTACAATCGTCAGGGTGTACAATAACAATTGAACAACACAGTTGTGTGAACAAGTTAACGTTACTACACGCATTTATCGTGATGCGAGGTAAAACTCGAACATACGGTTCTCGTTTTACCATCTCGTAACAATCAACTGGTGCAATATCGGCAACCTGTTCACACTGTATCGATCATATCTTTGTGTTACCTTTTTTCGGTCCGCCATATACGAAGCAGAGACCCTTTCGATGGATTGCAGTAGACCAAATATGGGGTGGCTCAATATCTTTATGGGGAACCCCGAAATAACTGATACTAAGAATACTGATAATTTTAAGGCTGTGTACACTCGTATATTAGAGATTCCGGTCGATTTGAGAGAACCTAACATTTTGACCATGCCATTTTACACTTAAAATCTACTTACAATAGAACTCTATTTTGTACAATGTAGTATCCCAGTTATGCCCCTGTTAACGCACTGAATAATTGTTACATGCCTGTATTATCGTATTGTTACTGGTTGCACGGGAATGATCACCGACGTGTTAATGAAGCATACACATACTCAATCTATCTCGTCACTGTACCGAACTTCCGATTCCATTCCACAATCGCCATTCTGTTTCCCCCCATTGATTGATCATTATTTATTACACGATCCGACTCTTTTTCCATTCAATAAACCCATTTCTATAAATTGTGATATTAAACGTTCGTTTAATAACAGGGGGGGGGGGGGGCAAAAAATGCAGACACAGGGTGGAACAAAACTGTTTTCTTCGGTTTGGGTACACCCCCCCCCCCCAAAACAGCAAAAACTGCAGTTTTTTTTCACTGACCATTTGCCCCCCCCCCCCCCCCCCCCCAGAAATGCTGAGAAATTCATATACAAAATTTGGTTCTGATCAGATAGAAAATATTTCAGTTAACGCACCATGCGTAAAGTGTCTACAGACAGACAGACAGCCAGATAGACAGACAGACGGACGGACGGACTAACGACGAGTGGTCAATCCGGACAACGACACTATGTTTACCATACTATGGTATGGGTAAACATAAAAAAGGCCTTAATAAAGCAGAGCAGTATTCCAGGAAAACCTGTTTACGGATAATCGGCATTAACGTTACTGAAAACGACAATGAAACCATTAAAGAGCGTTTCTGCAAAATGGTAAATGAGTCGCAGAAAGAAGTGAAGATTGGGCCTCAAGACATCGTAGCTGCTCACAGACTACCCGCCAATAAGAATGTATCTCCAGTCTCCACCCCCATGCATAGTGAAATTCCTGAGAAGCGAAACGCGTAATGCCGTTTTCGACCAGCGCAAGATAATATCCCGAACCGACAGAAATGGTACGAAGATCCCTCTTAAGATAAGAGATGATCTCACAAAGTTGAACATGGGTCTAATGAACAGACTTTTCCTTCATGAAAAAATTCAGTTTGGCTACCACAAGAATGGCTACATATGGGCTAAGCTGAAAACTGGAAGAAAGTGCAAGTTCGATATCTTCGATGACATTAATGATGTGATCGCCAAGAGCGATAAACGTGTATAATTTCTTCCAATATAGTTCAAAACTGAAATCAAGAGCCTGTCTGCAGTGAATCAACTGTTTTTAAACTGAATCTAAACACTGTCAATTAATAATTATCAAACATGTTCGTAAAATTTGAACATGACAAAATTCGACCATACAATAACCATACAATCATGTGTAGATAAAACACGTGTTTCCTTCGATTATGGTGACAGGTCAGGATGTGATATCGGTTGAGTTAGAAGACAGCGACATATAGATCAACCGCGATGTCACAGGCTGGTCTGATCTGAAGGAAACATAGATTAGTATGGAATCCTATTACGGCCACTTGCTAATGGCGCTTTCGGCGCACTTTTTGTCGCTTTCGGCGCATCGCGCCGAAAGCGCCGAAAGCGACAAAATGTGCGCCGATCGGCGCACTTTTTGTCGCTTTCGGCGCTTTCGGCGCGCGCGCCGAAAGCGACAAAAAGTGCGCCATTAGCGTTGTTTCGGCGCGCGCCGAAAGCGCCGAAAGCGACAAAATGTGCGCCGATCGGCGCACTTTTTGTCGCTTTCGGCGCTTTCGGCGCGCGCCGAAATAACGCTAATGGCGCACATTTTGTCGCTTTCGGCGCACCGCGCCGAAAGCGCCGAAAGCGCCGAAAGCGCCGAAAGCGACAAATAGTGCGCCGTTACGGCGCACTTTTTGTCGCTTTCGGCGCTTTCGGCGCGTTACTAATGGCGCACTTTTTGTCGCTTTCGGCGCTTTCGGCGCATCGCGCCGAAAGCGCCGAAAGCGCCATTAGCAAGTGGCCGTAATAGGATTCCATAGATTAGTGCAGGTTCATTTAGTGATTTACAAGCTTAATGCTGTTATCGTGTTCTGCCCATCCTGTTAAACTTTACCACGACAATTGTAGACTAATGATTTATTTCAGATCTATATAACACAATAATTTCCTCCAGCATAATTTATATTTTGCTAAGTGATATCATATGCGAACTAATTAAATGAGTTATCACAGGCGCCCGTGCATCTCAGTGCATATCAAACCACAGGGTAGAGTTGTGTCCCCTCACTGCGCTGATCAAGGTATTGACGGGAAGCAACTCAATCTTGTGGCATGAACGCATAATTTTCTTCGAACTAAGATGCATAACTCTTTGTTTGGAATTATAATCATCATGCATTCTCCCGGGATATTCCATAGCTCTAATAAAATAGTTAAAAAAAAAAAATTATAATCAAATAAAGTTAATAATTTGCTAACCGAACAATGAACTTATATATATATTTATGTATGTGTATGTATATGTATGCATGTATATGCATGTGTGCGCATGCATGTGTATATAAAATATATATAAAAACAAAATTATATATATATATTTTTTTTTTCTGCACAATTACCAAACGACCACATCAGATATGTCAAATCAGTATGAGTTTTACAGGAATTTCTTGAAAGCGATATTCAAACGAACTGGAAGATAGTAAGAATTTCTGTATACTTTTTCTGCACCTTATCTCTATAACTCATCTCTATACCGTCAAATATCTTCATTTCTTTAATATTGCTATTTTCATGAATATGTGTCTGTTTTTTCTTTCAGCAACGTTTTGTACATACCGATGTCACTTAAAATCATGTCAATGAACTGTCAGGGACTGGGCGATCAACGTAAGCGCAGAGATGTGTTCAACTACATTAAGAGTAAAAACATAGATATTTTTTGTTTACAAGATACACATTTCAAAAAATGTCAGGAGGAATTTTATAAGGCCGAATGGGGATATGAATGCTTCTTCAGTAGTTTCAATTCCTCTACCAGAGGAGTAGCAATCCTGTTAAATAATTCTTTTGAATATCAAATACACAATATAAAGCGGGATCTGAATGGCAACTTCCTTGCAATCGATATCGAAATTGAGAACAAGCGTCTTAATTTAATTTCAGTTTATGGTCCAAACTGTGATCAACCGTCATGCTATGAAGAAATGGATAAATATATAAAAAGTGTAGAAGACATACCCGTAGTATTATGTGGAGATTTTAATATCGCCCTAGATCAAAACATTGACACCTTTAATTATGTACGTTCTAACAATCCATTGGCTCATAAGAGACTTACTACAGCGATGAACGATAATGGGCTCATTGATGTTTGGCGTCTAGAAAATCCGGATACCCACAGATATACATGGCGGCGATAAAATCCAGTAAAACAAGCTAGACTAGACTATTTTCTTGTAACGGATTACATAACTTCTCTAATTAGCAGAACTAACATTAATCCAGGTTATCGCACTGATCATTCCATGGTAATGCTCGAAATGAAATTCAACGATTTTGAACGAGGGCGCGGCTATTGGAAATTTAATAATTCCCTTCTGAAGAACATGGAATACGTTAGCATTATTAATAAACTTATTGATAAAATTATTTTACAATATTCCTTTCAAAATGATCAAAATGAAATTAATTTCACAATAAATGATCAACTCTTATTTGAAACTATTCTTATGGAAATACGAGGCGAAACAATACAGTTCAGTGCAAATTTGAAACGGAAGACGAAAGAAAGAGAGCAAAAACTCATCTCTGAAACCGACAGTCTGGAACGTTCAACGGACCAGTCAGAAAAAAATATGAAAAAATTGATAATCTTAAAAGACAACTTGAAGAAATCAGGAGATCCAAATTAGAAGGCATGTTGGTAAGGTCAAGGGCATTATGGATAGAGGAAGGTGAAAAGCCGAGCAAATATTTTCTCAACCTGGAAAAGAGACATTATCTGAATAAAGCACTTGTACAAGTAGAAACCTCAGATGGTTAGATTATTTCTAACGAAAAAGACATATTAAACGAAGCAAGCAACTTCTTTAAAGACTTATATAGTAAGAAAAATGAAATTATCACTCAAAATGATTTGAACGAATTCCTCGATTAAAATTCACTTAATAACATTAAAAAAAATTCCAGCCACAATAGCAAAACGATTTGATGAACCAATCTCAATTTTAGAAGCACAGTCATACCTTATAGGGGTATGAAAAATAATAAGGCCCCTGGTTTAGATGGTTTCAGTGTAAATTTCTTCAAAATGTTCTGGAATAAACTTGGAGAGTATCTTGTTAGATCCCTGAACTATGGTCTATCAAAATGTGAGCTCTCTATCACACAAAAGCACGACGTACTCACATTAATCCCGGAAGGTAATAAACCGAGGCGATTTTTGTCGAATTGGCGACCAATAGCGAGTTTGCGATTTCAAACCGGTACGGGTACCGGTACGCGTACGGGTAGCTACCCGTACCGGTACACGTTTTGAAATCGCAAACTGTTTTACCGGTATAATTCATCACATCGACTGGTAATGTATGGTGAGCCAACTGCGACAAAAAAGATATTATGATATAGATTGTTATTCGCGTTATTGGCCTATGTTATACTTAGCGTTATGGGTTGTTGGAAATATGTATTTAGATTAGATGAGCCCCATGATAATCAGTTGCTTTCATCAAGGACGAGCTAGGTGGCAGTTGGAAGAGGACGTTGCTTTTCTTTCACTCATATTGGTAACATTTTCAACAATTTGATTCTACAAGTCATAGACCGATCGAGTGTTGACAATAAATCGGTTGGAATTTTTAAACTTAGAAAATAGATTATGATAGCTCAAATATACAATTACGTTATATATAGTTAAAATGTCCAACCAATATTCGGTGTAAAATGTATTGTTTTAGACCAAGGGTCTAATATTGTCCTACATGTACTTTCAGTTCGATATAATACCGCATTTGTCCCTTATTTTAGTTGGGGAATATTTAGTCATATTAAAGATGCATAATCCGAATTAATGCTCCCAAGTTACTATTTTTTTTTGGCTTCGGGGGTTAAACTAAATATTTGATTCGAATCGAGGACCCCACCATCAAAGCGCAGAGTGATCAGATATCGATTTTTGAAGTTTGTTATTTCTTGAATTGTGTAATTATTTGTGGCCCAGAAAAGAGTCATCAAACCGACGGTCTCGGACAAAATTGCGGACGAAGATGCTTAACTCTAAAATCAAGTGGTAATGCGGCCAAAATTTTATACTATAGTTGACAGCAGTTAGCATTATTTTTTGGTAATTAATCGATTCTGATAACAAAAGCGTATTTTGAAGAAATGTTCTTGTTGTAACTTTATGATATAGGAACAGTCTGATCGGTTTGAGTAGATTTAAAGGTACTCAACCCGATAAAACTCCTCTCAATTACTATTTCAATGGCTTCGGGGGTCAAAAATATTTGATTCGAGTCGAGGAAGTCACCCATCAAAGCTCAGATTTGTTAGATATCGATTTTAGAAATCTATTATTTTTCATTATCGGGAATTCTTTCTGGCCCAGAAGACTGTCAAAAATTCGTTATTATTCGTTACCCACTTGATTATAGAGTTATCCATCCTTGTCTGTTTGAATAGAATTTTGGCGTAAAATCTCGAGCAGGTTACCAAATTGACGGCAGTTATTGGTACTCATCTCGAGAACATAAGAATTTTCAAAAATCAATATCTAATAACTCTGAGCTTTGTTTGGTGGGTTCCTCGACTCGAATCAAATATTTTTTACCCCCAAAGCCAAAGAAATAGTAATATAGGACCCTCTGATCGGATTGTTGTTGTTGGAATCTGTTGAGATGGGGACCCTCTTTACGGGTTGAGTACCTTTAAGTAAACCCTTGTTTGGAATCTTTCAACAGATCGAAGGGTCGGCCCGTCGGGGCAAGGGAATATTTATGCCAAGAATTGGGATTGTTGTCGGGATCTAAACCCGGAGGTAGGTTGAAATGTTTAACTTGGTAACAAAAAAGGTGTCAAAATGTAGTCTGTTTATTATACGGATTGAATAAAGAGCGTTTACTTCACTTCTGTGCGAAACACAGAAAACAGCTGAAACTCGCTCTGCTTATATGCTTAGATTTTGTAGAGTATGTATAGGTATTTCGTGTATTTGGCGACCTATATTATCCCCACTACAGTATACACAAGTATTGTGGTTCAAATGCGCCATGTCCGTTCAGATAGTAAATATATATTAAAATGATAAATCAGTCCCCACCTACATACGATAAGGTAACTAAACGGTAATTGTATTCAAATGTGCAATGCATAGATAAATCCACGATATATTTATGTCCTTGTACAATGGGTTGAGACAGGGACGTGACGACAGGGGTGTCTTAACCCCCCCCCCACCCCCTCCCCAACTTTGGTCAAATGTTCAACATTTGGAAATTTGATATACCTGACACAACATTCGTTGGAAATTTCACACAAACAATAGGTTGAAATTTTTTTCGTAGTTTGATTTTCGAACAATTTATTAGTGGATAATTTGTAGTTTTTAGACCAACATTTGCATATTTCCCAATTTTTGGTAACAAAATTTGGACTGAAATGGCTGTCAGAAACAGTTGGAACTTGTTCAAGCTTGGGGGGGGGGTGTCAGGTCTCAAAATTTCCAACAATTGGAAAGCTTGATGCCAGCCAAGGGGAGGGGTGGATTTACGCGCAAACTTGTGAATTTGATATGGTTCGAGATGTGTAGTTAGAAATTCGAAGGTGGACACCCTTCCTAACGCGCAGACCATCTATAGCCATGTCCCTGCAATGGGCGTCTATAGCACCATCTACTCACTCTATTAATCACAACCTGTCATTAATGCATTGAAAAAAAATCGGCCTTCCGTATTTATCTAAGTGCTAGAAGCCGCCTCGATAATTTGAACACAAATCCTGGGTTAAAATGACAACTTTATCAATAATATTTGCCCATGAAATCTTTCAATAAATAGGTTAACGCATATCTGACTGGAATTTCATGGAATTCATGGACCTTTGAGTGAGAAAATCGTAGTGAAAGGCTACCGGTCAATGGGACAAATCTACCCGTTTCAATTAGCTATCGCTTTATGTGCTGCAATGAAAGTACCCAAGTGACCGTGACGATGTTCACAGATTTACCCGTGCCCGTTCCCGTCGAACGGGTATCGCAAACTCGCTACTATCTCTCCTCAATGTAAGCTACAAAATTATATCTGGTGTCCTGGTCGTCACATTGCAGATAACATTAGATTGATAGCAGATATATTCCAAAATCTGAAACTTAAAAACCAAAGTGGATTGCTACTTCTGCTGGATTTCGAAAAAGCTTTCGACTCAGTCTCTTATGTCATTCATGACAAATGTTTTTGAACTTTTTGGCTTTGGACATAACTTTATACAATATTTGAAAACGCTGTACAATGGTATTCAATCTAATGTGTGTATCAACGGTAACATATCACCGCAATTCAAGATTTATAGAGGCTGTCGGCAGGGAGACCCAGTATCACCGTATATTTGTATATTATGTGCAGAGATTCTAAGTATTGCAATCAGAAGTAACAAAAATATAGGCGGCATACAATTTGGAGGCTTAGAGTATAAGGTTAGCCAATATGCGGACGACACATCTCTGCTACTGGACGGCGAAGCCCTGTCACTTGACACGACGTTCAGACTTCTCAGTAAATTTCAAGCTATATCCGGGCTTAAAATAAACTACGATAAAACATATGGGGTGCTATTCACCAAGCGAGACTATTTTATAAACCAGGTAGTTTATATGGTAGCGGCTGAACGCAAAGGTATCTTCGCTTTAGCGCAAACGACACACGTTGTCGATGGTGTGATTGATCCAATCTATCAGATTTGTCACTTGTCAATTGACGCCGTCTTACGACTAATTCATGAACACTCACCGGCCTCAATCGGCATGTATAGCGGTATAATTTTTGGGTACAATTGTGTGGAGACTCATGCTTGCGTTTATATATCTGCAGAATGAGTTTCAATGATATTAATGAGGTTTTTTAATTAGCACAGTGTGAAAATGAAGAGCCAAGAAGATAACGTCTCAGAAGAATTTTGTTTGTGTTTTGGTTCTGTTTGGATATTTCCTTGCCATTTCCAAAGAATTTTTTTTCCATCCAGCATTTTTCCGGCGCTGGTGAATGGTGCCGGTTTCTTTGTTCTTTAATATTTTGATTCTTCTCTCCACAATGCCCAAAAACGTTTTACGCTCGTCGGCAGTGGGGGGGGGGGTCTGGAAAACAATTGCACATATAGGGCCCAAAAAGTTTTTTTCGGACCCCGAGGGACCCACCACCCATTTATGCAAATTTTTTCCTCCAAATGTTAGGGACCCATGTGCACCCCCTTTCTTTCTCATGTTTTTATCCAAATTTCAGGAGTTTTTTTTTAGCCATTCTTCAATAACTGTGTTAACTGCCTTGCAATCCCATTACACTGTCCTTTGTTGGTGCAAACTGTGTAAAATTAAGACTCAAGCAATAACATGCTTAATCGGTAAAGCCCAGGTCAGAAAAACGAAAAATAAACTGTATTACCGCATTATAGCCTTAATATATCGAGCGTGTTTGATGTAAACATAATACCACAAAATACGCTCTTTCAAAAATCGTCAGTTGTGGGTTGCACCCCACAAATTACTCAAACAAAAGATCGCAACCCACAAGTATTATCTGACCAGTGCGGTCACCCCACAACTATACTCTGACCAGTACGCCCATACATACATTTTGCGTTATAACTCAAGAGTCGGTTGTCATATTTTGATGCTCTATGACATGTGACGGACCAGAAATGGGGAACGAATATGCATAATATCACGGATTGTGAGCACCAATGCCTACCAGAGTTATCCATGGGCCCTGTTTATGAAATTCAGTCCGTACAAAGTTTTTGCAATATAAGTTGAAGTGTCGGTTGTCGAATTTTGAAGTGGTTTGGTATGGTGATAGACCTGAATGATAGGGGAAGGATGTATGCAGATATTACTTCATATCACAGGTTTTGCCTGTCGATGCATACCAGAACTACCAACCTGGTTCCATCCGTAAACACATTTTGCATTATTATAACTAAACCATTTCTATGTATATTTGTGCACTAGAGTCTGCAGTATAGTCTCAGTCAGATTTTATTCTTGATTTTAGTTTGAACTTTGAAGACATTGAAGAATGTCATTTCTCAAAGCATCTGAATGCATCACATTATTTCAGTTCATCTATTTATAAGCGATAACAGTGTACAATTAGTATAGTTTAGTCTTGTTGAGCAGTATTTAAGCTTCAAGATGAAGTTCGTAAATTCAAGGAGAATAGCGTCGCCTTCGGTTGGGATTGTCTGAACAATAAACAGTAACGGTCATTCATCATAAGCAATTCAGTTTTATTTGGATAAGTGTTGCAAATTAACATTACTTGCAACCATTAAAGATGAGAAATAACCAGAAGGAATGAATTTGATTGCATGCCAGAACAAGACAGTATTTCAGACATTAGAAATTTATGAGACACCCTTTCCAATGTCATGTTATGCAACAATCGGGTTAATGATATCTAGTCATCATTGAGTATTCACCATGTAGTATTTGTGATACAGTTTGTTTTTATTTTATTACTTTTATTCGGGTAATACAACTGGGTAATATATTAATTTGTTTTACTAAATTACGGTTTTCCACTGTGAAGTGGGACGGGATCCTGTGAAATCCAGAAGGTTGCTAAATCTGAGGCTATATAGTCACTATAGCTGGCTATATAGCCATATGCCAACAAACATGATACTAACATGCTTACAAACAACATTACATGGTCAGTACTTGTAAATTGTTTGAAAAAAAAAACCCATTTTGGAAAAATTTTTACAAGCACGATTGTTTCGGCCTCTGGATCACCCACCCACCCCGGCCCTATATACGGAATATTTTTTGTAGACCCCCCATGTCGTCGGTGGTATATTTTGCCCCACGTAATTTTCCTCGATTGCTCATTGTTGAAATGAACCAAACGTGTACTGTTACACGCAGCATGTTTATGTGACCGATTGTCAATCTATGATTGACGCCAATCACCTTGATTGGATAATCCTATACCGCGCGGCGATGTCTTCCCATCGATATGTCCACCGACAGCTTCGCATTGAGCGTCGCCTCGTAAAACTACCTGGACTATATTATAAACCCAGCCGGTGAATAGCACCCATGGGGTCTGGATTGGAACAAAACAATTTGGATCAGAGGCAATTCAAGATCGTTGGAAGATAAAATGGCAACCAAATTCATTTCGACTCCTTGGGGTCACTTTTTGGAACAAGAGGATATGTTCATAAGCAATTACCAATCGGCCTTGAAAGGATTAGATGCTACGCTCAGGGAATGGTCACATCGCAATTTAACAGTTCTGGGCAGAATCACCGTTATTAAGTCATTAGTTATGTCGAAGCTAACTTTTCTAATACAAACAATCCCGGACCCCCCTGCAACGATCATAAAGGAAATCCAGTCCAGGTTTTATAAATTTATATGGCGAAATAAACCCGACAGAATATCTCGACGCCAAATGCAACAATCGTATAAGAATGGCGGATGTAAAATGATAAACCTAACTAACTATATTAGAGCCATGAAGGTCAATTGGATGAAAAAAATGATTTTTAATAGAGGCCGAGCATGGCAGAGTCTATTTGACACTGCACACTCATTTCTACCTGAAAAATGGTATATTTGCGATTCTCTAAGCCAGTATAAGTCAAAAATACAAAGTCCTTTTTGGAATAATGTAATTGATTCTTGGATTTTATATCGGGATTCATTACGTCCGAAGACATGTGCTGATTTATACAGCAATACATTTTGCGATAACTCTCTACTCAAAATCGGACAGAATACACTAAAAATCCCCGAATTAGAACGTAACGGCATTCTCTTTGTGAATGACTTCATTTGTGAAGATGGAACTATAATATCGTATGGAGAAGCAAAAGAAAAATTCCATTATACACCTGATTTTATAACTTTTAACAGAATAATCGTAGCAATTAGAAAATTCCTTAGCACTCTGTATAACGGAAGAATGTCCCCCCCCCCCCCCCAACCCCCCGCTACAGAACCCGATAATGCCTTTTCAACTGTTTATCTTATCGCGTTCTAATAGTCAAGCGATATATTCGACTTTAAATGAGATTGAAACCATACCTACCTGTATGAATAAATGGGACACAAATTTTAACACCTTTACGACCAGTACTGTAATGTCTAATATACTTCAAAATCCGTTCAGATGCACAAGCGATACTAAATTCCGGTGGTTTCAGTTTCGTATTAATACCAGAATCCTTGGAACAAAGGCCATATTAACAAAAATGAAAATTACAACAAATGATCTGTGTACCTTCTGTGGTAAAGAAAGAGAAGATATTCAACATATATTTTGGCAATGCGACATTGTAAAAACTTTTTGGAATGAAATTAAAAACTGGTTTAACGAAAAAACAGAAAGTCCATTTAATTTTACCGAATCTAATATTATTTTTGCATATGGAGAGGGATTAGAGAATGAGTTACTCCGTTTCTTAATTATATTCAAAAAAAAATTCATATATCGTGCGAAAATGAGAGAAGAAAAACTTATCGCAGCAAATCTGAAATCTGATCTGAAATACTACTATTCGGTCGAGAGGGTTTGCCACTTCAGTAAATGCCAATATCAACAGTTTTTTGATCGATGGCAAGGTTTTGTCGGACTTATCGATTATTGAAGTACAGCTTTCAATATAATCCTTAGTCAATCCAGACCATTATAGATATTTTCTTATCCGTAAATTTTCACATTTAATTTAGTTATGCATATTAAATCAATTGCTATATTTCGGCTGATGGTATGTACATGCATTAACGCTTATTTCCCATACGGACTTAGTGACCCCTGATATCCCCATCCACTATACATACACGTACTCGATTAGCTTTTCTCACGAAACCATTTATATTTAGACAAAATGAAGTATATAACATATTTACAAAAGAGACCGATAATTGTACAAACGAGGAAGTCTGAACGTCGACAAAAACAAAAAACAAAAACAAATTATTCGTTTCTGAATAGACAACGTTTTCCCTATAGCAATCACCCACATATTTCACTCCATTTCATCTTCTGTAACTTTCTCTTCCCCTCTTCTTACCTATGTTTTGCCTAAAACTCTCTCTCTCCATCTCTCTCTCTCTCTCTCATATAGAAACCTAGAACAATTTACCATTTATTTTTGTTATATACTTTGTCTTTCATTAACATGTTCTTGATTTCAATAAAAAATAAAAATAAAAAAAATAAAATAAAAAGTTGGTATATTTGAAATAAAGTTATCTGATATATTACGCACATTTGAAGCATGTGTATTCTGAGTTATCGACAGTGTATTTTATTGAACCACGTAGTCTCTCTGTTTGTTGTGCAGAAATTGTATTGCCGATGTGAATCGGAATCAGTTCAATTTTGAATTAATTCCTCGATCTATTTTAGGAAATAGCGCATATAATAAAAAGAAAACCTTCGTGTTTTGAGTGAATACCGGAATTACCTCATTCGTGGTCACAGTGAGATGCTGTGACCACTCATGAGATACTTCCGGTATTCACTCAAAACACGCAGGTATCCTCTATGAGTCTATGTATAATAAGTTTTAAAAGCCATAATAAACTACGAGAAAAGATGAGAATGGATTTTTTTTCATTGCAATTTTTTTCCTCGACCAAAACCGGACCCACCCCATGGTTTCAACTGTTAAAGGGAGAAATTGTGGACAAAAAATTAAAATATAGAGCCCCCCCCCCCCTCACTGCTATAAGGCTATAGCATGCACTACTATATGAATATGATTGTTTCAATTCATTTTGAAGCTGTAATTTGTCTTAGAAATGATTTTGGAAAAAAATTGTATGACATCAGAAAAAATCTGCATTCCGGGCTCGGGGACACCCACCCACTCGGTCCTTGTATCCTGTAATTTTTTTCCGACAACCCCCCCCCCCTGAACGTCATAGCAATAATTATTAACAAGTTCTGGTCAAAAGGGTCCAATAATTCGTTTTAATTTATGTGCATTTTTTGTTAACGTGTGTTATCATAATCGATTGCACTTATACATTTGGGACATTATATTAATCAAAATAACTCCAATACAAATAATTTATAAATCAGATGATTTATTGAAGTTATGTCTACGTAAAATAACACTTCCTGAAACGACATATATGTCGTTCTACTCCTCACCGATAGACGACATATATGTCGTTCTACTCCTCAACCGATAGACGACATATTATATGCCGTGTTTTCCTCAACCGATAGACGACATTCCTTATTCCTTATTTTCAAAAATGTCGCTTTCGGCCGATTTGACGGCATGGGTGTGTGGCCCACCCCTAATACCCCCTAGAAACACCCGACCCCCCACGGTAAGGATTTCGACCGATTTGACGGCATGGGTGGGTGGCCCGCCCCAAATACCCCCTAGAAACACCCCGACCCCCCACCATCACCCCCGGGGGTACCACCCCGAGGGATGAAAATGGGGGTATGGAGCAATTTCGAGAACGGTAAGGATTTCGACCGATTTGACGGCATGGGTGGGTGGCCCGCCCCAAATACTCCAGAAATACCCAGACCCCCCATCCATCACCCCCGGGGGTACCACCCCAGGGGGTGAAAATGGGGTATGGAGCAATTTCGAGAACGGTAAGGATTTCGACCGATTTGACGGCATGGGTGGGTGGCCCGCCACAAATACCATATAGAAACACCCCGACCCCCACCCATCACCCCCGAGGGGTGAAAATGGGGTATGGAGTAATTTCGAGACCGATAAGGATTTCGACCGATTTGACGGCATGGGTGGGTGGCCCGCCCCAAATATCCCCTAGAAACATCCGGACCCCCACCCATCACCCGGGGGGTACCACCCCGATGGGGTGAAAATGGGGCATGGACCATTTTCGAGAACGGTAAGGATTTCGACCGATTTCACGGCACCTAGAAACCTAGAAACACCCCGAGCCCCCACCCATCACCCCCGGGGTCCAAAAACGACACAAATTGTGTCGGTTTATTATGGTAGTAACGATACTGTGGTTTCAGATGTTTAATTATTTCTCACTTTTCCGCTTGGCCCACGTTTTCGCAAAACACATGCTTCTTATGCGCGGACTTTCGCTCTCAATTGATTGAAACTGTCTCATATACATACACGTATACCGGTATACGTAATCCATTTTAATATATATAATATTTTTAAATTGAATGAATGGGAGTCAGCATATCTCGTCCAATTCCCCAACCTTGCGGCCCATAAGTCGCTAAGTTTGGTATCATAATTTCGGAACGGAACTATATACGGTGTTGTATTGGCTTCTCGTTTGGTTATATGTAAATACATAAGTTCGTGTCTATTCTGTTGTATCAAATCTGACCATATAAAACTGTCTCATTATCATCTGGATATGTCACAAGTGAAAAAATATGATAACTCTCCGATTGTTATAACGATTCATTATTTCGCATTAATTAACCGACAGGTATTGTAAAGTGTTCTCACTTAATGCATGTGCAATGACGTCGGCTAGATAACTATACCCAAATATGTGTTAAAGTGCAGACCAATTCACCATTATGTTGTATTCAAGAATACGAAGCACACCAGAAATAAGCAAATGGTATATGAAATGCACATGTCATCCCCAATACTTAAATGTCTTGACAATCTGATAAATTAGTATTAAAAAAACCCCAACTTGTCCATTACGTCGCCATATAGTCAAGGGGAGCAGCGTTCCTGAATTATACACAATTTCGCTGTTGTTGCGAAATGGGCCACACTTCCAATGTGACAAAATTGTGCTCGTCATGCACCGATGTCTGTGAAGAACGATTGTTAAGTGAATATATGGACTTAATTGTGTATGTCGTATGACGAAATCTAATGAGGAATGTTAAAATACGCACATATTAACACAAGATTGTCCAGAATAAAAATCTATCTATTTATACATTAATTCTAAGGTACCCCGATTTAATGCGTGGGACAATCATTACCCTGGTGAGCCCCAACACCAGTAACCATCTACTGCTCCCCGGAGACAGGGGAGGTACAAACACATGAATTTGGCAACATGTTAGTGTCCTTTAGGAATTCAGACTATTACGCCCAATTTTTGGCCGGGTATAATGTGCTATCTGGTACTTTTTTTGACAGTAATTTTACCCAAGGTTGCTATGGACGAATTTACACTAAAAATGGAGCACTAATAGCATATACTGGTCTATTACAATCTGGAATTAAGCAGCATTTAAATTTACGACGCTACTTACGACCAATTTGTTGCTTGATATAATGGGCTAGCCGGATACGTTTTTGGCAGTGATTGGGTGTCTCGATATGTCTAGGGTGTAGATGTTGAATGGCCATGATATCGGGAACATTGATAAACAGAAACTGTCCGTACTTTTGATAACTTTATATGTGTATAAGTCTATCTTGGTAAACACAGCAAGCATCGGAATAATAGGTTAAACAGGTCTTGTTGGATCGGCTGCCGAAGAGAAAGTGGCCCTCCCGCTTCAGAGCACGGGTAGTTATTCCAACGTCTGGTGTATCATGCATCCAAACAAAGTCTGACGTATCAGGATACACCTACCTGTGACGTGTATCATACCATCGGCTACTATGGAACGATCGTGGCCTGATCCTTCCAACATATAAGATGGTAGTATACAAGTCATATCCAATTTATAATATGATCTTGATAATTATATATCTCGATGTGCTGTGTTTATCTATACAATACGTTATAGCATTACAATCGCTGGGAAACATAACAAATGTACTATATTCTGTACTATCGGACATGGGCCCTATGGTGGTTCTGGTCGAATTCGCCACAAAAGGGGGCTATCGATAGCACGTATCTCTCACAATCGGGAATTCAGCAACATTTTAGGGTATGTTTGTATTCCAAACTCTACTTACGCCCAATTTGTGACCGGGTAAAATGGGCTACCCGTGTCCCTTTCCGATAGTGATTCGCCCTTAAATTGGTTATGTGTAAATTCACCACAAAAGAGGCCTCCAATTTCATAGGTCTCTCACAATCAGGAATTTAGCAACAGTTTAGGGTCAGTTTTGACGCCAGACTCTACTTACGCCCAATTTCTGGCCGGTTATAATGGGTTACTTCGGTACTTTTTTGACAGTGATTTGCCCCTATGTTGGCTATGGACGAACTCACTCCAAACGGGACCACAAATATGATATATCTCAAACATTCGGATATTTAGCAACATTTTGGGTCCGTTTTGACGCCAGACTTTACTTACGCCCAACTTGAATTGTGACGGGGCTAATAGACTACCGAGGATTTATTATTTTTTTGTCTTTGACTTGCCCCAAGGGTGACTATTGGGCGAATTATTCCCAAAGGGCCACCTATGACATATAGGTATCCCACAAGCAGGAAAATTTTGCAACAGTTTAGGGTCAGTTGTGATGCCAGACTCTACTTACTCTCAATTTGTGGCAGGTGCAATGTGCTAACCGGATACTGCTTTACAGTAATTTGCCCCTAGGTTCGTTATAGACGAATTCACACCAAAAGCGGCCACAAATTAGATGAATGCCCCAGAATCGGGAATTTGGCAACATTTCATGGTCTGTTTTGACGCTAGACTCTACTTACGACCAATTTGTGGCAGGGTATAATGGGCTACCCCGGTACTCTTATTACGGTGAATTGCCCATAGGGTGTCTATGGACGAATTCACCACACAAGGGGACACATATACGATTGGTCTCACACAACTGAGAATTTGTCAGCATTTCAAGGTCTGTTTCAATGCCAGACTCTACTCACGGCCAATTTGGACTGCGGCTATAACGGCCTATACGTGTACTTTTTTGACAGTGGTTCCCCCTATGGTGGCTATGGATGAATTCACACCAAGAGTGACCACCAATGAGATCTCCCACAATCGGGAATTTAGCAACATTTTTTTTGACGCCAACATCTAATTATGCCCATTTGGGGTCGGGCATAATGGGCTATTTGCTGCAAATCCTGCCCAATCCGGAAAATATTTCGAATCGGTGGCTGAAGAAATACTACCTACTAAAAAAATGAATCGGAGGTTGTATAAGAAAGAGGGAACAAGGAACTAGGTGGTCTAGGTCTAGGTCTAGGTGGTATATGGTGCGGGTCACCCACCTATGCTGTCAAATTGACCGAAAAAGACATGTTTTTTCGAATAAGGAATAAAAAGATCCAAACCAGATTTTCACCCCCATGGGATCGTACCCCCGGGTGTGAGGGTTGAGGCATTTCTAGGGAGTATTTAGGGCGGGACACACATTCCTGCCATCAAATTGACCGAAATCCTTACCGTTTTCGAAAATGGTCCATACCCCATTTTCACCCCCTCGGGGTGGCACCCCCGGTGTGATGTTTGGGGGTCGGGGTGTTTCTAGGTGGTATTTTGGGCGGGCCACCCACCCATGCCAAATCGGTCGAATTCTTTACCATTCTCGAAAATGGTCCACATCCACACCCCATTTCCACCCCCTCGGGGTGGCACCCCCGGGGTGATGGGTCGGGTGTTTATAGGGGGTATTTGGGGCGGGCCACCCACCCATGCCGTCAAATCGGCCGAAATCTTTTTACCGTTCTCGAAATTGCTCCATACCACATTTTCACCCCCGGGGGTGATGGGTGGGGGTCGGGGTGTTTCTATGGGGTATTTGGGGCGGGCCACACACACATGCCGTCAAATCGGCCGAAATTCTTACCGTTCTCGAAATTGCTCCATACCCCATTTTCACCCCCTCGGGGTGGTACCCCCGGGGGTGATGGGTGGGGGGGGGTCGGTTGTTTCTAGGGGGTATTTGGGTGGGCCACCCACCCATGCCGTCAAATCGGCCGAAATCCTTACCGTTCTCGAAATTGCTCCATACCCCATGTTCACCCCCTCGGGGGTGATGGGTGGGGGTCGGGGTGTTTCTAGAGGGTATTTGGGGCGGGCCACCCACCCATGCCGTCAAATCGGCCGAAATTCTTACCGTTCTCGAAATTGCTCCATACCCCATTTCCACCCCTCGGGGGTGATGGGTGGGGGTCGGGGTGTTTCTAGATGGTATTTGTGGCGGGCCACCCACCCATGCCGTCAAATCGGCCGAAATCCTAACCGTTCTCGATATTGCTCCATACCCCATTTTCACCCCCTCAGGGTGGTACCCCCGGGGGTGATGGGTGGGGGTCGGGGTGTTTCTAGGGGGTATTTGGGGCTGGCCACCCACCAATGCCGTCAAATCGGCCGAAAGTGACATTTTTAAAAATAAGGAATAAGGAATAGGGAATAAGTTCCAAATTTCATGTTCGTTGTTTTGTGTCTGTTCCTAATGGGGGTTGGTTTTTTTTGTGCGTTTGCACCAGACTCGGTCATTTTGAGTGCGTAGTACTCACCAACTTTGAAACCACGTGATTCCCCACCGTGATACATGGTATGCATGGGTACACAATACAAATCCTTCCTGTTTGGGCTTGGGGAGTGTCTGCAACGTAATATTACACACTAAATTACAAACGACATTAGTTCTTTCACGTCTTTCTTGTTCAAATGTTATGCTATTGTATTCCGATGCGGTTGTTATTATAGGCGTTAGAATGCTGTTACTGTAACACGTACAAGCTTCCAGAAGCCGCCGGTGGAATTTTAATTGAGGGTGTGTAAAAAATATAATAAATTAAAGGAAAATTCCATGAACATCTCCGGAGTTCAGTTGCGAAGTGCGTGCATATATCAGCGTTGATGATCGATGCATCGCCAGAAGTACGTTGTTGTGGTCTGCGCGTGGACAATAGCTTATGTGTGGTTCACCAAGACAGGCGGACAAAAGCACATATTTAGTTTAGTCGATTTTGCCCAAATCTACACCTAATATTGCCCACCTATGTGTTAGGTGTGCCACCGAAAAGTCAAAGTGCAATGGTTAATGGTCGCGAATACCACCATTCAACCTGCTCTCCGAAAATAAGTTAATACATAACTTGTTCTTGATTTGGCATTATGAACCGAACCACATAATTTAACCGAAATGGGGCTAATCGCAGTATACGTGCTTATTTGAGGCTGATTATAGGTTCATTATTGAACGAAAATAGCCCCAATATAAGCCCATATTGGGCCCATTACGCCATCTAATTGTGTTCTCTCAGCCCGTGTTTCTTGGTATCCAGTGGTGGCATGGATGTTTAATTTATAGAAATGGGGTATATGGCCAGATTTCCTGTAGCGAATTGTAGCTGAATTATCTAAACAACTAAAAGTTGTATAGTGCGACCCCGAGTCCGAACCCGGTAAAAGGTGCATTGGTATACCGTTAATTTCAATTTCGTTTATTGTCGTTTACATTAAGTCAATAATACTGATTTTGGTTTGTGATAAGCTATGCCAATTACAAATAAAAGAAATAAAAAAAGATAATTTGTAAGTCTTATATTTCAACTTTTATCGACATTTTCTTTCCGCGCACCACTAAAAGTTGTAGTCGGAACTAGCCGAGTCAGCCACCTGTTTATTAATTAGGTCCTAATTTGTTATTGCTCGGATTATGTTGGCGACTCAAAACAATGGATGTCTTAGTTCCGACGTGAGTGTATGAAACATTTAGTGAATTATACTCAAAGTACTGTTTATACACTATACGTCGCAATTTCAATGTACATGCTTAAAACACTGCGGATTACAAGTCAATCTTAGGAGAATTTTCATCGCGGGTGGTCTGTTTATACGAGCATGCGCAGATTCAACTTTTAAACCGTACGTTGGGCCATCAGTAGATAGAGCCGTCTGAATATAGGTCTTGAAAATGGTGTGTTTTGTAGGCGTGACTAAAGTCTTGCAGAGTTCAAACTCTCTGAGAGGTCAGCGTATACAGCGTCCAGATCTGTTTATTGGAGACCGATTTTGATTGCGTAAAGGGCGATTACTATCAAGTCGGGCATGCCCTGTCCATCGAACACTTGCTTTAACGCCAACCGATCGAGGAACGCTGATATGGACAACGTGCACATTACGTCAATCAAACTATGTACCTTAAAGGGTTCGCCAAATTACAATGATAAATTACTATAGAAAGCATTGTCAACAGATTGCTCTTACATGTTTTAAGATGTCGAACTGAAATTTGGTATAGTGAGGGGCTTTTCGATGCGTTGAATTCGATAGAATTATCACCGGGTAACTCCGATGGCCCAAACATGTGTCATTGACGCCGTACATGTAGCTATGTGTACAACACAAACGGGAAACTAGTATACGCCGCACAGCGATAGTACGATTGTTGATTTTCAAATTGTTTTCAGTTTAGTCATCTGCTTTTCTATAGGAAATCGGTTATTGTAAACGTCATCCCATTTAGAAAATTCGTTAGGTCGCACTGGTCACCCCCACTCCGATCGTGCCATAACATAATGCTATGTTATTCCATCAGCAAAATTTATGCCTAAAACTGCACAGAATAAATTAGTTAGATGGCCACATAAAACAACAGATTTGTAATTTCTCTGTTTGTTGTGCAGAAATTGTATTGCCGATGTGAATCGGAATCAGTTCAATTTTGAATTAATTCCTCGATCTATTTTAGGAAATAGCGCATATAATAAAAAGAAAACCTTCGTGTTTTGAGTGAATACCGGAATTACCTCATTCGTGGTCACAGTGAGATGCTGTGACCACTCATGAGATACTTCCGGTATTCACTCAAAACACGCAGGTATCCTCTATGAGTCTATGTATAATAAGTTTTAAAAGCCATAATAAACTACGAGAAAAGATGAGAATGGATTTTTTTTCATTGCAATTTTTTTCCTCGACCAAAACCGGACCCACCCCATGGTTTCAACTGTTAAAGGGAGAAATTGTGGACAAAAAATTAAAATATAGAGCCCCCCCCCCTCACTGCTATAAGGCTATAGCATGCACTACTATATGAATATGATTGTTTCAATTCATTTTGAAGCTGTAATTTGTCTTAGAAATGATTTTGGAAAAAAATTGTATGACATCAGAAAAAATCTGCATTCCGGGCTCGGGGACACCCACCCACTCGGTCCTTGTATCCTGTAATTTTTTTCCGACAACCCCCCCCCCCCCCCTGAACGTCATAGCAATAATTATTAACAAGTTCTGGTCAAAAGGGTCCAATAATTCGTTTTAATTTATGTGCATTTTTTGTTAACGTGTGTTATCATAATCGATTGCACTTATACATTTGGGACATTATATTAATCAAAATAACTCCAATACAAATAATTTATAAATCAGATGATTTATTGAAGTTATGTCTACGTAAAATAACACTTCCTGAAACGACATATATGTCGTTCTACTCCTCACCGATAGACGACATATATGTCGTTCTACTCCTCAACCGATAGACGACATATTATATGCCGTGTTTTCCTCAACCGATAGACGACATTCCTTATTCCTTATTTTCAAAAATGTCGCTTTCGGCCGATTTGACGGCATGGGTGTGTGGCCCACCCCTAATACCCCCTAGAAACACCCGACCCCCCACGGTAAGGATTTCGACCGATTTGACGGCATGGGTGGGTGGCCCGCCCCAAATACCCCCTAGAAACACCCCGACCCCCCACCATCACCCCCGGGGGTACCACCCCGAGGGATGAAAATGGGGGTATGGAGCAATTTCGAGAACGGTAAGGATTTCGACCGATTTGACGGCATGGGTGGGTGGCCCGCCCCAAATACTCCAGAAATACCCAGACCCCCCATCCATCACCCCCGGGGGGTACCACCCCAGGGGGTGAAAATGGGGTATGGAGCAATTTCGAGAACGGTAAGGATTTCGACCGATTTGACGGCATGGGTGGGTGGCCCGCCACAAATACCATATAGAAACACCCCGACCCCCACCCATCACCCCCGAGGGGTGAAAATGGGGTATGGAGTAATTTCGAGACCGATAAGGATTTCGACCGATTTGACGGCATGGGTGGGTGGCCCGCCCCAAATATCCCCTAGAAACATCCGGACCCCCACCCATCACCCGGGGGGTACCACCCCGATGGGGTGAAAATGGGGCATGGACCATTTTCGAGAACGGTAAGGATTTCGACCGATTTCACGGCACCTAGAAACCTAGAAACACCCCGAGCCCCCACCCATCACCCCCGGGGTCCAAAAACGACACAAATTGTGTCGGTTTATTATGGTAGTAACGATACTGTGGTTTCAGATGTTTAATTATTTCTCACTTTTCCGCTTGGCTCACGTTTTCGCAAAACACATGCTTCTTATGCGCGGACTTTCGCTCTCAATTGATTGAAACTGTCTCATATACATACACGTATACCGGTATACGTAATCCATTTTAATATATATAATATTTTTAAATTGAATGAATGGGAGTCAGCATATCTCGTCCAATTCCCCAACCTTGCGGCCCATAAGTCGCTAAGTTTGGTATCATAATTTCGGAACGGAACTATATACGGTGTTGTATTGGCTTCTCGTTTGGTTATATGTAAATACATAAGTTCGTGTCTATTCTGTTGTATCAAATCTGACCATATAAAACTGTCTCATTATCATCTGGATATGTCACAAGTGAAAAAATATGATAACTCTCCGATTGTTATAACGATTCATTATTTCGCATTAATTAACCGACAGGTATTGTAAAGTGTTCTCACTTAATGCATGTGCAATGACGTCGGCTAGATAACTATACCCAAATATGTGTTAAAGTGCAGACCAATTCACCATTATGTTGTATTCAAGAATACGAAGCACACCAGAAATAAGCAAATGGTATATGAAATGCACATGTCATCCCCAATACTTAAATGTCTTGACAATCTGATAAATTAGTATTAAAAAAAACCCAACTTGTCCATTACGTCGCCATATAGTCAAGGGGAGCAGCGTTCCTGAATTATACACAATTTCGCTGTTGTTGCGAAATGGGCCACACTTCCAATGTGACAAAATTGTGCTCGTCATGCACCGATGTCTGTGAAGAACGATTGTTAAGTGAATATATGGACTTAATTGTGTATGTCGTATGACGAAATCTAATGAGGAATGTTAAAATACGCACATATTAACACAAGATTGTTCAGAATAAAAATCTATCTATTTATACATTAATTCTAAGGTACCCCGATTTAATGCGTGGGACAATCATTACCCTGGTGAGCCCCAACACCAGTAACCATCTACTGCTCCCCGGAGACAGGGGAGGTACAAACACATGAATTTGGCAACATGTTAGTGTCCTTTAGGAATTCAGACTATTACGCCCAATTTTTGGCCGGGTATAATGTGCTATCTGGTACTTTTTTTGACAGTAATTTTACCCAAGGTTGCTATGGACGAATTTACACTAAAAATGGGGCACTAATAGCATATACTGGTCTATTACAATCTGGAATTAAGCAGCATTTAAATTTACGACGCTACTTACGACCAATTTGTTGCTTGATATAATGGGCTAGCCGGATACGTTTTTGGCAGTGATTGGGTGTCTCGATATGTCTAGGGTGTAGATGTTGAATGGCCATGATATCGGGAACATTGATAAACAGAAACTGTCCGTACTTTTGATAACTTTATATGTGTATAAGTCTATCTTGGTAAACACAGCAAGCATCGGAATAATAGGTTAAACAGGTCTTGTTGGATCGGCTGCCGAAGAGAAAGTGGCCCTCCCGCTTCAGAGCACGGGTAGTTATTCCAACGTCTGGTGTATCATGCATCCAAACAAAGTCTGACGTATCAGGATACACCTACCTGTGACGTGTATCATACCATCGGTTACTATGGAACGATCGTGGCCTGATCCTTCCAACATATAAGATGGTAGTATACAAGTCATATCCAATTTAGAATATGATCTTGATAATTATATATCTCGATGTGCTGTGTTTATCTATACAATACGTTATAGCATTACAATCGCTGGGAAACATAACAAATGTACTATATTCTGTACTATCGGACATGGGCCCTATGGTGGTTCTGGTCGAATTCGCCACAAAAGGGGGCTATCGATAGCACGTATCTCTCACAATCGGGAATTCAGCAACATTTTAGGGTATGTTTGTATTCCAGACTCTACTTACGCCCAATTTGTGACCGGGTAAAATGGGCTACCCGTGTCCCTTTCCGATAGTGATTCGCCCCTAAATTGGTTATGTGTAAATTCACCACAAAAGAGGCCTCCAATTTCATAGGTCTCTCACAATCAGGAATTTAGCAACAGTTTAGGGTCAGTTTTGACGCCAGACTCTACTTACGCCCAATTTCTGGCCGGTTATAATGGGTTACTTCGGTACTTTTTTGACAGTGATTTGCCCCTATGTTGGCTATGGACGAACTCACTCCAAACGGGACCACAAATATGATATATCTCAAACATTCGGATATTTAGCAACATTTTGGGTCCGTTTTGACGCCAGACTTTACTTACGCCCAACTTGAATTGTGACGGGGCTAATAGACTACCGAGGATTTATTATTTTTTTGTCTTTGACTTGCCCCAAGGGTGACTATTGGGCGAATTATTCCCAAAGGGCCACCTATGACATATAGGTATCCCACAAGCAGGAAAATTTTGCAACAGTTTAGGGTCAGTTGTGATGCCAGACTCTACTTACTCTCAATTTGTGGCAGGTGCAATGTGCTAACCGGATACTGCTTTACAGTAATTTGCCCCTAGGTTCGTTATAGACGAATTCACACCAAAAGCGGCCACAAATTAGATGAATGCCCCAGAATCGGGAATTTGGCAACATTTCATGGTCTGTTTTGACGCTAGACTCTACTTACGACCAATTTGTGGCATGGTATAATGGGCTACCCCGGTACTCTTATTACGGTGAATTGCCCATAGGGTGTCTATGGACGAATTCACCACACAAGGGGACACATATACGATTGGTCTCACACAACTGAGAATTTGTCAGCATTTCAAGGTCTGTTTCAACGCCAGACTCTACTCACGGCCAATTTGGACTGCGGCTATAACGGCCTATACGTGTACTTTTTTGACAGTGGTTCCCCCTATGGTGGCTATGGATGAATTCACACCAAGAGTGACCACCAATGAGATCTCCCACAATCGGGAATTTAGCAACATTTTTTTTGTCAGTTTTGACGCCAACATCTAATTATGCCCATTTGGGGTCGGGCATAATGGGCTATTTGCTGCAAATCCTGCCCAATCCGGAAAATATTTCGAATCGGTGGCTGAAGAAATACTACCTACTAAAAAAATGAATCGGAGGTTGTATAAGAAAGAGGGAACAAGGAACTAGGTGGTCTAGGTCTAGGTCTAGGTGGTATATGGTGCGGGTCACCCACCTATGCTGTCAAATTGACCGAAAAAGACATGTTTTTTCGAATAAGGAATAAAAAGATCCAAACCAGATTTTCACCCCCATGGGATCGTACCCCCGGGTGTGAGGGTTGAGGCATTTCTAGGGAGTATTTAGGGCGGGACACACATTCCTGCCATCAAATTGACCGAAATCCTTACCGTTTTCGAAAATGGTCCATACCCCATTTTCACCCCCTCGGGGTGGCACCCCCGGTGTGATGGGTGGGGGTCGGGGTGTTTCTAGGTGGTATTTTGGGCGGGCCACCCACCCATGCCAAATCGGTCGAATTCTTTACCATTCTCGAAAATGGTCCACATCCACACCCCATTTCCACCCCCTCGGGGTGGCACCCCCGGGGTGATGGGTCGGGTGTTTATAGGGGGTATTTGGGGCGGGCCACCCACCCATGCCGTCAAATCGGCCGAAATCTTTTTACCGTTCTCGAAATTGCTCCATACCACATTTTCACCCCCGGGGGTGATGGGTGGGGGTCGGGGTGTTTCTATGGGGTATTTGGGGCGGGCCACACACACATGCCGTCAAATCGGCCGAAATTCTTACCGTTCTCGAAATTGCTCCATACCCCATTTTCACCCCCTCGGGGTGGTACCCCCGGGGGTGATGGGTGGGGGGGTCGGGTGTTTCTAGGGGGTATTTGGGTGGGCCACCCACCCATGCCGTCAAATCGGCCGAAATCCTTACCGTTCTCGAAATTGCTCCATACCCCATGTTCACCCCCTCGGGGGTGATGGGTGGGGGTCGGGGTGTTTCTAGAGGGTATTTGGGGCGGGCCACCCACCCATGCCGTCAAATCGGCCGAAATTCTTACCGTTCTCGAAATTGCTCCATACCCCATTTCCACCCCTCGGGGGTGATGGGTGGGGGTCGGGGTGTTTCTAGATGGTATTTGTGGCGGGCCACCCACCCATGCCGTCAAATCGGCCGAAATCCTAACCGTTCTCGATATTGCTCCATACCCCATTTTCACCCCCTCAGGGTGGTACCCCCGGGGGTGATGGGTGGGGGTCGGGGTGTTTCTAGGGGGTATTTGGGGCTGGCCACCCACCAATGCCGTCAAATCGGTCAAAAGTGACATTTTTAAAAATAAGGAATAAGGAATAGGGAATAAGTTCCAAATTTCATGTTCGTTGTTTTGTGTCTGTTCCTAATGGGGGTTGGTTTTTTTTGTGCGTTTGCACCAGACTCGGTCATTTTGAGTGCGTAGTACTCACCAACTTTGAAACCACGTGATTCCCCACCGTGATACATGGTATGCATGGGTACACAATACAAATCCTTCCTGTTTGGGCTTGGGGAGTGTCTGCAACGTAATATTACACACTAAATTACAAACGACATTAGTTCTTTCACGTCTTTCTTGTTCAAATGTTATGCTATTGTATTCCGATGCGGTTGTTATTATAGGCGTTAGAATGCTGTTACTGTAACACGTACAAGCTTCCAGAAGCCGCCGGTGGAATTTTAATTGAGGGTGTGTAAAAAATATAATAAATTAAAGGAAAATTCCATGAACATCTCCGGAGTTCAGTTGCGAAGTGCGTGCATATTTCAGCGTTGATGATCGATGCATCGCCAGAAGTACGTTGTTGTGGTCTGCGCGTGGACAATAGCTTATGTGTGGTTCACCAAGACAGGCGGACAAAAGCACATATTTAGTTTAGTCGATTTTGCCCAAATCTACACCTAATATTGCCCACCTATGTGTTAGGTGTGCCACCGAAAAGTCAAAGTGCAATGGTTAATGGTCGCGAATACCACCATTCAACCTGCTCTCCGAAAATAAGTTAATACGTAACTTGTTCTTGATTTGGCATTATGAACCGAACCACATAATTTAACCGAAATGGGGCTAATCGCAGTATACGTGCTTATTTGAGGCTGATTATAGGTTCATTATTGAACGAAAATAGCCCCAATATAAGCCCATATTGGGCCCATTACGCCATCTAATTGTGTTCTCTCAGCCCGTGTTTCTTGGTATCCAGTGGTGGCATGGATGTTTAATTTATAGAAATGGGGTATATGGCCAGATTTCCTGTAGTGAATTGTAGCTGAATTATCTAAACAACTAAAAGTTGTATAGTGCGACCCCGAGTCCGAACCCGGTAAAAGGTGCATTGGTATACCGTTAATTTCAATTTCGTTTATTGTCGTTTACATTAAGTCAATAATACTGATTTTGGTTTGTGATAAGCTATGCCAATTACAAATAAAAGAAATAAAAAAAGATAATTTGTAAGTCTTATATTTCAACTTTTATCGACATTTTCTTTCCGCGCACCACTAAAAGTTGTAGTCGGAACTAGCCGAGTCAGCCACCTGTTTATTAATTAGGTCCTAATTTGTTATTGCTCGGATTATGTTGGCGACTCAAAACAATGGATGTCTTAGTTCCGACGTGAGTGTATGAAACATTTAGTGAATTATACTCAAAGTACTGTTTATACACTATACGTCGCAATTTCAATGTACATGCTTAAAACACTGCGGATTACAAGTCAATCTTAGGAGAATTTTCATCGCGGGTGGTCTGTTTATACGAGCATGCGCAGATTCAACTTTTAAACCGTACGTTGGGCCATCAGTAGATAGAGCCGTCTGAATATAGGTCTTGAAAATGGTGTGTTTTGTAGGCGTGACTAAAGTCTTGCAGAGTTCAAACTCTCTGAGAGGTCAGCGTATACAGCGTCCAGATCTGTTTATTGGAGACCGATTTTGATTGCGTAAAGGGCGATTACTATCAAGTCGGGCATGCCCTGTCCATCGAACACTTGCTTTAACGCCAACCGATCGAGGAACGCTGATATGGACAACGTGCACATTACGTCAATCAAACTATGTACCTTAAAGGGTTCGCCAAATTACAATGATAAATTACTATATAAAGCATTGTCAACAGATTGCTCTTACATGTTTTAAGATGTCGAACTGAAATTTGGTATAGTGAGGGGCTTTTCGATGCGTTGAATTCGATAGAATTATCACCGGGTAACTCCGATGGCCCAAACATGTGTCATTGACGCCGTACATGTAGCTATGTGTACAACACAAACGGGAAACTAGTATACGCCGCACAGCGATAGTACGATTGTTGATTTTCAAATTGTTTTCAGTTTAGTCATCTGCTTTTCTATAGGAAATCGGTTATTGTAAACGTCATCCCATTTAGAAAATTCGTTAGGTCGCACTGGTCACCCCCACTCCGATCGTGCCATAACATAATGCTATGTTATTCCATCAGCAAAATTTATGCCTAAAACTGCACAGAATAAATTAGTTAGATGGCCACATAAAACAACAGATTTGTAATTTCACGCAATCGGTGTTAATTTGAAGTACTCGTTGCCATGGCAACATGGAATTTTGGAGCTGTGATGACCCTGTAGTACCGGAATTGGACTTTCAAAGAACTTCGTGAGTATGGTCTATAATATCAATGCCTGCTGTCAGTTCGATTATTTCCAATATTGAATAATCAATATAAATATCTAGTTAGTGTAAATGGTGGCTTTTTCCCCAGGAAACCTGGCACTCAGCTATCGGTTTCCCCAGGTAACCTGACACTGACTGAGTTTATGTGTACCTTGGGTAGGAAACAAAGACCCCACTAAGTGAATTTTAACTTTGAAATTTAACTTTGAAATCTCCACGCACGCACGCTCGGATACCAAGCCAACAAGTAAAGTTGAGCTAAAAATGGTGTTACTCAGAAAGCTCAACTCGGATGTTATGGGACATTTCGTGACGCGCAACCACAATGTGATGGAACTGGAACCACATACGTTGGAAAAATTCACACACAATTTAAACTTTCCTTGCTTATGTATTAGCATCAATGATAATGTATAAGTGAGTGTATATATATAGAGTTATAGAATTACATGTCTAGTAGAGTAACAAATTTCAAATTATATGCAGCACTAGCAAGCATCCACGGTGATACATAAACAAAAGTGTAGATTCAACTCATTGATCATGTAATAATAGTGTAGAAATATATGAAATCCCTTTACAAACCAAATGAATTCCAAAACATTATGTCATAAGTTTTTCTCAGTTTATGCATAAAGTCTATATAATAATGCAAATAAACTTCCAACTGGCCAGTTGATATATCTGTGCTGATTAATTATAAACCTTCCAAATTCCTACATACACATATTAACATGGAATCAAATTGAGAGAATTACAACACTGTCTTTGCTTCTAGTATGCGCTAAATCAATCTCTTCAATGCATCCGTAACATGTAAAATAAAAAATATAAAACAAAAGTGAACATAACAAACATAACAATCATGAAAAGTAATGGCACAATAGAATATGATGGGCTGGAATATATTTATCTAATATAGCCTGCCATGGTTTGATATACTATGTTTCATATGATACCTTACACATATCAAAACCATATAGGATTAATAATGCGATCGGCGCCGCGAACACAAAGGGGTTCGACCACGCTCACCTACCCCACTCACATATATAAGCCATGACTGCATGCAACATGATACATTTATGTTACACATACCATTGTACTGTATAACCCATATACAATGTCACAATAATAAGTGAAAAAACAACCTCATTCCAGATGATAGGTACATGTTATCGCTGCAGTGAATTGATCTGGGCGAAGTATCACGTCTCGTTGAAGAATGAAGAGGTCAGATCGCTGGATCAAACCAGTCGCCGCAGTCGTCGAGTTTGATCCAGAGATCTGACCTCTTCAACGAGACGGGATGCGAACCCGAGATCAATTCACTGCAGCGATAACAGGTTTATTATATGACATGCTTTTTCAATAAAAAAACACACAATTTATGTCATTAAAGTCCCACTTAATTCTTGAGTCACCGATTTTTTTTATTAAAGTGCCTTGATATACGATTTTAATAACAACCTAGATAACCTAAATAGGCAAAGTCCGAAATTAAACGGAAATAGTCCGAAACACGTGCTGTGTCATTAATGGGCCGAATTTTTTTTGGGTCGAGTTAAAAAAAGTAGGTCGAATTTCAGTTTTCGCTCTGCTCGGTCAGGTAAATTTCGGAAAATGTGGCAAACTGTCCCATATTAAAAAATGGCCACCTGGGCCGAACTTTTTGGACCGAAAATATATTGGGTCGAGTCCGAAAAAGTGGGTCAAATAGAAATTCCCGCTCTGCTCGGTCAGGAAAATTTGGGAAAATGTGGCAAACGACCATGGCAACGTCTTATGTAAAGCGAGACGAAATTTACTGTAAAAAAAAATCCGGGAAAAAAGTAAAAAAAATGCCTCGAAAATAAACGGAAATAGTCCGAAACAAGTGCTAGGTCATTAATGGCCACATCGGCCAAATATTTTTGGCTATATCTCAGAGTATGATCGCACGCTTCAATATCCTCTCGAGGACGGCGACATCCTCGACCGTGGCCTGTTTGATGAACTCGCTCCTCCCACTTCTGAATTTTCTTTCTCCTCGTGGGCGTGAGTCCCTGCCCTCTCAGTGCACCCTCAACGTGTTCCTCCACTGGGTAACACAGTTGATGTCGCCGTCCTTCATTGGGGTGCTAGGTTTGCAAGATCGGGGTCTCTGAGGGGATATATATACCATAGACAACCGCAGTGACAGGGTTGGCATTCTAATAGTATGCGCGGTCAATACCCGTCAGCACACCGGGCTTGTGGCATGAGTGATCTCAACGACGCCTTGTCCCTTCTTCCTCTCGGCTCTGACCGGGTCGAACTTGTCTTCAACCACCCAGTTGCCGTCTTCATGCTGCCTCAAGAACTTAACTTTGAGGATGTACTCTCGTTTGGGAAGCTCTCTGGCGACTGCTGCTCTCTCTCATCTGCCATACGACCGTCGACACTGTTGAGTCGACTCTCTCTATCCTCCATGTGGAGAGGACTGCAGCACGGACGTCGGCTATCGCCTTGATTAGATCAGGCTTTCGAAGGGAGGAATACTCCCTCAAGCCGAGATCTTTGGCTTGAGTTCGAAGCTTGCATATAATAGACATGTTCTGGATAGGTACCGTATATTCATTGTAACCACATCTCTAATTGAAAACGGCAATGGCCGCCAACCGAGCAAATTCCTTTTCATTTATGTAACCACACCTCAAGCAGAGTGATATTTGGTTCGTTACACCCTTACCGCAAACACGGCACGGCTTTGTGCGTGATCCTTTTCGCAATCGGGCCAGCTGAACTTTACAGTACTCCCCCAGACAGCGCATGCCACAGAGCTCTGTAGAGTTCAAGGTAAGCCACCGGCATGTGTGTTGACCCTTCATATTACTTCAGGAAGTTCAGGTATACCCATAACAATGGGTATATCTAAAAGGAGAACACGGGCCGGTGAGGGTGATGGGCCTTCCATGACTCTCCCTGCTTGCATTGTCCCAATTATTTGAGTACGTGGAGGTCTATATGCTTGATACCGGGGAGCTGGGAGCTTTTTTTGTGAATTGGTTGGTGCATTCACCCCCCTGCTGGGAACAGGGGCTGGGAGGCTCAGTGGAGCCCGTTTATAGCCCGAATCAGTTGGTGCATTCACCCCCTACTGCTCCTTGGTACAGTATAAGATAATAGTTGTGAACCGAAACCACTGCATCACAGGTGATGAATCGTCCGATAGAGGGTGACGATGCAGCAAACCATATAATTAGTTTGAAAGTCGTGACTTGAACGGTGGTTTGGTTGGATTCGGAAAATTTGTAATTAATAAAGTGTTGGTTTACGTAAATGTTCATCTTTATTTGATCGCTGTAGTGTATACTGTATAGCCATCATATTCGTCTGTTGGTATCTGGTGTCCATAAATATCAAAACGGATATGGTTGCCATTTTGTCCACATCGTGTGGCAACCGCACGGGCTAGAGGGGCGCAGTGTGTGGTTTTTATATTTTATTTTGGGGTGGGCCGCACCGTTTATTTTGTCAAAATCGGTTCATAATTACCAAAACGGCTATGGTTGCCATTTTGGCCACCTCCTGTGGCAACCGCACGGGCTAGAGGGGTGCGGTTTTCGGTTTTATAGTATAGTTTGGGGTGGGCCACCCTACCGCCCCGTCTATTTGGTCAGAATCGGTTCATAAATACCAAAACGGCTATGGTTGCCATTTTGGCCACCCCATGTGGCAACCGCACGGGCTAGAGGGTGCGTTTTTCGGTTTTTATAATATAGTTTGGGGTGGACCACCTTACCGCAACGTTTATTTGGTCAGAATCGGATCATAAATACCAAAAGGGCTATGGTTGCCACTTTGGCCACCTCCTGTGGCAACCGCACGGGCTAGAGTGGTGCGGTTTTCGGTTTTTATATTTTATTTTGGGGTGGGCCACCATACCGCACCGTTTATTGGGTCAAAATATGTTTCCGAATAAGAAATAAGGAACTGGGAATAGGTAACCGATGTCACCGTAGTGGCAGTTTTAAATGGTCAGATCTGATACAACAGAATAGACACGAACTTATGTATATATACTATATACCAAATGAGAAGTCAGTAAAACACCGTTTACAGTTCCGTTCCGAAATTATGATACCAAACTTAGCGACTAAGAGGTGGTAAGGTTGGGGAATTGGACGGGATACGCTGACTCCCATACATTCAATTTTAAA
Organism: Siphonodentalium dalli; assembly: GCA_032622095.1. Classification (NCBI taxonomy): domain Eukaryota; kingdom Metazoa; phylum Mollusca; class Scaphopoda; order Gadilida; family Siphonodentaliidae; genus Siphonodentalium; species Siphonodentalium dalli. The sequence continues at coordinate 61,887,178 of CP136067.1, forward strand.
ATATAATATATTAAAATGAATTACGTGTATGGATATGAAATTGTTGAGAAAAAGTTGAGAATTGAAAGCGAAAGTCCACGCATAAAAAGCTTGTGTTTGACGAAAAAGTCGGTCAAGCGGAAAAGTGTGAAAAAATAAAACATCTAAAACGGTGCCGTTTCGTTATTTAAAAAAAAAATCTAGAAATTTTGATTGAAAAAAAATGACATTTATGACCCCGCACTTGTTTCGGACTATTTCCGTATATTTTCGGACTTTTTTTCACACAAAATTTCGTCTCGCCTTACTAAAGACGTTGCCATGGTCATTTGACACATTTTCCCAAATTGTCCTGCCCGAGCTGAGCAGGAATTTCGATTTGGCCCACTTTTTCGAACTCGACCCAAAATATTTTTGGTCCAAAAAGTTCGGCCCAGGTGGCCATTTTTTAATATGGGACAGTTTGCCACATTTTCCGAAATTTACCCGACCGAGCAGAGCAAAAACTGAAATTCGACCCAAAAAATTTGGCCGAGGTGGCCATTAATGACCCAGCACTTGTTTCGGACTATTTCCGTTTATTTTCGAACTTGAGGCATTTTTGAACTTTTTTCCCGGATTTTTTTTCACACGAAATTTCGTCTCACTTTACTTAAGACGTTGCCATGGTCATTTGCCACATTTATAATTTTTCCAAATTTTCCCGACCGAGCAGAGCGGGAATCTCTATTTGGCCCACATTTTCGGACTGGACCCAAAATATTTTCGGTCCAAAAAGTTCGGCCCAGGTGGCCATTTTTTAATATGGGACAATTTGCCACATTTTCCGAAATTTACCCGACAGAGCAGAGCGAAAACTGAAATTCGACCCAATATTTCGGACTTGCCCCAAAAAAAATTCGGCCCAAAAATTTGGCCGAGGTGGCCATTAATGACCCAGCACTTGTTTCGGATTATTTTCGGACTTTGCCTATTTTCGAGGCATTTTTGAACTTTATTCCCGGATTTTTTTTCACACGAAATTTCGACTCGCTTTACTTAAGACGTTGCCATGGTCATTTGCCACATTTCCCCAAATTTTCCTGACCGAGCAGAGAGGGAATTTCTCTTTGGCGCACTTTTTCGGACTCGACCCAAAATATTTTCCGTCCAAAAAGTTCGGCCCAGGTGGCCATTTTTTAATATGAGACAGTTTGCCACATTTTCCGAATTTACCCGACCGAGCAGAGCGAAAACTGAAATTCGACCCACTTTTTTGTACTCGACCCAAAAAAAATTCGGCCCAAAATTTTTGGCCGAGGTGGCCATTAATGACCCAGCACTTGTTTCGGCCAATTTCCGTTATTTTCGGACTTTGCCTATTTTCGAGGCATTTTTGAACTTTTTTCACACAAAATTTCGTCTCGCTTTACTTAAGACGTTGCCATGGTCATTTGCCACATTTTCCCAAATTTTCCCGACGGAGCAGAGCAGGAATTTCTATTTGGCCCACATTTTCGGACTGGACCCAAAATATTTTCAGTCCAAAAAGTTCGGCCCAGGTGGCCATTTTTTAATATGGGACAGTTTGCCACATTTTCTGAAATTTACCCGACCGAGCAGAGCGAAAACTGAAATTCGACCCAATTTTTCGGACTCGACCCAAACAATTTTCGGCTCAAATTTTTTGGCCGAGGTGGCCATTCATGACCCAGCACTTGTTTCGGACTATTTCCGTTTATTTTCGGACTTTGCCTATTTTCGAGGCATTTTTGAACTTTTTTTCACACGAAATTTCGTCCCGCCTTACTTAACCCTTTGGAGAGTATCTATAACGTCATATACATGACGTCATGAGTAAATCTAACGTCAACGTCATAGCAATAATTATTAACAAGTTCGGGTCAAAAAGGTCCAATAATTCGTTTTAATTTATGTGCATTTTTTTTTAACGTGTGTTATCATAATCGATTGCACTTATACATTTGGGACATTATATTAATCAAAATAACTCCTATACAAATCATTTATAAATCAGATGATTTATTGAAGTTATGTCTACGTAAAATAACAGTTCCTGAAACGACATATATGTCGTTCTACTCCTCAACCGATAGACGACATATATGTCGTTCTACTCGCCAAAGGGTTAAGACGTTGCCATGGTCATTTACCACATTTTCCCAAATTTTCCTGACCGAGCAGAGCGAGTCATTTGACACATTTTCCCATTTTTTAAAATAAGGAATAAGTAACGGAATTCACGTTGCTCGTTAATGAAGTATTTTGGTAGGATACGATGAATATTTAGGTACCACATGTATAGGCCTATAACAGTAAAGGCCTACCAGTCCACATAATAGCTAGATCATGTCATGAATCTGGTATGCCAGTAGAGATCATACTCCTCCAGTTCAAACCCTGGGTAGTTTTTGATGTTCTGACAGGGAAGTTTATAACATTGAAAAAACAATGCAGCAATATATTTCTTAGTTAATACCTGTTCCTTAAGACCTTAACAATGTATTTCACAGCAGGTAAAGGTCCCAGTTGGAAATTTCTCAATATATGATGTTACACTAAAGACCACACAGAAACAAAGAAGATAAAACAAGAGGACACACCACGGGTGCTGGGATTCCCCCATGGTGAAAACTGAAATATGGGCAGGTCGAAAACCATATTGTGAAAAAAAACTGTGATGAACGAACAAATTACTTGATAATTCTAATGAACGACGAAAGAGGTATAACTCTTGAATGGAAAATGTGAACAATGTCACTGAACCCTCTGTTGAAAGCCCTCATATTTGCTAACCTGCAAACCAAATTTCATTGGGATCCGATAACTCATGGTTGAGATATAAGAGAAGATGAATGGAAATTCAACATTTTCAGATAAACATCGAGGGATCACTCTTAACCGGAAATGTGAACAACGTCAATGAACCCTCTTTTGAAAGCCCTCCTGCTGCCAAACCTGCATACCAAATTTCTAAATTGAGATCCGATAATCTATGGTTGAGATATATGAGCTGATGGACAGAAATCCAATATTTTCAGACAAACAAAAGAGGGATAAATCTTGAAAGGAAAATATGAACAATGTCAATGAACACTCTGTTGAAAGCCCTCCTGATGCCAAACCTGCATTCCAAATTTTATTGAGATCTGATCACCCGTGGATAAGATATATGAGCAGACGAATGGATGGACGAACAGTATACCATACCATAATACCACCCCCCCCCCCCCCAATCTTTTGGGATGGGGTATAAATATGAAGTATTAAATATTATACCATGTATAGCAGAGCTGTCAACAAATCACAGGAATTGTTTATGTAGAGCGATATCTTCAGCTGTGCAAGGCAGCAAAGATGTTCAAGTCTACTGTTAATATCATGTGATGTGTATAGTTGAATCTTTATTTTAAAGTAGATACCATAGCTTTCTTTATCAGAATATCTGCACATTGGCATAAAGGACATCAGAAAATAATATAGCCTTATCAATAGCTAAGTAGTCCAAAGGCATGGGTGTAATTGGTGAATTGGATTTAATGTCGCTCCAAACAAATTTACCAGTACATAACACAAGATTTTGGACTGATTTAAACAAATTTGGTGTGGTGACTCGGGGTACCCTTGGCAGAGTTATAATGGTGTCAGTTTTTCAAATTTTGTTAACTTGAAAAACAAACCAAATTTAATTATTTAAAAAAAAAAAAAAAAAAAATTTCTTTTTTTTTTCATTTATTTATTTATTTTTTGTTGTTGTTAAATTGAGCAAGGAATTCAATCTAAAAAAATGTTTTAAAGGGATACTGTACCCAAAATGTTGTTGTTGGTTTCTATAGTCTCCGAGTCGGAGAATAAGGTAACAATTTTTCCTTTATTTGAGTACGAAGTAGTGTTACGGATGGCAAATTTACCGGAATGCAAAAATACAAATTGTCGTTGTCTTGTAATTTTTGTACAGTTTTTAACCCAAAAAAAAACAAATAAAAGTTATATTATATGCATACTAGTCCCATATTCTCATTTGAGTTATTGTATCGTCACTAGTCAGTTAGTGGCTTGAGTTTTCTCCCCGTATCATCATAATGTTTAAACGATCGTGTGTGCGATCGGTTTAACAATCCAGTATCCCTCAATTACGTTATTTGATTACCGGTACGTCGTGTACACGGAAATTCTTAATTTAGTTGACGCCATTTTATGGCTCCAGTCATAAATTCAATTTATATCAAATTATTAACTTTTAAATTATTAAATTTTAAGATATCCTATTAACCTGAGCGTTTACACAATACATCTTCGACTCAAATTACTTATGTTTCTATATATTATTGATATTAGATCGATGTTATCACCGGAAATTTAATGAAAATGGCGTACAGTACCCCTTTAAGAATTAACATTATTTCGAAAAAGGGCCATTACTCAATTAAAAATAGTCGAATCAAACCCATATTCGAACTCGATCTGTCTTTTGTGCTAAGTCATATACAAAATTTGGTTCCGATCAGATAGAAAATATTTGAGTTATCGCACCATGTGTAAAGTGTCTACGGACAGACATACAGATGGTATGGGTGAACATAAAAATGTCTAAAGCCAATCTATAGTATCGGTGTGGCATATCAATGACTTATTATATTATGCTAGTGACTGAATTAATAGACAAACCAGCCAAAATAGTGGTCGAAATAATGATATGGTATAAACTAAGCTGCACACTGGAAGCTCTATTAAAGGCCCACTTAATTTTCAAACCCCAGATCACATTATATAAAATGTGCCATATTATATAACATTTGAAAGAGGAAGCTCCAAAACATTGTATATTCAACTTATTCGATGTAATAAACTGTGAACATGTTGTTTTTGTTGAGATATCGACATCTGTTCTGTGCTAAAGTTTCTGCACAAAGTTGATTAGTTTCAATGGAAGGAGGATCACTCTATATATTTAGATATAGTGTTATTCTCCTTCCATTGAAAATAAACTAGTTTGAATTCTGTTGCATTCTGGGAGCCATGATGGAGGAAATGATTTTATGAATTCAGCTATTTTTTATTACTCTATGACATAGATTGTTATTAAAACTGTATAACAAGGCACTATAAAAAAAAAAAATCGGTGAATCGAAAATTAAGTGGACCTTTAAAGACCGAGCAGAGATTCTGTTCATTGGTATACAGAATACCAGATATAAATGACAACAAAATATACAAATAAGACATATATATTAACAACTAGCTGAAACAGACTCCCTTCGGGAGCCTTTATTTAGCTTCGGAGCGGCCTGCGACCCAGCACTAAGGGGGCCGCTTTGTGGGCCAGGGTGCTGTGGTCCCATTGTGCGCTTTGTGCACATTGAGAACGTGGACATTGCAGCAGCACCTTTGTGCGCATCATGTACATTTTGATCATTTAAACATTTTGATAAAAAAACAAACCCAAATTTCAATTTCTATTTTTTTAAATTTAATAGTTAATTCTTTTTTCAAATTGAACTTGCTCAATTAAAAAAAAAAAAATTTGTTTTTAAATAAAAATTTTTTTAAACTAATGCTGTTATAATATCTGCAGGGGTACCCGAGTCACCACACCAAATTTGGTTGAAATCAGTCCAGGAGTCTTGGAGAAAAATTGTGAACAGACAGACAGAGACAGATCCTACTCTTTTTATATATATGGATAAATTTCACATGAGAAATACCTTGCATTTGGATTTCCGTTCCGGTGATGATTTCAGATACAACGGGCAGGCCCGGGATCTTATTTTGAAATTTTGACATATAGAAAATGGACCCTTACTTCAACTTGAGTACTTTTTATGTCACTGAAATTTGCTTCCTAACCAAAATATCATCAGGTCAAATGCAAAAAATCTTGAATAATTCATCTATATATAGAAACCTTTTTATTTACAGAGATAATTAGTTATCATATGACCCGAGCTCAGCAACCAAAGCTCTCAAAACTGAGCAGAAGATATATTGGCATTGCATTCTATTCCACAGTTTAAGAACAACATATATAAGATATCATTTCTAATTGTAATAAAGGTTAAATATTATCTATTGATGTTATACAATATCTTATTTAAATGCATTTTGTCAAATAAATACTATTTTTACTTTCTGCTCAGTCTTTTCAGTTTTATTTTAAAGGTACAGAGGGTCCCCATCTCAACAGATTCCAACAACAACAATCCGATCAGAGGGTCCTATATTACTATTTCTTTGGTTTTGGGGGTAAAAAATATTTGATTTGAGTCGAGGAACCCATCAAACCAAGCTCAGAGTTATTAGATATTGATTTTTGAAATTTGTTATTTACTCGAGATGAGTACTAATAATTGCCTTCAACTGCCGTAATATGCTCGGGATGTGTACACCAAAATCTATTCAAACAGACAAGGATGGATAACTCTAAAATCAAGTGGTAATAATAACGCAATTTTGACTGAGTTCTGGTCCAGAAAGTATTCCCGATAATGAAAAATAATAGATTTCTAAAATCGATATCTAACAAATCTGAGCTTTGATGGGTGACTTCCTCGACTCGAATCAAATATTTTTGACCTCCGAAGCCATTGAAATAGTAATTGAGAGGAGTTTTATCCGATTGAGTACCTTTAACTGGTCCTGAATCTGATGGAATTACAATTCTCCAACTACACATACCGTACATGTACTGTAGTTTCACTTTAACCGATCATGGGCATCCATCACTTACTTTAAACCGACATATCAACATTATATGTAGCATTATTGTAACAGATCAGATGCTGCCTTGTGTGCGGTCTGGGATCTGGCCTTCTATATGTAGACTCATCAGTGGGTTGGGGGTTTACAAAATTGACTTGAAAAAGATTTATTCCCAAAAATCATTTTTCTCGGCATATCAGGCCATACTAATAACGCCAATGGAGTGAAAATAATATTTTGTCACGGGTGGTGGTGGGGGGAGATATCCAGGGTGGGGGATATCCAGGGTGGAAAATGACACGGTACAACCTATACATGTACCATTGGAGACCATAATGAAAATAAATTATCTCCAGACTGTCTTATAAGCTATGTATACTAGATGTTTTTGGTAACCTGTTGGCGCCAAATAACCTCTTTACAGATCCAAACTTTTATTGAAATGCACCATATTTACTTTGTCAGATGGTCATATGTCTCAGCTTGATTTTTACAGCACACTATACATGTACTTGCATTTTGTTGTCTGTTACATACTAGTACTCATCAAAGACCAATAAAACATATCTTAACTTATCTTATAGAGTGCAACCCGATTTAGGTGAGCCAATTTTACTTTGCATCGCTTATAATCATGAAATTTCTGCCGGGCAATAAATTGAATATTTATAGCCATATCAGCTCACAAACGACACAAAAAAATCATGGGACCACCCCCTACATCGAAATAGATTATTAAGGAACAAGTATTAACAAAGAAATATATTCCATTCATTGTTTGTTAAATGTTGTAAAGTTCCTTGTCCGAACTTCAAAAACATCCCAGGTTTTGAATTGGTGGAATATGATCTCTGCTAGCACGGGTGTAAGCCAGAGCAGAGATTCATGGAATTCATGATCATAGAATAGCCAGACATGTAGCCTATAGCTATACTATCAATAATAATGACAGAAAAATAGCATATACTGTACATAAACTGGTGTGTGTTGATAGCACAGAAATGAATTTCTCCAACTAGGAGTACCAGTACAAATGTTCTATGGTAGATAGAACACCAGGACACAATTAATGCTTCATGATTTATGTGATTTGATTATATGTTGCATGCTTTGACTTCAAATAATATATGCGAGCCCAAATTTTTATATTTACATACACCTGATATCTCTTCCGATTTCCCCATAGCGTTACGGTAGACACGCCCCCTTATTCGATGCGTTCATAAACCTATGAACGTAATGTGACGTCACTTCATAGGTTTATGAACACATTGGTCCCGGAAATCACCGGGGATTATCGGACATTACCGACTGGCGACTGCTTGAGTATCTAGTCAGCCAATACGCCAAGGAATTGATAGCAAACAATATGTAATCGAGGTTCACGATTGGATGGCTAGTGGCATCTAATCGCGAGCACGGGTGGCACGAGATGTTCGACTGACTATCAGAATGTTGGTTATCATATAATCACATATCCCATAGTATGTCAAATATAGCGAATTATCGAAATATGAAATACAACGAAAAAGCGAAATATGAAAATGCAGCGAAATAGCACGAAAAATCGAAATTGGAAAATACAGCGAAATAGGGCGAAATATAGAAATAGGAAATTATTTTTATAAACGAAATAATGGAGATATTTGAAAAAGTGTTTTTGACGAAATAACGGACATATTTGGAGAAGTGTTTTAAAGAGCGTAAGTATATAAATATAAATAATAAACGGCGGATTCAACGTGGTCATGGGTTTTGACCGCGATAAAAAATCAGCAAACTCCGCATGAACACCTTCGGGGTTCATGCAGTTTGCTGAATTTTTCTCGCGGTCAAAATCCCATGACCACATTGAAACCGCCGTTCATTTCTTATATATCACCATTGACTATTCTGTCATATACATACATACATATACGTACCGCTATACAAAAAATGCAAATAATGGCTCTCAACTGAAGACATTTTGGAAGTTGGTCATACACGCTGGGCGTGAACAATTCTATTTGTCACTCATTGTCAGTTTTGACTACACTGTAGTCTGTAGTCTTGTACATGAATAACATGTAATAATTTATAATAGTGTATGTTACTATGTAATGAACTTTGACTGTGGAACCTTGCTTCCTGCAAGTAAATGTATGCCCTTGTGAGTGGCAGCTAGTACACTTTAATCTATTTCAGCAACTGCATTATTGTGGAATTTGTCCTTGCTGTTGTGCACGACTGCGCATAATTTCAAGATAAACACTATGTACTTTTGCGTGAGTCTGGAGATGCACTCGTTGTGAGAACGATTTGTGACATATATCACATGTATATGGTTTCTCTCCACATTGCAGTCTCATGTGACGTGAAAGCGCAGATTGGGAACCAAAAGTCTTCCCACAAACCGAACACATATCTGACTCAACATATGTGACGCTGGTGACAGTGACATTTTTACTCCGAGTGGAAGACTGAATTTGACTTGGACAAGTCGCTGAAATTGGAGTCTGACTCTCACTCTGTGACTGTGAGAGTGAGTCCTGTGAGTGTGACTGTCTCTCATTCTCAACTCTCTGACACTGTGCATCCAATTTGGGAGCAAATCCTGATTCACTATGTAGTTCTACGTTATTTGAATTAGCAGATGCATCCATTTTATTTTCAAATAAGTACTCACAACAGTTGGAAGGAAATTTAATTAGAATGAAGCAACCATCTCCTCCCCCAAAGGCATAATCATGATAATCAAAACAGCATTTCTAAAATTACAGGAAATGGATGTGTTCATTTTCAGTTCTGTGCTGCACTAACAAGAGGAAGGCTGGACTCGTTCCGGGAGCGGGACGATTCGGCCTAGGGCCGATTCTGGACTAGACACTGCCTCTATGGGTAGCGGGGTAATGTCGCAAGAGATATACTCGCGGTCGCCGGGCCAGTCAATACCTGGAGATCAGGTGGGTAGGCGAAGATGCCAATCAGTCCAGATGCGGTTACGAAAATAATGGCATAGAGTACGAACTTTGACTGGGAACTTTTCCGCACTCTTTTCTACAGCACGTATTCGTGACGTCATCGCGTCAGCTAAAACGTACTGTCGGTTCGCCGTATCGGACGAACGCAATATTATACTCACAGATACAAAGTGTTCGAGCCTCTATTACGCGGATTTAAAGACCACCAATTGCAATTACTTGGCCCAGTTCGCGTAACCGTGTTTAAATGTCGATGAATAGCATTTACCTCCACGTTAAGCCTCCCCACATGATCACTTGGATCATCCTGGTCGGGCGGGTGAGGCCATGCAACATCGCTCATTCTTCATCTGCGTTTCGATCAAGCCGGGTGGACCAGAAAATGTTTATTCTAGATGTGTCAACTGATATGAGACCATATGAACGATTGGGAGGGGGGGGGGGGGGGGTGCCCATCTAGTTCTGAAAATCATAAAGTTGCAAGTTCATATTGATGTTGTATAATTAATTTTTGTATTTAAATTGTATGCAGAAATATGATGTTCTGAAGTTTCAAAAACTTATCTAGGAACACACCTAAATAAAGATACATATCCATGGCAGTAACTACGTAACAAACTCAAATTAAACATTTGCTTAATATCTAACTCCAGCTTATGATAATATTATAAGGAAAATTATAAGGCCATAAAAGCCAGATAAACCAGGGGGGGGGTGAAAAAACATTTCCGGTGTGGGTGGGTGGTCAAACCCACCAACAAGTAATTTTTTCCGCAACTAAAAAAAAAAATTCCTGCTTGTTTTTTTTAGTGTTTTGGCAATGAGTTGGGCTTCAAAACCACTTTGAATGAGAGAAATAATGTAATTCTAACTGGTAAACTGACTGCAGGCAGTTATCGTGTTGTATTTTGTTGCAAATTTTGAAATCCAAGATGGCCGCTGGCAGCCATGTTTTTTTGGCCGAATGACCTCAAAATGACTCATTCCTATTTACATGTCCATGTTAACATCCATGATAAATAGTATGCACAGAAATTCATATACAGCTGTTTACAGTGAATTCCCCCCCCCCCCCCGCAAATCTCTATTTTAGTGTTAAAAGGGGGGGGGGTATCAAAAAATGGTCGGAAAAAACTGCCGAAAACGGAAACAAATTTGGCGGTGGGGGTGGGTGGGTACAAAAAATGATCGAAAGGGAAAAAATGCCATACGTGCCTGAAATTGTTTTCCGACCCCCCCCCCCCCCCCTATTATTTATGAATACCTTCGTTATTTAGTCAATGTATATTTCTTCGAATAAAAAACGCTCTTTAAAACATAGTGTTACAACCACAGTACTTTGTATATAGGTTGGTACCAGTCAGGTTGGTACCAGATGGATTTTGTGAATAATTGAGTTCTATACATTACCTATATAGTATTAACGTGTTACGTTATGTTCTAGTTAATAAAACATCGAGGTCTGGTATGTTGTCTTTGGGGCAGTTCAGACTTCATTTAAGACTACACTGATCCTACAAAACTTATATCAACCATGCAGGGACACGAATTTGGGTGGGTTGGGTTTATTGTTTTTTGTATATTTAAGTCCAAAATGGAAACAACTCTCCCATGTGTAGTCAATCTCAAAATTTTGGGGACACCTGTTCTGTATTTGAGTATGTGCCCATATAAATTTGGATGTTAAAATATTCAGTACTGGATACTTGATTGTGCAAATAAAGGCTCCATATTATAGACTATATATCATCTGCGGGCTGATGATTTGCATTACTAGTACATTTTGTTGAATTATAGAAAAATTCCTTGAAGATATGGAAGATCCAACATGGAATTTGGGGACATTTGGGTCTCTATAGTTTGGGCACCCAAACCTGTAACAGGTATCAAAACATCCCTGGATCCTTCTCTGCGTAGGACCCAATGTTGGTTAAAGGTACTTAATTCGATTCGATGTTCCCCATATAATGAGATTCTAACAACATTTTTAGAAATGCCGCATCAGTTATCAGAATCAATTAATTGCCAAAAACAATGTTAACCACTGTCAACTATAGTATAAAATTGCCCGAATCGTGATATTTAGCAACATATTGTTCGACGAAATTTGGCCTTATTATCAACAGAAAGCCTCTTGTTTTTAGAGTTATCCATCTTCATCCGCAATTTGGTCCGAGACCGTCGGCATGTTAACTGTTTACTGGGCCACTGTTAATTCTCAATGGTGAAAGATAATAGATTTCAAAAATTGGTATCTAATAACGCTGATCTCTGATAGGTGGGTTCCTCGACTCGAATCAAATTATTTTTTTTACCCCAAATCCAAAAAATAGTAATTAAGGGGCGCGTAATTCGGTTATGCATCGGTTATGCATCTTTAATGTTTTGTGTGTAATGGTACGCCAGAATTGACCAGCGTATAGTCTAAGTGTGGTGCACATCATGATTTTACTTGGAATTTACAAGGGTATGTCCTTTTTACACAGGTTTACATGACTTTTTACCAGAGTATTTTTACACTGGCATGAGCGATAACACTATTTCACAATATCACATTGCGCAGCTGATGTGTTTTATGTCTCTTTTGTGATAATACAAATTATATTTTGTTTGTTAATCAGTGGAAAACAATTATAACCGGTGTCATACTCAACAGTTAACAACTTAACACAATGGGGAAATAATATTCCTATAAATAAGTCAGGTAAGTCCAGAGAGTTTAACACCTTATACTAGTACATGTATGTAATCACATGTACCATTCATATGACCTCAAATCAGTTGTCTCAATTTTCAAAGCTTCTACAATATTAGCCCAGTAGGCCAGTACTACCTTTGAGTTATATTACCCTGGTAGAACCACCGCCACATATACATACTTACATCCTGGTATAATACCTTGGTGAAATACATGGATGGATACACTGGAGTACACATATATAGGTGGGACTACATGTACATATGTGTGTATAATATGGTAACGATTCACTTGACAAATTTTACCAGATTAACAACTGGTAAAATAATTTATTTTTTTACCTGTAAATACCATGGTGTATTTAATTTTACCATGGTTTACCAGAGTGTTTTTATACGGGTGATGGCGGTTAAGTTAGTATACTGCGGTGTAGAAACTGGTCTGCCCTCATCAAAATCTGCCCCTCTTTCCCATCGTCATCGTTGTCGTCACCAACAACACTGTCATCAAATCATATATTGCAGCTTATGAAATTACAAAAGTTGTTGTTGGTTAAGCTTTTAATATATTCTTGATTCTATAAGTCTTGAAATATTCCAAGACAATGTAATATGTATTATAATTAATATGTGTGTGGCCCATACTGTCACTGAAGGGGTCACTCTCAGTCTCTCACCAAAAAAAGTGCTGAAGGGTACACAGGATTTTAAAATGTGCTGAAGGGTACACATGTTTTGAAATCTTGTTTTAAATGACATTTAGTATTCGTATATGCCATGATTTCTGTTAGAGAATGATTGTTTGCGTTCCAATGAACATTAAAATGAACAGAAAACAAACTGCTAATGGGCATCTTATTCGGACTTTCAGAAATACAGTTTTAGAAATGGTGTTAGTGCCGATCACAAACCCTGTGTACCCTTCAGCACATTTTCCAAACCCTGTGTACCCTTCAGCACTTTTTTTGGTGAGAGTGACCCCTTCAGCCATATACTGTCAATTCAGCCTATTCCTGTCATATTGTAGGATCACTAGTCTCCCCTAGTGGAACCCCCAATATGTGTTCCATAATTTCCATTCACAGAGCTTGGCTAACAAACCATACGTTTCAATGGAAATATCGCACACCATACTGCTATGTTATCAACACCACCAGGCATTGCAGTAGAGGATGTCTAAGGCTTGAAGGGTACATAGAAGACCTTGAATATTAAGAAACTTGAGTAGCCTAAGCCGGCTAAGGCACTAAAATAAAAAATAAATCTGATTTCGACAAGTTATAGTTTAACATCAATGAGGACACTGTCAATAATTTGACAAATTGAATGGTATACTTCCCTCATTGAGTCATTCGCTTTTAAATGGCAGACTCAAAATTAGTTGGAATTGTAAATCAAGGAATAGGTTGAAATTTGATAGTTTAATTTCCAACTAGTACTAGTAGTAGTATATACATGTTATCGCTGCAGTGAATTGATCTGGGGCGAAGTATCACGTCGAGTTGAAGAGGTCAGATCGCTGGATCAAACGAGCCGCCGCAGGCGTCGAGTTTGATCCAGCGATCTGACCTCTTCAACGAGACGTGATGCGAAGCCCAGATCAATTCACTGCAGCGATAACAGGTTTATTATATGACATGCTTTTTATTTAAAAACCACATGCATTTTTTATTTAAAAAGCACAATTTCTCTCATTAATTATGAAATGAAACCAATTCACACGCTCGCTAGTATCAAAAATAAAGAAAGAACTGTCCTGCTTTTTCCGGTCATGCGCAGTATGCGAGATGAGGAAGGGTGGTATGACATCGGATCAAACTGCAGCTGATCCGATGGCCAGGAAATGATCGCTATACAATAGCGGTATTGGGGAAAGAAAAACGATAGTCATATAATAAATATGTATACATTTCGTAACACGTTGTGAAGTTGACCTTTTGAGATCAGACTGGATTCCAATGTCGTCGTCAGAATCATCAGCTGATTCGTCAGCCAATTACCGCACGAGTACGGGTGATGAATTCCCTGTCTCTGATAGGCAGATAGGAACATGAGCTGAGAAAGTGGTGAAACTTGGGACGTCCAGCCTGTTTACACAATGGGCATTCCTTATTTACAGTAGTCACACGCTTGCGACGATCATATCGTTTTTGTGTCTGAGTCCCTGTAACAGATCGAAGAACTTTAGCTTCTTCCATATTGTGGATTTCATCCATTAAAGAATCGAGAGCGTGTGAAATCTCAGACTTAATGGATGCCAATGTCCGGGACCGTAACTCTGTGCCATACCGCTGTTTTATCAATTTGGGCATGTCAGGACCTTGTTTTTGCCAACAATCGGATTTATATATCGCTGTCATAAAATAATAAATAATCGTATAATAAATAACAACAAACACCTAAATTACCATTACGCTGTGCAGTGCAAAAGTTAAAATAAACTGCACATAATCATCATTGCAATAATAATGTGATGACGCCGTGACGGCAAAATACAACGGAGTCGAGACACTTTCGTAAAAGTCCGCCATTAAACTTCAAAACGATAGTTCGTTAATGCCAATATCGCTACCTGGACGTCTCCGGCAAGGATCATAAATAACAGGATGGCTCACCCAATCATATTTGTGTAATCGTCTTGGTAGAGTTATCGATCCTCCTGGTAGGACAGGCGCCGTATTTGAAATGGTAAATACACGAGGAATACAGAAATCGAATGAATGTTTTTTGTATCAAATGACTCACCGGCCACGTAGAGCCTGTAGAGGTAAACTGAAGTGATCTATATATTCACCGAGTATTAATCTTGGTGATTGTTACGTTTATTTCATTTTAATAACTGTTGTTGACTTTATTCTGATTTATTTTAATCGGTCTGTCTGTCAAATTCCGACGAATACGACTGAATGGAAATACTGGTACATCGTTTTTGGTCAACATTTTCAACCAAAAGCAAGGAAAACTACCCAGCCACTTTTATAACTGAGAAAATATGTCGTTTATATTCAATCCTTGCGTACACTACCACAGTTGTTATTTTTGTTTTGTTGCAACTTTTAAAGAATGTTTTTAACTTTTATTTTTGTTTACATTTTTACGTTGTCTTTAAATTTGTCTGCAGTCTGTCACTCTGTGTCAGCGTGTGTGTGGGCGCAGTGTGCCTGCATATGTGGTTCTGTGACTATTGGTTTAGTACATGGAAATTTCAAATTCGTCCTTTCACTTTTTATCTTATTTGTAGAACTCATCTATTGGGATCACAAATCTGAAAACCTTTTTTTTTTTCAGTTTAGTTAATAGGCTAATTATTGTTTGAGTTATAGACATTTTTGTACCTCAAAAAAATGTCATCAAATTCAGATGGACACTCCATTTGTATTTATTCAACTTGAATCTTCCACTTTTACATGGTAGTGTTCCCCAAATCAGCACAATTCATATTATCTGCATGCAGTTGCAATAGAGCATTTCTAAAGTTATGTGTTCAATTGTCCAATCAGAAAATTAGGCCATGTCAAATTATATGGTGATATTCTCAGCTGGAGAACATGTCCCCCCCCCCCACCCCCCAAAATATGTTGATTCTTTCATGCAGTACAGCCTACCGGTATGGTCAACTTAGTCAAATTTGTCATTGTTACATGGGCATCGCATTAATAGGAAATGTCATATTTGATATCTTGTAACTCAGTCAGTATATTCATCCCCTCACACCTTGATATTTGCACAACATATTAATTCATATGACACATTAATGATTAAGTTTATTAACTGTTGATCTGTTGTGCAGCAATTTCTCTTATTATATGTAAAATATTTTAAATGATTGCCCTATCATGGCATGCATGGTATGGGAAGCCAAATTGACATTTAATAAATAATTGAGCTTAAGCGCAATAAGGAATCCCTTAGGAATCTCTTATTGCGCAAGGAATCTCTTATTGCGCTTCGCAATAAGGAATTTCCTTATTGCGCTAATAGTCTTATTGCGCTTAAGCGCAATAAGGAATATTCTTATTGCGCTTTAGCGCAAAAAGAGCTAATTGCGCTTAAGCGCAATAAGGGAAGATCTAATTGCTCTTAATTAAGCGCAATAAGAATATTCCTTATTGCGCTTAAGCGCAATATTCCTTATTGCGCTTAAGCGCAATAAGAAGATTCCTTATTGTGCTTAAGCTCAATTATTTATTAAATGTCAATTTGGCTTCCCAGCATGGGTCCTTGGAATCCACTTAATTTGACATAAATTTGTAAAAATGTATTGATCAAGTTTTTTTTTATAGCATTTTGTTCTAGTTTCTGTATGTACTATTAGTCTTTCACTATAAATTCATTGATATATATCATATAATGACATATTGGGCATTAATTACCCTTCAAATAATGGTATGCTTAATAAGTGTAGATTGACATCTGTCATTTGGGAGTATTTCCTCATTTACAATATACTTATTTAATTTAATGTAATGCTATTGCACCGGTACATGTATTCATAGTAATTTTTTTTATCAAAATGCAAAATGGGAGTTATGGGAGACAAAATTCAAATTTTCAGTAATGACAATCAACATGCGCGATTCCATCACAGGAATCAGGGAATTTTGTTTTTGAGTCAATTTAATGACATGAGATATGTAAAAGTTTTCCAGTGTGTCAGCTGGACTTTGAAGTGTAGCACTTGGTTAATAATAGACTTACTAGTAATAATAGGCCTATATTAGTTATATATACTCTATTATATTAGTTCATGATTGATCTATCCAGTTTCCAGCCTGGTAAATGGACTTAAGATAATTGGGATGGTAGAACTGCAAGTAAAGTTATTAGTAATGAATAATGGTAATATGGTACTGGTACTGACTGGTAGGCCTATAATATGTCCCTATGGCCGGTTCATAAAATAAAAAAAAAACTATTTTGGCTAAATTTTGATTTAAGTTCTATAAATGACTGGTCAATGCCATATATTATAATTCAGATACGCATGTAGTTATATATTATAGTACTAAAAAAATACAAACAAAAAAAGTTCAGTTGTATACAAATTGACTGATTGACAGCGAATTTGGGTGATGCTTTTCATCGTTTTAACTGGACATTAGTAGTAACTTTCCTCAGAAAGTTCAATATAGTGTAGGTCAATGCGTATTGTTTATGGACATATCGACAAAATAGGGAACATTTGGTTTAAATGCTGTTTTAAAATGATTTTTGGACGGGACAAATGAGCAACTCTATAGAATTATATAGTGTATCCATAGACGCATTTCTCGGTTTAACCTACCGACCACAAGAGGGCGCTGCGGCGGTACGCATTACAATAGAACCAATGGGAAGTGAACCTTCCCGTTATTTAAGTTCCCTGTCTCCGGTCCCATAACGTAATCGCGGATAAAATTTCGTAACCGCATCTCAACTGATTGCCATCTTCGTCTACCGATCAGGTGGGTCTAAACTGTCTGTGGTCGAAATTTCGGTCCGATCGGTGGTGACGTCATTTCATAGAGCTTGAAGCGCGGTATTTTTAGATGGCGGAATTTCCAAAACGTGTTGGTGTTGGTAGTCAATGACGCCTCATAACACGCACGAATCTCAGGTAAAATGACAAATCGCGGTAAACTTGTGAAGCGCCTGAGGAAAAGTAGAGAATAATGCAGTATATTTGTATAATAATTATAAATTAATTAATAAATGAAAAGCACCATTAATAAGGGACACACTAATAGTTGTAGTCCGAGCCCGAGCCCGAGTCCAGTAAAATGTGTAGTTGGGATTTTCAATTTCGTTTATTGTCGTTAATATAATTCCAATAGTGATGAATTTTCACAATCACAGTTTATTATCATTACTATAACTATTGACGTATTGTCGTATTAATTTGGTAGGCTACGCCTATAGTATAGGCTAGGCCTATTGTTTAATTAAAGTTATTTAACTTATTATTAAACTAAAGTTATTAATTATATAAATTAAAAGGCCTACTTAATTTTCGAACCCCCAGATCACATATATAAAATATAAATATATGTCATAGTATTTACCATTTGAAAGAGGATAACATTGTATTATCAACTTATCCGGTGTAATAAACTGTGAACATGTTTATAGTTATTTTTGTTGTTACGGACATGTTTTTGTGCTTAAGTTTCATCTGGTTTTGTTATGCAAAGTGTATTATTTTCAATGGAGGGAAAATAACTCTATATTTGAAAGATATGTGTTATTCCCCTTCCATTGAAAATACATTTTTAGTTTGAATTCTGTCGCATTCGTCTGTGAGCCATAACGGTGTGGGGGGGGGGGGGTATTAATTTTTATGATTTCAGCTGTTTTCTATTTCTCAATGGGCATCTTCTGAGATACAGACGTTTCAAATGGGGTGATGAATTATAGTATTTTAATCATATTTTATGGCATATATATATATACTAGAAGGTGACCCGACTTCGTCCGGACTTTGACATTGAATTGACCATTTTGAAGGTCCGGGAAATCGGCCCAGCGGATACCGAGATACCCTATGCATCAAATTTCGTCCGTAAAAATCCGCCAGTTTAACCCGATTTGATTTCCACTCAAGTATATAAACGCGCCTCATATACACACGCTCATTAATTATCAAGTTTCAACGTAAAGATAAATTACCATCGGTGCCCGAGATATCGCCAAGACGTCTGAAACAGTCAAATGCATCGGCCGGTTAAGCGTTAACATGATCTAACGTTATGACCTCTAACGACGTCATAGAAGTTACGCATTGTTTTTATCCTGACGGAAGATAGTACCACTTCTTCTTGATAATTGAGGCAGATAACTAAAACGGATACATACGCATTATATATCGTTGGAAAGAGGAAATACGAACGATTCTCACAGTGTCATTATTATGACTGGCATTTTATTATTCGCGCTGTTTCGCATCGATTTGTAAGCACCGAACTCAAATGAAAGTCCCGTAACACAGCGTAAAAACAGATTTGACCTCGGCACGTGAAAAGTTGACCTCGGATCTGAAAATTAATAGGCCTATGCCACTTCCCGACAGAAAATACACCCACGTACCAAGATTCATCGAAATCGGCTAGGCCGTTTTCGAGTCCATCGCGATCACACAGACACACACACACACACACACACACAGATCTTCCAAAATATATAATAGACTAGAAGGTGACCCGACTTCGTCCGGGCTATTCAAAAACCAAATTTCAAGTCGATAGCTCCACCCGTTTCCGAGATCTGGTCTGCGCATGCGCGAAGCTGGCGTCGCACGGGCTCGGCGACCCGATAAAATTCGTATCCGGGGCAAGATACATTCACATACCAAATTTCAAGTCGATAGCTCCACCCGTTTCCGAGATATATAGCCCAATGTCATTTGCGGATACCTCGGCCGGTGATGAGTTAACGCGACATCGGCCGGTTAAGAGTTAACGCGATCACGTCACGATCTGTTGATGGCGTAATATATTTACGCAATGTTTTTCGATGAGCGAAGCATGGTCCTGCGTTCTTCCCGATAATTAAGGTAGAAACTTTAAACGTACACAGGCGTGTGATACATCATTGGAAAGATGAAGCGCCACCGATTCTAACCGTGCAAATTATATGACTGGCAATTTATTATTCGCGCTATATCGAATCGATTTGTGAGCACCGAACTGAAATATATTAGCGCAAAACGGCGTAAAAACAGATTTGACCTCGGCACGTGAAAAGTTGAGCTCGGATCTGAAAATTAATAGGCCTATGCCAGTTCCCGGTCGAAAATACCACCACATACCAAGTTTCATCGAAATCGGCTCGGTCGTTTTCGAGTTCATCGCGAACACACACACACACCCACACACACACACAGATCTTCCAAAATATATAATAGATATATACTGTTATTAAAACCGTAGGCCTATGAGTATATCAAGGCACTATAAAAAAATAATCGTGACTCAAAAAATTAAGTGGGCCGTTAAATATATATATTTTATATATTATAAATATAATAATATTAATATTATTATACGGCTTTATTTTGCAGATTGCTGCATCAGATTCAAAAGTTCTATAGATGCCTCCCCAACAGCATATTACAACAAAAATCTTATATTTTTATGATTTATCAAGTAGATTTTATTGAAAGCAAACCATTACAATGGTGTCAGCCAAACAATTTAAACACAAAAACTGAAAATATAACAATAACATGCAAAGTTACTAGCACAGAACAATGAATGGGTAATTCTAACACACTATATATAATCAATGTCGAAGTATCTAGCTTGAAAATATGTGCTTTATATTTAGTTTACTGTACTATTGAGTTCTTTTTAAAGGTACTCAACCCGATAAAACTCCTCTCAATTACTATTCCAATGGCTTCGGGGGTCAAAAATATTTGATTCGAGTCGAGGAAGTCACCCATCAAAGCTCAGATTTGTTAGATATCGATTTTAGAAATCTATTATTTTTCATTATCGGGAATACTATCTGGCCCAGAACTCAGTCAAAATTGCGTTAAAATTACCACTTGATTTTAGAGTTATTCATCCTTGTCTGTTTGAATTGATTTGGAGTACACATCCAGAGCAGATTACGGCAGTTATTGGTACTCATCTCGAGAACATAACAAATTTGAAAAATCAATATCTAATAACTCTGAGCTTTGTTTGATGGGTTCCTCGACTCGAATCAAATATTTTTTACCCCCAAAGAAATAGTAATATAGGACCCTCTGATCGGATTGTTGTTGTTGGAATCTGTTGAGATGGGGACCCTCTTTACGGGTTGAGTACCTTTAAATGAGTTTTTCGAAGTGTACCTTGCAGTTCTAGGTTGATTCTGCACATGATTTAATGTAATCGCAGATATATCTAGTATCGCTAGGGTTTGTTGGGTTCAGAATTTGTTCTAGAATCTTAAAAGATTCAGACGAATTTTGTGCAATAGGGGCAGAATTTATGTTTAGTTTGTTCAATAAAACATCACGTTGTTGAACATATTTTATGCAGTGTAGAAAAAAGTGTTCTTCAGCTTCTAATATATCACATGCCAGGCATTTTCTGTCTTTTCTATCAGGTTTAGGTCGTTTTTATCGGTCTCTTTCTATTGCCAATGTGTGTGTGCTTAGTCTGAATGATGTTAATAACCTTGTTTGTGATTTGGAAATGCCAAATTTTAAGTATTTCTGGCAATCAAAATTAGAATATATTTTTCCAAATAATTGAAGCTTATTGTCTGAGTCTTTGCTGGCAATATTCTTTAAAGTTTTCTGAGTGGATTTCAAATAATTGTCATCAATTTCTTTTTCCAAGCTATTGCTATTCAGTGTATTGGTGTTATCCATTTCAACTATTTTAATAATGTTGTTAACAGCTGTGAACCATGATTTGTGGCCTTGAGAAAACGGTTTGATGAAAGCATTTTTAGGCGTTTATAATACTTAAGTGTTAACTAAAAAGTGGAAATGTCAGTCAATTTATTGATTAAGTACCAACACGTACAAGTTCTAGGGACGTGGCTAGAGGTTTCCTCAAATTTCCGGCCAACTGCACCCCCCCCCCCCCCCCATTGAACCGTCGAGACACACAACCAATCCCTGTCGTCACGTCCCTGTGCAACTGACAAGTTTCGTGTGTTCTTCGCAACATCTTCGGAATTTGATTCAGGGGGCCTAGAGCTGTTAGAATTAAATGCTTGCCCTCATCAATAAACACACTTTAACTTGAAAAAAAGATGCGATTAAGTCGGATTGGCAGCAAATTATGTGCCGTGTATATACGCATAGAAGAAAAGTATGACTTTCACAACAAACGTGAACTTTATAAATATAAGATACAAATGATACTTGTGTCAAATACATGAGCCATGTTTGACGCTGGGAGAACATTAAACATAGTTTCGGAGCCCACGTGGATTTCAAAATCTGACCTAGAATCGGGGAATTAGCTCCGCCCCCGTAAATCGGCTTTGGATTCTGAATCCGGATTCCCACGAGATAACGACTCAGGAGTTAGGCCACTAGATGTTAGGATTTATGCAACTTGGAACCATGGTTTATGAATATATAGGATATTAGGCCTGAACACCTGAACACTGAGGTGCAAGGGGGTGGTTTGGTCTGATTCAAGGTTCAAGGCGGGGGGTGCAGTTGGAATTTTACAATGGAGACCCTCTAGCCATGCACGTCCATGTGTCTGAACGCTACCAGCATGTGTATTTTCCTAATTAAATCTAACATTTTTTATTGGAGTGTTTTGTCAGCTACAATTCATTCTGGCTTGATCTAGACAATTTTCAAAAGAATATGGACAGTTCAGTTTCTCAGAATAATGCAGAATGTATTGTATCTGCAAAAGTCTCAAATAAATAAATGTGACATTTCTTCACATTACGTGTAGGAGACTCATATGAGCGGGGAAACCCCCTATCTTCATGCCATTAGCATCCCTGACCCAAGAATTGGTGTCTGCCTCCCGGACCTCTAGTATATTTTAGTAAAGGGACATCTTCTACACAGATCTATACCATTTTCATGGTCATAAAAAGTGAATTAGGGTTTCTGGGGCTAATAAGTATTTAAATAAATAATTAATTATATAACCAACATGGTTGCAATCTGGTCCGTGGAAGGATAGGATAGGATATTTTATTTCCAATACACATATATATTAATACATAATAATGATGAAAATTATGGATAATTCTGCCATATATTGTGGGGGATGGCATAGTCTGGCAAGACTGTGAAATTGCAACGGGGTGGTAAATTGACCCGTAGAGTGTCATGAGATACATGCCGTTGACTTAAAGGAACAAATATGAGCAATAAATAGCTTTTATTATCAGCTTAGGAGATGTAGGGAAAAGGTACAGATACCTGAACCAGGGGAATGTCACCGGATAGGTGCTTTTGACATAAGATGAATTAAAGGGAGACTAATACATTATCTGATCAATATAGAGCATTTATTATCAGCTCAGAAGACATGTGGGAAAATTGGTGCACAAAAGTAAAATGACTCCAGATTGACGATGACCTGTGTGTTCTCAAAGGTGAGCCACACAAGTATAGAGATACTTTTGAAGATTTCTCAATTTATCATTTAGACAACACAAATACTATTTCTAAGTCAAATAAAATTGAACTTGGCCTGTGACTTCTCAAATGTGAACCACATACCAAATATCAAGAAATTATGTTGAATATTGCTCAAGTTACCATCCGGACAAGGAATGGGACAGTCAAAAGGACCCACGCATGGACAGGCGAGGCTGATTACAATAGTCCTCTTTGAAATTTTCGGGGGAAAAAATGACATGGGTCCAAATATTAGAAAATAACAGAGGCTGAGAACCTGGTGTGAATTGAACTGTGATGGGGTCTCAAGCTTAACTACCCAGCTTAACACATTAGAAAAAAATGCCATACAATGGCATATGTAGCTTGAGGATGGAAGTGATCCATCATATCACAGTTAATTCAACCAGGCACACGGCTCACTGTCTGTTATAACGCTTCTATTACAGTACATATACTTATGTTAAGTCATGATATGGTACAACTTGCGGAGGTACCTGGGATTGCATGGGTAAAATGTGGCAAAAATTAAAATTGAGACAGTTACAACTTACAATAATTTAGCCCCCAGATTCCAACCATTTTGGTTGCCTATAATGAATTAATTACTAGTAATTAGGAGTGTCTCTTTGACTTTAAATCATGAGGTCAACAACACCTATCTCATGACACTCACCGGGTCAAGTAAAGACTCAAATTACCTCTGTACAGCAACCATCAGCCCCCCCCAAAGAACTGTAATTAATTAATAAATCTAATTAGTTATTACTATAATTAGAGTCCCTTTAAGACATCTCAGGTAACCTCGCCTATCTCATGATACTCCTCAGGTCAAGTTACAACAGTGAGGGCCTGATCCAGGTTTTATTTGGGGACACCTCCCGATGACCGATGGCAGGACCCGGGGAGAGTATGAGAGGGGTGGCCCCTCTTATTTGGGGCGGTCCGGGGAAAATTTTGATATTTCAATGCTCTGAGAGTGATCTTGGGCATATCTGAAGGATGATTTTCATTTTTTAACCGAAGAGAATTTTATACTTTCAGTAGCTATTAATATGACCAGTCACTTAAGCTAGAGAACAAAATTCATTTAATACATGAATTCAATTTATATTTATACACAAAAGAAAAGACCCAATGAACCAACATATTTATTTCAACTTACAAGATAACATTGTTTTTAACAGAATTAAACAAACACACATAATGATAACAGATTAATATAGTATCATAATAATGCATAATATAATCTAATAATGTATAATATGCCCCACTGTATGACTGAGATGAAAAAGATAATGAACAGTCCTGCATCATTTTTCATTATTTCTTATTTCTAGGTTTGTAGTTAAACACTCTCAAAATTATGTTGTGTTCTATTTGTTTCCAATTGATATACCGGTATATGTTAGGGCCCTAGTAATTAGAACTAATCTCTACGTTAATTATTCATTTGGTATTAGGCCTAAAAAAAAATACATTTGTTTCCGCTAACGAGCTGAAAAAAATTAGGGTAGGTAGGTAGGCCATTTGTTTTTTTTTTTACTTTTTTTTTTTCAGTATCTTTAAAAATAACTGTATAATACTTGTCAATAACCCAAACTATGCACTTCTTAGCCCCAATCAGGTTAACTCAAATGACAGAGGAACTAAAAACTCCAATTCAATCTTACATATGCTTCAATATTTACATATATACTAGTCTATATACTAATATAGTCTTTGATAATCCTAATATTTCCCATATAGTCTGGCGACAACTGGAGTCAGTCCAGCACCACTGCACTGTCACATATTGGAGTGACCGTCTTGTACCAATCTCTTAATGATGGCTTCACAACCCCACATTCTCCTCCGCATTCGGTGAAGGATCTAGGTATTTTTTGCGGACACCTGTTTTTTGGGCAATGATATGCCAAAGACATAACCTGAATGCCTGGGCGGAGCAAGGTTTGGGAGGGGTGACCCCTGCTGATGGTGGGGGTTCTCCCCCTGGAAATTTTTATGACCTGCTAATGCGCATGCGTCGTGCACTCACAACTTCTACTGTCTCTCGCTCTATCTTTTTCTCAAAAACCCAGGTTGTATCGTTGGGATCGGAGCAATTTACCAGCTGTGGTTGTGTATCTCTATCTAAGCAACATTCCCTACCAAAATAGGGAAATAAAATCTCAGATTCTCGAAGAAATCAAACTTTCTTCGATTTCATTCATTCAAATCACGTGTCCTTGACCTTCAGGTAAGCGCTGTCAAACCGCAAGTGAAGATTTGACAACAAAACTAGGACATGTTTTCCGGTTGTTTTCTGCTTTTTCAAGTAAGTTTAGGCCTCCTGGCCTTAACCAAACCCGAAAAAAACACCCAAGTATGTACTCTTTGGGACAAGCACACAAAACTCATGGAAACTAATGGCACAGAAAATGAATAATTGTGCAGCCTTGCTAAATGTTTTGAAGAGAGGTTCTCTGAACAACCAATTTCAAAAACCAAAGTTAAGGCACCGTTGGCTACTGTACTTGGCATTCCTTTTGATCTCACTCTCCTCGGACATTGAGACAAACCCTGGGCCAGATACCGCAGTCAGTCCAAACTCACCACCAGAATTCCCCTGCGGGAACTGTAACATGGCTGTCTTGGACGATCACCAAGGACTAGAGTGTGATGGATGCCTACAATGGTTCCATGCACAATGTCAAAACATGAACAACAAAACATAAACAGTACTGGAACAATTGAATAAGTCATTCTCTTGGAAATGTACTTTTTGTGACGAGATAAATCTGTCAAATTCATCATTTCTTTCAAATTCATTTGAAACTCCCAATGGTTACTCTGTCCTCTCGCAACTTGATCCTGACACCCAGCCGGGAAACGAAGCTAGTCAATCAAATATAAACAAGCCGCTAACTAACATGGAATCCCCACCCCATCAAAAAAAGTCATGGAACATGAATCCTAAAACGACGAGACTTAAACTTTTGAACATAAATTTCTGTTCCATCATGAATAAAAGAGATCAACTCCAAGCCATTCTTGAAACTGAGTCTCCTGACATAATTGTTGGGACCGAAACATGGCTGAAACCACACATCGCTGATGGTGAAATCCTGCCACAGTCTCTCGGGTATTCAATATTTAGAAAGGACAGACTCAAAGTAAAGGGAGGAGGGGTTTGCATCATTGTCAAAAACTGCCTGACAGTAACAGAACGTTCTCTACCATCCAACATACCACAGGAAAGCGAACAGTTATGGGTGAAAATCAAACTTCACTCATGTAAGGCACTTTATCTTGGAGCTTTCTACCGCCATGAAGAAAGTGACAAAGATAGCATAGATGCATTGAATCTTAATCTAGAATCAATTGCTAAATTAAATGGACACATTTGGGTAGCCGGGGACTTCAACTTCCCTAATTTCGATTGGGACAAGGAAAATATACCCAAAATAAGAAGCAAGTGTCCCAACCTAAAGCTCTATGAAGAATTTATCGACCTACTTGACGATTTCACACTACTAGTAACACAAGTAGTCAGAGGGAAAACCAGAGACAAAAACACTCTAGACCTGGTCTTAACATCAGATCCCGCACACATACAAACAATCAACATAAATTCAGGAGTATCCTACCACGATATTGTATGCATAACAGCAAATCTGAAACCATCAATCACCAAAGCATCACCTAGAACAGTATATCTATACTCCAAAGCAGACAGGGAGGGCTTCAGGGAATACATCCGAACTAACTTTGCCACATCTTTTGCTCCAAGATATCAGTAGAGGAAATATGGACCCAGTTCAAACACCACATTGAAATAGGTACCTCAAAATTTGTCCATAAGAAAAACATTAAAACCAAAACACCTCTAGCCTGGATCAACAAACGTATCAAGCGCATTATCAAAAGGAGGGACCACCTATACCAACAGATGAAAAGATCAGTCAGCCCAGTAATTAAACAAAAGCACAGGGCCATGAAACGTCTAGCTAAGAAAGAAATTAAGCTGGCATGTGATAAACACCTCAGCACCATCTGTCTTTTATGCTGAGAAATTCATATACAAAATTTGGTTCCGATCAGATAGAAAATGTTCGAGTTATCGCACCATGCGTAAAGTGTCTACAGACAGACAGACGGACGGACGTACTAACGACGAGTGGTCAATCCGGACAACGACACTATGTTTACCATACTATGGTATGGGTAAACATAAAAACATGCTCCCTTGTCACCAATGATAGGATAGTTTTCGTGAGTCACATAGTCATATTGAATGATAAATTGAGAATAACTGGCCTAAATTATGGGGAAAATGTTATGGTAAACAAAATAAGGTGGGGAGCAGTGAAGGATCCAGAGATTTTTGGGGACCACTGATTTTGGGCAATGATATTCCAAAGGCATATCCTGAAGGCCTGAGCGGAGGAAGGTTTGGGAGGGGGTGACCCCCTGCTGATTGTGGGGGTACGTTCTTCCCCTGGAAAAATTTTGAAAATCCATTGCATTGAGAGCAAATCTAGGGCTCTTTGAGTCAGTATTTTGAATTTTACTGAGAGGTCAATTTGATCAAGTTTCTCAAGCATAAGTTTGGAAATGTTTTATATATGTATGGATTGGAAATGCTTCTAAGTTATTGTCAGATATCTTTTGGTTCAATGGATTATGCTTATCCTGCTTGAAATGAGACTAATACCATTATCACTCTAATTTATATGATAGGCTATTTTCTAAAATTCAAGTGAGAGAAACATACATAATATACTAGTAGAGAAAAAAATGTCTATATATATTAGTATTAAGTTAGTAATTACTATTAGTACTGATCTCTATCACTCCATGTTCATTTTTCATTTGGTGTTATAAGATCCCACCAGATAACCAGGTTCATTTGATAAATTTGTCACTGTTGCTGTGACTGTGCTGTACTGTATTTGATTGAAATACTGAATGATAACAACCCTGATCTCAAACTATTTGAATTTTTCAGTCTCAGATGAAAGCTAGATAAAGCCAAAAATACTTTTACAGTATGATTCCAACTATTAAACTTAAATCTTTTTGTAAAGTTAAATGTCTTATGTCTATATATATAAATATATTGCATCTTGTTATGATATGCATTGGGACCTAAATTGAAAATTGTCCAAACCGGTCAACGGTATGAAAAACGGCCTGGATATGTCCCTGTGGAGTGTAATCCTGTTTATTAGCGTCAACTATTGGCTGAGGCCGCTGAGCCGAGGCGAATTCCCAGGTAAAAAGAAATTTAGTCGGCTATATTTTGGCCGAGGCAAATCACGTAGTTCTATTTATTTTTTGCAAAATTGAAACAATTTACTGCAGACATTGTCTTAGTGTCGCACTGTGGAAGTCTGTAGACGGAAAAAATTAATTGTTGAATGCCAAGGACATGTATCAGCAATTTTATTAAAGCCAGACCCAACCAAGGTCTGCCAATGATGATAATAGGCCAAGTTCTAATTGTGAACTGAAATTAGGCCAAAAAAAAAAGAAGCCTACCCCAGAAAAAGTTGCCTACCCAAAACTTTTTATTGGGCTAAGATAACAATATCTAGTGTTGAACCTTTGAATTAATCTGAATTGTGAAGCTTTCTAGATTTAATTTTCAATAACCCAATGGAATTCAGAATAAAACAATTAGAGAAAAAAAATCCCTACCGACCTTTAGAGAAATTAGACCATGTAACCCTCAACACAGGTATTATTTTTGTTTGCCATATACAAGTTTGTCTAGAGCATGCAACAACATGTATCTGGATCCTAGGCTTTTTAGCCGAGGTAATATTTCAATGATAAGGGGGGGGGGTGAATGTGAATGTTTTAATAGGTTAATGATTAATGCATAAGAAATTTATACAATCACTTAATACCACTCACTGGCACTCAGGCTACCTGACTCTTGGGCCGAGGCAGAGTCTGATTAAGTAACTTGTGTCTTGAGTCTAAGTTGAGACGTTGACTTGGGTGAGTCCATCAATGATCCATGGCATGAGACTAGCACTATTTTATAAGGTGGTTAAGGGATCGGCCCCGGGTATAAAACCTGAAAACTACCTGACGAACTATAAACCAAGAAGAAAGAGGAAAGCTAAAAAGTTCGAGGATTTTGTTAGTGATAACATCGTAGAAAACCTGACTGTAAACAACGAAAGTGCCTTCGAACTGATCCCGACAAACACGGATCAATTTGGAAACTCCTTCTTTCCAAAGAACAGTGATTGACTGGAACCATCTGGACGATACCACAGTCAACGCTGCCGACTTAGATACATTCAAGTCGGCCGTGCGAGAACATCACTAGCGCTCCTCCCACCGTCCTGCAAAAGCCAGATTTGGTCACTAAGGACGTACCATATACAGATACAGATACATAGATCACTTACTCTGACTAAGTAATAAGTATTTAATAGTATGACTGCATCAGTCTATCATACTCTATGCCACTGTCACTGACTCACTGAGACATGGCCGTCACCATTTTTGACTTTGTTAAGTTTGAACCTGTAGTCTCTCAGACCATGCAGCAAGTTCATTTTCAAACTTCAGTCAAGACTCAATTCAAGATAAAGTTCACTGTTCAGACTCAGTGTTTTGTGTTACTGTTAGTGTGTAAGTGTGTTCAGACTTGACAATCTCAATGTGACATTGCGATTGACAACACCTGAACAAGTCTGAATACTGAAGTCGAACACAAACACGTCCTGTAAAAGCCAGAGTTGGTCAATAGGACGTAACAACTAGAGTCGAGACACAGAATAGTGATCTTGACTTGAAGTTGAATGACTCAGTCAATCAATCATTCAAATTCAATGTCAAATTGTCATTGTTCAATGATATTTATTCCAAAGCTCCCGATAGCGTAATTACACCGATGTAAATCAGACAAATATGAAGATATAATCACTCACAATCATCACCTGACCCCTCTTCAATTTAGAACAAACGACAAAAGGTCGATCATCCCATGATTAAAATTCACCCGCCTCGGCAACTAATAAAAGTGTAATGGCGGGTGAAAGCGGAGTTGCATTATGGGATTGTGTCGAAAATTTCTCGACCACAGACAGTTTCGCCCCACCTGATCTCCAGGTATTGACTGGCCCGGCGACCTATACTTGCCCTTGACCTCGATAAATGGTATAGGCCTACTCGTTGGGCGCGCATCTATAATCTCAAATCGACTCCATTCCACCCGCATGTTCAATTTGACTTATATATCAAGATGTTCCACCCACATCGGTGTTATAGAAACCACCCGAAAAAGACACGTTAATTAGTTGAATATAACGTGACTGCAAATTATGAGGCCCCCACCCCACCCCCTGGAATACGGAATACCACTTAACACAGAGGGTGGAATACGGAATACCAGGATCTACCAGTTAACAGCCATATGGAATTTTCCGGATAAATTTTCTATTGCCGTACGAACGCCGGTCATCCCGCAGTGTCCAAGTCTAAACTGATCTAGATAAAATGACAATGATCGACGATCTGTACCGGTATGTCAAACCGTGAAGTTATTGTGATAAAAATCGCATTTATATTATTACAGGGGTGGCGCCAGGAGGGGCACAGGGGGCTACAGCCCCCTTGTCGGGGAGCTCTAGCCCCCTCGTCGGGGAGGACTTGTCGGGGATTTTCTATATGTAAGTCGGTTGTGTGTATACTTTTTTAAGATGAAGTAATCATGTACAGACTGTCAGTGTGGGAAAGTGTCAGAGAGAGAACATACATCGGAATATATCCCACACAAAATATTCATGGCACATGTTCCCATTAAATCCGGGGGTATTCCCCTGTATTGTTACACCATCAGCGTTTTAGTGGTAATGAAAATCTATTGAAACATGTGTGCTTTATCATTGCTGGCTACTCTGGCATTCGTCACAATGGCCACATTGGTCTATTGAACCATTGAGTACCTACAATATGGCCACATGTTAGCTATATCCCCGACAGTGAAACACCATGCTGGCACTTGCAACTAATGAAATTAGAAATTAGAACTGACACAGAAGACATGTGGCCTCCCTAGAATATAGGAATTTTCACAACAATTCATGGGTTTTAATCTTCGAGTTATCTCATCTGCTAATTATGGCTGATGTATTGCTAAACTTTAGATCTATTAGAATTCTCCAGGCTCCAGCTAAGCGACTATAATTATTTCAATATGGTTTTGTTCATTGATTCGCCACACACACTACGTGCGCTCATTTCACATACCAACAGGCAATATGGTGTAATTTAGTGTAGCCCCCCCCCCCTGTCGGGGATTTTCTGGTTCCACCCCTGTATTATTATTATGATCATTTTTGGAAGGTGTCGAAGGTCGGCGTACGAATACCGGTATTTTTGGAATACCAAATACACCCAACAGAGGGGCCGGAATACGGCGTTTCGGTACCTCATAACAGGGCATGGAATACGGCGTAAGAAAAGGGGGTGGGGGCCTCAATTATGAGGTGAAGGTCGAGTATAGCTCTTGCGACATTACCACTCTACCGGCTCTACATGACGCTCCGACGCTCTGCTATGTTCGCCGTCATGACGGCGCGCATGGTGTAACGACGTAGCATCATAGAGCCACACGGTAAATCTAGTTGGAGAAAGATATCTAGAACCGCATGAGTGTCTGGATTTTGACGAAATTATCGCACGAGATTTGTTGGCGGAGGTATCGCGTTCCGCCAACAAATCGAGTGCGATAATTCGTCAAAATCCAGACACTCATGCGGTTCTATTTTTATTAGGCCTACATATCTCCGTACCATAGTAAATTGACTCACAATCGTACATCTCCGGTACAGAAAATGTGAATTTAATTGAGTTTTAAGTTTTAACACTGAATGAAATAGTTCCGTCGACAGATTGCACTTGTGCGATTCTGAGAATTATAACACGCCTGGAAACTCGTGCAATCATGCAAATTACGTTGATAGATATGTAATAAAAGAAGTTATCCAACAGTCAATCAACCGTTGTATGCACACAGCACCTATATATATACGTTGTGTGAAAAGTTGCACGATAATTTTGTTGGATACACTTTTACTACCAACGGTTGTATGTTAATTATACAACGTGTTGGGTGAAATTTCACACAACACTCAATCAACGTTAATTGCCCACAGCACCTATCTACGTTTATTGAACTGTTGGGTGTTGGGTAGAGTTGGATGACATTTGTTGATTCGAACGTTTACCCAACGTTGATTGGAAAGTAAAATGGGGCAAGACGACGTGGATAGCTTTGCCGGTATAGTATACCTTTGTGATATTCATTCTTTGTACGATACACTGACTATGTAGGCTTTATACATGTGTTGTGTGTATGAGTGTACTACTTTAGTCAACTTAGTGTCGTCAGCAGTTGTGTAAATTTGTAAACTTCAAAATTTTGGCAAATATAAATAAATATACACTCAATACATAAAGCCTACATAATCAGTGTATCATACAAAGAATATTTATAACAAAGGTATTACTATACCGGCAAAGCTATCCACGAAGTCTTGCCCCATTTTCCAGTCGCTCAGGAGTTTTTTCACGCAGTCGTCCATCTTGTTTTGAAATATTTGGAGCCAAAAACTCGCATGCTCGCCCGCACCGGAAACGCGCTGCTATTGGATGACCCGGTCACGTGGCGGTTTTATCCAATGTGGTATGAAAGTAATACCACAGAAGACAGTTCACGCAATAAGTTGTGTACATCGTACTAAACTGTTGGATAATAAGTACACAACAAATTCGCACCCAACGAGTTGTATACAACGTTCATCCAACTAGATTTAGTGTGCAGCGTCTGGTCCAGGTCAATTCGGGCTTGGACTTTTTGGTCCAGGGCTTTTTCGGCAGGGACGATTCGACCTCTATTAAATTCGGGTAATTAGGTAGCGTGTGTGTTAATTGGACGGCATTTTATGTTAACTCATTCAGTGCCAGGTTTCCTGGGGAAAACGCTGTCCAGGAACCAGGTTTCCTGCGGGAAAAGCCATAATTTACACTAGGCCTAGCTATATATTTAGTTTGATTATTCAATATTGGAAAGAATTGAAATGACAGCAGGAATTGATATTATAGGCCCTACTCACGATGTTCTTTGAATGTCCAATTTCGGTACTATAGGGTCATCACAGGTCAAAAATTTCGTGTTGCCATGGCAACGAGTACT
Organism: Siphonodentalium dalli; assembly: GCA_032622095.1. Lineage (NCBI taxonomy): Eukaryota > Metazoa > Mollusca > Scaphopoda > Gadilida > Siphonodentaliidae > Siphonodentalium > Siphonodentalium dalli. The sequence continues at coordinate 61,920,788 of CP136067.1, forward strand.
TCAAATTAACACCGATTGTGTGAAATTACAAATCTGTTTTATGTGACCATCTAACTAACCTATTCTGTGCAGTTTTAGGCATTTATTTTGCTGGTGGAATAACATAGCACTATGTTATGGCAAGGATCGGAAGTGGGGGGGGGGGGGGGTGATGAATGAGACCCTTAGAATTTTCTAAATGGGATGACGTTTACAATAACCGATTTACTAGAGAAGCAGATGCCAAAACAGAAAACAATTTGAAAATGTATCGCTTCCGTTCGATAGGCCTACAACAATTGTTCTATAACTGTGCGGCGTATACTTCCCGTTCGTGTGATACACGTATCTACATGTACAGCGTCAATGAATCATCATTTTGGGCCATCGGATGAACCCGGTGACAATTCTATCGAATTCAGCGCATCGAAACACCCCTCACTACCAAATTTCAGTTCGATATATTAAAAGATATAAGAGCAAGCTTCCTGTTTTCTATAGTAATTTGGCGAACCCCTTAAGGTACATAGCTTGATAGACGTAATGCGCACGTTGTCCAAATCATCGTTCCTCGATCGTTTGGTGTTAAACAAAGTGTTCGACGGATCAGGGAATCGCCCTTTACACAATCGAAATCGGTTTCCACACACAGATATGTACGGATACGCTGACATCTCAGAGAGTTTGAACTCTGCAAGACTTTAGCCACGCCCACAAAACACAATTTTTCACCACCTATATTCAGACGAGCTGCCCGATACGACGTTTTGAACGGAAAATATCTTCGGCTAGGCCATGGTTTACAAGTTGAATATGCGCATGCGCGTATAAACAGACCACCCACCCAACCCCCCCCCCCCCCCCCGATGAAAATTATCACAAAACGTGACTTGTAATCCGCAGTGTTTTAAGCATGTACACCAATATTAAACTAAGTTTTTTCGCCCAGTAGAGCATGTTTTAAACGAGATGTCTGGGCGACGGATATATCCGTCGCCGGCACATGGATGGCGTTTCGGGCGACGGATATATCCGTCGCCGGCACTGAATGAGTTAATTTGCTTTAATTTGGGACCGGGTCTTTTGATGACAATGGAGATTATATTTGTACTTAACGTTTTATTGGCAACAATATTAATGGATATATACATATAGTAATTAACACACATCAATAAATTCCAATAACGAGCAACGAGCGTCTTTTATCAGAAACTGGCTGGGAACTCCTCTCCCTCACGTCGTAGAAAACACAAGCTATGTCAATTTTTTTAAATGATACGTGGAACTGCTCCATAAATTTTAAGAAATTATGTACGACCAATCAGGCAAATAATTCCAGATATAACTTCAGATTTTGAACATATAAGACTACCCTCGAATATTAACTATGACTATTATATGGAATCTTTCGTATATACCAGCTGCAATTACTGAATGGAACAAACTGCCGGAAACTACAAAGGGCACCAGAACAATCGAAGATTTCAAAAAGAAACCTAAACAGTGACAATATACGTCCACCTGCGTATTTTTATCATAGTAAAAGCCGTAAATCTCATTTCCTTCATACCCCGGTTAAGACTGAACTGCAGCCACCTGAGTTGTGACTGACAGACAATCATGTAAAAAAAAAATCCCCCTTCTGTTTAATGTGGGGAACTCGAGACAACTTACCACTATCCTCTCTGAGTGTACATTTTATCAAGAGCCAGGAAGATAACTATATGATTCACTACCCAATGTTGTCCTATCTGAGAATGCTCTATTACGGGGATCAAGGGAGCTTAGTCTTCGTGAAAACAAACAAATATTTAATGCAGTACAGACATATATTATGAGAACAAAAAGATTCCCATGATTTGAACGAGTAACAAATTGCTTTGGATTCCGGTTTGCGTTTATGCGGCAGCAAGATATCCACCCAGAATATATGTAGCACTAAATGCCTTCCTATAACGATTACGTTGTATATTACTTACTTGCTATTAGCCCTGCACATACATGAAACGATTCCACATGAAGGATGCTCCGAAATTCACAGGAATAGGAATTATCCTGTTTCGGGTTAGTGCTGCTGAATACGTACTTGTTCCTCACGAAAGATATATATTCCAGGACATATTTTGATTATGAACACTCGTAGCCGTGTGTGTCTGTTTAATTAATTACTTTTTTACGGATGGAACCAGTTAACAGCCAATGTGATTGACCCCCTCCCATGGCTTCTGACGCATGCAACTTACTATAGACGAGCATAATTGTAACCACGTACCAACTCAATATTGAAAATTCCCCACCACTGTCATCATTTCACGATTCATCTGCTTTCCCCCCCCCCCCCACGTCTTCTGCTCTCTCATGCACCTCTCTCTCTCTCTCTCTCTCTCTCTCTCTCTCTCTCTCTCTCTCTCTCTCTCTCTCTCTCCTCTCCTCTCTCTCTCTCTCTCTCTCAATTTAGTTATATATCTATACTTCTCCTAAACCATTATTTCAATCCCTTCCCGTCTGATCGATACCCCCTCCATCACTTATTGAGGAAGGGGACATGTCGCCAAAGAGGAGAAGACTTCATATAAGCACTCACTGTGGGGAAATGTTTCACACGAATCGATTCTATCGCCTATCGGGTTCCGTCTCTATCGAATTAAGTCCCGTCTCTTTCGCGACTTGAAACAATGTTTTCAAAGTTTTGACCTCCATTTATACACTAAATGTTAAAACAGAACGTATTTTACAAAAACTATCGCTTGATTGTGTCTTTGTGCGTAATTATTGGTGATAATAATGCGAAGTCGGCTATTCTTTGTACACTTAGAAGAGTAATGTGTTTGTGTGCATTTCCTTTGTAAATTAAGCAGCATTTTGATTCTTCTTTTATCGTCCTTTTTACCTTTTAATTAGACTGAAATATGTCTTCTTGTATGATCGAACACCAGGACACGATTACAGCACAGCACTCGATGGCTCCTCACAGTAAAAGACCCTCAAATTAATCCACCAAAAGAAGCAACGCAATGTTCCGGTTCTAATGTGATTTTTATGTTCACGATCGGTTCTTTCGCCCCCCCCCCCCCCCCGTTTAATGCAATATTATATTCGACCAGAGAGTTCATTTGTGTTTCTAGTTGCCATATTATCATATATGGTTTAAACTATAGTCACAGCAACACCAATATGAGTTGTTCAGTAGTCCCAAAGCATCATAGGTTGGATATTAAAGATTATCGGTCGATCATCTTTAATATCTGACCTATGATCGTTTGGGACCACTAAAACTCATCTATTGATTTACTATGGCTACAATTTTAAACCATATATGACCATGGATTGTCATTGGGCAACTATAGATGTACAATCAAATAATCTGATCGAATATGAATGTACTGTAAACAGGAACGAAAGAACCGATCGTGAACATAAACATCACAATAGAATCGGAACCTTTTGTTGCTTTTTGAGGCACTAATTTGAAGGAATTGTACGGCGAGGAGCCGTCGGGAGGTATTGTATTATAATTATCTAATGTTCAACCATAAAACTTGACAAGTTTCAGTCCAATTTAAAGTAGACAAGGCCTATAATCTGAGCATCAAAGTGCTGCTTAATTTTCATGGGAAATGCACCCAAACGCACTACGTCTGTACAACATGCAGCCGATTTTGCTTTAATGTCATCAATAAACACGTATAAAGACATAATCTGTAGATTGTTATTGGAGAAAACATTCTGTTTTGACATTCAGTCTATAAACAACGGTCAAAACTTTGAAAACATGTTTTAGAAATCGCGAAAGAGTCGGAACTTAATTCGATTGAGACGGAACCGGAAGGGCGATAGAATCGATTCTGGTGAAACAGTTTCCCCCCAGTGGCACTCGGGCTTGTTGTCTGATCCTCATTTCCAAAATTAACTCTTATATGTTGTATATTTATGTCATCTGTGTATTATGTCAATTATTTGGTTTGGAAATAAAAATATGTTTGCACTAAATAACGACATGAATATATACATTTTACGTGATAAAACATCCGAATATTTATTGATTAAAAATAATGGTACATTCAGGTCTATTCTGCACGATACCTAGGGCATGCCCCATTTCGCTCGGTACCCTGGGGGGGGGGGGTCGTCGGCGTTTTTGCGTACATTCATAGCGAATTCGACAGCAGCGTATGGGTTAGGGGAGACCGGGGCATGTTGGAACGTGGGGTATATTGAAACACCCCACCTCTCTTGTTAAAAAATAAAACAGCATCTACAATTGCCACTTATTTGTGGAAAACACTCTTGTATGCACAAATAACACAAAAAATTCTGACTATTCTCGGAATGGTGTAAGAGTAAGAGATATGCACAAAAAACGTTTCTGTGGGGTATCAAGCAGCGTGAATTTCGTTACTTATTCCTTATTCCTTATTAAAAATATTTGGGAAAATGTGGCAAATGACCACGGCAACGTCTTAAGTAGGGCGAGACAAAATTTCCTGTGACAAAAATTTGGAAATTTTTTTTAAAATGCACGTAATTAGGCAAAGTCCGAAAACGTACGGAAATTGGCCGAAACAAGTGCGGGGTCATAAATGGCCACCTCGGCCAAAACTTTTGGTCCGAAAAAGTGGGTCGAATCCCAGTTTTCGCTCTGCTCGGTCGGGAAAATTTCGGAAAATGTCGCAAACTGTCACATATTAAAAAATGGCCACCTGGGCCGAACTTTTTGGGTCGAGTCCCAAAAAGTGGGTCAAATAGAAATTCCCGAAAATGAACGGAAATTGGCCGAAACTGTTACATATTAAAAAATGGCCACCTGGGCCGAACGTTTTGGGCCTAAAATTTTTTGGTCGAGTCCCAAAAATTGGGTCAAATAGAAATTCCCGCTCTGCTCAGTCAGGAAAATTTGGGAAAATGTGGCAAATGACCATGGCAACGTCTTAAGTAGGGCGAGACAAAATTTCCTGTGAAATTTTTTTTGGAAAAAAGTAAAAATAATGCACGAAATTAGGCAAAGTCCGAAAACGAACGGAAATTGGCCGAAACAAGTGCGGGGTCATAAATGGCCACCTCGGCCAAAACCTTTGGGTCGAAAAAAATTTGGGTCGAGTCCGAAAAAGTGGGTCGAATCCCAGTTTTCGCTCTGCTCGGTCGGGAAAATTTCGGAAAATGTCGCAAACTGTCACATATTAAAAAATGGCCACCTGGGCCAAACTTTTTGGGCCGAAAAGTTTTTGGGTCGAGTTCCAAAAAGTGGGTCAAATAGAAATTCCCGAAAATGAACGGAAATTGGCCGAAAGAGAGAGAGAGAGAGAGAGAGAGAGAGAGAGGTGCATGAGAGAGCAGAAGACGTGGGGGGGGGGGGGGGGGGAGCAGATGAATCGTGAAATGATGACAGTGGTGGGGAATTTTCAATAATTGAGTTGGTACGTGGTTACAATTATGCTCGTCTATAGTAAAAATGGCCACCAGGGCCGAACTTTTTGGGCCGAAAAGTTTTTGGGTCGAGTCCCAAAAAGTGGGTCAAATAGAAATTCCCGCTCTGCTCAGTCAGGAAAATTTGGGAAAATGTGGCAAATGACCATGGCAACGTCTTAAGTAGGGCGAGACAAAATTTCCTGTGAAAATTTTTTGGAAAAAAGTTTAAATAATGCACGAAATTAGGCAAAGTCCGAAAATGAACGGAAATTGTCCGAAACAAGTGCGGGGTCATAAATGGCCACCTCGGCCAAAAAATTTTGGTCGAGTCCGAAAAAGTTACATATTACAAAATGGCCACCTGGGCCGAACTTTTTGGACTGAAAAGTATTTGGGTCGAGTCCCAAAAAGTGGGTCAAATAGAAATTCCCACTCTGCCCGGTCAGGAAAATTTGGGAAAATGTGGCAAATGACAATGGCAACGTCTTAAGTAGCGCGAGACAAAATTTCCTTTAAACAAAAATTGTGGAAAAAAGTTCAAAATTGCACGAAAATAGGCAAAGTCCGAAAATGAACGGAAATTGGCCGAAAAATGTTTGGATCAAGTCCGAAAAAGTGGGTTGAGTGGCTGAATATGGAATATGAATCATTTTCGAGAACACTGATGATTTCGGCCTATTTGACGGAGTGGGTGTGTGGGTTGATTGTCGTCTCAAATATACCCTAGAAACAGCTCTACCACCACCATCACCCCAAGATGGTAGCTCCCTGATGGGGTGAAAATGGGGTATGGACCATTTTGAAGAACGATAAGAATTTCGGCCAATTTGACAGCATGGCTGGATGACCAGCGCCATATACCCCCAGAAACATTTAGAGTATAAAACGACACAAATTGTGTCCGTTTGTTATTGTAGATTTTGTGTTTGTCATTTTGTTTTCACTTTTTTAAAAGCGCCATTTTTTCAATCAAAATTTCTAGACTGACGAAACTGTGGTTTCAAAAGTTTAATATTTTCACACTTTTCCGCGTGACCGACTTTTTCGTCAAACACAGGCTTTTTATGTGCGCACTTTCACTTTCAATTCTCAACTTTTTCTTAACAATTTCATATCCATACACGTAATTCAATTTAATATATTATATGTTAAAATTGAATGAATGGGAGTTAGCGTATCCCGTCCAATTCCCCAACCTTGCCGCCCCTTAGTCGCTATGTTTGGTATCATAATTTCGGAACGGAGCTATATACGGTGTTATATTGGCTTCTCATTGGTATATACATAAGTTCGTATCTATTTTGTTGTATCAGATCTGACCAGTAAAACTGTCATCTGGATGTATAACAAGTGAAAAAATATGAGTCTAATATTGTCTGATTGTTATAATGGACGATTCATTATTTCGCATTAATTAAGCGATACGTATTGTACAGTCTTATGAATGAATGCATGTGTAATGACGTTGTCGGCTATTCGAAAATTATACCCAAATATGTCTTAAAGAGACGAACATGACAATTAGAACTTATTCCCTATTCCTTATTTTTTTTAAATGTCGCTTTCGACCGATTTCACGGCATGGGTGGGTGGCCCGCCCCAAATACCACCTAGAAACACTCCGACCCCCCACCATTCACCATCGGGGGTGCCACCCCGAGGGGGTGAAAATTGGGTACGGACCATTTTCGAGAACGGTATGGTTGGTGGCCCGCCCCAAAATACCACCTAGAAACACCCCAACCCCACCCATCACCCGGGGGTGTCACCCCGAGTGGGTGAAAATTGGGTACGGACCATTTTTCGAGAACGGTAAGGATTTCGACCGATTCTGCGCCATGGGTGGGTGGCCCGTCCCAAATACCACATAGAAACACCCCGACCCCACCCGGGGGGGGTCACCCCGAGGGGTGAAAATTGGGTACGGACCATTTTTCGAGAACGGTAATGATTTCGACCGATTCGGCGGCATGGGTGGGTGGCCCGCCCCAAATACCACATAGAAACACCCCGACCCACACCACCACCCCGGGGGTACCACCCTGAGGGGGTGAAAATGGGGTACGGACCATTTTCGAGAAATGTAAGGATTTCGACCGATTTGACGGCATGGGTGGGCGGCCCGCCCCAAATACCACATAGAAAGACCCCGACTCCCACCCATCACCCCGGGTGTGCCACCCCGAGGGGGTGAAAATTGGGTACGACCATTCTCGAGAACGATAAGGATTTTGACCGATTTGACGGCATGGGTGTGTGGCCCGCCCCAAATACCACCTAGAAACACTCGACCCCCCCCCCCCACCATCACCCCCGGGGGTGCAACCCCGAGTGGGTGAAAATGGGGTATGGACCATTTTCGAGAACGGTAAGGCCACATTTTCCGAAAATTTCCCGACCGAGCAGAGCGAAAACTGAGATTCGACCCACTTTTTCGGACTCGACCCAAATTGTTTTTTCGGCCCAAAATTTTTGGCCGAGGTGGCCACTTGCTTCGGCCAATTTCCGATTCATTTTCGGACTTTGCCTAATTTCGTGCATTTTTGAACTTTTTTCCAAAATGTTTTTTACAGGAAATTTTGTCTTGCCCTACTTAAGACGTTGCCATGGTCATTTGCCACATTTTCTCAAATTTTCCTGACCGAGCAGAGCGGGAATTTCTATCTGACCCACTTTTTGGGACTCGACCCAAAAACTTTTCGGCCCAGGTGGCCATTTTTTAATATGTGACAGTTTGCGACATTTTCCGAAATTTTCCCGAGCGAGCAGAGCGAAAACTGGGATTCGACCCACTTTTTCGGACTCGACCCAAAAAATTTTCAGCCCAAAATTTTTGGCTGAGGTGGCCATTTATGACCCCGCACTTGTTTCGGCCAATTTCCGTTCATTTTCGGACTTTGCCTAATTTCCTGCATTTTTAAAACTTTTTTCCAAAAAAGTTTTTCACAGGAAATTTTGCCTCGCCCTACTTATGACGTTGCCATGGTCATTTGCCACATTTTCCCAAATTTTCCTGACCGAGCAGAGCGGGAATTTCTATTTGACCCACATTTTCTGACTCGACCCAAAAACATTTCGGCCCAAAAAGTTCGGCCCAGGTGGCCATTTTTTAATGTGACAGTTTGCGACATTTTCCCGACCGAGCAGAGCGAAAACTGGGATTCGACCCACTTTCTCGGACTCAACCCAATTTTTTTTCGGCCCAAATTTTTTGGCCGAGGTGGCCATTTATGACCCCGCACTTGTTTCGGCCAATTTCCGTTCATTTTCGGACTTTGCCTAATTTCGTGCATTTTTGAACTTTTTTCCAAAAAAAATTTCGCAGGAAAAATTGTCTCGTCCTACTTAAGACGTTGCCATGGTCATTTGCCACATGTTCCCAAATTTCCCTGACCGTGCAGAGCGGGAATTTCTATATGACCCACTTTTTGGGACTCGACCCAAAAACTTTTCGGCCTAAAAAGTTCGGCCCAGGTGGCCATTTTTTAATATGTGACAGATTGCGACATTTTCCGAAATTTTCCCGACCGAGCAGAGCGAAAACTGGGATTCGACCCACTTTTTCGGACTCGACCCAAATTGTTTTCGGCCCAAAGTTTTTGGCCGAGGTGGCCATTTATGACTCCGCACTTGTTTCGGTCCATTTCCGTTAATTTTCGGACTTTGCCTAATTTCGTGCATTTTTTTTTAATTTTTTCCAAAAAAATTTGTCTCCCCAATAAGGAATAAGGAATAAGTAACGAAATTCACGCTGCTGGGGTATCAAGTATTTTTTTCGATTTTCAGGATTCATCAATGTTCAAGATAAAATTTCGAGACGTAAAGGGTGTAAATTATGTCAGTTGATCCAGTTTCATTTCAGTCATAAGTAAAACAATTCACTGATTAATTAGTGTCTTTCCAAGATCGTGTACCATTAGACCATTTTTCCACGTTTGGGGCATGTTGGAACACCCCATTGTGTCCCCATAGTGTGACTTACGGGAAAACCCCATCAAAATTATGCATTGAGCTAGTATAACTAACCATTATGGAAAATATCAGATGGAATTATGAATGAATGCATCTCAGTTGCTTGCAACCATGTCCTAAATATGATTTCAATACGTTTTCGTTTATGAATAATTATTTGTGTGGCAAATGGGGAGGTTTGTATCGATAGCACTAAAACCCCTTCCAAATTTTGCCTTGCTACGTCCCTCCTGTATGTGAAACGACGTTTTCATTGAATGTGTTGCGTTTTCCAATGATGACGATTTCTCGAACATACTTTATTTACCGGACTCGGCTATTATGTTTCATTCCAGCAATTTAATATAGTTCTTGGAATATATTAGTCGTTTTACCTCTATTATACATTGATTTCATATGTGTTCCTTATGTATACATGATCAGTGTTCTGACTTACCCCGGTCGATGTTCCAATTTGCCCCTGGTTTCAAACAACCCGGGGCATGTTGGAACGAATTAATTTTCGACTTTTTCCATGTAAAAGCGAAATAGGTCATACATAATGATATGCCAAATTTAAAGTCTTTGATATACTTTATAATCAAAGTTGAAAAAAGGAAGGGCAATGTGTGATTGAATAAAAAACGTTCCAACATGCCCTGCTCTCCCCTAATTTATTCACTCCCGCTGCATGCAGCTAGCGACTTGTCCGATCACCCATGGATGAATATATAGGGGTATTCGATGCATGATATAATGTCCATTTCCGTGGTCAGGCAGCCAGGGGAGGTGCGGTCGGTGCCTTTTTGGATTTTGCGTACCTGGCGAAACCGGCCGCAAGTTAGGGGTTAACAGTGCCGTGTCCGCTCGAGCAATCGACTTGGGGATTGGAACGTTGGTACATTCTGGTCTATTCTGAACGATAGTGCAAACCCCATCACGATCGGACCCCTGGTGGATGTGCGGTCGGCACTTAGTAGGACCCATTTTATTTTACTTAAAGGGATAGTACTCAGATGACCGGTGGTACGTCGATCGCAAGTTGCAAAACAGAGTTCAGTCCCCTCGCCACGCGATGTCCTCCGACTGCGTGACTTTAAGCACTGTCTGATTTGTTTACCTCCGGGTTGGGGAAAACCCATAAATTGTAACTTCCGCATTGTTACTTACCAAGTTAATTAACGACGTTTGTTGTGAGAAATTCGCACCACAAAGACAGCATATATTGCAGAAATTATACTAGCAACGCTTATGTGATATGGAAATGCGACATTCCACGGTCAGTGTCCGTTTAATCGTACCGGTACTCAAGTAATCCTAGACAGTTGACAGCAGCCAGCAGGTTAAACTTGGAATGATCTGGAATGGAAGACGAGTCACAAACAAGTTTCCATTATTGGCATGAACTGATGGATGAATACGTTGCAGTATATCGGCTGATGTCAACCCCATGCAGACTTGGAAGGTTGCGTAAGTTTGTGTCTTAATTGTATGGGAAAGGGAGCCCAAATTCACATTTAAATATCAGGTCTGGGTGAACACCAATTGATCGAAATCCAATAAAACATGGCTGACACTGACATGCCGAGTCAGTCACTGTCAGTAGCCGAGAGGTGCTCACTCCAATTCTTGAATATTTAAATGGTGTTTGTTTGAAGATTTTTAAACGTTTATTTATATTCTCATTCTCTCAAAAGAAATCCAAATGTTTTTAAGTAGTTACCAAGTTGAACGATATCATGGAACAGTTTAGTGTGACTCCCCTTATCTCAGATGCATCTAGGTGGTGTAAGACCAGTCTGTATTAGATCGATTAGTCTAAATAAAGATCTATTGGTGGTTCACCCAGACCTGCATGTTTATTAATAATCGCATTGAATGTACCGAAGCTCAACAATCATATGCAGGTCTCGGTGAACCACTGGTTGATCTGTATAAAACTGATCAGTCTATCTTTATATTGAATATATTCACTAAATAATTATTCCGTGTCTTTCAACAGAAATTATAATTATCTCTTTTTAAGTATTGGATGTAATATAATTACCAATATAGAACAGTTCAGAGTGACTCGACTTATCCCCAATGCCTGCATATGATGAATGACCAATCGGTCTATTCTATAGCGATTAGTCTAATAAAGGTCGATCGTTGGTTCACCATGACCTGTTCATTTGCACTTAAGTGCAAATTATTTAAACAGCGTAAATCATTTGCACATTCAAAGTGCTATTAAAGGCACGTGAGGCCTTAGTTGTCGAAAATATTGATATTTGTTCTAATCACCGTAAACAGAAAAACATTAAAACGCATACAGTTTCGTTCATATATACCATGACCATCACGTAAACAGCATGTTATCATAAAGACCTACAATATTTTACCTAAGCAAGAGCCTGATTGTGTTACAGAAGACAGCACAATATTAATGCAACTCTTGAACTGGCTAATCACACACACAAATGGCATAAACGCTCTTTATTAGTTCCATATCAGGAATTCACCAACAAAGAACGCTCTTTATGTTTACCATCATAATATAAACAAACACCAGAAAAGTAACTTTTTATGCTTTTGTTTACATAACAATGGTCAAACATTTGACAATAACATACTGTTTATGCGATATTTCTTATTTGTATATGGACAAAGTCTACATTTTGATGTTCTTTATTTTTGTGGCGGTTTTCGAAGGGTGGAAATATTTTCACAGGATACCCACCGCCAAGGCCAACCATACCTTTAAATTATCTGTATCTGGAATATGTATCATACATGAAAGGTGTTCATAGACCCAATCATTTAATTATGCTCTATGTAAAAAAAACATTTATTTGAGCTCAATTAAGCGCACATCATTTGCGCTTAAGTGTAACTAAGACATGAGACTATCATACATGTATTTAATAATATATACTAGTCCACCTATTTGTAATTCCTTTCTCAGAGTCTAATTCACTCTTTTTTTATTTCTAGACAATCTGATTTATGCTCAAGCTCAAATAGATGAATTTTACTTTTAAAAGAGCAAATAAATTAATTCGCTTAAGGCACTTTAAGAGCAAATCAAATCTGTCAGATTATCACTTGGCCTTACATATGGGTGTCTTTTGTTTTGTTATATCTCCTCCCAAAATATGCATTACCCCAACCAATATCATAAGAACTGCTGAACATATGCAGTTAACAGGGATGGGTATATATCCTGTGTACCTGTTAGGAAATTGTGGACTACAAGTGGAACAATTTTCCTCTACCAACATTGGTATCTCCCACCCACATAATATTTTTCCACTTATTTTACCCTCACAATCACATATTTTGCTTTATATAGTGATGATATGGCAAGAAATTAACTATATCTGAGAAAAATTTGGTTGAGTCTGGGTTTGTGAGGGGGTGGACTCTGGGGAGATACCCAGGACTGAGAATCTTCTCCGCCGCCCATCTAGTAGCTGCATATGACCAAAACATCATCTATAGCTTATTTTGCTTTATATACTTCATCCGAGAAAAAGTTTATTAAGTTGGGGATTGGGGGAGATAGAAAGTCCTGATTATCACTTATCACCGAACCAACACAGATACAGAAACATATATTATAAATAGGACATAATATTTCTGATTTAAAAATTCAACATGCAAATGAAGGCTGTATTGCAACTGCAGATTTTTTAATACAGCGCTTATTGTTGAATTGCCTTGAAAATTCAGGTTGATTCAATACTGTCCACTGGGAATTTGGGGTCATTTGGGCTTCTCAAGTTTGGGCACCCATACCTGTAACAGCTATCAAAACAGCCCTGGAAATTTCCCTGATGTAGCTTCTGCGTGAGTGGGGGATTATAATCAGCCTGCTCATACTTGGGTAGCACCCATCCATCCAAACACCAACACAATCAACTCAATAAAGTTAATTTCTCACCATTTCATGACTATATAAAGCAATAATAAGCAATAAAATCATAAGTTTATATTTTCTCATATGTAGCTACTAGGTGGTAATTGGATACTCAGGTCCTTTTATCTCCCCCCCCCCCCCCCCCCCATACCTGTTCAGTGACCTGTTAGGAAATTATCGAGTACCGGTATATGAGATATAGGTTTGTCATGATATTTTAAGTTTAATATCTTTGTAGAAGTAAGATGTTCAACTATCAAGGTGAATTTCTTCGGGTTAACCCTTTCATGACTGCATCTTCTTGAAATTTTGTGAAAACCCTGTTCCAATGCATTCTCTTATATTTAAGAGAATTAATGCATTCTCTTATATTTAAGAGAATTCATTGGCTTAACAATATTTACCTTGACCTTGTAAGCCAGTGCATTCTCTTATATATTCGAGGCTCCATATATAATAGAATGCACTGGCACAGGATCATTAATGCTGAACCAGCATGGCTCCAGTCATAAAAGGGTTACGACCGTAGCCCGTGCCAAAGGATTTAGTCATGCAAAGAGTAAAATCCAAGATGGCTGCTGGTGGCCATGTTTTTTGCCGAATGACCCCAAAATGACTCGTTCCCATCTACATGTCAATGCCAACAGCTATGACAAATTTTATAATGATCCAATTTTATAATGGCCAAAGGTACGACCTGTAGCCCGTGCTAGAGGAAATTGTTGACGAGTCACACACAAACACACACACAATGACGACGATACCAAGCCATGGTAATAGCTAAAACTTTACAAAGTAAAGTTGAGCTAAAAATGAAAACACCACCTTCCCACCTGGGCCACCCATATTTTTCAATGACCGTTTATTACCAGAAACACAGGTATAGTTTTCGCCCTGAAGAATAAATGTGAAATGGGCCTCTCTGGCTCACATATATGTTAGTTAAGACTAACCCAACCATTTGTTTTATTAGCTGAACTTTACTTTGTAAAGTTTGAGCTATTGCCATGGCTTTGTCGTCTGTGTGTGCGTATGTGTGTGTGATTCGTCAACAATACAGGCTACAGGTGCTACTTGTGGTCGGATCATTATGAAATTTGACATAGCTGTTGATATCAACATTTAGACCAGAACCGTTCATTTTGGGGTCATTCTGAAGAGAAAAAAACATGGCCGCCAGCGACCATCTTGGATTTCAATATTCAATCCATTAGCACGGGCTACAGGTCGTACTGTTCTTCTGATTATCATGAAATTTGTCACGGATGTTAACAATGACATGTAGATACGAACGAGTAACTTTGGGGTCATTCGGCCAAAAAAATGGCCACTGGCAGCCATCTTAGATTTTACTGTTTGCATGACTAAATTCTCTGGCACAGCCTACAGGTCGTAGCTTTGTTTGGATCATCATGAAATTTGTCACGGATGTTAATATTGACATGGAGATGAGGAATGAGTAATTTTGGGGTCATTCAGCTACATTAGTGGGGTCGGTCGGCCAAAAATCATGGCCGCTGGCAGCCATCTTGGATTTTACTCTTTGCATGACTAAATCCTTTGGCCAGGGTTACAGGTCGCATCTTTTGTCAGATCATTGTGAAATTTGTCATGGATGAGATCGAGTCATTTTTTGGTTATTCGGCCAAAATCATGGCTGATGGTCAAAAACTCAAAATGGACAAAATGAATTTTTATTCCAAACCAATTGCAGCACATCTCACACCATGTCATATGTCATCTTATATGATGCACATTCTTTATTCAATATTCCAATGATGTTATAGATATTCTTTTCTGACAGAAAAGTATTTAAAAATGTATGCCGTTTCATGTTAAACCAAAAATTAAATAAACTTTTCTTATATTTCAGATCAGTTGTTCATGCACTTGTAGCCCAGTCCAAGCACAGAATATGAATAGAAGGAATGAAAGAATGATTGAGACCGATGGGTGTCAGCATGGTTTGAGGATTGCATCACTAGAATATTGACAGGTACATACATGTACATTAGAATTCTGAGAGCGGACATTTGAAACATTTTTTTGTTATAACTGATGTAGTTTATATCTACATCTTACTAGTAGCTTGTCAAAGGTTCTTTACTAAATACTCAGTGACAAGTAGTTCCCTTAGGATATTTTCTATCTGTTGGTGTATCCTGAATTCCCTCCAAATGAATAATAGACATACAGTAATGCCCTCAGTAATCGACCTCTTAACCAAAGCAGAATTATGGGTAACTTTTCAGGATTTAGTCGGAAATATGGCTCTCGGGAGAGCTTTCCGATGAATGGCAACAAGCCATATTTCCGACTAAATCCTGAAAAGTTACCCATAATTCTGCTTTGGTTAAGAAGTTAAAAGGCACCACTCAACAGACATTTCCGTCACTAGAAATATATATTGTGGGACAAAAATATTACGATGTTTAGAACACAATTTATTTGGCAGTGGCACATGTATTTTATTTGATTCAATATCTAGGAATGAATATATGAGACAGCATATATGTTTCTTTCATGTTTTGATGATAACTGCACTTATATAATCATGTTATCAAAACAAGTTTCATAAAATGTCTGTTGTTGTAAACAAAATTGTCTGAGGGTCAGTATAGATTAGACATCAAACTTTACAATTTTGCCAACCTTAATATATAACATTGCCGGTGGATTGATATTACAAGAATTGTTATTTTATAATTTTAATGAGAATAACAATTAAACTAAACTGAAAGTTATTGTCTTTTGCACTGTTTGTTGGCCTCGACTGAAACTATTCACTTTTTCTGGTTACTAACATTCCAGATCTGCTATCCAAAACTTGATGCCAATTCCAGTGAGTCACACACTCCATGAGTTAGGCAGCACCAGTCTCCTTTATATAGTGATGTTGATTTCTATAACATAAAATATTATTATCGTTCTATTATAGGTTCTAATGGAGAGAGAGATGTAGATATGGCTGGAAGGACAAGACTCCAAGTAATTGCACAACTGCAGTTCATTAAACACACTTGAATTTAGCGAATTGCCACATGTACAATCATTACATTCTTACAATGTTACCAGCAGTTTTGTGAAGTAACACAATAATGACAATGATATTGAAAAAGATATATTGCTATGTTCGATGCACTTTCTCAGCAATGCCATGAAGAAAATCTCATTCCTGATTAACATGCAGATCAAGCAATGTTAGTTCAAATGATGTCATACTGTGATTCTGGAAGAGAAAGCTCTATGGCTGAGATGATATAATTGTCTACTACAAATTAAATATGCTATATATTTTTGGAATAAATATACATGTACCATATACATGTACGATATTTAAATACTAGTACACATCTTTTCATTTAGGAATTCTGATTCCTTATTCATGCCCAATACTGACTGAACTACTAGGATCCCCTGTATATCAATTGTATACCTTACTCATATTTGAATTTGTGCAGTACTATGTTTCGCTCTATTTTAAATTCTGAGCGACTTCTAAACTTACAAATATTTTTGTATATGATGACAATTTCAGTTCTTCATTATCGCTGAAAACACTTGTGCATATTAAAGATCATCTTGACAAAAATTCCTTCAGTCTGGAATATATATGTTTATATTTTAGAAGAAATTCAACTTAAAATATCTAACCATGATTTAGCTATACACATGTGAATAATAAATGCACACTAGCGAAAAATAGTACAATGTACTGCACAAATTTAAATATGACTGAAGAATATATTCTATAATCAGGATACTTTGACCCTGAGAATGTGACAAAAGTAAAAACAGTCTATATACCACATCATATATTTTTACTTCAGCAGATAATTGTAGTCTCTGGGATTAATATCAAAAAGTCAAATTTTTTCACCAAAAAAAGTCATTATCACTAATATTGGTATTAGTTAGTAGTTTAATCTCTTTAATATATCAACAAAAGTAGATTGTATAGAAATATGTTTTTATCCCAAAAGTCATTGATTTATGGCTACATATACAGCTACATGTACATTGTACCAGTCAGTGCTGATTGTTGATGTTACTAAAGATCTGCATGCAAAATACAATAATCATTTATGCTTATCATTATGGTACTCACATTATTACATTCTAATGATTTGTCCTGATGAGTTAATCACATCTCTCGTTCTCCATCATTAATATAGTCTGAAAATAGAAATGTATAAAGGTAGTGAATCTCGGGGAGAGCTTTCTGATGAATGGCAACAAGCCACATGACTAAATCCTGAAATGTTACCCATACTTCTGCTTTGGTTAAGAGGTCGATTACTTAGGGCATTACTGTATAACTTGGCTAATTTAACCCAACATCTGCCTCACAAGTTCACAACTTATTATGCTGATACTGCGACTTGTGAAATCCATCAAATTATCACTCTCTGTGAGTCCAATAGCTATTCACCTAATTAAACATTATATTTACCAGTCATGGTCCTTGCTGGTTTAAAGCATGGGCACAAAACATATGTTTCAAGCATTTGTGACCAGGAAGTAGTATTTAAAACAACTATCAGTTGTGTTAATCTAACATATTCATGATTTAGGTCCAGTGCACCATTCTATGACCATACATGATGGGACAGGACCTCATTTTTGAAGATTTTTCAAACTCTACCCACAAGACGAGAACATTAGGGAGCCATAGCAACCATTTATTCACACAAATTATGGTTCAATCAATGCCTAGGACATCCCCCATGCCAGAAACACAGATACAAAAATATCTGCCACAAGGGCTTCCAGTGCATCCATGCAGTTGCATATAAATCAGAATAATAGAGTTCACATGAAATTTGAAAGGGAAAAAACACATAGAAATCCATATACATTGATATATGGACTATATTTTGAAAGGGAAATTCATTATATGTTGAAAAAAGTTAAACTTTTGTTTATACTCGCACAATGATCAGATAAATTATGTGCACTTTAGAGGTAACCTTGCACTATTATCAAGGCTAATTAACATAACCCTAAATATTTTCATGTATTTAAGATTCATCAGCCATGTTTGGGTTTCAGCCATTTCAGATCTACTAGACTTATGCTTATTTTCAAACTGATTTAAGATCTTTTTAGTTCATAAATTTATTTCGGCATGTGTTGCAACAATAATAATTGGTACATGTAGCAACCTGAACATTTGTCACATGACTGATATTAGAGAAATGTCTGTTTTCAACCTTATTTGAGCTGATTTTTGTCAAAATTTGTCTATATTTGACCCACAGTGTGCAGCGGTGTGTGTATTCCTAGAGTATGTGGGACCCGAATTCACATTTACCAGTATTAGCTGATAAAATGGTATGACATAAATGGTATCAGTGTGGGCAATGCCGTCACTTATTATACCCTTGGCTGTCTTAAGCGAAATAATGGTTCGCTTAATAAGAGTAATCCATTCTCATGAATTAGACTGAAGCACAATTCACTCACACATAGTTCAGACGTGCTCTTTCAGAATTCCGCTCAAGTTGAAACCTTTGACATAGTAGTATCTCAGTCTTTGAGTCAACTAATAGGGGAAGGCTCCACACACTGATACCATTTATGTCATACCATTTTATCCAAGGTGAGAGAGGTAAAACAAACAATGGTGGTTAAGGCCAACTTAAGGGTAACTGAATTATGATTTTACCATAAATACAATGATACTTCAGAGCAATATATTTATGCTTAAAGCTTAATTGAATTGTTTTATCATAATTAGCTTATATCAGTAAATGTGCATTAACTTTGCATATACTCTGGAATTTTTTTTCAACTGGTACCTATATCTTTCCAATTGTTGGAAAATTAAAAACTGAAACCCCCTTATTGGAGGATGTGTTAACATTTATTAACTGACTATGCTTAGCATATATGATTTATGCAGCACAATAAATTAGCTTATCCTGAAGCATGATTGGGTTCTTCGGCTATGTTACCTCAGGTATAATGGTATAGGCTGATGCCAAGATTGTAGGTGGAGCAGGGGGATGGGGGTAGTCAAAAATTTGCAGGAAGGAATGAATTTTTTTTTGCATCTGGCATTTTCGGGGACCAATCACCACCAAACCTGCAAAACCAATATGTTTTTTACTCCCAATTTGTTTACACCCACCTCCCAAATTTCACTAAATATTGTTCAAAACTGAATAAAGCTGTACTGATATTACTCATATGACTGGGAATGATCTATCTCATTTAGTTCAGATAACAGTTTAACCTGTTTCAGAAGCTGTTTTGATGGAAATAAACATAGTCACATCACTCTATCAGACTTGGATACTTTAGGTCTTGCCAGAGATCATCTTAGTTGATAGAGAAGCAAATAATTCACTGATTGGCTTGATGCACTGATGACAGATATTTTTAACCCATTGATAGTCAGATACTTTCTATCCGTTGATAGTGACATTTAATGTCAGTTGCTCGCTCATTTTCCATTCACACAATGATCTATGCATTAGCGACATCAAGACAAGTTTATTTATTTAAGTTTTATGTTTCTGGAAGGTTCTTTTGTAATAGTGTGGTGAAGGAATTTTTTCACCCCACCGTCCCATATGCAAAAAGACATAGATTAATGTCATCTCCGCTGCACTAAGGCCCCCCCCCCCCCCCCCCCCCCCCCCGGTATATAATATCTGCCATTGAAAGATTCTACTGGTATGCAGACAATATATGTGGTTGCATCAATTTCAGCTTGAGGGGAGCTCTATGGGAGTGTGTAATTATTTATGTATAAGCATAACTAATTTACATTTAGGTATAATTGATCTACACTTAAGCATATTTTATTTACCCTCATTCCTCAAGCATTTTCACATTTATTATTTATTTACGCTTATGCTCAAAACATTGATTCCCCCATGAATTAATTTCAAATGGCACAGGCCTAAACACATCAACAAAGTTTATATAGACCCACCATATGATGGAAACAATCCCCCAGTAACCCCAAGATGTTTTATGACCATGGGAATGGTATAGATCTGTGCAGGATATGTCTCTTTTATAAAAATACTATATCTCAGGGATGGAGACACAAATTCTTGGGGACAGGGATGCTGATATTATGAAAATAGGGGTTTTCCCCCTATTTCAAGTCAATTAAGTACACCATATATTAGGGAAGCAAACCCCCAGTAACCCCTAATTGCCTATTTACGGCCATGGAAATGGTATATATCTGTGCAGGAGATGTCCCTTTAATAAAATATACTACAGCTCTGGGAGTGAGGCACTTATTAGGACACCAGGGACAGAAATTTTCTTCAACTATTGAGTCTGTGTGGGGCTACTACTTTGGGCCCATGATAATATACTATGAGATTGACTCAAATCAGTCACAATCAGAGGGAAGTAAGGGAGAGCAAGTTTGGTATTTAATTGTTAGACGCATATTTGTACTTGAGTGCAAATGATTTATGCCTAAGTGCAAATATTTGCAAATAAATAATAAATATGAAAGCCCCCCCCCCCTGCCCCGCCCATCATTTCAGCCCCAGGGGAGTTTTGAGATCTGGAATTTGATTTATGCTTAAGTGTATGGGAGGCCAAATTCACATTTAATAATTAATTGTGCTTAAGCACAATCAATTGCACTTAACACTTGAGCATAATCAATTGTGCTTAAGTGCAATTAATTGCGCTTAAGTGCAAATAATTACGTTTCAGTGCAATCATTGCGCTTATGCACAATTCATGGTTATAGGTAACTAAACACCCCTGGTGAATAAATAGGTTTCTCCATAACTTAGCATTAACTCCTATTGACATATCACCTCTTGGTTTCATTGGTTTGGATGGGTAGGGAGCTAGCCCAACTTCTTTATCAAAATGGCTGACTCCCAATAGTATCACCTTCTGTTTTAGTTGGAGCGACTCGTGATAGCATTATAATATCTTCAGTATATATTAGTTATTCTGTATTAGTCGGGGCGACTTTGATTTTCCTCAATTTTCGAGTATACAGACACACCATATGAGGGAAGCAAGCCCTCGGTGGAACTATATGACCATGGCAATACTATAGATTTGTGCAATAAAAAGAACTAGAGCTCGAGGACTGAGACACCAAAGCTCCAGGAATGAGACACCAATCTTTTTTGACAGGGATGCTGATAATATGAAAATAGGGTTATTTCCTCTGATTTAAGTCAATAAGTAAACCATATGAGGTAAGCAAGCCCTCATGCAGTGACACCACATGCATGCTATAGTATATGACCATAGTAAGGGCCCAAATCTGTGCAATAATACATTAAAAAACATCATACAAAAAATTACTAGAGTTCCGGGAAGGAGACATAAATTCTTTGGATAGATGGATGCTGATAATATGTAATTAGGGATTATCCTTGTTGAACACACACTCACAGTTGACTGTTGAGACAACAGTTGAGTACTCAGGCTAATTAAAACAGGTTAAAATTAGCCCAAATGCTCCTCTTGTGTTGCTAGTTGATACACCAGGTCATGCCAATAATTTATGGGTAAGTTAGATAGTACTCGTCAGGGATGGATCCAGGGATTTTTTGGGGACACCTGTTTTGGGACCATGATATGCCAAAGGCATATCCCAAGGGCCGTAGGCCCGAGATGGGGGTAGGTATGTGCAGCATTAAAGATCCCGCATAAGAAAATGCACTGGCTTACAAGGTCAAGATAAAGGCCAATGTATTATCTTATATATGCAAGGCTCCTTAGATGGGAGACTCTCATTTATATAAGAGAATGCATTGGCACAGGATTTTTGCAAAATTTCAAGAAGCCCCAGTCATTAAAGGGTTAAAATATTTCTCACTGGACACTTGATTAAGCAAATAAAGGCTCTATATCAACTGTATATTGATGATTTGATTGCATGTTGTTGAATTATAATAGAAGATTTCCTTCAAAATATAGAAAATTCAGCTTTAATAAAACTATCCACTTGCAATTTGGGGACATTTAGGCCACCAGAGTTTGGGCGCCCAAACCTGTAACAGGTATCAAAAGAGCCCTGGATCCTTCCCTGGTACTCGTAGTAACCCTTAATTCCCTTTTTATGGCCATGGAAATGGTATATATCTGTGCAGGAGATATCCCTTTAATAAAATATACTAGAGCTCTGGGAGTGAGACACCAATTCCTGGGACACCAGGGACAGAGATGCTGACATGGATATATGTTTTTTCTTCAACTTCGAGTCTGTATGGGGCTATTACTATGGGTCCATCATAATTTACTATGAGATGGACTCAATCATTCACAATCAGAGGGATGTAAGGGAGTGCTAGGTATTTGCGCTTAACCGCAAACTTGAATCAAGTTGAATGATTTGCGCTTTAAGAGCAAATAAATTGATAGACACATATTTGCGCTTTAGTGCAAATGATTTGTGCTTAAGGGCAAATTGTTTTATGCTTAAGCGCAAATGATTTGCGCTTAAGCGCAAATAAATAATAAATGTGAAAAGGGCCTCCCATAGTTGCCCACTTCCGATCAACTTCGCCTCAAAATTATGGACTTACATGTATTGTGCAGATAAAATACTGTTAATCAATTAGAGAACTTATATATTTGATTTTCCGTTGATAGTAACTAGCCCATCTCAGCATCTGAGAATAACTTTTGGAAACTCAATGTGGGAAAAAAAAATCCACCCCTACTAGTACTATTATTTGGGCCTGTAATTGATTCAATCTGGGAAAATTTTCCACAATCATGGTCATGAAAAATATTACAGTATTATTATTATTTTTGGTAGGCCTACTAGTACTAACAGCAACACTGCACATGCTACATATACTGCTAGTACTATTTGAATGGTGAATAACGAGACCTTCAACTTCAAGACGACAAGAGTAAGGCCTAAATTATTTTTTTTAATATTGCCTGTTGGAATTTGTGTGGATATCAATTTCAATTTTATAGCGAAGAGTCAGCTGGAAGAGTGATACAATTTTTTACCTCTTTTTTTTTCACGACGACATCTTCGACATTTTCACCATCGGCATCGTCTTCGCTACTTGACAACCCAAGTTATGCCGACAAAATCGACCCTTTCTTCTTCAAGTTCTTGCCAATCTTCATTTTCCTGGGCTGGTTCTGACACTCAGTGACAGCTCATTTTGCTTGTTCCACATTTGCAGCCTCTGCTGCAAAATGTCCCCGCATCCAAACAGGGACACGATGTCCGCAACGAACGAGACGTGGCCGACTTCCTCCACGCGCATAGATTCCCGCATGAACAATTAACAGCCCCCGGATCGCTTCCAAATCTATTTTTTAAACATTCCGCCATTTTTATATTATTAATGCGTGTCCGTCAGCATTATTTTTAGATCGATGATGCATTCTGGTCTTTCTGACCCTTGACCCTTCGACCAATGCTTGCAATATCTAAACACCGAATATCTAAACACCGATTTACGATGAAAGCCTGGGTTTGCTGGTGCGCGCGCCACCATGGCAATCCGATTATTCTGGGCGAGAATAATTTCATATAGAAATAACAGTACTATCACTTTAAGTAAAATAAAACCATGTACATATAGATGGCGCTTTATTTCATTTTTAAGTAAAATAAAATGACACTACGTTATCACTGCGATGTATAGCACTGCCATATGCCACAAGGCTAGTACTTTGCGGACCGATACATCTATTTTTACATATCGTCGGTTCCAACTATAGGCCTATATATTTAATCACCTATTGTCTTATTTTGACCACCAAAAGTTTGCAATAATGGTAATTCTTTCGGTATTGATAAGAACAATATGAACTGAGCCAGACATCGACAATTTTAATCATAAAACATAAGAACTAAGAACACGTAAGAAATCCTTACCAAAATGTCCTTATGACAGTGGTATCTCAGTAGAGCGATGGGAGATACCTCTATCTGGAGTTTGCGTTCCGGCATGTAGCGGCGGAAACGTTACGTCGTGGAGTCTGAGCCAGTTACGAGACCAATCGCAACTTCTCGGATTATCGATCGTTCTTTGCAGAAATAGTTCCTTCCTTCATCTATGATAGTTCTTTGCGTACGGAAATCACCGAGGTTTGCCGATTGGTACGAGATTAGAGGAAGGCAATAAGGAGAATCCCGTACAGAAAAGTTATCCCACTTTCAAGTTCAGTAACTCTAACCATAAAAAATACTCCATCGTTGGATGTGGCGCTATATTTTCCCCGGAGTTTGCTTGGCGGTAATTGTAAGATTGGTTTACGATGTACATTTCAGTTTTTGTCTTTATTTGTCACATTTCGTGATTTTTTACTGTTCTTCCGTCGCTAAGATCCCGGGGAAACAGTCGAACGGTACTCGATTGGAATCGGCAAATCGATCGCCATTGGCTAATAGTGCCCGAAGCCGCCGTCGCACGCCGCCGCAGCCAGCCATATTGGTCACAAGCCGCCGCCAGTCATATTATAGATACGCCATCCACATAACAAAAAATCTCCGCCGCCGGAATTGTCAAATGGCTGAGCCGCAGGCATGGGCTTATATGTCAAGCACAACTTCACTGTGAATCGCAAAGAACTAAACCACATTGCGCATATTGGTATATATATTCGCAAGGACTCGGCATGGTAGTTATATTATCAGAACACCCGGGCCTCTCAATGTGGAATAGACTATTCCAATGAATACTTTCATATAAGTGAATGGGAGAATCCGTTCAGTATTGAAAGGGTTAAAGTATAAATTGTTTATTTCGACACGACTATAGGTCTCAGACATACGTGGAATTTGTCAATATATGCACATAACCTGTAGAAGAGAATAGAAAATAGTTTGAAATATTATATCATTAGGGCCTACTATCGGATTCATCATTCAATGATGCATGCATATATCGCCAGATGCCAGTGATGACAAAGCAGTCTGAAGTCGACAAAACTTCCAATGTAACATATACCGATTAGATGGGAAACTACATAGTACATCCATGCCAGTCCTTCGTGTATTTTTGACATATTGGAAAAGCCCAACATCAAAAAGAGCACATGTGGTCTGGGATTCTACGGGTTCACAACAAACGCTAAAACAAACGGGGTCTATAACCGGGGATTAGGAAAATTTCGGAAACGAAAATACGCTGATCGATAACGTCTCAGCCGGCTGAGCCGCCATATTTCGTCAGCCACGAACGTCGCGACTGAGTCGGCTTAGCTAGCTAACCAGCTACGAAATTGGAGTGAGCCAGCCGCGAAAACCATTTGTCGTGGCTTCGGGGTGGACTGGCTGAGATCACAGATAATATACAGGAGAGATAACTCCAAATTCACACAACGCAACACAACTTTTACCTAAATAATTTAACCGCATATATGATCATCTTACCAATAAAACTAGGTTTTAAATATTTATTTTAACTTGTATAAATATGAAAAAAGTAGGGATATCCTGAACAGAACAGAACAAAACACAACTTTAGAATAACGCTGTGTTAGTCTCCGGGGGGAAATCAGTGAGAATTTACCGACGAACACGCCAAAACTATTTCAGAGAAGGGTTCATAAAACCTGGGTGAGGTTTGTGAGTTTGATGTTGTGGCGTGGATCATGCCATGGACATGTGTGGGGTGTTCGACCCTACATACCACACCGCTCATCCGATCGTCACCTGCATAATAATTATATGGATCATTTGGGTGACCACTAGATGGGAGTCACACCTTTTTTTCCGTATTTCATCTTGGATTTTACTCTTTGTATGACTAAATTCTTCGGCGCACCTAAGAGCCTATTAAGAGGCCAACTCCGATCATCACCAAACGTCATATGGATCTTCGGGGTGACCTCTAGATGGGAGCCATACCTCAGCACCAACACGAAAGTAGAGTGCTTGTGGAAATACGTTTTTCACGGAATAACTGTCACAACGTATAGTCGTATACCTATATCTCATATATATTTTGAAGACCTCTGTAGATAGATAGATATATATATTTATTGCAATACACCAATTTATGGCAGTTGCACAATTGAAAATAACGAACATATATATCATAAACAACATAATAACAAACATAATATAGTTAATTTCTAATATTGATCATGACACATGTATGTTTGTATGTTTGTCTGTCATTGATACAAATCTACGATTCTCGACCGATCGGGACGAAACTTGGTACGTGTGTGTAGTTTGACCAGGCGGTGGACGTTGTCGTATTGGCGAGCCCGTGCGGCGCCCGCTTCGCGCATGAGCAGACGAGATATCGGAAACGGGTGGAGCTATCGACTTGAAATTTGCTATGTGAATGTATCTTGCCCCGGATACGAATTTTATCGGGCCGCCGAGCCCGTGCGACGAGATCTCGGAAACGGGTGGAGCTATCGACTTGAAATTTGCTATGTGAATGTATCTTGCCCCGGATACGAATTTTATCGGGTCGCCGAGCCCGTGCGACGCCAGCTTCGCGCATGCGCAGACCAGATCTCGGAAACGGGTGGAGCTATCGACTTGAAA
This sequence comes from Siphonodentalium dalli, assembly GCA_032622095.1. Lineage (NCBI taxonomy): Eukaryota > Metazoa > Mollusca > Scaphopoda > Gadilida > Siphonodentaliidae > Siphonodentalium > Siphonodentalium dalli. The sequence continues at coordinate 61,947,508 of CP136067.1, forward strand.
TCGTCGGGCTGGGTAGAGCTATCGACTTGAAATTTTGTTTTTGAATAGCCCGGACAACGTCGGGCTCATCGGCTAGTCTCATATATATTTTGAAGACCTCTGTCTGTCTGTCATTAATACAAATCTACGATTCTCGACCGATCGGGACGAAACTTGGTACGTGTGTGTAGTTTGACCAGGCGGTGGACGTTGTCGTATTGGCGAGCCCGTGCGGCGCCCGCTTCGCGCATGCGCAGACGAGATATCGGAAACGGGTGGAGCTATCGACTTGAAATTTAGTATGTGAATGTATCTTGCCCCGAATACGAATTTTATCGGGTCGCCGAGCCCGTGCGACGCCAGTTTCGCGCATGAGCAGACGAGATCTCGGAAACGGGTGGATGTATCGACTTGAAATTTGGTATGTGAATGTATCTTGCCCCGGATACGAATTTTATCGGGTCGCCGAGCCCGTGCGACGCCAGCTTCGCGCATGCGCAGACCAGATCTCGGAAACGGGTGGAGCTATCGACTTGAAATTTGGTTTTTGAATAGCCCGGACAACGTCGGGCTCATCGGCTAGTCTATTATATATTTTGGAAGATCTGTCTGTCTGTGTGTTCGCGATGGACTCGAAAACGGCCCAGCCGATTTCGATGAAACTTGGTATGTGAGGGTATTTTCGGCCGGGGACGAACATAGGCATATTAATTTGCCCGTGCGATGTGACCTTGACATCGGGTCATTTCAAGGTCAAACACCCGAATATCACGGGATTTCGATGAAACTTGGTATGTGGGGGTATCTACGGCCGGGGAGTGTCATAAACCTATTAATTTTCCGTGCGAAGTGACTTTGACCTTGAAATCGGGTCATTTCAAGGTCAAACGCCCGAATATCACGGCAAAGAAACTTGGTATGTGGGGTTACTTTCGTATGGGGAGTCTCATAAGCATATTCATTTGCCCGTGCGACGTGACCTTGACCTTGAAATCGGGTCAATTCAAGGTCAAATCGCGAATTTTGATGGGATTTCGACGAAATTTGATACATGTGGGTACTTTTGTCAACTGAGTGTTTTGGACGGGTCAAATCGTGACCCCGACTTGACCTTGACCTTCAAAATGATCAATTCAAGGTCAAATCGGGTAAAACCGGATGGATTTCGACGGGCACGTTTGTCGGTTACTTTTGTCCTGGCAGTGTTTTGGACTGGTCAAATCGTGACCCCACTTGACCTTGACCTTCAAAATGGACAATTCAAGGTCAAAGCCCGGACGAAGTCGGGTCACCTTCTAGTATATATATATAAATGAAAAATAATATCGGGTATTTAAATGATATTTCTATATCAATATTAATATTTATATTAGAATAAGAAGACGATAACTCTAGTTTCTGCATAATATATATATAGGCTAAAATAAATCAACGTCTGATAAATAAGTATATAAAAGCGGAATATAATATATCGATCGTCACTGCTTGAGTTGAACCATGCAGGAGTCTGGTCTAACTATAAATTGTAGACTAGAATTTAATTTTGGTTTCAAATTCAAATGTTTAAGAAATTAATAAAAGAATACATTTTTAATTAAAACAAATTAATTAAAGTTACAATTTCTAATTGGGACCTTCACCTACAGCGAAGTACATTATTAATTAACAGATATAAATAACTAAAGAAATAAATTCCCCACGTTATTTTACGACTTTTTAGGTTCCCTGTCAAAACTTCAAAAAGTTTCCATGTTTTTTTACTGGTGGATTACGATCTCTACAAGCGTTAGTAGAGGGTCATGGCATGATCAACGCCACAACATCAAATTTACAAACCTCACACAGTTTTTATGAACCCTTCTATAATATATATTTATTTTTTTTTAAAGAATTTCGGTAAAATCGATGGTTCCCATTTAGAGATCACCCCAAAGATCCATACAAAGTTTGATAATGATCGGATGAGAGATGTGACCTGTATGTAGGGTGTGCCAAATGCTAGTCATACAAAGAGTAAATTCCAAGATGGCTGCTGGAAAAAATTGATGGCTCCCATCTGGTGGTCACCCAAAAGATCCATATGAAGTTTGGTGACAATCAGATGAGGGATGCGGTCTGTAGGGTGTGCCAAACGATTTAGTCATGCAAAGATTATAAAATCCAAGATGGCTGCCATCTTTCTAATTGAAAATTGTTCAAATTCAGTAGCTTCCATCTAGAGGTGATGGTAAACATGCCTGTAAATTTTCAAACAATTCTCCAATAAATGTGGCCTGCAAGGTGTGCCGATGGATTCAAACTATAAATCCCGATGGATTCAAACTTCAAATCCAAGATGGCTGCTGGGGCCATATTTTTCAACAAATTTCGGAAAAAATATATTGTACCACGAACATCCATATGAAGTTTGTTGATGATCGGATGAGAAATGTGACCTGTAGGGTGTCACAGTGCTAAAGGAAATTGTTGATGGACGGATGCATACCCTGATGCATGGAGGACCGCTGCCAACCCATGGCAATAACTCAAATTTGACTTTATCAAGTTGAACTAAAAACAGCCAGTCGCATCAGACCTGTGCTAATAACCGGAGTTTTTCAGAACGGATTTTTACACAATATGCATCAAATTGAAGGGTAGCAAAAATATCTTTAATACATGAGGCTTTTATTTGGCAAATGTTATTTTTGTATTTTGAACCAGTTTGTGGGCGTTAAAAAAATGAAAGTGTCAATGACACTGTAGCTCAACTTGGAAAGGTGATAGTTTCATGTGTTACAGTCAATGGAGTGATTAGGAATGCGGAAAGTTCAAATGTCTAAGTAATACCAGATGTCATCATATGGAGAGAGATGTATATAAAGTAAAATCCAAGATGGCTGCTGGTGGCCATGTTTTCCAATGCAATTCAAAATCATTTGATAGTTCCCATCTAGAGGTCACCCCAAAGATTATTGTGAAGTTTGGTGACAACCGCATGAGGGATGTGGTCTGTAGGGTGAGCCAAAGTATTTAGTCAAGCAAAGAGTAAAATCCAAGATGACCGATGGTGGCCATGTTTTTTAATGTTAATCAGAAAAATTTGATGACTCCAATATAGTGGTCATCCAGAAGATACATATGAAGTTTAGCGATGATCGGATGAGGGATGTCATCTACACTATGCCAAAAGATTTAGTCATACAAAGAGTAAAACCCATGATGGCCGCTTGTCGCCATGTTTTTCCAACGAAATTCATCAAAAAATTGATGGCTCCCATCTAGAGGTCACCCTGAAGATCCATACAAAGTTTTGTGATAATCAGATGACAGATGTGGCCTGTATGTAGGGTGTACCAAAGTATTTAGTCATGCAAAGTGTAAAATCCAAAATGGCTGATGGTGGCCGGCCATGTTTTACATAGAAAATTGTTCAAATTCAATAGCTTCCATCTAGAGGTGATCCTAAAACATGTCTATAAATTTAAAAACAATTCTCCAATAAATGTGGGCTGCGAGATGTGCCGATAAATTCAAATTTGAAATCAAAGATGACTGTTGGTGGCCATGTTTTTTCAACAAATTTCATTGAAAAATTGATGGCTCCCATCTAGAAGTCACCCCGAAGATCCATATGAAGTTTGGTGATGATTGGATGAGAGATGTGGTGTGCTAATAATGGAAATTGTTGACGGACGGATGGCTAGATGAATGGACGTCAACCCACGGCAATAGCTCAAACCTTACAAAGTAGAGTTGAGCTAATGCCGACGAAGTTGGATTAAGTATTACTGGAGGTGTGTGGGGCAATTTTTTTTCTGGGACCTGTTATATGAATGAACACTTATTGAAAAGTTCAAATTTGCAAAAGTTATTATTAGTACATGAACCTGGAAACAGTGAAATTAAAACAAAATTTCATCCAGTAAAAGTGTAGAAACTGTGTTTATAATTTCCAATTGTTTGGATAATTCTTATATTCTAAGTCAGATGTAGCAAATTAAAAAAAAAATTCCATACAGATCTTGAGAAAATCCATTTAAAAACAGCAGTAATTTTATGCAAAACATGAGTTCTCATGCACACCTGTAGTTTTTGCACAAAACTGCATGACCTACGCGTAGCTAGGAGGTGTTGAGTTTGCCCTGAGGGCCCATTGTCCCTAGGATTTAACAGTGGGAGGGTCCATTACACAAATAGTGGCCCAAGCTGTTTGAGTAAAGAGACACTGATTTTGATTGGAGTTTTATTGAAAACTACTTTTTGATTTACTACAGGAACGTTTTTGTTTTGCACCATGGTGACAAGAATCTTAATAAACAACATTGTGTAAATGGCAGTCAAGTCACGTGACATAAGCAGTACAACAAATGTATAACTGTTCAATACTGAGAGAAATGGCAGACAAAAAACTTTAAAATATATGTATATAGACAAAACATTTGAAATCAACAGACAGAGAAGCAGTCCCACAAGGATTAAACTCCACAACACGACAATGAGTAACAATTATAACCAATAATATAACATACAATCATAATGGCAAATATAAACATGATAAAGCAGCACGTAACACTGAAGAAGACATTCTCAAAAGAACAAGTTGGAATTCCACACTTAGCATGGTTCATCTACTATCAACCCTTCTATACTAAATAGATTCTCCCACTCAGTTATAAAAGTATACAACGGAATGGTCTATTTTAATTTGGAGGCTTTTCAGTAAAAATAAGCAGACAACAGATAATACAAGTACAGAATGAATCCTATTTATTGGAAGGAAATGCTCAGATAATTAAGTTCAACAAACAACCTATGGTCATTTTGTTGAACTTAATACCTAAGGAAAAAACATGTCCATGATAATTTAAAAAAAACAAAGTTTCATTACAAATATGAATTTTTTTTGCAAGATACTACTGTAAAAAAAATTCATAAAGCTGTCAAATATTTGGCAGCAAGATGTATTTGGTCTGAACTGATCTCATGGTAGGAAACAATGCGAGTGGAGTTTCCTCCAGTTCACACTTGTCAAGTGCTGTCTACTTATTATCAGTTTACAACCCAGTCTAAACTCCCTTCCTTTTTTGTAAGAATGAACTCTTCAGCATCGTAACAATTTGGTTGAAATGAAAATGGCGACCAGGTGGCTATCCACATCAGGAAGTATATCCAGCAAATAATTAGAAGTTTGTAATAAGTTTTTCGCACATTAAAATTGTGTCAGGCCAACAAGTAAAGAACACTTTCAACTTATTTCATGTTGACTTAGCACCAATGCATTGAAAATATGTTTAAAAAAAGGTTTTTGTAAGTATCAGGCCAGATATTGATACAAATGCGAAATTAATTAATATAAGCACTGACCAGTACAATGGCAGTTTAATTTATATAATCTGAGCTATGCTAACTTGTCATTAAAATTCATCGCAACATGTGGGGGCAGCAGATTAAAGAAACAGTTAGACAGCTAATAGTTATATGTTAAATTCTGGCCTCTGCATAGTTTCTGAGATCCAAAATTCACTTTCTTACAACATTATCAATGTCCCAATCTTCTATTTGGTCACCACAAGTTATCAGCAATGAAGAAAATGGTTTAATATTTAGTGGCGTCTAACATAAAAAAAGAGCATATCTGATGTGGGTAGCCAAATAGAATGCAGTATATTTGAGAATTCAGGACACCCTGTACAAGCAGATATGAAGGTGTGGAGATAATCACCATTTTGTTGTGGAACAAAAAAAGTATTGCCAGTGATGAGCAGGTGTTTTACAGAAAGAGCTGCTAGCGTTATAGATTGGTACACTTCACGAACTATGGCAAAAAACTATGACATGGCACTGTATAATCAATACCTCAACGCCTTCATTATTAGCTTGTATGAGATGTAGCATTCATTTTCATAGATTATAAAAAATTCACAAAGCATCACAACCTATACAATTTCAATAGATAGAGACTGCGATAGTTCAAAACTCATCTACATTTCAGAAATATTTACCTCGAAAACTGATTCCAGTCTTTGTTGCTCCAAGACCAGGATGATAGTTCTTTTTTTTTTTGATGAATTGTCAATAGGGCAGTTAGGAAACACAAATATTGCAACAATAAGAGAAGTCGGCATTTTTCCTTTGAGGCTGCCAATACTGTTTAAGTTTTCTTGGATTTATCGAATGGATTTTTATACTGGACTGCACCAATACTCAAGCAGAGAGGATTGTGATTCCTCAGAAATAATGACAAGCTTTGTTATCTGTCGGAGTCTCGATTCATTGAGGATGCACAACCTTGGTGACCGACCTTGGAATGTCCATTTCAGACGTTAAAGCTTATCATATGGCAAGATTTGCTAATTGATACACATTAGCCAATGAGGATGAAGAAATTTTCATGCTATAGAAAATGACTGTTGAGCCAGCCAATTACTATTTGTTGGTATATCAACAATCTGGATGAAAATGTATGGAGGGGGGGGGGGGGGCATGTAATTTTGTTATTAATTGGTGCTCTTGAGTCAATATTCGATATTAAATAACTAAAAGTTGAGTTCACCAACCGACAGTTGAAAACTGGGAGTTGATATCCTACCATTCAGATATCTGTTATCCCTTCTATTACTGAAAAGAATCTTGCAACCAATTCAAAAAGTATATATTAGAATGACCCACTGTTTATTTATAGGGATGCTCTGATACTGTAAGCAGACAATGGCAGGCAGAGTTACGCATTAAGGCATTTCTAAGAACGGTAATATTGTAAGTTAAACAAGAATACAGACTGTATGTTGACCATGACATTCCTACAAAATAATCAATGCGACTCAAGTAACTACTCATCAGCGAGTGTTCAGTTATCAAATTACATCTGGCTAAAAAAAAACATGCCCCAGACTGGACAGTTGTTCACACAGGATTATTGGTTTCAATAACTTTTGGATATTATTACAAATGTCGATTGAATTTTTCTAGGAAATGTTGTCATTTCTGTGCAATGGCCTTTATTGAGTTCTGGTAGAATAACCTTCACTCCAGTCACAGGGACACTGGGTAATGGAACACTAGTTTCTACAGAATATAATCTGTAGAATGTAAGTTTGATGAATGAGATGAACCAGGGCCTCCAAACTTTGCCAAATAATTTAGAATTTTAGTGTACAAATGATGCTTCGAAATGTTTGAATCTAATACATGCATAAATACAGCAATGACTAGGTGAGACTTGTGTTAGTAGACCACTTCAGAAGAAAGAAGAGAAGAATCTAATGTCAGCTTGACTTCACTTTCCAAGCAATGGTGGACAAAATTTTATTATCTAACTTATTGTCAAGGCTGGCACTTGAAGAACAATTTGGCATGCCAGCTGACAAAAATATTTGGTGAACAATCAATTAAAAATTTGGAATGACAATATGACATGCCAATTGAAGAACATTTGGAATGCCAGTAGATGAATACTTGGCATACCCAGGCATACCAGTAAATAAATTTTTTTACGTACAACTACTGTCGATTGGGAGAATATTCAAATATTAGTTATTGTTCAACAAATGATAATTAGTTTTCTCCTTTCAACAAACATTAAAATTAGCCAGTTCCAATGAGTGAAGAACTAAAGGAGACTTCATCAAATGATCAAGTTTGGAAACCCTGGCAATGCATATGTATAAATCATGATAAACATGATGAAAAACAATGGAATAGCTTTAACATCTAATTATTACGATACAGGTCAGATTAAGTAGCGATATAATGAATAAACATCCTCCTATATACGAGACCTAGATACAGTATGTCCCTTTTCCTACCAGATGGTACAGTGGTGCTATATGTAGCAAGAGCTGACAAACAAGCAGCATATAGGACATTGTTTTCCATCGATGTTGGTTCTTACGAAACTTATCATGACTGTACCAAAGAGGTACCTTCCTATATGTTAGCTGTTATTTAGCATCACTGTACCATACAGGTGGAGGAATGACTTAAGTTTTTGGAATAAAACCTAATTTATTGGGAAGTGACAAAACATTGACCCAGAAATGTTCTGGTCCAGTACAAACACTGCTTTAGAATAAGACTGAGCATAATATTTGAACTAAGCAATCTCAACCAAAGGATGTCACATGCTGTCTGGAATGTTATAAATTCAAAAGATCATAAAACAAAAATGGTGAGAACAATATCTGTGAGAAAATATAGTAAATGTTGTGGAAATGGTTTGATCATGTAATACAAACATAAATAATCAGACTAATTTGTTACAGATTTGAGACAGCAATTTAATTTAAAGAGGAAAGAAATCCAGTCCCGATTAGCCACTAGAACTCAGCACCTATCTATATAAGCACTTAAAATAGCTGGCCAAAAACGATTGCGCACATTGGTAGGTAGGATATTTGAGTTATCAATCCTGCTGCAAATATACTCTACTAATACTAAAGTTCACTGTGCTGCCCACACTTGAACCTTAAGCAGTAATAAAAAGATAAATTTGCAAACGTATTACATGTATGTCTTGAGTAAAACATATACCAATTCTTTCAAGTATGCCACAACATGATGGCTCTGTGGAGTTAGTAGTTTAGATGCTGATGCAGACTCTGAAGTAGGACATGCTATAGCAAATTTAGTGATAAAAAATGACAGATATATTAAAAATGTATACCTAAAGATTTTCTGCCCCGTTTACATGTGGCCGTGGATTTTTGGAGCATCACGTCCTATGAAGTTTATGCAGTAACATCAAATAAATCAACACAATGCTAATATATTCAGGGTAATTTTGTTATCATACATGCTTAAAGTTGATCCATTAAAAATATACAATGAATAATTAATTGCGGTTTTCTTTCCCCTTTAACAAACAATGAACATATGTGGAATAAACAGAAAACCGTTGCGCATAATCGCCGAGGGAAGCAACATAAAATGCATACAACTCAACAACAATTCATATAAACAACGCTGCTGCGAACAAAATAACCCAAATTCTTTATGACACCATCACCTTTACCTAATTTTGTTATGTTTATTAAATGTCTACGTCACATGGGAACTGGTTGTGGTATGGCTCTATGGCCCATCTGTTGGAAAATATTGCCCCCTATTGGTTGAATTTTCATAAACAATTCTAAGTTCTGTTGAAAATGCTGCTGATTTACTAGGGTTAATTACATCTTTCATAGCTGGTCTCCTAGCTTGAGGCATGGTACCCCTTCACTTGTCTGAGAGAAGAGTTTGTTGCCTGAACTGTTGCTTTAGAAATGAAGAATTGATAGGCTGATTTAAAATCCTACAATTTGAACAATTAACTTGAAATTCTTTTCTGGTTATTCAGATGTAATGTATTAAAAATTTCAACATGATATCTATGTCCCAATAAAATAAATACAACATATTAGTGAAAGGCAATAATGTTGTGAAGAACATGGGTTATGAACAAGATAATAGAATAATTGTTATATATGCAACAAGACAAAAATGCACCAGATTTTGGACAAAAATGCACCAGTTTTTGGACAATGTGTATAAGAATATGGAATAGCACTTAATCACGATATGTAATCTGTATTGAAATTTAATTAATCATGTTAATTAAAATGTAAGTAGCTTGCATCTTATGCCAATCAATAGTGAAATATAAATGGAAGAATGTATGTCAGAATTCCACATTTGTCAGCATTTATTGTTTTTTTTGTCAGATCCCTAACCAGAAAAAGGTTTTAAATTCCAAAATACATATATATCACACCGTTTACAAGATTTTTGCATTTTTTGAATAATTGTAAACAATGTTATTGAAGCCTTCGGCTTTTTGTTTAAAAACAAACAATGGTTTTGGAAGCACCAGAATCTCATAACTGGGATATTATACATTATAAATACAAAATGCCACATTACACTAATAATCCATCACAAACAAGTGTTTGTTATTGTTTTGTAATTAAGTTTTTACTGATTAGGAGTGTCTCCTAAAAGTTTGATGTTGAATATATAACATGTAACAAATCATGAGGTTTTGAGATGCCGCTAGATATATCTTTTCACTGGTAGGCTGATATTGTTAAGAAAAGTTTTGATATAGTGACATGATTTCTATTAATATTTGTCACCAAATTTATGAACAGTAATAAACAGAAATGATCCTATTCTGACAATGAGTCCATCCTGTTTCAGATCAAGATCATTGATGAAACGTTTGCGACGATGATATGTTAGTATCTGATTGTGGAGAGTTGGTGGGTGGCTGGGAAGACTAAGAAGCAGTAAACATCAACAAATAAAACAAATACATGAACACCAGGCAAGTTTTCAAAATAAAAATTCAGTGATGAATAAATTATGTACAATGGGACAGAATCTGTGGTAATGTAAGAATTGTAGAGTTACTCCCTCTTTATGCGAGCAAGATGTTGTTTTTATTTGGAATTCCACCTCCTCTTTTCTACTCTAAATAGTATTTGGTACATGTATTTAATAGTCAAGAAGTATTGAAAATTCTTACCGAAGTATTCATAAGTAATTGAGAAATTGAATCTTCAGAGAAAGTTCTAGTTAAGAGGAGGGATAGTATTTTGTTCAAAGTTAGAATATTCAGTCAGTATTTCAAATGGAAGAAACACTCTATGAGAATGCTCTAGAAAGGGCAAAACCACCCCATATATGCCACCAGAGCACTCTCGCTTAGGGTGAGGCCATCGGAATGTGTGACTGGAGAACTCTAGCCAGCTATCCAAAATCATGCAGAATTTTGGGGAGTATTTTAGTTTATAAACAGTCCAGTAGCCTCTTAAATGAGACAAGAGCAAACAAAACAGTTGAATAATCCATAGCATCATGGATATTTGCAACAAATCAATAATACTTCAGTGAGATAGTTTCTGGAGGAGGTTATAGAAGGAATGACAACAAATTTACCTATATGTAACAACAGGTATAGAACAAACAAATATTAATTGTGTTACCAAACATCGTTATCTAAATCCACCAATGCTATTTGGTGATCAGCAATATGTCATCTCTCATAGGAAACAAAATTCATAAAATGGAATATATATATCTATTCTCATCATATATACATATACTTTATACATCAAAATAGGTATCTTCTCATACTTCATGATATAAAACAGATCTCAGCAAATCACAAGTCACATTCTGGGGCCCATTCTGATTGATACTGGAACGGATAGTGCAACAACTGCACAGAAGTGTTCCACATATGATTCCGTTGTTACAACATTCATCACTGATATCCATCTGCTCAAGTACAGATTTGTAACAGCAATTTCTTTTTCAAATATTTGTTTTAAATTCAATTCTACTCATTGATAATAGTTTCATTTGAAATTATTCTAACCATATAAAATTAAAACATCCGAACTATTTTGCATTTTAAAAGTTTATCCCTCGTTTTCAGTCTTTAAATTTGTAGCACACTTAATACAGTATGTTCCCTCTGTATTGTTCCAATATGAAACAAAAAGCCCATGACTCAAACAATGGGCCAAATTCAATGTAAATATCAATCTGAGCCAAATACTGAGCAACTAATTTTCAATTTGGTTCAGAGCAGGATTTCTTATATTCAGTGTATCAGTATGCTTAAATGAGACCAAGTTATTCTGATTATTGGTTAAGTTGTCAATTTAAATCAAATCAAAACTAATTACTGAAAATATATTATCAGTGTACTGAGGCGTCATAGTCTAACTTGGACAGTAGAGAACAGAGAGCTGTTAAGATATCTGCTGTTGATTATTCGTATAGGCGAAAAACATGTGTAGCACTTACCATGCGTTAGTTAGTCCACCAATGTACACTCACCCAAGAAGCAAGCCATTTGATAATATTTTGTTACTATGATAATTTGTTTCAAACTAGTAGACTCAGAAAGAGATGACAGTTAACGACAAATCGTTGAGCCTTCTTTGGTGGACTAACCAAGGGTGGATAGAGTTGAGCACTATATAACAATGTTAACGATACAAGCACTATTCACTAGTAACTAGCATGTCTCTGTGTTGCATCTGAAATAAGCCTAAAATATATATCTTACTTCCAACAAATATATTTGAAGTTTAATTGATAAAAGAAATGATGAGGCATGTTGTGAACAATCAACTGTTCATAAAATGGCAGCTGAAGTTAATTTTCTCATCAAAATGCTATTTAGGTGCTAAGATTTAAAAAATGCAGATGCACAAGCAAGAAGATGCTTTAAATTTATTAAAATAATTTGGCATGAAAATTTCTAACAATTGATCAGTGAACAATACTCCAACACAAGATCTATTGTTTGAAATGCAGACCCTGTGTAACCCTTTCTTTACTGAATGGATTCTCCCATTCAGTAAGAAAAGTATACATTGGAATGGTATATTATTCATCTGCAGGGGTGTTCAGGAAAAATGAGCTGTTTGCTGACAGAAAAAAAAGCTAATACAAGAGCAGAAAGATTCATATTCTTTTATGGGAAATATTTAGATAATAAGTTCAACAAACGAACTATGGTTGTTTGTTGAACTTAATATCTGAACATTTCCTAAGGGAATTACCCATAAATGATTTAGTATAGAAAGTGTTAATATATGCATAGGGACAAAATTCTTATCAAACATCAATGTCAGTTCATACAGAATATATACTGCCCAATGGCCACAACCAAGTTTCTGGATTCGATAGACTCAAAGAAATTGTCATACTGAATCTGAATGCAATATATAAGCTTTGCATTGAGGATCAGTTATTATTTAAATTGTGATTATGCCCATTTCAGATGAAATACAATGATTTTAGATCTATTTCAGATGAAAAACGATGCTGTCACATGAAGAACCACTTTAAAAAATAAGCTCACTGCACAAACTGAATATTAAACAATGAGTTCAAGAATAAATTTGAAGCACTACATCACAAGTCGTTAAATGTACTTTGAACCAGAGTACTATCTCTGATCCAATGTCCGGTCATCTATTGATCTGATTAGGCCATTAACTGTGAATGCTAGCCTGTTCCAAAAAATAATACAAACACACCATAGCACCATATCTATTATATTTCATAAGTTCTTACTAGAACCAACTAGACAACAACTGTGAAATACAAGGAAAAAAATATTTCTTAAGTATTTGTGCTAGTTTGTTTTGCTATACATGGTATTATTATCAACAAATTTCACAACCATGATTCACAATATAGTTATTGAAAGAATAAACAGGCTGGGAATCTATGTCACCAAAATGTTGCTAGTATACACTGTTAAAATTACTTGACATTGGTGGCGATATCCATGGGAATTACACCTTGTCTGCCTTAAATGCTATTTCAAAAAAATTTGTATGCTTCATGTACTTTTAAATGAAAAATAGTTTTTTAGTCTAAGGCAAAACCAAAAATATCCAATTGTTGGTTTGTATAATTTTCAAATCGTCTAACGGTATCAAAATGACAACCAAAGAAATGCTCATTTGTCTCAATAACATATCTTGAGATTAAAAGCTAGAAGTGATGATAATTTAGTGACTAAACTCGGGGAACGCGCATGTGAATCAAAACAATTTTATGCAGATAGTATATTGATGACACAGCTTCCCAGCCCCTGGAATATACAGGCAAACGTTGGTACAGTCATCAACAAAAACAATAAAAATATTTGTAATCACTATCTCTAGATCAAACAACGTATAATAATTAGTAGCATGGCACGATTCTGTTCTTTGGCCGACAGATGTTATCTACAACAACCGAAAAAGGCAGACAATCCTCCGGAAAATAATCGAAATATTTTATATTTCATCTCTCTTCAATGAATGAATAGTGATCAGTCCGAGTTTCCCCATTCTGACCAAAGCTACTGTGTCTGGGCAAAGATAAGACTGAATTGGTCAATTACATTCCATTGATTAGGATAACCAGGATCTTAAAACTTTGAATAAGATGTCATCTATCCAAAAAAAATCATTGATTAATAAACTCAGGATCCTGGAATCTTGTTTAATTAGCACATGTTAACTTCCAATTGAGTACACTTCTTGACCATATAAATATAAATCCTTATACTTGGGGACCTCTGGTCGAGAGACCATTGAAGAATAAAAAGTGTTAAGTAACCACCAGTCTCATGAATTGACAGTTTAGAATAAATCGCCAATAATTATCTGCAAATCAATGTAAAACTAATTGAAGGTGGAATGATATGTTATTCACCAAGGAAAGTGTGGGCAAACTCGGCATGGCATGTGATAGGATGACAACCTTAGAGGTTTCGATGAAGGAATGATTATATTACAACATAGAACCAAAAATCTTGCATAAGTGAAAATAATTACCATTTGTTTGGTATTTTGCTCAAAAGTTAAATGCTGCTTTTAAAAAAAAAAGTGTGTTCATGACACAATGTGAATAATCACATGTGCCGATGAGAAGAAGCTCAACTTTGATGTCACTCAATGAAATATCACAGTATAGAGAGCGTTTATCAAGTTGACGATGATTAGTGTTTGTATTTACTCTGAAAAGAGCGTTTGAATGATTATTGAAAAGAGAAACAGATTTTATCATGGTTTGTTGACAACAGTTGATCTTTTTGTAATAATATGAACTCTGTCGTAAGTGCTTATAAACACTATGGTAAGTGCTGATAAAACTTGTAAAAATAACCAGTGACACAACCTCAATAGGTCAATGAAATAAATGTTTATTATGATCTCAGCTTCTCAAGCTGATTTTTTCATTGTGAAGGTGAGAAAAATCACGCTGTACTGTGACAATATAAATTCTCAATGTTCTGATGATTTGATGAAAATAGCTGAGCTTGGCTTCAAGATATGATCATGAAAAATTGGATGTCAGAAGTTAGATGATCACAAAATATTAATAATGTTAGTCACACATTGAATGAATCAATATAAACAACAGGTTTTGAGACAGATCTTGTCTAAACATTGTAAATTTGGATGAACACAACAACAAAAAAAGAGAGAATTTTTTTTATAGTTTGAGACAATCTTGTCGAAATGAGACACTATTAGACATATGAATGAATTTTTTTACAACTTCTCTACATGAGACAAGAATATGCATTTTTAAACATAATGATATGTACATGCAGTTTGCTCCCAATGTTTATTGCATGGTGGGGGATATCCATATACCTTAATCAGTCTTCATAAGTCCAAACTATTATCCGCTCAACAATTTCCTTCAGGGAAATCATAGATTCAGCTGTTATTCTGAAGCCATAACATTATGATGAAGCATTTAAAACAAGGTCAATATTACATTGGTTGAAAGGCATGGATTCACTTTGATAATACAGTTTTTAATTAATATTATAAAGTAACCCTGTACGTAGAGTAATAATTTTGTAAAAACTACCTTGGTGTGCTGAGAACAAATTTGAATGATCATAATTCCACTTCCTCTGTAGAATTAGAATCAGGGTTGAGAGTAGACTGTTGAGTATTTAACCCTTTGGAGAGTAACTGTATGTCATATACATGACGCCATGAGTAAATTTAACATCAACGTCATAGCAATAATTATTAACAAGTTCGGTCAAAAGGGTCCAATAATTTGTCTTAATTTAGGTGCATTTTTTGTTAACGTGTGTTATCATAATCGATTGCACTTTTTGCATCGATTTTGGGACATTATATTATCAAAATAACTCCTATACAATCATTTATAAATCAGTTGATTTATTGAAGTTATGTCTACATAAAATAACACTTCCTGAAACGACATATATGTCGTTCTACTCCTCAACCGATAGACTACATATATGTCGTTCTACTCGCCAAAGGGTTAACCGTACTGGAACAAATGCAGTTGAACCATTCGTTTACATTACATTATACTACAGAGAAAACATGATAGATCATGATCAAATTGATGATCTCATAAAAACATATACCACATTTCGAGTAAAATTATCGGTCTAATAAAAATTTAACTGTTTTTAAGAAGAGATCAATCAATGATCTTTTACTAAAAATCTAAATCATCAATTAAATATCTTAGTATAAAACTTGGGAACGTTCTGACCAGAATGGCAGGCCATTTGGAACGTTTCAACAAGAATGATAGATAATTTTTCACTTAATTGATCAAATCCTGGTCTTGCATGTTCATGTAGGAACATGTTGGTATGGTTGTCACATTTTATCACACTTTGATCTTGAATCAACGGGACTCAGTATAAATTTCCCCCAAGGTTGGTGTAACAAAAGTAGTCTGGAGTTACAAAGACTGCTCACAGCTCAACTAATTATTACTGATAACAATTATAGTTACATTGCACCAAATTCTGATATACATATATAAAAAGTGAGAATGGAAAACAAAATGAATATGTTAGTCTCTATGACATCAGTTTGGAAATGATGATGCTATGAATGGTCATATGATTATAGGGCAAGAACAGAAACTAATGTCATAACACCAAGTCTTTCACAATTGTGCAAATGCCCGATTCATCAGAGTCTATGTTCCTTGATATGTTTTCTTCTTCTTAGGCTTTATATCTTCCCCACTCATGATTCTGCGATCTTTATAATAATCATTCATGATTTTACCATGCAACTTAAGGGTGATTTCTTAAATCTATGACTTTTTCAAACTACAGCAAAGAGTGTATTTTTCAAAAAATTGCCATAAACTTATTTGTTTAAGCCTGATTAGTAATAACTAAAACAAGTAAAAAGTGCTAATATATCACTAAAGTAGTCCGCTGGTTCACATGCAATGCACAGTTAGTTCTTTTATTTATTATAATAATAGGTTCTCATCTAAGTCATTGATTATCTCGCAGAGTTCATTTCAAGTCTAAGATGAAAAACATTGAGTTTGAGGATAAATGTTTTGACTAGATTTTCATCCTTGATCAACAAGATAGCATTGTTCTTTAAATGGACTTAAGGCCTTCACAGTGGGTACTTTCATCAACAAGTACATGTAAAAATAGACTAACTTTATTCCTATTTTCATCACTAATAATTATCCAATACAAAAAAAATTCATATTAAAACCATTGTTACGTGAACATTAATGTTAAAAATAGTATAAGCTACTTTACCCATCAGAGTTCAATTAGTCTAATTAAACACTAGAAATGTCCAAGCATTGAAAATTATTTTTAAAACTAGATTTGGACTAATATATTTTAATTAACAGTGTGGTCAGTGATGTATATTTTACACTCCCACATGTATTGATCTGTGAAAACTGACTGGAGGACGTTGGCTGGTTGAAATCACATTCTGTGACATGGTATGCATACCGCAACTTCAAACACGATACATTATTGTTCAAAACGTTCGCCAAAAGCTCATTTCATTTGCAAATTGATTATAAATGTAACAAATGGATGTTAATTTTAATGGGTTCCATGGCGTATGGGTGCAAGTTTGTCTGACATTTGTATGTGTGGGACGCGATAGCATCCCACACATAAAAATGTCAGACAAACTTGCACTCATGCTCCATGGAATGTAAGCAAATCAAAATCCATTCCTTAATTGTCTACAACTCACTGTAACAGTAATGTTCACATACACAGTGGTTTCAATATGCGAAATATCGTTATTGGAGAAATATTTATAATAAAAATAAGAACAAAGTTGATATATTTTCCCACATTCTTCTTACTGAACATAGATTTACATAATTCTCATATTTACCCATTACAAAGGCTGTACGTCCCTTTAAACATTTAAAATGTTGTATCATCAATAATACCATAGGTGTGTAATAAATATCCACACTAAATACTGTTACTATGGGAATGTATGACTAGCAGATAAAACTGAGATATGTTATTCATCTTAGATAGGCAAAATTACCTAACTAATGACTAACTGAGAGCAGCATTCAATCTGGTATATCTGCATGCAAACTGACATCAGCACCAAGACCAGTCTCGATAAATTGTCTATCCCATCAACTAACAACTACAACACATCTTAGTGTAATATGAATGCTGATTAAAATATATATACGTTAACATTTCTTAGACAGAACTAACCAATCATATATACATTTGAGAGCCTAAAATTAAATCTTGAATGTTTCCGTTGCTTAATTTTATCTTCATCTTGCCATTAAAAGCCAGGTTTCACACTACTAGGAAATTATTAGAGCAATGTGGGCCCATATAGAAAATTCTTTTTAGATCTTCACACTGATATCAGTTCATTATTCATGTGATGTATACCAATGTTAGGTGATGGGGAGTTTATCATTTATTGAGACTCTGCTGGATGATGAACACATAGCTGAAACAAATGTTTGAGCAGAAAAACTCACTGGTGTAAATAACACTGAATGAGTATTGTTAGAGCATCTGGGATCAAAATATCAAAAACCAGGCCTGAAGGCAGAGGAAGGCATAGACATAATGTTAGGAGATTGTGAATTTTATATATTAGTGGTTTTTGCTGAGGGTATTGTCTAAAAATGTGTATCACATAATTCACCTCTAAATCAGGTCTCATATTTTTTAGAAAGACACATGTGTATAATCAGCACGCACAGTGACATAAGAGCTTAGCGCAATGATGTCAATGTCAATGCTGGAACTATATTTTTTCTTGAAGGTGTCTCTACTGCCTCTTTGGTTGTGATAAGAAAATCAATATTAATTATTATAACCCCAGCCGTTTCGAGAATGTTTGTCCTTGCTAAAATATGATTATGTGATAAAATTTATCTCAAATTCGTCGCAATTATATATGAAATTTATAAACTTTGTTAACTAAATTTGATTCAAGTCTGGGTAAAGCTCGGCTCAAATCAAGTTTAGTGCACTCGGTTAATAAATTTTGTATAGAATTGTGACTCGATAGAGATCCTCTATTTTCATAACATCTCTGCTTTCATTGAATAGGAACGATGACAAATATTGGTTTCTCTGGCTTTTTGTACAGTATATTTTGATGATAGTTTTGCACTTTCAGAAAATTGGTGCAAAATATTTGGCCTTTCCTAAATTGTAAAACTTATAATAGCTCAATCATCTTGCTTCAGGCCTGATAAAATATTGGATATAACACATGAAAAAAAAATCTTTGGTATCAAAGCTGATGGAATTAATATTAACAATATGTAATAACATAATTTATTCTGGGTCATCTTCACGAAGGTTGCTTTCGATTACGTCCTGTAGTAGCTCGTCCACAGATTCACTGTCGGCGCTAATACCTTTGTCTTCGAAGTTCAGATTTGGGACAAGAATACTAAGCATGCGTATAACGTTCATACGAAGCAGACGTAATTTATACGTAGCTTTACAGCTGCCGCAGTTGGTCAACATTGCAGGATCAGTTATCGGGCTTGAAGATCTATCATAACTTAGCTGATCAGTTGGTTTCTTACTTAAATCAATGGCTTCTCCAAAGTCGTCATGTGTTGGCATTGTGGCGGGCGACGATCCTGGTGGCTTAGCGACCACCAACCCCTCTTGATTGTACGGGTATAAATGACTTAGCTGAGAATTGTGAATATTTGGTGACAAATGCCCATTAGTAGATGGCATGTGGGGACTAGAAAGATTTGACTTAAAGCTGGAACCAGGTGATCGAAGCTGCTCAATGGGAGACTTAAATGACTCCATTGAAGGGAGATGTGGTCTGATTGGAGAGTCGAGTGGCGGCATCTGGTGTGGGTGAATTTGCTGCTGTAAATGCTGATGTATTTGATGCTGTTGCTGCTGCTGTTGTTGTAAATGGAAATTCAGTAGAGCTGCATGGTGTGTCATTCTTAGAGGGATGTTCTCAGGTGTGACATGCGTCGTAATGTAACTCAGACCCCGTGGTGATCGATTACGCTTCTCCTTGATATAAAATGACATGATTCCATCATGCTTGTTGATTATATGGCTCTTTAAGCTGTGACTTTGGCTATATTGTACACCACATGCACCACATATGTATGGTCGCTCACCTATAAAATAAAATTCATCTCTTTAAGACTAGATAGTGGTTATTTTAACATCATAGATACCACTTTATGTATTGTTGCTCATCTGTATTGACTTTCTTGGGACTGTTTAACTAATTCAGAAACGTAAACAGCACACTGGATGAATGGCAATCAAAACAAAAAGGATTATATCTATAAAGACAGACCGCATATTGGGTAAAAACATTCTGGTTCAGGTCTACAAGTAGACCTGGAAAAACATAAACCAAGAGCAAATGTTAATTTAAATCTGTTGTTTCTTTGACATATATTCCTGTACGTTTTCAAAGAAGTTTCACGGAGTGATATGAATGGAACAGGAATGGTTCATTTTAATCCCTTGTGGTTTAGTTTTCCACCAGAAAGCTGTCTTTTAGTGAGTAACAGCGATTCAATCCTGGTCTCTTCTATCAGCTTTTAACTTTTATATATCTCTTGCATCACAAATTATTAATTTCAATATAATTTTCCGGCAGTTATATTTAAATATTTTACTGCAAAATTACATCAAAATATCGACACAGGCTACTGAAAGTTTAGAATGAGACTTAATTTTAATGTTGACTTGAAATTCAATGATAACATGGGCCACAAAATAATCTGGCTGGGTCAATGGTGATCTTTTCTATTCTATTAAACCTACCTGTGTGTATCCGTAAATGTACGTACAAGTTACTCTGATGCTTCGTGGTGTAGGGACAATGAGTGCATTTAAAATACATCTCTCCCGATGATGGATCTGGCTTCCGCTTGACGAGACCTTTCCCTTGATGGGCTGTCTCAATATGATTCTCAAGATTCTTCTGCCGACGGAATGTTCGTTCACAGAACTGACATTTTAGATAATCCTTCTCTGCATCAGGTGGACTAGGAAACTTATTATCCATATTAGGAAATAGTTTCGCTGCCAGGTTGTGTTCAGTGGGATGTGGTGGGAACGGAAATATTGGCATGCCATTGTATGGCTTTGGTGGCCAGCCGTTCATTGGTGGCGAGAACATTCCGGCCTCTGGATTGTCCGGGATGACACCGCTGGCATTAGAAGATGGAATGGTTGTTGTGGGAACATCAATTTCAGCTTTGAGCTGGGAAGGCACCATTTCAGCACCAGGAGATTGGACATTATTATTAGAATTCAGCTCCGCGTCCTGCCCTTCTGTCGGACTATATGCAATCTTATGCGATTCATTATCTCGTGTCACAGAAATGTTACCATCCTGATTCAAAGCACATAGGTTACCGTCCTGATTCACTGTACTATCATTCGCATGTTTATTCTCCTTCTGCATGTCAGTTGTTTCCATGTCTCCGTTGATTTGTTCATCTTCATCGCTCATTTCTTCCTCACTGTATGATTGTTCTGTCTCACGCATTCTCCGGACGATATCCTCTAGCGTAGGTTTTCTCTTTGATTTTCTATCCTCGCTGTTAGCACCTGACGATGGACTGCCAGCACCATCTTGATCTAACAATTGTTTTGGACTCGGACTTGATGAACTTGAACTGCTGTAATCAGCCTGTTCTTGTGTTCTGTCTGCGAATCTTGGCTCATGATCCGGTGTATTTTCAGTGTAATGTGGTGATATTTGTTTATGATTGACTAGATCATGTGACTGGGATGACGAGAAATTAATTGACGGGAAAGACATTTGTAAATCACTGGGACAGTTATTGTTCATGCGACTAGCTTGTGCGAATGCTTCAATCATCTGTTTCGCTTGAGCAAAACTCTCGCTCATCTGAATATCCGATTGAATATCCATGTCTGTGGGTTGGAAGAAATCATCACCTTTCTGTGACACCGTATCTGGGGAGCCGGGCTGCACATCCGACACCTGCGTATCTACAACCATTTTGTCTAAATTCCTCTCGTTCTTCGTATATTTTTGACTAGAATTGTCACCACTATACTTCTCTGATAGAATCGATTCAGCCACTGACTGAAAATCCTCATTCAATTTTGCTGAATCGTGTACGTTAAACGCTGTTGATTTCTGATAGTTATAATCCTTTATGTTATCAACACCAAATTCATTCGAGTTCTGTAAGCTGTATGGTTTAGTGTTCTGAATTTTATAACCATCTGAACTTTGAACTTTGAATTCGTTTGATTGGTGCAACTGATAGTTGTTGTAAACACTTGTTTGTGTTATATTGTACTGATCGGAATGTCGACGAGTGTACTCCGCCGGAGCTGCCAAGGCCTCAGGTAACTGGAAATCACTTCTAGCCACGGACGATATCTCAGGGTTTCGCATGCATGCTATTGGCTCAATTTCCATCATCTTTGTAGGTATATAGTGTATCTTCTGTTCCGGCACCAATCATCTACAATAGAAAAATGTAAATGAATTACCCCTTTTTACTTAATGGATTCTCCCACTCAGGAACAAAAATAAACATTGGAATGATATATTAGTATTCATCTTGAGGGTTTTTTATGAAAAATAAGCATAAGATAGATATAAATACAAGGGAAGAAGGGGTCCTATTTATTGGAGGGAAATGTTCAGATAATAAGTTCAACAAATGACCTGAGTTTGTTCATGTTGAACTTATTATATTAACATTTCCTAAGGGAACTAGCCGTCAATGAGTAATTAGTAAAGAAAGGGTTAACACAATGTACATACTGAAGATATTCTTCATGGGGGCGGGAGGTACCAATGTACATACTGAAGATATCCTTCATGGGGGTGGGAGGTATCAATGTACATACTGAAGATATCCTTCATGGGGGCGGGAGTTATCAATGTACAACGTAAATAGGAAAATTTGTGTTCTCTAACCAATAACCTGAAACACAGTGAAATGTGATAGCTTTTTGGGCATGAGGAGCTGCTGTGGATTAGAGTTATCTATCTTGGATGGAAACCAAAATAAAAGGTATGGGATACTGTCATTTAGTAAATGGGGATGGCTGTTTTGTTTAATTCAACTGATACAAAGAGAATGGATTTTCATAGAAAACAGAAGCTGCCTAATTTCCAAGGAGAATGGCTATGATATATATATATATGGACATAAAAATATTTGTCACCAATTGGTACAGATACTGGATTGTTGCATGATACTTGCACCATGCTACAAATTGGGTTGTCTCAAATTTGGTTATTACACAAACTTATTTTCAAGGCATTTGTATTGCAAGTGTTTCAGTATCTGGAGGCAATTAAGATATTTATTGAAAAGTGTTGTGCCGTATGAAATAATTAAAGCAGCTGTGACACGAGATCTGATCTCATTAATGGAAGCAGTTTCTGGTACACTGTTTAATCCTTTCTATACTAAATACTCATTGATGTCATCAGCGATGTATATATCTCATGTATGTTCATGATGTCATAGTGTCCACTGTTTTTATACTATTAAACTTTATGGTCAATTTTGGGTGTTCAGTAATTGGATTTTGTTTTTTAAATTAGAGATAACACTTTAGTCTTTTCAAAAAGTAATTTTACTGATGCTAACACCCATAACATGTAAACCCATCCAAATCGAAGAAGGGGACATTGGCAGTACAAGATGAGGATATTAAATTTGCCTTATTTGTCTTAGGTTATCATCTTTTCAAGTAAAATCTGTCTTTAAAGACATATATAAAAAGTTGAACTATCCAAAAACAAAACCTGTGGTTCTGATAGGAAATTTCGTCGGCCTTTCAAGAGACTGGGGTATACTCAGGTCTGAATTTTAAAGGTGGTTTTAATGAATTGTGAATGAAATAATTATAACTTTCTGAGTAAGTTCATAGATCTTGTTTCGAAAAGCGGACAAAATTAATTTACAAGAGATGACAAATGCCAGTTATTTGTGAGAAGACGTTTCTCTTGAGTGGCTAAGTTATAATTATACTCTGAATATGGATATGTAGTAGTCATGTTTTCTTTAAACTGGGTACAAATACATAGTATTAACCAATTCAGCAGCATTTATAATAAGTTCACTTCATATAATGACAGATGGTTCATGGGGAAACAAGGAGATGGGTTGGGGGGCCTTTTCTACTCCTATTCATACAGCTCCCCTCCCAAACTATGGCATGCCCTCTCAAATCTAATGATAAACACAAACAAGCACATGACTCCTCCCCCCATAAAAAACACATGTTTCCTCACAACACATAAGCTTTTGTTGACATTATCACCCTTATATGAATAGAATGAGATATTTCCTATTTATTATGACAAAAGAAAATCACGGAATCACTCGGTCATCAAGTTGTTTACACCCAATCAGCAGTACACCATACATTCATACCCGGAGAAAATGATAATCGAAGTTTGTAAAGAGTACATTCATAACACGAGAAAATAATAATTGAAGTAAGAATGAGTGTGATTATCTGAAAGTTTGTCATATTGCAAGCTTTGTTATATGATGGTTATCGTGAATACATTATCTCAGCACGTGAGGCGAACGCGGCGCATTGTGCAGCATGGACCATAACAACGCAGCATAATAGTTGCACTTGATGACAATTTCAAGAGGCGTTTAACTATTATACTGAAGAGGGAAATGGAGAGACTTAATATTTATAATATATCTGGCAGTGAGTTCAAGAGGTACATACGCGAGGACAGAAGAATAAAAGCATAATGGACAATGAAGTTTATATATTAGCAGCATCAACATCCTCACAATGTATCAAGTTACTCATCAGAATGTTTCTCACTCCAGACATAGTATCTATATTTTATAACCAACAGGAAGGAAGGAAGAAAGAATACTGAATGAGTGCACAACACCATATACTAGTATCCCCTGCAAAGATGGCTTATCGCTGAGGTTTATTAGATTCCATCGGAAAAACTTCAAAAGAAATGTAAGGCCAAAAAAAAAAAAATTCTGTTTCCAATTTCTTGAGCAAAATAATGCAGGTAGGCAGGTTGGAAAATATTTTTTTTGGCAATTTTGTTTTTCCAAATTCATCTTCATCTTACATTGCCCAACATATCCAACGTTAAGACGGGAATTATTTGAAAGCATCGCGAATATTAGTAGCATTGACTGCAATAACGTAACTGAGGAATATTTCCTTAACATTATCTTCCGTTCATTCGATCACGACATCACGCAGAATATCGTAACGTATATATATACCGCATTGGAGCAACGAAAGAACTTAGTTCTAATGCCAACGTCAAGCAGTAACGATTTACCCTATAAACTTATGTCAGTCGTATAGCCTTGGCGTACCACATTATACAGTACGTAAATATTTGTTTTATTGTCTATGTGAAATGTTCATGTATATGTTTCATTTGTGTTTATGTTAACCTTCAATGTTGAAGTTGTGACAATAAAATCTTATCTTATCTTATCTTATCTATAATGCACCATATTCTAAAAGCAAGATCAAAGTTGGTATTCGCAATACCTTTGTATCCAGTTGCTGATGTTTCTGACAGATATATATCTGACAATATACCCAGAATATGCACCAGAAACTTCGGAGCGATCTGAGCTCCAAGAAGGGACACGAAAATGCTATCTCCCATGGCACTGTGACACAATGTTGCGCAATACTGTACATGACAACATTGATACTATCAGTGTTGCTAGGAAAAGTCTAGACAACTTCCGTGCCATCATGTTGACATTGCATTTTAACCTGGCCATGCTACTCAGAACAGAAAGATTTATTCCTGAAATTGGGATTTATCTGCAATACTTAAAGTATACTAAATCTAATTGAACCATGAGCTCTATATTAAATAGAGATACTGAGAATAAAAGTAAGACTTTTTCACTCTAAGTGCCATAACTAAGTAAAAGATGAATGGACAAAACCCGGTCCATGTGGATAGCCTTTCCCCCCAAAGCTGGAACATAATACCAACAAGAGCATTGCTAGGGCGTGGTACATAATACCAACAAGAGCATCGCTAGGGCGTGGTACATGTACATAATATCAACATGAGCATTGCTATGGCATGGTACATAATATCAACATGAGCATTGCTAGGGCGTGGTACATAATACCAACAAGAGCATCGCTAGGGCGTGGTACATGTACATAATATCAACATGAGCATTGCTAGGGCGTGGTACATAATACCAACAAGAGCATCGCTAGGGCGTGGTACATGTACATAATACCAACAAGAGCAATGCTAGGGCGTGGTACATAATACCAACAAGAACATCGCTAGGGCGTGGTACATGTACATAATACCAACAAGAGCATTGCTAGGGCGTGGTACATAATACTAACATGAGCATTGCTAGGGCATGGTACATGTACATAATACCAACAAGAGCATTGCTAGGGCGTGGTACATAATACTAACATGAGCATTGCTAGGGCATGGTACATGTACATAATACCAACAAGAGCATTGCTAGGGCGTGGTACATAATACTAACATGAGCATTGCTAGGGCATGGTACATGTACAAAATACCAACAAGAGTATTGCTAGGCCGTGTTACATAATACTAACAAGAGCATTGCTAGGGCATGGTACATGTACATAATACCAACATGAGCATTGCTAGGGCATGGTACTTGTACATAATACCAACATGAGCATTGCTAGGGCGTGGTACATGTACAAAATAACAACAAGAGCATTGCTATGGCATGGCAAAATACGACCCTTAGCCATTTTGAATTGTACTATCGCAAAATAAAATATTAATATGAGCTTACAAAGAATATCTGATATAGCCCTAATAATAAATAATAATTTGAGCTTAGAAAGAATATCTGATATACCCCTAATTTAAATGCCAAAATACAGTCAAATTCTAAATTGAAAAATGGCCGTAACTTAAAAATAAGTGGACGGAACCCATATTCGAACTTGACCTGAATCTTTAGCTGGGAAATACACATACCAACTTTGGTTCAGATCAATTAAATAATCCAAACTGCAGTTATCGTTCGGACAGATGGATGGACAGACTAATTATATAATAGGACCTTTTTTTCAAAAGGGCGTATAAAAATCCTCCAAATCTGGCCTATGATGACTGAGACAGAGAGCTCCAAATATATTATGGATGAACGGAACCATTTCTATATCCCCAGTCAATCTTCAGTCACAGGTTAACAATGAAGTTTAGGAGAGCATGGTTTTATATTCTGATGACAAAATATAAGAGGAACAAAAAACCTTTAAAAACACAGTCAGTTGCTGTATGATGTGATGACAATAATTTAGAAATAAGTGAATTCACTGGACATTCTCAAGCAAACTCTTGGATAAACGCAGAAACATTTCACAAAAGATGGTACTTAATTTTTACATGAAATTGCAGTGAAGAATCAAATATTATTTTCCATTTTGATGAGTTAATTTAACTCAAGGGGCCTTATTATAAACAGATTGCCTGTGTAACAAAATATAAGATTTCTCAAAGGCTACAATATTCTTATATTAACCAAGACAAACGACGTCACCAGTCATTTTGTTATCTAAATAAATGTTATCAAATGTTGTGCATCAAAGATGGCTCTGGTCAAGTTGTTTTTGCCCGTAAGAGTGAATCTGTTCCACTGAGAATCACTAAAAATGGACGAACTATATAAACAACCATAACTCAGAACTAAAGGCTATAACTCACGTAAATAAAATCGGACAAACCTGGTTTTTAAACTCAATCAAGATATTTTTGTGAAAGATACATATACCTGATATGAATGGAATCGGTCGACAGTTGTTCAAGTTTTCACACTCACGGTCATAAAATTGATAAAAATAGACAAACTGAGGGCCGTTAGGTAAAATAATTTGGACAAACCTGGTTTTCAGACTTGATCGAGATATTTTTGTGATAGGTCCACATATCAAATATGAATGTAATAAGTTGACACATGTTCAAGTTCTTGAATTGGCAGTCATAAAATAGCTAAAAATAGACTAAGTGCCATAACTCCGGTAAAAAGGATTGGAAAAATCTGATTTTTAAACTGATTCAAGATATTGTTATGAAAGATGTATTATGTATATACCAAATATGAATGAAATTGGTTTGTTCAAGTTACTAACAGACCTAAATTTTCCTAAAATATTAAAAATGGAAAACTCGGGTATTAAAAGGATCGAACAAATCTGGTTTTCGAACTCATTCGAGATATTGTTGTAAAAGATTCATATACTAAATATGAATCAATCAGACCTAATATTGCTAAAAATAGACTGAGCCATAACTCAGGTAAAAATAATCGGACAAACATGGTTTTTGGACTTGAAGGAGTTATGCTTACGAGAGATCCATATACCAAATATGAATGAAATTGATGAACGTTTGTTCTAGTTATCGCATTAATAGATAAAATTTCTATAAATATAAACAAGTGGCATAACCCTTACAAGACAGGGTCACCATCAGCCGCGAGAGATATATATTAAAGACAGGGTCCATATAGCGGGTAGTCCATAAAATCCAGGGTCCACATCGGCCAGTGTCCATATCAGCCCGGGTCCCTATCAACTGACATTTGGCATAAAACCCTTATTAGAAATATTGTCTTTTAAACAGAAATATGCTAAAACAACTTAACTTTATAGACAGACAATATAATTTTACATACCCATGTTCTATATATTCTGTGTGCGCACTCTTAACTTTCCACACATAATCCCATACAAATTATTTTAGGTATTAACTCTACCCACCACAAAAACAGTTACATATTCCAAATCCCAAAGGGAGTTCTAAAGAGAAAAACTCTAAAACGTTATGATACCCAATTCAGAAGAAGTTAAATATTGATATTGATTGATTGTTTATATAAATAGATAAATGGACCCATGAGGTATTGTATCAGTCGAATGCCCACAGTAAAGCTATATCAGGGTGACAATAACTGCGCAATATGCAGTGAGTTATTTGTGACAATATGCAGTGAGTTATTTATGACAATAAGTAAAACTGAATCTAATTTGAAAGTCTGAACTCAGCTTGAATATCGATAAAAGCATTCAAATACAAACTACATACAATGGCATACAATACAGAAATAAGTGACTGAACCCATTTACAATATAAACCCAATGCCTCTTTTGTTCTGTTCTGCTGTATACACAGATGGCTTATGTCTAACAGCTTGAGAGGATTTCCAATAACAGCCCTCCATTTGTGATGGACAACAAAAAGGACATTGACCAGTCAGAGAATAATTACCTACCTCGAGGTATGAATAACTACTTTAAAGGCAGGCTCCGAGGAGACAAAGAGACACATCCCTCAAAATACCCAATATGGGCAGGAACCTACCTCCAGATGTGAACACACAACATGCAGTACCACAGTGCGATCAGTGCTGCGTAAGTTCTGCAGGAATTTACCAGAGAAATCAACATTGGTTTGTGTGTATAGGTAAAAACTTGATAAAAATCAATATTGTGACATTATGCACCTAAGATAGGAACACACATATCAGTGACTGCTGGTCGGCAGCGGCGATCATATAAGCCCCGCTGATGGGAAACCGGTGCCGACGCTGCACAGCAAACTGATATGTACCAAACAAATTAAAGCATACGAGTATAGGAGTCTTGGAACAATGTACCAGGCTGGTCCGTTGCCTAACAACACCGATAAACGGAGACCATTAAATGGTAATGTCAACTTACATCGACAAATAAGGGATATGTAACCGTGGCTGTACCATTACAGTTTTATTATGTGGAGATTTATAGGGCAGTTCTGCAGCAGGATGATTTAGTTGCAATGTTTAATGTTGCATTGAGCGATGTAGCTGGAGAGTCCTGATTTACAACTACTTGCAACTATCCTCCACCAACCCCTCACCATTTCTGATTGGTATGAATAACCTTGTCTCTAAAGTTATGTAAAAAGTTGATAAAATGTATCTGCAGAGACAACTTACAGTATGCCAAGATTATAATTATAATCTTTGTTCTACTTAGTATAGCTATTTTTATACTAAATGACAACATTGTAATTATATTTGGGGATAATACAAAACATGGATCTTTTCATTTCATTGTTGGCAAATTGGGAACAAATCTTTCAAGATGGTATATCTTGTCCTGTAGTAATTATGAATCGAACACCTTTCTCAACAAATGCTTCTATAATTTAATATTGATTTCATTTCGAATTTTCTGGTATACCGTAATACATATCGGACATTTTGCCTTGGTGGAAAGTGCCAACAAGATAGAGTTGTCCCACTTGCTATGCTCTGAACGTTTCCACGAGCCTTGAGTTTGGCAGAAATGTTTGGAAAGTAGCAAGCGAGAGAACAGTATCTCTATCTGAGATCGTGTGAAGTTTCATCACCGATCTGTTGTAAAAATAGCCTGTAAAAATGTCCCAATTGATTGTAAGTGTTATAACAGAAAATTTAAAATGAAAGTGTCAATGACACTGTAGCTCAACTTAGAAAGGGAATAATTTAATGTATTACACTCAATGGAGCGATTAGGAATGCAGAAAGTTGAAATGTCTAAGTAATACTAGATTATCAACAGGAAGAGATATATATATATATATATATAAAAGTAAAATCCAAGATGGTTGCTGGCGGCTATGTTTTCCAATAAAATTCAAAAACATTTGATAGCTTCGATCTAGTAAGATCAGTATCAAAATTAATATGAAGTCTGGAGATGATCGGATGAGGGAAGTGGACTGTAGGGTGTGCCAAAGGATTTAGTCAAGCAAAGAGTAAAATCCAAGATGGCTGACAAATTTCATGATGATCTGACCAAAGGTACGACCTGTAGCCTGTGTGAAAGGATTTAGTCAAGCAAAGAGTAAAATCCAAGATGGCTGCCAGCGGCCATGACGACCCCAAAATTACTCGTTCTTATCTACATGTCAATGTCTAAACGTATGACCTGTAGCCCGTGCCAAAGGATTTAGTCAAGCAAAGAGTAAAATCCGAGATGGTTGCCGGCGGCCATGTTTTTTGGCCGAATGACCCCAAAATTACTCATTCCATTCTACATGTCAATATTAACATCTGTGACAAATTTCATAATGATCAGACGAACAGTACGACCTGTAGCCCGTGCTAATGGATCGAATTTTGAAATCCAAGATGGCCACTGGCAGCCATGTTTTTTGTCCGAATGACCCCAAAATGACTCGTTCCCATCTACATTCCAATTTCGACAGCCATGACAAATTTTATGATGATCAGACTAAAGGTACGACCTGTAGCCCGTGCCAAAGGATTTAGTCATGCAAAGAGTAAAATCCAAGATGGCGGCTGGCGTCCATGTTTTTTGACCGAATGACCCCAAAATGACTCGTTCCCATCTACATGTCATTGTTAACATCCATGACAAATTTCATGATGATCAGACGAACAGTACGACCTGTAGCCCGTGCTAATGGATTTAATTTTGAAATCCAAGATGGCCGCTGGCAGCCATTTTTTTTTCCGAATGACCCCAAAATGAATCGTTCCGGTCTAAATGTTGATGTCAACAGCTATGACAAATTTCATAATGATCCGACCAAAGGTACGACCTGTAGCCTGTATTGTTGACGAATCACGCACACGGACGACAGATTAAAGCCATATGACAGTTTGCACTCAAAAATACACATAACGGACAGACGGACGGACGGACAGACTGATTACATAATACGACCTTTTTTTTCAAAAAGGGCGAATACAAATTTATATGGTCAAAAAAGAGGCAAGCTCAGGCAACATTTCATCATCAGTAAGAATGTCCTAGCCTCTTAGTATTTTAGATTCATGAGATTCAAACTCAATGAAAAGTTCTTTACACAGTTGGAGAAATCAAAACCTGAAGGATATCCACATGCACAAACAAATGGATGGACATATATCATGTCTATAGTCCCAAAATGTTGAAAACATCAGGGGACCATAAATGAGACAAATGGACATTGATAACTGCATCCAGATTGTCCCAATCGTAATAAAAGGTCGGCCGACTACAGTGTCCCCCGACAACGTGGCAAGTCGATGGCCGCTTTGTTAAAGAATTTTTTTTAAATGTCTATGGTCGCTTTGTTAAAGAAATTAAACCAGAGTTTCAAATCTCTACATTTAAAACTGTAGGAGGAGTTGATTACACCATGAAGGTACCCAATCTCATCCAAAAGGCAAAAATGTTCCAAATTTTCTAAGTCGAAAACCCCCCGAAAATATGGAAAAAATGATATTTATTATAGCTATATAGATGTTGCAAATCACCAACATGTTAGGAACAATATCCCAGAGTTTCAAATCTCTACATTTAAAACTGTAGGAGGAGTTGATTACACCTTGAAGGTACCCAATCTCATCCAAAAGGCAAAAATGTTCCAAATTTTCTAAGTCGAAAACCCCCCAAAAATATGGAAAAAATTATATTTTTTATTAGCTATATAGATGTTGCAAATCATCAACATGTTAGGAACAATATCCCAGAGTTTATAATCTCTACATTTAAAACTGTAGGAGGAGTTGATTACACCTTGAAGGTACCCAATCTCATCCAAAAGGCAAAAATTTTCAAAATTTTCTAAGTCAAAAACCCCCCGAAAATATGGATTTTTTTTAATTTTTCATTAGCTATATAGATGTTGCAAATCACCAACATGTTAGGAACAATATCCCAGAGTTTCAAATCTCTACATTTAATACTGTAGGAGGAGTTGATTACACCATGAAGGTACCCAATCTCATCCAAAAGGCAAAAATTTTCAAAATTTTCTAAGTCGAAAACCCCCCCAAAAATATGGAAAAAATTATATGTTTGATTAGCTATATAGATGTTGCAAATCACCAACATGTTAGGAACAATATCCCAGAGTTTCAAATCTCTACGTTTAAAACTGTAGGAGGAGTTGATTACACCATGAAGGTACCCAATCTCGGATGCACGGACGGACGCACGGACGGACGAGGGTCATTTCTATAGTCCTCCGACGGAAACGTCGGGGGACAACAAATGAATCGGTATTTCTGACATGGATAAATGGATGGTTGTACTGACATCACTGTCTGACCACAATGTTAGCATATCAGAAAATATGTGTCTAATTGCACGCTGATACATGCACAAACAGACATACAGACTTTGCATAAGGAACAAGCAGGGCTATATAAACCCAACAGCGGGACTCTTGTCTGTGGCCAGATTGTCACCATGGCAGCGACTGCATCCCTATTCATCAGTGATTTAATTATATACTAAGTACATAAGGCAGTAAATCATGACTCACACCGATATCATTTCTGCCTTTGTCCTGCCATCCAACCCAAACAATAGGCACGGGGCAGGCGAACTTTATAGCTAGCGATATATCTCCACTGCTCCAGCTATTCAATAAAATCTGATTAACCAACAGACTAACAGTCCTTTGTTATGCCGAATTTAGTGAAATATATAATTCAATTAAAGTGGGTCACACATTTTTATTGATTGGCGTGGTGAGAATACAGAAATAAATCAGAGGCATAAACCGGGCAGATGGTATCATGCTGACAAAGTGAGTAAGTCAAATATAAAACTCTACAGCAATTAATGTACAGAGCTACCCTTGCTCTGTCACAAACCAATAAGCACGTAGCTGCATATCAATGATGCATTTATATCTTGAACACAATCAATTTCCATTGGTCTGTATATCCAGACATCTATTCTTCCTGTCCAGTCACACATAGAAAGATATTTAGACCCCCACAGATATATTTAGACTAATGACTAAAGTTACACATATTGTTCATAACTTAAAATTTTGAAGATAGTATTAGATGTCAATCGAAAGAGCATTGGATCTGTCTGACACCACAAAACCATCTGACATTTAAAGTCATCGATACCAAAAAATAATTAGATCCAACCAATGCTTTCAAAAGAAAGTATTAATACTTTTTGAATTTTTATCAGCCTAGCAATAATTCCAATAAACGTCTCTTAAAAAGAGCATCCATGTTTCTGTCTCCCAAAAGCGGTAGATAATAAAGAGCGCATTCTCAATTATGATCATTATGAAGGACAGTGACTGTACATATTTTGCCTAATAGCCAAGAAATTAACATTGAAAATTTTGACTAATTTGGTATAAAATCGGACAGGTAATCTTTAACTAATGCAGGCATATTGCGCTATTGTTCTCTTCGGTATGGCGAGGAGCACTTTTTATTATCATAGCTTGTATGGAAACAGGAAATTTCACCCTTGGCTTGTTTGAAATTGCATTTCAGAATGATACTGTAACAGTTGGAGTCATCACCCAACAAGAGCATCGCTAGGGCGTGGCAAAATACGTCTGTGGTAATTTCAACAAAAGGCCATAACGAGTAATCGATATGCAAAATTTTAAAACAAACAGAAAACTATAATTAAAGCATCACCCGGAAACCAAAATAATCAAATTATAATTCAACAAGTACCAAAACTCTGGTTAAAATAGGCGGACAGAACCCAAATTCGAACTTGACCTGTATTTTCATATTAGTAATCTGCATACAAAATTTGAAAACAGTCAGACAACTAAAACTAAAGTTATAATCTGGAAACCACAATAATTGGCAAATTCAGTCGACAAGGACCATAACTCCGGCAAAAATTGGCAGGCGGAACCCAAATTTGAACTTGACCTGTATTTTGGGTTAATAAATTCAAATCTCATTCCATTCAGTTCAGTAGACTTAAGTTATCATCCAGAAACTGAAAAATGAACATACCAAAACATAATACATAATTTTTTGAAGGGTGTATGTATAAAAACAGAAATCTCTTTATTCAAAATCTGACTATTACTATTGAACATTTTTAATATTGCTGTGTTAGCCCAGATGTACATTGATACATTGTGCTTATTAGAGCTTCTGTCAAGACTGATAATGTAAAACTAAATGACCAAATAGTATGTATGCCATTAGATGAAATAAGGGTCTCAAACCTCCATATTATTTCACTATTTTAAACTTAACATCACTGTTAACTCTACACCAAAGTAAAAAATGTTGAAAAAAATTGGTAAGGTAAATGTTCAAATAATAGTTTATCTGAACATTTCCTTGGGATAACTACTCATTAATGATCATTTATTCAGCATCGGAGGGGCCTGTGGCTTCAAGCACATTTGGACCTAAATGGAATGAGTATTTATATTAGTCTATATCTCCTCTAATGTGTCTGTAGCCCTGTTTCGATTCAGAGCAGAGTCCAGTTCTAGTTGGATTTAAATGTTGAGTAATTGGATGGCTATGAGGTTATTTTGAATTTTGTAAAGAAGTGAGTCACAAAATGTTTTGGCGCTGCTGTATACAGGGAAGTAGTCTTAAAGAGTTAACATATTAACTATGCTGCTGTATCTTCCATAGTCACACTTGATAAAGCGAGCGGCCCTTCTCTGAATAATTTCTAGCTGTCTGATATCTTTTTCAATGTGGGCGTCCCAGACCATTGGACAATATTCCAGACCTTTCCTGATCAAGGAAATATAAGCAACCATTTTTAGTGATTGTGAAACTGTCTCAAATTATGGCATAAGAAGGCCAGAGTAGAATTGGGCGTTTTTAAAAATTTTAGGTATGTATGCATGGTTACGCTAAGATAAGGTGTTTCTTTGATCAGCTCCAATTCACGTCTATCTCTCTTCTTTAGACTAATTTTCTTTCACAGCTCTTATCCACTCATACTGTACTTTTCCCCGCCAAATATGATTAAAAATGCATTTTCCCAAGAAAATGTGTTAAACTGCACTATTGGTTGAGACTGTGTATGGCGGCACTTGACAACATACACTGATGACATTTTGCAGAGGTGGGAAATCCGGTTTATTATTTATAGTAAACTATATCAACAGTAATAATATTTTCTCAACGACATCACCGGGCTTTGAGTTTTTGCTTGTGATTTCCAATAAATTCATTAAATTGACTGATATGAACAATCTTTTGAAGGATATTTGTTGATTTTAAAGTACATTTGAAGGAATGAAATATATTTAAGCACTTATAAAGGAGTACGTCAAAATTTAAGTACTTTTCAACCTATATCAATACCTGTAATTGGAAATGTTATAGACCACTGTTATCATCCATCTGGCAGTCTGTTTGTGTAAGACTATTATAGAGTAGATTATAATACTATGAACTGCTTAATGCACCACCTGGAAATAGCCCATCCAGTTCAGTTGATCACACTTGTTTTAGTGAGAAACTGGCTAACAAACAAGGTATTAAACAGGCACTGTAGACTGTAGAATCAGCTTGGCTGGCAATTGGGGTTACTTTGTTTCCCAAGGAGCAGGGGGAGGGGCGTGATGATGGCTGTATACTTTGAACAATCAGGCAAGGTTTTTAAGACAATTTTTTAAAGAGAAAATGCTGAATGTACCTGTGATGGAACATAATGAAGCCATGGACAAAAGCAATATCTTCAATAGATGTTTTTAAATGATGCAAACAAAGACAGATATAGTCCAAGTCTTCTCGTACTAAAACTAGCTAAGATTTTGGGATGGAGAGATGCTAGTGTTTAGTCGGAGAACGCGCGCATAGCCTTCTTATGACACGAGTTACGCCCAGGATCTGTGGCGGGAATCTGTGCTGTATTTTACTCGATTTACCTAACAAAGCAATACATGATGCTATATACGTCGGAAAGAGTGACATCTTATGGTCAGAATGGTGTATAATAATCTAACTTTAATGTTAAATTACACATAGAATATTCCGGTTGATTGCCACAAACATCGTTGTTTTTTCTGTTTGTTTACTTAACTGAAAGCCGAACTCAGGTTCCGAAGAACTTCGGCATTGTCGGGTGTTTGTTCTGAGTATTCTAGTTTCCGTTTCTATATATAGCGCGGGGTTTTCCCGAACAAAATGGTGAAAACCGATCGCCGCAAAGTCCAGTTTCCAATGTGCTTTGAGAACAATTCCCGCACTAAAAACTTAATGACATAATGGAGGATCAGAAAGGTAGTTTTGTTGACAATTTTCGCAAGCAACTTGTCAAAATTGGAGCAAATTAGAACTCTTGTGTCTGACTTGCCATGCGTGTGATTTTCATCCATGTGCATTTTGACTTTTGTGTTGATAAAATAATCGGAGAACCGAATCACACAGTTTCGAAATATAGTTCTTCCGTTTTAGTGGGACTTTTCAAACTTAAGGTTAAAAATTTATACAAATTTTGTTTGATTTTTTGTGTGCTTAACAAGAGCAGTATATTGCTCTGTTCGCTTAGTATATATCTTAATTTCGCTGAAGTCCACCAAATGTGGGAAATGTTGCACCATATTATTTATTCTAATGTTCGTTGTGTTTACACTGTTTTAAACTTTGAGAGGGTTGTAATTCCCCGTAATTTATTTAATGTATTACATTTATATCTTCAATGTTTAATTAATTTATTTATTTTTTATTTATTGACACACATAATTACGATTACAATGGAGAATTCATCGTAATTTGCGTTGTCAGTCGAAAATCTACGGAATATTTTCAACGGAAAATGCCGAACACAGTTCGCGAGGTCAACTGAGTTTGCATACTTTTAAAAATTTGTAAACATTGCGGTAAATGTCTCTTTTCGCATTAAATTACCGCTTTCAATTCACAACTGATGTGGGGTTCAGATCAAATAGCATGTCTTCTGCGGAAAATATCTTTTATTGTCGCAATTGTGATATTTTATTTCATATAATTGTGGTTTTATTTGAGCGGGTCATTAACGCTTAACTCGTGTCATAAGAAGGCTATGCGCGCGTTCTCGGACTAAACACTAGCATCTCTCCATCCCAAAATCTTAGCTAGTTTTAGTACGAGAAGACTTGGACTAAGCCAGATATTGGGATCCCATAAAATATGTACAAAACAAAAACAATGCAAATTTGTTTATGAAGCTGAGAACATGTATATCTCTTTGAAAGAACAGTAATAATAACACTCTTTGCATGGTGTATAGCTTTCAAAAGATTTTTTGGCTAAACTTGGATATCCTATTGGTATTCAGCTTCAGATGAAAGAGAAAATTAAGAAGCTAAATCAATAAGTGTTGTGGTGCACTGACTCAAAGTAACTACTTATGAATCATTAAACCTAGCATTATGACACACAGACTCTCACAGACACAGGACATCAAAATTGATCTGGTTTGATGTGTCCTATCTGGAAAAGGGAGAATAAATGAAATCCAAACAAAACACTGATTCCAGCAATTGATTACTGAGAACTGGGAATGGAGGGTCCTCAATACACAAAGACAAATAAGAAATCTACATTATTTCTGATTAGATGATGATCAGGATATTGCAAGGTTTACTTCATGGGAAGGGGAATGATTCCCAAAGTTAGTGAATAAAACAATACACTAAAATTAAAATAAAAGGCTGCTCGGCCAGTGTCCCCCAACATGGTGGCTTCATTTGAAACTGGGTTTTTGTAGAAATATATTATCTGGATAAAATATTTGTGCATTGTCTCATAAATGAACTGCATACAAATAACCTAATCTGGAAAAACTATTAAAAGTCGAAATATGACCTCAAATTGGCACAAAATCAACAAAATTGAAAAAAGTTTTTAAAAAAATCCATCCCAGGATGTATGATTCTATGTTGAAAAATAGCAATAACTCCACCAAAATGAGTGCGACTATTCCCAAAATCGTAGGTGAACAGGTTCGATTGCTGGTTGATATATGTGCCAACTTTTTTTAAAAATTGACCAGAAAATGACAGAAAACAGGCTTGGACAAAGTTCCGGAAAGGACGGACACATGAATGGCATGGATCCACGAGGGTCATTACTATAGTCGTCCGACGAAATGTTGGGGACAATTAATAATTGACTAGTATGGCAAAATATGACCATGATAATTCCAAGAAAAAGCCATAACTCTGGTGAAAATTGGCAGGTGGAATAAAAATTCGAACATGTCCTGTATTTTGGCTAGTAAACTAAAGTATCAAATTTAATTCCATTCAGTTCAGACTTACTAAAGTTATCAACCGGAAATGAAAATAAAGTGAAAATTCCAACAAAATGGGCCATTTCTTTGGTGAAAATTTAAAACTAGCATGCACTTTGTGTTTGTAAACCCACATACTAAATTTCATTCCATTCAGTTGAGACTATCTCAAGTAATTATCATCGGAAATCAAAAGCGAATGGACGGACATATACTTCCCGATACACAAGTATGAATATATCAACAAAATGAGACTTGTTTTTGTCTGTCAGCATGGTATTAATCAGTGTGTCCAATGCGGAGTTTTAACATTCTTTTCCAATTGATTAAGGAGTTTAAAAATCAGCCCCAACTATACACAAGGCATGAAGCTTATACAATGTCACTCAAGGGCCATAACTCCAAAAGAAACAAGAAGTTTCATCTCAGGTGCTGGGATACCCCCATGGTGCCAAATGAAATATGGGCAGGACAGAAACCCAAGTTAACTAGAGATGGGCCTAGCTCTCCCAGTTGGGACTAAGGTATACCCCAGTATTCAACATATCATTCCAATGAAGTAGCCATTACCATATATTGGAATTGGTAAATAGTGTCACTGGAAAAATAATACCTACATGCAGCTACTCACCTGTGCAAGCTTATATTCAAAGTAAAAAAAGTTTGAAGAACTCCGCCAATATGAGTCCGACTGAACTCCAAATAGCAGTTGCTCAGGTTCACATGATGATTGACCCCTGTAGCAAATTGACTCAAATTGAACAAGAACACTCTGAGAAAACATCCAGACAAAAAAACCTCAAATCTGGAGAATTGTTTGTAAGTCAGAAAATGCTCCATAACTCAGTCCCAATGTTTGGATCAAACTCCAAATCACAGGTGCACAGGTTCCCATGATGATTGATCACGGTAGCGAATTGGAATCAAATTGAACATGAATATTCTGAGAAAACGTCCAGACAAACCTCGGACAAATTAATCCATCGAAAAAGGGGGATACCTCCACAATAATAAGTCAGGTGCACAAGTTCCCATCGGTGCCAAGTTTTTAAAAAAATTGACCGAAAAGGTATGAATAAAAGTCTGGACAAAATTGTGTCCAAGGACGGACAGACAGACAAGCTGATTCCAGTATATCCCCCACAACTCGTTGAGGGGGGGGGGGGGTGGTATAAAAAGATATTTGAGGGGACAGACAAAAATTCAACATTTTCAGAAGAACAAAGAGGGATAACTCTTGAACAGAAAATGCAAACAACATTACTGAACAATCTTTTGAAAGCCCTCCTGACATCAAACCTGCATATCAAATTTGAAAATGAAAATGAAGAAGATCTGAACTGTGACTGATTGAAATACTGAGTTGAATTTAAATTCCTACTCGAAAGCTGCTCTGAGCACCAAAAACTCTAAAAACATGCAAATAAGAATGGATGAAGTGTGTTTCAAAACTGTAGTAATATCCATAAACAACATACACCCTAAACTGAATAAACAATGAAGCTCCAAACTAAGTAGGCAATATAAAGCAATCTAATGGGCAATAAGAAGCCCTACTAATATGTAAACTTGCCATCTGTCAATTCTCACAGCATTGTCATATTGGCATATAAATGGGTCATATAAAAAGGAAAGAAATATTCAGAAAACCAATAACCCCACAACATCTCACACAATGAACCCATCTACATATTAATTTCTTAAGGGGGAATGCATGAAAATCAAACAAAGACACACTCCTGAAACCAATCAAAGACAATCAGCTATAATCATAGTACAATAATGGCTTTTGGCAAACAAACAACTGATAAGGGATCTACTACACTTTTCTAGGCATTATTACTGATGAATGGTAAAACAATTTAAAACAAGGAGACTTAAATTTATCAAAAATCAGAGGAATCAGACTTAAAAAGATATTATTTCTTATTTCATACATATTTCTTAGAAATGGAATAACAACCAATGCCTTAAAGTGAAAACAATATTAAATATTCTCAGAATATCAGTTATGAATCTACATACACAATTGCTTAGTCTGATGGCATAACTCACTGTCTGGTAAAGAAAGTAAAATTTAACATACATGTACACTATAACAAACAATATGTCACTTATTATCCCTTTTTTTCCCCCAAATATAAACTATTTTTCTTCATGGTGGCTCATTTAAAATATGAAACTCTTATTTTAATGACAGTCAGAGGAAGCTAAAATGCAACAATAATAGTGAATACTAGTTAAATGGCAACAATGCACTATTATGTAATGGAACTGATATAAACAACTAATGACAAAATTGGTTAAAGGAAATCAGCCAAAAAAATATAGCAGCCAATCAGCTTCAAGTTACTTTAGAAGTTTTCCTGCATGCTGTAACCCCTAAACATTGTAGAAGTGACAACAAAAGACTCAAACAGCTTAATAAACAAAGACTGATAAATTGGAACTGGCATGATTACAGAAATAAGCTCTGGATGTTGTTAAGAGTCATATTGCCTAATATTGAGTTTATTTAGCATTCTGATAAGAGAAAGGAAACTTTCTGTATTCTGTCACATTGTCTAACAAACAATGGAACTGACAACAAATAATGGAAAAGTGCTCAAATAAGCAACTTATTATGGAAACTGATAGCAGAAAATCAACTATGTCTTTCTTACTTTTGAGTCCTAATTCACTTAAAATAAGCTAATTTCTAACAATAACAAACAGGTAAAAAATACAATGTGAAATTGACACCAACAAATGTAAACATTCTTAAAATAAGGAACCTACCTTCTCAGATTTAGTCACAATTCAGATATATAGAAATCCAAGAAACTGTCGCAGATATATTTCCAAATAAAGACTGTAACGATATGGCAATGAGCAATCGAGTCAAGCAACGACAATATGTAAACCCGCCATCTGTCACTTCTCACAGTTGAAAATATCTCTACGTAAATGGATAATAAAACCGAGATATTCTCTGTAAGGCAATAATCCCCCAACAAATCAAACAATAGATGGATCTTTGTTCACCCAATAAAGACGAATAATAGTCTATGTGGGCACACCTCCTATGATTGGCTGATTTTATTCCATGTACAGTTTACTACAGGGGCACTTTTTATTTGTCGTTAAACATTCACTTATTTATTCTATCACTGGCGAACTAAAGTCCCAGGCTAGGACCAGCAGGGGACCAGGAGGAATAGAAGAGGTTCATTGATCGGTGTGATTGACAGGAGTAGGAAATCACATCACTGCTGACAGAGTTACGACTGAGGTTACATGGCAGGCATGTAGCATGCAACACACTGGCCAAAGGTCATTTAAAATTAGATAATACATTTAAACTGTTTATCAAATTTAAATGGACAAGAAGCTCAGAGGAATGAATAGCGTAGATTCAACCTAAGTCTTGTATATTTAATAACCCTATAAACTTCAAATGAAATGTCATCTCAAAATGTCTTTTAAAGGAGTCTTTAAAATCTTTCATTAACCCTTCCATGATGGAGCTTCCTGAAATTTTGCGAAAACTCATTGGGAGCCTCACATATATAAGAGAATGCATTGGCCTAACAATATTTACCTTGACCATGTATTAAAACCAATGCATTCTCTTATATACTTGAGGCTCCCTATGGGAGACTTGCATATATAAAGAGAATGCTATGACACAGGATCTTTAATGCTGCACCATCATGAAAGGATTAACTACTAGGACTATTGAATAATTTTAAAATTACAAACTAAAATGGAAGCTTGGAATTTTGACTAAACTCTAGTGAATATATTCCATTATGCCATGTACATTTAAGTATCATTTGGAGATATTGCATTTAGAATTTCAGATGCTCTGGCTTACAAATATTAAAGTGACACGTAATCCTTGGGCCTAAAAACTCTAGCCAAATTCCGATGACCAAATAGTTTTAAAATACATGAAATACTACTTACATACCCACTCTATATGCATTGGAAAAACTTACTAATGTTGAGTTTTATTGCTTCAAAAAGAAATTAAGTTTCCCCCGAAACAAGAAGGTGATGTGTTAAGACTTCTCCTCATGTGGTAAAAATAAAGAGCGTTTTGTCTAACTTATGTGTAGAAAGTTGAAAAGAAATTACTATGGTTTAATCTCAGGCCTGATGAATACGAGACACTTTAGAGCAATTCCTAGTTAGAATATTATAATGCATACAACTGGAAACTGGAAGTACAAGTATAAACCACATTTGAGTTTGAAATAAGGCGCTTTGACTCAATATGAGATGTTCATTCATAATGTGAGTTACCAGTTTCTCATTTCAATATGACCATATTTCCCATTGACTCAGATCAAAGGTTGAAAATTGAAAAGTTTAGTAAACAAAATTATTTCAAATGAAAAGTGATGTTTTATAGTCAAAATATCCGTTTGTTTTGAACAAATCTGATATCTGTAGTGAGAGCATTAGAACTGAATGCATTACAATGCACTTGTCCTATCAGTATCATGGGCAGCACCCCTTTTTTCTAGCTTAAAAGCAAGGATTCATTGTCACTGGGAAGGCAGTTTTCGGCTACAGAATTTACATATCTTGGCGAAGAATGTTTTTAATCCACAGGTCATAACAGGATAGTTTTTTTGCAGACCGTAAATTTTGAGAATTTTTCAGAAGTCTCTCATGTACAAATCAAACATCACCATTTCAGCTTCTAGTGTAAAATGTGATGCAAATCATTGACTGGACAAATGCCTTGATCAATCACCAAGAAAAACTCTGAGCTGCCATCAGCATTCTAATTCTTTTCTACCCAAGTCCAGATGGTTCTAGCATCTAAAGAAAAGACAGATACAAAATAATGTTATACCAATTGGACAAGAGTAGCCTATGTTTAAAACATGCAACACTGCATTGTTATTTAAAATTATATAACCATCACTTTAAATTGTTTACTTTAAACAAGAACCAAATGAGCCATGAAGTATCCTGAGGCTTGCTATGCAAAGCAAATAGAAAAGAAAACATTTAGAGCAAATTCGATCAGTTCACAATTTCTAATGTACATTCCACAGA
Source organism: Siphonodentalium dalli (assembly GCA_032622095.1). Lineage (NCBI taxonomy): Eukaryota > Metazoa > Mollusca > Scaphopoda > Gadilida > Siphonodentaliidae > Siphonodentalium > Siphonodentalium dalli. Next base: position 61,991,354 of record CP136067.1, read on the forward strand.
AACCAGGCACTGCCATCTTTGTAACCCATATTAAGCTTATAAGCAGATTTTTTAAAGGTGTTTTCAGACTATGTGAAGTTCATTTAAATAAAGGATTCCCGGTTGATTACTGGTTGTTTTGGTTTGTTGGGGCTTATGGTCATGTCAGCTGCTAGACCATACCATAATGCTGTCAGGTGTACAGGTGGAGGAAAGACCAAGCAGATGATTAATTTCTAAGGGAAATGACTACACTGAGTGAAAAAATCACAGATCCCCATAAAGCAACTGATAAAATTGCCAAGATTTATGAATCATGTTGCCTCCCTGTTTGTGGATCACAAATCCACACTTCGGGATTCGAACTGACTTTGACATCGCTGGATGGCCCATGTTAGCTTAATGCACCAGGCCCCTAATAACTAAATGAGCCACGAAGTTACTGAAAAAGAAATTTGAATGCATAAGAATGCCTAAAGCCTAAGCACAATCTTTACTGTGTAAAATCTTTTACTGCCAGAAAAAAAACGAGCATCGGAAGGGCGTGGCAAAATAGACCCATGATAATTCCAACTAATGGCCATAACTGGTGAAAATTTGCAGACAGAACCATAATTCGAACTTGACCTGTATTTTAGCCTAGTATACAGATGTATACAAAAAAATAGGATTTTTCTACTATATCATTGCCATCTGGAGGTGACCTGGACTATTCAATGCTTAACATAAGTGCACCCCACAGAGGTGGCTTTCTGCTGAGGCAAAGGTGGCTTTACGCTGAGGTTTATTAATTTACCGATGTGGCTTAATTCAAAAGATGCCCTAATCTGGCCTGTGATGACTGAACAAACCCTATAGCATATAGATACATTTCATCCAATTGATAATATATAAAAATATTATGTTACACTCTAAGAACCATAACTCAGAGACAATCTAGAGGTTTCAAATTGGAAGAAGACACACAAATTCTCCCTTTTTTGTTATTAGGGAGAAGTGTACTGTTATCAGGGAGAAGTGACTATGGCGGAAGTTCAATTCACACCCCAACATCAACATTTTATGATCGAATAAGTATTATAAACACAAGATCTCATTTACAAATATATGTACATTTTAGTGAGTAAGAACACCATTATAATCAATAGATATACTCTAAACATGGTGTTGGTCCATATGCATGATTGGAATTGTATGTGAGAGAGGTCACTTCTCCTTGATACAAACATAGGAGAATTGGCACATTTTAGGGAGATGTCTCCCAAGTCTCCCTCTTGGCTGGTCCCTGCCATAACTTAGGAAAATGAAAGTATCAATGACACTTAGCTCAACTTGCAGACGGTCTCGAAACATTTAGTCGTGCAAAGAGTAAAATCCAAGATGGCTGCCAGTGGCCATGTGTTTTTCATTTGAAATCATTCAATTAATTAATAAATAGCGCCCATCTAGATGGGTTCCTAAGCACGCCTCTAAATTTTCAAAACATTCCTGCAATAAATGTGGGCTGCAGGGTTGCTGATTCAAATGTGAAATCCAAGATGGCCACTGGCGGCCATGTTTTTTAATGAAAATCTGGGCATGACAGATGGACGGAGGGAACCACGGAATGGATGGAACTTTTGTTTGTGGGGGATAAAAATGGTGATAAACCTCAATGAACCAAACCATGCCAGAAAGACTACATGGTTCTCAAAAAGGTGATTGACTTTCTTCCCTCAGGCCTAAAAAAAAAAGACGTTTGTTTCCGCTAACCCGACCGACCCTATTTTAAACCCCCCGACCCTGAACATTTTATTGCCATCGCAAAAACAAAAATTGGACCAAACAAAAAACATTTTATTTAGATTTTTTCAATTTAGGTCCCAATTCATATCATAACAAGATGCAAAACATTTATATATTTATATATATTGACATAAGAAATTTAGGTTTACAACAAGATTTAAGTTTAACACGTTCACTGCCGAAAACCAATGGGTAATTCCATCCCATATGCCGACATGGGATTTGATGTTTTGCCGATAGTAGATGATATTTTATGTATGTATGAGTAATGGTTCGACCAATATCGGGTCATATGATGCTGAAACATGTTATAAGACTACTACGAGATAACTCGTAGTCGGCACATGTGACGGAATTTATTAACTTTTCATCCCTGGTGCCAGCTACGAGTTATCTCGTAGGTAACTACAATTACTTTGTCAGTATCTTAGATGACGAAGAGTGCTATACATGTACAAGCATATCGTATGTAAGACATGGTAAATGAATTTATATATGATAATTGGTACAGACTACGTCGAATAAGACGTCAACAACATAATATGTATTTACCTACGAGATAACTCGTAGCTGGCACCAGCAATGACCACTTGTGAGTTTCATCCCAGGTGCCGACTATGAGTTATCTCGTAGGAGCTTTATAACACGTTTTATCTTTTATTTGATCCGGATTTGATCGACAATTCCTTTATATATACACAATGTGTCCGGGAATGGTCTAGTTGCACATGTGTCTCATGGTTCAGGGACGTACAGAAGAGGTCCTGGTGAATTGGAGTATCCTACCAAGATTGCTATCTGGACCCCACCCCCTGCTCACGCTGTGGGAACCGTTGTATCTCAAGCCATCGTAATTATACATATAAAATCGATCAATGGGATCATTGGGCATGTATTGGCACATACACCAACATTGCTTGCGGATTGTGTTATTATTTATGTGGTATGAACATTACTACGAGTTAACTCGTAGTAGCAGTCCCCATGGAACCGTTTACTACGAGTTAACTCGTAGTGGCAGCGAACGTGTTAACAGTTGGAATCATACTGTAAAGTATGTTTGGCTTTATCTAGCTTTCATCTGTGAAAACTTCAAATAGTTTGAGTTCAGGTTTGTTATCATTCAGCCTTCAGACTTCAGTATTGCAATCAAATACAGTACAGGAACATTAACAATTTGATCAAATCAACCTGGTTATCAGGTGGGATCTCATAATACCAAATGAAAAATTAACATAGAGATTAGTACTATAAATAGTAATTACTAACTTAATAGACATTGTTTCTGTACTACATGTAGTATATTATGTATGTGTCTCACTTGAATTTTATAAAATAGCCTATTATATGAATTAGAGTGATAATGGTAAGTCTCATTTCAAGCAGGATAAGCATAATCCATTGAACCAAAAGATATCTGACAATAACTTATAAGCATTTCCAATCCATACATATATAAAAAGTTATGCTTGAGAAACTTGATCAAATTGACCTCTCAGTAAAATTCAAAATACTGACTCAAAGAGCCCTAGATTAGCTCTAAATGCAATGGATTTTCAAATTTTGTCCAGGGGGAGAACCCCCACCATCAGCAGGGGGTCACCCCCTCCCAAACCTTCCTCCGCTCAGGCCTTCAGGTTATGCCTTCGGCATATTATTGCCCAAAAACAGGTGTCCCCAAAAAATACTTAGATCCTTCACTGAATGCGGAGGAGAAGGTGGTGTTGTGAAGCCATCATTAAGAGATTGGTACAAGACGGTCACTCCAATATGTGAACAGTGCAGTGGTGCTGGACTGACTCCAATTGTCGCCAGACCATATGGGAAATATTATGATTATCAAAGACTATATTAGTATATAGACTAGTATATATGTAAATATTAAAGCATATGTAAGATTGAATTGGAGTTTCAAGTTCCTCTGTCATCTGGGTTAACCTGATTGGGGCTAAGAAGTGCATAGTTTGGGTTATACAGTTATTTTTAAAGATACTGAAGAAATTTTTTTCAGCTTGTTAGCCGAAACAAACGTCTTTTTTTTTTAGGCCTCATAGGACTTGTTCCTGACAATCCCTAAGTCTTCATATAAACTGAGCCTTCGGTTTTATTAAAGTCATATTGTGGACTTATTTCATTGAATAAAACCAATCAGTTATAATCGAAATAATATCCCATTGGAAGAATATAGCAAGGAACTAAGATTATCGAAAATTGTTCAACTAAGCACAAATGTAAATATTTACTACCTTATTCGGGACGCATTAATGGGCACAAACAAAATGGCAATGATTGCTCCAATACTAGTCTCTGTGTGTAATTCGTTTACAACAATGACGCTGTTTTCTGAATATTTGGATATATTTATGAAAATAACTTATTCGGCATGATTATCTGTTATTCCATTTGGAAACCTCATTGGAGTGCTTCACATCACTTTAAACTACAAATTACATGAGAAAATAACCCAAAGGGCTGAGTTTGAACAGGTATGGTTCATTTGAACATCCTTAAATCATTACATTGTGAAAACAAAATCATTCTACCAAAAGTTTATTCTATGGCTTTTAGGTCCACCAATTTAATGCCCCAAAAACTTAGTACCTGGGTCCAAAACTGTCCTACCATAAATCAACAACTGAATAGAATAGATGATTCCCTGACCCACATCTGAGGAGTGGCCTTTATCAGTGGATATGTTGTAGAGAAAACAAAGCTTCATTGAACTTCTGATTGACAGCTATCACACCTGCACTGACAGCATTAGTCAATGAGCAGAGAAAATTTAGGCCTCCAAAAGTTAACAAGTCATTTTAAATTGGGTAATAATCTATTCACTGGTAAATTGTTCATGAAATTTAAATGGACCAGAAACTTTGTTGTTTCCAGTTACATGTGGGATAATCAGGGTATTGTGCCGATATTAAGAGTCTACTTTTAAGTTTCAAGCTTCAAACACAGGTCCCCAACACAAAATCTGAACCCACCCACAGTATTACTTACAGTAATGCCCTAAATAATCGACTCCTTAACCAAAGCAGAATTATGGGTAACTTTTCTCAGTGAGAGCTTTCCAATGAATGGCAACAAGCCATATTTCCGACTAAATCCTGAAAAGTTACCCCATAAGTCTGCTGTGGTTAAGGAGTCGATTAATTAGGGCATTACTGTATGGTAATCTATAGGATTAAGTATTAATGGGGGTGGGGTAAATTTTTGTGCTGGGGACCTGTGGCTTCAAAGGACCCTATAATGTTAAGGCTAAAACTTTTTATCTATATTTATTTTCAATTCTGGATTGTTGCAAACTAAGCAGGTGGATTATATTTTTTTCACCAGATGATTGTAGATTATGCTATGAATTTCTACTCTGGCTACACCTGTAGAGATCATATTCCACCAGTTCAAAGCCTGGAAACTTTTCAATGATCTGATGGGGAACTTTATAATAGAGGTGCCACGATTATTGATTTTGATAATCGGTTGTCAATAATCGACTATAATCGATTAATCGTACCTAATAACATCAGAGGAAGTATTCCGTAATATGGCCTACTGGCTGGGTGCTGGTTAACTGCACTGTCGCTGGTTGTTTGAGGCATCGGCCGATGTAATTTTACGTCAATAAAGTGCATCATAAACCACTGTTAATGACCAATGAACACAATATTGTGTATTGAATAGCAGCAACGTTCTCGGCGATGTTATGGTTATAATATTTGTGAGTTCATTAGAACGAATGTAGCGATTAATTTCAGTGTTATGAATAGCCAAACATACAAACAATACAAAAGTAGGAATGCACGACGGATGGCCGGCTGTTCCTAAAAAAGGAAACTATAAGTTTCATCAAACTTCCAGAGTGTGGATAACAATCACAAAGGTGTGCCCCACCTGCAAATTGCAGGACTTAGAACAAGTTAAGTATTTGATAATATCGAGTTTCATTCAACATTCACTGCATGATACGCGATAGCCTGTACTAGTAACATCTAAGTATACTTATGCAAACAAAGTATAAACTGACATCGCGAAGAACATCGCTGATTAAAATGCCATAGGTTCCCTGGTTTCCAGAGAATGTCAATCAACTCCCCATTGGTCCAATCAGATTCAAGGGCGAGTGCATTCAGTTCGTTCAACACGGTGGCAGTCGGCATATTTCAAAGACATAGTGCCGCCTTTCAAGTATAAATATACAATGACGTCGCCATAAGTTCAAAGCTGAAATGCCGCCAATTTGTAGAATATACAACGACCCGAAGAGTAACCATGTCACATCATCAAATGAACTGCCGACTGTTTGCAACATAAGCTAGTAGTACTCATGTTGTCCGAATCTCTTTGATACGCGATCAAAGATTCTTAACCCTTCGGCTGTAGATTAAACTGTGTAAAACAAAACGGTATTCAATAATATCCGGCATTTTCCGACGTCCGAAATAAATAACAGATTAATCGACTATGGAAATGGTAATCGATTATCGCTTTATCAACGGTTCATCGATTATACGATTAATCGTGGCACCCCTACTTTATAACATTGAAACAATATGCAGGTAAAATATTTCTTAGTTACTGTTAATAACTTACATAATGATTTCACAGTATGTGTAGGTCCCAGCTCCAGATTGCACAATTTATGTGACCTTTGTGAGCCAATGTTGCTCTGAGTCACTTACACTTGTGAAATTTTCCCCGGGTAATCAATTCAATGTTTATTGTAAAAACAGCTCACAAAGTCTCCTTTAATAATCATGCAATCTGGAGTTTAGGGACCTCTGTGTACTGTGAAATATGTTTAATATTAACTCTTTTAGTGCCAGGCTTATTTTGTAGGTTTAGTGCCAGGGAATCTTACGTTTTTCATAGGCATCAAAATTATTACTATGAATACTTGGTGATAATTGGGGGCAACAGCCAATAACCTCCACGTTGTTTGCTATAAGGGGCCTCGGCCTCGCAAACAAGTAGCCTCATGTCATCATAGTCACAAATCAACCAAGATCAAGGACTTGCATTAGGGCAAAATAATACCCACCCTCCAAAGGAATAATCTGAAAGTCAAAAGGCAAGAGCACAACTTGAGGAGCCAATACAAGTTCTGGGTATTACCACATCTGACTACAATCCTTACACTTATTAGTTTCTTGTCTGTTCATGTAATGATAAGAATTTAGTATAAATAACAATTCAATCCATTGGTTCTTACTTTAAGCAGGACACACACCCTATGATAATTGTCCTGCAATTTTTGTTGCACACCCTTGCGATAAAATATCTGTATGGAGGGCACAGTCCGATTTTAGTCATATGAATATTGTCATAGTGCCTTACGATACATCAATTTCTTCTAACGCACATGATGTGATCAGTCATTTATGTACATGTACAGACTAGAAGTCATTATCGGATGGATAGATTCATTTGTTTAAGAAATAAATGAAGATTTGCTTGCATTCACTGGAGTATGGATGCAAGTTGGTCTCACATTTGGCTTCAAAGCATCTAATATCAAAGAGAATGATGGAAAAATTGCAGCACAGATTACTAGAATCATCTAGGATAGGATAGGATAGTTTAGGATAGTTTATTTACAATACACACTATTAAATGATACAGCGGCAGTAATACATAATAAAGTAAAGCAGTGTATTGTCGGGGGTAGCCTAGCCCTATCGGGCTGCCTTCCTGCTACCCCCTAAAACAAGTATAACTATAAGTAATAGCATAGATGCTTGTATTTCAGATCCACGCACATGTACAGACTATAGTCATATATAAAACTTTCTAGAATCTAGTACTTAGGGCATATCACAAACAAGTATTGGCGTGTTTGTGAGCCAATCCAGACGATTTATCAGATCGAAAATGTATTATCTCTCCATAGGAATTTTTTGAACTGTTCAAATTATCTAAAACATATGAACAGTTTCGGTTCCAGTTCCAGTTCCATGGGTATATTAGGAACAAAATATTTTGTTTTCTGTTGCTACAACGGTTTCAGGCGAGAGATATCGCCATCTTTATTTAAGTAAACAAAATGAGAATCTATATAGATCGTCGGAAAGTCTCTTTGTTGAGTGAGGTTTTGGAATAATTCAGATTAACAATATTACATATATATAACGTTTATATGTATATCTGGCGGTATATGGTCATAGTCTCGTTAGATAAATCATAATAGTGTACGGTAACATTTATGATGTATGGTAGTATATATGGGCATGTTAGGAACGAGAATGCGATGTGTGTCCACATGCAGATGAGAAGAAAATTATTTGAGTAGTATTAGTCTATTACCGTAGGATTATACAACGAGTATGACAATGAATATTCGTGTTGTTTATTGAGCACAGTCGGGACATCCTTTGTTTTTACAGCGTACATTTTCTGGGTAATTTTTCAGCATGGCTATCTGTAAGCGCTTCTTCAATGTGTGCCTGCTTTGGCAAGAAGTATAGTCTTTTTCCATATTGTTCCATGTTGTGGGGAAGGCGTGGTGGGGTAGTTTTCCTGACCACTTGGTTCTAGGAAGTTCTAACAGTACGGGATTCGGGTGTCTTGGGGTTGATTTTGCTCGTTTGTTGTACATCGTTCCAAAAGATGCGGGCAGGCAGTTATAACACCAGTAATGCATGAAAATTGAGGAATTGAGAGTGTGTAAGTCTACGATGATGCCTCATATAACATATAACCTTTCGATGTCAGCACATAGCCATAGATTCTCAATCACTAGCGATAACATATCATGAAATCTGCAACAATGAACAGAATCTAAGATATGATAACGGCTTCATTTGATATGCTGATACATGTAAGTGAATGCCGGAAACCAGCCCATCATTTTTTCCAATTGTATGTTGGGGATTTGTGCTTCAGCTATTGGTATCCTGTAATAACTTAGTATGCATGTTATCATGTTTATTTTTAAGCTGCTACATCATTTGATATATGGCACACACCAGAATGTACATAATAATATAATAAATTATCCGGCCAATTTGCATAACTGGTCTGTCTTTTGAATTAACGAAGAAGTGAGGTTATTTGTATTTTCATGTACTAGCTATAATTGCACTAAAATTATGGGTAGGGTATATTTGTTGTGAAGACCATGAAATGTCAAATAAGAGTGTTCTGCATGAATTTTCTCATTGTTCTGAAAGAACAACTAGTAGCGAGAATAGATCTAGTGTATTCGCATTCGAATCTTTTGATGACAATCCTCTATTCGCAAGGCAAGAGGTTCTCGTAAATGTAAACACTTAAATCAATTGTGCGCGAATATCCGATGATGCGAGTCAAAACTTATGTGAACATCGTTGGCCATTCTGACTCTGTGTATAGTGGTTTATCGTCCTCAAGGGTTAAATATCTGGCCGAACCAGATCAAATCAGATTGCAATTCTATACCCAAAGCGAATCGAATATCGCATCGAAAAACTAATGCCCAAAATGCAGGACCCTGTCCACAAACTCAGCATCCATGGTTGTACCCTGATATACCCTGGATATGAAATTTGTCAATGATAGCAAGAGAAAATATTAGGGCTAATCATTTATACCATAAGTGATGACTGAAGAGCATCCTAAAAATTAATGAGCAATAGGTTCAATAATCTCAACACCCAACAGCAGTCCTCGCAAACAAAGAAAGCAGTATAACAAAACCTATTGTATCGGGTCACGGGGACATTTCACAAGTCGCAGGAGCACATGTTCTGTCTATTATATACAACACCATTCTTAGGAGAGAGCTCCGTCAGATGTATGAGAGTTATCAATGGGGGAGGTTTCAATGCCACATGGCGAGGGTATTGTAGCTGAGAAATACTATTGAATGACCGAGAAATAAACCCTGTCACACTGTGTCAGATTACCTCGATCCATCTACTGGTGACTTAGCTAGATTGCTTTAAAAAAATCTAATTTGTTTACAATCTCCTCAAACACCTGAGCTCCTACCTACAGTAGATTGCTGTCATCAACAGTTCATAACAAATTTAATGTGTAAACTGATAGATCCTCATAGAGGAAATACCAGTATCTAATGTCACTGATTTCTTATCAGATTAATTTGTATATGTACATAAAGTACGGGTATCAAGGGTGGTCATTTTAAATTGAAATTTGTGATAGGTTTTTGTTTTATCCCAAATGAAATCATTTGATGACTATTGTAAGTTTGCAACTCAATATCATTTTTCATGACCTGTTTAATTACCAGGGAGCAGGTTCGATATCCAGTGCAGGAATTATTTTGTCCACTGTGGTACCGGTATGTTAACCAAAAAACTGTAGTTTGGAGTGTATTAATTGTTCTACAATGGAATAATAAGGATTATGTTTATGTACTGCTTGAATAGACGATTTGGTGTGAATCGTATCGTTTGGGCTGAATTTAACAGGATTTCTGCTATGTGGCTGTTTGGTGGTTGGGGGGGTTGGGCAGAAACCATCCATTTGTCCCATCAGGAGAATTTATTTATTTTTTTAAATTAAAATAGTCATTTTCTTGCACCTTGAGACAAGAAACCCACACTTTGAAGCTTCATACAGAAAACAAATTGAAAAAGTTATTAATAAACTAAAACCATGTCAACGACACATGCATAATTTAAAATGCAATCGGCTGATTGTTGAAAGTCATGTCGTCATGGATTGATTTTATGTAAGACGACTGGCCATTTTTAACTTGTTATGAATTCTTGCTTTAGGAGAGGAATAAGCGGAAACCATGAATATGAACAATGATGTGAAAAGATCTGACCAATGTATATGCTCCAGGCTAAGATGGTTATTACATAGAATAGGCATACAATTCATCATTCTGTATAAAAGAATTTGTTTCACTTCTTTTGGCAATTGTGATCAATTTCATTGTCTGATGGTAAACTTCCTAAATAATATGGCTTTTATTAGGATAAAAGTTATTGTCTGTTTATGGTTTCTGTTTATGGTTTCTGCACAAACTGATAGAAAAATTTATAAATGTACAGTTAATTTTGGATGAGTGAAGTCAACAAGCCAAAGAAATAAAAATAGGGCCTAGTGTATCAGAGCCAAAGATAATTTTCTTAGAATATATGCAAGTGTCAACTTATTTGAAACACCGAAGGCAGTAGTTTTTACAACTCATTGAATGAAGGCTGAAAGCTCAAAAGCACAATATGATGTGAAAGAACCCTCCATAAATTTTTGAACGATATCTGGGCTGTCCTCGAGATAACAAAACAGAAACAACATTCTTTACACAGTAGCAGATTCCCACAATTATATTCAAGAAATTTAAATTTGAAATCAGAGATTTAAGGATATTGCGTAATTTCCCCGAGAGGATGAGTAAAATTGTCACTGTGACCCGCGTAACTCGCCCGAATATATTGATGTTGGAGCGAGAACAAAAGAATAAGAACAATTTGACGGTATGCGACTGTGTTGGGATAACAATAGTTAGTAAACTTGCTTCCACACGTGACCTTTACTCAACCCCTAGCTTACATCTCATTACAATAATAGCGGAGCATTATACTCATTCAGCGTCTGAACTATAGATTTCAAGGAATCGATGTTTAATGTCGGGTCATGTGACTACGAATGTCAATAAGCACATCTGCTGTGATTTTGGTGAATCGGTGGTAAGCATGACTGGTTAATCATCAATGTTCCATGGACTCATTTCATCAGGGATGTAATACTAGGCACTGTGGGGGTTGTCTCCCAGTCAACAAAGCCATCTACTCCCAACCCAACCAACACATCAAATCAATCAAAAAGGGACATTTGTGGATAAAATTGCATGGTTGCCAAAATACCGGAGTAATGCAACTAGCAGGTGTGGTGGTGTGCTATCCATCCCCCAATTTGGATTAGTTACAAACTTTGGGTCTGTAACTACTAGCAAATGTATTAAATATTTTAGATATATAGAAATATATGAAATGTTGCCATATTAGAATTCACCCATCAATATTTCATGTGAAATTGCTGATTTCAATGTGCATGGAGGCCATTTACAATGTTTCGCAAATTAAGGCATATAATAGTTGCAGTATGATTCAACTTGCTATGTTGCATAAAGATAGGGACTTTAAGTTAGAGTCTCAACTGTAGATTCTACCAGTAGGTTTAACATAATTTTGATTTCAGATTTCAGGTACATGTAGGTAAAATAAACAAGGAGGTAGTACTTTTTTATTTTTGAGGAAAGTCATCAGTAATTCGAGTCAGGCCAGAAGCATTGAAAGTCATGTCGTAAGGCTATAAATTTTAAATCTGAAACCATATATATGGCTGCGAATGAATCAGTGGTAAATATTCACACTTCAAATATCTAAAGTTGTAGCAACAAATAAATGTACAATACAGCAACTATGCATTTTTCCTTTGCAAAGGCACCAATGTACTAAAATCTGGTATAAAGAGTCCAAAATGCTTTGGAAGGAGTGAAAAGTATGAATTATAAATTCCAAATATGAAATCCACAGAGAGGGAGCAGAGTATGTGGGTAAATTATATCAAATCTCAATCTCAGTGCTTCAACACAAGGTTTTGTTTACATCTGAGATGATTAAAACACTCAACATACATGTATATAGATCAATGTTCTCTGTAAATACACTCGGGTCACCTGATAGGACATATCAGATGACACACCACCTTTTCTTAAATCAGAAATGCAATATTAAGACGCTACAACAGAAGTGTGATTTGCACATTTTTTCTAATTTTCAGGAACATAATGGAAGCTAAGGGGCTCATTAACTGCTGATTTAACAGAGTGACAGCTATTCTAATTAGTCTTCACATTCCTATGAGAAATGTTCATGAGCAGCATGTAGTTTAAAGATGCTTTGAAAATATGACAATTAAAAGACGAAAGCTCATAGATGCATACTCAAATTATGATATTAGCATGAGTTGCATGGAGCAGGATAATCAAACAGTGTTACTTCCCTTTCGCCTGGGACATGAGATGCAGAAGCACCGACTATTAGAACAAATACGACTGATGAAAAATTTATAGGTTTTCCTGCGGGTTTGACGGGAGAAAAATGGCTTTGCACAATGCTTTGAATATTTGATGCAACTTGCATAAATCGTCAATAAAGGGAGACAAATGCAAGAGATATTATTTGTTAGACTTAGATCATTCTTATTGTGATAACAATAGACTCGATGGCCGATTCTCCTAACTGTTCCACAAAAGAAATCAATCATCATTTGAGTAAAGTGTTTCTTCATTATTACATGATCTCAATCAAGTGAACTGATTGTCCTATCTTTTGTCAAACGTGCCAACATTAATCAGTGACAAGTCACAAAACTGCAACTTCAATCTAAAATTTGTCCTCCTTAACTCTTTCATCACCGAATTTACGGAGATAATTTGGTCAGGACACTATGTTTACAGCAGTATAATTCTGCATCTCAGATGTAGGGCATTCATACTAGTATTTATAGAAATGGTAGGTATGGAAACCCATATATTGTCATGACCAGTGATGACTACCCATCAATTTGCATGACCTGCCAATGGATAATGTCACATACTCATGGTGACCTACGTCACCATGATAAATATTTTTATATTTTATATCATTATTAAATATAGTTATTTAACAAGGCAGTTGCAACTGAAAGTCAGAGATGGGCAAATTTGCTGTTTACACACCACTGGAAGTTAATTCAAGATTCTGATATATTCAATATGATTAAAACAATGGGTTTGTGAGTGATCAGTCATATTAATCATCAGTCATGTAGCCATAAAAGCATTCTCATTTAATATATTCTGGATGATGTGCTCTTAGGTTATTGTCATTTTTGTGAAAACTTTACTCAAGCAAGAGTTGATACACATCATGAATTCAATACTGTCAAAGTGAGTTCTTGTCGATTTACAGATATCCATCCTGCCTTTCAGAGTAATATTGACACCAATAAAGTGTTGAAAGCAAAAATAAAGTGTAAACAAAAATTCACACAATCTACCACCTCATATTGTACAAATATGCTTGAACAAGGAAGAATATACACTGTATGTATTCTAGGTGTGGTATCAATAAGAGAATATCGATAAAAATAGAGGTTAATGCGCACAGATCAAGGGTAGGTAAACAACACAGCGAACAGCAAATAAAGCATTTAAGTAACTCAAACAAGGTCCCTTTTAGAAAACAAAGATCTAAGTATTCACTTCCGCTATACAAAAACTTCTAAACTAGCAAGACATCCCAGTAAGTATAGTTTGGTAACAGACAGCATGGAGATGTACTATTATGTACTTGGTGCAGTCCTTCTCATAGTGGTATGGTCAGCATATTATAAGAATTAATGACATTGCCCTCTTCTGAACTGTTGAGAACAAAATCCTGCAGGTCCTGCGTCAAAGAAAATTAAATGTGTGGCTGAGGTTACAAGTCGGAAACATGGGTTGTGCATCAAAGATGGCTCTGGTTAAATTTTTTTGCCCATAAGAGTGAAACTCTAGAAATGGAAGAAATAAAGAACCATAACACAGAACTGAGGGCCATAACTCAGGATAATAAAAATATGACAAACCTGGTTTTTGAACTGTATCAAAATATTGTTGACAAAGATCCATATACTCAATATGAATAGAAGCAGTTGATGTTTGTTCGTTATCACACTAACGCTCATAAAATTGATAAAAATAGACAAACTAGTGGCCATAAATCAGGTAAAATAAATCGGACAAACTTGGTTTTTGAACTTGATTGAGATATTGTTGTGAAAGGTCCACATATAAAATATGAATGTAATCAGTTGACGTTTGTTCAAGTTTTCACACAGTAATAAAATCGCTAAAACGCTCTGGGCCATCTGGGATAAAGCACTATATACATGTACATGTAAATATTAATTATTGTTATTATTATTAACGAGAGGCCGATCACGATCGGCAGATGTTAACCCATCCCTTGGCGATAGAAATTTAATATGATCGGATAAATGAGAGTTTTGGTGTTGAATTATAGAGTATACTGTTATGTACTATTATAGACAAATGTACATAACACAAATTATTGGAATTTATGGGTCACTGGCATTTATATAAGAGAATGCACTGGTACAGGATCTGTAATGCTAAACCGCCACAGCCAGCAAGTCCGTGGGTTAAATGTGTAGGTGTGCCCTGGACATGGAATACTTGGGTTAAGAGAGTCCAATTTAAGTTTACAATAATAATGTGTCCTAGTATACAGATAAGCAACCTCACCACTGACCCATTAATATCAATTATATAGCACAGCTGTCAAAAAATCACAGGAATTGTTTATGTTGAACACTGACCTCTATTAAACCAATAACAATTATAATGATATCAGACCATCTGAAGATATAACTCTGCAGCACAGATGTCCAAGTCTACTGTTAATATCATGTGATGTTTATTGTTGAATCTTTATTTTAAATTAGATACCACAGGCTTCTTTATCAGATTATTTGCACATTGGCATAAGAGACATCAGAAAATAATATAGCTTTATCAATAGCTACTACTTTGGTGTGGTGATTCGGGGTACCCTTGGCAGAGTTATAATGGTTATAAGTGTTTTTAATTATTTAAAAAAATTAAAGGGACACATCGGAAATCTTTTTATCAACTTGTATCATAATCATCAATATCTAAATGAAAACAAATGACAATGTCAATGACATTTTTTTTATTATTATTATAAAAGTTAAAAATATTTTTTTTTTTAAATCAATTTTTTTCTTCAAATTTTTTTCTCGAAAAAGGGTCATAACTCCTTTAAAATAAATCGGATCAAACCCATATTCGAACTAGATCTGTATTTTGGGCTGTGAAACTCACATACCAAATTTGGTTCCAATCAGATAAAAAATGTTTGAGTTATGGCAGAATGTGTGAATTTTAAGTAGAAAAAGGGCCATAACTCTGTAAAAAAAACTCGGATCAAACCCAAATTCGAACTCGATCTGTATTTTGGGTTGATATACCCATATACAAAATTTGCTTCTGATTGGATAGAAAATCTTTGAGTTATCGCATTACACGTGAAGTGTCTACGGACGGACAGACGCCCAGACGGACGGACAGACGGACGGACGAACGACGAGTGGTCAATCCGGACAACGACACTATGTTTACCATACATGGTATGGGTAAACATAAAATTAGACAAACTAAGGCCATAACTCAGGTAAAAAGAATTTGACAAATTCTGTTTTCGAACTCGTTTTAGATTTTGTTTTAAAAGATCCATATATAAGATATGAATGTAATTGGTTGCAGTTTCTTCCAAGTTATCATGTTAACAGTCATAAAATTGCTAAAATAAGACAAACTAAGGGCCGTTACGATAAGGAGGTAAAAAGAAGGTAAAAAGGATTGGACAAATCTTGTAAAAAATCCATAAACCATATATAAAATATGAATGTAATCAGTTGCAGTTTGTTCAAGTTAACGTACTAACGGTCATAAAATTGCTAAAAATAGACAGACTATGGACCGTAACTCAGGTAAAAGCATTGGATAAATCTGGTTTTCTAACACGATCACGATATTGTTGTGAAAGATCGATAAACCAAATATTAATGAAGTTGGTTGACATTTGTTTAAGTTATTGTGCAAATGGACATACAATTGCTATAAATAGAAACAAGTGGCCTAACTCTGGTTAGAAAGTGGGGCTGGGCCTGTGTACAGCTATCGCACATGACAGTAAATTCACATATCAAAAATTGTCAGAATCCATCAATAAACACTATTTTATATAAGTTTGGGTCCTCCCGCAAACCATCCCTCGTCTTTACCATAAGCAGAGTTTATCAAAACTTGACTACAAATTAAGGTCGGCAAGTAGCCTTAAAATTTTAATTTTTGTACATATTCTATTGGCTTGTCATGTCATATTTCATTTGCAAAATTGAGCTAAGAATAATTTTGATTATCTTTGTACAAACTGTAATAAACACAATGCTATGACTGAGACAATGAAAAGTCACCAAGGTTCCCCTGACATAATTTGGTTTTCTTTTCCAAATAAATGGGTCCTGTTGTTACGAAATTTATTCTCTATCTAAAATTAATCCACCCTGTGACTGATAGCTTGACCCCGAAGCCACAACAAAAAGTTTTCATGGCTGGTTCAACCGAGTTCGTGGCTGACGAAATAAGGCGGCTCAGCTGGCTGAGACGTTATCATTCAGCATATTTTTATTTCCGAAATTTTCCTTATCCCCGGTTTTGAACCCCATTTGTTTTAGCATTTGTGGTTAACCTGTAGAATCTCAGACCACCTGTGCTCTTATTGTTGAGCTGTTCGATTATGGCGGAAATACATGTAACAACTAGCATGGATGTACCATGTAAATGTAGTTTCCGATTCTGATCGGAATAATTTACATTGGGACTTCTGTCGACTTCAGACTGCTATCATCACTGGCATCTGGCAATATATGCATGAATCATTGAATGATGAATATGATAGTAATGATATAATATTTCAAACTATTTTCTATTCTCTTCTTCAGGTTATGTGTATATATTGACAAATGCCAGGGATCTCTGAGACTGAGTGTGTCGAAATAAACAAATTACACTTTAACCTTTTCAATACTGAATGGATTCTCCCATTTAGTTATATAGAAGTATTCATAATCATTCGAATAGTCTATTCCACATTGGGAGGGGTGGATCTGGATCTGGATTTGGCATAGTAACCATGCAAAGCTGGCATTTTCAGGACGGGAGTGGAGGCACTAGATGTTGGCTAACTTGGCTTCCAAATAGCTCCGGAGTTTGTCCACAGAACCTCAATGGTTTAATAACTACCCTTCCAGTTGGTTCCAATCAAAAATGTATTTAATGAATATTGAGTGCTTGTATTCCTTAGTGTTGATGTTCGCCGCAGCTCATAACACCTTAGTCGGTCTCACAACTGGGCTCTTTATGGAATGTCCAACCACTTTCTGTTTGATACTGATTCTAGAGTACTTTTCGATGAGGAATTTAGTGGTGCCGACCGATTTTTGATAAAAGGGGCCCAAATTTCATTTTTAAGGGCCTGAACCCCAATTTTGGGGTTCAGCCCTTTTTTCTCAAAGTTGAGCCCCCAATTAGAATTTTAATGACCTATATGCATTAATGCCACATAGAGGTATCATTTCTGATATTTTCTATAGCATTATAAGACGGGATTGACCTTCAAGGAGCTCTTGACCCTGAAAATCCAAAATGGCCGACTTCAAAATGAGCCAAAATTTAGCAAAGTCAACAATAATTAAAATAGTGCAACATATAGAATTTTTTTTCATCTTTAAAGTATCATTACATTGTGCTTCCACTCATGAGTGCTCAACAAGGTTTTGGATGGAATGTATTAGCCGTAGAATGTAAAACTGGCATTTTCTCAATAACCAAGATTTTGACGAAATCATAAATTTTATGGTAGTTGATTAGTAGTGCAAACGAGGGTAGCTAATGATATGATATGAATAAATACTTGTATTTATGAGTAGTTCATCCTTTTTATATTGATTTCACTGCCTTTGATATGAGATGGCTGCCAAAATGGCTATAGATGGGATGACATATCACATTTTTATCGTTGTAAATGAGTGCAATGTGGCATTTCATTTAAACTATAGCTAAAGGAGAACAGTATGTCTTTTATGGTTCTAATGTTGAATTGCATTTTAGTTTGAAATTTATTTTAATAAGTGAGGGTTATAGAACATAGTTCTTTACCAGAATCAATTGAGTCGAGGACGAGATCTATTCTAGAAAAGAACTATCCGCATGCTCTGACCAACTTTGGGCACAATTGACCACACACAATGGGATTAGCTGGAAATCGCTGCTGAGCATGTGTTGACCTCAACACACAACAAATGCCCTTCCAGACTTTGGACATGCCTTGGAAATTGGTGTGCTTTATCAAAAATCAGGTAATGATTGTGCTCTAATCAACTGAAATGTACAGATTGAACATGGTTTTCAAAATTTGTTAACAACATTTAGCAGCTGATTTAAGTGACCAAGCTATGGAACATGCTAAACACTTTTGCTAAATGGAATGACCAGCTGTTTGCTTCATGCAGCAACCACAAGTTGCGATCTTAAAATGGGTATTTTATCTGTACATAGTAAAAACATGTTGTAATCAGACGAGAGATGGCCATATATCCCAGTATAAATTTCAGAAGTAATCAATTCTTCCAAAATTACTATGACAACTCATCTCACAAAAAGATTTAGGAAATGATGGAATCATCACTATTCAATCAATAGTAGAATGAGCCTTTGTCAGTCCCAGATTAATTTTGGTACGCCATGATACTTGCAGCACTTGCAGGTTGAAGATGATGAGGGTCTATAATTTCACTAACATAATTCTTCATAATAGCTAAATAAGAGCCCTCATAACTTACCATTTTAAAGATATTTTCATCTTTAATACCACCCCAGGTTAAGTGCTCCTGCTAATTTAATATCATGCTGATGTGTACTGCTGGATTGCTATGATGTGTGTAGGTCAAAGTGATTGTGTCAAGAAAGAGTACCATTATTTTACCTAAAGTTGGTAATTTTTTCATTGTTTGGCTAATCCGTGCGTTTTGTGCAAAAGCCATTATTAAAATATTTCACAATATACATGTTTTTAATGTTTTCTACATGAAGTGGCTTATCCTTGATTTGTTCAGATCACTTTGCTCTACCGCAGTATCATAGCAAATTTATTAGCTTCATCACTCAACTTCGGATGAATACTGCCATATGAATATATTGTGAATATATTGTGACATATAGGGCAGTGGAAAATAATGGTTGAGTCTTTTTTAACTATAATTCTAGTACGGTTGTTGAAAACCTACACTATACCATCTCGGTCTGATAAGAGTCATGTTTATTTAGGATTATGGACATGCAGTCCACCATCTCATGAAAATTAAATGGGCTCTGCACTAGTACCATCTGGGCTCCTGGGACCCATTAATATTGACAAATGCAACACAAATGAAAAATACATAGTAACTATCCTCAAACATTGATTATAACCTGACAATGATAGTGTTAGAATCAGTCTACATGTATATATAGGGATGGCCATAGCATGTTTTTTGAAAAACTACAGAGTGCAGACCATAAATTTCACTAGAATATAGTTACTGCATGTACATCACACAACTAAAGCAACTGACACATGTACTCGCTGGTACACAATATTTGATATGTAAAGTACATGTATATATATATATCCTGTGCCTGTAACATCAAACCAAACCATTTACAGTACTTCAAAAAATAAAAGTAAATTTAAAGGGACGATATGAAAAATAAAATGGTGCAAATATAATGGAGATCTATATTTCATTACAACATCCACAGATCTACAAAAACATCTGACAAGATATGGTGTATGACTATTTGTGATTATTCACTGACTTCCATGTCTTGTATGTGTTTTTCTCATGGACAGTCTGGTATCATAAAATGAAGTTTTTCTGGGTCAGCAAACCAGTTTCAAATGGGCTCTACTTTATAAAATTTAACAACATTAAATAGTTAATGGTAATGTGATCATTTTCACTTGATAAGTTAAAATATGAGACAGTATTGCATAGCATGGCTACCTGCAGAATGTAGATTTGTCTGGTATGTATTAATATCAACTGATGCTTGTATTTTTCTTCTAACTCACTTTGAACTCACAATACAACAGGATTGAGTTCTGAATTTCAAGCCCATAAAACTGACACTTTAGAATCAAGCTTGCCAAATAACCTCACATGAACTCACTCAGTTGAACACAAGGAACGATTGTCAAGTTGGAAAATATTCTGTATGTATGGAAGCCCTATATTTTTAATGTGTAGATTTGACTGGACTAAATGTGAAGGATTATTTTTAATCTTTATTACTGGAAATCACACCAATAACCAATAGACATACATTTATTAGTTTTGAACAGGACAATATCTTTTAATATTACTGCAACTGCATTCTTTCTTATGACTTGTTTTCTTACAAACTCTCAAAACTGAACCAGAAACAATTTTGGGCAAATATACATCTACGTGTACATATACAATGTACATACATGTTCAGATTCATAAAACAACACTCAATCAGAATATAAGTATAAGCGATCATGCCGAGCTAGCCATTATATTTGTCCTAAAATAATGTACATGTTAAGGAAATAGTAGAACCTTTATTCAAATTGGCGGTGATGACATGTGGCCAATCAAAATTGATGTGGGACTGTTCAATACACAATCTGCTCGACTACCAAATCACATCGATTTATCGAATTGTAGTAACTCAACATTTACTAAACCTACTTGTGGGCTGAGTATAATTCAATTCAACATTAGAATACCTTAAATACATTCTATTCTCCCTTAAATTTTAAGAAAAAAACATATTGAACTCATTTATAATGATAATGTGATTATGTCATCCCATTTATAACCATTTTGGCAGCCATCTCGCATCAAAGGCCATGAAATCTAGATAGCAAAGGATGAACTACTCACAACTACATGTATTCATTCAAACTATATCACTAGGTAACCTTATTGCAGGAGTTTTAGGTTACTGATCAAATGCCCTATAATTGATGATTTACCTCAACATCTTTGTTATTCGGAAAATGTCTATTTTTCATTCTATGACCAATATATTCCATCCAAAAAACCTTGCTAAGCACTCATGAGAGGAAGCACAAAGGTGCTAATCCTTTAAAGATGAAAATAATTCTATAGGTAGCACAATTTTTAATTATTGTTGACTTTGCTAAATTTTTGCAAATTTGAAGTCGGCGATTTTGGATTTTCAGGGTCAAGAGCTCCTTGAAGGTCAATCCCGTCTGATAATGGTACAGAAAATATCAGAAATGATACCTGTATGTGGCACTGATCCATATAGGTCAATAAAATTCTAATTGAGATAAAAGTGCTGAACCCCAAAATTGGCTTCAGGCCCTTAAAAATGGAATTTGGGCCCCTTTTATCAAAAATCGGTCGGCACCACTGAATTCCTCATCGAAAAGTACTCTAGAATCAGTATCAAACAGAAAGTGGTTGGACATTCCCTAAAGAGCCCAGTTGTGAGACCGACTACCTCTTGTGATTTTGAATGAGGTGAGATGGTATTTGGCTGAGTTCTTATCTGGTGAGGTTTTTATTTCCTTAGCGTATACGCTTAACATCCAATCCTTATATTCATATAACCTGGGTAACCGGAATACCAGTCTGGAAATCATACAATATTTGACACGAAAACTTTAATTTGCACTGCTGAGTCACATGTTCACCCCTCTGACTTTTGCAGCCAAATTGGTGACAGGCAGAGGGGGGGGTCTGTTTCTTTGCACATGTACATTAGGGTCCTGCGAATATTCGATATTCGATTCGAGATTCGATTCGAAAGTCAAATTCGATTCGAATTCGAGTCGAAATGTCCAACTCGAAATTTCGAATATACGCTGACGAAAAGGTAGGCTGTTTACGAACAAGTAAACACGTCGATCTTAGCTGTTTCTGTGCCATTTAGATCCCAAAAATTATGAAGATATGCACCTTATAATTCTTATTGTACATCGCGAATGTTCGCATGATATTACATTTAAGTATACCCAGTAATTAGCCACAAAAGGACGACTAAATACGTCTGAATTCTAGCATCGAACATAGTAGTCAAAAGTCGGAGATTGACCGACGACGCATATAAATTATAATAGGTATGAGACTGAGAAACCGTTAGCGTTATCTGCTGAATATCCATCTCAGATTCCGATTTATGTAATAATTATCGCTGAGAGTGTAAACAACACGTGTTTCTAGCGTCGAAAAGTGCATGTGGGCGGTGTTTTCTTTTGAAGTTGAGTTTCAGTTTTGGAGCATTTTTTGACACTGTCTTGTCTAACTTATGCCGTTATGTAAGTTATGTCTGCGAATTTAATTTTACCCCTGTCTTGTTTTACGACTGTTGTTGCATCTTCTGACTTCAAGTTTATAACAACGCCAACGGGTGTTTCCGAATGCCGATTTGCAATTTTGCATGTACATGCATACTGTACAAATTTCGCGTGATATCAGTTCCGATAATCCGTTCAGTGATTATATATTAATCGTCGTGACGGCCACATGGACGTTTTGATCTGTTTTTATTTCTCTCGACAATTATCAATTGAAGTCAATACTATCGCGAACGACGGTTGATCGCCACATAAGTAATGATGGAACTTCATTAGAACGTGTCACAAATCGTCTAATCGTTGACAAAACTTTCCTAATTGAGAATGCAACACACAGGTATGACTCGATTCGATATTCGGTTCGATATTCGATTCCGTCGATTCGATTCGACATTCGATTCGATCAAAATCTCCAATTCGCAGGACCCTAATGTACATGTACATAGGTACATTTTAAGAAACCACCAAACAAATGTCATTGGGCCCTCTTTTAAAAGTACTCCTGATGGCGAACTTCCATACCAAATTTCTTTCAGACCTGATAACCCATGGTTGAGATATAAGCCCGGGTTATATCTAAAATTATTGAGTTGCCGGATGGAAAAAAATTGGTTGTAACTCAGGCAAAAAAATGCAAACATGGTCATTAGGCACTCTTTTGAAAGCAGTCGTGATGGCATACCTTCATACCAAATTTCATTCAGATCGGATGACCCATGGTTGAGTTATCTTCTTAAGACAGGGAAAAAAAACATGATTTCCAGATTTAACAAAAAAAGGATAACTCTAGAATGGAAATCTTTTGAAAGCAGTCATGATGGTGAACCTCCATAACAAATTTCATTTAGATCCAACAATCCATGGCTTGATGCGTTGTAGTCCAAGTCTTTTCGTACTAAAACCAGCTAAGTTATTAGGATGGCGAGATGCTGTTTTTAGAACGAGTACGCCCCCATAGGCTTTCTATAACACGAGTTAAGCGTTAGTGACCCGCTCAAATAAAACCACAATTAAATGTAATCAAATATCACAGTTGCGACAATAAACAGATTTTTTTCCGTAGAAGACATGATATTTGATCTGAAACCCACATCAGTTGTGAATTGAAAGCGGTAATTTAATGTGAAAAGAGACATTTACCGCAGTTTTGACATATTTTTAAAAGTATGCGAACTCAGTTGACCTCACGAACTGTATTCGACAATTTCCGGTGAAAATATTCGCCCAATTTCCTGATCCGCCCCATGTTGGCAGAAGTGAAAAAAAACAAACATGGACGAACAAAGATGTTTCGCAGACATTGTGCACACTGCAACAAATGGGATATCACTTGAAGATCAAGGACAGCCAGATAGAAGTTATATCGGCAATAATGGACGGACATGATACTATAACAATTCTGCCGACTGGATACGGAAAAAGTATTTGTTACATCTTGCCAGCATTGATATTCAACAAAGTGAGTGTTTCAAATCAAATCGAAAGTTCGGTAGACCAGAAGTGAATTTTTTGTGAAATCAAGATTCTCCTTCAATGAAAACAAATGCCGTTGTCATCGAAAATAACCACTAGCTTGCAAGGTCAATAGTTTGGCCAATATATTCTATTATATATGCGAGGCTCCCTAAGGGAGATGCGCATATATAAGAGAATGCATTGTCACAGGGTTTTCGCAAAATTTCAGGAAGCTCCAGTAGTATGAAAGGGTTATTAAAGCAGAGCCTGGTTGAATATCTACCATACGATGGGTCGTTCCCATCCTCAAGCTATTGATATCATTGAGACATTCATTGCTATTTTGCATGCGAAAAGGTAGACTGCTTGAGACCTCGTGGTATTCAACTTTTTTTATCTAAACCTTGACTAAATTGTTGAACTAAAAGTTGAACACATTAATTTTGAGCTGGGCTAAACAGTTCTTCCTAGGAGGTAAACACTACAAGAGCACTTATTTGCTCCCGCAATTCCCTGTAATATAATCATAAGTTGGGTGTTTCTCAAACAAAATGTCATAATGGGACATACACCTACATGTTTGTCTACATGTAGTCACACTTTCACATGCCCATAATTGAATTGAAACAGAAAAGGATAAAAATAAACCTTCAAATAGTTCAATATTGAATCAACTGTTACTGTCATCATAATCATTTTGACAAGAGGGACGAGTGCGCATTTTAGCACCCGTAAATTGAAAATTGCGAGTGTGTACGGGTGCAAGAGCAATCGCTCCCATCTCCTGGGAAGGACTGGCTAAATATACTCATTCTTTTGAAGTTGAATTGACCTTTATATTGTTTTACTCATGAATACTCGATAGAACATATTTAAGCGGTTAAACTTATTATTTTACAATTTTAATAAACTCTTGTCCAAGAAAATGTGCTGATAAATTTCGAAAGTCCGCATAATGGATACCATTCCTGATACTGTAGTTCCTGATGACTTTCCAAAAGCTTATCAATGCCACTCAGGACACTGGGTTTTTTCCTCAATTAATTGAATTATTGTTGGTAAAAAAAATCACGCATTTCATTAATCAACATTTGGCACAATGCATATTCCATTGTGCAAGAGCTAGAGTGTCCTCTGTGAAAATTAAGATACATGTAGGACAATTTACTCTTCGTCCCTTTATCATAACTTTTCACATGATACAAGACTGGTGCTAATATTTATGTTATACCAGTCCGGTATTATAATTAAAGTGATGTGAATCACTCCGATAATGTGATCAAATAGAAATAGACACGCATTGTTGTTGCAGTATACCATCACCCCTCCCAAATCTAATTTACATATGCACTCGTCTCCCTCCAGGCAGCATCATAGACACGGTATTACCACATCTGTGTTTCACATTCTCCCCAGACTCCGACACAGCTATATATCTTGTCGAAATATAGATATCAATAATGTGCTATGCACCTGACTGACTGAGTGACCGGGACCTCTGGGCACCATGGAGTAACGCCGTTACAAACTCTGTGTTGGCCTTTTATTCAGACTGCCCCCCCCACACACACACACTGCACATTTCTAGTAAAAATATGGATACTATATCAATAATGTGCTATGAACCTGACCGACCGATTCACCAAATGGTAATCCCAGGCACCATCATAGACACAGGGTTACCACATCCGTGTTTCACATTCTCCCAGACCCCGACACAGCTATATACATGTATCTCGTCGAAATATAGATAACAATAATGCGCTATGCAAATGACCTACTGAGTTGCCGATCGGGACTCCTGGGCTCCATGGAGACACGCCGTTACAAACACTGTGTCCACCTTTTATTTAGACCCCCCCCCCACCCACACACACATACACTGCATATTTCTCGTAGAAATATGGATAATATATCAATAATGCGCTATGCACCTGACCGACCGATTCACCAAATGGTACTCCCAGGTACCACCAAAGACATGGTATTACCACATCCGTGTTTCACATTCTCCCCAGACCCCGACACAGCTATATATCTCGTCGAAATATTGATATCAATAATGCGATATCTTGTTTGTTAATATCGAAATTCGTCTCGGCCAAAACAAACTCCGGACTATCTTCGGAACACTTCGGCTTACAGTTAAAACGAAAACAAACATATAAACAAATCGATGTTAGTGGCAATAAACCGGAATATTCTATGTGTAATTTAACATGAAAGTTAGATTATTATACACCATCATGACCATAAGATGTCACTCTTTCCGATATATAGAGCATCAGGTATTGATTTGTTAGGTAAATCGAGTAAAATAGACCACAAATTCCCGCCACAAACCCTGGGCGTAACTTGTGTTATAGAAAGCCTATGGCGTGCTCATACTAAAAATAGCATCTCGCCATCCCAATATCTTAGCTGGTTTTAGTACGAGAAGACTTGGACTAGATGCGTTGATGGACAAATGAAAGCAGGGACATATCCAGGCCGTTTTTATTACCGTTTACCGGTTTGGGCGCCCAAACTTCAGGCGCCCAAAAAATTCAGGTCCCAATTCATATCATAACATATATTGACATAAGACATTTAAGTTTACAAAAAAAATTAAGTTTAACAGTTGGAATCATACTGTAAAGTATGTTTGGCTTTATCAAGCTTTAATCTATGAACACTTCAATAGCTTGAGTTCAGGTTTGTTATCATTCAGCCTTCATACTTCAGTATTTCAATCAAATTCAAGTGAAATTACACAATACAGTAACAGTACAGGAACAGTGACACTTTTATCAAATCAACCTGGTTCAGGTGGGATCTCATAATACCAAATGAATAATTAACATAAAGTAATTACTAACTTAATAAACATCCTATATGATTAAGTACTATTGGGTACATATATACAAATATATACAAATTTCCAAAGTTACTCTTGAGAAACTATATCAAATTTACCTCTCAGTTAAATTCAAAATACTGATTCCGAGAGCCCTAGATTAGCTCTCAATGCATTGGATTTTCAATTTTTTTTTCCAGGGGAGAACCACCAGACCCCCCCCCCCCACCATAAGCAGGGGAATACCCCTCATGAACCTCCCTTGCTCAGGTCTTCGGGATATGCCTTCGGCATATCTTTGGCCAAAAACAGGTGTCCCCAAAGAAAACATGGATCCTTCACTGGAAAGTTTCAATGATACTGTAGCTTAACTTGGGAAGGAAATAATAGAGGGCTCCAATCTAGAGGACACCCCAAAGATACATATGAAGTTTGGTGATGGTTGGATGAGGGATATGGCCTGTAGCAATACCCTGGGCAAAATAGAATGGAATGATTTTTGGTGACCGGAGTAATCTAAAAATAGCATAGTTACAACTGCAAATAAAACAAAATTTGTTATGAGGAAATTTGACAAAACCCACACTTGGCCGTGTCGAACAGACAAAGACTTAAGCAAATGTGCAAACATTTCTGATATTTACAATGAAACTAACGAGAATTTTGACTTTATTGAACAAGCAAATATATCTAATTTTAGAACAACCTTGACACTAAGTATCTAAAACTTTGGATAAATAATTTTAACTGTCATTCAATTGAATTATATATTTCTGAATTATATACAACATAATTTGAACATATTTATGACAAATTATTAAAAAGTAAAATTCATTTAATCAATTGCATAATTTTTTTTAATGTGCTTTCTCAGTTGACAACCGATCTTTTCGCGGAAAGTGATGTCGCTCGAAATTACACCAACTCGGTGTATGTGTAGCCAGCGTACTCGGGAGTATTTACGCCCGATCATTCAATTCATTGCCCATTGTACTTTCATTACTCATTGTAGCCGATCGTATTGAATGGAATCGCCCTTAGAATGGAAAACGAGAACAAAGACATTTGCCCCTCTTTTGGCAGTCATGATAGCAAGAGATTCTGGAACTTTTTGACAAGCGAAAGAAAACACATCTATAAAAATACTGGGCAATTTTACCTGCGCTACGACATACATGTAGTAATGGTCATGTAAATAGATGACACCATGCCTGACACACCATTGGATCGGAGGCCAATGCTAACGGCTATCCCATGTGCAACAACGTGTGCATGCTAAAGATCTCGAACATGACAAAGAAGTCATGGACAAATGGAAAACATTCCTGGTAAAATTCAAGTCAATAGACTCAGTGGGACCAGTGATTCTTCCACATGGAGCATCACAACCCCACCAGCCTGAGGTTTTGAATTTAGCTACCCATATTGTAAGGTTTATTTTGAGGAAATGTTATTGTGGCCGATTACCTTTTTCTCCTGAGATATGAGCTATACTGCATGGTAGGGAATTGAGTTTGTAATTGTGGGGTTTGATCCCCTTATGTCATTTTTAACAGTTTGTAGTAATTAATGTCAGCCTCACTGTCAGGAAAATGGGGAAACATAATTCTCGGTAGAATTGTAAGTTTTGTATAGAGAATATTGATACAGGTTCATACACAGCAACAATAAAGGGTAGACAAACAAGCCTGGGAACAGCAAATAAAGCATTTAGGTATATCAAACAAGGTTCCTTTTAGAAAACAAAGAACTAAGTATGCACTTCCGCTATATAAAACTTCAAAACAAACAAGATATCGAGCAAACTTTGTAGATGGCTAAATTGGGGGAATAGTTTCAATGTTTTCCTGTCCTGGTATAAACAATCTCTTATCTTACAGTACAGCTTTTAGGATTTTAACAGATAAGCAATGTTTGCTGTATTTTTATTGTTTAAATTAACCATACTCAACTGGCAAGGTTCCAATAAGTAGTTTGGCCATAAGAAGGTGTACACATGGCAATAATAGGCCAAGTTTAAAAAAACAAACAAACATGTTCTGAATTCTTGTTGGGACACGGACCTATCACAAGAACAATGAACGAGAGGCTGATCACGATCGCCAGATGTTAACCCATCCCTTGGCGATAGTAAATTACTATGATCGGAATCATAAATGACAGTTTTAATGTTGAATTATAGAGTATACTGTTATGTCTGAGTAAACTCATACCTAAATATTCATTACAACATTGAATATAAGGTCTGACGGATAACATCGATATTTCATTTCCAAGTCCTCGGGATTCCGTAATCTGATTGATTGCGTAAATTATTTTCCGTCCAATGAAACCGTATGGGTTAATAAACAAGTGTCAGTGGGCGGAGCTAGACTCCCATAATGTCACCTCTAAATATAGTAACAGAGCGGAATTTCTCCGATCGAAAGCGATGCTTGCAAATACAACAGACAGAAACAATGGCTTCGAAATTATATATTCGGATTAATTTGAAGGATGTGCTAGACCTGATAGATAGGCCTGCGCATGGTACCAACTTGGCCTCCCATAAATATAAATAGAACTCACTCACGTCCGTGTATTTGATTTACTTTATTGTACCATGGTTTGCAAATCAAATTATTTGTCGTAAAAAAGTCATCTGAAAGTTAACACCGAGGAAATGACTTAATTTTATGCTTTTAAATAGTTCTAAAGCATCATTTTTGATGACGACCTTATTTTTTGCTCTCGGATGCAGCTTTCCGGGTGATGCAGCGAGTTCATCTCCCGAAAAAGAATAGTCGCACACACGACAAATATTATCTGCTGTAATTTTATATCGCGACACAGGCCATT
This sequence comes from Siphonodentalium dalli, assembly GCA_032622095.1. Lineage (NCBI taxonomy): Eukaryota > Metazoa > Mollusca > Scaphopoda > Gadilida > Siphonodentaliidae > Siphonodentalium > Siphonodentalium dalli. Next base: position 62,021,222 of record CP136067.1, read on the forward strand.
ACTATTATTGCGAAGCACAACAAATAACACGTGGGGACACCTGTCAATCATCGATGTATTTTTTTAAATCCGTGACGTCATTTTGGGGAAGCTCTTCGCTGAATAGAAATGGTTTTGGCTACATAAGCTCCAGACTCTATATTTCAAATATAGAGTCGACGTTCACCCAGACTGTTATGTACTATTATAGACAAATGTACATAACACAAATTATTGGAATTTATGGGTCAATCGCATTTATACAAGAGAATGCACTGGTACAGGATCTGTAATGCTGCACCACCACAGCCTTGGGTTAAATGTGAAAAGGTGACCTGGACATGGAATACTTGGGTTAAGAGAGTCCAATTTAAGTTTACAATGATAATGTATCAAATTCTACCAACAACAAGATAAGACACCTCACTGCTGACCCATTAATATCAATTATATAGCAGAGCTGTCAACAAATCCCAGGCATTGTTTATATTGAAGACTGGCATCTCTATTAAACCAATAACATTTATAATGACCTCTGACCATCTGTGATATATATGTACAATGATGCACAGATGTTCTAGTCTACTGTTAATATCATGTGATGTGTATTGTTGAAATTTTTTTTAAATTAGATACCATAGTTTTCTTTATCTGCACATTGGAATAAGAGCCATCAAATACTAATTTAGCCTTATCAATAGCTAAGTAGTCCAAAGGCATAAGGGATGGAATTGGTGAATTTGGTTTAATGTCGCTCCAAACAAATTTACCAGTACATAATACAAGATTTTGGATCGATTTAAACCAAATTTGGTGTGGTGACTCGGGGTACCCTTGGCAGAGTTCTAATGGTGTTAGTTTTTCATATTTTGTTAACTTCAAAAACAAATTTTGTAACCTCTTGGCTGCGTAATGACGTTATGACATCGTGTGCTGGGATGTTGACATTATTTCCATTTTCCAGTGGAAAATTATAACTGGAATATATCACAAGAACCATAAAACTGACTCAGTTGAAAGGCTATTATCATTCACAATCTTTGAACATTATACACTGTTTGAAACTTCGAGATACAGTTATTCCGATGCAAAAATCTCTGAGTTTCAGTTTTGATTAATGGCCTACTGCTAGTGTGCTGAAGTAGGTCCGTAGTACCTATTTTCTTATATATATATTTTTTATTTTTTTTGGGTTAAATTGAGCAAGGAATTCAATCCATTTTTTTTTTTTTTAAGAGTGAATAATTTTTTCGAAAAAGGGCCATAACTCAGTTAAAAATAGTCAGATCAAACCCATATTCAAACTCGATCTGTCTTTTATGCTGAGAAATTCAGAAACAAAAATTGGTTCCGATCAGATGTAAAATATTTGAGTTATCACACCATGCGTAAAGTGTCTACAGACAGACGGACTAACAATGAGTGGTCAATCCGGACATCGACACTATGATTACCATACTATGGTATTGGTAAACATAAAAAGAATTTTTTTGGTTCTCAGGCCCAACCACATTGAAAAAAATAGCCATGTAGAATCATTTTTATTGACATCACGAGGTGGCAGTTGTGTACTGGTACAGACTACAGTGAAATTAGGAAACATGAACATACTAGTCAAACTCCCTTCAGCTTTATTAATATAGAGATCAAACCACCACCTTTCTAAGGTCAGGTCCTTGACTGAGGTACTAGTATAGTGACCACAAAATCCCTGATTGTTTGTAATCACATCTGTTTGTTCAATTTTCAATTTAAAATTTCCAACAGTACTGGTAAAGTCAATAATACGGAATGTGGAGTTTAATATACTGGACCATTTCTTGACCTGGAATATTTTCTACCTGGCCATGATATAAATTCTTATACCAATATGACAATATAACGATGACAGTCTGCTGCAAGTAAAAAAAATACAGTTGTTGATGATCTAATGTTTCTGTTTAGAATTAATGTTTCGCTTCCCAGTTTAAAAAAAAAAATTTATAAACCAAAGAAAAGGAGATTTCCCAAAATTCGTCATATTGGCTGTTTGAATGCAGGAGAAGTCGGCCCAAAACAAAGTCGGCCTCGGAGAAGTCGGCACAGGAGAAGACGGCCCCGTACGAGGTCGGCCCAGCTATTAAAATTTAGCCTTATACTTATGCATATCCATAATTTGTCAGGTCGTCAACAGGAGAAGGCCAACAGTCACCTGCAAAGCGACAGCGACGCAAACATCAGGTTTGACCAAAGGATCCAGCACCAATTGTAAATTCATTCAAATATTCCTATGTACAACCTGCAAATTTTACTACATGGATAATCATCACTATTCCAAATTCAACACTGGCTGGTCAAGGATGGTAAGTTAACCTCTTCACTGCTATGACGGCAGTAAAAGTGCACGTCATGTGCTATATGGTCCGTAGGTACTACGGACCTACTTCAGCACACTAGCAGTAGGCCATTAATCATAACTGGAACTCAGTGATTAGTGTTTCGGAATAACTGTATCTCGAAGTTTCAAACAGTGTATTATGTTCAAAGTTTGTGGACGATAATAGCCTTTGAGCTGAGTCAATTTTATGGTTCTTGTGATATTCCTGTTATATATTTCCACTGGAAAATGGCAATAACGTCAACATCCCAGCACACAACGTCATAACGTCATTTAGCAGCCAAGAGGTTAAAACGCATTCAAAGAACGCAAACCACGAACACAAAAGGCCAGATATTCCAGCTTTGGTCTGACCATAAACAGAAACAGATATCAACTAGACAGTTATGAAAATATTTTTCAGTCTCAATGAGTCCAACACCACCACTAGCAGCGCCAGAACATTTTAATATATTGTTTAAATTGGATTTCACAAAACTATGTACAAACAAAAAGCACAATTAAACAAGACAGTCAAAGTCTGTGGGGTCGCTCACCAGACTGCAAAGACTGATAAGACTGGGACTCTGGAGACCACAACAGTCAGAACTTTTCATAATGACTTTAAAAGAATTAGATCTAAACAGGATATGTGGCTAGAGAGGCTTCATGTATGTAGATCAGTGAATATCTACCTTTAAATTACCAACTGTACACTACTGATCACACCCCCCCCCCCCCCCCCCCCTCCTCCAGCTTAACATGTTCCCTCCCGACAGGGCTCCCGACTCCGAAGTCTTAGGTTGGAATTTCACAACCGACATCTCAAACTTTCCCAATTGTTGGAAATTTCCAATCTCACAAGCGCCTTTTTATAAAACCATTTAGACATGTTTAAAGCCCAATTATCCATGGACCCAAAAACACTATATGTATGTCAGATTAATCAGTCAGGTAGTTCCAAGGTAGATGTTTTAATGAATTTTGTATTTTAATGATTTTATTAGACACAAAAGTGTTAACTCCCCATAGCCCCGTCATTTCTTAACGGGTTGACATCATGTTAACAAATCTGAATTTCAGTCACTATTAAAAGGATCCTCCATACTATATATGTAAGCTAAATAGTCCAACCTCTCTTGAGAAGACATTTTAAATATTACTATAGAGACATACAGTTATGTCCCTGGTCTCACCCTATTTAACCTGGTGACCCCATCTGAATAAATTTGAATCCCAGACACCAAAGAACCCTTCATACTAAATATCAGTAAAATAAACCTGATGGTCCGTGTGAAGGAAGCATATTAAGAGGAAAACTGTCCTTTGCTTGACCAGGTGACCCCATTTGAACAAATCTGAACTACAGTCACCAAAGGACCCTTCATACCAAATATGATACAATTCAACCTGATGGTACATGAGAAGTCGTTTTTAAGAATTACTATGGAGGGCAAGAGATATGGCCCTGGCTTCACAACCATTTGACAGAGTGACCTCATTTGAACAAATCTGAATGTGAGTCACCTAGGGAACATCCACACCAAATATGAACCCATTCAGTCTTATGATCTAGAGAAGATATTCAAAGAATTGTTGACAGATGGATGGACGGACAGACAGGTGACAGATGAGAAGTGATGACTATAGCTTCGTCTCAGGTGAGCTTCAAAATTACATTTCATTGAACAAATCTGTCAATCACCACCCCCCCCCCCCCCAACACTGTGGGGACATCCCTGCGAGAATCTGACATACATGAATTATTTGAATGCCTGACTACATTAGCTTAAAAAAATTCCCATGACCTTGAAAGCCAGTGCATTCCATTCATGAAACCATCAGTTACCAGTATGTCTTGAGGAGAGGTGTTGACATTTAGATAATTAGGTTTTAAGGACTACATAAACAGCTTTGTGATACTCCTACAGCTGTGATCAAAACAAGGATTTTAATGGGGTGAACTAGGCAGAGATAATATGGTATGGTATAGCGTGGTGTCTCAGGGACTGGAGGTGGGGTGGGGTAGCTGTGATGTGTCTAAAAAAAAATCAAAGGTTAAAATGCAAAAATGTTTTGTTTTTTTAGAGTTATGTCCCTGGCTCTGCCGCTATTTGACCCAGTGACCCCATTTGAACAAATCTGAACCCCAGTCACCCAAGGTCCCTCCATACCAAATATAAGCTAAATCGGCCCAATATTTTTTGAGAAGTCATTCTAAGAATTACTATGAGTTATGGCCCTGGTTTCTCAACTAATTGACCGGGTGACCTCATTTGAACAAATCTGAACATCAGTCACCCAAGGACCCTCCATACCAAATATTAGCTAAATCGGCCCAATGGTTCTGGACAAGAAGTCGTTGTAAGAATTACTATGGAGGAATAGAGTTATGGCCCTGGTTTCGCTACTATTTGACCCAGTGACCTCATTTGAGAGTCACCTAGGGAACATCCACACCAAATATGAACCAATTCGGTCTTACGGTTCCAGAGGAGATGATGTTCAAAGAATTGTTGACGAATGGACGGACGGATGGACGGACGCGGACGAGGAGTGATGACTATAGCTCCACCGGAGACTTTGTCTCAGTTGAGCTAAAAACAAAACAAAACAAAACAAATAAACAGATAACAAATTTTTTTAAAGTTTAAATAAAACTTTAAACAGCCTTTATCAGAGCCTGGATAAAAGGTGATAGGAGTTTACTAATAAGTTTATTTCTCTGATAGGCAAACATTGATGTAACACTATATTTCCTGTGTCTTAAATTCCCTTTAACGAACCCTATCGACATATCTGCGAAAAGCCATGACAATGGTCACAGTCTCACAGAAAATCGAATGCTATGAGGTGATATAATCCCTTTTGACACCATATGGCAAAATGTTGGTCACACTAGCGTAATATGTAAACACCGCAACCATGAAATACATGTATATAAACACCTTTTTGTGCCACAGGCATTAACAAGCATCACAAAATAATAGGGCTGACTTCTCTTGAGCAATCTTTAATTTACCGGGCCAATCTTCTATTGGGGCCGACATGTCAGCAGCCGACTTTGTTTTCGGCCGACTTCTCCAGATACCCTGTTTTTAAACATGGTAATTGGAGCATGCAATCATGCTTGTTTCTTTGCAAATAATACACTTATAACAAAACGCTTAGGGGCTGGTGTATTGTGCCAGTAAATGCAAACTCTGAATATACACTTCTTCTACTTGTAAAGGGTATTTTGAATGGAGAAATTGCCTCCGAACAACACCAAGAGAGCCAGTCACAGGTTACACTGGTGTAAATAAGGTTCTGAGAGACCTCTATCGGATGCGGGAGGAATATATAGGAGAGAATAAAATAGACACTGGGCCCTGATTGGTCAATAGCCTTGTGTGCTTTTTGCATAAAAAATCATCACACCTCTTCCCTATGGTTTCCCACTGGTAAAATAGCCATTGGCAAGGGAATTAACCCTCTGTAGTGAAGTTTGAATTTGTTTTTGTGTTCTAAAATATGACAGTATTTTTTTATGCGTTTGTGACACTAGTTAGGAAAACACAAGATTTAAAGGCGAATTCCCTGCCTGTCATACCTGATTTTTTTGTGCAAAAAGTTTCCCAAAGTGTCAATTTTTCAGATTTAAAGAAAATTTTGGACCCAATGTTTATATTGCCAATAGTATACGCTAAACGTTAGCACTGAGGCCTATGGAAAACATTTACACCTGTGTAACCTAAAGGGGAAAATGAGCTTTTTGACCTTTTTGATTCCTGGGAGTCACTTTAAAGTATTTTATTGCATTTTTAACAGCCTGGTCTTTCAGTCCAATGAATCTCGCATGCATGGTGTAGCTATTCTTGCTGTTGATGTCTTCTTGCTCTTACATCAGCCAAAAATAGTATGATTTTTTCAAGGTGGTAGTAGTCACATGATAATGCAAATGACCCATAACATGAGCATGTCAATGAGACACATATCACTTGTTATAAGAAGCTAATCTGACAAGTATTTTGGAATTTATAGCCAGTGATATACATATATATATAATACAAGTTAGTCATTTCCACTGGTGGATATGGTCATTTGAAGGTTAATAGCACTTAAACTTGGACACATGTATATAAGAAAATGCATCGGCACTTCAAAGAGAGCATATTTTTGTTCAACTAATTCAATATACACCCACATCCAGTTATCTCGGATCAAATATTTACACCTGTGTAACCCACAGCTGATCTTAACCCTTTCAATACAACCACTGAAACAAACCCATTTGACACTGTTGTGTTCGTTGGGAGTCATAGGAAAGTGGGTCTGAAGTGTGTGATATCAAACCATGCTGAATGTGGTAAATACATGATTACTATACTTATTATAACATCTAAAAAAAAAAAAAAATTTAAAAATAAAACCCTCCCTCCCTAATTGATTTAAAAAAAAATTGTCTTCATAGACTTTTGAAATTTTATTCACGAGCTTCCAACCCTTTTAGGGGTCTTTCCCAAGTGTAATGGCAGTTTGCATACATAAAAGTACTTCAATGATGTTATAGTCAGTGACATGGAAACAAGCTGCTGATGTATACGATGTTTTGTACAGTGTGTGTTTTTCTTGTACGAGTCCATGTTGTGGTGAAAAGTCATATAGGACAGCTTCGAGTCCAATATGACTTTTCACCACAACCTGGATGAGTACAATAAAACACATACAGTACACAACATTGTATAATGACATTTTTATTATCCATCTGTATGTTTATCAAAATTATCGCCGGCATTCCGATAACTTTCATAACTTTCGGGACTCCTGTGATGTCAGGTAGTATATTCTTGACACTTTCAGAGTCCATGATGAGCTTTTCCTGGATTATCATGTGATGACTTTTGCCCAATTTGCCCAAGAAATGTTGTTTATAGCAAAGGGATGGATAATAATTAACTATACAGTGAAACCTCTCCAAACCGGACGCCTCTCCATTCCGAACAAATTGTTCGGTCCCGAATTTACCCCAAGTGCATTGTCACTAATTATTACCTCTGTAATCCGAAACCTCTGTACTCCAAATACCGGACAGCTTTATTAGTCCGTAAGTGAACAAATACACTAATGTCTACCTCCAAAATCTGAACACTTAAAGCGATGGAAGTTAAAAGGTAATGATGTGAACGTTTCCGCATTTGAGTTGACCTGTGTTGAAACGATTAATGCGATTATTAAATTAGTCGATCCCGAAATCTGCTAGTCGACTAGTCGGGGAAAAAGCAGTACCTATGTGCTATCATGACAGCAGTGCCATTGCACGGACATATTATCATGTAATCTGTAACAGTTAACACATATTAAAGCCTTATTGCATTGTTCCTTTAACGATGTCACTGCCAGTCATGCAAGGGCGGTGAACTCCATGACCTGAATTGAAACCAATGTATGCACGTGTAGGCGCAGTTTCTTTTATGTTGATCATCAAAGACATGTTCAAAGTGTCGCTGCCGACTGAACACTGTCTAGTTCCATGGGACGCAATTGACCAGTGATAACTTCTTACTGTCGCACGTATAATACTAGAGTAATGATGCAACAAAATGGCTTCAATGATATACGAAACAAAATTCGCGACAAGTCAAGTTGGTAAAGCCAACTCAGTAACTGAATAAATTCTAGATCATTCTTATACCCATACCCCAACCCCCACGCGACACATGAGGCGCCAATTCAGAGAGATAATAGAACACACCCGACATCTCGTTGGTGAGACTTACGAACGAGACTTGCCTATTTATTTCCAGGTTACCGGCAACAATTTTAAATAAGATGTTTTTATTACCTGCATTCCCCAAACCGTGAGATTATATGGAGTTTGCAGGAGAGCCGGGTTTAATACATCAAATTGGGAGACTCACGGGCAAAACGGTTCACGTGCTTTCCGTTTGAATGTTCTGACACGGAAGAGTTGGATACTCGAAACTGCGATGCCACATGGCCCATTTTATACGTCATATGGGCATAGAAACGGGAACTCTTAGAAGGGGTCCGACTAGTCCACTAGTAGTCGATTACCTCTCGCGACTAGTTGATTCCTTAAAATCGCTAATCATTTCAACACTACTCTGTTTGACCTCGATCACAGTCAGTGACAACAGTTAGTTACAAACGGACGAAGTGTTCCTGGTACATTAATCAAATTTATTTACAAATGAAAACTAATATAATGCCTGAGAATAAAAAGATACTGCCGTATTTATATTTTTATTCTAAATAAATTCCGAAAGCGATACCATACGAATGCGCATGCACACAGGTAATGTATTTCGTACTATTGAATAGGCGTACCAATTTAATTAGCAGTCTTTTGTATCGGCAAAGCTTTGAAATGGATTAAAACAACAGGTGTCTAATTTGATACGCCTAAACCAGAATTGGTTACTGCACTCCACCACCTTCAGATACATGCAGATACAGATAGAAACATGTTTGCTTATATCACAAACTTATTGAACAATGGTGACTTGACAGGTTATTAGAGCAGTGACACGTTTTTACATCAGCTATTGTGCTGGAATGGACTCTTTGTATTTACAACGATGAACGATTGTCCAAACTAAACACTAATTCGCTAAAAGTACAGGACGGTGGTTTATTGTTACCATCACAGTTTTATTAAATCAAATTATCACCATTAATGAGCCGTCGGGAAAACCATAGTTCAGAGTTGAAATCTACCGTCAACATTTTCAAAAACCGCGAATCACCATAAATGTATCATTTCCGTGTTTCCTGGTTTATCTATACATATATTTATTTCTTATTATAGCATGTTTATCTGTTGCAATTTATGTTTATTTTGTAGTTTATTGAATAAAGTTAGAAGTAATCAGTAATGACGTGTTCGGGTCTCGATAACTCTTATTGACGGCGGCAATATATTCCGATGGTTTTACGATTTTCTGTAAACCGAACACCTCTATAAACCGAACAGAAGGGCCAGTCCGAATGGTGTTCGGTTTAGAGAGGTTTTACTGTACTATAATTGACATACCGGTACTGACATATGAATAAATTCTTGACAGAGGATATTCACAATTATATAATACTAGCTGATGTGCCCAACTTCGTCCGGGCTATTTAGGGAATCAGTCCAGAAACAAGCGTTTATGAGCGAGGTCAAGACATGGTCGCACATGAAATTGGACCTGCCCATATTGTTCCCGGGATCAAAGTAGGCCTACATTCCAAATTTGAATAGGATCAGTCGAGATCCAGAAACATGCATATATGAGCGTATATGAGCGAGGTCAAGGACATGGTCGCACATGAAATTTAAGCGCCCATATTGTTCCCAGGATCAAATTTGAATTGGATCGGTAGAGCAGTTTTCGAGTCTATAACACACATACATACATACATACGCACAGACAGAAGTTCCAAAATATATAATAGAAGAATAGGACTATCCTATTTCTATTGCCAAATGTTATACTATCAGTTCTGGGAAATGTGAAATGTTAAAAAGTTGCCTTGCCAGAAATAGTCACATTCACAATACGAATAAAGTTTATTGTCAATTATGACACTTTAAATTATGAGCAAAAGTTAACATAATTAAAACGAAAAGAACGTTAATGTGTATGATTACATGTATAGCAAAATGATAACAGATCACGCAATCCTCAATGTTGACTCAACCTGCCCCATATAGTCAGGTCCGGTATTACATCCAACAAGGATGAATCAATCAACTCCAAACGAGCGAGTGTACTGATTTGTTTCGGCGAGCGACCAGCTGGGTTTTATGCTCGTCTTGTCGATCCCAGAATGAATTTTATACAGAATGAAAATAAGCCAGAATATAATTTTCGCAAAAGAAACTATGTTCACCAGAAACTCAAACTTGCTCAGTACTTACACTAGTCGCCAGTGCCTACTAGTACTAGTAATGGTTTTAAAATAAACAATTCTATTGATTGAAACACCTTCGTAGTTCGCATATGGGCTTTACATAAATTACATTAGTAGAAAAGTTTGTAAAACATCACCATTCAGACCAAGAATATTTACATTATTTGCTTTCGGTCTAATATTCCACTTCCGGTTATTTTTTCCCGATAAAAGGTGGAATTTAGCAAACATCTGAACATTCCATTCTAACAAATTATCTTTCAAATGTTTGTTTTTATCGTGTTTTGGTGAGTTACATATGATCTTGTAAGTTTAAAACTAATAAAATTAATTAACGTATAGACCGGAATAAGTTTGTACAGGGCGACAATTTTCATGATAAAAAATAAACATATATGTGCATTTATTATTGCGTGATTTCTGAAAACTATGTCGAAATATGGACAAATAAAATTCACAACATGTCAGACTGTTTGGCGATTGGCAGAGTTTCTTACCTAAATGTCTCTCACCTCGAGTGAATTATTCGGTCCTACTAAAACAGTAAACAACGAACACAAACGAACATAAACGAATGTAAACGAACACAGGTCCAAAAGGCGGAATAGAAGGGTGAGATTGGGTCTGTGGGTCAATTCTATGTGTAAGTGGTGTTATTTCCAACTTTGATGACTTATTTTTTGAGTTATTAGCGTTATTTGAATACAAAGCTACTAAACAACGAACACAAATGAACATAACATTGGCCGTATAGCAAGCACTATAAGGCTGTAATCAAGGTGTTAATTACTCTACGGCTTATACTGTCTCTTTGTTAATTACACAGCTCTGAGTTGTTTTGACTTTATTTCATTCACTATAAGACTTTGTTTACTCTAGTGATCCGAATAACCGTACCCGTACGATTGTTAATTTTGGAGAAAAAATCCACCCCCTACGATTCTTATTCAAGCCCCTACGATTATTTAATTTTGATCACCCATACTCCATGAATGATCGCATTATTCGTAGTTTTTAATCAAATGGCATGCATGAAACGGAATACGTTCAAAGAATTCGCGCAACCGTCTGGCATCGCAATATAATCAATGATTTGATCCATGGGAAGTAACTCCATCCTCGCACGTGTCGCTATTTTGCAATTCGTGCGACCCTATTGCAATAGACAGACCCCCCTCTGCGGGTATTGTTTATCGTTCAGTGAGGCAAACAAAGGTGACAACGCGTTATGTCTGTGTTTTTTTTTACAATTGACGCGTTATTAACTAAGAAGTTAATCAACGTCTGGGGCTCACGTTTGAAAGTTTCTTTAATTAGAACACAATTGAGTAGGATCCCCCGAGTGTTAGATTTTTCGAGCCTTGTGCTGGAACTGAAAATTCGTATAAAAGTGTTGACGCAGTGTTCTCCGTTCAAATCAATGACATTGAAAAGGTTCTGCAAGAACCAGACGTTGTCCGTGCTGGGTCGAGGAGTGTTTATTATAAGTTTTTGTTTGATAATTAAATCAGTGTTCTTCAATGATCTCCTTTTTCATTGACATTTCCACCCCCTACTATTATTCTGACCCCTACTATTATTAAAATTTGGCAAATTTTCCACCCCCTACTATTATTCCGACCCCTACTATTATTCGGATCACTAGAGTAACTCCCCTCAGCCTTTATCTGGGCTTGCGATCAGCAGACTTCATCGAAGTCAGGCGGTTTAAAAATAAAATTCAGTTCCGTTTACAATTGAATTAGCTTTAAAATTCCAATATTTTAAGCAAATCTAATGCAATGTTCAAAGTGTCTATTATGCATGCTTGGACCTCTTTATCTGCACTGGGATCATACAAGTTTTCAAAACTAAAGCAAAATTCAACAATTCAGAAATTTGGACGAATAACAATTGTGAAATCCTTAACAATAATAAAATATTAGAAAACAATTGGAAGGCAAAGGAATTAACTCATTTGACAGACAATTTAGATGAAATAGTGACTGACCAACTGCGTGATACTCGAGGAGCCCTTCACGGCGGCGGGGATTTTACCTTATCTGATATTGCATCTTTTTGAAAGTCAGACACAAAATTTTGACAAAAATGACAGCAGAACGAGACAGACGGTGCAAAGACATCACAATTTAGTGACGTTAAAAATTCCAAATTCCAAACTTCAACTGACTGACAGTTAGCAAGCTCTACCGAAAGATCAGTGTGATATATAATTATATATCTGATCCACCTGTACCAATTTTCCTACATATCTTCTAAGCTAATAAGAAACGCTCTTTATTACTGAACCCCTTCAAGAAATGCTGTGTACAATATGTGACCAACGAATGGCCAACCATCTCTCAGATATTCGATTAAATCAGCTGATTAGATAATGATTTTTTGTGTTGCAAAGTATTTCGTTTTACCTGACCATGGTGTAAGATTCCATTTAAGCTTTCAGCCAATCGAACAAACACATGGTAATTCTAACCGAGGAAGATGAAACTAAATCAAAACACTTGGAACGCGAAAATCAATTGTTCAATCGCAGAAATGTTGAAACCGGAAGCATTTTCAAACGCAATTGCACAGAATTAAACTCTCAAATGCATAATCTCATTACCAAATTCCAAAGATACCTTTACGTAATAAATCGCGCCAGCGACCTGAGCCCGTGCCTACTTATTTTAAAAATATATATAATTTAAATCCGCCTGACTTCGATGAAGTCTTCTGGTCCCAAGACCAGATAAAGACTGAATTCCAAACTTCAACTGATTGACAATTAGCAAGCTCTACTGAAAGAGCAGTGTGATATATAACTATATATCTGATCCAGCTGTACCAATTTTCCTACATGTGACCAACGAATGGCCAACCATCGCTCAGATATTCAATTAGATACTGATTCTTTTGTGTTGCAAAGTATTTAATTTTACAAACGCAATTGCACAGACTTAAATTCAAGCCCAGATAAAGACTAAGGGGAGTTAAACAAAGTCAAAACAACTGAGTAATGTGTAATTAATAAAGAGACAGAGTATAAGCTGTAGAGTAATTGGTAGTTAATTAACACCTTGATTAATGCCTCATAGCGCTATATACGGCCAAAGTTATGTTCGTTTGTGTTCGCTGTTTAGTAGCTTTGTATTAAAATTATGCTAATAACTCAAAAAATAAGTCATCAAAGTTGGAAATAATACCACATACACATAGAATGGATCTGCACGCACCCACAAACCCAATTTCACCCTTCTATTCATGGACCTGTGTTCGTTTATGTTCGTTGTTTTGTAGGACCCCGAATTATTTAGCGTAATTCTCGGAATTCATGAGACCTTGAAGGAATAATTAATCTCAAATAATCGAAAACCATGGATTCTCTCAACCATTTAATTGTTTTAATAATAGGTGGTGAATGAAACTATTGATAATGAGTCTTGAGATTGATTGTAAACCATTCAATGTTCAGCCCCCGTAGATTGGTTTCTTTCAGTAAATTTTTTTTTAAATAATATGTTCATCGGGAAGCATTTTATTGGTGTATCAATGCAATTGCTGTTACATGTTTGGTGATGAACCTTTCAACCAATTAGAATGTATGCACCCTTTGTGAACATTTATGGTGTGTAAATATTTCATAATTATCATAACTTTAGTTTGGCACGTTCAATTTTTAAAATGTTTTCACATGCTTTCTCACAAAGCGCACACTATTCACACATACACAAAATGTTATATAATTACAACTGGATAAGAAGTCAACACTTATTTATTTTATTGAAGCTTGTTTAACTTTATATGAAGCACCGAGGTGAGCATCTAGCGTTTAATCATTAATGTACCGCGGGTCAAGCAAATTATTACAGCACCAGGGACCTGGGAAAGTTGAATCAACGAAATAGTTATCGAAGAATAAAACACCAACAATAATTATTATCAACTATGTACTTAGTCCGTAAACCTGACTTTTATTATCAGAGCATAGCTCTATAAAAGTCAGGACTGTATATCACTGAAAGCAGTACTCCGTCACCAATCATTGGTATGGACATTTACTCGACTTTTCACAAGCGATAACACACACTAAAAAATATTATTTAACAACCAAAACTCCCACATACTTGTAGATCAGAGCTTCTAGTACATTTCTAGTGTGTTGTCAATGCATGTTTAAGATGTTAGTCGTGTCATTCTTCGCATAAAGCGAGAGCATATTTCTACCGCCTCGAACTTTCAGCCATTTTGTATTTGCAAAAATCCGTCAAAACAGTGAATTAGGAATCGGAAACGGAACGAACATAATTGGATTCCGGCTATAACATGTTCTTGTTTGTTTCGAGTTTATTTTCGATTCAAATATTTATAAACATGAGAAATAAACTTAATGATTATATATGTATATATGCATGTAACCATTTCATAATCACCATCGTCATCATCCGACATCAACATATTATTATTAAAATCATCATCGCCATGATATCATCATAATATATCATCAAATCAATTTTTTTCAAGGGCGTAGCTAAAGTGTCTTATTAAGTGTCCAAATTATTATTCCAACCTCTTTCCATCCTAATTGAGTGAGAATTTTCCAAATTGACACCTTAACTTACCAACTGTCGTCAAATTGTAATATAAGGTAGCCACACGGTCACTTATCGGCGTAGGTAATCGGCTTTAACTAATTGACGACTCTAAGACTATAATATTCAGATAGTGATGGGCGGTTAACCGAGAAAACAACTCAGTTTCGATTTTTAACAATAAACCGAAAACCGACCCACGCGATTCTGCTCAAACCGATATTACGTTTTTTTTTAATGTTTATTTTTCACTTAAATCAACTTATTATACCTCCCCAGGTACTTATTAGTTGATATTGTTATCAAATTATCGGCCTCACTGATCAATATTATATCGGAATGTGTCCATTTCGTCTCAGATATGTGTTGTTATAATATCGTATAGGCGACTGTTTTTGTTCTTTTTCAAAACATATGGCCGAACAAAATAACGAACATGGTTCAACAAAAAGCCCTGTTTGGAGTTATTTTACGCGTCTAACTGGAGACGACTGCAAAAAAATGTCGCTGCTTAATATGTCATAAAAACGTCGCTTAAACCAGAGTCCGGCTAACTATATGAATGCCGAACGTACACAAGTCCAAATAAGGCGATAATCGCCAACCAAAAAATTGGAAGCGTCTGCTAACTCGAAAACTTAAGTAAATGGTATGAACACTTTGGTCGTCTGGACATTCCGATGTGACGTAATCTGGTAGAAGTTTGCAGCCATTGTGCAGCTTGTAAAATATGTCGCAACATCACACACATCAAAGCGATCACACCGCAGTCATTGAATGTGGGTCAATCATACACTTGTCAATAATTGTTACACAGTCGGGTCAAGGACGCCCACTGTTTGTGAATTTGCTGCTGTTTGTGGTTGAATTCTCAGACACTAATCAATGCATATAATATGATAAATATGTTTTAAACATGTCAGAAAGGGATAAACAGTGAAGATGGGGGTGTTTATTTTTTTAAATACCGAATTGTATCATCTTATCGTGTTGGATTCAGTTTGCGTCGGCATTTTGTCCCGTTGTTTACCTGTGATCGCATTTCCTTCCTAAAAAATTGAACGTTATTGGGACATTATTGACTCTAATTGCGGTTACTTTGAAAGTATATTTATTTCAGTATAATTTCACTATCTAGTAAAAAAAAAAACGAACCGAAACCGATGTTTTTTCTCCCAGAAAAACCGAAACCGAACATAAAAAATCAAAACCGCCCATCTCTACTCGGTTTCGACTCCATATTGTCGCTAATGCTTTGTCAACGTTATTGGCACGTAAATCTTATGTAAGCATAGCGATGGCGACGTGGTCGGAACTTGGGCGTTTGATACCGAGACCACTATTTGAATATTAATGTGTGTTCCAGAATGAAAAAGTTGAAGAAAATTGACAAATTTGTGAATTTAAAAACAGTTCAAACGTTAGTGTATTCCATGCCTCAGCCCGGACATATATACAAAATTTCATTAATATCCATTGAGAAACAACGGTCCAAACATATAACACCCCGTTACACATTTTATTTGGAGCCGGCCACGGCCTTGGCTTACACTTTATATTGTGTCCCCGCACATATCGTCACGCCCTTGGTCATTGTTTCTTTGAAATCAAACTCCATTGTTTATTAAAACTTAAAATTCAAAAATGATTTGTTGCTGTTGCTGTTGCTTTCACTCGGTCGATCGTTCCCGTAATTATCTGATCTCCTTTCCGGTTATGTAGTTGAAAGTTCGTTCCGCCTTTTCCGTTCCGTCAATTTACTACAGATCAAGTTTTAAATGTTGACAAATTAACGGTCTCGGATTTATCTCAAAGTTCGGATTATATTTCAAGAGTCAGGTATTGTACACAATGACTTCGTAATCTGCCACTATCACTTGACCTTACAACATAATGGTAGCAGATAAAACCATCTAGTTATATGTGAATTTGGTGATTGAAATGAGGCGGGGTAGTGTCTATTTTTTTCCCGAAATAGGTTTTCGGCAAGCAGTCTACCATGTATTTTTAAAACAACTACAAATGTCACATTTTTATTTTTTTCGTCGGGTAGCTTGTTGATACTCACTCAGAACAGATTAGTCTTCAACATAATTTATATACAATGTTTGTATTTTCATGTTATAAGTGGGAAAAAAATTCATAATAATGGAAAAGCACTTGGAGGTCGTGAATAAAGCTACGGCGGCCCAACTATTCGAGAGCGTCTAGCTCTGTTTGAATAGTTGGGTTCACCAACTACTATGTACTTAGCCGTGACCTATATACAAATTTTTCACAATCACTGATCTTGAGGGCATTACCATTTCTGACTATGGTTTTCTTGTTCATATTTTGAATGTGACTATTTTCGGCAAGGCAACTTTTTAACTTGTATTAATATTGTAAACGACTCGTCCGTTACAGATGTTCGAATGCTGCCTTTGGTGAGATTGAACATCCAAAACGTAGAATAACTATTGATTTTCGATTTCTAGTTCTGAAATACGATTGACACTCAAGTTTACTTACTGTAAACGCAAAACAAAATTCGAACAAAACAGCTAATTTTGATTCATAGCGCCATTTCTTTTTTTTCTTGGTCGTGATGCTTATGATCATGATAACACGTGTGATTCCAAATTCGTGTCGCTTATGATCATGAACATAGAATAAAAGGCCAACAGCGGTGCGGATAAATCAGATTGTTAGTGGGCCGACCTCTGAGCTACACCTTCGACGTGGTTGGGGTTCAAATTCAACATGGCTTCGGTCGGACTTTGTGTCGCCATTATACATCATTAGATTTATGCTATTTTATTATTTTAGGAGCAAAAGAATCTCCAGACACCGAACAACGTACCGGTACTGGATAAATTAGGTGCTAGACCTTAAATTTGCTGTTTGGTACGGTACCCAACTATTTTGGTCATGGTTTGTTCATGATTCACTTGCTTGATACTATTAGAAAAGTTACGAGTAATGGTCTCTACGTGTGAATGGTAGGCCTATTGGTAAACTTCATTACAGAAAGCTTAAAAACATTGACACCGTGGACCATTTAATTATAGTACGTGGCTATTCTGCCGCTTGTGGCAGAAAAGCCTGTATCCTGTATGGCTATCCTGCCGACAAAATGACGTCACAAAAATTGTACTTATCCATGACGTTATAACACGCGACGTCGGTAAAAATGGCGTCGTCTGTGTAAAAGTGCTGTCAGTAGGAGATTCTTTTTAATCTCCCCTACAGGTCAGTTTCTTTATGTATATTGGAAATGGGACAGTTAATCCACCCAGATCGTCAAGCGCCATGTGTTCAAACGGATGAAAGAAGAGTTGGCATATATTACAGTACTTATCACTCATATTTTTGTTTGCGGCAGATTAGCCAAACAGGCTATTCTGCCGCTAGCGATCGACAGAATAAAAATCGGACCTTATTATGCCGCTAGCGGTAGAATAGCCTTAATTATATGTTATAGAGAACGCGCGATTACATGCAGAATTGCTTAAAATTTTAACACAACCGTCCTTAGGCTGCTATTTAAAGCATTGGTAATTTTGTTAATATCTATTTTTCGATGTAAAAAATATTACATAATATACCCCCTGACTCGAAATTTTAATCAATTATATATTTTCACCCCAAAACAAAATAATATAAAGGCATTTTTCATTTTCCCGGAAGGCAAAAAAAAAAAAAAAACTACATGTGGTGGAGTGGGACAGCGGGTACCGTGGGACAGTGGCGATAACTCCATATAGTCTCCATATACCGTTTATGAGTTGCCTCATCCATATAGATTCAGAGATATTTTCTTACCGATGCTGATCTCTCAAACAATTGTTTTTGGGAATGCTGGATGTTTCGGCATCTGGACGTTTCGGCAACAGGGTTTGTGGTTCGGTACCTGGACGTTTCGGCACCAGGGTTGGGGTACCGGTAATCGTTTACAATCAGTAATCGTAAGCGATTACAAAATTTGGAGTAATCGTCTGTAATCAGTAATCATGACATTTCTTGATTACAAGTAATCGTAATCATAATCGATTACTTTCAAATGTACCTGTACCATAATCATGATTACATTTTGATTACTTTTATTATAATATCCATATGCATGGCTATTGGATACTCATAGTCTATTACTGTGGTACTGTGGAGTGTGCAAAGATACAAACAACATATTAGAATGTTAGTACAATTTTGTCATGTGTTATGTTAGTGGTATGTACAGTGTGTAGGTACATTATGGCAGTGGACACAGATAACAACACACAATTGTTGAATACATCATGAATGGCAATAAACTTGTGATACAGACAATGAAATGTTCTAATATGAATAAATAGGCTAGCCCACTTCAATTAGGATTAAATTGAATTGGGACTGCTGCAGACAATGGCTGTAGAGTCACACTGGTACAATAGGGCTAATTAACTGAACAAAGCAGGTGTGATGTACACTGGTAGACCTAATTAGCTGGTTTGTCACTTACTGCACTCATGGAATTAAGCCTCATTTAATCCTCATCAGGATTAACAACGGATGATCATCAAATAAATCTTAGTGTTATCTTCATGGTGTTGGGTATTGAATCTAACAGAACATGCAAATAATTTATAATTGTTTCTGATGATATTTTCATAAATATTATGCGTTAGTTTGAATGCATGTAAGAAAATTTAAAATATATTAAAATATATTTACATAAATAAATACACATGTAAGAAATTTAAAAATATATTAAAATATATTTACATAAATAAATACACATAAAACATAATGTATCCCAATAAGTTGGTGCATATATAACTTCATGATGAAACCTTTCCAATACATGTAAATGTAAAAAGTTTATATGTTTATTTCTTGCTTCTTTCTGTTGTTTCAGTCGTTTCTTGTGTCCACGTTATGCAGTGATGTCTTTATTCAATCAAATTTGATATGTTAATTTGAATTATTTCATTATTTATTCCTATGCTATCAAAATGGTTGGAAACTAACAATTGTAATCAGATGTAATCAAAAAGTAATCGATTACATTTACTAAAGTAATTGTAATCGTAATAGATTACATTGAAAAAAATTTAATCAGTAATCGTAATCATATAAATCAAAAGTAATTATAATCGTAATCGATTACATTGGCATGTAATCCCCCCAACCCTGTTCGGCACACGATTGTTCGGCACTTCGGACGTTTCAGTACCTGATCATTTTCGAGCCAAAGAAACTACCGGTGATGAGTAGAAATCCATTCTTTATTTCAATAAAATGTTATAATGGAACACATGATAGCAATGTTGGTAAACATAACTATCGCTAATCACACACACTGCGATATTACATATCTGAGCTTCCTCGTGGTATATATAGACGGTCTGCGTATTAGTATAACAAGCAGTTATTTAGTATTATATGAATGTATCTATTTTTTTCTAAATTACAAGATTTATATGAATATTTTTCAAGACATGCGCCTATCGATGAATTTGAAAACGTTTACCAATTTTAATAAAACCCATAGACGGTGGCTTAATTCCAGATATCAAATGTAATGAAATTAGTTGCACTTGTCATAACCCGCAACTAGAAAACATTGAGACAACAATTATTATTCATACAATATGCATTTGCACAAATATTAGGCAATTAATTTTCCTCCAAGTACACAATGAAAACTGAATGATATTTCCCACTGACCATTATCACCCCATGCATCCGGATATGCTCGTAGCGGAAGACATGCCCGTAGCGGAATAACCACATGGCCCGCGATTTGCACATCGTCCTTTGTTGTCGTAAGTTATTTCATAAAAACACGCTTTACTTTACCTTGATTTTTTTTAAACGTTAACAGCGATAATCGGTCAACAGAAATGAGCGGTTGTGGTTTCCGCAATTTGCATATTACTGTTCGATGATAGGGTTTTATACGAAAATTATGACCTGAAATACTTACTCGATATAAGGTTTTATCAATTTTAATGAATCTTTGCATTGACTCATTATATAACATACAGTCTCTCAAAGTATGATATCTTGGCTTCAAAATGAACTGGACATTTTTGCGATGTCAATCATATTAGTGCCCGAAAAATTAGTTTCCATGGAGGCACTCACTTGATTTTGAGGCATGTCTATAGCAAACGTAAAACCACTGCTATAGACATACCATATTTTCTTGCTATGACCTGCATATATGGTAATTTTTTACTATGAAAAATGTAGAAACATGACAGAAAATGTTGTCTATTATATTAAGGGAATATCCGCGGAAATAGCAATGTATGCAAAGACTATGTTGTCTGGGCTGTTATAACATAAATCGTAATTTTATGTAAGAAATGCAAATTTTGCCACAATGTTTGGCCTAACTTCGCTATAAAATAAGATTAAACTGCGTCCATGTTTAAAGAAGTTTGATGTACAGTTGGGTAAATTATAGCCACAAATATTACCACCACCGTCAATCACTGGTATGTGTTGGTTTCGGCGCAACATGTGTCTAACCGTGAATGGTGTGCAAATCGCGGGCCATGTGGTTATTCCGCTACGGGCATGTCTTCCGCTACGGGCATATCCGGATGCATGGGGTGATTATTTGCCGACTCAACTATTTACCAATCCGATCAATCTGGTCAAATATATGTGTTGTGGTAACAAAAGGTGTGATAAAGATGACTAGCCCGATATATCTTATACCGTCTCTTCTGTTTGACAGAGAAAACAATGCACGTGTCACATTATTTAGCATATGCTAATGCGCTCATATATATAACCAATCGAAACAGTAATCACATTCGGGAAGAACCTATCATAATATCGATATGCGAAGTTTCCTAAATAGTACAAAATTAAAACGGGGGGTCGGGGGGGGGGGGTGGGTGGGGTGGGGAGTAGACAGAATGATAAAAGAGCATTCGTGTCTGTAAAAAAAAGTGTCTTCCTGCAAAATATTATAAGAATATATTTGAACAAATATTTTAACGATTATCGCTGCTCAAATTGTTGTAAGACCGAGAATGTTGTGATGGTGGCGTACTATTTCGATCGTGTTACCACAGCCCACAGAACCACCGTATATACATACACATGTACGATACGAAAGATATGTTCATGTCTGCTCCGTGCATTTATAATGGAATATTATCTGATTCACAGAATGATGTGCTATCTAGAATCAGCGATATATCGTTATTTGAACAAAATATCTTAACAGCAGCGGTTTGATCCACCAACATCAGCGCTATATCAACAGGGCACAACATCATCGCAACATGCAGTTTAGTATATAAATAAACAATCAGTAGAACTATTTTGAACCGGAATAGTATTGTCGATAATGGTACCCAGTGTCATATGATCATGCATGGCAACGAAAACGAGTACATGTATTCGTTAGATATAATAGAGTCATCCCCTCTTAGTCAACTGGCCAATTATCAAAAGACGCACATTATCGATAGTGTTGCGACGAATGCAATCTGCCGATCATGGTGGTATACAAATCGTAATATATAAATATTGTAGACCGTGATCTACCATATGTCCACCCCCCTATATATGCGGATTTTTGCCGACTATGTTTTTTTTTGCGATAGACTGATGTATTTCACAAATTGTTCTGCTTGTTTGCCACTCGGGCGATGGGGCTTTTTCATTTTATAGCGATTTTCAACAAACTACTGTGATTTTTTATTTTGCGATAAAATCGTTATTGTGGGTAGGGGAAGTATTTCTCACAAAATTAATACTAAAGTATATGTATCTTTTCAAACTAAGTTTCATTCGAACGGTATATAATAAGTGTCACCGTCGAGAGCGTTACATGGCCTGACTCGATATTTATTCTTAAAGTGACACCGACGATATGATTTTTTATTTTATTTTGAAGATATATGTGGAAAAAGTACATGTAGACTGTAGAGTGTGTGAACTTACGTATGCATAACGTAATTAAACTATGAAAAATACCGATGTTTCCATGATTTTCCACGAGAAGTTAAGCCCGGACAGTTTTCTATATCAAACCACGAGTACTTGGATGTATTTAAGGTAGTCAAGGGAGAGATAAAGCGATATAGTGATCACTCATCTGGACTGGCTCACAAACATATAAACACTTTTGTAAAAAAAATGCCCTGAACATTTTGTCTTATATTATTTGTTATATATACGATTAGTCTGTACGTGTACGTGGATATGAATATGAATAATACTCACGCTATCTGATAAATTATTTGTATAATGATATGTGTTATGGAGGAAACAGGAAGACAGCCCGGCAGGGCTATGTTCCCCCCAGCAATATACTGAATTATTCTAGTTATATGTTAATTTATTGTACTATTCATATGTGTATTGTAAATAAAAATATCCTATCCTATCCAATGCTCAAATGTTTCGAGGCCGATTTTTTTTACAATTTTTCATTCAAGATGGCCGCCAAAATTTAAGATCTGACCTGGTAAATTTTAATTCGCAATTACTCAGGAAGTTTATGATGTATTAAGTCGTGAGATATGTCATTATATAAATAATTTAGCACTCCTTGTTTATTGGTGTGAATAAAGTTCATATATTTAAAATGCCTGCCAAAATGGCAACGTGAAGTGGAAAATATGACTAGTTTTCACTAATATCTTCTAAATCAGTTATACTCTTTGGAACTGGTTAAGAATTGTGACTTTATTTCGTATTTGTTAATATTAACTGATCATTGGAGGTCCTAGCCCTTTCCGATCCTTCAAAAATTTGATTTACACAACACGGTATAATTTCACAAAGAGTCACAATTGGGTTTTTAGTCATATTTCAACAAGAAATCGACAGAACTGTGGAATGTAAGTGAGGCATACTACAACCCATTAATATTCAAACTCAATGGAACAAAAATGTTACTTTGGCTCAAAATGGCCACCAAAATGGCCGCCAAAATATGGAAATGGTAGATATTCCACAGTGTGCCCTGCAATCGCCTACAAGTTGTGGTTGATGAATAAAATTGACTATTCTACCTTCTATACAGAGAATACTAAAATGTCTGATGCACTTTTGTTAAATGTTACAATTGTAACCAAGACATTACCAAAAATATTTGATATTTCTCTTACTAAAAAAAGTGGCAAAAAATAATCACTTCAGGTTTTAACCATTTTTTTCCTAGCGAGTAAATTTTTACCTCTTCCTATCCGTACCAAACTATCTAACGATCTACTGCTTTCTATCGCGATAGAGAAAGGGAGGAAAATTGACCCATGACCATATATAGTCACCCCCTGTATACATATTCACCACATCCATGAACATACAGACACTACTTGTAGGATAGGATAGGATAATTTATTTACAATATACACATGAATAATACAATGGAAGTAACACATAAAAGGTAATGTTGTATATTGTTGGGGGTTAGCCTAGCCCTATCGGGCTGTCTTCCTGCTACCCCCTATATCACTATAAATAATTGAATCGATGGCTTGTATTTCATATCCACGCACACGTACAGACTATAATCATATACATATAAAAGTATCTAGAACATAGTATTTAGGGCATATCACAAACAAGTATCGGTGTGGTTGTGAGACAATCCAGACTAGTTATAAGATCGATAATGCATTATCTCTCCATAATAATGTTTTGAACTTTTCATATTTTCTAACACATATGAACAGTTTCGATTCCAGTTCCATGGGCATTTTAAGAACAAAGTATTTAGTTTTTATAAGAGGAATCTATATAGATCGCCGGAAAGTCTTTTTGTTCTCTATTCACCTCACCATTGGCCATACGGTCACTCCTTTTATATCTATTCGCCACATAAAAATGCGAAATAGCTACTCCAAATATACATATACACCCCACCCATGACCATAGAGTCACTCCCGGTATACACATGCACGGTACACCTCACCAATGGCCATATAGCCACACGTTTTATACACATACCACTCACACATTAACATACAGCCACACTTGTGTATACCCATACACATCACACATGCCATACAACCATGCACGAGTCAACATACATGCACATCAGGTATATTCCTACACTTGACCATATAGTCACACCTATACCTATTCACCACATTCTTGATCATACAGTCCTTCTACACCTATTCACCCCACCATTGGCCACACAGTCACTCCCTGTATACATATTCGCCATACCATGGCCACATAGCCACTCGATATATTCAAATACACCCCCTGCACCAATGACCATACAGTCACTCCAGGTGACACATCACCAACGACCACACGGCCTTTCCAGATGTACCAATACCCTACACACACGGCCACTCATACATCCCAGACATGCATATACAGGGTGCAGGACAAGTGATACCCAAACCCACTGATACTCTCAGAAAAAAGTCAAGTGATGCCTAACCCTCGAGTCAACTGATACCTTCTTTTCACCTGGACTGCAGATCGAGTGTTCTGCGACAGCCGGGAAAACTGTGAGTAACATGTTTTTGTTTGCAAAGTGATACTCTAATTGGTCAGGTGATACCCAAAATGGCCGTGTCATTGGTTCAGGTCTTTTTTGCGTCAAATGTATCTAAATCAAAGTTTTTGATAAAAGGTACCATTTGACTCAAAAAGGTATCAGATGACTCGGCCATCTTGGGTATCAGTTGACCGATTTGGGTATCACTTAAGTCTTTGTATGGTATCACTTGACTCGGGTATCACTTGACTGTAAGCCGTGATCCCACACATGACAATTCAGCCACTCGTTATATACAGTTACTCCATACAGCTATCCACACACCATACTATAACTCCAGGTATACCTATTCACCTCACGTACATGTGACCATATAGTAACTCCCTGGATGACACAATGACCTCCCTCTTGTGTCAAATTGATCAATTTCGATCCTATAGTGGGCCATAATAGCCACATATATGGTTCATCTCAGTTCCGTTTCAAAGTTCTGCCGATTTCCTTTCAAACATATTGCCAGAATCCCAAAATAGGTTTTCGGATGCATGCTCCATCTGGGTGCACAAGTCCCCTGATGCGATAACAATGCGATGAGTATATATCTTAATATACTTAGTATGAGGTATATAGTCATGGCAGTGTTGTCGCACAAGACCTGTGCCTGGGTGTATATATAGTCAGTGACTCACGGATTAATATGTATATATATGGCGTAATTAGTGTCTGTTGGAAACATATAATAACTAGCTGGTGGGCCCGACTTCGTCCGGGCTGTTTCCCCTCGGCTTTCCGTCGAAAGGCGCGATATGATCTTGAATTGACCCTTTTGAAGGTCAATGTCAGGTCGGGGTCACGATTTGACCCGGCGAAAACACTCCCCGGACAAAAGTATCCCTAGGTATAAAATTTCGTTGAAATCCGTCCGTTTTACCATATTTGACCTTGAATTGACCATTTGGAAGATCAAGGTCAGGTCGGGGTCACGATTTGACCCGTCCAAAACACTCCCCGGACAAAAGTACCCATATGTATAAAATTTCGTCGAAATCCGTCCGTTTTACCCGATTTGACCTTGAATTGACTATTTTGAAGGTCAAGGTCAGGTCGGGATCACGATTTGACCCGTCCAAAACACTCCCCGGACAAAAGTACCCCTAGGTATCAACTTTCGTCGAAATCCGTCCGGCAGTTTTCCCGGCCATTGCTAACAGACAGACAAACAGACAGAAGTCCCAAAATATATATTAGACATGGACATGTTAAACTATCACGATAAAGCAGCACGTGTATGTAACCGAATTTGTTTTCACATAACTGAAAATGTTCTGAGAATTTCTCCTAATTTGTTCGTGACTTTTCCTGAATTTCTTTCGTCATTCTAGTTCTCAACATTGAGACAGGTAAACATAAAAGACACAATTAGACCGACGTTAAAGATCGCATATGATTATTGCAGATGAGGCTCATGTTATGTTGGTTTGAACCAAATGCACAGAATAATCACTCAAAAATCATGATGCATCGCACACTGTATACTATATATGTATTATTATAATATGTAATGTATGTAATATATAACATGATGAAGAGTAATTAAATTGAATTGAATAAGTTTTGCTGTCTACAAATAGTATTACAGAGTCTCTTGAGGCACTCATCATTATGCATTACTCATCAACGAAATGCAGTGATTACTGGACATGGAAACGAGTCTGCTAACCTCGCTCGCCTATATTCACATTCTATATGACGGCGAATAGGAAATTGCTTCGTTGTGGATAGAAACATTCATGAATCTTTGAAGTGTCCCGTTCCAGCATGGGCGATATGTCAAATATATACAGTATAGCGTATATGCCCAGGAACTGTGTTGTGGAAGGAATAATTTTAATGGCCTAGCACTGTGTTTCTCCACAGATCTGAGGCAATTATATGGCAGTGTACGTTAGACTGTATAATAATTCACATGCATAGCTATACTGCCACGGTGAGCAGAAAAGAAAACGTTCAACCTATACTATATATAGTACGGTGCACGAATTGATTCAAGCTATGTTAGAACTAATAAACTCATCTCCATGCATGGGTCAGTACTAAAAAACGTGTATACGTGTAAACTACAAGAAGGACAAAAATGAAAGTAAGTTGTTCATAACCATATAGGGCGCTGTTATTGATATCGTGCGATTTAATATAAAGTTATACTAATAAAAATCCCATCCAAGAAAGCACAAGTTTTACAGTATGGATCCTAAGCTGTTTTGCACTGAAACGGTGATGCTTTATATTATTCCCAATTTCCCACACTCTAGTCACTTCTCTGTTGGCCGTTGAGGTTTGTGAATAACAATCGTTGGGGCGGAATAGTATATATGCTACGGGTGGGGCTTAAAGCTAATTCAATCAATTTCAAATCCGATCGCATACTTGGGTGCACATTCGATGGAGGCTTGTGTCCTTCCTTCCGCGTTCAGTTTGCTTGTGTACTATA
Source organism: Siphonodentalium dalli (assembly GCA_032622095.1). Classification (NCBI taxonomy): domain Eukaryota; kingdom Metazoa; phylum Mollusca; class Scaphopoda; order Gadilida; family Siphonodentaliidae; genus Siphonodentalium; species Siphonodentalium dalli. The sequence continues at coordinate 62,048,965 of CP136067.1, forward strand.
ACATCCGTATTGAGAGGTTAGTTAAAGACTATGTTTGCTCTCTCATTAGATTGCGCCTGCGCTTTTGGTAGAGACATTATTTTTTTGGCGTCGGGACTTACCTAGATCGCACCCCGGGCAGCGTGGTGGAGTTATATCACGGAACGATGGCATAGCTAGCTCGTTCCCACGTTCAGCATTGGATGTGTGGGAACAAAATGAAGATAGGTATTTGCTTTGGCATGGAACAGATTGCTCAGGAACATCGGAGGATCTATAGATAATTGCTCCGATGGGGAATGGAAACAAGAGAGCATCATTGAGCGATCCGAATGAGATTTACAGCTAATTTCAATCACAGTATTCAGTTTCACATACTTCGTGCACATTGTGCAGCACGGGACAGGCAAGAGTGATTGAATTAAACCCGTTTCCATGGAGATATGCAAAAAGTAATTAAATCTAGGTTGCTATTGATTCTTGTGCCTGCATCTCAAAAGAGACTTGTGTTGTGGAATCATTTACAGGCTTATATATGTGCCCCTTATTTGACAGGGACAGGATAGAAATGGATGGTGCATATTAGTCACCTTAACAACCATGAAATAAATGTGTCACATTAAAAATCAATACCGACAAAGGGGGACAATCCCTGCTTATTATGCATGTAAGGAAATATAAATATAATGTGTTCGCACATCAGTCGCTAGCTGCCGCTGCTGCACAACTAAAACGATATATTGCTGAGGAGAAGATAAGCATATCTTTCCCCAACACATTGCATGAAGACAATAAAATCGATTCCGATAAAACTCTGTGTTCATTTCACATGATATTTACCAACACATAGAACTAAGTATAGTTTTATCACATAAGCCTATTTATACAAGGGCCGGTGGTGGGCGAAAATGTAGACAGAGTCATTACGATATCGATATTTGTGGATAATGGCTTCATATATTGGTATACCTGCTTAAATCAACGTAATCGATTTTTATAAACTATATTATACCTTACAATACCCGGTAGCAGTTCGATCATCTCTGGGCCATCGGTTCTGCTAGGTTTCTCCGGTGTTACTTGGCCCAGGTCAACAGTCATTTAGTTAAGTTGTTGCATAACATGTAAATATTATACATGTATATTCAAAAGCAAGCCATAATAGGTACAGTATATAAGTATGTAAAACATAGATATTTGAAATTGTTAATGACTGCACCAGTAAAGCATGCAAGGTACAAGGTGATTCTACAAATCGAATTGAAAGTTTTAACACAACCATGTATGGTCGAAATAGTTTGTCACTTTGACTTCTATTTCCGAGAATCAAATTACAATTAACTGTTCTACTACGTTCTATACTACCTCAAAAACACAACGTTTAAATAGAGTGTAAATACTATTTCATGTAATTAACATAAAGCAAATCTGTCAACGAGAGCCATCGTGCATGTTTTCTATACGTTAGAAGGTTGGGTTAGGATAATTTTATTTCACTTTACACATCTACAACTAGAATTTTAATCAGTGAGGTTTCATCGATCAGTTGCTTATTATATAGGAGTTTGTCCGTCAATATTTTGGTTTCCAGACTATAGCTTCAGTATTCGTTTTTCGATCGGCTTGTGGTTTAATCACAATCAGACAGATGCAGATCAAGATAGAACATGGGGGTCGGTCCGACATATATATTTGCTTGCATTATATAGCGATTGTTGGATTTATAATACGCCATGTTTTGGTTTCCGGATGGTAACTTTAGCATTCGTTTTTCGATCGATTCAAAACTTGGCATAATAAATAAAAATTAATAATTGATACATGTATTACATGCACTCATCAGTAATTAGTTTCAACGCGTCAAGTAATTATTACCCTGGAACCGACATGCCGCCAGCGGAAACTTGCGATTGAGCATTTGTGCTCCAAGCCATGCAGGTACAACCATGCAGGTACAGTCATGCAGTTTATTGGCGAGTATCCAGCGACTGTAGCAGAATACTATGAAGATCATAAAAAATGGAACATTTAGGCCATCTGTTCTCCCCCAATGCAAAAAGATTCAAAGTTTATAACTGAATCTCAGTAAACATGCAGATGGCTCGCCAAAAGTATCATATATAATAAGTCATTTCACGCGTTGACGCCCGTCATAAATTAAGAGTTATCGACATAATATGATGAATCCTACTCAGCAGTGAATGAAATACATGGTATAGAAACTTAGTCAAATACTAACGCAAATATTACAAGAATTGTATTTTATAGTATTGTATTTTATAGTCTAGCGCACACCACGCAGCCTGATGTGATGTCAAACACAAGTGATTTCGTCATTTGTATGGCGGCATTGCGTGCGATGTGTCAGCAATCTGATATATTGTTTCTTGGAACGTGTTACTGTTTGGACAAATCGTGCTTGTGTTATAATTTTATTTCGATTCCAATATGACATACGCGCGTGAGCGAGCTCAATATCAAAGCAGCTAGTATAGGTTGCAGACAGCGCGATTCATCGAATATAACCACCTTCTTTCTTGCTATTAGCACGAACGTAATAACTACGAGGCCTGGTTCGCATTGCGCTACCATCATTACCGTGTACACCCGGCACTGGATATTGCAGAGGAATTGTCTTCATTGTGTCTACGTGACAGTATAGGTTACAAACAACTAATTATTGTCCATATAGCCGACAGTGTTAACTATAAGTCACGTCGGCCATGGGTTAAGCCTATTTGAACTTCAAGTGGTCAATTTTCCCTTAAAACGTCACTCGATACACCAGTCTGTGACAACAAACGCGCCCTTTTCGGTATTTTTTCCCCCAAACTATAATCTTGCATTGCCACAAAAATCAGCAGCATAAAAATACCCAGACCACTTCCGTAACTACGGAACACAACCACATGGCCACCTAAACAAAAATGATCGCTATGATTATGATTTTCTGTCCCTCCTTGGGGCATTTTCCCTTAATGATAATCAACCAATCAGATTTTTTTTTTGCTGCCTCGAGTTTCCCCTGCTCAAATTCAAGAAGCCTAACTCTATATAATTAGTTGCTTGTAACCTACAGACCATCGTTATACAAGAAAACCATAATCAGAAATGATAACGCCCTGAAGATCATATTATTAGCCATAAATATAAATTATAATATAAAATATATTGGTTACATGAATTCCGTTAAAACAACTAATCCTTCAAATTATTACAAAAAACTACGGCTTATTACTGCAGGTTTCTCATTCACCACACCAGAAAGCTTCTAAATGCGGATAAAAAATCGGAGGCATTGTGTTCCCACCAAGAGTGCATGGCCCAGCCATTGTTCATACCTAAACAACGAAATCAATTAACGCGGTCATAATAGTTACATACTGCAACTATAAGACATCCAGCGAATACACACCCCACGAAAACCCTAAATGTGTTGTCCTGCGAGAAATTTCATCGCTTTAGCTCAATTTGACACGGCCAGATTAGCCTTCCTACAATATCCTAAAACAATAAAGCTTCTCAAATCATCGGCACAGTCAACAGAACTTTCACGAACTTGGACATCGACACTTTCTAATCGCTCTACATAAGCATGGTCAGACCTATCATCGAATACTGTAACTCTGCATGGAGCCGACATCACAAATATCAAAGCATTGTGTTAGAGAAATACAAAGAAAAGCAACGAAACTAGTTCGTCAAATCCAAACTTTAAGCTACCGAGACCGAATGATAATACTCAATCTGATGCCTTTAAAATATCGAATATTCAGAGGAGATCTAATCGAGGTATATAAACTGTTGAATGGTCATTACAATATCAATGTCTGTGACCTATTAGAAAGACATTCATCAGGAAGAACAAGAGGACATAATTAAAAGCTACAGATGCCCATTGTTAACAACGCCATAGGAAAATATTTCTTCACGCAGAGGGTGGTAAATAGCTAGAACTCTCTGCCAGACTTCGCTGTTGAGGCTCCAACACTCGATCAATTCAAAGTATACATATGCTCATTCTTCTATTGTATAAAATACGAGTTCGACGACAAGTAATATGTTCAAGTGATTCACAAGTAAATATCGAATGACGATACATATATTTGTAAACAAGCATTGCAAAAAATGTTATTGGGACGAAAAGTCGCAAGACTTGTTCCGTATTATGATGATGATGATGATGATTATGATATGATTGATAGAACAAACCACTATTATGATGACTGTGTCGTTATTTGTTTAAAAATTACGTATCAATTTTCATACGCACCCGTTCCCTAATTAAAATCAACATATTTCGACAATTTTAGGGGACTTCCGCGAATTCGGGGACCTCCGCAAATAGCGACCTACTGCGAATTGTCACAAACGGAAAAAACCCATTATCTATTTATAAAATGCCCATCGAACCACAGCCTTCTAAAATCTGTACCACATTATACACTCGAGGGGCGTTAATAACGATGTTCAGAAATTGGTGCTCGAAGAATGTGAGACAGTTTCGTCTAAATGAGCCCACAGTTGTCGTACATACAGTATATAGTCTCCGTGTGTCATCTGATCATGCGTAAGAACATGTCTATACCACCAGACTTTTTCTGTCACATACAGTTATTTCTCAAAAATTCGCGATTCAACAGCACCCCACCTTTTGGAAAGGAAAAATACGGGGCTTTCATTTCATATTTTGACAAATCACGAACTATAGAATTCAGAAATCAACGCTACTGTACGACAAAATGCACTGCACATCTGCACATGGTATTCCCGTCGTATGAATTTTGTGGGATTGCAAAAATACTCCACACCCAGAGAGTGGACACCACAGAGAGCGACTTAAAGTATCAATATGGCCCCTCTATTATATACCAAACACATCAGTTCAAATACACTTAATTGTTCTGTATATCCTTCATTTCTTATGCCAGTTGTGAATCATGGCTTGCAGTTTTCATGTTTCCCAGGAATAATTATCGTTAGTAAAACCGGAGTGCTATCTAAATGTATTTCAATGACCTGCTCGATGTGGAACGAAGCAATCGCATTTCAATGAACGGAGATTTCCTTAATAAATCAGCGATCGATGAATATGATTGTACATAGTTACATGGAAACTTGGAGCTAAAATGGGAAATATTAAAGGTACTCAATCCGATCAGACGCTCTTAAATTACTATTTCTTTGGCTTCGGGGGGGGGGGTAAAATATTTGATTCGAGTCGATGAACCCACCCATCAAAGCTCAGACTAATCGGATATCGATTTTTGAAGTTTGTTATTTCTCGAGATGTGTAATAATATGTGGCCCAGAAACAACTTGGTCAAACGGAGGGTCTCGGACAAAATTGCGGATGAAGATGGATAACTCTAAATAACTTCAAGTATACCTGAAAACCAATATATATTTCATGATATGCAATTCGGATTCATAATGTTCCGATATGATAAGACTCACATAAAGGCGCCATTTTGGAACTACCATCTTTTGATTGTTGTTATTTTATCCACTAAAATAATGACATTATTGCTTTCTTTGCATACATTAAATAGCATTGGATCAGGAATTGTATTGATCCAAGAAGCCACTCTCGTCGACCCACCCTCTCCAGAAATACCAAACCTTAAATTTATAAACGACAATATCGGCTTTGTGGAATCACATAAACACATTGGTCTTGAAATTCAACAAAATCTAAACTGGAACATTCATATAGAAAGTACAGTGAAGAGAATCGCATCTCGTCTGGCCCAGTTGAGGCGATTTAAATATCAACTCGATAGAAAAACGCTCGAAAAGATATACAAAAGTTATATATTACCACTATTCGATTATTCTGTATGGGACTGCGCACCGCGTTACCTATTAGACAAGCTCGACCGCCTCCATGCAGATGCTGGCCGTATAGTCTCGGACTTAGACGCTCGGTTTCTAACTAGTAATTTTGTTGTGGAAACGCGGCGCCAATTCCACAAGCTTGAAGTGATTTATGTGAAAAATTAATCGCCCAATTACTTATCTACCATCCTCCCACCCAGAGCTAGCCAGGTCTCAAATTATAATTTCAAACGCCCAGGAAAATTCGATTTTTACCGATGCCACACTGAGCACTACAAAAAGTCTGTTCTACCCTAGGCGATAGCTGATTGGAACAAAATCCCAACTGAAATGACCGACGTTGTCCCTTTCTCTGACTTCAAATTTAATTTACGACTCATATACCAACCCCCAAACCCCGTGTGCCCCCACTTTTATTCAGGTCTCAGACGATATAATATGATACATTCCCGAATTCGAAACGGGTGCAGTGAACTTCGCGCTGACATGTATCAAAACTACATAGCCGAAAGTCCTGCTTGTAGTTGTGGGAAACCTTTGGAAGATGCATACCATTTCTTTTTTATGTATCCGTTATAACAAAATGAACGGATGGAACTTGACGATAAGTTAAACCGCGAACGCTTCATTATAACCGACATCGATCAGTTTTTCGCGATATGGTACCTCTCAATTCCGGAGAATATAAGGTTTTTCCAAATAGTTCAACAGTATATTGCTGCGACAAAACGCTTCGATTCATGACTGTCTGGCTGCGCTGACATATAACCACAGTCCAATGTCAACCACAAATCGCTCAACATACACCAAATACAAACATTGCTATAGACACACATCCCCCCTTCGGATCGCCACATCCACCATTTGTATGCACATCGATAATTTCTTCCACCGTAACTGTCAAGGGCGGCATCGGGCCAATCGCCAAATTCTCTACTATACCAATTCAGATTAACCTTACAGTTAAATATTTGATATTCATATATATAGCCTTGAAATCTATATTTCACCACAATAGATACAGATATGCATAGATCTACGCTCGTCCTAATTGATCATCCATAGACACATACGCTGAAAGATGTTATTCGACATAAATTATAATGCAAACTCAAATTGTTTTCTCACCATGTACAAACGTTTCTGGTCATTTTATAACAATGTATTGTCAATTTATTGAAATAACTTGTGCCCCGATCCCTTTTGTATATTTATATACGAATAAAATATGTTTAAAGTAAAAAGAAGCCACGATGTTGTCCAGCTTGTGAATGGCGATAAGCGTGTACCCCACCTATTCAGTCGATTGATAGTATAGCTAGTAAGGGTACGTGTAGCTATCCATACCCGTTGGTAATAGCAAACTGTTTTGTGGGTATGAATCTCCACATCGCCTGGTATTGTATGGCGAGCCAACTTGAACAACATTGAGTATTCCAATTCGCAGTCGCTTTGTTGGCCTATGCTGATACTTGCCATTATATAGAGAGGATGGGCATCTGCATGGATAACCAATTGCACCCATCATCACTGTGTGTGGACAGAAGTGAACGCTGGTTTGCGGTAAACTGTTTTAAACAAAAGCCGCCCACCTCAGACTAATTACGGTTCGTATATTGTCATGTTTTCCTTCATTTGTATCAAAATTCCAGCCCGGATGCCAAGCTGCCTCAACGAGCGGTGTGTTCCGCTACATTTTTTTACTAATTTGGTTTCAGTGTCGTATCTAGTTCACTCGTAAAGATTGAACCTCCTATGTTCGTGCTAAAACATATCACGTTTGCGATCAAAAGCACATTCCCCAAACTATACGATGTCGTATTTAATAACAAAGACATGCTCTGGGTGCCTTAAAACAGTCATGCGTATATAGCGTTTGGACCATGTTTCCTGTCATTTTCGACATAAGAGCCCGATTTCAAATCGTGGTGCTCCAACAGAATTGAACGCCTGTAAAATCTGCCAAACAAAACGCCTGATTTTTTTTCTTATTTTTATTGAACGCCTATAAACTTTTGAGTACACCCAGTAAACTGCCTTACCCTTAATTATTTATGTATATTGGAGTGAAGTTTGAAATGACGTCGATCGCTAGTATTAAAATTGATTATAGACCACCAATGGAAAACCCATGTGGGCATAAGATAACTAATAGTACAGTCGTATAGGCTACAGTCTTTGTTTCAAAAAAATTAAACTTTTGATTCAATCCTCAAACTGGGACCGAATGTTCTAAAATATGGTTATATATGGAGTGCCATGGTGTTCTAAACACGGAAATAGGTAATGTCCATGCATGAACAGGGGTGCGATGGCGTCCCACCCCAATTGATCAAATACCACTATAGTAATTGAAAAATCTGTCATTCCAACAGCATGCAGTGGGAAATTTCAGACTCTAAACTAGTAGAATGTTGATCTTTCCAATTGGATTTTAGTCTAAATTTGTATATTGTCGATGGGAATCATGAAAATGTATAATTTTTTATGTTCTCAGTTGAAATATCCCAACTCAATGGCGACAAACAAATTCGAAACGGTAGTCAGACATTTTGGGGTTGACTATATACATAGTCGGAAAATTACAACCCAAACGGTACAAATTTGGCCACCAAATAAGGGTGCAATTGGAATTCTTTCTATTATACTCACGTTAGATATCTTAATGTTAACTCGTATGACATATAGCAATCCTATTTCACGGGGAGGGCCATCGACGCGACTTACCAGATTCACGCTCTTTATATAATGTGGTTTCGCTGCGGCCCACGCCAATCAACGGAATAACGGGTATACGCTCATTATGGCTTATTTTAGATTCTACTGTTTTCGTGCCCCATTCACGTTCATATATAGAGCGTAATGCAGATTCGAATAACGCCAATATGGACGCATTTGGGATTTTGAAATACGTTAAAAATGAATCTATTTGCATGATGAGATTTTGCACCATAGGCCAGTACAGATTTGACATGAAGCATTCCAATTTCGCCTAGATTTTCTACATACCATTGGTGGTACATTGATTTGACAAGAATCATTATTTTTTAATTTTCTTGAAAACAAAAATTAAATAAAATTCTGAAAGTTATCGTCTTTTGAATTGTCTATTACCGCAAATCAGCTGATACTATTCACTTTTTCTGGTCACTGATATTCAAGATCTTGTATCCACAACTTGACACAAATTCCAACGAGTCACACACTCCATGAGTTAGGGAGCACCACAGTCTCCTTGGTGATGTACGTTGGTTTCTTTTAAATAAAATATTAATATCCTATAATATATTATAGTTATAGGTCTGTTTGGAGAGAGAGTTAGAAGTGGCTGGAAGGACAAGATTGCAATTCATTGCACAACTGCAGTTCATCAAACACCCTGGCCTGAATGTAGCGAATTGGCACATGCATACTCATTGCCCTTTTACAAGGTCACCAGCAGTACTGTGCAGTAACAGAACAATGACAACTTCATAACATATATATTGCTTATACACCATTTACATGGATGGATTGGTTTCAGAAAAGCCTGGGGCACTTTACAAAAAGCGGCTGGCAAATAAGAAAGGTGATTTTTCGAAGATTTGGGGACCGCCCATGCCACCCGATACACCATATTTGAAGTATTGAACACACAACGAACTGAATATACAACAACGTACTCTCAGCTACAAATCACAATATATGGTATAAAACTGAGAGGACTGCCACCTTGCAATTTGGTGAGACTATTCTGGGGATTCCATAAAAACCACCATAACGATGCAGAAATAATATTAAACGATACAGAGATTGCGTTCTTATACCAACCATATATATCGCATAAATCGCATTTTATTGTCAATATCGTACGCAGCGTTAGTATACAAAGCCATGTTATGTTATGTTACAGTACAGTACGTAAAGAGTGTGGGATAAGTAAAACACTCAACACCGTGTATATCCACTAATTGAACTTTGGTGAAAGCTGTACCATGTTGATTACAACATACCGTTATTGCACTCGGTAATCATCGCCTCTCAATATTTCGGTGTTGAATGTGTCACCCTGAATTAATCTCTCTCCACCCAAAATCATCAAGGTGTTGATTGTTTTGCTTATCGAACACTATATATTTGCTGTATATAAACAAACGCTTGGCTCGCACAATTTTGTTTTGTGGTTAATATATATTATAGTATCTATTTATACTATCATTATGCTATACTATTAGTATTTTGTCGAGGAAATTTCATAATTTAGTAAATTTTATTCTAAATTATAACCTAAATAAATTTCACAATAAATATTCGGTGTTTTATTTATCGACCTATGTTGTCCCGAATACCAAATCGCCTATACATCATACACCAGCCGTCAGTCGAGATGGCCAACCGTTCAAATGAAAACACGAATATGCTTCGTGAGACTGAACGCCATTCAGGTTTCGGAGATTTGTTCGGATTTTGAGGAAATCGACCATTTAAGTTGACAGATATATAGATAGATAGATACTTTAATTAATCGTCATCATGATTGATATACAGAGAACAATTGATACCCAAGTGGTTTCACAAATTAAGGATGTACGCATGACTAAATGATGATTAAAAGGTACACATTGACTCAAAAGTTAAAGTAGATCCGATAATGAATATATACAAAGGTGACTAAAGTTTAATCACAATGACCATATATGGATATTATTAACGCCCATCGGGAGTATACTGGTGTGCAAATTTTAGATCGCTGTGTGTCTGTGGACGTTTTATAAATAGATAATCGTTTTTTTCCGGTTTTGACAATTCGCAGTAGGTCCCTATTTGCGGAGATCTATTTGCGGAGGTCCCCGAATTCGCGGAGGTCCTATAAATGGTCGAAATATGTTGATTTTAATGAGGGAACGGGTGCGTATATGTCAATTGATACGTATTTTAAACAAATAACGACACGATCATCATAATAGTGGTTTGTTCTATCAATCATATCATATTCGCTGGATTGATAGTTGCAGTATGTAACTGTTATGACCGCATTAATTGCTTTCAATGTTTAGATATCAACAATGGCTGGACCACTGTTGAAGATTTTATGGCGGGAACACAATGACTACGATTTTTGATCCGCATTTAGATACTTCTGGTGTGGTGATTTAGAAACCTGCAGTAATAAGTCGTATTTATTTTTTATAATTTGAAGGATTAGTTGTTTTAACTGAATTCTGAGGCGGTGCATTCATGTAACCAATATATTTTATATATTTTTTTATAATTTATATTTATGCGTAATAATATAATCTTGAGGGCGTTACCATTTCTGATTATGGTTTTCTTATTAATTTATGTTTGGTAAAATTGCAATAAACTCGACTGCATGGACAACTTTCACACCCAACATAGTCGAAAATCAATTGCTGTTTCTTTGACCTCGAGTATTTCATCGAAAAGGAGTTGATCAGAAATGGTGGATTGGGCTGAAATAAGAATTCGAACTTAATTATAGCTATGACTTGTGTCAAATTAGATCGAGATGTCCATTCCCCTTTGAAATAAGTGCAACACCAAGCGTGGCATACATATATGCCCCCCCCCCCCCCCCACCCACGCTCAATTCAGAGAATGGGCAATACTAAATATTTGTATGGACAGGTATGGACGGAAAAAATGTGTTATTTTATAAATTCAAGCAGTGAGTATCCTTTCCACTTAAATTGAGCTATCAATACACCAAAGCACAACCAAACCCCCTGCCCAAGTTACAAGCTTAACTTACAAACGGATACATTAAGAAATTCCCATGTCAAACTAGGCCTCTAGTAAAACAAAATTCACAAATTATCAAATCAAACAAGGGCCGTAACTATTGCAAAAAGATGGATGGACGAACCTGTAGTAAGTCGGTAGTCTTTCCTCCAAGCTATGCTATCACGCCACCAAAGCACACCTCAATAAGAAGATCATTGCCCAAGTTACAAGCTAAAATGTTCTATCGGACACACAATTTACAAATTTCCCAAGTTAAACAAGGGCCGTAAGTCTCGTAAAATGAATGGACGAAACCCGTATTATGTGGTATCCTTTCCCACAAATTGTGCTATCATCATGCAAAGGACAACGAAATCCGATAACTAACACACTTCATTTATGGAGGACAATTAAAGATATATATACAACTAGCAGGTGGACCCGACTTCGTCCAGGCTGTTTCCCCTCTGCTTTTCGGCGAATTGCGCGATTTGACCTTGAATTGTCCATCTTGAAGGTCAAGGTCAGGTGGGTCACGATTTGACCCGTCGAAAACACTGTCCGGACAAAAGTACCCGTCGAAATCCATCCGGTTTTACCCGATTTGACCTCGAATTGATCATTTTGAAGGTCAAGGTCAGGTCGGGGTCATGATTCGACCCGTCCAAAACACTCAGTGGACAAAAGTAACCATACGTGTCAAATTTGGTCGAAATCCCATAACAATTCGCGATTTGACCTTGAATTGACCCGATTTCAAGGTCAAGGTCACGTCGCACTTGCAAACGAATAGGCTTACGACACTCCACATGCGAAAGTATCCGTAGACACTAATTTTCATCCAAATCCCGTGATACTCGGGCGTTCGACCTTGAAATGACCCAATTTCAAGGTCTATGTCACGTCGCACGGGCAAATTAACAGGCCCATGCCAGTCCCCGGCCGAAAGTACCTCCACAGTAATTTCAAGGACAAGGTCACGTCGCACGGTCAAATTAATAGGCCTATTTCACTCCCTGGCCGAAAATACCCCCACATACCAAGTTTAATCTAAATCCCGTGATATTCGGGCGTTTGACCTTGATATGACCCGATTTCAAGGTCAAGGTCACGTCGCACGGGCAAATTAATAGGCCTATGCCACTTCCCGGCGGAAAATACCCCCACATACCAAGTTTCATCGAAATCGGCTCGGCCGTTTTCGAGTTCATCGCGAACACACACACACACCACACACACAGATCTTCCAAAATATATAATAGACTAGCAGGTGGGCCCGACTTCGTCCGGGCTGTTTCCCCTCTGCTTTTCGGGGAATTGCGCGATTTGACCTTGAATTGTCCATTTTGAAGGTCAAGGTGAGGTGGGGTCACGATCTGACCCGTCCAAAACACTGCCCGGACAAAATTACCCGACAAAAGTACCCCTCGAAATCCATCCGGTTTGACCCGATTTGACCTTGAATTGATCATTTTGAATGTCAAGGTCAGTTCGGGGTCACGATTTGACCCGTCCAAAACTCTTAGTGGACACAAGTAACCCCATGTATCAAATTTCGTGGAAATTCCATCAAAATTCGCGATTTGACCTTGAATTGACCCGATTTCAAGGTCAAGGTCACGTCTCACGGGCAAATGAATATGCTTATGAGACTCCCCGGCCGAATGTACCTCACATACCAAGTTTCATCGAAATCCCGTGATATTAGGTCGTTTGACCTTGAAATGACCCGATTTCAAGGTCACGTCGCACGGGCAAATTAATAGGCCTATGTCACTTCCCGGCTGAAAGTACCCCCACAGTAATTTCAAGGTCAAGGTCACGTCGCACGGACAAATTAATAGGCCCATGCCACCCCCCGGCCGAAAATATCCCCACATACCAAGTTTCATCGAAATCGGCTCGGCTGTTTTCGAGTTCATCGCGAACACACACACACACACCACACACAGACACACACACAGACAGATCTTCCAAAATATATAATAGATAAGAAAAATACTTAACATAATCCCATCAAAATTCGCGATTTGACCGTCACGTCGCACGGGCAAATTAATAGGCCTATGGTACTTCCCGGCCAAAAGTACCCCCACATACCAAGTTTCATTGAAATCCCGTGATATCCGGGAATTTGACCTTGAAATGATCCGATTTCAAGGTCAAGGTCACGTCGCACGGGCAATTAATAGGCCTATGTCACTTCCCGGTCGAAAATACCCCCACATACCAAGTTTCATCGAAATCGGTTCGGCCGTTATCGAGTCCATCGCGAACAGACAGACACACAGACACACAGACAGATCTTCCAAAATATATAATAGACTAGCCGATGAGCCCGACGTTGTCCGGGCTATTCAAAAACCAAATTTCAAGTCGATAGCTCCACCCGTTTCCGAGATCTGGTCTGCGCATTCGCGAAGCTGGTGTCGCACGGGCTCGGTGACCCGATAAAATTCGTATCCGGGGCAAGATACATTCACATAGCACATTTCAAGTCGATAGCTCCACCCGTTTCCGAGATTGCAGAAATGTTGTAAGAGTACTATGGTCCGTATATCTCTCTGCAGATGCTAATAACGTTGAATGGTAAATAAACGCTCTTTATAGCGATGCATCAAATACAAACGCTCATTAATTATCACTTGATTAACCACCGCAGTGCGGTTTTTTGTGACTGAGAGTGGAGAATGGGTGCTCTGGGCTTCTCCAAAATGCGACGTCGACGATTCCCGTGGGATTTTATCTTTGGATAGGAAGTTTGGTCTCGATCGGTCAACCCGTTTTCGATTCTATAAAGGACATACAGACAGACAGACAGACAGACAGAGGTCTTCAAAATATATAAGAGACTAGCCGATGAGCCCGACGTTGTCCGGGCTATTCAAAAACCAAATTTCAAGTCGACAGCTCTACCCGTTGCCGAGATCTGGTCTGCGCATGCGTGAAGCTGGCGTCGCACGGGCTCGGCGACCCGATAAAATTCGTATCCGGGCTCGCCAATACGACCGCCTGGTCAAACTACACACACGTACCAAGTTTCGTCCCGATCGGTCGAAACGACAGCACAACACGCATTTTTTGTTTTTCATGAATTAATTCATGGTACCCGTCCCTCAAAGACTGACCCGATGAAAAATTCCCCTGTTCCTAGGACATATATGACACAACAACCCATTCTGCCTTTTTAATCGAGATATTTGCATTCCGCGTTTCGTTTTGCATCCGTATTTTACGCATGGGTAGCCGTTTAGCAGCTTCGATTGTAATAAAGAGCGTTAATCTTTAACACCTCCGAATATGGTCAATATAAAGATCGTTGATGCCTTAACCCCCGAAGTGGCGTTTGCGGTGATTTTGATGATTGGGAGTGGAGAATCGGTGCTCAGAGCTTGTCCAAAATGCGACGTCGACGATTCCCGTGGGATTTTACCTTTAGATAGGAAGTTTGGTCTCGATCGGTCAACCCGTTTTCGATTCTATAAAGGAAATACAGACAGACAGAGGTCTTCAAAATATATATGAGACTAGCCGATGAGCCCGACGTTGTCCGGGCTATTCAAAAACCAAATTTCAAGTCGATAGCTCTACCCGTTTCCGAGATCTGGTCTGCGCAGCGCGAAGCTGGCGTCGCACGGGCTCGGCGACCCGATAAAATTCGTATCCGGGGCAAGATACATTCACATAGCAAATTTCAAGTCGATAGCTCCACCCGTTTCCGAGATCTCGTCTGCGCATGCGCGAAGCTGGCGTCGCACGGGTTCTGCGACCCGATAAAATTCGTATCCGGGGCAAGATACATTCACATAGCAAATTTCAAGTCGATAGCTCCACCCGTTTCCGATATCTCGTCTGCGCATGCGCTGCACAGTTGTCGCACGGGCTCGCCAATACGACAACGACGACCGCCTGGTCAAACTACACACACGTACCAAGTTTCGTCCCGATCGGTCGAGAATCGTAGATTTGTATAAATGACAGACAGACAAACAAACAGACAAACAGACAGAGGTCTTCAAAATATATATGAGATAAGAAAAATACTTAACATAAAGTAAAAAAAACAAACAAACAAACGATTCATGCACGGACGAACAGACGACCAGGACGATCAGTAATGTAATGTTAATAGGTTGAATAACGTTTTTAGTAAACAATTGGAAGCTGGACATTTTGAATAACATAATGCCGTACAATACAGTGTAGTTTTACTCATAATGTTCTACATCTTTTTGATATATCTATGGTTTCTTGTCGAATGCTAAAAATGAGCTGCCGCACATATATCTGGAAAGTGAATTATTTAAATTTAGTAGTTAATTGATTTAGTAGATTTAGTAGATAATTGGCTTATTACAAACTTAGAAGTTTTAGAGAGCAAACTTAATAAAAGCCCCTGGGCTTGTTGTTTAATCCCCTTTCCAATCAATCCATCTATACTATATTGTCAAAACGTTTGTTAGATGTTCATATATGTTACATGTAGTAGGGTTAGAATAAAAAAATAAGTTTGTAGTAAACTCAGAAGTAACCACGAAGTGATGCTCCCCACCGGAGTATGAATAGACATGACGTTCCAGTTTACCCAATCGTCAGCTCTTCATATTATATATTTATATTTAAAATAAATGAGTAAGTGAAGTTAATTTATATGTCACTGCCTATTTTGAACTGTATGCATATTGCTCAAGCATTGGTCCTGATATTTCACTCTTCATATACGCGATATATTATTATAATTCAGTCAGTATCTCCTAACTCAGTTCTAATTAGATACGAGTGGAGCTGACACTTTGAATTCAGGTCGCATATATAATTACGTAGCCTATTTCCTTTGACAATTGCATCAGAGAAGGCAGCCAATAGATCTACTGCTTTCGATTTTAAGCTAAATTAAACCACTTTACTCGGCAACAGGCATCCTTGTTACCAGGTGGTCGCGTAATATCGTATCGTTCGGAGGCTTACTCTACAGCCTACATCACTTTGTTTCAACATAGTCAGAACCGGGTGTCTGAAGCAAATAATGTAAAATAAGGATCGAGTGAACCTGAATGAGCCATTGTTATGTTGAAGCTGAAATAACGTATTTGCATATTTACAAGGCGAGATAATCAGTTTCATCTGGGACGGACTTCACGCTGACGTGGGTTTACTTGAATATACTACAGAAGGTCAAACTTGTCGCATCTTTAAAGTGATAGGCCTGATTTGAATATCGTATATTGGTAAAATTTGGCTGCAAAAGAAGTACATTCCATATGTTGGACCGGGTCTAGTTGTTTGCGTTTATACATGACGATAAAAGACAATTTTCACATGTAAGGTTCCAGTTATATAATAATAGAGTGAATATTTTTCGGACATGCCTTTGGCCATGTGTAACTGATGGGCCACGATATAGAGTCGGATATGGTGGGGTGTTTCTCTCTGTGAAATAACCGCTTTTACAATGACCGGCAGCTGGCATGACCGATTCTATAAGAGGAAGGTGAATCTATTATTTATAACTATATCTAAAACATGCATAATCCTATATAAACTAAAAGCGTTTGCATCCTTCTTAATTGCATACTGGGTCACATATAATCTGTCTAGAAGAATCTTTCTTACGACGTATAACACTAACTCATTTGACACACTGCATGTAAGACATTTAAATTGGAAGCGATCTGTGATTTTAATAAAAACGCAAAATTGACAATAAGGGAATTGTGTCATGTTCGCATTTAAGCCGGGGCAAGATAATATCTTTTTCAGAAACTCCAGAGCGATATGACACAATTCCCTTATTGTCAATTTTGCGTTTTAATTAGAGAGCTACTTTATTCCTCCATATAACGGAGATTACATATATTACAAATATATACAACAAAATAATCTTACATATAATTTGTTAATACAATCTGGAAGCTATGCGCGTAAACACATTTGCTAAGTTTCAATGCAATTTTACTGCCTGTATCGTGAACTGTGAACAGTGCTCAAAACAGACGCATTTGGTATTAAACGCCAAAATATACATAATGGCTAGGATATGTTTAACCCCAATAAAACGAATCTAGAGAATTGGTCGCCATTCAGAGGTGTCCATTTATATGCTGAAAGTATACTTTCTATTCCGAGCAGAGGAAACAAATGAAGCGAGATTAACGTTGCAGAGAAGATGGATCTGCAGTGGGATACACCCACCAAAGCAGTACGCTAGAAATGTGTTTTTGCTGAGGCTATCTAGGAGCGCGAATGTTTCTATCCGATGTCTGTCGATTATTGCATACCAGAATGCATTCCTCGTCACCTGTGCAAATTCTGACATGCAATCATGATACATATGAGTAAAAAGATTAACAAATGAATTATGGCAATGAATACAGGTAGCATCATTACTGTACGTGGTTTTTGCCAAAATGTTCGCCATTTTGATGCACATAGGATAGTAATCGGGTACATTGCGGCACAATTCCCAGAGTATCCACGCTGAGTGGACATCTGGCTTAACATTGAATAGGAACCTTAGGGTTTCGTCTTGCTGTGCACTGAGATGCACCCTACGGGCATAATGCATGTGTTTGATGCACATACGATAAGCTCTTTCGAGAGATATGCATTGAGTGCTAGAAAGATCCCATCACGTTTCGCATCCATAAAGTGCCTTAGGAATAACTACGTGTTTAAAAATCATAAGATTTGTTAACGGGGAAAACGTAGACGTAACGTGAGAACGACAGCCCACAAAGAAGCATTTACGTAGCAATGTTCGTTGCATTCTGAATTTTTGGCAGCTGCCTAGATTTACAGTTTTGTTTGATACCTAGATGGACGACTTCCACCACTTGTTGTTTTTCATCTGTACCAAGTTTCCAGGATTGAGACTTGGCACAACCCGTGCTGCGACTACTATTGAAAAGCAGCACCTTGCTCTTTTCATTGGAGAATTCAAAGCGCCCTTTTACTATAGACGTGACAAATATAAAAAAAAAGTCTGCCTAAGCCACCTTCAGTGAAAGAGAGAACAGATGACATATCTGCCGTTGTCGGTGATGCGCATGATGTTGAACCCAAATGACGCCAGTTTGAATACCTATGTCATGATGATATACCCCACGAGAAATATTTGTTGACAGAACACACCGATGATTCATTTTGCGAGCATAATTCTTGTCCGAAAATATGGCGTAAAACACAGAATACTGATTCAGACCTAAGTCCGCCGAACAGACATCGGATGGACGTATACATACAGATGCATGGATGGACACACGGCTATACGGACGTACAGGTTGACAGATGGGCAGAGGTGCGCCATTATAACCTATTCCCAGTTGAAATCGACTACAATAATCCATTCATAGTACAATCTCATTCTACAGGTTTTCAGTCCCCCTTCCCTAACAATTACCCCGCGCGCCCCAGAGCCACTCCACTTTGACTTAATGAATACTGCAAACCATCTTTGCATGTTAGTTCACAACACAGTGTCCAATAAATCTTTCTGATATCCCAACAACCCTATATAACAAGATAATATATAAGCAGCAACTGCTTTCAATTTACTTGGTTAGATATGACGTCAAAATGGCGTCTGCGTGTGGCTAACGTCGTGAAATATCGTATATAGTATGTCAAATGATATTCTTTGATATTCATTGACTTGTTTCACAGTAATAAAACCCCATTGGAACTGATATTATGACCCACAACAGCTCAGTACATTTCGTGAGGTACCCCGAATCATTTTTTAAAGCCAGTGTACACGTAATGCGTGCCATGTTCCTTGTTCGATGACAAATGATTCAGAAATGTTTCTGGAGTTTCTGAAAAAGATGTTATTTTGCCCCGGCTTAAATGCGAACATGACACAATTCCCTTATTGTCAATTTGGGTTTTAATTAAAATCACATATTACTCAAGTCTGGGACAGAATTTATACTTCATTTATTCATATTCATAAATTCATTACGTCATCTTTTGTATTTGTTTTATCGTGGCAGGAAGACGACCAACTATGGCGATGTTGCGCCTGCAGAATACATATAATTATTTGTCAGATGTCAGATTAATTTCATTATGGTTATTTTCCGAATGATATCGAATCAATGAAATCACGATATACAACACTAACTAGTTTGACCCACTATATATTAAACATTATATAGGAGCGACAAACTTTCTTGTAAAGATGATATCTTTCCCCGGCTTAAATGCATACATTTCATTAACTTAAAACATAGTCTGTATAAATGGCATATCCACTCTATGCATTGAAACTGATTTCTAAATATACTGTGCGTAATACGTACATTAATTAATAACAATGGCGCGATTGTTCAGCTTTTCAAATATTTGAGTGGAATTTCGCAAATAAAAGTTGCAGGTATATTTTCTTATTCATTCTCTGACTCACTAAAGGGTACATTAACATTACCCAACTCTTGGATGCACATTTTAGCAACATATAATATAAAAGTTACTGACATCGGAAAACTAATTGCAAATGACAAATATATAGCGAATGATTTAGAATCAAGACATAGGGAGAAATGTATACGCGATATGTACCGTGATGAAAAATTGTCTGAAATAAGCAAATAAGCTCTATATGTATAGATCCTTTAAGGATAAGTATATAATTGAGCCTTTCCTCTAACATACACGAACATATACGAAGCGCAAGAAATGTTTACGGGACTTCGTATTAGTATTCTCAATTTGGAAATAGAAGAGAAAGGTATAGACATAAACAACAGAAAACTCCAGTTAAAACAGATTTGCACAACGTGCTATCAGGCACGTGTTGAAACTGAATATAATTTTGTTATCGAGTGCACTATTTCGAGATATTGTTCTGGTTGTACTTTTTCAGAAAGGGGTCTTTGAAAGTTTAGTATATTAGAGATAAATATGATATAAGTGGTCGTTGAATTGCATTACATTGCACCAAACAGTACATTGAACACAAGTTATGTTCGTTTGTATTTACATGTTTTAAGTTTTAACTCATTATGTAACTTGCAACTGTCAAAATATCTGGTGTAATGCAATAAATATTCTATTTTATTAATTATGATTTATTTTATTATAGCGTTCGTACACAAAAAGTCTGATATTGCGTTTGAGAAGAATGACGTCTGTGGATAAAACTTAATAATATATTATAATATATAGTGGATTATTAATTAATGGCACTTCAGAATGTATATGGTGGATATATCCATGGGATGCACTGAATAATATATTATAGTATATAGTGGATTATTAATTAATGACACTTCGGAATGTATATGGTGGATATATCCATGGGGTGCACTGAATAATATTTTATAATATATAGTGGATTATTAATTGACGACACTTCGGAATGCATATGGTGGATATATCCATGGGGTGCACTGAATAATATTTTATAATATATAGTGGATTATTAATTAAGGACACTTCGGAATGTATATGGTGGATATATCCATGGGGTGCACTGAATAATATATTATAATATATAGTGGATTATTAATTAATGACACTTCGGAATGTATATGGTGGATATATCCATGGGGTGCACTGAATAATATATTATAATATATAGTGGATTATTAATTAATGACACTTCGGAATGTATATGGTGGATATATTCATGGGGTGCACTGAATACTATATTATAATATATAGTGGATTATTAATTAATGACACTTCGGAATGTATGTGGTGGATATATCCATGGGGTGCACTGAATAATATATTATAATATATAGTGGATTATTAATTAATGACATTTCGGAATGTATATGGTGGATATATGCATGGGGTGCACTGAATAATATATTATAATATATAGTGGATTATTAATTAATGACACTACGGAATGTATATGGTGGATATATTCATGAGGTGCACTGAATAATATATTATAATATATAGTGGATTATTAATTAATGACACTACGGAATGTATATGGTGGATATATCCATGGGTGCACTGAATAATATTTTCAATCCTACCTCCTCCGCGATGAGAACTGATTGCACCCCTGTGTGCCACATTCAATGGACCCATATCATGTTCGAAGAAGCTCTTCTTAAACATGATCACCGATCAATGATGTAATCTAAATAGATTGACTTTAAACAGCCTACTCTGCATTTGTTATAAGGCATTTATCATTTGAGGCCATCGTAATCCTTCTCCGTTGTAATTATATCACGCGGATTGCCAATCTAAGAGATATTACTCTACTCATTGAACGCCTTGGAAACAGCAACATTAGGGTTCGTGTGGACCATCGCAAAAAACTCGATCAATCGATGGTGATACATTATGACTCTGTAACTTAGGTAGTGTGTCTCATATGGCATATGTGTACTTCTAAAAGTCTTTTGCGTGATGGTGGCATATGGCCGAACAAAAAAAAAATGCTTTAATGATTTTGTCATAACCACCAGTCTAAAAATGATCTAGATTGCACAATAACAAATTGGTGGCATTTGACACTCTTAATTGTTTTATAACCAAAACACACACAGAAATTGTCCTAATATATAAATATAGTACGTATGTATAAATATTGTTTCCTGAGTAGTAGTATAAACTCTTCGTGTTTAAACGGGCATGGCTCATTCGAGCTTTCAAATTCTGTTTACGTAATTTGGAAGGAGGTATAAGACAGGTTGACAATGACAAATACACAAAATATTGATTTATACTATAATTACCTATGTTAGTGTGTGTATAACACCTATTTTGATCTTTACACCCCACTGTGTGTATAAATTTCTATTGTCGGTGTAAATTTTCAAACGCCTTTTCATTGGTTGAACGTTTATACCCATAGTAGAACTACACCGCAGTTAACAAATTAGTACTTCTGTTACATTCAAGTTCATTTAAAATTGGAAGTTGTTATGATATCAATTAAATATGATGACAGTTGCCTGCATTTCAATAAAACGTAGCTTGCTACTGTTATATATGAACCATGAAACATATTTTACAAATGCAAATGACTGATCGATGGCTTAGAAACAATGCTGACGCCATGACGTAAAAGTATGCATCGCCTTCGGCGAAAGGCATTAAGTTCGTAGGTTTTTCGTGAATTGTCTTACGTGCAATTGAGATTACTTCAAAATACACATTTCAATGAAAGAGTGGTGCCCATATAGAAGGAGATACTATTTATCTTTATGTTATGCTAAATAAATTTAAGCAAGTACAGTACCAATATTTTGAAAGTGCGGACAGATAACAATCTGTTTAAAAAAACCTATAGGTTCTTATAAGAACGACAACTCATGAAAAACCTAAGAACTCTACACCTCTCGCTATACGCGTGATACAAATTTTAAAAGTTAACAGCGGAGGAGCAAAATTCGCGGAACAAATCTAAAATAATAATGATGTCATAAAAAAATACACCCATAATAGTGGAGAGTACCAATTTTTCACCATTCGTGGTATTGTGGTTTTAACCACTCGCCAAAAGGCTCCCGGTTAAAACCACAATTCGACTTGTGGTGAAATTGGTGTATTCTATATAATTATACCGGCTTCATATGCTCCATGGTCACAGCTATTTTCAAGCTGTTTTCAATTTTTGCCTGGCAGTGGAATTTCTCTAAACTTAAAATGTACTGTATTCATCGGCTTAATGTTCTATAATCGCTCAAAATTCCTAAGCTACTCGTATTCGAAGATGTTTGGAGCGAATATTTGAATGATAAGAGTTCACTTTTCTTCTTCTCGAAAAACTAAATGTGCAGAACAAAACGTGTTTGTAACTATCTCCCAAATAAACAATATTTCCCAACAAATCAGTTCTATATGTGCAGATAATTGGAATCGTCGGCATGGGTCTCTGTTTATATATGGCAAAATAGCCTCCACTGAACTTGCGAATAGCTTATACGAAAGTAATATTTATTGATAAACAGTTCATTTATTTGTCGCTTGGGCCTTAAAGGCACGTGCGGCCTTAATTGTCGAAAATATTCACATTTGTTCCAAACACCATAAACAGAAAAACAGTAAAACGCATACAGTTCCGTCCATATATACCATGACCATCGCGTAAACAGCATGTTATCATAAAGACCTACTATATTTTACCTAAGCAAGAGCCTGATTGTGTTACAGAAGACAGCACAATGTTACTGGCTAATCACACACAAATGGCATAAACGCTCTTTATTAGTTCCATATCAGGTATTCACCAACAAAGAACGCTCTTTATGTTTACCATCATAATATAAACAAACACAAGAAAAGTTACTTTTTACGCCTTTGTTTACATAACAATGGTCAAACATATGACCATAACATACTGTTTATGCGATATTTCTTATTTGTATACGGACAAAGTCTATCTACATTTTGATGTTCTTTCTGTTTGTGGCGGTTTTTGACGGGTGGAGATATTTTCACAGGATACCCACCGCCAAGGCCAACCGTGTCTTTAATAAACCGATGATAGATTATGATGAACATAATCTCGCATATAAATGGTAGTAGATATGTCTGCATGGCAACAGTTTTGTATCGGCATTTTTTGCATTTTGTGGGCGCCTTCTATTTTAGCTTTTATTTCACTCATAATAAACATATATGTGTCACAGGAGGTCGTTAAAAATAACGGAGAGTCTAAATTAATTAACATTGTTTCAAAACCAATTTTATCCATATTGTAGCCAAAGTTCCCCATTCAGGGTAGGCAATTATGGTATACAAAGAAGTAAACGTCGGTGACGTCTATTATATCGTTCTGGTTTATTAGATGTAAAATTCGTAAAACATTCGAACAGGAACAGATAAAACGCATACGAAGATATCAGCACGCATTGGACTGTCATATATTCAAACTAAAGGGGTACATAGGTTTTTTTTAAATTGCTGAATGGTACACAAGGTTTTCTAAAAGTGCTGAAGGTTACACATTTATTGAAATATTGATGCGACGCCACACACACGATTCTATCGAAACACCCGCGGTCAGAAGCTCGTAGCCCGTTTATATATAACCATGCCAGATATAACCGTACAAAAAAAACGCCGTTCTTTTGAACGTGTATTTATCCATGGTGTGTGTGCCTGTGGTTGTCCGTAACCTGCATGGTGGCCGGTGTTATTGCTTTGAAAGGTAATCATGTTCGACTGGTGTTGTTAGATTAATTGGTAATGAGATTAGCGGTTTCGTATTTACTGTTTGAACTTTGTCTGAAATAGACGCACTTTTATACTAGAATTTGTGCAACAGGAGCGCAGGGAAATCGCACGTCGAGTTGGTTTAAGGCTTTTTAGAAAAAGTATTTATATGATATAGAGAGGCCAACAGAACGATACCATATATATACTATATGCGAATGCATCTAATTTGGGTTTATTGTATTGTCTTTTGTGTAGTTTTGTGGTTATGAGAGCTCATTTCCCCTGATTTCTGCTCCATTTGTTGTTTTCTCCTTTCGATATGATTTCAAACAGGGGTGGCGCCAGGATATCCGTAACGCAGGGGCTATTATACGATTCCCCGACAGGGGGCGGACTTTAGCTACCGGTTTGACCATTGCAGATCTCACCGACGGGTGTGGCTATCCCTCTCCCACAGGAGTGGGGATGTAGCCCCTGACTCCCCGGGTGCCACCAAACATAATTGAGTATCGATTATTTCTCGTCTTCAGTGAATGCAAGACCGCGCTCTTAGCATGGGATGCCAAGCAGGGACGTGTCGACAGGGATGGTTATGCAGGGGCCTTACCCCCTCCAAACTGTAGTCAAACCTAATGCAACATTAATTGGAAACTTCACACCAAAATTAGGTTGAAATTGTTCTCGTAGTTTGATTTTCCAACAATTTATTAGTGACGAATTTGTTGTTTTTAGACCAACATTTGCATATTTATTTCCCTTTCATTTGCAAAATTTCTGGACTGAAATGGCCATCAGTTGGCAATTTTCAAACCTAAGGGATAATTGTGTTGTAGAATTGATACGGAAGACCGTTTGTCAAAAAACGCAACATCAAAATACACAGGGCAAGGCTTATCAATCCAAACTTTGGAGTGTGTTTTCGTTGTGTATTACTAGCATATACCCATGGTTATATATAAACGGGTTACGAGCATCTGACCGTTGATAATTTGTTACTTTTATGGACATAAAACAACAAGAATATCGAGTATATATTGTCCACTAGAAATTATTTATCGGAATTTTTCAAACACATAACCCCTTGCTGCTTTACTTCAATGGCGATTGCAAGTTGCAACAATGCAAGTTGCGAATTGGACGTTTTGCAGAGGCTGAGTATATTTACAATTTTAAAACAACTGAACTTAATAATTATAAATGCGTGTTTTTAGGAAAGGAATATCGTTGTCGGCGCTGATATCGACAGTGTACATATACTGAAAGTTTGGCGACCTCAACCATTTGTTTTCAGTTCATTCTATGTTTCATTGAAAGGTAACAACTATACTCACAGGTGAAGGGACGTTTGTGAGAGATTTACATTGTAACATGGTATGGCTAACATAAAAGCGGATTAACCAATCGTAAATCGAGACGTTGAAGGCTTATCGTAGCTATCTAATCGATATTAGTACTAACTTGAAGAGCATTCACCCGTGCAACTTTATTCAATAAATTGTTGTAGATTTTGTGTATGAGTACAAATCGATGTCGTGTCGAGTACTATAACCGCCTTGTTCATTTTTTAATAAAATATCGATGTAGGGACGTGGCTCCGTTCGGTGAGGGGGTATTCAACCTATAATTTCAAACTGCACCCCATGAATCAAAACCATCATAATTTCTATCTCCTTTTGGTCTGAAATTACAAACCATTTTTTTGTCATGCAGGGTAGAAAATTTGCAGGAAGGTATGCCGGGGTGGGTGGGTGGCCCGAGCGACAAAAAAACACGTTTTTTACAACCTCGTGCAACTTTTTACTAAAGACCTTTTGTGCCCTTATTTGACATTTGTAACAGTTTAAAATATATTATAAAAATATTTAACACCAAAAACACCATATTTATATTTAACAGACGTTGTTCCAGTAGACTAACAAAAGTATTAAGTCATAATGCTATATAATGGGCTGGTTGACAGACTAATTGGGAAATGGTTAGAAATTATGGAATTGTGTGTATCCTGTACAATGACCTAAGTTTGCATATATAAATAAGCCTGTCCTGATGTAACTAATGCCTTGATAATTGTGTACATGGAAAAAGAGCAATCAACTCTGTCTCAAACATTTACGTGACTATCAATGGGTAGAAAATATCTGTCACCAGTGCATCAAGCCAATCAGTGAATTATTTGCATGTCTATCAACTCAGATGATCTCTCACAAGACCTAAAGCATCCAAGTGTGGGATAGTGCTGTAACTGCTTATATATAAACGAGTAGGATCTGTCCGGATTTTTCTCTCAGACCCCTGGACCGAGTTCAACCAAATGTAGCGGTGACTCGGGTACCCTGGCGGATGTTATAATGGTATTAGTTTTTCAAAATTTGAATTAAAAATAATTAAATTAAATTGGTTTTGTTAAATTAAGAAAGAAATTAAATCTAAAAAAAATATATTAAAACAATATATATAAATCGAAATGTTTCAATGATCAAAGCGCACAAAAGGGCCGCCCTAGATAAAGGATCTGTCTAAGATCAAAATGTGTGCAAAGTCCCACAAAGAGGCCACAGGTATCTCCCACGCTGAATATATGCTCCCAAAGGGAGCCTGTTTCAGCTAGTTTCGTATAATAGAAGCAAGTTGCTCCAGTAGACTAACATAAGTGGTATGGAATATGTTAGATAATGGGCTGGTTGACAGAATAATCAGGAAATAGTTAGAAATTATGAAATTGTGTGTATCCTGCACAATGACCTAAGTTTACATATGATCAGCAATTTATAAAACATTTTTTTTTCAATTAAAACAGCTTATGAAACAGGTTAAACTGTTATTGGTCAAAGTTGGAGTGAGACTACTTTGTTGGGGATGTGGCTCAGACACCCCACAGTGGGGGCCCAAACTCCAGCATTACACCCATCACAAAGACATTGGTGCCCTTATTGCCCTCAGCAATTGGGCGTATACAATACAGATCGAGGCAAGGGATCAATCAGGATGATTACACGCTGTCGTGTTATTTGAATGAGTCCACCAGAATACAATCACGGCGCGATACAGGTCTGTGATAGGGCCATCGGTCATGCGCACTCACTTGCAACGCAATGCTGACATTTGTTAATTGGGTCAAATGCTATGTTTTGTAAGAAATGGCCCGGTAATCGTTACGAAGTATAATCTGTGTTGCCCCTGGCCACACATCGTTCTAATTCCCAAGTAGCAGGCCTTCCTGTTATGGTTATACAATGATTTTAAAATGTTTAGACCACACCCACGTTTCGCTATGATGCGACATCTCTTCGTGTGCGATTTAGGGATCTCAATAAAACATAACTTATCGAGATTAGGGGCTCTTCCTTACTGTATTGGGTAACCTTTCTCAGTGGATGCGAGCAATACAGAAATTTGAGTGATCATTGATAACCCATGTTGCATTTTCATCATGTAGCCCTGTAGTTACCATTCAGCTTTTGGCATCCAAATTCGAGACACTCATACTCTGTAATCACTTGAATGCAGGTTCGGTGTCACGTTCTCGCGGTAGATTTATATGTACATTTTTCAACGCTGTACACCGAATTTCAACACAAAATTAAGCACATTTCAAAGTAATTCTATAATTTCTTCACGTTACAAAGTAAGCCAGATATTCAGTCATATCGTTATCAATAGAAATATATTTATATATCTTAATTGTCCGTCATAAATGAAGAGTTATGAATAATGGGAAAAGTGTCGTTATTGTATTTTATCGGCGTCACCGGAAGAATTTTCGCTTTTAACATTGTTGCACGGCGTTAATCTTGACCGCATGATTCAACACGCCGCACCCATAGAACAGTGGTATTTGAAGAAGAATTGAGCATTTATTTCAGTCAAAAAAATACAACACCAGGTTCACAACAGTAGTGATTTCGAAGCACAAAACTAACTCTCAAATCAACTTGTACATGTTTGATGTTGAATTGTGTAAGCATTGTTAACGCCATCCAACAATAAAAGAAGCGAACATTCTTGCCGGGAAGGGAAGATAATGACACTTTTTCGCAGTGTTAGAATATAAATTTCGTAGAGGTGTACTTTTATGCGACACTTTTCTCATAACAACACGGAGGCTATGCTCCATTTATATGTTCAACGTATGACTGAATATCTGGCCTAACTAATAAAAATACTTTGACATACGCTTCATTTTGTGCTGAATTTCGACAGCGTTGACGAAAAATGCACACCGAGAACGGGACATATAACTATACTGAGAACATGACGTGACACCAAACCGCGTTCTGTTGATTACAGAATATGACACTATATAAGGCCGGAGTCGTCATCTCCGGTTTAAACCCGGTTTATGGAAACCCCACGTTTAAACCACCATTTGTTGGACTAAAACCAAAGTTTAAACTCGAGACCCCATGCAGGTTTACGGTGAAGATGGCGAATCAGTCCTAACTGTTTATTTTGCCTGTGTTGACTTTGGGACGATCACTTCTGCAAAGAAGATAAAGATAACGAATGCATAATCTTATAACATTCCGGAGAAGGCATAAATCTAAACTACTAGTATTTAAAGATACGGGCGGCGTTGGCGGTGGGTATGCTGTTAAATATTCAGCTCCGTCAAAAACCGCCATAAACAGAAAGAATAGTAAAATACAGACAGACTTTGTTCTTATACCAATCAGAAATATGGCATAAACATTATGTTATTGTCAAATGTTTTCCTTTGTTATGTCAACAAAAGCAAAAAACGTTACAGAACCTGGCTTTTGTTTAGATCCGGATATTGTAAACATAAAGAGCGTTATTTGGTACTGTTTTCCTGATATGGAAAAAATAAAGAGTGTTCGTATCATTTGTGTGTGATTAACCAATAGAATTGCGCTGTGTTGTGTAAACAGAAGCAACACTTCTGTAACTGGAGCAGGCTCTTGTTTACGTACACCATCGTA
The DNA here is from genome assembly GCA_032622095.1 of Siphonodentalium dalli. Taxonomy (NCBI): domain Eukaryota; kingdom Metazoa; phylum Mollusca; class Scaphopoda; order Gadilida; family Siphonodentaliidae; genus Siphonodentalium; species Siphonodentalium dalli. The sequence goes on from CP136067.1 coordinate 62,078,577, forward strand.
CATCTTGACGACAATATACTATTTAATCTCCAATCGAGCAGAGGTTTACCCAATCTTATGTATAAGTGCGCGTATGCATGTCCAATACGAGAGTGGGAATTCATATATAGAATGGGATCTTATGTATAAGTGCCCGTTTGCATGTCCAATACGAGAGTGGGAATTCATATATAGAATGGGATCTTATGTATAAGTGCGCGTATGCATGTCCAATGCCAGAGTGGGAATTCATATATAAAATTGAATCTTAGGTATAAGTGCGCGTATGCATGTCCAATACGAGAGTGGGAATTCATATATATATATAATGGGATCTTATGTATAAGTGTGCGTATGCAGGTCCAATACGAGAGTGGGAATTCATATATAGAATGGGATTTTATGTATAAGTGCGCGTATGCATGTCCAATACGAGAGTGGGATTCATATATATAGAATGGGATTTTATGTATAAGTGCGCGTATGCATGTCCAATACGAGAGTGGGAATTCATATATAGAATGGGATCTTATGTATAAGTGCGCGTATGCATGTCCAATACGAGAGTGGGAATTCATATATATAGAATGGGATTTTATGTATAAGTGCGCGTATGCATGTCCAATACGAGAGTCACTCCATATGTACATAAACACCACACAAATGACAATATGGTCACCAACTTTATACACGTACACCTGACCCATGACCATACAGCCATACTTGGTTATACCCGTACACCATCATTTGCATCATTCAGTTCCCATTTGATGGAGCATGGGTGTGGAATTATTCTGATTTGAAATCGACTTAATTCGCATAACTCAGTCTGCAGAAGTCTGCGGCAACAGTTCTTAAATCGAAGGGGGGCGGGGTCTTTTCAGTCTGGTGATAACCCCGAGTTTATCGTCCCTATAACAACATCGTGTTTATCACAGGAACGTCGGATAATTTCAACTGGAGTTAACGGTCGGATAAAGGAATCGGACGGACGGACGTACTATCGACAGCGACTTGTGGGGAGAGTAACTTTCGGGGTCCAATTCGCGTATCAAATGTACTTATGAGGTGTGGATGTTGGCGTGGGTTTTGCCGAATGTGCGGGGTGAATTGGCCGATATTGTCCGTTTATTCAGCTGTTTGGTGGGGTTATCTTTGCCATTACTTGAGGGGTGATTGAGGCTAAAACAAAAGGGTTTTTACGTAATTTTTGGATTGAAATTTAGAAAAGTGTAGGTATTTATTTCTCCAGAAGTTATAAAATGTGGTCTTAATTATCATTGATCCATGTAATTCCAATAGGTTTCCAGTTACATGTAATGGCAAAGATACCCCCACAAAACAGCTGACCAAACGGACAATATAACGGGCAATTCACCCCGCAAATTCGGCCAAAACCCACACCTCATAAGTACATTTGATACGCGAATTGCACCCCACAAGTTACTCACCCCACAAGTCGCTGTAGTCCGTATGTCCGCTACATTCACTGTTAATCGGACGTCCACGGACATCCGTAAATTTTTGGGGTGCAACAAAATATTTTTAGAGCGCCTCGCAGTTATTGAATAGACGCGTTTCCACATGGTCACTTATAATGGGGTGCACCCCACAAGTGACCAAAAAGCCCCGCAAGTCAATTGCATACCCACGCGTCACCCCGCAAGTACACTCTCGCGAGAACGGACGGACGGACGGTCGCTCGCGGCTGATTACAATAGGCAACCGACTCGGGGGGGGGGGGGGACAAATATTATTCAAGCCATAAAGTATAGTAAATGGGGTGGTTTAATTTCCAACGTGTCGATGGTTCTTAAAGATGCATAATCCGAATTTACGCTCCCAAATTACTATTTCTTTGGCTTCGGAGGTAAAAATTATTTGATTCGAGTCGAGGAATCCACCCATCAAAACTCAGATATCGATTCTCGAGATATGTACTTATTGGTGGCCTGGACAAAAGTCGTCAAGGCGACGGTCTCGGACCAAATTGCGGATGAAGATGGATGACTCTAAAATCAAGTGGCTTTGGCGTTAGCTATATTGACAATCCGGCCATATTTCGATGAACAAAATGTTGGGCAATTTTATAGTATAATTGACTGTGATGAGCATGGTTTTAGGGCATTTAATCGATTCTGATAACTGAAGGGACATTTCATAAAATGTTGTTGTTGTTGTTTGAATCTGATGATATGGGGACCATCGAATCGGAGTGAGTACCTTTAACCCTTGTGTCACAATAATCGCTTGTGCCAAATTTCAAGAAGATATTTCAGTGAGAGTTAGCTGTCGATATGTTTCGGCGAAGGATTTAGTTCTACCTGTTGAATATTGGAAAATTCTACCCAAAAGGGCAACGACTGTGCATCCGGGCCAAAATTCTTTCACTCGAGAAACAGAACGAATAAGACAAAAGATGCCAAATGAAAACATTACTCAAGTCATAGAATTTAGGAAAAGTTGACTTCAGCACGGATCAATAAAGAGCGTTCCTTTTGTGGCTTTTCCTGACATGGTAAAAATAAAGAGCACTGGTACACTAATATGGCTTTGGCAAGTGCAGTTGATCAGTATTTCGTGTACTTGTCGACCTATCGTATACTATCAACCCATTAAGATTCAAATTATGTAGGTCATCTGTGTTTTGTTTATGTATAAATGTATATGCAGTGACTGTACGGTGAAGGGCGGGATGTACATATGTACCGTGTGTGGCTGTATTGTGACATGTGTGTATATGTATACACATGCTGTCTGTGTGATCATGGATGGGGTGTGTGGATAAATATATATAGGGAGTGATTTTGTGCATATCTGGAGTAAGCTCGATGGTCATTGGCGAGCATGTGGTAATATAGGGAGTGCCCTTGTGCCAAGGCTTGTGGTAACGGGTGGGATGTATATTTATATATGTCGTGGATGTATTATCATTGGTGGTTGTATATGGATCAGCTGTATGATCATGGATGGCGTGTATGAGTATACAGTGAGATGATTAATTGCCATGTGTGAGATGTATATATGCAAGAATGGAAGGTATGCGGGTATTGGTGTATATCTGGAAGGGCTGAAAGGTCATTGGTGAGGTGTATATGTATACCTGGAGTGACTATATGGTCATGTGTGTGCTGTATTATGTATATATCGAGTGTTATATGACTATGTTGTGGCGAGTAGGTATACAGGTATAGTGACTTTATGGTCAATGGTGAGGTGAATACGTATACAAGGGGTGACTGTATGATCATGGATGTGATGAATATGTATACAGGAAGTGATTTTTTGGTCATGTGTTTGGTGTAGGAATACACCTGGTGTTCCTGCATGGTGACTCGTGACGGTGCGGTCATGTGTAGGGTGTACGGGTATACACAAGTGTGGCTGTATGGTCATTGGTGAGGGGTATGTGTATGAAGCGAGTGGCTATATGACCACTGGTGACTCTCATTCATGATGTGAGAGAATAGGTATACAGGGGGTGACCGTATGGCCAATGGTGAGGTAAATGGGCATACAAGGATTGACTTGTGATCATGGATGTGGTGAATATGTATACAGGGAGTGACTATATGGTCATGGGTCAGGTATAGGAGTATGCCTGCATTGTGATTCATGGCTGTATTTGTTGTGTGTACGGGTATAACCAAGTATGGCCGTATGTATACAGTGGGTGACTGTATTGTAATTAGTGTGGTGTTTATCTATATATGGAGTGACTGTGTGGTAATGGGTGGCTATCGCTGTCCATGTGTACCGTTTCCCCAATTGTGCATAAACTCCATCAAGATTGAGAACTCTCTGACATGACCTCTCTATTAATTAACATATCACTGAGTTATTGTGGAAAGCGATAGCCGCACAAGGTACACATGTACAACCCATCCATTACCACACAGTCACTCCATATGTATATACATAAACACCACACAAATGACAATATGGTCACCAACTTTATACACTGACACATGACCATATAGCCATACTTAGTTATACCCGCACACACTACAAATGACCATACAGCCACGCGTCACCACGCAGGAGCACCAGGTGTACTCCTACACCTGACACAAACCGTCATGACAATATAGTCACTTACATATTCACCACATTCAGGATCAAACAGTCACTCCTTGCATACTAAATTTAAGAATAAACACAGGTTTGACCATATGCGCAAAGTCCTTGAGATTTCCATGCAAATTGCGGTGCGTGAAACAAAGAACAACCTATATAATAAAAGTCACATAGATAAATACTTCAGTGCAGAAAAAAATATATAAACGAGAAACTAAACACAAGGTTAAATAGTTCAAAGAACGTTCTGCAACGGAATTTGGGTGTTTAGAATCGTCCAACCCGAGTGAATATTGGAATGTTATACGAAAATTGAGAGGCGATACAAATCCGAGGACTACCTTCACCCTTATTATAGGATTACATCTGTTAGCTTTTCTCAGTATTTATCGACGCTAATCCACTGAGCATGTTGCCGACAAGATTTTGTGATAGGCTGAAGTTATGCCGTTTTATGTGATTGAATATTCAATTATGGATTACGCAGTCTGAATCATTAATCTTCGCTTATGTGACGTCATATATGGGACTACAGCGACACGCATTGTCAAACTTGAATGGCTGTCGCAATTGGCTGTTATCTACTGATTATTTATACAGAAACAGCTGGACCACCGGAGCTGAAAATTTGTACATATGGGTAGCTGTTAAACACAATAGGTCCGGCGATGCTTGGCGAATTGACTCGATTATTCAACCTAGTCTGAACAATATCTCAATTCCCTGTTTATTGGGGTGAATCAATTTCGAAGTATATTTACAAGAAGGGCGACCGACAGGGTCCTAATAAATAAAGGGCAATTTCTTTGAGTACTTGAGTCGACAAGTTGTTCAGTAAGATAATTAATACGAGATAAGTTGCTTTCGTCGAAAGTAATAATATCATAAGCGACAATCAATATGGCTTCAGAAAACTACTATTTACAGCGCATTTATATTTAAAACTATAACAAACAACTATCGAAAGAACGACAAGTCAGTATTTGCTGTTCTTGTAAATGTTCGGAAGGTGTTCGATTCAGCGGACAACGTTATCTACGGAATTCTGAAAACTCTAAAATCAATGTACAATCCAGTTCTTACTCTACACGAACCCGAGATGGTCCTGGTCATCTGAAATTACCAACCGTTGGTGTTCGGCTAGGATATATCATTTACACTCTTTAAGATATCCATTGATGCTATTAAGAAGGAATTTGACAGTCTCTGCATGTGCGCCCGTAAAAATGAGACAAGCCTAGTTAAGTCATCTTCTCTTTGCAAATGACTTAGTTATGCTTTCAAAATCTCCGGAAGGCATGCAACATTGTTTAAACAAGTTAGATTCTTACGCACATATCAATGAATTATTCGTGAACTTCGTGCCAAGTGCATGATTTTCCGGAAAAGACCCACTAAAAAGATCCCAAATTTTTTATGGGAAATGTAGCAGTGCAAAATGTGAAGGAGTACACATACCTCTATGTTAAGTTCGCAGTGAATGGGAAATTTCAGAAAGCACAAGCGAGGGTAACCAATAAGATTCAAAAACACTACATGCACATTTATCTTAGATACGGAAGAATGAAATATACTCAATCGAGACATGGTGCAAATTATTTCTTAAAACTAATAAACCCAATTCTGCTATACGGTAGCGAAATTTGGACGTCATATCTCAATAATAAGATCGATGTAATGACATACGAATTAACTCATTTGAAGTTTTGTAAGTATGCACCCCGAGCTTGGCAGATTTTCACTCAGCGCGATCTGAGTTCCAATCTGTCCTAAGTACCGTAGCGGTAAGAAAGTGGTACTGTTCTATTTAATATTGGCAAAGTTTGAATCATTGTGCGTTATGAGACTTTTTGTCGCATGTAACACTATGGATCTAAAGTATGACCGAAATTAAAACAATATAGACAGGTTTATGTGAGATTACTTCAAACTTCGCAACGCAAGAGAGGCTATTATATTGTAATTGAGTGACAGAACAACCCATGGTTATAATATGTTTACAAAACAAGGTCCATGACGGTTTTAATAGGTTACTATTCTAAACATCGCAAAATCTAAAAAAAAAAAAAACAAACAAACAAAAAATAATGAAGAGCAACATGCAGTGACTCAACTGGTTGATTCTGTTCGACATAAATATATAAACCATCAGTCTTTCGACATTTTAAGTACGACGGTTGATGTACATGTAGTCCCAAACCTGCCAAATATTTCAGTCTGTTTGCTTTGGTTTTGATTTTTTGTGTATTGCCTTTCCGCTCCTAGGACATACCACCAGATCGTCGTTTTCATTTACAAATAAGGATGCATAGATGGCTAATTGCAATTGGGAATCCAATGCACACAACTAACACGACCAGAACACCGTTAACATGGTTTTGTTACTTTTCGGCACCCTTATAATTTTCGATTTTATTGCGAATGACATTTCAAAACGCATGCATCCAAGTGACCTAATTCTGGTTGCATTGTAGCTGACACTGTTATGCCATTGGGATCCATTTCAAGCATGTGAATCATCCCACATGAAATTTAGGCACTATAGCTTCGCGTACGGGCACATGCATACCAAGGACATTCTGGTAATGGAAATATAAATCAGACAAAGAACGATATCGTGTGTGCTGGACAGCACACTATAATATTCTCGGCCTCAATTCATTTCCAAGGGATTCAATCAAATTCTGTTGTATCACCAGAACGTCAACGTCAGCAATCAACCACCACATAGCATATAGCCACTTCAAACACATGATCAGCCAATGATTGAACAATGGCTGCGCTACCCTAGCTGTCCCGGCGACGCTATTTTGTTAAAGTGTGTATAACTGATTGTCAACAGGGAGAAGGAGAGCAAGTTTTTTTATAACTTGTCGCCAATCCCTTTTTATTTTGATTCATTTGTTTAAACGAAAAGACGACACTATATCGTGACTGTTCATGCAACGCACATCAGGATAGATCCCAGTTTGATCCACAAAATAAAGCAAAAGTAAATGCCACATAAACACAGACAGCAAACGCACAAAGACCTGAAATAGATAATGCAATATGTGCTCTCATTGTAATTGTAAATACACAATTCCGTGAGGTATATCCGCTTAATGTTCCTCCTTTCCAGTTGCGTCTACGACCCACAATGCAAAAGCTGCGCACCTTAGCATCAACGGGTACCAAATATGAACCATGACCATAAAACCCAATCGAACGGCGCATACACACGCATACAGAAGTGACTCGATCCAATTCAATTCAATTTTTTATTATCTCCGTCCACTAATTTGTGGAACTGGAGGTAGACATTTATATATTATCATACATAATGTCAACAAATGTTTAAAAATAATGAAAACTCACACACACACACACAACATCGAGATAATAACATACAGAAATATAATTAAATACACACTTAGCTGGGAAAGCTGCACTGGGACCATGTTTATATACGTACAGGAGGGCATGCATGTAGATTCGATTTAAAATAATTTAAATGGCTGCTTTGTTAACTATTTCCGATGCAAATCTGGCTAATTTAAACATGTTTGTTTTATTTCCGTCATTAAAAAGAATTTTTAGTTTTTCATAGGTAGGATTACTTTAAAAGTATGTTTTCAGATAGGTTCTTCGGGAGGACGGAAGTTCGTTGCATATGAATAGATAATGGTATTCGTTACCCGGTGTATCTTCACCGCAAAGTTGGCAACGTGAACAAGGAACTTCTGAGCTTTTCCAACTGGAAACTTCAATAGAGAGCCGATTATTTGTAGTTCTCAATTTGATCAGGTATGAACTGAATTTTGGCGGCAGTTCTAAAAGATATTTCTCTATGCCAAAATATACTTTTATTTTTATATAGAGTACACTTTGAGCTCTGGGCTAAAGTTTCGTTCCATCATTGCAAGTATTGGTCCTTTAACGACTGTTCAACATATCGAGCAAGGTATTCACCATCACCAACCGACTGAGCATCCCATATATAGGTAAGACCAGATTTATTGAGTATATCTTTTACTCTATTAAGCCAGGGGTTTTCAATCCAAGAACAAAGCGCATAAGAGTACAAATATTGATATACAACACTCGACAGGTTATATGAATATCGGTTGACAAGTTTTGCCCATAATCGTATCATAGACGTTTCAATATGAATATATATCGGATAGCATCCACTTTCTCCATAAACCATACAACTAGGCGTACTTGGTTTCATTTTTTAGTTGCATCCGTTCAAAGCAATCAGTTTTCCCAAACCCAAACACATCACACCCATATAGCATTACTGGAAGGACCATTTTATTAAAAAGGTCAATTTGGCAATCGAAAGCAAGATTATATTGTCTGATTTTCCTTACACGCCAAACATAGACGAAATCGTTTTTTCTCATCCGCGGTAGTGCGTTGGTCACACTACGTTGGTAACTATTTTGGCCACTGTTGCCATGACATCAATATATATGGTACAGTACATTGTGTAATTTATTTCTGGCATATGGTCTGCTCATGATTAATCGGTTGTCCAGAGATAAAACTCTATGGAAAACTGGCGTTGGATCTCGGGACCGGTAATCACAATCCACAAATCACCAGACATCATCATCATCATTATCATCACCATCATCATCATCAACATTCTTAATATTACATGTACATTATATCTGTTATTCATCTTGTTTAAACATTTGTGTAAATATTATTGGGAGAGAGGCCACATTATGGTGTTATAACGTGTGCCCCAAATCCCTTGTAACGTGTGTTGCAATAAATAAGTTTAAACCAACTGGCGTTGGGAGAAGCACAGAAGCATCATCACGCAACAACCTGATAGAGTTAGCAACTATAAAATACTGTTACCCATTTAGACTCTGGCCATCTTGAAATTTTATGGCAAAATGTTATCGGTACACGTTGCACACGTATGGTGTATATATCAAATGTGAAGTGTAATAGCCACACTGATCCCAGCATTAAACGCCGACATCGCACAACGATGTCTCTGCGCCACGATTCAATGCATGCAAGTCTCCAAACGACAGTCGCCACCAATTGCTTATGTTACGCCAGTTTTGGATGCAACTGACTACTTTTGATGCAACTAACGAGTTCTGATGTAAAATCGCCAGCTTTGGATGTAACTAACGAGTTTTTATGTAAAATCGCCAGCTTTTTTTATGTAAAATAAGGTCAACACTTTAAATTGCCAGCTTTTGATGTAAAAACAAAACAGGTAACGAGTTTTAAAGTAAAAAAAAAACCGCCAACTTTTGATCGATTTTGGATACCTTTGACGTGTGTCAGAAGGAATGCAGTCATATCTGGAGTCTGACCATGAATAAGACGACCAACGCCGGTGATCGACCATACGAGTGTGACATGTGTCATAAGACATTTAGTGATTCAGAAAACATGACAACACATATCAAAATTCAAACCGGCGTTCGCCCATACGCGTGCGGTATGTTCCAGAAGGAAATCAGTCATTCTTGAGTCTAACAACGCACGGCGCCTAAACACACCCGGTACAATCAGGGCGAAGTCGACCCCAGTCCTATTCCATGTCTGTTAAAATCAATTGTGGTTAACATACAGGCAGATGACATACCGGTGTCACATACAACACTGGCAGGAAAGATGTATGTCATGCCCACCGGTACCGAATGCTAATACACATTTGAAGGAAGGACTCACATATCTGGCGACCACGTTTCGACATTTCACAATCGTCGAAAACTCGCAAGGTGATGGAAGGGTCGCTGAACGTTGGCGTAAAAGCTGAGTCTAAGTTACGACCACCCAATTTCAAGCAACTCACACCACCATGCAAGTCATATAAAACCATCAAACAATATAGACACGTCACCAATCAGAGCACCCGGCAATCGAACACAACCGAATCAGCAAACAATGCCGCTCGCAACGAAGAAACTGCATGCCAAGCATTTCAGATAGCAACCCTGAACAATCGAGACAAGAAAAAGTCAATTCGATTAGGAAGACAGATTCTTAGTGCACCTCGGTTAGTAGAGGCCCATACAATATTAGCAGTTTGAAGTTTGCCGTTTTACAATCTAAACCTCTCCACTTATTGTAACTCACTGCATTCGCTAGCAGCATGACACCAACAGCAATGACTAGTGTGTGACATACGGGAATGCAACTACTATTAGTGTAAACGAACAGAAAGATATACAGGTTCAACATACTCTTACAACGTAATAGCCATCTTCCAGCTGTTTTTAATTTTACACACAAAAGTGCGACAGACGTTCTTCAACGAGATTTGTGTTGCTCCACGCTGTTGAAAATGTTCTAAATCCGTTTAATTTGATTAATGTTTATATTGCATAATTTGCATATTCAGTCCATGTAAGAGTATTTAACGTACTAAATGACCTATTATTATCACAGGAACTGGACCGGGTGTAGCATAAGTGAACATAGTTTGCGACTACCAAGTGGATGTGAAGATATATTCAGGGTTTATTTAGATTATATTTTATAAAATAACATGTTTGGAGCGCGAATTGATCCATTAAAGATGCTATTTTGTATTTACCTTTGTCTATATGGATTTAATATTTAATGTTCTAGAGGGAAACCAAACATTATTTTGCTTATTTGCCAGTAATGATAATGACAATGTAGGTTTAGTTTATATCTCATAATTTGTTTTCAACTTTTTATCAACACAACAAAGCAGAAAATTGTGTTTCTTTACTAAATACTCATTGATGAGTAGTTCCCTTAGGAAACTGTTGAACTTATATATTTTCCACCAATTAATATGAATACTTCTGCATGTGTGCTATACTCGTTTAACTGTCGTCTGCTTATACTTCCTGAACATACCTCCAGCTGAGTAATTGACTATTCCAATATATACTTTAATGACCGATGGGAGAATCTATTTAATAAAGAAAGGATTAAATTAGATATTTTATGTTGATATAACTGGAGATCTTGAACCCTGAATATAAGTTTAAGTTTGTTGACAATATATAGGCAATACTGACACCTGCTTTAACCCAGCGTCCCATAGTATAGGGAAATTGATACTGAACTGCCAGACGATTAGTACCCAGCACACATGTGTACGTGTGATTGTGTGGGGTCAGATAATATTAATATTTCCACCCTGGTTAAGTTGTCCTGCTAATTTTCTATGATTCTGGTGGGTCCTGCTAAATTGCGATGATGCTGGTATGGCAAACTGATGTTGTTAAGAAAAAGTACCGTTATACACCGTAACGAAGTTATATGGGGTATATTGGAATCAGCTTATCTATCTGTCTGTCCGCCCGTCTGTCAGTGCGTCCGTCCGTTGACCCGATAGCACTTGCAATTGATAGATGATGTAGGGCTCAAGTGGAAAGTTTTTGCTAAGTGATTCCACTTAATATGGACCCCTCAACTGTGTCCAGAATTGATTTGTGTGTAGCCTTAGATTGATACCACTTAGTGTCCATCTTATGTGGTACAAAATGGACCGAACTTGTACTTGGTATGTCCATCTTGTGTGGTCAGCACTGAGCACAAACAATCCACTGGGCCATTATTAGACACACACATCACTTGAAGAATTCCAGCTACAAGGAGTCAATGTATATGCCACACAAAACCAACACTATTAAAACTATTAAAATAAATACTCAGAAATGGACCACGTAAGTTTGCAATCAGTCTATGCTTCAGACTGAAGATCAGATCAATAACATTCTGGTGAAAAATACAATACTATTGCTAAATATAAAGTTTGGTGCACACGAGTGTCATTTGAAATTTCATATCAAGCCATTATCCTTATCAATACTATGTTGTTGGAAATTAATAATCAATCTTATTTGCAAGGTAGCACTTAGGATATCCTCTCGCACATTTTTCTCAAGTTTCACTTATATACCCAATTTGAACACAATATTATAACCACTTAAGAACTGACCAAATACAAAATTAGCCACATAAGGAAACAAGAGCCTAAGCACCGCCAGACGTGGCATAATACGCCGGTTTGCAAAGTAAATAGTTGTCATCTTTCAATTAGTATAAAAGAAAATTGGCTATCAGGCCTGGTACCAAGCCCCAATTCGAAGTTGACATGTATTGTGATGTAATAAACTAACATACACAATAGAATAACGCAAAAATATAATCTGGAAGCAATAATATGCAAAATGTCTTAAGTGCAAAAGGCCCACAAATTTCGGAAAAATTCATCGAATTCGAACTTGACCTGTCTATTGGTATGACTATAATAATGACTGAGCCACATACCAAGGTTAGTTGTGAGCAAATAATCCAAACTCAAGTTATCATCCGGAAACCAAAATGTTGACGTAAAAATTTAATTTTCCAAGTTGAAAAAGGCCCATAACTCTGGCAAAAATCATCGGGCCGAATCCAAATTTGAACTTGACTTGTATTTTCGTATAACTGAGCCACAAACCAAGTTTAGTTGTGATAAAATAATCCAAACTCAAATTATCATCCGGAAACCAAAATGTTGACACTGACTGATAACATAAAACGGTCGTATAACAACTTCATAATGTACCCTCGGTGAGTAGAGCCATCACTTGTGAGGTAAATTTGTGGAAATCGGACGTAGAAGATGGATTTTTGTGGTGATTTTCCGCTTGTGGCTCGCAGCTCATAACTTTGAATTGCGCTTAAATTGCATTTTCTGAATCAAACAGCTAATAATTGAACGTCGACGTATGTTGGGTGCACTATAATTGGTAACACCACTTCAGAAGTGTGTACAAGAAAACCATAGTCATAAATGGCAACGCCCTCAAGATCATATTATTACACATATATAAAATATAATGGTTTCATGAATTCCGCTAAAATAACTAATCCTTCAAACAATTACAATTACGGCTTATCACTCATTCACTACATAGTCTGGTCGATAAAAGGTTTGACCTAGAAAAAATTTGGACTAAGTTGGTTTGTATATCATTTTGAAGAGGAATATATCCTCCATAACATATCCAAAATCCGCTAAAATCCGCTTTGAGCATTTTTTGTAATTCAAGATGGCTGCCATTTTCATATAAGTCAGCTTGATGCAATTATAGTGATAACATCTTGTCATATGTATACACATGTATACATTTTTGTGAAGCTAAGACATAACGCCAACTTTATGTGCCAAAATTGGAACTCCCGTCCAAGATGGCCGCTAAAATGGCGACCGGAAGTGGAATTTTTACGTTTTTTTTAATAATATCTTTAAGATAAGTTTCCGTGGTTTGGAACTGGTTAAGAATTTTACCTTTATTTTGTATTTAGCATGTTAACTGACCATTGGGGCAATGAAATATGCTGTTCGTGAGGTACACACCCCTTCTGATCACTCAAAAATTCGATTTCACAAAACGCGGTATAACATTTCACAAAAGATCCCCAAGATTCTAATCATATTTCATCAAGAAGTGGGAAAAACTGTGCAATGTAACTGATCCATTCTATATCTTATTGATATTCGAACTCAATGGTACCAAAATTGTCACTTTGGCTCAAAATGGCTGCCAAAATGGCCGCCAAGATATGGGAAATGGTAATTATTATCCCAGCGTACCACGCAACCGCTTACAAGTTATGGTGATGCACACAGTTGACTATTATGTCTTATATAGCTTGAGTACTAACATTTCTGATGCACCTTTGGTATTTTGTTACTATTTTAACCACTGAAATTACAAGAATTATTCGAAATTTTCTGTCACAATCCTGATATCAAAATCGGCAAAAAATCGCTGTTCAGGTTTGAGCCATTTTTTTAAATTAAAATGGAACCATGTTTGGTATCAAAGATGTTTATTGTTTTCATATGTGTTACATGTGTCATACTGAGTTGTTTTAGACAAAATTACTCAAGATGGCTTCCAAAATGGCAACCAAGTTTGGTAAACATTATTATATACATATACATGTGTGTATATACGTGGTGTATATGTATACATAATCAATTGTGACTCACGTGCTACTTAATTAACTAAATGTTCTATTCTGATAGTCCCGGTACCCTACGAGTCATGACAAATTCATTTTGATGAATGCAATACGGATTTTGTCTAAAACTTTCTTGTTTTTGAACGGAAATGGGCAGAACGTTGAAACCGAACTGAGATGGATCATATTATGTGGCTATTCTGGTCCATTAGCATCAACATTGATCAACTTAATACAGTGTGTATGTCTGTTGACTGTCTGGTTATAGGCGATGTGAGTAGGTATACATGGAATTATTGTATTCATGAATGGTGTGAATAGTTATACAATGTGTGACTATATGGCCATGGATGGGATGTCCATAGTGAGATGTATAGGTATATAAGGAGTAGCTGTATGCTGATGTGTGAGGTGAACATGTTTACAGCGAGTGGCTGTCTGTTCATTGAAGTGGTGTATGGTCATAACGAGAGCAGCTACACTGTCCTGTATGTATACATGGAGTGACTGTGTGGTCAGTGGTGGGCTGTACATATGTACATTGGGTGGATGTATTGTCATGGGCGGGTGTTGGATGTATGGTTGTGGATGGGTGTATGTATAAATAGGGTGTGGTTGTGTGGTTATGGGCAATGTGTATATGTGTACATGGAATGACTGCACGGTCATTGTTGAAGAGTATATGCATACATGGAGTACAATTTGATGGCCATTGGCAGCTAGTGTATACAAAGAGCAACCTCGTGGTGATGGATGGGATGTATATGTTAATATGTACTATTGTATTGTCATCGGTGGTGTGTACAAGCATACAGTAACTAGCTGAATGCTCGTGGAGGGGGTGTATATGTATACAGCGAGTGGCTGAATTGTCACGATTGAGCTGTATATGCAAGTCTGAAGTGCACGAATGGCCGTGTGTGCGGGGTATTGGTATATCTAAAAGGGTTGTATGGCCATTGGTGAGGTATATATACACACCTGGAGTGACGCTGTGGTCATGGGTGAGGTGTATATGTATATCACGAGTGACTACATGGCCATGGCACGGCAAATATGTACATAGGTATATGGGGATTGACAGTATGACAAAATTAATGGTGGGGTGAATTGATATACAAGGAGTGAATATGATCACGACTGTTGTTTATGCGTATACAGCGAGAAGCTGAAATGTCATGGGTCAGATGTGTATGCAAGTCTGGAGTGTATGAATGGCCGTATGCGCGGTACGAGACATTGATATATCTAGAAGGGCTGTAATGCCACTTTTGTGAGGTTATATGTATATACCTAGAGTGACTCTATGGTTTTGGGTTGGGTATATGTGTATATCTTGAGTGGCTATATGGTCATGGGTGTCGCAAATATGTATATATACAGGGAGTGAGACTGTATGACCACTGGTGAGGCAAATAGATATACAAGAAGAAATATATGACAATGAATGTAGCGAACAGGTATGGGGTGACTGTTTGGTCATCGGTTAGGTGTACATGTATATATTTAGTGGCTGTATAGCTATGCATGTGGCAAATACATATACATGGAGTGACTGTATGGCCTATGGTTAGGTGAATAGGTATACAAGAGGTTACTTTGTGTTCATGTATGTAGTGAATATGTATACAGGTCATGTGATGTGTAGGAGTATACCTGGTGTGTCTGCAATGTTATTCACGGCTATATGGCCATGCGTTGGTGTGGGTAAACCCAATTGTGGCTGTATGGTAATAGGTGAGGTGTATGTCTATACAGCGAGTGGCACATGGCCATTTACGTGGTATTCATGTATGTATATATGGAGTGACTGCATGCTCATGTGTGATTTGTACCGGTGCACCTTTGTGTGACTATCACTTTCCACAATAACTCAAGGATATGTTAATCGATAGAGGTAATATCAGAGTGTTCTCCACATTAATTGCGTTTTATATGCAATGTGAAGAAAACGGTTTTCCTGACAATAGTTTATAAGTTTTTGATGCTAATGGGCCAGAGTAGCCACATAATATGATACCTGTCAGTTCAGGTTCAACGTTCCGTCCGTTTCCGTAAAAAACATGGACATAATCCCAAAAGAGGTGTTCGGCAAAATTCATACTGCATCCCTTAAAATTAATTTGTCGTGCCCCATAAGGTTTTGGGACAACCATAATATAAGATTAAGTTGTCAATTGATTAAGTAGCATGTTTTATAACCAAGTGAAACACAATTTGCTACAATTTCGGAACAGCCGAGAATAATGTTCGGAATATAAACTTTTTAATAAATTTGGTTGCCATTTTGCATGTAATCTTGAGTAATATTGTCTAAAACACCACACTATGCCATATTTGAGGCATATCAAAATAAAAAGAACCTTTGATACTAAAGATAGTGATTTGTTAGCAGAGTTTGATGCTGTTTGTGATATAAAAATCCCATAATTCTGGTAATTTCAGAATGTTAAATAGTAAAAATTAATAAAGGTGCATAAGAAATGTTGGTATTCAATGTATATAATATGGAATGTGTACATCACCATAAATTGTAAGCGGTTGCATGGCACGTTAGGATAATAATTAACATTTTTCCATATTTTGGCGGCCATTTTGACAGCCATTTTGAGCCAAAGTGACAATTTTGGTACCATTGAGTTCGAATATCAATAAGATATAGAATGGATCACTTAAATTGCACAGTTCGTCCCACTTCTTGGTGAAATGTGACCAGAATCCCAAAGGGGATCTTTTGTAAAATGTTATACCGCGTTTTGTAAAATCGAATTTTTGAGTGATCGGAAGGGTGTGGACCCACACGAACAGCATATATCATTGCTCCAATGGTCAGTTAACATGCTATATACAAGATAAAGTTACAATTCTCAACCAGTTCAAAACCTCAGAAACTTATCTTAAAAGTATTAGTACAAACGTATAAATTCCACTTCCGGTAGCCATTTTGGTGGCCATCTTAGACGGGAAGTTTCAATTTTGGCACATAAAGATGGCGTTATGTCATAGCTTCACAACAATGTATACAAGTGTATACATATGACAAGATGTTCTCACTATAATTGCATCGAGCTGACTTATAGGAAAATGGCAGCCATCTTGGACGCCATCTTGAATTACAAAAATTGCTCAAAGCGGATTTTAGCGGATTTTGGATATGTTATAGAGGAGAGCTTCCTCTTCAAAGTGATATAAAAACCAACTTAGTCCAAATTTTTTCTAGGTTGACCATAACATTTGAGTTTATCGACCAGACTAACACCCGAAAGCCTCTAAATGCGGACCAAAACTCTACTAATAGGATTAAATACACCCCGATAATTCACAATACGACCTTCTGTTTACATTCCATACTTCATACTTCATCAGCAAAGTCAGCTGTTATATTATGCATTGTGTTCCTGCAATAAAATCTTCAAGACTGGCCCAGCCAGTGTTCACACCTAAATACCGAAAGCGATTAACGCGGTCAAAAAAGTTACATATATACTCCCAACAATGAGTCATCCGCGAAGATACATCCGCGATTACTACTACTACTTACTACTACTACTACTACTGCTACTACATTTTCCGGTCAATTTTATTTTTAACTTGATACAGATATTTCAGCATATGAACCTGCGATTATGAGATATGTACGACTTTTTTTTATTGGAGTTATCACCCCTTTTTGGACTATCTTTTTAGACTATATTTTCTGTATCAGTGTATTATTTTCATCCTTGGGCAGATAGGTTTTGACATTCGACTTGCGAAGCTGAACACATTTTACAACTTTCATGTTTTTGAATGCTTTATACAAATAACAGCTTTTCCTCGATTCATTCAGAATAGCCAAAGACCGCGAAATGACAACTTTAGAAAACATAACGGCACTTATTTTAAACGGCATCGCTTTTCCCTAACAGCATCATGACACACACAGATATTATAGCAAATTGGCAGGACCACTTAACCAGAGGTGATTTCTCAGGTTTCTAGAACGATAACTACACGAAATACCGGTGTATACACCATATGTTCTAAAAAATCTTACCAAAGCCTGTGGACTTTTCAGATGTTTCGCACAGAAGTGAAATAAGCGCTCTTTATATTCGTACCATATACGGAATAGACTAACATTGAGCACTCTTTATTGTCTCTAAGTTAAAATTTCCAACCGACCCCGCCACTCCAGATCAAAATCCCAATTCTCGTAATATTTTTTTCAATCTTGTGCACCAAACATTCGAACTTTTGAGAGATTACAACCCAACATTTAGTATGACAAAATATTCCTCAACTAAGGGCCTATTCGTTCTTATATTTGACTGAAAGTAGGATATTTTTCGACGCTGCATGAGTCTAAAAAAAACTAACCATTGGTTGGGAAATTTTAACTACGTTAATGTATTTAAGAGCTATCATAACCTATTTTATCATTCTGAAAATTTGAATTGTTGTTTTAGTCATCTAACAATCGGTTTATGAAATCAGTCGTGAAATCCAATTGTTGAAATTTTTATCAAGATTAGTTGAAGAAAGACACCAAACCCCTTACCCATGTCGAATCCTTCCTGGTGAATGCAACTGATTATCCAGAGACCATTCCTCTAAAGCGTATACGTCAGCCATTATAAGCGAATCCGACTTACAATTTCTCTATGTCATTTATAAAAAAAATTCCAGTTGGCTCACCATTAAATAACCATTCCATGTGCAGAATTCTACCCGTAAAAAAAAGTTTGCGATGCACACACGTGTATGGGTGCGGGTGTGTGTAGCTACCCGTCCCTTATAGGCGTATGCGTTTTGAATAGCAAGCTCGCTATTATCCTGAGTACAATATACGACTATATGCATAAATGCAGAGCAGTAGTTTGGATCCTGAACATGCATATGGTTTTCGAAATTCCGTTATATAAAACGTAGTAACCTGATGTGTTTGTCAATATATGATTATAATTTAATCATAAGCTGTCAATTCACGATATACCGTATTGTTTTGGTACTTAATTGGTCGGTAATCTTAATCGGTGTCGGTCACTCTTTTATAGAAACCAAATATGGCGCGGATGTGTTCAGCACGATGCAAGAATGCTTGTATAGTAAATTGGCAACCAATGAAATAGATATAAATGAAGTTTCTCCTCAAATGGATGCGTGAATGACAGGTGTTTTCCCCACGACATCATTGTTATCGCGAGGCGTGTTTCAATTTTATGGAAATATGTTGGTGAAATTTAGACGGATTTGACCAATACCGCGAGATTAAATTATAAGAAATTAACGCTTGTTATAAATTATAAGAAATAACTCTTGTTATAAGCTACACGCGTTATATAATTTGTCTTCAAACGTTTCGGTTATAGCTGCATCAACAGGAGTTATTTCTTAAAAACAATTTGGTGTGAATGATGTATACATCCGCATTTGTGTACCGCTCATTCCCTTTTCGTTTCTATTATTCATACCGGCGATTTCATTATTTGGACTGGAAGTATTTGGGAGAAGGTGGGGGGTTATAGTTGAATTGCTGAATAGTATACCTATGGGCATACGACAGTGATTTACCTATCCCCATGCGTCAGTGATTCACCTATCACCATACGGCAGTGATTTACCTATCACTTATCACCATACGGCAGTGATTTACCTATCACCAAACGACAGTGATTTACCTATCACCTTACGGCAGTGGTTTATCTATCACCTTACGACAGTGGTTTTTCCTGTCACCATGCTGCATTCCTTTAATAATCACCTTACGGCGGTGACTTATCTATCACCATACGGCAGTGATGTATCTATCACCATACGGCAGTGATTTACCTATCACCTTACGGCAGTGGTTTATCTATCACCTTGCGGCAGTGGTTTTCCTGTCACCATGCTGCAGTAGTTTACTAATCACCTTACGGCGATGGTTTACCTATCACCATACGGCAGTGGTTTACGACAGTGATTTACCTATCACCATACGGCACTGCTTCACTTATCACCATACGACAGAGGTTTATCTATCACAATACGACAGCGATTTACCTATCACAATACGGCCGTACGTCAGTGATTTACTTATCACCATACGGCAGCGATTTACTTATCACCATACGGCAGTGATTTACTTATCACCATACGGCAGTGATTTACTTATCACCAAACGGCAGTGGTTTACCTATCACAATACTGCAGTGATTTAACTATAACCAAACGACAGTGATTTACCTACCACCATACGGCAGTGATTTATCTATCACCATACGACAGTGATTTACCTATCACCATACGGCAATGATTTACCTATCACCATACGGCAGTGATTTATCTATCATCATACGGCAGTGATTTACCTATCACCAAACGACAGTGATTTACCTATCACCATACGGCAGTGATTTATCTATCACCATACGACAGTGATTTACCTACATGTATCACCAAACGACAGTGATTTATCTATCACCATATGGCAGTGATTTACCTATCACCAAACGACAGTGATTTACATATCACCATACGGCAGTGATTTACCTATCACCGAACGGCAGTGATTTACCTACATGTATCACCAAACGACAGTGATTTACTTATCACCATACGGCAGTGCTTTACCTATCACCATACGGCAGTGATTTGCCTATCACCATATGGCAGTGATTTATCTATCACCATACAGCAGTTATTTACCTATCGCCAATCGGCAGTGATTTACCTATCACCATACGGCAGTGATTTACCTATCACCAAACGACAATGATTTACCTATCACCAAACGACAATGATTTACCTATCACCATACGGCAATGATTTACCTATCACCATACGGCAGTGATTTATCTATCACCATACGGCAATGATTTACCTATCACCATACGGCATTGATTTATCTATCACCATACGGCAGTGATTTAACTATCACCATATGGCAGTGATTTACCTATCACCATACGGCAGACTCTTGTGGAGATCGGGCAGGGGAAAGTCATTTTAACCTCGAAAACTATAATTTAATTTATATCACAAATCAGTTAGTTGCTGCGTGCAATCAATATTTGTTGGTCCCATCTATCAAGCGTAAGATTGTGCACGCTGAATTCACAATAACCTAAGAGTACACATTAATACAACCCCAGGCATGTCTCTTTAACCATCCTCCCGCAAGATGTTAGTATAAAATTCGATGGCCCAACATTCATTTAGCTGTTGTATAAAATCCATGTTGCTCGTGTCATTTATCAAACTTAAGAACATGCACACAACATCCACAATGCACGATGCACATTACCACAAAACACCACATATCTCTCTACATGCTACCAATCAATTCCCTTCCCTTATGCGGCAGATACTGCACGTCTTGAATTGATTAGAATTCTCTTCGAATTTTTTTTTTCGAATTTAACTAGATAGCCTGGCGTAGAGGGGCTCGGTGAAATTTCCAATGCATTTGGCATCCGCGCATTTTAATTGGGAAGCCACAAGGCAGAATTATTCTCGTAGCGTAATTCGGAATAAATATACACATCCGTGCATGCAGATTCCGACATCGGTGTCAACTGGCAACAAGACAGAAATATGGGATGCGCTGGAAGAATTGTTCATGTGATTGGGAGAGATCTAAATGGGAATTCAAAAGATATTAGGGTCCATGACGAGTTGACCAACCAACACATGCAGTTCTTTAGTATATATTGGAAACAACAGCCTTGATTTGTCTCTCATGTATTATCAAGGTGACAGTTAACCTGGTCATGTCTGTTACCCACGAACGAAGAGGCATATCATCCGAGAGTACAGTTAACACGACGGAACCACATACATCTGTTCACGTAGTACCGCTCAGATAGTTGTCGAGCCCCGATATTTTTGTACAAGTATTAGCGCTCATATGGTGGTCGTATATAAATATGTACACGTGTAGTAGCGCTCATATGGTTCACGTGGTTTCGAGTTGACGAGTACCACGCATTCAAAATGGTCGAGGCGATCGCAAACACGACCTGAAACGAGGGAAAAAGTAATAAACTAGGATAATGATATATTACATAGTATTTTGGCAGCAACGAGCCATATGCTATACTATTTTTCAAACAAGCTGATACCTCATTTGTGTCCAAACTCACAGTTGTTTGTTCTGACATTCTGACCAAAGTTGTTAGTCAGAAGATTCTCCTAGATGTATGGACTGTCTTGAATATTCCAACCTCGGCCTGGCAACTTTGATCAGAATGGTAAAGAAAACCACATAGTAATTTCCGAACAAATAAGGTATCAACTTGTTTTAAAAATAAACTAGCAGATGCTCGTAACAGTCAATATGCTATGTTTTGTGGCAGTTCCTCATATATATTATGTTTTTGCGCGTGTGTAAATTTTGAATGCGTGGTATTCACCAACCTCGAAACCACGTGATTGACCACAGTGATATAATACTTGTAGATGCAGCGACTAACATATGCGATATATGCGTTTTTCAACCTCAAATTCTACTTAGGAATTACAAGCGTTTGTCGCGTCAATGTAATAAAAATAAAAGGTCAGTCGACCACAGTGTCTCCCCGACAACGTGGCAAGTCGATGCCGCTGTTAAAGAAATACAAAAAAAATGTTGAAATGTTCTAAGTCGAAAGGGTTAATAATTCCGTCAAAAAAAAACAATTTCCGTCATCTATATACATGCTGTAAATCTCCAATATGTGGGTAACAATACTCTGAAGTTTCAAATATCTATGATCAAAACTGTAGGAGGAGTTGGTTACACAATGAAGGTACCCTCATACAGAAAATTATAAAAAATGTTGAAATTTTCTAAGTCGAAAAAGGTTAATAACTCCGTCAAAAAATAATGTTTCCGTCATCAATATACATGTTGCACATCTTCAATATTAGGGCAACAATATTCTGAAGTTTCAAAGCTGTGGGATAAAATCTGTAGGAGGAGATGAAGGTACTCAAAATTGAGACGCACGGACGGATGAACGAACGAACGGACAGAGTCCGTTTCTAAAGTCCCCCGAAAATTAATTTTTCGGAGGATAAATAAGTTGATCAGTATGCAATGTTCATGTAGTTTACCCTAGACAGTTTTACGACAGATTGGCCGTGACTGTTATAATGTTTGCATAGCACAATGCCCAGGACAGACCATAACACAAAAATAAACAAGAAAACCATAGTCAGAAATGGTAACGCCACCAAGATCATATTATTAGCCATAAATATAAATCATAATATAAAATATATTGGTTACATGAATGGACAGCCTCCGAATTCCGTTAAGACAAGTAATTCTTCAAATTATTACAATGAACTACGGCTTATAAATTACTGCAGGTTTCTCATTCGCCACACCATAATGCTTCTAAATGCGGATCAAAGCTAAGAGTGCATGGCACAGCCATTGTTCATAGACATTTTACAGATAGCTAGAATGATGCATGCTGGGAACGAAAGTATCCACAGCAAAGCCATGTGCTTACGGCCGCATGCGTTTATTATAGGGGATTTATGGTGGGCCTATAAAACTAATTATAACTTTGTTATCTGTCATAGTTTATGCGTGAAATTTTAAACATATATACCATGGACATATACCCCTTCCAGAATGTTGAAAAACATTTTCAGTTGCTCATCGTATTTTTATAGACGAAATAGTCCGAAATTTCAGAAAATTGCGCTAACTGCTCAATGTTTTAATGTGTTACAACACGTCTGATAAAAATAGTTCTATCGGGAATATTCACACCATTTTTTTTCAGAGAACATAGAGTAAACATAGTCCTATCGGGATATCGTAAAGGAGATTAATTAAAACTCTCAGACTGCCGAAACTGACGACATTAAATTCGCTTTTTCGTGTCCCACGGAAATGAAACTTGTCTGTCCATTGATCACGTTATTTATTTGACATAGTATTTTTTTTCTGTTGTATTTGAACACTTGTTGCACGTGCAGGCTGCACGATCATAATAACTTCAACCGATAAGCGCCGACTGATACCCGCGCAACAGTTTGTCTCACATAAATTGTTATCAAAACGCAGGTTTATGGCCGCGGACATAAGCCGATTAAGTGTAATGTAATTTATCCATGAACTTGACTGAAAAATTGTGATTCTATCACCATTAGCCACGAAAATGGGACCTCTAAACAGGCAAGTTTTATTTTCGGGGGACACGAACAAGCGAATTTATTGTCGGCAGTTTCGGCAGTCTGAGGGTTAATTAATCCCGAATTAAACGGAACTACTTTACGATAGTCCGATAGGACTATGTTTACTCTATGCATGTTCTCTGAAAAAATAGTGTGAATATTCCAGATAGAACTCTTTTTATCAGACGTTGTGTAACACCTTAAAACATTGAGCGGTTATAGCGCAAACCGAAATGTGTTGTCTTGCAAGATATCCCACCGCTTTAGCTAAATTTACCTTCCTACAATATCCATAAAGAGGATCATATATTATATACCCACGGTTTTAATTATAGAATATAAAATATATTGGTTTCGCGAATGACCAACTCAGAATTCCGTTAAAATAACAATAACAACCAGCACCTATAACGAACCGTTTTACTGGACTTGGCCTACTGGTCGCGTAGTTCCGACTTTTAAATAAACGGAATTTCCAACTCTATAAATAAAAGCCCCACAAGAATTCTGTCCACCACGCAATATCAAAATCTCAGCAGCTAGATACACCACAGGTGGCGTAATGATATAGATCCCGCCTTTAACGATAGCGGTAAAAAACTCGTTCCTCCAGTTAGGCCGATTATATCACAATACAAAAGCGCAACTGAAAAGATCGGACGATTTTTAGACTACTTCCTAAAGCCGATTGTTCGCCTACAAGAAACCTACCTAAGTGATACCCGGCAATTGATTGAAGTGATTGAAAAAACCGTCATCCCTAAAGATGCACTACTTGTGACATATGATGTCTGCTCTCTCTATACAAATCTGAGATTCTCTGAATTATTAGATTCATTACGCTTCTACCTGAACTCAACAACTGACATGGTGTACAAGAAAACCCTCGAAAACAAAACAAAATCACATTTAATGTTTTACGTTATTTCCTTCATAAAAAGAATCTTCTTGATAATGAACCCTCTCGTTACTTTAGAATATAGAACTAACCTTAAAATAAAAAAAATCTTTGGAACACAGAACCTTCGGAATAACGAACCTTCGGATTGGTGAACCTTCGGAATAGCGAACATTCAGAGAAATTTCGGAATAGTGGACCTTCGGGATAGTGAACCTTCGGAATAGAGACATGCCCCCCAATATTCATATTATATGCCCAGAGTTCAAAGGTATGGACCCATAAAATTCTAAACTTGGCCCTTAAAATATTGAACTCCAAATTGGAGCACACACAGAACACCACTTAAGTCAACTGAACCTATGTCATGTCCCAATGCGGGAGGGTCCATATATACCACAACATTCATAGTATATGCCAAGAATTCAAAGGTATGGGCCCACGTAATGACATAAAATCTCAAGAAAACCAGCGAAAACAAAACAAAATCACATTTAATGTTCTAAGTTAAGTTATTTCCTCCTGTATCTGTATCGGTGTGCGCGCATGATCAGTTCGGATGTGAGCGCACACTCCATATAAAGAATCTTTGTGAAAATGAACCCTCTCAAATTAGTCTCAATACTTTAAAATATAGAATTAACCTAAAAATAACAAAAACCTTCGGAATAGAGAACCTTCGGAATAGCGGACCTTCGGGATAGCAAACCTTCATAATAGAAGCATGTCCCCACAATTACACCGGTGACGTAAACACATGTGCCAATCTTAGTTGTACTCTCGTAATTATCGGTACGATGAAACGGTGACGGAATCTGACGAGGTTTGCCGAATGTACAATCACCCAGTGAATTATCGATCGACCATGCGATATCAAAAAACCAAAAGCTAGAAACACCACACTACGGTGGCATAACAAACGAAAATTGTGCCGTCAAATCATTGATAAATTTTTAATCGGGACAAACATGTACACATTTTAACTGTAATCATGTTATTTCTCACTGCTGTAAATTTAAAATATCCTATGACATTGATTTTGCATTCATACTAAACTTGACATAGTTTGTGATCTATATGTATAATGTTGGAGTTCAAAGGGACTACAGTCGGTTATTGGTGACATGTTTTTAAGCAGAAAAATTATTCTAAAAAACAAATTCAATCTAACTGTATAGTTAGATTGTTTGTGTCTTCAGATTTTGTTTCTTGTGGATTTTGTAAGCTATTTGTTTTTAGAAAGGGTAGACCCCATAGAGTTTGGAAATCCATGTTTCCATTTTTTTACAGGGCCCTCTGGTAGCCATCTTGAATTTTTCAAAATGGCCGACAAAATTTGATATTTTCTTCATTTTCCATTGATTGGAACCACCCTATGGCCATATCTACATCAATAAATGATAAATATCAACAGAAAATACATCACTGAATGAGTTTCAAGGGAGAGATTTATAACATCTTCATCTAAAAGCTGCTCAACGATGTTAAAAAAAGCTATAAAAATGATGGTTTTGTCCCCAAATGCATAAACGAAAGGTCATAATAATCAATGTCATAGGATATAGTCCATATAGTCGTTCAGCCACATTGGTGAAATTTGAGGTGTCACTACAAAACCGACGGACTAATTCTAATCATGTTTTTTCTCAAATCTGAATATCTATGGAAGATAAAAATGCATGATAGCCAGTTCATTTCGGTAGCTAATTACGAGAACACGGGTCATGCTGAACACGACCCACTGACGACTACCGCGTAAGGAAAAGTATTGGGGTAGGTTTAGGTTATCTGCCTCTGCCAAGTAAATATTGAAGATTTTGGGTCTGGAGTGTGATGTGAAATACCAGAATAGAATTTAGTATCACAAATAATCAGGTCATAATAATCGAGAATTGCCGATGACGTTTGGGTTTAAATGTCATTACAATGCTCAAGTGACAATTATCTATCTAAACAAATTAGTCCAGGAGCTGTTATGGTACCCCTGCACCCCCAGGACTCAACTTCATCCGCATTATTTTCTTCCTTATTATGTCACTCAACTTGTAAGCAATGTTAACACAAAATGAAAGTGTCAATGACACTGTAGCACAACGTGGAGTGGGATTAATTTCACGAGTCTCAATCAATGGAGCGACTAGGAATGCGGAAAGTTGAAATGTCTAAGTAATACTAGATATAAATATGAAGAGATATCCAAGTAAAATCCAAGATGGCCGCGGGCGGCCATGTTTTCCACTGAAATTCAAAACATTTGATAGCTCCCATGTAGTGGTCACCCCGAAGATTAATATGAAGATTTGTGACGATCGGGTGAGGGATGTAGTCTGTAAGTGTGCTAAAGAATTTAGTCATGCAAAGAGTAAAATCCAAAATGGCTGCCGGTTGCCATGTTTTTAAAAAATTCAGAAAATATGAGATTACTCCCATATTGTGGTCATCTCGAAGATCCGTGTGAAGTTTAGTGACGATCGGACAAGGGATGTTGTCAGTAGGGTGTACCGAATGATTTAGTCATACAAAGAGATAAATCCAAGATGGGTGCTGGTGGCCATGTTTTCCCAACGAAATGTGGGGGGGAGTTATGGCTCACATCTAGTGGTCACAAAAAATATCCGTATGAAGTTTGGTGACGATTGTATCAGGGATGTGGTCGGTAGGGTGTGCCAAAGGATTTAGTCATGCAAAGAGTAAAATCTAAAATGGCTGCAGGCGGCCACGTTTTTCATAAAACAAATTGTTCAATTTCGATGGCTCCCATCGAGATGTGATCCTAAATATGCCTGTAAAATGCCGTCGGGTCACTCCCTGTACATATATTCACCACATTCACTTCTTGTATACATATTCGCCTCACCATATTCGTGGCAATTGGCCATATAATATCTCTGTATATCTATTTGCTACACACATGGCAATATATCCAGTCAAGGTATATATTTACACCGCAACTATAACCACAGAGTCATTGGAGGTATACATGTACACATCACAAATATCAATGCAACCCCACCCCACCCCCGCACACACGGATATTCATTCATACACAACAGGCTTGCATATACACATCAGTCATGACAATTCAGCCACTCGCTGTATACGCATACACCACATTCGTAATCATAAAGTACACATATTGGCCACATCCATGGCCATAGAGCCCCTCCAGATATACATATATACCTCACCAATAGTCATATGGCCCTTCCAGATATACCACATGACCGTTGGCCATATAGTCACTTCGTGTATACCTATTGGCCACACCCGTCACCATATAGCCACTATAGATATACATACACACCCCATTCATGACCATAGAGTCACTCCAGTTATATATATACACCGCACGGATGGCCATACAGTGCCTCAAGATATACCAATACCCTGCCCATGGCCATTCACACACTCCAGACTTGCATATACACCTCCACCATGACCATTCAGCCAGTCGCTCAGTCTCGCTGTATAATCATACACCATATTTATGGTCACTCTTTTATACCTATTCACTCCACCATTGGCCACATGGTCAATCCATGTATACCTATTCGCCACACCCGTGGCGACCAGTGGCCATATAGCCACTCAAGTTATAGACGATAGAGTCACTCCAGGTAAACATATGCACCTCACCAATGGCCGTACAGCTCTTTCAGACATGCCAATACCCTGCACATACGGCCATTCATACACTCCAGACTTGCATAATTATACACCTCACCCATGATGATTCAGCCACTCGCTCAATATGCATTACCCATAAGCATTCAACCACTCCATATTTATCCATACACCCAATGATCACACAGCCAGCACATGCACCCATCCATGAGAATACAGCGACTCCTTGTATAATTATTCACATAATTCATGATCATACAATAACTCCATATATACATATTCACTTCACATATGACCAACAGTCACGACATGGCTGAAATTTTGACATACACCATATAATTTAAGTTGATCAATTTTTATGCTAATGAACGAGAGTAGCCACACAATGCGTCCCACTCCGTTTCGACGTTTTGCCCATTTCTGTTCAAAACATGGCCCGGAATTCCAAAAGACGTTTTTGGCAAAATTACATACTGCATCCTTTAAATTGACTTTGTCATGACTCAGAAGTTACTGGGACAACCAGAATAGAACATTTAGTTGTCAGTTGATGAAGTATCGTCGTTAAGGCTTAACCAAAGCAGTCCAATGTGGCATCCAGGGATATGTTTATCAAATTTTAAAACTGGTATAAAAGTATTAAAAAAATGTCACAAAATTCACAGAAAACAACTAGCAATCTTATCATATGTAGTAGATAACACTATAGTGGAAGCAGATTTATAAAATATGTGGCACTCACTTACCAACCGAAATCTGTCTTTGTTCGCACATACAGACATAACAGTCAGATAATTTCCATAAAAGAGAGTAAATTTTGATTAAGGAAAATTCCATAAGAAATGTTTTGTTGAGAAATCCACATTTTATACTAGCAAAACGTATTTAATTTCAATTTCCCAAAGTGAGGGTATGAGTTCACCAGAAAGTAAACAGCTATGTTTGGCACCGACTGTAGTGTCTGGTTTATACAGTGGGTCAGGTTCACTCAACCACCGAAGCATATAATTTAACAGAACCAACCTGGTCTAAATCCCAATCAGGATTAATCAAGAGATTGTTCAATAAATACAGTGATAGTCAAACATACTATTAACATAGCTGTGTGATACCTGTATTTGACATTTCAAATTCAAACACTCACATCAAAAACAAGAGAATAGAGTCATGTCATGTTCTGTGGCATAATGTATGGGTTTCTCGACAAAACATTCTTGAATTTATTAATGGAAATTGCTCAACTATACAAAACATGTGCCTGCGCACAAAAGATCGGATTTCAATTGTGAAGAAAGTATAAAATGTTTCGAATTTCTGACACAGGTAAAGTGTTATTTGCTGTATATAATGTATGTATAGTTGTTTTTACCCACTCCTGTAAAGTTTGTGCCATTTATTTTCTATTTTAAAATATATCCAACTTGTTCTCGGAGTCCATCATATTGGAGTGGTTGGGTTAAACCAAGTGAGTCACAATTTGATACCATTTCAGAACAGCAGAGTGTTGTTCCGAATAAATATTTTTATTACCACATTTGGTTGCCATTTTACGAGCCATCTGGAGTAATTTTGTCTAAAAACACATCAGAGTGACACATTTAAGACAGATTTTGGTACAGAATGGATATTTCGAAAGCGAGAATGTTGTCATGAAACGGTCAACAACAGCTCTTTTTCCAGCTCCTGAAGCTATCATTGAGATGGTTAATTGCCAGTGTAGAAAGGACTGCTCATCGTCGTGTTGTTCCTGTCGGAGAAACAGACTTGTGTGCACAGGTCCCCTAGTGCTACAACACTGCCATGAGTATACACATAAGGTATATAATCATGCATGTCAGTGTTGACGCACCAGCGGACCTGTGGTGAGTCTATTCTCAAAATAGGTCCGGTAGATATAAACCTTGTATTAAGGTATATATACGTGTCCAAAGTTTCAACACTGAGTGCTGCTAACATACCGACTCCTTAACCACAGCAGAATTATGGGTAACTTTTCAGGATTTAGTCGGAAATATGGCTTGTTGCCATTCATCGGAAAGCTACAGCAATTTTACGTTTCACATTAAGATGACTCAAACGTACGGGTATTTTTAACTGCTATTTCAAATGAACTTAAGTTATTATTCCATGTAGGCTGTAGAAAAATAAATGAGTATGCAGTGGGTACGTTTCAGGGTTCGACATTTTGGGGGTTTATACAAGGAAACCAAGGGCCAGTTTCGTGAAGTAATTTGTTAAGATCATCTTATGCTATTACATTCCAGTTCCGGTACGCGTTTCCTAAAACAATCTTAAGATCATCTTAAGTGGGAAATTAAGATCCCGCCCATTTAGACTGGGTCGCATCCATTTATTACATCTATGATCATGGGGGGGGGGTCTGCACGAAAAGTTCAGTACACAGGGGTGAAAAAAATTCGCACAACCGGGGACACCACCCCCTAAGTTTTTCCTCCAACAATTTGGGGACCCACCCCTCTTTTCCATGATTTTTCATTTATATCTGCTTAACAAATTAAATAACTCCCAACGGTTTGTATACTGACAATTGGAATATTTAGGCATAACCCTTAATGCTGGTAAATGTATACACATCTCTCAGTGATATATTATTTGATGCAGCTATACAGTTATTTCTCTGTTAACCGTGTGTAGAGGATATGATATTTGTCAACGTCATGTCTTTGGTGACCAAGATTTGACTTTGCTAACTTGCTAATAAAATTGCGATTCAACCTCCAGCATAGCAGCTAGGTCCCGGCCAGTCTAAGTTAACTACATACCCAAATATAAATAGCGTAATATACGAATATGAGTTTGTAGGTTAACAGATTGGTTCCGGACCTATGTTCGCCCCTTTCTACTTGATGATGTTATATAGGTTCGAATATATATCCGACACCCCTTTGATCTCTGTTTCTATTGATAAATAATATAAACTGATACTTCGAAAAGACGGACAAGGATATTGTTTAATGAAAAACCCATAGCGGTGAATTGTATAATGAAAACAGAGTCGCCACAGCAAAAGCTGTCATCAGTGACGCATTTATGCCACAAGGTGGAACTAGAATCAACCAGTGATATATATAAATAGATCTGACGCAAGGTCAGTTGCACGCGGGGCGATATGAAATCCCTCACTCGGTAAATACTAATCCATTCACCGGCTTCTATTCCACACGATTCATCAACCTGCAATTGTCAACTAACTGAAATAATGCATTCGATTGCCCTGAAGCAATGTGATGCTATAAAGCATATTGAGAGAGCAACTATTGTGTCTAGCGCCAGGTCACGGATACTTTGGCCAAGTTTGGGTATACATTCTCTTTCCCGGGTACCCGGGTAAGCGACAGTCGCAACCGGTCCATATTCCTTGCGCACACACACTCCCACCAGTTTTTTTTTCTTCAGTTTTGGGAGTGGATATTCCTTTGAAGATCCATAATGTTTTCGACTACCTGTTGCTTTATTGATTAAGATAAATATAGTCATTAAGGCAAACATGATGTATTGTAATTAAAAACAACCTGGCGGGATAATTTCCTTTGGCACACCCAACATGCCACATCCCTCATCCGATCATCACCAAACTTCATATGGATATTCGGGGTGACCTCTAGATGGGAGCCATCGACTTTTTTTCTAAATTCGTTGAAGAACATTGTCGCCAGCAGCCATCTCGTGTTTAAAATCCAGCGTCACACCATGCAGCCCGCATTTATCAGATAAATGTTTTGAAAATGTACAGGCATGTTTAGGGTCACCTCTAGGTGGGAGCTATCGAATTTGAACGATTTTGATGAAAAACATGGCCGCCGGCAAGCCATATTAAAGCTCATACATTACACATACCTGATACCCATACACGTCAATTAACGTCAATTACCGGTGATGGGAACATGATTCAAACAATCTTTCTATCTTTTTTTAACATAAATTATTCCTTTCAATGGTTTTCAAATATGATAGGAAACATGTGAAATAATAAGATAAATAAATAAAATAAGACTTCACTTTTTCATTGAACTTTATACTTACAAATATTTATAATATATAGTGATATATTAACATAAATATAAAACCTGACATCAGAAATAGAATAATTTTCACATTTCTCAAGGCAATTTACAAATAGGGTGCATTTAGCTCGATAATATGTTATCTTAATTCTGACATATCGATATATAGGCTTTGTTTGCACCTTTAATAAATCTATTTCTATATTTGCGAATGTCTGTCTGTCTGTATGTGTTCTATAAAAATTGATGTATGTCTGTCTGTATGTGTTCTATAAAAAATCATGTCTGTCTGTCTGTATGTGTTCTATAAAAATTCACGGGGGACAATCTTGATGGCACCAAAGGGGTAAATTTTTACGAGAAAATAATGGTGCGGGTTAGAATTTTCTAAAGTGACGCTGTAGTTATCAGGGGCAGAAAAAGGGGAGGACATCAAACAAATTTGTCGCCGATTTCCAACAAACTTATACATATCATCTTCATGATATAATGACTCTAATTATTAGTTTTGAATATGTCAAAAGTGGCGCCGTTCGAGTCTGGGATGCACTGAAGTGCAGAGTGGAACCGAAATTGATCAAAAATATTTTAGCGCCAATTTCCACCATATTAATATACATTGTTCTCCATGATACAAGGAATCTAATCGTGAGAATTAACGACGCCAAATTGGTGCCGTTTGAACCAGCGATGGGGAGGGGATGTAAAATGATAATAATTTGTTTTGTCGCCGAATACCACCACACTTATACATTATCATCTTCATGATATGAGGAATCTAATGGTGTGGTTTAAGTATGTCAAAATTGGCGTTTATCGAGTCAGGTGTGCATGGTACCACAATTGATAAACAATATTTTAGCGCCGATTTCCACCAATTTGATACACAATCTTCTTCATGATACGAGGAATCTAACCATGTGATTTAAAGACGCCAAATTTGTGCCGTTTGTGTGAGAGATGGGGGCATTTGGGCCACTAAATTTGATTAAAAAATTGTTTAGTCGCCGTTTACCACCAAACTTATACACAAGCATATCCACGATATCAGGAGCCTATTGTGTGGTTTAAAGATGTCAATAGCGTGGCCATTCGAGTCAATTGTGCATGGATGGGGAGGGACACCAAAATTTATAAAAGTGTTTTTAGCGCCGATTTCTACCACAAATATATTAAAAACTTGCCGTAATTTTCCAGATATGAGTATGGTAACAAAGTGTATAATTGAAGACAGCAATTGTTTCATTATTTTGTATATATATATATTAATGTATATATTATAAGCTGGGGCAATGACATTTCAACAATATTTTATGGTTATTATGTTGTTTTGGGCCATTGTGGCCATTTTGCAAACCTTATAGTGAAATAGAGCTCATTCTTTTATAAATGTTCGGCCATATTGGAAGAAATTTCAACTCTGTTACATTTAGGATATCCTTAAGTTTTGGTACAACAAAATTTGGATTTCTCACCAAAAGGTTTCGTATGGAGTTCTCATCAATCAAGATCTACTTTCTTCTATGGAGATTATCTGACAATTATGTATGTACGGGCTCACAATATGTTATTTTTGTTGACAAGTAAGTGCCTGTTACTGGTATAGTGTTATTTACTATATCTATCCGCTATATCTATATTTCCGAATGTCTGTGTTCTATAGAAATTCACGGGGACCACCTAGATGGCACCAAAGGGGTCTACCTGGGGTAACATATTACGAGAAAGATAATGGTGCGGGTTAGAATTTTCTAAAGTGACGCTGTTGTTGTCAGGGGCAGCAAAACAATTTGTCGCCGATTTCTAATAAACTTATACCTAATCATCTGCATGATATGAGGAATATAATGATGTAGTTTAAATATGTCAAAAGTTGTGACGTTCGAGTCAGTGGTGCACGGAAGGGGAGAGTGGAACCGAAATTGATAAAAAATATATATATTAGCGCCGATTTCCACCAAATTAATACACATTGTTCTCATTGATACAAGGAATCTAATCGTGTGAATTAACGACGCCAAATTGGTGCCGTTTGGACGAGCGATGGGGAGGGGATGTAAAAATGATAATAATTTGTTTAGTCGCCGAATACCACCAAACATATACACTATCATTTTCATGCTATGAGGAATCTAATGGCAGGGTTTAAGTATGTCAAAAGTGGCGTCCTTCGAGTCAGGGTGCACTTAAGGGGAGACGGGTACCACAATTTTTCTAAACAATAGTTTTAGCGCAGATTTCCACCAATTTCCACCAGTTCTTGTTCATGATACGAGGAATCTAACCGTGTGATTTAAAGACGCCAAATTGGTGCCGTTTTTGGTGAGAGATGGGGGGGGCATTAATTTGATAAAAAACAATTGTTTAGTCGCCGATTACCACCATGATATGAGGAGTCTAATTGTGTGGTTTAAGGATGTCAATAGTGGGGCGGTTCTAGTCAATGGTGCATGGAGGGGAGAGGGCCACCAAACGTTATAAAAGTGTTTTTAGCGCAGATTCCTACCACATTTATAAATATTCTTCACCGTGATTCGAGGAATTCATCGTGTGGTTTAAATTTCAAGTTGGTGTCATTTTGGGTGAAAGAGGGGGCACTAAATCTGATACGAATTTCATTAGTCGCCGATTTTGACCAATTTTATATATAGTCACTGCATAATGATTCTAATTGTGTGGTTTAAAGATATCAAAAGTGGCGTCGCTTGAGTCAAGGATAGGAGAAGAGGTCACCAAAACTGATAAAAAATATGTTTACGACAATGTCCACCAAATTCATACACGTTCTTCTCCAATGCTACTTAGAATCAAATCGTGTGGGTTAAAGTCGTTGGTGCCTATATTTTCGAATGTCTGTCTACCTGTGTTCTATATGCCAAAATGGTAGATAGTGGCTCGGGTTACAGTTTTCTAAAGTGACGCTGTGGGTATCAGGGGCAGAAAAGAGCGAGGGGCAGCAAAAATGATTAAATATTTTTTGTCGTGAATTTCCAAACTTATACATAATCATATCCATGATATGGCGTCGTTCGAGTCAGGGGTGCACGGAGGGGGGGGGGGACACACAAATTTATACAAAAACACAACCTATTTTAAGTGCCGATTTCCTCCAAATTGATACATGTTCTTCTCTATCATACACGGAATCAAATCGTGTGATTTAAAGAGGCCAAATTTGTGCGTTTGGGTGAGAGAGAGGCACTAAATTTAATAAGTTAATCATCTCCATGATATCAAGAGTCTAATTGACATGGTTTAAATGTGTCAAAAGTGGCGCCGTTCGAGTCATGAATGGGTAATAGTGGGGCACCAAAGCTGATACAAATATTTTTAGCACTAACTTGCACCAAATTCATACACTTTCTTCTCCAGTGACTCGGATACGAGGACTCAAATCATGTGGATGGAAAGACTGCACATTTGGTGCCGTTTTGGGCCAGGGCGGAGAGAGGAGGAGCACTAACATTGATCAGAATGTTTTAGTCGCCGATATCCACCGAAGTTATATATATAGTCATCTCATGCATAATTCGTTCTAGGGAGTTTTTAGCGTTAAAATTTCACAGGACACAATCATGGTGACCGAATTAAGTCACTTGAATAATTATATCTTCTCAACTCTCATTTATATTAGGACGGGAATCAGGGCATTCATATAGTGAGCTAGCAAAAAACATATACATGGAAGAAAGCATTAAAAGTATATTTATCATTCTCTCTAAGAGACACACATATTCCTGCAAAATGAGGGACCCTGAACCCCAGAGGATGGCATGTTAAATATAATATCTTCAGTAAGTTCAGAGATAAAAGTAAGTACGACATGACTTTTCAGGATCCTCCAATACTGGCATCGGACAAGGGTATATCTGCCCGATACAGAGGATTTCTTTCATTTTTTTTAGAACAAAATCATGGCCTAAATTAAAATCTTAAAATCTCGCTCAGTGTCGGGCATATGTATCTGATATATAGCAACATTTCTTTTAAAATGAGAATAATTAGCCATGCAATATAGACTATGAGCAGAGGAACATCTCGACGTGTCTTTAAAACATCTCTATCTTCATGTCATAATCGGGTGTCTAACCCACTAGATTGATTTATACATCTCTGTGTAAAACCAAATTGTCCTTTTTTTCTTTTTGCAAACTAATGTGTTTATGGTGTACATGTTTTGATCCCAATAAAAAAATATTTAAATAAAAACCAAACAAACAAAAGTCAATTCCAACCACGTCGACTGAATGAATTAAAAATGATAACGTCTGAAGAACGCGCAGTTGTAAATAAATAAACACCTCTTTATTGTGGGACTGGGTGGTACGAACTAATCGCGATAATCAAAATGACAATCACTCCGACTACTTATAATCCGTGTATAAGAATGACGTATTGTGATGCCATTTGGATATACAATTTATGAGAATACATGTAACATTCTGAGCAAGGGTATTCTCTATTCCAACCAATTGTCCACAGCAGAGGGTTTCACGTCAATTTAACCTGGACAACGCCGGGTAACCCGGCTAGTACCACAATATAATTAATCGTTACTTAGAATATGTTCATAATATCATCATACTATATTATGGTTTACTATGAACGTCATATATGTACTTGTTAAAGGTACACAATCCTACTCGATTGTCCCCATACGTTCCATTTACAACAACAACAACGGAAGTTCACCAAAGGCCGATTTAGTTATCCAAATTAGTGTATTTCCGATAAATACTCAGAACGATACCAAGCACCGTGACGATATCATATTTGCCGAAAAAGTCCAATAATAACGTTTTTTGACGGTATCTACGACGAGCGAGTGTGGTCTGCAAATTCTATATATGGTGATGCCATATTTTTAGTGGAATTCCCCACACATGTCATCACAAATGTAAACAAACATATTTCCACGTGTAACCGGCATGCTGTAATATAACATGGCTATTTGCACGACTAAAACATGTTTATCGATTCGTAAATAAAAAATATGTTATGTACCGTACATCAACTATCGCAATTTACCTTATTTGTTGTTGCTGACGTTTCTTTTCGTTGTGTTATATTCCGAAGTTAATTTGCGATAGCATTGATCGCCATTCAAAGTCACAGCGAACTGTGAGAGGTGCTGAAAAATAACAGATTTCAAAACTCGAAATCTGATAACTCTGGGCTCAAATCTAACACTGTTTAACCCCGAAGCCGAAGATATAGTAATTTAGGGGCGTTAAATAGGATTATGTATCTTTTCAAGATAGCAACTTATAACATAGTTTGGTCTCAAGTTCAAACTTCAGCCTTAAGTGCGTTTCAAGATCAAGGTCTTAACTTAGATGGTCTTAAAGGGTAATGTACTCAAATAGTGTTGTTGGCTTCCATATTATCTGCCTCGTAGAATAAGGTAACCAGATGTCATCATTTGACTGTCAGCTAAGTACGAAGTAATGTTACAGATGGCAGGAATGCGAAAATAAAATAGAAAGCTCGTCGTCGAGATATTTGTACAGTTACGGTACATCAAATAAATGTTATGTTATATAGAAGAGCGGTTAAGACAGATAAAATCTGGAATCATGCACTTTTGAGTAGAAGCATGAAACTTCTCACATATCATTATGGACATATATGGATCAATTTCTGATATGGACCTATTTTCAAAAATTCAAAATGGCCGCCAAATCCAAGATGGCGCCCAAGGGGGTCACTAAATTTCCGGTTATGACCCTATCTCTAGTTATACGGCGATAACAGAAAAAATATTTGACATATGATGGTGTAGTTAATTGTTAGGTATTCGCCATACATATGCGCATTTAATTAAACTCATTTTGTTAGCCATCCCCCAAGATGGCCCCCAAAATATCCCAAAATGGCCGCCAAAATAAAAAAAAAATGCCGATTTTTCTTAAATTCTACACTTCTTTCTAAATTATCCCAGAAATGTTATGGACTATATGGGAATTTCTTCTCGGAATATTGAGAGTAGTCATTTACTATCAATTTCGAGTCATGTTGAGTATTCTGGGTTACCGCCGGACCATGTATACGTTTAAAAAAACGACTATCAAATCACCCACATAGTACATTAGTATTATTCCAACCACGCTATGTCCGTTAAGAGCTCTGTAATGTACACAATAATAATTGTCTGGACATGCAAAAACAGTATCACATTGTTTATCCAAAATTGCCATACTTATACAACAATTACTGCCAAAATAGCCGTCAAAATGGAAAAAATCTTGAATTTTCGTTCAAATTTACTTTTTTGGGGTTAATTCTGGGATACAAAAGTTGTAAGACTCACAGGCATATCTCTGAGACATACTAATTCAAGGAATTTCAGGGGTGGTCCATAAGATGTCTATAAAAATCCAAGATGTCTGCCAAAATGACAGCGTAAATTTTGCACCATTGTCATTTTTGCATACAAACGTAAATTTTTTCAACTCTGTAAGACTCCGTCATAATTATTGTGGTACACTCTAGTGACATAGGCAATATTAAACTATGTGCTGGTAGTTAAAATAAAGATAACTGCCAAAATGACCGCCATAATAGGAATGTTTTAGTACAACCGTGGAACCTCTCTGCTAAGTAAGATTGTTATATGATAACATGTCCGATTTGACTAAATCAGGTCCATGATTATGCTGTTCTGTACCTGCTATATGATATTGTGATTCTTGTACATGATAACATATTGGCATATGCTACACCAGGCTAATGTTACATGCCACAATGTTCCTGCTTGATAATCTCAGGATGCTTATATAAGAAATATATGAAAAATATACTATCATATGTACTGGAAGTAGTTTCACCATAAGCGGTTCATTGCATTGCTGTGACTACCTTCATAATAGTTTAACGTTATAATATGGACAGAAACAAATTATGAGGGTGTGTCTAATGTATAATAGATCAATAGAATGTGTATAATTCGAATGTACCAAGGATTACATGCCCTTGTTCAGCCAGTTTTCAGTCGGATGTGATTAAAATAGCTCTGTTGTCATTGAAAGTGAAACCAATTATTTAAGCAATGAGTACTTCATAACACAACATCCGTGTCTGTTACAAGACTAACTACATTTTTGCAGAACCATTCAAATTGTAGATCGTTGATCAGTCGAATAGCTCTATTTCATTAAATTCGAACAATGTGTCATGTCAGATGGCACATTTTCTCCACATCATCGTACTTGAGTTGAAAATGTAACAAGGCATTTTCTTCCAAATTCGACAATATGACCATGAGTTGCTAACATACCTCTGATGATTACCCCTTTGTTAGTGAGGTGCACTTAGGGACACGTTTAGAAATACATAAGAAACGATCATGACATTTAACAAATCCAGCTTAAAACTGACTTTTGGGGCATTATATCGATTCATATTAGCCAACATGTTTGGTATGCATTTGTTGCATCAAATTATGGTCACTATATGACAATAGCTTCCACATATGTGCACTACACAGGCTCATCATACATGTCATTATGTACCTGCTACATTTGATGGTGTTTCTTATATATAATACAGGTCGGATTA
Organism: Siphonodentalium dalli; assembly: GCA_032622095.1. Lineage (NCBI taxonomy): Eukaryota > Metazoa > Mollusca > Scaphopoda > Gadilida > Siphonodentaliidae > Siphonodentalium > Siphonodentalium dalli. The sequence continues at coordinate 62,118,828 of CP136067.1, forward strand.
TACCAGACCGGGGAACATGGCTCATCGCACTTGCCACAATGAATCTGTTGTGCTCGACCAGGACTATTATAAACCTGTTCGATATAGACTACACCAGACTGATTGTGTATGCCAGAAAATGAGAAAGCATCTGGTATAAACGATTAGATCCATTCCCCAACCAGAGATTGGTCCAACTCTTGCAGAGATGTCTGTTGAACGTGTCGAGTTGTCACACAGTCTACAACCTCACCCAGTCATGTTCTATGAGTTTGAGATTGTATGATACCGCTGGTAAATCAATGCATTTGATTCCTTCCTCTTTGAGATAACGTTTCCCAAGCCTGGTTCAGTGTGGTCTGGTGGTATCTTCTACCAGAAAGGAATATGCACCTATAGTACCTGCAAACGGTCGCACAAACAGGTCTAGAATTCCACCCCTATAACTTTAAGCATCAATGGTGCCGTTCTGGATGATAAACATGTCTGTGCGACCGTCAAAAGGCATCCCTCCCCACACCATAACCGAACCACCATCTTAGCGGTTATCTTCCACCACTGTGGCATCAGTGAAACTCTCATATCGCCTCCTCCAGACCAAAACACGTCTGTCAAGGAAATCTAGGCTAACTCTGTTCACAGCACGGTTGACCATTGTTGCACTCTACAGTTGACACATTCCGCGCACCGCTGTACATGGTGTCATATGTGACGTGGCAGCACGATTACGACCTCCTTGAGCGTAACGAACATCGTGTTGTCTGTTTCTGTTGGCCTGTGTTGAAATTATGACCCCAGCCTCATTCTGGAGGGGAGCGCTGCAGTGATATGACATTCATGGTATGTGCCAGATTCACAGTTTCTTTGAGATAAAGCCATCATAAAGGTTATATGTTTGTCTTATCATTTCGTACCCGCAGATGACTATGTCGTGACTTCTTTCCACAGTAATATGGGTATTGATGCGATTCCACACCTGGATGCAATGTTATTGCTGTCACCTGGCCATGCAGAAACCTACCTATGTGACATTCCAGATTGGAGCATCACCACCCCTCTGGACAAATTGTGGGTGCTTAATTCGGAAACCTTTTTAAATCAATGCCGAAGAGTTGTTGGTAATAGCCACTCATGTGACACTATACAGTTATCGCCTGGTGTTGAGGGAGACACGGATATTTGTCGCCTGTTTGGTGATGAATGTCTCCCGAGGGGCTTTGCCCCGAGGGATACATTCATATCCCAAGCGGGCGACAAATATCCGTGTCTCCCGAAAAATAAAGGCGATAACTGTTTTGTTATCCGCACTGAATAACATTGTTATTCCACCAGCTTAATCAAGTCATAAATTAACACAAGATGACAAAACATGAAGCAAGATTTGTAGCTTTGGTGACAACGGAAAAGTATTCGTAATATCCGCAATGCACATGTCGACATATTATTAACACAATATGGGCTCTAAAATTATCATATAAAGTTCATCAGCGCATGATATACGGACATACATGTATAGGACAACGAGTCTGTGAATTTGGAGATGCATGATGCAATAAAAAGTATTGTCCCGACAACGGGTTTTAACATGACAAGATTCATCGGACATTTTTTTAACCAAAGTATAGCAATGTTAAAAAGCATAATTCTGAGCTACCCATTTGTAACAATAGTTACATGTAAATACGCTAGATCACAAACAATAAGTGGATGTGTATTAGCTAGTGCAGGTGCCGAAAGTTACAAGGTTTCACTCTACACGCCAAACGAAAGCAGCGACATCTCAACACAGCGTGTCAAACACGAAAACGACAACACACTGATCACAGGCAAAGGGGAATAACCTACTACCTCGCACGGAAAGTTAAATGTCGTATTTCCACGATTTATATGCAAACAATGTGGCCACACCACGGTTGGTAAAATTGTGTAAACATGTAGGTATATATGCGGAGTGTTATTTTTAGTATGTTGTAGAGGAGGTGGTGTGGTATAGCTACATGTGTATGTAGTATTCGTTGGTCAATATCCACAGTAAACTTATGACTGACGTTACGGCCAGGGCAACAAGTTAGTGGTTGTCGCCCGGCTCAGCGGGTGACAGTGTGATTTGCCGCCAGCCACGTGACAGGTTCTCGGCCTATCAAATGATAGAGAAAAGGAGAAGTGATAACAATCTGATTTGAACACAGAAACATTGTGGACAAAATCACGAAAAACGTGGAGACCCCCCCACTTGTTCACTGGACAGATCACACCACGGTGTATTTCAAATTGTAGCATCCTAAGACAGAACAAATGATCACGCATCTACACCATAGTCAGATACGAAAGGGCAAAATTGCATATTACTGTCTAAATATGACCAATTTATGGGTAATCCTTAGCAAAATTTGACTAGTGTATATGATAACAGAAGTCCAATGTAGACTACACCAGGCTCATCATACATGTCATAATTCATATGTGATGCACGTCATTGTGATAACATGTTCGGCATAGACTACACCAATAGCATAATAACTGCCACACTTTGTCTGTTACACACGATCATTATCATTACATTTTATAACAGCTTCAGTATGAACCACACCATGCTCACCATACATCATAAAATGCACATGATACACACGGTCAGCCCCAGGGTAATTATATATCATAACAGTTCCAGCATAAACTATACCAGGGTCATCATACATGCTACACTAGTCACTACATCTGTTTACACACTATCAGATTCAGGGTCATTATATATGACAACAGGATCGGTATAGACTACAACAGTCTCATCACACATGTCACAATTCATCTGTTACACACGATTGGGGTCATTATATATAATACGTTCTGTATAGACTATACTAGATATATAAGGCCAAAATAAATAATATGTGGGTTTCCCCTTTCCCGCCCGCCCCATGTCAAACCGCATACCCACTTTCATTTTATTGGTTTTGAGAACAAAAAAAGTGTTCCATTTTATCCGACCGTCCAAAATCATAAAATATATCGTACTGTTCCAATTCTATCTCAAAATGAACCCAATAAATTGTAAGGAATATTCTCTTGTGTGCATTACAGTTTTCTGAATGCACATAGTGTGTATGGAATATTAAACACTAATGCACTACTTGGGTGATTTGATGGTCGTTATTTTAAAACTATTGTTTCACGACCAGGCTGTGACCAATAATAACGGAAATGGCTCCAAAGTGATGGGAAATGACTAATATCAATATTACGAGAGAAAATTACCATATACTCCTTAACATTTCTGGGGTAATTTAGAAAGAAGTGAAAAAAAATCTACGTTTGGTTGCCATTTTGGGATATTCTGGTGGCCATTTTGTGGGGATGGCTGACAAAATTGGTCTCATTATATGTACTTATGTATGGCGAACACCAAACAATTAACGACAACACCATATGTCAAATATTTTTTCTGTAATCGGTGTATAACTAGAGATATGGCCATTCGGTCACCCCTTTGGCCGCCATCTTGGATTTGACGGCCATTTTGGATTTTTGAAAATAGGTCCATATCAGAAATTTATCAGCTATGGTCCTACTATATATATGCAAAGTCTGATAGTTCTACTCAAAAGTGCATGCCTATGGGCCTTACAATGTATGTCGCAAAATTAGCCCAAAAATAGTAAATTTTAACGAAAATCTAGATTTGTTCCATTATGGCGGCCATTTTGGCAGCAATTTTTGTAAAAGTAGATAAATTTATGAACAACAATGCGATACCGATTTTTCATGTCCAGAAGATAATTATTGTATACATTACAGAGCTCTTAGTGCACACAGTGTAGTTGGAATAATACTAACGTACTATGTGGGTGATTTGATGGTCATTTTAAAAAACTGTGTATACATGGCCCGGTGGTAACCCAGAATACCCATATGATGGCTCCAAATTGATAGGAAATGACTACTGTCAATATTACGAGAAGAAATTACCACATTACCCGTAAAATGTCTGGGATAATTTAGAAAGAAGTGAAGAATTTAAGAAAAATAGAATTTTTTTTTTATTTTGGCGGCCATTTTGGGATATTTTGGTGGCCATTTTAGGTGATGGCTAACAAAATTGGTCTCATTATATACGCATATGTACGGCGAAAACCAAACAATTAACTACACCATCATATGTCAAATATGTTTTCTGTATTCGGTGTATAACTAGACACTGCGAAATGTTTTGACCCCTTTGGCGGCCATCTTGGATTTGGCGGCCATTTTGAATTTGTGAAATTAGGTCCATATGAGAAATTTATCTATATATGACCATAATGATATGTGAGAAGTTTCATGCTTCTACTCAAAAGTGCATGATTTTTTTCTTAACCGCTCTACTAATATGCATAATAGTCCCATATACTCATTAATTGTATTATTTAGTCAGTGAGCTAGTGGCTTGAGTTCACGCACCGTATCTACATTTTACACGATGTGCGTCACGTGCTGCCCAGTCCACGATCCGTCAATTAATTTGGTTACGTCTTGTACATGGTGGAAATTCGTAACTTAGTTTGTGTCTCGAGCCATGTGGGTGATTTGATGGTCATTTTAAAAAACTGTGTATACATGGCCCGGTGGTAACCCAGAATACCCATATGATGGCTCCAAATTGATAGGAAATGACTACTGTCAATATTACGAGAAGAAATTACCACATTACCCGTAAAATGTCTGGGATAATTTAGAAAGAAGTGAAGAATTTAAGAAAAATAGAATTTTTTTTTTATTTTGGCGGCCATTTTGGGATATTTTGGTGGCCATTTTAGGTGATGGCTAACAAAATTGGTCTCATTATATACGCATATGTACGGCGAAAACCAAACAATTAACTACACCATCATATGTCAAATATGTTTTCTGTATTCGGTGTATAACTAGACACTGCGAAATGTTTTGACCCCTTTGGCGGCCATCTTGGATTTGGCGGCCATTTTGAATTTGTGAAATTAGGTCCATATCAGAAATTTATCTATATATGTCCATAATGATATGTGAGAAGTTTCATGCTTCTACTCAAAAGTGCATGATTTTTTTCTTAACCGCTCTACTAATATGCATAATAGTCCCATATACTCATTAATTGTATTATTTAGTCAGTGAGCTAGTGGCTTGAGTTCACGCACCGTATCTACATTTTACACGATGTGCGTCACGTGCTGCCCAGTCCACGATCCGTCAATTAATTTGGTTACGTCTTGTACATGGTGGAAATTCGTAACTTAGTTTGTGTCTCGAGCCATAAAGTAAATTTATATTAAATTAATAAATTTGATTTTAAAATAACCTGTTAACCTGAATGTTTACAGAAGACATCTTCGACTTAAATTAATTACTTTTCAATATATTATAGAAATTAGATGGTTGTTATTGCCGGGAATTTATTGAAATTGGTGCACAGTCTCGATTTAACCATAAGTCTGGCGGTATGTGTTATAAGATATTCTTAAAGATAAGACTTAAATTATGGGAAAAGGGGTGGGATCTAATTCGTGTTGCCAACATGTAAGTGGTAATGTGTGGTGCCAGTGTGTGATCCAAGAATGGCAGTAATTAATAAGCCTCTGGCATACTGACCGGGACATGGTCAGTGGTTCTCGATTGGCGGAATGTCCACTCCGAATTGCAAACCGCCCATCCCAGACTAGATTTCCACAAATTGGGTTATGACAATTGGTCCGAAAATGTCACATCTATAAGAGCATTAGATGCCTTCTTCGAACTGCACAACCTGACAGCACTCACTACATTATCATCTTGTACTGGCAGTGACTTCTCATACGTCCCTTACTATGACGGCGCGACTCCTTCGCTGCTCGATCACATTGTCATCTCCGACATGATGGTTAATTGTGTATCTAAAACTCATGTCACATAAGATGCAGCAACTAATAGTTCAAACCACAGACCAGTGTTCTGTTGTATAGATGTAGCTCCTACACTAAAACCACCGTCAAATTACACGAGAAAAAATATCGCTGGAAATGTGAATACATGAAGTCTTATTAAGACAATCTAACTTCCCTGTGCAAACCGTTACTGACCAAAGAGATAAACGACAAAAATGACATTGATTCGTATTATCGCAATTGTGTCGACATTTTAATTGATAGCGCAGAAAAGACTATCCCTCCAATGTCCTACGACGCACACTTGAAACCATACTGGAATAAACAACTCAGCAGTTTGAGCTCTGTTTGCAAGTCAAAATACAAATTGTGGTCGCTTGCTGGTCGCCCACGAGTATTTACCTCCTCCACGTATGTTCAGTATAAAGACGCTAAAAGGACTTTTAGGAAAGCTCATCGCTCTGCGTTCAATGCGTACCTATCCGATCAACAAAACAAACTTGAGTGCGACGCTGCCTCAAACCAAACGTCCTTCTGGCGGTCTATCAACCGAAACCGTTCGCATGTCTCTCAAATCGGATCGGTTATGGAATTCAATGGGTCTCTGACGCGTGACGCAGATGAAACACTTTCTGACTGGTCTGAGTACTTCAGAGAATTGTTCAATCCACCACCCCACTCTGAGCCAGAGTTTGAGGACCACGTTACCAGAGAAGTTGTTAGCTGTGTTTCTCTTGCACTGTTAAAATTCCCCAGTTTCAACATAAACTTTGTTTCGATTTGGGTAGGTAACATAGTGCCGTTAGATTTCTACTGTCGCTATGAGTCGGTTTGAACGCGCAACAAAGTGCCGGAATGCGCAGGAATTATGTTCCGGCAATTGGACGCTGGGTAATATAGCACGCAAGGCGGGAGCCATTTTGAAGTTGTCCAGCTAGGTGGCGGATAAGAAACTTTGAAATCCAAGGCAATCCAGTGTCAATCGTAATATCTTTCTCACCACAACGTCTTTTGACTATAGGAGGCACATTTAATCTTATCAGGGGAGTTTTTGTATTGATGTTAACTCAGTTATTATCTACTTTAAAACAATGTTTGTTGTTGAAACAATTTATCAGGTCAGGGAAAACCCAAACTCGATCTATTAAACCTCGTTTTGTCTATTTAACCTCGTTCGAGGTTTCTCAGATATTATGCAATTCCATCTTGATTGCCTATTGTTTAGCTCACACCGAAAGTGACATAAGATAATGTGATTTCGAGCGAGTGCTCAACTATACATACACTGTTAAAAAAAATCCAATTTGAAAAGGAAGATAGTACCGGAAAATTGCTGCCGGAATTATGATCTGTAAAATCACGGAACATTGTAAGCATATTGGTACAATGTTCCGTGTGTTTCTGGAACAATGTTCCGTGAGATTCTGAAACTATGTTCCTTTAAAATGTTCCGATTTGAAACAGAACATAGTGCCGGAAAATTGCTGCCGGAACTATGACCCATAAGTACGGAACAAAGTTCCGTGATTTTATAGATCATAGTTCCGGCAGCAATTTTCCGGCACTATGTTCTGTTTCAAATCGGATTTTTTTTAAAGATCCCGTGCAACCGAACTGCCCGCAGTGTCAACCAGTCGAACTCACCGAAATCGTTCTTCATGTGAGGAAACTGAAAAATAACAAAGCGGGTGGAGCAGATGACTTATTGAATGAACATTTGTTGCACGCTCCGACTTCCTTCATAGAATGCATCAAAAGACTATATGACGGTATATTCCGCATGGGGTGGATTCCACCAACGATGAAAGAAGGAATAGTCATACAAAGGACCACCGATATCTCCTGATAGTTACCGTGCTATAACACTTCTATCGGTCCTATACAAACTATTCGAGTCCATTCTGTTGAGCCGTCTTCTTCAAAGCCACCAAATGAAACGATTTCCGAATGCACAACAAATGGGTTTTCAGAAAGGTATCAGCTGTTCGATGACGTCATTCATTCTCACGGAATCTGTATCATATGCCAAAGACAATAACTCCAATATATATGTTGCCTTCCTTGACTCCAAGAAAGCCTTTGATAAAGTATGGCACACTGGCCTCCTGTACAAATTCATTCAGCTCGGATTTTCGCCACACCTTGTCAGTTTGTTGGAGAACATCCATTCGGATGTGACTAGCAAAGTACTATATGACGGCCGCATGTCGCAAAGTTTCAAAATACTGCAATCTACTCGACAAGGTGGCGTTCTGTCACCTGTCTGCTATCTCGTCTTCACAGACGACCTACTTAACGAACTAGCAACTTCTCCATACGCACTAAGAATCTGCAATATCCCATGTGGCGCTCCTACTACTGCCGACGACATCGCTCTTCTGTCGCAATCGAAATCCGGTCTCGACTCCTTGTTGAACATATGTGTGAAATATAGCAGGCGGTGGCGATTCGAATTCTCCTCCACGAAGAGCAAAATTGTTGTATTCAACGAGAATAAAAACTCATATGACCGATCGGGAAGGATATGGAGGTTGGGCAATCAAACTATTCAGGAAGTTACAGAATGTGCCCATCTTGGTTTAATTCAGGACAAGTTTGCGAAGCAGGTCAATTCCGCCTCTTCTGTGTCGACAAAAATGAGGAATAACTTTTTCAATATCATGGGTAACAAACTTATGAAATCCACTACACCCATCACCATGACAAATGTCCTCAAAACTGTTGTTCTATCGAGAACTCTCTACGGTGTCGAGGTGGTTCCTTTTGATCAAAGTTCCGCCATCACCATTATGAACAAAGCCACCAGAACATGTCTCAAATACGCACAATCCCTCCCAAAACGACCGTCAACTAGGCTATCGCTAGGTCTTCTTGGATTTCTACCAATTGAATATCAACTGCATATAAAAAAAAACTTTGCTTTCTGAGACGTCTTATCCATCTACCGTTCGGCCATCAATTACCATTACGACTGTTTGTCCTGAAAGCACACCTGTACAGACTATACAATCGCTCCAGTGGTTTTGTACAGGAAATGTTCTCCATATTAGCCAAATACGATCTTGTGAACTATTTGAACGACTACCTGAACATTGGGGTCTTCCCAAAACTGTCAACGTGGATAACTCTTGTGAAGGCAGCTGTCCGGGGAACGTTCATTTCCTCGTGGCAGACCAAAGTTTCGTCCGATCCATCCTTGCGAATTATGTGGAAAGTTCACCCTAATCCCCTATCAAACTGGGCAGTCTGGAAACTTCTCCATGGAAACGCTCACATGTTGAAATATCTCAAAAACTTAGTACTGCTTCTCAACAGGACTACCTATGCCAACACTTTAGTGTGTCATCTCTGCAGCGAAGTGTACTCGAACGAAATCGACCACGCCATGTTCGTATGCTCTTCTCCAGCCGCACTCATTATTATAAACTCTTTTTGGGAAGGGATTGTCTCTCGTTTCGGCATACCCGAATATTTTCACCTTGCGTCGTTAGCCAGAGATGACCTGGTAGCAACCCTCCTCGGAAGTTCTCTGGAAACCCTAACAGAACACATATCTCACTGCCTTAAGGAACTAGTACTATATTCTGCGAAGTTCCTGTACGTTCTCAGCACAATGATAAGGAATGGCGTACAGCAACCCGTGTCACGTCCATTGTAATTATCTTCTCAACACCCACGCATGTTGTAACGACTAACTTTCATATCTGTTGGACAAATCAGATTTTCCTGCAACAAAAGCTGTAGTGAACATTCAAATGCATATATGCTTCACTCTCGTGGTTTCCAACACCTCTCCATACTTGTACATAACGGCCCACCACACTGGCCAGGGGAGCCCACTTTAATCCAACTGTATTTATATGTCATGTATATTGATCTCTCCTATACTTGGAGGTAATAAAGATATCTCGTAACTTAGTTTGTGTCTCGAGCCATAAAGTAAATTTATATTAAATTAATAAATTTGATTTTAAAATAACCTGTTAACCTGAATGTTTACAGAAGACATCTTCGACTTAAATTAATTACTTTTCTATATATTATAGATATTAGATGGTTGTTATTACCGGGAATTTATTGAAATTGGTGCACAGTCTCGATTTAACCATAAGTCTGGCGGTATGTGTTATAAAATGTTCTTAAAGATCTAATTCGTGTTGTAAGTGGTAATGTGTGGTGCCAGTGGGTGATCCAAGAATGGCAGTAATTAATAAGCCTATGGCATATTGACCGGGACATGGTCAGTGGTTCTCGATTGGCGGAATGTCCACTCCAAATTGCAAACCGCCCATCCCAGACTAGATTTCCACAAATTGGGGCGTCAATTGTTTTCAATTTCAGGAGATTCATATCACACAATCTTGCTGTTGTCAGAAATTTGGTTATGGCAATTGGTCCGAAAATGTCACATCTATAAGACAGTGTATGGGGAATGGTTTATACTCAGCTGTTTGAGAAACTCTGATGTCGGCTGAGATAAGGCTCGGAAGTATTATTCGCTAGATTATCACAAGGGTGGTCGCTGTTATTCTTGTGAAATGGATGTCTCAAATTGCGCTTAATCCAACTAGGTTTCTGTAATTATAACAGTTCTTTATTGTATTCCATGTGAAGTTCCGTGGTCCAGTGTTAGTATCTCCGACTTGATTTCGCTTTCAATACATCGAAATGAGTTCGCAGCCCGCCAGTTGAGTGTTGGGGTTTAGTTTCACACAACAGTGGCTTGGTCGGATTATACGACGTGCGATTGTCTGATTGTTGCGCCAAGTTGTGGCCCTTGATCAAGTTCGCTCGTACCATGACTGTTTCGCACCACTCATGAATGTGTTAAGAGTACTTGGTGCGGTATCGATGGATTGCGTAAGCATGGTTTATTCTGATATGGGTTGCAGCTCGGATAACATACTCCTTGCAGTCACTGTACCCTGTCGCCGGGGGTAATAATTTGCATAGAGCGTCTTTATTCTACCACGTTGGTGGATTAAGCACTATATAAAACCAGTTATTCTTTATTAGAATTTATCGCTTTATTTTTTATAATAAAAATATATAGTGCAAAATTGTCCGTGATTTCGAAGTTCATGTGAAGTTTATCACTTAACACAGTTACTATTTATCAACAGACACAGAGAAGGTGACACTAGCAGCATATATAATTCTACGGCTTCTGTGTCTCGGATTGAAAATACAGCCTTTATGGAAAATGATGTGAATTACTGATTCTTTTAGAGATTTGTTTTTAAACAAAGAGCGTTTCGTGTTACTTTTGAAAGCGACTATATTGTATCTCAGGGACATTTTTGTATTATTTCTTATGTATGATGTTGTTGTATTATGTATTATGTATGATGTTGTTGGGCCTGTGGACACGTACGTGGAATGTGCGCTCTGTAAATACATTTAATAATAATGCGAACATTTCGGAATAGAACAAATAGAGATTGAGCAAATACATATGGGAAGAGAATGCACGACAACGCGCATTCCATCCGAGAACTGAAAGTCATATGATAACAATCTAGAGAATTGTCGATGGTTGTAAACTGCAGGGTTGAAACCGGAAACAGAATATATGGTATTTGTGACCCACGACCAGACCATAATCACTATATGCTTCTTGAAGATATTTGTTGATAAAATAAATTGATTCAGTCCAAATACAGAGTTTGGCATTAACAGTTGAACATATGATTTCAGCATGCCTTGTACTAGTTAGGACAGAGTATATTGAGATGTACAACAACGTCGGTCGATATGTTCACAGGTCAGTCTGGACTCATTTCAAAACAAAGACTAATGCGCACGCATATTCGTTGCAGCTATGACCGTATGCTCATCATAGTCACCGTACCCTTCGCCGGTGTATAATAAATAATATGTATAGAGCCTATTTTAAATATGATGTGAAGTATTGTTTATATTATTGTTTTGTTTCTAAACAAAGAGAGTTTGGTGTTACTATTTCACGCTGTTCGCTTTTGAAATTGACTAAATTTTATCTCATGGACATACTGCTAAACATATATTTTGTATTATTTCCTATATATGATGCCACCTAATGTCGTTTTTATACAGACAGCATTGCAGTCAGTTGGGACACTCATGTTCACATTGATCGAAGCAGCTCATGCAGCAGACAAGAGAACTTGTAAAAATTACTTCAACAAATAACATCAGACTCGACCTTCTATCAGTTTGAAATCGGAACTTCAGGCACAGCCTATATGCTATTAAACAGTTATGCACGACAATAATGACATGAATCATGAAGCTGAAAGCATATATATGTGCCCTGATACTTAATTTTTTGCAACGATTACAATCGTGAGAACGCGACCGTTTAGATGGCGATGATTGAGCTCAATCGGAACAGCATTAGTTTTGTTGATTCAAGTGAATATCGTCGGGTAAACAACATATAGTCCTTATTGACAATTCGTAGCATTGTGAATTTTTCAACTGTTTAAATTTATTAACGTAGTCGGCTGGGGTGAATCTCACAACCACATGTCGCCACACTGATGCTCTCGCGTATAAAGACACTCTACATAATGAGAAAGTGCATGGCAACGTTATTTTGAAATAGTTACACGGCTATGTTATAATGTAATAGTATATGGGGTGACAAAAGTGATTATGGTCTGTGGTAAATCGGATCACCCATTAAGTTTTCAAGAGTTGTGGATTTTATTTGGTTCGTGGAGCTGTGCTGTATAACACGTTACCAAACATACAGGGGTGTGCCGACATGGGGCCCCTGTCAACTTGGAAATTTCATACCTGACACAATATTAATTGGAATAATCACACCAACAATAGGTTGAAATTTTTTCTGGTAGTCTGATTTTCCAATCAGTAATGCATGTGGAATTGTTTTAGACCAACATTTGCATTTCTTCCTAATTTTAATTTTGGTTTGAAATTTCCGGTCCAAATTAAAGCTAATAAAAACCAAAACAAGGCATGTGATGTACCAGGTGGGAAATACAAAGCCGAGGGGAGGGAGTACAAATTGAATTATGCGATTTTCGGAGTTTGGCCTGGTTCAAGGGGTGCAGTTGGCAATCACACATGGACGTCCCCCGTCAACGGAAGCCCCAATTCTATAGCTACGTCCCTAACACCTATCCATATAATACTTTAGCGATTCTGTCAACACATCTAAGATGGAATTACGAAGTCAGTTGTTGAAACTTACGATAATGTTGATGGATCTTAACTCGAGTGCGTGAATGTGTATATCAGCGTATATATCTTAGATATTATTTAACGGATACCAATGACCACCAATCAAGGTGAACACAATCGTTTCACACACTGGCGACTAAATAGCAGAGCACTGCCTCGCTCGGATATATTCCTGTGTTATGTATATCATTGGTCAAGTAAGTCACATGGACATACCTGGCATTTTCTTGCCCATCATTTGAACGTGCCACTATTGTCCACTGAATCACTGCAGAATGTTTATCATAATTCGCCCTGAATAAAGTAGTTACTATTTATATTCGTGTGCGTGCGTTGTTCAAACGCTGTATTCTCTGGCATGGTATACAGTCGGTGTGGAAATTTGCGGTTGGAATTGAATTTCGACAATCATAGGTGCATGCTACATTCTTCCAGTAGAGATAGTGTTTGGAAATTAACATATCGGTTTTATTCACTGAAATAAGTCCACAATATGTCTTTAAATGTTATTTCAATGCAGTTGACATAACTATACGGATTGCAAATGACGTAAGTACGTTGTCATTTCCTTCACACGTTTTGTCCATGCAAGGGTATATTAACCTAATTTTAATACAATATTCGGCAATATTACTCTGTATAAAATGCTCTTCAACTTTAAAATTGTTGTCGCCCTGTACGTCGATGTATATTCCACCACATGCATGCACTGTTGACTATGTTCTGTATTTTTTAACCATTATGTAGTTCATAATCCTAGTTTTTCACAACGCCATGGCTTTACAATTGTCAACATGAAATCTAAAGCAGTGTGACTAAACACCGCCCGGACCAGCCCCGATCAGCCCGGGCCACCCCTGCGGGGCATAGGGGTGGTTTTAGTGGCAATATATGTGCGGGGGTGTCATGGAAAACCACAAACGCACGGACAGGGGTCTCTGTCACACAGAAGTGTCGCTATTAACCCTCAAAATTCCGCCATCGGCGAATGTGTTCGCCGCGAATGAAGCTAACAGCCCGGACAGCCCCGGTGGTGTCTAGGGGTGATTTGAGTGGACATAACCGTGCGGGGGGTGTCATAGAAAGCCATGATGCACGCACGGTGGTCACGGCCGAACAGGAGTGGCGATATTAACCAAAAATTTGCCAGCCAGAATTATAAATTTGTTCCCGCAATAACAAGACTCGCAGCCGGACCCCCGTATCGCGCTCATACCGCTAATAACTCCATACATATATGTAGCGGAACTACCGTCGACTACATTCACGAAGAAACAAGGGCGAATCACCCACCAAAGCCTGGTAATTAACCCCCAAAATGCCGTCGTCGCCGGATATGTTTTACGTCTAACGAAGCTAACAGCCCGGACCAGTTGTATCTAGTGGTGATGTTAGTGGCCATATATGTGCGTGGGAGTCACGGAAAGCCACATACGCACGGACGGTGGTCGCGGCCAAACAGAAGTGCCGATATTAACCACTAAACTTGCCAGAGTCAGCCAGAATTACAAAGTTGTTCCCGCAACAACAAGATTCGCAGCCCGGACCCCCGTAATGCCCTCGTACATCTAATAACTCCTTACATATATGTTGCGTAACTACCGTCGACTACACTCACGAAGAATCAAGGGCGAATCACCCACCAAAGCCTGGCAATTAACCTCCAGAATGCCGCCGAATATGTTTACGAATAACGAAGCGTCTAGTGATGATTTTAGTGATGATGTTGCGTCTAGTGATGATTTTAGTGGAAATAGCAGTGACTGTGTGTCATAGAAACCCACATTCGCACGGACGGTGGTCACGGTCAAACATAAGTGCCGATATAACCCCTAAACTTACCAGATTCAGTCAGAATTACAATATTGCGCCCGCAATAACAAGACTCGCAGCCCGGACCCTGTAATGCCCTCGTTATGTGTTAATATCGCCACTTCTGTTCGGCCGTGACCACAGTGCGTGTATCGCGATGGCTTTCTATGACACCCCCGCACGGTTATGTCCACTCAAATCGCATCTAGAAACCACCGGGGCTGTCCGGACTGTTAGCTTCATTCGCGGCGAACATATTCACCGATGGTGGTATTTTGAGGGTTAATATCGACACTTCTGTGTGACAACGACCCCTGTCCGTGCGTGGGTGGGTTTCCATGACACCCCCGCACATATATTGCCACTAAAATCACCCCTATGCCCCGCAGGGGTGGTCCAAGGCGGTGTTTAGTCACACCCCTTTTCTTAGACCATTCCATCACATGTTGTCAACGCCCCATCACCTTATCTCAGTTAGTGAAGTGGAGTTCGCAGCAGATCTAGTTAGTCCGGAAACAAACTCGTGGTCCATCACATTGTCTATAGTATGGTATCTGAAGCATGATCAATTCAAGCATGATAATCCATGTTGGTGAACGGGCAGAACGTTGGCCTTGACAATTATATTGAGGGATTTTCTTGGTAATGTAAATTTTAGTCGGCGGATTTGGGAAATTACCGCGCACGCATTCTTATTATTATGCTTAATTGTATAAGATCCCAAACAAAGGTCGGATTGAAGAATCACAACAAGATGACGCTGGAATTCGACTATATTGAGTTTATCAGAGCCAAATGTAAGGTATGCAGTGCGGTTAGCTGTTGATTGCTGACCCTGAACTATAATTTCTGTTGTTTTAGAGATATTAAGAGAAACCAGCCACATGTTGGTCCAATTGTAAAGTGTTTCTAGATCGTCGTCCATGTGGGACACAATGATGTGCAAAGTTGGTAGTGGCTAAAAATGCAGGTGTCATCTGCAAATATGCGTACGTTCGATTTTTTGTTGTCACCTATGTTGTTGATGAATATATAGAATAAAAAGGACATAACTACCCTTGAGTGACTACATCTGTTGGACGCAGTGGAATGGATAGTTATGATCAAACAAGTACACGTTTCGATATGTTGCGGATATAATCTATCAACCAGGTAGGGATATTTTCCACCTGCACCATAGCTCTATAATTTATGAGTTAGGCCTTTGTGCCAAACACGTTCAACAGATTTTGAAATGTCACAAAATATTCCAACAGATAGATTTGATTCACTTCTGTTTCTACTAAGGTGATGTATATAAGAAATCCGGATTGATGTTTATATAAAAGGTTATTATTTAAAAAGTGATCATATGCTTTTTGGAAGACTCCTTTTTCTAGATCTTTGCTCGTGCACGAAAGGTGTGATATCGGTCGGTAATTACCGGGATCAGATTGTGTTGCCCTTTTATGGATCTGGATCACTGTGGTCGTCCCATAGAGGAGGGAATATACCTGTATTCAATGACTGTTTAAAGAGAATGTAAAGGGCTAGTGAGAGATATTGGCAGTATCCTTTTAATGTTTTAGTACTTTTCTCATCGGGATCAGTAGCTTTGTTAACCTTTAGTTCCCTGGGATTTTTTCGACCTCATCATCTTTCGTGAAAGCAATAGAATCAAATATTATGCTCGTTCGTTTTTGGGAAGTCTGGGAATGAGTCATTATATAATGATACTGATCTTAATAAAGATTTCATTCAAAATTTACTTTCTTCCCACCATCATATGTACGCAAAAATAGTATTGGATTGGAGTGGGGTATAATTATATAGTGTTTTATTATTTGATTGGTTATTTTCAAAATGATTTAGAATCCTGCATGTGCATCATCTATAGCTGAGATTGGATTGTTTTTTTTAAATCAGTTTTTGGCAATGTTTTTCATTGTTGCGAATTGTTTTGTATTTGGTTTCAGTCGTTTGGTCAATTTTATTTTCCACATCTATCGCGCCGTCTGATTTCAAGTCTGATGCGAATATTAAACTACGTGTGTAGATAATAAATACCTTTGTATATACCCTCGGTAGTATGGGAGGCCTTTTTCGCATTTATTCCTTATTTCTGAGTCCGCTCACCGCAAATATTTGCGCTACAATGTGTTTGTATATTTATTTTCCCATATGCGCAAATCATTTGCGCTTCAGCATATATAGGTCATTTGTGTTGAAGCCCAAATACCAATAACTCAACTGACTTCCCTCAGAATAAATGAGTCCATCTCATAGTAGACCCATGGGTGGAGTCTCGGCTATATGCCTATATGTTTGAGTGATGTCATCATTACCTGAGTCAATATGAGTTTAGTGGGACTCACTGCATATTAATTTATGAATTAAGCCTCAACATAAATCTCATATATATTTTGAAGACCTCTGTCTGTTTGTCTGTTTTTTTGTTAGCAGTGGCCGGGAAAACTGCCGGACGGATTTCGACGAAATTTGATACCTAGGGGTTGTTTTGTCCGGGGAGTGTTTTGGACGGGTCAAATCGTGACCCCGACCTGACATTGACCTTCAAAATGTTCAATTCAAGGTCAAATCGGGTAAACGGACAAATTTCGACGAAATTTGATACCTAGGGATACTTTTGTCAGGGGAGTGTTTTGGACGGATCAAATCGTGACCCTGACCTGACCTTGACCTTCAAAATGGTCAATTCAAGGTCAATTCGGGTCCAATTTCGCATGCGATCGTGTCCTTGCTCATATAGGCTCATATAGTCATGTTTCTGGTAAAGAAATCCCTAAATAGCCCGGACGAAGTCGGGCCCACCAGCTAGTACGATGTATTTGCGCTTCAGCGCAAATAACCTCTATTATTTCAGAGCAGTTTCAGTGCAAATATTTTCCAGTTTTAAAAATTAATAAATGCGAATAGGCCGCGAACACGACCGGTAATGATTTTATACGCCTGGGAAAAAAACCCCGTATTATGTTATTGGTCTGTCCGTCCGTCTGGGCGTCCGCCTAGCCGTCCATCCGTCTGTCCGTTAGCAGGTTTGGTTTCCGGATGATAACTTTAGTTTGGGTTATTTTATCGGATCTAAATTTGGTATGTGAGTTTTCCAGACCAAATTACAGGTCATAATCGAATTTGGATTCGTTTCGATTATTTTGCACTGACTTATGACTCTTTTCGACTTTTCAATATTTGAGGTTTCCGGATAATAACTTTAGTTTGGATTATTTTATCGGAACCAAATCTGGTATGTAAGTTTTCCAGACCAATATACAAGTCAAGTTCGAGGGTTCGGTAAGAATATTTTTTACTGACTCATTGTTCTTTTCGGCCAATACTACACTTTAGTGTCACTGCCATTGTTTGTGTATGCAGTTCATAAAAGCACACCGGGCGTATTTTGCCACGCCCAGCTTAGCTCTTGTCGGTGACTACTCTGAAAAGTTCATGTTTCCAAAGGAAGGCCAGAATTTTCGAGAGAACGGTAACTATCTAATTGGAGCCAGAAGTTGCCAAAGTTCAGGGATTGGAATGAATTCTTAACCATGTCAGAAAAATCAATTCAATTTAACAATACATATTGCGGACTATGTACTGACTGGGGAAAGTGGTATTTATATGGATATGTTTGTATGAAATGGAATCTCTTCCATTCAAACCTGCTTTAATTGAATACTCTGGTCCAACACCACCAAGAATGACTGCCATACGGACGGTCCGGTGCATACCCCCATGTATTTACAGGGAAATACAGGATATATCAGATGTGGGTGCATTACAGAATGACTTAGATGAACTCCAGACATGGTCAGACAAGAGGCTCTAGAAATTTCATCCAGATAAATGTGTGACAATGAACATTGGCACGAAAACAGAAGAACCAATCTACCAATTGAAGAACAAAGATGGACAATATGTACAACTAAAGGAGGTAAATGAAGAGAAAGATATAGGAGTCACAATTGATAACAAACTGAAATTTGACCAACACATGAATGAGAAAATACAGAAAGCAAATGCAGTCACTGGAGCTATACGCAGAGCATTTACGCACATGACACCAAAACAATGCTGAAACTATACAAACGTTTGGTGAGACCACATCTAGAATATGCCCAACCGGCTTGGAGTCCACACTTAAAGAAAGACATTGAAATGCTCGAGAGAGTACAAAAAAGTTTCACAAAACTAATACCAGAATTAAAAGAACTACCATATTAAGAAAGACTAAAGAAGCTAAATATACCAACACTTAACTACAGAAGAATAAGAGGAGATATGATAGAATGCTTCAAGATATTTAACACCTATGATCCGGAAGTGAATGACATATTAAGAAGAAGCACCGAACTCAGAACCAGAGGACATAACTATAAATTATACCATTGCTGAAAAAGCCAAACATGGATAGGAACAATCTCAAGAACTATATACCTGTTTCTAACCTTCCTTTTATATCCAAGCTTCTTGAGCGCGTGGTACTCTATCAACTCAGACAAAATCTGGAGGATAATGACATGAATGAACCTTTCCAATCAGCTTATCGACGACACCACAGTACGGAAAATGCACTTGTCCGCGTCACCAACGACTTGCTTTGTGCAGCAGATGATCACAATGTCACTATAGCCTCATTTCTCGACCTCTCTGTTGCCTTTGATACTTTGGATCACAACATCATAATTTCACGCCTTAACAAAACATTCGGAATTTCAGGGAAAGTTCTCCAATGGTTCAAGTCATATCTATCAGGCAGAATCCAGACTGTTCACAGTGGAGAATTCTGTTCCAAACCATATGAACTATCCTTTGGTGTCCCCCACGGATAAGTCCTTGGGCCCGTGCTTTATCTCATGTACACTAAGCCATTGAGGCAAATCATCACACAGAGAAATCTACAATACCACATGTACGCAGACGATACACTGATATATATGCCCAGCTCACCATCAGAGTTCGCAAACAATATCTCAGAAATGCAGCAATGTATAACGGCAGTGAAGAACTGGATGGGCGCAAACCAACTGTGTTTAAATGATGACAAAACCGAGATAATGTTATTTGGAACAGATCACAGAATTAAGAACACCCCTTTGGACTGCATTCGTATAGGTGATTCCGACATAAATCCATCGTCGTGTGCCAGATATCTGGGCATTCACCTGGACAGTACTCTGTCAATGGAAGTGTACATAAACAATTTATGCAGAAGTCTATTTCTGGATATAAGGAGAATTTCTCACATCAGGCCATTCATAACCACCGATGCTGCTAAAACTCTTGTTTCGTCATTTGTTCTTTCCAAGATTGACTACTGTAACCCACTTCTGGCTGGCTTACCAAAGACAGAAATTGATAAACTTCAACGTATGATGAACATTGCTGCTCGTGTGATTCTTAAGAAGCCTAAATTTTCTGACCTGACACCAATGTTCAAAGAACTGCACTGGCTACCAATTCAAGCCCGCATTGACTATAAAATTGCTGTCTTATGTTGTAAGAAATTGGACTGTCTCTCGCCCCTCCCTGTATATATCGAATCTCTTCTTTCATGCTATGTACCTGGTAAACCAGGCTTAAGGTCAGCTGATAAAATATTACTTGCTGTCCCCAAACGTGACCTTGTTAATTATGGTCGTCGATCTTTTGAATGCTACGGCCCAAACCTTTGGAATTCACTCCCGCTTACACTTAGGAATTTTGCTACTTTGGAATCTTTCAAAACATAACTCAAAACGTATCTGTTTAAACTTCACTATGGCAACGACGACGACCAAAGCTGAGCACACATTTCCTGCATGGTTTTATACAATACACACAGCCTTCATCCTGATTTGTATATGAATTGTTTGATTTATTTCATTGTAGTTATTGTTTGTGTGTACATGCGTATATGTGTTTAAATGTGCTGGAGTTCGGTCATCTGTTGTATCATTGAGCGCTTTGGGTCTCATGGGATAAGGCGCTTTAAAAATGCTATACATTATTATTATTATTATTATTTCTGGAAGGAGCAAACAGGGATGTGAGGAAATACTCATTCAGCCTAAGAGTGGTGGATTCATGGAATCACCTAACAGAAAAAGTGGTCTATGCAGAAGACATGAACTCATTCAAAAACAATCTCGATTACCATTGGAAGGACCAAGAAATTAAATTAAATTTCAAGGCTGAGTTGAGGCTGACAGACCCTGATACGATCAGTCAAACAAAAAAAAAAATATTCAGGAGAGTTTGGAGAATCAGAAGATGAAGAATCAGAGGTGGATATAGTGGAATCTATAGAAGCCAGCGTCCACTAACAACATAAGGTTACATAAGGTAAGGTTATGTGGCATACCGCCTAGTGTGAGCATACCTATAACATATGACTGATATATACTCAGACAGATGGACCCAAAAATCAACATTTTCAGATAAACAAAGATGAATAACTACAGAACGAAAAACCTAAACAATACGATTGAACACGCCCTTGATGTCCTCATAGTGGTGAATACCCATACAAAATTGCATTGAGATCCGAGCATTACGTTTCAAGTTCTGGCCTGAATAGACATCGGACGAACCAAAAATCAAACATTTCCAGATAAGCTAAGAATGGAAAACCCAAAGCAAAACGATTGAACCCTCTATTGAATGTCCGTATAGTAGTTAGCAACCTAACCGAATTTAATTGAGATATAAGCAATACTGTTCAAGTTATGGCATGAAAAAAAAGCTAACATTAAATTTTCCAGATAAACAAAGATGAATAACTCAAAAATGGAAAATCCATTCATTGAACCCTCTATTGAATGTCCGCATAGTAGTGAACATCCGTACCAAAGTTATGACATGAACAGACAGGGAACGGACCAAAAAGCCAACATTTTCAGAAAAATCCCTAAATGAAACAGAATCCCATCCACAGGGCAATAAAAATGTTGAAAATTATCATTGGAATAATAATATCTGTGAATTTGATAAATGAGTGACAAATGCGAATATTAACCAAATTAGCTCATCTAGGTCAGAACCCCAAAAATTGGGTTCAGGCCCCTAAAAAGTTAACTTGGGCCCTTTTTTCAAATATCCGATGGCACCATGAGATTCCTCATCGAAAAGTACACTAGAATAGATGTCAAACAAAAAGTGAACACAATTTCCCATATAGGACGGGTACTGATACAGACTAATATTGGTGACCAGAGACACTCAAGCCCAACAATTCAATGTTTGAAGTCTCATAGTTCTGGTGTTCATCAAATGATTGGAGAAACTACATGCAAATTTCTAATCAGCGACTCATCATGATTTTGTATTCGGAATTTGGTAATTATCGGATAAAAAATATTTGACACCCCTCCCATGAACCCCTCCTTGATGCGACATCGACCAAACTTGCCCCATATGTTCGCAGGCCTCGAAATTGGCCACGGAAATAAGTATTGACGTGGGAAAAGCTGTGGCAACATGTGGAATCTAACATGCCAAAGCATTAAATTTGCCGTGGGTCATTTTCATACGCCTTTTTGAAAAAAAGATCGTATTATGTAATCAGTATATATATGTCTGTCTGTGTGTCCGTCCGTTAACATTTTTGGTTTCCGATCGATAACTCCAGTTTGGATTATTTGATCTGAACCAAAGTTGGTATGTTTATTTCCCAGCCAAAGATACAGGCCAAATTTGTACATGAGTTACAGCCCTTTTTCGACTTAGAATTTGACAGATTTCATAACATTTCGGTTTCCGACTGATAACTCCAGTTTGGACTATTTGATCTGAACTAAAGCTTGTATGTGTATTTCCCATGCAGCCAGAACTACAGGTCAAGTTCGAATATAGGTTATCTCTAATTATTTCACATGAGTTACGGCCATTTTTCTACCGCATTTTGGCATTGAAATTAGGGGTATATCAGATATTCTTCAAATGTAAGCTCAAATTATTATATTATTTTGCAGTAGTACAATTCGAAATGGCTAAAGGGCGTATTTTGCCACATTGACATGAAACGAAAATACCCCTATACATATATATGTATACTTTGGGGATTTTTTTGGCTTCTGTTTCGTACCACAGGGCATGATTGTGGCTAGCGATGCTCTTGTTAACTCAAGTTTTCGATAATTGACTGAAAACATAGTATTTTTTTCAATTATACCATTTTTTTTCTGTGGATATAGACGTACACTTGCTAAACAAAATATATACAAACTACATGTAAGGGCCGTAACTCAGATGAACAAAATCGGACAAACATAGTTTTCGAATTCAAATCTCTTGCCAGTTTTGGCTATATAGATTTATGCAAAACGTGTGTTTTCTACTGACGCCAGTCCTGCACTGGTCCTTTCTGGTACAACTAGTGGTGTTGCAATATATGATCTCTATTCGCGGGAAAGGGTGTCTAAATCGGAGTTTAACTAACTGTCAAAGATCTAATCTACTTTGATTATAGGTCGCATATTCGTATTAGTTTATGCTGACCGAATGCGCTGGGCAGCTCATTGACATGAAACGCAAATACCCCGATACATATATATGTATACTTTGGGGATGTTATTGGCTTCTGTTTCGTATCACAAGACATGATTGTGCGTTTATAACTATACTCACTGATATCGCTTCTTAAAGATTAACCCCTCTTGCAAGGTGAGTGATGGTAACACTGATTGAGGACACCCAGTAAATTACTTGCAATTTGACATGCAACATCACATAGTGTGAAAGTACTCTTAGTTTTAAATAACAACAAGAACATATGTTCATTTGCGGCGTGACACAAGTCGGGATTTTCCAGATCCACAATTCCCAATACCACTGGTCCATATATACCCAACTGGGTTATTGATAACTCGATGACTGGAATCTAGAGAGGACAGTCGAAGAAGGTGGTTGTCATCTACACATTTTCCATGCTGATATAGTGGTGTGACATATTATTTCAATAACTTTGCTGCTTCGTAACTTCCTTCATACATTCGCAACTTAGCACGGTATGTTTTGCAGGAATCTCGTCGTAGAAAACGATACGGTGCCGTAATATGAACGGAAACATGCATATACAATGCATCTGTGCCACAGCTAACTATACGTGAGAAGTAAAATCTCTGTAATTCCACTTGTACCGATGCTACCGAGATTTGCCTGCAAATATAGCATGCAATTATCTATCAAAAATCAATCATACTATGCAGGTATTTGAAGGCAAATGTCACAAGCATCATAAGTAAGTACAGAAAATTTACTTCTCGTATCGTTAACTTTAGTAAAGATGCATTATATATTATTGTTTCCGTTCATATTCTGTTACCATAAATGCTTGTGACATTTGCCGTCAAATACCTGTATGATTGATTCTTGCAAGATAATTGCATGCTATATTTACAGGCAAATCTCGGTAGCATCGGCACAAGTGGAATTACAGAGAACGCACCATATGAATGAGATTCGTGTGGTTGGGGGGGGGGGGGTAATATGAACGTACCATATACATGAGATTAGTGTGGTTCGGGGGGGGGGGGTAATGTGAACGTATCCTATGAATGAGATTCGTGTGGTTGGGGGAGGGGTTAATATGAACGTACCCTATGAATGAGATTCGTGTGGTTGAGGAGTTTAATGTGAACGTACCCTATACATGAGATTCGTGTGGTTGGTGGGTTTAATGAGAACGTACCCTATAAATGAGATTCGTGTTGTTGGGTGGTTTAATGTGAACGTACCCTATAAATGAGATTCGTGTGGTTGGGGGGTTTAATGGAACGTACCCTATAAATGAGATTTGTGTGGTTGAGGGGTGTTTTAATGTGAACGTACCCTATAAATGAGATTCCTATGGTTGAGGGGTTTAATGTGAACGTACCCTATAAATGAGATTCGTGTGGTTGATAGGTTTAATGAGAACGTACCCTATAAATGAGATTCGTGTGGTTGAGGGGTGTTTTAATGTGAACGTACCCTATAAATGAGATTCGTGTGGTTGAGGTGTGTTTTAATGTGAACGTACCCTATACATGAGATTCGTGTGGTTGAGGGGTTTAATGAGAACGTACCCTATAAATGAGATTCGTGTGGTTGGTGGATTTAATGTGAACGTACCCTATAAATGAGAATCGTGTGGTTGTGGGGTTTAATGCCTCGTGATGCTTTGAGTCTGAGATAATCGTCGCTTATATTCTGTTTCAATCATGATACTTCAGGTTACGAGTATCAAAATAGGTCAATTAACACTTTAATTGCTCTTCTGAACTGTATATGCTACATAATTAAGATAATAGAATTTAGAAACTATCGGATCCCGGCATTTCTTCAGCAAGAAACAATTAAGATAGTACAGCGGCCAAACGCCAAAAGTGGTCGGGTACCAGGCCTACCCACGGTAGAACAAGTTGAAACCAAATTTTGTTGAAGGAGAATATATATTGTTGACGAAAATGATAGTGAAAAATAACGGAATTGGTGGTGGCTATAATTGTCAAATCGACGATGAACGATACCCACCAGTGACTTTTTCCATAAATTAATGATTTTGGTAAAGCGAGTCCTGTGGCTATGTCCTAACATATTTTCCAACATTATTGGTGTTAAAATTATTACATCATACCATATCTCAACTTGAAATTCAAAAAGTGTTGGTTAATTTAGATTTTCCTGCTATTTGGAGCCGAAACATTTATTTTTTGCTGAAAAATCGCTCTTTTTCACAAAAATATTATTTTTCAAATGTTATCATTAAAACGGATATTGTAATAATACCAAAAATATTTAATCCATATGGTGTAGTAGTTATCTGACAAACATAATAAGAAAGAAGTTAACAAAAATTCTGACTGGTTTGCGAGACACTCGATTTTAGCTACCCCTTCCCCAAACACGGTTTTTGGTCGAAAAATTAACGACTTTACAAACATTTTCTGATTCTCAAAGTTTTGTCCAGAGATACGTTTCGTTGATTACAGATGTGTTCAGGCTTCCAGACCCCAGTTACAACAACAACAACAACATATTTTATTGATCACATATAATTCTGCATACAATAACATCAATTTTATAGTACTAAAATATTTGTTATAAACAACACATGACCAACTATATAATTCAAATGGCTCAGTAGCAAGCGTTAGTTCAAATGTGTTCTATGTTTTGAGGTCTCCTTATAATATTAGAACATACCACGAACTGAAGGAATGTGATCTCAATATTAACTAAGAGTTTGTACAAAGGATAGTTATATAAGGAAATACATGGGTGGTTTGGTTCCAGAAAGCCTTTGGCACTTTACAAAAAGCGGATGGCAAACGCCAAAGGCGAATATTTATTTTTTCTTGTGGGACCCCTTTATAAGCCCATTTAAACTTTTGAACACACCATGCACCGAATATATATGCTCTTATTATTAACTGATAGTGTGAACGAAAGGCATCGCTATCAGAGAATATACAATTTATATGGGTAGTTTGGTTCCCGTAATCCTAGGGTACTTTACAAAAGACGGCTGGCAAATACGAAATTTTTATTTTCTTTGAGCCCCCTACCACATTTAAAGTCTTAAACACACCACGAATTGAACGGATATGATCTCAATATTAACTGAGGGTATGGACAAATGGTAGTTATATCAGGGTTATATCAGGAAATACACACCTTTGATGGATGGGTTGGTTTTCGATTGTCTGGGACACTTTACAAAACGTGCCTGGCAAACGAGAAAGTCGAATTCTCACTGTTTTGGGTCCCCTTAACCAATTTGAACTCTTGAACACATTATAAACTGAAGCTATATACTCTCAATATTAACTTAGTATGTAGTGCTATCGTGGATTATATACAATTTTTAATGGTGGGTTGGTTCGCGAAATCCTAGGGAACTCTACAAAAGGCGGCTGGCAAATACGAAATGTGAATTTTCTTTGTTTTGAGGCAACTCTACACCACTTGAATTCTTGAATTAACTGAAATGATATGCTCCCAGTATTAACTGAGGGTGTAGAGAAATGGGCGTTATATCAAGATTTTCACATCTTTTATGGATGGGTTGATTCTTGAATGTATGGGGCATTCACAAAAAGCGGTTGGCAAATGAGAAAGGCGAATACTCACTGTTTTGGGGAGACCCCTTAACCCAATTAATAACTTGAAAACACCATGAACTGAAGTAATATGCCCTCAAACTTAGCTGAGTATGTGAACAAAATGTAGTGCTAGCATGGAATTTTCAATTGGTATGGGTGGTTTAGTTCCCCCGAAATACTGGGGCACTTTACAAAAAGCGGCTGGCAAACACGAAAGGCGAATTCTCTAGGTTTTGAGGACCCCACTATCCCACTTGAAGTCTTAAACCAATTATATAATAATAATAATAATAATAATAATAATAAATAGTTTTTATATAGCGCTTTATCCCATATGGCCCAGAGCGCTTACATTCCTACTAGTACCCTGCCCTCTATCACACGTGATATACATACATCTATACACACCACATACCTATAGATATACACATACATCAAAATAATTAAACAACATCTTAGGTAACTTCCCCATAGTGAGCACAGAATAATTCACTCTTTAACAAAGTTTTGAATTCGGTCAGAGAGTTTGCAAATCTTGTGTCGTGTCTCAGTGAGTTCCAAACATTTGGCGCATACGAATCAAATGCTCTATCGCCATAAGTTTTTAATTTTTTTGATGGAATATCCATTAGAGCTTGTGTCTTTGACCTCAGATTCGTAGGTGGAACATACATACTTAAAAGTTTATCAAAATATTGAGGCAATACAGGGAGAATACTAGAACTAGATTCTGATGTTTTATAACAGAATGACGCACACTTGTAGTCTATGCGTGCACGAATAGGAAGGTAGTGTAGTTCTTGTAGCAATGGTGTTACATGTGAAAAATTTGTGAGGGTGCGTATAAATGATAGTATTATCCGAAAATACGCATCTGTTATGGATGAGCTGGTTCCCGAAAGCCTATATGGCACTTTACAACAAGCGATCGGCAAACGAAAAGGGCTAATTTTCACTGTCTTAGGGGACTCCAATCCCTATTTGAAGTATTGGACACACCACTAGCTGAAGGCATATGCTATCAATATCACCCGAGATTGTGGCTGAATGGATGTTCTGCCAGAAAATTTGCAATGCTCTTGCGAACCAACTGTTCGCGAGAGCACCGTGGCACCTTACAAAAAGCAGATGGCAAACGATAAAGCGAATTTTGAGGGACCCCTACCCATGATGTGCTATCAATGTCAAACGAAGATCTGGACAAATGGCCATTCTATCAGGAAATACACAATTCTTATAGATGGGTTGGTACCCGACAGCCAGGGACACTTTACAAAAAGCGACCGAAAAATATATGATTCGATTTTCACTGTTTGTATTACCCCTACCCAATTTGAAGACCAGAAGTTCAGAACATAACATGGACTGGAACGATATCATCATTGAGTCTATGGACAATGGGTAGTTGCATAAGGAAGTATATGGATGGACTGGTCTCAGAACGCATGAGCACTTAACGATGGGTGGAAAATAAGAAAGGCAAATTTTGAGGACCCCCTATTTTATTTGAAGACACCACATGCTGAAATGATATCTCAATATTAACCGAGGTGTGACCAAAGGTTAGTTTTTATTAGAGTATACATATGTGTTGATTCCCGAAAGCCTGCACCGTGTGGCACTCCACAACAAGAGACTGACAAATGTTCACTGTTTTATGTACCCCCTATTTGAAGTCTTGGACACACCATGTACTGATCGGATTATGCTCTCAATATCAACATATGTTGTGGCCGAATGGCTATTATATCCGACAATATACGATATATAAGGCTGTATTGGTGTCCGACAGCCTTTGACACTTTACAAAAATCGGCTGGCAAATAAAAAAAATAATGCAATTTTAACTGTTTGTGTGATGACCACATACGCTATTTTAAGTCCTGAAAACACCACGAACTGAAGGGATATGCTCTGAGTTTTAACTGAGGCTACATGTGGACATAGGCTAGTTCTATCAGGAGGTACACATTTCTATGGGAGTGAGATACTGTATGGAAAAAGTGAGGATGTAATCCAGTTGGAGCTGATTGGATACAATGATAAACATATAATTTCGTTGGGGCCGATTGGATATAATGATATACAGTTAATGTTGTTTACGTCATTGATACGCCCGTTGCCGTAAGATGTCAGACGATCTGGTAGGGGTAAATTTCGCGCTCATCAGGGTTCAATGCTTTTCACGAAGTTTGCACAAATGACAGCGTCATGAAAATCGCTTTGTTTTCGAGATAAATGTTTGAAGCGCGTCAAATAGTTTAACATTTTCACGATGACTGAGAACCATTGTATTCAGGACATTCCAATGAGTAATGCTGTGCTGTTTCTATTTTGCCATCACAGAGAGGGGGCATTTTAATGTGATTACTCAATAGGTCATAGTTCAAACTACTGCATTTCAATCTTAAGCGAGAATGGAGTACTTGTGATATGCGACACTTACTGTGGTAATAGTAAATACAATGTGTCGTTGTTGTTGTAACTTGGGGGTCTGGAAGCCCGAACACGTCTTTTATCACTTAAGCAGTGTCCCCGTGTCCAATTTTCAGCAAACGAGTCATGTTGGGTCCCATTATGATCAATTGGGAAATTTGGTAAAGTTCTTAATAAAAATATGTAATTTTTCGACCAAAAACGTGTTTGGGGAGGGGTAGCTAAAATACATTATTTCGCAAACCGTTCTAAATTTCTGTAAACTACTTTCTACATATGCTTGTCAGATAACTGCTACACAACACGGATTAAATATTTTGGCATTATAGTAATTAATACCCATTTGAATGATAATGTTTGAAAAACAATATTTTTGTGAAAAAGAGAGATTTATCAGCAAAAAATTCATGTTTCGGCTCCAGATGGCAGGAAAATCCAAATTAACTAACACTGTTTTCGCATCAAGTACAGTTATGATATGATATAGTAATGTTAACCCCCAACAATGTTGGCAATAGGTTAAGACACAGTCACAGAGCTCGCTTTATAAAAATCGTTAATTTCTGGAAAAATACACTGGTGGGTATCGTTCATCGTCGATTTGACAATAGCCACCACCAATTCCGTTATTTTTCACTATCATTTTCGTGAACAATATATATTTCTTCTTCAACAAAAGTTGGTTTTAACTTGTTCTGCCGTGGGTAGGGGTATCTCGAAAACTAGAGCCCTTTTTCGATTTGGCCGCTGCACTAAGAGTGTGCATTCAAGTTGTCTGTCCATTCCTGATATGTTAGAAATAAAGAGTGTCTGTATATCGGTATGTCGTTTAGACCTATCTGAGTTATCTGAGTCACTGATCCTCCTCCCAAATTACAAGGATCCATTTTGGCGATTCGAATGGCCCCTGCTCGTTTAATAATAGAGTATTTTAAACAGTTCAGTTGGTTACGATCTAGTGCTAGGGCTATACATTATTCTCGTATTTAATTTCGCGCAGTTCTGTTTTTCGCTCATTTTTGAATTCGCGCACTTTAAGGGTACGTTCATACGATGGCAAGTTTGCACGGTATGTTCTGCAAGGCATTTCATCATAGAAAACCACATGGTGTCATAATATGAAAGTAAACGTGCATATAATATGCATCTTTACCAAAGCGAACGACACGAGAAGTAAAAGTTCTGTAGATCCACTTGTAACGCCGCTACTGACATTTGCCTTCAAATACCTGTATGATTGATTCTTGCGAGATAATTGCAAGCTATTTACAGGCAAATCCATGTAGCATGGCTACAGGTGGAACTACGGGAATTTTAATTCGCATGTAGTTAGGTGTGGTACAGATGCATTTTATATCCTTGTTTCCATTCATATTCTGGCGCCATATCGTTTTCTACGACGAAATGCCTGCAAACCATACTGTGCAAACTTGCCACTGTATGAACGTACCCTAAGCCGCGTTGCGCGAATGCAAAACTGACAATTTTATGTTGAAGATACATGTGTGTATTAAAGATCATCGCGACAAAAATGTACATCGAATAAAACATAACTGCATCATAATTTGGTTTTGAAGTGACCGTGATGGTGAAAAGGGGTGTTTACATTGTCCAGATAGTCATTCTGATATTTAAATATATTTATGGACATCATTGAAATAAACTCGAAAGACGAAAGAATTAAACCCCACAAACGCCAATAATATATAGGACGCTTGACTACTCTCCCCAGATGGAGGCAATAAAGAAATAATGGTGTCGTGGTTGTGATTATGAAGACGTGCACATTCAGTCTGAAATTTGTGTATTTCTAACAATCATTTCAATATGGAAGATGTTACCTTGATGTATCGCTTTGCATAATTATGGATAATGGTGTTAAGATTTGTTGTCCCCATATGACCGGGCCTCTTATTTTTCTGTGGTTTGGTATAAACTCAAGAGACGTACTATTTTGAATCGAAATCGAATAATGGACGGTTCACATAATTAAATCCACGTCTTAAATTATGATCTATTTAACTACGATATCTATAAGGAAATTTGAGGCTCCATTACACACATTTCTGGAAAGAGATCTGACTGAGAATGTTTGCCATCACAATTCTCGACATCACAATTTCCTAAGCCAATTTTAAATTTATACCAGGGAAAATAAAAAAAAATATTTTAATTTAAACATTCACTATAGCGATACCAACGGGGATGACAGGAACACAGCCTGGAAGGGCTATATCACCCCCGTGCAATATACAAAATATTCGTATTAATTGTTCATATGTTTGTGATATTCGTGTATGTATATTTTAAATAAACTTATCCTATCCTATCCTATAAAATGTAAAATTACTTGCAATCACCATCATTAATTGTATGGCACAGGCAATTGCGAAAAAAAAAACCCACCAAACCATCCACAAGTTTTACGTTGAAAACGTGTGCACAGAACCCTTTTGGTTATCGATACCGCTGTTTTTTCTTTTTCAACACCAGAAATGGGAATGACCAGTGTTTATTTCCAGTGACTAGTCAAATTATAGTACGGATTCAAGAAAGGCGTGAGACATATATCTATAGATGAATTCAGTGGCATCATTTTGCCACGTAATCCACCTCAATAATCCAGAGACTAACGGGCCCTCCTAAGATTTAGAGTCATTCCAATTTAGAAGATAAAATGGGCGGGTTTGAAGTGTCCTATCGTGGGGTCTGGTTTATATGTATGACTCTGAGCGGAAAACACGAGATCAGTCCCACTCTATTATTCAAAAAATGCCTCTCTATATATTATTATATATAGATTAGATACCACGGTTCTGCAATTTTCCCTATGAATTAAATTTGTTCTCCTCCAGGCTCAACTGGTGAGTGAAAAGCCCCATTCTTACGCAGGGGAGCTAAACATTCATGGACACCACTGGTTGTAAAGTCGATCTATGTAAACTTCCATGCATGCAGTGAATGGGGACCTAGGTCACATCCATATTTTTTTTCATAATAGAGAATGTGAAACTAGTACAGTTTTTGTCAATTACATTGAACTTGCATTGCGCAATCGTGTGCATTGCTGTGTGACTGTACGTCTAATCTGAGTTTCCAAACGCATCGAACGATGAAAGGTGGAATGCACAGGGCATCATTCATTTATTGGCCAAAATATTAAATTGCAATTGATTTATACTTCCCATTTTCAACAGCACATATAACTGAAAATACCATAACTTATATATTGCAACATCGCAATATTATATTGGCTCGAACCCTGGTGTGTGCTGGTTCATATAATTTGGTTTAATAATCTGGGCACGTGCCCAACTATAATCCCTTCAAAATAACCAAGTATCATCAAAATACA
This sequence comes from Siphonodentalium dalli, assembly GCA_032622095.1. Taxonomy (NCBI): domain Eukaryota; kingdom Metazoa; phylum Mollusca; class Scaphopoda; order Gadilida; family Siphonodentaliidae; genus Siphonodentalium; species Siphonodentalium dalli. The sequence continues at coordinate 62,151,527 of CP136067.1, forward strand.
TATTTGTGTAACGGATATCAACAATTTCCGGTATATTATCTAGATTCTAAAATATTGTTCAGATTACGCAATACAAGTAAGAGAATAATTTTTTTTAAGTGATTTCACTTTTTATCCAAATACTTTCTGGAAAAAAATGTTACTAAAAGTGACACCTACCTGCAGTCACGCGCGTGGCGCACGTGGTATGACGTTTTCCGGTGAAAACTTGGAATATAGCAAACGAATTGTTGGGCTGCCACGGCGTTAAGACGGTGTGCCTAATCACTGGATGGTAACAGAGCCTAATGAAGACGACTGCAGCAGAATGCACCGATTGCACATTAATACGTAAGGAAGATGCTCCGCGAGCAGCGCACGCGCTCGTCGTGGTGTCGTCTGCACACAACTACTAATTGCAATGCATTCTGCTGCTCATCCACCAATTACGCTTCTGCTTGCTGCACCATTTTAAAAATCCAATTTTAGGAAAATGCATGTAATAAACATGAGCCTGGGCCCAAACAGTTCCTACACGGGAAATGGAGACTGATGACTTTATCGCGGCTCATTTTCCAGTCTCTGTTCCTGTTACTGTGACCCGTTGTAATTAAATTTTAAAAGAATTTGAATTCATCCCATACATCGCCTAGGTTGTCTAACCAGCCCTTCGCTGAAATTTAAATACTGATGTTCCATGTTTACTGGTCCTAAAAGTTACGAGGAATTGAATCTTATGATAATTTCTTTGCCACTTTTTTATAATTCTTGAGCTGGGCGGCCGACATGAAGATTGAGTGACAAAGTTATTCCAGAAATAAAGTTACAATATGCAATCGTTATTACTATGACAACGTGCATGCATGTCAACCCAAAATCTATTTTAACATATGCGCTTGTGAATGATAGATTGATGCCTTCTTGTCGCATCCGGTTCCATATTCCCGTTCCATATTCCATGTCTTCTAGTGAGTTACTTATATACACGTCGAATAATGTCTTCTTAATTTTCATAACACTAAACAACGACAACCCTCCCCACAATACTCAGGTTTATAAATAAAGAAAATTACAAATACACTGAATATTATATTTCAACGTGACTCGCAAAATCTGATTTTAGTGCATGAAAAGGGCAGTTGTACTTTAAATCGATTTTGATATAACCTGATTTAAAACATGTGAACACAGATTAAAAACTATATGGTAGTGCATCTGAATTGCAACGGTCATGCTATGTAGGGTTGTGAGTAGGAATGCAGCAATAGTGTCACCACGTGAGGATGTGAGCGCCTCCTATTGATAGCGTAAGTGCTTTTTGATAACATTGTCGCTATTGGCTGTGGTAACATCTCACCCAGATATATTGCGATATTCTAATGCAAGGCCGTCGTCTCCCCTCGACAAATGTCAACGCTTTCGAGATATGATAAGTTAAGATAAATTTATTAAAAGCTATAGCCGAAACAGAATCCAGAAAACAGACTCCACTCGGAGCATTTATTCAGTAGCGTAGGGCCAAAGGATTCACGCTGTCGGTAGCCAATGACCAAAACAAATTCCATTTTGGCCAAACTTTTGGGCAAAGTTTTTTTTACCCCAAATGGAGACGGAAATTTTATTCTAAAACTCAAATTGATTTTGTAACGGGAGCGACATGAGAACAAAATTTATAATATTACCATATGCTAAATATTTAAACGTTTTAAAGCATGCATAAAACAGTAAATACAATCATTGCTCTTCGTGATATGTTTGCATGATAAAATGAGTTAAATATAATTTAGTATTTTAATGGGTAACAAATGGCACTCACCGGGCACTAAGTTACAAACAATAGGCCTCCAAATGCAACAAAACACTAATGAATCAATTGTCTGCCATAAGGCTGAATTGTAGATGGTGGGAGTGGTATATTGTCTAGTAACAAAGGCGGTCGAGACTCATTATTTGAAGGTATAGATATTCATTAAATCGTTGACATAAAACTTACCTTGAGTTGTGATTGAAATTTGAAGATGCTTTGGTGTCGGCGATAGTTTGATTTCACTTGGTTAAGCGGATTTATGTTACTTGAATTATATACAATGTTAGATTTTGTTAAAAAAAACAAATTTTAGTCTTTAATTTTGAGCCCAGAAAACGAGGATTTAATTTTGAAAAAAAATGAGAATTGGCCAAAAACAATTACGAACATTTTTGTTCGGCCTAGCGTGAACACGGGTCCTTCTTGTATATATACAGATGGCGTCCATGGTGGCGGTTGGTATCGAAAACTTCTCAATTTCTCTGGTAGTTGCGCCAACTGATGCCAAATTAGTAATAACATAATACACACAAACAATGCTTAGTCGTAAACCATATCGGTAGAATGTCATCCCAATATGGCCGCCAAAATGGACAAAATCGAATGAAATTAACAATTTGTGGAAAATTTAATAGCTAGTCATATAAGCGCGAACAAACTCTCGAGTTATGCGAGGAGGAACGATTTCAGAGTATAAGGTAAACTTTTGATAAGAGATGTAAGAATTCTCTCTAAAGTATCCCACAACAACGGATAAAACTGTACTTTTTGGGCGCCCAGAGACAGAAGAATAACGCAGTTTTATCTGTACTGTTTATATTGAATCGTGTAATATATATGTAATTAAACAGTTAAAGGGATACTGTACTCAAATGTTGTTGTTGGTTTCTATAGTCTCTGAGTCTCCGAATAACGTAATCAGATTTTCATTATTTGAAAGTCTGTTGAGTACGAACTAATGCTACGGAATGCGAAAATACAAATGGTCGTTGTCGAGTAATTATGGTACAGTTTTCTAGCAAATGTATCAAATAAATGTTATTCTATATGCATATATACTAGTCCCATATACTAAGTTAAGTTATTGTATAGTCACCAGTCAGTGATTGGCTTGTTTTTACGCCCCGTATCAACATATTTTGCACACGATTATGTGTGGCACGCGTTGTCCAATCCACTATCCGTCAATTAATTTGATTACGTCTTGCACACGGAAATTCGTAATTTAATTTATGTCTCCAGCCATAAATTAAATTTATTTCAAATTATTAACTTTGATTTTTAAGATAACCTATTAACCTGAACGTTTATAGAAGACTCTTCGACTCAAATTACTTATTTTTCTATATATTATCGATATTAGATAATTGTTATTACCGGGAATTTATTGAAAATGGCGTACATTACCCCTTTAAATGGGATTTAATAGGGATGTATTGATTATGTGAACTTTTCTAGAAGCAGAATTATATGTAAGCAGTTCAGTCTCTCGAGTGTACGGTGGCCCGTAAGTGCCACGGCAAAACAAACTTTTGAAAAGTTTGTTTTGCCGTGAACTTTTTACTCCCAGCAAAACAAACTTTTGAAAAGTTTGTTTTGCCGTGGATGAAAAGTATGTTTTGCCGTGAGTGAAAAATTTATTCTGCCGTGAGTGAAAAGTATGTTTTGCCTTGAGTAAAAAGTTCACGGTAAAACAAACTTTTGAAAACGTGACCGATCATAATTTATTGTTATATCTACAACATCAAATCTGTCAAAATCCACACTATAGAACAGCATGAGAGCTATTCATATGGTACTGGGTAATAAGTGTAGATCGTATTATCTGTGTCTTAAAATAGTAGTCATAGTTCCCTCAAGTCAAGTGATTAAACGCAAATATTTCGCTTTTATCATACAAATGCATGGTGCTATACTATGAACGCAATTAAAAAAAATACAAAGGCGTATATAATAGACTATCTTCAATAAATTCTCAACTTAGCCAAAATTGCCTACATACACTGTGGCAGAGACTGTCTTTATAGCTGGAAATCATATGTGCTTATATGCACAAAGGCCATATATATATATATATATACGCGAAACGTACGTTTTCTGCAACCGCATCACCGCGTTTACCAATTCTCTCTAATGTTACACATATCTGATGCACACAAAACAATAAATAGCAATATTGAGTGGATTGAACATATTTATTGTGACCCACAAACGTATATACGTTACACATATTATTATATACATAGATAGTTGTGTGGGCACAGAGGATCGGAGCACAAGTTGCGGAACTTATCAGAGCCCCTCTACTCTGGCATTCGGCTGCTAATAATGTATTTTGAGATAGGTTCAAAAATGTCTGTTTAAAGTGGCTGCTGTTGCTGTTTGTTTGTTTGGAGTGGCTATGGTCTCGCGTTAGGGGAGTAGGATAACATTTTTTATGAGAGTTATGAGAAACGGTCAGTCGAGGAAATAAATGAATGGACTGTCTCGAAAATGCGCGTATTTATTGTTTCACTGTAGTGCGGAATGCCAAACAGGAGATCTTTTTTCAGAGACGATGGCCACATTAAGTTCGTCCAACCTTGCCCACATTGAGTGAATGGTCAACGCAGAAATAATAACTTTAAACGCTGATGACCTGATATTTAGCCCAAGTACGTGGGTGGCAATGGTAGGACATTTTCAAACAACAAGATATTGAAAACTAATATTTTGCATTGCGTGGTACATATATTCCCTTTGTAAAGTGGCGATTGAAGTAATTTGAACAAAATTTCCAACTAAGAAACCGGTTTGGTAGCAGCATGAACATTAGTCTTAAATAAAATGTTCGATGGTACCGTCTCTTCGATCTGGTGAGATAGGGTGCTAATCTGTTGAAGAGATGAGTTTTTCTTTAGAGTATAACCACCATTACGACATACGTGTATGGTTTACGGAGAGTGTTGACAATTCCTGAAATGTAATTAGTATTTACACGGCAAGGGTGTGCACTTCAGTTTCTGTGTTACATTCAATAATTATTCACCATTCCAAATGAAACTACCACGCACTGTGTTGGGAAACATTACTTCGTGTGTTGCATACCCGAAAATATGCTTTGGCCAGACTATTGGGTGCATTCTAAGCAGAAGACCCGAACGTAAATCATTGGGTTAGCTTACATTCCAATGACCGATAAATCATTCAGATAGATCTGTTTTTATGATATGTGTACCTTTAAATATATATTATAACATATTTGTTAATTAGCAATGCGTAATTTCACTTCTAGTTGGTTAGCAAATATGTTGCTTTCGGCCATATTGACAGCCATTTCATCGCCGCGATTGTATTATTTTCTGTCCTAGTCACTCTATTCGCTCCCGTACTTTTCACACAAACTGGTATAATATCGGATGGAGGAGTAATGCGTTCTGGTGTCACCGGTTGTGGATATTGTAGAATAACCTACTTCCTGAGGCCGAAACCATGGGAATTTTTCAAATATCTGTAAACAAATTTGCTCAAAGCGGATTTTGGATATGTTGTAGAGGATAATTCCTCTTCTAAATTGAATAAAAGCCAACTTAGTCCAAATTTGTTCTTGGTCAAACCTTTTATCGACCAGACTACATGTAGAGTAATAATGCATACATTTATAACATAATCCCGAGTGTGCCTAAATTAGTCTGAGTTCACTCTACAATATTATCCCGGTCAATGAAGCTATTCACCTTTTCACACTCCTCGACGTAGCCTGCAATCAGACCGCGGGGCAAGTACGTAAGGATGACTCACATTCAGGGATGTGGCTAGAGGGGGGTGTGGGGTGTCTCACCCCCCCCCCCAGCAGAGAGCTATATTTTCAATAGTTGGAAATTCCTAATTTCAGGTAAAAAAAATTTATTGGGGGGATTTATTGTTTTTCAACCAATATTTGCATATGTTCCTATTTTTGGTCAAAATTTTTGACAGAAATGGTCATCAGTTGGAAATTTTCCAACCTTAGGGGGGTGACAGGTTGGAAATTTCCAACACTTGGACAGCTTGTGTCCTGATCCCTCCCCCGTGGCCAGTCAAAAACTTCTAGTTAATTTAAGAAAGCAATATTGTCATACAATTGGTCAACATTGTCATTGGAATTGTCATCAGTTGAAAAATTTCCAACTTAAGTGGGGGGGGGGGGGTGTCAGATTTGAAATTTCCAACTCTAAGAAGACTTGAGGCTAGTCTAGATGTTAGGATTTTGCTATTTTCTTGCCCGGTGTGTCATTGCCCCATCCACATGGCCAGTACGAAACTGCTAATTAGTTTAGCAAAACAATATTTTACTACATTTGGTCAAACTTGTAGACATAAATGGTCATCAGTTGAAGAATTTTCCAACCTGAGGGGGAGCATGAGGTTTGAAATTTCCAACACTAGGAAAGCTTCAGTTGAGGCCAGTCTAGATGCTAGGATTTGCGATTTTCTTGTATAGTTTTAAAATATTTCTCACACCGGGCCGAACAACCATGGTCGGCCCGGTGTTTCCTGGTCTGTTGTCGGTAGCTGTGTGCATTTGTCTGGAATTAGACCACTAGTTGTTTTTTTTTGGGCAATTTTCAGGTTAAAATATCTTAATGTTCTCATACTGGGAACATAGAAGCATGGCTGGCTATGAATATATAGGAAATTAGGCCTGAGCATGAGGTACAAGGGGGGGGGGGGTGCAAATGGAATTATGCAAAAAGTTGTGTTGGTGTGATTCCGACTCAAGGGGGATATATATTCTACTAGAAGGTGACCCGACTTCGTCCGGGCTTTGACCTTGAATTGTCCATTTTGAAGGTCAAGGTCAAGTGGGGGTCACGATTTGACCAGTCCAAAACACTGCCCGGACAAAAGTACACGACAAACGTGCCCGTCGAAATCCATCCGGTTTTACCCGATTTGACCTTGAATTTATTATTTTGAAGGTCAAGGTCAGGTCGGGGTCACGATTTGACCGGTCCAAAACACTCAGTTGACAAAAGTACCCACATGTATCAAATTTCGTCGAAATCCCATCAAAATTGGCGATTTGACCTTGAAGTTACCCGATGTCAAGGTCAAGGTCACGTCGCACGGGCAAATGAATATGCTTATGAGACTCCCCATACGAAAGGACCCCCACATATCAAGTTTCGTCGAAATCCCGTGATATTCGGGCGTTTGACCTTGAAATGACCCGATTTCAAGGTCAAGGTCACGTCGCACGGGCAAATGAATATGCTTAAGAGACTCGCCATAAGAAAGTACCCCCACATACCAAGTTTCATCGAAATCCCGTGATATCCGGGCGTTTGACCTTGAAATTACCCGATTTCAAGGTCAAGGTCACGTCGCACGGACAAATTAATAGGCCTATGCCAGTTCTCGGCCGAAAATACCCCCACGTACCAAGTTTCATCGAAATCGGTTCGGCCGTTTTCGAGTCCATCGCGAACACACAGACAGACACACAGACAGACACACAGACAGATCTTCCAAAATATATAATAGATATATAGAGAATGTCTTATTGGAGAAACATGTTTGGAGGATGGAATGGGTTTCACAAAACGTCGGATTAGTAATCATAATTTGCCTATCGAAAAAGCCGACATTTTCAACCGAAGCAGTCTCTTGGAGATCGAATATGTGTAATATGTGCGCACTGTCCGGTCAAACCAAAAATCGAAGACGAATTTCACTTTATAATGAACTCATTGTGAGATTAATTTTTTAATGTGATAAATTTGGAATATAATGGCCTTTACGCTATGACAGATCTTCAGCTATTTAAATTGCACGATCTTCAAAAAATGAAAATCCGGATTAATTTGATAAAATAAAAACTTGATTAGGCGATATTGCGATGGATGATCTCAGCAGTAACTGTTGTGAATAGTCGCGTTCATTTCAAATTGCTAGCATCCTATATATACATTGCTTTGTGTGCATGCTCATTTTAAAGACATATATACCTTTATATCTATTTAATGATATATCCATAACAATGTTATGTCAGCTCGATCTACAACAACGACATCATATATATGTAACGTCTGAGTGCAGAGATGAATTGTTGATTCATCTCAGGAATATATTCTGGGATAGAGCTGTTCGGTGTGTACGTCACACAGAGGTATATATGGCTGGTGTGTTGGTGGTCCGATAGGCAAACATAGCATTTTTACAACCTCGCGCAAACAATGCAAAACACCATATTTATGTTATTGGTACCTCATATGGACCTTAGGGGATATTACATTGAGCTATGGTATGTGCATATGGGGCGGTGAGGTAATAAAACTCCTTCCCGACACCATTCGGAAAGAAACCGGCATGAACATTTTTTTTTTAGAAAAACACTTAGTGAGAACTGGAATCATATATTTTCATCAAAAAAATAGACTGGAAACCAGAGTGGAAACTTCAACAATCTTGTAAATAAAACAGTTTTAAAATGTATAACCGAAATAAATTAGTTTTTTCCCTGATAAACTTATTAAACAACATTGAGACTAGAAATTTCAACAGTCGTGTAAACATAAAGAGCTTCGAGAAATGTAAAACTGAAATAAATATACTTTTCCTTAATCCTGATGTAACTAAGACCTTTAAGCCTAGATCATTGTGTGCATGGAAAAGAGTGAGCAACTGTCTCAAACATTAATGTGACTACCAATGGCTATAGACGACAACAGTCACCAGTGCATGGAGTCAATCAGTTAATTATTTGAATATCTATAAACTCAGATGACTAAATCTGTTACTATCATACCAGTATCAACTGGCAAGTCTGGTGTAGTAACTGCTTATCATTTAGTATAAAGTAAGTTGCTACAGTAGACCAACAAAAGTGGTATGGAATAATGCTGATCTGGTTGACAGTCTAATCAGAAAATAGTTAGAAATTATGGAATTATGTGTATCCTGCACAATGATCTAAGCTTGCTAATTCTCGATGGGGAATCACGTGGTTTCGAGTTGATGAATAGCACGCATATTCAAAAGGCCGAGGCGATCGCAAACGCGACCAGAAACGAGGAAACAGGTAACAAACTAGGAACATGATATACAAACTAGGAACATGATATACAAACTAGGAACATGATATACAAACTAGGAACATGATGTACAAACTAGGAACATGATATACAAACTAGGAACATGATGTACAAACTAGGAACATGATATACAAACTAGGAACATGATGTACAAACTAGGAACATGATATACAAACTAGGAACATGATATACAAACTAGGAACATGATATACAAACTAGGAACATGATATACAAACTAGGAACATGATATACAAACTAGGAACATGATATACAAACTAGGAACATGATATACAAACTAGGAACATGATATACAAACTAGGAACATGATATACAAACTAGGAACATGATATACAAACTAGGAACATGATATACAAACTAGGAACATGATGTACAAACTAGGAACATGATATACAAACTAGGAACATGATGTACAAACTAGGAACATGATATACAAACTAGGAACATGATATACAAACTAGGAACATGATATACAAACTAGGAACATGATATACAAACTAGGAACATGATATACAAACTAGGAACATGATGTACAAACTAGGAACATGATATACAAACTAGGAACATGATATACAAACTAGGAACATGATATACAAACTAGGAACATGATATACAAAGTAGTATTTAGGCAGCTACGAGCATATGTTATACTATTTTTCAAACAAGCTGATACTTCATTTGTGTCCAAACTCTCAGTTGTTTGCTCTAACATTCTGACCAAAGTTGTCAGTCGAAGGATTCTCCTGGATGTATGGGCTGGTGTATTCCGCGAACCTCCGACTGCCAACTTTGGTCAGAATGTTATATAAAACTACTGAGTATAATTTCCGAATAAATAAGGTATCAACTTGTTTTTAAAAATAAACTAGCATATGCTCGTAACAGTCAAAATGCTATGTTTTGTGTCAGTTCCTCATATATTTTGTGTTTTTGTGCGTTTGCACGCCATGGCCTAGGCCATTTTGAATGCGTGGTACTAACCAAGCTCGAAACCACGTGATTCCCCACCGTGTAATTATCAGCAACTGATCAAACAATAGTTCCAATTGCAGCTTGGTAAATCTCCTCTCTGTGTATCTAATTTTAAAATATGTCAACTCTAGTTGAATTGCAGCTTAATACCAGATATGTCACGGACAAAACTTCAGCAGTGATTCTATATAGTCACGATTGAGTTCACTGTCCTGAGTAGTCCAAGTCTTCTCTTAGCCGGTTTTAGTAGGAGAAGACTTGGACTATGTCCTGAGATAATGTTATCAACTTAAAACTAAAAATGTATTACAGCCAAATAGTCAAACACATGTTCGGTTCATGTAATTGCAGGGGGAATGATATTTCACGGATATGTACACATGTATAATTTTTGTTGTTTTAATTTGATGCATATAGTGCTAGTGTGTGCAGTAGCTATCATCTTCTGAATTGTTACTGTATTTGTCCACTACATCGATGTATTAGAATTTCTATTTAGCAGTGTGGAATTTGATCACCAGGCCGACCTTGCATATTCTCATCATGCACGACCTGGAAATGATAATACATGTATGTGGTAGACACATATATACCTATCAGTCAGTATTTGAATTATTTTATTTTTTTTGCTAGTTTGAAAGTTGTAGATTCCCGAAAATGCCAAATGCATCGTTATTGGGCATAAATGATCCATTTGCGTTCAACCGAACCAATCGAACAGCTAACGGGCGCACCGGGATAAGCACGTTGAATCCTCACCGATATAGCAACACCTTGCTGCGATTCCCACATGCGTGTCATCTTGAGCTACGGTGTTATTGACACACCCATTTTCAATATTGAGCTGAGGACATGAAGATTATATCAATTTCATATTCTAGAGATAATGCAGATCGTTTCCATTACTAAAAGAAAATTCACCTGCACGTGGAAGTCAATATCCATTTTAGCCTCTCAACACTGCGCTCGTGATTAGGTTTTGAGAGAGAGAAATCGATGGATGGACGATGCATGATAACGCTCGTGAAAAACTAACTCGCCCCTAAGAAAATCCTTTCTAACAAATGATGTCAGACCGCTCCGGCGATACATCCCCGTGTCCAGTCTCTCTCTCTCTCTCTCTCTCTCTCTCTCTCTCTCTCTCTCTCTCTCTCTCTCTCTCTCTCTCTCTCTCTCTCTTTTCTCTTCTCTCTCTCTCTCTTTCTCTCTCTTGATCTCTCTCTCTCTCTCTCTCTCTCTCTCTCTCTCTCTCCTCTCTCTCTCTCTCTCTCTCTCTCTCTCTCTCTAGAATAAAAAAACAAAAAATAAGTGTCCTCTCATGTTCTTCAGATATGATATCATGGGTATATTAATTGCACTTTTAAAAAGTTTATTTTACAGAAGTTCTTGATTCCTAAAAACAGCGAAAATTTAAATATTTTCATTCCATAAAAGTATAGCAAATGGGGTTACAATTTCCAAAGAGATACAATTATTTTTAACCCTTCCGTGACGGGAGCTGCGCTGGTGCAGCATTAAATACATTGTGTCAATGCATTCTCTTATATAGGCGAATCTCCTATAGGGAGCCTCGCATATAAGAGAATGCAATGGCTTATAAGATTAAGGTAAATATTGTTAGGCAAATGCATTCTCTTATATGCGAGGTGCCGTGTGGGCGAATCGCATATATAAGAGAATGCATTGGCACAAGGTATTCGCAAAATTTCAGGAAGCTCCAGTCATGAAAGGGTTAAAATTTAAATATCAGGAAATGTTGGCAAAACGTGAATAAATGTATACATCTCGATCTGCCGACAGCTATCGTTTCCAGGGGCACCTGCACGAGGTGTCAGTATGACCCCTTAGTGTAATCGTTTGCCGCGCTTATAGCATATTCCTCTTTTCTTTTGGGGTTTAATGCAAAAATAATTAATAAATTATATATACAAGGAGATAACAAACAACAAATACACGACAATGGTTTAACTAAAAGCTCAATGGCGAACTAATTGAGTGATATAATCTAAGTATTCTAGAATGCCAATTTGGTTCTCACTGAATACTCTCTTGAAATGTCTGAGGTTGAACCCTGCCGCCGCCAGTAAATTGCAGTGTGGTTGATTCTGTGTATGCCTTCTCTTTCTTAATGTGGTGGATCATGTCGAATATATTTGGTTTTGATGCTGCTATGAAACTTTGAAGCTTTCTCACAACTGTGCAACCCTTCGACGTGGTTTTTGGTTTGGGGCCGGTTGTGTTGTAGTGATTCCACATGGTACGACCTTCGTCCACTGCGCAGTCACATAATCTGAGAACTTTGTCACGCGGTCGTCGATTGGGCGGTATTTTGTTTCCAGGTATTCTTCCCATTCATCCAGTATATTGGACTTATTTGATTCTGAAATAAGCCCAGAGGACTAATATCCAGTGTTCCGTTGGATGGCGCGGGCGACAGTGAAACACATTATAAAGACAGTGTATATGGTTCTGCAACATACCACGATATATCTATTATTATTTATTTATTTAATTTTTTAAAATAATTTTTTTGAAAAACTAACGCCGTTGTAACCTCCACCAGGGTACCTCGAGTAACCAAACCAAATTTGGTTAAAATCAGGAGAAAAATCAATCCGACCAGACATATAGACAGACATAAACCTGGTTTAAACCTACATTGCCGGTCCAGCCAAACCTGGTCATTCAGTAACCAGCTAATTGACAACTCGATTCGGTGATATGAGCATGCAATGCAGTCAAACTATCGTCTTACCAATCGGACCAAAAGACAAGTCGATATAATGGTTATTGACACGTCATAAATTATCGCGAACGCGTTCACGCTCATTGGATTTATTCAGTGAGAAACAAGTATCGCACATGGACCATTAATTTGATCTCATTCTGGGTTTAAATCAATCGGCAAAGGGCATGTCTCTCAACACGAGTTTCACGCGCTGTTCATCACTTTGTTTGTGATAGTTTTCTGCAAGATGCTTCACCAGCAAAGACAAAATTTTGTGTATTTACATGTATATCTGTATATATTAAAGGGTATATGATCTGTCTATCTGTATGTCCGTTTGTCTGTTCGCAACTGTTCTCCCATGTCCTTGGTCCGATTTCAACCAAATCAAGTGTGGTGAATCGGATGGTATAACGGCATTAGGTTTTTAAAATTTTGATTTAAAAATAAGAAAATTTTAATTAAAAAAAATAAAAAATTGTGTTGTTAAATTGAGGAAGGAGTTGAATCTAACAAGAAACAAAATTTTAAATTTAAATTAATATATGTTTGTTTTAAATTTAATTAAAATTTGTTTTTAAATTAAAATGTTCAAATGATCAAAATGTGCGCAAATGTGTCGCAAGGCTCCCATCGCACAAAGGGACCACAGGCCCCTCTGACGCTGAACAAAAGCTCCATAATCGAGTCAATCCTGGACCAAGAGGTCAGACAAGTAAAGGCAATTTTCTTATGAGTGCACACCAGAAGCGGGATTTGAACTGTTGGAAGTGGACAACAATGCAGAGGGACAGCTTTCAATCAATAAATATATTACATGCGTTGCTTTTTTCCCCAATGTCTTAAATTTCCCGCCATGCAGAAAATCAAAATGTTCCCAGGTTTTGACTGGTGGAATATTTGGGGCGTAGCCAGAGTAGAGCTTTGTGGCACGATCTACATAAAAAAAAGTTATCAAATTTGACTCATATAGCAATATAAGTTTAAGATCGCAAACTATGTGTATGGCATATCTGGTCATGCAGTAGCATCGTTTTGGTGTCAAAATTAAAACGTTGAACCCTTCAAATGAATTCGTAGAAAACACCAGTATTTGTGATTGCCACAAGCCAAAAACAAGCGTATGACTAGAGTTGTTGCGGCTATGTACACAAATGTCAAAAGCATAATGAGATATCAAGGACATCTTTCTGGTGTATTTAATATTGAATAGGGCACACATCAAGGGAGCGTGTTGTCACATATTAAACGAACGTGCCAGCTCACCAGAAGGGCTTCCTATAGACACTATTCATATTCATGTCCAACAATTGCAGATGATGCATGCATCCTGTCATATTCCGACGGTGGGTTGAAGAGACTGTTGGAAACTTGCTGCAATTATAGTAAACTGTGGAAATTTGATTATTCGTTTGTCAAAAGTGAAATAGTCGTCTTCTGTAAGAGCAGTACATGTAAAAGCTCTAACGGCAACACTGATGAATCAAAATGGCTTTTTGGACCACACCCTTTAAAGGTAGCTTAAAAGGTTATTCATGTAATTTGAATCTTAGATGATTTCCAGAAAGGTTGGTTCTGTTTGGCGAGGTACCGTAAACTTCGAATTCTAACTCACGTGACTGCCAAGATGGGACAAAATATAACTTACACTTCGTGTTATCAAAACATTGTTACACTGATCTATACTGTGATAGTTCTGTTTATCCATGCATTTCAAAACGGCAATCAACTGAAAAAGGTGGCGAATTTATCCTTACATTGGGGTACTTCGCCACCCATGGGAGTTTATGTTTTAATGATGTACATCAACCCTGAATTTTGTTCAGTGAAGGAACATAATTATTAGAACAATCAATATATCATCACAGAGCAAACATTTAACAATATTAGTCCCCGTCAGAACTTAATTATTCACATGTCTCATATATGAATAGAGCTATATCGTACGAGTAATACATTATACAAACCAAACTTGGAACTCTATGCACTGTACCCAGTCGGACCCTTTGTAGACTATCCATTCCATTAATTTCACAATTAAATGTCCAACTGTAGCACTGTCACTATCATTGCATCATTATTTTTCATTATATAGAGTCCTTGCTATAGGCCTAACCATGATCACTGACCGCGACACTTTTATCAACCGTACTGAGTACTGATATTGAAACTTTCAATCACGAGTCACCTTAATTAGTGCTGGTCGATATCCTATAGTCTCAAATATGTTATGCTGTCATTTTGATCTCACATGCACGTTGCACGCACAAATTCAATGCAGAAAGAAGCTTTCAATTTTCACTCAGACAAATCCACACATTCATGCATTCCAAAGGTATATGTGTTTGTTTGTTTTTTTGGGATGCTGCCCTTTTTCGGGATTCTATATGCAACAACTGTCTTCAATATTATTTGTCGTGCGGGTTTCATTGACCAAACAACTGAAATATTTTGCGAAGTTACCCACGGTTGGCGAAGTTACCGCCATTTACGGTATTCAATATTATGTATGTGCCTTGTCGCCTCCGAAATAGGCGTTTTGATTCCATATATGCTTGGAACGTACAAATTGGTAGCCCCTTTCGGGCGCCCGTTTGATATCCAACACCTCCGACATTGACGCATATCTGCATGTAAACTTTTCAGTTCTTATAGTTCTAATAGGATTTCGAGAATTTTTGCATTTTCTGAAATTTTGGGCTCGCTTCTCTTGATGCAGAGTTAAGGATGTCCACTATACATGTATATAATGCGTCAAGTGTTCGATGTCCTTGTTTCAAGCTTCTGGAATTGTCGCCTCAAAGCTTCCTGAATCCTGATATGCCGATATGTTAATCTTCGACCAGTTTACGGCGGGGTCGATAGGGGGTGCGCTGGTCTTAGATTGGATAATGAACGAATGACATGGTGCATTGCACAGCCTGTGATTTGAAGTGTTTAGTGCTTCATCCGAAATTATTTCGATCTTTTCAACCAGATCCATCTTACATTGTGCGACTACTATGTGATCTATCAACGATGGCGAGTGTTCCGGGTTATACGGCACGAACGAGTACATATAGTATAGGATCCAAACATGTGTTTAGTGTTACCTGGGACTACTATACACGAGAGATTGTAGAGAATGTGAGTTTAGGAATGACTTGAACATTTTCGACCTGCTAGCACGTTTGGGCCACTCTTTCTCTGCGTTTTCTATGTCGGGAATATGTGGGCATTAAAATCTCCCATAATGAGTACAGTACCTTGAGATGAGTGCTCGAACATAAAATTACTCAGAGAAGTAATACAGTCAGTGTACTCTTCGTCAGAATAAGTTGTGTTTGGGAGATATACCTCCACAATGTATGCAAATTCTTCAAATCCTAATCGAAGTTTCACGCCAATCAGACGCTCGTGTTCTAATAGCATATGAGTGAAGCATGAGCGATGCTTCTTATTAATAAGAATGGCGACTCCGTCTTTGATATCCCACATATTATGACGTACATCGAAAAGAGAAAACGTTCAATGTTTCGGCCGTTATGCAATCTCACCTTGCAAAAAACAGTCCCGGAATTGCTCGTGATGCGTTTTTTTAGATGCTACATTCGGTGGCGCAAAAGCTACTTAATTTTCATCCGAATTAATTCAAATTCTTAGCGATCGACAGCTCTCGCATTTCAAAACCTTTATTCACACTTCTCATTTTCAAAGACACTTGTATGGAAGCAAGCCTGTCAAGTAACCTCCATCTTTCATTACAAAAATGAGTGGACTCCTCGTGATAATTAAAATTCCGAGTTAACCAGATTGATGCGGGTTCACGATATATAGATATGCAATGTCTGACCTCTGGAAAACTTGTGCGAAATATCCTGCCGAGAAAAGGTCATTTATCTTAGTAGCTCAGATTATTTTTATTTTGGCCAGGTTTTCTAAAGGCGTGTGCACTCTATGCAGAATAATGTGTCATGATTTGATAGTCCATATAGCTGGCCCCGGTAAGGAATATAATATATGGTACAAATTTATTGACTGTTTTGGTGTACCGATTGCTTTGTACACATTGATAATCTTCAACCGGCGGACCAAATGACAAATATACATGCTCATCAATGGATTAGATTCTTTGCTAAAACAACGCATTCCTTGTAGAACACGTATCTTACACAGACGTCCCAAGATTCTATCACAAACACTTAATGAATTTCTACTGTTCAATATCTATGAAAATGTCCCGTTCTTTTGATATATATATATATATATATATATATATATATTTGGAAAGTGTGGAGGGCACTGGCACAGGTCGGTTATCCGATTTCTTATGTAATTATTTCTATGGAACTAGCTAAATTTTGTTAGGTTGTGTCGGAAATTGACATAAAATATTGTGTTGAGCACAAACAAAGGATAATGATGTTGAAATTGCTAAAAAGCTAATTGAACTGCGTGTTAATCAAGGTCTGAGTCTAGATCGAACGAGCATATCTCTCAAACTGGGATTTTTCTTGTAGGCAATAATCACCCGTTTGTCGAGAGGCTCGGTCAATTTAGTGTTTAATAATGCAAAGTTTTTTCTGTATATATATATATTGTCAAAATAATCCATTATTGTTATTATGTTATTGCATGAGCATGTATTATAATTTAGTGACGACATAAGCATGCCGTTTGGACTTGGATAGATGTTCAAAACTGACAATGAACAAAGGTTATATAACAACAACAAACAGGTTGAAAGTCGGGGGAGAAATAAAACAGTTCGGTCTAGCCGAAATATTTAAATATCTATATGTATAGAATATATAATTTGGAGATATTGCACATGATAAGATGAAAGCAAAAATTGTAAACGAGTATGACAGACGCGTACGTCGTCAAGTTATCAAGATCAGAACTTAATGCTAAGAATAAAATGCTATAAACCCATATTAGCAGTACCCGTGATGTCCTACAGGTTTGGAATAGTAAATTGGTACATGTCTGAAATTAGGAAAATCGACAGGAAAACTAGGAAGCTGATGGCATTGCATGTTATGCATGGCACAAATGCTGATGCACATAGGAATTATATGGCATGCAATTTAACATCGGGGGAGGGGGCGGAGGACTGATCGAAATAGAATAAGTGTGGTCGCAGACTTGGACTAGATCCAGCAATCATACAAAAATTAGAAGTGTGGAGTACCACGAAAGCACCAAAGTAAAGCTCAATAACGAAACAATCACAGCAATTTAAAGATCAGTATAAGTTTAACAACACACACAACAATCGGCTAGAAATATTCAAAATGAAATGAAGAAAAAAGTTAATGAAAAGCGACAACAGATATTTACTGACAAAGTGATGCACGACCAACATGCAATGTGTATGAATGGTATAAATATTGACCAATTAAGTTGCGTCATATCGCTGGCTGCTGCAAGTTGGTTTAAAAGCTGAGACTGAAGCTACACTAATTGCAAATCAAGATCAAGCTAATATGCAAAAACAGATCATGAAAAAGGACAGCAATTAAAATTGCCGGGTAAGACACATTGGTCCAGAGACGGTTGAGCACAAAATATCAGCTTGCTCAGTAGTCGCACCAATCGATTACACATCGAGACACTACAATGTTGCAAGGCGTGTGCACTGGACAACATGTACAAATAATGGTGCAGATGTTGGTCCCAAGTGCAGGAATACCGACCACAAAATGTTACCACCAAAAATACATTTACAATTATTTGGGACACAAAAGTGCATTCAGACAGGACTATTCATTGTAACCGACCAGACATCATCGTAAAATACAAAGATAGAGGAAACATGTTTACTCTGGATATTTCTTTCCCCAGCGACTATAACATCGTTCAAAAAGAAACGGAAAAGCTCAAAAAGTACGTGGACCTCCAACTCGAGTGTAAGCGAATGTGGTGTCTTAAGACCAATGTCATTCCCACCGTCATAGGGGCTACAGGGTAGTCACAAAACATGTCGTAAACGGGTTTGCCCAAAATAACACCATATCTTACCCCTGTTCAACTTCATGATGACAGCAAGAAATAGTCCATAGCGAATAATGTGCTAACTGGTATAGCATATCTGTATAGCCTCAAAGAGAGGGGTCACATTTTATACTTCATGTAATAAAATAATAATAATAATAATAATAACTAGACACGAAAACAAGAAAGTTATTAACAGCCAATGGCATGCATGACAGTAAGGCAGATGTGGACAGGATATAGTTACCAAGAAAAGATGGTGGCAGAGGTTTAATTGAGTTGACGAGTGCCTATAAAGTGGCAGTGGTTGGTCTTGATAGGTATATCAGGAATAGCAGTGGTGTGTACATAAAATACCTTCAACGAAAATCAACGAACAAGAGTATGATAGCACTGCGACATTCAGATGGTTGCAGAATGCAGACTTGAAGGCTTGAAGGCTCAGACCGAGGCTCTTTTTATTGCTGCTCAAGATCAGGCCATTAGTACCCGTTACTACCAAAACAAGATCCTTCGGATGAATATTGATCCTACATGTAGAGTATGCCACCAACACCCTGAGACAGTAGAACATATTATATCTGCTTGCCCAAGATTAGCGAGTTCAGAATACCTTGAACGCCATAATAACGTTGGGCGATATGTTCATTGGTCCATTTGTAAGCATTATAACATGCAATCTGCAGAGACATGGTATGAACACTCTCCTCAGAATGTAATGTCTAGAGACAATATTACAGTCATTTGGGACACCCAGGTTCACACTGACCGAACCATCTCGTGTCGCAGACCAGACATAATCGTCAAGAACAGGGACGACAAACGTGTCTGCTCATAGATGTTTCGATCCCAAGTGACTATAATGTCATCCAAAAAGAAACAGAAAAGTTCAGGAAGTATATTGACCTACAAATAGAGGTGAGTCGTATGTGGAAAATGAAAACTTCCATCATACCTATAGTGATTGATGCAACTGGGGCAGTGAGCAACAATATTAGCAAATGGCTAGCCCTACTTTCTACCTCCATAGATGTTGCTCACCTACAGAACACTGCACTTATAAATTGACACTGCCAGAATACTGCGCAAAATAACATCCATGCATACTGTGTAATGAGTATTGCTACGGCTGTGGCTCAGCCGCCAATACACCATTTATACACCTCCAAGAGAGTAACCTTATGGAAAAAACAATAATAATAATAATAATAATAATAATAATAATAATTAATTCTGTTTAACACTCGTTTGTATATTTCAAATATCTTTTAGAAGTTTTTAGCGTTGCAATTAGTCAATTAGTTTCAAGATTTAGTTTCATTTTAAAGTGTCGGTTTTTTAAATAATTATCAGAACCGATCATCAGTTTTAAAATAGGTCACATCTTCTCCACTTTAATTGGAGGCTTAGGCTGCATAATAATGTCCTTAATTGTATTAATTCTTATGCTAGAAAACATATGAAAGCGCAAATTAAGGTGATGCCAATACGATAGGCTACTCGCTGCCAATCTGCTCCCAGCCAAATTTCCAAGAATGTAATTTCCTTCTCCGGATCAATGGGATAGCGTGGGAGGTGCTGTGTGCGCGGCCACCATCTGATTACTACAGTATCACAGAGTACACACACATTCTCAGGTCGTAGTATTCATATTCCAGTGACGTGTCTAGCGAAGTGTCATATGGGGGTGTCTTCGTCACTCCAACGGTGACCCAAAGTACTACAATTTTTTTTATTTGGTATTTAAGGACCTACATGATAAAAGTTTGAATATTGAAACGCACGAAAGACCGATTTAAAGGGACTCCATGCCTTCACATTTGGACCATGTGAAAAGTTATGAACATGCAAAAATAGATCAATTTTGTTCTTATTAATAGTCATTATCAATTATTCCTAAATAACGAGATTTCGCATGTCAAAACGATTGTTATGGAAACATTACTATTACAGCTACACGTAGATTACCAATCAAAGTTCAATTAATCCAACAAAATACCAAAGTCCAATCAAAATGTATAGGTAAGCATTGGAAAATGTAATAATGCTTATTCTCTGATCAAATAGATATTGAGAATTACAAAGAGAAAATATATACACAAGAATGAGAAAATAATTTAACAGCATATGTATAATATAATAAACGTCTTCCTTATCAGCATCATCATCAGCATCATCATCATCATCATCATGTCAAAGCTTTGAAACATATTCTTAAAAACAAATTTAGACTTAAATATTTTAATTATTTGCGTTGAAATGTTTATTTGTCTTAGCCATAATAGTCAAAATTATGCATTAAACTAACCAAAATATGTTTGAACATACTGTATGCCAGCACCATATTGATACATACATACAGCAGAAAATAAAAGGGTTATCTTCAATTACTCGGCCACTCTGAATATTAATGTATATTTATGATATTTCACAAAGTGTGGAGGTATTATATACATGTCAGGACATTGGTATACCATGACATATCACGAGGACCACACGCTGGTGGTGTTATAGTTGGATTACAGTGGTTGGTTCACTAAATTGTTCGTTATATAGTGTAATTAAATTGTAAGTACAATGAGTACAGTTTGTCACACAAACATCAATTATATTAATTACAAGTTTGAGGTTCCAGATTGTGAAAAGGAGTATATTGTCGGTGTAGGGTGGAATCGCGAAATAATTTCTAACTTAACCCTTTCAATACAAATTATAAAGCATCATTGACGAGTAGTTATCCCTTAGGAAATGTTCAGATAGTAAGTTCAACAACGTTTGTTGAATGTATTATCTGAACATTTCCCTCAATAAATAGGACTCCTTCTGTACTTGATGTATGTACTGTCTTATTATATTACCTGTACATCCCTGCAAAACAACAATATACCATTCCTATGTACACTTTTAAACTGACTGGGAGAATCAGTTTAGTACAGAAAGGGTTAGGGCAACGAAGGGGAGTAGGAATTTCCTTCCAGAACAGGGAACAAGAAACCGTACTTCTAAATAAGATAGTTAAAGGTACTCAATCCGATAAAACTCCTCTCAATTACTATTTCAATGGCTTCGGGGGTCAAAAATATTTGATACGAGTCGAGGAAGTCACCCATCAAAGCTCAGATTTGTTAGATATCGATTTTAGAAATCTATATTATATTTCATTATCGGGAATACTTTCTGGCCCAGAACTCAATCAAAATTGCGTTATTATTACCACTTGATTTTAGAGTTATCCATCCTTGTCTGTTTCAACAGTGTTTTGGTGTACACTTCTCGCGCATGTTACGAAACTGACGGCAATTATTAGTACTCATCTCGAGAAACTAACAAATTTCAAAAATCAATATCTAATAACTCTTGAGCTTTGTTTGATGGGTTCCTCGACTCGAATCAAATATTTTTTACCCCCAAAGCCAAAGAAATAGTAATATAGGACCCTCTGATCGGATTGTTGTTGTTGGAATCTGTTGAGATGGGGACCCTCTGTTCGGATTGAGTACCTTTAACCGAATTACTGAATTAAGGTTTCAAGTACAACTTGAATTTTGATCCTCCTGGTGATTCTGCCTACTTCTCATAGGTGAAATCATTAGCTAAAAGACTGAGCAAATTGTTGCGTAATCTGACGGGGACTCTAGAAACTGATTTTAAATCATTACTCCAAACAGCATGGCTATGGTGTATAAATAATTAGGGGTACAAACGCGCCGTCCCCTGGGGGACATTTCATCAGCGGAGCTCCAATTGTGATCGTGCATTATATACTGTGCAGTTGCTGCAGCACCGATTAACACACATGCTCCTTCTTGTGGATTACGCGGTGCTGCATGCATGGCTCCCCGTTACTCCAGAACAGGCCTGCCTCTCGATTTCACGACGGCCATCACCGATCAATCCACCTCTCCTTGAGACGAAAATGCATCAGTTGACTTCGTCCAGGGGCGTTAATATAATGTTGGTCCTTGTTGGTCTGGGGTTAGGCCTATACCTCTGCATTTCAAACAGCGCGGACGAATTGGCCGATGATGTGGATGATATCTGACAAACTATATGTGCAAACATTCGAGTCGACAAATTATTTCCAACGTACTAGATCAAGATCAACATATGTCCTGGTCATCCACACAATGACGCTGCATATGTATATGGGAGGTCAAATTCACACTTATTAATAATTGTGCTTCAGCGCAATTAAATTGCGTTTCAGCGCAATCCAGCCTGATTCATATCAATTGCGCTGAAGCGCAATTATTGTTACAAGCTTACACCCCTGAAGTGGGGGTTAGCCATATATGGGAAAATAATTGCACTTCATCGCAATTGAATTGAGCTTCAGCGCAATTAATTTTTTTTATTGGATTTATTTATTAACTGGGGTTAGCCATATATGGGGAAAATAATTGCGCTGAAGCGCAATTAATTTTGTATTGGATTTATTCATTAATTTACTGCATGGGGATTCACATATATGGAAAAATATTTGCGCTAAAACGCAATTAATTTTGAATTGCGCTGAAGCACAATTGAATTGCGCTGAAGCACAAATATATTGCGCTGAAGCGCAAATTGATTGCACTGAAGCGCAATTATTAATAAATGTGAATTTGGCCTCCAATACTTATAGGCATGCACAACGCCATGCAGTGTCTGAGTGAAGCCAAACTAAAAGGCAGAGTTCTGTCCCCTCGCTACTCTGGTCTGATCTCGAACGTTGCCATCACGTATAGAGAATGTAAGGAAATATCATACATTTTGTATTTAAGACTTTTTACCAGAACATTGTTAATTTGATCTAATTTGGAAATATATACGTAACTATAGTTTGAAGTGGTATCAAAATATACCAATATACCAATAGTTCTGACCAAACACTCGTTGATATACATTATCTTGAAATTTTCCATGCGTATATATACGGTGCCATCTTTACAAGAGGTAATTAATTTCTATGACTTGAATAAGCTTTCTGGACAGCATAAGGTTTTTCGTATGATTCCTGGAAATGTGCATGCAAGAATGTGACACAAGAGATAGTTAGTAATTACAATTTAGATACCTCCAAATCATATGTAGTCGGGGGGTCTCTCTGTGAGGGGTTCTCTGGGTTTGTTGGTTGTTACTGGGTCGGAGTACATAACACATGCAAATTTCCGAAAGCAACCCATAGATACCCCCAATTTAAACTTTCACTCCAAAATATTTAATTCTGCTGGAAACAGATAGCCACATGTTAAAGGGGCGCGCGGCCTTCGTTGTAGGTTATAATATAGAAATAACATTATCAAATTATGATAATTTCCTCAAGAATATACTAATAGTATAGCATAATGATGATATGAATGCGATATACATTATCCGACAAAATACAGGTCGACTGTTGTTCAGTTTCTCGCAAAAAGCGCAGTGGATTGTTTATAAGATGAGTCACGATATTGCGCCATTTCCTTATTTAGATACGCGCGCTTTACGTCTGTTGTAAAACTCCTAATTTGGCGCGCTTACAACTTACAACTCAATATACGATTCATCGTAATATTCCTCAGTTAGATTCGCGCGCTTTACGTCGGTTGTAAAACTCCTAATTTGGTGCGCTTACAACTTACAACTCACAATACGATTCATCGTAATAATCCTTATTTGGTATGTATTGTCATAGTATCATTAGAAATCTCAAGTGTAAGCTCCAGGAAGAACATGTGAAAGAATTCAAGAGATCTATATTTGATGACTCAAAACGAGATGGCCATAAATATAAACTCAGAACATATAGATTGTTTAAAAATGATTATATCTTAGAGACTTACTTAATAAACACAACATCTTTAAAAGATAGGATCAGTTTTACAAAACTCCGTGTTAGTGATCACAAACTCGCTATTGAAAAAGGTAGACATCATCAGCCTATAATTAAGGAGGGGAAGAGACTGTGCCTTAAATGCAGGACAGGTTCGGATATAGAAAATGAGTATCATTTCATTATGGAATGTCCACACTATTGCGATCTCAGAAATGAACTTTTCCAAATTGTTGGTAGATATCACAGCTATATTACAAGTATGTCTAACGATCAGAAATTTAATCTTGTAATGAAAAATGATAACCCTGAAATAAGCAGCAAAATCAGCAACGTGGTCCGGCGCTTCTTTGATAAGCACTCTGAATGAATATTATGCTTGCCATCACACAATAAAATACATATAGCTAGACATGCCATGTTCACATGTAATTGTTTATTAATTGTTTATTGTTTTATTATTATTTGTATCGTTAGCATACTGCCTTTATTGGTGTTTATGCAAATAAATCGTATCGTATATAGGTTAGGAGAAAATACTAACTGGATTGAAAAATATTCATGTCTTTGCAAGAACAATTATATTATGTACACGTTTTCTGTCTGATAATTTCCCACTCATGAGGTAACGTGGATTAGCTTCATTTAGGACTGATAGTGGGTCGAGTCAAATAAAATTTGGTGTGATTTGAATGCGATTATTGATTGCACCAATAATTTTATCTACGCATTCCACAGCGCAACGGAACATGTTCATTGGACGATATGGTAGTTCCCAGTGTTTGTCTATAAACAATCGTAACGTAACTTTTTTTAATTTTTGTTTATGATTTGTATAAGAACAACATATGTCTATAATATAATATTCTTTCTGTTTATGTAGTCCGTGGGCCAATTCTCATAAAGCCTCTAGTTTAAAAGTTGGCTGCACCCACCCCTCCAACAAAGGTTTTTATATATCAAATTAAAGATCATTATATGACGCATCCGATTTTGCTTGTTGCCCGCTTCAGAATGTGTCCCAAAGTAGATTTTTAAGGGAAGACATCTCCGAACCCGAAAATAAAATAAAAATTTCTTCGAGTACAAGTGTCAGCGTATAGAAATATGTCTGGGATTATAAAGTGAACAAAACATCGTTTATATTAATTATATTAATTATAGATCACCATAAAACAACATGTGATACCACACTGGACCAATGTATACGCTAGTTCGAAAAAAATGCGATAAATATTTTGAAATTGCGAAAAATTGCTTGGATTTTGAAAAATAGTGTCACATATAATTGGCTATAACTTTTGAAACACATGGGCTATATTGACGGGCAACATATCTAAAACATATCTAAAATTGCCACAAAGACATAGCAAAACAATTTGGATGATGGAATGCCAATTATATTTCCGTGAAAATGCGCTGTAGGCATAAACTTAACCCCACCCCCTAAAATATAATTTTCGTAGAAAAATGAATTGTATAGTTTACACTTAGAATGCCGCATACAATCCCATGCACCCATATATCTCATGCACGGTAACTATGCTTTCTATACCGGTACTTCTTTTGTGGGGTCATTTGAGGGAGACAAGCAGAACTCCCATGACTTGATTATATATTAGCGCTGGGGGACGGACCAGGCCACCCGGGGCGATCCGATACACTGTATGTCAAAAGGTTCAGTACTTTATAGGTTTTTAGGAAAATGTTTGATTCTGTTTAGCTGTTATGGTTCTGCCCAGATTGTTGGTATATATTCTGGGTCAACTGAAATCATTTGGATTTGTTAACAATACGAAGATTATAATAGTAGCATGGCGTTGATCTATGCTACGAACCCGACGGGCATGAAAGCGACAATGAGAGTGGACTGGCCGCTCATGATTACGCCTGAATCTTGCTACATCATTGGTTATAGATTCGTTCTTATGCACGTGCATCTTGGTGCTGACCATTCCCGCCCTGCGTCCAGGGGATAACATGATTTACATGACACTCAAACGGGCAATAGGTAAAGGGACATACTTTAGGGACAACTCATATCGCTATGTCTAGTGTTATCATATAACCATACACACGAATCTCGTGCATTATAGACGGGCTATGGTTATATATGCCACACAACGTACTGAACGTAGGCTATATATGGAGCCCAAGTTGCATTGTTCCAAGTAGTTGCCTGATAGTTTGCACGAAAAACGTGTTGCTTCAGAAGTCTGGTGTTATTGTTCTCGTTTTACAACAGGAGAAAATTTATCATAATTCATCGACTTGAATACGTGTCGGCTTGTCGCATAAAGCACATACAAATTCTTGGCATTATGTAAGT
This sequence comes from Siphonodentalium dalli, assembly GCA_032622095.1. Classification (NCBI taxonomy): domain Eukaryota; kingdom Metazoa; phylum Mollusca; class Scaphopoda; order Gadilida; family Siphonodentaliidae; genus Siphonodentalium; species Siphonodentalium dalli. Next base: position 62,178,185 of record CP136067.1, read on the forward strand.
GGGTCATCATTGATATTAGTAGATTGTTGAAGTTTTTGCATAGTATGATACATTGCACTTCTTTTTCAGAATATATCATTATGCTACATTTTTCCTGCAACCCGAGAATACAATCCTGGTATCCAGACAAGGCTTCACATATGCTGTGTCCATAACACAGTTCCAGACAATGCCAAATATTTATCAGGTGGTGATAACAAAGACTCCTTGATATGTTTCTATTTTTTCTTGAATGGTCGAGTGCAGAATCTACATGCTGTTTCAAAAACACTAAATTATATTTGCCATTGGGTCGAATGTCACGTGATACGGTCCGTGAATGTCGACGTTCGCTTAAAGTTAGTTCCGGATCTCTTGCTAGTATGTTACCATGAGGCAGCGGATACAGGTATGATGTTGTATGTAGGCAACACGCTACGGTCGGAAGCAAGTTATTGTTTTTATTCCCCTGACGAACATGTCAAAATACTAGAATGTTATGTTTCTCGATGAATCGGAGCTAGGATAATTCTTCATACTGAAAACAAAATAGGTCATGTGTCATTTCCGTGAACGACATATCGGACAGTATTGTTAAAGTGGTGTGTGAAACCTTGCCTCTAATTCACGAGTTGACGGGTTACGACATTCACAAACACCTATACAATGAAGCCGTTTGACTTAATAGTCAAAAGCAGTAAATCTAAAAATGTGATCCGAATTTTGTGCAATTTGTGCAATCTATTAATGTTGACGATGACAATATATATCCTACAAAGTTTGCACGTGGGCTATATTATAGTGAGCCATAATGTCGTCAATTCGACAAATTAACACACACGTTCTTATGTTGTATAACCGAACACTGGAACACATCTTCTACCGCCAGCAGCCACAGACTCCTTAAGAAATAACATTAACACATCTTCGTGCGAACTATATCAGTGATTGGCACATCATACTAACTCCCCAGCCTGGTGTAGCATGTCCTGACAGCCATGGCTGGTCGCTATTTGATTGAGTCCTACAAACAAACTTCCTCCCGATATACTGTGACTACTGAGCCTTGGCTGTAAAGATTCCAGGCTATGGTCTTACAATCTCGTCCAAATACGGATACGATAGGCGAGAATCGCATGCGTTTTGATATGTCGATGCCGTCTGGAGAGTTTGGCGGGACCAGCATCCCGTCTCGATTTGCTCAGTCTACCCTTGATGCTATAAAGTGGTAGCCGCGGGCGCTTATATATAGAGTTGTTTTTATGAGCCATCAGGCCCCCGCGGCAATTTGAAAAAGGGGTGACGTTGACGTAAATTTTGTGTTTCCCAACAGGTCTTAGACAGTGATCTTGTTTCATCACAGACTCACCATATAACGATATATGTGAGAATGTCTACACTAACCGATATAGTGTAAATGTAGATGACTCATATGATGAGCGGAGTGAGAGAACTCAACTTATAGAATAGGACGTAGTTGCATTCCTTGAAAACTGTTTGGCAACACAATATTATATACTGCAAAAGTCATTTATTTATTGACAAAAATTCCTCTGTATAACAACTAATTTCGTTAATATAAAATATTTCGCCTGAACACATGTTACATCAGAGATAGGCAACTTGAAATTGGAGGCCGGAAATATGGGCATACAATTTCAATTTCTTCTGAACAATTATATAAAGGCACATGTTTTGTTTTAATATTTCTATACATTAACTTTTATCAAGTATTCCCCCAATAAATGAGTATCTATAGTCCTTAAGACAATCAATTACTCATTAGGTTAAATTGAATGAAACAATAGTAGGGTTCTTCGGTTTGTTTGTGGTTACCAGTTAACTCATGATTAACATTTCCCTTGTCCCCAGATAACGAACTCAGTCACGTCTGTGGCGGAAAGCATGCGAAACTTCGATTTTGTTGGCGGTGTTGGATGCCATCCTAAACTTATTGTCAAATATGGAGCCTTTGTAGCCATAATGTAATTGAAAGATATACGAAAAAGTTGACAGAAAGGTGATCGTATGAGGTTTTATAAACTTACTAATTCTAGACTATTGTTATCGCGAGGTTATACCATAGCCTATCAAAATTTGATCACAATGTTGTAAGTTTTACATAAATTAGTAAAATTTCTAATTTTTCACAATTTGTTTTCAAATTTTAATCTTAGATCACGTTTAGACACCGTTATATATAATTCCCTTCATCACTCTTTATACTGTTTCAGTTTATGCTTCTAAAACCAACTTGACATGCAGCATTCTAAGTGTAAACTACATAATTAGTTTTTTCTGCAAAAGTTATATTTTAGGGGGTGGGGTTAAGTTTACGTCCATATCACATTTTCACAGCAATACTCTTGGCATTCCATTATTAAAATCGTTTTCGTATGTCATTGGGGTAATTTTTTAGCCACGTTGCGGATCAATAGCCCATGCTGTTCACAAGTTATAGCCATTTATAAGTGACAAAGTTTTTCATTTTTTTTCGCGATTTCAAAATATTTATCGCATTTTTTTCTAACTTGCTCAGAAATTGGTATAGTTTTATATCTCGTGTCATTTTATGATCATTTCTTATTAAAATAAACGATATATTGTGCAGTTTATAACTGCAATATTTTGCTTATGCTCTGACACTTGTATTCGAGAAAATTTTCATTTTATTTTAGGGGTAAGAGTTGTATTCCCTGGACATTCTATTTTGGGACACTTTCTGAAACAGGCAACAAGCAAAATCTGATGCGCCATATGATTACCTTTAATTTCATATATATATATATATATATATATATATATATAGAAACCTTTGTTGGAGGGGGGTGCAGCCAATTTGAAAATTGTCTTGCTTGGCCCACGGACTAATGGCGGTTTTAGTTGATGTGACTATTTTAAAACCTATACCACAGGGAGAGCCGCCCGTATCTTTAACAACACAGTACCCACACACATGCTGCAAAATTAGGATGATGTCCATGCATGGCATCATTAAGACGTATATAGATAAATTATATATATTTTGTTTTTAAAGGAAAATACTGTCGCATGAAGGCATCGCAGTACACGTATAATAAACACGTGTTCAATTAAGGCGTTTAATAAGTGTTTTGACTGTCGAACACCAGAATTACATATACAGCTTATGAAAAATTGATCCCACTGCCTGGACAGTTATGGTAGGCCCATGGACTTCTGTAGAGGCAAGTCACAAGTCTGGATGATAGGCCATTCTGAATTGACCAGTAGCCTTTTACTGGCAACCGGCGGACCGGGGGAGGAACATGATCCACAGGGCCGACCAGGGAGGAGAATATTTTTATGAATCTGTCTAACCAGAAAATATCAAAATCCTAGCAACTAGAATGGCCTAAAAATTTTAACCTGCCCCCCCCCCCCCCCCACAAGGTTGGAAAATTTCAAACTTATGGCCATTTCAGTCAAAAAATTTGACATAAAGTAGCAAAATATGCAAATTGTTGTCTAAAAACAACAAATTCCCCAGCAATTAACAGTTGGATAATCAAACTATGAGAACAATTTCAACCTATTGTGAACTAGTAAATGTTGTGTCAGGTATGAAATTTCCAAATGTTCCAAATTTTGACCCCCACCCCCATGTTGCCATATCCCCAAGTAGGCCTATGACTTTCCCACGCTGCTTGCGCGTAACATTTGGACATGAAACCTGAGTACACTGCTGAGACATTAATAAGAAAATGTCTGAATCATATGTGGTTTCAGAGAAAGTTCTGTTATTAAATGGAAGTGTCAATGACACTGTAGCTCAACTTGGAGAGGCGCTTATGTCGATTAGCAGTCAATGCCATGATCAAGAATAAGGAAACTATTAGTGAATGGATTGTTTTATGCAAACGAAACTGTTTTTATTTCAAATATTACTCCAATAAGTGTGGTATGCAGGGCGTGTCGATGGATTCAAATGTGAAATTCAGAATGGCTGCTGGCCATCATATTTTCCAACGAAATTCGGAACGAGAGAGAGATGATTTTAATTAAAAACAAGAACATCGCAGAGGCTTGTCAAAATACGCCCTTTAGCCATTTCGAATTGTACTACCGCAAAATAAAACAATAACTTGAGCTGACAAAGATTATCTAATATACTCCTAATGATTTGTTATTTATTATTCAGTATCCCTGTGGAAAACATATTGTCGGCTGAACTTATTATCGTACCATCACTATAAATGAATAAATAGGAATCAAGTAACAACTTGTGCGCTGGTATCCAGTTATCAAAGGGTTAAACTCGATGCTTTTTAATATTGACTTTTTTCAATAATCTACTTGTGGAGTATAACATTTGTGAGTTTCGTCGTCCATACGTGTGTATATCCTATCATTCAGTTCTATAGGCATGCATTTGAACGGCCTATTCTTCATTTGTAGGGACTTTGTGACAGAAAACACCCCCGAGATATATCCATATATTCTCGTTACTTTATTTGCAAGGATTCTCTGATAATAAGTTCAACAAACAGCGTTTGGCTGTCTGAAGAAATTCCTTTAGTTTGAAATTTGTAGTACCCCCCCCCCCATGAATTGGTGTCTCAAACCTTATGTAGTCAATTTTGGACTAAAGTCTTCCGAACAATATAAATCACCCGAGGCTCCCTGTCCGTTCTTGTGCATATCCTCAACGTTATAACAGCGTACATAGATAATGTTAGTTTGGTCTCGGTTACAAAACACTCTATATTCTCACTCAAAGTTTGTCATTTTGTTTACCAATCATTAATATGTTGGGAAATTACTAACGAGAGGCCGATCACGATCGGCAGATGTTTAACCCATCCCTTGGCGATAGTAAATTACTATGATCGGAATCATAATTAGAGTTATGATGTTGAATTATAGAGTATACTGTTATGTACTATTATAGACAAATGTACATAACACAAGTATTGGAAATTATGGGTCACTCTCATATATAAGAGAATGCCCTGGCACAGGATATGTAATGCTGCACCAGCGCAGTCATGGATTAAATGTGAAAAGGTGACCCGGACATGGAATACTTAATAGAGTCCAATTTAAGTTTACTATGATAATATATCAAATTATACCAACAACACAGCCACCAAGATAAGCCACATCACTGCTGACATATTAATATCAATTATATGGCAGAGCTGTCAACTAACCACTGTCATTGTTTATGCTGACCCTTGCCATCTCTGTTTAAAAAATAAGCCTATATCATTTATAATGACCTCAACTTAAACTTAAATTTTTTTTTTTTAAATTGAGCAAGGATTTCAATCCAAATTAAATACAATTTTTTTTTTTGCGTGTGTTTTGTTTAGAGTGACTATTTAAAAAAAAGGGGCCATAACTCAGTTAAAACTAATTAGATCAAACCCATATTCGAACTTGATCTGTCTTTTGGGCTGAGATATTCATATACAAAATTTGGTTCCGATCAGATAGAAAATGTTTGAGTTATTGCACCATTAATAAAGTGTCTACGGACAGATGGCTAGACAGACAGACAGACGGACGGAGGAATGACTAGTGGTCAATCCGGACGTCGAAACTATGTTTACCATACTATGGTATGGGTAAACATAAAAATGATAAAGTAACCCACAACTAACACACTACTTTTCAGCTGAAAATCTATTTTTAGTTTTTTACTTTTACTTTATTTTTACTTTCAACACAAATCAGCCAGTAATTAATAACAACCCTTTTGCATTACATTCACTGCATTTACTTTCACAACACTGTTCTGTGTATCCGGAATAGTTATCAAATAAATAAAATAAATGTAATGTTGAAATTCTGACATCAGAAAAGTTGAAGTGAACATTGTTTAATACCAAAATAAACCTCCACAATTACAGAATTTACAGGGCAGCTCAGCGCATGCGCTAATACAGACCATACTTGATTATCGCTGATCTCCAGAAGTTCCGGAATATGCCGATCGTTGCAGATGGTTGTCCTCCAATAAATCAATTCATGATCTTGGCTGGCGTTTGGGACGGACAATTATTGTCTGAAACTTCTGGGGTGCAAAATTAAACGTTTAACTTGTGGGCTTAATTCGTCCAAATTAAAAGTATGGATCATGAAAAAATACAGGATGCACCTCACAAGTAGCATATGTACGTGTCAACTCCATTCGAGCGGACAGGTGGACGGACATATCAACAGACGGACGGACAGACAGACTGATTACATAATACAAACTTTTTTTTCAAAAGGGCGTATACAAATTGTTTGGCTCAATTTTATTCTTAGCAATTCGGTGTTTGCTATTCTTATTCTGCACGATTCAAGGTCGAATAAATAGGGAATTAGAGGCCACTCAGAAGATCCATATGGTGTTTTGGATCAATAAGATGAAAACGCAGCTGTATGTATCATCTGGAAGGATTTAGTTATGCAATGGCTGGCGGTGGCCATGTGAAATCAAGATGGTTGTTGGAGGCCACATTTTGACGAATTTTGCAAAAATTTGATGGCTCCCACAGAGGTCACTCCAATTAAAGATCAACATTGGACTGTATGGTGGGCTGATAGAAATTGTTCACAGATGCACACACGGACAGATGATGGATGCAAACCCACAATAGCTCAAACTTCGTCTATTTGAGCTAAAATTGGTTATTTCTTTGAAGGGTTAACTCCCATAGTTCCGTTGACTTTTGACAGGACATCCATTTTTTATTAATCTGGATCTGTCGCCCACATTCCATACTAAATATATGCAGAATAATTTAATACTATCACAACATTCTTTGGGAGTAGTAAAGTCATATGACTCCACACCTATTTGACATGATGGCCCATTTCAACAAAGCACCAAATATGACTCATTTTGGTCTTCTGGGGAAGATCTTTAAATAATTAATGGATGACGGAGGGATGGACGAGCAATGATGACTAGCTCCACCTAAGATATTGTCTCTGGTGAGCTAACAATCTTAATGTATTAAGGTACAACCAAAACAGCTAAATATTTCCTCGAGGGATATGTTTGCCAAGTTTAAAATAGAATGGGGAACATATCAAAAACAGAAAACACGACAAATACATTATATGTAGTAAAATAACACCACAGTGAGAAAATTACTAAACCATCGAAAAAGCCTTTCACTTTTCTCTACTTTTTAAACCATAAAATAGATGGATTTTTAGAATTGGGGCTCCGAAATTTTATAATCTCTCAATTTTGGAAGCACATGAACTAAAAAAATTCTCAACAAATCTGGGAAAGGTTTCCTGTTCTGAAATGTGGATTGTAAAATTTACAAAAAAGGTAAAAATGGAAGGACTTGTGAAATAAGAGTTTTTTTAATGATCAACCTTAAAAGCCATAGAGTATTTTACCAAATTTTCACAAATATATTTCACAAAAGTCAACAATTTCCCCTTTCTTGATTCATTTGTATTCTTAGTATGTGGTTTATAATTGGTTAATGTACTTATTCCTAAAAAGAAACACTGTGTTGCAATTAGTTTGAGGCAAAACCATAAATGCACTGGACTATATGTGATGCTTATTAACTTATTATATTTTCTTTCATACATTTTTCATTTTGTGATGGAATACACAAATTTTCCAATACCCATCAATTTTGATGATCAATCCCCTATTTAACTATAATGAGCAAATAATTAAAATTCACAACTCTTTCTTGATCTCCACATGGAGCAATGACTAAACCATTTTTGGATTCCATATCCTGCTTGACAACAATGACTGTACAGGGGCCGTGGGGAGACTTCTAAAAACAATGATTCTCATTGACCTCAATTTATTTTTAAATTCTCTTTATAATATTGTACCAATAGAGTTATTATTTCCAACCAATTGAGTTGTTTCTGATTATAATGATGAAAACAATTGTGAAAGTGTGCATCTTTGTAACAACATAGTTCCCACACTAAAGATAATGTTGGACGAGTTGTAAGATAAATTTGTTATGACCACTCAATCTGCAGGGACCCCCGACAATGATTTCAAAATTCGCTGCATTCTCTTGTTTGGCAATCAGAAAACAATGGTGGCTTCGAAACCAACACAGTTGTTATAACCTATATTTATAACAAGACAATCAAAGACTGTTGAGACACTCACCAGATTATAAAGACTGAGAAGACTGGGAATTTGAAGTTTATTGCGGTCTATACAACTCAAAACTACACTAAACATGCCATTAACTTCTTGTTTACTCGTTACACATACCAAACTGAAAATTTCATTCAAACTGTATATTCTTTTATCACATAATTAGCCCCTAAACCTGGCCTCATATTTTTTAGTAAGACACACATGTATTATCGGCATATGCAGTGACTTAAGAGCTTAGTGCAATGATATCGATGTCAATGCCGGAACTTTATTATTATGTTAATTAGAATATAAATATGACATTTGATTTGTATTGCGTTATTTAGTGTTGACAGTGAGGTAAGCATGGGTGATAACTCCTAAGGGTGGTAGAACAATTTTGTGAACATGAAGAGACACATTTGAAATGAAACTATATATTTTCTTGAAGGTTTCTTTACTTCCTCTTTGGTTGTGATAAGGAAATCAGTATTAATTTGTTTTAACCCCAACCGTTTCGAGATAATTTTTCCTATATTTGATAAAATGGATCTCAAATTCATTGCAATTCTATGCAAAATTTATTAATCTCGTCCACTAAATTTCATATACAATTGTGACTCATTAGAGATACTCTAATCTTTGAAGCTGTCATGATCTGAGCACTACTGTTCAAGTTGTGACAGGACAGGTGCAAAACAGTATAACCCACTTTTTCCCCCACCACTTTTTTACCCACCCCCCTTTTAAAAATATAATAAGAACAAAATGAATATATTTTCCATGTTCCTCTTTGTGGTGATGCATTTAACAAGACAGTCAAAGACTGTGGGGTCGCTCACCAGACTGCAAAGACTGGTAAGACTGGGACTTTGGAGACCATAACAGTTAGAACTTTTCATAATCACTTTAAAAGAAGTAGATCTAAACAGGATATGTGGATAGAGAGGCTTCATGTATGTAGATCGGCGAATATCTACTTTTAAATTACCAACTGTACGCTACTGATCGCCACCCCTCCTCCAGCTCATGTCCCTTCCCGACCAGGCTCCAGACTCCCAAGTCTTAGATTGGAATTTCACAACCGACATCTCAAACTTTCTCAATTGTTGGAAATTTCCAATCTCACAAGCACCTTTTTATAAAACTATTTAGACATGTTTGAAGCCCAATTATCCATGGACCCAAAAACACCATATATGTATGTCAGATTAATCAGTCAGGTAGTTCCAAGGTAGATGATTTAATGAATTTTGTATTTTAATAGACACAAAAGTGTTAAGTCCCCATAGCCCCGTCATTTCTTAACAGGTTGCCTCATGTTAATAAATCTGAATCTCAGTCACTAAAGGATCCCCCATACTATATGTAAGCTAAATAGTCCAACCTCTCTTGAGAAGACATTTTAAGTATTACTATAGAGACATACAGTTATCTCTCTGGTCCCACCCTATTTTATAATCTGGTGACCCCATATGAATAAATTTGAAACCCCATTTAAAACAAGTGACTCCATTTGAACAAATATGAACTCCAGTCACCCAAGGACCCTTCATACCAAATATGAGGCCATTCAACCTGATGGTAGATGAGAAGAAGTCGTTTTTAAGAATTACTACGAAGGGCAAGAGTTATGGCCCTGGCTTCACAACCATTTGAAAGAGTGACCTCATTTGAACAAATCGGAATGTGAGTCACCTAGGGAAAATGCACACCAAATATGAACCCATTCAGTCTTATGATCTAGAGCAGATGTTCACAGAATTGTTGACAGATTGATGGACGGACAGACAGATGAACAGGTGACAGATGAGAAGTGATGACTATAGCTTCGTCTTAGGTGAGCTCAAAAATTACATTTCATTGAACAAATCTGTAAATCAACTCCCTGCAAGAATATGACATTATCTTATTATACCAGTAGCGTACAGCATGGATACAGGAAGTGTGGGAGGGGCAGAGCTAAATCTCTTACCTCTGCCCCTATTTGAACAAACATGATCCCCATCTCTGATATCTATTCATCTTATAATTTTAAACATTCGCTTTTAAGAGTTGAAGTTAATTGATTTTCCAAAAAGGACCCCATTGGAACGGATCTAAACATGTCACTCAAGGACCATGCATACACAAATATAAGCTAAATAGACTTGATGGTTCTTGAGAATTACTATGGAGGGAAAACGTTATGGCCCTGGCATCCCTCCTATTTGACCTGATGAACTTATTTGAACAAATCTGAATGTGAGTCACATACAGGTAGGGAATTCATATAGATCTCGAGAAGAAAACAATTGTTGATGGATGGATGGACAGAACAATGGATGGAAGGATACCCCAACAGACCAACAGTTTTGAATTTACTGTGTCTGAGGTCCCAAAAGGGTGAATGTAGTGATGCTATTCTGTAAGGTGGGCTAGCATCACCAAATTTACCATCTGGGAACCCAATTTTTACTTAGTCCTCAACTGCTATGGGAGACCTAGGGACAGACAGAAGTTCTCCAGCTGAAGTTGGTGACATTACTCACATATGACAGTATGCGCACCCATTTGACACCTCAATTATGCATTTTAGAATCTGAACAGAAGGGAAAAGACCTGCTAAAAATGTCAATTTGAGACTCTAGATACTTCCAAGAAGATGAAGCCTATTAAAGCAGAATGAGGTCCTCATAGGGTGTATTTGGCGATGCTAGTCTGTCGTGCAGGGTAGCATAATTAAATTCACCCTCTGGGAACCTCATTCTACAAATGCCAGACACACTTAATTCAAGCTCTGAGAAAAGGAATTTAATATGATATTAACGGCTAGTTTATTGTAAACAATGATGGTGCTACATTGAAAACTTTAGAAAACAAATGTACAACACTATTAATCTCATTTAAATTATGAATGACATGAATACACTCCCTGGGGACTCTGCCTATAGCTACATAAGTTCTCTTATCTATCTATCTGGCCATGATTATAAACAACATTTGTCATGTGTATCAGCCTGGCAGTTCAGAGCAGAGTTGGCTTGTAATGGGAATGCACAGATATTAAAAGGAATTTACTGAACATTTCTGTACATCTGTCTGTTCATGTTTTCGCCCAAACCCCTGATTTCAACCAAATTTAGTGGGGTGACTAGAGGTACCTAACCCCCGAAGATGTAATGTCATAAGTTCTTCAAAATTTTAATTAAATGTTCTTTATTTTATTTAAATAAAAAATATTTTATTTAAATAAAAAATATTTTATTTAATAAAACAAAATTATTTATTAAAAATAAAATATATATAATTTTTTTTTGTGGTTAAATTGAGCAATAAGTTAAATCTAAAAAAAACATTCTTCATATGTATGTCCATAGCCCCACCCACATTTGACCCAATGACCTCATTTGAACAGATCTGAACCACAGTCACCCAAGGTACCCTCATACCAAATATGAACCCATTCGGCCCGACAAGTTCAGAAAAGAAGTCGTTTTAAGAATTACTATGTGGAAAAATAGTTATGGTCCTGACATCAAAACTATTTGACTTGGTGACCTCATTTGAACAAATCTGAATAAGAGTCACCTAGGGAACATCCACACCCAATATAAACCCAATCAGTCTGGTGGTTTCAGAGGAGAAGATGTTTAAAGAATTATTGACGGACGGATGGACGGACGACGGACGAGGAGTGATGACTATAGCTCCACCGGAGACTTCGTCTCAGGTGAGCTAAAAACCTTTTTGTTCTTTCACATATAGCCAACTGTGAGTGCCGGGTGTCCATTTAGACCATGTCAATGGATAGCATGTTCCCTAAACAAAGGGTTGATCAGCATGGCACCGCTGATAATTCCTGGATGTTATCAACAGGATTGATATAAACCTCGTTACATAGATGAAAATTTAAGGGTTAAGAGCCTATATATACATACGATAATAAAATCTAACTGATAATGTGTCAAAACTATGATAATATAAAGTTATTATATAATATTGTGTACAGTATGTGTTTTTCTTGTATGAGTCCAAGTTGTGGTGAAAAGTCATACAACCTGGATGAGTACAAGAAAAACTCATACTGTGCACAACATTGTATAATGACATTTTTGTTATCCATCTGTATGTTTATCCAAATTTTGGGAATAAAACTTTTGTGGTTATTTTTGTTATTTGTCGGCACTTAATAGTTCTCTATAAAAGCCTGTATTTTGATCATCAGAAAGCATGATTTGGATCAGTAAACACGGAAAATAAAAAAAAACTCAATGCGGAAGTAAAACGTCTGCTAAATCCACCAGTGTTGCATGCGCATCACAATTTCACCGATTCATTTTGCAATAGAGTTAATTCGTGACGTCACAGAGTCCCGATAAAAAAGTCATATTGCACACTTGGGAGTCCAATATGACAATAGGGAGTCCAATATGACTTTTTCCCGGATTATCACGTGGCAGCTTTTGCCCAATCAGAAATAGTGTTAGTTAAAGGGGTACTGTACGCCATTTTCATTAAATTTCCGGTGACAACAACGATCTAATATCGATAATATATAGAAACATAAGTAATTTGAGTCGAAGATGTATTCTGTAAACGCTCAGGTTAATAGGCTATCTTAAAATTTAATAATTTAAAAGTTAATAATTTGATATAAATTGAATTTATGACTGGAGCCATAAAATGGCGTCAATTAAATTACGAATTACCGTAATCAAAAATAGTAATTGAGGGATACTGGATTTTTAAACCGATCGCACACACGATTGCTTAAAATATTATGATGATACGGGGAGAACACTCAAGCCACTCACTGACTAGCGACGATACAATAACTTAAATGATTATATGGGACTAGTATGCATATAATATAACTTTTATTTGATTCATTTGGTTGAAAACTTTACAAAAATTACTCGACAACGACAATTTGTATTTTTGCATTCCGGTAAATTTGTCATACGTAACATGACTTCGTACTCAACAGACTTTCAAATAATGGAAAAATTGTTACCTTATTCTCCGACTCGGAGACTATAGAAACCAATGGAAAAATTGTTACCTTATTCTCCGACTCGGAGACTATAGAAACCAACAACAACATTTGGCGTACAGTACCCCTTTAAGGGATGGATAATAATATATAGTATTGGTACCAAACTGGAATTCAACTGCATGAATACCTACTATGGAATACTGTTAGGGCCAACCTAAATGGGGCAGGGAATATGGGATCGAGCAAACCACCGAAAGCGACAAAATATCAGTTGCGCACACAGGTCACCCTGCGAGGGAACTGCGGAAATCATCAAAATCAAAGAAAATCTTGATTCATTATTTCGCTTTCGGGGGTTATGTCATTAGATTTTCTCGCCTCGACGAAAGCGAAATAATCAAACTAGATTTCGTGGCGAGGGAATCGCTTAAATGCGAAATAATAAACAAAATCTTGTTTAATTATTGCACTTCCGCGGGCCGAAGAAATCAAACGGCAGAACTACTCGAAGCCAGATAATAAAATGAGATTTTGTTTCTTTATGGCACTTTAACCGGTTTGCTCGCATGGAAATATGTGTGCACATCTGCACATTTTGTCACTTTTGGCAATTTCTCGCTTGGCGGGTAAAATGTTCCCCGCCCCATTCTTGGTTGGCCCTCACAGTTCAATGTTTCCATAAATATATCAACAAAGGACTTTTCACACATCAATCAGTCTGGTGAATCCCAAGGGTCAGTTTTAGGAATTTAAGTGAATTCATTGAAAGTAAAAGTGTTAAATCTGTATCTCGGCTGGCTGGAGTACACTGAACCATTAATATAAATAAAAGGTCGTCGACCATGTGTCCCCGAAAAGGTGGGTTTTTTAGTATAAAGGATATCTTTTATTTTAAACTCAAAAATCACTGGACTGTGACCAAATTCAAATATTTCCTTTGTCTTCTGGAATTTGAACCACGTACCAAATATCAAAAGATTAAGTTGAATTTAAAAACAATCCCATAACTGAAAGTTAAGTTGTCATCCGGAAGTCGACAAGGACCAGAACTCCAGCAAAAATTGGCGGACTGAACCCATATTTGAACTTGACCTGTATAAGGAGCTGATAACCTCACATACCAAATTTGGTTGAGATCCAATCACAAACTAAAGTTATCATCTGGAAACATCAGAACGACACAATTCTAAGTCGATAAGGGGCCACAATGCTTGCAAAAATGTGAAGACCGAACCCATATTCAAACTTTGCCTGTGTTTTGAGATGATATACTCACATACCAAATTTGGTTTCGATCAGATAGACCAAATTAAAGTTCTCATCCAGAAACTTTCCTCACAGATGGATAATCAGATTCTAAGTCGAAATGGGGCCATAACTCCGGCAAAAATGGGCAAACATAAACCATATTTGAACTTGACCTGTGTTTTGAGCTGATAAAATTACACTCACATACAAAATTTGCTTTGGATCCGATAGCCCAAAATAAAGTTCTCATCCGGAAACTTTCCACTTTGAAACCGGCTATTTTAATAGTTCCATAATAAAATAATTGAGCAGAGCTGTAAAACTAATCAATGGTTTTGTTTATGCTGGAGCTTGGGATCTCTAATGTGTTTATAATGACCTCAGAACTCGACCACAGAGTGATATACTCAGCAATGCATTGCAGCAAAGATATTCTAGTATAGAATATATAGGATATTCTGGTAATAGCATTGCTATAACAAAACATTTTTTCATAATTTAGATACCATAGCTTTCTTTATCTGCCAGTTGCACATTGGCACATAAAGTGACATCAGACCGTCATATTTATAGCCATATTAATAGCGACATCGTCCAATGACATGGAATGGTATTGGTGAATTGGGTTAATCTTCCTCCAAACAAATTGTCCAGAATAAAACAAGAGTCTTACATATGAAGGATGTGTCATAACAAACTTATGCATGAAATATAAAAAATTATTACAAGAAAAGACAATGGAATTAAT
Organism: Siphonodentalium dalli; assembly: GCA_032622095.1. Lineage (NCBI taxonomy): Eukaryota > Metazoa > Mollusca > Scaphopoda > Gadilida > Siphonodentaliidae > Siphonodentalium > Siphonodentalium dalli. The sequence goes on from CP136067.1 coordinate 62,193,227, forward strand.
GCTGCAAAATAGATCCTACAAACATTTCAAATGAAATTGAGGCAGAAGAGATGGGTTAATAGCTCCTAGATAGCCCAATGACTCGTGGAACCTCTTAAATGTTTGTGAAAGAGAACTTTTAAATAGATTCTTTGGAGGGGGGAGTGTTAAATTTTATAACCCTCATTTTAACAAATCTGAATCCCAACCATAGAAGGACGCTTCACACCAAAGAGAGTGGTCGATAAAAGTTTTGACCTAGAACAAATTTGGACTAAGTTGGCTTTAATTCCATTTTGAAAAGGAATACATCCTCTGCAACATATCCAAAATGGGCTAAAATCCACTTTGAGCAATTTTTTAAACAAGATTTTAAAAATGCCAATTTTCCCGCCTTCGAATGTAGGATATTTCTACAATATCCCTCATTGGCGAGAACCAGAATGTTTTACTCCTCCATCCGATAACGGACTGATATATACCATTTTGTGTGAAATTCCAAGCCATTGTATGATGAAAGCAACATACTGGATAACCACCTAGATATTCTAGGCTGTTATCCAATATGTTGCTTTCATCATAACCAATCACAATTACATGCGATTGAGAATAAACTCAATTGCATGCAATTACTTGAAAAAAATTAATTACAGTCAATTACAAATTACAATTACCCCATCCCTGCCTAGAAGTGAAAATATGTATTGGTAATTTACAAGTATGTTGTTAAATATCTATATTTACACACTAAGTGTTGTCATCACTAAATCCAGCATTCTGATTGGTCGGCGCCCACGTGGCTAGTTGCAGTTATTTCTCGGTGAATGCGCAACGCCTCATAACACCAAGCTAATAACACCATCGATACGTCATTAGGTTTGGAAAGCCGAACGCGTAATGCTTTGGGCGCATTTTGACTGGCGCAGGATTGACATAATACATCATCGGGTTTCAACATTAAGAGAAATTGTTCCTATTAACGTTCGCCAAGGGTGCTATAGGGTATTTTGGGCCGATCTTGTCACGATACACTTTTCGATTTAAATATATTTACAAAAGTGGCTTTTTCGCTAAATGTATATAAATATAAGGATTAACTGTCATGTGGACTATTTTTATGGAGATGTAACGGTGCGGTAAGTGGACATAACTTGTATGTAAAACCCTGACAGTTAATCCTTATTTAAAGTTATACATACCGCGGTATCATTTAAACAGATCCGTCTAAACGATTTATTGGTCACTGCAACATAAGTTAAACCCTATAATTTACATCTTTAAAGTTTGGGTGTTTTGCTTTAAATGCATCTAACAGTCAAGCCAGAAAGAATCATTTCAGGCACGAAGCATACATTGTAATGTTTTGCCACACAGTGCATGGTAGTTTCATTTGGAATAATGATTATTTATTGACTGTAATGCAGAAACTGAAGTGCACACCCGGAATTTTCAACACTCCGTGATAATAAACCATACATGTATGTCGTTATGCTGATTATACTGTAAGGAAACACTCATCTCTTCAATAGATTAGCACCCCATCTCACCAGATCGAAGAGATGGTACATCGTACATGTAACTTTAGACTAATGTTCTTGTTGCTATCAAACCGGTTTCTTTGGCCACTGTTTTTAGCTCACCTGAGACGAAGTCTCCGGTGGAGCTATAGTCATCACTCCTCGTCCGTCCGTCCATCCATCCGTCAACAATTATTTGAACATCTTCTCCTCTGAAACCGTAATACCGAATTGATTCATATTTGGTGTGGATGTTCCCTAGGTGACTCTCATTCAGATTTGTTCAAATGAGGTCACTGGGTCAAATAGTTGCGAAACCAGGACCATAACTCTATTCCTCCATAGTAATTCTTACAACTTCGTGTCTATAACCATTGTGCCGATTTAGCTAATATTTGGTATGGAGGGTCCTTGGGTGACTGGTGTTCAGATTTGTTCAAATGAGGTCACCCGGTCAATTAGTTGAGAAACCAGGGCCATAACTCATAGTAATTCTTACAATGACTTCTTCTAAAAAAATATTTGGCCGATTTAGCTTATATTTGGTACAGAGATACCTTGGGTGACTGGGGTTCAGATTTGTTCAAATGGGGTCACTGGGTCAAATAGGTGCAGAGCTAGGGACATAGCTTTAAAAACGAAAAAAATTTTTTTTGCATTTTGACCTTTAATTTTTGTTTAGGACACATCACAGTCTCATATTTCTTACCTAGATTTTTCTTAGCATGTTCTTCATCTGTATGGATTTTGGTATTGTTTATTTAACCCCTTCCACTCTTGTTTTGATATAGAATTCATCCAAGACAGGATTACTCAAACATTTTTCATCTGATCAACACCAAATTTGGTATATGAATTTTTGACACTTATATACAGATCAAGTTAAAATATGTGTTTGATCCGATATATTTTAACAGAGTTATGGCCATAATTCCCCAAAAAATAATAAAAAATTCAGGAACTCCTTGATCAATTTAACATACAAAAAAATTATCACCCCCCCCCCCCTCCCCCACATGATCCAGAACCCCAGCATGTCCCCAACCAACATCATTCCACCCTATCTCACCTCCTAACTCACAGGTAAATAAAGTATTTTTTATTTAAATAAATTAAAAAACATGAACTGACAGACATGACACATGGCAGGGCAGATAGAGAGATAAGAGAACTTCTGTATAGGCAGAGTCCCCAGGGAGTGTATTCATGTCATTCATAATTTAAATGAGATTAATGGTCATTAAAATCAGATTAATTTCATTTTCTCCAAGAGTGTCTGGCATTTGTAGAATGAGGTTCCCAGAGGGTGAATTCATGTTGCTCCACACAACAGGCTAGCATAACCAAATACACCCTCAGAGAACCTTATTCTGCTTAGGCCTCATCTTCTGGGAAGTATCTAGAGTCTCAAGATCTCATTCTGCTTAGGCCTCATCTTCTGGGAAGTATCTATAGTATCAAATTTACATTGCTGTTAGTTAAATTTCCCTTCTAGGAAGTTTCTGTATCCCTTAATTTGCAGAAGATAAAATTCATGATTGAGGTGCCCAATAGGTGAACATCACCAATTTCAACTGGGGAACTTCAATCTTATTCTAGGTCTTCCATAGCAGTTGAGGGCCTTATCAGAATGAGGTCCACAGAGGGTGAATTTAGTGATACTAGCCCGCTGTGCAGGATAGCGTCACTAACTTCACCCTCTGGGGACCTCATTCTGCAAATAACAGACAGACTATCTCAAGGCTTGATTGTATAATACAGTGTGTTGCTTGAGGCCAGCCATGCACAATGTAGGAACAGACATGCTTTTAGTGATGCTATCCCACACAGCGGGCTAGCATCACCAAATTCACCATTTGGAGACCTCATTCTGCTTAGGCCTCATCTTCTGGGAAGTATCTATCGTATCAAATTTACATTGTTGTTAGTTAAATTTCCCTTCTAGGAAGTGTCTATATCCCCTAATTTGCAGAAGATAAAATTCATAATTGAGGGGCCCAATGGGTGAACATCACCAACTTCAACTGGGGAAATTCAATTTTATTCTAGGTCTTCCATAGCAGTTGAGGGCCTTATCAGAATGAGGTCCCCAGAGGGAGAATTTAGCGTCACTAAATTCACCCTCTGGGGACCTCATTCTGCAAATGACAGACACACTATCACACTACTTCAAGGCTTGTTGTATAATACATTGTGTTGCTTGAGGCCAGGCATGCACAATGTAGGAACAGACACGCTTTTTGTGATGCTATCCCGCACAGCAGGCTAGCATCACCAAATTCACCCTCTGGCGACCTCATTCTGCTTAGGCCTCATATTCTGGGAAGTATCTATAGTATCAAATTTACATTGTTGTTAGTTAAATTTCCCTTCTAGGAAGTTTCTATATCCCCTAATTTGCAGAAGATAAAATTCATAAATGAGGTGCCCAATGGGTGAATATCACCAACATCAACTGGGGAACTTAATTTTTATCCTTATCAGATTTGTGAAAATGGGATCACAAAGTCAAATAAGGGCAGAGCAAGAGACTTAACTATTTCACTATATAGTAATTCTTAAAATATGTTTGCAAGAACTAGTTGGCTTATATAGAATGGAATGTTCTTCCTTGACTGCAATTCAGATTTTTTTAATGGGGTCACCTGGTCAAATAGGGGCCAAGCGAAGGACAGTTTCCCTCTTAATATGCTTCCTTCACAAGGACCATCAGGTCTATTTGACTGATATTTATGATATGTATGAAGGGTTCTTTGGTGTCTGGGATTCAAATTTATTCAGATGGGGTCACCAGGTTAAATAGGGTGGGACCAGGGACATAACTATATGTCTCTATAGTAATTCTTAAAATGTCTTCTCAAGAGAGTTTGGACTATTTAGCTTACATATAGTATGGAGGAATCAGGAGGATCCTTTAGTGACTGAGATTCAGATTTGTTAAAATGAGGTCAACCTGTCAAGAAATGGCAGGCTATGGGGAGTTAACACTTTTGTGTCTAATAAAATCATCGAAATACCAAATTCATTAAAACATCTACCTTGGAACCACCTGACTGATTGGTCTGACATACATGTATTGTGTTTTGGGTCCATGGATAATTGGGCTTCAAACATGTTTAAATGGTTTTAGAAAAAGGCGCTTGTGAGATTGGAAATTTCCAACAATTGAGAAAGTTTGAGGTGTCGGTTGTGAAATTCCAACCTAAGACTTGGGAGTCTGGATCCCGGTCGGGAGGGGACTTGTTGAGCTGGAGGAGGGGGGTGATCAGTAGTGTACAGTTGGCAATTTCAAGGTGGATTTTTACCAAGCTACATACTTGAAGTCTCTCTAGCCACATATCCTGTTTAAATCTACTTCTTTTAAAGTGATTATGAAAAGTGCTGACTGTTTTGGTCTCCAGAGTCCCAGTCTTATCAGTCTTTGCTGTCTGGTGGGCGACCCGACAGTCATTGACAGTCTTGTTTGATAAGTTGGTTCGCGGATCTGCCGAGTAGTTTTTTTCGGTTTTTAGAAAAAAATAAAATTGTGTTCCGAACTTTTTTTATTGCCGCCAACCCGATTTTTCTGCACTCAAAATTTTATTTTATTAAAACAAGAGGCCGATCACGATCGGCAGATGTTAACCCATCCCTTGGCGATAGTAAATTACTGTGATCGGAATCATAAATGAGAGTTTTGATGTTGAATTATAGAGTATACTGTTATGTACTATTATACACAAATGTACATAACACAAATTATTGGAATTTATGAGTCACTCGCATGTATTTAAGAGAATGCACTGGTACAGGATCTGTAATGCTGCACCACCACAGCCTTGGCTTAAATGTGAAAAAGGTGACCTGGACATGGAATATTTGGGTTAAGAGAGTCAAATTTAAGTTTACAAGGATAGTGTATCAAATTCTACCAACACCCATCAGGTTAAAGACACCTCACTGCTGACCCATTAATATCAATTATATAGCAGAGCTGTCAACAAATCAGACATTGTTTATATTGATGCTGGCATCTCTGTTAAACCAATAACATTTATAATGACCTCAGGCCATCTGTCGAGTGATATACTCAGTGATATACATAGCTTTCTTTATTTGCACAATGGCATAAGAGACATCAGAAAATAAAATCGCCTTATCAATAGCTAAGTAGTCCAAAGGCATGGGATGGAATTGATGAATTGGGTTTAAAGTTGCTCCAAACAAATTTACCAGTACATAACACAAGATTATGGACCGATTTAAACCAAATGTGGTGTGGTGACTCGGGGTACCCTTGGCAGAGTTATAATGGTGTTAGTTTTTCAAATTTTGTTAACTGAATATATTTTTTCGAAAAAGGGCCATAACTCAATTAAATATAATCGAATCAATCCCAAATTCCAACTCGATCTGTCTTTTATGCTGAGAAATTCATATACAAAATTTGGTTCAGATCAGATAGAAAATGTTCGAGTTATCGCACCATGCGTAAAGTGTCTACAGACAGACAGACAGACGGACGGTCCGGGACCGACGGACTAACGACGAGTGGTCAATCCGGACAACGACACTATGTTTACCATACTATGGTATGGGTAAACATAAAAATGAAAAAAGATCGCTTTGTGTTAATTTTGCCGACATTTCGCATCCGTGTTTTCTGCATCACTTCCGCTACTGGGTTATCTAGTAACAACGCTAGGCTACTTTCGTTTTTTCGAAATGGCGAAAGTATATCAATATTTTGACTAAATCGCATTGACATGTAGTACAATAAGTTTTCAATTTTGTTTGCATGAATCATAATCATATCTAGTGTTCCAGGAGTTATCATCGTATTCTTCGTAAGTCATCAAGGGAAGCTGCTTTTATAACAACATGTTCTGGCAAGTTCTGATCGGAAATTATTCACTTGTTTAAATTTAAATGCATGTCTTCTAGTCTTCTATGTAGCTCAATTGAAGAATTTAGTTTGGTTTGTGAAAAATTGTTTATACATAAGTTGCAATTGATCTTGTTGACTTCAATCATATCACCTCTCTTCTATACTTTAAACACATAAGAACTGTTTGAATAGTTTGTCCTTAAATGGTAAGTTCCAAAAAGTTTGTATCATGCTCACGCTTGTTGAGTTGACGATTTTATTTGACATTTATAGCAAAGTATATTTTACATATTATACACATTTGATATAATATAGTGCCACATAGATGTAATATAAATTCACATATATATTACACCTCTATGGCACTATATTATATTAAATTCATATAGTATGTAAAACGTATATACTGTATAATGTCAAATAAAATCAACATCTAGTTTTGTGCTTTTGTTTTCGCTATGTTATGTTTAAAGAGTATTAAAAGTGATTACAAACATATATCAACCTGTTTTTCTAGTCAGATCAAGTATCTTGCTGTATATTGAGATGCCAATAATAGATGTAAGATAACAGATATGATACAAAGTTATTTTCAGACCATTTTCCTTTTATTTGAAAATTTGAATGTTTTCCATTTTTTTTTTTTTCCCCCGACCTACCGACCCAACTTTTCCAGAAAAAATTCTGCTTACCAACTAATCAAAAAACAGTGGCCTTAGTAAACAATTTTGTTCAAATTACTTCAGTCGGCACTTTACAACAGAATATGCTACCATGCAATGGACAATACTAGTTTTCAGCATATTGTTGTTTGAAAATATATTACCATTTCCATTCAACCTAAATATAAAGTCATCAGCGTTTAAAGCTATTATTTCTGCGTTGACCATTCACTCAATGTTGCTATTCAAGTCCGGGAGCTAATAGGGGTACCCTTGCACCCCACTCATTTTGTTCCTTATTATGTCCTTCAACTTTTAAGCAATGTTAACAAGAAAAAAAAGTGGCCTTTTAGACTCCAGACAAGATGGCGGCCATCATGGCCGCCGTTTTTCAGACCAGACCCTAAGTCAGTTTTATGCAAATTATAGAAGGAAAATCTAGTCAAATGTATACAAATGTATATATTTTCGTGAAGCTAAGACATAATGACACTTTTTTGGGCAAAAATTGAAACTCACCATCCAAGATGGCCGCCAAAATGGCCGCCGGAAGTCGAAAATAATAATTTTTTTCACAAATATCTTCTAGATCAATTCATGCTGTTTGAAACTGGTTGAGTAATATGACTTTATGTTGTGTTTTGTATATTAACTGATCATTGGAGCAATTAAATATACAATTAATGTGGTCCTAGCCCCTTCCGATCACTCAAAAATTAGATTTTACAGAACGCGGTACAAAATTTTACAAACAAGAGGTGGCATCAGAGATGCTGTGTCTCGTTTTCGGTGGCTTACCGCCGGTGGCTACCGCCAATTGGTGTGCATCAGTATCGGTAGACTAATTAATAGGTAAAATCGGTTAATATTTGTTCCAAGTTATCGCGCTAACAGCCTCAAAATCGCGAAGAATTCACAAACTAAGGGCCATAACTCTATCAAATTTTATCGGGCCAGGCTGGTTTTCGAACTCGTCCAGGATATTATTGGAAGACACCTATATACAAAATTTTAGTTGAATCGGATGACCTTTGTTTAAGTTATCGCGCTAACAAGCTAAAAATTCACGAAAAATGACTAATTAAGGGCCATAACTCTATCAAATTTTATCGGGCCAGGCTGGTTTTCGAACTCGTCCGAAATATTCTTGGCAAGTATGTCTATTCCAAATTTTAAACAAATCGGAGGACGTTTGTTGAAGTTATCGCGCTAACGAGCTAAAAATTCACGAAAAATGACTAATTAAGGGCCATAACTCTATCAAATTTTATTGGGCCAGGCTGGTTTTCGAACTCATCCAGGATATTATTGGAAGACACTTATATACCAAATTTTAATTGAATCGGATGACGTTTGTTGAAGTTATCGCGCTAACGAGCTCAAAATTCGTACAAAATGACTACTTTATAAGGACCATAACTCAAATTTTATCGGACCGGGCCGGTTTTCTAACTCGTCCGAGGTATTCTAGGGAGACACCTATATATCAAAATTTCAATCAAATAGGATGATGTTTGTTAAATTATCACGCTAACGAGCTGAAAATTTGTTTAAAAAATGACTAATTAAGGGCCATAACTCTATCAAATTTTATCGGACCTGGCCGGTTTTCGAACTCGACCGAGATATTCTTGGGAGACACCTATATACCAAATTTCAATCAAATCGGATAACGTTTGTTGAAGTTGTTGCGCCAACGAGCCTAAAATCAGTGAAAAATGGCAAAGGGCCATAACTCTGTAATAAATGTTCGGACGAACCTGATTTTTTGTCTGCAGCTTACGTGCATGGATATGTACTCACACACCAAATTTGTTTAAACCGTCAATAAACGGTTGAGTTATAAGCAAAACACGCCGCCTGCCCGTCCGCCGTCCCTCATCAAACTATAAGTCGAGTTTTGGAAAAAAACTCGACTAAAAATCACAATTGGGATTCTAGTCATATTTCAACAAGAAATGAAAAGAACATTGTAATGTAAGGGAGGCATATCATTACCTATGAATATTCCAACTCTCTGGAACCAAAAATCTTACCTTGGCTCAAAATGGCTGCGAAAATGGCTGCGAAAATGGCCGCCAAAATATCGAAAATGGTAAATATTGCACCAGGGTGTCCTGCAATCGCTTACAAGTTGTGGTTGATGTATACAATTGGCTAATCTGTATTCTATACATTGCATACTAACATGTCTGATGCACCACGGATAATTTTTACTATTGTCACCACTGACATCACCAGAAATATTGTATTTTTCTTTCACAATCTTGACATAAATATCGGCAAAAATTCACTTTTCAGGGTTCGACCATTTGTTCAAGTAAAATGCAACTATCTTTGGTATCAAAGGTCTTTATTGTTTTGGTCTATCTTAAATGTGTCACACTACGGTGTTTATAGACTAAATTGCTCAAGATGGCTTCCAAAATGGCAACCAAATTTGTAAAAAGTTAAAAGTTAACATATCCCGAACATTATCCTCTGCGTTATCCGAAAAAGGTAGGAAATTGTGACTCACTTGGTTATTGTACGTGTTAGTTAATTAACTGACAGCTACATTCTATTATGTTTGTCCCAGTTCCGTGTGGGGCATGACAAATTCATTTTAAAGTCGCAGTATGGAATTTTGCGGAGAACCTCTTTTATGATTCTGGCCATATTAAGGAAATTGGCAGAACTCTGAGACGGAACTGAGATGAACCATGACATGTGGGTATTCTGGCCCATTATGGTAAAAATTTATCAACTGGATACAGGGTGGAAGCCAAGATGGCAGCCAGGGAGTTACTCTATGATCATAGATGAGGATAATAGGTGTACATGGAGTTATTGTATGGTCATGAATGATGTGTGGGTATATAGGGAGTGCCTTGTTGGTAACGGTGGGTGGTATATTTATATATGTTGTGGATGTGTTATCATTGGTGTATGGGGAGTAGATGTATGATCATGGATGGCTTGTATGAGTATGGCAAGTATGGAACTTATAAGTGGTCGTATGTGTGGGTATTGGTATATCTGGAAGGGCTCACCATTGGTGATGCGCATATGTATACCTGGATTGACTCTATGGTCATGGGTATACATGCAGTGGCTGTATTGTCCATGGTGAGGTGAATATGTATACAATGAGTGACTGTATGGTCGTGAATATGTATACATAGAGTGACTATATGGTCATGTGTCGGGTGTAGGTGTATACCTGGTGTTCATGCATGGTGACTCGTGGCTGTATCATCATTTGTGGCATGTACGGGTATAACCAATTATGGCTGTCTGATCAGGTGTACGTGTATAAAGTGGGTAACTATGTTGTCATTTGTGTAGTGTTTATGTACATATGTAGTGACTGGGGTAATGGGTGGGTTCTACATGTGTACCTTGGGTGGCTATCGCTTTCCACCATAACTCAAGGATATGTTAATCAATAGAGAGGTCATGTCAGAGAGTCATATCACGGAAAGCGATAGCCACCCATTATCACACAGTCATTACATATATACATAAACAACACAGACATAACAATATAGTGACCCATTGTATACATGTACACCTCACGGATGACCATACAGCCACACGCCACAATGCAGGCACACCGGGTGTACTCCTAAACATGACCCATACAGTCACTCCTTGTATACCCATTCATCTCACCATTGGCCATAAGGTCATCCCCTGTATACCTATTCTCCAAACGCATGGTCAAATAGACAATCAATATATACATCAACACCACAACAATGACCATAAAGTCACTCCGGTATACATATGCACCTCACCAATTGCCATATAGCCACTCGCTTCATACACATACCCTCACCCATGTCACCTGGTATACTCCTTCACCTGATCTATGGCCATATAGCCACCCCGTGTATACATATTCAAAACATTCATACATGGTCATTCCATAGATATTCACCTCAACATTGGCCATGTCACTCCCTGTATCCCTATTTGTCACACCATAGCCGAATAGCCACTCAATATATACTAATACACCCCAGCCATGTCAGTATAGTCACTCCATGTATGCATATGCACCTCCTCATCCATGGCCATATAGCCATTCTCTATATACACATATCCCTCGTTCAAGACAATAAAGCAACACATGTGTATACTGGTATAACCTACACATGACCATATCGCCATGAGTCACCAAAGAGGAACACCAGGTATACTCAGACGCCTGACACATGACCATTTAGTCACCCCTGTATAGGTGTTCATTACATTTATGATCATACAGTTACTACTTGTATACCTACATGTACTCATCTCACCATTAACCATACAGTCACTACCTGTATACATATTCGACACAAATAGTCATATAACCATTCAATATACATATGCAGCCCACCCTAGACCATAGATTTACTCCAGGTATACATGTAAACCTCACTAATGGCCATTCAGCCCTTCCAGATATAAAAAAAACCCCGCACACGACCACTCAAACAATCCATACTTGCATAATTATACACCTCACACATGACAATTCAGCAATTCACTGTATAATCATACACACCATCCATGATAATACAGCTAAGCCCTATACACCCACCAGTGATAATACATCCACGAGATATATAAATATACATCCCACCCGTTACCACAAGGACACTCCCTATATACACACACGCTCGATAATGTCCACCCAGTTTACTCCAGGTATTCACATTCAATCATGATCGTACAGTCACTCCACATATAAGGATTAACTGTCATGTGGACTGTTTTTATGGAGATGTAACCGTGAGGTAAGTGGACATAACTTGTGTAAAACCCGAAGGGTTTTACATACAAGTTATGACCACTTACCTCACGGTTACATCTCCATAAAAATAGTCCACATGACAGTTAATCCTTATATTTATATACATTTAGCGAAAAAGCCAATTTTGTAAATGTATTTAAATCGAAAAGTGTATCGTGACAAAAACAGCCCAAAATACCCAATAGCACCCTTGGCAAAAGTTAATAGGAACAATTTCTCTTCATATTGAAACCCGATGATGTATTAAGTCAATCCTGCGCGAGTCCAAATACGCCCAAAACATTACGCGTTCGTCTTTCCAAACCCAATGACGTATCGATGGTGTTATGAGCTTGGTGTCATGAGCCGTTGCGCATTCACCGAGAAATAACTGCAACTAGCCACGTGGGCGCCGACCAATCAGAATGCTGGATTTAGTGATGACAACACTTAGTATGTAAATATATATACATATACACATTACCCGTAACCATAAAATCACTCCCTATTTATCCACACACCACATCCATGATCATACAGACAACACATGTACATCCCACCATGACCTTACAGTCACTCCATATATACATAATCAATACATAGATGACCATGTAGCTTTATCCATACACCACACCAATGACCATACAGGTGCACCCGTACTGGATATACACAATCATACACCATACAGTCACTCCATGCATACCGATTCATCTCACACCTGACCATGACCTCTCCCTGTATACCTAGATGCATCTTACCATGGACAACCCACTCATAACCATATAGTCACTCATTGTATACCTACTCACATCAGTCATGACATACAATAACTCCCTGTATACATATTCACCTCACATATGATCATAGATTAACTCCCCGGCTACGATCTTGGCATCCACACTGTATCCTGTTGACATTTATGTTATCAGAATAGCCAAAGATTATGGTCCATCTCAGTTCTGTCTCAAAGTTCTGCCCATTTCCTTTCGATAAATATGGCCAAATTCTCAAAAGAGGTTCTCGGCAAAATTACATACTTTAAAATGAATTTGTCATGCCCCATACGGAACTGGGACAACCAGAATAGAACATGTACAATGATAATGCAGCGAATGTTCGGGATATATGTAAAAAATTTACATTTTACAAATTTGTTGCCATTTTGTAAGACATCTTGAGCAATTTGGTCTATAAAGACCGTAGTGTGACACATTTAAAATAGACCAAAACAATAAACACCTTTCAATCCAAAGATAGTTATATTTTACCTGAAAAAAATAGTCCAAACCTGAAAAGTGAAATTTTGCCAATATTTATGTTAAGTTTTTGAGAGAAAAGTCCAATATTTTTGACGATGTCAGTGGTAACAATAGTAACAATGAACCATGGTGCATCAGACATGTTAGTATTCAATGTATAGAATGCAGAATAGCCAATTTTATACATCAACCACAACGTGTAAGCGATTGCAGGACACGCTGGTGTAATATTTACCATTTTCCATATTATGGCGGCCATATTGGCAGCCATTTTGAGCCAAAGTAAGAATTTTGGTTCCAGTGATTTTGAATATTCATAGGTAATGATATGCCTCACTTACATTACAAAGTTCTGTTCATTTCTTGTTGAAATATGACTAGAATCCCAATTGTGATTTTTGTGTGAAATTTTATACCGCATTCTGTAAAATCTAATTTTTGAGGGATCAGAAGGGGGTAGGACCCCAATAATTGCATATTTAATTGCTCCAATGATCAATTAATATACAAAACACAAAATAAAGTTGCATTACTCAACTAGTTCCAAACAGCATGAATTGATCTAGAAGATATTTGTAAAAAAATGTATTATTTTCAACTTCCGCGGCCATTTTGGTGGCCATCTTGGATGGTGAGTTTCAATTTCGGCCCAAAAAAGTTTCAATATGTCTTAGCTTCAAGAAAATATATACATTTGTGTACATTTTACTAGATTTTCCCGCTATAATTTGCATAAAACTGACTTAGGGTCTTGTCTGAAAAACGGCGGCCATGATGGACGCCATCTTGTCTGGAGTCTAAAAGGCCACTGTTTTTTCTTGTTAACATTGCTTAAAAGTTGAAGGACATAATAAGGAACAAAATGAGTGGGGTGAAGTTAAGTCCCAGGGGGGTGCAAGGGTACCCCTATTAGCTCCCGGACTGTGTTACATTAGGGAGAATGGGTACCTAGGGACCATCCACACCAAATATGGCCCCAATTGGTCTTATGGTTCTGGAGAAGATGATACTTAAAGAATTGTTGACAGATGGATGGACAGACGACGGATGAGGAGTGATGACTATAGCTCCAACGGAGACTTCATCTCAGGTGAGCTAAAAATTGGATGTTATCACAAAGATACTTGTAAATGGTCACTTTTGATGAAAGGTGGCTGTTCACCTGGTTTCTATGGAAAGTGGAGTGTATCACATCATTTATTTGAACTGTTAGTAATTTTTAATTGGCTAAAGTCAACATTATATAATAAATATATGAACAACTGAATATCATATAATCATATCTATATAGATGTGATATATTGTATATGCAATAATTAATGATCATATTACACAATTGTATGCAATAATTAATGATATTATTACAAATCATATCCAATAATGAATGACATTATTACACACCTTTATGCAATAACTAATGATAATATAAAACATTAACTGCAACACCATTGTTTGCTATGTGGTTATTTCTTGATTTGCACTGGGCTATCAAACACCTTGCTGTTATTATTACAACTAGATTAATCAGATTTGATCATCCCTCGCTGGATATAATCTCATCACGGATTTAACCCGAGAATAAAAAGTTTTAGGATGATGCTTTTTAAATAGTTTAAGACAAGCATTATGCATTGCTAAACTGTTTATTCAACCTAGATTCCACTATACATCACTATGTCTATAATGTAATTTAATTTGCAATATAATTTAAAGGATTATATGATCAATAAAGAGCATTTGTTATCAGTCCATAAATATGTCGGGAGGAAATTGGTGGTAAAACCATTGTGTGACAGGAAGAGTATCAGTCAGAGGTTACATGTATGTTGCTTCATGTTTATACATGCTAGGTCTCATGGCACAAACGCTCTTTATTGATCATATAATTTATTAGTCCCCCTTTAAGTCATCTGCGGTCAAACTTCAACGTCAATCTTCAAATACGCCCATCCCAGCATTCTCGTCAATTTTCTGTCATATCTTCTATTATAAAGCTGATAAGGAAAGCTCCTCATTGCTCATATTTAAGTCATCTGAAGTCAACAACATCTAACTCTTGACACTTTATGGGTCAATTTACCCCCCATGTTTAAATTTTCACCGACAAGTTACAACCATTTTGGTTGTATTATTAATTATTTTATTTAATCAATAATTAGTGCCCTTTTAAGACATCTGATGTCAACGGGGCCTATCTAATCAGAATTTCCATGTCAAATTACCTCCATATAAAATATTTCAGCTCCGATCGTCCAGCCGTTTCTGTATAAACGATCAGTGCGCACCGGAAGATAAAAAGCCAATTGCGTGAGCCTTTCAAGTTTGACACTGCATGTTGCTTGCAGTCCCTCATGTGATGTCACATGAGGGAATATTAACTATTCAGACTGCATAATCCATGATAGAACATTAAATCGGCATAACTTCAGTTACGGGCAACCTATCACAAAAATCTTTTCGGCACCGATAAAAAATCTACACTGGTGTAATCCTTTAACCCTTTCTCTACTACATACTCTTTGATGAGTAGTTCCCTTAGGAAATGTTCAGATAAACGACCATTTGTTGATTCATATTGAACTTATTATCTGAACATTTCCCACCAAAGAATATGAATCCTTCTGAACTTGTATCGGCTTTCCATTGGTCTGTTGTTTGCTTTTTTTTAACATGAACATCCCTCCAAATGAATAATACACCAATATAATGTGTACTTTTATAACTGAATCCATTAAGTATAGAAAGGGTTAAATAAGATTTTTAGCAATGTACAATACTAATTTTTACTCATATTGGACATTTCTTTCACACACACAGCTTTAGAAGCTGACAATGGAATGACTGAGATTAGCATATTTGTTTTATATGGCCCAATTGTAATATAAAGTACATGTGTGGGCTCATGCAGCACACAACTTCATGAGCAAATATGTACATGGGTGCAATAAGCAGGCATAAACATATGTACGTCCTGATGACCGTGAGCATCAAATGATCAAATGGACGGTGTGTAATAAATGTATAATCACATGCATACATTGAAGTGCCAAATGCATCACAATTGTTTGATTCTAGAAAATACAGTGTGAGCCTGTGGGTCTCACTGCAGAAATACATTGAAACAATCTCTTGCAGTGTTATTAAACTCTTCAGCAGATGCATACAATTCTACACTAATCCCCCCCCCATGTCAAAAAGCCAGAGATATTCACCTGTAATAGCTACTCGAAGAGATTACCGTCCATATTATCAAGATAGATAACTACTTTGCTTATTGGATAAATCACAACAAATCATACATTCACAAAATAGGTTTTCATAAATATATCAGTAATTGTATAAAATGCTTGCTATGCTTATTAAAGGTTTGATGAGCATTTAAGATTGGAAGATTCTATATCTATTAAACAAAATGGTGAAATATCTTTCATAAAAATACTGTCTATATTGAAAACATACAAATATGCCAATATCCATCAATCTCTTAATTTTACTATGTTTTATTGTGCACCCAATGGCATATTTGTGCGAAATGCAGCAAAATACAGTAGATTTCAAGACGATCAACAAAAAAATGTGTATTGTTCTTGAACAATATAAACCTATTACGTCAGCAACGTCACTGGCAACCTCAACTTTAACAGAAAATGTCTTCGCTAAATTATGGGGTATAGTCTACATTAAGCACACATTTGTTCAATTAAATACAACATTATTGACCTAATGTTAGTATGTTACAAGCTGCAATCTTCAGAGTGTGCAATAAACATAGAACAACACAGTTGTGTGAACATGTGAACGTTATTGCACTCGTTTGTCGTGCCGCGAGGTAAAACTCAAACCTCCGGTTCTCATTTTACCACCGCGTCACAACAAACTCGTGCAATATTGTTAACCAGTTCACACACTTGTGTCGTTCTATCTATATATTTCCTAAAGTCAGACATAAAGATGTTGTACATCCTGTTTATCATTTCTATATTTAGTCTTGCATTCTCTGAACAAAATATTCAAGTTGGGGAACTTTCACTTCAAGTTCCCAAATTAATAGGTTTGTAGCTACATAGCACAAGAACATGGCAACGAGATATAATTTTGATCACAACAAACGCTAATGGGTTACAGGCCATTGTTTGAAAGCTTGTCTTGCATTTCATTTCTATCGACAACTTAAGGGTAATCAGAGTCTGAAAATCATCTTATTAACTCATAATCTTGTTTTTGTAATGAGTGTTTTGGACGTTAGGAATAGTTATCACATGAGAATACCACAGACTCTTGGAAAAAAAATAAAACATGGTCCAATATGGTTCTATCTAAATAAACTTTACACTGTATTGCACATAGAGCAACACACAGTGTTCATAATATAACAACAGTCATGCTTGGGAAACAAGCAAAATATACAATCATATGGGTTAAGACTTGTGAGAAGATACTGAAAGGATGAATTCTCAAAAGACTATAAATAAGCAAGCTTTATCCAAGCTAAGTGAATTGTCAGTTACTCTGTCAGCCTGTGCCAACAAAGATGTTTAAACTCAACATAATGGAATGCTAGAGTAAAAGTAAGTCCACAGAACAGAGCAGCGTGACGTTAAATTTCACTTTGGTACTTAAGAGAAATTAAGCTTAATTCCAACCAGCGGGGAAAACGAAATATATTATGATGGCGTGCAAAGTGACATCACATTATTGGCGAACTACAATATGCATGTATTATATTTATGGAGATGCTGGCTCAGTATGTAATAAAAGTTTAAAAAGACAGACTGAATGAAATTATCACACAATGGCTGCAACACCCCTGAATCATAAACTAAATTTTTTATTCAGCATATCTCAAAACAGTGAAGTCAGATTCTGTTTGAGTTGATGATGTTATCAAGAGATTTTTCAACATTATAGGGATGCACTTCCCCAAGAACAAGATGTGATTGTATTATTGAATGTTTTGTATTATTTAACATTTTGCTGCTTTTTCACAACAAAAAACTCATCTATGTAATCTATGTACTCATCTATGTAATATGGTGTGGAACTCATTTGGATTACTCCCTCCACTGAGGTGTTCAGAATGGAATAATTATGCCAAAATTAATAAATTTTCATAAATTTAATAGCCAAATAGGCAGAAAATAGCATTTAAAACTTTAAAACTAAATATATGCAGTGACTATTGTCAGCAGAATCAATGCCACATGTTTATCAGCTAATGATTCATCCCGTATGTTAAGCAGTGCTTAAATATTTACATTTGTGAGTAGTTCAAACATTGTGTTCACTGAAATGGTAGTTGATGTGGTTGGAATTTTTGACAGTCTTTCCAGCGTAGATAGTATAACTTATTGATTTTATTCACTGAAGTAAGTCCACCATGTCTTTAATAAGCTATCATTTGATTTGCGACAATGCCATCCATGTGACATCACATGATCACAATGCACTGATACATCAGCTGTAACACTAATCAGACTACAGGCTAAAAGTTGATATAGTTTATCATTTGGAACAGAAAAAGCTTGGTTAATATAATCTTTTAATCATATGATCAGCTCTGGGCTTATGGTACAATTATCTAATACCATTATTTCAGTAACAATATATACGGTAATATACCAACAAAAGTTTGGGAGGATGAATAAACAATAATTCTGTGACGATACAGAGAAAATATAGAATGATCTACTACTCAATAGTTTTTAACAGGTGTCATGAATATCCGTATTAAGAAAAAAAACAGTTGTCCTGGCAAAGTGAGATATTCAGGGTTCATACCTGTACAGTTTGATCATGATAAAATTCAACATTTTAAGGACCTCACTCAACAAAACTTACATCATACTGTGAATGGCTTTAAATTTGTTATAAATTTTTGTGGTTCATCCATTTATGACTTTTTTGTGAGTTCGTAAATTTGTGGGTCGCCGGTACTAGTAACTGTCACCTCCAAATAATAACAATCCAACTAATAAGTCCAACTAATAGAAATGCAGCCACCTTGGCACTAGACTTAATTAGCACTTTGCGTGTCCAAGCTTTTGTTGCCGACTATCGAGAATGTTAACAAAGGGATTTTATTACATAAACCTACATTATAAGCTAGGTGAAAGTCACTCAAAATAATCAATGCGAGAATGGGGATTATTTACTGAAGCCAACATTAATCTGCACTGGCTTAATAGAGTTACCTTCCATATGACATTTCTCAACATGGCGACAGCAATAGTTTCAAAGATAATTTTCCGTGGGGTTTGTAATTTTGTGGTTATCAATAACAATGAAAACCATGAAAATTGGACCACCACAAATAAATGTACTTTTACAGTAGATTAGGTTAATATAATTCCTAAATTAATACTTTATCTTTTAAAATATTATATATATGACTTTCATTGAATTCTTCACACAGATGGTAGGAACTGTCAACTTCTATTATGTAACAGTGTAGGTGCTGGAAGCCTTTAAACATTAAAACAACAAACATGATTTAAATGTAAGAAGATCACTTCCACATAACTTGTTTGTGTTAGTAGGTCATGTATGCAATTTGAACCCAACTATAAGTAAAATTCAGGCACTTTCCAAGGATTTCCAGGCATGGAAAGAACAGAAATCAAATTCAATCAATTTAAAGGTTTCAATCACCTCTATGAACCCTGATAGATGCATTGACATCTTGTCAACAAGAAAATGAGAAATTTGTTACAACGGACAAGACGAAGTACTTGTCACAAACTAAATAATGGGACCTTACATGAAGAAAATAATTTACGATAGTACAGAGACAACTGAACACGATGCTTATATGTATGAACATTTCACAATAAATGAGATGCATAGATGGGGAGAGCACAGCGTAATTTACAATACATTCAATGTTCCCGATTGGTGAGGATACAATGGTGATGGAGTTGTGATTCTATCGCCATGGTAATCATTCTGTAAGTGCATTCTCTTATATACTGTGAGTCCCCCGTAGGGAGAATTCACTGGCTTACAAGGTCAAGGTAAATATTGTTACACCTATGTATACTCTTACATACGTGAGGCTCCCTATGGCAGACTCGCATAAATAAGAGAATGCATTGGCACAGGGCTATTCACAAAATTTCAGGAAGCTCCAATCATGAAAGGGTTATTTGATAACTGTTTACACTGTCACTTCCTCACTTAATGTCATTTTCGATTTCTAACTTGAAGAATTCCATATTAGAATGTGGTCTTGTTTAATAATAATCGAAATTGATGCACACATTACTTGATTATTACCCCAGTCATAGGGCATTGATTACCCATCTTCGCTTAGGAGGAAGCAAACAAAAGCAAATAGAGAGCACATCAGGATTAACATACCAACAATATCCATTGACAAGTGACCGGGTATTCTGTTAACGGACTAGTTCCCCATGACAACTGTTGCATGAGATGCTAGCTGAAGGTAACCAACACAGCATTTGATGTTCAATGGCCGAGAGTGGGATTCGAATGCATGATGTTTTCACACCCATGGCATTACAAATTGTGCACACTAACCACTGGACCACAGCGTTACTACAATTTTCCATAGTTTTTTCCCCCTGAATGAGTTTAGATCTTTGTTTAGTTTTCTCTGAAATAATCTTCTGTAAAACAACATAGAGGATATGCTGAGATTTACAGAAATTTGGAGGTGTCCAATCTTTTAATTTTTATTTACTTAGTTTTATCACTGAAAGTAGCTGCACAATTGTTTGTGATAAAGAATAGAGGTAGCAGTGACATTAATTTTATTGTTTTTTCTTCTCATTTTGCTTTAGCTACATTGGGAATTGTTAGTTTAAGCAAACAACACATTCATGACACTTCCAAGATGTCAAGATGGAATTTGATGCATCAAGCCCACTCAATTTTAAACAAGAAACTATAGTGTATTAACCTGAAACATAATTATCATTTCCAGGAATCACTCGAAATAACAAACAAAGATCCTGTTAATGGACAGCAGATGAAAAACATAATCCCATCACATGTTGCTTGATCAACGATCTCCACATCAACAAGTGACTGGGAGAGGACTTACACAAAAGCCACAATAGACTTGTTGTCTCATCCCATTCCAATCACTCATAATCATCCATTAGCATTTTGTTAAAATACTAATCTTTTTTTTTGTATTGGGAATAAATATTGTTTACACCAACAAGTGATTGCCCTTTATACAATCTATGTTTTCTCCCAAATTATATTAAAAATACAAATCTTATTGTCAAAAATGATGCACATTTTACAGTATAACCAACATGGTTTCAGGTCGAATATATCACCTCCTCGTGAACAATGAATGCATCACGGACTGCATATAACGATAACAAGTGAATCAACAAAAGTGCCTGCTGAGGCAAAACAAGTTCAACACATAACAAAGAAGTCATGATTCTAATGAAACATTCCAAAGCCAAACATTGAATGCCCATAATAAACATTTGAGCTACACAGACTTACTGTATATTATAAACTCATTATTATAAACACACTACCAAATATGGTGTTGAAACTTATATTGGGATTGACTAAATATCGTCCGCTGTTTCATTCTTAGTGAATTTTAAGAGGTGATCAGAAGGAATGCATTATGGAAAAGTATGACACGTCATTATAACATGCAGTCAAAGCCAAATCCAGGACTTCTTTATGATAGCATATATCCAAGGCCAAATCCAGGGCTTCTTTATGATAGCATGTATCCAAGGCCAAATCAGGACAGACTACATTCTCCGATTCATTGCTTCAAGGATATCACAGTTAACAAAAAGATAGGGCTTTAATATACACACACACTTGTTTTGCCAAATGTTCTTGATACATGTATTGGATTTTCTCAAAATCTGTCTGGAATTTCTATTTGAAATTTGGTATAAGTGACACAAAATTATAAGTTTGAAATTATAAGACTGCTTTCAATACTTTATGACATGAAAAATCTTTATAACTTTCACTGTTTTCAGAAACCAAGAAATGTGTAAAGTAGAACTTTGTCATGAGTGCAGTTTATATATCCATGCTACCAGTTTATATATCCATGCTACCAAATCTCAAAGTTATGAGAGGGAACTTAATTTTTCATAATACCAGAAATTTCATAATTATTTTAATTTAGAAAAACAACCACCTATAAATAATTTTCTAAATTAGAGAATTTTTATGCCATGCCTGTTGAGGGAAAAATTGGGCTGAGTTCATTGGTCCATAGAAAAATCCCAACTGACCACCATATCTATGATAATGTGGCCTATTTTCAGTTAATAGCTTCTTGCTTGAGCAGACCAGATTGCATATAAACATGTCCATCGGGCTGCTTTATTCCACATATATGATCAATGTTATATAATGTGATTAAATTTTTTTAACTTAACACTATAAAACAAATGAAGCTCTCTCTCTCATAGAGCCAAGAAAATAAGCTATTTGCTTATTTTGTGAAATTATCAATTATTTTAGAAGTTTTTGGTACCAAGAGACAAAGAGAAAATATTTAACCCCTCAAATGTATAAAATCCATTCTCTTAACAACTATTAAAATTCTATTTGCAAGAAAGATGATGATATGAGAAATTCTTTATTTAAAATGTCTTAAATACAAATTGTGCACTGAAATGACTCGGAAATTGAGAAACTATAAAACTTTTTTGTGGGACGTTATATAGGATATATAGGTTAATTTTTAAGTACTTTTCAATGACCGGCATGAACTTAAGCACTTTTAAAGGAGTGGGTTGAAATTTAAGCACTTTACATTTAGCGTACGAACCCTGTTTTAAAGATAAGTCTGGCATTTTCATAGATTTTGCCTTCTTTTCTCATCGTTGATATATTCATTTTCAACCCTGATTATTATTAATAACAGCCCTATTAGTCCCTCATGGGAAGAATGTATTGATTTGTCTAACTAATAAATCAGATCCAATGTGTTCAGTTGCTGACTTCCTCCACATAGTGAGCAGGATAGAGTCCGATTATGCCATTTTTCTTGCCTTTTGCCCAGCCCATGTCATCTTCGTCGGCCAACTTCTCAAATACATCTCCTATAAATTAAATATGGTTAGAGTCAAATGGTATCAACATCAACATTTATAAACAGATTTCGGGTCTAGGTCAATAAAAGCAATTCCAACTGAATGAAGTGTGATTTGATCATAGTAGATTCCGATGAAGTAGATTCCGATGAAGTAGAGCGACAGAAGTAGATTCCGATGAATCGGGCATTTGCAGCTCGAATCGTATCTCCATTCCATGGGGTTTGTGATACGTTCATTGAACTGTCTTTAAGTGTCTTATTGCCACTTATTCGGTCATGTTCGCCATGACATTGTGTCAGATAGAAATTCAGTGCAACATATCCCAAACCCTCCATGAAACTATTAAAGAGTCACTTGCCTATGTCATGATTTTCCTAAAAAAAAAACACAAGTTCCAACGGACGTTTAAGGAGATTAGCATTGTTATATCGTATCTAGTGAATTTTTCAGTTTTTGTCATGAGACACCGAAATACAAATGGTAGATAATGTCAATCACTAGTTGATTCGATTCGAGATTCGATTCAATGTCGATATCAGGAAGGAGATATCGAGATTCGATTCCCCCGATTCGCAGATCCCTAAGTTATATACGGTTCTAAGTAATGTAATCATACTGTTTCATAGTGTTTGTGGAAACGGATAGATTTGATACTCGATAAGTTTACCTGTTATATATCATGAGGGGGTTACTCCCTTTACAAATTGGGCATGTATGATGAGGTGGCCATAAATGTGTATAGATCCATGCACAGGGTGGGCATTATCTGTCTGTGTGGTTGTGGTGGGCATTAGAGTTGTGTATATGGGGGAATATCTGGACACTTGGATGCTCTTTATAAGAGGTGATAATTGGAATTTATTCCAGACTGCAAGTATTCATAATGTGTTGAAACTTCGTTTGAAAGTCGCTATCTGGTCATGAAAACTTCATATCATTGGGCTCATGTGGCCGATCTAATTATTTACTGGTATATAAATCGGAGATTGTGGTGTAAAATCGGACAGGGCATTTGTAATTCTGGGGATAAGAAAAGATCTAAACGGAGTTCATGAATATTACAAATATTCAAAATGTGTTAAAACTTCTTCTTTTGAAAGTTATTATCTGGCCATCACAACCTCATGATAATGGGCTGATGTGTTAGATCTAATTATTTTCTGGTACAAAACACCTTATCGAGGGACATTCTGAATCATTTGACATCACATCGGACAGGATGCAACTAACGCATGCGATTTCCCAAATTAGTCTGTACTACCTGATCTAAACATCCTTTGTCAGTGCGCGCCCCATCGGTGGTTAATTTAGAGATGTTTCGCCATCAAGTTACAACGTAAAAACGCTTACATGTACATTCTTGAAAACGCAATGTTTATTGCGATTAAAACGAGGGGCAGATCACGATCGGCAGATGTTTAACACATACCTTGGTGATAGCGATTAGCTACAACTGATAATTTGTCAAAAATATGATAACAGGAATCCATATATCAGTACCCAACTGGAAATCAAAAGCTCAAATAATTTGTCTTAAGAAGGGTTAAAGTATTTGGGGTGGGGAGGAATAGTTTTAAATCTCCTAACTATGTCCCTATTCACATAAGGACCTCTCACTGTGAGATCCAACAGTTTAGTGATTTTGGAGGATATGTTTAGGAGTTAAAACAACATACATGTATGGGATTCCATCTCATATTTAAATTGTACTTTAATTACCCCCCCCCCCCCCCCCCCCATTCTCACAAGGGAAAATAAGGTTCATGGAAATATTAACAACATCTACCATCTTGATTTTCAAAACAAGGCATCACCTGCAATAGTCATGTAGATTTATCTGCCTGTTACCCATTGCATAGATAAATCATATTGGCTATCAGCCATTATTTTAATTTCAAATTGAAAGCATGCGTCTGAAGGGTTAATATATTTTTCAAAAATCAATCAGTCAATATCAAAATTGATAGAAGTGAATAGTGGGCAAAGATAACCATAGATAAGAGATATGAGGTAGAATCCATGTACATTATAGCATGTGGCTATGGGAAGCTTGGAAAGGGTTAATTATTATCTAAGCAGATCAATGGAATATAGAAAACACTTATACAGGTGAGGGGTCCCTTATCACACCCTGTGATGAAATTTCAAGAATAGGAGAAACAAGAGACTCATGCTGCCATTAATCAAATAATCTAATTTGACAGATAAGATAAACAATTAGCCAGCCACAATTGTTGTTTAATTTTGACTTCATCTAACCAAACCCCAAAGCTCTGTACCATGTCATCACTCAATTAATAACAAGATTTCACTTGGAATGACACCATCTATAAAATGTACTCTCATATACTCTGAATATTGGATGTTCACATGCTAAGTTATTGATATCATTATATTACATGTAACTATTGCAATAAAAATCTTCATATTTTCAAAACAGGACATCACACCTAATTAATGGTATAAAACTAAAACAAATAAAAGTGTTAATGACCATTTTTATACTTCCATGGTGTAACCAAGGAAGTATATTGTTTTTCTACTGCGGCCGTTTTCTGTTTAATTGGAAATACTCAGAAACTAATGGGAGGAGGACCGCGAAATCTCTAGCGAATGAAGGCATCTAAGGTCTACTAAAAATAATGGTATCCGGATGTTGGTCCAATATCTTTTGACAGAGTTATGGCCCTTTTTCGATTATTTTTCATTATTATTATTATTATTATACTACAGTATTTTTCAACGCCCAAATCTCGGAATGTATTAGTACTAGAAAACTCAAGTTTGGTAAGTATGTTGGGGTAAATGAGTTCTATGCCTTTGGCTCATAACGGATATTGTCCGCATTTACCCCGTGGAGTTATCTCCCTTTATATGAAAAAATGTCATTTTATTATCTCGGAAATTATAAGGAGCAGAGCATCGAAAATTGGACTGTATGCACATCTCGATATGCCCTACTGCCCACGGGCATCAGAACTTGTGTCCGCGCTTTCCCTGAGGAGTTACCGCCCATAGTTGACAAACCTCTATTTGATTGTACTCTGTTGTCCTCTTGTATCATTCCAGATAACTGCATGTGGTTTTCATAGTCGTGTTGACCGTTGTCAGTTTAGTCAGAGAAGGAAATTTTGACAGGGTCGGACATATATTTTGACACTGGGGTGGGGGGCAAATTGTTTGCAAAATAAAATTTTGATTGACATTCATATATTTAAGTTTATGTATTTCCCGAACGAAAACAAACTCATACCGGAAAGGATTTTTGAAATCCGAGAAGAAATGCAAGAGTTACGGGCCCTCAAAGTTTGCAATTTGGGCCCATGTGCTTGATAACACATCTCCTCCGAAGATGTCGAAGTTGGGATGTCAGCTGATACGCCAATGTGTGCGGACTGAAGAGGGCACGCGGCTGGCCAAATTTTGCCAGTATCGGTTCATTATTGTGGGTCTGGGGAGGGGTGGTCCGTGGTACCAATTTTTAATTCTTCTCGGAATCAGATGAAACTTGGAATATAACATCTGCAACATCAGCCGATCTAGAAACTGGAAGAATTTCGAAAATCCATCGAAAACTAAAAGAATCGCGGGCCCTCAAACTTTGCAATTTTGGGCCCATGTGCTTGATAACACATCTCCTCCGAAGATATCGAACATAGGATGTCATCTGATACGAAAATGCGTACGGACTGGAGACGGCACGCGGTGGGCCAAATTTTGCCAGTGTCGGTTCATTATTGTGGGTCTGGGGAGGGGTGGTCCGTGGTGCCGAATTTTAATTCTTCTCGGAATCAGATGAAACTTGGAATATAATATCTGCAACATCAGCCGATCTCGAAGCTGAACACAGATCGTAAATACGTTGGAAAATGGCGGAGATTTTGGCCGTACAAGTTTGAATTTGGGCCCATATGCTTTCCAATAATCAAAGTGTTATCCGTCTCCAAATCAGATGAAATTTATACTATGCAATCTATGTCAGCCGCAAATCACAAAACTGGAAACAACTTTAAAATACGTTGGAAACTGACGAAGTTACGGGGCCTCAAACTTAGCAGTTTGTGCCAGGGGTTGATGTTTTCCCAATCCCGTCACCCAATTTCGAGGCAGGGGTGGGGTCACGTCCAAACACTTGAGATCAACCTACACATATTAGGACAACATATAATCACCATACTTCATATTTTCCGTCCATAAACTGCG
Source organism: Siphonodentalium dalli (assembly GCA_032622095.1). Taxonomy (NCBI): domain Eukaryota; kingdom Metazoa; phylum Mollusca; class Scaphopoda; order Gadilida; family Siphonodentaliidae; genus Siphonodentalium; species Siphonodentalium dalli. The sequence goes on from CP136067.1 coordinate 62,220,534, forward strand.
ATTCTTTCCACTCATGATTGATCCTATTATTATACTTCCATGGTGTAACCAAGGAAGTATATTGTTTTTCTACTGCGGCCGTTTTCTGTTTTATTGGAAATACTCAGAAACTAATGGGAGGAGGACCGCGAAATCTCTAGCGAATGAAGGCATCTAAGGTCTACTAAAAATAATGGTATCCGGATGTTGGTCCAATATCTTTTGACAGAGTTATGGCCCTTTTTCGATTATTTTTCATTATTATTATTATTATTATACTACAGTATTTTTCAACGCCCAAATCTCGGAATGTATTAGTACTAGAAAACTCAAGTTTGGTAAGTATGTTGGGGTAAATGAGTTCTATGCCTTTGGCTCATAACGGATATTGTCCGCATTTACCCCGTGGAGTTATCTCCCTTTATATGAAAAAATGTCATTTTATTATCTCGGAAATTATAAGGAGCAGAGCATCGAAAATTGGACTGTATGCACATCTCGATATGCCCTACTGCCCACGGGCATCAGAACTTGTGTCCGCGCTTTCCCTGAGGAGTTACCGCCCATAGTTGACAAACCTCTATTTGATTGTACTCTGTTGTCCTCTTGTATCATTCCAGATAACTGCATGTGGTTTTCATAGTCGTGTTGACCGTTGTCAGTTTAGTCAGAGAAGGAAATTTTGACAGGGTCGGACATATATTTTGACACTGGGGTGGGGGGCAAATTGTTTGCAAAATAAAATTTTGATTGACATTCATATATTTAAGTTTATGTATTTCCCGAACGAAAACAAACTCATACCGGAAAGGATTTTTGAAATCCGAGAAGAAATGCAAGAGTTACGGGCCCTCAAAGTTTGCAATTTGGGCCCATGTGCTTGATAACACATCTCCTCCGAAGATGTCGAAGTTGGGATGTCAGCTGATACGCCAATGTGCGCGGACTGAAGAGGGCACGCGGCTGGCCAAATTTTGCCAGTATCGGTTCATTATTGTGGGTCTGGGGAGGGGTGGTCCGTGGTACCAATTTTTAATTCTTCTCGGAATCAGATGAAACTTGGAATATAACATCTGCAACATCAGCCGATCTAGAAACTGGAAGAATTTCGAAAATCCATCGAAAACTAAAAGAATCGCGGGCCCTCAAACTTTGCAATTTTGGGCCCATGTGCTTGATAACACATCTCCTCCGAAGATATCGAACATAGGATGTCATCTGATACGAAAATGCGTACGGACTGGAGACGGCACGCGGTGGGCCAAATTTTGCCAGTGTCGGTTCATTATTGTGGGTCTGGGGAGGGGTGGTCCGTGGTGCCGAATTTTAATTCTTCTCGGAATCAGATGAAACTTGGAATATAATATCTGCAACATCAGCCGATCTCGAAGCTGAACACAGATCGTAAATACGTTGGAAAATGGCGGAGATTTTGGCCGTACAAGTTTGAATTTGGGCCCATATGCTTTCCAATAATCAAAGTGTTATCCGTCTCCAAATCAGATGAAATTTATACTATGCAATCTATGTCAGCCGCAAATCACAAAACTGGAAACAACTTTAAAATACGTTGGAAACTGACGAAGTTACGGGGCCTCAAACTTAGCAGTTTGTGCCAGGGGTTGATGTTTTCCCAATCCCGTCACCCAATTTCGAGGCAGGGGTGGGGTCACGTCCAAACACTTGAGATCAACCTACACATATTAGGACAACATATAATCACCATACTTCATATTTTCCGTCCATAAACTGCGATTCTTTCCACTCATGATTGATCCTATTATTATACTTCCATGGTGTAACCAAGGAAGTATATTGTTTTTCTACTGCGGCCGTTTTCTGTTTAATTGGAAATACTCAGAAACTAATGGGAGGAGGACCGCGAAATCTCTAGCGAATGAAGGCATCTAAGGTCTACTAAAAATAATGGTATCCGGATGTTGGTCCAATATCTTTTGACAGAGTTATGGCCCTTTTTCGATTATTTTTCATTATTATTATTATTATTATACTACAGTATTTTTCAACGCCCAAATCTCGGAATGTATTAGTACTAGAAAACTCAAGTTTGGTAAGTATGTTGGGGTAAATGAGTTCTATGCCTTTGGCTCATAACGGATATTGTCCGCATTTACCCCGTGGAGTTATCTCCCTTTATATGAAAAAATGTCATTTTATTATCTCGGAAATTATAAGGAGCAGAGCATCGAAAATTGGACTGTATGCACATCTCGATATGCCCTACTGCCCACGGGCATCAGAACTTGTGTCCGCGCTTTCCCTGAGGAGTTACCGCCCATAGTTGACAAACCTCTATTTGATTGTACTCTGTTGTCCTCTTGTATCATTCCAGATAACTGCATGTGGTTTTCATAGTCGTGTTGACCGTTGTCAGTTTAGTCAGAGAAGGAAATTTTGACAGGGTCGGACATATATTTTGACACTGGGGTGGGGGGCAAATTGTTTGCAAAATAAAATTTTGATTGACATTCATATATTTAAGTTTATGTATTTCCCGAACGAAAACAAACTCATATCGGAAAGGATTTTTGAAATCCGAGAAGAAATGCAAGAGTTACGGGCCCTCAAAGTTTGCAATTTGGGCCCATGTGCTTGATAACACATCTCCTCCGAAGATTCAGATTATGCTACACGCGAAACGAAGATGACTTTTGGGAAATCCAGAGTCCAAAACGGATCCAAATCGACCTGTCCCAGAAAAGTCGTTCATTTTGTTTTCACTTTTTGAAAAAGGCTCCAATATTTCAACCAAAACTTTTGGACTTAGAACATTATTTTTTTCTCAGTCAAGTGAAACGAGCTCTTCAAAATAATTCCGCTTATATATATAATATATATTATCTATATATACGCCAAAAATTTGTCACTCCCCTCTCTCCTTCCTCCGGCTACCCCATCCCCCTTGGGATGGAACCTACCTCCGATTCGAATACACCCGTCTTGCCGCGGGCCAGTCTCAATCCTCTACCAGAGTACTGATAGAACGCCCGTCGAATTCCAACAATCATTTCCAGAGTGGTATATTGGTACGAGTTCATATCGGAGCCGTTATAAAGCAAATAACTTGGATTTTAATATAAACCCACCTATTCGTAAATTGTGTAGCCCATGGTGTGTGGTAAATTATCATTTTATCGTGTATAGTGTGTCATGAGCTATCTGCGTGCGTGCATTCCACTTTTGCATCTTCAACGCATTGCATATCATATACAACCAAACAAAATACAAGCATTACATTAATTTGATCAAACAAACCTTAGTTATGCGGTGTATATTTCTACTAACGTAATGACGACGTATAGCCAATTATTCCATTTGCGATAACAACGATAAACACATAGAAACATGCAAACATCATCATTTTCGTAAGAACAATTTGTATATTGTTATAAACCGTAGTATACTGCTGATAGACATTTAATTCTTTCCGTTAGTATATGTCTGCTGAATTGGAAATGACTCCTTTTATACTTTCGCAAAATAAAACACCACTGATAGTTTCGTTCACCGTCATTTAAGACTTGTCAAAAAGCAAACGTGAAACAACCGCTCATTATTCCTACCATAAAGGAATCTACTTATAGAGAACGCTCTTTTCTGTTCAATTACGTTCAAACTCTTTGTGTGTTGTTGTTAATCACTCATTATATTCTTCGGACCGAACGTTCATTAAGCGCGCTTCATGTTATATATGCGAAAACCGACCCATGTGTTTATTGTTTTATATCCGATTCAATAACACATCGACGTTTATATTCTAGTTATTTATCGAATATAAAAAGCATCTTTACATTATCTTTAGTTTGGTATTATTCGTATTTGATGATTAAAATACACCAAAGCATGTTAAAAAAAAGAAGAAAAAAAAAGATAATTTGACGGGATTCGAACTCACGTCGCAATAAAACACAAACTAAAGGTTTGACGCTCTCACCACTCGGCTACGCACTGCGCTGTTAATTTATAAGAAAATATATTAGTATTAAATATATAGGCATATAACTGTGTATATTTAAACTTTATATCCAAACTGATTGAAATGCGTGACTATATATACCCCTTTCCGCTATACGGGGAACGGGAAAATGCACCTATTCTTCCCACCGAATCCAAACGGGCTAATTAAAGAGCAAGGTAATGCCGTAGCAGGTACATTTGAATATTCTATTCAAGCCCCCCCCCCAAATCTTGACCGCTATACTTTAAAAGTAACCTACCCAACGGAGAATGCAAGATGGGGTGGGTTGAGACTTTTGGTAAATTCCACCGAAAATCTAAAGTGCCATTTTCGAATTTTCAGATGGATCGGTTTACTCGTGACAACGCTATCTACTACATATTTTGGGACTTCTGTCTGTTTGTCTGTTATGTATGGCCGGGAAAACAGCCGGACGGATTTCGACGAAATTTGATATCTAGGGATACTTTTGTCCGGGGAGTGTTTTTGACCCCGACCTGGTCATGACTTTAAAAATGGTCAATTCAATGTCAAATCGTGTAAAACGGATGGATTTCCACGAAATTTGATACCTGAGGGTACGTTTGTCCGGGGAGTGTTTTGGACCGGTAAAACTGTGTCCCAGACCTGAAATTGACCTTTAAAATGGTCAATTCAAGGTCAAATCGCGCCTTTCGACGGGATTTTGATGAAATTTATACCTAGGGGTAATTTTGTCGTGGGAATGTTTTACACGGGTCAAATCGAGACCCCGACCTGACCTTGACCTTCAAAATTGTCAATAGGGAAAACAGGACGGACGAAGTCTGGTCACCCTGCTAGTATAATATAAATATTTATGCTTAAGTAGTCTATCACTAACCTAATTGTAGCCCCAAATCCAAACGTGCTAATAAAGATCTAGTTTAATGCAGGAGCATGTACGTCGGTATACTGTAGTTACGCCTCCAAGATGTATGCTCAGCGGAGAGCTTGCGTCGGGTGGGTTCAGACTTGGCAAATTCCACCGCAAACAAATGTGGAAAATTACTTAAAAAATAAAACTTTGAGACAACGAGAGGCCGATCACGATCGGCAGATGTTTAACCCATCCCTTGGCGATAGTAAATTGTTATGATCAGAATCATAATCTTTTAATGTTGAATTATAGAGTATACTGTTATGATCTAAAGTAGTATATGACAAATGTACATAATAACCAGTAATAACACAAAATTATTGGAATGTATGAGTCAATATAGAAGGGTTAATATAACATCTAAACTCTAGAGCCTGTCACCACTATCATAGTGTAAGCAGTTCTATTCATGTTGTTGCAAATTGCCATGTGAGATATCAAAATATTATAATTATTTATTTAATGGAAAAGGTTAAAAGACATGGAATGGGTAAAAGGGGTTAAATCACCTATCTCTGCCCTGTTTGATCCAATGTAGTCCCATCATCCAAGGACTTAGAGAGCTCCATTGGTCTAGTTAAATAAATTCACATGGCTAAGTTGTGGTTAAAAAGATAGCTAAATCAATTTATCCAATAATTCACTAATCTGTGTCTCTTATACAGAGCTAACATATGAGGGCTACCCGGTATAAATAACTCTCAAAGCAATAAACTATATTGTCTTTTATCTTGCTCACAGAGAAGCAGGTATTCATTAATTGTAAGTTACTTGGGTTATAATCTGGATAATTCTTAGTTTAAAAAGGGCCATATCTCTGGTATAACAAATTGGATCTAACCCATATTCAAACTCGTTCTGTATTTTGAGTTGAGAAACTCACATACCAAATTTGGTTCCTATCAGATGAAAAATGGTTGATTTATCGAAGTACATGTATGTGTGAATTATAGGTCAAAGGACCATAACTCCATTAAAAAAAATCCGATCAAACCCATATTCGAACTCAATCTGTATGTTGGTCTGAGAAACTCATACACCAAATTTGGTTCCAATCAGATAAAAAATGTTTGAGTTATGGCAGAATTAATGAATTCTAAGTCGAAAAAGGGCCATAACTCCGTAAAAAAAACTCGGATCAAACCCATATTCGAACTCGATCTGTATTTTGGGCTGAGAAACTCACATACCAAATTTGGTTCCGATCAGATAAAAAAATGTTTGAGTTATGGCAGAATTCATGAATTCTAAGTCGAAAAAGGGCCATAACTCCGTAAAAAAAAGTCGGATCAAACCCATATTCGAACTCGATCTGTATTTTGGGCCGAGAAACTCATACACCAAATTTGGTTCCAATCAGATAAAAAATGTTTGAGTTATGGCAGAATTAATGAATTCTAAGTCGAAAAAGGGCCATAACTCCGTAAAAAAAACTCGGATCAAACCCATATTCGAACTCGATCTGTATTTTGGGCTGAGAAACTCACATACCAAATTTGGTTCCGATCAGATAAAAAAATGTTTGAGTTATGGCAGAATTCATGAATTCTAAGTCGAAAAAGGGCCATAACTCCGTAAAAAAAAGTCGGATCAAACCCATATTCGAACTCGATCTGTATTTTGGGCCGAGAAACTCACATACCAAATTTGGTTCCGATCAGATAAAAAATGTTTGAGTTATGGCAGAATGCGTGAATTCTAAGTCGAAAAAGGGCCATAACTCTGTACAAAAAAGTCGGATCAAACCCATATTCGAACTCGATCTGTATTTTGGGCTGAAAACCCCATATACAATATTTGGTTTTGATCAGGTAAAAAATGTTTGAGTTATCGCATTACACGTAAAGTGTCTACGGACGGACAGACGGACGGACAGACGGACGGACAGACGGACGGACGAACGACGAGTGGTCAATCCGGACAACGACACTATGTTTACCATACATGGTATGGGTAAACATAAAAATGTGTTGACGTGGTCAGAATATCCAGGTGCAACTTTCGAACGATTGTATAAGTTTTAGAGTGGACCGTTTAATCCTGGTAGCGCGTAACATTGTTAACGGGTGAAATATATTACTCAAATTAATATGATTTGCACCCTTTTGATATATATACATGCCGATTAATCTATAATCAGACACACCAAATTTCGTGACCGTTGAACAGGATTTGGGCATCCAGGGGAGCGGTTATAATTAGCCATAAAATGTATCCCTACTGAATACAAATGAACTAATTGCCTGGGTGAATGGTGACTCAGTTGGTCAGGACCATGATGCATTAGACAGTCATTAATCATCATGACATAAACCTTTGGAGTATATTTAGTATTTATAAATGTCAATGCAAGTCCACCATCGGATCATTAAGCACCAATATGCATTCGAATGAAGAGGAATACACATATACGCATGACACTCACATGGGATGGGATGGGATACCATGGAAGTATATCTGATTCCATGGAATCTGACCTCTAGTTTATTATTATTATTATTAATTTTTTTATTTTTATTATAAAAGTTAAAAAAAATGAGAGGCATATTAAAAATTCATAGCAACCTATTAATATTTCACCACTAAAAAAAACAATCAATACCTGAACAACTATACAAGTGAGGGATGTATAGACCTGGATATAAAATATGATTGCTAATGATTGGATATAAAGGTTAATTTTCTTCTAAGCTGATCATTGGAAAGATACAATGTCTGTAAATAGTTTAAATATAATTAAAGTTATGGTTAATATTTTCAAAACCATTCAATCGATACCAAAATCTATACAGGTGAAGAATGTGTCATGATTATCACAGATGTGATTATTTATCGAGTGATCGTGCGAAAAATATTTAGCTATCACATTGTGTCAACAGGATTGGTGAAGGATGTTAATATATTTAAGCAAATAAACCAAATGACCCTCACTATGCAGGTTAGGGGTGTATCATAAACTGTGCCAGAACTATAAACATAATCAATGCAAATATTTGAGTTATCAAATCGGATAGTAAAGGGTTAATCTTACCCAAACTAATGAACTGATAAACACAAAATAGTCAACAAAAAGCATGTCATTGGATTTAGAAACCCATACAATAAGTCAGTCTCAAGAATCCCAGCACTGTTAATATTATCCTGCAGTCCAAATGCAATTGAGGGAATTTCAACGATGAATATTCAATTGGTCATTTATTGAAACACTGACTGAACCTGGCTCAAAGTGTAAGCGATAATTTAATATATGTTTATCGGATAATATGTGAATGGGTTAATTTTAATCCCAAATCCATGCAAGTGAAAAGTGGATCACCATCAACATGGACATAGAATAGGAGAATGATCAAATAAAAAACATCTGAAGACCATATGATGTGTGGAGAGAGTTAATCATTTTCAATGACATCATATAATGGAACTAAAGAATGTGTGGATTAATTTTTTCCTAAGATAAGACAACAGTGTCTCTGTAAACAAAATGTCTCTAAATAGCCATGTCTGTAAAAGATCCTTACAAATGAACAATGGACTATTCCTATTTATTCTTGTAGAATAGGTGTCTTATAGAGTGTTTAACTAATGCCATGAACCTGTTTCAACAGGAGGTGGATTAACTTAATATTGCACAGAAAACAAAACTGGAATAAAGAGTCATCAATCACAGTTTGACAGATGATAAACATGTCTGCAAGCCAGCAGTCTTTAGCCAGTAGTATCAGGTGTCCATAGCTATAAATTGTCTCATTCAATAATACACACCTCAGTGCTGCCATTTTCTCTTAAAAATTCATAGTGCATGGCAAACAGGTATGAAATATAAAGGGCCATAACTCTGTTAAAATATATCGGATCAAACCCATATTCGAACTCGATCTGTATTTAGGGGTAAAAAATCCATATACCAAATTTGGAGTCGATCAGATGAAAAATGTTGTGAGTCATCCAGGCTTGGATGAATTCTATATAAAAGGGTTAAATAAACAATATCAAAATCCATACAAATGAAGAACGTGCTAAGAAAGACATAGGTAAGAAATATGAGGCAGATCAGAAGAAAATTGTTTGACTTATACAGGTGAGGTGTGTGTCATCATAAACCTACATATCAAATATGAACACAATCGGACAAAAAATACATGAGTTATGGCATTGGATAGAACATGACCAGGTATGGATGGAAAGTGTTAATCATTTCTAAACCGATCAACCGATCGATACCAAAAACTATACAGGTGAGGGGTGTGTCATCATAAACATGCACATAAAATTTGAACAGGATCTGATAAAAATAATTGAGTAATCGAATCGGATAGCAAGTGTCTACGGACAAACGGACGGAGCGACGGTGTGGACAGATGGATGGACGAACGACGGATGGTTGATCCGGACATCGGCATTATGTGTACCATACATGGTAAGGAGTTCAATCTGAAAAAAAAAAATATTTTTCTTTTTTCAAATTTAATTTTCTTCAAAAAAAGGGTCATAACTCCTTTAAAATAAATCGGATCAAACCCATATTCGAACTTGATCTGTATTTTGGGCTGAGAAACTCACATACCAAATTTGGTTCCGATCAGATATAAACTGTTTCAGTTATCGCATTATGCATAAAGTGTCTACGGGCGGACATACGGAAGGATGGACAGACAGATAGACGAACGACGAGTGGTCAATCTGGACATCGACACTATGTGTACCATACTATGGCATGGGTACACATAAAAATTTACTCCCAAATAACATGTATAATCTTGGGCTGGGATCTACATGTACTCATATTGTGAACTAAATTATCAAAGAGCAAATATTAACAAATAAATATATTTCCTGAGTTGTTTGTTGAATGCTATACACAGTTCATTGCAAGAACATCAAAGTTACCACGATTTTAACAGGTGGAATCTGATGTCTACGGGAGTAGCCATGTGGATTAGCAGTTCATGATATAGGATCTAAAAGTGCTTCCAAAACCACTATGTCTATATTATGGCATATCCAAATACTCCAAATATGCCTGCATGTATCAAGTCTAGAGTGACGGAAGTCAATGTTATAGATATCATGTAAATGATCGACATTAGGCACACATCAAGATGACTGGTCTGATATTAACACAACATTTGACAAAATTTTAGAGGCCAAGTTTACTATATGGAAGAGTAAACTGGGAAATACGTACAATTATTACCATTCGTGCACACAGTCCTATTGAAATTCAACAAGTCATATGAATTTAAGAATTTGAAAGTGAACACTAAAACTTACACTTGAGAATGCCCCCTATTATTCATATATAGGCAGTACGCGCTATTCGTAGCGCTAGCTCGTTTAAGCGTGAAGTGATCCCTACTATGCATTCTCAGCATGCACACCCATTGTTCATATACAACGCATATAGCCAAAATTTACTCCAAAACATTTGATAAAGCAATCTCTCGGCGTGATTGAATAATGGACAATTTATTCCGCCGTGTTTAAGCACAGGCGCAAATATTCAATCCGCATTGCACGCGAATGCATTTACAGATGAACCTCAATTGAGGCAAACTTAGCGGCGAGTGGAGTTTATGCTGAAAATGGACCACCTTCATTATGGCACTGGTTGCTGATAATCACAGCAAAACTATCACTATTCTTGCTTTTGCAGGAAATGTTTCCATGTGGCATAGTTTTCATGTGCTGAGTGCAAGTGGGACAATGTACTGAGATTTTATAGCTAATATGCATAAATATTTTTAGAGTCTGATGATACTAACTGATCAAATATAATAACATGATTTCATCTGACAACCTGTCATTTTCAATATAGCAGGAGGGCCGCAATGGTTCGCCTTAAATGACCATATGCCTATTTGGTAAGGCCAAAAAAAATAAAATATTTGTTTCCTATTACGGTGCCAAAAAATTCCAGGTAGGTAGGTAGGGTTTTTTTTTGTTTTGGTAATATTTTTTTATTTTTTCCCCGAACAGTTAAGAAGTACATTAACCCTTTACCCAATAAACCGGCCAAAACCGGCCAAATAAAGCTTCAACAGCCTAAAATATCTTCGGTCTGTCTCAATAGAACCATACAAATATGGATATCATTGGAACCGGCTCCTCGACCACAGTGTGATAGTTACAATTATGCCCTGTGCCAATGCATTCTCTTATATATGCGAGTCGACCATAGGTCGCCTCGCATATATAAGAGAATGCAGTGGCCTAAAACAATCTTTTTTTAACACTTTTTACCATTTTTTCTTACATTCTTTAACAATTTTATAATTTTTAATGTGTTAAGCCAATGCATTCTCTTATATATGCGAGGCGACCTATGGTCGACTCGCATATATAAGAGAATGCATTGGCACAGGGCCCTTCTGTTGGGTAAAGGGTTAATGCTTACTCTTTATACTTGTGTTAAGGCTGTCCATGTATATTGCAAGTAAACAGTTAATTAGAGCTGGGACGGTTATGCGGTTAACCGGTTAACCACCAACTATGGCCGTGACCGGTCACGGATTTGCCGTGGTCGGTTAACCGTAACATCACTATTATAGTGTATGATCACTGTGATGGTCAGCTATAACTCGTATTCAGTATTATCATCAGGAAGATAATTGTTTTTGTTATCAACGACTAGTTATTTCTTGAGACTCCCGGCCCTTCAATCCACCCCCCCCCCCCCCCCCCGGACAACATCACAGTGGCATCGTGCTAATGGTAGAGACTGTTCAAAACCCGCTAGACAATTCAACGTTGATATGAAGGAAGCATATAAAATGACGACGATGTACGCAGACAGCTTGTTCTAGACAGTTACCGTCCACATGGCACAACTTATCACCCTCGACGAATTTGCAAGCCGTGACACTGACATCGTTACTGTGTCCCCGGAGGTAGGCTTGATTAATTAGCATTTAATTAGCATTACTCCAACTAAATTTGGGTGTGAACTCATTACACAACTATTGTGTTTTCAAATTGATCCCAAGAAAATATAAATTGAGCCCAATAATTTACACGAGCAGTCCTGCTTTCTATGATATACTTTTAAAAGTTGCCACGTTCTCTGGTGTTAATTCGTTTACAATCTTTGTGGCTCAATTGCCGTTAATTAATCTTGGATTATTTCATTTTAACATGAGGCAATATATATATCAGAGCAGCTAATATTTATATTAAATCATTTTTGAACCATTACATTTAAAATAGTATCAGATAATGAGTTTTTCCATTCGAATATTAATCCACCTCGAATTTATAGAGTTATTGTTCTTGTTGCAGAACGTACATAATACGGTCACGAAAAACCCATAACCGTCCCAGCTCTACAGTTAATGTAGCACAATAATATGATAAGTATTGTCAATGTGAACAAACAAATGCCACCCAGGCACTCAATTAGGCAGCTCTCTTGTAATTATTCTCTCAGTTTAGATTGTGGTGGCACATCTTTCTCAGAGCACAATATTGACATATCAACAGGCCCAAGACATACACTATTACTTTATAATAACATAACTTGTATGATATTAATTCAAACCTCACTTAAATATTTGGTCATACACCTCAGGACCTAAGACACATATCTCACATGCACCTCAGACACATTGCACAGGGTGTAAATGTTCCTCAGACATCCCTCAACTGCACTGAAATATAAAGTCCCACACCACACTGAAAATGGTACCACAGGCCACACCTTGACTGAGGTACCACACCTCAGCATTCAAATTGGCATATGCATGCTTGTAAGTTTTATATACCCAAACAAACCAGTAGATAATTTCATGTGCTTTTTAGTGCCGATCCCAGAAGGGTGTTTGATATGGTAGACATGCAGTCATCTTTATACTGTCTGTGTACATACTAGTAACTATGCCTGAACACTATGAATCCTTGATTGACTGGGGAGAGGAACTTGAAATTCTGATATAGAAAGTCTTCTACATGTATATTGCTCTCTAGCAGATAAGACTTCTTCCCATAAGACATGGGAGTTGAACAAACAAGATTACCACAGGCAGGTTTTAAAGACTGCAGATTTATTGGTGAGATTGGGATTCATCTGCAACCACACAATGGACATGTATTTTAATAGAAGTAAATTGTTTTTGAAAATTCCATCTAAAATTATTGCTGCTTAATGTAAACATAGTATATAGTATATATTTAACGATTTTGATGTGTTTACATGCCAATGACATGCATTAAAAAAAAATTAAAAATTAAAAAAAAAAAAATTGTTTTTTTTTTGGGTTGAACTTTTTTGATTTGGGTTGAAATTTGAAGAAAAAAAGTCCAGGTCGGCCCAATTTCGGCAGGTCGGTCGGGTAACCGGAAACACAGATGTTTTATTTTTTGGCCTAAGCCTTAATTGTTATCAAGCGTCATTTAGGAGTCATTTTCAAGATTGGTTGTTGTTTCAATAAACATATAGAGATTGATTTCCGAAGGCTTTATGTGCATTAGATAGGCAGCTCTTGATGCCGTAATAAGTGAAGGTTTTTTCACTAGTAGACCTACTTGCATCTGTACATGGGTTCCTAAGAGTTTGTCAGAATGATTATATACAGTATATCTCGTACATGGGTTCATAAGAGTTTGTCTGAATGGTTAAATATAGTGTATCTCGTACATGTGTTCATAAGAGTTTATCTGAAATTCTGAATGATTATATATAGCGTATCTCGTACATGGGTTCATAAAGGGTTTGTCTTGTATATTGTGTATCTCGTAGATGGGTTCATAAGAGTTTGTTTGAATGATTATATATAGTGTAACTCGTACATGGGTTCATAAGAGTTTGTTTGAATGATTATATGTACTGTATCTCGTAAATTGATTCATAAGAGTTTGTTTGAATTATTATATGCACTGTATCTCGTACATAGGTTCATAAGGGTTTGTCTTATATATAGTGTATCTCGTACATGGGTTCATAAGAGTTTGTTTGAATGATTATATATAGTGTATCTCTTCAAGGCCACAACAACATAATTTATATAAAATTTTCAAGACTATGAATAACTTTTTTTGTGAATAAATTACAGACCTGACAATTGAGTATATTATATCTCTATAAAAGCATAATAAATTGAGGTATTTTTCTGATGCATCCAAACATTCATGGCGAAATGAACTTGGCCGCAAGATCGCCTGATATGTCTGTTCTAAAAATAGCCCCTTTTTTCTGTTATTTTATGAGGAAAATTCTAAGTAAAATTGATATTAATCAATAGAAGCTGTTCCGGACAGGTGTCCTCTATTCATATCAATTATATTATACACCTGAATCTATATCAAACATGCAAGTTAGAAATACAATATCTTTAATGAAACCACACCTTCTTTACAGATTCTGTATCATGGCCACAAACGTACCCGAGCGCTCATAGTATTGCTACCCTCTCTCATGTTATTGACACTGTCCAATATCAGAATTTATCCACCACTCACTACCTCTATTGCCGACATAAAGCCTGCCTAATAAACATTATGTTTATTAGGTCCAGGTAGCCTTTTTAGGTCAATGTAGCTTTATTAGGTTGGTACTACTTTCATGACGCAATTTCATATGCAAATTGCACAGGTAACTGGGGATGTCAATGGGCCTAAATGACGTCATTGTGATTTTGGGACGTTTTTATCATCCATAATTCACCGCAATTGATACAAATATTTGTAAACGGATATGTGATTTCGCTCTAAAACATCTATAAACCATTAGAACAAGGCCAGCTTAGAATAACTATAACAAAACCAAGGAACTCATTTGCTCCAAGCTGCACTCCGTTTTCCCACATCATGAATACTATTTAGTTTGCTTGACCTCATAAATGTAAGAGAGTCATTGAAGTTACGTATGTAAAACTTAGGAAACTGACAGATTTCCTCCACTTCCTCCACAAAAGGCAAGTTTTGTGTGATGGATAAATAAAATAAGCAGCCAATGCTGGTGCTTAAACAGGGTTTCCGCTACTACGGCAGGCCGGCCGTCCAGCAGCCTCATTCCCCTCCCCAACCTTAATATTGGCCACACTATAGCCACAGACCTGTGTAGCTCAGCCCCCTTTTTGCACAGGACAAGCGACCACCGACACTGATGATTAACAGATTGCAAGGAATCCTGCACCTGGTGCCTAAATAAGACCTGATCAGTAGCGTGGACCACGTGCACAGTTGTCTGAACTTGTCTCCACCATCCTGGGTAACGCTTTGTCGGCGAATGTTTAGTAGTAATCATCCTCTCGCATTTTAAATTACCGTAGTAGATTTTTGTCTATAATTCCCAACTTTCTAACCCACTATTTCCCCTCAGAATGCGCATTATACATCGCAATGTCAATGTCAAAGCAATGTCTGTATCAAATAAATGTTTAATTAAAAATAAAACACTTAAAATATTAATAGTTATTTTCAGTGACAGTGTATTTATTCCCAATCCAATTAATACAAAAATTATCCATTATACGAATCCAGCATGAAGTCAACTCCATCTGAGGAATGGCTTTTGAATTAACACCAATTTAATTTGATTGGTACCGTGAACAAAACACAAAGAAAGCATGCAGAACTGGGTATAGCAAGTGACATGACCTCTGCCCATGTCGTAATTATCACTGGTTACTGCTGGAGTAAACTTAACACTGAGTGTGAAAATGTGTCTTTGCCAACAGTGGTCCCCTTTGATGTCGGTCCCTTTGATGTCGCTTAAATTGCTACTGTTATAAATGTTGTTGTATCAACTGTATATTGTGGTGTTACATGCTTTTAGTTCATCAACTTGAGATGATCTGTTTTAATTTGGTTTCTATACAAAGCTTCAATGTTCCTGCTTGTTGTCTCAAATGCAAGGAATTGGCTACTTTTCAGTGATAAACATCCAAATTTTCTCCCGATAAGGCGCCGGGTATGTGCTTCCCAAATACGGCCACATTCCCCCAACCCCTAGCGGAAACCCTGGCTTAAAACTGTTTATGTGCGCTCGGTGTATTTGGCATCTATTGGACTCTGCAGAGCCTCGTCCAATAGATGTTCAAATCGCTCTGACGGATATACAATGTAAACAGTTTAAGAGACACGCTAGCTACATATTCTATATTTACAAGATACAAAATACGTGTTTAATAATAATTTAGTCGCCAACAACACAGACTGATCACATAATACCAGAATCGAGTTCAAACCGGTCCATAAATAATGAGTTTTCCAAATAATTATCAGATTAGAGTTGGACTATTTTGTCCACTTATACCATACTATTATAACTACTATTTCATTGGCATATAATTACATACACCTGATATCTCTTCCGATTTCCCCATAGCGTTACGGTAGATACGGCCCCTTATTCAATGCGTTCATAAACCTATGAACGTAACGTGACATCACTTTCAATGTCGTTCATAGGTTTATGAACACATTGGTCCCAGAAATCACCGGGGATTGTCGGACATTACCGACTGCATGAGTATCAAGTCAGCCAATACGCCAAGGATTTGATAGCAAACAATATGTAATCGAGGTTCACGATTGGATGGCTAGTGGCATCTAATCGCGAGCACGGGTGGCACGAGATGTTCGATTGACTATCAGAATGTTGGTTATGATATAATCCCATATCCCATAATATGTCAAATATAGCGAATTATCGAAATATGAAATAGAACGAAAAAGCGAAATATGAAAATACAGCGAAATAGCACGAAACATCGAAATAGGAAAATACAGCGAAATAGCGAAATAGGGCGAAATATAGAGCGAAATATAGAAATAGGAAATTATTTTTATATACGATTTAATTACGAAATAACGGAGATATTTGAAAAAGTGTTTTTGACGAAATAACGGACATATTTGGAGAAGTGTTTTAAAGAGCGTAAGTATATAAATAATAAACGGCGGATTCAAAGTGGTCATGGCTTTTGACCGCGATAAAAAATCAGCAAACTCCGCATGAGGTTCATGCAGTTTGCTGAATTTTTCTCGCGGTCAAAATCCCATTACCACATTGAAACCGCCGCCGTTCATTTCTTATGTGAATGACACGTTCCAGAGACAACTCATGCACCGTTTTATATGATACAAGTTTCATGTTTTATGCACTAGGAGATACTATTACATTAATTTAATAACAGACGAAAATTTAATGGGTACTTTGATAGAGGTGTTATCGGTAAAAGACATCCCTGGTAGACATTGAAACGTACCCTGTCAAACTATCCTGTATATTACATTTATTGTTTTGTTTTTTTAACTATATAGTCCATATCCAATAAGTTTATAGTGACAATTACCTACTTGTCCTTTCAACCGAGGCACACAGAATGTGATGTCGATTATCTGAGTAGAGAAAGTGAACGGCATTTAGTATTCCCAAATATTTTAATTTAAGAACATTTGTTGATGAAATTAACTTTGAGAAACCTTTATTTATCACTTTCTGCTAGATATCGCATTTAAATGCATTTAAAGGAAGTGGATCAATCTTACCAGTTTTAAGATCGAGCTCATCGCTATCTGCTTTGTCGTAGTCATATAAAGCTCGGACCCTCACCAGACTTTCTTGCCTCTCGTCATCAGACTCAGTGTCATCACCGAATGGATTCTTACCATTCTGCATATCTGGAGATTCTCTGTAAAATAAAGGCTTTATCAACCAAGTATAAATAAAGACACAATATGTACTGATTTCAGAGAATCAAACTGATAAGTGAGTACCCTGGAAATTTGCCCACTGGAAGAATGTAGCATTCAACTAATATTTACGAAAAAGCCAGGCACACTGATCATACCATTTCAGAAAACAATTGTAAATATTTACTTCTTAATTCAGGACAAATTATCATAGATAAATAAACGGCAATGATTCCACATACAGGAGTCACTGCATATAATTTACTTTAGGGCCCTGAGATGCATCGAATACAAATTTTGATTTTAGATTCACCCCTCTGAATCGAGTTGTTTTCTATTTTGAGTGCCAATTTCCATCCGATTCTTGCAAAGAATCTTAAGTACACTATGCATTTTTTCTCATAGCAGACGTAGCTCAACGGTTTATCGAAAATCCAAAGCATTTACCACAACAAATTCTCAAAAAATCCTATCACACAATGGAATAAACTCTGATAAACATAATGGCAACATTTGATGTCAGGTGTAGCAACACAGAATAGCGATAACATAACGCAGAATCTGCTACAATGGGTGGAAGCTGCAAATTTATGCTAAAATTTGCTGTGTCAATACGCGTGGACCATGTGTACATTTCAGTAACTTCAGTTCTTCTTTTCTATAAATGCACATAAATGCATGTGTATTTAAAAGCAAAGGAACAGACTTTAAATTACCTGGTGGTTCTACATAAGTGGTCTGTAATTTAGATTAACTTAGCGTGATGTCATTTCTATTTTCAGCTACTGGTGGGGAACCTGAGAATAACCCTTCACTCTCAGAATTGATAAACATGTCGCAGTTAAAAGTGATATATAATTTATTTTATTCTACTAAATATAAGTTTGGGCCGTGGGTACAAATAAGACAAACACTGCATCTCATGTGCATTTTATCAATATCTCTATTATTATTGTCATTATTTTGATAATGGTTGATGCAAATTCATCGATGATAGCGCAAAGAACAGAGTGACTGGTATTGTAGAATCAAATAGCACATCTGCACATGCGTATTTGAAATTGAGACTTCTCTCATCAGCACAGAAGTCTTCTTGGTGAAATAAGAACACAATTAGTGTGTGAATATCCAAAATTTTATCTAAATTATTTGCGATATGACATCGCAAATCCGCATGCAAATACCAGTACTTAAATCAGAACAGGACAGAACAGATGTCGGAAGACTCACATTTGAGTCAGATCGGATGCGGGCCTCATCAACCATTATTACTTTTTGTTTTGGCCCAATGTCCGCGCAGATGATGTACTTTTGCTGAATCAAATCAGATATCGATTATGTATCCAAATCGAATCAAAAAATTAATGCCCAAATCAGAGGCCTCATTAACATAAAACAATAACATTAGGTGCTGCCGATTAGGATATAAAATTCATAAAAATAACTACTTCATTCTGTATTCTTATTGGAAATAGGAAATTATTTTTATATACGATTTAATTACGAAATAACGGAGATATTTGAAAAAGTGTTTCAGCGGAGTGTTCCACAGCACTTTAACCATTTCATTACTGAATGGATTCTCCTATTCATTTTTAAAAAGTATATATTGTAATCATCTATTATTTATATAGAGGGGTGTTTAGATAATACCAGTGCAGATGACAAAGTATTGCTAGTTAGTTATTTGGAGTAAATGTTCAGATAGTAAGTTTGTAGAACCTACTAAAGCTTTCTTTTCTAAATATGCATTGTTGAGTAGTTCCCTTAGAAACTGTTCATCAGATAATAAGTTCAACAAACGTCATTTTTTTTAACTTATTATCTGAACATTTCCCACCAATGACTATGAATCCTTCTGGACTTGTATTATATTTTCGTCTATCTGTAGTCTGATTTTACATGTATAATCTGAACATCCTTACAATAGAATAATAGATCATTCAAACGTGTACTTTTATAACTGAATTTGACAATCCATTTAGTATTGAAAGGCTTGATATCTGAACATTTGCCAAGTGAGTTAATCATCAGCATGTAGTTAGTCATCAAAGGGATAACAACTAAAGCAGGAACTTCGTCTCAGATGGGCTAACAGATCCACTGACTCTTAGATGATCAAAGGGATAAAAACTAAAGGAGGAACTTCGTCTCGGATGGGCTAACAGATCCACCGACTGTCAGATGGGCTAGCAGATCCACTGACTGTCAGGTGATTGACATTTGTTGTCTCAGAGGGCTAACAGATCCACTGACTGTTAGGTGATTCATCTCAGACGGGCTTACAGATCCACAGACTGTCAAGTGATTCGTCTCAGACGGGCTAACAGATCCACAGACTGTCAGGTGATTGACATTTGTTGTCTCAGACGGGCTAACAGATCCACTGACTGTCAGACGATTGACATTTGTTGTCTCAGAGGGCAAACAGATCCACTGACTGTTAGGTGATTCATCTCAGACGGGCTTACAGATCCACAGACTGTCAAGTGATTCGTCTCAGACGGGCTAACAGATCCACAGACTGTCAGGTGATTGACATTTGTTGTCTCAGACGGGCTAACAGATCCACTGACTGTCAGGCGATTGACATTTGTTGTCTCAGAGGGCTAACAGATCCACTGACTGTTAGGTGATTGTCATTTGTTCAGAAACTTCTGATTTAAAAATAGTTCATCTCTTCCTGGCAAGTTTTTTATCGATTCCGGGGTTTAAAATAATAGATATGAATCTAGGACACCTGCCTGGGAAAGCTTCTCATGAAAGTGTTCGGAGCATACCTGAAGCATACCAAGAGAGAGAAGTCCATCTTTTTAACACCCTCAATCCAGGTAAATTTCATTTCAACTAGGTGCTTTCAACGCAATTACAGACATTATAGACAAATTGCTAACCCTATCTTCAGTTTTATCTGTATTTTATTCACAAAAAAGCTAGTTATAGTTTTTTACAGCAGAAAGCATAGCTGATGACACGAATAATCAGTAGCCACAAATAAATATTAGCTGAAAATGTCAAAATACAAAAATTAGGAAAGTGGCATATTACAGTTACTTATTTATTCGAGTCATGAGAAAGGAGCCAAACAAATAATGTGCCACAGCCATGCATTCAATACAAAACATTGGTTATGACAGAGCACATTATAGGATATGAAGTTTCCAAAAAATGGTATCATTATTAATAGTTACATGAACACATATTTGTTATACAGGTACCATACTCAATTTTCAATTCAATGTTAAGGTTTGCAATATATATAATTACAGTTACTTTACCCATAATATTAAGTCATATTACAAGTTTCATACAGACTAACACACAACACGTTTAAATCACATATTAGGCCACAGGATTTAGTCATGCAAAGAGTAAAATTCAAGATGACTGCTGGCAGCCATGTTTTTCATAGAAAATTGTTCAAATTCGATAGCTCCCGTCTGGAGGTAATTCTAAAAATGCCTGTAAGTTTTCGAAACAATTCTCCAATAAATGCGGGCTGCAGGGTGTGTCGATGAATTGAAATGTGAAATAAAAGATGGCGCCTTGTTTTTTAACGAATTTTGGAAAACAAATTGATGTCTCCCATTTAGAGGTCACCCCGAAGATCTGTATTAAGTTTGGTGACAATAGGATGAGGATTGTGGTCTGTTGGGAGTACCAAAGAATTTAGTGATGCAAAGATGCAAAAAGGCAGCCATGTTTGTTAAAAAAGTTGATGGCTCCCATGTGGTCTGCAGGGTGTGCCTAAGGTTTTTCATGCAAAGAGTCAAATCCAAGATGGCTACCAGTGGCCATGTTTTTCATCGAAAATCAATCAAATTTGATAGCTCCCATTTAGAGGTGATCCTAAACATGCCAGTAAATATTTTAAATAATTCTCCAATAATTATGGGCTGCAGTGTGTGCTGATGAATTGAAATGCCCAAGTTGAGCTAAAAATTGCATCACTTTTCACAATAGATAGATACAAAATGCATCGCAATTGGACATTTTCACATTTATATCGCTCCTTGATGGGTTTAAAAATATTTTGCACTTCGTTGAAATTTACAATATAAATTATTGTGAAAGAAGTGGCTTCAGAAGGGACATCATATGAAATTTAGATAAAACAATGACTAAAACATTCAAATTCACTTCATTTTTCATAAATTGTTGTGTTGATTGGTAAATGTAAGTTTCATATTGCAGTATTACACACAAATAAGAAAGTCAATTACTGTGGAATCGCTCACCGGACTAATGAGACTGAGAAGACTGGGAAGTTAAAGTCTACTGCAATCTGTACAATTAAAAATAACTTTACTACATGTTATCAACTTCTCGGTCACTCTCACCTATGCAAATCTGAAAATTTCTCAATACATTTTCTTTTGATTTCAGCCTTCATAATTATTTAAACCCAGCCACACAAGGACCTTCTGCACAAAAGGACTATACACACCAAATTTGACCCCATTAAGTCTCCACCGGAGACTTCATCTCAGGTGAGCTAAAAAGCATTAGGTGTGTAATATAAGACCAAATTGCCAAACAATTGTTTATGAAATACAATTCTAATGCATGAATAGCAACAATATTTATCATTCTGCACTATTTCAGATTTACATGCATAAAGCCCTATTATAATAGATTAGAGGACAGGAAATTAGAAACATAACTACATTCAATATAACATCAAAATATAATGTCAAAAAGGTGGTTTCATAGAAAATCATTTTCATACTACTGTCCAAAATCTGATTATAACAATGAACATGTAGCAAACTGCCTTCTACCTCTCAAGACTGTGGTTTGAGAATGAAATACATGTAAATGCATAAAAAAGCTTTTTCCCAGTTCCCCTTAAAAACCAAAGAGATAGTCGCAATTTCGATTACAAACAGAGGTTCTTCTCTGGATTTGTATTAAACTGACAAACAAATATAAAAAAAACAAATTTATTTCCGTTGTGCTACTTGGAAAATGTCAATTGTGTGGCTGACCAAGAAGAGCATTGTTGGCTGGAAGACAAGTTCACATGTCGATCACACATGTCCAGACTACATAAAGCCAAGAGTGCACTGCCTGTAGATGGAGGTAATTATAGAAGTTCACTTGAATTGAAGAATTACAAACCGAAAGTCAAGTTAAATACGGTACCTGTGTCTTCAAATGATGTCACAAGCATATCTGGCTAAATATGATGTTATTCTGTGTTATTGCCAGATTATGAATAGCAGGTTGTAACATACCATCTCACCATTGAATTATTGCAGCGAAGTCTGGAGTTAAGGCTTGGTAACTTTCATAGTTCTATAAGACCACAAATTTTAGAACTTCTTAAATATTGTTCAATGAAAATTTTTTGATATTAGAAGTACATGTACTCCAGTTGCCATTTTGGATCAACGTTATGTGGGAGGTAACTTGATTAGCTGTATTTGATTTGATATGGTCTGTGCACTGGTTATCAATTTAGATGGATTGAGTTTAAGTTGACATTCTTTTGTCCATGTGAGAGAATCTATTTTGCCATATTTTTCCAGGTTTTCAAACACATTTTGGCCTTATGGTTGGGTATCCACATTATTTAGATTATGAGTATATGATTTTTTTTAACCAGTACTTTCATCCAGTGTATGTAATATAATCCTTGTAATTACCCGATATAATAATTAGGCCAGCAGTCTATTTGGAATTTCAGACAGCCCAGTAATGTCTTGGTTGGCATCATTTGAAGTTAAGAATGTGATCCACAAATTGACAACCCAGGGAAAAAGGAACATTGATACAAATGAAATTATAGCCATTTGCAGAATATAATTAGATTGAGGCCGAGTAATGAATAAAAATAAAACAATGCAAACTGCGTCTATCTCTTTAACAACATGCAGTCAATTATAATGTTAAAGATGCCGTCAAGTGTTGCAACTATTTTATACAGTTTTCAATTATTAAAGTAATAATGTTGTGTTCCGGACTTTAAAGGACTCAGGAGGCTTTATGTGCATACAATTCAGATATGTGATTTCATGAAACAAGCTGAATTGTACTTATAGATATTTTGTTGCTGTAGTCTTAGGGTTTGTAACGTTGACAGCATCTAACATTTTAAAACTGTACTATAAACAGTATATCAGTATTAAAATTCCATGCACAGCAAGATTTCCAAATTACATAACAGTATTTCAGAACTTTATACAAAAGGAAGTACAAGCAAGTAAGAAGTTTACAACAGTCAAAATGTTAGTGGAAATAACAGAACTGTGCAAACCATGTCAGAAAAATATTTAGTTCTATCAACATACAGATCACAGAACAAGGTAAATATCATTCACATAAAGTCCTGAAAACACTAAATTATTCCAAAATGAAGGACAATATTCTACTGTAATGAATTGATGAATATAATCACATGGTGATGACTTGATAAAAAATTTATTTGCTGGATGAGAATCACACTGTAACAGAGGAAACATCAACAAAGTTGTAATTACACAGACAGTCTTTGAACTTTAAGGTGAGCAGCAACTCCTGCACAATCATATCGCATCCACATTTTTCACCTTCTGAGAGTCAACATGAATATACAGTTGTCGCTAAAATTTGAGTGAAACATGGAGATTTTCATCTGATGGTCAGTATTTGGAACTGAGCTGTAACATTTGTGGAGGGAATTTGCTTCCACAAAAAGGTCACTCGAAAAGCTAGCAATATTTATGCATCAAGATTCTCTTTACTTTATAATATAAAGAGGCAACTTATGGGGAGTTTCTAAGATCTCAGCAGTCAATTTACTTTAAAAACAAATAATTTTCCCAATGACAAATCTCACTTTCCCCCCAATAATTGCGTGTTTCACTTAAATTGTAAATGTGCTGTTTATATACCTAATGTGGCACTGATTATCCAAGTCGAAACACAGGGTGTAAGGAAGGATAGTAGAGAATTCATAGGTCTGATAGAGCCCCATGTAACTATTTCTTGATTAATGATGAAAAGGGCACGGTAATTCTCTAAAAGTGACAGTCAATAACTCTAGATGAGTGAATAGGACAAACATAAAACATTTCTATTTCTGAGTCGAGATCATAATATGTTATCAAATAGGATCTCTAATATTGTATTCAGTGCAACGAATGGGATGTCTTATACAATACATACAATTAAGAACAGCTCAGGTCTTCTGTACTATGATTTATTTCTGAGGACAACATGCTGATGTACATTGAGAGTTATATTAATTTTATAACAAATAAGCTCCATAATCTTCACCAGTAACAATATCTCCATAACACTGAAGTCATTATTCAGAATCCAGCGATTGTCCTATTTGGAGATCAAAAGTGATTAAAATTATACACATCAATTGATTTGAAAAAAGAATGCATGAGTGATGCTGGGTTCAACTTGTGGCAGACGACACAATCGGGCAATAAGAAGGATGAAGCGAGATGAGATACAATTTGGAAGAAGACTTATGTTAATCATATCAGCCCAATAAGTTTACAATTGTTCAAATGTTCATCACACTGTAGAATTATTTATCTGTTTCTCCAAAAATAAACCACCGATTCTCCGAAGACCAAACCATGATTCTCTGAATCACTCCGAGATTCTCTGAAGATTTTTCAGATATTTTAGCACCAGTGTCGAAATAAAGATTGATTTAAAGAGTTCAGAAAGGTATTACTCGGTTATTGGATTTTTATTAGATTTGGGTGTATTTTTGCTACACAAGCAGGGTCCTTCTGTTGATTAATTCAAATTGACAGCTTTGGAAGCTCGATACAAATCTACTGATGCTATCAACGATTCACTCGAGAGTTATGCAAAAAAGGTCAAAATCTTATTATAAAATAATGTATTGTATGTGGTTGTAAGCCTAATTCTAAAAGAACAATGCCTTCCCTACAATTGGGTATTACTGCTTTAAAAAACTGGGAGCTCTATCTTTGATCACTCAAAATCAAGAGGCTGTTCAACCAGAATTATTATTATCTTATTCTCCGAACAAACCACTGATTCTCCGGAGATCAATCCCTGATTCTCCAAAGATATTTCAGATAAACGATTGTACAGTGTGGAGAGGCACTTGGTGGAATCATCTTTTCTTTATTTGGGAATCATTGTTGGATAATTCTGACAGAACAGCCTCTCGATTTTAGCGATTAAAGTATATAGAGCTACCAGTTTTTGAAAGCAGCGATACCCGATTGTAAGAGAGACATTGTTCCCTTAGAAATCGACTTATGCCCCACCTACGATACATTAGTTAATAACATTATATCTCACGTGACTTTCTCGCATTCTGATTGGCTTCACACTGCTATACTATTTTATGATAGTACCCCAGTAGGATTCCTACATGCCTACTATTCTTTTTCTATTTATAGTAACAAACTCATTTCGCAAAATCGGGTTGCCTCCTTTTGATACGGCCAATCTTAAACTATACCTTGTACGATAACTGTTGCAATATTGGTATGTCATTAGATTTATTGGTGAATTGTAATGATCTTACAAATGTCCGATCGTTGCAATCCAGTGTTTTAATAGTTTGTCCGTTTAGTTGGAAAGTGGCAAGTCCTAATTTTGTAATGCCAGTGGACATTATTTCCGTTTTAATCGAAGTTAAGCAAGTTAACTTCGATTAAAACAAACCAACCACTTCTAAAATTTTGCCAAAATGTCTTTGTTTATGACGTATTTATAGAAATAAATGCATGAATCACGAAGATTATAATCATGTAACTAATAACATAGTTATGCTCCCGTGCCATCGTCAAAAGATTGCCGTAAATTGTCAAATCTGAGATCGATTTCCAAAATTCACGGTAAATAAAATTGTGACAAATCAGACAGAGAAATTGTGAGAGAATTGGCACCAATGTTCGATATAATATAATAAATAATGAATGTCTTGTCATAGTGGTCCTTGAGGAGGAATAGTCAACTCCAAGCCATTCATTATCTATATAACATTTCGACCTTTTTTGCCCACCTCTTGACTGAATCGTTGATAGCATCAGTAGATTTGTATCGAGCTTCCAAAGCTGTCAGTTTGAACTAGTCCACGGAAGGACCCCGCTTGTGTAGCAAATATACACCCATATCTATTAAAAATCCATTAATTAAGTAATAACTTTCTGAACTCTTAAAATCCATCTTTCTTTATTTTGCTAAAATATCTGAAAATCTTTGGAGAATCAGGGTTTGTTTCTGACAATCAGTGGTTTATTCAGAGAATCAGATAAACAATTCTACAGTGCTATTAATAATAAAGAAGAAACATAAACTGAAGATGAAGTCACGCTCCAAAAATATGCCAAAATCAATGTATGTCCATTCAAGTTAGTCAGGTTAAGGAGCTCAAAACTAGAAATGAGAAAACAACCTTAAGGATAAAATTATGAAGGAAAATCTGGTCAGGAACCGGTTTTTGAGATATTTCAAAGCATTTCGAGTGGAAGTCAGAAATCATATTTTGTCAAAATCTAGAAAAGAATCTAAGACATAACTCTAGGAAAAAGTCACAACTGCACCGACAACTCGACTAATGTTCAAACTCATTCAAAACAATTGCCATCAGAAGTCACACACTATTATTTGGTGCAAAAATGAAACAAATTTGGTGGGACTATTGCAATAATATTTCCACACAAATAAACACCTGCAAAAATTGTATAAGCCCACTAACCATAATTGCATTGGTTGAATTATGGACACAATACGGCCAAAATATTTTGTAGATATTTAACTAAACTTTCAGAAACCAAGTGAATGAACGAATGGACGATTGTGATCGATTCTTGTAATAAGTCCTTATACGCCTGTTGACTACTTTTATGCAGAAGAGTACACTGGAGGATACTAACTATAAGGCCAAAGAATATTAAATATCTGGTTGGGATAATAAGTCAGATATATTCTCAAACAGCTTTTAATGTCCTACCATATATTGTCAGTAAAATTCAGCTGAGATTAATTTTGATTGGCATTGTATAAACTATAATAAAATTCAACCCATTCTCAGATAATGAAAATTGTTATTTATCAAACTTTTTACAGAAGATTTTCTTGAAATCTATGAACATTTTAGGGTTTAAAATAGGGTCAGTAGGTAAACCCCAACCATATATATTTTTTCTTGGGCCTAACAAATGTTTGTTATTAATATTTTCACTGTCAAGAATACAGATTGTTGATATTCCATCTGTACAGGCTTGTCCTCCAATAAAATGTTGCAACAACCTTCTACTTGAATAAACATCAAGTGCTGGAATACAATGAACTTGGAATAGGAAACATGAAATAAAATATGACAAAAATATCAATTGTTGTTATTGTGGTCTTGAATGATGACAGAATTTACATTGTTATGATACCATTCGTCTTAGAATTCTATTATGAAAATTATAGATTGTTTTAATGTCAACTTTGCAGTTAATGTCAAATGAAAGGATCTTCATTGTAACTCAACTAAAAATAATCCCAGTAATAAAGAACAATGCAACAATCAATAATGCAAAGCAAGCAAACCAACATGCAATCTTACTGAAAAATCCCATATTACTTTAGTGTTTCGGCCTTGTGTGGTACAGCTGGTGGTTCTTTCTTCCCGGATATAGTAGAACCATCGATTATCACTGGTTGGGACGATCCTTCATCAAAGGTAATAACAGCATCTTTCTCTGAACGTATTACAGCATCTCCTTCTGAACCGATCACAGCTTTCTCTTCTGACTGCTTGTCAGTTTCTCTATATTTGGGAGGCACTGATGTCACTGTATCTGTCTTTTGAGCAACGATTCTCTCATCTTCAGAATTCTGTTGTTTTGCGTTGTTGTTTTCGTTACTTTGACCCGAGTTTAGAACACACTCAGAAGTTTGAGTGGTATTATCACTTGAATCTTCCTTGGTATCAATAATACTATATGTACTGTCGTCATGACTACACACGCTGTTATCGTTTGGAGATGTTGTGTTGATGCTTGTCTCCACATCAGTACCACAATCAGTAGTATCAATGTCTTCCTCCTCTACATCATCACCGAATGGGTTCAAAGTACTGTCATATGAATCCAGTCGGCTGTTGGCAAAGTCAGAAAATCTGTCAGGTATATTGGCATCATAGAAAATTGAGAAATGGAAAATAGTTTGAAGTATTTTCTCTTATTGATATTACTTCTTTTTGGCTCTTCACTCAATTGGCCCATTAAGTAAATCGAATGAAACCTAGGATCATAGGTACTAAAATAAGTACTAAGTAAACATAACAAACAAAAATTGATGAACAGGGTAATTAATGGATACGCTAGCAAATATATAAAACAGATGAAAAGTGGCTGGTTTAGCTACTAACCTGATGCTTTGCATTGGATGAGCTCGATTTAAAAATAAAACCCTCCAGGTACGAAAAAATAGTCAATAACTGTTGACACAATTAGCCAACTAGGCAGACTGAGATTGGCTGATCCTGAAGCCTGCCAGATTGTATGATTCCATATAAGTTCAAAATATGTTCTGATTCAAACATGCTAAATTGAAAAATATTAAAAGATATTTATCATGTTATATGTTTTTGTCTTTGAAGCCATATCATTTTGAATAAACAGTGTGGCGGAATCCTTGATTAGTCATATGCTGAAGATTTGGAACCTTTTGAGTGCTGTCAATATTTAGCTGATTACCTGAAAATATCACACACACAGACAGAGTCATAATAGGATATACCTACCCTCTGCTTATGGAAGACACGTTAGTGATAGTAGATGTTATGGGCTGTGTTGTTGCTGTGGTTGTTGATGTGTTTGTGAAGTCTGTATTGTAAGCCGGCTCTGGGTTTGTCATATATGTTGGATCCCTCTTTATGCTCTTCACCATTATACCATCCTCTCCTACTCCTTTGAATTTACCTTTCTTTGTGATTGGGTTCAGTTCTGGTGAATACTCCTGAAATGTATAGTCATTATGAGTCTTTGCATTTTATCGGGGCCTACATGCTCCAGCCCCGTACATGGCAAATGCGGGGCCTTTTTATCAGCCCTGTAAAACCCATGGCCCCAGTATGGAGGCAAGCTGACTAACGAGAGAATAAAGTTGAATTAGAAACATGTAAACAGAAATAAGTTCCACTAAGCAAAATTCTCAAAAATAGGTGTTTGCAAAATGTCATGATTGAATTCATGAAGACATGAACTTGTTAAGTTGTTCAATGTTCAACAAGTAGTTGAAATATGCTTGGGTTAAAGGCCCATTTAATTTTTGAATCCCCGGTTATTTTTATTTACATAGTCAGTGTTATTGACTATTGTTGGCATGAACAAAAACCAAAAATATAAATATTCCACCAGCTGTTGCCTAGGAGCGTCCACCAAAAGATAGAGATTCTCAAATTCACCCCATGTTTCCCCCGTTGTTAACTCAGAATGCATCAGATTTAAAACTAAGAGAGAGAGTTATTCCCCTTCCGTTGAGGATAATAGAATTTACAGTACAGTCTGGAACAGAATTAAGCACAGAACACACCTTGACAACTCAACAAAAACAACTGCAATGTTTAAACTGTCTGGGGATTGTACTTGAAGTCAACGAGCTTACAGGTTGGGAGAATTTAGTGAGTTTCCATTGGCGATGTGATAGATGAGTCTTATATCGCTAAATCATCCCAAATCAAATATTTATCCTTCCCTAAAGATTATCTAAATATGCATAGAAAATTTCAGTAATATGTTTAGAGAACAGTAACTAGGTTCGAACCACAGAACTGTATTATGTGCCGATGCCTACATTCGCTTCATCAGGAGGTGAAGGTCTCAGACACATGCTTCGGTTAACCTTTACTCTTTCAGTTTAAACAATTTCTGCTGTATCAACATGGTTTTTCGCAACAAAATCAATTCAAATCGAGTCATATGATAAATAGAATATGAAATTAGTGTTCTCTTGTAAGAAATTTATGAACCTCGTCTCTAAATTCTATGACTAGTTTCATAAATTTCATGTGAGAGAAATACTCATTTCATATCCTCCATATGAGCAATCATCATTTTATTGGCTTTACCTCAAATTGTGGCCAATTCATTGCCATCTCTGTGCCGTGATTATTCGACCACCACTTGAGGTCAGAATTAGCGTCAACTGAGCTAATTGTGGAATGCAAATCAGTGTATATTCTCGAAAATCTGAAAAACAAAAGAAAGTATGCATTTACAAAAGCTATTACAGCTGGGCGACAGTCTCCAGGCCAAATTCAAATAAAACATAACTCATAGCAGTTGTCAGTCATAATGCTGGATAACTTTCCAAATGACAGTTGGTATCAATTGAACTGTATAACGCTGTACATACCATTCTTTTTGCCTGAGTCAGATTGGATTTTTATAGAATGTGCCATCAGCTGCTGTCTGCCATGTCACAATTGTTGAGATATTTCACTTACGGTAATTTTTGGTATTTGATTTGAAACATTTCACAACATAACTACCATATCTCATATTATTAGTTTGATTGACCAATCAGAGATCAGAATTACTGACATGGTATGAGTCTCTACCATTTCACTAAACTGTAAGACAGAGCTGTCCTGATCCCATGCAAGTAACTGCCATGTTAGATTTCACTGTTTTTCCACCTCCTGGAGTCAATGGTATTAACTTTCACAAATAATATGGACATAATGTCAAACTGCATATGGCTAACACTAATTGGTGGCTGATGAAATAATGTGGAGTTGGTAATTGGGACCCAAAATTAGTCCCAAAAGTACAGACTTATTTATATGTTTCATTGGAACAACAAATAATAGGTTGATTGTTCAGGCAGTCAGGAATTTCATTTTCAGCATCAATAAATGTACCACACAAGATTGTCATCGGCATTAATTAACATACAAAGCTCTTTTTTTCTTTTGTTGTGCTGTTTCTTATTTCAGCATGTTGTCACTTGTAACTTTCCAGCAGTATATAGAGTAAGAGGTCAAGCATACAATTCTCATGTCATATACATTGCTCTTCCGTTGAAAATGTCAACCATCTGGCAATGTGGAATAATTGAGTAAACCTACATGACTGAAATCAACAAGCTTCAACTTGTGACAGAAAGCTAGCAATTGGTCAAAAGGTATGTTTTGCACAACAACAATTTACGTTCTATACTTTGGGCTTCCATATTTCAGCTGAGAGAAAGTAGTAGTGGTATGTAATTGTTATATTCCAAGTATATACCTTGGGCACAAACCTAACATCCCATCGATAAACCTGAATATGTTATCAGAAGTCACACATAAAATACATTGGACTCGACAATGAAACTTAAAAATAAAAGTATTACATAGTACACCCAGCTGCGACAACAGGAGAAAATCATATTTGTGCATAATCTGAAGGCCAGTAACACACAAGTGAATTTATGTACCAGAAGAGCTGTTCTGTTGATGAGAACAATTTCAAAGTGATGACAGAAAGAAAGTTTGACTTTCAAACATCACAAAAATGCATTATGTTGTTTATTCATAAACAATGTGCATCAGTCAGGATTAGTGCCGAGTGATCATTAAATTTGATAACTGGGAAATCATCTATATTCAGAGCTTTTCATTTTCGAAAAATAACCCCCGATATGGACATCCCTATACTTGCCCCATGTAGTACTAGATGCGTTAGCCTATATTTGCAACCAACATAAATTACATGCACAGTATGCGCCATATTCAGAATTTTGAAACTATAGTGTAATATGGGCAGCTCAAGTTTATTGCGCATAGGCACCTACCCACTAGATTTTATAAGCAGTCACGTTTAAATGTGCAACAGACATTCTGGATTCATCAACCCTTAACCTCTGCATGCAAAAACTGCAAGCAGCACCACCTCTGTAGATGAATCAACTCGATCATAGCAAGAGAGAAAACTCTATTGTGTAGTTTGTACAGTGTGCTGACTGATGAAACCATTCAGCAAACCTTGATAAACTCTGTACCATACTTGGAGTTCAAAGATCAAGAAATGCAGAAAGCATGTGGCTATCAATCAGACGATCTAATTTGTGAAATTGTCGGCAGTCGCCGTTGATTGTCATCGTTTATCTGTCTATACGAAAATGGGCTAGTCCATTGCACACATTGTTTGAACTATGAAATAACTGGAGTAGAACTTACTAAAAGCCAGTTATACTGTATTTGCAGTTGTATCTTCCTCGTCAACATCGGCGGCGATGGCAATTGTTTTTCTCCTGGCCCTGTAGCCACAAGAAAAGGGGCCCCAACAGTTTAACCCTAGCGGAAACCCTGCATTTGGACCAAAAGCTTTGGTCTTGAGCAAGTTAAATTACACATGAATACTATGACCCTTCATTGCCGGCCACAATTATTGGACTTCACTAACATAAAAGATTTCCTCCCTCACTCATTTTCAAAAGATATTTCGCAGATTTGATTAACATCTGGTAAAGATAGATCAAGACAGTGATGTAATGGTATGTCAATTTCAATAAAAGGAGTATATTGACAGATGGGAGTTCTAAACTAACATCTCTCAAGCTACATCCTGTCTTGTTCATAGTCTCATAGAGCGATATCATGTGAGGTCTTAGATGATGATAGGGACTCCATCTTCGATCAATTTGGCCAGGCTCATAAGCAAAAGAAAATTAGGTGAGGATGATGCTCCAGGGAGGTACTCAATCACTTGAATATCCTATAAATGGTCTAGCGCTTTTGATAACAGTATATCTTCATCAGGACCAGGATGGCGCGGGTAGCTGCAGATTTTGCCTGTCCTTTTATACTCTATGTTTGTGGAGCATGGATATGATAGGTCAATGGGTAAATGTCAGGGGGTTATGGACACAGGAGAGGTCACAGGGTTGGGTGCGGGTATGTTGGCCCTTGGTTCCCGTTAGTTTATGGGTATAGTTTGTGGGGTATATTGTTACTGCCCAATCACTGTAGTTAAGTGCGGGTAGTCGTAGCGGTTATGTTGGATACAGTGCTACAAATAATGTGGGAAGTCCATGAGTAAAAGTACAAATGCCGCGGGTATATGATTTGTAAGCCTGATCGCCAGATGTGGGGTTGCATGTATGCTCCGAAGATACAATCCAAAGTTGTGAGGGTATGTTGCTTTATTCATCAGAATTTGTACCAACTGTGGGTGTGTATCGTGTAGTACCCACCATTATAATACTATATTGACAGTAAGATTACTAGCAACACAAATAGCACGTCCCTCGCCTGCATTCATGCTTGCCCATACACTACTCCCACACAGGGACCACAATGCCGCCCCTCAGTGGCCTTAGAGGGTACATTATCGAAAATAATATACCAGCAGCGTTTATAGTTTAAACTCATGGACACACCACATTATTTGTAGCACTGTATCCAACATACCCACTTAACTACAGTGATTGGGCAGCAACAATATACCCGCACAAACTACCCGCATAGAGTAATGGGAACCAAGGGCCAACTTACCCGCACTCAACCCTTTGACCTCTCATGTGTCCATAACCTCAGAACGCACTCTCTGTGCACCCAACAACCAGTAGTCACTAACAAGAAGGACTTTAATTAGTCGCCTCCTTTATAATAAGAAAAAGATTAGGCCTAATTTTATAACTTGTGAAGGTGATTTTAGCAGCAGGTTGTCCATATCTCGTCACTAGTTTATACTCCAATTACCATGAACAGTGCAGCATTAGTAATTTAGTACAACAACCTCCATAAGAAAATGTACTGGTGAGATACACCAATAGTTATATATCAAGCCTGGGAAACACAATGGGTGATCATTCGAACATGTAAGGCACAACTATCCATGCTAACACTAATTTACTTCCATGCAATTTAGTACATCTTTCGATCAAATCTGATGCAATAGTATACTGTGCCAAGGATGTGGCAAGAAGGGGACTAACAACATTCTGTTACATAATCCACAGGTACTTACTTTGGTTTTGACAGATAGATCCACACAGTGATGTATATCAAACATAGTACTAACTTCGGTTTTTACAGATAGATCCACACATAGATGTATATCAAACATAGTACTAACTTTGGTTTGATAGCTAGGATCCACACAGAGATGTATACCAAACATAGTACTAACTTTGGTTCCACAGATAGATCCACACAGTGATGTATATCAAACATAGTACTAACTTTGGTTTGACAGATAGATCCACACAGTGATGTATACCAAACATATTACTAACTTTGGTTTGACAGATAGATCCACACATAGATGTATATCAAACATATTACTAACTTTGGTTTGATAGATAGATCCACACAGTGATGTATATCAAACATATTACTAACTTTGGTACGACAGATAGATCCATACAGTGATGTATACCAAACATATTACTAACGTTGGTTCCACAGATAGATCCACACAGAGATGTATATCAAACATAGTACTAACTTTGGTTGGATAGATAGATCCATACAGTGATGTATACCAAACATATTACTAACTTTGGTTCCACAGATAGATCCATACAGTGATGTATATCAAACATATTACTAACTTTGGTTTTGACAGACATATCCACACATAGATCTATTTCAAACATAGTACTAACTTTGGTTCCACAGATAGATCCACACATAGATGTATATCAAACATAATACTAACTTTGATTTGACAGATAGATCCACACAGAGATGTATATCAAACATATTACTAACTTTGGTTTTACAGATAGATCCACACAGTGATGTATACCAAACATATTACTAACATTGGTTTTGACAGATAGATCCACACAGTGATGTATATCAAACATATTACTAACTTTGGTTCGACAGATAGATCCACACATAGATGTATATCAAACATATTACTAACTTTAGTTTAACAGATAGATCCATACAGTGATGTATACCAAACATATTACAGTTTACTAACTTTGGTTCCACAGATAGATCCACACAGAGATGTATATCAAACATAGTACTAACTTTGGTTGGACAGATAAATCCATACAGTGATGTTTACCAAACATATTACTAACTTTGGTTTTGACAGATAGATCCACACAGTGATGTATATCAAACATAGTACTAACTTTGGTTCCACAGATAGATCCACACAGAGATGTATATAAAACATAGTACTAACTTTGGTTCGACAGATAGATCCACACATAGATGTATATCAAACATAGTACTAACTTTGGTTCCACAGATAGATCCACACAGTGATGTATATCAAACATATTACTAACTTTGGTTCCACAGATAGATCCACACAGAGATGTATATCAAATATAGTACTAACTTTGGTTCGACAGATAGATCCACACATAGATGTATATCAAACATAATACTAACTTTGATTTGACAGATAGATCCACATAGAGATGTATATCAAACATATTACTAACTTTGGTTTTACAGATAGATTCACACAGTGATGTATACCAAACATATTACTAACTTTGGTTTTGACAGATAGATCCAGACATAGATGTATATCAAACATATTACTAACTTTGGTTTTGACAGACAGATCCACACATACATGTATATCAAACATATTACTAACTTTGGTTTTGACAGATAGATCCACACAGTGATGTATATCAAACATATTACTAACTTTGGTTTTGACAGATAGATCCACACATACATGTATATCAAACATATTACTAACTTTGGTTTTGACAGATAAATCCACACATACATGTATATCAAACATATTACTAACTTTGGTTTTGACAGATAGATCCACACAGTGATGTATATCAAACATAGTACTAACTTTGGTTCCACAGATAGATCCACACAGAGATGTATATAAAACATAGTACTAACTTTGGTTCGACAGATAGATCCACACATATATGTATATCAAACATAGTACTAACTTTGGTTCCACAGATAGATCCACACAGTGATGTATATCAAACATATTACTAACTTTGGTTCCACAGATAGATCCACACAGAGATGTATATCAAACATAATACTAACTTTGATTTGACAGATAGATCCACACAGAGATGTATATCAAACATATTACTAACTTTGGTTTTACAGATAGATCCACACAGTGATGTATACCAAACATATTACTAACTTTGGTTTTGACAGATAGATCCAGACATAGATGTATATCAAACATATTACTAACTTTGGTTTTGACAGATAGATCCACACAGTGATGTATATCAAACATATTACTAACTTTGGTTTTGACAGATAGATCCACACATACATGTATATCAAACATATTACTAACTTTGGTTTTGACAGATAGATCCACACATACATGTATATCAAACATATTACTAACTTTGGTTTTGACAGATAGATCCACACAGTGATGTATATCAAACATAGTACTAACTTTGGTTCCACAGATAGATCCACACAGAGATGTATATAAAACATAGTACTAACTTTGGTTCGACAGATAGATCCACACATAGATGTATATCAAACATAGTACTAACTTTGGTTCCACAGATAGATCCACACAGTGATGTATATCAAACATATTACTAACTTTGGTTCCACAGATAGATCCACACAGAGATGTATATCAAATATAGTACTAACTTTGGTTCGACAGATAGATCCACACATAGATGTATATCAAACATAATACTAACTTTGATTTGACAGATAGATCCACACAGAGATGTATATCAAACATATTACTAACTTTGGTTTTACAGATAGATCCAGACATAGATTTATATCAAACATATTACTAACTTTGGTTTTGACAGATAGATCCATACAGTGATGTATACCAAACATATTACTAACTTTGGTTTTACAGATAGATCCACACATACATGTATATCAAACATATTACTAACTTTGGTTTTGACAGATAGATCCACACAGTGATGTATGTCAAACATAATACTAACTTTGGTTCGACAGATAGATCCACACATAGTTGTATATCAAACATAGTACTAACTTTGGTTCCACAGATAGATCCACACAGTGATGTATATCAAACATATTACTAACTTTGGTTTGACAGATATATCCACACAGTGATGTATATCAAACATAATACTAACTTTGATTTGACAGATAGATCCACACATAGATGTATATCAAACATAGTACTAACTTTGGTTCGACAGATAGATCCACACAGAGATGTATATCAAACATATTACTAACTTTGGTTTTGACAGATAGATCCACAATAGATGTATATCAAACATATTACTAACTTTGGTTTTGACAGATAGATCCACACAGTGATGTATGTCAGAGTACTAACTTTGGTTTGATAGATAGATCCACACAGTGATGTATACCAAACATAGTAATAACTTTGGTACGACAGATAGATCCACACAGTGATGTATATCAAACATAGTACTAACTTTGGTTCCACAGATAGATCCACACAGTGATGTATATCAAATATAGTACTAACTTTGGTTCGACAGATAGATCCACACATAGATGTATATCAAACATAATACTAACTTTGATTTGACAGATAGATCCACACAGAGATGTATATCAAACATATTACTAACTTTGGTTTTACAGATAGATCCACACAGTGATGTATATCAAACATATTACTAACTTTGGTTTTGACAGATAGATCCACAATAGATGTATATCAAACATATTACTAACTTTGGTTTTGACAGATAGATCCACACAGTGATGTATGTCAGAGTACTAACTTTGGTTTGATAGATAGATCCACACAGTGATGTATACCAAACATAGTAATAACTTTGGTACGACAGATAGATCCACACAGTGATGTATATCAAACATAGTACTAACTTTGGTTCCACAGATAGATCCAAACAGCGATGTATATCAAACATAGTCTTCTTGAAGAAATCTATTCTCACTTCCTCAAAATCTTGACATTTCGTGAATACCTATAATACAAGCGGAAACGATAATACTATAATAATTATAAATTAATTTGAAAGATAAACAAAGATGAATAATTCTAGAATGAAAAATCTGAACAAAACGATGGAATCCTCTATTTAATGTCCTAATAGTAGTGAATATGGATACCAAATTTCATTGAGATCCGAGCACAACTGTTCACGTTATGACATGAACAGACATCGGACAGATGGATGTATCCAGACATACACACGCACAGATAATTGGACTTGAGCGAAACAGTATACCCCCCTTTAAAAAAAAGGGGGATATAATTACTATAAATTGTAAATATGTATAAATATGACTCTGTCTCTATATCGTCCCTTATAGACATATCAGGGTTTTGGATATCATAAAATCTTTGATATGAAATATGTGTCATGTTTCCCCCCCCCCCTTTTCGCCAAGATGGCACCTAGACTCAAATAAACATGTCTTCAGCTTCAACTCAATGAAACATTACCATGTTGGCTGCTGGGTTCAAACTATTAAACAAAGAGCTGAGCTTGAAATAGCACATGTACACCGGTGATTGACAACATGTATTCCATTGTGGATGGTAGATATGCATTCACCACCTGACCGTTGGTAACTAACAGCACCTGAAGTTTGAAGTCAGAAGTTCTTAATTTAAACCTCCCTATTGAAAGATTCCAGGATAATTTTACAAAAATTTATTTCATCTAATTAGCAAAAGAATATTTTAGACCAACGTGGTGGTCCCTGTCTGTCACCTTTAACAAGTGAGCATTGTTAGTAATAGTAGATTGATGTCTAGAAGGTAGATTGGTATGAAACGAGTAATTGGACTCAACTACTATCCACTGTATGTCGCCGCAAATTTTGGCAATAATTTATTACAAAATTTTCTGTTGACTAACTGCCATATTTTCCTACACTGTTAGAAAAGAGGCCCAGGAACCAAGCTGAAGAACCAGTAGTTGGTTCTTTGTGCTTCAAACACAGTTGTAGAACCAAAATTACCTACAATTACTGCTGTTTTGGTTCTTGAGAATTGAAGAACCAAAAGTGGACAGACGGATTATTTACAACAAAACAATCATCGTCGTCGTTTTCGTAGTCATTATCATTGTCGTCATCGTAAGCATCTTCATCGTCTTCTCAATCGTCAACGCCGTCATCATCGCTGTCGCCATCATCACCATTATCATCATCACCATTTCTATCTTCGTCAGTCACTGTCATCATCATCGTAGTCATTACTATCATCGCTGTCGTCTTCGTCGTCATCATCATGATCATCATCGCTGTCATCGTAGTTATCATAATAGCCGCTGTCATCACCGCTGTCATCGTAGTCATCCACATCATCGCTGTCATCGTAGTCATCGTCAATGCTGTCGTCATCGTAGTCATCATCATCAGTGCTGTCATCGTCGAAGTCACCATCATCATCGCTGTCGTCGTCTAAGTCATCATCATCATCGCTGTCGTCATAGTCATCATCATAATCATCAAGGTTGTCAGCGTAGTCATCATCATCATCTCATCATCGATGTTGTCGTCATAGTCATCATACTCTGTTATCATCATTGTTACTGTTGACAT
Source organism: Siphonodentalium dalli (assembly GCA_032622095.1). Taxonomy (NCBI): domain Eukaryota; kingdom Metazoa; phylum Mollusca; class Scaphopoda; order Gadilida; family Siphonodentaliidae; genus Siphonodentalium; species Siphonodentalium dalli. Next base: position 62,260,482 of record CP136067.1, read on the forward strand.
AATCATCGTCGTCATCATAATCATCGTCGTCGTTGTCATCATCTCCGCTATTGGCAGCATGCCAGCATCATCCTAATTATAACCATCATCAGCGTCATCGTGTAGGAACATGGTCAACATCATTATAATAGCCATCGATGTCGACATCGTCATCATCATTATCGCTGTCGTCGACACCATCTGTGTCAATTACGATCACTGTCGAAGTTGTCGTATATATAGTTGTTGCTGTCGTCACCATCATCGCTATCACATTCACCATCCGCATGCATTAACGCCGTCCTCGTTTTCATTGTTATCGTCAACAAAATCATCTATTTATTACTTTGACGACAGCAATGATGATGACCACGACGACAACAATGATGGTGATGACCACAACGACGATAGCATTGATAATGATTACCACGACGATGACGATGATGACTACGACGACGGCAGCAATGATGATGACTACGACAGCGATGATGGCGATTACTACGACGAATGCGATGATGATGATGACTACGACGACAGCGATGGCAATGATGACCACGATGACTACATCGATGATGATGACGACGACAATGATGATGATGCTGATGACAACAACAACGGCAGCAATGATGATGACACGACGACACCGACGATGGTTATTACAACGACGACGACAGCGATGATGATGATGATGACTACGATGACAGCGATTACGATGATGACATGACGATAAAGATGATGATGATATGACGACAGTGATTATGATGAGGACTACGACGATAAAGATGATGATGATGACTACGACGATGATAAAGATGATGGTGACTGCAACATGACGATGATGACAATGTTGATAACTACGACGACGACAGCGATGATGATGATGATGACGACAATGAGAATGATGATGATGATGACGACAATGAGGATGATGATGGTGATGACTATGACGACAATGATGATTGAAGTTTAGTTGTAAAATTTCCGTTTGTCCAATCTTAATTCTTCAGACGTACCTCTTGTTTTTCAATTTCAAAGAACAAAAAACAGCAGTGATTGACGGTAATTTTTGTTATGTTTCCCCTAGTTTTTTTCAAATATCTTTCTTGATATATTTTTAATAACAAATTAATTTACAGTGAAACTTGTTATGAGGGACCACCCATTTTGCCAAGGAAAAATGGTCGTTAATGACAGTTGGTCGGCGACGACAGGTGTGGGCCAGAGTCTAGATTTTGAGCAGATAGATTCCTTTGGGAAGACTGCCAGTGTTCAACATGATTTTGAATGAAAAAAAAAATATTATTCTTTTTTACTTATGTTTATTCTCAAATAAAAAAAGAAGTAAAAAGTTATTAACAATAATAACAACAAATTCAATAGACATTTATACAAGACGCAACAGGTAAGGCTGAGGTAAATCAACAGGTAAAATAGTTTTATAAATTTATGCTGACCATGCTTTCGAGTCGCCGGCAACAAGTTTCACAGGCGTAATTCTATAATAAATCATTCTTATGCTGGCGTAAACAAGATTAAATATTGTCTACGTGTGTGATTGAGATGTATAATTATGTTTATCCCCAATATGGAACTGAACAGGAATAGTTATGGCTTGAAGAACGCACAAATTAATCTAAAATATGAACCGATTGTTTTGAAAAAAGAAACAATGTCAAGGCCATTTTGTCACCACGTGTGTGATGATAATTGGGGGTCTCAGTGGGTGATTTATATGAAAAAAGTTTTTTGTTGGTATAATAGAGTTTTTGTCCTTGGACTGTCAGCATGGTCATTTACAATAAATCTTATTTATATTCGAGAGAGAAAGGCAATTGCACAAGCGTATTTTTGCACAAGCGTATTTGCTCAAAACAATCAGGCACACAAATTAAGTATGAATACTTAATCAACACTAACGACAAGAACTCAACAGTTCTTTGTTTATATAAACCTTCTTTTCTTAACATAACCCATGGCAAGTGGCTTCTATTCATACATTTTAATTGAATCGCTACCTCATTCATTGTTTATCGACAGACATTCGATGACACATGCATTTAATTAACCAAGCGATAGGTTTCTTTATAACAAGGTTCACAACAGGGGCTTCCATGTCAAAAGCCTGAGCACAGCGAATCAACTCATGAATATTGATGAGATGTATCTGCTATAACCGGAAGTAGACTTTACAATGGTTTCTTTAGAAAACTATCGAAATATTGACTTTTGGACAATAAAGTGGCCGCCCAATAAGGGTATATTTTTCTGTTTTTGCCCACTTATACCACCCGTTGGTCACGTTTGACAGGTGGCCGCTCACGACAGTTCATTTATATAATAAAATCAATCCGTACATCGCGAATACGGCCGGTAATGACAGGTGGTCGTTCTCAACAGTGGCCGCAGATTACAGTTTTCACTGTATACCAAAAAGAAGAAAATTATGTGAGGAATTCAATCATATTTATTACATATTTATTGGCTTACTTATACTTTTTTTTATCGGTTTCGTAACTTTTGCAATCCATATTTCACACCATTATTTGAACAGTTCGAGAACAGTCACCTCAGCTTAGGAAACATTCATAATGATTGGTTTCCTACACCTCTAAGTTTGTGACATTGCACATGGGTACCATACAATGATACTCGTTTGGATTCCGAATTGTTTGCTAGATTTAGAGGAGGGAAATTCTTAGATATGCATTAATTTGCATTTGTCCCTTACGAAAAAGGAAATTGGATCTCTGGGAGGAACCAGATAGGTTTTTGGTTCTTCGTTTAGGATCCAATTTGGTTCTCCGTGAGAAGCTTTTTGGTTCTTGGAATTGCCCTGGATAATTCAAGACAATTGATCAAAATTATTTGGTTCTTCGTGAAGAACCAAGAAAATTTATGAGGAACCAACTGGTTCTTGGGAAGAACCAAATAGCTTAGTTGGTTCCGCCACTGGGACAGTTTGATAATTGTAGTAATTGTAACACAGTTGTAGAACCAAATTTTGGTTGTTGGTAACAATTTTGGTTCTTCAATGATGTCAAAAATATTTCTTATTTGGTTTCTCGTCAAACCATTCGGTTCTTCGTCAACCAAGATCCAATTGGTACTTTGTTTGGTTCTTCAATAAATGGGTAAAGAACCAATTGGTTCTTCGACTGTGAAGAACCAACTCTGTTGGTTGGTTCCGCAACCGGGACAGTTTGAAGAACCAAATAAGCTTATTTGGTTCCCCACATTTTTTGGAGTGTAGAAAGATATAAGTATAATTTAATTGGTAATATGCATTGATATACATAATAAGTGCCGACCTTGTGTGTAAATTACAGACCAGTCGCCTGGCCATAATTACACTATTAGATAAGCATGTCCCTGGTCTATGAGGCTCCCAAGAAGTTGCTATAAGTATTGTTATCAAGAGGGCAGCCGTGACTCGTTACCAACCCTACGTAAAGTGTAATTGGAGCAAATTGTGAAACAATCACAAGTTACTAGCGATCACATATCTAAAGCGCAGCATCTATTATCATCATTTAATGCTAAAATGGGAATGTCTTCATTCTTCATCTTCAATGCATCACTTGTTTAACAAATGTTGAATATAGCTACCAATTACAGCAATGAATCGGAAATCTGAAGTGGTAAACGGGTATGTTTAATCTCAATTTGGTGGTGTTTATATAAAAATGTACCATAATTATTTCTAACTGATTCGAACTTTCCCCAACAAATAGAGTAAAAAGGTTGCACGTGTGGGTTCCACGACCATGTGCGCAGGTCTGAGAAATGGGAAAATTGACTAAAGCGTGGTCCAACAAGTATATTTTATCTAACAACATTGAAGTCCACATGTCATTTCCTCCACATATTCACAGCATTCATTGGTTTATTGGATGAACTTACCTCAGACATTTCTTCCATATACTTAGGATTAGCAGCATTTAAGTCCGATAAACAAGCATCATATGTTCTTTTACTATTTTGCACATCTTCTGATAGCTTCCGTAGTTTTTCTTGCAGTTTTTTTAGCTACAGTAAATAATCAAGATGTCAATTATTTAAGTTAATAAATATAAACTATATGCTTAATGAAAGTGTCAATGACACTGTAGCTCAACTTGGAGGGGGAAATTTCATGTGTTACAGTCAATGTGTCGATTAGGAATGCGGAAAGTTGAAATGTCTAAGTAATACTTGATGTCAACATGCAGATATATATATAAAGTAAAATCCAAGATGGCTGCTGGCAGCCATGTTTTACAACGAAATTCAAAATAGTTTGATAGCTCCAATCTAGTGATCACCACATAGATCAATAAGAAGTTTTGTGACGATCGGTTGAGGGATGTGGTCTGTAGGGTGCGCCAATGGATTTAGTCATGCAAAGAGTAAAATCCAAGATGGATGCCGGTGGACATGGTTTTTTTAAATTTGGAAAAAAATGATGGCTCAACTTGTAGCCCATGCTAATGGAAATTGTTGACAGACATCTCCAGTCATACACGTGCAGATGCACACATGTATGACGGATACCAACGCATGGCAATAGCTCAAACTTAATAAAGTAAAGTTGAGCTAATAAATGTTCTAATGTTGTACGTGTTTCTCCTGACATATCCTAAAAGGAAAATTTGGTGCTTCAACATTGAACAACTTTCAAATAATTTCCCATGGTCAATTCAAATATTGAGACAGATATTAAATATTTGCAGAGCACTTTACCTGTTCCGGCGCGACTGATCCATCTCCTTTTGCATTATTTTCTTGGTTGGCTGTACTCTTCTCAGACTTGCATGCATTGTGATAATCTTTCCTTGCTAAACAAACTTTGTTATATTTCTTCTCCCAAGGTTTTTGTGCCTAAAATTAAATTGAGCAAGACAGTCAATGACTGTGGGGTCGCTCACCTGACTGTAAAGACTGAGAAGACCGGGACTCTGAAGACTACAACAGTCAGTAATTGTCAAAATCACTTAAGATAAGTAATTCTAAAGAGGGAAATAGCTGGAGGTACTCAGATGAGCAAGGCTCTTCACCTTGAACTTTTCAATTGCACACCACTGACAAATCTCCAACCCCTTACCCTTTTTAAACAAGACAACCAGACCACAGTCCTAAGTTCACAAAATTCCTTTTGCACATCCCTCTTAGAATTAAATTTTACAACTGGTACCAGTACTTCAATCTCTAGAACTTGGAAATTACCAACCTGACATCGCCCATAAACCCGAAGCAGGAAAATGTGGACTGTTACTGGTTGAAAAATCAAATCTACAACTAATATTGTATCAGGCATGAAATTTCCAACTGTTTAAAATTTTGATCAAAGTAGGGGGTCAAAACCCCACCCCCTCTACACTTCCGCCTCATTGCCCATCACCCAGGCAGCTTAGAAATCAATAGGAATCTATATATTGTTATACTAGTATCAAATAGCATAGATACAGGTAGGGTGTGTGGTTGAGAGTTAAATCTCTTGTCTCTGCCCCTATTTGAACAAACGTGAATCCCCATCTATGAGATCCATTCATCTAGAAATTTCAATCGATAGATTTTAAGAGTTAAAGAGAACTGATTTTCCTCAAAAGTTTCCTAAAAAATGACCCCATGTATACAAATTTTAAAACCAGTCACCGAAGGACCCTCCATACCAAACATAAACTAAGTAGGCCCGATGATTCTTGAGAAGTTGTTTTAAGAATTACTATGGAGAGAAAGAGTTATGGCCCTGGCTTCTCACCTATATGACCTGATGAACTCATTTGAACAAATCTGAATGTGAGTCACTTAGGAGACATCCACACCAAAATATATAAACCCATTCGGTCTTTAAAATGTATCTGGAGAAGAAACAAGACAGTCAATGACTGTGGGGTCGCTCACCAGACTGCAAAGACTGATAAGACTGGGACTCTGGAGACCAAAACAGTGAGCACTTTTCATAATCACTTTAAAAGAAGTAGATTTAAACAGGATATGTGGCTAGAGAGACTTCAAGTATGTAGCTTGGTAAAAAACCACCTTGAAATTGCCAACTGTACACTACTGATCACCCCCCTCCTCCAGCTCAACAAGTCCCCTCCCGACCGGGATCCAGACTCCCAAGTCTTAGGTTGGAATTTCACAACCGACACCTCAAACTTTCTCAATTGTTGGAAATTTCCAATCTCACAAGCGCCTTTTTCTAAAACCATTTAAACATGTTTGAAGCCCAATTATCCATGGACCCAAAACACAATACATGTATGTCAGACCAATCAGTCAGGTGGTTCCAAGGTAGATGTTTTAATGAATTTGGTATTTCTATGATTTTATTGGACACAAAAGTGTTAACTCCCCATAGACTGCCATTTCTTGACAGGTTGACCTCATTTTAACAAATCTGTATCTCAGTCACTAAAGGATCTTCCTGATTCCTCCATACTATATGTAAGCTAAATAGTCCAAAATCCCTTGAGAAGACATTTTAAGAATTACTATAGAGACATATAGTTATGTCCCTGGTCCCACCCTTTTAACCTGGTGACCCCATCTGAATAAATTTGAATCCCAGACACCAAAGAACCCTTCATACATATCATAAATATCAGTCAAATAGACCTGATGGTCCTTGTGAAGGAAGCATATTAAGAGGGAAACTGTCCTTCGCTTGGCCCCTATTTGACCAGGTGACCCCATTAAAAAAATCTGAATTGCAGTCAAGGAAGAACATTCCATTCTATATAAGCCAACTAGTTCTTGCAAACATATTTTAAGAATTACTATGTAGTGAAATAGTTAAGTCTCTTGCTCTGCCCTTATTTGACTTTGTGATCCCATTTTCACAAATCTGATAAGGATAAAAATTAAGTTCCCCAGTTGAAGTTGGTGATATTCACCCATTGGGCACCTCATTTATACATTTTATCTTCTGCAAATTAGGGGATATAGAAACTTCCTAGAAGGGAAATTTAACTAACAACAATGTAAATTTGATACTATAGATACTTCCCAGAAGATGAGGCCTAAGCAGAATGAGGTCGTCAGAGGGTGAATTTGGTGATGCTAGCCTGCTGTGCCGGATAGCATCACAAAAAGCGTGTCTGTTCCTACATTGTGTATGCCTGGCCTCAAGCAACACAATGTATTATACAACAAGCCTTGAAATAGTGTGATAGTGTGTCTGTCATTTGCAGAGTGAGGTCCCCAGAGGGTGAATTTAGTGACGCTAAATTCTCCCTCTGGGGACCTAATTCTGATAAGGCCCTCAACTGCTATGGAAGACCTAGAATAAAATTGAATTTCCCCAGTTGAAGTTGGTGATGTTCACCCATTGGGCCCCTCAATTATGAATTTTATCTTCTGCAAATTAGGGGATATAGAAACTTCCTAGAAGGGAAATTTAACTAACAACAATGTAAATTTGATACTATAGATACTTCCCAGAAGATGAGGCCTAAGCAGAATGAGGTCCCCAAATGGTGAATTTGGTGATGCTAGCCTTGAATCAAGCTTTGAAATAGTCTGTCTGTTATTTGCAGAATGAGGTACCCAGAGGGTGAATTTAGTGAGGCTATCCTGCACAGCGGGCTAGTATCACTAAATTCACCCTCTGGGGACCTCATTCTGATAAGGCCCTCAACTGCTATGGAAGACCTAGAATAAGATTGAAGTTCCCCAGTTGAAATTGGTGATGTTCACCCATTGGGCACCTCAATCATGAATTTTATCTTCTGCAAATTAAGGGATACAGAAACTTCCTAGAAGGGAAATTTAACTAACAACAATGTAAATTTGATACTATAGATACTTCCCGGAAGATGAGGCCTAAGCAGAATGAGATCTTGAGACTCTAGATACTTCCCAGAAGATGAGGCCTAAGTGGAATAAGGTTCTCAGAGGGTGTATTTGGTTATGCTAGCCTGCTGTGTAGGATAGCGTCACTAAATTCACCCTCTGGGAACCTCATTCTGGCTCTGGCAGGCACTCTTTGAGAAAATGAAATTAATCTGATTTTAATGACCACTGAGTGATAATATAAACAACAAGGGTGCTTCATTGATAACACCATTAATCTCATTTAAATTATGGATGACATGAATACACTCCCTGGGGACTCTGTCTAAGGCTGCAGAATCTTTATCTCTCTATCTGCCTTGCCATGTCTATCAGTTCATAGGAGAGTTGCCTTGTAATGGGAATTTAAATAAATATACTTTATTTACCTGGAGTTAGGATATGAGATAGGGTGGAATGCTGTTGGTTGGGGGTGGGGTTCTGGGTCATGTGGGGGGGGGGTGATATTTTTTGTTTGTATGTTAATTTGATCAAGGAGTTCCTGAATTTTTTATTATTTTTTGGGGAATTATGGCCCTGGCTCCACCACTATTTGACCCAGTGACCCCATTTGAACAAATCTGAACCCCAGTCATTCAATGACCCCACATACCAAATATAAACTAAATCGGCTTAATGGTTATTGACAAGAAGTCGTTATAAGAATTACCAAGGAGGAATATAGTTATGGCCCTGGTTTCGCAACTGTTTGACACAGTGACCTCATTTGAACAAATATTAATGACAGTCACCTAGGGAACATCCACCCCAAATATGATCAAAATGCAAAAATGTAATTTTTTGGTTTTTAGAGTTATGTCCCTGGCTCTGCCCCTAATTGACCCAGTGACCCAATTTGAACAAATCTGATTCCCAGTCACCCAAGGTCCCTCAGTACCAAATATAAGCTAATTCGGCCCAATATTTTTGTAGAAGAAGTCATTGTAAGAATTACTATGAGTTATGGCCCTGGTTTCTCAACTAATTGACCGGGTGACCTCATTTGAACAAATCTGAACACCAGTCACCCAAGGACCCTCCATACCAAATATTAGCTAAATCGGCACAATGGTTATGGACAAGAAGTTGTTGTAAGAATTACTGTGGAGGAATAGAATTATGGCCCTGGTTTCGCAACTATTTGACCCAGTGACCTCATTTGAACAAATCTGAATGAGAGTCACCTAGGGAACATCCACACCAAATATGAACCAATTTGGTATGATGGTTTCAGAGGAGAAGATGTTTTTAAAAAAAGTTGACGGACGGACAGACAGACGGCACGACGGACAGACGGACGGACGGACGACGGACAAGGAGTGATGACAGACTGACTGAGAGACAGACAAATTCAATCCAATATATCCCTAATGTTTTCTTTGAAAATCAGGGTATAATGAGTTCAACTGGATAGGTGGTGGTTAAGAATATAATATTGGAACAGCCAAGTCTGAATATAGCACTTGTCTGACATTTGCAGAATGAGGTCCCTAAAGGGTGAATTTAGTGACGCAATCCTGCAATGTGGGCTAGCATCACCATATTCACCCTCTGGGGACCTCATTCTGTTTAGGCCTCAGCTGCTATGGGAGACAGACTCATTGGGCACCTCAATTATCCATTTTATTTTCTGCAAATTAGGGGGATATAGAAACTAAACAGAAGGGAAAAGGTAAGTAAAAATGTCAAATTAAGACCCTATATACTTCCCTGAAGATGAGGCATAAGGAGACCGAGGTCCATGGAGAGTGTATTTGGCGATGCTAGCATACTGTGCAGGGCAGCATCACTAAATTCAACCACTGGGGACCTCATTTTGCAAATTTCAGACACACAGGCATTTTGTTTTGATTTGATTTTAATGACACACTTATGGGACATGAGTGCTAAGCCATTGTTTACTGTTTACAACTGTCTGCCAGATAACATCTCATTATGACTGTGTGTTATTAACTCTCTCTGTCTGGAGCTAATACCACTGGCTGAATCTGCTGGTGGAACAGGTGAGATGGGTGGGGTGCTGTTGGTTGGTGGCAGGGTGGTGGTCTGGGTCATGGGGTGCAGGGGCAAGAGGTATGTGCGGGGGGGGGAGACTTTTTTTTTAATTGAGCAAGGATTTCAATTTTAAAATATTCCTTTTTTTAAAGAGTTATGTCCCTGGCTTGGCCCCTATTTGACGCAGTGACCCCATTTGAACAAATCTGAACACCAGTCACCCAAGGACCCTCCATACCAAATAGTAGCTAAATCAGCCCAATGGTTCTTGACAAGAAGTCGTTCTAAGAATTACTATGGAGGAATAGAGTTATGGCCCTGGTTTTGCAACTAATTGACCGGGTGACCTCATTTGAACAAATCTGAACACCAGTCCCCCAAGGACCCTCCATACCAAATAGTAGCTAAATCGGCCCAATGGTTCTTGACAAGAAGTCGTTCTAAGAATTACTATGGATGAATAGAGTTATGGCCCTGGTTTCGCAACTAATTGACCGGGTGACCTCATTTGAACAAATCTGAACGTGATTCACCTAGGGAACATCCACACCAAATATGAACCCATTCGGTCTTCCGATTCTGGAGAAGATGATTCTTGACAGACGGACGGATGGACAGTGCGACGGACGGACGAGGAGTGATGACTATAGCTCCACCGGAGACTTCGTCTCAGGTGACCTAAAAAGTCAATATTACCATCACATAACAGTAGGCCAACCATTGGTGGACAAAGGTAAAACATGTACCAGTGACGATAATGATTACTTAGGAGACTTCCTGACCAACTCATTTTGATGGTCAATAATTTTCTCCAATAAAAATTAAGAAATTATACATAATGTTCAATCTATAAATATTGCAAATAATGATCAACATCATGACAGAAATTTTGACAGCCCAGAGTTCTGAAACAGCTCCAGAATAGGCTCAATTTGTAAGACTTCTGATGTTGTACGATGAAAAAAATAAGATTTAACACTTAATACCTAATGTCACCAACACCTGGTGATATGATTTGACAGTACCATCCAACTCCCTGGTGATGTTTTGATGTGGATATAAATTCCCATATTTTTTAAGTCATGTTTTACTGTAAATCAGTTGATTTCTTGTTCAGATGAACCTATCAGTCATATAGATTATAGAAAGTTTTAAAATGTTTCATTGATTGGCATTTTGACATTATCGTAGGTGTTCGCCGGGGCAATGTCACAGGTATTCAATAGACACGTCAAATGACTCAAATCACATCACTATGTCTTTAAAAGTTAAATATAGTTCAAGGGACAACTCTGTCAGGCAAAACAACAAATTTATCCAAAACAAGAGATCGGCTGTCACCCGGTGCCTACACCCATCTGGCATACTGCCTTGTGTGGGCATACAATGTACCTATAATGCATGACTGAGATACTCAGGCAGAAGCACAAAAAAATTAACATTTCCAGATAAACAAAGATGAATATAAACTCTAGAAACGGAAAACCTGAACAAAATGATTGATCACTCCATTGAATGTCCTCATAGTAGTGAACATACATACCAACTTTCATTGAGATCCGACAACCTATGGTTGAGATATCTGCTCGGATGGAGAAAAAAAAAACGACATTTCCAGAAAAACAAAGATGAAAAACCCTAGAATGGAAAAACAAAACAATTGAATACTCAATTGAATGTCCTCATTGTAGCAAATATCCATACCAAATTTCATTGAGATCTGATAACTGTGGTTGATACCCCCCCCCCCCCCCCCCCCCCCATAACTTTGTATAAAGATGATTGGCTAAGATTGTTGACAATTCAAAGCAATTCATTCAACATGCATGATTCATTGGAAATGAACCTCCAGTGGGAGCTGGATGGAGTGGGTTCAGGGGGCCCTCAACTTACTATAGGTGGCCCACAAATTTTGGGAAAAAGAAAAAAAAAGGGAGAAGAAACAAATTCCAATATTTGGAACAAATGTGTCTCTGTAACTGTGTCATCCAGTTACAACAAATTTTACCCAAATTGGTATATTACCAATAATACTCACAACAATACCAATCATAATATAATATTTGCCAAAAAAGTCCTATGACAACTGTTTTTCTTGGCAGTTTGACAATGAGCGAGAGTGGTATAAAACTTCCATATATGGTGATTCCTAGTAAAATTAGAATTTCCCAACAGGTTTTATCACAAATGTAAACACATATTATTTACACATGTGGTGTCATATAACATGTCTATTTGCATGGATAAAACATGATTAGTGATTCGAAAATTAGTATATGTATGTATCTGCACACCAATTATCTGAACATACTGTATTCTTGTTGATGGTGATACTTATTATTGTCTAAAATTCTAAAATTAATTTGCAATCGCCACTGATGAACTGATCGTACATGAAGCCATGACCTTGTTTGACTTCACGCAATGGCATCCATGCATGTTTGTACTATAATTGTCTATTTCTGGAAGAAGTGAGAGGAATTTTTGCGAAGTCGTCGAATATTCCAGGTGGTGAAAAATAACAGATTTCAAAAATCAAAATCTGATAACCCTAAGCTTTGATGGATGGTATAAATATTTAACCCCCACCCCAAATCCAAAGAAATAGTAATGTAGAGGTGTTAAATTCGGATTATGTTTCTTTAAATATCTCAAATTTGTTATGCATCCACCTTTCGGAAGCCATCTTCAAACTCCTTGGTTTGTTTGAAGTGCATCATACGGGACTTGGTATAGTTTTCTTTCTGCCAGGCCTTGATTTGCGTATAAACATCCGACATGAGCCTGTCAGCAATAGCTGTGTGCAATCCACTGATTTCCTTAGATTCTTGGAGGGTTCCACGCCAAGCAGCCTGTGTCGATCCATACTCTGGACCTGAAATGAACCCAATACACATTCATTAACACATTCTTAACACATTCTCCACAGTAGAAACAAGTTCACAAGGAGATCACAATACCGGTACTATGAATGCAGTTGCTTGAAGCTCAAACCAGTAACAGATTATTAACGCAATTGATATTGTGTAGACACAAAAAAATACCAATAATAAAAACATGGAAACCTTTGGAATGCAGTGGGGAAGACCATATTCTATCATTTAGTGTAATTACATGTACACAGTAACAAACTTCCTTGCTGTGGCAGCCAAGTCCAGTGACCTGGAATTAACTAAATTTTGAGCGTTGAGCTATAAATCATCATCTAATCATACTAAGAAAAGAGTCAATGAAACTGTAGCTAACCTGGATAGGGATAGTCATATATTGCAGTCTATGGAGCGATAAGTTTGAATGTTTAAGTAATACAAGAGGTCAACCCGAAGAGCCATAATTATGAAGTTGGATGAAAAATGTTGGCTTTCGGGCATGCCGATGTATTTAGTGATGCAAAGAGTAAAATCCAAGATGACTGACGGCGGCTATGTTTTTCATAAAAAATCGTTCAATTTCGATAGCTCCCATCTACAGGTCCGACAGGCACATTTCAAAATATTTCTCCAATATATGTCAGGTCCAGGGTGTGCCGATGGATTCAAATGTGAAATCCAAGATGGTTGCAAGCAGCCTTGTTTTTTAATGAAATTTAGAGATATTTCATAGCTCCCATCTAGTGGTCACCCCAAATATCAATAAGTTTAAAAAGCGGGTCTGTGTGGCTATTGTATCTTTACATTGTGGATAGTTTGGATAGCATTTTTCTGTAGTACGATCAGTTTATTGATGGATTTAGCAATGGCCCAAATTTCAATACCATACATTATATGACTTTGAATAAGAGAATGATATAACATGTGCATACTTTTTTGTGAAAAAAGTTTTTACACGATTAATGGCATATAGTGCTCGAGATATTCTTGTTGAGATAACAGATACATGGTGTTTAAATGTTAAATGTTCATCAATGTGAATACCAAGGAATTTGAATGTAGTTTCACGATAATTATTGCCGATTCTTTCTGCTAGTATTTGGTTCCCATTTATTATAAGATGTTGTTTATTAGAATTATGTTTACCACCTTCTGGTTGAATAATGATATACTTGGTTTTCTTGGTGTTTATTGATAGCTTATTTGCCTACACCAACTATTTAAGCCATTTAATTTAGCATTGGTATGAAAAAAAAAAAACTTTATGTCATGATGAGATGAATATACTGTTGTGTCATCTGCAAATGACAAAAGAGACAGTTTTGTACTTTTGTGCATATCATTGACATATATTAGAAAAAGTATTGGCCCCAGTACATATCCTTGAGGCACCCCAATCGTGTTGCGCCTCTTTGAGGAGACTGTTCCTTCAATGTCTACACATTGGATCCTGTCCATTAAGTAGCTTCCAAACCAGTTTTTAACATTGCCCCTAATTCTGTAGTATTCGAGGTTTAGTTAACATAATATCATGATTTATCGTATCGATAGCTTTTGAAAAGTCAACAAGGGGTATGCATTTAAGATGCTTTTGTCGAGTTTTTTGGCAGTCGAACCAAACTTCTGGCAATAAGGTGCACAACCCCTGGGGAAAAAAAGTTGGACGGTGGTATATTATTGCAATATACCTATATACCAAATATCAATTGAATCCGTTAATATTTCATTGAGTCATCGTACAAACGGTGATAAAATTGTGATTAAATTAGACAAACTAAAACCCATAACTCCGGAATTTTTTTTCGGACAAACCAGGTTTTCGAACTCGTCAAAGATATTGTTGCAATAGACTCATATACCAAATATTGTTTAAACCGGTTAATATTTCATCGATTTATCGCGCTAACAGTGATAAAATTGCTAAAAATAGACAAACTAAGACCCATAACTCCGCGAACAAAATTTGGAGAAACCTGGTATTCGAACTCGTCCCGAGATATTGTTGCAGGAGACTCATATGCCAAATTTATATTGTTGAAATCGGTTAATATTTCATCGAATTATCGCGCTATCGATGATAAAATTGCTAAAAATAGACAAACTAAGACCCATAACTCCGCGAAAAAAATTTGGACAAACCTGGTTTTCGAACTCGTCCGAGATATTGTTGCAGGAGACTCATATACCAAATTTATATTGTTGAAATCGGTTAATATTTCATCGAATTATCGCGCTATCGGTGATAAAATTGCTAAAAATAGACAAACTAAGACCCATAACTCCGCGAATTTTTTTTTGACAAACATGGTTTTCGAACTCGTCCGAGATATTGTTGCAGGAGACTCATATACCAAATATTGTTGAAATTGTTTAATATTTCATCGAGTTATCGTGCTATCGGTGATAAAATTGCTAAAAATAGACAAACTAAGACCCATATCTCCGCGAAATTTTTTTGGACAAACCTGGTTTTCGAACTTGTCCGAGATATTGTTGCAAGAGTCTCATATACCAAATATTGTTGAAATTGGTTAATATTTGCGTGAGTTATCGCGCTATCAGTGAAAAACTTATCTAAAAACCATCTAAGATGGATAACTCTTTTTAAAAAGTTCAGACATGACCCATTTTCTACAGGCAGTAAATAGTCATTTGGAGCAACTGCCATACCAAAATTTTTTTGAATCCGTTCACAAATGTCAAAGTTATAAGGCATTCTTTAGGTCCACCCACCCGCCCGCCCGCCCGCCAACCGTCCCTCGCCAAACCATAAGTCGAGTTTTTGAAAAACTCGACTAATAAAAGTAGCTAATGTACATGCAGTCCTTACAGGTAGTTTTCTTATCATTATTATTTGCTACATCATTTAAAAGTTTAATTATAGGATGTATAGTGGAGCGATCTTTATGAAACCCATATTGGTGAATGTAGAATTTATCATCAAAGTATTCCGTTAAACGACTGCAAACCACTTTCTCTAGTACCTTTGAAAATATTGGAAGTATACTAATTGGACAATAATTTTCAACTAGAGTTTGTTTATTGGATTTGAATAGTGGTATAATTCTGGCTATTTTCATGTTCCTAGGAACAACACCCTTTTCAATTGATAGATTTATCATGTGGCATCGAGGTGAAGATATTTCACTTATAGTAGGGTTTCCGCTATACCGGCAGGGGGTCCCCATGACGGCCCCGTTCCCCTCGCCAAGTCCCCCCCCCCTGCCATACCCCAGGACATACTGCATGTTTATAAAGGTATAAAGATGTTTAAAACTTCTGAATTTTGTTGGAATAGTACTAAGGAATTTTAAAAGGTGAATTTATTTTATATCTTGTGAGTGTACACACTCTAAACGTGTTGTTATACAGAATTTTAATTGAAATAGGAAGTGATCGGAACTGACATCGCTAGAAGCTATGCCTTTGAGGCTGGTTAGTTATATTGTGGTTAGTACCCGGTTATGTTATGCAAAAAGAGCAGTATTTTAATCGTACCTGTCATGTTTTATACCGCAAAATATACTGTTCACTTTGTAATAGAGCGAGAGAGAAATGTGGGAGTATCCGCACCAGGCATCAAGGCATCTTACCACTGCCCACAAAGAATACTCATCGGCCAGATATGTAATCAGCCTTCTATATTTACACTGCAGCTGCTAAAATATATTCCGATTACGTTATGCATCCGAAATATCTGCTGGGTGAGTCTTTTAACATTAATGAGCATGTTTAACTCGGAATCCAAATTACTGGTGTTCTGTACTTCGTAAATTAATTTATATCTAATAAATTTACTAGTTTTAAAGTTACAGGTACATGTATAAGGTTTGATAGCTTGGCACTTGGGCAGAAATGGAACAAAACAATCTGCCATTTCTACTCTCACACGATTCTATTGGCCGATATAACAAAATTAGTTCAACCAGTGCTAAAACAGGCTACTTTTACCAGGATTTTTCCCCTTGACGGCTACCGGCCCAATTCCCCTACCCCTAGCGGAAACCGTGCTTATAGTTTCTTTAAGAAGACTTGTTGTTATTCCACTATTATCCCAATACTAGTCTTATTTTTCATATTTTTCACAATATTATACAATTCTTCTATGTTTGTTGGTCTCACACGCTATTAGATGTTGGTTCATCAAGATAATGTATAAAGTCGTGATCCACGTTTTTGTCAATTTTTTCTGCTTCTCGCAATCCAATAGTTGAGAATAAATTGTTGTATTCTTCTTTTGTTTACCCTCAGAATATCCAATGTTTTCTTCATATCACTTTTATACATATGTAGCCTACTATTATAGTAATCTTTTTTATATATTTTATCTTTTGACGCGATTAAAGTATCAACAGTAGTTTTTGTAGTTTTCTATATTGATGCCTGTTGGAGACCTCAATTGTTTTCTATATAATTTTCCTTTTTCTATTGATGACTTCAATAGGCCTTTGGTCATCCATGGCTGATGTTTTTGTTATTTTTTGTTATTTTTTTTTAGCGGAAAGGCAATGTCATAAGCATTTGTGTAAACTTCCATGAATGATTGATATGGCTCATCTACGGATGAGGATTGCAAAATTATTTCAAAGTCTGTATATGATAGCAATTTCTTAAAACAAGATATGTTATCTTCATCAAAGATCCTACATGTATGCCAAATGGATTCACAGCCACCTTTTGGCTTTTTGGAGGTACATGTATCTATTTGGTGATAAAATGTTGCAAAGTGGTCACTGACATCTGTTATTATTATTCCAGATTGAAATTCATTAACTGGGTCATTTGAAACTATCTGGTCAATAAGTGTTGCTGAATGTGATGTTACATGTGTGGGTTTGAGAATAGTAGGCATAAAACCATCTGTGATTACCGCATCAATAAATTCATTTGTTTTAACGTGTTGTCCAAATTTCAGGAGGTCTATATTATAATTCCCCATTAAAAAACTTGTTTTGTGTTTAGACTTTATTCTACTCATAATTTCTTTCATTAAATTAATAAATATGTCTATATCTGCTTTTGGTTGAGAATTAGGTCTATAAATAATACCAGTTATATAGGATTTCCTAGTTAATTCAATTATTTCAATGAAAAGAGATTCGAACACATGTGGGATAAAAACTGATAAGTCATCTCTAACCTTATAGTTTAAGTCGGATCTTATAAACATTCCAACTCCTCCTCTGGAATCGTCCTCTACCGGCCTACATTTCCTTATCAATGGATGATACCCTTCCATAGAAAAATCAACATTATCTGGTGCTCTAAATATTTCTGTGAGTCCTATCAGTCCAAATTTTCCAGTATTATTTTGAAGTTCAAACATAAGTGTGTTGAATGAATCCCAATTAGCGTTAAGACTTTGACAATTTAGGTTAAACAAGGATATATTGCTCTTTGTTCTAGTTACTCTATGGTATTCATCAGGTTAATAGTAGTGAGTTGTTGGTAAACCATTAATTGGGTTATCATCAAACTCTGTTTTTCGAAATTTTTATATTTATATGTTTCCTTGAAATTGAATTTGTTGCGATTCTCTATCTCATCGAACATTAATGTCATTAGTTCAGCCATTATCTATAGTAATGAATGTAAAATGAAGGCAGCAATTGTAATTATGGTAAAATACATGTAGCATGCAATTTAGTTTATATGAAAATAAGAATATGATCCAGGTAAACCATGGGAGCCCAAAGTCAGAAAATAAAGTTATTAATAATGATACACAAAACATATTTGGTTTCTCACCAGCGTGCGTATAAACTGCACCATTAATCTTTATCGCTAATCCCTAACCCAGAAATGCCTAAGTAATAATAGATTAACAACATGAAGAGATATTATATAAAGTAAAATCCAAGATGGCCGCTGGCGGCTATGTTTTCCAATGAAATTCAAAAACATTTAATAGCTCTCATCTAGTAGATCAATATCAAGATCAATTTGAAGTTTAGTGATGATCGGATGAGGGAAGTGGACTGTAGAGTGTGCCAAAGGATTTAGTCATGCAAAGAGTAAAATCAAAGATGGCTGCCAGCAGCCATGTTTTATGGCCGAATGACCCCAAAATGACTCGTTCCCATCTACATGTGAATATTAACATTCACCACAAATTTCATGATGATTAGATAAACACTCGGGCCTGTAGCCTGTGTTAATGGATTGGATTTTGAAATTCAAGATGGCTGTTGGTGGCCATGTTTTTTGCCAAATGACGCCAAAATGACTCATTCCCATCTACATGTCAATGTCAACAGCCATGACAAATTTCATAATGATCTGACCAAAGGCACGACTTGTTGCTCATGCCAAAGGATTTAGTCATGCAAAGAGTAAAATCCAAGATAGCTGCCAGCGGCCATGTTTTATGGTCGAATGACCCCAAAATAACGCGTTCCCATCTACATGTCAATGTTAACATCCATGACAAATTTCATGATGATCCGACCAAAGGTACAACCTATAGTCTGTGCCAAAGGAATTAGCCATGTGAAGAGTAAAATCCAAGATGGCTGCTGGCAACCATGTTTTATGGCCGAATGACCCCAAAATGACTCATTCCCATCTACATGTCAATATTAATATCCATGACAACTTTCATCAGACGAACTATACGACCTGTAGCCCATGCTAATGGATTGAATTTTGAAATCCAAGGTCGCCACTGGTGGCCATGTTTTTTTGCCGATTGACCCCAAGATGACTCGTTCCAAGTCAACAGCTATGACAAATTTCATAATGATCTGACCTGAAGCACGTGCTAAAGGAAATTGTTGCTGGACGCACACATGCACACGGACGATGAATACCAACCCATCGCAATAACTCACACTTTACAAAGTAAAGTTGAGCTAAAAATAAAATAGGCGTTTTAGATTTTCTTCTCAGCCGAGCAGCAAACAAGAGTCGGTAAAACAATTTTAGTGTAATATCCTAAGTAATTTAGTGTAATATCCTAAGTAATTTGGAGTAATATCCTAAGTAATTTAGAGTAATATCCTAAGTAATTTAGTGTAATATCCTAAGTAATTTAGGGTAATATCCTAAGTAATTTAGGGTAATATCCTAAGTAATTTAGTCCAAGTAATTTAGTGTAATATCCTAAGTAATTTAGTGTAATATCCTAAGTAATTTAGTGTAGTGTAGTGTAGTATCCTAAGTAATTTAGTGTAATATCCTAAGTAATTTAGGCCCCAAGATATAAATACAATATTTGTAATTATATTGGCATAATTCGGAAACAAATATTAATGTTAGAAGGCATCAAAGGTGATAGTCCATTATCTTTGTGACCAAACGTTCCAGAAATCTGAAACCTCTACAGTTAAAAATACAGAACAAATGCAAACACGGACATAACATACTACAGCTACTGATTTTTAATGCATTTCATGGCCAAAATATGATCAAATTTATCGCACTAACAACATATTACGATAGTGTCAACAGCTACAGTGTGATTGACAATTGTGTTTGTGAGAAGTTGAGCACTTTGGCAGGAGTGAGTGATGTCACAGCGCGTGACGAGAGTGAATGTTTTTGTGTGGCGGAGAAGATTGTAAATTATATATGAACTGGCGATAACGATATAAAGAAATACTGGTGTTCCGAGGCAAGTGATTCTGGCGATTGGATGATCATATAGGTAAGCTTTGCTACTAGTTTTTCATGGTAGCAGAGAGAGGTTTTGCGCATCGTTACGGACTTTGGCGAATGAAATTTCAAAATAAAATGGCAACCGGCAGAAATTACAAAACACCTCCACCTTTTTCGGAATCAAAACCTTATAGTAGATGGGTAGATGAAGTGAAAGTGTGGCGGACAATAACTGAGCTAGGAGAGGAGAAACAAGCGTCAGCGATAGCGTTGTCATTACAGGAAAATGAAAGCGGCTTAAGGGACAAAGTGGTCAGTGAAATTCCGATTGACAAATTGTGCAGCAAAGAAGGTTTCAAAGTTTTGATCGAGTTTCTTGATGGCATATACAACAAGAGATGGACTGTCATCCGGTACATACCCCCTAGTGGCATACCGCCTAGTGTGGGCTTATCTATAACTTATGACTGCTATATTCAGACAGATGGACCCAAAAATCAGCATTTTCATATAAACAAAGATGAATAACTGTAGAACAAAAAACCAAAACAAAACAGTTGAATGTACCATTAAATGTCCTCATAGTGGTGAACATCCATACAAAATTTCATTGAGATCCGAGCATTACTGTTCCAAGTTATGACCTGAACAGACATCGGATGGACCAAACAGCCAACATTGCCAGATAAACAAAGATGAATAACTCTAGAATGGAAAACCCAAACAGAACAATGGAACCCTCTATTGAATGTCCTCACAGTAGTGAACATCCATACCAAATTTCATTGAGATACCAGCACAACTGTTGAAGTTACAACATGAACAGATACCAGACGGACCAAAAAGCCAACATTTCCAGATAAACAAAGATGTAAAACTCTAGAATGGAAAATCCGAACAAAACTATGGAACCCTCTTTTTAATGTCCTCATAGTAGTGAACATCCATAACAAATTTCATTGAGATCCCAGCACAACTGTTGAAGTTACGACATGAACAGACACCAGACAGACCAAAAAGCCAACATTTCCAGATAAACAAAGATGAATAACTCTAGAATGGAAAATCCGAACAAAACGATGGAACCCTCTATTTAATGTCCTCATAGTAGTGAACATCCATACCTAATTTCATTGAGATCCGATCACTACTGTTCAAGTTATGACATGAACAGACATCGGACGTACGGACGGACGGAGCCACGCATGGACGGACAGGTGAAAAACAGTATACCCACCTTTTTTTTAAAAAGGGGGTATAAAAAGGACGAATTGTCTGAAGCATATGAGGTTTACACAGAATTTGATCATTTCAAAAAGACTGGCAAAATAGATATGGACCACTACATAATGGAGTTTGAAAAACGATACAATAAGAGCACAAAGTATAAAATGGAACTTCCTCAATATCAGTTCTTGCATTCAAACTTCTAGATGGAACATGTCTGGAACATAAAGATAGACAACATGTGTTGACTGCTGTGGACAGGTAAGTTGTTTCGACAAATGTGTGTGGCACTTCGAAAATTCTTCGGCAAACAGTCCATGACTGCTTTGCAGAGAAAGTCTACCGATTCTGGACCGCACATCAAAGTAGAACCAGGCAATTCACAGGCTTATCTTGTTTCACGGTTTAGTGACAGAGAACGGGGAAGACAGGAAAGGAACAGGGGATTTTTCAAGGGAAGAGGAAATTGGACAAAGAACAGTTGATTCCCAAAAAGAAAAACCAATCCTTTGTCTAGTAATGGAAAACCCCTACGTTGCGTTATTTGTGATAGTACGCTTCATTTTGCTGCTGCATGTCCTCATTCCTACGAGAATATGGAGAAGAAAGCATATGAATGTAGTTCACAAAATCCAAATGATGTGGAAGCTGTTCTGTTCACTGGCAATGTGATTGAGCATATGCAAATTCTTGTTAACGAGTCAATAAGTTCCGCAGTCTTAGATAGTGCCTGTAGTTCTACAGTTGCAGGAGCCTTGTGGATGGACAATTTTTTTGATTCTCTGACTACGGAAAACCTTTTGTTGGTCATGCGTGAAGAGAGCTTTACCACATTTAGTTTCGGCGGAGGTAGTCCGAGAGCCCATAAGGTTTTGTTGTCGTCACTCTGACCAAAAGACCCACTCTGCTCATTTTGTGGCAAATTATATGTAGTTTACGGAAACCAATTTCTTGCGAATGGGAAACGCGGCGTTTGGGAGATATTTAACATAGAATGATGCCTGGTGAGAGCGAAAAATGTTACTTAAGTGTTAGGGGGAGGGTTAGTAATTTTGAATGTATGCAACATATGTAATGTCAGCTAACACGTTATATATACCATTTTGTCGGCAATAAGTCATTCTATCTAGTGAATAAACAAAGAATTATAATTTCAGCCACTGACTTCGAGTACGAGAGGTCAAAGGTCAAATATATTTTGAAACGCCATTTCTTTTTAAATGTCAAATTGGAAAGTTAGCTTAAGAAATTTTATAATCATCTGTTGGAATCCGTTTGAACTTTACTGTATACCAGATTCGGATATGTGGAAATAAAATTAACACAGCCGTAATTGCAACCATTCAAGATGTCAGCCAAAATGTGTGCCGAAATAGCAAAAAACAGTAAAAATTCATAAGGTCTCTCTGATCGCCGTTATTGTAAAGATGATGTCACATGCGGTCATGTTGTCCGTTCGATACGTTATGGTAATATACAACCCTTACAAATTAGCCAAAAATCCGACACAAAAATCCAATATGGCGGCCAAGTTGGCCGCAGAAATGTGAAAATTTGCTATTTTCGGACATTTCACTACCTTTCGTTTGTCTCTGTTGGAAAATATTGGCTCCTTGACGCGATTTTATACATATATCGTATAGAAGAATTATTGGCGAACACATGGGGATAATAATATACATTTCTTGCTGGAAATTTTTGTCTGATATCACGTTTTCCCAAATGCCGGTATAATTCGGTCAAAGCCAAAACGACGCTAATAACGCAATGACTGTTTCGAATCATCAATGAATGTTATTGCTATCACAACAAAACCCACGCGTATATATGTGCAGGAGATACTCGAGCTAGGATTTCTCTTATACCTGAGTTGAGAAATATTCACCCAAATCCAAGATGTCGGCCAAAATGGCCACCAGAAATAGAAAAATTGCCGAAAATCGCTGATTTGAACATCAGTGACAGTTATTGTCACGACAACTCCACACATATTGTGAGTTGGGAACACTGAGTCGAAGTGCTTATATTGCATCCAAATAAAAGACTCCCAAATCCAAAATGGCGCCCACAATGGTGGACAGATTTAGAAAATCACCGAAAATCTCTCATATTCACATCATTGGGTATTATTGTCAAGACAACTCTACCCATGCTTACAGCTGAGTTGGAAATACTGTGAAGAAGTAATTACCTTACATCCCATGCAAGAAATAGTTTTCCAAATCTAAGATGGTGGCTAAAATGGCGACCGATGTTTGAAAACTCACCAACATTCCTTTACTTTCTTACGATGGGCGTTATTGTTTCGCAAATTCTACCCACCATTACATGCTGGATATGGAAAATTGATATGAAGTATTGATTCGAGTTTGGCTATTGGTGTTGGTACTCAACGTTAAGATGGCAGCTAAACTGGAGCCAGAGATTGAAAAGAAATCATAATATCAATATGTATGGACGAAACTATACACCAACCACTTATTAGTTCAACTTAAAACGTATCAAAATGCATAAAAATGCTCGCATCCTTCTGGAAATACGAAAACCAGCAATTAAAATCGCGATGTGGCATTTCGAAATCCATTTGACACTTCGAGCCGATAATGGCCGTAACCGTAGGTGCGCCGAATAGCCATATTAGAACAATTACCTGATAACAGATTATGATTTGCCACGTTCTTAATGATCTGGACCAGTTTCCATTTCTTTGCCTGATCAATCTAGGTCGCTCACACCGGCAAAGTATTCAACACTTCCTGGGAGTAGGGTCCCGCTTATAACGTTTCAAGCAATTAATTATCCGGTGTAAAGCTTAAGATTTTAAATACCTGCGAAATATGGGTTTTGGTCGTCATCTTGAACTAGAAAGGCATATGGTGTATAAGTATACAAGCTTACAGGTCATCTCCATGTATGTCTTTCTCATATCCCATGTGGATAACCACATGTACACCTGGCGAACTTCCCAACTAACTAGTCATTTCTCAATAGATGGTTCAACTCACAAACTTAGCGAACGTATTGGCATACGTGGACAACTTCGGCAGTGTTTCAAAGGTAGCTAGCTGTCTCATTCCCTTGGACACATGCATATCTGCTACAGAGAAGACCATAATGTACCGACTTCCCACACTTCTTGATCCTGATCCTAAGCAAATTTGTAACGTCCCGTATTCGTCTCGTTGGCAGAGAAGAACAATACTCACGGTGCTAGTTTGTAGACAAGCGCCATGGCAGTGGGAATGAAATGGGCCACGGCATACACCCACACATCAGATGCATGTTTCAGATATAGAATGTCATGTGTTGGTGCTTTTGGTGTGGTAATATTTGTGTTTCCACATCCGTTTCAAGGCCGTTCTTAATCAACTTGACCAGACATGTAATTTTTTTGTCTGGATAATATTATCCTATCCTCCCCAGAAGAGTCGGATGGGCTAAATGATGTCTTTATGGAATGAAGGTATGCGTTGTTGTTATCCTCTCTCAAGACTGGTGGTGTCAGTCTATGGGCGTATTTTCCAAGGAACTGTGATGCATTTGTGAGAACAATTTATAGATCGATGGCAATGGATAATGACATTGGTGAACTTGACCGTTATGGTCATATAGCTTTATAGTATATAACTTTAGAATATAGTAGTTAATATGCCTCATGCAGGCTTTGAATGGCGATGTTACCAAGAAATAAATTGGTGTATATCCAACGTAGGTTAAACTTAATGCAAGGTCTCAATAATCCCCTAGATGTTTTTCGAATTAAAAAATTCACCCTTGTGGTGATGGCATTGTAATTTCTTGAACCACACCGACCATCACCTATCGTGAGTATGACATCAACTATCAAATGCATCGTCCTCAAGACTACATCCCATTCTGGGTGGGGCTTATATAGTAGTAGCCAATGGTACAAGCCTGGTCTAATTGATTAAGAACGGCTTCCAGGCGGATTGGAAGATACAATCTTAGCATATAAGGAAAGCAAAGCTACATGAGATCATGTCTAAATCTAAAACATACCCAAAGAAGGGACAGTGCAGTCATGGTTCAATTTCATTTCCACTATCATGACACTTGCCCACAAACTAGCACCGTGTGTATTGTTATTATCTGCTTGGATATGTACGGTGAGACGATTGCTGGACGCCACCATGACTGTGTATTGTTATTATCTGCTAGGATATGTATGGTGAGACGATTGCTGGAAGCCACAAGGACTGTTCTTATGATCACCGTCAAAAAGTGAAAGTATATTATGCATTATGGTCTTCTACGCCTTAGCAAATAGGCACCCGTCAAATGTTAGGCTTTCAGAAATTCGAAGCGATATACAGAAGATATCCGACTACGTCAGTATGTGAATATGTGAATTGATGAACCATATATTGAGAAGTGGCTGGGTGGGTAGATCACCATTTTGTTATCCACATTAAGTTACCAAATCTGAAAAATACGCAGATAGAGACGTCCTTCTGAAAGCTATTGTACGCATCGACCGCATAACTTTCTAGTTTATCACACATGTCACAATATGACGATCAGACCCCATATGTAGTGTCTGAATTATACCATAAGCTACCACGAATGAAGCTCGTCAAGAATAAGGATAAGAATTCCCATCTTTCGACAACGCGTGAGCTTGACACCGGCATATGTGTTGTTTGAAACATTTCGATTAGTGGGACCCTTCTGCCAAGAATTGTAGAAAACTGTGTTGGTGTCAACGAGATAGATTAATGTGACGAAGAAACGAATGCTGGCCCATATAATGCTGAACATGGCAAATCAGAATAAGCTCAGGTACTGTTGTTTTTATTCTTGGAAGTCATAATATGACTATTCGGTGCACCCATATACGATTACGGCCAGTATGGGCGCTTAGTGGAGAATGGATTTTGAAATGCCACATCACGATTATTGTGGATTTTCATCCTTCCAGAAGGCGACGACCTATGTTGGAACTAATAGTTGGCTTATGTACCGTTTCGTTCAATCCATACATATTGATATTATGACGAAAAGTTGAAATTAGTGTGTGATATTTCGACTTCTTTTCAATTTCTGGCCACCAGTTTGGCAGCAATCTTGATTGTGAGAGTTGACCAAACTCAAATAGATACTTCATATCAATTTTCCATATGAATATTTAAGTGTGTGTAGAATTCTCACAACAATGACGCACATAGTATGAAAGTAAAGGAATGTAAGCTTGTTTTCAAATCTCGGACGCCATTTTGGCGGCCATCTTCGATTTGGAAAAAAAGTCCTTCATCAAATCCAAGATAATTACTTTTATCACATTATTTCCAACTCGGCTGTAAGCATGGATAGAGTTGTCTCGTCAATAATGCCCAATGATGTGAATATGAGAGATTTTCTAAATATGTCCATCATTGTGGGCGCCATTTTGAATTTGGGCAACTGTTAAAATCAGCGATATTTGTCAATATTTCTATTTCTGGTGGCCATTTTAGCCGCCATCTTGGATTTGGGGGAATATTTCTCAACTCAGGTATAAGAGGAATCCTAGCTCGAGTATCTCCTGCACATATATACACGTGGGTTTTGTTGTGATAGGAATAACATTCATTGATTCGAAACAGTCATTGCGTTATTAGCGTCGTTTTGGCTTTGACCGAATTATACCGGCATTTGAGAAAACGTGATATCGGACAAAAAATTTCCAACATGGAATTTATATTATTATCCCCATGTGTTCGCCAATAATTCTTCTATACGATAAATGTATCAAATCGCGTCAAGGAGCCAATATTTTCCAACAGAGACAAACGAAAGGTGGAGAAATGTCAAAAAAATAGCAAAATTTCACATTTCGGCGGCCATCTTGGCCGCCATATTGAATTTTGTCTCAGGATTTTTGGCTAATTTGTAAGGGTTGTATATTACCATAACGTATCGAATGGACAACATGACCGCATATGACATCATCTTTACTATAACGGCGATCAAAGAGACCTTATTAATTTTTACTGTTTTTGGCTATTTCGGCACACATTTTGGCTGACATCTTGAATGGTTGCAATTACGGCTGTGTTAATTTTCTTTCCACATATCCGAATCAGGTATACAGTAAAGTTCAACATTATACTCGAACGGATTCCAACAGATGATTATAAAATTTCTTAAGCTAACTTTCCAATTTGACATTTAAAAAAAAATGGCGTTTAAAAATATATTTGACCTTTGACCTCTAGTACTCGAGGTCAGCGGCTGAAATTCTAATTCTGTGTTTATTCACTAGATAGAATGACTTATTGCCGACAAAATGGTATATATAACGTGTTAGCTGACATCACATATGATGCATACATTCAAAATTATTAACCCTCCCCCAACACTTAAGTAACATTTATCACCAGGCATCATTCTATGTTAAATATCTCCCAAACGCCGCGTTTCCCACACGCAAGAAATTGGTTTCCGTAAACTACATATAATTTGCCACAAAATGAGCAGAGTGGGTCTTTTGGTCAGAGTGACGACAATAAAACCTTATGGGCTCTCGGACTAAGGGACTAGGCTACAATCTAAAGGAAAGGTAACGTTCCCCTGCGAACTTGCTGGTGTCAAATGTACCATTACGGCAGATGTGGTGGACAGTGATATTCCCTTATTGCTCGGAAAACCATCGATGAAAGAAGCTAAGATAATTCTTGACTTGGGGAATGATCGTGCCACAATTTTTGGAAAAACAGTTGATCTACAGCTGACTTCATCAGGACATTATTGTGTTCCATTATACCAAACTGAAATTTGTGTCAAAGAAACATGTATAGTTGATATTCTTGGAGATAAAGTTTCATCGAGGACAAGGAAACTACCATCATCAAGATCCACAAACAGTTTGCTCATCCATCGAGTGATAGACTGAAAGTGCTTCTGAAAGATGCGGGAATAAACGACTTATTTTGACCTTGTATCAAAGAAATGTGATGTTTGTTTAAAATATCGGAGGACACCCAGTAGACCGGTTGTGTGTATGCCTCTGGCAAAGAAGTTTAATGAGGTTGTTGCAATGGACTTAAAACAATGGGAACCTGGTGTGTATTTTCTTCATATCATCGACATGGCAACAAGTAATTCTCTCCAAGAAGCCTGAAGTGTACTGTGATAGTTGACAATGTTATACGAATGTGGATAGGGGGTAGTTTCGGATCACCGGAGAAATTTTTGACAAATAATGATGGAGAGTTTGCTTGTGGACAATTCCGTGACATGGCTGAAAATTTAAATATCGAGGTCATGAACACTTCAGCTAACAGCCCTTGGCAAAACGGGATCTGTGAGAGAAATCACACGGTCGTCGATGATAGTGTCAAGAAAGTTTTGTGTGACAATCCTAAACTGGATCTGGAAACAGCCTTGATATGGGCTATAAACACGAAAAACTCACTGCAAATGGTTTATGGATTCAGCCCATATCAGTTGGTTTTTGGATGTAATCTAAATTACCAAACATTCTTATTGACAAACCACCTGCACTGGAAGGAACAACACAAACTGAAATATTTGCAAGGCATCTATTAAAGTGAACTACATTCGGCTAGACAAGCTTTTATTAGAGCAGAAGCATCGGGAAAATAAGGAGAGCACTCAGACATCAAATTCGACCAAGTGGTGAGAACTATTGTGTTGGTGAAAAAGTGTATTTCAAAAGTGTGAAAAGGGACTTGGAAAAGTTCTTGGACAGGACAGTAAAATATTGTTTGTACGTCATGGAAGCCTTTACATCAGAGTTCCTACCTGTCGACTTGTTAAAGCTGGACATGAATTTGTTACTACTGATGCATATGTTTCTGAACAATTCCTGATGACAATGTTCCAGTGGTTCAAAGTAATGAAAATTCTCAATCTGTTGAAAGTGACGATTCTGATGGAGAAGTAATTAACAGTAATGCCCTCAAATGTACATGTACCGATCCGGATGTAACTGTTAATAGACTGATACTGCCAAAAGTGGGTCAGGTGATAAGATGAGATTTATTACAAAGAGTGATGGTGAATGGTGTGATGCTGAAGTTGTAAGTCGAGGTGGAAAAGTTGGTGGAAAGTATTCTGAATGGATGAATATCCATGATATTAGTGGTGATACCAAATGTATTGACTTTAAACATGAAGTGGAGAAATGGGAATATTCTGCATGTAATTCAGTACCGGCAGATCTCATGCAAAGTGAAATACTTACGGACGTGGAAGTAAACGTTGTCAGTGCCAACTCTGATGCAGTTTCCTCAGCAGAATCTCAGGAAATTGACAAATGGAAGCAATTTGAGGTCTTTGAGGAAGTTACAGACAATGGTCAGCCATTTATAACTACTCAGTGGGTGATCACAGAGAAGTTTTCAGAAGGACAACTTAAAGTGAAAGCAAGACTTGTGGCAAGAGGCTTTGAGGAAAGTGTTGGAATAAGACTGATTCACCTACAGCTGGTAAAGATACCCTTAAAGTTTTTGTTGGACTGGCATCAGCCTTTTCCTGGAAATGTAACATCATAGACGTAAAGGGGGCATTCTTACAAGGAAAGTCAATTGAGAGAGAGAGAGAGAGATATGTAAAACCTCCAAAGGACATTGTACATGACAATAAACTATGGAGACTAAAAACATGTGTCTATGGTTTGAATGATGCATCTAGGATGTGGTATATGCGAGTATGTGAAGTTCTCAAGTCTGCAAAATGTGAAAGATCAATGAACGATCCTGCTCTATTCTACATGCGTTCAACAGAAGGCTAAGAAGGAATGTTTCTTATGCATGTTGATGACTTTTTATGGTGTGGGACTGACCAATTCTATGATCAGGTTATCAGAAAAATTGTGACCACATTTAAGATTGGAAAACAAGCTAAAGATCATTTCAAATACATCGGTCTGGATTTGTTTAAGGATGAAAATGGTATGGAGATGAATCAGAAACATTATGTCAATTCAATGTGCAAGATCCCGATAACAGTTGATCGTGCATCAAGGAAAAATGGCTCTCTTAACTCAGGTGAAGTAACCCAGTTGAGATGTGCTATTGGTCAGATTAATTGAGTTGTGAATCAGACCAGACCAGATTTGTCATTTGATGCTCTAGAATTAAGTACTTGTGTGAAGGAACCTAAAGTGGAGCATATTCTAAATGCAAATAAATTAGTGAAGAAGCTTCAACTTGGACATTACAGCATACATTTTCCCAAACTGTTCGATATCAATCAAATGCGATTGAAAGTCTACTGTGATGCATCACTAGCTAACTTACCAGATGGATTCTCAAGTGCACGTGGTTTCATTATATTCCTCGTTGATAACAATATTAATTCATCTTGTCCTTTGTTCTGGAAATCGGTGAAGATCCGAAGAGTAGTGAAATGTACTTCAGCAGCTGAAGCGTTAGCCATGGTTGAAGGAGTGGACAGTGCCTTTTATCTGAGAAGTTTACTGAGCGAAATTGTTCATCATGAGAAGCGACAAAATGTGATAACGATTGACGTTCTCACAGATAACGAATCATTAGTCGAAAACATCAACTCTACTAAACTAGCTTCAGAAAAAAGACTGAGGGTGGATATAGCTAGTTTGAAAGAAATGATAGAAAATGGAGAACTGCATGAAATTAGATGGCTTGATAGTGTGAATCAATTAGCGGACTGTCTCACAAAGAAAGGTGCCTCAGCAAAGAAGCTCTGCAATGCGTTGGAAATTGGAAGTATTGAGATTATGGGAGGAAAATAAATTCATGATGTATGTGATATAATTTTGTGATATAACATTTTGTGACATGCTCCTGTTTATACATTGAATTCAGAAAATTCAGAAAATGACCAAAAAAAGAAAGAGAGAGGAATGTGTCAACAGTTAGCTACAGTGTGATTGACAATTGTATTTGTGAGGAGTTACGCACATTGGCGGGAGTGAGTGACGTCACAGCGCGCGACGAGGGTGGATGTTTTTGTTTGGCGGAGATGATTGTAAATTATATATGAACTGGCGATAATGATATAAAGAAATACTGGCATTCCGAGGCGAGTGATTCTGGCGATTGGACGATCGTATAGGTAAGCTTTGCTACTAGTTTTTAGTCAGGATACAACAAACCCTGGTCCGAGATTTGCCATGATACATGATAATTTGCCAACTCCCGAGAGAATCTTTCTACACAGCAATTTCTCAACTCATCACAAAAGCTTCAAATTGTCTTAGAGACATTGTTGACCTAAAAACCCCAGATCACGGCTACAAGAAACCTGACCAAAGAATAAACCCAGTCAAGAATCATATTTATATTAACATTTGCTCCGAAATTATTGTGTTATTTCGGAGTTCGCCAACATAGTCTGGGTTTGGGTGTCGTTTACCCATGGGCCTGGTTGACCTTGTTAATAGTATTGATCAACTCTGAGCCAAATGATTGAAATAAACAAACTTTTGTTTTGCTATCAATCAGAATCTTTGTAATTGACCATTATACATAAACACTAAGTCAACAAAAGAAGAGCCAATCTGAGCTGGACTAGCAGCCAAATCAGCATCTAGTTAATATATTTAGTACATGTATACTCTCCTTTGCCTACATACTTTCTATCAGAAGAAATGAACCACTCTGAGTATACCCTTGTAATGGATGGAAAAATGAAGTATGTCTTGCTGACAAGAAAATACAATGTATGACTTTTACACACAAACTGGTATATAACGAATAACCAACATGTGTTAGATAACATGCAGCTAATAGCACAAGGGACCTATATTGTTGCAGCAAACTAAATAACTAAAATAAGTGTACTAAGATTTTTTTTCACTGCCAGTGACAACCATAGAGGAAACTGTTAAAATGTGCGATTGATTTCCATTTCATGAAAACATTCCTATACCATGAAATATTCCTGATCAACTTTCACTGGCAGCTAACAGCTGGTCTACACAATCAATACAATTTGAGCAACATGTTTCATTTGATAACATATAAATCTATAGATCATGATGTAACCAAGCAGAATAAAACACCTGGCCTTCAGCAATGTCCACTTCAATACCGTTCAGAACTAGGCAACAATTGTCAATCTGTGTATCCTTGAAGAAAATTATGTTTCTGTAAAATGGTTTACAAGTGGTTAGTAGATCATTGTTTATCATTTTCTGTTGTTTTATTTAGTGGGATATACACATACGATGTAGGCATTTATCTGTGGATCGTGTATAGAGGAGTGTGAGGGGGAAATATGGGCTAGGGGACAGGGACCCTAAAGGGGATCCACTGTCCCTCTAGTGGAAAACCTATGTTATTGTTAACTACATTAATTAAATGCCAGTTTGATTTTAATACTGAAACTTGACAGAATTTGTAAAAGATGTTTCTGTTTATGATAATGGTCAAAATAGTTATAGAACTACTCAATGTCTGAAAAAGAGCTGCTAACATTGCACATATAGTATGGTCCGTGTCACTAATAAAGCACAATATGTCAAAAAAATTTGGTTCTCCCTTTTCACATCAATAGTTGTTGTTACATTGTTTGCGACTATTAGAGATATTCATTTAATTTGAAATTGTTTAATTCAGTGATCCGATTTGGTCATTTCGGTGTCAAATTGAAGCTAAAGGGCAGGGCCTTAGTGGTGCCTTTACTGGCTTACAACGGTCACTACATTTGTTTTATTGCATGCTACAAATTGGGTCTGTGACTGGTCTTGATGTATACATATACGTAACTATTCTGCAATGACAACAAATGCGTATTTATAACTAACAAATTACAACTATCGATATACTGGCCAATCCTACTGATCCGGGTTTTTTTTTAATCCATGTAATACAACTGTGTAAACAAACCTTTATCTAGGAATTCATTCCATTTGTCAGCCCAACCTGTAAGTTTCTTGGAGTAAGATTTCTCTATTTCTGCACGTTGTTCTATAAGTTGTCGTAGTTGATCACAAAGTTTGTGGCCATTGTCTATACGTTTCACAGTCCGCATATATTTCCCAATTTCCCAGAAACTGTCACTTGTTGGGAATGGCTCGTCATTTAAAGACATGGTTGGTTATCTGTTAAGATTGCACCCACTCCAGAAAAGAATAGCTGCAGGCATCAACTGCAGAGATGATTCACAAACAAGATGATCGATCCACAAAAGCTGTAAAACAGAAATAAAATTAAGTTCACAGACATTCAGTGTTCTATCAGAAAAAGTCAAATAAAGTGGCATGAAACATGTTACAGGAGTCCTCATCTGTACAAAGAGAACATACTAAGATGTACTAAGGGTTGAGACATCAGGACTATTACAATATAATATACCAGGTGGTGTTATAAGTACTATCTCACTTAGTAGGTGAGAATGCAACAAAATAAGCACAGACATGTATCACCTAAATACATACTAGTAATTGCTTCTCAAGGTATCAAAATTTACTCATTTAGAATTTTCCAGAAAATTTATGCATAGCGCTGGTGAAGTCAGCAATTGCCATTACTGCTACATCAACTTGTGGCATCATTCATTGGGAGATAAGTCATGACGTTTTGTCTTTGCGCAGTTTTATGTATTACACAAAATCCAACAATTAACATTGGTTGTACCATTTTGTATTCCACAACTTCTGAGCTACACAAAAATGATAATAATTGGCCCTTTATTTGTCCCGAATTTATCACTGATTAGCATATGGGAATGATTTCGCCAACAAGAGTTACTACATATACATTTAATTTATATAAAAGAATGTCTGCTGCCAATTTGATAAAAAAAATTGTATCATTTTTATAAGTAAAAGCCAACGATTCGCCTATCAGTTCGGACGTGTCCATGTTTACCAGTCAAGAGGGGACACACATGTAGAACCACATGCTCTGGTAGCTATTGACCTACTTTCTGTTTCACAGTATTAGTATTAA
The DNA here is from genome assembly GCA_032622095.1 of Siphonodentalium dalli. Lineage (NCBI taxonomy): Eukaryota > Metazoa > Mollusca > Scaphopoda > Gadilida > Siphonodentaliidae > Siphonodentalium > Siphonodentalium dalli. Next base: position 62,294,860 of record CP136067.1, read on the forward strand.
ACCATTGTTAATGATATTGTATAAGCAGCATTATTAGTTAGTCAGTGAGTTTTGTATCAAATCTACACACTTTGCAAGTGACTTATGATTTTCAGTGGAAAATTGATAAATGTATGATCCCAAATAAGCAGCATAGAGGGGGGAATTTTTCTTGAAAATAAATAGTATTGTACCCAGGATACGTTTATTTGGATCCCAAGAGTACATGTCAGTGTTAACTTACATTGCAAATTTTATGATGGTCAGACGAACAGTACGGTCTGTAGTCCGTGATAATGGATTGAATTTTGAAATCCAAGAAGGCTGCTGGCAGCCATGTTTTGTTGCCAAATGACCCAAAAATGACCAGTTCCCATCTACATGTTAATGTCAACAGCCATGACAAATTTAACAAGAGCTACGCTGGGCGTGAAAAATACGCCCTCTCTGGGGAAAATTGGCGGACAGAACCCAAATTCGAACTTGAGCTGTCTTTTCTCCTAATAAACCCACATACCAAATTTGATTGAAATCGGTTCACTCTAACTAAAGTTATCATCCGGACAACAAATTTCAGGGATTTTCTAAGTCAAATTACGTATAAAAAAAGGGGCCATAACTCTCGCAAAAATTATCGGATTAAAACGAAATTCGGACTTGAGCTGTATTTTGATATATGTATAAACATTCCAAAATCGAGTTATCATCCGGAAACCAAAAAACATAAGAAAAACTGAATTTTCTGAGTCGAAAAAGCGGCATAACTCTGCCAAAAATGGTCGGACAGAACCCAAGTTCGAACTTGACCTGTGTTTTGGTGGGAGAAAGTAATATACCAAATTTGGATTCATTCTGATAAACTATATTAAAGTTATCATCCGGACAACAAATTTCAAGGATTTTCTAAGTCAAAAAACGTCAAATAAGGGGCATAACTCTGGTGAAAATTGGCGGGCGGAACCCAAATTCGAACTTGAACTTACTTTTCGGCTAATAAACACACATACCAAATTTTATTAAATTTGGTTCACTCTAACTATAGTTATCATCCGGAAACCAGGTTAACGGACGGATGCCCGGATGGACGGACCAATACTATAATACGGCCGTTTTTTCAAACGGGCGTATAATAATGATCTAACAAAAGGTACGACTGTAGCCTGTGCTAATGGAAATTGTTGACGGATGCACACACACACACACAAACAGGCATGGACAACAGACAACCCATGGCAATAGCTCAAACTTGACTTTGTCAAGTTGAGCTGAAAATGACTTAATATGTTTTATATTTGCCAAATGTTATTTGTGGAATGTTATCTTGACAAGTCCATTTGCCCTCCCCCAATTCAGGCCATAGTCAACTTCATTAAATTCGGTGCATATGAAATATCGGAAATTGATAGCCCAGTTCTGTTCAAAATAAAGACCATAAATTGCAGTCTGGGCCATACAACTTCTAGGTCCAAATGAAAAAGTCATATGTGACCTACTGGTAATGAAAGAGTCAAATGGATTTAAATAATTTGGTATTCCGGTTTGATTCAAACTAAGTTTTATAATATACTTCCAACAAGAGTCACATCAGAGATGCAGGGACTAGTCATGGTGGATGCAAAATTATTTTTTTATATTTATTCCAAGCTATCTAACTAACAAGCAAATCAGTTGCATACTTTTACAAATGGTCATAACTCTCTTTTAACCTAATTTTTATCTGAATCAGCCTGTGAATTTTCCAGTTTATCCACCTCTTAATACCCATTGGTCGTGTGCTAGCCAGCATGTTGACCTTGCACACAAGTATGATAATTTTGACTATTATTAAACAAATGTACTTTAACTAAAATATTTAGAAAACTTAAAACTCTGAGCCTTGCCTTTTCATAGCAATATTTTAAATAACACCAAGAAAATGTGACACTTGCCAGTCAACATATGATCACACTGTTATGTCATTTATGAGAATGAATTTGTATCAGTTTGTACCAGTTGCCCAAGGGCAAAACCACAAGAGCAGACAATTCACTCTGTACACTACAATGGGTTCAACCTTTTATTATATCATATAATTACATGTTAGTAAAACTTGAGGTGAACTCTCATTTATTTGTTTTGTTATCATTACTGCATTGTATTTACCCATGCTGTTTGTTAGGACATCAATAGACTCTGAGGTCACACACAGATGTTATGTCACACAATGTACATGTAAATAGTCATATTTAATTTTTCTTTATATTTATATTATGCATGAGAAATTTCATTTTCATGCTAATCATAACAAAATTTTCAGATTATTTTCTGCCTTTCACTGTTCTTAGGCTCAATAACCACAGGTCCCCTGGCATGACCACCCACCATGAGTATATACTTTGTAGTGAGGTATATACTCATGATGGTGTTGCACCAGGGGATGTGTGTCAATAACATATTTATTCTGGGAAATAATTTTAATTTTCTGTAACATGGAATTGACACAACACCAGTGAACTAGTGAAGCATCAGTGCTAATGAATAGCTAATTGTATAAACATCCTCCAGCACACCCAATTAATCTAATTTGTATTGACTTCTTCAATAGGCCATGGGTAGGCCTAAATTAACTTGGTGTGGCTTGACAATTAATTCAATATTGATGATAATAATATTAGTAAAAGGTCGGTAGACCTCATGCAGGGATTCCGCTATACCGGCAGGGGGTCCCTTTGACGGCCCCGTTCCCCTAGCCGAGTTTTCCCCTAGCCAAGTTTTTCTCTGATTTTCCCCTGACGCATTCCCCTCCCAGGGCCCTTGAACCCTTTGTTTTAATGCAAACTCCTTGAAAACCCTGGAATTTCGTGTAACTGTAAAACCTTCAGTATATCGATTCGTAATATATAGCCGGAAACGATATATTTTGTGTACGATGCGAATGCGATATTTGTGACGTAACTCTACCAATGAAGCGTCATAGCTTCGTTGGTTACCAAGTATATATCTTTCCCGCCGATAGCAATTATCTCGAGTCAATATCAATTGTGTGACCCCCCCTCTCCTGCCCAATGAAGCATCATAGCCAACACTTTCCCGCCGATAGCAGCAATTCTCTCGAGGTAATTTCAATTGTGTGACCCCAAATGATTGAATGCGACAACAAAATAGTTCCGAGCTTTTTAAACCAGTGTTCGTAGATCGAATGAATTTTTAAAAGACGAGTGAATGTTACTGTTGGTCATGAACTTCCCTTGATGACTTGGCGAGGCACCTCCTCAAGAGTATAGTTGAATTTTAACTGGTACGAAATATCATAGTACATTTAATTATTCTACCCACCGGAACAAAAAATAAATCTAAAGCTAGTCTCAGTTAAAAGTTTGTTTTTATTTCACTCAGTTCAACCACAATAATGTGGTTAATCAACTTAATTGACTGACTTGTATCACATAAACTATGTAAATTGTTACATAATTTTGAGAATGTATACATACCAGAATTATAATCGTAATTCGCGTTCTGGGCGTGCTGGACAATGCATTTCTAGTGTTGCACTTTTCTAAATTTTCGAAGCAGGTGTTCGTGTTTTCCCCTATCTACAAACCGGCCCCATTCCCCTACCCCCTAGCGGAAACACTGCCTCATGTCCGCCTCTAAGCGTCGGCTTGATACAACCATTGTTTGCGCATAAAAACCTGTCTTTAGTGCTAGTAAACCTACATACCAAATTTAATTTCATTCAGTACACATTTACTAAAGTTATCATCCGGAAACCTCAAATTGGCAAAAATTCTAAGTAAAAAAGGGACATAACTCTGGTGAGAATTGACCTGTGTTTTGCTGCGAGAAAGACACATACCAACTTTGGTTCAGATAAAATAATCCAAACTGGAGTTATCGGTCAGAAACCCAAAATGTTAACAGACGGTCAAATTCTAAGTCGAAAAAAAGGCCGTAACTCATGTAAAAATAATTGGACGGAACCCATATTCGAACTTGGCCTGTATCTTTAGCTGGGAAATACACATACCAACTTTGGTTCAGATCAAATAATCCAAACTGGAGTTATCGGTCGGAAACAAAAAATGTTAACAGACGGTCAAATTCTAAGTCGAAAAGGGGGCATAACTCTGGTGAAAATTGGCGGACGGAACCAGAATTTGAACTTGACCTGTCTTTTCTGCTAGTAAACCCACATACCAAATTTAATTTAATTTGGTTCACTCTAACTAAAGTTATCATCCGGAAACCTCGGACGGACGGACGGATGGACGGACGCACAGGCTGATTATAATAGTCCTCCGAACCCGTTGGGCCGTGGACAAAAAGTGGGTATAATTTCCCCCTAAACTGGGCTATCAACACACCAAAACACAACCAAATCCGATGATCCATGCCCAAGATACAAGCTGAAATTTTCATACAGACACCAAATTCAAATATTTCCAAGTCAAACAAGATCTCTGGCAAAATTGAATGGACGAAACCCATAGTATGTGTATATCCTTTCCCCCAACATCATAACATGTGCTATCACCATGCCAATGGACAATGAAATCCGACAATTGACGACCGAGTTACAAGGTGATATGTTCGTACAGGCACAAAATTCACTAATTTCCAAGTCAAACAAGGGTCGCAACTCTGGTAAAATTTAATGGAGGAAACCCGTAGTATGTGTGTATCCTTTCTCCCAAACTGTGCGATCACCATGCCAAAGGACAACAACTTCGATAATTAATACCCGATGTTATGATTGGTCGTATGGACGGACAGACTGTACTACCAACAAACAGCATTTGTGAGCTAAATATTTTATGAGTTAAATTTGTATCTAAATTTATGAATTATCAAATGGGTTCTAACATTTGTAGTGTGGTCATTGTATCCCAATAAAGGCACTACATACAGCGCAATGATTGTAAAGCATCTGGCAATCACACAAGTGAGACACATGGCATTATTTTGTGTGTGTTTACATTTCCATAGGAATTCTGACTGACATCAAAGACAGAAATGGATTAAATGATCTCTTTCTTTTAAAAGTATGGCCATGGCATTGGGGAATAGTTTATTTGGATGTTCTATTCACAACATTTGGTGGAATGATTCAATTCCATAAGTAAATAATGTCAGACATCATTGTTGAGTCAACTGACCACACAATATACTCACCCATGTCAAAATGTCACTGCGCATTCTGTGTCTCAATTAATGAGTCCCTTTCTATTTCAAAACTGACTTCCAATCGCATGTATCTGTGAATAGCATCGCCCAATAATTTAATTTTCATGCTATTAAATGCTGGTATTTATATATTTTTTCACAATGAACCATTCCATATTTTTAAGTTACAGCTATTCATTCAAACTTCAAATTCAACTCAGACTTTAGTATTACAACGTCAAACTAAGTCAATTTACTAATTGCCTCAAATGTGTCAATTTTATACTCATTATCTTCAAATCTATCTCATTGATTCATTGTCACCAGTCAGGTCACAGACCAACTGTAGGCCTACAGAATTATATATATATATAGCGTCTTCTGGCTGTGGGATACCATGATGACATTATGAACCAAGGGAGATAACTTTGATAAGCGACTGAAAACACATGTATGTAAATAAAATTTCCATTTCTTTCAAAACATCATAATTATAAATATTCTCTCACAAGAAGGAGGTAATAATAAAGAATATCTTATGGCCAGATGTCATTCAATCAGTAATTGTAAACATTACCACAAATTTAATCATGGTACAGGTATTTCTTGCTTTAAAGCACTTAAAACGATACATGTACATACATATGTACCACAGATCAGTTTACTCTCATCAATTACACCTTTGAATTTCGCACAATACTAACAATGGAAACTTGTACTTGACCATTTCCCATTTCAAGTTGGTTCAATGTTGCTGTTACTTCAAAATTTGTCACTTCGTAAATGGTATTCACAAACTTTTTAGTGTGAAATAAACATGGATGCATGCTCAGAACCATATTTGGCAACTAATAAATCACATTTAAACAAATAATAATGGAGTAACACAGTGATACGAGCAATCCCACCCCAAATATTTATTGTACTGGTCCATGTACATTCCTATATTATCAACAAATAAACAAACCACCTACCAGGCTGGCTCACTATATACCATATTACTCTGCTCAAAGTCCTAGCATACCAATATACACTTCTCACACCTTCCAAATACACAAATCTAAGAGCCCAGGCATGTCTAATGCTATGCAAAACAAGATGATATTTGATAAATTACCAATAGTATCAGATAACAGCTTACAAGGCACACAAATCAGCAGAGACCATCCTTTCCTACTGCTGAGTTTTACTAAAGCTAAGTTTGAAGTATTTACTCCTCTTTATATTGTTGCATTTACAATAGAGTGAATACTCCAGTTGAATAGGTGACACACATCAGTGACAATATTTAAATCTTTTTTGTATGGAGAATAAATCTAGGATACATGCAGACTAATATATGCTTTCTCATTAAAATTCCAATGTGCCTTAAAGGAACATATTGAAATCATAACTCCGTCTTTAAATAAGGGGTGTTAATATGGGCAAGCTGGTCCGGCTAACCAGGCCAGAGACGTGGGGGGGGGGGGGGGGGGGGGGGGGGGGTGTCTCACTCACCAGACTTTGGTCAAAATTTTCAACAGTTGGAAATCTCATACCTGACACAACATTAGTTGGAGATTTCACACCAACAATAGGTTGAAAATGTTCTTGCAATTTGATTTTCAATCAATTTATTGGGGGGAATTATTGTTTTTGGACCAATATTTGCATATTTTCCTACTTTTTGTCAAAATTTTGGACTGAAATTAGGGAGGATGTCAGGTTGGAAATTTCCAACACTTGGATAGCTTTTGTCCTGGTCGCTCCCCCAGTGGCCAGTCAAAAACTGCTAGTTAATTTAAGAAAATAATAGTGTTCTACATTTGGTCAACATTGACATTGGAATTGTCATCAGTGGGAAAATCCAACCCAAGTGGGGGTGTCACGTTTGAAATTTCCAACTCTAGGAAGGCTTGAGGCAAGTCTAGATGCTAGGATTTTGTGATTTTATTGTTCAGATTTCAAAATTTTCACACACCGGGCCGAACCATGGTGTGTTACGGTCCTTCCCCCGTGGCCAATAAAAAACTGCTAATTAGTTTAAGAAAACAATATTTTACTATGTACATTAGGTCAAAATTGTGAACTGAAATGGTCATCAGTTGGAGAATTTCCCAACCTAAGGGTGAGTATGAGGTTTGAAATTTCCAACACTAAGAAAGCTTGAGGCCAGTCTAGATGCTAGGATTTTCTCACACCGGGCCGAACGACCATGGTCTCTTGTCCGTAGCCATGTGCATCTGTCTGGAGTTGGGCCACTAGATGTTAGGATTTATGCAATTATCAGGGTCGATAATGGTGCAATTATCAGGGTCGATAATGGTGCAGTTGGAATTCACGTCCCTGAACCAGGCTGGCTCAGTAAGTCGGGCTTGCCCGGTCTCCTATACTGGTGCATGATAAAAATTGTATGTGTTTATATTATGCGAGCCAGCCAGGTCAACAGAGCCAGCTCAGTTAGAGAGACCGGGCTAGTGAGCTTAACAGAGCCAAATTTGTTCTCAAGTAAACACTTCAAGTGAGGCTGAGATCAGTGTAGCTAATTGGACAGAGTAATGTCTCAAAATGGTACACAACAACCGACAAAATTCTATGAATATGAGACAGACATCGGTGTGGGTGTAAACTATCATTACGCTGGCAATAAAAGTCTTGAATGAGTTCAAGCACAATAGTTTCTCTCAATTTTCATGGTATTCAGTTTTCTTGTAATTTTTTCTCTCACAACATGTCTGAAAAACTGAATTTATTTGAAGTGGTCTTCATAGATAATTGGAGATTTTTTAATAAGTTGGATCGATTTAAAACGAGAATGGAGTAGACTTTAAGTCTGACAAACTATCATAATACGAGGCAGTCTGAAAGGATATATCGCCACAAAACGATGCTTATTTGGAATATTTTGGGGTGGAGATGCCGCCATAAATTACAGATGAATCACACCGGTAGGAAGAGTGGAAAGTTACACTTGCAAAGATAAAAGTAGAACAATTGGAAATTGGTCAGGGACATAAGCATATCATTGAGAATAAGACTGAGGGAAGGTTTCAGTTTGGCGTCAACGATTTTAGATATATGTATATCCGGTTGCAGTTACATGCACAAAATAACAACCGCTGACATTGGTAACATGTTAACTAACAAGACTATCAAGAAAAGTGGCATATAAGTTTAATTTAACACAATATACATTATGAGAATTCATGGAATATTTTCATGGGATTGCAGAAGGAGCAACAGACATCCGGTGCCTCAGCATGCGGGATCAGTTTCTCAATGCCCTACGACAGTCATGACTTTGCCAAATTCCTCTGTCGAGCACATGCTCATCTAAATGAAGGCATTGCAATATCATTTGATTGGCAATGACTGCATCAGAACTCGATTATTCTGCTTCTCAGCGGGCATTATATCCCGGGCTAGCTTTTTCATAGAAACACTACGCGCACTCAGCTCGGTTAGCCGGGCTGGCTCAGCCGGGCTGGCTCGTTCAAACTACTGTATTTGACCTAAATTCTCCCAGCTGGTGGAAATTAGTACACAACATACTTGACCTTTCTGATTGAGTGGAGTGGGAGTCATTGGGGCTATAGTTGTGAACTGTTGCATTTAAACTGGCGATCTAATGATTAAAATGTTTTAATGAGATGATAAATTAAATATACCTATAGTATTTCTGAATAACAAATTTACACCAGTTGTGAGTTCCCCAGTCTACCCCACTTGCCTAAACTCATCGAGTAGACTGGGGAACTCACTTGTGGTGTAAACTTTTTATTCAGAGATACCATACATGTACTAGGTATATTCTATATATAAAAGTACCTAGTAATATCAAGGTAGAAACAATCAAATTGGGTGACACAGGCCAACATTCAGACTATAAAATCATAGGGTAAGCCATATGGTTCACTGGGGTGAAATTATCACTGTATTTTTACAGCACAATAGATTCCTCTCAATGGTGAATGGCCTGGATAATATCTGTGTGATACAGTGTGTGATAAAACTATTTTCAAAGGGGATAAAGAATGCTCTAAAGTTAAACAATCCCAACCATGGTTGTGTCTTCCAAAAACATAACTTAAACCTGCTTAAAACCACATTCATCATGTACCAATAAGTTATAAAACTAGTAGATGGCACAAGTCCCCCTGTTAAATTAAATCTGCCCTGCCCAGGTATTATCTACAATTTTATATAGATACATACAAACATGGCTTGGGTTTACTTGTATCAATTTTAAGGTTTACTATTACAATAAGTGACAAAGCTAATATTAATGTTTGTTGCCAGTATGGATTCATGTAACAAAATCACTATATATATGTATGTAGCCCTTATGTATAAGCAGAGATATACACATATGAGCAAAACGTTCCATGCATACCTGAAGGAACAAGCCCATATATCAAGATAAGTGTCGCTTCCATCAAATGGAAATATTTTGATATACAGTAACAATAGATTAACAAAGACAGCTGGATAGCTGGGGGTGGTGAAGACATCTGCTTACAGTGGATGCTATCTCTAAAGAAAATATATGCACACAGGAATTTTAGGTACAAGGGGCCATACAATTGATGTATATGAATACTCTTACCTTAGAACTATTGAGGCAAGTCAACTTTTACTAACACTGTTAAATAACTCCATTATTATTGAAGCGGTATATGATAACACAACTACCCTGCACTGTTCACATACCAGCCAATAAGTATTCTTTGCATGACCTATTTCGGGCTTCAGCAATTTCATCCTATTTACTTTGGGACAGACACTATTTATATTTAAACACACAACATGCTTGTCTGCATAGACCTAAACAAAAGAAACATTGTTTCACACTAAAGCATTATTTGGCCTCTTTGTTTTATTTTTTGAATGTTTCTTTCAAGCATAAATCTATCACTTTTGATTCATGACTTTTTTGAAAAATAATAACTATTGTATGTACAAATATGTTAATCGTCCAGCTGTAGGTGACCGGATATCAAACAATGCCATGGAAGGCGGCTCACCCATTGGGAGTTGTCTGTCTGGAGTAGGTCAAGCCCTTTGCCCACCCAGCCAGTGACTATTATATTAGAGGGTATCACCCCCCCCCCCCCCTCCCCCCTGAATCCTGAAAACCAGTTAATTTGGGGGGGGGGGGTGAATCCTGAATACCAGTTAATTTTGTGGGGTGAATCCTGAATACATGTTAAGAAATAAAATGCGATAAATGACATACAAATTGACTGTTTTAATATTGCAAGGACAGATACAAGCAGCAGTGCCGGTCGCGTTATGAGGGCGTCAATTAATCATCTGATTTATAAATGAATTGTATAGGAGATATTTTTATTAATATAATGTCCCAATGTATAAGGGCAATAGATTATTATAGCACATGTAAACAGAAAATACACATCAATCAAAACGAATTATTGGACCCTTTTGACCCAAATTTGTTAGTAATTATTGCTATGATGTTGACGTTAAACTCACGCATGACAACATGTATATGACGTTATAAATACATTCCAAACGGTTAACATTGACGTCAAATTTCATGATGATCTGACCAAAGGTACGACCTGTAGCTCATGCCAAAGGATTTAGTCATGCAAAGAGTAAAGTCCAAGATCTGCCGGCAGCCATGTTTTATGGCCGAATGACCCCAAAATGACTCGTTTCCCATCTACATGTGAATATTCACATCCATGACAAATTTCATGATGATCAGACGAAAAGTTCAGCCTGTAGCCCATGCTAATGGATTGAATTTTGAAATTCATGATGGCAAAGTCAACAGCCATGACAAATTTCATAATGATCCGACCAAAGGCAAAGGTACGACTTGAAGCCCGTGCAAAAGGATTTAGTCAAGCAAAGAGTAAAATCCAAGATGGCTGCCAGCGGCCATGTTTTATGGCCCAATGACCCCAAAATGACTCGTTCCCATCTACATGTCAACAGCCATGACATATTTTATGATAGTCCGACCAAAGGTACGACTTGTAGCCTGTGCCAAAGGATATAGTCATGCAAAGAGTTAATTCCAAGATGGCAGCCAGCGGCCATGTTTTATGGCCGAATGACCCCAAAATGACTAGTTCCCATCTACATGTCAATATTGACATCCATGACAAATTTCATCATGATCAAATGAACAGTAAGACCTGTAGCCCATGCTAATGCATTGAATTTTTAAATCCATGATGGCCCTGGTGGCCATGTTTTTTTTGTCGAATGACCCCAAAATGTCTCGTTCCCATCTACATGTCAATGTCAACAGCTACTGGTACATGTATGACAAATTTCATAATGATCTGACCAAAGGTACGACATGTAGCTTGTCCTAAAGGAAATTGTTGATGGATCACACATGCACACACACACACACGGATGATGGATACCTACATGTAGCCATGGCAATATCTCAAACTTTACAAAGTAAAGTTGAGCTAAAAACTGATTGCTTCGTTGCATTTAAAAAAAATAGAAGATGCCAAACAATATATTGGGAATAGAATGAGAAATCGAATTGAAGAACGTACACAAAATAACGATAACTGGTGAGAATATTGAGTGAATAGGCACAACATCCTCCTGGCCAGCATGATTAGGCTTTGATCGAATGGACGTAAACTGTCGAGTTGACATCAGAGTGCTTTGTCAGTCTGTGGTCTTTCGGTAGCATAATTGGATGTTTCATACTGTCTGGAAGCAGTGCATGGTGCATATGTTCTCGGTAACGAATGACACACCATGGTGATCCATAAATAATTGTAACTGGCAAACAATTGATAGTTTGTATTGAGAATCCTTCACTTCAAGGTGATTAAAAAAATCTGGGAATTCAGAAGCCTGAACGTCTTTCACAAGTAAAGTCTAAATTCAAGTTCAGATATTTTAAGTGGACCAGTCCTACCATGTTCATTTCTCCATGCATAATTTATTAGTGAATCGTAGAATCCAAGCAGTAACATGGCATAGTTTCCCCAATTGGGAAAATGATTTAAGTCCACGATGTTCTGAATATTGGCTGAATTATCCAAGGTGTCCATAATGTTAGAGGATACGGGTGTTGTTTCAACGTCTTGAGTTATTGTTGCTAAGGTTATCGTTTTAAATAAAGAGTCAGACATCAACCATTCAGTTCCATTTATCCACATGGTGCATGTTTTGAGCTACTGTGCCGAGATACATGTACCTCTTTTCAGTATATCTACTGGGTTTAACTCAGATGGACAGTATTTCCAATTGTTAACATTTGTAGAGGACTCTATTTCACGAATATACTGAGTATCTTGTTGGTGTCACTAGGCCCGACACCCAGTGTCTCTAAATGCCAAAAACGCTTTAAATCACATTCGTGTGTTTCAGCTAGCATATGCATCATTGTCGCATTCTGTTCACTGGTCAAATTTTGCATTCTTGATGGTCCACATAGTAGGTACCCAAATTTTGTCTTCACAGCTATTGGGCCATCTTCGGTCCTGATGAAATGGTATTCAACGAAATTATATAAAAAGTCACTTCCAATTAGTATGGATACCTCAAATGAATCACACGGATAGTCAATAGGTTGTGTCACTGGTATATTCATCAGTTCAGGCATGTAATGTTTGAATCTCATTTCAACTAGAATGGGTTGCGTTATAGTTGGATCCACTAGCGCTTGCACGGGTATGAATAGCTTATTTTAATTGTGACAACATCGAGTTCACTGACCAGTTTTGAAGTGATGAACGTGCATTGTGAGCCATCGTCAAATAATAAGTGACCAGTTGAATGGTTAAAAAAGTTCTCATCATAAATGTTGGCTACTGTGGTTTTGAGAAACACTTGTTGTTTTCCAAGACAGTACCTGTTGTAGCAATGACTGCACCTGTTGAGAGTGTCTTATTGGGTTCTGTTCGTGGAACAACTGGTTGTGCATTATGGCGACGAATGCTAGTATGTTTAGCTTGGCAAACAATACACCATTTCACAGATCGACATGCGTTTACTGTGTTTTCCCAAACAGTTAAAACACAGATTCGTGCTCATTATGAAATCAATGCGTGCTTGTATATCTTTGACAGATGTGCAATCTGACGGAAAGTGTGGACTCTTGCAGTAAGTACATGATCAAATGGGACCAAGTGTGAGACATAGGAGTGATGAGAGACATGATAGTATGTCCGTAACTGAATTACCACTGTATGAAGGTGTTCAGTAGGGTTGTGGCTTTGGTTGACAACACTTTAAGACGGACACTTCTATCTGTAGATTTTCTCTGAAATCCTTAAGTTTCCATGCTTTATTTCCATGTGCCCTTGTCAAATCTTTTTGAATCCATAGGAAGTTTGTCCCAAAGCATTAGGATAAGCATAGTCTCGTACATGTTCTCGGGGCTTGAGAGAGTCTGTGGTGTGCGAACAGCCAATTCGAGTTGATCAGAAAATCGTCTGAATGACGATGTCTCATCTGTCTGATGTGGAAGTTCAATGAGCTGCTTCATATATGCATCAATAAATTTGTGAGGTTGTCCGAAACGTCCTTTAAACAATTTGATTGCGGTGGGGTAATTTATACCTGTCGGATGACTCATGAGTGGTGCAAAGCGATACACAGCACGAGTGACCTTACTCAAGAGTCACAACTTGGCACGGTATTTTAAATGGCGAACAATCTGACAATTGCACGTCCATCAAAGCAGCAAAGCCACTGCTGTGTGAAGACTCATAGACCAGCGACGTGCTGCGAACTCAAATTGCAGCGAATACAAGTCCGACACACTATACAACCACTGGACCACAGAGCTCCACACGGAGATAAATTTACCTGTTAGCAGAGTGAATGAGTGAATTAGAATAAGAAATATATATATATTCTTTCTGCGTTATTTTTTCTACTTTATCCCAGGCTTTGTACCAGTACTGGTAGAATATGATCTCTATGCCTACGGGTGTTAGGCTTAAAAAAATGTACCTGTGTTTCCAGTAACAGACCAAAAATATTTTGGGTTAGTAGGTAGGGAATTTTTTTTTTTTTTTTTTCATTAAGTAGAAAATGGGGATAAATTATGACCATATTACACACTAATTTAGAGTATATATAGCTAGAACACAGAGAGGTGATTTTGCTGGGAATTATGACTGAAAAGAGTTAATATTATGATTTTCTGAATTCTTTTATTGATATTCAATGAACGAATAATTAATAATAATAATACGCTTGAATAATTGAATACGATTATACAATGTATATAGTATTATACACATTTATATGAATATATATACATACAAGTATATACTATTTTTAAATTGGGGCTATTTACTAGTCTGTGTAATTAACGCATGGACAGATGTCCTGTTTATTTTTAAATTGGGCATATAAAAAGGAGAAAATTCATGTATTAGATCAATAATACACATATTAAAGTGGACAAGTCTTGCAAATGGTTGTGCACATACAATGAGAGTGTAGGTACACATAAACTAAGCAGTAGCGCTGAAACGGTTTCAAGACCTATTTTTGGGGTCTGACAATTGTCCGTGTCAGACAACTTATTTGGAGCCTTGCTTGACTTGTTTGTATTGTGGTCGCGACTGCTACCAGGATTGTTATCGTTCGTGTTTGGGAAGAATATTGTGTTACCTATATACATTTTCGTACATGCAAATAGCGGCAGCTTTTTACTGTCATTATTACGATTGCGGGACTGGGATATTGGCGAATATTTATTAAACATAATTATAAAGATTCATGAACTTTATGTATAATTAACAAATGAAAATTAAAAAAATCAGCTGAAAACAGTGTTTCTGTTCGAATACAATCAAATGCTGAGAATTAGTCATTAGGCTAGCTGCCAACCAGCCTGACCGCATGGAAAAACCACTTCGAAGCAAGCTCATTGGAACTTCATCCACTGAGATTACTCAAACTTGGTAATGTTAGAAGTATAGACCCTACATATAAAAATTGGGTTCTACAGAGTTTGCATTCTGCAAATTACTATTTGATTTCTTCAAGCAGAACAAAATTTGCCCAGACATCTGATTTACGTATTTCTCGAGTATCCTTGTAACAAGATACCGTCTAAAATGTACTACTAGTGAGTCGGACAGTTCAGTCCCCTCTTTACGCTACGTCTGATAGCTACCGGCATGTGTATTTTCTTAATTAAATTTAACATTTTTTATTGAAGTGTTTTGTCAGTTACAATTCATTCTGGCTTGATCTGGACATTTTTCAAATGAATATGTAAGTCGGTAGCCGAGAGGTAGAGTACTGGTCTCTCGTGCTAGCAGACCGAGGATCGCAACCTGGTCAGTGTATTCTGACAAAAATCAGAACTCAGTCAGATACCAAGTTTGTCAGGCTGAAAAGTCTCATTCGAGATCACTGAATAAAAATCCGAATGCAAAATGCCGACTTCCCCCATTACAACATTTGTCCAGGAATGTTGTCGTGAGTGCAGCACGCTGTCCGATCAGGTGCGGACATTAATGGCTGACCTGTGTACACGCCTCTGTGTGTGGACGTTAAAGAACGCTACTGGAGTCACCACAGGGTTATAAAGTTATTCGGCTGTGGTAGCACCTGGACCAACCGAAAGGTTCCTGCACTGCAATATCTACAGATACATATATGGACAGTTCAGTTTCTCAGAATAATGCAGAATGAATTGTAACCTACAAATGTCTGAAATACATAAATGTGACATTTCTTCACATTACATGTAGGTGCGGGCAGCGGTAAGTCTTGCGAAGGGGACTGAATCTGCATGGAACTTGACATATAACTTGCAATTCATGGAAGACTTTTGATCTTGCATCTGTTTTTTTTTTACTTTGAATACGCTTAATTTCGACAGTATACACCCTTTGAGTGATAAAGTTTGTGGCAAAACTGATCATGTACGCGGTTTTTAAAAGCTACTGTTGACAGTATTACGCTGATTAAGGACCTGGATACGTTAGTTTTTGTTGTTGGCATCGCGTGTGTCTATTACATAGTGGTTAATGGGTTGATCGTTGCCGGCGGATCGCGATTAAAATAAATAATAATTTGGGTCGGGTGGTTTTATTAGGGTCGGTCAGGATACTGGAAACATAGGTGTTATTTTTTAAGCCTTAGCCAGAGTAGAGATTCATGGCATGATCTATAGAATATACACGTGCCAAAACTTGGCAAAAGCATGACTGAGTTACACACACAGAAACGTATTTGAAGGGTTTTATATATATAGATTACTACCGTAGTACTTATAATATAAGCAGGGATCGAGTAGATCCATCCATAGATCATGTCATGAATCTCTACTCTGGCTAACACTTGTAGCTTAGCCAGAGTAGAGATTCATGCAATCATGGCATGATTTAATTAATCCATCCAGTGCCATGGCAATCCCGCAATGGCCATGCCTCAACGACTAGAGCAAAATATCAATGACTGAATAGTCAAGGTGGAGAAAAACGAGTTGAACTTGTTAATGAGTTGCCAATATACAGGTCAGGCATTTTCCCCAATTTCTGTATATATGCCAATCGGCGTATATACCTCTATATTTACATACAACTAATATCACTTCCGATTTCCCCATAGCGTTACGGTTGACACGTCCCCTGAGTCAATGTGTTCATAACCTATGAACGTAACGTGACGTCACTTTCAATGTCGTTCATAGGTTTATGAACACATTGATCCCGGAAATCACCGGGGATTGTCGGACATGAACGTCCGGATTTGGCAAGAAATTAGTTTTTGTCTATAATCAGTGTTGTTACCCGTCACCTGAAACTCATCTCCTCTGATTACACTTCAATCAGGTCACACTACCCACATTACGACAATTATTCCCATGAGAAGTACAATGTGCGGAGATCTCTCACATCACAGCTGAGCTATGCTATAATATTAAGACGACACTCTGTTTATAACCCCACAACTTTCGAAACATCGCAAACAATGGTGTTTAATTTTCAATTGAAATTGCATTGTGCATATATCTATATATAGTGTTATGACTGACGTAAATTTGTTTTATGGTGTAAGGTTCCTATTGGGTCTTCTTACATGAGCACCGTGGACCACATAGTTGCACAATAGCATTATACTGCAGCTAATACTGAAATACTGCAGACAAATGCACAACCGAGCGACCATACAATACTTTTCGTGTTACTAAGCGTTGATGTTCAAATAACCGCGCTACTCAGTAGAGTTTGATCATTTACCTTGCCGCTACAATTAATCTCCCGACCTCACAAATATATCATTATGGTAGAACGGCTTGTTGTCAATTTTTTATCCATAGCCGAAACTTAATTGTTAGTTTCAGATATTATCATTCTTGAAATCAACACATCTACATTGATTACAAACTAAACAAGACATTTCATACATGTATGTGTATACTTTACTGTGAATTGCGTTTTTCTGTTCTCCATCAACGGATTCTCACAATGTTTGGTTTTCTAAAAAGCGAGGATTCAAACTTTCTGAACTGAACTCATTTAAAGTTGAATAAATAGTGGGAAAGACAGACAATCCTAGTTCATAATGAATTTAAGTAAATATAAGTAATAAACGGCGGATTCAACGTGGTCATGGGTTTTGACCGCGATAAAAATTAATGCAGTTTGCTGAATTTTTTTCACAGGCAAAATCCCATGACCCCATTAAAAAGAACTGGATCAAACCCATATTCGAACTCGATCTGTATTTTGAGTTGAGAAACTCACATACAAAATTTGGTACCTATCAGTGGAAAAATTGTAGATATATTGAAGCAGCATTCATGAATTCTATGTCAAAGGGCCATAACTCCATTAAACAATATCATATCAAACCCATATTCGAACTCGATATGTATTTTGGGCTCAGCAACTCACATACCAAATTTGGTTACGGTCAGATAATTGTTTCTTGAGTTATGGCAGCATGCATGAATTCTAAGTTGAAAAAGGGCCATAATTCCGTAAAAAAAACTCGGATCAAACCCATATTCAAACTCGATCTGTATTTGGTGCTGATAAATTCATATACAAAATTTGGTTCCGATTAGATAGAAATTGTTTCAGTTATCGCACCATGTGTAAAGTGTCTACAGACAGACAGCCAGACAGACAGACGGACGGACTAACGACGAGTGATCAATCCGGACAACGACACTATGTTTACCATACTATGGTATTGGTAAACATAAAAACGGCACTGTGGGGTAAATCGCGTTCGTATCCGCAGTGTCGTTGATAAAGAGCGTCTATATACACGACGAGTATAAATACGGCTCCATTGACCGTCTCGAGACGAAATTTCGTACTTAATTTCGTACTTAGGGGTTCCAAGGAACGGGGGAGATTTTTATCGGGTCAGTTTTTCCGGCCGAGGTGATCTTCACCTTGAAACGGGCAACCACAAATGATATATATGTGTGTGTCCTTTATAGACTCGAACCAATTGAGGTCAAACTTGCTGCCTACGGGAAGTGTCATGGACGGGTTAAATTGTGACCCCGATCTGATCTTGACCTTGAAAATGATCAATTCAAGGTCAAATCGGGTCAAATAAAAAAAAAAAAATTAATTAAAAAATTAATTAAAAAAATTGTCACAATCGGCCGATTCCGATTGTCGTTCCTGATTATCAGCTCATCATCACTAGAAGATTTAAACAAAACCGATGTATTTTTTATTTTCCGTGGGCGCCGCCATTTTACGAAATGCGTCCGGACGTCGAGTCATTAGAAACGGGGCCTATTATAAAGCGACGAACTGAGACAAACAGTGTTGGCAGCTATTTTCTTTTATTTTCGAAAAAAAATAAAAAATTTGGTGCGGGAGGTTTTAATAGGTGCGGGCGGGTTAGGGGAAACAAAGGTATTTTTTTTTAGGCCTAAGCAGGGTTTCCGCTAGGCCGGCTGCGGGTCTGTCCCACGGACCCATTCCCCCCGTCAGTCGTTGCATGAAATCCCGCTCATACACAAATAAATGACGTTATTAAAAACTTTTTCAGTCTTGTCTGTGTCAACAGGCTATATATCTACACTTATTTTCATTAATATTGACAAAATGAAATCGACACAGTCCATCTCCCGAAAAAAACAATAAGAAACAGCATGTCAAATAGCGACATTAGATACAGCGTAATACATGTCGCAGTAACATCAAAGAATGCCAGACTGTTGAGTGCGGATATTTTTGTGCACGGGATTCCATGGACGAAACTATTCACGCTCAAAGACCCCGTGTTATCGTACGATTACGACCCCGTGCTATCGTACGATTACATAATTGGATCAAAGAACACCCAATTGCCGAGTCGGGGATATTTTTATGCACGGGATTTTCGTGGATGAAACTACTCAATGTTGATCATTTATCTTATTGCTGTATTACCATTTGTTTTTGAGTTCGATGTACCGGTAAGCGAAGTTCCTGTTTAATACATGTGATTCTCTACGTGTGTTGATTATTATGCGTATATTGCCATGCATACTTAACAAAATCCCAAAGTGATTTATTTCACAATAATACGGAACCTGTCCCAAATAAGTCTTTATAGTGCATGAGAACACTATTCATTTGAGCCATATTACATGCATGGAGGATAAACACGAACACATATCCCCCCAATATGGTGATAAAGTCAAAGTAAGGTCAATAATAGTTTCGTTGTTCCGCCTGGGTCCCCAAGCACAATAATCAACGACGCACATGTTCACATTTCAGCCCTCATAATTGGCTACGGCAATCGGCAATGCCGACGCCATTTGCTGAAGCAAGCTGGGCCACGATAAAGGTTTGCCGTAGCAGATTGCCTAAGCCAAACAATATGAATTAAAAGGGCTGACATTTCCCGCCAAAAACTCAATTATATTTTATAACACGTTGGCTAAAAATATGTTCTATAGCTGCGGTCATCTGTTGTTGGACTAATACAGACTATTGAACAAGCTACGCGTTCCGGGTGAAAGATTTCGCTACCATTCGTATTCCACTGCTATAAATATCTCCTGCAGACAAACCCTGCAGTATGACATCACCGCGCACAAATAGTTTTACGATTGACAGAACATATAATCCTGTCAGTTTCATTTTCAATGACGCTACTTGAAATTCTAAGAAATACTTTATTCAATTCTCCTTGCTAGGTATTATTGGTCAATGCGTAGATGCTTTTTAGTGTTTAGATTCATTATATATACCTGTTGGAATCTTATTGTAAGTTATAAATTTGTAAACACTGTATTAAACTCGTAGCTAGTTCATTTATATAGTCTTCAATCAGACGGCAGTCTTACGTACGTAATTAAATGACTAACTATATTTGGATACCATCAACAGAATTAATGCACCCATGGAAATGATCGAATTGCATAATATACGTAGCTTTGGATTGCTTTGTGGGACACTCAGGTGCAAGGAAATGGCTTCTTTTCAGTGTCAATTTGTCAACACAAACACACGTGTGCTTCCGGTCAGTGAAGAGGAACGATAACCTTTAATCTTCCGGTATTGCGTCTGGTCGTAATTTGACTTTCTGTTTGAAGAGTGATGATGTGGCTTTGCGAAAAATATATATATATTTCAAAGATATAATTTATCTCGCGAGGTGAATCAGATAAAATGGAACCACGCGTACATAGTTTTGTTATCAGTGCGGTCAGTCAGTTTATAGATTGATTTTTTTAATTTAAAACCAATAAAATGAACTTGGGTCGGGGGGGTTTTGAAGACGGCAGGTCGGGTTATGGGAAACACACATTCATTTTGTTTTGGCCTAATAGGGGTGGCTTTCTGATGGTGTTTTGTTGTATTCATCAGGATAGCAATCATTTAAAAGAACAATAAATTGGTTTCGCCACATAAAAGTTTGTTTTTCCTGATGTTCTTTGCGTATAATTGTGATTATATACGTGCACACTAAGTCTAGACCTAGACGGCATATTGCCGATTTTCATCATTCGTGGTTCTTGCAAGTGTAGTAGATTTTGGGGAATTCCTGACATAGCGCGCATGCGCGGGAATAGACAGAGAGAGAATACCACCACGCCGACCTAAGATCACAACGACCTGCTTGCATCGATAATCCATCTGCATCAGCCGGCCTGTGATAACCACCGACGTGATATCTCGACCACGACTTGCGGGGACGTCTGCACCTTATAGGGTGTAAGTTTACTTCATGTGTTTACAAATAAATATCCCATAAATCTGAGGAGATATGTGTAGCGTCTATTAAATTAATGTTATACCGTAGTCTAATATACTAATCACTATTATAGCCTAATATAGGTATGCATATACGGCGATTGACCTATATACAGCAATTGTGGAAAGTGCTGGACCTGATATAGGCCTAATACATTCAACATTGATTGACTGTAATTTGACAACAATCTTGACTGTTTGAACTTTGAGTGCATTCACTGAGCATTCAATCGATTGATCAACAACATTCATTCAACAGAATCAACTTCAAAAACATAATTCGAAATCTGAATAAGACTAAAATGTCTCAATTTGAAAACACCGTCAAGATTACGAATAAGATTTGCAACATAATGACATGTATTTCATTTATGAGAAATAGTTTTAAAACGATTACCTGCGCTGCACCTAATTTTGTCGGAAGTTCAGAAATGGCTGGATAATTTCACAGGTGTCACTAGTGGCCACAGGAAGTTGAAGTGGGCGTATAGATGGTCATCCTTGGTGTCCTTCAATACGGTTACGAAAGTATTCGACTGAGTACGAAATTTTGCCCCCCCCCCTCCCCCGCGTCCAGAAAATCGCTCAAGCATGGACGTACGGTCTATTATATAGGTGACAAGAATATAACCTGTCAAAACTCAAGTTTGCAAACATTTGTCCAGCAAATTTCAACCCAAATATGTGGAGTAATGAAAAACTGATAATGCACCAAAATAATAATGTTTTCGAATTTCACGAAAACTAGAACGCGTAACTCATGACATATTATACAAATGGTAATGGGGCAGTCTCTGACGAAAAACAGCATTTCGCTATCCCATTATCTTAGCTGGATTTCGTACGAGCAGACTTGGATTAGAGCACCCCCTCCTCGGCGGCCACTCTGTGCCACGTGACCCCCGTCCTATAGTATGCCTATTTATAAGAAGATTTTAATATAATACTAATCAAATATATTTAACATACATCACAGGGGCCTGTAACGCTGTCCGCCCCCCTTTTTGCGCTGCCCATCTGTCTGTCTGTATCTGTACGTCCTAGTGACCAATGCTGGCTTTTACATCCATAATTTTTCCAGGAAGTTTTTTGCCGAACCCGTGACTTCTTCGCCACGGTATCTTTAACGTGCGCACATTGTTGCACACGGGACAGCCATTAGCGTCGGCTCCCGGTCCGACGGTGTGCCATGTCATCCCTGGTCATGACATTACGAGAGGAGCAGAGGTACGAAGTTAGTCCAGTACGCATTTTTTCAAATTTTGTCTGAGACTCTTTGGCTTCTGGAATCTTTCTCAGATCACTGATCGTGGCATCGATGATTGATTTGTGATGCCCATGGTACTGGGAATGCAGATGGCGACACAAAGTCCGACCGATATTTTGTCGGATTTGAACCCTCGACCGTGTCGAAGGTGTAGCTCAGAGGTCGGCCCACAAACCAACTGAGCTATCCGCTCCTCCCAAAGCCCATCACCTAAATATTATTTCAATAATATCAAATTATTCCTTATCTATCCGTATGTTAGAATAAGTTCGTTTCGTGTTGGGTTAGTTTTTATCCATTTCCACAGAGAAGAAGGTATACTAAAATTTTGTAGCCCAGTAGAAAATTTTCGTGGACATTTTACGATTTTACCAAATTTATAATTATTGTGCACGTTTGCGCATATCTATTGCGCAGGTCGATGATCACATACCCATCTACCCGAATACATGTTGTCGGTGTCTTAGGTAATACATGTGTGGAATAAGACAATATGTCAATTTGCTAAATTCGATAGGACTCCCGCGTAATGCCCCGGACTGTAAAAAGATGTGCTGTGGGCAAAGCGGATCGGGCAAAGCGGATCATTCATAACATGACTAACTACCAGGCTTGGGGCAATTACTTGTGAATGTAATTAATTACAATTACAATTACTTCAGCATTTTTCAATTACAATTACAATTCCCATTACATCTATTTCACAATGTAATTAATTACAATTACAATTACTTTGAAATGTAATTCAATTACAATTACATTTCAGCACATCATTGAAGTTGGAACACTTTTTATTTACATAAACTCTATTTGATAACAAAACACAAATTTAATACAAGCAAGATGAAATACACAGTGAAGCACCGGCACACATGCGTATATAGATTAAGTGAATTTGGACAATTTTAATAAGATGGCTAGACAAAACTCGTGCCTTGTCGGAGCACGTCCCTAATTATTTGCAATAAATATGTATAATTGTCATAAATAAAACTGAAAAGTATATGATTAGTTGAGTAGTATTGCATTTTCAGAAGGATTCGCTTGCTGATCGGCTTTGCCCGATGTGGTGATCCGATTTGCCCGACGACCGGGCAAAGCGGATCAATATAAAAAATCGCCATAGCAACCAAACCAATAGATGCACCTGAATGAATCCTACGTCAAATGTTATACCATCATCATTAGAAATTGACAGTGCTAAAATTTCTTATTGCCGGTTGCATTTTATACAAGAAAACCTTACGTGACCCGCTTTGCCCGGGTCTTCCCCTACGCGACTGCTATATACGCGCATGCTTCACGTTAATGGTAGTATTATAATACTACCATTAACGTGAAGCAGGCGCGTATATAGAAGCGGCGTAGGCTACATGGGCAGCGCAAAAGGGGGCGGACAGCGGAGCGCGTTACAGGCCCATGTGCATACATGTAGTTAAAGGGATACTGTACCCAAAATGTTGTTGTTGGTTTCTATAGTCTCCGAGTCGGAGAATAAGGTAACAATTTTTCCATTATTTGAAAGTCTGTTGAGTACGAAGTGGTGTTACGGATGGAAAATTTACCGGAATGCAAAAATACAAATTGTCGTTGTCGATTAATTTTTGTACAGTTTTTAACCAAATAAACCAAATAAAAGTTATATTATATGCATACTAGTCCCATATTCTCATTTGAGTTATTGTATCGTCACTAGTCAGTTAGTGGCTTGAGTTTTCTCCCCGTATCATCATAATGTTTAAAGGGGTACTGTACGCCATTTTCATTAAATTTCCGGTGATAACAACGATCTAATATCGATAATATATAGAAACATAAGTAATTTGAGTCGAAGATGTATTGTGTAAACGCTCAGGTTAATAGGCTATCTTAAAATTTAATAATTTAAAAGTTAATAATTTGATATAAATTGAATTTATGACTGGAGCCATAAAATGGCGTCAACTAAATTATGAATTTCCGTGTACACGACGTAATCAAATAAAGTAATTGAGGGATACTGGATTGTTAAACCGATCGCACACACGATCGTTTAAACATTATGATGATACGGGGAGAAAACTCAAGCCACTAACTGACTAGTGACGATACAATTACTCAAATGAGAATATGGGACTAGTATGCATATAATATAACTTTTATTTGGTTTATTTGGTTAAAAACTGTTACTCGACAACGACAATTTGTATTTTTGCATTCCGGTAAATTTGCCATCCGTAACACTACTTCGTACTCAACAGACTTTAAAATAATGGAAAAATTGTTAGCTTATTCTCCGACTCGTAGACTATAGAAACCAACAACAACATTTTAGGTACAGTATCCCTTTAAACGATCGCGTGTGCGATCGGTTTAACAATCCAGTATCCCTCAATTACTTTATTTGATTACGTCGTGTACACGGAAATTCTTAATTTAGTTGACGCCATTTTATGGCTCCAGTCATAAATTCAATTTATATCAAATTATTAATTTTTAAATTATTAAATTTTAAGATAGCCTATTAACCTGAGCGTTTACACAATACATCTTCGACTCAAATTACTTATGTTTCTATATATTATCGATATTAGATCGTTGTTATCACCGGAAATTTAATGAAAATGGCGTACAGTACCCCTTTAAGGGGCTTTTGTTTGTGAAGCTCAATTATTCATAAGCTAAATTGAAATACAGATTTTTTAATTGCAATTAAGCGCAAATATGCTGCCCACATAACGTTAACTGAATTACGCTTAGGCCTAAGTGCAATTGAACTATGTTCATATGCAACTAATTGCGCTTTAAAACGTTCAATCAATTGTAATTAATTAAGCACAACTATTTCAGTAATAAATGTGAAAACGGCCTTCCATAGGCCCTATACTATATATCATGCTATACCTGTATACTTAAAATGCTCAAGGTACCAGGTATATAACCAAACCGGAGGTACCGGTACCAGTTTATCAAAGGTGCCCGTGGTCCGACCAAGCCTTTATATAATTTCACAAACTTGTGTGTCCTCATATAGGCCTAAGTGTGTAAAGATCTTCTGATGGCACCCGGCCATTACCGATTGTCCTTTCTTTGTTTTGTTTCCATTGATATGGTTTTCAAAAGTGAACATATTGTCCGTGATTACTCCAATGTCTTTCTCTTCTTAACGATCTTTAGTTGGCAAATACCTCCTTGTTGTTTGTCAGTATATTCTGGATTATTTTACCTCAATTTACCGTCAACGTGCATTGTTACACACTGTTATGAGGGTATCACCCCCCCCTGACCCCTAAATCCTGAATACCATGCAGTTAATTTGGGGGGGGGGGGTGAATCCTGAATAGGCCTACCAGTTAATTTTGGGGGGTGAATCCTGAATACATGTTAAGAAATAATATGCGATAAATGACATGTAGATTCTACCCACTCATTCATACAGATAACTAGCACAAAATATTACTTTGCGCCACCAGTCTATGTAAACATACACTCAGATTCATACTGATACTGAATAGGCCTACCAGTTAATTCGGGGAATGAATCCCGCGTACGGCTTCAAAAGGGGACACACTATAAAGTGTATGCCGAGGCCGACACCGGCTCCAAATAAAAGGTGTAAACGGGGTGTTATGTGGCGTTTGGTCCGTTGTTTCTCAATGGATATTAATGAAATTTGGTGTATATGTCCGGGCTGGGACATGGAATACATTAACGTTTGAATTGTTTTTAAATTCACAAATTTGTTGATTTTATTCAACTTTTTCGTTCTGAAACACACTATAAAGTGTAAACGGCCGGCTCCAAAAGACCCTGAATCCCGCGTACCGAAAAAAGGGGGGGGGGGGTGATACCGTCGCCTATAGTAATAATTAGTTGTTTGTAACCACCAGTCATATAGGCCTATATACTTCTTTTTATCGAGTCATCATGGGAGATTTTGTGGTATAAAATTTTTGCATCCAGACCATAGAAATCGGATATAAAAAGACTTTTTATATTCGATTTCTATGATCCAGACGAAGAAAGTCTATGGTAAATATATTTTGTCTGCAGAATGCAGTCTCGAGTACGAACAGATTCTCTTAATGTTTCTTTTCGTAACCTCGCACATAGCTACACTCCCCGTCGTTTAGCTGTTTCGGGCGACATGCGCACGACAGATGGCTATTGAGATTTTCGTCGTCTTATTTCACGTTTATCAATCCCCTTTTAGTTGATTTCAGGTCATCGCTCTCATAAATATGGCAGACGAGGGGTTGGATGACTTTTTTGCGAAGAAAGATAAAAGCAAGAAGAAAAGCAAGCCGAAAGTAACCCCAACAGACATTTTGTCACTTGGTGATGCTGATAAACGCGAGAAAAAGAAAAAGAGCTCGAAAAATAAGCCTATTTCTGAAGAATCCAACACTAACCATGGCGGGACGACCAAAGTTAAACCCGAGGTAGGTCCTTTCATTTGAATACTAGATTCTCTATTTCTATGGTTGGTGACGTCCAATTGTGAATTGAACAGCTGTTGAAATTTTAATCAATAGAGTTGTTGTTGTTGTTGGCATCATAATCATGGAAACGGGCCCACTCGCCCCAGGGCCAGCTCGCCCCAGTCGACCTGGGCCAGCTCGCCCCGAGCCAGCTCGCCCCAAGGGATAATGTCTTATTTAAGTTGTCGTTTTGGGGTCGTTTTGCTTGCTTTCTCTGGCTTACAGTCAAGTGATACCATACAAAGTGATACCCAAATCGGTCAACTGATACCCAAGATGTGTATCATTGAATTTGGAATGTTGAGTTAAATATACACACATTCGAGATCATTATTTGTCCGAACGTCATGTCGGAATATACTCCATTCCTCGATCGAAAATGTGCTTGAGTCGAGCCACTGCCGTTGTATATAGTCGCAGATACAACGGAACATATTTGTGGTTATGATGTCAGATAAATATTGCACTGCTTATATACGGTATGTGGTCGGCATATGAAAGTGATTATCTATCACACTGAAGCCATCTCATCCTCTGAAATGTGAGGTGTGATTAGTCGATTGGTTACTGTGTAAACAACCTGCTTCTATTGTTTTGATAGGATATGAATGGGGATATAATAACGGCTTCTAAGGGTTTCCCAAACTCCAGAGATAGTGAGATGAACTCAGAGAATAAGAGAAACTTTAATATCCAGAATGTGAAAACAGTTCATTATTGTTATTTATGAATTCGCCGGTTCGTCGTTCAAACCAACTAGTGTGATAAACTGCATGGCTATATTATCTTTGCTAACAAACGTGCCTAAAGTAATCTAAATGTCAAAATTGATGGACATAACTCTGAAATATATCATAATCTGAACTTAAGAAATTAATATATTAATATATATTAACTTATTTACAACTTTAATACAAATGTAATACCCTGGCCAGCTCGCCCCAAAAACGGCCTGGGGCGAGCTGGCCCTGGGGCGAGTGGGCCCGGATCCATAATCATGATCATCTGTAGCTGATTAATGTCACTGGTGCATTAACTGCTGGTGCTGTATTCACTAGGTGCTATACTCTGTATGTGTGACGTCTTCTAAATAGATACAACTATGGTAGCGACGACAGAGACAGCATAACTGATCTGCTCCACACACTTAATTGGCAAATCCTCCAACAAAGAAGAATATTCTCCTCTCTAGTCATGCTTTACAAAATCCGCCATCAAGATGTAGACATCTCCCTACCATTTGTGCCTACTAGGGGCCACAAGTTCCTCCGTACTGCTAAAGCTGACAGAAACTATCTCGAAGCTTTCTTTCTTCCACGCACAATCATAAATTGGAACAAACTCCCCCGTGACATATTCTTAAACTGCCACAACACGGACAGTTTCAAATCAGAACTCACAAAACACATGTTCACACCTGTAAACAAACAGACAGCTTCTAAATAGTATGAAGCTCCAGTATATTTTAATAAATTATCAAAATAACCAAAAATAAATATGCTTTTATGTTTTTAAATCTCATGCGCCTCCACATAATCCTCAGCACATTGAGGGTGATGGAGTACCAAGTAGATGTAGATGTTCTATCTGGTAAGGGAGAGTTATATACATATATAATATCATTGTTTAGACACTGATGCCTGAAGATCTGACAAAGTTGTGAACAAGTTTATGTCGAAGAAGTTCTGTATCTGCTGACAGTCCTTCGCATTGTCAGAGGAGAAGTTTTATTGTTATGCCGCTGTCATTTATAGAATCCTGGAGTTGCGGACTTTCGGTGAGATCAGAAAACAGAATGTCCCTGTACCCTTGGTTTAAGCTGCAGTTGAGAATGTAGTGTTGTATAGTTCCTTGTTCACCACAAGAGCATTTTGTTGTGGCTACAAGATTCATTTTGAACATATGCTCATTTAGGAGAGTGTGACCTAACTTGAGTCGGTTAACTTTCACCTCCGTGGCTCTGTCAGAGAATGAGAATTTGGTAGGCTTCATACCAGTTATTGGAAACAATTCTTGAGTGTGCTGGGAAGTTTTACAAAGGTCCCACGAGGTTTGCCACTTACATTTAACAGAGTCCTTTATTGCATTTTTGTGTTCTTTGAAATAGTTCAGATTAGAGTGGTCTGTGAAAGAAGATTGCGGGACAGTAGAAGCTGCTTCTTTTGCTGCAATGTCTGCCAAATCATTACCCGTAATGTTAGTATGACCTCTCATCCATTTCAGAATAACCCTGGATCCCGTTTCATTGAAAATATCATTTATTAGAGAGTTACATGCACGAGTGTGATCTATGTGACCTTTATAATAGTCTCGATTGTATATTGTCTGTAACGCACTTTTTGAGTCACTGATAACAATGGTTGCTACAGATAGCTTTTTTGTTTTGACAAACGATTTGGCATATATTAGACCCAGTCTTGGTCCATAAAGTTCAGCATTGAGACTGTCATCAGAAGATTGAACAGGTTCACTTATGATAACCGGATCGCTGAGTAGGCCACTAGTGTATATAACGGCAGCAGAACCACTGTGTCCACTATTTAGCACTGATCCGTCCGTAAAAATAATCAGGTCTTTTCCACCTGTGCTCTGTAGGAATTTACAGTTATCATTACTTTCGATGTCTAGAGATGCTGCTTGAGATGTATTACTAGAGTTTGGTACAGTTTCAGGAGTTGAGTAGATGGCGTAAGTGCAGAAATCGTCACTTTCAGGGAGATATATTGGTTCTTTTTCTATAGAGCCGAGTTTGTTACCCAACAGCTATTTTCCAAAGGAATAGAGTTTTGCCATGGGAGTGTTTTTGTTGGGAAATAGCATGGCATTGTTTTACATTAGTTTTAATTGAGAGTTGTCGGCTTTCCGAAGGATGCGGAGATATTCGGTGGCGGCTATTTCTTTTAGTATAAGAGTTAGAGGTGTAGTGTTTGTTATCACTTCCATAGAAACAGTACTTGTAGAAGACAGAGCACCAGTCGCTCTGATCAAAGCCGATCTTTGTGCACTTTCAAGTTTGTTTAACAGAGAATCATTTATTGTGCACCATACTGGGAATCCATAACTTAGGAACGGAATAACAACTGCCTTATATAGTTTTATGGCTTTCTCCGTACTCACTCCGGTAGGATTTACAAGTTGGCCTATCCTGTTCATAGCACTTGCAGCTTTGCTTATGGTTATATCAACGTGTTCCTTATATGATAAATCTCTGTCTATGGTGATACCAAGAAGTTTTTTTGAAGGTACTTGTTTTAGATAACCCTTGTCAAGCTGAATTGATAGGGAACTATCCTGATTTGCACAGTTTTTTGGTTGAATATGCATGAAATCAGTTTTGTCAGTATTGATGCAGATGTGCCACTTATTACACCAGCGATGTATGGATTTCAGACTGTCATTCATTGTGTCTTCAGCACTACTAAGGGATTGCGCAGAACTGATTACAGTGACGTCATCCGCGTATTTGACAATTTTACAATTGGTGGCTGCGCCTAGCTCTGATATATACAATACAAAGAGAATTGGGCTAATGACCGAACCCTGCGGGACTCCAATGGAAGTATTAATTAGGTCACTTTGAAAATTATTAACAATGTTCTTTGTTTTTCTGTTAGAAAGAAAGTCTGTGATGTATTTCATTATGCGACCTTTCAAACCTAGCTCCAAGAGTTTGTAAACAACACCTCTGCGCATAACAGAAGTGAAGGCTCCTTCAAAGTCTATGAATGTAAGAATTGAGTGTGTGTTGGACTGTTGATTGCCAGAAACGAACTCAGTGATTTCAAGAAGGGCTTGTGTTGTACTTTTATATTTTCTGTATTCGTATTGACCTTCATCGAGCCACTTGTTGCTCTCTGATTTTCAAATTAGATGTGTTGTCACGACTCGTTCCATCAATTTTCCCACAATACTACTTAAACTTATTGGTCTGTAGGCTTTCTCTTTGTGATATGAATCTTTTCCCGGTTTTTTAATGTATATTTTATTATCTTCTTTAAAGCTGTTGGGGATAGAACCAGAGGACCAGAATATGTTGAACATGACAGTTACTCTCTCCTGCCAAATAAACGTGACGTCACGTTTATTTATTTAAAGAAAAATACGACAGCATCACGATTATTAGGCGCCATCACGATTATTTAAAGTTCTTGCAAAGTCGCGGAATTTTCAGTCAAAAAGTTAGAAAAAACGTGCAGCTCACTAAAAAAAATAGAAGTGCACTTGACAAGTTGACAGGAATGTGGGAGAATCTCATTCCTAACAGGATTTAGGCCTCTAGATCATGATGTCCGTGTATAAACAGACGGATTATCGCAGTTAATTACAACTCATCAAAGCTTATAATCACACAGTGACAACTAATTATCGTTGGGACGGAACCGACTTCTACTATCAAAACGGGACTTAATGCTAAAATCACATCACCAGGCTTATATTATAAAATAATCAGTGAAACTAATCTGAGTGACAACTGATGAACTAATTTAACTTGACGTGGCCGACTTCTCCAAACAATACTGTTATCGTGACCCAATTATGCGCTATCATGAAGACACAGAAGCTGTGAGTCGTGTGCACACATGCGTGACTGGTTTTGGCTATAAATGGAAAGTTACGACACCGCAGTAGCTTCTGTGTGTACACAGGAACATGTATTTAAATCTATGCAATAAAGCAATACAATAACATGTCCGTGTATTCAAAGCACAGTTTAATTATGAATGCGATGACTTGGCAACAGTTCCACATTATTAACCACAACTTACGTTTTATGTCGGATTTAAGTTTTATGTCGGATTTTAAATAGCCGATGTGCGACATAAGAAAGATAACTCTAATTTACATCTCGAGCGAAATATTGATGGATGATGCAACCAAATCAGCCCCAAAAAAGGTGAGGCAGCCTCGCAAATTATTTAGCGAGGCCTCCTTGGCAGCCTCGCTGTGATTTTGAGAAAGCCGTGCCTGCTTCCACCCAACCTGGCTACAATCACCACAGTACTTTACCTTACTCAGACTGGTACTGTTACCAAATTACTTACTGTCATTATTAAAGGAGCCAATGAGAACAACTTGCATGCATGGGAACTTGCCCAACAATGCCAAATTAATTAAGGCCTACATTCTGCTTCATTTATAGTAGAAATATGGTAAAATGCCATCATTGTGCGCCATCACTATTATTTGGCACCATCACTATTATTAATAACACCCGAAAATGTGCACCATCACTATTATTTGGCCATCACTATTATTAGGCAGGGGAGAGTAAAGCTTTAACCATTGTTTCGCCCCCCTTTTTTATCATCATTGGGTGTATTTTATCAGGGCCTGGTGCTGAGAAATTGTCCATGTTATGGATGGCCGTTTCCACTACCGATTCACTTATATCTTGATTTTCTGCATTGGTAATGTCGTCAGTTAAATTGTGAGAAGTAATGTAGTCATCAGTTTGTTTATTTATTACTGCTTCCCAAGAACGATAAAAATTTGATGTGTTAGCGTGAAGCCTATCAATGTGGACATATTTTAATTGATCAGCAATTTTATCGTCTTCAAATACAGTTGTTCCATTGCTCAGCTGAATGGGTTGAATTGTGTTTTCAGGTTGAGTGTGTAGAGAGCTGATTTAACTGTTTTCCAGAAGTCTTTATTGTCTGATTTAGAAATCCTTTCACACATTTTGTTTATTTGGTTCTTTTTAGCAGTTTCAATTTCGTCGCTTAAATCTTTTAAAGCTGCATCATACATCTGTCTGTTGTGAGGGTCAGATTTAGCCTGCCATTTACGCCTGAGCTTACGGCAGAGTTTTAACTTTATTTCCACTTCTGGGGACCAAATCAATAGAGTATGGAGAATTTCGGAGGTTCTACACTACAGCATCGGTCAGGCTAGTCACTAAGTCAGACCTAGTCGAAAATCTACGGAATAATAAAGATATCCCGTCGAAATTTCCACCATACCTGTAATGGGAGCTTTTGCGGTGGGTATGTGGGTATGCTGTTAAAATATTCAGCTCCGTCAAAAACCCCCATAAACAGAAGGAAAAGTAAATTATAGACAGACTTTGTAACAAAGTTTGTTCTTATAGTTATACCAATCAGAAATATGGCATAAACAGTATGTTATTGTCAATTATTTCTCCTTTGTTATGTAAACAAATGCAAAAAACGTTACGTTACTTGGCTTTTGTTTAGATCCGGATATGGTAAACATAAAGAGCATTAGTTGTTACTGTTTTCCTTATATGGAAATAATAAAGAGCGTTTATATCATTTGTGTGTGATTAACCAATAGAATTGTTCTGTGTTATGTAAACAGAAGCACCACTTATGTAACACGGGCAGGCTCTTGTTTACGTACACCATCGTACGTCTTGACGACAATATACTATTTACGCGCTGATTATGTTTGGCATATCAACAACACTATATATATTTTAATATTCCTTCTGTTGATGGCGATTTGAATTTTTTTTTGATATTTCGATTGCAACGAACGCCGCCCGTGCCTTTCAAGTCCGGAAAGGAAGAATATGAAACAAGATACGACCAAACCGCAATGTTCCCCAGACAATACATATACTAATGCGTCACCCCGACATACCATTTACATGTACCTTCCTTTTCCAAAAAAGAGACATTTATCGAGCATTTTTGGTGCGCAAACGAACGATTTGAAAGATTCGGGTGTGTTCGATCCGACACCGGTCACACTGTGCTCAGTATCGTGGTGCAAATAATTTTTGTCAATGACAATGTAGGGCAAAACTATTTAGATGTCTCATTGAGGCGTGCGTTCAGTTTCTCATCTAATAACTTTAATTATCATATTTTTTCAAGGGAATTCAAAGTACTATGAAAACCAGAACTGGTGATCTTTTGGACGTAAAAGATACAGAAATAGAACAGAAACATGCCTATAAATATACAAATTAAACTAAATAAACATACATACTTGTTTGCAATCGTCGTGCTCCTTCACGATGAGCCCTCCAATTTCTCATCTAATAACATCATAAATTCACGGATTTTCCCACCCTTTTTATGTTTACCCATACCATAGTATGGTAAACATAGTGTTGTTGTCCGGATTGACCACTCGTCGTTCGTCTGTCCGTCTCTGTCGGTCTGTCCGTAGACACTTTACCGAGTAATGCGATAACTCAAACATTTTGTATCCGATCGAAAAAAAAATTTGTTTATGGGTTTCTCAGCTCAAAATACAGATCGATTTCGAATTTGGGTTTGATCCGAGTTTTTGTTAGAGTTATGGCCCTTTTTCGACTTATAATTCACGCATTCTGCCATAACTCAAATATTTTTTATGTGATTGGAACCAAATTTGGTATGTGAGTTTCACAGCCCAAAATACAGATCGAGTTCGAATATGGGTTTGATCCGATTTATTTTAAAGGAGTTATGACTAGAGCTGAAACGGTTGACCCATTCTTCTAACCGGTTAACCATCGGGGTTAGCCGGATTTCAACCGGTTAACCGCTAATTTCTAGCGGACTTCTCTCACACTAATTATGTCAACATTATGCCATGCTCCAGGGACAAACCTAGGTGAGAAATAGTAGCTAAAATAAAGACCTTATTCACGGCATTTAACGATATTCAAAAACACGCATTCACTGTTGTTTTGCTGGCTCTCGTGATGGGGAATGAGCAAGTGAAATTTGTGAATGGCAGGGGGGATCGCTTATTTGCCGTGATCAGCATATGTTTGGGCATTTGTAGAACGAGTAACAATTGTATGGGTATTGGTAAAACAAGTAACAACACTATATATTAAAGATCTGTAATATATCATTATCATTGGTATATCCTCCAATGAATTATATATAAAGACAAGAAAGTAATAACTATAGAACAAAAAGGAAGGTCAGTTAGGTCAGACTCGCAGTCCTATTCAGTATTTGAGCCATTCGTCGGTATCATGATCGCAGACACTAGTGTTGGAAGGTTATAGAATTTACGTTTCGGTATTTTTTTTACCAAAAAACCTCGGTTCGGTTTTAGTACCGGTATGCAATCACTTAACATATAGAAATTACTGCCAAATTGAGTGTCAATTAGTCCCACAGGCACAACCAGTTACAGAGTAGCATGGAGCATCAATTTCCTTGATAAAAGGGAAGATCATTGAAGAAGTTTTGGGTTGCTTCAACTACGATGTCTGTTTGGTCACTCAATTGAATTGATCATATTAGATCACAACAGGGAGGAAGAACGGGAAGAGTGAAGACATTGTGCAGCTGATCTCAATCATCAAACTTTGTCGACTTACATAGTTTTTATAAACCCCACTGTAAAACAGTTTTAGTATGTCGTGGTGTGATTCCAATTTGAATCCATGTTGCTTTGTGCAGTATTAACTATTAAGTTACGAAAGCATGTATTGCCACACAACGCCACTTTTACGTTGTCACTTCCTTGTGTGCATTCAGACTTGATACACAGTGACTGCACACGTGCTTTTGTCGGAAGATCAGAGAACACTTCAAAGGGTCAGAATTGAATGAAGGTCGCCGACACTTCCAGACAGTTCGAGAATTGCTACTAAGTATCTGATACTAACGCGTGTACCAATTAATGCTTGCATTGCACTCTACTATCGGTGACACAGGATTTAGTATTAGTTTTGCATCATTTTTAACCTACCAGTAATATTTTGAGGATTATTCACGTTCACATTCACATTAAACAGGATGCGGTTACGTCCGGTTCATTTTTTTCTAACCGGTTACGTCGCTAACCGGATGCTAACCGGTTATCCGTCTAACCGTTTCAGCTCTATGACCCTTTAAAAAAAATAATAAAAATAAAAAATCCGATGCTATAACCGAAGTATTTTTTGTCCGATTGTGTTCATATTTGATATATAGGTTTATGATGACATACCCCTCACCTGTATAGTTTTTGGTATTGATTGGTTGATCAGTTTAGAAAATAATGAACCCTTTACACACATGCTATCCAATGTAATAAGTAGAGCTGAAACAGACAGCCGGATAACTGGTTAGCATCCGGATAACGACGTAACCGGTTAGAAAAAAATGAACCGGACGAAACTGCATCCCATTCTGTCAGTTGTATGTGAACGTTGAATAATGCCCTGGTACCCTCAAAATATTAAGATAAATGATGCAAAAGTAATTCTAACCCCTGTGTCACCGATAGTAGAGTGCAATGCAGCAATAATTGGTGCACGGGGAAGTTTCAGACACTGAGTAGCGTGTCGGCGACCTTCAATCAATTCCGTATTTTGAAGTTTTATCTGATCTTCCGAAGAGAGCACGTGGGCAGTCACTGTGTATCCAGGCAGGATAGGATAGTTCAAAGCAATGACATCACCGAATCAGTGAATCTGTCATCTGATTGACACCCCTAGGCTCAGAGTCGTATCATTTCGTATTGAAATTTGAAAAGTGAACACGGGTATTGATAGTTAGTGTCTGCGATCATGATACCGACGAATAGTTTGAATACTGAATAGGTCTGTGACCTAACTGACCTTCCTTTTTGTTCTATAGTTATTAGTTAGTACTTTCTTGTCTTTATATATAATTCATTGGAAGATATACCAATGATGATAATGATATATTACAGATCTTTAATATATAGTTTTGTTACTCGTTTTACCAATGCCCATACTATTGTTACTCGTTTTACAAATGCCCAAACATATGCTGATCACGGCAAATATAAAGCGATCCCCCTGCCATTCACAAATTTCACTTGCTCATTCCCCCATCACGAGAGCCAGCAAAAGAACAGTGAATGCATGTTTTTGAATATCGTTAAATGCCGTGAATACGGTCTTTATTTCAGCTACTATTTTCACCTAGGTTTGTCCCTGGAGCATGGCATAATGTCAACATAATTAGTCTGAGAGAAGTCCGCTAGAAATTAGCGGTTAACCGGTTAAAATCTGGCTAACCCCAATGGTTAACCGGTTAGAAGAATGGGTCAACCGATTCAGCTCTAACAATAAGTTGAACATATTTCTTTTGATCTGCCTCATATTTCTTACCTAGTATTTTCTTAGCACGTTCTTCATCTGTATGGTTTTTGGTATTGTTTAATTAACCCTTTTCACTCTTATGTTTACTTAGAATTCACCCAAGCTGCTATGACTCAAAACATTTTTCATCTGATCAACACCAAATTTGGTATATGAATTTATCACCCCTAAATACAGATCGAGTTCGAATATGGGTTTGATCCGATATATTTTACAGAGTTATGACCCTTTATAATTCAAGTAATTGCTGCTGTGAATTTGAAGAGAACATATCCCACAGACCATGTGTGTTATTGAAATGAGTTAATTATCACTATGGACATTAGATACTACATGCTATAAAGCCTGATAGTGGTACCACTGGCTGACAGGACTTAATTGTTTTCATATGTCAAACTGTGATTGATGACTCTGGTGGAGTTCTGTTTTCTGTGCAATATTAAGTTAACCCCTTTGTTGAAACAGTTTCATTACATTAGTTAATGCACACACTATATGACACCTATTCTAAAATCATGACACACCGGCCAACCATGGTTTGCCCCGGTGTGCAATTTTTTTTTTTATCTGAACAAGAAAATCGCAAAATCCTTAAATTTAGACTCTCCAAGCATTCCTAGATTTGGAAATTTAAAACCTGACACCCCAATTTAGCTTGGAAAATTTCCAACTGATGACAATATTTATCTAGTTCGGTACAAAACACATCGTTTAATAACATGTATGCTATTAAATTAAGCATGAAATAGTGCAGGCATACATAGACTGTAATGATGCAAATGTTAGTTTTTGTGCTCTCTGTGTTTCTTTAATGTTAAATTCACTGTATTATTATTCAAATACCACATAAAGTTATTTTATTGTTTAAATAATGTTTCCTTGCTTTTACAATAAAACAATAAATTACAGTATATTCTAATAGAATCTACTTAGTTTTATTATTTTATAGTCAATTACAAACAAGGAGAAGTTGGCTT
The DNA here is from genome assembly GCA_032622095.1 of Siphonodentalium dalli. NCBI lineage: Eukaryota > Metazoa > Mollusca > Scaphopoda > Gadilida > Siphonodentaliidae > Siphonodentalium > Siphonodentalium dalli. The sequence continues at coordinate 62,332,890 of CP136067.1, forward strand.
GCATTCAAATTTATTTCGAGCAAAGTTGAAAATAAAATGAAAAGCCACCCCCCCCCCCCCCCCCCCCCCCCCCGCCCCTATTTGTCCCCCGACGTTTCCGTCGGAGGACTATAGAAATGACCCTCGTCCGTCCAATCGAGATTGGGTACCTTCATGGTGTAATCAACTCCTCCTACAGTTTTAAACGTAGAGATTTGAAACTCTGGGATATTGTTCCTAACATGTTGGTGATTTGCAACATCTATATAGCTAATCAAAAATATATTTTTTTCCATATTTTTGGGGGGGTTTTCGACTTTGAAAATTTGGAACATTTTTGCCTTTTGGATGAGATTGGGTACCTTCATGGTGTAATCAACTCCTCCTACAGTTTTAAATATAGAGATTTGAAACTCTGGGATATTGTTCCTAACATGTTGTTGATTTGCAACATCTATATAGCTAATAAAAAATATAATTTTTTCCATATTTTTGGAGGGGTTTTCGACTTAGAAAATTTGGAACATTTTTGCCTTTTGGATGAGATTGGGTACCTTCATGGTGTAATCAACTCCTCCTACAGTTTTAAACGAAGATATTTGAAACTCTGGGATATTGTTCCTAACATGTTGGTGATTTGCAACATCTATATAGCTAATACAAAAATATCATTTTTTCGCGTTTGCATGCGTTTGTTCATCGGGTTGTTTTGTCCAAGAAATTTTGCGGTGGTTTGCAACATCTATATACTGTATAACATTGTTGCAAATAGTATCCTTCTAACAATTCCAATCATGAAGTTTACCACTCGAGTCGGGGGACATGTGGTCTGCGACCTTTTATTTTTTCTTGCATGTCACCAGAAACACAGGTATATATTTTTTTGGCGTTAATAGAGGAAATGTCTTATTTTGAAATTCCCTCAATTGCATTTGGGCTCCAGGATAATATTAATGGTGCTGGTATTCTTGAGACTGACTTATTGTATGGGTTTCTAAATCCAATGACAATTATAGACTATTTTGTGTTTATCAGTTCATTAGTTTGGGTAAGATTAACCCCATTCTATCCGATTTCATAACTCAAATATTTCCATTGATTATGTTTATAGTTCTTGGCATAGTTGGCGATAACACAACCCTAACCTGCTTAGTGAGGGTCATTTGGTTTATTTGCTTTAAAATATTAACATCCTCCACCAATCCTGTTGACACAATGTGATAACTAAATATTTTTCACATGATCAGATCACTATATAAAGTGTGAATTGTTGAAACTTTTGCACTCATGAAAAGGTTGGTGTAAGGATTTATAAAATTTATAAAAATAGCTAATCGCTATCGCCTAGGTATGGGATAAACAACTGCCGATCGTGATCGGCCTCTCGTTTAGGGAATGGGTCAGAGGTCTTCACCATTGGGGGAAAAAAATGCGTCATAGTGCTTTACACATGCTAATGTCTATGACTGAAGAGTTGTCAGTGTGAAAATAATGTAATGAAATACAAACAAACAAACATCAAAACAATAATACATATGACAAACCAACAAAAATGATACTGTATCGATCATGAGTTGTGGTCGTATCGCACGTTGCATATAATTTCAAACTGATGCAGTACTAATTAATGTCTCATTTATTAGATGTTAGTTCATAATGTGTAAGTTCCACAATAGTTTAAATGCATGGCGAACCATGTAGCCAAACACTTCCACCGATTTAATATTAAGGGTTTTTTGCACCACTGCTCAAGTCATTCAAGGACATAAGACTTCCAACCAACACCGATCCTCACAAAGTTTATATCGAAATGGCCCATCTTTCTGAGAGGCTCGATTTGAGGAGGCGGGTGGTGGTTCGCAAACAGTGGAAGAAGAAATGAAAAATTTGCTTTGACACATGTTTTTGTGGGATGCTTGTTTTGATAATTAATTTTTTATTATACGCTCTATGGCTACGCACTTTGTGTTGAATTTTTACAGTCCATTGGGGCGAATTGGGAAAGTGTACAATGAAAATCTACTGGTTTTCTAAAGAAAAAGATATAAATGTCCCTTCATTTTACAAGATTTCAAGTCTTCATACTTAAAGGGGAAGGAAACCCTCAACAACTCAGGCCGTTTGTATATATATTTAGTATATCAACCATGGTGTGATAAAACACCTCTCATTTCTTAGTTATGCTCAAATACAACGATATCACACACGTAATACATAAATACAAAACTCCTGCTAATTATGGCGGATCGATATTTATAAGATCATGATGTCACGACCTCTTTTCGCATTACTCATCCTTAAAATATGTATAAAGGCTATCACATTAAATCATTTCGGCGTGTTTTTGTTATTCTGCGGAAAATTCAAACAACCACAGCCTATTGAAGACTACATACATGTATCATAAGCCAAAATGATTTACGTTATAAATTTGAACAATTAATTTACGGTCAGATAATTATAGTCGCATAACATTTGGATGTGACAATCTTGGCCAAATGCACACGACTTCTACATGTGCAAATGTGACTGCCAAACACTCTTTCTCGAATTAAACTATAATTTATTCACAACAGTTAATCATTTATTGTGCACAACAAACATTAAATCTGCTGTTTTATTTACTTTCATATTTAAAAATAGACTATCGTATGCGATACAGTTTAGCGTTAAACAGCCAAGTGAGACAGTGACATCACAAACCATGAAGGGAGATAATATTTCTTCCAAAATGTCGGCGTTAAGTCTGGCTTAATTCCTTGCGTGGGTTAGTTTGAGATGCCATATCTCCGATCTTGTGGAGATATGCGCTGAAATTTTACACACTAACAGCGAACAGCTTGCTTAATGCAAGATGCCTTTTCGTTATGTGATAGTTCACCCCCTTTAATTGACATAAGATACATCATACTGACTATAATCCTTATCGGTCATAGACATCACCAAGTGTAAACCTCTGACATAATGTTTTCCAAATGGTAAAGACCCTGGACCTGTCCTCAAAAAAGGGTAGAAAATCCCTGAATTTATATTGTTATTAGTTGAGAAACTGGAGAGCGCATCGTGAGGGATTACGACGATTGAAAACAGGTATGTATGTTTATTTAGTTTAATTTGTATATATAGGCATGTTTCTGTTCTGTTTCTGTTCTATTTTATTTCTGTATCTTTTACGACCTAAGATCACTGTGGTTTTCATAGTACTTTGAATTCCCTTGAAAAAAAATATGATAATTAAAGTTATTAGATGAGAAACTGAACGCACGCCTCAATGAGTCATCTAAATAGTTTTGCGCTACATTGTCATTGACAAAAATTATTTGCACCACGACACTGAGCACGGTGTAACCGGAGTCGGATCGAACACACCCGAATCTTTCAAATCGTTCGTTTGCGCACCAAAAATGCTCGATAAATGTCTCTTTTTTTTAAAAGGAAGGTAAATGGTATGTCATGGTGACGCATTAGTATATCTATTGTCCGGGGAACATCGCGGTTTGGTCGTATCTTGTTTCATATTCTTCCTTTCCGGCCTTGAAGCAAAAGCTCCATTGCCAGTAGTGGGGAAAGTTGGACTATACATTCAATGTATAGTCTATTTTGGACTAAGTCAGACCTGACTTGATGAACTTAATGTTCGTATCAAGTCAGGACCCTGCCGTGATTCAGCATGGGCGAGTAACTAATTTTTTTAAATACACTTAATTTTAAGAATCAACTAACATAAGTCATTAATGTTAACAATATTGCAATCTATATTAACTCTGACACCTACCAGAAAGTGTCTAAATCACTCTAGGTTAGAAGAACTATATCACGGCTGTGTCTCTTCCAAAAAACCATCCAAAGCCATGTGGCAATTCAAATTCCTACTTATCTTGAAAAGCCCACAAGAAAAGCTTGATTCCACCATCAGCAAACATTCCGACGCATTCATACAGTCCTAAATTACTTCAGATGTTCCTTCTTCCCTGCCACTGCAATTTTCTGGAATAATCTAAACTCTGACCTGGTCACACTCTCAGACCCTGACATGTTCAGAAAGGGTGTGTACCAGCATATCAAATAATTGGCTCAAATAATCATTCTTTTAACCTTGTGTTTTTAGCTCACCTGAGACGAAGTCTCCGGTGGAGCTATAGTCATCACTCCTCGTCCGTCCATCCATCCGTCCGTCCATCCATCCGTCCGTCCGTCCATCCGTCAGCAATTCTTTGAACATCTTTTCCTCTGGAACCGTAAGACCGAATTGGTTCATATTTGATGTGGATGTTCCCTAGGTGACTCTCATTCAGATTTGTTCAAATGAGGTCACTGGGTCAAATGGTTACGAAACCAGGGCTATAACTCTATTCCTCCATAGTAATGCTTACAACGACTTCTTGTCCAGAACCATTGGGCCGATTTAGCTAATATTTGAATTGGAGGGTCCTTGGGTGACTGGTGTTCAGATTTGTTCAAATGGGGTCACCCGGTCAATTAGTTGAGAAACCAGGGCCATAACTCATAGTAATTCTTAGAATGACTTCTTCTAAAAAAATATTGGGTCGATTTAGCTTATATTTGGTATGGAGGGACCCTGGGTGACTGGGGTTCAGATTTGTTCAAATGGGGTCACTGGGTCAAATAGGGGCAGAGCCAGGGACATAACTCTAAAAAAAAAAACTACATTTTTGCATTTTGATCTTTGATTTTTAGCTCACCTGAGACGAAGTCTCCGGTGGAGCTATAGTCATCACTCCTCGTTCGTCGTCCGTCCGTCGTCTGTCCATCGTCCGTCCATCATCCGTCCGTCAACAATTCTTTAAACATCTTCTCCTCCGGAACCGTAAGACGGAATGGGTTCATATTTGGTGTGAATGTTCCCTATGTGAATCACATTCAGATTTGTTCAAATGAGGTCACCCGGTCAAATAGTTGCAAAGCTAGGGCCATAACTCTTTCCCACCATAGTAATTCTTACAACGACTTCTCAAATTTCATTCCCTTCTATTCAGTTTCTATGTCCCCCTAATTTGCAGAAGATAAAATGCATAATTGAGGTGCTCAATGGGTATGCATTACAAACTTCAACTGTAGAACTTCAATCTGTTCCTAGGTTTTCCCATGGCCTAATCAGACTGAGGATAAATCCAGTGATGCTAGCCCGCCTTGCAGAATAGTGCCATTAAATTCACCTTTTGGGGACCTCATTCTGCAAATGTCAGACACACTATATTCAGACTTGGCTGGCATATTATTTTCTTAACCACCACTTATCCAGATGAAATCATACCCTGATTTTTCAAAGAAAAATTGGGGGGGGGGGTATATTGGATTGAATTTGTCTTCTGTCTGTCAGACGGTCCTTCCATTTGTCTGTCTGTTGGGATGTCTATCCATCCATCTATCAACAATTGTTTTCTTCTCCATATTAAAGACCAATATGTTTATATATTTCAGTGTGCATGTTCCCTAGGTGACTCACAATCAGATTTGTTCAAATAAGTTCATCAAATCAAATAGGTGCGAAGCTAGGGCCATAACTCTTTCCCTCCATAGTAAATCTTAAAATAATTCTTCCCAAGAACCATTGAGCCAATATTAGCTTATATTTGGTATGGATGGGCCTTGGGTGACCGGGTTCAGATTTGTTCAAATGGGGTCATTTTTAGGAAATGAGGTCCCCAGAGGGTGAATCGTTGATGCTATTCCAACTTGGGGAATAGTGTCATTAAATTCACCTTTTGGGGACCTCATTCTGCAAAGGTCAGACAGACTTTGCTGTTCCAATATTATTTTCTTAACCACCACTTATCTAGATGAAATCATACCCTATTGGATATTGGGGGGGGGGGGGTATATTGATATTACTAGATGAATGGATCTCATAGATGGGGATTCACATTTGTTCTAATAGGGGCAGAGATAAGAGATTTAACTCTCCTCTATCCTGTTTGGTACTGGTATAATAATATTGATTTCTAGGCAGCCTGGGTGGGGGCAATGTTTGAGGCAATGGGGAAGGAGTGTAGAGGGGGTTAAGTTTTGACCCCCTACTTCGATCAAAATTTAAACAGTTGAAGAGCCCTGCTCATCTGAGAACCTCCAGCTATGTCCATGTTTAGAACTACTTGTCTTAAGTGATATTGTCACGTGCTGACTCTTGTAGTCTTCAGAGTCCCAGTCTTCTTAGTCTTTACAGTCTGGTGAGCGACCCACAGTCATTGACTGTCTTGTTATCTCTCTTACATAAAACCAATATAAACTTGATTCTCCTATCTCACTGTCATCTCCTTTCTGAACACACGCTATCTCCATTCTGCACTGACGCGCACTGGATATAATACCCGATAAGGGGGTCTCCAGTAGGCTTGCCGCGATTTTGGGAATAATCGAACAATCGTCAGTGGTGCCGATTAATCGATTTTCATTTTGAAAATCGACTTTTTTAGTTCAAATAACAATGCATATTATACAACAACACAAGAACGCTGGCATACAGCGTATTTGCAAAGAACCTATCTCAACTTAAGAGGCAATATTTTGCACCGTATTTACAGCACTAATCTAACCCAGAAACCCACCCACGCAAACATTTGTGACAATGTAACTTTCAGTTGCGGCGTCTTTTGAGGTCAGGCCGACAGAGTAATCTAGTTCCGTCTTGGTTTCACGTCACGGCGGTTTTTCTTTTAATGTGCCGACGCATGTGTATACTCCGCGGCATGCGTGATAGCAGATGTTCAGCGGTCACGTGCTATTCCGCTTTTGAGAGATTCCCGACTTTGAATTAAGGCACGATCCCGAACTTCAAATTCAATTAATGCACGATCCCAAATTCGCGAACAGTCTCACGAAGCACGTGGCCCGACGAGAGTTGCGAGTATTTTCCCGATTTTTTTCGTTCAATTTGTTTAATCAAAATGATTTCTGAATCTGCTTAGTGCTTACATAAAGTTCATAAACTACGAGTAATTATTTCGTTTTTATTGTTTAATAGAGGCATTTGAATTTATATGGGAGCAAATTCTCAGAACTAATGCCCTTCATTTCCGACGTGCGGGAGTTATACTTACCATCTTACACTTACCAGACGCACCTCTTAATAGTCTCTTTTTTTGGCATCTATTTACTACAAATTAAATCTCTATATGAGATTTAATTTCATGGGTAGAAAAATCGATTAATCGTCGATTATAGCCACCGATTAATCGATTTTGAAAATCCAAAATCGCGGCAAGCCTAGTCTCCAGTAACCATAGATAGATAGATAGTGTGTATAATCAGTGTTCGCGCTGGACCGAAAAAAACTTTAGCCAAAAGTTTAGCCAAATGAAAATTTTATTAGCCAAATGAAAAAAACTTTAGCCAAATGTTTTTTGGCCAAATTAAAAAAAACTTTGGCCAAATTAAATCATCGTTGTCTGGTCGGTTCACAATTAATGACTAAACCGTAAAATCTAACAGACACAGGTAAAATACACAATAATTGAAACAATTTTGATGAACTAGAAGTATTTTTATATATATCATTTATTACAAATTTATTAATCTTTATGTGAAAGAGTGATTTGGGGGGGGGGGGGGGGGGGGGGGGGGGGTAACCCGGGATTGTCCTTCTTAATGTAATTATTTTTTTGTTTTATATCAATATCTTTTTTAAAATCATTAAATATTTATCCAAGGATAAATATTTAAGTGACATCTGGAAACTAATAACTTAATATTGTTACGCCATTATCAAATTACAATCTGTCATAAAAGCATGCATATTATTTTGACTGTATCGGTATTGACGACAAATAGCCACAAAATATCTGTCGTGATTCACATTTGGCTGATTAAGCTATTGTCTTACACTTGGTGCTCATAAACCTCGACCGTCATAAATACAATGTCATCATATACATGCATTGTGCAGGCGCGCCGTGAGTGATCAGACAGACAATGGGCTGAATGGGGGATTAGGGGATTAAATGTAAAAATTAATAATGACCTTTTGCTGCTTCGTGCAGGGTGACATAATCTTTCTCCAGATTAAAACAGCCTGTTACGAACAAATTGCTTATATACCGGCGTCAATGCACTTTACAAAACATTGCTTTCTTCACATTGTCATAATTCAACCTTTGAATGTCCGTCTTGTGAAAACTAAAGATGATTGCATATCACTTTGTGATCGCTTGGTTGGCTGATAGAGTTGTCGATCGGGGTTCCCTTTGTACGATATTTCATAAGTACGAAAATAATGAAATACATTCGTCACCTAACTTCGTCTTGAATGTCGATCTATTGAGCGCTTTTATTAATTAGCTTTCTGGCTCCATGCTTTCAGTCTCCATTTGGGTTCAAAAAAAGTTTAGCCAAAAGTTTAGCCAAATGAAATTTTTATTAGCCAAATTCGAAAAAGATTAGCCATTGGCTAATTTGGCTACCGACAGCGCGAACACTGTGTATAATTCCGTAATTATTTAATCCAAAAATCCAATCGGAAAATACATGTTGCATATGGACGAAGCAAGGCAAGTAGGCGGTCCTAAATATCACATGACAACACGTGCACGTCACATGTAACCAAAAACATGGGAGTTACCCCTAGTAAGATTAGTAGAGCAAAGGTAATGCATGCGCAGGGTGTAGATAAACTCGACCTAATTGTGGATAGTTTGGATATTCCAAGGGGATTCACGAATGCGTGCAATGACATGTTGCAGTCACATGTTATGGTAGACATGTCAGTGTTTATGTTCTGTTATTTGTCAGATTTTAAGAATAAATTACATGTAGGTGAGTGGATGGTTTCAAACTTATATTAGTATTTAGTTGATAAATACATGTGTGTTGGTCATAATTGTTACTTTTATTGAAAATCTACTCGCTCATAGCATTCATTGACCACCGATGGAACTTAGATGGCGCAAGCCATGCTACTAAGTTCCAATGGATCTACGGTCAGGCCACAGTTACTGGACATAAGTCCCAAAAATAAGGTTTTAATCGGAATTTATAAATCAGTATACTAATATAAGGAAGTCAAGTTATGAAAGAATTACCAAATCACAAATGGCCCGACAAACATATCCCAAATACAAAACACAAAATACCGTGCATATGTCACCTGTTTCTTATAAATAACATACTCAGCAATGTACTCTGCAGCGATAAAATCGTTCCGGATGCCAAATTAACGGAGTTTTAAAAAAATTTCACCATTAGCGATTAGCGACGAGTGACTTGTCGCCATCCATATCGCCATTTTGTTTCTGAGCATCATGTGAAGTGCATGTGTTCCCGATATACTATTTTTGTTGCAGAACACCGGTCTTTCCAATTACCAATTGAATAAGTATACGAAACCATTGAGAACATGGATGGCGACGACTCACTCGTCGCTAATGGTGAAAAATGTTTTAAACTCCATTAATTTTAGTGATGTTCCGATAATGAAAAAGCCCATCAGACCGATTTCCGATAACTGGAGACACAATCGGCCGATTTCCGAATCCGAGGTTTATATATATTGAGCTTTTGTTCCCATAATGGTAATATATTTATTCATTGCATTCGCTATCTCGGTATAGTTTCAAAGCCAATTACATCAAAGAAATATATATATACACACTATTGCGAAGATATTTCTGCCGACATCAATTGTGCGCTGCCTTTGATGTATACCGGTAATTGTTTGACAAAGAGATCAAAGGTGCTGACTCAAGAATAATGTTATGACCGTGTGGGGGAACGCTTGAACACGGTGTAAAAGTCTTGATTGAATACTTGTAAGTTGCGACAGTGTATGGAATGCCGATGATTATTAATTAAATTTAGATTGATGGATAATAATTGCTGTCACATTTGTCTGAGATTTCCCAAATTCCCATTGGTCACATATTTTGTCTTTTAACTGGGAAGCTTTTATAGTTCCGCCTGCTCAATTTTTGTTTCGCGAGACCACCTCTAAGTTCAAAGTGGAGCTAAGCATATTTCATTGTGTATGCAGTAACTTGCAATGAGAGCATCACTATAACAAAGGCGATTCGCTGAGCTGAAAAAACAAGTTCAATTTGGAACTATACTTCACCATATTGTCCCCTACAGACGAAAAGGCCAATTGGTCGTTATTGAAGACAGTTCTGATCTCGATTGTACTAATTCATTCAGTGTGTGCTTCAAATTGTTGACATTGCATGTGATGTCACAGCATGGCACGTGCTCAACGGGAAACTATATTGTAATGAGGTCAGCTGTTTAAAGCTTTCTTTGAATCTATTTCGCGATTGAACCAATAACTTCATATTACACAGGATATGTCGGGCAGGTGTATTGCCATGCTTATATATAATTATATCAGACTGTTTGGCCGATGCCAATAGCTTCTTTTTAGACTGTTACAACTGCGTTTTACATTCAATACTACAGTTGTATTGCGTACGTTTATTAAAGCGTGTATATTCCACTTAGATACTACAACGTTTTTGTTTGTTTTGACAATCGGTAAAAGCCGATGTTCAACTGCGAGGTACAATTAATATCTGATGACCTATTATTGGTCGATGGCCGATTCTGATTATCGGAACATCACTAGTTAGTTTGGCGTCCGGAACAATTTAACGCTGCAGAGTTGTAGCTGTGTATGTTATTTATAGGAAACAGGCGACATATGCCTGGTATAACTGTGGTCAGGCACACACCCAAAATGAGCTATATTTACTATTTATACTTATATACGAATAGTAAAACTACTTACTAGTATAGTTATTAAGCTAGTATATATTATATAGCTCGTTTCATCTATCAGTATCGTATGATTCATAGCCAGATTGAGCTGCATTTTTAATGTGATTTACATGCCTCTATCGATTGCGGGCATACAATGTAAAAGCCCAATTAGAATTGACTTTCATTAGTTGGGTACCATACCACTCTAATGAGTGATGTCTATAATTTACAAAGGGACAAACCATAAATTTAGTTTTTTCCACAATTGATCATGCCCATCCAAATAGATTAAAGATAACTACATTTGTGTAAATTATGCTCAAAAGAAGGTGAATCATGTCTCTTAATAATATTAGGTATCATTTTTAAAATGACTAATCCTGTAACCATATATGTAAAAAAAATTCTGCTTGACTGATGACGCATGTTTTGGACAAGGTTTTTGGGTACCTCTACACAAACTGATGGCATTATTCCAAACATTGGATTTCAGTAATATCATCGATGTAAATGATACATCATGATATTTTTCTTACAGAAAGATCAAGTCTTTGTGGTGCATTCATTATGAAACTGAAAGCTATTAAGGAATCCACGTGACTGACGGGACAGTACTTTTGTGACTGATGGGACACCACTGAAATCTAAACTTTTATACATGTTTGTGGAAGGGCACTTTATTCCATTTTATCTCTGGGGTGAAAAAATTATTTTATGGTATTAGACAAGCACATCAATACTTGTAATGATTGCTGGATGTGATTGGATATATAGGACCAGGACAATTTTTTTTAATCTGACATAAGACACCCACTTAGGAACCCCATCTTATATGAAAATCCCAAGACTGGAGAGTCCCACATGGGAACCACACAAGACAAACTGACCTCGCAAGAGAACTCCATACGAGAACCCCATACAGCGACCCCATTGCCTATGAGAACCCCAATCCACAGATCTCAAAGAACGAAGCTGATAAGGGAAACCCTTATGAGAACACCAACCCACCAATCCCACACAAGAACCCCACATTTCTCAATGAGAACCACAATTTGAAAACCTCACATGAGAACCCCACAAGATAATCTTATCTCTAAGGGGGACCTCACACGAGAACCCCAACCATATAAGTCCCACCTGAGAACCCACATGACAACCACTTTTCATATGAGAACTAGAGCTGAAACGGTTGACCCATTCTTCTAACTGGTTAACCATCGGGGTTAACCGGATTTCAACCGGTTAACCGCTAAATTTCTAGCGGACTTCTCTCACACTAATTATGTCGACATTATGCCATGCTCCAGGGACAAACCTAGGTGAGAAGTAGTAGCTGAAATAAAGACCTTATTCACGACATTTAACGATATTCAAAAACACGCATTCACTGTTCTTTTGCTGGCTCTCGTGATGGGGAATGAGCAAGTGAAATTTGTGAATGGCAGGAGAGATCGCTTATTTGCCGTGATCAGCATATGTTTTGGCATTTGTAAAACGAGTAAAATAGTATGGGTATTTGTAAAACGAGTAACAAAACTATATATTAAAGATCTGTTATATATCACTATCATCATTGGTATATCCTCCAATGCATTATATATAAAGACAAGAAAGTAATAACTAGGGAACAAAAAGGAAGGTCAGTTAGGTCAGACTCGCAGTCCTATTCAGTATTCGAGCTATTCGTCGGTATCATGATATCGGACACTAGTGTTGGGAGGTTATATAATTTACGTTTCGGTTTTAGTATGCAATCACTTAACATATAGCAATTACTGCCAAATTGAGTGTTAATTAGTCCCACAGGCACAACCAGTTACAGAGTAGCATGGAGCATCAATTTCCTTGATAAAAGGGAAGATTATTGAAGAAGTGTTGGGTTGCTTCAACTACCATGTCTGTTTGGTCACGCAATTGAATTGATCATATTAAATCACAACAGGGAGGAAGAACGGGAAGAGTGAAGACATTGTGCAGCTGATCTCAATCTTCAAACTTTGTCGACTTACATAGTTTTTATAAACCCCACTGTAAAACAGTTTTATATATAGTATGTCGTGGTGTGGTTCCAATTTGAATCCATGTTGCTTTCGTGCAGTATTAACTATTAAGTTACGAAAGCACGCATTGCCACACAACGCCACTTTTACGTTGTCACTTCCTTGTGTGCATTCAGACTTGATACACAGTGACTGCACACATGCTTTTGTTGGAAGAAAACTTCAAAGGGTCGGAATTGATTGAAGGTCGCCGACACTTCCAGACAGTTCGAGAATTGCTACTAAGTATCTGATACTACCGCGTGTACCAATTAATGCTTGCATTGCACTCTACTATCGGTGACACAGGATTTAGTATTAGTTTTGCATCATTTAACCTAATATTTTGAGGATTATTCACGTTCACATTCAACTGACAACGGGATGCGGTTACGTCCGGTTCATTTTTTTCTAACCGGTTACGTCGCTAACCGGATGCTAACCGGTTAACCGTCTAACCGTTTCAGCTCTAATGAGAACACCAACTGGAGAACCCCACATGGGAACAACAAAAGACAACCTGAGTTCAAAAGAGAACCTGTACACAAGGAACCCAGATGGCTACCCCATCTATTATGAGAACCATAACCTGCAGATCTCACAGAGAACCACACATGTGAACCCCAAGATGGCCCCATATAGCAAATCCATGCCACAAGAGAACCCTGCATGGGAACCGCAAGTAAACCATATGAGAACACCATGAGTATCTAATCACACAACCAAAACAAGAACCCCATATGAGAACACAAACCTGTAAACTTCACCCTAATCGCAGACTGACCCTATCAGCATGGTAATAACCCATCAAATTGAAGCTCGGCCCAAAAGGGCTATAAAAGGGCAAGGTTTCCCACACTTTTGCACAAACCACATTTGGTCCTGAATCGGCGAAGATTAGTTGATACGGGTGTTTCCCTGGAGAAACTCGTTTCTAATTTACCCTTCCTTGCTTATTAGTCCAGGGAGATATTGGTGGAATTCAGCAACCCCTCCCCTGGAATCAACTTCACCACACTAATTTTCTTCCTTAATGTCTCCTCTAATTTTGTTCGGTTATTAACAAGAAAAATAAGTGGTCGAAGGGACTCCAGACAAGATGGCATCCATACATATCGATATTATGAAAAAAGTTTAAATTAGTATTATCAAATATCAACTTCTTTTCAATATTGGCCACCAGTTTGGCCGCTACATGTATCTTGGCTGTGAGTATCAATTTCCCAACACAAATGAAATATTTCGTATCAATATTCCATATCTACATGTAATTGTGGGTAGAATTCGCATAATAATAACGCCCATCATAAAAAATAGTAAAGGAATGGGCCAGGGAAGAATTCAGATATAATTTGGGGACACCTGTTTTCCAGCAGAGGATACATTTATTCCCTAATAACTTAATAAGGCTACTATGCCGAACCAACACAGATACATAGACACGTATTATAAATATGACATAATATTTGTTTTCAAAATAAACATGCAAACAAAGGCTCTATTGCAACTGAAGATTTTTAATCTACATAGAATATTGTTAAATTACATTGAAAATTTCAGGTTGACTCAATACTGTCACTAGGAATTTGGGGACATTTGGGCTTCTCGAGTTTGGGCACCCATACCTGTAACAGGTATCAAAACAGCCTTGGAAATTTCCCTGGAATGGGCGCGTGTTTGAACATTTTGGTCGCCATCTTCGATTTGAAACACCATATCTTGCATGGGATGTAAGGTAATCAGGGATGTGCCAATCCCCAAAATAGTCCCGGGCGGGAGGGTCATCGGTCCGATTGGGCGACCATGGTTCGCCCAATCGGAAGAAAATTTTGATTATTAGCGCCCGCAAACGCGTTTTCCTTGCATTTCGGGTGTAAAATACACCACAAGGCCTCGGACAAATTATCATAAAATAGGGACATTTCATATTTTAAATTTGGGCGAACATAATTTGAAAGTCAGTGTAACTCACCCGGTATAAGAATCCTCTGCATATTCTTTATATAAATCCAATTATTTAACAAGTTAATCCGGTACACTAAACTGAAACGGCGGCATTATATCAAAGGCTGTCTTGGCGAGAACTAACAACAGCGTCACACGAACACGTGCCAATCATCGCCTGAGTACTAATCGCGTCATGTCATATTTCCCACGTGATTTCCTTCTTTTTACTATACACAGTGTCGTCTATTTACAATGTTTGTTTATACAACTTCAGTTACGTCACACTTTCATGGAATGGACTTTCAATCGCCTATTCTTTCCGTCTGCCCACAGTTTAACCGCATCGTGGAATGGGAAATCTTCCAGGGGCGGTCCTTCAATTACTATACGCATGACCGCGTCTAATGTTTCCTCCACCATGCGGTTTCTGAGACATGATTTGATCAGTTTCATCTGGCTGAAATCACGCTCAACGTCTGCGGTATGTGGTGGTACCACTCGATATATTTCAGCCAGGTGTGATGTTATTGGATAAACCATTTTCAGTGGGTTTTTCGAATGCCCCGTCAAAGCACGTACAACATCTCGAGTATTCATCTTCTTCATGTTCAATGCCATGTATTCCCGAAAATCATCCCATTCTTCCTTTGCTTCATCAACTGAATAGCCGCCAAATTGGTTGATGAGGGTCTGAATTTCGCTCTTTCCGTAATCTTTATCTCCTTTGTCCATATGAGAAGGGGTGAATATTCTGAATGAAGTAATTACAACGGAATCGGTAAATCTGTTATCCAAGTTTGAAATAATATTGTTAATGAAGGGAATCTTCACGTCAGCACGATATTTGTCCACCATTTCACTCTCAGTGTCACCCTTTCCACGAATATTTCGTTTGTTGTAGCTTACATTAACGCCTGCTTCTTTCAAAGAATTGATGTATGCCAAAATTTCTTTTAAGTTGTCACCGTCATAATCACTTTCGGACATTTTCGAGATTTGATTTCTTGTTGATTGCACAACGGGAGCTACAAGAGCATAATCAAGTTCACTGTCCTGGAATATTTTGGACAGTCGGTTGATTTTGGGCAGAATATCACAGAACAAAAGTAGAGTGGCAATAAATTGAAAGTCCGACATAAACGTGCTCAGACCTGCAGCTTTGGCATCACCTCGTTCTTCAGATTCTCTCTCCAAGCTGATAATAATGCTGGCCAATGTTTTCTTTATTCGAGCCACACATAACCCAATAGAAAGCCACCGTGTTGAAGAGGGTTCTAACACCTTTAGTGCTGGTTCATCTAGCAGATCCTGAACAGCTTTTAGCCCAGCAGCACGAACGGCACTGTTGTCGTAGAAGTCATATAATTGCCGAATTATGTCCTTAAATTTCTTGATATATGGAACTTTGTCGCCTGCCTGTGACGCTGCCAGGTTTAGCTTATGGGCAGCACAGTGACATCCGATGGCCTTACAACGATCGACTTCGGGAAATTTAGTTTGGTCAGCTTCTTGTTCATCTATAATCAGCTTAACTGTGCCATTGAACTTTCCAGCCATGGTCGAGGCCCCATCTGTACCAATGGCTCTCAATTTCTGGAATGACAGATCTTTACTTTTGACGAAATCAGTTACTTTCTTGGCGATATTCTTGCCGTCAAGTCTAACTACGAGGTCTTTGTTTGAACCATCGGATGATGCAAGTGGCTGAATAATCTTGAGATATTTGGTCACAATTTCACCTGAATGTACATAGCGTGCCCTCACGATCATCTGCTCTTGAATAGCACAATCAGTCGTTTCGTCAAACATCAATGCATAACTGACTGATGAGCGAAGTCTTTCCATGATGTTTTCTTCGATTACTGACGATATGCACGCTAACATTTCCTGGATTGACTTTCTGCTTGTGTAGTGTGCATTTTTCCCCATCCTAATTTTCTCTTTTAGATTCAGAGACATATAGTCCATGAGGTCGAGTAGAGGTACAAAGTTTGTTGTATGCGAAATTCTTTGTTTGCACAAGAAGTACAGGCATGCGAAAGTTCTGCTCATGTCGTTCATTGACAGCGACGGAACTATAGTTTCCTTGACGTCCGTTTGGTGTTTATCGACGCTAAGCTTGGATGCAATTTTGTGCGCATTCGACTTCTCGTGATCCACAATGCTCTCTAAGCGAAGGCGTTTACATGGCTGTTTGTTCCATGTCTCGCGGTCAAATGGCCGCATGTCATGCTTCCGACAGAATTCACAAAACATGCCCACATCTGTCTCGTACAGTAGCCACGGTCTATCCTTGTTCCATGATGTTTTAAATGACGTGGCATGCTTCGATCGTTTTGGTTCTGTCTGTTCAGATTCTGGGAGCTTTCTCTTTTTCTCTTTCTGGATTACAGCATCGCATTCTGGTCTAACGGTATCTGGTGCAACAGTATCGACAGGTTTTCTCTTCTCTTTCTGAATGGAACCATCGCATTCTGAGCTACCAGATGCAGTCACGTTAGTATCGACAGGTTTTGCTTTGTCATCATCCGGCAGCTTTTTACTTTTCGAAGTTTGAGTGAAAAATTTCAATAACGACATCGTTTTGGCTCAGGATCATTGAAACTGGACGTTTCAAATTCACTTCAAACTTTTAACTCCAGCGCGTGCCTACGGCTCAGCACGCGCGGAAAGTATTTGATTATGTCGGCTCTTTGTAATAAAATTCACCGGTCATCGCAGACCTTTTGACACCTCATTAATTAAGGCTCCCCACGTGCTTTATATGAGGCATTAAAAATGCCTCAGACGGCAACATGTCGTCGCTATCAGACATGCAAGACGTCGTTATCATCAAGAGAACTCGGCACAATTTACAATGAGAGTACAGTTGTGATCGTAAAAATGTGCCGGGCGCACTGGTTTGAAAACGTAGCGACTCCCGGGCGATTGTTTTGAGTGGTGGGCGCCCCCGCCCGGCGCCGCCCGGCGTGAGCACATCCCTGGGTAATTACTACACCTCAGTATTTCCAATACACAAAGCAAGAAATGAAGTATATTACAGATGGAATAATACTTTATGATGTTCCAAAATCTTGATACCTTAATACAGTCGTCAAAATATTTGTGGCTGTCCTCTAAATAGTGCACTATTATATAAATACTTGTAAATTAATTTAGAAACAAATTATTTCCATAGTTTTATTTTCGGAATTAATTTTTAGGCTTAACGCTTCTGATAAAGAGTGATAATCTGAAATGAAATGTGTGACTGATGGGACAAATTGTGTGACATATAAACACATACATCTTGTTTCACTTGTCACATCAGGCATTTATATAATAAAATATTGAATCTCACATTAAACATAAAAAACACACACACACACACACCCGCACACACACACACACACACACACACACACACACACACCCTCACACACACACACACACACACACACAAACAAACGCACGCAGTCTAACGCTGTGTGTCAATTGGGGTCTTTTGCGTCAAACCTACAACCGGGTTCTACCCTTTCCACTGTTCCTACCACCTAGAAAATTCGGAAGTAGACACGGAAGGACAACTGAAGCGTTTTCAGGCAAAAATAAAACCAGTAAGTCAGTCATTTAACTTTGTGTTTTTATAATCATAACTGGGCTCAGGTGTGACACATGTGTATGACAAATGGGAAAGTCATATGTAAATCGCTTATGTGCACCGCAGTCCAATTGCGCTTCAGTTCAGCGCAAAGTCGCCGCACCGCAGTGCAATTGCGCTTGAGCGTGGTGCAATGTAGCCGAACCACAGTGCAATTGCGCTTGAGCGTGGTGCAATGTAGCCGAACCGCAGTACAATTGCGCTTGAGTGCAGCGCAATTTTGCCGCACCGCAGTGCAATTGCGCTTGAGTGCAGCGCAATTTCGCACCAACACAGCGCAATTTCGCTTCAGTGCAGCGCACCACAGTGCAATTGCGCTTGAGCGTGGTGCAATGTAGCTGAACAACAGTGCAATTGCGCTTGAGCGTGGTGCAATGTAGCCGAACCACAGTGCAATTGCGCTTGAGTGCAGCGCAATTTCGCTGCACCGCAGTGCATTTGCGCTTGAGTGCAGCGCAATATCGCCGCACCACAGCGCAATTGCGCTTCAGTGCAGCGCAATGTCGTCGCACCTCAGTGCAATTGGGCTTCAGTGCAATGCAGCGCAATCGTGACCACTGTGCAATTTTGTCCCTCAGCGCAATAGTCCAAGCGTGTGCATTTGACCGCCGAAACTACGCTGGTACTCGTTCGTTGGTTACAGTGATCTCGCTGGATCGCGTATGCACAGCGCAATTTTGCTTAATTTTAGCACAATTTGACTTGAGCAAAGCGCGATTGCACTTGAGTGCAATTGTTCGTAATTAGTTCAGCAGTCAAATGAGTCTGCGTGCATGGTATGTAGGCATTGTGTGAATTATCATACATATAAATAATGATAACCGTTTTCGCAAAAGATATATGCGAAAATAACACAACGCAAACGTGCCTACTTCACAATCAAATTAACCCAGTTAAATAGCCCAGGGTGTGCCCTTTCCAACGATGCATAGCACGATAGCATGCTTTATGCCGGTCTTTAGTTATGGCGTTTTGTAATAACGAGCCTGCCTTTTAGCTGCATTTAATTTCCCTCCAGATAAATTACTTAACGAATATGCCCCTGTTAGGCTGACGCAGATTCAATAGATTCCCGTCTCGCAAAGAATTGGCCGCGCAGAAATTTCAGCGGCATATCATTTCGCTCGAGATAACTGATTGAACCAATCTACCCTAATAAGGCGACGAGCTTCCAGGTTTTGCATCGCGCGAACGCAATTAGCCGGCTGCTTGCTAATCTGATTCAACATAGGATCGCAGGGTTTTTATTGAAATGTTTTGTCACGGTTGGCGTCAGCGAGGTAATTCGATTATATGTCCATCTTAACATGGGTCGACATCGCGGGAGCAGTCAAGATCCGACCTCAACCAAATTTGTTGTCAAGTTGATGTGGGGGGTTTACATGACCTTGACCTTGACCCTAAAATAACCTTGACCTTTGTTGAAAGACATCTCACTTAAGGGGCTATTTTGCTAGATATGTGTTGCGATGTACGCGCTTATGTCAATATCCAGAGGCCTCGTATAGCTGTCATTGATAAATATACCGGTATCAAGGAGGCTCCTACAATACTTTAGTCTGTATCTGACGAACAGACACATGGGACTACGATATAAACTTAAACTAGACCTCCATAGAGAATAACATAGCAGTTGAGTGAAATTGTGGGTAAAATCGTGATTTGGAGATGCGCATGTTAACGGAGCTGTTTATTGAATACAATGTGTTCTGTCCGTGTCATACATACCCGACCCGGTGAACTATACAACGTACGCCGAAACCTGCCATATTCTACATATGAAAGTTTTGTTTCTATTGGCACAATTAGGATCTCGGATACACAATAGTTGATAGGATCACACACCAAAAATGTTAAAAACCAGACGAGTTATCCAAACGGGCTCAACTGGACTTTTCGTTTTCTATCTATAATTTGAGCTCTCGCGAACCCGTTTGTACGCTGTTTACAATCGGGCTCGCGGGACAAACAGGCTCGAGCCCGATTAGAAGGTTTAAAGTCTGGAATGTAAGCCCCATTGTAGGCGATTGTTAACTCACACACACACACACACACACACACCCTCACAGGCTCACACACACACACACACACACACACACACACACACACACACACACTCACTGTTAGTAAGTAAATAGACAATCTGCAATGCAGCTTTTCTGAAATAGTAAAGGGGCTCTAATATACACTCTGTAACTTCCGTTTCGAAATGTCTCAGATACAGTTCTCAATTGCAATATAAATACTAGTACATTCAAGAGTTGATACATCAGCATACAAAGAAATCAAGATATTAAACACTAAAATCTTGACTTTTATATGTCTATACAAGATATATTGTGGCATTTCGATGGTTGTGTGTATGTATCCATAAACTCAGATATTTGAATGTTTTGTGACTGATGGGACATAATTTACATGACTACAGTTAAAACAATTGAATGTGTTGATATTGGATAACATAATTTCTTATATCAATGTTCCATTGTGAATGTAGAAAAACAAAAGTTAGTCTCAGTATCTCAATAGTTTGTGTGTACCACAACATTATGAAACAAAAACGTGACTGATGGGACAAAATTTCCCGACAAACCAATGGGGAAGTAAATTCTAGGTGAATATTTTGGGTGAAATAATCTGGGAAAGTATATACCTTAATGTCTTTTGTCAGTGATGCTTCCATATTCTAATACAAATGAAGTAAGATATATATTGTCATTTGGTTAAAAATGCACAATGCACAAATTTTTGGTAAAATCCATTAGTTTTTTGTCTTAAAAATTGGCTAGATGTTCTTTAGCATAACTTGGGATTGGTGGCAGTTATTGAGAAAATTTAAAAGGATTCATAAATTTGGGTATCTAACCATTTCATTGACTAATACAGGGATAAATTTAGAAGAATTCTAAATTTTCTCAAAAATGCAACTTTCTGCTGGAAATGACCAAAGAAACAAAATCTTAAGCACAATTAGTTTTAGTTAAGACCTGCTGGCGTATGGTAGCATGTTTTCCGAGAATGTCGGATTTGGTTATAGATAATGCCATGAATATCTACTCTGGGCCTTCAAAACGATATCACATGTGAATACAAATGGGGAATTTTCTTCTTTTTCTAACCAAGTTCGATCATGCCACGAACCTCTACTCTGGCTGACGCCCGTAGAGATCACATTCCTCAGTACAAAACCTTGGAACTTTTTAAAGTTTTGACAGGGAACCTTATAAAGTCGAAAAAATAACGCGGGAATGTATTTCTTTGTTAATAATATCTGTTGCTTAATAATTTATTCATCGGTATGTGAAGTTCCCAGCTTGAGATTACATTACTTACGTGACTTAATTATTTTATTCCCTGTCATTGAAGTCAACAGATTTTATCGTAAGTGACCCAACACGGAAGCAATTCTGATTGGTCGATCTTCAAGCTGTGGTTTCTGTCTACGAAAACGGGTCATTCTCTCCCTGTATATTTTACTAAACTGCCTCTGGCGATCTAAAACACTTCAATTTAATAAAAATTTAAATTAGTAAAGTGTATCTTAACTGTCTCTAAATACTGAATTCAGCATAAATATGATTGTATTAGAATTATGTATACGTATTATCAACCATTTAACTCTATTAACCTAATATAATTATATTAGAACTTTTTCAAAGCTTTATCTCAATGGCATTGAACTCGCATTCGTTAAATAATTTACATATCTTGATTACATATTGAATGATGACCTCACCGACAATGCGGACATTCAAAGACAATATCGAAGCATACAGTATGTGTTAGAGCAAATGTAATTTCGAGAGTGCTATGTTTGTGAATGATAGAATGTCCTCCTTTAGTATGTGCTGCGTAAGTGTGGGTATGGATTTTGAGAGAGAGTGTCTTGTCACCAAAATACTATATACGTGCAGTGTGCAGATCGGATGTTCAATACTTATCCAGATTGTATAAGAATTGGAATGTTTTACTGTACTAGTGAGTTTGATTCAGGATTAATTACATGTACTGATATAGTTGGATTGGAACCTCCCATATTGTGTGAATGTATTTATGCTATAAATGTACATGTATGATTTACTGTACTGTGTATTTGTGTATTAATATGGACTTAATTGTCTGAAGTAAAGCATTAATAATTAGTAATAATAATAATAATAAGTTACAAAACCTGTAATAATGATGTTAATTATTCATTTGGAATGCACTGTTAATGATCTGGCGCCCTGCAATAAGATGATTTTAATCGTGACTAGCAATACATGTAGTTGCAGAGCAAGGTCATCAGCTACGAACTACATAATAAGGTACATCAGGGAAATATCGAGGACAGTTTTGATATACATGTTTCATGGCTGGGCACCCAAACTCCAGAAGCTGAAAATATCCCCAAATGTCTAATAAATCTGTGTAAATCAGAAATATGCAGTTACAATGTACCTTTTAGTTGCATCTTTAATTGTCTGGCTATCGGACATATTATGTCATCTATCAAGTATATGGGGATATATTCTGTCGGTCATTTAGATATGGTCGCGGATTATGTTTTTAAAATTTTTATTTTATCTTTTTATATCTGGGCCCGAGCTGTTTTAGCACAAACTTATTGTGTATAAAGGACTAACTAATGTAATATGCGTTTAGCATGCTGCAGTGTCAGCAACTGGTGTTTTTCCTATTGAACATTTGAGTTGTTAAAAGCAGCCAGGGCTGCAACTTCACCAAATATTAAAATGGTGTAATTATCTTTGTCTTCGCCAAATTGCCCGATGTTATGCAAGGCAATTAGGATTGCGGAGTGATTTAACAAAGAATTAAACAAAAACAAATTGAACACTCGTGACGAAAAAGAAAGTTAAAATCACAAAATTATAATAATCTTTGGGAAGAAATCTGTATCCTGCGGTCCGCTGTGTCCCCAATAACAGGAACAACTGTTGCATTGGATTGTGTATTAAACCGGTGTGATTGTTTGACCAGTTTTGTGAACTGGTTTCGGGAAGTTATACTTTTGGCAATCGACCAATCAGAATTGCTTCCACATTGGGTCGATATAATCTGTCGACTTTGATGACAGGGAATAAGATAAATATTTATCGTGGAATCGGGTGTCAAAAGTCATTTAAATAATGTAATCTCGAGCTGGGAACTTCAATTACAGATGAATAAATTATTAAGCATCTCTATGGGCGTCAGCCAGAGTAGAGGTTCATGGCATGATCTAACTTGGTTAGAAAAAGAAGAAAGTTCCTCATTTGAAGGTCAAGAACATTCAATCGATACGTCTTACCAGTCCTTCCCATGAGGAAAACACAGCGAGAGCACTTATTTGGTCTCGCAATTCAGAAGACGGCTGTAATTGTGCCTGTAATATAATCGTAAGTTTGGTTTTTCTCAAACTAATTCTCATTGTGGAATAGACATAATGTCCAGTTATAATTTCACATGCCCATAATTGTCCCCCGAATTTTTTTTTTTTGGGGGACTATTGTAATCAGCCCCATCTGTTATAACTCCAGTAATGATCATCCGATTTGATTGAAACTTGGTATGTAGGTGTCTCAACCAAGAACACAGGTGCTCTGGAATTCTGGGTTTGATCCGATGTTCTTTTATGGAGTTATTTCCTTTTTTGTCAACTTTTTTTTTCACTTCTAAAGAAAATTTCTCACTTTTTCGGTATCTGGATGATATCTCAAGTTTGGATCCTTTAATTGCAAATACCGTTTTTCGACTTAGAAAATTCAATTTTGCTTCTTTTTTCTTTGGTTTCCTGATGATAACTCAAGTTTAGATTGTTTAATTGGAAATTCTGTTTTTTTTGTGGGTCGCTCATATCAAAATACAGGTCAAGTTCGAATTTGAGTTTGATCCAATGATTTTATCAGAGTTATGGGCCTTTCAACTTTGAAAAACATTTTTGATAATTTTCTGTATGAGGGTACCTTCATGGTATAATCAACTCCTCCTACAGTTTTGATCGTAGATATTTGAAACTTCAGAGTATTGTTACCCACATATTGGAGATGTGCAAAATGTATATAGATGACGGAAAAATTATTTCTTTACGGAATTATTAACCCTTTCAACATTTGTTTTAATTTCTTCAACAACGCAGCGTCGATTTGCCACGTTTTCAGGGGACACTCTGCATGGTCGGCTGACCTTTTATTTAACTGAGATGGGTATAGGTTCTAATTGTACCTTCAATTATTTCAACATTGAATCAACGATTACAGTGACCATGAACATTTTGACAGGAGGTCTGAGCGCGAATTTTATCGCCCGTGAATTAAAAACTGATACATGTGCTAGAGCAATCGCTCCCGTCTCCTGTGAGGACTGGTCATACCTGATTGGATAAAGCAAACAACTTAACTTGGAGGCGACTGTTTGTGAAATATGTGACAAAGTACAGAAGCACGAGGGGTCACAATCTCGAAATCCAGGGAAACGTGTAATATGGACACAATCTAGTTATATGCATGACTTTCACGCTGCTGATCAGTGATAGGTTGATGACTGGAATATCATAAAAAACAGTAGATTCAGGTTTCAACACTGGCAATTGAGGCATCTCACTGAAACACACCCCCCCCCCCCCCCCCCCCCCCACCTATTTCCATTTATTGCATGTTTGAATGTTTGAGAAAAAAAATTAATGATAAACCGACCGATCATCCAAAATCTCAAATAAATGTCCGACTTTATCATATTTCCCATTTTATTTTCGCTTGATCAACAATGCATTCATAACATAACATGACTTAATAACCGCATGACTTTTTGTGCATGCGAGGTTTCCCAATTTATCTGCACATTATGATTAGGGCTAGTGGTTATCATAACTTGTCAACAAAAAAGTCGACAATTGTTATTTATAATGATGATTAAAATCATATACCTACCGTACTAAGTATGAATGTTGGTCGAGAATACAATAAACAGATGTTATTTTAACTACATTCCGCGACACTTTACAGGCCTTAAGATTCGAAGAGAATCACCGAATCTATTCTTGTAATGATTCTTGCTAAACTTTTCAATTTTCAGTGCTTTTATATGACTACATGTAACTTGATTCAATGTTTGATTCTCGTCAAATTAAATGTATTTTGAGCCCTGCTTTATTTACCAGTAATAAAGGGTTCAGATTTCAATTGCTTGTTAATGCATTAAATAATGGGAAAAATTTCAATAAAATGAAAAAATTAAATAAAAAGAAAAGCCTACTGCATGCCTCTCTTTGTTTTGGGTCTGTTTAATAGGGGAAATGCGCATATTATTCATTTTGGCCTAATGTGTGTTCCCATACATTCCAACAGGTGCATTTTGCATTCAAATTTCATTAAGAAAGTACCGCTAAGCCCAGCTAAGTCAGGCATAAAACCAGCTAATCATATTTGAGTTTACAAACGGTGTTGTCTAGAGATGCAAATGGCATCCTGTGGCAGTTTGCATGAAGATTTTCCTCTCGGTTAAACATATTTATACATATTCTTTCTTACCCTTACTAATGGTAAAATATCTAAAAACAGATTAATTTTGATTCGTTGAAAAGGTATATAATCTGTGATGAGTCGTTTAGTTTATATTTCTTTGTAGACGTCAGAGTGGTACCCAACTAATGAAAGTCAATTCTAATTAGGATTGTATCATGGTATGCCCACAATTGACAGAGGCATGTAAACCATGTTTGAAATGTAACTCAATCGGGCTATGATAGACGAAACAAGCTATATAACTTGTTTTGGATGTGTACACGAACTGAGCATAAGTATAGAACCCTGTGAAGCTTGAGATTTGATTCGCAAATTGGGCTGCCAATTTGATTCAATTCGATATGATCATAGGTTTCAATATTTTCAATTCACTCTTCTGAATCTACAAGAATAATGCCTAAAATTTTAGCCTAGCTGTTTTTGTCTTGCTGCGTTGATTTGTACCAAATCTCCCAAATACGTAACAGTAAAATAATACAGCATATGTAGTTTGCAGACTTACAATGTTCAAGATTTTTGAAACACAAACTGTACCAACTTTTATAATTCGAAGATTTTTTATACGCCCTTTTTGAAAAAAGGTCATATTATGTAATCAGTCTGTCCATCCATTTGTCCGTCTGTCTGTCGCTCTGTCCGTGTTTAGTGTTTACTAATGACTACTTTATATGTGGCTAAGATTGTGTAAAATGGATATTTATGTGCATAACTTCCGTTGCGTGGCTAGCCACGTAACAGCTTTCAGATGGACGTTCAAAAATGATCTATTTGGCCTAATCAGCTTATTTATACCCCCCGCAACGAAGTTAGGGGGGGTATACTGGAGTCAGCTTGTCCGTCCGTCGTCCGTCCGTCGTCCGTCGTCCGTCGTCCGTCCGTCCGTGGACACAAATTTGTCCGGAGTTTTTCTCAGTCATTTTTTGATCAATTTCCGTGAAACTTGGCACAGACATCAACCATCATGGGAACCTGTGCACCTGCGATTATGACGTCTGTCGGACTTTTTTTTTTGGAGTTATTCCCCCTTTTTCGACTTAGAAAATTTTCGCAACATGTATACTTTTGTCCGAGCTTTTATTCCTACATTTTTCAGTCAATTTTTTTAAAACTTGGCACAGATATTTAGTACCATTGGAACTTGTGCACCTGCGATTATGACATCTGTCCGACATTTTTTGGTGGAGTTATCCCCCTTTTTCAACTTAGAAACTTTTTTTGCAACATGCATAATTTTGTCCGAGCTTTTATTCCTACATTTTTCGGTCAATGTTTTTGAATCTTGGCACTGATATTTAGTACCATGGGAACCTGTGCCCCTGCGATTATGACGTCTGTCCGACATTTTTTGTGTGGAGATATTCCCCTTTTTCGACTTAGAAATTTTTTCGCAACATACATAATTTTGTCCAAGCTTTTATTCCTACAATTTTCGGTCAATAGGTTTAAGATTAGGGTTATGGTTGTACACCTGCAATGGGAACTGTTATTTTATTATTTTAACTAAATGTTTACTGACATGTGAAACATCTTAGTATTTTAAAAAGGGGGGTATCCGTAGTCCCATTGGGACAGTCACACCTCTAGTTAATTTTGTAGTCACTCAAAATTTGGAAACAAAAAGTCCATAGATTTAGACATCCATGACCTGTCAATAGGAGATGTCGGACACTGACAGACATTTATGTGGCTAGTCACCCAATCACGGACCTGTCAGTTTCTCCTATTCCACTGTCCCAGTTGCTGTGTGCAAGTTTTTGAGTTTTAATCAGCTTCTTCTGCTATAATTCCAACATGTTATGAATCCATAATCTGGAGTTTTATCACTATCTACTACTTGATAGCCACATAAAATTTTATGGCTACTTGAGAAGCCACATAAAAACTAAAGCCACATTACCATTTCTGGCCACGTAAGTCGGAGCCACATATCTACCCATTTGTTCGTCCGTCCGTCCGTTAACATTTTTGGTTTCCGATCGATAACTCCAGTTTGGATTATTTGATCTGAACCAAAGTTGGTATGTGTATTTCCCAGCTAAAGATACAGGCCAAGTTCGAATATGGGTTCTGTCCAATTATTTTTACATGAGTTACGGCCCTTTTTCGACTTAGAATTTGACCGTCTGTTAATATTTTTGGTTTCTGACCAGTAACTCCAGTTTGGATTATTTGATCTGAACCAAAGTTGGTATGTGTATTTCCCGGCTAAAACTACAGGCCAAGTTCGAATATGGGTTCCGTCCAATTATTTTTACATGAGTTACGGCCCTTTTTCGACTTAGAATTTGACCATCTGTTAACATTTTTGGTTTCTGGCCGATAACTCCAGTTTGGATTATTTGATCTGAACCAAAGTTGGTATGTGACATAATGTGTATTTCCCAGATAACGATACAGACAAAGTTCGAGTATGGGTTCCGTCCAGTTATTTTAGTGTGAGTTACAGCCCTTTTTGTCCGCCGACCCAACGGGTTCGGAGGACTAATATTATAATCGGCACGTCCGTCCGTGCGTCCGTCCGTGCGTCCGTCCGAGGTTTCCGGATGATATCTTTAGTTAGAGTGAATCAAATTAAATTAAATTTGGTATGTGGGTTTACTAGCAGAAAAGACAGGTCAAGTTCGAATTCTGGTTCCGTCCGGCAATTTTCAACAGAGTTATGCACCTTTTTATACGCCCGTTTGAAAAAACGGCTGTATTATAAGTATTGGTCGTGCCGTCCGGGCGTCCGTCCGGGCGTCCGTTAACCTGTTGTCCGGATGATAACTTTAGTTAGAGTGAACCAAATTTAATAAAATTTGTTATGTGGGTTTATTAGCCGAAAAGTAAGTTCAAGTTCGAATTTGGGTTCCGCCCGCCAATAAGTTATGCCCCTTATTTGACATTTTTTGACTTAGAAAATCCTTGAAATTTGTTGTCCGGATGATAACTTTAGTATAGTTTATCGGAATGAATCCAAATTTGGTATATTACTTTCTCCCACCAAAACACAGGTCAAGTTGGCAGAGTTATGCCCCTTTTTCTTATGTTTTTTGGTTTCCGGATGATAACTCGATTTTGGAATGTTTATACGCAAAACCCGTTTTTTTGTTGATTACATATATCGAAATACAGCTCAAGTCCGAATTTCGTTTTAATCCGATAATTTTTGCGAGAGTTATGGCCCCTTTTTGACGTAATTTGACTTAGAAAATCCCTGAAATTTGTTGTCCGGATGATAACTTTAGTTAGAGTGAACCGATTTCAATCAAATTTGGTATGTGGGTTTATTAGGAGAAAAGACAGCTCAAGTTCGAATTTGGGTTCCGTCCGCCAATTTTCACCGGAGTTATGCCCCTTATTTGACGTAATTTGACTTAGAAAATCCCTGAAATTTATCGGATTCAATGATAATTTGGTATATTTACTTTCTCCCACCAAAACACAGGTCAAGTTCAAATTTGAGTTCCGTCCGCCAATTTTTACCAGAATTATGCCCCTTTTTTACCAGTTTCCGCCGACCCAAGACAGGGCGTATTTTGCACGCCCAGCGTAGCTCTTGTTTTACTTAGAAAACCCCTGAAAGTTGGTTTCCGGATGATAACTTTAGTAGAGTTAATCGGATTCAAACCAAATTTGGTTTATTACTTTCTCCCAGCAAAACCCAGGTCAAGTTCGCACTTGGGTTCTGCCCGACCATTTTTGGCAGAGTTATGCCTCTTTTTCGACATAGAAAATTCAGTTTTTCTTCTGTTTTTTGGTTTCCGGATGATAACTTGATTTTGGATTGTTTATATGTTTTTTGTGGATTACATATATCAAAATACAGCACAAGTTTGAATTTCGGTTTAATCCGATAATTTTTGTGTGAGTTATGGCCCTTTTTTGTCCGCCGACCCGACATATAAAACCCCAAAAGTTGGTGTCCGGATGATAACTTTAGTAGAGTTAATCAGATTTAAACCAAATTTGGTATGTGTCTTTCTCCCAGCAAAACACAAGTCAAGTTCGAATTCGGGTTCCGCCCGCCAATTTTCACCAGAGTTATGTCCCTTTTTATGTTTACCCATACCATAGTATGGTAAACATAGTGTCGTTGTCCGGATTGACCACTCGTCGTTAGTACGTCCGTCCGTCTGTCTGTCTGTAGACACTTTACGCATGGTGCGATAACTCTATCCGACCGGAACCAAATTTTTGTTATGGGTTTCTCAGCCCAAAATACAGATCGAGTTCAAATATGGGTTTGATCCGAGTTTTTTATACGGAGTTATGGCCCTTTTTCGATTTCGAATTCATGCATGCTGTCATAACTCAAACAATTTTCTTCTGATCGGAACCAAATTTGGTATGCGAGTTTGTCAGCCCAAAATACAGATCGAGTTCGAATATGGGTTTGATCCGATATTTTTTATTGGAGTTATGGCCCTTTGACATAGAATTCATGCATGCTTCGCTAAATCAACCATTTTTCAACTGATAGGACCCAAATTTAATATGTGAGTTTCTCAACTCAAAATACAGATCGAGTTTGAATATGGGTTAGATCTGACATTTTATACAAGAGTTATGGCCCCTTTTCAACTAAGAATTGAACAGATAACCATAGCAGCCTACAGCTAATTGATTATCAGTGGTATCACTTTAGCTCTGTGAGAGACAAACAGTAAATCTGTATAATTGATAATTAGTTATTTTTAGCCATCAGTGTGAAGTGTAACCAGATATACTTTTATAGGACACTGGTATTCAGGCTGCAGCTCTATGTACCAGTAATTAATTTGCACTCTTAGTCTGGATTTCTGAGAGGTCTCTATGCCAGGAAAGATGGGAATAAATTGTGTTTTATCACATATTTTGTCATATTTGTCCAGTGTTTCACAGACAAAAAATTCAAATGCATGCCCATGCTAGTGGAGATGGGAAAATTGATACTTAAGTACCCATAAAAGACAAATTTTTATGTTTACCCATATCATAGTATGGAAGTGTCAACATCCGGATTGACCAACTGTCATTAGTCCATCCGTCTGTTTGTCTGTAGACACATGGTGCGATAAATCGAACATTTTCTATCTGATGGGAACCAAATTTTGTATATGAATTTCTCAGCACAAAAGACAGATCGAGTTTGAATATGTGTTTGATCAGACTATTTTTAACTGATTTATGGCCCTTTTTCGAAGAAAAAAATATTCACTCTTAAATTATTTTTTTTTAGATTGAATTCCTTGCCCTATTTAACATAAGCCTGTGATTTGTTGACATCTCTGCTGTATAATTGATACTAATCGGTCAGCAGTGAGGTGTTTATCTTGATAGCTGTTGTGGGTAGAATTTGATACATTATCATTATATTGGAATCTCTTGACCAAGTATTTCATGTTCAGGTCACCTTTTCACATTTAACTCAAGGCTGTGGTGGTTCAGCATTACAGATCCTGTTCCAGTGCATTCTCTTATATAAATGTGAGTGACACATAAATTCCAATAATTTGTGTTATGTGCATTGTCTATAATAGTACCTAACAGTATACTCTATAATTCAACATCAAAACTCTCATTTTGATTCCGATCAGAGTAATTTACTTTCGCCAAGGGATGGATTAACATCTGCCGATCGTGATCGGCCTCTCGTTGACTTAGAATTTTTGCCAATTTGAGGTTTCCGGATGATAACTTTAGTAAATGTGTACTGAATGAAATTAAATTTGGTATGTAAAGTTTACTAGCACTAAAGACAGGTTTTTATGCGCAAACAACGGTCGTATCAAGCCGACGCTTAGAGGCGGACATGAGGTCTACCGACCTTTTATTCGACTTAGAATTTGACCAATTTCATAACATTTCGGTTTCCAACCGATAGCTCCAGTTTTTAGCTCAACTTTACTTTGTAAAGTTTGAGCTATTGCCATGGCTTGGTATCCGTCGTGCGTGTGTGCGTGATTCGTCAACAATTTCCTTTAGCACGGGCTACAGTTCGTACCTTTGGTCCGATTATTATGAAATTTGTCATGGATGTTGACATTGACATGTAGATGGGAACGAGTCATTTTGGGGTCATTCGGAAAAAAAAACATGGCCGCCAGTGGCCATCTTGGATTTCAAAATTCAATCCATTAGCACGGGCTACAGGCCGTACTGTTCGTCTTATTGTCATGAAATTTGTCATGGATGTTAATATTGACATGTAGATGGGAACGAGTAATTTTGGGGTCATTCGGCCAAAAAACATGGCCGCTGGCAGCCATCTTAGAATTTACTCTTTGCATGACTAAATCCTTTGACACGGGCTACAGGTTGTACCTTTGGTCGGATCATCATAAAATTTGTCATGGATGTTAACAATGACATGTAGATGGGAACGAGTCATTTTGGGGTCATTCGGCCGAAAAACATGGCCACCAGCAGCCATCTTGGATTTTACTCTTTGTATGACTAAATCCTTTAGCACGGGCTACAGGTCGTACCTTTATTCTGATCATCATAAAATTTGTCATGAATGTTAATAATGACATGTAGATGGGAACGAGTCATTTTGGGGTCATCCGGCCAAAAAACATGGCCACCAGCAGCCATCTTGGATTTTACTCTTTGTATGACTAAATCCTTTAGCACGGACTACAGGTCGTACCTTGAGTCTGATCATCATGAAATTTTTCATGGCTGTTGAAATTGGAATGTAGATGGGAACGAGTCATTTTGGGGTCATTCGGACGAAAAACATGGCCACCAGCGGCCATCTTTGATTTCAAAATTCAATCCATTAGCACGGGCTACAGGTCGTACTGTTCGTCTGATCATCGTGAAATTTGTCATGGATCTTAATATTGACATGTAGATGGGAACAATTAATTTTGGGGTTATTCAGCCAAAAAACGTGGCCACCAGTAGCCATCTTGGATTTTACTCTTTGTATGACTAAATCCTTTAGCACGGACTACAGGTCGTACCTTTAGTCTGATCATCATGAAATTTGTCATGGCTGTTGAAATTGGAATGTAGATATATATATATACCTTTATTTCCTCCGCAAACGGAGAGTTTAAACATTATGCATCATACACAAGATTAGTGTTTCAACATAGTTGACAAAAAATAAACATCAATATATCACATGGTTTTATACACAAAATATGCGCAATACAAATTCAATGAGGTATAAGCATTACACCTGTAGGCCTCGTGTATTTCTGATTTCACGAAACACTTCAACTGGATAATTATACGAGTATCTGTCGAATGGAGCGAGACTGAGTTGTCTGCGATATAGCTTTATTTTCGTTATAAAGTACATGTGTATATCATGTTTAGTTAGATGCTACTAAATACAAATTAATCATGTATATATTGTTTCTGTCTTCGAGCAGAGCGGTTCGTGAGCGGTTTACAAGTGATCCATTTAGTCGATAGATTCTAACCGGATCAGATCCGTATACATTTTCCACAGTTTAAATGAATTTCGAACAAGAAACATGGTAAATTGCTTAATATCATTTACGAGGTCCCGCATGGGTGGCGGAATGCAAGCAAGAAATATCATCAACTGATCTACGGGGCTCAAGTTGTCAATATATAAGAAACAAGGTATACCGAAGTCCTCTATGACATTGAACCATATTTAGATTCTTGTCTCGGCAAAGGCGGAACATAAGAGGATTGCATGTTCGATTTCGTTTTCAAAGAGTTTATGACATATCTGACACTTTCCGTGTACTGGGGACAAGGCCCGAGCCAGGATTTTGGCTATTTCTAGAAATTCAAGCTTATGTTGAGGATAGCTTCTACATGCTAGCCAAAGAGGTGAAATTGACAGTGAACTATGATTATTTGCGAATGGGACTAGGGCATGTTCATTGCGTAATCGTGTCTGACATGACTGCTCGTTTGCTTGTTTGATTTCTGTTACTATGAGGGATTTCCATGCCTCCTTGGATGGGAAGTGTCCTTCTTCTAGAAACGATGTTAGATAGGATGTGAGGTTATAGTTGTCAAGAATTTTAATGATTTCTGAAATAAACGATGCATTACAATTAGATTGTTGAAGGTGACTCTTAAGACGGAACATGAAAATCGTTTTCGATGTCTTTTCATGTGCCGTCCTGCAAAGAGACCCAAGCAGACTAAGTTTTCTCTTGTCGATAACTGCTGATAGAGGGCATAGTCCAAGTAAGCCTTGTACCACATCTGTGCGCGCTCTATAAGGAGTCCTTGAATTTGTTTTAAGCAAAACCTGTGAACTTTTTCCAACGAGTTTTCATTTGTCAAAGATATGCCGCAAAGGAATTCAGACCCGTATAGGCCTTTGGGTAAAACTACAGTGTTGTACAAAGTGTTTGAGCTGAGGGGTGTTATGCCACCGGCATACATACCAGCGTTACTTAACATGAGATACGTAGAGCGTATTTTGTTGCATATGTGGTCAGTCAGATGGTTGCCCATGTTAGTGTTTTGTAATGGGATTCCAAGGTGTGTGACCTGATCTGATACCGACACGGGTTCATCATTTACAATCCAAACTACTGTTTCTCGGGACTTTTGTAAGGAAGATGGTTCATTAAAAATGACTACTTTGCATTTATCCTGGTTGTATTTAAATCTCCATTTTTTACTGTATGAGCTGCATAGGTCACACAAAGTTTGGAGACCAGAAGAAGTTAGAGACAAGAGAGTCATATCGTCGGCTTGAGTTGGCGATGCGCAACACACAGAACCGACGCGCAAACCATGTTGACTGTTTTCAAGTTGGAAAATTAGTTCATCGATGAAGATCATGTAAAATAAGGGGGCGAGTATACTTCCTTGACGTGTTCCCTGTTGTATATCGACGTATCGCGAAATCGAACCATTAAATTGAACAGAGCATTTTATTCCACTTAACAGAGAACTGATTATATGCCATATTTTACCAGTGAATCCACGTTGATAGAGTTTGAGCAGGAGACCGTGAATCCAAACTGTGTCAAATGCTTTACGGACATCTAAAAAACAAGCAAACAGTGGGCTGTGATGTTCGGGCCGTGAAGGCGATACTTTCCTGGATTATGAAGGACGACACGAGGCAGCTAACCCCCTTTTGAAATCCATGTTGCAGTGGGTGTACTTTGATGAGATCTGTTGAAAAGTTTTCAAGACGGTTCAACATAATTTTCTCAAATATTTTATATAAAACAGGGAGCAATGTGATAGCACGATAATTATCAAATTGTTAATATTGACATGTAGATGGGAACAATTAATTTTGGGGTTATTCAGCCAAAAAACGTGGCCACCAGCAGCCATCTTGGATTTTACTCTTTGTATGACTAAATCCTTTAGCACGGACTACAGGTCGTACCTTTAGTCTGATCATCATGAAATCTGTCATGAATGTTAACAATGACATGTAGATGGGAACGAGTCATTTTGGGGTCATTCGGCCGAAAAACATGGCCGCCAGCAGCCGTCTTGAATTTTACTCTTTGTATGACTAAATCCTTTAGCACGGGCTTCAGGTCGTACCTTTAGTCTGATCATCATAAAATTGCTGTTGAAATTGGAATGTAGATGGGAACGAGTCATTTTGGGGTCATTAGGACAAAAAACATGGCCACCAGAGGCCATCTTTGATTTACAAATTTAATCCATTAGCACGGGCCACAGGTCGTACTCTTCGCCTGATCATCATGAAATTTGTCATGGATGTTAATTTTGACATGTTGATGGGAACGAGTAATTTTGGGGTCATTCGGCCAAAAAACATGGCCGCCAGCAGCTATCTTGGATTTTACTCTTTGTATGACTAAATTCTTTAGCACAGGCTACAGGTCGTACCTTTAGTCTGATCATCATAAAATTTGTCATGGATGTTAACAATGACATGTAGATGGGAACGAGTCATTTTGGGGTCATTCGGCTGATAAACATGGCCGCCAGCAGCCATCTTTGATTTTACTCTTTGTATGACTAAATCCTTTAGCACGGGCTACAGGTCGTACCTTTATTCTGATCATCATAAAAATTTTCATGAATGTTAATAATGACATGTAGATGGGAACGAGTCATTTTGGGGTCATCCGGCCAAAAAACATGGCCACCAGCAGCCATCTTGGATTTTACTCTTTGTATGACTAAATCCTTTAGCACAGACTACAGGTCGTACCCTGAGTCTGATCATCATGAAATTTGTCATGGCTGTTGAAATTGGAATGTAGATGGGAACGAGTCATTTTGGGGTCATTCGGACGAAAAACATGGCCACCAGCGGCCATCTTTGATTTCAAAATTCAATCCATTAGCACGGGCTACAGGTCGTACTGTTCATCTGATCATCATGAAATTTGTCATGGATCTTAATATTGACATGTAGATGGGAACAATTAATTTTGGGGTCATTCAGCCAAAAAACATGGCCGCAGCAGCCATCTTGGATTTTACTATTTGTATGACTAAATCCTTTAGCACGGGCTACAGGTCGTACCTTTAGTCTGATCATCATAAAATTTGTCATGGATGTTGACAATGACATGTAGATGGGAACGAGTCAATTTGGGGTCATTCGGCCGAAAAACATGGCCGCCAGTGGCCATCTTTGATTTCAAAACTCAATTCATTAGCACGGGCTACAGGTCATACTGTTCGTCTGATCATTATGAAATTTGTCATGGATGTTAATATTGACATGTAGATGGGAACGAGTAATTTTGGGGTCATTCGGCCAAAAAAACATGGCCGCTGGCAGCCATCTTAGATTTTACACTTTGCTTGACTAAATCCTTTGACACGGGCTACAGGTCGTACCTTTGGTCGGATCATCATAAAATTTGTCATGGATGTTAACAATGACATGTAGATGGGAACGAGTCATTTTGGGGTCATTCGGCCAAAAAATATGACCACCAGCAGCCATCTTGGATTTTACTCTTTGTATGACTAAATCCTTTAGCACGGGCTACAGGTCGTACCTTTAGTCTGATCATCATGAAATTTGTCATGGCTGTTGAAATTGGAATGTAGATGGGGAACGAGTCATTTTGGGGTCATTAGGACAAAAAACATGGCCGCCAGCGGCCATCTTTGATTTCAAAATTTAATCCATTAGCACGGGCCACATGTCGTACTCTTCGCCTGATCATCATGAAATTTGTCATGGATGTTAATTTTGACATGTTGATGGGAACGAGTAATTTTGGGGTCATTCGTCCAAAAAACATGGCCGCCAGCAGCTATCTTGGATTTTACTCTTTGTATGACTAAATTCTTTAGCACGGGCTACAGGTCGTACCTTTAGTCTGATCATCATAAAATCTGTCATGAATGTTAACAATGACATGTAGATGGGAACGAGTCATTTTGGGGTCATTCGGCGAAAAACATGGCCGCCAGCAACCGTCTTGAATTTTACTCTTTGTATGACTAAATCCTTTAGCACGGGCTTCAGGTCGTACCTTTAG
This sequence comes from Siphonodentalium dalli, assembly GCA_032622095.1. Classification (NCBI taxonomy): domain Eukaryota; kingdom Metazoa; phylum Mollusca; class Scaphopoda; order Gadilida; family Siphonodentaliidae; genus Siphonodentalium; species Siphonodentalium dalli. The sequence continues at coordinate 62,370,109 of CP136067.1, forward strand.
TCTGATCATCATAAAATTTGTCATGAATGTTTATAAAGACATGTAGATGGGAACGAGTCATTTTGGGGTCATTCGGCCAAAAAACATGGCCGCCAGCAGCCATCTTGGATTTTACTCTTTGTATGACTAAATCGTTTAGCACGGGCTACAGTTCGTACCTTTAGTCTTATCATCATAAAATTTGTCATGGATGTTAACAATGGCATGTAGATGGGAACGAGTCATTTTGGGGTCAGTCGGCCGAAAAACATGGCCGCCAGCAGCCATCTTTGATTTCATAATTTAATTCATTAGCATGGGCCACAGGTCGTACTGTTCGTCTGATCATCATGAAATTTGTCATGGATGTTAATATTGACATGTAGATGGGAACGAGTCATTTTGGGGTTATTCAGCGGAAAAACATGGCCACCAGCAGCCATCTTGGATTTTACTCTTTGTATGACTAAATCCTTTAGCACGGGCTTCAGGTCGTACCTTTAGTGTGATCATCATAAAATTTGTCATGAAAGTTAATAATGACATGTAGATGGGAACGGGTCATTTTGTTGTTATTCGGCCAATAAAAAAGGCCGCCAGCAGCCATCTTGGATTTTACTCTTTGTATGACTAAATCCCTTAGCACGGGCTAAAGTTCGTATCTTTAGTCTGATCATCATAAAATTTGTCATGGATGTTATCAATGGCATGTAGATGGGAACGAATCATTTTGGGGTCTTTCGGCTGAAAAACATGGCTGCCATCGGTCATCTTGGATTTCAAAATTCAATCCATTAGCACAGGCTACAGGTCGTACTGTTAGTCTGATCATCATGAAATTTGACATGTAGATGAGAACGAGTGATTTTGGGGTCGTTCGGCCAAAAAACATGGCCGCCAGCAGCCATCTTGGATTTTACTCTTTGCATGACTAAATCCTTCCCCGTGGGCTACAGGTCGTAGCTTTGATTGGAACTTCATAAAATTTGTCATGGATGTTAACAATGACATGTAGATGGGAATGAGTTATTTTGGGGTAGTTCAGCCAAAAAACATGGCCACCAGCAGCCATCTTGGATTTTACTCTTTGCTTGACTAAATCCTTTGGCGCGGGCTACAGGTCGTACCTTTTGTCTGATCTTTATGCAATTTATCATGAATGTTGACATTGAAATGTAGATGGGAACGAGTGATTTTGGGGTCATTCGGCCAAAAAACATGGCTGCTGGTGGCCATCTTGGATTTCAAAATTAAATCCATTGGCGCGGGCGGGCTACATGTCATACTATTCGTCTGATAATCATGAAATTTGTCATGGATGTTAATATTGACATGTAGATCGGAACGAGTCATTTTGGGGTCGTTTGGCCAAAAAACATGGCCGCCAGCAACCATCTTGGATTTTACTCTTTGCATGACTAAATCCTTTGGAGTAGGCTACATGTTGTAGCTTTGGTCGGATCTTCATAAAATTTGTCTTGGATGTTAATAATGACATGTAGATGGGAACGAGTTCTTTTGGGGTCATTCGGCCAAAAAACATGGCCACCAGCAGCCATCTTGGATTTTACTCTTTGCATGACTAAATCCTTTTGCACAGGTTAGACATTTCAATCAGCATCTTTCCTATTTCTCCATTTACTGTAAACCATTAAATTATTCCCCTACCTAAGTTGAGCTACAGTGTCATTGACACTTTCATTATTCTCACAAAAGGTAAATTTGATGCGTGTTTACATTTCAAAATTGCGTCTGCCATGATGTACAGTCTGCGACGGAATTCCACATGTCCGAGCGCCAATGATTCCTTAATAACGAGACTAATTTATCGAATGAGGTCAAATTTTCACATATAACAAGACTCGTATTTTATTCTGCACCATTCTGATGAGTGCCGACTTTCATTCGCATTATTTTCGTTTTTATCGAAAAATAATCGTTCTCTATGGAGATTCCTATGTAAATTTTTTCAACCAAAAAAAATTCATTGTTTTGCCAATTTCAAGCTAGTTTATAGCATGGTCATGGCATAATTTGGACTAGCGAGTGTTGGTATACGTTCCTTGAGTGTGCACAACAAATTTTGGTCCCAACGAAGCAGGCTAAAATCCTGAAATTTGTCAATTTTACTTTGCGTGTGAAGAAAATATTCATTTAAACTTCCAAAATTGGTTGAAATATGCTCAACAACATTCAGTTGAATGGTGACATTATTTATAGTCACCGACTAACTTCCACGATGAATCAAATTTGTTTTTATTGGTGACAATTATGTCGCGAGAGATAAAAATGTAAATTGTTTTAAGAAAATGTTAAATTTTAGCTCATTTGCTTGATAATTATTGAGATTGCAGTTTCCTTATATGGCAACTCCTTATTTGGAAGTTTCTTGTGCATGCGCAGAAATGATAGAATTCCATGAAGACGTCGCCATTTTTTTTATTGGTCCAGGCAGAGAAATTTTTGTTTCATTTATTTAATTTATGATGGCGATGTTATTTGATCAATAATAGTCAATTTTGTGTTGATAACACGATGGTAAGATCAGTTCTGCAAATATCCACCGCACCTGCGAAATTGATTTGTATAATCGCAGATTTCAATGATCCTTTGTTCTTGTACTAATAATAATACTATTACGCGTTGGGCGGATCTAATGGTTATCCGTAACTTTTTGATTATATCCCCTGATCTCGTTAGGTCATCACGTGACCCAATACAAATGGCAGCTACAACGAAAATTTGTAGATTCATCGTTTGCGATACAAAACATAATTAAAATGGCAATTTTATTGGAGGAAAAATATAATTTATTTTGCGAATGCAATGTAAACCTCACCGCAAGGATATGCAATATATAAAAGTGTTTATGGGTGGCTAAATCAAGCAGATATCACCATTATTGTTGCCTGCATTGTCTCTGTTTAGTTTTTTGCCTTCTGGAAGTTCTGCCAAGTTCTGGCAGTTCTGCAACTCAGTGTACTTTAAAACCTGATATGTTTGCTCTGCTTCTTTCCATGGTGGCTAATAGAGAAGCAGGATACCAACATGAGATTATCAATATTAATCAGATAATAGCAGCCGAAAGACTGTCAATTACCTTAAGGTATTTGGCTACTGCCACTACTGGTACGTACTTCTCGTAGATCGGTGTTAATTATCTTTGTCAATGATGTCATGTCACGCTTGTTAATAATTCATTTGTTCGGAAATACTTATTGGGTGTCGAAATGTATAAAATTGAACTACCACCACTTCCAAAAACAACACCGATAAACAATAACGCTCTTTTCTGTTCCATGCAATGGAAATGGCTATTTATTGTCCTGATATCAGTGATATAAATGAATGCCTAAAATTAGTATTATCCTGAAATAAATTTATGCCACTTTGGCGAACATGGGAACCACGGTACAATTTATGTCATTTAGGCACACTTCAGAGTGAAATCAGGGCTTATATTTCGGCAAGAATCCAAATCTAGATTCTCGTAAATATTCTCGCAAATTACCCTGGATTCTCGTGAAAAAGTATATATGGATTCTCGCAAAATCAGATGAAATATATGCCCTGGAAATATAGCAAATCGTTTAATGCTTTAGAAGTTTTGTTTTCGGAGATTTATATATATGCTTAAAGACATATTATGGACTTGTTATGGACTTTTTCGGGTGCGAGAAATTGATAAGTTAGTGCTCAGGCACTTTGCCAACCTGGGAAATGTTATCATTCTACTAACATCACTGAAAATTTCCAAAAAAATCTACCACACGACTTCATAGAGAACATCGTCTGAACTACTCCAAATTGTAAATATTTACATCTCGATTCGGGGCGCAACTATCGGCTATAATTAAACAAAAATGATTTCGCCATCGAGAGTCATTGCATTTAATAACTAATATATAAGAATGACGTTGTGTATCATTCATTTGGATTAATATTCGTAACAAATAACTACTTTGAGAAAGATTATTCTTAATTTCTATTTGATCACTCTGCCCGGTGTCTGCCGGAGTGTTTCACATCACTTTAATCAAGGAAGACTGTTCAGAAAAACTGCATTTCAAGATCACCAAACAACTTTCCTTTTTAGGGCCACCACATCTTTCCAAAGATGTACTTCTTCCATTTTGCTATCAAAGACCGAAAAATGTCGTTAAACTAGAGATCCAAATACCCACTAAGGGCCCCTATATCTTAAAGACCGAGAATGTCGTTAAACTATAAAGACCGAAAAATGTCGTTAAACTAGAGATCCAAATACCCCCTATATCTTGAGATATTATAAAGACCGAAAAATGTCATTAAACTATTAAAGATCGAAAAATGTCGTTAAACTACAAAGACCGAAAAATGTCGTTAAACTAGAGATCCAAACATCCCCATCCCCTATTTTTTTAGACAATAAAGAACGAAATATGTCGTTACACCATTAATACATAATTTGTGTTTATGAAAGTCTGGCACCCATTAGCAGTTTGTTTTCAGTACATTTTAATATTCATTGGAACGTAAACAATTATTCGCTGACAGAAATCATGTTAATATCGCCTTTCGTTACTGGTTTCCTCGACTCAAATATTTCTCACTGCTCAATACTTATAATTAAAAAAAATGTTCTGTGTTTTGTGTCACTTCTTAATAGCATTATGTATTCTGCTATTGAAAAGAAAAAAAGTTGCAGTATACCATAAAGGTACGGAAGGCCTTGGTGGGTATCCTGTGAACATATTTCCACCTGTCAAAAACCGCTACAAACGAAAATAATATTCAAATATAGACATACTTTGTTAATATACAAATGAGAAGTATCTCATAAACAGTATGTTATTGTCGTAAATTTGACGATCGTTATGTAAACAAAGCATAAAAAGTTACTTTCTTGTAGTCCAAGTCTTCTCGTACTAAAACCGGCTAAGATATTGGGATGGAGGTGCCGGTCTTTAGTCCGAGTTCCAGGCCCATGGTCTCCTTTGACACGAGTTAATCGTTAGTGACCCGCTCAAATAAAACCACAATTATATGAAATAAAATATCACAATTGCTACAATAAACGGATAGTTTCCGCAGAAGACATGCTATTTGATCTGAAACCCACATCGGTTGTGAATTGAAAGCGGTAATTTAATGTGAAAAGAAACTTTTGCCGCAGTGTTTACATATTTTTTAAAGTATGCGAACTCAGTTGACCTTGCGAACTGCGTTCGGCATTTTCCGGTGAAAATATTCCGTAGATTTTCAATCAACCACGCACGATGAATTCTCCATTGTAATCGTAATTATACGTGACAATAAATAAATAAATACATAGATTAAATACATATTGAAGATATAAATGTAATACATTAAATAAATTACGGGAATTATAACCATCTCACAGTTTAAAACAGTGTAAACACAATGACCATTAGAATATCATGGGGGCCGCCATTTTGTTTGTATCGAAATTCGTCTCGGCCAAAACAAACACCGGACAATGCCGAAGTTCTTCGGAACCTGAGTTCGGCTTTCAGTTAAGTAAACAAACAGAAAAAACAGCGATGTTGGTGACAATCAACCGGAATATTCTATGCGTAATTTAACATGAAAGTTAGATTATTATACACCATTATGACCATAATATGTCTCTCTTTCCGATGTATATAGCATCATGTATTGATTCATTAGGTAAATCGAGTAAAATACACCACAGATTCCCGCCACAGATCGTGGGCGTAACTCGTGTGATAGGATTGGTATGCAAGCGGGCTGGGACTAAAAACAGCAAATCGCCTTCCCAATATCTTAGCTGGTTTTAGTACAAGAAGACTGGGACTACTTTCTTGGTGTTTCTTTATATTATGATGGTAAACATAAAGAGCGTTCTTTGTTCCTTATTTGGAAATAATAAAGAGCGTTTATACCATTTGTGTGTGATTAGCCAGTAGCATTGTGCTGCCTTCTATAACACAATCAGACTCTTGTTTAGGTAAAATTTAGTAGGTCTTTATGTAAGCATGATGTTTACGCGATAGTGATCGTATATTTGAACCAAAATGTATGCGTTTTAATATTTTTCTGTTTACGGTGTTTGGAACAAATATGAATATTTTCGACAACTAAGCCCCCTCGTCCCTTTAATATAATTAATATAACATCCCTCATCCAATAATCTCCAAATTGCATATCTAATTTCAATCCTAGTTACACGTCACGCCACCCCTCATCATTTGCCAATTGTACACCCTTTTTTTTGCTGCTGCTGCAACTGCTCAATTTCTTTAAAAATTATTGAAAAAATGGCCCTCCCGCCAACCGACATTTACCTCTGATTTTTTTTTTGATCATCGGTCCGCACCAAAATTGAGCACACGTCCCTATATAATATACCTATTTAAACCGAGTATACACGGTGGTGTAATAGATCAACCGTTAATTTAACCGTTTAGGTAGCATATTTCCACGTATACGTTATCACGACAAATCCCTGCTGATCTGTTATTAATGAACCAAACAATTAACATGTCAACACACTCTGGCCTGCCAATGCGACAGTGTATAAACGTAACAGGGCAAATATGCACATTATATTGGCAGCTAACGAGAACATTCATCACCAGCAATCTGCTCACCCCCTTTTAGCCGATACGATAGAAACTAAACGATTTGTTACTTAAGAAATAAATACACGGTGTAGAGGTGTGTATGGTCAAGTTGTACCACAAAAAAACTGATTGTAGGACGACGCGTAGCTGTCATTTCTGTGTTGAACGTTGTTGGGACAACATGAATATTATCATCGACTATGGACCATTTTCCTTACACAAAGCCATCTGAATGATCTTAAGTTTACTAAACTAATCTTATTCCCCTTCTGTACTGGTGAACAAGCGCTTTCATTTTCAACTTGATTCCGAAATATCGAATATGATCGAGATTCGAATCGACGAATGCACAGCCCGGCCCCATGGATTTATTTTGTCATTTAATATACTTATTAAGTAACTTTCTTTGGTCGTAACATATATCAGTATATAATAACATCATTTGGACCATATTCATTGGCAACCAAACTGGTTTCAAGCGAAAAATCGCTAGAAAATTCGCAAGATTGTCAAGATGTAGCAAAATAATTCAAAGGGTTACGGGTGCGGGTGTACTCCGTTGATGCCCTGTTTGCGCGGAGTTAGAAAAGACGGGAAAAGTCGCGTGCGGCAATCTGAATAAACCGATTTTTTTCGTGGTACAATTGGAAAAAGTAGAATTGTACCACAAAACTGGAACGAGATAGCCATGGTAACTCGGGCCACTGGCCAATCAGGACATGGCTTTTAAGCATAGTTAGGCAGGGTCGTATTACAATTCTAATTACCCGTACTTAATTACACTACTTGCGTGTTAATAAAGTACGACCCCATTACCACTAAAGGTGAAACATGGGATTTAGAACATTAATATTCACTCTTACATAGTTCCACATTCAAGGTTTGTCTTGTGTAATCGTATGTCAGTTGTAACGTTGTGAAACTGCAACCAGAACTGAATTATTCTATGCTAAATAGTTCATGGCTGACCTGATGCATGCATCTTAGTTTTCTTGTAAAATTTGTCATGGATGTTAACAATGACATTGTAGATGGGAACGAGTCATTTTTCGGCCATCTTTGATTTCAAAATTCAATTCATTAGCACGGGCTACAGGTCATACTGTTCGTCTGATCATTATGAAATTTGTCATGGATGTTAATATTGACATGTAGATGGGAACGAGTCATTTTGGGGTCATTCGGCCGATAAACATGGCCGCAGCAGCCATCTTGGATTTTACTCTTTGTATGACTAAATCCTTTAGCACGGGCTACAGGTCGTACCTTTAGTCTGATCATCATAAAATTTGTCATGGATGTTAACAATGACATGTAGATGGGAACGAGTCATTTTGGGGTCATTCGGCCGAAAAACATGGCCGCCAGTGGCCATCTTTGATTTCAAAACTAAATTCATTAGCACGGGCTACAGGTCATACTGTTCGTCTGATCATTATGAAATTTGTCATGGATGTTAATATTGACATGTAGATGGGAACGAGTAATTTTGGGGTCATTCGGCCAAAAAACATGGCCGCTGGCAGCCATCTTAGATTTTACACTTTGCATGACTAAATCCTTTGACACGGGCTACAGGTCGTACCTTTGGTCGGATCATCATAACATTTGTCATGGATGTTAACAATGACATGTAGATGGGAACGAGTCATTTTTGGGTCATTCGGCCAAAAAATATGACCACCAGCAGCCATCTTGGATTTTACTCTTTGTATGACTAAATCCTTTAGCACGGGCTACAGGTCGTACCTTTAGTCTGATCATCATGAAATTTGTCATGGCTGTTGAAATTGGAATGTAGATGGGAAAGAATCATTTTGGGGTCATTAGGACAAAAAACATGGCCCCCAGCAGCCATCTTTGATTTCAAAATTTAATCCATTAGCACGGGCCACAGGTTGTACTCTTCGCCTGATCATCATGAAATTTGTCATGGATGTTAATTTTGACATGTTGATGGGAACGAGTAATTTTGGGGTCATTCAGCCAAAAAACATGGCCGCAGCAGCCATCTTGGATTTTACTCTTTGTATGACTAAATCCTTTAGCACGGGCTACAGGTCGTACCTTTAGTCTGATCATCATAAAATTTGTCATGGATGTTAACAATGACATGTAGATGGGAACGAGTCATTTTTGGGTCATTCGGCCGAAAAACATCAAAATTCAATTCATTAGCACGGGCTACAGGTCAGGCTAAAGATACAGGCCAAGTTCGAATATGGGTTCCGTCCAATTATTTTTACATGAGTTACGGCCCTTTTTCGACTTAGAATTTGACTGTCTGTTAACATTTTTGGTTTCCGACCAATAACTCCAGTTTGGATTATTTGATCTGAACCAAAGTTGGTATGTGTCTTTCTCCCAGCAAAATACAGGTCAAGTTCGAATTCGGGTTCCGCCCGCCAATTTTCACCAGAATTATGTCCCTTTTTATACGCCCTTTTGAAAAAAAGGCCGTATTATAGTATTGGTCTGTCCGTCCGTCCGTCCGTCCGTCCGTCCGTCCGGGCGGGCGTCCGTTAACCTGTTGTCCGGATGATAACTTTAGTTAGAGTGAACCAAATTTAATAAAATTTGGTATGTGGGTTTATTAGCCGAAAAGTAAGTTCAAGTTCGAATTTGGGTTCCGCCCGCCAATTTTCACCGGAGTTATGCCCCTTATTTGACGTTTTTTGACTTAGAAAATCCTTGAAATTTGTTGTCCGGATGATAACTTTAGTATAGTTTATCGGAATGAATCCAAATGTGGTATATTACTTTCTCCCACCAAAACACAGGTCAAGTTTGAACTTGGGTTCTGTCCGACCATTTTTGGCAGAGTTATGCCCCTTTTTCGACTCAGAAAATTCGGTTTTTCTTCTGTTTTTTGGTTTCCGGATGATAACTCGATTTTGGAATGTTTATACGCAAAACCCGTTATTTTGTGGATTACATATATCGAAATACAGCTCTAGTCCGAATTTCGTTTTAATCCGATAATTTTTGCGAGAGTTATGGCCCCTTTTTTGACTTAGAAAATCCCTGAAATTTGTTGTCCGGATGATAACTTTAGTTAGAGTGAACCGATTTCAATCAAATTTGGTATGTGGGTTTACGAATTTGGGTTCCGTCCGCCAATTTTAACCGGAGTTATGCCCCTTATTTGACGTAATTTGACTTAGAAAATCCCTGAAATTTGTTGTCCGGATGATAACTTTACTAGAGCTTATCGGATTCAATGATAATTTGGTATATTACTTTCTCCCACCAAAACACAGGTCAAGTTCAAATTTGAGTTCCGTCCGCCTATTTTTACCAGAGTTATGCCCCTTATTTACCAGTTTCCGCCGACCCAAGAGAGGGCGTATATTGCACGCCCAGCGTAGCTCTTGTTTAGTTAGAATTTTTGCCAATTTGAGGTTTCCGGATGGTAACTTTAGTAAATGTGTACTGAATGAAATTAAATTTGGTATGTAGGTTTACTAGCACTAAAGACAGGTTTTTATGCGCAAACAACGGTTGTATCAAGCAGACACTAATAGAGGCAGACATGAGGTCTACCTTTTATTCGACTTAGAATTTAACTGCATTTTATCATTGAAATTAGGGGTATATCAGATATTCTTCAAATGTAAGCCCAAAGTATTATTTTATTTTGCGGTAGTACAATTCAAAATAGCTAAAGTGCGTATTTTGCCACGCCCTAGCGATGCTCTTGTTTTTTTTGTGACTGAAACATCCAGCGGTTCACCAGATGGTCTTATAAAATGTAACATGCACCGCTCCAGAACCCATCTGACTCACTTGTAATTGCTTACTGGTACCCTATTTTGCTCTGGACAGTAAACAGTTTTTATAGTGCTGAATTTTTCTTCATCTCAAGAGTTTGGGCACTAAATTTCCCATGTTTACAAAACTTGTATTATGTTACCCAGGTTCGCTGATACTGATATTTTGATATCCACGATATTCGATTCCGAGTCTCACCCCTGATTTGATTTGATTGTTATTTGACGACAAGTCGATCATTTCCGTGGGTGCATTAATTCTGTCGATGGCATCCAAATAGTTAGTCATTTAATTACGTACGTATAAGACTGCCGTCTAATTGAAGACTATATAAATGAACGAGCTACGAGTTTAATACAGTGTTTACAAATTTATAACTTACAATAAGATTCCCACAGGTATAATGAATCTAAACACTAAAAAGCATCTACGCATTGACCATTAATACATAAGCAAGGAGAATTGAATAAAGTATTTCTTAGAATTTCAAGTAGCGTCAGTGAAAATGAAACTGACAGGATTATATATTCTGTCAATTGTAAAACTATTTGTGCGCGGTGACGTCATACTGCAGGGTTTGTCTGCAGGAGATATTTATAGCGGCGAAATACGAATGGTAGCGAAATCTTTCACCCGGAATGCATAGCTTGTTCAATAGTCTGTATTAGTCCAACAACTGATGACCGCAGCTATAGAACAGAGTTTAAGCCAACGTGTTATAAAATATAATTGAGTTTTTGGTGGGAAATGTGAACATGTGCGTCGTTGATTATTGTGCTTGGGGACCCAGGCGGGACAACGATACTATTATTGACCGTACTTTGACTGTATCTCCATATGGGGGGGGGGGGAGGGGGGAGGTGATATGTGTTCGATAGAAATCGTCACTCCATTTGCGTTCGCATGTAAATCCATGGTGAAGTGACTGAAACGATCACTATCGGACAACGTTCGCATGACCCCCCCCCCCCCCCCCCCCCCCCCTGTTTGGGCGATTAGTCGACGAAAGTAAATAACCGTCGACTACCACACCTGCCGAAGGTTAGTCGATTAATCGAATAATCGTCGCAAGCCTAGCAGAAACCCTTATCAAATGGCATTCATACTCCTTGAAATTGCACAAAACAACACCCATTTCAGTTCTCAAATTTTACTGAAAATGCTATAATGCAGAATGTGAATTGCTGGGTAATTAACATGGTGTCATAGAGAATATTTAAATTTACTTTGATTTCTTTTTCAGGCAGAAGATGAATGGGTTGATTTTGAACAAGAGGCTGAAGTTGATTATTCTGGTCTAAAGATCCAGACTTTACAGATTGGGTATGTACCCCTTCTCTCATATATTATTCATGGGAAGAGTGCAAATTAAATAAAACTGCTCAAGATTGCTTTATCTCATCATCTTCACTCATGATTTCAGGTTTACAAAATTTCATGCAAATGACTCACTCATTAAAGGCCTATGGGAAGCAGTGAATATGAATATTTTTAAAGAGAAGATGGTCCCATGCGAAGTCGGGCCCATACAAAGTTGGCGCCCCACTCGTAGTCGGCCCCAGAGAAGTCGGACCATGATAAACATTGTTAGAAATCATTCTTTATATATTAAAGGGGTACTGGCCGTACTGTACATCTGGCCATATATGGGATTATCTCCTTTTATGCTCAACAGAACTTATGCAACAATTGAATGAATTTGAGCCATGGATTAGTGCAAAATACACTCATGTGCTCTATGAACAATGCAAACAACATGGTAATTATAATGAAAATGAATTTATGACTTGCACCATAGACTCATTTTCATTGTAATTACCATTTTGTTTTACATCGTTAAACTTAAACGTCATCGTCGTTGTCAGTTATGGGTGCAGAAATCTCAGCGATCCTTCTGAGCGGCAGACTGGTAGTCAAATCTCTATATTATTTCAAGAGGTTGAATATCTGACCCTGCATGTGTGGTTTGGCTCCGTTGGATTTGGCATAGCTTCTTTTCTCTCACTATTGTTGTTGCAGTGGGGATTAACTTTGACTTGGATTGGAGAAGTGGCACCAACACATCCGCAGGCTTTCCTGTTGATCACACTGGGCCGAAAAATCTTTCGGCCAATTTTTTTGTCAATTCGGAATTGTCTTGGCCAAATTAAAAACTCTTTGACCAAATTAAATCCTCATTTTCTGGTCTCACAATGAATATTTTTGTTTTATTTAACATCTAACATTCTAGATAATTCTGACCATACCTTCAAATACCATGTCTAGACTTCTTTAATCCCACAATTGTTACTTGACAATATACCACTACCTGCTATCTACCATTCAGCCTTATGACAGACAAAGGATTCATTTAGTGTTAATCCTCATTACTGTTTTATTATACCCCCCCCCCCCCCCCCCCCCCCCCCCCCGCAACGAGTTGTGGGGGGGTATACTGGTATCAGCTTGTCTGTCCATCCGTCCGTCCGCCTGTCTGTCCAAATTTGTCCGGAGTTTTTCTAAGTCATTTTTTTTTATCAATTTCCGTGAAACTTGACACAGACATCAATCATTATGGGAACCTGTCCACCTGCGATTATGACGTCTGTCGGATTTTTTTTGGAGGAGTTTTCCCCCCTTTTTCGACTTAGAAAATTTTCACAACATTTATAATTTTGTCCGAGCTTTTATTCCTACATTTTAGGTCAATTTTGTTAAAACTTGGCACAGATATTTAGTACCATGGGAACCTGTGCACCTGCGATTATGACATCTGTCCGACATTTTTTTGGTGGAGTTATCTCCCTTTTTCGACTTAGAAACTTTTTTGCAACATGCATAGTTTTGTCCGAGCTTTTATTTCTACATTTTTACGTCAATGTTTTTTAATCTTGGCACTGATATTTAGTACCATGGGAACCTGTGCACCTGCGATTATGATGTCTGTCCGACTTTTTTTTGTGGAGTTATGATTAGGGTTAGGGTTAGGGGGTTTAGGGTTAGGGAAACCTGTTGACATAATTTCAGTGCCCAATATATTGTAATGGCTTCTTCACTCAAATAACATTTTATTGCATTTGGTGGCCCATTCTTTGATAGTGTGCACTGTTATGAGTGCCTTTAGATACCCATTAAGCTATATCACCTAAACAATTAGCAGATGATCATACTATAAATTTGATTCTCATATCGCTCCCTTTACAAAATTAAGTATATTGGGTTTTTAGCTCAACTTACTTTGTAAGTTTGAGCTATTGCCATGGTTTGGCGTCCGTCGTCCGTGTGTCCGTCAACAATTTCGTTTGGCACGGGCTACAGGTCGTACCTTTGGTCTGACCTTTATGAAATTTGTCATGAATGTTGACATTGACATGTAGATGGGGTCATTCGGCCAAAAAACATGGCCACTGGTGGCCATCTTGGATTTCAAAATTCAATCCATTGGCGCGGGCTAATATTCAATCCATTAGCACGGGCTACAGGTCGTACTGTTCGTCTTATGATCATGAAATTTGTCATGGATGTTAATATTGACATGTAGATGGGAACGAGTGAGTTTGGGGTCGTTCGGCCAAAAAACATGGCCGTCAGCAGCTATCTTGGATTTTACTCTTTGCATGACTAAATTCTTTGGCGCGGGCTACAGGTCGTACCTTTGGTGTGATCTTTATGAAATTTGTCTTGAATGTGGATATTGACATGTAGATGGGAACGAATAATTTTGGGGTCATTCGGCCAAAAAACATGGCTGCTGGTGGCCATCTTGGATTTCAAAATTTAATCCATTGGCGCGGGCTACAGGTCATACTGTTCGTCTGATCATCATGAAATTTGTCATGGATGTTAATATGGACATGTATATGGGAACGAGTCATTTTGGGGTCGTTCGGCCAAAAAACATGGCCGTCAGCAGCCATCTTGGATTTTACTCTTTGCATGACTAAATCCTTTGGCGCGGATTACAGGTTGTAGCTTTGGTCAGAACTTCATGAAATTTGTCATGGATGTTAACAATGACATGTACATGGGAACGAGTGATTTTGGGGTCATACGACCAAAAAACATGGCCGCTGGTGGCCATCTTGGATTTCAAAATTCAATCCATTGGCGCGGGCTACAGGTCGTACTGTTCGTCTGATCATCATGATATTTGTCATGGATGTTAATATTAAGATGTAGATGGGAACGAGTGAGTTTGGGGTCGTTGGGCTAAAAAACATGTCCACCAGCAGCCATATTGGATTTTACTCTTTGCATGACTAAATCCTTTGGTGCGGGCTACAGATCGTAGCTTTGGTCGGAACTTCATGAAATTTGTCATGGATGTTAATAATGACATGTAGATGGGAAACGAGTCATTTTGGGGTCGTTCAGCCGAAAAACGTGGCCGCCAGCAGTCATCTTGGATTTTACTCTTTGCATGACTAAATCCTTTGGCACAGGCCTTTGATCAGATTATTATGAGATTTGTAAAGGCTGTAGATGGGAACATGTCATTTTGGGGTAATTCGGAAAAAACATGGATGCCGGTGGCCATTTTAGAATTTACTCTTTGCATCACTAAATCCTTTGGCACACCATAATCACCACATCCCTGATCAGATCATTATGAAACCTGTCATGAATGTTGATATTGACATGTACATCTAGTCTTACTTAGACATTTCAATTAGCACCTTTCCTATTCCTCCATTTAATGTCAACCATTAAATTATTCCCCTACCTAAGTTGAGCTACAGTGTCATTGACACTTTCATTTAACTTATATAAAAGATTTCCGATTTGGGGGGGGGGAACTTTGGCCAAATGAATTTTTGGCCTATGACAGTATGAACCAAGCCTATGATGCCACTCTTCTGTATCATTGTTTGTTCTGATTGAGTTCATGAAGGCACACCACCATATTGTATAGGCTTACATATCGTACTACAAATCCTATATTTATATAGTTGAGAAAATATTGAAAAATGAAAGTTCATATTCTTGAGAAAAAATTGTAAAATGAAAGTTCATATACTTGAGAATATATTGAAAAATGAAAGTTCGGGCAGAATCATTAAAATTTAATTTAAAATGGCTTACCTGTGTTGCATTCTCGATGAGTCCAGCCAGAACATATGTCACAAGAGATCTCCATGCATTATGCCGAATTGAGGAATGTATGAAATCGGATAGCTCGGCTAACCTTATAAAGTGAGAATAATGAGTTGATGGATTCGTTGGCTAAGCAGCAATCGACAGTACTTAGCAGCTTTCTTTCATGGTCTGTCAGAGCAACTATCACTGTCAGTGACTGCCCATAAGTGAAGTTCATTGTGTTGTTATTATAACTAAGAAAACATCATTGACTTCACAATTAGTCTACATAAACACCACATGTATCGCTTATCAAATTAAGCCAATTTAACCCTTTCATGATTGGAGCTTCCTGAAATTTTCCTAAAACAGTGTTCCAATGCATCTATAACTATATTTGCGAATGTCTGTCTGTGTTCTATAGAAACAGGGAACCATCTAGATGGCACCAAAGGGGTCTACTAGGGGTAACTTTTTACGAGAAAGATAATGGTGCGAGTTAGGATTTTCTAAAGTGACGCCGCTGTTGTCCGGGGGCAGAAAGGGGGAGGGGTGAAAAAATATTTGTCGCCGATTGCCACGAAACTTATATATAATCATCCCCCATGATATAACAAATCTGATGGTGTGGTTTAAATATGTCAAAAGTGGCGCCATTTGAGTCAGGGATGCACGGAAGGGGAGAGTGGCACCAAAATTGATAAACTAAGTTTAGCGCCGAAGGACCATCTAGATGGCACCAAACGGGTCTACTAGGGGTAACTTTTTACGAGAACGATAATGGTGCGGGTTAGAATTTTCTAAAGTGACGCTATTGTCAGGGACAGAAAAGGGGGAGGGGCAGAAAAAATGTCTGTCACCGATTGCTACTAAACTTATATAATCATTCCCATGGCATGAGGAATCTAATGGTGTTGTTTAAATATGTCAAAAATGGCGCCATTCATGTCAGGGATGCATGGAAGGAGACAGCGGCACCGAAATTGATAAACTAATTTTAGCGCCGATTTCCACCAAATTGATATATATTCTTCTCCATGATACAAGGAATCTAATTGTGCGATTTAAAGACTCCAAATTGCTGTCATTTGGATGAAAGATTGTCGGAGGGGCACTCAATTTGATAAAAAATGGGTTTAGTCGCCGATTCCATCACACTTGTACAATATGAGGAGTCTAATGGTGTGGCTTAAATCTGTCAAAAGTAGCGTCATTCGAGTCAGGGGTGAACTGAAAGGCAGAGAGGCACCAAAATTTATACGCAATAATTTTAGCGCCAATTTCAACCAAAGTGATATGAATTATTATCCATAATACGAGGAGAATGATCGTGTGATTTAAAGATGCCATGTTGGTGCTGTTTGGGTGAGAGATGGGGGTGGGTTGGTACTAAGTTTTATCAAAATTCGTTTAGTCGCCGATTAGTACCAAACTTATAAATAATCATCTCCATGATATCAGGAGTATAATTGTGTGGTTTCAGGATGTCACAAGCTGTCACAAGTGGGGCCATTCGAGTCAGGATGCATAGAGGGTGAGAGGAACACAAAAAAAGATGAACAATATGTTTAGCGCCGATTTCCACCAGATTAGTACATATTATTTTCCGTGATATGTGAAATCTAATCGTGTGGTTTAGATTCGCCAAATTGGTGCCATTTGGATGAGGGATAGGGGGGCCCTAAATTTGATACAAATTTTTATGCTCGCCAATTTTCACCAATTTTATATAAATTTATATTATATTTCCATAATGAGTCATAAGTGTGTGGTTCAATGATGATAAAAGAGGTGCCACCTCCATCTGAAATAGGAATGGGAGGGTAACCAAAAACTGATAAAAAATATGTTAGTGCCAATAACCATCAAATTCATACACATTCTTCTGGAATGATACGAGGAATCAAATCGTGCGTGTTAAAAAAGTTTAATGAGCTTGTAAAACAGATACATAGAAGAAAGAATTAAACGTATATTTCTCATTTTATTTAACAGATACACATATTCTTGCAAGCTGAGAGACCTCGAACCGTCAGAGGATTGCATACTAGAATGTATATATTATAACACAATTGAGTCTGTTCCATTCAATATAGTTTCCACACAAAAAAAGTACAATATACCACTCAAATCGCGGTCTGGTCGGGCACATGTACTAGTAGCTGATATACTGCATAGCAACATTTCTTTTAAACTGAGAATATTTCGCGATAAACAAAATGACAATTGACAAGGTGAGCCACTCCTTATATTCCATGTGTAAGAATCATGTTTGCTCTTTGAATATCCAATTTATGAGACTACGTGTAACACTTTGAGCAAGAGTAATCTCTATTCCCAACAAATATCCACAGCATGCAGAAGGTTTCACATCACTTTAACCTGGGCAATGCCGGGTAACCCTGCTAGTTATGTTATATATGCGAGTCTCCCATAGCAGGGTTTCCGCTACTACGGCAGGCCGGCCGTCCAGCGGCCTCATTCCCCTTCCCAACCTTGACTAAATATTGGCCACAAAATAGCCACAGACCTAGCTCAGCCCCCTTTTTACAAAGGATGAGCAATCACTGACACCGATAATTAACAGATTGAAAGGAATCCTGTCTGAATAAGACATTATCAGTAGCGCAGATCACGTCAGCACCATCATGTGTAATGCTTTGTCAGCGAATGTTTAGTATTAATTTAAATAGCCTCTCACGTTTTAATTTACCGTAGATTTTTGTCTACAAGACCCAACTTTCTGACCCACTATTTCCCTGAAAATGCACATTATAAAAATTATATTGGTAAGTCATTGGGGGGCTGACTTCTGAGCTGCAACCCTCAAAACAAGGTGTGTCAAAGAAATGTTTGATTCTAAATAAAACAATATAAAATATTAATAGTTACTATCAATGTATTTATTCCCTGTCCAATTAATACAAAATTATCAATTATACGAATCCAGCATGAGGTTATTTCCATCTGAGGAAATTTTGATTATCACCAATTGTTTTGATTCAGTGGTACTGTGAATAAAAAGAACGCATTCAGTGCACATGACAAGAGCTCTGCCAGGGGGGGGGAGAAATTTTTTTCCCGACACGTATGCTGGGTGTGGTGGGCGTCAAAATAAGCCCAAAGCAATTTTTTCCGTGACAATTTTTTTTTTCTTTCCGTCACACCTTTTATTTGATTATTACTAGTTTGTACTGGTTTGTAACACTAAGATATCAATAATAAGGCACTGCAGCAACACTAAACATGCTAGGGCCATTGGATGTTGGTTTTTGCCTCTTTAGGACAAGGGAAAGTATTCTTAATGCAGCTGAATCGCCCATGCAGTATTCTATGTAATTAACATCAAATAAGGATAACTTTAAAGAAATAAATTTAATGCCAAATCTGGTCAAACATGGACATTAAACATTGATGTATACACTGATGTATAAAGAAAAAAACATGTAACATACCTAGACTTGTGAGTGGATAACAAAATTATCTCATATGTGACAAAAGAGATAGAAAATATTAATAATTCACAATCTCATGTAGTCTTGAATAAGTTAATACAGGTTTCTACTAAAACTTTCTAAAAGTGTAGGTTTGTTTTTTATTATATGCTTTACTCTCACATGCTACCTTTGAAAGCGCTGTCCCAGACAGGTCATGCCATTCAAAGTTGCATATAATATGCAAATGCAAAATAATTCCGCATATAAAATGCACAAAATAGGCATATACTATGCTTGTTCAAACTACGACTGATACAATTGCTCTAATAAATTAGCAGCACAAGTCACCTGTAACTAAATTGATGGAATCTATAAATTCCGGGCTCAGAATAATCATTAAAGTGGCATGTAATATGCTGTATTATAAAATTGGCACATATCGTGTACGACCATGGAAATGGTCCTACTGGCCTCGACAAATCAGGCCATTCACATTTAAAATAGGCATATATTATGCCCATCTATTTATCACGCTGTTCCCTGATGAAATTCCGCATTACCACTATCATACTGTAGTGGAAAAGTTAATCAAAACATATGCTCAATTTAAATCATGACTATCCGCGCAATGTAGGAACATACCTAGAACACAGACCACTAATCTGTTATTTGATTGATGGGTATATTTCACAATTAAAAAAATGCAGACTATTCAACACCTACATGTTTCTAGGGACAAAATCCACTGCAGTCAAGAATATACTGCTGAGACCAGATCTGTTTTTATGGTTAGGTTTCTATACCAAAATTGCTACTTTTCAATGATAAACATGCATTTTCTCCCGATAGGCCACCGGGTATGTGCTTCCCAAATACGGCCACATTCCCCCCAACCCCTAGTGGAATAATATAGGGATAATATATAAGATAATGCATTGGCCTAACAATATTTACATTGACCCTGTAAGCCATTGCATTCTCTTATATATGCGAGGCTCCCTATATAAGAGAATGCTAAACCACAGGATCTTTTAATAATAATGGTGTACCAGCGCTGCTCTGTCATGAAAGGGTATTAAAGACTTCATTCAACTCCCATCAAATTAACGTGGCCGACTTTGCGTGGGGCCGTTTATCGTATGGGGCCGACATTGCATGGGGCACGACTTCTCCGGATACCATGAATATAGACGACTAAGAAAATTTAGACCACGTGCCAATACATGCAAATAGCAGAAAATTCAACAAGTTGCATTCATGTTATCTCTGCAGGAGCCAATGACCATAAAAAATCATAAAACCTACATGTACCATAAAAGTATTTTTTGAGTATTTTGAACTCTGAAGGTCCTCTAAAATCCGAAGATATACAACAAAAGTCCTAATTCCTGTTAACAGGAAATGGAACATCAAAACTAAAAATAAACACCATGTCATAAACTCCATCATTCAAAGCAGGGAGAGCACTATATGTGTTTGGTGATAAGTAATGAGAAAATGAGTCTTTGACCCGTGTAAAAATTAGCCGTGTATTGCTTGTCAATACCGGTAAACTCATGACCAGAATCGTATGTATTTTTAGTCACCTATATTCACAGCTTCCATAGGCCTTTATAACTCTTTCACCACCGAATATATGAGGGTAAAATGCCCCGGACACCGGATTTACAGGACTTAATTAGAAAAAAAATGTGTCTTTAGTGCTAGGCCTCAATACTAATGTTTAGAGGCATGGTGGGTACGGCAAACCATATATTACCCTGATCAGAAGTGAACGTATATTCACTTGAGGGTCATAGATGACCTTCAGGTGGTAACATTCCTTGGCATGGTTGCTAGGGAACCACCCATCATTGAAAAACACTAGATTTTGATCAATATTCTACTGGTAAATCTCATAAAATTGCCTCGAATAGCAATAAAGTCCTGCAAAATACTACTTTGTTAATATCCAGTGTTGGGATTAATGGGATGTTTGTCGTTTTTACTGATTTTAAGATAGCAATGGTTGCTATGGAGCTGGCCTTATCACAAAAAGCCTAAATCCACAAATTTAAGCAAATTTGACATATATAATGGTGGTAAAACCATTACACTTCATGCATAAGTTCGCCATACACCTAGGTCAGCTATTCACCATAAATTCCATATGTGGAGACGTGGGGTGGGGTGGGCCTGCCTTGGCAACGGTTGCCATGGAGCTCCTCATAATTAAAAAACACTAGATTTTTATCGATTGTTTGCTGGTATATCACATAGAATTGTCTCAGATAGCAATTATGTCATAGAAATAATACTTTGATGGTACATGTATCTAATGCCAATAGGGTTGGTGGAATTGTTTACATTCTACTGACTTAGTGTAGCAACAACCAGTTAGGCCTTTCAATTACGACAAATTCAAGAGCTTAGCCCTTTTGACACTGACAGCCTGGGCCGTTCTGTGCCCTTACCATGGGATCCCGGAGATATTACAACATATTTCGGGCAACATTTTGACACATGTGTTTAATAATGACATGAACGGACTATGTACCCAAAACTTCACATGGGGTCATATTACATCAGTTATCATTTTAACATAGGTATGCATTGTCAACTAATTACTCCATAGCAACGGTTGCTACGCAACTACCCGGAATTGAAATATACCCTTAAATTATAAGTGATGGCATAAATGTTTACTCCAGTGAATTTATTATATTGCCATTTCATTGTGGAAAATATACGGTAGAGATGGGGCTGGCCAAAAATGACATAACTTAAAAATATGGTAACAACGGTTGCTAAGCAAACACCCAACGGCGATTGAAAAGAGGCAAAACTGTTTCATCTCGAAGATATTCTACTCTTTTAGACAACATGTTGACACCTGCGTTCGGCAAAGTTCTAAATAGGCTATGTTTTCGGAACTTCATGTGGGGATCCAATCAGTTCAGAAATGTCATCATCCATATTTGCTAGATACATTGCAATTCCGGTTAGTTGAATAGCAACGGCTACTAGGGAGCAATTAGCTGATAATGTATACCCATTGTAAAATTATCACGCCAACAACCGTTGCTATTCAACTAACCGGAATTTAAAAATACCTCGCAAATATGGATTATGACATCATTAGTTCACTCTAATCGATGTATTATCTTGCTAATTTATAGTGAGCGTTACTGTAGTGATGGGGTTGGTCAAAAGAGGGCATCTAGGATATGTAAACTAGTAGCAATGGTTGCTAAGCACCCAACCGTAATTGAATAAGGGCAAGATGTTATATTATGAAGAATTCTGCTCTTTTAGATAACATTTCAACCACGGGATATGTAAAGTTATAAATGGCAACACTGATATAGATATAACCGGTCCCTCACAACCCGACACAAACGCGGATGATTGTGCACCAAACGAAGATGAAGTTCCATTATCGTTTAAGTCACCAGAGGATGATCTTCTTTTGGCAGTAAATTCACTAGACGACTTTATAAAAACGCCGGAAAACGCAAAAAGTGACTGCTCAGCATTTGTGGGATGGATATCAAACTATATTCACTGTGTCACAAAAGAATCATTTCTGCTCATAACTCTTAAAGTGTGCGATGATGTCAGTAGGTTAAAACTGATGCGGTCAGTTGTATTTGCAGCAATAAAAGCAACACCTGCATTCCTAATAGATTCTTCTGCCGTGCTGAAAAACAGGACCAAGCCGAGAAACGAATCTGCAAATTTTCTAAGCCATAAATTAGTTAGGGACATATATGATCTCTTTTTATTCTCAGTGGATGAGGACCAATGTTTACTAAATGACATGATAAGTGGTCAACGTAATATTCGGACAAGCACAGCCTCACAAGTAACTGGTTCAAGCACAAATGACATGTCATGTTCTCATGGCGCGTTGGTTAAAATGATGTCATCTAGTCTCATTGAACTAAAGAAAGAAATGTCAGTTCTTCGCTCGAAAAATACAGCACTCGACAAACTTATCTCAGAAGATATCCCTCTCATTAACGGGAAAATCAGCAACCTCAGCGCTCGTGTGAATGCTCTCGAAGGGGAAGTAGATGTGACTCAGATCGCCTCCAATGATATTCGTGATACGGTAGAGAGGATTCAGGATGACAAATATAGTGGTGTAACTAAACTTCGATCTGAATTAGTTCTTGTGAAACGAGATGTTGGTGACGTTCTCGATTGTGTTGAGGAATCACTTAAGAAGAGTAACTCAAACACATCTGCAATTGCATCTGTCAAGGGTGAAATCCATAAACTGAAATCAAAAGGTACCCAAAACAAAGCAAAACAGCCCGACGCAAAAAATGAAGTATGGGAAAGTAAGTTATTCCAAGAAGCAGTTAAAGATTTCATGGGAGGTTTTGAACAAAAATGTAATGAACTATTCTTCAACCAAAATATTTCTTCAAACAAAACTATGCATGACTCTCCAAATTTGTATACCCCAACCCACACTGTACCAAGATCCAAATCTCCCTCTCCAGTTAAATCACAACTAGACACACCACACAGTGTAACGTGTATTCAACCTTTTCGTGGATCCAGCAAGGATGATACAAGTGTGAATAGTATTGACTGTGAAGATGAACGTATACCGAAATCAAGACACTCATTACATGCAGCTACTCAGTTCGATGCCAACATAACTTATAACGGAGATAACGCTACAGACAGCACATTCACAGGAGACGTCAATGGTCAACATAAAAATGATGAATTTGAACACCAAAGCAATCAACATCGCCGACGGAATGCAGAACCCATAAAAACAGAACGATTTTACTTAGGGAACATCAGTAATGATCTAGATCGACGCACTATTGAACGCTACCTTAGCCGTAGAGGCGTCAAGTTCTCTATTGTTCGTTTGTATTATAGTGATCAGGAAAATAAGTCGTATGCAAGAGTCAACGTATACAACGAGCATGTCGATATGGTCACAGATTCTTTTTTTTGGCCAAAGGGGTCATTATGTCGTCCCTGGCTGTCTGAGTATGCTTACAGCAAGTATATCACCTCAAAACGTGATCGGTGGTAATCATGTACGTCCGTAGGAGTTGCTTCTTTAACTTGAAGCAAATCGGTTATAACTGAATATTTTAAAAGTAATATAGTTGGATAGTTACTGTTTGTTTTCATGCTTTATATTTTCTTATGCTGGATATGCATTTGTCTTTATAACACACCAAATATTATATGAATATTTGAATCGCTATTAAGCACAACCTTTTAAATGTACGCACTTCATCTTATGTGCGTCATTTTGTTATATTTTCACAGCAAAATGCTCTTCTGTACATGGAACGCGACTGGCATCATGTCAAGCGGCCCTTATTTGAGTAGAATATTGGATGGGCAGACTATAGATTTCTGTGGCATATCTGAACACTGGCTTCCAGCTAAGAGTGCGAGCTTCATGAATTCAATTTCGAAACATTACCGATGCCATACTGTTTGTGATTTTTCACAACGGCTTCCCCAACAGCGGGGTCGCTATAAAGGCGGGGTCGCTCTCTTTTGGAAAACAGAATATGACGATCGTGTATCAATCATAGATTTTAATGATGACAGAATTGTTGGTCTCCAATATAGACTATCTAAGCATAAATATATATATATATTTCAGGTATATTTACCATCATCTAATTATCCAATTGTTGCATATGAAGACTATATTATGAAAGTTAAAGATGTCATTAAAAGCTACTCACATTTGGGCACACTTGTTGTGATGGGTGACTTCAATGCTAGTCTCAGTAAACCAGGTAGACGACAAAAACTTCTAAAAAATTTGTTGAAAAAGGCAGAATGTACATCACTGATAGAGAATAGTCTTTGTGATGATATTTGTTCAACATATGTTAATCATGATGGGAGTGATTGCTCAAATATTGACCATGTGATAATAAAATACTCTGACTTACCTTTCGTAGCTAACGTTCGCATAATTGATGATTCTGCACTCAATGTTTCGAATCACAGACCGGTGCAAGTTGAACTTAACTGTGACGCGGGCACCATACCTGATTCCAATGGGTCGAGTGCGGATATCTCAAAATTGAAGTGGCGTTTGCTCGCACAAGATGAAAATTTAGTTAAACAGTACCAACATATATTAGCTTCCTTATTGCCACACAGTGAAACGCGTGTACACGATACAATCAATTTGGACTTGTATTACAATTCATTGGTAGCTTCTATGAAACAAGCAGCGCAACAATCGATTCCAACATGTAAATTCAAAAGTCACAAAAAACCATTTTGGAATGAAAATCTGAAAGAACTTCACAAAAAAATGTCCATTCTTAGAAATGATTGGATTAAAGAGGGTAGACCGCGTGGTCACGAACACAGCTCTTTCCAGCTGTATAAAGACTCAAAGAGACACTTTCGGAGCTTATATCGGTCCATCTCATCCGACTTTATGAGAGAACAACTGAACGAAATTGATCGCTGCGCTGAGATAGATAATGATCACTTCTTCAGATTACTAAACGCAAAAAGAGCAAATAACGGCACTCTGGGTGCCTCATATTTCGAACATGATGGCTCGATTATCCGAGATACAGATGACATATTAAGTGCCTGGTCTTCCTATTACAAAACATTATACTCACCATTGAATAACTCATTGTTCGATGACAATCACTACTCGGTCGTTACCGACACAGTTAAAAGATTGAAAGATGATATAATTTCAAAGAGTCTAGATGATCATCTTACTTACCCTGTCAGTATAAGTGAACTGTCTTCTCTTATTCCCACTTTGAACAAGAACAAGTCACAGGGTTATGACGGTTTAGTTTATGAACACATTATATATGGTGGTGAAACTATTTTGAAATGTATTGCTTTTTTATTTTCATGTATGTTAAAATTCACTCATGTTCCAGATGATGCAAAAAAAGGCATAATGATCTCACTTTTTAAGGGAGGAAACAAGTCAGCACATAGTTTCAACAATTATAGGGCTATCACCATATTGCCAGTAATGTATAAATTGTTTGAGAAACTTTTAAAATCCCGGTTGGAAACCAATGCCCCACATCTCACAAATATTCACCCACTTCAAAACGGGTTTCAGAAAAATTCAAATTGTCTAGCGACTTCTTTCCTCCTGAAAGAATGTATATCTTACACAGCTGAAAGAGGCAGCAAACTATTTGCTTGCTTCCTTGATGTACAAAAGGCCTTCGATACTGTCTGGATCGATGGCCTCTTGTACAAACTCCACCAGCGGGGCATAACTGGTTCCATGTGGCGCATACTGTGTTGTTTATTAACAAATATTCAATGCTGTGTGAGGTATAAATGTAAATATTCTGAGTACTTCTTACTGAAACAAGGAGCCAGACAGGGAAGTATTCTCTCACCTCTGATGTACATGCTCTACGTTGACACACTCATTTCTGACTTAGCCAACTCAAACTACGGTTTAATGGTTTATTCAGTTTGTTGCGCTGCACCTACACAGGCTGATGATATGGTCTTACTCTCATTGTCAAAACGTGGGCTACAGAACCTTCTTAATATATGTTCCCAGTACAGTAGGAAATGGCGATTTCTCTATAACCCAAGCAAAACTGTCACAATAGTGTTTAATGAACCAAAAGCTGAATTCGCGCGGTGCATTCAAAACAGGAAGATGTATCTTCTAGGTCAAGAAATTTCAGAAAAAACAGAAGCTACACACCTTGGTATCCTCTTTGACAAATACAATTTCAATCACTCCCTTGTGGAAGCAATAAGAGAAAAACAAAGAGACACATATTTTATGCTCTCAAATTCGGGCCTATATGCTGGTGGAACAACCCCTGTCAGTTGCTGTAAGATATACAAATCTATCATCCTTCCCAGATCTCTTTATGGGTCTGAACTCTTGTGGCAATTAGGCAAGAGTGATACAGACCGCCTGGAGAAAACACACCGATTTTGTTTAAAGAACTTTCAGGGATTGCCCACGCGAGCAAGAACTGTCATTGTAGAGGGCTCAGTCGGTATACCCTCCCTTGCCACACTTATTGACAAAAGAAAACTTTCTCTTATGGGATCCCTATGCAGAGGAGACCCCAAAAAATCTTCATCTGAGATATTTCTCTTACGAATGCATGAATCCTTAACTAACACAATACGCCCCTCAAAATCATTTTTGAATGAGCTAATCATAATCTTATTAAGATATGGTTTACTTGATTTCATTACGAACTTTGCTGATGATAATACCTTCCCAACTAAAGATAGTTGGAAGAATCTTGTAAATGTAGCCATTGATACAAAGTATAGTGAAATTTGGAAAACAACAATTTCTGGTGATCCGTGGCTCTATATTTTCAGTCAAATTCAAAGTGAATTTTCGCTGTCATTTTTATGGCGCGTATGCCGTGCGCATCCTCAATTCAAAGACGACTTTCTTCAGGTGGGAAGAATAATATCACAAACAACATATGACCAAAAGGGAGTTTGTGATGCGTGTCTGCATCCGTATGCACACAAAGTACTGCACATATTGTTCGATTGCCCATCAGGTTGCGAAATTCGAAATGTTATATGGTACAAGATAATTGATCACTTTGGGATCAATTTCTACATTATGCTGGACAATCTGAACACACCAGATCTTGCGGCAATATTCTTAGGGCACATACCCGACATTGCTGACAACTTGATACCATTTCTTGATAAATACAAATTTGTCACATTTTTCGTTAGAAATACAGCAAAATTATGGGCAAATTATAGTAAACTAACGCAATAATTTTTGGCTAACAGAGGGACATCACGGTGCTGAAAACGATTAATCATTACGTACTGTTGACTGGACGCTCTGGTCGCCACCATGTTGTGGTAAATAGAGGGGGTGGACCGATGGTATGTAGCGAGTATTTAAAAAAATAAAAAACAAATTGCAATGCTGATATCCCGCGAACAGAGTCGGGACAATTCCAAAATGATAACGCTCATCGCGTTACTTGAACGTCTTTCACTTTCTCTTACATCCTATAATTCATATACTCGCTGCAAGCTATTGGTCCATATATGGCCTCTATATTGACTTATTGATTTTTTGTTGTTGAATGAATGTGCGAGGGTACTGTTGTGTCACCGTGTACTTGAGTATGTGCATATGTATGTATATGTGTAACGAGTATATGTGGGTATGGGTGACTGTGCGTATGCACGTATACATGTATACGTACGTGAGTCTGTGTGGCTGTATATCAGGACCCAGGAAAGTAGGTATGTAATAGGCTTGTATGTATGGATGTATGGATTGATGCACATGTAAGTATATATGTACGACAGGTGTACTTGTGCGTTCCGTTGCGTGTGTTCGTCAGTATGTAAGGGGTTAATGTTGCTACGTGCATGAATGGATGCATACATGTTGCAAATATGTAAGTATGTAATACGTGCATGATGGCCCGAATGTGTGCACTTAGGTCTATGTAAATATGTTATTAACATGAGGGTAGTCTTTGTTGTTGATCAAACTTGTCTTTCTGTCGTATTGTTTTTTGTTCTTGAGTTCTTTGTAAAAAAAAAACTAATATGTATGTTTATCCACTCTTCGTTATCGGAGGATTAAAGATATATATATTTGCTAGATACATTGCAATTCCGGTTAGTTGAATAGCAACGGCTACTAGGGAGCAATTAGCTGATAATGTATACCCATTGTAAAATTATCACGCCAACAACCGTTGCTATTCAACTAACCGGAATTTAAAAATACCTCGCAAATATGGATTATGACATCATTAGTTCACTCTAATCGATGTATTATCTTGCTAATTTATAGTGAGCGTTACTGTAGTGATGGGGTTGGTCAAAAGAGGGCATCTAGGATATGTAAACTAGTAGCAATGGTTGCTAAGCACCCAACCGTAATTGAATAAGGGCAAGATGTTATATTATGAAGAATTCTGCTCTTTTAGATAACATTTCAACCACGGGATATGTAAAGTTATAAATGGGTTACATACATGTATGTACCAGAAACTTCCCATGGATGTCCCCACATTTAAACATGCCGGTAGTTATGCACTGTCACTTCAATAAATGGATGGATTATCATCAGTGGAACATAACCATTTATAATTGGCAGGTCAAGCTGAAGAATAAATCCAGTTAAACGAGTTCTCAGTTTTATTCCCCTGTGTATTTCCAAATGACAGCTACAGGGAAAGATTTTAATGTGTCTTATGACATCTTTATGAAGAGAGTTGACTCCTTTTCAAAACAACGTATATATACACATGTACCTCCAAAGTGATCTGAAACTGTCATTTTGTGATTACAAAACCGCTACAGATTTTGTGTCCCTTTAAACTTTCGATTTCAAGTTGATATATTCCCTACGTTGACATTTGCATGGGAGGTCATTCTTGTTTTGGAGTATGCAGGAAAGAAACGATTGTATCATGCAACAACTTGTAATAGCACTAGTATAACAAATTTATATAACATAACAGTAACGTAAACATACATGTATCACAATGTTAATTTGATAAATATTTATCCATATAACATGAATAATTATATCAATTTTTATCTCATATACCAGTTGGAGATATTGCCCGTGTGTTATCGTGAGCAATATCACACATATGTGAGATACCGATTGCCTGTCTGACGAATATTATATATACATGTACATGTAAGCGAGACTGGCATTTATTTTTGCCATAAATGTTTTCCAATAGGTTTGAACGGTCTTACAGATGCCTGTTGGTGCAGGCATTACGTTAATGACCTCACCAATAGGAGGGGCTTGTATACACGCCTTGAAATAGTGTCTGTCATTTGCAGAATGAGGTTCCCAGAGGGTGAATTTAGTGACGCTACCACGCATAGCGGGCTAGGATCACCAAATTCACCCTCTGTGAACCTCATTCTGCTGAATAGTTGTTTTTCCAATCAAAGTGGAGAACTCCCGCGAAGAAAGAAAGTGGCAGGTCATCATCAACATCACTGTCAGAAACTACACTTTCAGTTTCACTTCCGCATTCCGATGCTGACGACTAAGTTTCTTTTTCAAATTCATCTTCATCGTCGTCGGTTTCACTTCCGGTCAGTTCGTCGAAAGCAACCCGTCCGCCATCCGTTTGAATATGTTTATCTACCACAAAGTTATCGAAAAAATCCGTGCCGAGATTCTCATAGAATTCTTCATCTGAAAATTCATTTTCTGACATATTTTTTCAACATTGTCAAACAGGAAATACCAAACGACAGCGAGTACGCATGCTCGGTATGAGTTATCGGTATTGATTTATATAGAAATGACGATATTGCATTCTCAATTGAAGTTTATATATTGGGTCCCTAAATCTACGTATGTCATCCGTTAGTTTGTCATCTATTGCTATTAAATAATGTTATATATGGAAATATGTGAAAGGGAATGTTTTCTGTACAAATAGAACACATTTTAGAACAGAGAAGTACCGTAGTACTTAGTCCACATGTGCGTCATATATACCTAGCTTAATTTATGCATTTCACATTTGCCTGGCTAGATGCTGTATTAGTGTCATCATGTTGCGTATATAAGAATCATAGGCTTATTTGGGGGGACTTAGTGACACAGTGTTTGGGAGCCCTGCGTCAGATATGAAATATGTTGCCAGCGATCGGACCGGACACTCAGACGCATGCAAAATGCTGTGGGATCGTTTAAAACAAATTCCATTGTTGTGTTGATCCAACATAATCCCTCTGCTAATGACATTCAGATCCAATATTTTAGTTGCCTATGACAGGGACACATAGAGGTATCTACAGAGGGACCTATATAACATACAGGAGCTATCAAATTTACCTGTAGTCGTAACACAGTACGTTAAAAAAAACAGATACAAAAATCGAACGCTTCTGCCCGCTATAGCGGGCAGCGGGGTTGAACGTAAATGACGTCGTGCCCGCTATAGCGGGCAGCGGGGGTGAAAGAGTTAATGCTGAAGTTTGCTCTTGAAGATCATAATTATGAAGTAACATTTCTGAAGTTAAATTGTTTCCAATGTTTCATAGTTAGCGTAAGTTGACATAAATAAATAAGTCAATGAATTCCTTCATCATGGCTTAAAGACATCTTATGTACTTGTTCGGGTGCATCAAACTAATAAGTTAGTAGTCAGGCCACGCCAACTGAGGGAATGCAGAATTATACTAACATCGCCGAAAATATCAATGAAATCGACCACACCACTGCATACAAAACATCACCTGAACAACGCCCAATTGTAAATATTTACATCTCGATTCGGGACACAACAAACGGTGATAAACCAACTCAAATTATTTCGCCATCAAGAGTCATTGAATTTAATTAATATATAAGAATGACAGTGTGTGTTGTAAATTTGGATTTATATTCGTAAAAATAACTACTTTGAGCAAGAATATTCTACATTTCTATTTTATCACCCTACCGGAGTGTTTCACATCACTTTAAGGTTGGTAGTTCTGATCTGATTTCTGTGAAACTTGTTTATTTAGTGCCACCGCAGACGCGATTTAAATCACAGGTAGGGAAAAATCACAGATGGAGCACCAACTGTGCATGCTCACGATTTTAATAGACTGCAGGCAAATCAATCAATGTTATATTTTTACCAGGAAAATTGTGGCGTGTACTTGACAATAAACAAATTCAAGCCATTGGACTTGTCAAATGTCAAATGGGGAACTTTTAATTGAGTTGTGACAGGAAAGGGAGTGTTTATATAATCTTTCTGCCCTCTGCTGCACCGACATAGAGAAGAGGGCCGCCACAATTGCGAACATTGCGAAAGTGGTGCAGTTGACAGATAAAAAATATATAATTTATTGTTCAAGTTCTACTTCAAGTTCAAATTAAAAAAAATGGCCTAGTGTTTAGTTTAGAAAGTTGAGATACATTCCATATAACAATAATTGCATAATGGAGGGGGACCACCCCACCCCCTCTGGCATCCGGCATCCAGCCTAAAATGGGGGGGGGTGGCATCTGGAATACTCCATAACAGAGGGTGGCATCCGGAATACTATTTATACCAATTTAACCCATTGTTGCCAAACGTTTATAGCTAAAACAACGCATTGGTAGTATCAAATGTGCAATTCATTCTATATATGACCATATATACTCAAAGAATGAGACGTGGGGTACTATGCAACTATCCCTTTACGTTGCTCCATTCCGTCTCCGTGTCACAGCATAAAAACCTTCCATGCTGGGGAAATTCTGGGTCGGGTTTTAGCTTCTTCAATGATATTTTTGATTTGAAATTCGCCACACCCAATGATGCGGCCCACTGAGTAACACCGTACACATTGATGAGAAGAGTTTTTAGCTCCGATAATGAAATATTGGTTCCATTTGACAGAGACAAACAAAAACTGCGCTGTTCCGGACGGCGTGATGAACTGAATTCCATCCGGATGAATTAGTCCAGGAGATATTGGTCGACCTCTGCACCCCCACCCAGGACTCAACTTCATCCCACTAATTGTCTTTCTTAATGTCTCCTCTAATTTATTTCTGTTGTTAACAAGAAAATAAAGTGGTTGCAGAAACTCCAGACAAGATGGCGGCCATTTTTTTTTATATGCACCAGGTATCTTTGAGCACCATTATGGTAAAGATGATATCACATGGGGTCTTGTTTCCGCTCGGTTCGTTATGCTAATATATAAACATTACAAATTAGCCAAAAATCCGACACCAGAATCCAATATGGCAGTCAAGATGTGAACATATGCTATTTTTCTGACATTTCACCTCCTTTCGTTGTCTCTGTGGGAAAATATTGGCATCTTGGCGTAAATTTATACATTTATTGTCGAGACAACTCACCGATTCTTACAGTTGAGTTGGAAATACTGAGGTGTAGTAATTACCTTACATCTCATACAAGAAATTGTTTTCCAAATCGAAGATGACGACCAAATTGGCCACCGAAATTTGAAAACACGCCTACATTCATTTACTTTCTTACGATGGGCGTTATTGTTTCGCGATTTCTACCCACCATTACATGTTGATATGGAATATTGATATGAAGTATGTATTCATTTGAGTTTGGCAATTGATACTCACAGTCAAGTAGGCGGTCAAGAAGTGTGGGTATATTATGCATTATGGTCTTCTACGCCTTAGCAGAAAGGCATCCGTCAAATGTCAACATTCGAAGCCATATACAGAAGTTTTCCGGGCACGTCAGTGCATTAGATGAGTATGTGAATTGATGAACCATATATTGAGAAGTGGCTGTTTGGGAAGATCACCAGTAGTCCAAGTCTTCTCGTACTAAAACCAGCTAAGATATTGGGATGGAGATGCTGGTGTTTAGTCCGAGATCCTCCCATATGGTCTCTTATGACACGAGATACGCCCAGGATCTGTGGCGGGAATCTGTGGTGTATTTTACTCGATTTACCTAACAAATCAATACATGATGCTATATACATCGGAAAGAGAGACATCTTATGGTCATAATGGTGTATAATAATCTAACTTTAATGTTAAATTACACATAGAATATACCGGTTGATTGCCACAAACATCGCTTTTTTTCTCTGTTTGTTTACGTTTTAACTGAAAGCCGAAGTGGTCCGAATCACTTCGGCATAATCCGGAGTTTGTTTTTGGGTATACTAGTTTCCGTTTCTATATATAGCGCGGGGTTTTCCGAACAAAATGGCGAAAGCCGATCGCCCCAAAGTCCTGTTTCCTATGTGCTTTGAGAACAATTCCCGCACTAAAAACTTAATGACATAATGGAGGATCAGAACGGTAGTTTTGTTGACAATTTTCGCAAGCAACTTGTCAAAATTGGAGCAAATTAGAACTCTTGTGTCTGACTTGCCATGTGTGTGAGTTTCGTCCATGTGCATTTTGACTTTTGTGTTGATAAAATAATCGGAGAACCGAATCACACAGTTTCGAAATATATTTGATTTTTTGTGTGCTTAACAAGAGCAGTATATTGCTCTGTTCGCTTAGTATATATCTTAATTTTGCGGAAGTCCACCAAATGTTGGTGAAATGTAGCGCCATATTTATTCTAATGCTCGTTGTGTTTACACTGTTGTAAACTTTGAGAGGGTTCAAGTTGTAATTCCCATAATTTATTTAATGTATTACATTTATATCTTCAATGTTTACTTAATCTATTTATTTTTTATTTATTGACACACATAATTACGATTACAATGGAGAATTCATCGTAATTTGCGTGTTTAGTCGAAAATCTACGGAATATTTACAACGGAAAATGCCGAACGCAGGTCGCGAGGTCAACTGAGTTCGCATACTTTGTAAACAGTGCGGTAATTGTCTCTTTTCACATTAAATTACCGCTTTCAATTCACAACTGATGTGGGTTTCAGATCAAATAGCATGTCTTCTGCGGAAAATATCCGTTTATTGTCGCAATTGTGATATTTGATTTCATATAATTGTGGTTTTATTTGAGCGGGTCATTAACGCTTAACTCGTGTCATAAGAGACCATACGGGAGGATCTCGGACTAAACACCAGCATCTCCATCCCAATATCTTAGCTGGTTTTAGTACGAGAAGACTTGGACTAGATCACCAGGTGCACATGTTGTTATCCCCATCAGGTTACCAAAGCTGAATATAGAGACCGGCACCAGCATATGCATTGTTTGACACATTCCAATTAGTGGGACATTTCTACAAAGAAGTTTAGAAAACTGTGTTGGTGTGAGCGAGATAGATGACGAAGAGACAGAAACTGGTCCAGATAATGCTGAATGTGGCAAATAGAATAAACTCAGGTACTATTGTTTTGATTCTTGGAAGTTAAAATATGACTATTCGGGGCACCTACTCTCAGGTGCCAAATAAACGTGCCGGCACGTTTATTAATTTGGAGCAAAAATACACACAATCACGCTTATTGTGACCCATCACGTTTATTATTTTTTGGGGGTAAATCCATCACATACTGTGACATTTATTCTTTTTTTGGGTGATAAACAAACGAATATAAGAATGGAACGAATCACGAGTGTGCTAATGTTAATACTAGAAGTCACAAACCACTAAATAAAGTTGTTTTAGTAGACTGAGATGCGACATCGCTTCGATAAAAAACCTGTTTTGAGAGTCACGGTTCGCCCAATCTTTTACTTCGTCTACTTTCGGTTTGTAATAAAGCGCAAAACGTGAACTGGGCCGAGTTCACGGGACCCGAAACGATAGAAAAGATGGCCCATGGATCACAGGACTTATTCTACAATTAAAATGTTTTTGTTAACTCCAAAATCAGTTCCATAATCACAATTTATAATGAAAAACGATGTGCCTCGAAAATAGGCAACGCGAAACCCAGAAAAAGCAATAAAAGTTACCACTTTGACTGAGTGTTTTCTGCATACAAATAATTTCATGAGAAGCATTAAAGTATATTCCTTTAATATTAAGATATTTAAACAACATAGTTTCATACTTTTTCTGTTTTAATGCATTATTTGGTGAGAGAAATGTAAAATTGATCGTAAATTCTTCGAAAAAAAATCAAATTAGGCTTAATGTAAAATTGTAAACTGAGTATGATTTTGGACAAGAACTTCAATCTACTAGTACACAAGTTTCAACCTAAATATATTAATCAATTGAATTATACAGTGAGTGAGTTACTTGAGTTAACTATCACTCTTTGATTGATTGATTGATTGTATTGGCAATGATAATAACACATATATAAATACAATAGATTGTTGATATACATAACTTAGGAGCAAACACATAGCATTGTACATAGTTTGTTCAGCATTAGATATCCTTTTATTTGTGATGTTGAAAAGGGGTTGTTTTGTGCAACACAACAGAAAATCATATTTAATAAACAGCCTTAAGTTTTCCCACCCCTTCTTGTATTCCGTATGGCTAATCCCTATATAGTATACAAAGTGGTGAAATGGTGTTTAATTTAGGTTTTTTCTGTTTTGTTTGATTCATTATTCCGATCCCAAATTATCTAGTATTCTAAGCCATATATAGAAGGTATCGGAATATTGAAATAGTCGGAATTATGAACCCTCATGGAAAAGCGGAATAATGAACCCTCAGAATAATGAACCATCAGAATAATGAACCATCTATACCCGAAGACCCACAACCTACAAGAGAAAAAAAAGTCATGTGCAGTGTGTACTGTATAATACAACAATGAACATGTAAGACAATCTATTCCAACTTTATATCTTATGAGTAATATGTAATTTCACGCATGGTCTTACATAATGTATGAATGGGGTAAACCAGATAGTGAAGATACATGATGCATAATACCTAAATGTCACATCCTCCGCACAGGTATGATTCCCTGTACTATATAAATGTATGCATAAGCCTTCATGGCTCGAGTTTTAAGCATACTACCATGAAAAGTAAAATCCGTAACCCAGCACATTTATTGTGCACCAGCACTATTATTCTTTTTTTGGTAAAAATGTCACCCAGCACTTGTATTTGGCCAGCACTTTTATTTGGCACCTGAGAGTACATACGGTTACGGCCATTATGGGCGCTTAGTGGAGAGTGGATTTCGAAATGCCACATCGCGATTATTAATTGTGGGAACTCATAGATGGCTTATATTATGTACCGTTTTGGTCATTGAAATAATGACAAACAGTTGAAATTAGTATGTGATAAAATCGACTTCTTTTCAATTTCTGGCTGCCAGTTTGATCGCCATCTTGACTGTGAGAATTTGCCAAACTCAATTGAGTACTTCATATACATTTTCCATATGAACATGTAATTGTGGGCATAAATCGCGTAGAAATAAGGCCCATCGTAAGAAAGTAATGGAATGTGAGCTTGTTTTCAAATTTCGGTCGCCGTTTTAGCCACCATCTTGAATTTGGAAAACAATTTCTTGCATGAGATGCAAAGTAATTACTTCACCTCAGTATTTCCAACTCAACTGTTATCATGTGTCCACTTGTCTCGAAAATAATGCCCAATGATGTATGAGGGGAATTTCGTTGATTTTTCAAAATATTTCGGCAATTGTGGGCGCCATTTTAGATTTTGGGAGACTTTTATTTGGATATGGTACAAGGACAGTTCTTCGCCTAAGTGTTCCCAACTCACAATAGTAAACAGGTGTGGGTTTGTCGTGACAATAACGCTCACTGATGTTAAAATCGGCGATACTGGTAGCCATTTTGGCCGCCATCTTGGATTTGGATGAATATTCCTCAACTCAGGTATAAGAAGAATCCTAGCTCGAGTATCTACTGCACATATATATACATGGGTATTGTTATAATAGTAATAACATTCATTGATTCGAAACATTACATCGCGTTATTAGCGTCGATTCGGCTTTGACCTATTATACCGGCATTTGGGAAAACGTGATATCCGACAAAAATATCCTACAATGAATGTATATTTTGGTCGCCTTGTGTTTGTTAATGACTCTTCTATACGATAAATGTATAAATTCACGCCAAGATGCCAATATTTTCCCACAGAGACAAACGAAATGTGGTGAAATGTCAGAAAAATAGCTTATTTTCACATTTCGGCGGCCATCTCTGCCGCCATATTGGATTCTGGTGTCGGATTTTTTTGCTAATTTGTAAGGGCTGTATATTAGCATAACGAATCGAGCGGAAAACAAGACCACATGTGATATCATCTTTACTATAACGACGATCAAAGAGACCTGGTGCATATAAATAAAATGGCCGTCATGATTGACGCCATCTTGTCTGGAGTCTCTGCGGCCACTTTTTTTCTGGTTAACGACCGACAAAGATTAGAGGAGACATTAAGAAAGAATATTAGTGGGATCAATCAAGTTGAGTCCTGGATGTGCAGAGGTCGACCAATATCTCCTGGACAAGATGCCTCAAATTTGAGCGCCATATGATGTTTACTAAGTTAGATTTTCAAGGTCGCAAGTCGAAGTCCCGTAAGCGATCGAGTTATCTCTCGTACTATACATTTTGCGTCCACCGTCTACACTATTGTTGTCATTGTTTCTATTGACGGATAGGAGAATTAAATATGTTAATTATTAGTTAATTATGAATGCAAAAAAAAACAACACTAAATACTATCTATCCTTGTAATTTCAGCATCCGGAATACGAAATATACAGGTTTCGACATCCGGCATACTGACGCTCGGCATCCAGAATACTCTATATTAACCCCGGAATCCGGCGTACGAAAACGGGGGTGGTCCCCCTCATAATGAGGAGATTGTAATATATAACCCATTGCCTTTGTCTTCACACTAGAGACCTATACAGAACTAGTAGAAATATGAATGGTTTTATTTACGTACATTGCAGTGAAAATAGAATGGTTTTATTTACATACATTGCAGTGCTCATCACAGCATCTGAGGGCTTGCCACTTTTCCCCACCTGCGATTTTTCCCCAACTCCGATTTAAATCGCAGTGTTTGCGGTGGCACTTAGTGTGACATCAAGGTAAGAGCTGAAATTTGTTGGCAGTCTGCAAAAACAAGACCATCAGCCTACTTCCTGTTTTACAACTTGTCTTATTTCTGGCACGCCATATCTTATTTAGATAATTTCTCCACAGTAGACAATGTAGTCAATATATCATTGTCACAGCCAGCTTTAGTGTCATTATGTTTAACTGGTACCTCTGTTTAATCATTTAAAATCTTGAGAATGCAGAGTTCATTGAGCCAGCTTTAGTGCCAATATGTTTAACTGGTTTCATTGGGTCATGAGGTTTGCTGTTGAAAACGGAGTTACTTCCCGGAATATTGAATGAAATTAGTCAGATTATGGAAAGATCCAAGTTGTTTTTTTTTTTCAAATTGTTGGGGGAGGGAGGCTTTTATTTTTATTTATTTCTGCACTTAGTAAGCATGGTCAATTAATGATTGTGACAAGAGCATGAGGATAAGCTAATCATTCTCTTAAAGGTAGCCATCTACTTCATGGTCTACATGTATGTCCACACATTACACATACATGTATGTGTTCGAGCTCAATGTTTTGTGCACTAATGTCCAATACATATCTATGGACATTTTGGTAAAAATATTTATGTTCTTCAGAATATAACTAACCCTATGTGTCAGGAAATGAGGGGCACTCAAAGGATAAGCTTGTTCATTGATAACTAAACACTAGTTCATATTCAATGGGCTGTTTATTATGTTTACCCATACCATAGTATGGTAAACATAGTGTCGTTGTCCGGATTGAACACTCGTCGTTCGTCCGTCTGTCCATAGACACTTCACGTGTAATGCGATAACTCAAACATTTTCTATCCAATCAGAACCAATAAATTTTGGATATGGGTATATCAGCCCAAAATACAGATCGAGTTCGAAGTTGGGTTTGATCCGAGTTTTTGTTAGAGTTATGGCCCTTTTTCGACCCAGAATTCATGCATTCTGCCATAACTCAAACAGTTTTTATCTGATTGGAACCAAATTTGGTATGTGAGTTTCACAACCCAAAATACAGATCGAGTTCGATTATGGGTTTGATCTGATTTATTTTAAAGGAGTTATGACCCTATTTTCGAAAATAAAATTAAAAAATCCGATGCTATAACCGAAGTATTTTTTGTCCGATTGTGTTCATATTTGATATGTAGGTTTATGATGACACACCCCTCACCTGCATATTTTTTGGTATTGATTGGTTTATTGGTTTAGAAAATAATTAACCCTTCACACAAATGCTATCCAATGCAATAAGTTGAACATATTTCTTCTGATCTGCCTCATATTTCTTACCTAGGTTTTTTTTAGCATGTTCTTCATCTGTATGGTTTTCGGTATTGTTTTATTAACCCTTTTCACTCTTATGTTTACTTAGAATTCACCCAAGCTGCTATGACTCAAAACATTTTTCATCTGATCAACACCAAATTTGGTATATGAATTTATCACCCCTAAATACAGATCGAGTTCGAATATGGGTTTGATCTGATATATTTTAACAGAGTTATTGTCCTTTATAATTCAAGTGACTATAATTGCTGCTGTGAATTTGAAGAGAACATATAACACAGACCAGGTGTGTTATTGAAATGAGTTATTTATTGCTATGGACATTAGATACTACATGCTACATTTGATAAGGCCAAAACAAACAAAAAAACGTCTCTGGCCTGGCTGAGATTTTCTTGCTGGCCTCAATTTTTTTTTTTTCCCGAAGTCCATAGTAACCTGTCTGTCTGAGTTAACGGCTATGTTTTTCCCAATACCAACAGCAGAACTAACCACCAATCGCATACACAACTGATGCATGTGTAGGCCGGTGTACGCGATCGCGCATTCTTGATATAAATAAGACGACCCAGTCGGCCATGCTACGCAGTGAATAGGTGGCGTAAATCAAACTCTACCCTGACGAGTCACTACGGAAATCCCTCTGTCTTTTGTGGGCTGTGTACACTGCTGTGTATTTTAAAAAGTACAATGTATTATAACGGTAGCTCCCTTAAATCCCTTCGCCTAATTGGGGGCAAAACTTGCCTGAAAGACCATCTGATCGCAACAAAATTAAACAGTGAAAAAGCATGTACGTTTTTGGCGGGAAAATGACAGTCCGTATTACGTTATCAGTCCTGGAAATTAGCGTCGTCAAAAGCCGAAATCACCATCACCATTGACAAGACGAAATCGTCATCCAAGATTAAAATGCATTGGCATCCTTGAATATTCACATAAACCCGAGTTTACCCCACTTTAAATAAACAACTGTCTGTTATGAATGACACACCAACTGGGTCACTGTGGCACCAACCAAACGCATCAGTGGATCACCTGAATAAACTCTGTGTAACTATTTACTACAGACTCTCTTTGATATTTTCCGACCAAGTAGCAGATACCACTGTGATAGAAACAACTTGCACGGTATGCAAGTATTAAACACACATTTCAGATCATCTGATGTGGATACATGTACTGTAAGGATTATTTGATAACTTGCTGTTAATTACACTGAAAGTTGGCAGCTAATAAATTCTGCTATTTAAAATTTTTCCGGGATTGAAACAAAATAAGTCGGAAATAGGTGACTTTTAAACCACAATACAATTTAGTGATTTAGTAATGTGGACAAGTTGTCACTGAAAAATAATGATCATCTATGAAGAGAAATAACAGGGGATGAAAATACAATAGGTTTTTATTGAAATGGCAAGTATTTATTCCATAAAACGATCTCTCTTTCAACACCCAACACCTGGAAAATTGCGTCGGCAGTGATGTATAGAATGGCATAAAATGTGTAACTTCAGGCCCAATCTACACCAGAGATATTCAGGGGAAGATTGAAACAAAACATGTTTATTCCTGCATATTCAAGAACAGTCAGTAACATTGTTCTGGTCACATGTAATTTGTAAATAAAGGTATCAGATGCTACTGTTGCATTGTGGGCTGGTAGCTGATGGACTATGTAAGAGGAATAACTCTAAACCCATGGCCATAGCCTAATACATTGAATTTTCACACTGGAGCACATACTAGTAGCTAGAGAATATCTTTAACACCTAATACATAACATAATAGTCCAGCAAGCTGCATAATATATTACCAGTTAGCATGTATAAAAGCATGCCAATTTTATAATACATGTTAAAAGGGTGCACTACACTATTTTATCACTTTCAAATGGCCGGTAAAAAAACAAAAGTGTAAAAAAAAAAGAAACCCTGCCTGCCTACCTGGAAAATTTTCCCCATGTTATCGAAAACAGAGATGTTTTTTTTTTGGCCTAACTCAAATATTTCCATTGATTATGTTTATAGTTCTTGGCATAGTTTATGATAACACACCCCTATTAAACCTGCACATTAGGGTCATTTGGTTTATTTGCTTAAAAATATTAACATCCTCCACCAATCCTGTTGACACAATGTGATAAGTAAATATTTTTCACAGGATCACTATATAAAGTGTGAATTTTGTTGAAACTTTTGCACTCATGAAAAGGTTGGTGTAAGGATTTATAAAAATAGCTAATCGCTATCGCATTTGGTTTATTTGCTTAAAAATATTAACATCCTCCCCCAATCCTGTTGACACAATGTGATAAGTAAATATTTTTCACAGGATCACTATATAAAGTGTGAATTGTTGAAACTTTTGCACTCATGAAAAGGATGGTGTAAGGATTTATAACAAGGGGTACACATCTAAGATGCTTTTGTCGAGTTTTTTGGCAGTCGAACCAAACTTCTGCCAATAAGGTGCACAACTCCGGGAAAAAAAAGTCGGACGGTGGTATAGTATTGCAATAGACCTATATACCAAATATCAATTGAATCCGTTGATATTTAATTGAGTTATCGCACTAACGGTGATAAAATTGTTATTAAAATAGACAAATTAAGACCCATAACTCCGGAATTTTTTTTAGGACAAACCAGGTTTTCGAACTCGTCCGACATATTGTTGCAAGAGACTCGTATACCAAACATTGTTTAAATCGGTTAATATTTCATTGAGTTATCGCGCTAACGGTGATAACATTGCTAAAAATAGACAAACTAAGACCCATAACTCCGCGAAAAAAATTCGGACAAAATATTGTTGCAGGAGACTCCTATACCAAATATTGTTGAAATCGGTTAATATTTCATTGAGTTATCGCGCTAACGGTGTTCAAATTGCTAAAAATAGACAAACTAAGACCCATAACTCCGGAAAAAAATTCGGACAAACCTGGTTTTCGAACTCGTCCGAGATATTGTTGCAAGAGTCTCATATACCAAATATTGTTGAAATGGGTTAATATTTGCATGAGTTATCGCGCTAACGGTGAAAAACTCAAAAAAAAGTCATCAAAGATGGATAACTCAGGCCTGGCCCTTTGAAATTGGAAGGAGGGCAATGATCGCCCTCCTTAATTTATCCCAGGAGGGCTATTTTATCTGACCATATGATGCGAAGCATCATCCGAGTCTCGCATAGGCGAGCGGGGGGTGAGTTTGAGAGGGGGTGTCCCCCTCTCATGATTAGGGGGGTCCCCCTCTCATGATTAGGGGGGTCCGGGGGTCGTCCCCCGGGAAATTTTTAATATGTAGTGTCCCTGAGAGCGATTCTGGCATATATTTGTGGATTTTGTTCAGTGTTTCTTGAGGGAAAAAATGTAGTTTTGTGTGACCCACATTATGTGAGTAAAGGGGGGATGCCCTATAGCAGAAGAGTCCACAATTAGAGGTACCATGTCTTACATAAGCTAATGATAGGTAGAGCACTCTGCTGTATAGGCATATATGTATATGCATATGTAAACCATAATATTTATATACTTATTATACTTACGCGAGGAGGGCGATAGGCGCCCTCCTTATTTTAATTTCAGGCGGGCGGAGGCGGGCGAGGGCGATCGCCCGCCTTAAAAGGCCAGGCCTGATAACTCTAGTCAAAAAGTTCGGACGTGACCCATTTTCTACAGGCAGTAAATAGTCATTGGGAGCAACTCACATAGACACATACCAAATTTTTTTTTAATCCATTCACAAATGTCAAAGTTATAAGGCATTCTTTAGGCCCGCCGATCATCCGCCCGTCAGCCAACCGTCCCTCGTAAAACCATATTAAGTCGAGTTTTTGAAAAACTTGACTAAAAATAGCTAATCGTTATCGCCAAAGTATGGGTTAAACATCTGCTGAGGCCTAAACAAAAAATAACTGTGTTTCCGCTAACGAGCTGAATAAAATTAGGGTAGGTAGGTAGGCTTAACTTTTTTTTTTTGGTTAACTTTTTTTTTCTCAGTATCTTTAAAAATAACTGTATAATACTTGTCAATAACCCAAACTATGCACTTCTTAGCCCCAATCAGGTTAACCCAGATGACAGAGGAACTAGAAACTCCAATTCAATCTTACATATGCTTTAATATTTACATATATACTAGTCTATATACTAATATAGTCTTTGATAATCCTAATATTTCCCATATGGTCTGGCGACAACTGGAGTCAGTCCAGCACCACTGCACTGTCACATATTGGAGTGACTGTCTTGTACCGATCTCTTAATGATGGCTTCATAACACTACCTTCTCCTCTGCATTCAGTGAATGATCTAGGTATTTTTTGGCGACACCTGCTTTTGGGCAATGATATGCCAAAGTCATAACCTGAAGGCCTGGGCGGAGGAAGGTTTAGGAGGGGTGACCCCCTGCTGATGGGGGTTCTCCCCCTGGAAAATGTTTGAAAATCCATTGCATTTAGAGCTAATCTAGGGAACTTTGAGTCAGTATTTTGAATTTTACTGAGAGGTCAATTTGATCAAGTTTCTCAAGAATAACTTTCGATTTTTTATATACTAGCATGTATGGATTGGAAATGCTTATAAGATATTGTCAGATATCTTTTGATTCAATGGATTATGCTTATCCTGCTTGAAATGAGACTTACCATTATCACTCTAATTCATATACTAGGCTATTTTATAAAATTCAAGTGAGACACATACATAATATACTACATGTAGTACAGAATCAATGTCTATTAAGTTAGTAATTACTATTTATAGTACTAATCTCTATGTTAATATT
This sequence comes from Siphonodentalium dalli, assembly GCA_032622095.1. NCBI lineage: Eukaryota > Metazoa > Mollusca > Scaphopoda > Gadilida > Siphonodentaliidae > Siphonodentalium > Siphonodentalium dalli. The sequence goes on from CP136067.1 coordinate 62,414,494, forward strand.
TCATTTGGTGTTATGAGATCCCACCTGATACTAGTAACCAGGTTGATTCGATCAAATTGTTAATATTCCTGTACTGCATTTGATTGAAATACTGAAGTCTGAAGGCTGAATGATAACAAACCTGAACTGAAACTATTTGAAGTTTTCACAGATGAAAGCTAGATAAAGCCAAACATACTTTACAGTATGATTCCAACTGTTAAACTTAAATCTTTTTTTAAACTTAAATTTCTTATGTCAATATATATAAAAGTTTTGCATCTTGTTATTATATGAATTGTGACCTAACTTGAAGAAAACAAAATTAAATTTTTTGTTTGTTTGTTTGTTTGTTTTTTTGTTGGTCCTAATTTTTTTTTTTTGCAATGGCAATAAAAAGTTTAGGGTCGGGGGGTTAAAATAGGGTCGGTCGGGTTAGCGGAAACAAACGTCTTTTTTTTTTTATCAGGCCTCTCGTTAATATAAACAACCAATATAATTAATCGTGAACAAAATTTGTCATTAAGGTGGAGGGCTATAACGGTTAACCACAACAAGGTTACTATCCATATTCAAATATATAAAGTTATTTTGTCCTAACATCAGGCATCGAAATAAAAATGCCTAACACTGCACTTTTTATTCAATGCAGCGGGGCCTGAGAACCAAAACCCTTTTTAGCTCAACTTTACATTATTACCATGTGTTGGCGTCCGTCTGTGCTTCAACAATCCATCATATTTAATATCATTCTATTCATTGCTCAGCAAAACATTAACTCTTTCCTAAGTTGAGCTACAGTGACATTGACACTTTCATTTTTAGCTCAATTTACTTTGTAAGTTTGAGCTATTGCCATGGGTTGGCATCCGTCGTCCGTGTGTGTGTCAGTCAACAATTTCCTTTGGCGCAGGCTACAGGTCGTATCTTTTGTCTGATCTTTATGAAATTTGTCATGAATGTTGACATTGACATGTAGATGGGATCGAGTCATTTTGGGGTCATTCGGCCAAAAAACATGGCCGCTGGTGGCCATCTTGGATTTAAAAATTAAATCCATTGGCGCGGGCTACAGGCCGTACTGTGTTTGTCCGTCAACAATTTCCTTTGGCACGGGCTACAGGTCGTATCTTTGGTCTGATCATCATAAAATTTGTCATGAATGTTGACATTTACATGTAGATGGGAACGAGTCATTTTTGGATCATTCGGCCATAAGACATGGCTGCTGGTGGCCATCTTGGATTTTACTCTTTGCATCACTAAATCCTTTGACACATCCTACAGACCACATCTCTGATCCGATCATCACCAATCTTCATATGGATCATCTGGGTGACCTCTAGATGGGAACGAGTCATTTTGGGGTCATTTGGCCAAAAACCCTGATCCGATCATCACCAAACTTCATATTCATCATTGGTGTGGCCCCTAGTTGGGCACGAATCATTTTGGGGTAATTCGGCGAAAAAACATGGCCGCTGGTGGCCATTTTGGATTTCAAAATTGAATCCATTGGCGCGGGCTACAGGCTGTACTGTTTGTCTGATCATCATAAAATTTGTCATGAATGTTAACATTTACATGTAGATGGGAACGAGTCATTTTAGGATCAATCGGCCAAAAAACATGGCCGCTGGTGGCCATCTTGGATTTACTCTTTGCACATCACTATAAAATCCTTTGACACATCCTACAGACCACATCCTTGATCCGATGATCACCAAACTTCATATGGATCATCGGGGTGACCTCTAGATGGGAACGAGTCATTTTTGGGTCATTTGACCAAAAAACATGACCGCCGGCAACCATATTGGATTTTACTCTTTGCATCACTAAATACTTTGACACACCCTACATACCACATCCCTGATCTGATCATCACCAAACTTCATATGGATCATATGGGGTGACCTCTTGATGGGAACGAGTCATTTTGGGGTAATTCTGCAAAAAAATATGGCCACCAATGGCCATTTTGGATTTTACTCTTTGTATGACTAAATATTTCTACAAAATCCATTAGGCCAAAAAAAAAAGATGCTATGTTTCCGTACATCGACCGACCCTAAAAATAACCCGCCGACCCTAATCTTTTTATTGATATTTAAAAAAAAAAAATTTTGTTACTGTTTTTACCACTATTAAATGCTCATAAATATTGATGAACATTAGTGTGCGAAACACATGGTTTCTAACATATGCCTGTGAAAAGTGACCATGATGTGACGGTTGTCTCAAAAGCCCCAGGTGTGTGATGAGTTGTTGATTGATGGGCATTAATTTTTGTCCCCCGACGTTTCCGTCGGAGGACTATAGAAATGACCCTCGTCCGTGCGTCCGTGCGTCCGAGATTGGGTACCTTCATGGTGTAATCAACTCCTCCTACAGTTTTAAACGTAGAGATTTGAAACTCTGGGATATTGTTCCTAACATGTTGGTGATTTGCAACATCTATATAGCTAATCAAAAATATCATTTTTTCCATATTTTTGGGGGGGGTTTTCGACTTAGAAAATTTGGAACATTTTTGCCTTTTGGATGAGATTGGGTACCTTCATGGTGTAATCAACTCCTCCTACAGTTTTAAATGTAGAGATTTGAAACTCTGGGATATTGTTCCTAACATGTTGGTGATTTGCAACATCTATATAGCTAATCAAAAATATCATTTTTTCCATATTTTTGGGGGGTTTTCGACTTAGAAAATTTGGAACATTTTTGCCTTTTGGATGAGATTGGGTACCTTCATGGTGTAATCAACTCCACCTACAGTTTTAAATGTAGAGATTTGAAACTTTGGGATATTGTTCCTAACATGTTGGTGATATGCAACATCTATATAGCTAATACAAAAATATCATTTTTTCGCGTTTGCATGCGTTTGTTCATCGGGTTGTTTTGTCCAAGAAATTTTGCGGTGGTTTTCAACATCTATATACTGTATAACATTGTTGCAAATAGTATCCTTCTAACAATTCCAATCATGAAGTTTACCACTCGAGTCGGGGGACATGTGGTCTGCGACCTTTTATTCAATTTTAATTTCATGAGAGTGGATCTCATGCCTGCTTTAACTGTATGCCTTGCTTGGGACTTAATATGGAACATACTCATGGGTTCCAAATAAACATGCACGCACATGTATTATTTTCTTGGGAAATTTCCTCCCTGCACACTGCCCTGCACAGTGCTTATTTGAGTCTGCAAGTTTATTAATTTTGAGGCTATGAAAACTGAAATCAGCACAAACTCAAGATTTCTATATGATTCTGATACCAAATTGATGAGCTTATAACTTTATGCATGTACATATTCAAATATATGGCATACATGTGACCATTTAAATATTGAAAAAAACAATACATGACACATATTATGTTGATTCCTATGCTTGATCTACATGTACATGTACTATAAAAATTTTAACTATAGTTGATGTTTTGCTCAGAGTTTCCACTGTGCTATTATTAACTTTCAATGGAATTTTTCCCCTGCACTGTGACTATTATTTGGGCCTGCACTTTTATTTCGAGCCCGAGAGTACCGGTAGGAGCACAGCTATCAACAGACATGGTATGTGTATCTGTATATACATGTATAGATGTTATCACCACATATGTTAGGGGTACAGCTACTTTTTCCAAAAACTAGGCATGCTAGGTTGGGTGTACTGGCTACCTCCAGACAATGGGATGTAGTCGTCACAATACAAGTAAGGTATAATGGTGGTATTATGGGTAAAATTCTTATAAAAGTTAGTGACATCAATTTCGTACCAAGTTTATAGCCAAATTTATGAAAATGTGGTATGTGAATAATAAATAACATCCTTAAGAATGAAGTAAGTTTGATCTTTCATCAATCTTAATGTCTATTTCCACTGTGTTTATCAAGTATTACTTTCCCCACAACACAAGTTGGCATTTTATGTCACTTCGGTCGAGGTAATTCAATATTTCTGCAGCTGGATAAAAAATATCAAAATAAAATTAAAAATAAAAATTTCCCTACCTACCTACACTAATTTTTTCACTCCGTTATCGGAAACATACAATCTTTTTTTTTTTGGCCTTAGCATGGGTTATAGACCGATCTGTTTGTTTGATCTTCATTGACATTGACATGTAGATGGGAACGAGTCATTTGGTGGCCATCTTGGATTTCAAAATTGAATCCATTGTCGCGGGCTACAGGTTCTACTTCCACCAATATTTATTTTTTGGTCTCTCTTCACATTTACATCTTGTCTTACTTAGACATTTCAATTAGCACCTTTCCTAATTCCTCCATTTACTGTCAACCATTAAATTATTCCCCTACCTAAGTTGAGCTAGAGTGTCATTGACACTTTCATTTTTTTTGGCCTAATATGTGGAATACATATGGATTGACACTGATATTTTTTACACTATATAATGGATGGAGGTATTAAACATACACTCTTTCACACTCAATATGAACATAAATAAAACTACCTTCTTCGTTGTAGATTATAATTTAGAAATAACATTTATAAAATTATGATAATTTCCTCAAGAATATACTAATAGTATAGAATAATGATGATATGAATGTCATATTATTCACAAAGCACACTTTGTGTCTGAGAAAATTCAGGTCGACAAAAAAGCGCAGTCACAATATTGCGTCATTTACTTATTTAGATTTGCACGCATTATATAAAATACGTTGATTATAAAACCCCTAATTTGGTGCTTCTTCTTACAACTCACACTACCACTCATATTAAATTCCTTATTTGGTATGTATTACCATATACATGTATAGTTTAGGAGAAAATACTACAGCACAAGGGAACATTTTCATTGGACGATCTGGTAGTTCCAAGTGATTATCTGTAAACAAACGGTTCTGTAATGTTTTTTATGTTTGTTTACATAACAAAGCATACAAAGGTGACATTAACATGCAATGTACACGATATTTATGATTGGTATAAGAACAACATCTCTCTATTGTATAATATTCTTTTGGGTTTATGGCGATTTTAGCAGATGTAACTATTTTAACAGATATACCCACAGCGAAGTCCACCTGTATCTTATAAGTCTCAATTGAGCAATAAGAAATTCGCAACTTAGACATTTGTTGTTGATTTGGAATTGTCAATTTGTTTTCAGAAAAGATGAAGATGAGCAGGAGGAGACTCGATCCGAAGAAGAGGATGGTGATGAGGAAAGAAAGGAAAGAAAAGATCCAAAATCCGGACCATGGAAGAAGACCGGTGCTCCAGGTTTGTTAGACTATAACAAAATATTTTTTTATTCTCTGTGTTAGTTGTATAGGGGTTGTCCCCCCAACTTTTTCAAAGTTTAATAAGTCGGGGGACTATACAAATGATCATTGTCCCTCCGATCTCCTTCTCTTACAGTTCGTATCATATTTACCTAAAACTTCAGGACGTTGTTACCGACACATTGAAGATGTGCAACATGTTGATGGAAAATGTTTTTTATTTTAGAGTTATTGACCCTGTCTGGACTTTATTTGTGTGGATATTCACTTGGGTGCCTTAACTGTGAAATCAACTCCTACAATTTGTATCCTATGTACCTAAAACATATTTAGTGAAAATGCACTATCATATTGGTGTAATCAACTCCCCCCCTGCTGCCATTGTCGGGGGAAATTTTGGTCAGCGACATTTTTAGCTCACCTGAGACGAACTCTCCGGTGAAGTTATAGTCATCATTCATTGTCCCTCCATTGATCTTTTGGGTGACTCATCATGAGCCATCCAATTTTTCCGAATTTCTTTGAAAAACATGGCAGCCAGCAGCTTGGCTTTTACTCTTTGTATGACTAAATCCTTTGGCACACCCTACAGGTCACATCTTTCATCAGATCATCACCAAACATCATATGTACCTTCTGGGTGACATCTAGATAGAAGCCATAAAACATGCCCAGCATCCATCTTGAATTTCAAATTCGAATTCCATCGGCACAAATTTATTGGAGAATTGTTTTGAAAATTTACAGATATGTTTGGGATCTTCTAGATGGGCGCTATCGAGTTTGAACAATTTTCGATGAAAAACATGGCCACATGCAGCGATCTTGGATTTTACTCTTTGCATCACAAAATCTACACCCTACAGACCACATCCCTCATCCGATCATCACCAAACTTCATTTGAATCTTTTACTCATTATATGACTAAATCCTTTTTTATGTTTACCCATACCATAGCAGTGAGGTGTCTTTATCTTGATGGGTGTTGTTGGTAGAATTTGACACATTATCATTGTAAACTTAAATTGGAGTCTCTTGACCAAGTATTTCATGTCCAGGTCACCTTTTTCACATTTAACCCAAGGCTGTGGTGGTGCAGCATTACAGATCCTGCATTCTCTTATATAAATGCAAGTGTGACCCATAAATTCCAATAATTTGTGTTATGTAGATTTGTCTATAATAGTACATAACAGTATACTCTATAATTCAACACCAAAACTCTCATTTATGATTCCGATCAGAGTAATTTACTATCGCCAAGGGATGGGTTAACATCTGCTGATTGTGATCGGCCTCTCGTTTTTCGAATTTTGTTGAAAAACATGGCTGCCAGATTACATGACTGAATCCTTCAGCAGGCCACATCCTTCATCCAATCATCACCAAACATCACATGGATCTACGGGATAATCTCTAGATGGGAGCCATCAATTTTCGTTGGCCACTAGCATAGGACCCTGCATATCGGAAATTCGACAATCGAATTGAATCTCGAATAGAATCGGGTGTCCGGTGTCGACATTGACAATAAATCCGAATCAAATCGGGACAAGCACTGGACGGAGAACAATCATAGCTGACTATCGGATATCCTTCTAATTATTGTTAGCTTAACTTTTCTTTGTGAAGTTTGAGCTATTGCTGTGGGTTGGTGTCCATCATTTCTCTTTGTATGACTAAATCCTTCGGCACACTCTACAGGTCACAACTCTCATCCGATCATCACCAAACTTCATATGGATCTTTCATCAAGAAACATGGCCACCAGCAGCCGTCTTGGATTTCAAATTTTAATCCATCGGCACAGCCTGCAGCCCGCATTTATTGGAGAATTGTTTTGAAAATTTGCAGGCATTTTTTGGATCACCTCTTGATGGGAGCCATCAAATTTGAAAAAAATTTGGTGAAAAAAAAATGGTCGCTGGCAGCCATCTTGGATTTTACTCTTTGCATGACTAAATCCTTTGGCACACCAACATCCAATCATCACCAAACGTTAGATGTATATTCATGGTGACCTATATTAAATGGGAGCCATCAATTATTTCCGAAATCCCTTTAAAAACATGGCTGCCAGTGGCCATTTTGGATTTTACTCTTTGCCTGACTAAATCCTTTGGCACACCCCACAGGCCACATCCCTCATCCAATACAATCATCACAAAACTTTATATGGATCTTCGGGGTGACCTATAGATTGGAGCCATCAATTATTGCTGAATTTTTTTTTATAAAACATGGCTGCCAGCAATCATCTTGGATTTCAGATTTGAATGCATCTGTACACCCTGCAGCCCACATTTATTGGTGAAATGTTGGATATGAAAATAATTTCATCTACCCAATACAAGACATTAACTGTTACTTTTTGGCTTTCCGTCTTCTTTATCATTCTATTCATTGCTCAGCAAAAAATAAACTCCTTCCCAAGTTGTCTTTTTGAAGTTGAGTTTACAGTGTTATTGACACTTTATTTCACTTATTAGCTCAACTTTACTTTTAAAGTTTGAGCTATTGCTATGGATTGGTATCTGTCGTCTGTGTGTGTTTGTGCGTGTGTGTGTGTGTTCATGTGTGAGGCATCAGCGATTTCCTTTAGCACAGGATACATGTCGGATCATTATGAAATTGTCATAGCTGTTGACATTGACATGTAGATGGGAACGAGTCATTTTGGGGTCATTTGGCAAAAAACCATGGCCGGCAGCAGCCATATTGGATTTCAAAATTCAATCCATTAGCACGGGCTACAGGTCATTAGGCCATAAAACATGGCCGCTGGCAGCCATCTTGAATTTTACTCTTTGCATGACTAAATCATTTGGCACACCCTACTGTTCACTTCCCTCATTGTATCATCACCAAACCATATTTATCTTGATATTGATCTACTAGATGGGAGCTATCAAATGTTTTTGATATTCATTTTATTTTATATATATATCTCTTCATGTTGATATTCTAGTATTACTTAGACATTTCAACTTTCTGCATTCCTAATCACTCCATTGACTGTAACATTTGAAATTATTCCCTTTCCAAGTTGAGCTACAGTGTCATTGACACTTTGTCAAGTTATTTTTTCGAATATGAAGCAAAGAATCAAGACAGAGTTCACAGACAAATGGTTTGCGATTGACATAGTTCTCAACTTTATTTTTGAACGAAAATAAAAACTATACATCACTTAGTATAATATGTGACATACGTCATCTGAGCGCATACCTTGTCAACTATAAATTGAATAATTACTACTGAAGATACACTACTCGACTATTCTAGTAGTGTATATATGTAATAGTGCTTATTAATTAATGATGGTCACAAATGGCTATGACTGTATTCTAAGGATTTCAGGACTAATATATGCTGTATCATATACAATAGCATGCAAATTGTTGCGCATGGCCCGCCGCATCAGTACCCAGATGACTATTTGTAATAATGCATAATCATCATGTGTGTTTTATCCCTGAATTTAATAAAAGATGGCATTATATGGCTTTCTTGTCGATTGGAATGCATTTATGTCAGTTACCATCTTAACATGTTAATGTATGTTGATTGTTGGATATTAACAGTGTGGTGACATTAGTTATGATGCAAAACACATTTGGTAAGTTAACATAGGTATGAATGCACGTTCATCGGTTAGAAGAAACTAATATAAAATTATATAGACCTGTATTTAGTGATTATTGTCAAAACCACCAGTGCAAAAGGCTGACAGACTGCTAATGGGCGTAATATCTAGTGTAAACTCATTATGTGACTTCCTTGCTGATTATCGGAAATACCAGAATGAAAATGTCAAGATTGATTTGATATTTTGGTTTTCCAACCATCATTTATGTGATCATCTGCACAATCTAGACCAAGAGCTTGTGATTTTGATGAAGAATAGACTTCCAATAGAGAAGCATGGGCCTATGGCTATGATCAAAGTTGGTAGACCTATTACAGTAGTAAATTTGAAGACTACTAATATTTCTTAGTTGGGAATGTAGAGTTGCCAGGAATGCAGTCATACATTGATGTACATTTTACTCCAAAAATCCATTTATGAATATGAAATGAATGCAAACTCACTCGTCAACATGTGGATCAATCGACTCCTGATCGACTGGACACGAACCAAGCCCATTGCAATTATGTTAAGTAAGACATCCAGTTTTTAAGAAAATGATTAATTCTTTTACATTTTACAATGTTTATTTTCATGATTTGAATAACAATACCATTCGTTTCAACCAGGACATATTGCGAAGACCTGGCATGGCTTTAAGTATGGCCTGTGGGTCGTTATAACCCCATTCAATTTAGCTGTTTAGTTTTGTGCTTAGTTTTGTGCTCTCCTTTTAGTTTAAGAGGGACATTGAGGGCAGTCATTCTAAAGTACCTGATTATCCTGATACATCAAGCTGGTTCTAGATCAACTGTTTAACTTTGCTTCTATTTCAGCTGCTCCAAAAGAAACAAAAATTCAAGAAGCACCTGCTGAAATTGCACCAAAAGTAGAAGAAGCTGCTCCTAAAATAGGAGGAAAATATGTACCACCAAGTCTCCGAGGGGGAGCATCTGCTACTACTACTGCTGCTCCAGCCAGGAGAAAGAAAACTGCTCCGAACTTAGGCAGCGAAGAAGATTTTCCTACACTAGGTGGCGCTCCAAGAGATAATGCCCAAAGGTAATATTCTTTGAGAACTTTCAACTCATTCAACTGCAAGGATAATAATCTGTAACATGTAGATAGATATATCATAATAGGTGGAGGCACTGGCTTGTTGTAATGTATTTATGGCTTCATATATGGTTGGGGCACATTATCTTTTCTTATTGATATGGCTATATTATGATCGAAATGACACATTTAGATGTCCCTCAATTCTGATCAAGCTTGAACATCAATCCTGATTTTTGCCCCTGTCAGAGTTATAACCTATAGCCATAGTTAAAACTACGACGAGCACATTGGGGATTCAACAAGCGATGATTAACTCAATATAAATGTATATCAGCATTATGGAGGCACCGACTCAGTATGAGTGTTCATTGCATCAACTATGCCTACTTCAGTGAGCATGAACAAATTCTCTGTTGACTTAAATTGAACTACAATTGAAACTAGCTTTTGTTGGCTCACCTGAGATGAAATCTCCGGTGGAGCTATAGTCATCACTCCTCATCCGGCGTACATCCGTCCGTTCATCCGTCAAGTATTCTTTAAACATCTTCTCCTCTAGAACAATAAGACCGAATGGGTTCATATTTGGTGTGGTTGTTCCCTAGGTGACTCAAACTCAGATTTGTTCAAATGAGGTCACTTGGTCAAATAGTTGATAAGTTAGGGCCATAACTCTTTCCCTCCATATAATTCTTAAAACGACTTCTTCTCAAATACCATCAGGCCGAATGGGTTCATATTTGGTATGAAGGGTCCTTGTGTGACTGGGGTTCAGATTGGTTCAAATTAGGTCAATGGGTCATATGTGAGCAGAGCTAAAGGAAATTGTTGATGGACGCATCATCGGAAGCTCACTGAAGTAGGCACAGATGACGGATGCCAACCCATGACAATAGGTTGACCATGACTTTGTTATAGTTGAGCTAACAGGATAGCTGTGGTGTTTTCAATCTGAACATATAGAGAAGGACATATTATGGCCACATGGGTAGATTAAGGCTTGAAGCTGTACAAGCATAAATATGGCTAGTCTAGTGTGAAAAAAACCATAAAAAATATCAATGGTCTATTAGCTGTTTGATGAAAGTTTGATTCTAACAGATAGAAGGGATTGCCGTTTTGTGAAAATAAAGAAGTTTACATATAACATTTGACACATCACTTTTGATGTATCAGGAATACGTTTTTCATATTCTAGAATGAGTCTTTTATGCAAAACATAAGTGTTTAATTTTCAAATCCAAATACATTTTTAGAAATTTGTCATTTGCTGCCATATATGTCACTCCTGATACTGTCACTCCTGTTAATTTTTTGGTAACAGGAGTGATAGTAATAGGTGCAACAGATATGTGCACTGAACATTTATTGCCAACAACACTTTGATTAGCCAGTCAGCAGTCATCGCTTTTCATCACAAGAAGGAAATTCAATATAATCCATTTGAGAAAAAAAAATATATATATATGTTTTATTTATATTTGTTTTTATATATCTTGCAAGCCCCCCCCCCCCCCCCCCCCCCATTCAGGCCATGGTCAACTTCATTAAATTTGCCACATATAAAATATCAGAAATTGATAGCACAGTTCTGTTCAAAATAAAAACCATAAATTGAAGTCTTGTGTTATACAGGTTCTAGCTACCGGTATGTCTTAATGGAAAAAGTCACATCACATGTGACCTACTAGTATTGAAGAGTCAAATGGATACGAATGATTTGGTATTCCGATTTGATTCAAAATAAGATTGTATACTATATTTCCAACAAGAGTCACATCAGAGATGCAGAGACTAGTCTTGGTGGCTACAGCAAATCTTTTGATATTTATTCCAAGTTATCCCACCAACAAGCAAAACAGTTGCATACTTTTATAAATAGTCTTAGCTCTCACTATAAATCACAGACAGACCAATTTATACAGGGCGAATTGTGAAAACCCAAACCTATTCTTTATCTGAATCAGCCTATGGGTACATAGAGGATATCTAGTGTTTTTGAGTGGATACCGAACGAAAAATATGTCATGAGTGAGCGAGACAAATGTTTATTTTCGCGAGCGGCTAGCCGCGAGCGAAAATAAACATTTGTCGCGGTCACGAATGACGTATTTTTTCGGTATCCACTAAAAAAACCACTAGATATTCTTTTTATTATACGCATTTCCAAAGAAATTCACCACTTACGACGTTAAATGATATCACAATCGTCTTCAATCGATGCATAATTTTTGAAGCCATCAGCTGATCGATGCCTGTTCTCGCAATGCTACTTCACCATCCGCAGAATATAAAAAAATAGTTCCCGTATTCTTCCCTTTATTTCCGCCATAAATATGTTGAATTTCAACATTAAATAGATTTTAATTATAACTGTATCAGTGAATATAATATAATTTAGAATATCACAATGGGTTCTTTCACTTTGACCTTCTTCAATAGTACAAACCGGAAACAGTATTGGTACTCGCAAGTGAATCGGTCGCACACGCAAGTTTATGTGAAAGTATATTCTTCTATATCCCCTTCTGGGTGATATTGATATTTATCTAAACGCGTTTTTTTTCTATAATTCACTGTTGGGCGTATAATAAAATTGTGTATCCATCTGTTGATGCCCACCAGTCGAGTGCCAAACATGGTTTGAGTTTTTGCAGAAGATGATCACATAAAAAAGCAAGATTCTTGAATGACATAACATTATTGTGTACCAAAATTCACTGTATATGGCCACATTGTGAAAACAAGGAGGGTTAGTCCTGTTACCAAGATGTCACTCCTGTTACCAATGTCACTCCTGTTACCAGTGCATATTTATATTTTGTTAAAAAAATACTCATCCAAAGAAAACAGTTATTATTATGCCCCCGACTTGAAGTCGGTGGGTATATAGTCGACGTCTCCGTCCGTCCGTACGTCCGTCCGTACAAACATTTTGCATTATTGTTCAGCAACCGCTTGGCAGATTTAGCTGTTATTGTATGGTGATAGAGCAGCATGGGGGAACAGCTACATGCATAGCGCGGGTTTCGTCCACCCATTTTCACCAGAGTTATGGCCCTTTTTTTACTTAGAAAATTCAATTTTTCTCTTGTTTTTTTTGGTTTCCAGATGATAGCGTGAGCTTTGGTGGTACGATTGCAAATCCCGTATTTTTGTTGATCAGTTATATGAAAATACATGTCAAGTGGGTATGATCTGATGATTTTTGCACGAGTTATGGCCCTTTTTTCAACTTAGAAAATTTGAATTTTCGCTTGTTTTTGGGTTTCCGGATCGCTTGTTTTTGGGTTTCCGGAATTTCTAGAAGTGATGATTGTTTTACTACATGACTCACACTTCCAATGGTATTGGTAAAGACTAAAGTGGTGTGAAATGTTTCAATATAAACAAAGAGAGTTTTGGCCTTTGTGCACTCAAAAGATATGCCTCCTGACTTTAGTCGGTGGGTTTTTAGTCAACATTTCTGTACGAACTTCTTTTGGAATGGTCATATAGACCTCCTCGGATATCCGCAGTTTCGTCCATGCTTAATCCGAATTGCTACGGTCGGGGGCAAATGCCACGCGACAGCGTACCTCTTATTATATTGGGATTGGTACAAAGTGTTGATACTTATACACATATGATCAACTTGGAACTCTTAAGTTCATGGCCTACAGAGTAATCAGTTTTGTACCTTTATGCAATAAATGTGTGAGTTCACCCATGCTTATAGAGATTTTAAACATATTCACTATCATGAGCTTATTCAAGCTCAATTATTTCCAAGAATTAACAAAAGGTAATAACAATAAATATATTTTAGTCATATGAAATGACTGCAATTGGTGTAAGCTGATTGTTGTTTGTTAGTAACAGGAGTGACATATTTTACTACTTTGCTTGATTAAGTCATGTTGCCATGGCAATAGCAATAAAATTCCAGCGTGCCAAAGCAAACTCTTAATTCATGGTAAGTCATCAGGTTCGACATGGAAATGTTTATTTCTGTGAATTTGAACTTTGAATTTCACGTAATGCAATCTTCCAAATTGTACAGTTTTCAAATATTCACCCAATTATTGAGTATCGTGGGGCGTGCAAATTTTTGTGTGCTACTTTTCAATTCCAGGTCACGACAGGGCGCAAGAGCAATTGTGCATCTCAAAATTGAAGGACTGTCAAGTGAGACGTTATCCCAGACTTCTGTTTAGCCAGTTAAAAAACAGCACAGTTTATAAAACTCATTTTCCATTGGTGGCATCAAAATGCGATCTGATTTCTGCCTTGGCAAACTTTTGTTTATATCGATCACACGATGCAATTACGACACTTGGTGAATGTAAATTTCTGATATGCAATTTGTTGAAACAAACAGATTATGCCACCGTGGCAGTGCTCTTGTTGTCAATTTTAGTTTAGTTTCATTTCAGCTTCCCTTAAGTGACCACTTAACTCAAGTTTGAGCTTTCAGATCTCCATTAATTTGCCTGTTATTCTGTTTTCTATATTTTTTCAGTCAAACAAGTATACAAGATCCAAGACATAGGAATGTTCAGTTGACTTTAGAAAATAAATTTTCCGCCCTTCAAGACAAGTAACAGCGTGTCATGTGATAGACGTTGTACGTGAATAGTGCTGAATGTTTAATGTTGGATAGGCAGTGCATGCAATTATATTCGTCGGTTGAGTGATTCCAGCTGTTCTGATAGACCTGTGATGGGTGGATGTGATACATGGATAGTATAAATGGAAGACATCCAGACTGCACGGAAAAGATTCTAGGACATTTAAAACAAGACAGATTGATCATCAATGTTCAACTAACTGTTTTTCTCAGATTCTCCACTTTTCTATTGAAATTGGAAATGTCTGTACCACTTGTGTACTAGCTACCAAATTGGGGATATTTCCTGTGGATTTTTGCTGTTAACAAGTTTGATAAGACAGAATAAAATCCAGTGGTATGCCCTGTTTCAAAAACAGGCAGATGACAATTAAGAATTTTCTTTACTGTTGCCACATAACCAGTACCATATAGCATATAGCCAGTCTAATCTTGAAAAAATACTGCGATTTAAAGATAGTGTATCTCTTACAGGCCACAATTACAACATCAACATAATTTATATAAAACCAGATTTCAAGACAACAAATAGCGTTTTGGTTAATAAAGCAGACAAAACTGAAGATTGCGTATATTATTTGTATACAAAGGCGTAATAAAGTGATTTATTCTGATGCAGCCAAGGTGTATGTGGAAATCTCCTCTTCTAGACGAAATCTCTTCAGTTATTTTCGCTGAACTGCGAAAAGCTGCAATATGACCTGGATTTTGATGGAGGGTACTTTACAAGAAAGTGTTGTTTCTCTTGCTATTCTGTTGTCATCGAAGTATTGATACAGTGAAGTTTGCGCTGATGGCAGTAGTGTATTTTTTTTTTATTTACATTCAAATCGTCATGTTTAATCGATGTTGAGAGGTACAAATTGTAGTATTAAACACAATATAGTTTAGTAAAGTTGCGAATAGAAATAGAGCATAGACTTTACCAGAAAATCTTGAATGGCTGCAAATGTTTCGTTGAGATCGCCTGATGCGTGATGTTTCAAATCTAAAATAGGCCCTTTCTCTGTCCCATTAGAATGTATAGGAATCATGAGAAAAATTCTTAATAAAATTTATATTAATTGATATTAATGGAATTCATATTGATTGATATAAAGCCACATGGCAGGTTGCACTCCAAAATACACAAAATAATATTCGCTTTTGAAATTTTCCCGGTATCAAAATAGGTAGATAAATACCCAAACTACTTTTCTACGACCAATATATGTCCCATAAAGACGCATTCAAGTCATGAAAATTACAACAAAATCTCAATGTTCGGGTCCCGAACATTTTTTTCCAACTGCCATTTTGGATGATGCAATCACCGACAACAGCCGAGGATTTCCGGGTGTATTCGTAAATAAGCTTCCCCAGCATCTTATAATTTCCGGTACGCGATAAAGGGGTTTCAATTTGATCATATGTGTCCCTGTGAGAAAAAATGGTCTCTGTTGACAAGAATTTAATGATAGGACGGTCATCCTGAATTTATCCGAGACGTGGCGATTGGGGGAGGGGGTTCAGAAAGGAACATAATTATATTACTTATAAATGTATAATAAGTAATTATGTTGAGATGCATTTATATTTAAATTTCAATCCAACATCATTATCGTAGTAAATTGTATGATTTCCAGTATATGCTGAATATATTTCTTATAGAATATAGGAATGGGTTGCCAAGTATTAGATCATTTCATGAATTTATACTCTGGCTACCGTAGAGATCATATTCAACTAGTTAAAAATATGGGAACATTTTAATGTTCTGACGGAGAACTTTATAGCATTATTGACGGAGAACTTTATAAAATTATTTATTTATTACTTGTATCTTAATAATATATTTCAAAATATGGGGTGTGACAATTGCAGATTGCATGATTTGTATGTGACTTTTGTGAGTCGACATCGAAATAAACATTGAATTAATTACCTGTGAGAAATTTCATGATTGTAAAGGATGCCAATCAAACTCGACTCAACAAAGTGACATATTTGATGCAACATCGAGCTGGGATCTTCGTGAACTACGTACACAGTGGAATACACTATTTACTGAGGAACGATATTAACTAAGAATATATTATCTGCACTGGTTTTTATGTTTACCCATACCATGTATGGTAAACATAGTGTCGTTGTCCGGATTGACCACTCGTCGTTCGTCCGTCCGTCCGTCCGTCCGTCTGTCCGTCCGTCTGTCCGTCCGTAGACACTTCACGTGTAATGCGATAACTCAAACATTTTCTATCCAATCAGAAGCAAATTTTGTATATGGGTATATCAGCCCAAAATACAGATCGAGTTCGAATTTGGGTTTGATCCGAGTTTTTGTTACAGAGTTATGGCCCTTTTTCTACTTAGAATTCACACATTCTGCCATAACTCAAACATTTTTTATCTGATTGGAACCAAATTTGGTATGTGAGTTTCACAGCCCAAAATACAGATCTAGTTCGAATATGGGTTTGATCCGATTTATTTTAAAGGAGTTATGACCCTTTTTCGAGAAAAAAAATCAAAAAAAAATTGATTTAAATTTTTTTTTATTTTTAACTTTTATAATAATAATAAAAAAAATGTCATTGACATTGTCATTTGTTTTCATTTAGATATTGATGATTATGATACAAGTTGATCAAAAGATTTCCAATGTGTCCCTTTAATTTTTTAAAATAATTAAAAACAATTATAACCATTATAACTCTGCCAAGGGTACCCCGAATCACCACACCAAATTTGATTAAATCGGTCCAAAATCTTGTGTTATGTACTGGTAAATCTGTTTGGAGCAACATTAAATCCAATTCACCAATTGCATTTGGACTACTTAGCTATTGATAAAGCTATATTATTTTCTGATGTCTCTTATGTCAATGTGCAAATAATCTGATAAAGAAGCCTGTGGTATCTAATTTAAAATAAAGATTCAACAATAAACATCACATGATATTAACAGTAGACTTGGACATCTGTGCTGCAGAGTTATATCTTCAGATGGTCTGATATCATTATAATTGTTATTAGTTTAATAGAGGTCAGTGTTCAACATAAACAATTCCTGTGATTTTTTGACAGCTGTGCTATATAATTGATATTAATGGGTCAGTGGTGAGGTTGCTTATCTGTATACTAGGACACATTATTATTGTAAACTTAAATTGGACTCTCTTAACCCAAGTATTCCATGTCCAGGGCACACCTACACATTTAACCCACGGACTTGCTGGCTGTGGCGGTTTAGCATTACAGATCCTGTACCAGTGCATTCTCTTATATAAATGCCAGTGACCCATAAATTCCAATAATTTGTGTTATGTACATTTGTCTATAATAGTACATAACAGTATACTCTATAATTCAACACCGAAACTCTCATTTATCCGATCATATTAAATTTTTATCGCCAAGGGATGGGTTAACATCTGCCGATCGTGATCGGCCTCTCGTTTTTAAATGTTTATAAACTTCCCTATCTGAACATGAAACATTTCACATTACTTCAACTGGTGTAGAATTATCTCTACGGGCGTAGCCAGTGTAGATATTCATGATATGATCTAGCTAAGTATATATGCATATAGTTTTTCACAATTTACATAGATCCGTCCATTGCATGGTTATATATTGAAATCAACTGTAAACAAGATAGACAGGCGGGGAGAGTGTGTACACACGCACGTAGAATTGGAACTGTGTTAATTATCTACTTGGATTAACTGTTATATTTTTTTTAACACACGGAAAAATTAGACATCATATGAAAGTAGATGTGAGCCTTGTGTTCCGCACTGCTGTATAATTTGAAAGTTGTGTCGTGGGAACGGCGTGTAAACAATGTAGACATATTTTGAGGAAAAATAAATTAAAATAAATTTAATCCTATTCTACTACTGAAACCGATGGTGAAGTCGTTTTTTTTTTGGTGTTATTTTTCATGTCAATTTTCTAACTATTCCAATATCAAATGGGGTAACAGGTGTGATATGGCCATGTTGGGACAGACATTGTACATAATTATATGGTTTACGACTAAGCATTGTTTGTGTATATTTCATTTTATTGCTAACTTGGCGATAGTTGGTGCACCTAAAGCCACGTGTCACAGACAATCAGCACTTTTCAATACCAATTATCATCATGGATGCCATTTTGAATAGAACATTTTGCTCTAAGCGGATTTATCGGATTTTGGATATGTTGTAGAGGATATGATTATTATTTCTATTCAAAATGGAATAAAAACCAACTTAGTCCAAATAATTTCTGGGTCAAAACTTTTATCGACAAGACTATTTTGTCTTTTCAGCATTTACCACTGACACGGAGGTCTTACATGTTTGCTCTTTTCCCACATTTCGTCTTGTGACTCAGAGGCAGGTGGTTTTAATTAAACTGATGGTGAAATAAAATAAACGAATTTTGAGTGCTCCAAGCAAGCTATATGTACTGGTTGTGCCTATATATATAAACTCCACACGGATGCCAGTATGTCACCAGGGAAGTAACAGTTTTCAATATCGTTCCTTTTTATTAGAGGTAGAAACATATTCCCAATTTTCCTAAATTAGTGTTTCTCTTGTTAACAAAATATTAGACTTGAGTCGAGGACCCATCAAAGCTCAAGAGTTATCAGATATCAAATTTTGATAGCTTTTATTTTTCACCACCTGGGTAGGTACTCAATCCGATCAGACGCTCCTAAATTACTATTTCTTTGGTTTTGGGGGTAAAAAAATATTTGACTCGAGCTCGGAGTGATCAGATATCGATTGTTGAAGTTTGTTATTTCTCGAGATGTGTAATAATATGTGGCCCAGAAACACGTGGTCCAGTGGAGGGTCTCGGACAAAATTGCGGATGAAGATGGATAAGTCTAAAGTCAAGTGGTAATACAGTCATATTTTGTGATACTTTAGTGATGATACGGCCATATTTTGTTGAACAAAATGTTGATAAACAACAAGTTTTGGGAAATTTGGTACCATAGTTGACAGTGATTAGCATTATGTAGCCAGTGTTTCAGGTGTAAGCAAATATTTGACTCGAACTACGGCCATATTTTGTTGAACAACAAGTTTTGGGAAATTTGATACCATAGTTGACAGTGATTAGCATTATTTTGTTGCGATACATCGATTCTGATAACTAAAGCGTATTTTGAAGAAATGTTGTTGCTGTTGTATCTTGATGGTATGGGGTCCGTCTGATCGGATTGAGTACCTTTTAAAAGAACTACGGAATTGAACTAACTGCAGTTCATCGACACACTCAACTGAAAAGTATTGCCTACAAAATTGCGATTATGAGTATATTTGAGAAAAATCAATGTGTTCCAATGATCAATGTAAATGATTAAAATTCATGTTGACATTGTGTAACAAACTGGAAAACCGTTCTATCGTCACATCCTTGCCAACAGAGGTTATTATCTCGCAGGGACAAATAGGATCCAACGGAAACACATTATCGCGTACCGAAAATGACAGAGACACTGGGGAAACTTGGAAAAATATTATGTCACAAACATGGCGGTATTGAGAATGCACTCATTTCCAAAAACACACGAGCGGCGCCGGCATCACTTGGGAATCATGGTGGAATAAATTCTACTCACATTAATATTTCCTGTTTTTGGGAATCATGGTGAAATATATTCTACTCACATTAATATTTACTGTATTTGGGAATCATGGTGGAATATATTCTACTCACATTAATATTTCCTGTATTTGGGAATTGGTGGAATATATTCTACTCACATTTCTTATAAGGATCATTGAATACTGGTAACTTCACTCTGGACTAGAGTCATAACCCGGAAAGGAATGTGCATGGTATTCCTGATTTCTGTCCCTCTGCCTTTACTATTGAGGTCAGATCAAATCACCCATGGCAACACTGTAGGGGCCGATTGTTGCCTCAAACTCTTGCTGGTAAATTTTGCTAATGCTGATAAGAGTCGTCATATTGCTCCCATATGAATGGCATGAATTCCTATGAGAAGTTATCACCAATTTCTATTCAAAGAGGACAAATTACCATTTTTAGCTCAACTTACTTTTGTAAGTTTGAGCTATTGCCATGGTTTGGCATCCGTCGTCCGTGTGTGCGTGTGTCCGTCAACAATTTCCTTTGGCGCGGGCTACAGGTTGTACCTTTGGTCTGATCTTCATGAAATTTGTCATGAATGTTGACGTTGACATGTAGATGGGAACGAGTCATTTTGGGGTCATTCGGCCAAAAAACATGGCCGCTGGCAACCATCTTGGATTTCAAGATTCAATCCATTGGCGCGGCCTACAGGTCGTACTGATCATCATGAAATGTGGTCGTTCGGCCAAAAAACATGGCTGCCAGCAGCCATCTTGGATTTTACTCTTTGCATGACTAAATCCTTTGGCGTGGGCTACAGGTCGTTGTTTTGGTCGGAAGTTTATGAAATTTGTCATGGATGTTAACACTGTCATGTAGATGGGAACGAGTGATTTTGGAGTTGTTTGGCCAAAAAACATGGCCGCCAGCAGCCATCTTGGATTTTACTCTTTGCATGACTAAATCCTTTGGCGCGGGCTACAGGTTGTACCTTTGGTCTAATCTTTATGAAATTTGTCATGAATGTTGACATTGACATGTAGATGGGAACAAATCATTGTGGGGTCATTCGGCCAAAAAACATGGCCACTGGCGGCCATCTTAGATTTCAAAATTCAATCCATTGGCGCGGGCTACAGGTCGTACTGTTCGTCTGATCATCATGAAATTTGTCATGGATGTTAATATTGACATGTAGATGGGAACGAGTCATTTTGGGGTTGTTCGGCCAATAAACATGGCCACCAGCAGCCATCTTGGATTTTACTCTTTGCATGACTAAATCCTTTGGCGCGGGCTACAGGTCGTAGCTTCGATCGGAACATTATGAAATTTGTCATGGATGTTAACAATGACATGTAGATGGGAACGAGTCATTTTGGGGTCATTTGGCCAAAAAACATGGCCGCTGGCAGCCATCTTGGATTTCAAGATTCAATCCATTGGCGCGGGCTACAGATCGTACTGTTCGCCTGATCATCATGAAATTTGTCATTGATGTTAATAATGACATGTAGATGGGAACGAGTGATTTTGGTGTCGTTCGGCCAAAAAACATGGCCGCCAGCTGCCATCTTGGATTTTACTCTTTGCATGACTAAATCCTTTGGCGCGGGCTACAGGTTGTACCTTTGGTCTAATCTTTATGAAATTTGTCATGAATGTTGACATTGACATGTAGATGGGAACGTATCATTGTGGGGTCATTCGGCCAAAAAACATGGCCGCCAGCAGCCATCTTGGATTTTACTCTTTGCATGACTAAATCCTTTGGCGCGGGCTACAGGTCGTAGCTTTGATCTGAACATCATGAAATTTGTCATGGATGTTAACAATGACATGTAGATGTGAACGAGTGATTTTGGGGTCGTTCGGCCGAAAAACATGGCCGCCAGCAGCCATCTTGGATTTTACTATTTGCATGATTAAATCCTTTGGCGCGGGCTACAGGTCGTACCTTTGGTTTGATCTTTATGAAATTTGTCATGAATGTTGACATTGACATGTAGATGGGAACGAGTCATTTTGGGGTCATTCGGCCAAAAAACATGGCCGCTGGCAGCCATCTTGGATTTCAAGATTCAATCCATTGACGCGGGCTACAGGTCGTACTGTTCGTCTGATCATCATGAAATTTGTCAGTGATGTTAATAATGACATGTAGATGGGAACGAGTGATTTTGGGGTCGTTCGGCCAAAAAACATGGCTGCCAGCAGCCATCTTGGATTTTACTCTTTGCATGACTAAATCCTTTGGCGCGGGCTACAGGTCGTTGTGTTGGTCGGAAGTTTATGAAATTTGTCATGGATGTTAACACCGACATGTAGATGGGAACGAGTTATTTTGGAGTCGTTCGGCCAAAAAACATGGCCGCCAGCAACCATCTTGGATTTTACTCTTTGCATGACTAAATCCTTTGGTGTGGGGTCATTCGGCCGAAAAACATGGCTGCCAGCGGCCATCTTGGATTTCAAAATTCAATCCATTGGCGCGGTCTACAGGTCGTACTGTTCGTCTGATCATCATGAAATTTGTAGGTCGTAGCTTTGGTCAGATCTTCATAAAATTTGTCCTGGATGTTAACAATTATACATAGATGGGAACGAGTTCTTTTGGGGTCAATTGGCCAAAAAAAATGGCCACCAACAGCCATCTTGTATTTTACTCTTTGCATCACTAAATCCTTTGGCGCAGGTTAGACATTTCAATTAGCACCTTTTCTATTCCTCCATTTACTGTCAACCATTAAATTATTCCCCTACCCAAGTTGAGCTACAGTGTCATTGACACTTTCATTATTGTTGTAATTGTGCAAAAACAATGTCACTTGAATGTAATCAGGCAAAAACTTTGAAGGAGAATTCTCGGATTCATAACAGTCCAGCAAAGGTTATAGTCCAGGAGATATTGGTTGATACCTGCACCACCAGGACTCAAATTCTTTTCTTCCTTAACCCTTTACCCAACAAACCGGCCAAATAAAGCTTCAACAGCCTAAAATATCTTCGGTCTGTCTCAATAGAACCATACAAATATGGATATCATTGAAACCGGCTCCTTGACCACATTGTGATAGTTACAGTTATGCCCTGTGCCAATGCATTCTCTTATATAATTTTTAACGTGTTAAGCCAATGCATTCTCTTATATATGCGAGGCGACCTATGGTCGACTCGCATATATAAGAGAATGCATTGGCACAGGGCCGTTCTGTTGGGTAAAGGGTTAAAGACTACTCTAATTTTTTTCAGTTGTTAACAATAAAAAAAGAATTGGCCGCAGTTTCCAGACAAGATGGTGGCCATTTTGCTTGACATGCACCAGGTCTCTTTGATTATAGTAAATATAATTTCACATGTGCTTTTATTTTAAGTTAAGCTTTTTTTCAATTTTTTTATTCATAGTTGGGATATGTTGCAACAATATCTCGAATGAGTTCGAAAACCAGATTTGTCCAATCTTTTATACGAGAGTTATGGGCCTTAGTTTGTCTATTTTTTACCGATGTTGATCATTCGCGACCGTTAGCCAGATAACAAACTTTGACCGATTTCAATGATATATGAGTCTAGGATCATCACTAGATGGGAGCTATCAAATTTGAACGATTTCGATGAAAAACATGGCCACCGCAGCCACCTTGCATTTTACTCTTTGCATCACTAAATCCTTCAACACACCCTCCAGAGCATATTCCTCATCTGATCATCACCAAACTTCATATGGATCCTTGGGGTGACCTCCAGATGGGCGCTTACCATTTTTTCCCGAGACTCCCTTTTTTCCCGATAATCATTTTAAAAAAGCATGGCCGCCAATAATTCTTTTGCGATGGATCCACTCTTTCAGATAAACAAGACAGTCAATGACTGTGGAGACGCTCACCTACTGTAAAGACAGAGGAAAGGGACTTTGAAGACTAAAACAGTCAATACTTGTCAAAATTACTTAAGACAAGTAGTTCTAAACAGGTACATAGCTAGGAATTCGCTGATGAGCCGGGCTCTTCACCTTGAAATCTAAATGCACACTATTGTAAAATCTTCAACCCCCTTTTAAACAAGATAATCTTAACCATACCACAGCCTAAGTTCACAAAATTCCTTTTGCACATCCCTCTTATGTCGAAATTTTACAACTGGAACCGGTGCTTCAAGCTCTCAAACTTTTGGGAATTTCCAACCTGACATCTTCCATAAAGTTAAAAGTTGTGGCCCATTTTGGTATAACAGTTTAACCTGAAGTAGGCAAATATGGACTGTTGGTTTAAAAACATACTGGTTGGAAAATAAAATCAAACTATGAGAACAATTCTAACTTATTTTTGGTGTGAAAATCTAATCTACAACTAATGTATCAGAAAATAAATTTTCAAGAGGAATATATATATTATTATACCAGTAGTGTACAGCATAGATACAGGTAGGGTGGGTGGGGCAGAGCTAAATCTCTTAACTCTGCCCCTATTTGAACAAACGTGAATCCCCATCTCTAATATCTATTCATATAATAATTTTAAACAGTCGCTTTTAAGAGTTGAAGTTAGTTGATTTTCCAAAAAGGACCCCATTGGAACAGATCTAAACATGCCACCCAAGGACCCTGCATACACAAATATAAGCTAAATAGACTTGATGGTTCTTGAGAAGTAATAGTTGTTAGAATTACTATGGAGGGAAAACATTATGGCCCTGGCATCCCTCCTATTTGACCTGATGAACTTATTTGAACAAATCTGAATGTGAGTCACATACAGGTAGGGAATTCAAATAGATCTCGAGAAGAAAACAATTGTTGATTGATGGATGGACAGAACAATGGATGGAAGGACACTCTGACAGACCAACAGTTTTAATCCAATATACCCCCCACTTTTTTGTCCATAATGAGTTCACATAGATAAGTGGTTAAGAAAATAATATTGGAACAGCCAAGTGAATTTAGTGTGTCTGAGGTCCCAAAAGGGTGAATGTAGTGATGCTATTCTGTATTAAAGGTGGGCTAGCATCACCAAATTCACCATCTGGGAACCCAATTTTACTTAGTCCTCAACTGCTACGGGAGACCTAGGGACAGATAGAAGTTCTTCAGCTGAAGTTGGTGACGTATGACAGTATGCGCGTACATTTGACACCTCAATTATGCATTTTAGAATCTGAACAGAAGGGGGAAAAAGCTGCTAAAAATGTCAATTTGAGACTCTAGATACTTCCCAGAAGATGAGGCCTAAGCAGAATGAGGGTGTATTTGGTTATGCTAGCCTGCTGTGCGGGGTAGCATAATTAAATTCACCCTCTGGGAACCTCATTCTACATATGCCAGACACTTAATTAAAGCTTGGAGAAAGGGAATTTAATCTGATATTAATGACCAGTGTATTGTAAACAATAATGGTGCTACATTGACAACTTTAGAAAACAAATGCTCAACACTATTAATCTCATTTAAATTATGAATGACATGAATATACAGTCCCTGGGGACTCTGCCTATAGCCAACAGCAGTTGTGTTATCTATCTATCTATCTGGCACTGTTTATAAACAACATGTGTCAAGTCTATCAATTCTTAGCCCCTTGGTTCAGGGATGGCTTGTAGTTGGAATGCAAGGATATTAAAAGGAAGTTACTGAACATTTCTGTACATCTGTCTGTTGGTGTTTTCTCCCAAACCCCTGATTTCAACCAAATTTAGTGGGGTGACTAGAGGTACCTACCCCCCACCCCCCCCCCCCCCCCCCCCGAAGATGTAATGTCATAAGTTCTTAAAAAATTTAATTGTTTTTTATTTTATTTAAAAATATATATTTTATTTAATAAAACAAAATTATTAATAAAAATAAAATATATTAAATTATTTTTTGGTTAAATTGAGCAATAAGTTAAATCTAAAAAAAAAAAATTCTTCAGATTTATGTCCATAGCCCCACCCACATTTGACCCAGTGACCTCATTTGAACAAATCTGAACCACAGTCACCCAAGGTACCCTCATACCAAATATGAACCCATTCGGCCCGATGACTTCAGAAAAGAAGTCGTTTTAAGAATTACTATGGGAAAAAATAGTTATGGTCCTGACATCAAAACTATTTGACTTGGTGACCTCATTTGAACAAATCTGAATGTCAGTCACCTAGGGAACATCCACACCAAATATGAGCCCTATTGATCTAAAGAAGATGTTCAAAGAATTGTTGACAGATGGACGGACTGACGAGGAGTGATGACTAGCTCCACTGGAGACTTTGTGTCAGGTGAGCTAAAAACTCAACGAGCGCCCCTTGTTTTAGATTTTAATGCTCAAATACAACACTAGCCAAAAATTCAACACCAAAATCCAATATGGTGGCCGAAATGTGAAAAATTAAATTTTTTTCGACATTTAAACCACTTATAGTTTGTTTCTGTGCGAAAACATGGGAATTTGGGTGGGATTTTGATTCTATTGGCTCACCTGAGATGAAGTCTCCGGTGGAGCTATAGTCATCACTCCTCGTCCATTCGTCTGTCTGTCTGTTAACAATTGTTTAAACATCTTCTCCGGAACCATAAGACTGAATGGGTTCATATCTGGTGTGAATGTTCCCTAGGTGACTCACATTCAGATTTCTTCAAATGAGGTCACTTGGTCAAATAGTTGCGTAGCCAGGGCCCTAACTCTTTCCTTCCATAGTAATTCTTAAAATGACGTCTCAAGTACCAATGGGCTGAATGGGTTCATATTTGGTATTAAAGGTCCTTGGGTGACTGGTTCAGATTTGTTCAAATGAGGTCATTGAGTCAAATGTGGGTGGAACCAGGGACATAACTCCAAAAAAATTAAATTCATATTGAACTCCTTGCTCAATTTAACAAACAAAAACATTAACAACAAAAAAAATAGATTTTTATGTTTACCCATACCATAGTATGGTAAACATAGTGTCGTTGTCCGGATTGACCACTCGTCGTTAGTCCGTCCGTCTGTCCATCTGTCTGTCTGTCTGTAGACACTTTATGCATGGTACAATAACTCAAAGCAATTTCAATCCGACCGGAACCAAATTTTGTATATGGGTTTCTCAGCACCAAATACAGATCGAGTTCGAATATGGGTTTGATTCAGAGTTTTTTTTATGGAGTTATGGCCCTTTTTTAACTTAGAATTCATGCATGCTGCCATAATTAAAAAAAATTCATCTGACCATAACCAAATTTGTAAAGTTATGTGAGTTGCTCAGTCCAAAATACATATCAAGTTCGAATATGGGTTTGATCCGATATTTTTTAATGGAGTTAACGGCCCTTTGACATAGAATTCATGCATGTTTCGATAAATCTACAATGTTTCAACTGATAGGAACCAAATTTTGTATGTGAGTTTCTCAACTCAAAATACAGGTCGAGTTTGAATATGGGTTTGATCCGATACATTTTAATGGAGTTGTGGTCTTTTGATTATTTTATTTATCGCTAAAATATATCAAAGATACCCAGTTTGCACTGTCCAAATAGAATCTAATAAATCAGGTTTGAAGTTGTCTTATCACACAGAGTTAGTATCCAGTTACAATGCCATGAATTGTCTCTCTCTCTCTTGCATTGAGATAACAAGAAAACCATAGTCAGAAATGGTAACGCCACCAAGATCATATTATTAGCCATAAATATAAATTATGATATAATTATAATATAAAATATTATTCATTAGTTAGCGCTAATATAGGCGCTAACTAATGACTTGTTAAATACCATCTAATAAGTATTCATTTTATTCACAACTTTAAGGAGTCCTTCTGGCACGAGAATATTTATCGCCGTTTGATTTGCACCAAGTGAACTCAGCGCATATATAATTGATAGAACTGACCTTTATTATGATGATCGTGTCGTTATTTGTTTAAGATACGTATCAATTGACTTATACGCACCCGTTCCCTATTAAAATCTATATATATCGGCCATTTTAGAGGACCTCCGCGAATTCGGGGACTTCCGCAAAGTGATCTCCACAAATCGGGACCTACTGCAAATCGTCGCACCCAATGCAATTTGTAAACAAATACGATTGACATGCGTTTTAACGAGGTGAGCTTTAATTAAACGAAAGAAGCATTCTACATAAACTATTTGTCATGGACTCAGCCAGTGTGCCATATATATGTGTCAACTAAGGTCGCTTTGCGTGGTAAAAGTGAAAATGGAAAATCCTATTGAAAATGAAAGTAGCCTACAATTTTGGGAAATTCCGCGGCAGATTGCAGTGAATCTATACTATTGGAAGTGAATGTACAATTCCTGGAATTCTATCAGATATCCCGACTCTGCTCGTTTTCGTGATCATAGGTTATATAGGCCCTATATGACCACGAAAACGAGTCGAGTCGCGATACATCCATCGGTACAAACACATTGTGTATACGATACAATTTTGACTTGATGACCAGAAAATAAAAGATGGCGGTTAATCCAAGTCTCCAACAGAACAGACATGCGCGCTCCAATTAAAATTACCCATAATTCACTTCACTACACAGGGGTTCCCAAAGGGTTATACATTATTTTCAGGCTATCAGAGTATTTATATTTTCAACAACATATTATTACACCGGTGACTTTAAGTTTACAATTTCAGCCTGTCCTGACCCTAGGGATACGATTTATGATATTTTCAAAAACGTATTATACACCGGTGCCGTTAACTTTACAATTTCAGCATATACGTGATTCTATTGGTACGATTGAGTAAGGTACCAAAAAAAATATCCAAAAATATATTTCTCCATTCGACCATGAGTATACAGATCTGTACACTAGTGTCCACCCACTTCGTGGCGGGAATTAACTACTAGAAGATGTGTTGGCCATATCATATATACTTTATACTCTATAAAGTATCTCTGGCCATATGCTGAGATAGCATAGATGGAATGTTTCTACTATATATTTGATATGCATGGTTATTTAAATTCCATCTTAAAGGGATAATCTGGTTTCATTGTTTAATAGCATTACTATTGGAGATTAATAATGTGATTGTGTTTAGTAGATTTGTTGGACATTAATTTCAATTGATTACAAATGTGAATTGAAATATTAAAGGGGCACACCAGGTTTGATATATTTTTCTTGTACTCTGCAAGTACACTTTAGGCATAATGCGATAACTCTAACATTTTCTATTTGATCGGAACCAAATTTTGTATATAAGTTTCACAGCCCACAATACAGTTTGAGTTTGAATATGGGTTCGATCCAATTTATTTTAAAGGAGTTATGACCCTTTTTCGAAAATAAATTTGAAAAAATAATTATTATTTTTTTTATTTTTATGTTTTATAATAATAATAATTAAAAAAATGTCAGTGACTCTTTCATTGGTTTTCATTTAGATATTGATGATTATGATACACGTTGATAAAAAGGTTTCCAATCTTTTTTTTTAAATAATTAAAAACAATTTTTTTTAAGTTAAACAAATATGAAAAACTAACACAATTATAACTCTGCCAAGGGTACCCCGAATCACCACACCAAATTTGTTTAAATCTGTCCAAAATCTTGTGTTATGTACTGGTAAATCTGTTTGGAGAAACATTAAATCCAATTCACAATTCTATCCCATGCCTTTGGACTACTTAGCTATTGATAAGGCTATATTATTTTCTGATGTCTCTTATGCCAGTGTGCAAATAATGTGATAAAGAAGGCTATGGTACGGTATCTAATTTAAAATAAAGATTCAACAATAAACATCACATGATATTAACAGTAGACATGTACATCTGTGCTGCAGAGTTATATCTTCAGATGGTCTGAGGTCATTATAATTATTATTGGTTTAATAGAGAGGTCAGTTTTCATCATACACAATTCCTGTGATTGTTGAGAGCTCTGCTATATAATTGATATTAATGGGTCAGCAGTGTGGTGGCTTATCTGTATACTATATTGTTGATAGAATTTGACACATTATTATTGTAAACTTAAATTGAACTCACATAACCTAAGTATTCCATGTCCAGGTCACACCTTTCACATTTAACCCAAGGCTGTGGTGGTTTAGCATTACCGATCCTGTAAGAGTGTATTCTCTTATATAAATGCCAGTCACCCATAAATTCCAATAATTTGTGTGATGTAAATTTGTCTATAATAGTACATAACAGTATACTCTATAATTCAACACCAAAACTCTCATTTATCCGATCATAGTAAATTTTTATCGCCAAGGGATGGGTTAACATCTGCCGATCGTGATCGGCCTCTCGTTTTATTTTTATGATAATTTATTTTTAATTTTAAATTTAGATTTTTAAAAACTAACCATATTATAACATCTGACAGGGTACATCAACTCACCCCACCAAATTTAATTGAAATCGGTCCAGGGGTCTGGGAGAAAAATCGTGAACAGACAGATCATTACCCTTGCCAATTGAAGGGTCAAGTAAGTACATGTACCTGTGATACAAATGTTGTTCTTTCACTTTCCTAATGCCACAATATTATTTGAGAAGTCACTGACAACAATATAAAACTTGTCTCCCTGCCATTCATTATCTCCAATGTGTCTTGTGTATGAAATGAAATCTTATTTTATATGACAGTGTCAGATTTGTTTATTTGTGTCATTCATTTCAATTTAAATTAGATTAATTCCTATGTGCGGTGTTCTATACAGCCGTTCAGGCTGGTATTACAATATTTTGTTTATATAGTCTATTACCTCCTTTTCATGATGTGTCTTATTTTCCCCGATTGGAGATGTGCAACATGTATATCGATGACGGAAAAATTATTTTTTACGGAATTATTAACCTTTCGACTTGGAACATTTCAACATTTTTTAGTCGAGTTTTTCAAAAACTCGACTTATGGTTTGGCGAGGGATGGTTTACTGCCTGTAGAAAATGGGTCACGTCCGAACTTTTTTACAAGAGTTATCCATCTTAGATGGTTTTTAGTTAAGATTTTCACCGATAGTGCGATAACTCACGCAAATATTAACCAATTTCAACAATATTTGGTATATGAGACTCTTGCAACATTATCTCGAGTTCGAAAACCAGGTTTGTCCGAAATTTTTTTCCGCAGTTATGGGTCTTAGTTTGTCTATTTTTAGCAATTTTATCACCGTTAGCGCGATAACTCGATGAAATATTAACCGATTTCAACAATATTTGGTATATGAGTCTCCTGCAACAATATCTCGGACGAGTTCGATAACCAGGTTTGTCCAAAAATATTAACCGATTTAAACAATATTTGGTATATGAGTCTATTGCAAAACCTGGTTTGTCCGAAAAAATTTCCGGAGTTATGGGTCTTAGTTTGTCTATTTTAATCACAATTTTATCACCGTTAGTGCGTTAACTCAATGAAATATCAACGGATTCAATTGATATTTGGTATATAGGTCTATTGTAATAATATACCACCGTCCAACTTTTTTTCCCGGGGGTTGTGCACCTTATTGGCAGAAGTTTGGTTCGACTGCCAAAAAACTCAACAAAAGCATCTTAGATGCGTACCCCTTGTTTTAATTTCTTTAACAAAGCGGCATCGACTTGCCACGTTGTCGGGGGACACTGTGGTCGGCCGACCTTTTATTTATTATGCTGATGATTTCAAGGAACAATTATCAGAGGTGCCATGTTGATAACCCTTCCGTAAATTGTGTAACTTACTTTAAGGAAATTGAACTCACTTCAGCTTCTTTAATATACAGTTTGAAAATACTAGATCAATAGATCTCTCAGGGATTTACATTTGGTTCAAATAGGGGCAGAGATAGGATATTTAACACTCCCGCACCCACCCTATCTATGCTATGAATTCAAATTTGGTACTTGTATACAGATTCCTATATTACATGTAACAATTTTGATATATACCGGTATTATGAGTAAGGTTTTGATAAATTTCAGACAATTGGAGATCTTGAAGTACCAGTTGCAATTTAGTTTGGTCCAGTTGGGAGGTGATGGACAATGATCTATTGGGGGAGGGGAGGGTGTGCTTTTAGAAATTTCAAGGTGGACACCCCCCCCCCCCCATATTCCCTCCCACCATTCAACGAAGACCCTCTACCTGTGTCCCTGTTTAGAACTACTTGTTTTAAAGTGATTTGACAAGTACTGACTATTGTCTTCAGATTCCCAGTCTTCTCTGTCTTTACAGTCTGTTGAGCGACCCACAGTCATTGACTGTCTTGTTATAGTAGTCATTTGCGCACATGAGACAATAATTTGCATTCCTTGCCAGATATGTTTTCCCGAGATCACATTTTTCCAAGGTATGCAAGGATCGACTAATATCTCCTGGACTATTAAGCACCCGAGAAATAGTAAGAGAAGAGAATTAACAATTGGTTAATATATGTGACCTACTGGTCTCAAGGTATTCATGAGTTTGAAGAACCTGAGCATGTGCTGATGACTGAGGCAGGGGTGTTAAGCATGCACCAATATTCTTTTCAACTCATTAATACCGCTGGGAACAGTATGTAATTAGGCAATTATTTCTCAAAACCAGTCAATTACACAAAGATATGTCACCCATTCTCGACCAGAATGTCACCTTCGGGCCTTTTCCAATAAAAATATAAAATAGTGCAGCGGCCAAACTGAAAAAGAGCTTTAGTTTTCGAGATACCCCTACTCACAGTATAACAAGTTGAAACCAACTTTTTTTTAAGGAGAAATGTATACTGTTGACGAAAATTAGAGTGAAAAATAACGGAATTGGTGGTGGCTATTGTCAAATTGACGAACAATACCCACAGTCACTTTTTCCAGACATTAACGTTTCTTTGTTTAAGTTACGCCTTACTTTTCGACTTATTTTGACTTAGAAAATTCTGTCTGACTTTTAATAATAACAAATATGAACCGATTTCAATAATTTTTGGTATACATGCTTCTAACAACACCCTCTCTACATGATGCGGCTCAGGGTTGGCTCGGACTGTTTTTCCTAACATTACACTTCATTTTCGACTTATTTTGACTTAGAAATTTTTTTGATTTTTTGATTTTTTTTTCTGTACAAGCTTCTTGCGACACCATATCGATATTATTAATCCAAATTTTTCTTTAAGTTAAAAATCTTTGTTGTTGGGTTTACGGATAATGCGGGTTGAATTTGCCACGGTGGGGGTATGCTAGCACGCGAGTGCACACCTCTTGTTTAGATTTTCATGCCATTTGGAGCCGAAACATTGATTTTTTACTGAAAAATAGCTCTTTTTCACAAAAATATTATATTTCAAACATTATCATTCAAATGGGTATTGCTATAATGCCAGAATATTTAATCTGTATGGTGTAGCAGTTATCTGACAAGCATATGTAGAAAGAAGTTAACAGAATTTTAGAACGGTTTGTGGAATAATGGATTTTAGCTACCCCTCCCCCAAACCCGTTTTTGGTCGAAAAATTACATATTTTTGTTAAGACCTTTACCAAATGTTGCAATTGAGCATAATGGGACCAAACATAACTTAATAAATGCTGAAAATTGAGCCCGGGGACATTGCTTAAGTGATTAAAGACGTGTTTGGGCTTCCAGACCCCAAATTACGACAACAACACATTTTATTTACTATTACCACAGTAAGTGTTGCATATCACAGCCGCTCGTTGTGAAGTGGGATTAATTTTTATCAGGATATGTTAGTTCCCGAAAGTCTGCACCGTATGTGCAGACTTTCGGGAACTAACATATCCTGATAAAAATTAACCTTTGTTCAAAACCTCGGTTAATATTGAGATCATATCTTTTCAGCATGTGGCGTCTTCAAGACTTCAAATAAAGTAGGGGGTCCTCAAAATTGTGCCTTTCTTATTTTCCAGCCACTTCTCGTTAAGTGCGCATGCTTTCTGAACCCATTTCATCTATATTAATTGTGTACGCGTCCTTATACAACTCTCTATTGTCCATACACTCAGTCAGTGAGTTTGAGCTATTGCCATGACTTGGTATCCGTCGTCCGTGTGTGATTCGTCAACAATTTCCTTTAGCATGGGCTACAGGTCGTACCTTTGGTTGGATCATTATAAAATTTGTCATAGTATAAAGCTGTTGACATTGACATGCAAATCGGAACAAGTCATTTTCGGGTCATTCGAAAGAAAAAAACATGGCTGCCAGTTAGTGATGCGGACCGGACCGGGCAACCATTGTACACAGTACTAACTAGAGGTGTGACTGTGCAGGTGCACAACTCTACCCCTAATCTTAAACCTATTGACCGAAAAATGTAGGAATAAAAGCTCGGACAAAATTATGCAAGTTGCAAAAAGGTTCTTAAGTCGAAAAAGGGGAATAACTCCACACAAAAAAGTCGGGAGACATCATAATCGCAGGTGCATAGGTTCCCATGGTACTAAATATCAGTGCCAAGATTCAAAAACATTGACCTATAAATGTAGGAACAAGACAGTCAATGACTGTGGTGATGCTCACCAGACTGTAAAGACTGAGAAGACTGGGACTAGGAAGACCATAAGAAATAGTACTTGTCAAAATCACTTAAAAACAAGTAGTCCTAAAGAGGGACGTAGCTATTGGGTCTCCATTGAGCAGTAGGTTGTCAACTTTGAAATTTTCAACTGCATGGACCTGATCACCCCCACCCCTTTGCACATGTTGGAATTTTACAACTGATACCTCAAGATTTCCTAACTGTTGCAAACTTCCAACCTGATATCCCCTCCTTTTTAGCTCAACTTACTTTTGTAAGTTTGAGCTATTGCCATGGTTTGTCGTCCGTGTGTCCGTCAACAATTTCCTTTGGCGCGGGCTACAGGTTGTGCCTTTGGTCTGATCTTAATGAAATTTGTCATGAATGTTGACATTGACATGTAGATGGGAACGAGTCATTTTGGGGTCATTCGGCCAAAAAACATGGCCGCTGGCAGCCATCTTGGATTTCAAGATTCAATCCATTGGCGCGGCCTACAGGTCGTACTGTTCATCTGATCATCATGAAATTTGTCATTGATGTTAATAATGACATGTAGATGGGAACGAGTGATTTTGGGGTCGTTCGGCCAAAAAACATGGCTGCCAGCAGCCATCTTGGATTTTACTCTTTGCATGACTAAATCCTTTGGCGCGGGCTACAGGTCGTTGTTTTGGTCGGAAGTTTATGAAATTTGTCATGTATGTTAACACTGTCATGTAGATGGGAACGAGTGATTTTGGAGTTGTTCGGCCAAAAAACATGGCCGCCAGCAGCCATCTTGGATTTTACTCTTTGCATGACTAAATCCTTTGGCGCGGGCTACAGGTTGTACCTTTGGTCTAATCTTTATGAAATTTGTCATGAATGTTGACATTGACATGTAGATGGGAACGAATCATTGTGGGGTCATTCGGCCGAAAAACATGGCCGCTGGCGGCCATCTTAGATTTCAAAATTCAATCCATTGGCGCGGGCTACAGGTCGTACTGTTCGTCTGATCATCATGAAATTTGTCATGGATGTTAATATTGACATGTAGATGGGAACGAGTCATTTTGGGGTTGTTCGGCCAATAAACATGGCCACCAGCAGCCATTTTGGATTTTACTCTTTGCATGACTAAATCCTGGCGCGGGCTACAGGTCGTAGCTTCGATCGGAACATCATGAAATTTGTCATGGATGTTAACAATGACATTTAGATGGGAACGAGTGATTTTGGGGTCGTTCGGCCGAAAAACATGGCCGCCAGCAGCCATCTTGGATCTTACTCTTTGCATGACTAAATCCTTTGGCCCGGGCTACAGGTCGTACCTTTGGTCTGATCTTTAGTAAATTTGTCATGAATGTTGACATTGACATGTAGATGGGAACGAGTCATTTTGGGGTCATTCGGCCAAAAAACATGGCCGCTGGCAGCCATCTTGGATTTCAAGATTCAATCCATTAGCGTGGGCTACAGATTGTACTGTTCGCCTGATCATCATGAAATTTGTCATTGATGTTAATAATGACATGTAGATGGGAACGAGTGATTTTGGTGTCGTTCGGCCAAAAAACATGGCTGCCAGCAGCCATCTTGGATTTTACTCTTTGCATGACTAAATCCTTTGGTGCGGGCTACAGGTCGTAGCTTTGATCGGAACATCATGAAATTTGTCATGGATGTTAACAATGACATGTAGATGGGAACGAGTGATTTTGGGGTCGTTCGGCCGAAAAACATGGCCGCCAGCAGCCATCTTGGATTTTACTATTTGCATGACTAAATCCTTTGGCGCGGGCTACAGGTCGTACCTTTGGTCTGATCTTTATGAAATTTGTCATGAATGTTGACATTGACATGTAGATGGGAACGAATCATTGTGGGGTCATTCGGCCAAAAAACATGGCTGCCAGCGGCCATCTTGGATTTCAAGATTCAATCCATTGGCGCGGGCTACAGGTCGTACTGTTCGTCTGATCATCATGAAATTTGTCATTGATGTTAATAATGACATGTAGATGGGAACGAGTGATTTTGGGGTCGTTCGGCCAAAAAACATGGCTGCCAGCAGCCATCTTGGATTTTACTCTTTGCATGACTAAATCCTTTGGCGCGGGCTACAGGTCATTTT
The DNA here is from genome assembly GCA_032622095.1 of Siphonodentalium dalli. NCBI lineage: Eukaryota > Metazoa > Mollusca > Scaphopoda > Gadilida > Siphonodentaliidae > Siphonodentalium > Siphonodentalium dalli. Next base: position 62,451,184 of record CP136067.1, read on the forward strand.
GTTGGTCGGAAGTTTATGAAATTTGTCATGGATGTGAACAATGACATGCAGATGGGAACGAGTGATTTTGGAGTCGTTCGGCCAAAAAACATGGCCGCCAGCAGCCATCTTGGATTTTACTCTTTGCATGACTAAATCCTTTGGCACGGGCTACAGGTTGTACCTTTGGTCTAATCTTTATGAAATTTGTCATGAATGTTGACATTGACATGTAGATGGGAACGAATCATTGTGGGGTCATTCGGCCAAAAAACATGGCTGCCAGCGGCCATCTTGGATTTCAAAATTCAATCCATTGGCGCGGTCTACAGGTCGTACTGTTCGTCTGATCATCATGAAATTTGTAGGTCGTAGCTTTGGTCAGATCTTCATAAAATTTGTCATGGATGTTAACAATTATATGTAGATGGGAACGAGTTATTTTGGGGTCAATTAGCCAAAAAAAATGGCCACCAGCAGCCATCTTGTATTTTACTCTTTGCATCACTGAATCCTTTGGCGCAGGTTAGACATTTCAATTAGCACCTTTCCTATTTCCTCCATTTACTGTCAACCATTAAATTATTCCCCTACCTAAGTTGAGCTACAGTGTCATTGACACTTTCATTAATTGTGGCCGACAATCAAACAAATTTTGATCCCAACTCTGCATAGGTCAAATACACCAAATGTGACTGGTTGAACCCATTTTAACAAATCTATAACACAGTCCCAAATAACACAAAGACCCTCCATACTACTTATAAGCTAAATAGGCCTGGTGGGTCTCAAGGAGGAGCCATTTTAAGAATTACTATAGGGTCGCACCCCTATTTGAACAAATTTGAATACCAGTCACCCAAGGACTCTCCATACCAAATATATGCTAAATATGCCAAATGTTTCTTGAGACGATGTTTTAAGAATAACTGTTTAGGGAAAGAATTATGTCCATGGCTCTGCCCATATTTGACCCAGTGATCCAATTCTGAATCAAATCTGAATCCCAGTAACCCAAAGCAATAAAAAGCTGAATTGGCCTGATGGTTCTTGATATGAAGACGTTTTAAGAATTACAATGGATGGACAAGTTATGTCCCTGGCTCCCTATGGGAGGCTCGCATATATAAGAGAATGCACTGTTACATGATATTTAATGCTGCACCAGCTCCCTTCATGAAAGGGTTTATAAATAATGGCCTAACTGTCAGATTCACACTAAGGCTTTGGAATTAGTTTGTTATCATAAGCCACATGTCATTTATATACAACTCTCTACCAAGCAGATAGCTCTAGGACATCAATCAACAAAGCTGTCAATCCAAGCAGATTTTGTTAATACTGCCATCTCATTAATCACCTTAGCCAGCACAATTGTAAACATTCTGTCTTCTCAGGAACCCTCCTCATATCTCATTTAGATCTAAGTATCCCTGTTTGCATGTTCTCGATTTTAGACTGATTTAAATCAAATTTGGTGTGGTCAACCTGGTGGCTGTTTAAAAAAATAAAAGGCTGCTCGGCCACAGTGTCCCCCGATGTGGTGGCTTCATTTGGAGTGGAGGCTTTGTAGAAGTATACTATATGGATACTTCACTTGTGCATTGTCTCATTACTGACATGCATACAAATAACCAAATCTTAAAAAAAACTCTTAAAGTCAAAATATAACCTCAAATTGGCACAAAATGAAGAAAATTACAAGAAAAATTGAATTTTCTAAGTCGAAAAGCCCATAACTCTGAGAAAAATCATCGGATCAAACTCAAATTCGAACTTGACCTGTATTTTGATATCAATGACTCACAAAAAAATAGAATTTTCAATTGAAAAGTCCAAACTTGAGTTATCATCCGGAAACCAAAGAAAAAAGAAGAAAATTGAATTTTCTAAGTCGAAAAAAGTCCCATAACTCTAGGAAAAATCATTGGATCAAACTCAAATTAGAACTCAACCTGTATTGTGATATGACTGATCCACATAAAAACGATATTTGCAATTAAAGGATCTAAGTAAAACAAGTCGAAAAAGGGCCACAACTCTCGCAAAAATGGGCGGAGCAAACCCATATTCGAACTTGACCTGTATTTTGGTCTGATAAACTCACTTATGACATTTGCTTTTGATCTAATAACCGAAATTAAAGTTATCATCCGGAAACCATTTCCGGACGGACGGACGGACACCGGCTATTTTAATAAATATGAGCAAGGAATTAAATCTAAATTAAAATTAAAAAAAAAAATTATTTGAAAACAAAATACAAATTTTAATTTAAAGTATTTTTGTTTGTTAAATTGAGCAAGATGTTCAATCTAAAAAAGAAAATTAGTTTTTTTTAAGAGTTATGTCCCTGGCTCTGCCTATATATGACCCAGTGACACCATTTGAACAAATCTGAACCCGAGTCACCCAAGGACTCTCCATATCAAATATAAGCTAAATAGGCCCAATAGTTCTTGAGAAGAAGACGTTTTAAGAATTACTATAGAGGGATAGAGTTATGGACCCAGTGACCTCATTTGAACAAATCTGAATGTGACCTAGGGAACATCCACACCAAATATGAACCCATTCGGTCTGATGGTTCCAGAGAAGAAGAAGTTTAAAGAATTGTTGATGGATGGACAGACGGACGGACGATGAGTGATGACTATAGCTCCACTCAGGTGAGCTAATAAGAGAACGCACTGACATGATATCTTGTTATAAAATAATAACTTATTGGGTAAATATTAAAACTAGGAGCTCCCTTCTTTTGATCTATGTATATGTAAATGGTTTTGGAAATAATTGCATCTCATTGAAAATTTAAACAAAATTGACCTAAAAATGTAGGAATAAAAGCTCGGACAAAATTATACATGTTGCGAAAATTTTATTAATATAATTTTATTAATATAAGTATATGGTCTGCTATACGATAATGACTTCAACAGTGAACCACGCTAACTTGATTTACTGAAATAACTCATAGCATAGTGATGTATCTATGTATACACCGTACTCGCACACACACATATTTAGCATTTTAGTAAAATAAACTCCGGCTCCGAATATGTTTTTAATTTGCTCGCCCACAACTACATCATCCGTAGTTTAGTCATGGAAATCTCTGAATATCGGTTATGGTATTTATTAATTTTTCGGCTTATTTATTATCAGATCGGAATGGGACTTGGGACATTTTAATCGCAACAGGGAAGGCTTTCCGATTGCGTTTGGTAGTTTCTATTGATGAAACTTTCTTTTCTTGCTATCACATAGCATAATCCATATGAAGGTTAAAGGTACTCAATCCGAATTAACGCTCCTAAATTACTATTTCTTTGGCTTCGGGGGTGATCAGATATCAGATATCGATTTTTGAAGTTTGTTATTTCTCGAGATGTGGAATTTAATGTGGCTCAGAAACACGTGGTCAAACGGATGGTCTCAGACAATATTGCGGATGAAGATGGATAACTCTAAAATCAAGTGTTAATACGACCAAATTTCGTGATACTTATGTGATAATACGGCCATATTTTGTTGAACAAAATATGATAAGTTTTGGGAATTTTATTCCATAGTTGACAGTGGTTAGCATTATTTTGTTGCAATAAATCGATAATTCTGAAAGCGTATTTTGAAGAAATGTTGTTATTGTATCTTGATGATATGGGAACCGTCTGATCGGATTGAGTACCTTTTAGCATTTATCATCTGTACATTTTGGTGGATCCCTTGCTGAATTATGTTGTACACTAATTAATTTATAGATATATTGTAAATGTGAAATCATAAAATGTCCAGAATGTTTACCACATCTGGACAGAAATGGTTTTAACTAAATTTCATGATACACCCATCAAGACCCATCAATGCAAATTGTGTATATTTCAGTTGACTACATTGTTGTGGATGTGTACTAAATACAGAACCACACAATAATGTGAATGAAGTGAGTGTTGTTACACACTCATTTGTCATGCTGTAAGTTACAACTCCAGACATTTTAGGCTATTATGTTGTGCTACAACAAATGTGTGCGATAACGCACCTCAATCAATGTGCAGTTTTGTACATATATTCGCCTATCGTAGACCTAATGCTATATTATGAAATATTATAATTTTCTTTTCATTGTATTGAACTAATCAACTACAACGTCCTGTAAAAGTCAGATACATAACTATTCCTATCTTCTATTACAGTTTGTATATGTGATTAGTTCAGTTTGATATGATAGTGATTACTTAGTATAAGTGTGAATGGACTTAAGGCAGGATAACTCTCTGGGTTTGGGATACACCTTGTCGACAAGAGTGGGTTAGGACCGGAGGCTCGTTCTCGACGAAAACTGCGAGTTCAGACTAAAATTATATGTCAAATTGTAGGTCTAGGTTTGCAGTATCAGAAACCAGTGGCATTTTCTGGGAAAATGTAAGCTAAGTGGCAGAAATTTGTCTTCGAAAGTAGCCTTTGGCATTCGTACGCAAACAACGCAAAACCCAATTTTACCCTAAAACATAACTTTGTAACATGTGGCCACGTGTCCCTACTACAATTCCATTTGAAAATATTTAACATTTCCCACATGGACTACCCACAGAAACGAATTTACCAAGCCCACTAAATACGTGGTTTCGGAATCCATTATATCGATTTATTTGCCACCTGCACACGGTTACAGAGGTCAATCCCATATCCCTACATGTATGGAGCCCATAGTTGTCACTTAACTTTTGTCTTTCCATGCACAGCAACTGTGTCGTGATATCTATCAATTTCAAATATTGTGTTCGTCGTGTGGTTCCGTTTTTATACATGGCAGTGAACATATTATTGCAGACTTGTTCAAGATAAATTCAGGGTTCCAAAACTCCAGTCCAATTGACATATATGTGCGATATCCAATTACGGCACAATGGTTTTTAATTTATTATTAGAGGGGTAGTGATGCTGTGAGGTCCGTAAATTGTCTTTATTTCTCTTTTTATTTTTCTCGACATATATGGAAGTTACATGTATATATGTGCACGAGCCCCATGTCCATAACTTATAACTGTGATGGGGTACCAGTGTTTTTGTTATTATCTTAGATATTGATATTATGATGTCTAATAATAAATATATCAGAATATATTATTTATCATTGACATTCATGGCCATTCATGTTTCGATCGGAATGGTATACCAATATATATATTGGGATGCTTCTCAACTCAGATAAAGCTATTCCAGAGAATAACAAAAGTTCAAAGGTCAGTGGATGGATGCGGATGGGTAAGCTGGTGGTGCATACACTATAGTACGACATACCATATTATACAACACGCCATCCAATTTACATGTGTTCAATGCGTGTATGCTCTTATATATATGTGTATAAGGCCACCATAATGTGTCCAGAACCCACCCTCCATGCATGCACAACATGATACATTCCAATTAAAAAATTCACACAAAGTATATAGTTATATAGGTAAGATTAAAAAAATGAAATAATTATTTCGACACATTCGTATATGTATTTGATCTTAAATTCTTACATATAGATTCAAATAATTTTGAAATTTATGCATAAGCTGTATTAAACACAATACCGAATATCTGAGAAATGAACCCATTCTATATGACATTGACAATAATCTTACAGAATGCCTATATAAAGGGGTTGATACAGGGTCGGCACGGAAATCCCAACCACAAATATATACCGTTGGCCTGAATCGATGGACATCCCACTGCAATTCCGACATTACAAATTCGAAAACAAATGAACAATGATCGAATTATAAAGAGCATGGTACCTATTCTGATATACAAGTCACGGGGCAGCGAATAAAATGACATTGGAGGGGAAATTATGTCACTATATATACACCAGTAATTAAATTATTTAACTACATGTATATATGCAATCTTGGTGCGCATGCATGCAGTTCTGAGAGTGTATATCCATACCATGCATGTGTGAGTCTGTGTCGCATTTAACGAGTCAACGCGCTATTACACAGCTCAACACCAGTTCCTCTCTACCATGCAGGGCAGTTACTTATACTTAGACACTTATAATACGTATGTTACCTATACTTAGACACTTATCAGCCAAAAAACAATAAAAGGAACAATCAGCCCAATCTGATAAAATTGTCGCAACTCTTAAAAGTGAATGGCCGGTTTCCAATATTGAAGTTGACCTGTATTTTGTGGTATTGAACCTACATACCATATTTCATTCCATTTAGTTCAGTAAAGTTATCACCTGTAAATGGCATATGAATAGAGATGATGCAGACGGGCTCATTATGTATACGGTGCATTATGTTTACGGACTGATCAAAAATGTAATAAAGATGCATTGAGGGTACCAGGCTATATTTTAAGAAATTACATTAATTTGTATTCAGGTTCAAGTAATATGTTAATAATTATACTATCTTATTAGATATGGTTAGGTTTACTTTATATACATGGCACCCTGAATACATTGTTTAAATGGGCGCATAAATTGAGATATGTTTAGGTAGGGCCCGACGGAGATTCGATTCGATTTCGAATCTTACGTTCCGATTCGATTAGATTCGAAAGTGATCGTGTGATTCGGGATATGTCTAATCTTTGTATACAAGTCCTTTATCACCGGGAATGGACTGCATTATATATACAATCTGGCACCTCCGTGGTCCAATGTGTATAGTTGAATTACTCGTGCAACCTGCTGGTAGGACTGTGATGGTTCGTGTTCATCACGGTTGTACTATAATCGTAGCGCACATGGGTTTCCTCCACCACATAAAACCAGCAATGTCGCGATTTTGCCAGGCCCCAGCTGCGAAGCGAGTGAATTTCTTGTGGGACATATATTTGTATGTCGGTATTTGACATTCTTACCAGAAAAGCCTATATTGCGTTACTCAACTCAATCAAATAATATATTTTTTAAATTTAAAACTTAACACGATATAAATAAATTAAATAAACATTTTGGGCTCCAACATGTCGTGTCCAAATCCGGTCAACATCTTTATACAGCATATGTTATCCGGGAAATGGAATATGGTTGACCATTTAGCTTTCATGACAACTCAATTGATCCGATGGATAGGCCCAAGTTGGGATACTATACATTGACCTGTAATCCCGTTGCGTATGCGCCATTCCCTAGTCACGATGCGAAATTTTTGTATCGCTCGTGCCTGCTGTGCGCGACAGGGTGAAGTGTATACATGCGCAGACTCCAAAGTTCCAAACTGCTTACTTTCACGAGCTTCACACATAGTGACATAGTCCCAGTGGCACAAAATATGAAATGATGTCGTGCCATTCTCATATATTAAACTGTTTAAAACTGATTAAATACTGTTCATATCATGTCATAGAAATTAAGTTTAATGAACCCCTTCGTAATCTCACTGATGTTATAAAATCATCGGACATTTGCCCCCATTTTTGCTCGTATCTCCCACTCATCGGTACCGACAATCTACTAAAGTGTTTGAAAAAGATTCGATTCGATTTCGAATCATGATTCGATTAATCATTATCATGATTCGATTCGAGATTCGATTCGTTGGGTTTAGTTTATAAGTAATATTTCGTTTTCAACATATTTTTTCTTCAACACTATATACGAAGCATGCAGAAGAAAATGGCGTTAAATCACAGTTTATGTTGTTGTTGTAACTGGGGGTCTGGAACCCTGGATACATTGTTTAAATGGGTGCATACAATGAGATTGCATCATGCACATTGCGAATAAAAGGCTCACACTAATGTAATTGATGCCTGATTCATACTTAATGTGCCGGTATGATATACATATTTTTCATAGAATTCCACACCTCAATTGCGAAATTACCACATGATCTTCATGAATTTATATACGGTACTTATAAGAGTCCGTCCTTTTGTGGATTATCTAATCACTGATTTATTTCGCTCAAATGAAATATCACAAAGACGTGTTGGTGTCGATGCTTCAGATACATGTGTATGATTGCTAGATCTGCCTTCCATAGAAAGTCAAGTGTGTAATCTTCGTGGCAATGATCGACCTCGTGTTCGTAAAAATGGCGACCCCCGAAACCATGTGTTTGGTACTATTTTTAGCTCAACTTACTTGTAAGTTTGAGCTATTGCCATGGTTTGGCGTCCGTGTGTTCGTGTGTCCGTGTGTCTGTCAACAATTTCCTTTGGCGCGGGCTACAGGTTGTACCTTTGGTCTGATCTTCATGAAATTTGTCATGAATGTTGACATTGACATGTAGATGGGAACGAGTCATTTTTGGGTCATTCGGCCAAAAAACATGGCCGCTGGCAGCCATCTTGGATTTCAAGATTCAATCCATTGGCGCGGCCTACAGGTCGTACTGTTCGTCTGATCATCATGAAATTTGTCATGGATGTTAATATTGACATGTAGATGGGAACGAGTCATTTTGGGGTTGTTCGGCCAATAAACATGGCCACCAGCAGCCATCTTGGATTTTACTCTTTGCATGACTAAATCCTTTGGCGCGGGCTACAGGTCGTAGCTTCGATCGGAACATCATGAAATTGGTCATGGATGTTAACAATGACATGTAGATGGGAACGAGTGATTTTGGGGTCGTTCGGCCGAAAAACATGGCCGCCAGCAGCCATCTTGGATTTTACTCTTTGCATGACTAAATCCTTTGGCGCGGGCTACAGGTTGTACCTTTGGTCTAATCTTTATGAAATTTGTCATGAATGTTGACATTGACATGTAGATGGGAACGAATCAATGTGGGGTCATTCGGCCAAAAAACATGGCCGCTGGTGGCCATCTTAGATTTCAAAATTCAATCCATTGGCGCGGGCTACAAGTCGTACTGTTCGTCTGATCATCATGAAATTTGTCATGGATGTTAATATTGACATGTAGATGGGAACGAGTCATTTTGGGGTTGTTCGGCCAATAAACATGGCCACCAGCAGCCATCTTGGATTTTACTCTTTGCATGACTAAATCCTTTGGCGCGGGCTACAGGTCGTAGCTTCGATCGGAACATCATGAAATTGGTCATGGATGTTAACAATGACATGTAGATGGGAACGAGTGATTTTGGGGTCGTTCGGCCGAAAAACATGGCCGCCAGCAGCCATCTTGGATTTTACTCTTTGCATGACTAAATCCTTTGGCCCGGGCTACAGGTCGTACCTTTGGTCTGATCTTTATGAAATTTGTCATGAATGTTGACATTGACATGTAGATGGGAACGAGTCATTTTGGGGTCATTCTGCCAAAAAACATGGCCGCTCGCAGCCATCTTGGATTTCAAGATTCAATCCATTGGCGCGGGCTACAGGTCGTACTGTTCGTCTGATCATCATGAAATTTGTCATTGATGTTAATAATGACATGTAGATGGGAACGAGTGATTTTGGGGTCGTTCGGCCAAAAAACATGGCTGCCAGCAGCCATCTTGGATTTTACTCTTTGCATGACTAAATCCTTTGGCGCGGGCTACAGGTTGTTGTGTTGGTCGGAAGTTTATGAAATTTGTCATGGATGTTAACACTGACATGTAGATGGGAACGAGTGATTTTGGAGTCGTTCGGCCAAAAAACATGGCCGCCAGCAGCCATCTTGGATTTTACTCTTTGCATGACTAAATCCTTTGGCGCGGGCTATAGGTTGCCTTTGGTCTAATCTTTATAAAATTTGTCATGAACGTTGACATTGACATGTAAATGGGAACGAATCATTGTCGGGTCATTCGGCCAAAAAACATGGCTGCTGGCGGCCATCTTGGATTTCAAAATTCAATCCATTGGCGCGGGCTACAGGTCGTACTGTTCGTCTGATCATCATGAAATTTGTCATGAATGATAACAATGACATGTAGATGGGATCGAGTCGTTTTGGGGTCATTTGGTCAAAAAACATGGCCGCCAGCAGCCATCTTGGATTTTACTCTTTGCATGACTAAATCCTTTGGTGCGGGCTACAGGTCGTAGCTTTGGTCAAATGGTCATGAAATTTGTCATTAATTATAACAATGACATGTAGATGGGAACGAGTCGTTTTGGGGTCATTCGGTCAAAAAACATTGCCACCAGCATTTTACTTTTTGCATGACTAAATCCTTTGGCGTGGGCTACAGGTCATACCTTTGGTCTGATATTTATTAAATTTGTCATGAATGTTGACATTGACATGTAGATGGGAACGAATCATTGTGGGGTCATTCGGCCAAAAAACATGGCTGCCAGCGGCCATCTTGGATTTCAAAATTCAATCCATTGGCGCGGTCTACAGGTCGTACTGTTCGTCTGATCATCATGAAATTTGTATGTCGTAGCTTTGGTCAGATCTTCATAAAATTTGTCATGGATGTTAACAATTATACGTAGATGGGAACGAGTTCTTTTGGGGTCAATTGGCCAAAAAAAATGGCCACCAGCAGCCATCTTGTATTTTACTCTTTGCATCACTAAATCCTTTGGCGCATGTTAGACATTTCAATTAGCACCTTTCCTATTCCTCCATTTACTGTCAACCATTAAATTATTCCCCTACCTAAGTTGAGCTACAGTGTCATTGACACTTTCATTTAGAGATATGATGATCATACCTCACTAATATGAGACTTATATTCAATTCTGTTGATATAATCGGATACACACATTATATTTAACACATTTTTATATAATTAAAACTTTAGAATTGGTATAGTATAACAAGACAGTCAATGACTGTGGGGTCACTCACCAGACTGCAAAGACTGATAAGACTGGGGACCACAACAGTCAGAACTTTTCATAATCACTTTAAAAGAAATAGCTCTAAACAGGATATGCGGTAAGAGAGACTTCACATATGTAGATTGGTGAAAATCCACCTTGAAATTACCAACTGTACACTACTGTACACCCCCTCCTCCTCCAGCTCAACAAGTCCCCTCCGACCGGGCTACAGACTCCCAAGTCTTGGTTGGAATTTCAGAACTGACACCTCAAACTTTCTCAATTGTTGGAAATTTCAAATCTCACAAGCGCCTTTTTCTAAAACCATTTAGACATGTTTGAAGCCCAATTATCCATAGACCCAAAACACAATACATGTATGTCAGATTAATCAGTCAGGTGGTTCCAAGGTAAATGTTTTAATGAATTTGGTATTTCAATGATGTTATTAGACACAAAAGTGTTAATTCCCCATAGCCCCGCCATTTCTTGACAGGTTGACCTCATTTTAACAAATCTGAATCTCAGTCACTAAAGGATCCTCCTGATTCCTCCATACTATATGTAAGCTAAATAGTCCAACCTCTCTTGAGAAGACATTTTAAGACTTACTACAGAGACATATAGTTATGTCCCTGGTCCCACCCTATTTAACCTGGTGACCCCATCTGAATAAATTTGAATCACAGACACCAAAGAACCCTTCATACATATGATAAATATCAGTAAAATAGACCTGATGGTCCTTGTGAAGGAAGCATATTAAGAGGGAAACTGTCCTTCGTTTGGCCCCTATTTGACCAGGTGACCCATTTAAAAAAATCTGAATTGCAGTCAAGGAAGAACATTCCATGCTAAATAAGCCAACTAGTTCTTGCGAACATATTTTAAGAATTACTATGTAGTGAAATAGTTAAGTCTCTCGCACTGCCCTTATTTGACTTTGTGATCCCATTTTCACAAATATGTCACCCAAGGTAATTTCATACCAAATATAAGCAAAATAGGCCATTTGATTCTTGCATAGAAGAAACATCATGAATTACTATGGAGAGAAAGAGTAATGTAGCTGGCCTTGCACCTACTTGACCTGGTGACACTGATTGAACAAATCTGAATCACAATCACCAAAGGAGCAAGCCTGCAAATAGTGTGCCTATTCCTACATTGTAGTGCCTGGCCTCAAGCAACACAATGTATTATACAATCAAGCCTTGAAATAGTGTGATAGTGTGTCTGTCATTTGCAGAATGAGGTCCCCCAGAGGGTGACTTTAGTGACGCTATCCTGCACAATGGGCTAGCATCACTAAATTCACCCTCTGGGGACCTCATTCTGCTCATTCCCCAGTTGAAGTTGATGTTCACCCATTGGGCACCTCAATTATGAATTTTATCTGCTGCAAATTAGGGGATATAGAAACTTCCTAGAAGGGAAATGTAACTAACAACAATGTTAATTTGATACTATAGATAGTTCCCAGAAGATGAGGCCTAAACAGAATGAGGTCTCCAGCGGATGAATTTGGTGATGCTAGCCCACTGTAGGATAGCATCACTAAATTCACCCTCTGGAGACCTCATTCTGCAATTGACAGTTGCCCTGTTGAACAATACAATAGGGAATTAATTACTTCTAGCAGATCTCCAGGGAATGTTTATAAAATGTCAGATTTCACTTGATTATATCAGTGATGTATATATCATTTACCTTCATGATTATATGTAGGCATACCACACATACAGTTAGAGCCAAAGTAAATGCCTCTTATTAATGATTCTCTGACCTCATTCTGCAAATGTCAGACACACTAAATTCAGGCAGTTTGTTTAAAATTGCTAGTGCTAGCAGTATGTTTATACAAGCTGTCAGTAACATATTATTCTAATCTAGATTAATGACCTGTGTTTCTGTCTCTCCACAAAGAGATACCTGCAACTTTAATAGAACAGGTATTAAGATTGGGAGCTGGAAATGATATCCGTTGGAAGGGATGTTGGTTGGGTGCAGGGTGGGGGTGGGCCATGCGGGAGGGGGGATGGGTAATGGAATATTTCTGTAATTTCTGCAGATGTTATAATGGTGTCACTTTTTTCAAATTTTATAAAATGATTAAAAAATAAAAAAAATTGTTTGTTAAATTGAGTATGGTGAAAATTCCAAAAATATAAATTAAATGTTTTTTTTTTTAAAGTTATGTCACTGGCTCCGCCCACATTCGACCCAGTGACCTCATTTGAACAAATCTGAATAACAGTCCCCCAAGGACCCTTTGTACCAAATATGAACCCATTCGGCCCAATGAAATTTTAGAAGAAGTCATTGTAAGAATTACAGAGTTATGGCCCTGACTTCGCAACTATTTGACCCAGTGTCCTCATTTGAACAAATCTGAATGAGAGTCACCTAGGGAACATCCACACCAAATATGAACCAATTCGGTCTGACGGTTCCAGAGGAGAAGATGTTCAAAGAATTGTTGACGGATGGACGGTACGATGGACGAGGAGTGATGACTATAGCTCCACCGGAGACTTCGTCTCAGGTGAGCTAAAAACTGTAAGTTTGGAGAAATTGTCCTAAAACTCCATTCAAATGCCGAAATAAGTAGAATGGTCTTGTCCTATGATATATATCTAATATATTTAACCCATTCGGGTCGGTAAAATAGTCAATAATGTATTATGAAGACTTTGACTGTTTTAAAAATATATAGGTGTGAATTACATAATTTACCGAAATCAACCCTTAAACTGACAGTAATTTACAACAAGATACTAAGTAATGACTGTTTGCAAGTAATATGGAGGTTAACTAAAATTATTCCAAAGTTTAAGACTAAAAATAGCAAAAAAAATAGAAAACATTTTGAGCTGCAGAAAAAATTGCTTTTGGCTCCCCTTGATCACCCACCCACACCCGTCATACATGCCTGGAATAAACTCTTTTTGACACCCCCCCCCCCCCCCGCTCTATACTAAATTAAATACTCATTGATGAGTAGTTATCCCTTAGAAATTTTCATATAATAAGTTCAACAAATGACCATATGTAGTTATTCACCAAATTATATTGTTTGTACCATGAATTGTTCTCACAATTCAGCCGAAAAGAATAGCTATGTGGTCCATACAAGTTACATTATGACATCGACAATTTTGAGGTCCCGATTCGTAATATCTACACGAACAATGTGGCTGACACTCATCATCTCTGCCACACACATTAATGACGACACAGGTTACAGGATGAAACTGTATTGACCAATCAGATGACAAGAGTGCAAATGATTGGGCTGAATCAATCATCTGACAGAAGACAACCATACAGACCAATCAAGTCACAGAATACATATATATATACCAATGAACTAAATATCACAGATCACAACCGAAGCTAGGAACCATTTGAGGAAGCTGTGTAGGGAGGTAATGTACTGAGTCGTTGTCCAGAAACAATGGCTTGTGTTGATCCAGACAGGATAGTCACAGGTGTCATTGTTTGAACAGGAAGCTGCACAGGTGTGTTTGATCTGCTCTCAGAGCATCCATAATTTGTAGAATGAGACAGCAGTTTTGTTCCAGACAAATGACTGCTCTGTATTCTCAGGTCTTGGTCCACTGGAAAACCATTTTGATAACTTGAGTTCAGACATGAAGTTGTTGGCAGAAAAGTTCTGAGTTGAGTTCCAGAGGTCTGATTGAACACACCCGATGTTCCGGGCAAATTGTATGAGATAGTTCTTTGTTCTTTAGCTAAGATGTCTGACTGTATTTGATGATGATTATGATGAAGTGACTGACCATCAGACTGTAACTGACGATGAGGCAATGACTGGCGAATGAATGACGGTGACACAGAATTACTAACACATGTTAATCCACTCCGACAAGTATTTGCGTGAGACGAAGAACACAATATTGATGTGTCAGTTGACACAAATGGAGAATTTGACTGGTTTGTTTCCAGAATAACTGAATTGGCAAGACTGTTTGGCACTGAACATACGTTTCTAAGCTTAACATCTTCTGCATCTGTCGGTAGTAAAGAGGTTGGTAGAACCCGGTCCATATTTGAGGGCAGGGCTGATGCAGCTAAACTCTGAGCGATAGCATTGATGCTTTCTGAGTTCAATTCAATGTTGCTGCCCTGCAGGTTCTGAAGCGTTTCAGCAATTTGCTTGAAATCGTCGTCGGATATTTCATAGTTTTTCTGATGTTTATTTATGTAGTCATATTGATCTTTGATATCACGAGAAGCCACATTGAGAGCATGCTCCAATAAATCTGCCTCTTCATTGGTAACAAATTCTGCGCTTTTACCTGGAAAAGAAAACAAAATATTGAAGCATTCTCATGATGCAAAATATTTCACTTACCGGTAATGTAATAAATCCAACGTCTCTCAGTTGGACATACTTTAAACCAATCCTGAGCAGCAGTTCATATACATTTTAATAAATGTAACTTTTTTAAAGATATAACTTTTAATTTGTTAAAAATATTAGCAGTAATGGATTTGAGTATATGAGGCCACCAAGTATTCCACTCAAGATACCTCATTAAATTAATATTCCAATGTTCCCAATTGTTTTGAAATTGGTATCTTTGGGGCACTGATGTCTTTGATAGAGATAGGTAGAAAAACGCCAATAATTGAGATAAAGGGGTCGTCATGACAACCAAACAACAGCTCATTATTGGATTTATTATTAATCTTTGGAAGTTAAAGATGCACGGGCTGGTAATGTTTGAAATATTTATTTCAAGATTGAAAAGCCCATATAAGCACAATTTGGACATGTGGTTTTCACATCATGAAACTTGTTGACATAACAAAAGTGTAATCAAATTAATTGTAAGTCGAAGAAAACAGGCGGCGCATCTTCACGCTGGTCATCCTATAAACTGCGGGCATCAGTAAACTTCACATTGGGCTATAACACTTACAGTTTTCCATACCAGGGCTAGTGTAATTAGTTAAAAGTAGTAAATTTCAAAGTTATACAAACCAATGGAACACGTATATGATGGGCAATGCCTATTTATACTGTGACAGTAGCTTAGAGAAAATTTAGATATCAATGCCTGAGATAAACACTTGTAATCTTAGTCGAGCGCATTCAGAATTTCAGGATAAATTTCAGTTTCATTCAGCATAACTTTCACTACTCGAGAAATTGTTTTAAAACATGAAGCTATTTATATGGGACAATCATTCATTGATGTGTTTTCATACGAAGAACCCCAATTCCATATCCAGTAACCTGATTAAAGTCATCTCTCCAAACAACGATACAGTGGAACAGAATGTGGGAACATGGAAACCTTGACACAGGCAAAAATCGTGCTCATGTTGTGGTTTACTCTGACACCATGGAGTGTCACATGCAATTGTCAATATTTTCCCAATTAAATGCAGCAAATTTTAAAGGTGAAAGTAGAATAAGCATTCATAAAATATCTATTTGTAGATATTTGGTTGAAGCTAGGTTCATCAAGCACCTCGTGGATCTGGAGGTGTGCCCGAAGAAAAACAATTAATAACAAAGTTTCCCTCAAAACAAACTCACATGTAGTCTGCGCTCGTGCCATTAACACGGTTTAAGCAATATTTGCCCGTAGTGCGGTTTATAGGATGACCAGCATAATCTTATGATACCAAACAAGAGCTATGCTGGGCGTGCAAAATACGCCCTCTCTGGGGAAAATTGGCGGACGGAACTCAAATTTGAACTTGACCTGTGTTTTGGTGGGAGAAAGTAATATACCAAATTATCATTGAATCCGATAAGCTCTAGTAAAGTTATCATCCGGACAACAAATTTCAGGGATTTTCTAAGTCAAATTACGTCAAATAAGGGGCATAACTCCGGTGAAAATTGGCGGACGGAACCCAAATTCGAACTTGAGCTGTCTTTTCTCCTAATAAACCCACATACCAAATTTGATTGAAATCGGTTCACTCTAACTAAAGTTATCATCCGGACAACAAATTTCAGGGATTTTCTAAGTCAAATTACGTAAAAAAAGGGGCCATAACTCTCGTAAAAATTATCGGATTAAAACGAAATTCAGACTTGAGTTGTATTTCGATATATGTAATCCACAAAAATCGAGTTATCATCCGGAAACCAAAAAACATAAGAAAAACTGAATTTTCTGAGTCGAAAAAGGGGCATAACTCTGCCAAAAATGGTCGGACAGAACCCAAGTTCGAACTTGACCTGTGTTTTGGTGGGAGAAAGTAATATACCAAATTTGGATTCATTCCGATAAACTATACTAAAGTTATCATCCAGACAACAAATTTCAAGGATTTTCTAAGTCAAAAAACGTCAAATAAGGGGCATAACTCCGGTGAAAATTGGCGGGCGGAACCCAAATTCGAACTTGAACTTACTTTTCGGCTAATAAACCCACATACCAAATTTTATTAAATTTGGTTCACTCTAACTAAAGTTATCATCCGGAAACCAGGTTAACGGATGCCCGGACGGACGGACGGACCAATACTATAATACGGCCGTTTTTTTCAAATGGGCGTATAAAAATGACTCTAAGTGATCAATTACTGGTTGAACTCTTACTCAGTATCCCAGACTGAGTGAGTAATTGAACAAGTTACTTCAGTTCTATGAACATTGGTGGGCAACTACTCAGTTCTGTGAAAAATGTATCCGTCAGCATCGTCACTTTTATGAATAACTCGGTGACTTTTAAATAATAATAATAATAAACAAGAGGTGGCATCAGAGATGCTGTGTCTCGTTTTCGGTGGCTACCGCCAATTGGTGTGCATCAGTATCGGTAGACTAATTAATAGGTAAAATCGAAAAATGACTAATTAAGGACCATAACTCCATCAAATTTTATCGGGCCAGGCTGGTTTTCGAACTCGTCCGAAATATTCTTGGCAAGTATGTCTATTCCAAATTTTAAACAAATCGGAGGACGTTTGTTGAAGTTATCGCGCTAACGAGCTAAAAATTCACGAAAAATGACTAATTAAGGGCCATAACTCGATCAAATTTTATCGGACCAGGCCGGTTTTCGAACTCGACCGAGATATTCTTGGGAGACACCTATATACCAAATTTCAATCAAATCGGATAACGTTTGTTGAAGTTATCGCGCCAACGAGCTGAAAATTCGTGAAAAATGACTAATTAAGGGCCATAACTCTATCAAATTTTATCGGACGAGTCCGGTTTTCGAACTCATCCGAGATATTCTTGGGAGACACCTATATACCAAATTTCAATCAAATCGGATAACGTTTGTTGAAGTTATCGCGCTAACGAGCTGAAAATTCGTGAAAAATGACTAATTAAGGGCCATAACTCTATCAAATTTTATAGGACGAGGCCGGTTTTCGAACTCATCCGAGATATTCTTGGGAGACACCTATATCTCTTTCGCTGCCACCCCGCCACACGGACATACTCCCCAGTGCCAAGCATTCTGGGTGTAAATACAAGTATTTTATGTATATGTGGGTAATGCAATGACTATTGGGTAATTATCGGTGTATTTAGTTGAAACTTCACATGTGGGTATATATGACAATGACCTATCACCTGCCCCGACGTGGAGACCCATTCAAGGTCATAGGGTCACGTGTCATTGGCGGCCATCTTGGGTTTGCTTTAATTTATGTTTTTCGGTAATTTTTTTCAATTCATATATGATTAAATGTTTGTTTTTTGTTCTAGTGTTCTATCCCATTAATTAATGCTTCACCAGTTAATCACATTCCGGCTACTATTCCGTATTTTTCACCGACCTCATTCCGACAGTATTTTTGGACGCTAAACTGATCAGCAGAAAGGAGGACGCCAATTCAATTATGCTGTTTATTTTCCACTCATATATCGCATCCCACCAAAAGTTAATTTGGCAATGGTATATTCTGGCTCGGACTGTACTCATAGAACTTCAGGAGTAGCATGACTTTGACTGACCTTTCTTCTAAATTGTCAGCGCACACCAGCACTCTACATAAAAAATAAATGAACCCCCATTGTGATGCAACAAAACAATATAATTACGACCCGTAAACCAGTTGAACCTCCGAACTCGCATAAATGCGTATTTGGCAGCGACTGGGTAACTCGCATTTATGCGAGCTTGGCATCGAAAGAGTTAAACCAAATTTCAATCAAATCGGATAACGTTTGTTGAAGTTATCGCGCTAACGAGCTGAAAATTCAAAGGGCCATAACTCTGTAATAAATGTGCGGACGAACGCGATTTTCTGTCTGCAGCTTACAAGCATGGATATGTACTCACACACCAATTTTTTAATCCGTCAATAAACGGTTGAGTTATAAGCAAAACACGTCGCCCGCCCGCCCACCCGGCCCGTCCGCCGCCCACCGTCCCTCATCAAACTATAAGTCGAGTTTTGGAAAAAAACTTGACTAAAAACTATTTTGTGACTTTGTATGCTCTTTCCACTGAGATATAATAAAATAAAATTTGAAGTTGCGAATTATAATATAATTTGATGTCTGTTTACATGAATTAAAATATCTTCACTTCGAAACAAGAATTTAAAAATGGAATCTGTTCACTCAGGTTTTTATCAGGCCCAACTCCCCATGTGAATCGTCACAAAATCATCAAAACCAATTGAATACTCTCCACTAAATGCCTGCCTCCTCACAAAATTAAATGAAACTAGAGGTGTGACTGTCCCAGTGGGACTAAGAATACACCCCCCGTGTTTTTAAAATACTAAGATGTTTCACATGTCAGTAAACATTTAGTTAAAATAATAAAATAACAGTTGCCATTGCAGGTGCACAACCCTAATTCTAATCTTAAACCTATTGACCGAAAAATGTAGGAATTAAAGCTCGGACAAAATTATGCATGTCGAAAAAGGGGAATAACTCCACCAAAAAAAAGTCGGACAGACATCATAATTAAAAAACATTGACCTAAAAATGTAGGAATAAAAGCTCGGACAAAATTATGCATGTTGCAAACAAATTTCTAAGTTGAACAAGAGCATCGCTAGGGCGTGGCAAAATACGCCCTTTAGCCATTTCGAATTGTACTATCGCAAAATAAGATAATACTTTGAGCTTACATTTGAAGAAAATCTGATATACATGTACCCCTAATTTCAATGCCAAAATGTGGTCAAATTCTAAGTCGAAAAATGGCCATAATTCATGTACAAAATAATTAGACAGAACCTATATTCAAACTTGGCCTGTAGTTTTAGCTGGGAAATACACATACCAACTTTGGTTCAGCTCAAATAATCAAAACTGGAGTTATCGGTCGGAAACCAAAATGTTATGAAATTGGTAAAATTCTAAGTTGAAAAAGGGCCGTAACTCATATAAAAATAACTGGACGGAACCCATATTCGAACTTGGCCTGTATCTTTAGCTGGGAAATACACATACCAACTTTGGTTCAGATCAAATAATCCAAACTGGAGTTATCGGTCGGAAACCAAAAATGTTAACAGACGGTCAAATTCTAAGTCGAAAAAGGGCCGTAACTCATGTAAAAATAATTGGACGGAACCCATATTCGAACAAGCTGATTCCAGTATACCCCCCCATAACTTCGTTGCGGGGGGTATAATTATGATAAATAAAACCAGCATCACTTAGGAAAAAAGTTCACTGAGTAACTGAACTATTTTCATATGGTTTAGACATATAACAGAAGTTCAACTTCTTGGATTTGTGAAAAAAATATCTCACCTGTGAAGATATCAAATGTTTCATCAGGGATTTTATTAAACACATCCTGAAAGTCGTGGTCCTCAAGTAATCTGGAGGCTTGTTCTAGAGGGAGCACATCAATTTGCCCTGTAAGGAAAAAGCAAACAAATTCATCTGAATGTGCTCAGTGATTGAACACATCATACATTTCTATCCTATAATTATAAATACCTGTTAAGACACCCAATTTAAGAATTTAACACAGTAACATTGACCACTGAATAATAGAGTTGTCTTTCCTCCATTATGTTAGTAATTATACCCCGTTTTACAAAATGAAAGTGTCAATGACACTGTAGCTCAACTTAGGTAGCGGAATAATTTAATGGTCTACAGTAAATGGAGGAATAGGAAAAGTGCTAATTGAAATGTCTAAGTAAGACTAGATGTTCATGTCAATATCAACATTCATAACAGGTTTCATAATGATCGGATCAGGGATGTGGTGATTATGGTGTGACAAAGGATTTATTGATGCAAAGAGTAAATTCTAAAATGGCCACCGGCAGCCATGTTTTTTTCCGAATTACCCCAAAATGACTTGTTCCCATCTACAGCCTTTACAAATCTCATAATGATCTGATCAAAGGTATGACCTGTAGCCTGTGCCAATGGATTTAGTCATGCAAAGAGTAAAATCCAAGATGGTCGTTTTGACCGAACGACCCCAAAATCACTCGTTCCCATCTACATGTCATTGTTAACATCCATGACAAATTTCATGAAGTTCTGACCAAAGCTACAACCTGTAGCCCGCGCCAAAGAATTTAGTCATGCAAAGAGTAAAATCCAAGATGGCTGCTGGCGGCCATGTTTTTTGGCTGAACGACCCCAAAATCACTCGTTCCCATCTACATGTCAATATTAACATCCATGACAAATTTCATGATGATCAGACGAACAGCACGACCTGTAGCCCGCGCCAATGGATTGAATTTTGAAATCCAAAATGGCCACCAGCGGCCATGTTTTTTGGCCGAATGACCCCAAAATGACTTGTTCCCATCTACATTTTGAGCCCAAACAAACTAAAATATAATATATATTAGTAGTGCGCTAGTATATCGATGTTTACGGGAGTTCCGCATAAACAACGCTTGCTTGCAAAACCTTCAGCGACGAAATATAGTTCCTTCCTCGTGTATATCCCGGGCATGATTAGCCCAAACATGTGTACTACAAGGTACTGAATGTAGGTATACTGTTGTTTAGTAATGTTTAATAGTGTTTGGGTATAGACATGTTTGTATTAATCACAGTGGCTACACGGTGCTACTTCAATTATTTAATAAACAAATTCAAACAAAATTAAATCGTCGTGATTCATTACACAAGCCCCAGCCAGTGTTTAGGAAATAAAGTTATCGAACACATCACTAAATATACTCTCTTCTTTCTTTTTTTCGTCATCTTCAATTATGACTAATGTCCCCAAACGTTCGATTTCCGTTTTTGTAGGTCTACTGCCATCGCTTTGAGACGAACTAATGATAATGACAAAGGGCGGGGGCAGTTTCAAGAAAACAGACATACTATTGATGACGTAGTAAAAGTCAAGACTTGATTGCTTTGATGTATGCCGCGTTGCACGTGCAGCCAGAACGTCATGTAATGCCGCCAAAGGAAATTGGCATTGAATGTGTAGCAAGTGATTCACAGACTGTAGTTGTTGGTTTCATGTCTAGAAAAGCCGCCGGTGATCACACAGGCATGTGTTTTGGGTATATGAATACACAATCAACTGTCCAAATCGCTTCTTATTACATACTCTCATTACTTAAACTTCCGATGATAGTACGATCGTTATCAATAGTACGGTTATCCGGTTGTGGCCTCCTCCAACCGGTTGACACGCATAACCGAACTGTAACCGGATATTCAGACAACCGTCCCAGCACTACTTTGTTTATCTGGAAATGTTGGCTTTTTTTTTCCATCTGATGTCTGTTCAGGTCATAACTGAGCCTAACTGTTATTGCTACAATGTGATGTAAATTATTGAGTACCCCATGTAACACATGAGACAACTTCAAAAACTCTTATAAGGATCGGTTTTACATACAAGTTATGACCACTTACCTCACGGTTACATCTCCATAAAAACAGTCCACATGACAGTTAATCCTTATTTATACTTTATTGTTTACATTTAAACATCCCGAAACATTGTAGGCCTAGGCCTGCCTACCTTGACCCTGTGAGAAAACCACAGCATAAATTTTCCCTATGTCTCAGTGTAGCGATATGTTACCAAGAGTTCCGCGATTTCTGAGATTCCTCAGAGACCGCTCGTAGACGGGTGTTAAATATATTACAAATGTTACAAATATTACAAGTGATACAAAGTATTCACCATGTCTCAGTGTAGCGATATGTTGCAAAGTGTTACATGATTTCTGAGATTCCACAGAGACCGCTTATAGATGGCTGAGAGTTACAAATATTACCAATTATATTAAGTCCCAGTGAGAAAACTGCAGCATATCTTTTCAACTCGTCTCAGTATAGCGATATGTTACAACTTAGAAAGTGTATTAAAGTGTTACGTGTTTTCTGAGATATAGAGACCGCTCACATACTGGTGTTACCAATGATATAAAGTCCCCGTAAGAAAAAGGCAGCATATTTTTTCCACTCATCTCAGTGTAACGATTTGTTACAAAGTGTTACAAAGCATTACGTGATATCTGCGATTCCACAGAGACTGCTCGTAGACAGGTGTTACAAATTAAATAAAGTCCCCGTGAGAAAACTGCAGCATATTTGTCAACTCGTCTCAGTTTAGCAATATGTTACAAAGTGTTATGTGATTTCTGAGATATCACAGAGACAGGCATTTTTCTTCACCACGTCTCAGTGTAGAAATGTCATGTTACAAAGCGTTACGAAGCATTTGGTGATTTCTGAGATTCCACAGAACCGCTCATATTCATGTCTGGACACAAGTTTTTGAACAATCAGCGAATCACTTGAAATTTTACCAAAGAAATAAGTTTTTGAAAAATAAATCATCTTAATATTCTTTAAATACCTTGATTGTTTATTTCTTCTGAAAACTTTTTTTCTCAGTAAAATCACAAGTAACTGGTAACTGTGTTAAAAACAAATCAAAAAAATATTTGGCTCAATGTCGACAGATATCGGATAATTCTGTAAGAAAATGTTCACTAAACTTACTGATTTATTTATATCGCCTGCTTATGAGACCCAGTTAACCCTTTCATGACGGGAGCTGCGCTGGTGCAGAATTAAATACCCTGTGCCAGTGCATTCTCTTATATAGGGAGCCTCGCTTATATAAATAAGAGAACGCACTGGCTTAAAAAGTCAAGGTAAATATTATTAGGCCAATGTATTCTCTTGTACACTGAGGCTCTCTATGGAAGACTCGATTGCGAAAGAGAATGCATTTTTTTGTGTGCAAAATTTCAGGCCGCTCCAGTCATGGAAGGGTTAATATGGAAACCAAAATATGTTTTCCTCTTCTAAAATTCTGCTATTAATGTAGTTTTTCATCCAAAGATTATTAATTTACGATGCAGGTTGGCCATGTTTTTTGTTTTGTCCTTGACATACTCTTTGGGAGAAAAACCAGATCGATCGATTGATATTATTCGGGCACTAAGACTCTTTCGGACCATTATTTTACAAAAATATAGTTCCTTGTTTCAACTCTCTTATAAAGGGCGAAAAATGTTTTAACCCTTTACCCAACAAACCGGCCAAAACCGGCCAAATAAAGCTTCAACAGCCTAAAATATCTTGGGTCTGTCTCAATAAAACCATACAAATATGGATATCATTGGAACCGGCTCATTGACCACATTGTGATGGTTATAGTTATGCCCTGTGCCAATGCATTCTCTTATATATGCGAGTCGACCATAGGTCGCCTCGCATATATAAGAGAATGCATTGGCCTAAAAAATATCTTTTTTTAACACTTTTTACCATTTTTTCTTACATTCTTTAACAATTTTATGATTTTTAATGTGTTAAGCCAATGCATTCTCTTATATATGCGAGGCGACCTATGGTCGACTCGCGTATATAAGAGAATGCATTGGCACAGGGCCATTCTGTTGGGTAAAGGGTTAAATATCAATATTTAACAATCAATGGCATAATTATAAGGTACTAGCAGAGTTACCCGGCGTTGCCCAGGTTAATGTGATGTGAAACCCTCTGCATGCTGTGGATATTTGTTGGGAATAGAGAATACTCTTGCTCAAAGTGTTACACCTATTCTCATAAATTGTATATTCAAATAGCATCACAAAACATGATTCGTACAGTCATGGAATATAAGTAGTGGCTCACCTTGTTGATTGTCATTTTGTTTATTGCGATTAATCCGTTCCACCAATAAAGAAGTATTTATTTATTTACAACTGCGTATACTTCAGATGTTATAACATGATACATGAACATCATAAACACGTTAGTTCGCAAAAATAAAAGACGAAATTGGGTTTTACATATAGAGATGAATCAATCAATCTAGTGGGTTGGACTAAGATCTTGAGGACACCTCGCTATCATATCTCCGTGAAGATACAGATGTTTAAAGAAATATCCTGGTGTTCCTCTGTTCATGACCAGTGCTATATATTGGCTAAATATCCTCAGTTTAAAAGAAATGTCGCTGCGCATGTATATCAGCCACATGTGCCCGACACAGAGCGAGATTGTGAGTTGTTTGTGTTAGTCGATGAGTCTGTTCTAAAAAAATCTGCTGTATCGGGCAGATATACCCTTGTCAGATGTCAGTGTTGGAGGATCCTGAAAAGCCATGTGCTACTGAATGCGTTTTCTTTTATATCAGAAGAAAATATATTTGAATGCACACGGTGGCCACTATTTTTGAACAGGCCTTCGATACATTTCCATATCTCTTGACAAATTGTAACTTTCTTTGTGGAAACTGTATTGAATGGAACAGACTCAATTTGTTATAATATATACATGACCCATTATAATATGCAATCCTCTGACGGTTCGATGTCTCTCAGTTTGCAAGAATATATGTATCTCTTAAATAGAATGATAAATATACTTTTAATGATTCTTCTATAGATGTATCTTTTTTTGCTAGCTCATTATGTGATTGCCCTGATTCCCATCTCCATATAAATATGACAATTGAGAAGATATAATTGTTCAAGTGACTTAATTGGGTCACAATTTTGTCGAGATTGTGAAATTTGAACGTCAAAAACTCCTTAAAACGATATGGAGATGGCCTGGGTGACTATATATAACTTATAGGTGGATATCGGCGAATAGAAATCTTATCAATGATAGTGCATATATCCTCTCGCCATCCGTGACCCAAATGACACCAAACGTGATTTAATTCATCGTATCATTAGAGAAGAATGTGTATGAATTGGTGGAAATTAGTGCTAAATAATTTGTATCAGCTTTGGTGCAACTGCCATCCTCATGCATGACTTTAACGGCGCCACTTTTGACATATTTAAACCACGTCCATTAGACTCATGGATGCATGATATACTGGAGATGATTATATATAGGTTTGGTGGTAATCAGCAACTAAACAATTTCTTATCATAGTTATGACCCCCCCCCCCCATCTCTCACCAAACGGCAGCAATTTGGCGTCTTTAAATCACACGATTATATTCATTGTATCATGGAGAAAAATAATATATCAATTTGGTGGATATCTGCGCTAAGAATAGTTTATTAAATCAATTGTTGATGCCCCCTGCAACGCTGACTCGAACAGCACCATATCGCGAAGGTGATTATGTATGCGTTTGGTGGAAATCAGGCGACAAAACTATTTCACCATATTTTTTAAATTTTGCTGCCCTTCCCCCTTTTCTTCCCCTAACACCAACAGCATCACTTTAGAAAATTTAACCTGCACTATCTTCCTCGTAAAAAGTTACCCCTCTTAGACTGCCTTGGTGCCATCTCGATTGTACCCTGTGTAGTTATATATAGAACACATACAGATAGACAGACAGCACGATTTGATTCCTCGTATCATTTGAGAAGAACGTGTATGAATTTGATGGTAATTGGTACTGAAAATATTTTTTATCAGTTTTGGTGTCCCATCCCTATTTTGTCACCATTAAACCACACACTTAGACTCATTATGGAGATGCATATATATAAAATTGGTGAAAATTGGCGAGTATACAAATTCGTATCAAATTTAAGGTGCCCTTATTCAAAGGGCACCAATGTCTTATTTAATGTCTCTCATTCAAAGGGCACCAATTTGGTGTATCTAAACCACACGATTAGATTCCTCGTATCACGGAGAAGAATATGTATCAATCTGGTGGTAAACATATTGTTATCATTTTTTGTGTCCCTCTCACCTCTATGCACCACTGACTCGAATGGCCCCACTTGTGACATCCTTAGACCACATTATTACAGCCCTGATACCATGCTAATCGGCGACTAAACAAATTTTTATCAAATTTGGTGCCCACCCCTCCCCTCCCCATCTCTCACCCAAACAGCACCAATATGGCATCTTTAAATCACATGATTAGATTCCTCGTATCATGGATAAGAACGTGTATCAATTTGGTGGAAATTGGCACTAAAAATATTATGTATCAATTTTTGGGCCCCTCTCCCTTTCAGTGGACCCCTGACTCGAATGAGGCCACTTTTGACAGATTTAAGCCACACCATTAGACTCATCATACCATGGGGATGATTTTGTATAAGTGTGGTGGCAATCGGCGACTAAACCCATTCTTATCAAATTTAGTGCCCCCCCCCAATCTCTCATCCAAACCACACCAATTTGGCATCTTTAAATCGCACAATTAGATTCATTGTATCATGAAGAAGAAAATATATAAATTTTGTGGAAATCGGCGCTAAAATTAGTTTTTATCAATTTTGGTGCCCCTCTCCCCTTCCGTGCATCCCTGACTCGAACGACGCCACTTTTCACATATTTAAACCACACTATTAGATTCTTCATATCATAGGGATGATTATATGTAAGATTCGTGGCAATCGGCGACAAAAAAAAATTCTGCCCCTCCCCCTTTTCTTCTCCTGACAACAACGGCGTCACTTTAGAAAATTCTAACCTGCACCATTATCTTTCTCGTAAAAAGTTACCCTTAGTAGACCCCTTTGGTTTCATCTAGATGGTCCCCTGCGAATTTCTATAGAACACAGACAGACAGACATTCGCAAATATAGATACAGATAATCTCGGTTTCCTAATGTAATTTATAGGTTTGTGATTCGGCATATGCCTTTAGACTGTAATTACATTAGGAAACCGAGATTATACATTTCTTAACTGTCCATAAAATAGGAGTTGATAACCTAGTCTTATATTTAGTTTTTTTTTTTCAATGCTATGACTAATTTTGGTCAGGGTCCTGTAGGTAGGAAGGGTTAGAATAACCCAGACAATATAGTTTACCTGTAGTCAACTGAGCTGCAACAATCTCGGCAGTTGAAGACAAATCAGGCTCCATATTTTTATTCAGATCGTTCACTTGAGTCAGATCTTTACTAACAGGAGCCTGCTCTTCCTTCATCGTGGGTTTACACACATCAGTTTGAATAGAACACACATCAGTTTGAATAGAACAGACATCAGGTTGAATAGAACACACATCAGGTTGAATTGAGGTATCACTGGCTGTCACACAGCTTTCAACTAAAATATAATTAAAGTGTCAAAGATGCTGTAGATCAAGATGGAGAGGGCATAATGTCATACATTACAGTCAACGGAGTGATAAGAATTGCGGAAAGTTATGTTTAAGTAATACAAGAGGTCAACCCGAAGAGCCATATAAAGTTTAAAGGAATTAGTCTGTCAAAAAAAAATTATCGTCATAATACTAATAATATATGTCTAACAGACCCATTTCGCCAAGAAAATTCAAAATCGAGCATATAGTATTTTTTTTATTATGATATTTAAAATATAGCGGAAATATTCGAAGTGTAAATCACGTGAGTGCGATCACATGACCACAACGCAGTCACATGACCGATCATCTGCATCGACGCTTACCAGTGACAGCCGTGGGTGGAGCCTAACATAATTCCGCCAATCGCGTAACGAGTTGATAAATTACATATAAAATCGACAGTCGGCGGTTAATTAGCTAGGCCTTTACGATAAATTTGCGATCACGGAATAAAACTGTTTGAATGTGCTAAATTATGAACTGGATTTGCCAGAATGTTGGATTATATAACGAATAATGATGGCTAAAACGCACTTTGAGGTGATAAAAGTTGTGTGAAATGAGATTAATTTATGCAGAAATGCAATGAGCTAGCGGAATTTCGTGCGAAACTAATTTAACTGTTTCTGAAAGAATACAAGTTAGGCCATATAGCTTCTTCTTCGTTGTATGGTACCAATTTCGGAAGCTAGTTCACACACTAGTGTCATCCCGTTGTGCGCTATAGGAGTACAATTAAACATAAATGGGTGTGATTAAAAAGGTGGTGGTTATTATACTAGTACATGTATCATGATGGCTTATATTCGTCCTAATAATGTTCCTGTCTGTTTCTTCACACGAAACATATTGTGTGGAGAAGTGCACGACTGTGAACAGCTTGATAAAATCCTTCCAGTCAAGATCGATAAGTGCGTAAACAAAATAATTCACTCGAATACACAACAGACTGTCGAAACTACAATAATTATTAATTAGGCTGCAGTTTGGCATAACAACATTTTTTTTAATTGAAGGCTCGCCTGGCATTGTTTTTCAGTTTGTGTTTGTTGTTCGTTTATTGTTTTCGTTTTATTTTACGTTTTGATGCAGATATTGACTTTCTAGAGAGGATTTGTTTTAATTGTTAGCCTAGAAAAAATCCAATAATTGCCTCTAATAAAGAGCGTCCATGTTTTCGTCGCGGTATAGACAATAAAGAGCGTTCTCAATTATGAACGCGCTCTATTTCGATATGTCATGGGTGATTTTGTATGGTGTTGTGACATTTAAATATAAAGAGCGTCCATGCTTCCGTCTCTCAAAAGCAGTAGACAATAAAGAGCGTTCTAAATTACGCACTGTGTTGTCTATTTGGAGGTACTTAATAATGGATCGCTAGCCCGCCCACAACCGAACACACTACATCTACTTGGCATCTTGGCATATGTGGAGATGACAGATACTCGGGATATTTATATCGAAAGTAAACAAAAAACACAAAAAAAACACAAAACAAAAAACAAAAGTGCCGAAATAGAGTTAACATTATTCAGCACAGTGTTTATATAACATTTGGGCGCTTCTTATGTATGACCAGGTGAATGGGATCATCTGTCGCCCTTTATATTCACTTTGGGGCATTTTACAGTGCAAACAAGTTCGCGACTGACACTGATGAATAGTCACTGAGTGATTACAAATCACCGAGTGAATACGAGACAATCGAAGCACTACTGCCTTCTATTCAACAAAGCAGACACGTGGCGGCATGATATTAATGGCTACAAAAACAACCATTCTAGGCGCTACTAATTACTTTATTCACATAATTATTGTTTTCTATTCCAGATAAACGGCCAAAGCGGCCACACTATCTTCTTTAATTAGATAACACATTGAATAGCGACGTAATCTATACACCACACGCGCACATACCACTCCGCATTTTAATATCGGCTGACTTACGATTACGTCATCGTAGTCAGCATAATAAACTCCGGCTCCGAATCTGTGTTTTTAATTTGCTCTCCCACAACTACGTCACTCGTAGTTTAGTCACGGAAATCTCCGAATACCAGTGGTGGTATTATTTATTTATTTTACGGGTTATTTATTATGCGATCCTGAACAAGCCTGAAGATCAATATGAAGTTTAGTGATGATCAGATGAGCATATGGCCTGTAGGGTGTGCCAAAGGAATTAGTCATGCAAAGAATAAAAATATGGCTACTGGCAGCCATGTTTTACAATGAAATTCAGAAAATTTGATGCCTCCCACCTAGTGGTCACCCAGAAGATCCATATGAAGCTTGGTGGCAATCGGATGAAGGATGTAGTCTGTAGGGTGTGCCGAAGAATTTAGTCATGCAAAGAGTAAAATCCATGATAGCTGATTGTGGCCATGTTTTTCAATGAAATTCATAAAAAGCTATGGCTCCCATTCACTCTTTATCATATCTATGTGATGTTTGGTGAAGATCGCATGAGGGATGTGGTCTGTAGGGTGTGCCAAAGGATTCAGTCATGCAAAGTGTAAAATCCAAGATGGCTCCAGGTGGCCAGGTTTTTAAATGTGAGCTGCAGAGTGTGCCAATTGATTCAAATTTGAAATCCAATATGGCTGCTGACAGCCATGTTTTTAACAAATTTCGGAATAAATTGATGGCTTCCATCAGATGAGAGATGTGACCAATAGGGTGTGCTAAAGAAAATTGTTGACGGATGGACAGTCTGACACAGATGATGGATGCCAAAACATGGCAATAGCTTAAACTTTACTTTGTCAAGTTGATACAGATGGGCGGTATTGAAATTTCGGTATCGGTAAATTTTTGTTGATTTACCTTGGTAACGGTACGGAATCGGTATTGGCTTTTAATTATAAGACTAGATTAGAGATTCCCAGTAATTTGCAGTAATCCAAGTTTATAACTGAACAGTATATGCCCACATTCCAAGGATTTACTACATACGAACAATGGATGGTTGATCCTGACGTCAGCATTTCGTGTACCATACATGATGTACTTAGTGGGATGTATAAACTGAACCAATTATGCTGTGTTACACACCTTCACTGTCGGGCCGAGTAGGAGGAACAGATTTCTGTGGACGGAGGTGACGCCTTGAACTCTTCTTTTTCTTCCCCCTTTTGAAGGGTCGAGTCAGAGCTGATGGTTTTGTTTTCTTTCTTGGTCGTTTGGGCTTGTCCTCACCAGCCGTCCTGCTATAATTGTCCTGTGAATTAAAAACAACCAAAATATAGGATCATTCTGAAAATAAAAACAAACATAATAAAAACGAGAGGCCGATCATGATCGGCAGATGTTTAACCCATCCCTTGGCAATAGTTAATTGCTATGATCGGGATCATAATCTAGAGTTTAGATGTTGAATTATAGAGTGTACTGTCATGTACTAAAGTAGTATAAACATATGTACATAACATAATAACACAAATTATTTTAATTTATGGGTCAAAACAGAAGGGTTAATATAACATCTAAACTATAGAACCTGTTACCACTTGCATAGTGTAGCCGTTCTCTTTTTGTTGTTGCAATTTGACATGTCAGATATCAAAAGAATATAGCTATACTAATGGAAAAAGTTAAATTTCATGGAATGGGTAAAAGAGGTTAATTTTTCCAAACAATAGGGGGTGAGAGGTGCTCCATAACAAGACAGTCAATGACTGTGGGGTTGCTCACCAGACTGCAAAGACTGATAAGACTGGGACTCTGGAAACCACAAGTCAGAACTTTTCATAATCACTTTAAAAGAAGTAGATCTAAACAGGATATGTGGCTAGAGAGATTTCACGTATGTAGATTGGTGAAAATCCACCTTGAAATTACCAACTGTACACTACTGATCAACCCCCTCCTCCAGCTCAACAAGTCCCCTCCCGACCGGGCTCCAGACTCCCAAGTCTTAGGTTAGAATTTCACAACCGACACCTCAAACTTTCTCAATTGTTGGAAATTTCCAATCTCACAAGCGCCTTTTTCTATAAATATTTAGACAAGTTTGGAGCCCAATTATCCATAGACCCAAAACACAATACATGTATGTCAGATTAATCAGTCAGGTGGTTCCAAGGTAAATGTTTTAATGAATTTGGTATTTCAATGATGTTATTAGACACAAAAGTGTTAATTCCCCATAGCCCCGCCATTTCTTGACAGGTTGACCTCATTTTAACAAATCTGAATCTCAGTCACTAAAGGATCCTCCTGATTCCTCCATACTATATGTAAGCTAAATAGTCCAACCTCTCGAGAAGACATTTTAAGAATTACTATAGAGACATATAGTCCCACCCTATTTAACCTGGTGACCCCATCTGAATAAATTTGAATTCCAGACACCAAAGAACCCTTCATACGTATATCATAAATATCAGTAAAATAGACCTGATGGTCCTCGTGAAGGAAGCATATTAAGAGGGAAACTGTCCTTCGCTTGGCCCCTATTTGACCAGGTGACCCCATTAAAAAAAAATCTGAATTGCAGTCAAACAAGAACATTCCATGCTAAATAAGCCAACTAGTTCTTGCAAACACATTTTAAGAATTACTATGTAGTGAAATAGTTAAGTCTCTGGCTCTGCCCTTATTTAACTTTGTGATCCCATTTTCATAAATCTGTCACCCAAGGTAATTTCATACCAAATATAAGCAAAATAGGCCATTTGATTCTTGCATAGAAGACATATCATGAATTACTATGGAGAGAAAGAGTAATGAAGCTGGCCTTGCACCTACTTGACCTGGTGACCCTGATTGAACAAATCTGAATCACAATCACCAAAGGAGCAAGCCTGCAAATAGCGTGTCTGTTCCTACATTGTAGTGCCTGGCCTCAAGCAACACAATGTATTATACAATCAAGCCTTGAAATAGTGTGATAGTGTGTCTGTCATTTGCAGAATGAGGTCCCCAGAGGGTGAATTTAGTGACGCTATCCCGCACAGTGGGCTAGCATCACTAAATTCCCACTCTGGGGACCTCATTCTGCTAAGGCCCTCAACTTCTATGGCAGACCTAGGATAAGATTGAAGTTCCCCAGTTGAAGTTGGTGATGTTCACCCATTGGGCACCTCAATTATGAATTTTATCTGCTGCAAATTAGGGGATATAGAAACTTCCTAGAAGGGAAATGTAACTAACAATGTTAATTTGATACTATAGATACTTCCCAGAAGATGAGGCCTAAGCAGAATGAGGTCTCCAGAGGGTGAATTTGGTGATGCTAGCCTACTGTGCAGAATAGCATCACTAAATTCACCCTCTGGGGACCTCATTCTGCAAATGACAGGCACGCCCTGTTGAAAGATTTGAACAATACATGATAAATTGTTGTTGTAATTGGGAATGTTTATAAAAATGTCACATGTGTAGGCATACCCCGCATACAGTTAGAGCCAAAGTAAATGCTTCTTATTAATGATTCTCTGTCAAGAATTTGAGTAAATTTTATTTTTGGGACCAGGGTGGCAGAAGCAGTGAACTTGAGTGAAGGGCCAGGGGGCAAAACCTTCAGAAATGTAATGGCATTAGTTTTTCAATTTTCAAAAAATGTTAAACAATATATATATATAATTGACCATGGAGTTAAACACAATTTTTTTTTTTTTTTTTTATATTTTAATAAAAAAAAACAATTCCACATTTTTGTTTAAATATTCTTTTATTTTTTAATATATCATTTCTTTTCTTTTCTTTTCTTTTTTGGTTAAAGAGTGGAATCTAAATTATTTTATTTTTTTAGCTATGTCCCTGGCCCCGCCCACATTTAACCCAGTGACCTCATTTGAACAAATCTGAACCACAGTCACCCAAGGATTCTTCATACCAAATATGAACCCATTTGGCCTGATGGTATTTGAGAAGATGTTTTACTCTTTCGCTGCCAAACGCGCATAAATGCGAACTTCGAAGACGCTGCCAATCGCACATTTTTGTCCTCAAGGTCATGCTATTTCTGACGTTATGGGAGTACAGTCAGAGCCGGAATATTGCGTCATTGTTGTTAGCACGTGGTTATCAGTCGAAAATGGCTGCTCGCAAAAGACTCAGGACTGAAGAAGTTATTGTTATTACCTCTATACTCTAATGATCGAGGGGCGCCTGCGGCGCATAAGATACTTATACCTAATATTTATGTGGCAGTAGCCTCTATAGGGGCGCCTGCGGCGCATAAGATACTATGGGTGGCGGGATGGGGAGGTGGGTGGGTAACTAACCTCTATACTCTTAATGATCGAGGGGCGCCTGCGGCGCATAAGATACTTATACCTATTATTTATAATACACCTTTACTGGTTTTGAACAACCCTTGTCTATTGTATCGTTTTCCAGTGGTGATAACAGGCAACTAAATTAATTAAGCTAGTGAGTTGACCATGCGTACGCCCGCGTGACCCATATAATTCACATAAATCATCGTAAAACCCAATTTTCCTGAAATTCAAGATGGCCGTCAAGATCATGTGACTTATAAGGGGCAGAGCAGGGTCATATGTCCCCCTGCAGGTATATATACATATGGGTATGGTTATATATATATATCTATATTTGGAATTGTACCTATCAGGGAATATTCAAGCAACAAAAAGCACGAACTCAACAAAGTGCGCCATTGTATCCCATTTTGCTACAAATAGGTGGCAACTTGCATAAATCCAAGATGGACGCCAAGGTCACGTGACCTATTTTATGTCCAAAGTGGGTTCATATAGGTTACTCCCGTGTACCTTACTGTTGGACAATGTATAATTGGGTTGAAAATTAGAAAATAAACAACACACCCATTCATACCCACACAAACTGTACATATACCGGCAAATAGCCACTAATCCAAGATGGCCGCCAATGTCACGTGACCTTGGTGGGCGTGTCCACGGCGGCATTCGACAGGGTATACCTATGTCTATATACATGTGAATTTATTATATTAGAAACTGCTTGAGATATAATGTATTACCCATATATACCTGAAATACATGGATATATGTACAGGATGCGTGGCACTGGGGGGTACGTCTGTGGTGGCGGGTGGCAGCGAAAGAGTTAAAAGAATTACTATGGAGAGAAGAGTTATGGCACTGGCTTCGCAACTATTTGACCCAGTGACCTCATTTGAACCTCTCTGAATGTGAGTCACCTAGGGAACATCCACACCAAATATGAACCCATTCGGTCATATGGTTCCAGAGGAGAAGAAGTTTAAAGAATTGTTGACAGACGGACAGACGGACGGATGGACGGACGACGAGTGATGACTATAGCTCCACCGGAGACTTCATCTCAGGTGAGCTAAAAAATATGGATCAAACCCATATTCGAATTTTTATTTTTATTTTGGGCTGAGAAACTTGCATACCAAACTTGGTTCCGATCAGTTTTAAATTATTTGAGTTATCGCTGCATGCGTAAATTCATAAGTCAACGAGAGGCCGATCACGATCGGCAGATGTTTAACCCATCCCTTGGCGATAGTTAATTACTATGATCGGAATCATAATCTAGAGTTTTTATGTTGAATTACAGCATATGCTGTACTAAAGTAGGATAGACAAATGAACATAACAACACAAATTATTTGAATTTATGGGTTAAAAGGGAAGGGTTAATATAACATCAAAACTATAGAGCCTGTCAATTAATAACGGGAAATATAGTCAATTAATAACGGGAAATATAGTCAATTAATAACGGGAAAGATTAAATGACATCGAAAAGGTAAAAGAGGTTAATATTTTACAAAATGATCAACTGATCAGTACCAAAAACGATAGGGGGTGAGAGGCGCTTTATCAAAAACCTGGAAATGTAAAATTTGAATCTAATATATATTTTGGGACTTCTGTTTGTTTGTCTGTCTGTTTGTCTGTTAGCTATGGCCGGGAAAACGGCTGGACCGATTGAATTCAAACTTCCAATCTAAGGTTAAAAACCCACGGGCAGTGTTTACCGCCGTTTTGGAGAACGTCAGAGCACTCCTTCTCCATTCCCTGCCACCGCAATGGGAATTCATGGGTTAATCGCGTGATAGTTAAAGAGCATTCGTATCCACAGTGTCGTTGATAAAGAGCGTGTATGTGTCCAGACATGAGCGTGTTGTGTGATTCGTACTTAGGGGTTCCTAGGAATGGGGGAGATATTCATCGCATCAGTTTTTCCGCCCGAGGTGACCTTCACCTTCAAACGGGTACCCACAAATGATCTAATATATATTTTGGGACTTCTGTCTGTTTGTTTGTTTGTCTGTTAGCTATGGCCGGGAAAACTTCTGGACGGATTTCGACGAAATTTGATACCTACGGGTAATTTTTCTCCGGGGAGTGTTTTGGACGGGTCAAATTCTGACCCCGACCTGACTTGACCTTCAAAATGGTCAATTCAAGGTCAAAGCCCGGACGAAGTTGGGTCACCTGCTAGTTATATATAAACAGGAGTCCAATCTAAATAAAAATAAAATAAAAGGTCAGCAGACCACAGTGTCCCCCGAAAATGTGGCAAGTCGATGCCGCTTTGTTGAAGAAATTAAAAAAAAAATTCTAAGTTGAAAAGGGTTAATAATTCCGTAAAAAATAATTTTTCCGTCATCTATATACGTGTTGCACATCTTCAATATGGGCAACAATATTCTGAAGTTACAAATCTCTAGGATGAAAACTGTAGGAGGAGATGAAGGTACTCAAAAGTGTGACGGATGGACGAACGGACGGAGGGCGGACAGATGTACATTTACGATCGACGAGTGGTCAATCTGGATGTCAACACTACCGGTATGTGTACCATACAATGTATGAGTACACATAAAAATAGCGGTAATTCTTCTCAACAGCATCAGTTTGCCCTACCAACATCATAGCAATTCAGCAGCACCACAAACATAATAGAAAATTATCAAGACAACTTGACAAGGGGTTGTTATACACATATGATGGAATCAGATACCTTGGAGCACAATGCATATATTTAAAATAGTCTGTGGGGCTAATAATGTCTGCCAGCTGGCCTTAACCTGTCATAGTTGATAAATGAGCATCATAATACATGGGAGAGTTTAACAGGTGGTATCTGATAAACAAATATTGCTAGCCTCCTGGGAGTCATTGCTCTTATAACATGTGGATTTTAGGAATTTTACATTAGTCCTGGGTAGGTTATGTTACAGAAGTCCAGTCAGTGCACACAGTATTGTTAGGATCACTCAGACCATTATAAAGATAGCAGATGTAAGAACTGGATATCTAAATGAAAATAAATGAAAGTGTCAACAAATTTATTTTTTGTTTAATAAAAAAATTTATTACAAAAGTTAAACAAGGAAATTAAAGTTCACTGGTGGATATTATTAAAGATTAACATGATCCCAGTGGCTGTTTATACAGCAATTCAAAGCAGAAGGCTAATACTTTAACAGCAGAAGATGTTGGCCAATCTGTCAGTCACATGTAATTACAACCATGTGTCATGATCTCCCAACACAGTAACACTATTAATTTATGGTTTCATTACTAAATATTTAAAGGGACACACTGGGAACCTTTTTATCAACTTGTATCATAAATACACAGAACGACACGATGTGTAAATGGGTTTGTCGATACAGTATGAGTGCTGTCGCAGAACAATAGAACGAGAGGAGCTTGCGCCTCGAGTTCTATCCTTCCTCGACAGCACGAGTGCCGTATCGACAAACCCACTTACACATCGTGTCGTTCTGTGTTTATTACACGATTTGCGTCCTAGAATCTGTGCATTAAAATTACAGGCTTAGAATGTTTATTTAGGCACATAGATGGCATGTTTTGTCATGTGTGATGATGCTTTTATTTTATAGTTCCGGTTTCATGGTTGAGGCGAACGTCATGTACGTCATTTTACGTCAACGAGATGCGTATATTTGTAAATATGGAACAGCAATAACACTGTACTTCTGGGAACAAGCGTGTAATAATCATCAATATCTAAATGGAAAACAAACGAAAGTGTCAATGACATTTTTTTTTAAACATTTTTTGTTTATTATTATACAAGTTGAAAATAAATATTTAATAATTTTTTTTTTAAATTGAGCAAGGAGTTCAATCTAAAAAAATCCATTTTTTTTTACTTCAAATTTTTTTTCTCGAACAAGGGTCACAACTCCTTTAAAATAAATCGGATCAAACCCATATTCAAACTTGATCTGTATTTTGGGCTGTGAAACTCACATACCAAATTTGGTTCCAATCAGATATAAAATGTTTGAGTTATGGCAGAATGCGTGAATTCTAAGTCGAAAAAGGGCCATGACTCCGTAAAAAAACTCGGATCAAACCCATATTCGAACTCGATCTGTATTTTGGGCCGAGAAATTCATATACCAATAGAAAATGTTTCAGTTATCGCATTATGCATAAAGTGTCATCGGACAGACGGACGGACGAACGACGAGTGGTCAATCCGGACAACGACACTATGTTTACCATACTATGGTATGGGTAAACATAAACGAGAGGCCGATCATGATCGGCAGATGTTTAACCCATACCTTGGCGATTGCGATTAGCTATAACTGATAATTGGTCAAAGATATGATCACAGTAATCCATATATCAGTATCTAACTTAAAATCAAAAGCTCAAATAATTTGTCTTAAGAAGGGATTAAAGTATTTGGGGTGGGGGAGGAGTCAGTTTAAATCTCATAACTCTGTCCCTATTCATACAAGGACCTCTCACTGTGAGATCCAATGGTTTAACCATTATCAATTTGACAGATGGGATAAACAATTATCCGGCCAGCAGGTTGTTTATCTTTACCTTCATACAACCACCCCCTAGAGCTCTGTAACATATGTCATCACTCAATTAATTCACCCAGGGCCGATAAGGTTCGAGGTGATTTATGTGATTTTCATATCTACTTCCGTCAGTCAGATATTCCAGGTTTCGGTATGATCCGTTCCATATCAGCTGAACATAAAATCCGTATTTTATATCCGCCCGGAATGCTGCTTACTTCCGTCGACATGAAGTGTAAGTCACTCGCATATTCTACGTGTCGCGATCCCTCCCTCCCACCCTTGGAGCTCCATGCCCCGCCTTGTTTGGCGTCACTGGGTGGCGCGTCCTCTTATTGTTGTGTGATGCCATGTGTTGTGCCTATCTCCTTGCTTGTTTGCCTCTCGCTGCTGCTGTTATTTGTATTTCATGTGCTGCGTCATCAGTGCCATTGGTCCAGCTTTGGTGCGTCCTGCAGTGGTAACGGTTGTGTTACCTGCCCGTTCGGTCTCTGGTCGGCTTATTCCATCATGCTCTTTGTCAGAGTGTGTTGTGCTTAGGCCGGTTCTTAGCCACAGGGAGTTGGGCTGTCTAGTGGTCTCTCCTGCCCGTACCCGCATCGCGCTTGTTGGGCCTCTTCCTGTTGGCCGTGTTTGCTTACTGCTTAGTGGCGCCTCACAGCACATCTTAGGCGTTTGCTCCGAATCGTACCGTATCTCGTCAGGCCATGCTAATACTGCCCTGCGCTGTACAGCAGTGTTCTTCAGCGTTTCTCTGCGTCGGCTTCTCGTCAGAGCTGAGGCTCTGTTATCAATTGGTTAAGTTGTGATTGGGCTATCTGCAGGACAAGCTTGTAAATAATGTTGCATTAAAGCTGAGATCATTCCCCACTCATGTGTTGTCGCTTAAATATCCCACGCGGTCAGAGAGTGCTCTCCGTAGTGCATAGACAATTGATACAGTAGTGGCAGGGCTGTCACTGGTGGGGTGGGGTGTCTTGGATCTGAGTAATCACATAATGACAGATTTCGCTTGGAATGTCATCTATTAATACTGGATACTCTGGATATTGGATGTTCACATGGTAATTTATTGATATCATTATATTACATGCAACTATTGCAATAAAATCTTCATATTTTCAAAACAGGACTTAACACCTAATTAATGGTATACAACTAAAAAAAATTAGTGTCAATGAATTTTTTTTTTTTTTAATTAAATGATGTTTATTATTACAAAAGTTTTTTTAACATTTTTTGTGTGTTAAATTGAGCGAGGAGTTCAATCTAAAAAAAAAAGGGTCATAACTCCTTTAAAATAAATCGGTTCAAACCCATATTCGAACTCGATCTGTATTGTGGGCTGACAATCTCACATACCAAATTTGGTGTCAATCAGATAAAAAATGTTTGAGTTATGGCAGCATGCGTGAATTCTAAGTCGAAAAAGGGCCATAACTCTGTAAAACAATCTCGGATCAAACCCATATTCGAACTCGATCTGTATTTTGGGCTGAGAAACCTATATACCAGTACAAAATTTGGTTCCGATCAAATAGAAAATGTTTGAGTTATCGCATTATGCGTAAAGTGTTTACGAACGGCTAGACAGTCGGACAGACGGATGGATGGACGAACGACGAGTGGTCAATCCGGATGTTGACACTATGTGTACCATACCATAAAAGTTTTATCTCATGCAGAGTACAAGAAAAATGTATCAAACCTGGTGTGCCCCTTTAATATTTCAATTCACATTTGTAATCATTTGAAATCAATGTCGAAAAAGTTTTCTATTAATATATAAATAAAACAAACTAGACCTACAGTTCTAAAAGTGTTATAAACAATTATGTTGTGCTCATAGACTGATACAGCTCTCAAGTTTAACAAAATTTGAAAACCAAAGTTGTCTTCCCATGCAACCAACAAAATTCCAACGAATCTACTAAACACATTCACATTATTAACCTCCAATAGTAATGCTATTAAACAATAAAACCAGATTATGCCTTTAAGATAAAATTTAAATAACCATGCATATAAAATAGTATAGACATTCCATCGATGATATCTCATCATAGGGCCAACACATCTCCCTGCAGTTAATTAACTCAATGCAAGAGAGTCATTGTAACTGGATACTCTCTCTGTTGCTCTGTGCCAGAAGAGAACTTCATGGCATTGTAAACCTGATTTATTAGGTTTTATCTGGACAGTGCAAACTGTGTATCTTTGATATATTTTAGAGATAAAGATTGGCAGGGGAATATATATATATAAGAGATATTGGTCTCAATCTGAACCCTAATTGACTGATTGACCCCTAAATATCAAGCTTTAATCCTGGTCACCCAAACAATGCTTCAGACAAAATGATATGCAATATATTCAGTAAGAGAGACTGTCAGAGAGAGAAATAGTTGAAAACTTCCATAGGGTTCATTGTTAAAGTGTCATGTTACCCCCTAAAAATCAAGCGAGCTTGACGCCTTGAACAAGTTATGAACTAGTTGTCATAGCAATGCTCCACAGTCCACACCAAATATCACTCCCAACACCAAATTGTAATTTTTCAAGAATTAATAGAGTTAATTAAAATAATCAAAGGGCAACTCCATTAAAAAATATCGGATCAAACCCATATTCGAACTCGATCTGTATATTGGGCTGAGAAACTCGCATACCAAATTTGGTTCCGATCGGATAGAAAATGTTTGAGTTATCGCACCATGCGTAAAGTGTCTACAGACAGACAGACAGACGGACGGACTAACGACGAGTCGTCAATCCGGACAACAACACTATGTTTACCATACTATGGTATGGGTAAACATAAAAAGGACCATAACGCCATAATATAAAATCGGATCAAACACATATTCGAACTTGATTTGTATTTTGGACTCGGAAACACATATAAAACATTTGGTTCAGATCGGGTAAAAATTGTTTGAGTTATCACATCATGCATAAATTGTCTACGGACAGATGGATGACGAGTGGTCATTCCGGACTTGACACTATGTGGACAATACTATGGTATGGGTACACAAAAATTAGGCAAAGAAAAATAAAATAGCACACAAAATAACAGATAAATTTCAATATCGACACCAATGAGAGCGGTATCGCATATTAACATAAATAAATATATAATAATAATAAATAATTATAATAATAAATTGTCTCTTTTTGACATTGTGTTATTTTGCAACCACAAAGCAGTAAAGTATTGAGAAAGGATGTCGTAATAGCAGGTAATCATCATTGTTTTAATAGGTAACAAAGTGTGATTTCTGATGAATTGTTATCCAAACAAACATAGGCGAGAAACTGCTGAATCTAACAATATTTTTCTAAATAAGTAAAATATAGATCTCCTATAAGAATCTTATTTATTTTACTTATTTAGAAAAATATTGTATCTCCGTCAAAGATATCTTGCCCACTAAACTATATGAAGATGAGCAAGTGGAAACCCACAAAACTGCAATGGTATCCCAATATTACATGTCTGTTATGTTTATTGGACTCATATCTAATAATGAAATTGAATTGTGTTTAAAATTGAACTGTACTTCAGTTAAAAAATATGTGGATGCACCCTCGTAAAATATATAACAAACAATATATAAAAGATATTTGTAAACATATATACGGGTATTTCAACCATGTCAGTTGGCATTACAGTCATTCAAGAACATTAATGTTAGTGAATTGTATAGTGACCAAGTGTATCATTACCGCTCTTAGTGATTTGACTGACTGATCATCCAAAGGTTATTTCACGAAGACTATCGACACAGACGATACTCTATTCCATCAATGACTATGACCACTCAGGAGCAGACTTGTTTACTTTGAAAATCAGAAATAGGGAGATTCACCTTCATAAATAGGGAGATTTGGATAAAAATAGGGAGATTTTATCTTCGATGGTAAATTACTCAAACATCACGTATAGAAAGGAATTTATGGGCTACTATAAATAAAGAATAAGTTATTATGATTATATATGATTTTATTTTATATATAAACTTAAAAATCAATAATAATATATTATTACAACATTAACAAAATAAATTAACAATGTTCATCACTTTCACAGCTTACTTCTCACATTCTGAAGAATGCTCTTTCACATAAGATTTGGGGGCTGATTTTGAAAGTTTTAGCACATCCTGCGATGGCTGGTAATTAAAGCTGTCAGCATTACTGTTTGGAATAGATAACACCGTTTTAACAACTAGTCCTAGGTGTGGAAATCTCAACTGTCCTGTGCTAGTAACTTTGGTCAATATATTCATCCAATACTCGTCGCATCGTTGATCTTCATGGTTGAACTTTGGAAGATTTACTGCAGTTTTGTAGTCGATTAATTCGTCTGCGAGATCGTCGAATTGCTCATCTGTCTGAATTAGCCCAAAGCGTTTTGACAAACTTATCAACGATGATTCCGTAACATTGTCCCTGGCTTCTTCCTTTGGATTAAGAATGGTCAAATCATCAAATATGTGTTCCTCAAAGGGAAATTTCTGAATCATTTTGTCAACAATTGACTGATAGAACGTACGCGCACTGTCATAAAATGTTTTCACTTCTCTTGGGCTTATTTGCCCTTTGACCTCCTCGATGTATGCGCGCGCTGTCATGCCAACTGCGAGACTAGTATCCGGAAGTTGATTTTCTGTTAACTCATATCGTACCGAGGTGATAGTGTCACTGGCTTTTATCACGATGCTTTTCACGAACTTTCCTAAGAATTTCCTTAACAACCTTACATGGCATTTCAACTTTCCAGACGTCACGGAACTTTGAATCATATTTTCGTTTTTTACTTGGCGTATTGGACGAATCTAACTTGCGCTTTTTGGTCGGAGTTTCAGACATTGTGAACAGAGAGATTTAGACGTAAATGGTAGTAAATAAGTGATTTGTTATGACGAAAGAAAAATGTGTTTCGTTATATAGTCACACATAAGCTTGTAAGGAAATCCGCCGTTTATGATATTGACAAATACAGCTCAGTTTCCACTTACTCTTTCGTCACTTTCACAAAAGAATCAAAGCCGACATGAATACCAGTGTCGCTGGTAGGATTAGTCTAAATTGATTTATTGCACCCGCATGGCTTCATTGCGTGTGGTCAGCCGCTAGCTAATTGATTTTTGCGCCTGGTTTAGTCGCCACAGGGACAGCCTATTAATCACTGTAAATTATTTTTTTATTCTGGTATAGACATTTGAAATCGGGAGATTCTGTTTCCGGATCGGGAGCGCGGGAAAAGACGATTAAAATCGGGAGTCTCCCGCGAAAATCGGGAGGGTAAACAAGTCTGCTCAGGAGCCGGATGGCACATCGAAAGAGACAACAACTGAGAATGCAAATTCCGATACAATGTCCTCTCCATCAGAGTCCCCTGAACAACTACCTGACACTCCGTTATCTTCGCTTGCAATGGTGACCCCAAAAGGAATGCCCAAAGCCTCTTCATCCCGGGGTGGAGCGACAGCTCGTCCTGATCCTGATCTCCATCCGTCCAAACTGGCGATGGGTTGTTAAGAGGGGCAGGGTCCAAAGCATGCCTCCCACTAGAACATTTTGGATTCAAACCTGAAGAAGTTACTGGCTGCTGTTGGTCTGAAGGCGGCCAGTGACCTGTATTCCAGGCCCACAGATGTGGCAAAGGATAACAAGGAGGAAACATGCTTGGAAATATTGCCCCGGCCCAAGCCCAGCGGGACCGAAAGCATGTAGGGATTAATAAAATATGGACATGTCGACTTGTAGCGATGGACGGCGTGGTTCTAGTGTTAGTTCCGAAGCACATGACCTTACCTGAGCACGCCAACCTGCCAACAATCGTCCCATAAAG
Source organism: Siphonodentalium dalli (assembly GCA_032622095.1). Lineage (NCBI taxonomy): Eukaryota > Metazoa > Mollusca > Scaphopoda > Gadilida > Siphonodentaliidae > Siphonodentalium > Siphonodentalium dalli. Next base: position 62,495,970 of record CP136067.1, read on the forward strand.
TATAGTCCAAGGAACCCATTTGTGACCGGATGGATTACCCCTCCTGATCCTTGTTTATTGACAACTATCGCCCCGGGCTGTTAAGCTAGAGGGGAACACTATTCTCTTACTCAGTAGCGTAAACCTCGAAACGAGGGGAAGCATCTTCAAGGGGAGCTACGGGAAAGAGATGAACCTGGACTTAAAACGGCATAGAAATCATTTTCCCGAAACAGGATTGAAAGTGATTTCACGTGTCAGCTCCCACCCTTTCTGTGCTAAAAATCTCAGATAAACATGTGATGTTGAAAAGATAGTAGACCATTGGCATTGGCTGGGGACATAAGCTATACAAGGAAACAATTGACTTGTTTAATCCTTTTTGCAATTTTTGCAAATATCATAACCAAATAAACCAATGAACAGTAACACAATATTTTATCGAGTTGATAAAGTGTAATAAGTAATAAATTTACACTCGTGTTTTATAGCAGCAAAAGCTAAATATTTCTCTCGTCATCTTTACTTAAGACGATAACCGTCATTGTGTCCAAATAATTTGAATGGCATGCCGTGAGAAATTGTAGAATTAAGTCTCCTAATTTTGTGCAAACGTTATTGTCTTAGCAGTAGCACGTGGCGTATGTGTCATACATGTACTTACAATAGATTTATCGCCATAAATATGCAATGTGTATTTTTATTATCGAAATGGCTCCCCCAATTCTTGCAGAGGAGAAAATTTGTATATGAAACACGATAGTATAAATACGCGAGTTCATTGTCAACTTCATGAATAAATTCATAATAATCAAATGGAGTAATGTTGTGGTAACTTGTGGAGATAAATTTTGTCAACTTATCTTCTATGAGTAGAAAGGAAGAATGACACCTGGTCTACCGAAAAATGGAGATCACGTGGTCCATGAAGGATAATATGCCACCTATTGGGATTACCAAAAAATCGTCATGGACCATGAATAAAAGAATGTACCATAGAATTTTCCTAACGTTTTCAATGGTAGGTTAACCTTTCTACTGAGAATAGGAATATACCATATAGTTTAGTGGTCAAGATATCTTTGATGGAGATATATTTGGAGAGGTTATTGCATACATACAACCTTTCAGGACGTTATTGAATACATACCTTTCAGGACGTTATTGCATACATACAACCTTTCAGGACGTTATTGCATACATACAACCTTTCAGGACGTTATTGCATACATACAACCTTTCAGGACGTTATTGCATTCATACAACCTTTCAGGACGTTATTGCATACATACAACCTTTCAGGATGTTATTGCATACATACCTTTCAGGACGATAATGCATACATACAACCATTCAGGACGTTATTGCATACATACAACCTTTCAGGACTTTATTGCATACATACAACCTTTCAGGACGTTATTGCAGACATACAACCTTTCAGTACGTTATTGCATACATACAACCTTTCTGAACATTATTGCATACAAACAACCTTTCAGGACGTTATTGCATACATACAACCTTTCAGGGCGTTATTGCATACACACAACCTTTCAGGACGTTATTGCCACATACAACCTTTCAGTACGTTATTGCATACATACAACCTTTCAGGGCGTTATTGCATACACACAACCTTTCAAGACGTTATTGCATACATACAACCTTTCAGGACGTTATTGCATACATACAACCTTTCAGGATGTTATTGTATACATACAACCTTTCAGGATGTTATTGCATACATACAACCTTTCAGGACGTTATTGCATACACACCACCTTTCAGGACGTTATTGCATACATACAATCTTTCAGGACGTTATTGCATTCATACAACCTTTCAGGACATTATTGCATACATACAACCTTTCAGGATGTTATTGCATACATGTATACAACCTTTCAGGACGTTATTGCATTCATACAACCTTTCAGGACGTTATTGCATACATACAACCTTTCAGGATGTTATTGCATACATACCTTTCAGGACGATAATGCATACATACAACCTTTCAGGACGTTATTGCATACATACAACCTTTCAGGACTTTATTGCATTCATACAACCTTTCAGGATGTTATTGCATACATACAACCTTTCAGGACGATAATGCATACATACAACCTTTCAGTACGTTATTGCATACATACAACCTTTCTGAACATTATTGCATACAAACAACCTTTCAGGACGTTATTGCATACATACAACCTTTCAGGGCGTTATTGCATACACACAACCTTTCAGGACGTTATTGCCACATACAACCTTTCAGTACGTTATTGCATACATACAACCTTTCAGGGCGTTATTGCATACACACAACCTTTCAGGACGTTATTGCATACATACAACCTTTCAGGACATTATTGCATTCATACAACCTTTCAGGACGTTATTGCATACATACAACCTTTCAGGGCGTTATTGCATACACACAACCTTTCAGGATGTTATTGCCACATACAACCTTTCAGGACATAATTGCATACATACCTTTCCAGTAAGCCATGAGATATCTGCGCAGACAGCCAGAAAACCATTATTTCCATATATAAAACAAAGGATAATTCTAGAACGGAAAAATGTGATTCGCCCCCTCCATTGAAAGGCCTCCTGATGGCTAACCTCCATACCAAATTTCAATGAGATCCAATTAACCACGGCTGAGGTACTGTGCAAAAATTAACCACGCCTGAGATACTGTGCAAACAAATACTCTGGCGACCTCTTTTGAACAAATCTGAATGTGAGTCACCTAGGGAACATCCACACCAAATATGAACCATAGGGTTTTATGGTTCTGGAGATGTTTAAAGAATTGTTGATGGATGGACAGACGGACGAATGGACGGACGAGGAGTGATGACAGTCTATAACTCCACCGGAGACTTCATCAATAATTTTGTTCAATATATTCTGTTAAGACATATTGGATTTGAACAACGAAAATATATTTTGTTTTGTTTCAGGAATATGTTTTTTCCGATTTTGAGGAAAACATAAAAACAAATAGCCTCCCTCCCTCATCTCAAAATTGAGATCTAATTTATTGAGAACACCCGATATTTTATTTTAATGACCTAATAATAAAGTCTTTCCAGAACTATGAAATTATAACTTACAGCTTTTGCACCATGCTCCTGGCAGAGAGGTAATTCATGCCGGACATCAAATACAGGAACACAACACTGAGTGTTGTCTGAAAACTTTGCAGTACAGTAATCAAACAACTGTTGATCAACATTGTACATGATATCTGTGCACAGTTAAGGTGGAGTAATAATGAATAACTTTAGTAGCTCACTGGACACTAGCTGCAGATAAAGTTGCAATAAATAGTTTGCAATAATTTGAGCAAGGAAGGGGGACTCCACACTAAATCCTCCCATTTATGGGACCATCTCCTTTTATACTCAACAGAATATATGCAACAAATGAATGAATTTGAGCCATGGATTAGTGCAAAATACACTCATGTGCTCTATGAACAATGCAAACAACATGGTAATTATAATGAAAATGAGTTTATGACTGAAGTATTTAGTCATGCAAAGAGTAAAATCCAAAATGGCTGCTGGCAGCCATGTTTTTCTAAGAATTTCGAAAAACAAATTGATGGCTCCCATCTAGAAGTCACCATGAAGATCCATATACAGTTTGGTGATGATCAGATGAGGGATGTGGTTTGTAGGGTGTGCCAAAGGATTTAGTCATGCAAAGAGTAAACTCCAAGATGGCTGCTGGTGGCCATGTTTTTTAACAAATTTTGGACAAAATTGATGGCTCCCATCTAGATGTCACCCCGAAGATCCCTACGAAGTTTGATGATGATCGGATGAGGGATGTGGCCTGTTTGGTGAGCCAAAGGATTTAGTCATGCAAAGAGTAAAATCCAAGATGGCTCCCATCTAGAGGTGATCCTAAACATGCCAGTAAATTTTCAAAACATTTCTCAAATAAATGCAGGCTGCAGAGTGTGCCGATGGATTCAAATTTGAACTTCAAAATGGCTGCTGGCAGGCATGTTCACAAAGTAAAGTTGAGCTAATAAAGGATACGCTTCAGACAGTGGTTTGTACATGGTAGTACTTTACTTATGCATCGGACATCATCGTCGGTCTTATGACAACATCTTCTCTTCATAAAACAGTGTGTGACTTTATTCCTGGAAAATGAAAATATTGGTGATGCTTTATTCACACTACAATGACACAGAACAATGACACAGAACATTTGCAAGTCTTACATTTTGAGATTTAGCTCAACTACCGACAAACTTTGCCGAGTCCCAGGTGCATGAATCAGGCTACCCTTCATTTGTATGGGACACCCATCAGCACTTATCAGCATGATTATTTCTGGACATGTTCATAAGATGATATAATGAATTATTTTTTAAATCAATACAGATGTAAAATTTTATTTTTTATTCTAGCCAAAATAAAACATCATGCACAGTTCTGGAAATTAAAGTGGCATAGTAGTTTATAGAAGGACTATATTTATAGGCATTTTTTTTAAATCAATGCGGGAGCGGGGGTTTTATTTTTATCTGCCGATAGTAAGCATGGGTTATTATACATTCTCAGGTCCAGAAACTGTAGGGAGAACTTTGTAATGGATATAAACTAATTTAATCTCTTATAAAGAATGACAATTTATGACATTGTACTAGTGCTAATTTGGATATTTTATTGTGGATTTATTGACGACAATCACTTTTAGATTACGTGGATTTAAACTAAAAACAAATTTATTTACGACATAATTCCTTCACATGTAAGCAAAAGTCAAATCAGAAACTTTACCACTGATTGCTAAGTTGAAATTATCAAAATCTGTTGCACATCTTCAAGATATACTTAAACGTCACATTCTCTCCGGCCGACTCCCCAACTATTTTGTTTCTTTCTTCATGAAACAAAACTATGTTTATTATTATTATATGTATATATACTTTTCTTTTGTTTGTTTTGCTCCTGCACAGAAGTGCATTCTCTTGATAACATGATCACTGCCTCGCTAAAATGCATCATTAATGAAACAATCACAAAGAAATATATATTTACTGAACAGAAAAAAATGAAAATTTTACATATCAAATACAACAGTTCAAAATATAATCATATCTACTTTCACACTCGTCGAAGGGAGTCACAGTTTGTTATGACCCATTTGTCCTGTCTACTTATGCTCTTACTTACTAGTATTTAATTATGATCGACATTGAAGTATACAGGGCAAGGGTCGGCCTTTACCATGGCTGTGCTATCAGACATCCAAGAAGCAGATCAGTTGATGCTTATTCAACAATATACTGTCTATACTACATCATACTCAGACTTCATGGCATGACCATACCAATAGCTATTTCAATACTTGTATTCTTACATATGTGCCTGTTCTATAAAAATTTACCTGGGGTTCCTGTTCTTTGGACATCTCTTAGAAACGATAGTAAAGTACATGTTCCAGTTTATAAATACATTACCAACATTTCTAGTACCAGTATAAAAAACATGCATGTTTATCTTGGTGTCTTAACACTAATTTTAATACTTTTAATGTTGTATATTAGTGGTGACGTAGAACGCCAACCGGGGCCTATGAACAATAAATTATCGCTTGTTGTTTTTAACCCACAAAGTATCAGAAATAAGTTTGATACTATATCTGCAGAGTTACTTGATTATGATATTTGCATGTTTACGGAAACATGGTTGAACCCCTCGGAGCAGACTAGCGATTATCTTATGCAAGGTTTTAGTGAGCCAATTCGTAGTGACAGAATAGGGAGAACCGGTGGTGGAGTGGCCATATAAATACGAGATACGATCGCTTTTCGTACGCGTAACGACATCTATGACACTAATCTTGAATCAACCTGGATTGAAATAACCCTTCGTAATAAGAATATTTTAGTTGGTTGTTTTTATCGCTCACCCGACGACCCCGCTTCTACATGGGATAAAATTGAGTCTTTGATTGATAAAGCTAGAGACACCGGATATGAATTAATAGTTGCTGGAGATTTTAATGAAGACCAAGTGTTATTCCCAAGAGGAAAGGTTCACCAAATATGCAATGCATGTGGCCTAAAATTTATAAAAACTTCGCCAACTCATTTTTCGACAAACTCCAATTCGACAATTGATCTATTTCTTGTCAGTAATTTAAACAATATGTCCGACTATGAAGTACTGGATCCATTTCATGCAGAAATGAAAAAATATCACTGTCCTGTTACTATTACTCTGAACTATGCAAAAAGCGAACTGAATTCCTCAGTGAAACAAATAATATGGAATTTTAACGCTGCTGACTTCAATGGGATGAACAACGATTTAAATGAATGGGACTTTCGAAGTGATCTAGGAACTGACAATCACAATATTGATACTCATGTGAATCTTCTAACACACAAGATAGAAGAACTTGCTCTAGCCTACATACCTCATAAAAATGCATTAATTCGCAAAGGCTGCCCAGCATGGCTAACGTGCGAAAGACGCCGATTACATAAAATGGCTAAAAAATCCAACTCTGAGCAAGACTGGTCTAATTATCGAAAAAAATGTAATGAAGTTATTGCTACAATACGAAAATAAAAAAAAACAATAATTAACAAAAACTGAAGAAGTTCTGAATGACAAAAGTTGTGAGCCTTCAAAGTGGTGGAAAACTCTACAAAACCTTTTATTCAAAAAGAAAAAACAAATTGATTCCGCCCTTAGTAGTAGGCGATTAGGTTGTTATAACTAATGCTGAGAAGGCCGAAACACTAAATCACTATTTTTGTAGTATTTCTTTCGTTGACGAAACTGGAATAACATTGCCTCATAAATCTTTCAACCCATGGAGATCAACACTATCAACAATCAAAATAACTCACGAATCGGTAAGATCTGCCCTAGAATCATTAAAAGCATTAAGGGCCTGTGGTCCTGACATGATAAATCCCAAAGTTCTCAAGAACTGTGCTACTTCGCTTAGCCTCCCCCTTGCTGAACTATTTAATATTTGCATTCAACAGTCTTATTTCCCTCAAGCATGGAAAAGATCAAACATTGTGCCAATATTTAAGAAAGACGAACCATCAGATGTCTCAAATTATCGACCAGTAGCATTACTCAGCTGTATATCAAAAGTATTTGAAAGATGCATTTTTAATCATTTGTGGGAATTTCTCTCTTCAAACGGAATCATAACGCAATACCAGTCTGGATTTGTCCGAGGGGACTCCAAAGTGTTCCAACTCACAGATTTGTATGATCACATATACATGTTCATCGCTAGACATGGGAAAAGAGATCAGATGTGTATTTTGTGACATAAGCAAGGCCTTTGATAAAGTCTGACGCCGTGGCCTTTTATATAAACTAGAAAGTATAGGTATTACAGGCAATCTGCTAAAACTTCTTGAGTCATATTTAACTGACCGTGAACAGCGAGTCTTAATTGAGGGAGATCATTCTCAATGGAAATCTGTCATGGCGGGTGTGCCCCAGGGTTCTATACTCGGCCCCCTCTTTTTTCTTATCTACATTAATGATATAACGCAAAATGTTAACTGTCACATACGCTTGTTTGCAGATGATACATCCATATTTTTAACAGTTGAAGACCCTACATTGGCGGCCGAATTAATAAACGGTGATATTGAACGATTGGCATTCTGGTCACAAGAATGGCTTGTAAAATTTAACCCGACGAAAACAGAGACTCTTTTGATATCGCGTAAAACTGACCACCCTGATCATCCCCGACTCCATATGTCTAACGAGGACGTAAATGAGGTGACTTTTCACAAACATCTGGGACTAACGTTTAACAATCATGGCTCATGGGATGCTCATATAAGTGACATTATAGACAGGGCCTGGAAACGAGTGAACCACCTAAGAAAATTTAAATACTACCTAGACCGTATAACTATAGAGAGAATATATTTTGCTTATATAAGACCAGTGTTGGAATACGCCTCACCCTTATGGGACAACTGCATGCAAGCAGAAAGTGAGCTAATAGAAAAAAATCCAATTTGAAGCCGCTAAAATAGCAACCGGGGGAATAAGAAGCATAAACAGCATTGATATATTGGCAGACCTTGGTTGGGAAATGTTAAGTGAAAGGAGAAAGAAATTCAAACTTCATCAATTCTATAAGATGTTCTATCGCAATTCGCCAGCATATCTTTACAACACTGTTAATCATAAACACCCAGGGGCTGACAGATATGACTTTCGGAGAAATGACTTAAGACCCCCTTTTTCGGACACATCATCATATCAACGATCATTCTTGCCCGCGACAACACGCCAGTGGAATCAATTATCTGATGACCTGAAAAATTCAGAAACTCTAGAAAATTTCAAATACAAATTGAATACCAATCTGCACTTAAGACAAAAGAATGTTCGCCATTATAGCTATAGCAAATGCCGCAAAGCCCAGATAATTCACACGCAACTTCGACTAGGATGCAGTAACCTCAATGAAGATCTCAGTCGCAACCATTTAAACGAATCTGATAAATGCTCATGTGGGGAAGTCGAGACTGCCGACCAATTTTTACTATATTGTCCCAGATACTCGACAATACGAATTGAAATATTCTCAGTATTAGCACAAAATTTGTGGAGATCTGATATTCTACTTAAGGGATCCATTTAATTTCCCAAAAGACTTAATAAGGCCATATTTGAGGCAACTCAAACATTTATACTAACAAGCAATCGATTTCGTTAGTCGCCAATTGTATTTCTGATATTCAAGCTAACAATGTGGTAATAATTTCAATAACTCGATCCAAAAAAAAACAAAAATAAATAAAAACAAAAAGCCATATTAAGGTACTGGCAAACTAGTGACTCCACTCGACACATATAGTTTTAAATTTTCCTTTGTAAAACAATAACATGCATAAGGGAAGTGATCATTGTAAATATATGTGCTAATTGCTTTTTTCCCTCTGTTCTCACCCAACTGTAATCCACCAGTTCATTAATCTTCTTATCATGCTCTGTATCTCTTCCTCTTACTTAATCTTGACTTCTCACTGACCACTATATGTAATCTATTCTTATCTGAGGAGATGGCTCCATATAAGCATCTGATGCTTGTTGTCAAATCCTCTTCCTCCCTTCTATTCTTCTATACATTGTGTCATGTTTTATAATTATATAATTTTGGGAAGAAATAAAATATTGTTTAAACCAAAATAAAATCAAACTATGAGAACTATTCTAACTTATTTTTGGTGTGAATATCTAATCTACAACTAATGTATCAGAAATGAAATTTTTAAGAGGAATATATATCTTATTATACCAGTAGCGTACAGCATAGATACAGGTAGTGTGGGTGGGGCAGAGCTAAATCTCTTACCTCTGCCCCTATTTGAACAAACATGAATCCCCATCTCTGATATCTATTCATCTAATAATTTTAAAGTCGCTTTTAAGAGTTGGAAGTTAATTGATTTTCCAAAAAGGAGCCCATTGGAACAGATCTAAACATGCCACCCAAGGACCCTGCATACACAAATATAAGCTAAATAGACTTGATGGTTCTTGAGATTTAATAGTTGTTAGAATTACTATGGAGGGAAAACGTTATGGCCCTGGCATCCCTCCTATTTGACCTGATGAACTTATTTGAACAAATCTGAATGTGAGTCACATACAGGTAGGGAATTCATATAGATCTCGAAAAGAAAACAATTGTTGATGGATGGATGGCCAGAACAATGGATGGAAGGACACTCTGACAGACCAACAGTTTTAATCCAATATACCCCCCACTTTTTTGTCCATAATCAGGTATAATGAGTTCACATAGATAATTGGTTAAGAAAATAATATTGGAACAGCCAAGCGTGAATTTAGTGTGTCTGAGGTCCCAAAAGGGTGAATGTAGTGATGCTACTCTGTAAGGTGGGCTAGCATCACCAAATTCACCATCTGGGAACCCAATTTTACTTAGTCCTCAACTGCTATGGGAGACCTAGGGACAAATAGAAGTTCTCCAGCTGAAGTTGGTGATGTATGACAGTATGCGCACCCATTTGACACCTCAATTATGCATTTTAGAATCTGAACAGAAGGGAAAAAAGCTGCTAAAAATGTCAATTTGAGACTCTAGATACTTCCCAGAAGATGAGGCCTAAGCAGAATGAGGTCCTCAGAGGGTGTATTTGGCGATGCTAGCCTGTCGTGCAGAGTAGCATAATTAAATTCACCCTCTGGGAACCTCATTCTACAAATTCCAGACACTTAATTAAAGCTTGGAAAAAAGGAATTTAATCTTATATTAATGACCAGTGTATTGTAAACAATGATGGTGCTACATTGACAACTTTAGAAAACAAATGTTCAAAACTATTAATCTCATTTAAATTATGAATGACATGAATACACTCCCTGGGGACTCTGCCTATAGCCACAGAAGTTCTGTTATCTATCTATCTGGCACTGTTTTATAAACAACATGTGTCATGTCTATCAATTCTCAGCCCTGTGGTTCAGAGCAGAGATGGCTTGTAGTGGGAATGCAAGGATATTAAAAGGAACTTACTGAAAATTTCTGTACATCTGTCTGTTCATGTTTTCTCCCAAACCCCTGATTTCAACCAAATTTAGTGGGGTGACTAGAGGTACCTACCCCCTGAAGATGTAATGTCATAAGTTCTTCAAAATTGGAATTAAATGTTTTTTATTTTATTTAATAAAAACTAATATTTATTAAAAATAAACTATATTTAATTTTGTTTTGTTTTTGTTAAATTGAGCAATAAGATGAATCTAAAAAAAAATCTTCAGATTTATGTCCATAGCCTCACCCACATTTGACCCAGTGACCTCATTTGAACAAATCTGAACCACAGTCACCCAAGGTACTCTCATACCAAATATGAACCCATTCGGCCCGACGACTTCAGAAAAGAAGTCGTTTTAAGAATTACTATGTGGAAAAATAGTTATGGTCCCGACATCAAAACTATTTGACTTAGTGACCTCATTTGAACAAATCTGAATATGAGTCACCTAGGGAATATCCACACCAAATATGAACCCATTCGTCATTATGGTTCCAGAAGAGAAGATATTCAAAGAATTGTTGACGGATGGACGGACGACGGACGAGGAGTGATGACTAAAGCTCTACCAGAGACTTCGTCTCAGGTGAGCTAAAAAGTGTTAAATCTAAAAAAAAAGTGAAAAGTGTAAAATGAAAAATATATGTATTTTAACTCTTTTTTTCATTTAGAATTTTTTTTTTGGAACAAATCTGAACGCCAGTCACCCAAGGACCCTTCATACCAAATATAAACTAAATAGGCCTGATGATTCTTCAGAAGAAATCGTTTTAAGAATTGCTATAGAGGGAAAGAGTTATGGCCCTGGCTTCGCAGCTATTTGACCCAGTGACCTCATTTGAACAAATCTGAATGTGAATCACCTAGGGAACATCCACACCAAATATGAACCCATTCGGTCCTATGGATCTGGAGAAGATGTTCAAAGAATTGTTGACAGACGGATGGACGGACGGATGAGGATGATGACTATAGCTCCACCTGAGACGAAGCTAAAAAGTGATCTTCCAAATTAACATAGAAAGTCTTGATTCACTTAATCCGCTGACTAATTAAAGACTGTATATGTATGGCAATGGATGATAAGACAATAGAACTTCAAATAACCATCATAAACATGTCCAATATACATAAACACTGCTTGTCAAAGTACAGTTTTCGTACCTTGATCGCAATAGAGTATCAAGGGGAAAAACTCTATCGTGCAGGGTTACTTACTTACTGTGCAAAGGTCGTAAAGGTCAAGTTGGGAAAGACTCATTCAATATCCAACTTCCTGCTTTTGTCGTAATAATTCATAACATTTTAGCAATAAACTTGGGTCTGTGGACAGCCTGTGGTGACAATATACCTGATAGTTATTGTTGCCTATGCCTATGGTGTTTTGTTGAATATCCACACATACTCCATTGTATTTAGCTCATTTTCGTGCTACCATTTTCGATGCGGCGATGCTTGAGAATCAAAACCCCTTTTTTTTTAGCCTTAAATACTTTAACACGTTGACTGCCAACTCACATTCAATTACATGCAAAAAGTATGAGATAATTCGTAGTCGGCAGTCAACCTATTAACACTTCTTACTGTTCTTAGTTTGATAATATCTGATGAACTAGATTGAATGAGTTATTTGTAATGTATTATATTAAACAGTCAAAACATGCTAGATAAATTTAGAACCAAATTATCCACTTAAAACAATTGTCAGCAAAATCAGTCTTGGTGACCACAGGTTTACAAAACTGGGAAACTATGAAAACAAAATAAACTAGTGCAAAATAAATAAAACTTCCGTGCTCTCAGGCACCTGAAAAGTTCTTTCAAAAAGCTTCATCAAACATTTTTTTTGAAATATTTTCTGTTAAAGGTATATTATATTTGAACAACGAAAATGAAATATTTTTGTTTCTGGAATATATTTTCCAGATTTTCCTAATTTTTTTTTTTAAATAAATAGCCTCCCTCCCTCAATTTCAAAATTGAGATCTAAACGCCTCAAAACACAGATATTTAATTTTAATGGCCAGGAATATAAATGATGATGCCAAAGCAAGGATTTATGACCATCAAATATCACAATTGAAGTTTGCTTAGAATTGAAGTTTGTCAATGAGAGCAACATTAGAAGTAGTCTTATCAACAGGAATAAGGCCAAAAAAAACAGTTTTTGATTCTCGGGCAATTTTTTTTGAGAATCGATGAGGGAGCGAGGGTTTTATTTTTATTTTTATTTTTGTTATGGGGAAAATGCCCATAGTTAGCATGGGTTATTATACCTTCCCAGGTTAAGAAGATCTAAGGAGAACATTGTTTTGATATAAACTAATGTATTCCACTATAAAGAATAACCAATTATCACATTATACTACCCGTACATCAAATCTGAAATAAAGAATGACATAAATATATGACATTGTACTATCCGTACATCATGTAGGGATTTACCAGAATGATATATATACTAGAACAATGTATATTTCAATTTACTGAACCATTGTTGATATATTTGATATATGTATGTACCTTTTTATAGTATATATCTATTTATATCAGACCTGTTTACTTTCATAATTTGAAATAGGGAGATTTAGTGAAAAATAGGGAGATTTTTTTCAATGTCAGTAACATGGAAAACACTTCATATTTTTTAAATGCAACAAACAGTTTATGACATTTACATAGACTGTTTGTTGCATTTGGTTTGCATCTGCCATACCTCAGTTACCTGTTTCTTGATTTTCTGCATTCAAAGGCACACCCTTTCGGTAGTATTCACAGTTTAGTACATCTATGCACAATTAACGGCCTTGACACCGACTACCGAGTGTCTCTAATTTCTAAAATCACTGAATCATTGGGAATAAAATTACGATTTTTCGGTTATGGATCACGCTTTATTTCCAATAAGCCAAAATACAACGATTAAAAATATATTTGCACACTATAAAAAGGTGCTCTCGAATAATTTTGTAGCCAAATATATTCAGTAACATCGGTGAATTTAAAGAGAATACGCATGGACATAATTGTTTGAGGTCCGTTCGATTCGCGTTCTGTTACTGCGTATATATAAAACACGGAATACCACAAAGACGGAAACGGAACTAAAACAAACAAAAAGTTTAAATCGGGATTATAAATTTTATATCTATCTATATACTTTAATATTTATCCATTTATAGTTACTATACATGCTAGCCATAAAAACTATTATACTAAACCAGCATACACATTGCCAATACGCACCATATTTCTTTCCGGTTTGCGTTCCCGAAATTGGAAATCTCATAATTGTTTACCTCGCGGAAACGCATTTGACTTAATAAACTTGGGGTTTGGGCAGCTTGTTGTGACAATATACCTGGTAGTTATCGTTGCCTAGTGTCTGTTTTTGAATACCAACACATACACCATTGTATGTCTATCATATTCGATGTTTGAAACATAACTAATTTCTCTTTTCTAGTTTCCTATTTTCGTGTTATCATTTGAAAATCGTAATAAAATGGTTCAACGCGGGCCTTTTTTCCAGACGCGGCTATGCCCGAGAATCAAACACTTTTTTTTTTTTGCCTAACAGTTCATACATTATGGGCACAATATAACAACACACCCCTGAGATGTGGTATAAAGTTACATACCCGTCTGTTTTCTTTTGATCTGTGCTGGCAGACTGACATAGAGATTGAGCTTCTGGAGATCTATCTTTGATCGCTTGTATGAACGATATAGCTGCATGGCTATCAACTTTATCACAACATGAGTTTGAACGGTAAGATTTGCGAGACTGTGCTGACTGGCGGCGGAGTCGAGCTTTCAGCAATGCTAATTTACTCGTCCTCAGCTGTAGACAGAGGAGCCCAGTAGGACTGCAAATAAAACAGCGAGACTAAATGTAAGTACATTATAAATTGACAAATTAGACATCCCTGTAAGGCCTTACCAATTTAATTAGTTGGTTTACGAACATGGGACCCAAACAAATGTAGATGGAGGAGGGAAAGAAAAAAAAAAAAAACTCCCTTCGGGTTTGTTCTATCCGGTATGAATTTTCACACGACATCACTGGAATTTTGTAACTTAAAATGGACATGTTATTTACCCTGAACACTTTATTCAACTTAAACTTTCAAATATATTAATATTTAATATATTAAATAATAATATAAAACAACTGACTGTATACCTTCCAATCTATCTATCTAGAATTACCTGTCAACTCCCCTTTCGGGTATTACAGACAGGGTCCAGGTCTCGACTGTGGTCGGTGCTTTGGTGGGCTACTCTAACCTACAGCCGGGTTCTTTAACGTGCACATAGTCACCCATGTACACGGGTCAGCCATTTATGTGATAGGAAGACAGTCAGCCATGACTATATCACCCCTACTAGTAGCAATATACATGTACAGTCTATTAATATTATATTTATTTGTAATTGTACTTTCCATATGTGTGTATTGTAAATAAAATTATCCTATCCTATGTCGGCTCCCGATCCGACAGCGTACCGCACTCACGACAACATACCTGGACATGATGTCGCCGTGAAGGGAAGTCAGTTTTGTATTCGGATATATATTGTGTGATCACGAATGAGACTTTTCAGTCGTACAACGTGGTAATCTGACCAAGTTTGGATTTTTGTCAGAATACCCGACCGGGAATCGATCACCGGACCTTTAGCACGATAGACCAGTACGCTATATCCACTCGGCCACTGACTTCCTTTATTGACCAATGTCAAGCAACATAAAAATATTAGTTTTAAAACAAAAATATTTATAAAGATGGTCATTCTGCAAGTGGAAAATATGGGTATTTAAAAATAAACCACTATAGCTTGTTAATCAACAGGAACAATAAAAAATAAGATGACACCTGTACACGTAAAATTACTTCTTTTCTTTGTTTTTCAATAGATAGTTTTCTGTGTTTATTTTATAAATATATAGACCTAAATAAAATGGTAATGAATGTCCTGTTGGTTGTTGTAATAGAAGCAGAAACGTCGTTTAAAATAAGTAAAAAACGAACTCAATTTACAAAGGTTACAACCGGACATGAATGGGTGAAAACGAAAGTACAAAATGACTGTCTTGCAATTTTACCCGAAACGAAACGTACACGTTCCGTTCACAATGCGTACCTCTAATCCGTTACTAAGCAGGGATGTGCTCATGCCGGGCGCCGCCGGGCGGGGGCGCCCACCACTCAAAACAATCGCCCGGGAGTCACTACGTTTTCAAACCGGTGCGCCCGGCACATTTTTACGATCACAACTGTACTCGCATTGTAAATTGTGTCGAGTTCTCTTGATGATAACGACATCTTGCATGTCTGATGGCGACGACATGTTGCCGTCTGAGGTATTTTAATGCCTCCTATAAAGCACGTGGGGAGCCTTGATTAATGAGGTGTCAAAAGGTCTGCGATGACCGGTGAATTTTATTACAAAGAGCCGACATAATCAAATACTTTCCGCGCGTGCTGAGCCGTAGGCACGCGCTGAAGTTAAAAGTCCCGGGGTGAATTTGAAACGTCCAGTTTCAATGATCCTAAGCCAAAACGATGTCGTTATTGAAATTTTTCACTCAAACTCCGAAAAGTAAAAAATTGCTGGATGATGACAAAGCAAAACCTGTCGATACTACTGCATCTGATAGCTCAGAATGCGATGGTTCCATTCAGAAAGAGAAGAAGAGAAAACCTGTCGATACTGTTGCACCAGATACCGTTAGACCAGAATGCGATGCTGTAATCCAGAAAGAGAAAAAGAGAAAGCTCCCAGAATCTGAACAGACAGAACCAAAACAATCGAAGCATGCCACGTCATTTAAAACATCATGGAACAAGGATAGACCGTGGCTACTGTACGTGACAGATGTGGGCATGTTTTGTGAATTCTGTCGGAAGCATGATGCATGCAGCCATTTGACCGCGAGACATGGAACAAACAGCCATGTAAACGCCTTCGCTTAGAGAGCATTGTGGATCACGAGAAGTCGAATGCGCACAAAATTGCATCCAAGCTTACCGTCGATAAACACCAAACGGACGTCAAGGAAACTATAGTTCCGTCGCTGTCAATGAACGACATGAGCAGAACTTTCGCATGCCTGTACTTCTTGTGCAAACAAAGAATTTCGCATACAACAAACTTTGTACCTCTACTCGACCTCATGGACTATATGTCTCTGAATCTAAAAGAGAAAATTAGGATGGGGAAAAATGCACACTACACAAGCAGAAAGTCAATCCAGGAAATGTTAGCGTGCATATCGTCAGTAATCGAAGAAAACATCATGGAAAGACTTCGCTCATCAGTCAGTTATGCATTGATGTTTGACGAAACGACTGATTGTGCTATTCAAGAGCAGATGATCGTGAGGGCTCGCTATGTACATTCAGGTGAAATTGTGACCAAATATCTCAAGATTATTCAGCCACTTGCATCATCCGATGATTCAAACCAAGACCTCGTAGTTAGACTTGACGGCAAGAATATCGGCAAGAAAGTAACTGATTTCGTCAAAAGTAAAGATCTGTCATTCCAGAAGTTGAGAGCCATTGGTACAGATGGGGCCTCGACCACGGCTGGAAAGTTCAATGGCGCAGTTAAGCTGATTATAGATGAACAAGAAGCTGACCAAACTAAATTTCCCGAAGTCGATCGTTGTAAGGCCATCGGATGTCACTGTGCTGCCCATAAGCTAAACCTGGCAGCGTCACAGGCAGGCGACAAAGTTCCATATATCAAGAAATTTAAGGACATAATTCAGCAATTATATGACTTCTACGACAACAGTGCCGTTCGTGCTGCTGGGCTAAAAGCTGTTCAGGATCTGCTAGATGAACCAGCACTAAAGGTGTTAGAACCCTCTTCAACACGATGGCTTTCTATTGGGTTATGTGTGGCACGAATAAAGAAAACATTGGCCAGCATTATTATCAGCTTGGAGAGAGAATCTGAAGAACGAGGTGATGCCAAAGCTGCAGGTCTGAGCACGTTTATGTCGGACTTTCAATTTATTGCCACTCTACTTTTGTTCTGTGATGATCTGCCCAAAATCAACCGACTGTCCAAAATATTCCAGGACAGTGAACTTGATTATGCTCTTGTAGCTCCCGTTGTGCAATCAACAAGAAATCAAATCTCGAAAATGTCCGAAAGTGATTATGACGGTGACAACTTAAAAGAAATTTTGGCATACATCAATTCTTTGAAAGAAGCAGGCGTTAATGTAAGCTACAACAAACGAAATATTCGTGGAAAGGGTGACACTGAGAGTGAAATGGTGGACAAATATCGTGCTGACGTGAAGATTCCCTTCATTAACAATATTATTTCAAACTTGGATAACAGATTTACCGATTCCGGTGTAATTACTTCATTCGGAATATTCAACCCTTCCCGTATGGACAAAGGAGATAAAGATTACGGAAAGAGCGAAATTCAGACCCTCATCAACCAATTTGGCAGCTATTCAGTTGATGAGGCAAAGGAAGAATGGGATGATTTTCGGGAATATATGGCATTGAACATGGAGAAGATGAATACTCGAGATGTTGTACGTGCTTTGACGGGGCATTCGAAAAACCCACTGAGAATGGTTTATCCAATAACATCACACCTGGCTGAAATATATCGAGTGGTACCACCACATACCGCAGACGTTGAGCGTGATTTCAGCCAGATGAAACTGATCAAATCATGTCTCAGAAACCGCATGGTGGAGGAAACGTTAGACGCGGTCATGCGTATAGTAATTGAAGGACCGCCCCTGGAAGATTTCCCCTTCCACGATGCGGTTAAACTGTGGGCAGACGGAAAGAATAGGCGATTAAAAGTCCATTCCATGAAAGTGTGACGTAACTGAAGTTGTATAAACAAACATTGTAAATAGACGACACTGTGTATAGTAAAAAGAAGGAAATCACGTGGGAAATATGACATGACGCGATTAGTACTCAGGCGATGATTGGCACGTGTTCGTGTGACGCTGTTGTTAGTTCTCGCCAAGACAGCCTTTGATATAATGCCGCCGTTTCAGTTTAGTGTACCGGATTAACCTGTTAAATAATTGGATTTATATAAAGAATATGCAGAGGATTCTTATACCGGGTGATTTACACTGACTTTCAAATTATGTTCGCCCAAATTTAAAATATGAAATGTCCCTATTTTATGATAATTTGTCAGAGGCCTTGTGTTGTATTTTACACCCGAAATGCAAGGAAAACGCGTTTGCGAGCGCTAATAATCCAAATAACCCTCCCGCCCGGGACTATTTTGGGGATTGGCACATCCCTGACTAAGAACAGTTACTGTTCATCAATGAGGGCCAACAATAGGCCTACAGCTGCACACTTCTCAGACCAGCAACATTTAGAAAGACACTTCGTTTAAAATACGTAAAAATATGTAGAATTCCACTAGATACGGCCGGATATGCACGAAACCGAAAGTATAAAATGGACTCGTTTATACAGTTTTTCCCGCAATCGAAATGGACACATCCGTTCGCATGGTTTGTGACTTAGTAGTTATTTAAGTGGCATTATTAAATCTATTGTTTATACTTTTACGACAGCTAGCGAGGGTGTGAACATTAATTAGTCTGGAATCGGAACCGGAATGAAACTTAGACATAAAACGGGTAAAGTACAAACGTGTTTCCATTGAAAATATATATTATTTTTTTTCGCATTTCGGGAAAAAAGTTGTCGGCGGGTTCGTAAACCAACTAATAAAATTGCTAACGCCTAAAGGAAGATTACAAAACAGTTGTTAATTATCTATTGAAATTTGGCACATACTATTTAAACTGACCCTCAATGTTTACAACTTACTCATTCTGTACATACTATCACTATGATTAATATAAGACAGTTTCAGAATGTAATTTCAGTTTGATGAGAAATAACTACGCCATTTTTGGAACAAGCCAGAATGTAGATCATTAGCTGAAGGAGTGAGTAATTCTAATCTGGGCTCTCCACTGTCATAACCCTTTCTATATGAAATGGATTCTCCAGGAGGGATGTTAAGGAAATATAAGCAGACAACAGATAATAAAAGTGCAGATGGAACAGGAAGGAATCCTATTTATTGGTGGGAAATGTTCAGATAATAAGTTCAACAAAAGACCTATGGTCGTTTGTTGAACTTATTATCTGAACATTTCTTAAGGGATAACTACTTATCAATGAGTGTTTAGAAAACAAAGGGTTAAGCAATAAACCCAACTTAACAATTTAATAAAAACAACATTTTTTGCTAATGCTTTCAACTCAGAAAACTAAAAAAATTCTTCAACTTGATGAAAATATGCTAAAATTACAGACTTTTTAACAGTATTTCTAACAAAGTCAGTGTTTAGTAGTCATGGAGATATTTGAATCCAGATACATACTCTTCTTCCTCATTCATTTCTTCATCTGACGAAGCAACAAACCAATCATGTTGCCAAGAGATACGCTCATCATTGGAATCGCTTTCATCAGAACTCAGTAAACCTGAAAATGACATTTATATCATTCACAGATCGTCCTAGCATGACTCATTGTCAGTAAATATACTGAAGTTGAACGCTCTGGTATGGTGATATACATGTATTGACTGACAGAGGACATTTCACAAAAATAGAAATAATAGATATAGCCTATACTAAGGATTTCAGCGGAAGTGGTGGACAAAATCCCAATTCCCGATTTCAACTGATTGGAGGCATTTCTGAGATTCACTGCAGATTGATTAAAGAAACAGTGAGAAGCATTTTATAGCACATAGTCAGAGGACAATATCACAGCATATTTTCATGAAATTCCCTCCGAAAAATATTATAGCAGACAGCATTTTGTATGTGCCAGCCATCTTGTCATATAAACCAAGCGCATGTTGGACGTGCCTGGGGTGCACTAATGTCAAGCCAGGCGAAGATAGCAAAACCCCTGTTTGGCACGACATATAAAGCAGGCCTATGTCTCTAGCTTGCAACCTTGTTTATCAGCGATTACATTTGACAGAAAGAATATTTAATTTCTAAAGTGTTCAATGTGAGACATTTCATAAAATAGTATAGCGGATGAGGTCAACATTATAGTTTAATACTACAATCTTCCAACTTTTACTAACTGTGTCCTGAATAATGTTAAATCATTTACTGGGTAGTAAATTTTTTTAAACAAATAGTTGCGAGATAAAACTTGATAATTATCTGATACCCATTATTCTTGACTTCACATGTTGTTTATACTACAGGTATATACTATATACCTGTATCTGCAAAGAGAACCCTAAGATTTATGGCAAGAATTGGATTAAACATTCTCCCGTTGCAGACAAAAGCTTTCAAATGTGAAAGAAAATCACCAACACATGAACAATTATCAGACATGTGTCGACATAATGAACTAAAACCCATGTTGACATGTCATATTAGACCCATTCCCAGCCACCAATATTGACAGCCTTTCAAACTTATGGAATTTCAAAAGATGCCTGGAAATACCAAACAGCATTGATCTGTACAGTGTATATATGTTCTAACTTCTCATGTATATGTGCTTTGCACCAGCTAAAATATCAGTCAAGTTTATATGGGATACTAACAAATATCATGTGATGTGAATTTATAAATACATGTAGGAACAAGAGCATCACTAGGGCGTGGCAAAATAGGGCCATAACTCTGGTGAAAATTAGCTGACGGAACCCAAATTTGAACTTTACAAGTATTTTGAGCTAGTAAATTCACATACCATATTGCTAAAGTTATCATCCGAATTCAAAAATTTAGTACAAATTCCAACAAATAGGGCCATAACTCTGGTAAAAATTGGTGGGCGGAACCCTAATTTGAACGTGACCTGTATTTTTAGCCAGTAAACCCAGATTCCATATTTCATTCCATTCAGTTTAGACTAACTAAAGTTATCATCCGGAAACCAAAAGTGAATGGATGGACGGATGCCCCGACGGACAGACCAATACAAATATACGTCCCATTTTTTTTAGAACGGGCGTATAAAAATCGATGACAGATGAAATATGATTAATATCATCGAGTTTATAATAATACCAAATCAGAAACTCAATAATAACATGGCAGCCAGTGGTGGAAATGTTCTGTGCACTCAAGCTATAGGCAAAACAAAAAACGAGAAACCGATCACGATCGGCGGATGTTAACCCATCCCTTGGAGATAGTAAATTACTATGATCAGAATCATAAATGAGAGTTTTGACGTTGAATTATAGAGTATACTGTTATGTACTATTATACACAAATGTACATAACTCAAACTAGAGGTGTGACTGTCCCAATGGGACTACGGATACCCCCCTGTTTTTAAAATACTAAGATGTTTCACATGTCAGTAAACATTTAGTTAAAATAATAAAATAACAGTTCCCATTGCAGGTGTACAACCATAACCCTAATCTTAAACCTATTGACCGAAAAATGTAGGAATAAAAGCTCGGACAAAAGTATACATGTTGCGAAAAAGGGGAATAACTCCACACAAAAAATGTCGGACAGACGTCATAATCGCAGGTGCACAAGTTCCCATGGTACTAAATATCTGTGCCACGTTTTAAAAAAATTGACCGAAAAATGTAGGAATAAAAGCTCGGACAAAAGTATACATGTTGCGAAAAATTTCTAAGTCGAAAAAGGGGGGATAACTCCACCAAAAAAAGTCTGACAGACGTCATAATCGCAGGTGCACAGGTTCCCATGGTGGTTGATGTCTGTGCCAAGTTTCACGGCAATTGATCAAAAAACGACTGAGAAAAACTCCGGACAAATTTGTGTCCACGGACGGACGATGGACGGACGGACAAGCTGACTCCAGTATACCCCCCCTAACTTCGTTGCGGGGGGGGTATAATTATTGGAATTTATGGGTCACTCGCATTTATATAAGAGAATGCACTGGTACAGAATCTGTAATGCTACACCACCACAGCCTTGGGTTAAATGTGAAAAAGGTGACCTGGACATGGAATACTCTGGTTAAGAGAGTCCAATTTAAGTTTACAAGGATAATGTATCAAATTCTACCAACACCCATCAAGATAAAGACACCTCACTGCTGACCCATTAATATCAATTATATAGCAGAGCTGTCAAAAAATCACAGACATTGTTTATATTGATGCTGGCATCTCTATTAAACCAATAACATTTATAATGACCTCAGGCCATCTGTAGTGACTAGTCTACTGTTAATATCATGTGATGTGTATTGTTGAAACTTGTTTCTAAATTAGATACCATAGCTTTCTTTATTTGCACATTGGCATAAGAGACATCAGAAAATAATGTAGCCTTATCAATAGCTAAGTAGTCCAAAGGCATGGGGTGAAATTGTTGAATTGGGTTTGAAGTGGCTCCAAACAAATTTACCAGTACATAACACAAGATTTTGGACCGATTTAAACCAAATTTGGTGTGGTGACTCAGGGCAGAGTTATAATGGTGTTAGTTTTTCAAATTTTGATAACTTTAAAAAAAAAAAAAATGGTTTTTAATTATTTTAAAAACAAATATTTTATTATATAATTTTTTGTTATTTTTTTTTTTAATTGAGCAAGGAATTCAATCATTTTTTTTTTTTTTTTTTTTAAGAGTGAATATTTTTCGAAAAAGGGCCATAACTCAATTAAAAATAGTCGGATCAAACCCATATTCGAACTCGATCTGTCTTCTTTTGTGCTGGGAAATTCATATACAAAATTTGGTTCGGATCAGATAGAAAATATTTGAGTTATCGCACCATGTAATTGACATGTAAAACACATCTATATCACTAAATATATACTATGTACTATGTTTACATTAAGCAGCAACAATTTTAGATGGAATTTTCAAAAACAAATTACTGCTATTAAAATACATGACTTCATGTATTTGTGGTTGCAGATGAATCCCAATCTCAGGAATAAATCTGTTCTGTTCTGAGAGTCGCACAGCCAGGTGAAAATGCGATGTCAACATGATGGCACGGAAGTTGTCTAGACTTTTGCTAACAACGCCGATAGTATCAGTGTTGTCATGTACAATATTGTGCAACATTGTGTCATGGTCTCATGAGCCACGGGAGATAGCATTTCCATGTCCCTTCTTGGAACTCAGATCGCTCAGAACTTTCAGGTGCATATTCTGGGTATATTGTCAAATATAAATCTAGTCTGTCAGAAACTTCAGAAACTGGATTTCAAAGGTATTGAGAATACCAACTTTTATCTTGTTTTTAGAATATGGTGCATTATAAAGGGATTTGGAAAAAAAAAAATTTGGCACTTATGCTCTGGAAAGGTAAGTCGGACAAACACAGATGGACAGATTGACATACTGATTTGAGTGTTGCAAAAAGTTTTAAGTCGAAAAAGGGGAATACCTCCACAAAAACGTCGGACAGACCTCCTAATTGCAGGTGCACAGGTACCCATGATACTAAATTATCTGAGCCAAGTCTTAAAAAATTGACAGAAAATGTAGGAATAAACGCTCAGATGAAGTTGCATCTATGGACAGACAGATTGACCATCTTATTGCTTTATATCCCTCAAGGGGGGGGGGGGGGGGAAATGGGTACAATTAAACCTTGAAATAACAGTACAGAAGAAAGGTTTTTGTAACTGACTGATCTCTCTATGAATATTAAATTCACTTGGTTAGACTTAAATTAGGGAAGCGATTCATGAGTGTCATTGAAAGCAGATACATGTATAAGCATGCATGGATGTGGTAATTTTAATAGTCCTCAAAATAGCCTATTTTGGTGAGCAATATACAAGGTGATTACATGTACCATCGTAGCAAAAGTATAATCTAATTCATTCTCAGTAATTATATTTTTGCATGCTTATTCAAAAATATAATATGACCATACGCTAGCGTAATTAACGAACCACAGCTAAACCACAAGCATAAGCTAGGATATATCTGTGCCCTTTTTAATCTTATGAAAATAACTTCACAGATGCATATTCCCATAAAATAAGATTCACTCAGGACTTATATCGTGATGTGTTTATGATTAATTTCACTCCAGACACGCACAAGGGTTCATCGAAAGAGTTGGTCTAATAGCTAGCAATTTTGTGTATAAATTAGGTCAATCAAACATCAGGTCATGTGAGAAATCAGAGGTTCACAAACAAACTACGAGCTCTCAACTCAGACTTAAAACATACAAAAACAATTAAAAAGCCGTCCCTTTTGTACAAATTATTATAGAACATAATCACCCAACATCAAACTAAAACTATTCAAAAATCAAGACTGTTGGTTGTTGACAAGAGGGGAGTATTTTACTGAAATTAACCATTATATTACTGACGCAATCCAATTGAGATGTGTACTATACTGACGCAATCCGATTGAGATGTGTACTATATGAAGAAGCTTGTCGATTTCAGAAATGTCATCATGTCGATTTCAACGAAACTCGACGAGCAACGTCATCATGTAGCTTTCACCATCGACCGAATTCGCAATAACCTGAATGTATCTTCTGCTTTGTTCATAAGTGTGTGTTCCCTGTCGATTCACGAAAATGGAAGGATATCTAAGGATTATCAGATTCACGTATGTACTCTGTAATATTAGGATAATTTAAACGCGATATAATAACGTTTGCATGAATCATCGAATTTCGACTCCAGTATCGCCCAGGGTGATTAAGATTTTCTCATTGCACGCGCGATTTATATTTTAGGCCACTCCAATGAAAATATTTGACAGTCCTTATTATATCATAATTATGTTCTCAATAAAATGTAAACAGTGGCTACGAATGAACTTCACTGTGCATAATTCCGATAGTAACTCCCCTCATTTTGGAATGCTGGCCATTGAAAGAAGCACACGTTTATTTCCGATTACAACATTAATGCTTTAAGCCCACCAATCTACTGTGCGACAAAAGTGGTCGCAAAAATTCAAAATACAATTATCGTATTAGATAATAATTGGTGACGTCACCAAATCAGATATAGTCTATATACGACCCAAAGCGTATTTCTAAATAGTAAATCACCAGTTGCTACCTGACACTCACCTGTAGAATACATGCAATGTCGACTAGCTGGCCTCTGTACCAAACACTTATCAGACAACTTGCTTCTTTCTGGTCGAATTTTCTTCTTAGATTCAGCCTCAATAGATGAGCGAGATCTTGATGACGTTAATACTGAATTTTTAGCAAATGAGACAACTGATTTAGGTGCGGTATAAGGAGGTGGTGGGGGAACATGCGTAACTCCACTGTCCATTAGTCTGTTAGATGTGAATGTTGAGGTTTGAGAAGTGGGCAACATATCATGATTCTGTAAAGGAACCGTTGTGAAAAGAGGTGACGCAGATATTCTATGTGCTATGCTCACTCGATTGTCCAATCCAGGATAAGGAGGGGGAGGTGGATACTCCGGTGGCAGCTGAGGAGCTGGGTGGTGTAAACTCTTCACACTTTGAGTTAATCCTGGAAACACATTTGCATTGGAAATCACCTTTTTCACATCGGAGTGCCTGATTCGCTCTGAGTTAGTAACTCCATTAACACAGAATGAGCTACGAGGAGTTACATTAGACTTAGATGGGAGACAAATTGAGTCCAGACTTGAGGTGGATTTAGTGTCTTCTGATAAGGGTGTCACATCCAATGAAAATGAAAGACTGTTACATGAGGGTGTGGTCGTATCTTGAGACCTCTTCATTTTATCTTTTATTCTATTTTGTGCAATCTTAGTCTGCAGTCTATTCATGGTACGAGAGCTTTTAACTTTCCCTTTCATTTTAGCCTCTATCTTGATCCGTGGTTTCTCCAGTTTTTCTGCCAATTCTGGAAACATTTTAGCAATGGAAGATCCACCTGACCAACTTGATACACAGTCCCCACATTGAGATTTTGTGGTTGAACTGTTGACACTACATGATGATGATGACGGGATATCAGCTCTAAGCGGTGATGATGCTGACGTAACTACTGCTGTATTTTGTGGTGTGGATGGCCCATTTTGCACAGGATCTGGGAAAGCATAGGGATCCTCTGGATCATCATTGTCCCCTGAAGGGGTGGGCCTATGGGACGCAACTCTAAACTTGTTCTTAACTCTGTCCTCAAAAGAGACTCTGTTTTCAGTCAGAGAACAGATGCTTGGGAGGGCATCTTTCTCCCCTTTGACACTAGCAGGTCCTTCTTTCTCTCCTTTGATATTGGCGAGACCCTCTTTCTCTCCCTTGATGCTGGCAAGACCTTCTTTTTCTCCCTTTTGCTTTCTCTCCTTTCTGGGCAGCAGACCAAGCACTTGCATGTGGTTGTTGCAATATCTGTGAAACAATTTAAGTGACAATATAATTGATGTTTGTCAGTCCAATATGCAAGTATTGGTGCTGACAATTTGTTAATTTAATTAATATTTAACATACGTTTGAAAAGTCAACAGTGAAATACTGGCAGAGGCTCCAATGAACTTATCATCAATCAAAGACTATTTAATCACAGTTAATAAAATATAATTAACAATGCAAGCACAATGTTTGTTCAAAGGTTTTGTCAGTTTGGCATATATATATATATATATATATATGAAATATGTATGCAAAGGAAGTAGGCATATTAAAATGTTGGAATCGAAAATGAAATAATTTAATTAAGACACGGCATCATCCTGGTAAAGTTTTGCTTCTTATCCATGGACATTTTACTGCATGCCAAAATGCTGTTGATTGTTGCTGGTTTACCATGTACACTTAAAGGGACGGGCGGCCTTCATGGTAGGTTATAATTTAGAATTAACATTTATCAAATTATGAATAAATTTTCTCAAGAATAGACTAAAGACTAATAGTATAGCATAATGATGATATGGATGTGATAATATTCACAAAACACGCTTTGTGTCAGAGAAAATGCAGGTTGAGTGTTGTTTAGTTTCTCACAAAAAGCACAGTGAATTGTTTATAAGCAGAGTCACAATATTGCGTCAGTTACCTTCTTTAGATTCGTGCGCATTATATGTCCGTTGTAAAATCTCTAAGATGGTGTGTCTTCAACTTCCAACTCACATTTATGAGTGAGTACCCTTTTCCCCAAACTGGGCTATCAACACACCAAAGTGTAAACCAATCCAACAATTAAAGGGACCCAAGGCACTTGCAGCGGGTATAGGTGCACAAAAATTTAAGTCAGTAAAACATCACCACTAAAGAAATAGATCAACTTTTTCTTATACAGCTTGCTAAAATTGCACGATGGCAGTGTATTGTCACAAATACAGTTTTAATTATAAAGGATCCCCAGATTTCACCAAAGCCAAAGGGGTAAAGGAGAAGATCACTCGATCTTTGCGACCATCCCGTGAACGAAATCCCAGGTGCTTAGCACCCAACTACTTTCTCTCACCAAAGCCAACTAGAGGTGTGACTGTCCCAATGGGACTACGGATACCCCCCTTTTAAAAATACTAAGATGTTTCACATGTCAGTAAACATTTAGTTAAAATAATAAAATAACAGTTCCCATTGCAGGTGTACAACCATAACCCTAATCTTAAACCTATTGACCGAAAATTGTAGGAATAAAAGTCGAAAAAGGGGAATAACTCCACACAAAAAATGCCGGACAGACGTCATAATCGCAGGTGCACAGGTTCCCATGGTACTAAATATCAGTTCCAAGATTAAAAAACATTGACCGAAAAATGTAGGAATAAAAGCTTGGACAAAATTATGCATGTTGCAAAAAAAGTTTCTAAGTTGAAAAAGGGGGATAACTCCACCAAAAAATGTCAGACAGATGTCATAATCGCAGGTGCACAAGTTCCAATGGTACTAAATATCTGTGCCAAGTTTTAAAAAAATTGACCGAAAAATGTAGGAATAAAAGATCGGACAAAAGTATACATGTTGCGAAATATTTCTAAGTCGAAAAAGGGGGGATAACTCCAAAAATAAAAGTCCGACAGACGTCATAATCGCAGGTGCACAGGTTCCCATGATGGTTGATGTCTGTGCCAAGTTTCACAGAAATTGATCAAAAAACGACTGAGAAAAACTCCGGACAAATTTGTGTCCACGGACGGACGGACGACGGACGACGGACGACGGACGGACGGACGGACAAGCTGACTCCAGTATACCCCCCCTAACTTCGTTGCGGGGGGTATAATAAGAGGCTAGAGCTCAGCATCAAGTATGTCAAATCTACACCATGTGCATTTGGTTGGTGTCGATTTCTGCGTTCGGATTACGGAGGAAAAAATTTAAGTATTTGTTCACTTATGGACTAGAAAAGCCATTCGATGTTCGGAAAAGAGAGGTTCCAGGTTATAGAGGTGATTTTTAGTGAGAATGCACTTGGGTGAATTCGGGACCAGACAAATTGTTCGATATGGAGAGGGAATTGGTTTATAGAGGCTCCGGTTTGGAAAGGTTTTACTGTATCCATTATTGATAGTTCTCCAATAACAAAATTTTGTGTGTGAAACCATTGTTTATATGTAAACAAATCTGTTAGTGATTTGTCAACAAACAGCTATTAAATCGTGTAGTAAGTTCAAATATTTCAGTCTGAATATGATTTTTAGAAAACAATTTCAATGCTTTGACCTTTTCCAATGTTTACCATCAGGTTTTGATTAAACTTGGGTATTTTATTGGACTAATTGGACTTTTATAAGTAATTCCACTGTACTCTAAGGTTCCTATTAATAGTGATGGCCTAATAATAATGATGGGTTAGATTTTTGACTAAAATTAATAATAGTGATGGTAATTTCACTCGATGTCTCTTTGCCAAATAATAGTGATCATGGGAAATTTTCTCCAAAAATAATAATAGAGTTGACACTATTTATATTAGACACTGAGAGTTCTTCACCACATTGTGGTTTATGAAGTTACCAAAAATAATTCATGTCGGATCAAGGATGGAAATATTTTACAATCTAAGGGCCCACAAGCAGGGTTCACAATATTTTCATTTGGCGAAAATAAATTTCATTTGGCAAAACTGTTGGCAAGTTGGTTTTTAAATTATGTGATGAGAACTATCTTGTCATAACACATCATCAAAAGTTGATTATCCATTACCTGTACATGCATGTATGCCAACTTACAGACGATGCAAAGGGAAACCCGATCAACAAATCTATCAACATAGTAGTAAGCCGTGATATGTCGAAAGTGATAGATGTGTGTGTGTAATTTGCTTTAGTGTTCACAAAACAGTAATATTTACCTTCTTTCTGTTTTTATCAAACTGGTTGAAATATGGCAGTCAGAAATAAGACTTCTGTAAATGTTTCATTGCGGCTGGTATAACTAATTTGTTTGTAATAGGCTCTCAAGGTAGATTATGGTACTTTGCATGAAACAGCAAAAGGTAATTATAAAATAATTTTTACAGTTAATCCCCTTTGTATGCATGGATTGGCACTGCGTATGAAGCAATTTTGAGTTTTATCTAGACTAGTCCGTCGCCCTTTCGTGGATATCAGTAAACATAACACTGGTGTTTTTTTGGAAAATGTTGGGGTACAATATAGCGTATATTTACTTGTACAATAAAATAGTGTATAAAAGTCAAGACTGACCTCAACGGTATACATTTATAATTTTATATAGTTTGTGTTAACTATCCAATTAGGTGTGTTTTGTGTCATAACTATACTAGTTGCATATTAATACATTTAAATCCCACCACGCTGTTAATATCCAACGATCCACCTATAATAACATGTTATGATGGTCCCTCACATAAATACATTCCGACCGACAAGCAAGCCAGGTAATGCCATCTTTTATTAAATTCAGGGATAAAACACACATGATTATTACATTGAGTTACCTCCGTCAACGGAATGCATTAATACAAGTAGACATCCGGGTACTGATACGGTGGGCCATGCTCATCGATATGCCTGCCATTGTTTATGATACAGCATACATCAGTCCTGAAATCCTTGGAATACAGTCATAGTCAAAAGTGACTATCAAATTAATAAACACTACTTTATGTGTGTAGAGTAGTCGAGTAGCGTATCTTCAATAGTAATTAATACTAATTATTCATTTTATAGTTGGTGTCAAGGTCTGTGCTTACTGCTTAGCTGATGTACATGTCACATGTTATACTAAGTGATATATAGTTTTATGCTTGGACTCCCAACACGACGGTACCGCCTAAATGTGTTTTCTGGATTTTGTCTATCCTACTCATGTTGTCCTTTATTTCGTTACGGGTTGGACTTATTGCGGTACCGGTACCTATTTCTTTAGGACTCCACTTGGTTTGTTGAACAGATTACCCGTAAAACAGTGTATCGTTTCAAATGGACTCTCAGGCATGGGCACTGAGAGCCGTGTATTTATTTTATATTAATCTATATATATATTGTAACATTAATAAAAATAGATAATCTGTATAAAATTAATAAACACTATTAGATATGGGTAATATTGAGAAACAAAGGTGAGGCCTTTAAAGGCCTGGCATGTATAGCCGAGGTTGAAGTTGGTGGTGAAACAACAAGCTGAAATCACAAATGTTGAGACTTGGAGACCTGGGATGAGAAAAAGTTGTTAAAAACCCGGACTCCAGAAATAAGGGAGGGTGGTGGGAAAAGAAATATGTGTGTCAAATAATGGAAGTCAACAAGGGTTGAATAAATTGTCAAGTTCAAAATTTTTGTTCCCAAAAGATAAACCCGACTTCCCTGTACAGAAATCTCTACGCAAAAGATAGAGTTAGGATTAAATTATTTCGTCCTCAATTTTGACCATTTATCTAACTCTGATTGGCTGACCCACACTGAACTTATCTTCCAAGTTCATGTCTTCGATTGGCTCTCAGCGAACTGGCCTTAATTACAACGACCTTGACCTTATCCTTACTGTTGTTTACCTCAATCAAGATGTGTTATGGTTTCCGTCTGTGCATAAAGCCAGCTAAAGTGCCTTGCCCCAAGCTGTGTATTTGATTTTCGTTAAGTCGAGAACGATGACAGTTGCCAAACGTTTGACTGTGAACTCTATCTTGGTTCCTTGTTTGACAAATAAGTGAAAAATAATTAGAATAATATCTGGTAGTTATGATTTTTCGCCTTCCAGTGCTTGTCCCGATTCGCTGTTGACATCGGACACCCAATTCGAATCGAAATTGATTCGTTGCCGAATTTCCGATTAGCAGCGCCCTAATGTATGCTATGATTGCTGTGATGAGAGACTTGTAGCTTGATAACTGTCTAGCAACATTTAACACAATTTCCTGGAGTCGCTTATGTATTGCTACTTTGATATGTATTAGTAATACTAGCTTGCTTTACTAGCTCATTTTACCTGTGTAGGTGGTTAGATTTTCCACATTATATAACAATGATGAAAAATGAAAATTTCCTTCAAATTCCCCAATAGAGATGGGCGGTATTGAAATTTCAATCTCAGTATCGGTATCAGTAAATTTTCATTGATTTACCTCGGTAACGGTACGGTAATCGGTATTGCTATTAAATTATAAGACCAGAGCAGAGATTCCCGGTAAATTGCAGTAATTCAAGTTTTTAACTTAACAATATACATGTATATATGCCCACGGTACACGGATTTAAGACATTCGTGACAACAGCTAAATTAGGCAACAAAATGACCTACACAATTTACATGCATGCCATCGCACCGCTTTTGAAAAGAATAAGAGATTGCATCAATGCATGACTACAATATTTTTTCGTATCAATTTTATTTTCGTCAAATTTCCGTGAGTGAATAGAATTGTGAGTAGTAATCAGTTATCACAATTCACAAATTTATGAAAGTTTGCGCGATGTCATGAAAATCGGCAAACCATGGCAATTTCCGAACTGCAGATGCCCAAACCCATCGCGTGGTTCATATTCTTCTCCCTGCAGTGTAATATACCATCCATGTATACATGTACATGTATATAAGAGACCCTCTTATTTATAGCAGGCTAGCTATAGCACATGGTGCTCAAGCATTAATTTAAAGTTATCACACAACCTTTTTCTGGTCATGATATAGGCACATACATGCAAATGCATATAATATACCGGTAAGTATATATGTTTAATAAAGTAACTTATAGTAGGATATACATGTATATGTACCGACATATGTGTGCACAACTTGCCAAGATATGCTATTTACAATTGACAAGATCAGGTTGTATCATATAATCTGCACTGTGTATATATCAAGTCACTATTGCATCACCGTCTCATTATAAATAACTTGTGGGGGTTTCAATTTTGTGTGCACCGGGACCCTCCATAACACATGCTTCGAGTCCAACTTGGACACAGATTATAAAATGATTCCTGTACCGAGTTGCCGACGCATTTTCCAGTTTGCACGGACACAGAAATTGACACATAACGCTCCAGCTATAGTCAAACATCATGATGTTAGTTACACTGTCATTAATATGTCGTAAAGATCAAAGATGCCTCCGGCCATGTGTGCCCTTGATGTAACAACGTTGCAATAGACTAATACATGTAGTACCGACTTGTTACACCGAGTTATAATTATTCTCTGATTGTCGTTGCTTACGGTTAACAGGTCAAGCAATTTTCATGACTGGTCTCGGCCGCGGTGACAAGGACACACACACAAGTTGGCAACACATGAATAATTTCCTTACCGAAAATACGATATTTCTAGTTTAGATTCGGTACGGTAAATCGGTATTACGCTGATACCACACGGTAAATACCGAGTACCGCCCATCTCTATTCCCCAATTATAAACCCTCAATTCAAATTGGCTAATCATTTTGAAATTTGGCACAAAAAAATGTCATTTGGCAAGATTTTGGCAAGAGAAAATTTGGTCCAGCGCCAACCCTGCCCACAACTTCAGAAGAAATAAATGGACAAAACGTGTTACAGATGGATATTATTCCCTTCATGCTTCATGAATGCTTACCAGTAGACATATTGTAAATCATATTTGTCATAAATATGTAAACTAGTACTCACTCTCTAGTCTCATTTTTGGGTATCGCTTGCGTGCATGTCTGTCCACTGGATTTAGCAACATATGCACACCGCTTGAATGGTGCAGTAGGGTCCTCTAGGATATGCCTCACACAGAAGGCATACCCATTTAGTCGTCGCTGGTTACAACACTTGCTACTGAATGAACATAGCGGCTTGTTGTCGATCGCAGAAAAATGGATGTTCTTGCCTTCATACATGGCAGCTGAACAGATGCACATTGGAACAACCCTCAACCTGTAAATTAAGATCAAATAAATCATTTGAAATTTAATGTACTAGGTATTACATGTATGCCTATCTCGATACTCATGGAGTCTGCTGAGGTAAGTTTTAATAAATAAAAAAAATTTGTATGGCCAGCCTCATTTGAACAGATTTGCTTACCAATGATCCAAGGAACATATGCAACACACCAAATATGAGCTCAAACAGCCTGGTGTATCAGAGAAGATGCCCTGAGAGGTTCAGTAAATTCACTGAATAGAACAGTGCTAAGTCTGCTGCTGCCTCCCCCTTTTTGACAAGCACACCCCACTTGAATTCCAGTCACCAACTTACCAAAGACACTAACAACATAAGGCCTAAAAAAAAGATATTTCGTCATCCTAACCGGACTGCCCAACGGGCTAACTCACCAAAATTTATTGCTTCTCCATAATTTGTTTCCGTATCAACCTACATCAGCTGCACAGCGCCCTTTGTTGTGAGCCTTTTGTGATGTCTAACATAACGACATAACAGATATGATATCTGCATTTATTATCTTTTGCTTTGTTTTTTGAGTAAAACCATTCAGTAAACCTCATAGCCTCCGCAATGGAATAAGGGCAAGGAGTACAGAATGGCGAAAAACATAGAAGCATCCATGAAAATCTTGCATTTTATCCAATGTTGTTATACAGAAAGTATGAAACAACTCAAATCATACAGCCATCAGTAGATTCATCACAAATAATAATGCGAGTTCTCCGTGAAATGTCGGATGGATCGAATTAAAAGCATAGATCTGTTACAGTTTTGTGGTAGAAAAAGAATACAAATCAGTGATCCACATTTGCGAAGATTATACATCTCGTGCACTGATTCATACCAAACTGCAGACCATGCTAAATGTGTTGAAAAAGAAAGACGATATTGAAATATAGCATTGATATGTTTACACTTTCAACATCACAATAGTGGGGTGAAACTTTATAAACTGGTGACACTATAGTTAATTCAATCAGCTAGTAAAAAAAAATTATCTAAAAAATCTACAACCAAGCCACCCTACTGACCCCCTTTGTAAGTGAAAATGAACTATAGCATAGTTTTTCAGTTATTGTTAATTAGCACTTATTTTCACATCACCAACAGTATTTCGCACAGTACCTATTGTACTTTGTACATATTTTTCATGTTTGCCAGTCAGCAACTTTTTATCACTTTGTTCCCTTCATATTAAACTTTATGCATTCGTATCCATAATATCACCAATATTTGTGATATAACCAGGCTTGTCAAAAGTACCGTCGGTATCTGGATTATCGCCATTTATCGGAACAGAGACTGTTCTGATGTGATACCGTGGTACTTGTACTTTTAATAACATAAAGGTCATTAAATGACAATTACAAATTATATGCTATGGAGTATATTTCAAACAAATTATTCAGTTATGTGAACTGAGTGTTTAAGTTTTGAATATTTGTGGGACATTGCGTCACTGCCGGTATAACATCCGTCTTCCCGATCGTCAAATTTGTGCAACCTCATAAAGATGAATGTTGGGATTGTGGGCCATGGGGAAATAACAATGAAGAAGTTAAGAGCACTAAATTGGGAGTTGAAATTGCATCTTTGAGCATGAAATAAAACAGGTTACCTCTAAAAGCTTATAATGATGTGTAATTGCACGTCATGCACATGCAATGACAACTGAGTTGACTGACAAGTGACACGTCATCACTTTGATACATTGATACAAAGTTACCCCAAATAAACTGACAGCTTTCAACTATGGAATGTACACTTTATATCAGTTACCTAACCATTTCCCGACACGAGGTGATCATAAACTGGCACCCACTAATTTCCGTGACATGTTAGGAGAGTATACTTTAACAAATCGACAATAAACATAGATGCATAAGCTGACTGTTCTTCTGATTTTCGTACAGTCTGTTGAGTACCGAGTACCACCGGTACTTGGCTACAATACCAGTACTGCGAAAACGGCCAAGTTTCGGCAGGACCGATGGACCGATACTGGTTGACAAGCCTGGATATAACTAACTCATAATTTGCATATTCATCTAATTACTACCCCAATTAACTTCTATCATCCCCATCTTATTCACATTTATCCAAACTGTCATTACATTGTATTCTTTCTGGGATTTCCCTGGTCTTCATTTCAAGCTATATAAATAGTGACTTCATTGGTAACTTGAGCATTTTGTTGTTATCTTAGTGATTTCAGACAATTTTGTCTGTGACGTCTTTTTGAAGGTAGTTGGGTATAGCAATTTATGTGGGTAGTACTACCCACAGGGGTGGTCGCGTCATATAAAAGAGCCAACGCTACCCAGAGTAGGAACACTCCAACAGATTACGTCGTTGAGTTAACAGCTGTCAACTTGACTGACTTGTATTTAAATAAAAGGTCGGCCGACCACAGTGTCCCCCGACCATGTGGCCAGTCGATGCCGCTTTGTTAAAGAAATTAAAAAAAATGTTGAAATGTTCTAAGTCGAAAAGGTTAATAATTCCGTAAAAAAATAATTTTTCCGTCATCTATATACATGTTGCACATCTCCAATATGTGGGTAACAATAGGCTGAAGTTTCAAATATCTACGATCAAAACTGTAGGAGGAGTTGATTACACCATGAAGGTACCCTCATACAGAAAATTATAAACGAGAGGCCGATCACCCATACCTTGGCGATACCGATTAGCTATTTTAATAAATCCTTACACCAACCTTTTCATGAGTGCAAAAGTTTCAACAATTCACACCTTACTATTATGGTCACAAGTGGAAACAGACTTATTGGGCACCTTGCTCACATAAACACAATAGCAACACGGATGTGGCATTAGATTTCAACCTATTAGGTCACTCCAACACAGATATGTCTAAAAGAGTGATAAAGCTAATTAAGCTCAATCCATAGTCAGAGAGAAGCACAATATTTGTTAAAGACAAAATAGTTAAGACATTAAGTAGATAAACATCATAGCAACTCCATTTATGTGCTTATTACATTGGAATGTGAGACATAACATATTATGTTTTAATGTTTTTTTTATTTATTTTTTATTATGTTTTGTGTTAATTGCAAATTAAAAATTCATGGGATCATTTAGATGGGAGAAAAGGTTTAATATTTCCGATTCAAAAACCAATCAATACATGAACAACTATACAAGTGAGGGATGTATAGACCTGGAAATAAAATGATTGATAATGATTGGATATAAAATGTTTTAATGCAGAATTTTCAGATAGCTAGAGGTAGGATATGAGATTGGTCAGATTGAAAATATTAGATTCATTACATTGGATAGCATACTGTATGACTATGGAATGGGGTGGGTTAATTTTCTTCTAAGCTGATCATTGGAAAGATATAATGTATGTTAACAGCGGAAATATAATTAAAGTTATGGTTAATATTATCAAAACCATTCAATCGATACCAAAATATATACAGGTGAAGAATGTGTCATCATTAACATGGATGCAATTATTTATATAGTGATCATGTGAAAAATATTTAGTTACTCTAGTGATCCGAATAACCGTACCCGTACGATTGTTAATTTTGGAGAAAAAATCCACCCCCTACGATTCTTATTCAAGCCCCTACGATTATTTAATTTTGATCACCCATACTCCATGAATGATCGCATTATTCGTAGTTTTTAATCAAATGGCATGCATGAAACGGAATACGTTCAAAGAATTCGCGCAACCGTCTGGCATCGCAATATAATCAATGATTTGATCCATGGGAAGTAACTCCATCCTCGCACGTGTCACTATTTTGCAATTCGTGCGACCCTATTGCAATAGACAGACCCCCCTCTGCGGGTATTGTTTATCGTTCAGTGAGGCGAACAAAGGTGTCAACGCGTTATGTCTGTTTTTTTTACAATTGACGCGTTATTAACTAAGAAGTTAATCAACGTCTGGGGCTCACGTTTGAAAGTTTCTTTAATTAGAACACAATTGAGTAGTTGGTAGATTTTTCGAGCCTTGTGCTGGAACTGAAAATTCGTATAAAAGTGTTGACGCAGTGTTCTCCGTTCAAATCAATGACATTGAAAAGGTTCTGCAAGAACCAGACGTTGTCCGTGCTGGGTCGAGGAGTGTTTATTATAAGTTTTTGTTTGATAATTAAATCAGTGTTCTTCAATGATCTCCTTTTTCATTGACATTTCCACCCCCTACTATTATTCCGACCCCTACTATTATTAAAATTTGGCAAATTTTCCACCCCCTACTATTATTCCGACCCCTACTATTATTCGGATCACTAGAGTATCACATTGTGTCAACAGGATTGGTGGAGGATGTTAATATTTTTAAGCAAATGAACCAAATGACCCTCACTATGCAGGTTAGGGGTGCAGCCCTCTTAATTCAGATTGTTTGGCTTTGGCAATCCGCTACGGCAACAGTATGTCGTGGCCCAGTTTGCTTCAGCAAATTGCTTCAGCAATGCTGATTGCCGTAGCCAATTATGAAGGCTGGGGGTGTGTTATCATAAACTATGCCAAGAACTATAAACATAATCAATGGAAATATTTGAGTTATGAAATCTGATAAAATGGGGTTAATCTTACCCAAACTAATGAACTGATAAACACAAAAAGTCTATAAAAGCATGTCATTGGATTTAGAAACCCATACAATAAGTCAGTCTCTAATTTCATGAACCTGTTTCAACAAAGGGGTTAACTTAATATTGCACAGAACACAGAATGGACCAGAGAGTCATCAATCACAGTTTTGACAGAATTTATCAACAAACTCTATGAGCCATGCTATCTATCTAGTGTCCAGCTAAACACAACTCATTGCCAATAGTACACTCTCTGTGTAATACGAACTTCTCTTCTAAGCTCACAATGCAGGCATTCATTACATTTAGTGATGTAACAATACAGGTGTTATCGGTAAAAGCCGATAGCCGATATTTTCAATAGAATTTCGGCCGATCCGATACAGATACCAATAAGTCTTTTATGTGAAAAAAGTTTGGAAGAAGCACAACAAATTTCCTTATCAATTGTCTTTTAAATTGCAAAGTATTATCTGCAAAGAATTGATACCCTGGTCGTAAGAACAGTTTAGTTTACGTTCCCCAAAAACCCTGGCAAAACGATTTAATATATCATTGCATTCGAAAGATTTCCTCAATATTTGTTTGATTCCCCTACTGCACCTTACGAGTCCATTTGAGTCAATTTGCCAAACTCAATCTTTTTCAGACGTTGGACTTGCGTTTAATAACACCTGCAATGTTCCGCACAAATTGTTGACATTTTCTTTGCCCATGACTGCAGATACAAATCCCACCCATCAAGCACTCTAATTGGATAGGATGGTTCCATCCAACAAATAAGTCACCTCCTCCAACTACAGTCATATAACAAACGTCAATCAATTTGAATCAAAAACAATGTTGTTAACACAAGATGTTTCTATATCGTATAGCTGAGGCGACTTTAATGCAAACTGGTCAAGTGTGACTCGTCTATTTATAAACACTGATTTTTAGTTTACTGTTTTATCTGTCAAAACGTGGCTTATAAGTGATTCCTACTAGATGACATCAAATGCATGCAAAGAATCATTTGATCTTGCCGCCGGGTGCCCGCCTTGCGAAGATAACAATGTGAGAACTTACTGTTGCACGTGCCCCGGAAAAAATTCCACACCCCCATGAATAAATTATTAAATGGTACATCAGTCTGATTCAGTCATAGGGAGATTCCATTCTCGCGCAAATGTCAGGGGTGTCAGTTATTCGCTTTCAACATGTGCCACTCGGCACTCGTTAGTAATTTTAATTGTATAGTTTTTGTTTTAACTTTTAATTATTGAGTGTACGGAACTACGGTATGTTTTGAAATGTTTATTGGGGTCATAATTGTATCAGCAGTCTCATGTCGATGTTGTCATCATGGGTATATCACCGTATGTGAGAGGGGGGTCTGATCCGTGCGTAAAATATTCGCAATTTTGATGGAAATTCCCGTCATTTATTTAATATTAAAGTAGGAATTGGTGTCACAACGTTCACAAAGGACGCGACATGTACATATCGGTTGACAATATTGGTCGGGAGACTAAATTTTGCCGATACCGATATCTTGCCGATACCACATATATCGGCCCGATCCGATACCCATTCGGTACATCACTAATTACATTATCAGTTACTTGAATTTTAAATGGCCATAACTCTGTTAAAATATACCGGATCAAACTCAAATTTGAACCTGATCTGTATTTCGGGATGAGGACCATATGCACCAAATTTGGTGCTGATCAGATGAAAAAGTCAACACAGCTTGGATGAATTCTATTTAAAAACAAGAGCAGAAAGGGTTAACTAAACGATACCAAAAACCATACAGATGAAGAACGTGCTAAGAAACACCTAGGTAAGAAATATGAGGCATATCAGAAGAAAATTGTTTGACTTAGATGCATCAGATAACATTTGTGTGCAGGGTTAATTATTTTCTAAACCGATCAACCAATCGATACCAAAAACTATACTACAGGTGAGGGGTGTGTCATTATAAACATACATATCAAATATGAACAGAATCGGATAAAAAATGCTTAGCATCGGATAGCTCATGCCTATGTGTGTTAATAATTTCTTTACTGATCAACCGATCGTTACCAAAAACTGTACAGGTGAGGAGTGTGTCATCATAAACATCCACATACAATTTGGACACGATCCGATAAAATATATTCGAGTAATCGAATCGGATAGCAAGTGTCTACGGACAGACAGACGAACGACGGATGGTTGATCCGGACGTCGGCATTATGTGTACCATACATGGTATGGGTACACATAAAAATGTTTTTCAAAGTCGAAGGGCCCATAACTATGCGAAAAATCATTGGATCAAACTTAAATTCAAACTTGACCTGCATTTTGATATGAACGACCCACAAAAAAATTTAATTTCCAATTAAACAATCCAAACTTGAGTTATCATCCGGAAACCAAAGAAAAAACAAGAAAAATTTAATTTTCTAAGTCAAAAAGCCCATAACTCTGAGAAAAATCATTGGATCAAACTCAAATTCGAACTTGACCTGTATTTTGATATCAATGACTCACAAAAATACGGAATTTTCAATTGAACAGTCCAAACTTGAGTTATCATCCGGAAAACAAAGAAAAAAGAAGTAAAATTGAATTTTCTAAGTCGAAAAAAGTCCATAACTCTAAGAAAAATTAATCGGATCAAACTCAAATTCGAACTCAACCTGTATCTTGATATGACTGATCCACATAAAAACGGTATTTGCAATTGAAGGATACAAACAGTTGAAACGAGAGGCCGATCACGATCGGCAGATGTTTAACCCATACCCGGGCGATAGCGATTAGCTATAACTGATAATTTATCAAAGATATGAACACAGGTATCCATATATCAGCACCATCTTGAATTCAATAGCTCAAATAATTTGTCTTAAGAAGGGGTTAAAGTATTTGTGGTTGCGAAGGGGGGGGGGGGTGTTCTAAATCTAATAACTCTATCCTTATTCATCCAAGGACCTATCTATGTGAGATCCAAGGGTTTAGTTATTTCTGAGGATATGTTTATAAGTTGAAGTTAGCTCATTGGAAACAAAACTACCAGCTATTCAAATCTCATTCACTTCTAAAGAGAAATTATAATTAGTTGACAAGCCAGACTGCATAGAACAACATGTGGGATTCCATCTCATATTTAATTTGAACTTTAATGACCCCCCCCCCCCCCCCTAGACCCCGAAGCCACGACAAATAGTTTTCACGGCTGGCTCAACCGAAATTCGTGGCTGGTTACCTAGCTAAGCCGGCTCAGTCACGACGTTCGTGGCTGACGAAATATGGCGGCTCAGCCGGCTGAGATGTTATCATTCAGCGTATTTTCGCTTCCGAAATGTTCCTAATCCCCGGTTATAGACGCCGTTTT
This sequence comes from Siphonodentalium dalli, assembly GCA_032622095.1. NCBI lineage: Eukaryota > Metazoa > Mollusca > Scaphopoda > Gadilida > Siphonodentaliidae > Siphonodentalium > Siphonodentalium dalli. The sequence goes on from CP136067.1 coordinate 62,537,800, forward strand.
TTTTTAGCGTTTGTGGTGAACCCGTAGAATTCCAGACCACACGTAATATTTTGATGTTGGGCTTTTCCATTATGGCGAAAATTCACGAAGGACTGGCATGGATATACTATGTAGTTTCCCATCTAATCGGTATAAGTTATATTGGGACTTCTGTCCACTTCAGACTGCTATCATCACTGCCATCTTGCGATATATGCATGCATCATTGAATGATGCATAAACCCGATAGTAATGATATATAATATTTCCATCTGTTTTCTATTCTTATGTGTATATATTGACAAATGCCAGCGATGTCTGAGACTGGGTGTTGTCGATATAAACAATTTATATTTTAACCCTTTCAATACCGAATGGATGCGCTTATTCAGTTATATGAAAACATGCATTGTGATAGTATATTCCACATTAAGGGGCCCGGCGTTCTGATAATATAACAACCAGTGTCCATGCGAGTATGCCAATATTAGGCAATGCAGTTTAGTTCTTTGCGATTCACAGTACAGTTTTGCTTGACATATAAGCCCATGTACACGGCTCAGCCATTTTACAATTCAGGCGGCGGAGATATTTAGATGTGGCTGGCGTTAGAGATAATATGGCTGGCGGTGGCTTGTGGCCAATATGGCTGGCGGCGGCGGCGTGCGATGGCGGCTTCGGGCTCTACCCCCCCCCCCATTCTTCCCAGTTGTTATTTGTTTATCAATCATGTCAAAAATGCATGTAGTTTATACAGTATAATTCAAAAATGTTATCTATATAATGTTATACAGCCATGTTATACAGCCATTATATGGTGCGGATGCTGGCCCCAATGATCCCTAAATCGAAAAGATTACCATAGTTAATATAAAGGAATGTAACACTGAATCAAATGGTTTCAAGACATAACAATATTTTACAAGTAGCTTGCAGACTAAAACACATAACCTTCACTGTTAATCTTTTAAGCACTCTGTGGTCCCCAAAATTCAGTCAACCATGACAATATGAACAGATGGGAAAATAAGGTTCCTGGCAATATTATCTGCCATATTGATTTTCAAAATAATGCATCACCTATAATCTGTAAGCATTAACTAATGAATCTGATTCAAAAAGAGGGTTCATTTAATATGTTTCTGCATAATACAAACAATAATGAAGATTTATCTGCTTGTAACCTATTGCATATAACAATTATATTGGCTATTAGCCATTATTTTAATGTAATATCAAAAGAATGTGTCTGAAGGGTTAATATATTTTTCAAAAATCAATTAATCAATTCCACAATCCATAGAAGTTAATAGTGTGAAGATAACCCAAGATAAGACATATGAGGAAGAGCCCATGTGCATTAAAGCATAAATCTGTTGGAAACTTGGAAAGGGTTAATTATTTTCTAAGCATATCAATGGAATATGCAGACAATTGTGTAGGTCATGGGTCAATTATCAGGCAGCCTGTAATGAAATTTCAAAATTAGATAAACAAGAGCATGGTGTCATTTATCAAATTTGACAATTAACCAGCCATCAGTATAATATTGTTTGTTTATCTTGGTATCCATCTAACCACTTGGCCATAGCTAAATAGCAATTAATCATTTCATGAGCTGTTTACAATCTACATGGGCATACACCAGGGAATGTTATCATTATATTTCCAATAGAGTTGTCCACCATTCGACCATATACCAGTGTATTTCATGGAACTACATTATAAGTCACTTGAATTATAAAGGGCCATAACTCTGTTAAAATATATCGGATCAAACCCAAATTTGAACTTGATCTGTATTTTGGGGTGAGGACCACATGTACCAAATTTGGTGCAGATCAGATGAAAAATGTTTTTGAGTCATAGCAGCTTGCGTGAGTTCTAAGTAAACATTAAGAGTGAAAAGGGTTAATTAAATGATACCAAAAACCATACAGATGAAGACCGTGCTAAGAAAAACCTAGGTAAGAAATATGAGGCAGATCAGAAGATATATGTTCAACTTATTACATTGGATAGCATGTGTGTGAAGGGTTAATTATTTTCTAAACTGATCAACTAATCGATACCAAAAACTATACAGGTGAGGGGTGTGTCATCATAAACCTACATATCAAATATGAAAACAATCAGACAAAAAATACTTTGGTTATAGCATCGGATAGCTCATGACTATGTGCGGATGCAAAGTGTTAATAATTTCTAAACCGATCAACCGATCGATACCAAAAACTATACAGGTGAGGAGTGTGTCATCATAAACATGCACATAAAATTTGAACAAGATCCGATAAAAAATATTCGAGTAAATGAATCGGATAGCAAGTGTCTACGGACAGACGGACAGACGGACAGACAGACAGACGGACAGACGGACGGACGAACGACGGATGGTTGATCCGGACGTCGGCATTATGTGTACCATACATGGTATGGGTACACATAAAAAGGGAAATAACTCCATAAAAAAACATTGGATCAAACCCAGAATTGCAGAGCACCTGTGTTCTTGGTTGAGACACCTACATACCAAGTTTCAATCAAATCGGATGATCATTACTGGAGTTATAACTCCGCACAGATGGACGGGACGCACGGACGGACAGGGCTGATTACAATAATCCCATCAGGCATTTGTAACCAAGACTTACAATCACTTTTGTCTTTGGATATATTTGAGACAATTGGAAAATTGCCTAATTGTCAAATGTTGTATGGTCAATTAACTTGACATTGCCATATTTCTGTGAAGACACATTTGTAAAAAAAATTATATCATTTGTCTCTTAACTTGGAACTCAACAGGCAATTCTCTATGCCAAAAACACAGATTCCAAGATCTCCAGAATCACAGAATATAACAAATACAGAGATCGCAAGATCAACAATATTTTATTTGTAACAACGAGTTTGGGGCAACAACCCACACTAAATACATCAGTTATAGTGAAGATTCCCTCCATGTTACAGAACCTACTTTTTTATAGGCATAAGCTAAATTGGACTGATGATTTAAGAACTAATGATTTACTGGTAGTAGTTTCACTGCATTCAGTGGGGGTAACAAGAGCACAATTTTCTGATTCACCCCTCATCGACATGCCAACCTAGTTCGAACAACTTTGAATCGAAGTCCCCTAAGAGTAAGAACCATCCTATATAAACTGAATATGAGCCCATAAACTGGCATTACTAGTACATCTTGTGGTGCAATATGGTTCTGCAACATTTTGACCAATAAAAACAGGTTGACAAATCAAAACATCTAATGGTAGCTTTGAAACCATACAAGTACTTACAACTCTGATTTGGTCCACTAAACAGTTCATCTCATACATCAAAGAAACTTAACCAGTAATCTGTAAAAAAAAAAATAATAATAACAAGAGGTGTGCACTCGTGTGCTAGCATACCCCCACAATGGCAAATTCAACCCGCATTATCCGTAAACCCAACACAAAAGATTTTTAACTTTAAAGAAAAATTTGGATTAATAATATCGATATGGTGTCGCAAGAAGCTTGTACAGAAAATAATATTCAAATTGGTTCATATTTGTTCGAATGATTGCAGAAACCCAAAAAAGGGTAGAAAATGAAACGCAACCTTAACATCTAAGATGGCTTTTCTCGAGTGTGATAGCATCCACAAATAAAAAATCCAAAACTTTTCTAAGTCAATAATGAAGTGTAATGTTAGGAAAAACAGTCCGAGCCAACCCTGAGCCGCATCATGTAGAGAGGGTGTTGTGAGAAGCATGTATACCAAAAATTATTGAAATCGGTTCATATTTGTTAAAGTTATTAAGTCGGACAGAATTTTCTAAGTCAAAATAAGTCGAAAAGTAAGGCGTAACTTAAAAAAAGAAAGTCGGACCGCACCGCAATTAGCATCATGCGGTCCTAAGGAGATTGCATAAAATTTTTTATTGAAATTGGTTCATAGTTGTTTGAGTTATGAGGTCGGACGGACGGACACACAGAGGGAGACAGTGTGATGGACAGACGGAGGGAGAAAGTGTGATGCAGTCAATCCAGTATACCCCCTATTTTCTTCGAAAGTGGGGGTATAATAACTTATTACTAGTATTTACCAATATTGGATTGCTAATTCCATATATGTAGGATATACTATATCTATTGATAGCTCACATTTGTTGTAATTTTAGCTAAACCAAGAAACAGGTAGATCTGACATTTCTGGGGAAAAATCCAGTACAGCTGGCTTTGTAGTCTTTGATAACAAAGAGTTACATGTATGCATGTTGTTTATTTGGGTCTGCATGTCTTTTATATTTATTCCCTCTGCCAGTAACTTTAGTATGTTTTGTCGCGAGGAGGTGTTTCTTATTTCTTCATTGGTGCTAGCTGTATACGTTTATATGCCAGCTATACATAATCATGCACCATTTGCATGACAAGTATTGATAGAGCACAGGATTTTATTTCTAACTCCATCTAATATGTCACGTTTGTTTAAGTTTTGACAACTGTGCACTGGAACAGAACATGCATAACATGCAGGGAAATTTCCCAGGACTGTATTGATACCTGTAACAGGTACTAGTATGGGCGCCCAAACTCGAGAAGCTCAAATGGCCCCAAATTCCTAGTGGACAGTATTGAGTCAACCTGAATTTTCAAGGCAATTCAACAATATGCTATGCAAATAAAAAATCTGTAATTGCAATACAGCCTTCATTTGCATGTTGAATTTTTAAATCATAAATATTATGTCACATTTTTAATATATGTGTCTGTATTGGTGTTGGATCGGTGTAGAAGCCTTATTAAGTTATATGGGGATACATATCCTCTGCTGGAAACAGGTGTCCCCAAATTGTCTCTGGATTCTTCACTGATAACATGATAACAATAACCATCTCACAGACTGGATATGATGCACCCTTGTGGAATTGCCAGTGTATGTTAATGCTCATTCCAGTCAATTTCTCTATCCCATAATTACTAGCTCCTGTATGGGATGGGTGCACTTGATAGCTCCCTATGAGCAAATGTAATTTTAAACCCTTAGCGAGCATTGAACCATGTAAAATACTCTCAATGTACCGAAAATATCACTAATTATGCATGTATCTACATACATACTCGATCTCATGTGCCAAATAAACATATCTGTATGTTTATTAATTTTTAGGAGAAAATCCGTCCTGCACAATGCTTATGTATTCGGGTCTGCACATTTATTGGAAAACTCCATCACAATTTTCTATAAGGCAAACTTCAGAAGCTACCGAAGTTTATGGGTTGTTTTGTGTAGTATTGAAAACAATTGCTACCAAAATTGTATTATTGAGGAATTGTGTCAAAATATAATTAATACATTTACATGCATTGTTTTACTTAAGTTTCATAATTTTATCATGGAAGACAACCACGAAAATCGACAATATAAAACAAGAATGGAATATTTCAGGCTGATGGTCTTAATTCCAATTATAGATTTACGTTTATATAAGTATAAGAGTTTGGAGAAATAGATATTTTAATTAGTTTGAATACAGCTCTGGGCAAGTGATTAGAGGAAATTTTCATGTCAAAATGAACAGTTTTCTGACGCATGGTCTGGAAGGCTAGAGTGTGCTAAAATGTGTAACCCTACTTTGATTTTTAACTACAGGTAGTGACACCATAAGGCATTTTTATACAGGTGGATTATTTATGTGTTGAATATTCGTCCTGAACATGGAAACATATTCTAATGCAGTTTGCTATTATGGGAAAGCTACTAGTTAACACCAGTAAATCCTTGCTCTGAAGTAACTTAATACCCTACTATTCAACAACAGAATAGTGTATGGTTTATATATAATGGCCGAGGCATATCAGCATATATAGTACTGTACTGGTACTCTAATCCATTGCCTGGCAATTTAGCAAAGTTTGTTCAAGGAAACCATACTCCATCATGTTATCAGGGTTTCCGCTACTATGGCAGGCCGGCCGTCCAGCAGCCTCATTCCTCTCCCCAACCATGACTTAATATTGTCACAAAATAGCCATATACCTAGCTCAGCCCCCACTTTACACAGGACAAGCGATCACTGACACTGATGATTAACAGATTGAAAGGAATCCTACACTTGTTGCTTGAATAAGACATGATCAGTAGTGCGGACCACGTGCACAGTTGTCTACACCATCCTGATTAATGCTTTGTCGGGCGAATGTTTAGTAGTAATCAGCCTGTCGCGTTTTAATTTACGGTATATTTCTATCAGTAAGTCCCAACTTTCGGACCCACTATTTTCCTTCAAAATGCAAAATAAACATCGGTATTTTACGGGGGCTGAATTCTGAGCTACAACCATGAACACAGGTGAGTTTTGGCAGTTGCTGCGACGAACAGCGCAGACCTTTTTGCTCAAAACAAGGTCTGTATCAAAGAAATGTTTAATTAAAAATAAAACAACTAAAATATTAATAGTTATTATCAGTGTATTTATTTCCTATCCAATGAATCAAAATTATCCATTATATGAATCCAGCACGAGGACATCTCCATCTGAGGAATGGCTTTTGATTTTACACCACATAGTTTTGATCATTACTGTGAAAAAATACAAAGAAATCAGGCAAGCAGAACCTGTTTTTAGCATGTGACATGAGCTCTGCTTTTATGAGGTAACACCTGTTACTGCTAGACAGTGTGGCAATGTGTCTTGCCACCCAGGGTAGTCTTTGATGTTGGCTTTTAATATTGCTACTGTTATAAAAGTCGTTGTATCCATTGTATGCTGTTGTGGTTACATGCATGCTTTTAGTTCATTAACTTGAGATCTAAGAAGACCTTCTGTTTTAATTGGTTTCAAATGTTCCTGATTTTCAGTGATAAGCATCCAAATTTACTTTTGACAAGGGCGTCTGGTATGTGCTTCCCAAATACGGCCACATTCCCCCAACCCCTAGCGGAAACCCTGATGTTATGCTATACAATAAGTAACATGTACCTGTTGAATAGTTATGTAATGAGTCTGATGTGCTGGCACCACTTGCAGACCTGTTATCAGCTAAGCCGAGGAAAATGTCTGGGGAAAAAGAAATTTTGTCAGCTATTTTTTAGCCAAGGCAAACTTTTAGCTGAAGAAAATTTTCTGGCTTAGGCAATTTATTAGCCTAGGAAAATTTCTGCTAATTAACAGGGGTGACTTGAATTTAGCACTGTGTAAAATGAACATCACATTTGAATTGAGGTAATTTTGGCAACTAATGGCTCTTATGTATGAATTTATACCGTTTCCAAACCAGTACTTGTATTCCGCCCTGCACTATTATTAAAATATTTTAGAATTTTCCAACCTGTAGCCAACTTATATATTCCAGTCTGCACATTTATTAGGCCCATGAGAGTATACAATTGGTCCTGCCATATAATTCTCCTTTAAAAAATCTGTCACTGCATGACTAATTGTGAACTGCACTTCCCAGATCATGTGACGAATATCTACTCTGACTAATGCCTGTAGAGATCATATTCCACCTGGCAGTACAAAACCTGTGATCTTTTTGATGTTCTGATAGGGAACTTTATAACATTGAACAAATAAGGTAGGGAATATATTTCTTTCTTAATATTTGTTCCTCAATAATCTATTTGACATTGGGAGGTGGCTCCGAGCTCGAAATTGCATGCTTTTCTGTGACTGTTGTGAGACAATATTGCAATAAACATTGAATTAATTACCTAGGAGAAATTCTCGTGTTGAAACGATTAGCCGTGTTGACCTCTTGCTTTCAACATCTGTGAACATATTAATCATTACATGAGTTCTTTCTTCAAATGAATCAATTATGAATATTTTTATCAAGTGGTTCAAATGATGATTATACCAATGTCCACTGAATTAAATATTGTCCTTTGAACAGCGATAGTAATGGCGAAAATTGCAACTAGGAGAGGAAGGAAATAAGGATAAGGGTATAGCTATATAATTCTCAGATGCAGGTACCCACTAGTCGACTTTGACTCGACTTTCGGGGTTTCGACTAGTCGACTCCAGAATCTCAGTGTCGTTTCAACACTAAGAAATTCCATAATTGTAAGCGACGCAAACAAAGAAGAAAAAACTATATACTTCAATGGTGAGGCCGATATTAGAATACTGCGATAACGTATGGTCTCCACATCTTATCGGACAATCTCAAAAGCTTTAATGTGTCCAAAGAAGGGCAACGCGCCTTGTGTGGTTACAGAAAGTACGAATATGAAGACAGAATGGTATTTCTAAATCTACCATCCCTTAAATACAGAAGGCTAAGAAGTGATCTCATCGAAACCTACAAATATTTACGCAGTCAATATAATTCCATCCCGGATCAGTTCTTTCAGAAAGCGCAATATACATCGACCAGGGGACATTCATGGAAACTAAACATTTGTTCCAAAAATAAGGACATTCGTAAGTTTTTTTTTTCGAGCAGAGTATGCGCAGAATGGAACTCGTTGCCAGAAATCGTTGTAGAAGCTCCTACACTTCTACACTTTAAAGAACAAATCGACATACATTTGTATCACAGGAGATATGAAACAGATTTTTTTAAATTGACTCACATTAATTTATGCTAATATAATATATGTTGATGGGACTAAAAGTCCGAAAGGACTTGTTCCTAAATTGATGATTAATTGTATTGTATGCATATTTTATGCATTTTTATCAATTAAATATTATTATTATGAAAAAAAATCTCACAAAGTCACTTAAAGTTAAATAATGCAATTTCAAGTTGGGACCTTCACCTACCGGTACATTGAAATACATTAATAAGAAACAGGTAATAACTAAGAAATATATTCTCTGTGTTAATTATAAGGTTCCCTGTCAAAACTTAAAAAAGTTCCGAGGTTTTGTACTGGTGGAATATGATCTCTACAAGTTTTAGCCAGAGTTGAGATTCATTGCATGATCTATGCACTTCCATGCATGCTTATTTGGGTTGACTTTTATTTGGGACTGCAAGTTTATTTTAAACACTAGAGTGCGGTGTCGCCTCCTCTGAGAGGGGAGGGGGTCGTAACAAAAATGGTAATTAATTAATGCTAGCTGCATGGTACGAATCGTCAAAATTATTGACAATGGGATGAAAATCTATAAGTACTAGTACTTAGAAGGTAATAAATAGTCCAGCTTTAGCGTACGAAACATCCTAATTGTGGAAAACATCCATAATAAGAAATCTCCAGCACCTGAAATGAGTTATCGGTTATTTCAAAACCATAGGCATTGGATTGGGCATTGTCGTATGAGACCTAATCCCATTAATCAATTTGACAATTGCCACAATCTTCCTGTGCAGTTGACACATATATTTCTGCGTGTGACTGTGCGCAGTACTTACCGTATTGAGAAGAATGAATATTTATATGGCGGGTCGGCTGGGAATTTGTTACAACAGTTCCATTACTAGTAGAAAGTTGGTGTACCGTTACATATTTATTTTTGAATTTGTTGTAGGCCTAATCAGCTAATTCGAGAAAATAAATCTAAAAAATTAGACAAAATTATATTTATAGCACAAATTGGCAATTTACCAAGCTCAGCTGCCAGTTAAATATTATGGCTGATTTTGTTTAATTATATGGACTGGCTAGAGTGCCGTATACGGTACTTTAGCCAAACTGCTAAAGTACCATAGATCTATGCGTTGCTTGCATGACGTCATTTGTCAGGTCAACGTCACATGTGCACGTTTGTCACAACAATGGAGGTGCCTGAGTCCTGATTTACTCAACGCCGAATCAACTGTACATGCAATTTGCTTTCAGACAGCATGAGGTAATTGAGGATTTGGATCCACATAGGACGATCCATTTCCAAAATCTAAATCACACGCCAGGTTATACTATAGTATGGACTCGAAAGAGACTATAAAATCCTATGTCTAAATACCATTTAATACCATGCATTGAACGATTTGTGCAGGGCTCCATGTACGCCATCAGTTATCATGTAGAACTATCGTTCATATATTTAAATTAAAGATTTCATTACTCAAAACACACTTATGTTTGTATAATCGTGTGGCATCTGAATCAAGATTCAAATGTAGAGGTATCGGTACTCTAGTCTAGTCAAACTGCTATATTAAAAGTGGTGTATACAGTACCGTACTTTAAGAGTTCGGCTGAAGACAAAAGTGCCAAATATAGTACTTTAGCAATTTGACTACAGTTCGGCTAAAGTGCTGTATATGCCATATACAGTACTTAATTTGCCTTAATTATATGGCAGCTTTAGTTCCCAGACAACAAAAGCTGCTTCATATTTGTAACTTTTGCTGCAAAGATTTGCATTGAAATCCCCATTAAAAATTGGTAACTTGACCTCTCCCTTAAGGCTTAATGCAATAATTATATCAAATTCTTAGAAATAATTTTTATATCTTGCACATCCACCCATGTTTACCGCAATACAGCGAAGCCCCAATACAGCGAAGTGGTATAAAGAATTTAGGTAATCTGATCGAATCCGCGCGAAAATAGGATAGGCTTCACCTAAAAACAAGGGAATAACCAAACCATAGTCCAGATTTTGGAATTGTGAATACTGAAATTTATACCATTAGCGTATCATTTATCACTTTTGGAACAAAAGTTTCGATATAAAGATCAATTTTCAACTTAATGAACATTTCTTTACAATGACATACCCAATTGAGAGCTATCATTGTTTGACGTTGTTTACTTCCTGTTAATCGATTACACGCGTGCGTAACGTCGCGCGCATCTGCGTCGCGCCAACTTCGGGTGTTGTACCACCCTCATTACATATAAATCTCACCTACAATATCGAACCTCGATCACATTTTTACATGGAATTTGCTTTACTCTGAGGTTTATTTCCTTTCCAACAAAATGGCGGTCAGGAATTGTGCGTAAAGTATGCAGATTATTTATTAGCGGAACTGAACAAAAGCCGATAGCTCAGGCGAAAATCGGTTTCATTGAGATGTGAATCTCACATTCTAGAGGAATTTCATGAAACCAATAAAATGTTTAATTTAATTGTGTGTGCAGAGTCATTGTCTGTCAATACTCGTATACGTTTCAGATCATCGAATGATCCCAAATCAACACTTTTGTGAGATTTGATTGATCGCGTATGCATATATTAGTTCAGTTATCATCCTTCCGCGAAGAGAAATAAACACTAAGTTCCAATACACAAATAGTGATTCTCACTTCATGTTACATTTTAGGAAACCTTATGAGTCATACTGGTATTTGAAATTTGTGTTAACTGTCACTAAGCTTCAGATAAATTAAAAATGTATTCGGTGTACATATAATGATCATAAAATAGTTCGCGAGTGCACTGCGTGGAAGGCGTGAGTTAAATTGACACACCATGTTCATTTCCGGTATAAAATTAAACGGGCAAAATGTGACAATTTTGCTGAATTATAGGAAGATTGTCAACTTTTAAGCAAAATCAAATTGGTAGGATAACCTAGCCTACCCAATATTTAGGGTAATGTGGGGCATAATGCAACACATAAGCACATTAGACCCCATCATGCCACTAAAACGATGGAAGAGCACACATTATTAAACTAAAAGTTAGATAAATATTTCCACTATATATATTAATACTCACACTTGCCTGGGAAGCACCAATTTCTGAACAGCATTACTCCCCGTCGACGTACCCAATCCGTCGCATTATGCCCCATACACGGGGTACAATGCGACACATTTGACATTACAACATCAGCATATACCGAACCTAATAAATTCAAGACGACCGGTCTGCAGTTTCTTTTCTTTTGTGGATTGAAAGAATGTATTTAAGCGTTATTTAAAGTCATAACAGCAGACCAATGAGACATTTTATTGATTTATATGGCGGGTAAAATAGCACCATAAAGTTTTGATTTCAGGAAAATGGCCGGGGTAGGGTTAACAATAATTATTTATCTATATCATGTTTTAATGTTTGGGAATGATCGAATATGTTTTTTTATTTCTTTTCTTTTGAACTAAGGTTACGATAAGATTTATTTTTCCAGGTTTGATTTGCGATATGCCTAATCATATTTTTTTCTCGTACTGGTGTACCCGAGTGTCGCATTATGCCCCACAACCAGACAACCTGTCTCTCCCACAAATATGAGTGAATGTGAATAACCGATGTACATAGAACTGATCAACTTACTATATAACTCGTCTTACTTTACCAAAATACGCATACATATCTTTGGTGGTAGTGGTAAGATGTTCTCGTTTTAACATGTACAAGACCTACCGGAAGTTATAAATCATTCAAAAAGGGGGTCACCAAATGTGGGTAGGGTAATGTGGGGCATAATTAATGCAACACATAAGCACATTAGACCCCATCATGCCACTAAAACGATGGAAGAGCACACATTATTAAACTAAAAGTTAGATAAATATTTCCACTATATATATTAATACTCACACTTGCCTGGGAAGCACCAATTTCTGAACAGCATTACTCCCCGTCGACGTACCCAATCCGTCGCATTATGCCCCATACACGGGGTACAATGCGACACATTTGACATTACAACATCAGCATATACCGAACCTAATAAATTCAAGACGACCGGTCTGCAGTTTCTTTTCTTTTGTGGATTGAAAGAATGTATTTAAGCGTTATTTAAAGTCATAACAGCAGACCAATGAGACATTTTATTGATTTATATGGCGGGTAAAATAGCACCATAAAGTTTTGATTTCAGGAAAATGGCCGGGGTAGGGTTAACAATAATTATTTATCTATATCATGTTTTAATGTTTGGGAATGATCGAATATGTTTTTTTATTTCTTTTCTTTTGAACTAAGGTTACGATAAGATTTATTTTTCCAGGTTTGATTTGCGATATGCCTAATCATATTTTTTTCTCGTACTGGTGTACCCGAGTGTCGCATTATGCCCCACAACCAGACAACCTGTCTCTCCCACAAATATGAGTGAATGTGAATAACCGATGTACATAGAACTGATCAACTTACTATATAACTCGTCTTACTTTACCAAAATACGCATGTATATCTTTGGTGGTAGTGGTAAGATGTTCTCGTTTTAACATGTACAAGACCTACCGGAAGTTATAAATCATTCAAAAAGGGGGTCACCAAATGTGGGTAGGGTAATGTGGGGCATAATGCGACACATAAGCACATTAGACCCTACCATGCCACTAAAAACGATGGAAGGGCACACATTATTAAACTAAAAGTTAGATAAATGTTTCCACTATAAAAATAAATACTCACACTTGCCTGGGAAGCACCAATTTCTGAACAGCATTACTCCCCGTCGACGTACCCAATCCGTCGCATTAATTATGCCCCCATAAACGGGGTACAATGCGACACATTTGACATTGCAACACCAGCATATACTGAACCTAATAAATGCAAGACGGTCTGCAGTTTCTTTTCTTTTGTGGATTGAAAGAATGTATAGGCGTTATTTAAAGTCATAGCAGCAGACCAATGAGACATTTTATTGATTTATATGGCCGGTAAAATATCACCATGAAGTTTTGATTTCAGGAAAATGGCCGGGGTAGGGTTAACAATAATTATTTATCTATATCATGTTTTAATGTTTGGGTATGGAGCCCCGGAGGTGACATCCGAATTTTTTTTTTTAAGTCGTGGCCACGAGAATAAAGTCGTGGCCACGAGAATATGAAGTCGTGGCCACGAGCATATGAAGTCGTGGCCACGAGAATATGAGGTCGTGGCCACGAGACTACGATGTCGTGGCCACGAGAATGAAGTCGTGGGCACGAGAATAATGTCGTGGCCACGAGAATAAAGTCGTGGCCACGAGCATAAAGTCGTGGCCACGAGAATAATGTCGTGGCCACGAGAATATAGTCGTGGCCACGAGAATATGAAGTCGTGGCCACGAGAATATGAAGTCGTGGCCACGAGACTATGAAGTCGTGGCCACGAGAATATGGTCGTGGCCACGAGAATAAAGTCGCGGCCACGAGAATGTGAAGTCGTGGCCACGAGACTATGAAGTCGTGGCCACGAGAATATGAAGTCGTGGCCACGAGAATAAAGTCGTGGCCACGAGAATAAAGTCGTGGCCACGAGAATATGGTCGTGGCCACGAGAATATGAAGTCGTGACCACGACTTTATTCTCGTGGCCACGACATTAGTCATTATTCTCTTGCGTTCACGACTTTATTCTCGTGGCCACGACTTCATGCTCGTGGCCACGACTTTATTCTCGTGGCCACGACCTTATTCTCGTGGCCACGACTTCATAGTCTCGTGGCCACGACTTCATATTCTCGTGGCCACGACTTCATATTCTCGTGGCCACGACTTTATTCTCGTGGCCACGACCATATTCTCGTGGCCACGACTTCATTGTCTCGTGGCCACGACTTCATATTCTCGTGGCCACGACTTCATATTCTCGTGGCCACGACTATATTCTCGTGGCCACGACTTCATATTATCGTGGCCACGACTATATTCTCGTGGCCACGACTTTATTCTCGTGGCCACGACATTATTCTCGTGCCCACGACTTTATTCTCGTGGCCACGACTTTATTCTCGTGCCCACGACTTCGTAGTCTCGTGGCCACGACCTCATATTCTCGTGGCCACGACTTCATATGCTCGTGGCCACGACTTCATATTCTCGTGGCCACGACTTTATTCTCGTGGCCACGACTTAAAATTAAAAATTCGGATGTCACCTCCGGGGCTCCATATTTGGGAATGATCGAATATGTTTTTTTATTTCTTTTCTTTTGAACTAAGGTTACGATACGATTTATTTTTCCAGGTTTGATTTGCGATATGCCTAATCATATTTTTTTCTCGTACTGGTTGTACCCGAGTGTCGCATTATGCCCCACAACCAGACAACCTGTCTCTCCCCCAAATATGAGTGAATGTGAATAACCGATGTACATAGAACCGATCAACTTACTATATAACTCGTCTTACTTTACCAAAATATGCATGTAGCTTTGGTGGTAGTGGTAAGATGTTCTCGTTTTAACATGTACACGACCTACCGGACGTTATAAACCATTCAAAAAGGGGGTCACCAAATGTGGGTACCCCTACTCCGGCGTTCCGCATGTGAGATTAAACAGTCATAATGATGTCGGTCCAATTGGGATGTCCACTTCTATGATTGGTCTTACTAAAATAATTAATGTGCGATTCAACTTCAGTCATGGAAAAATCATATGGCCTGATAACGACCGTCTGTCGCATTATATGCCCCGCGTCGCATTATATGCCCCACCAGGGATGTGGCTAGAGGGGGGTGTGGGGGTGTCTCACCCCCCCCCCCCAGCAGAGAGCTATATTTTCAATAGTTGGAAATTTCATACCTGCCACAACGAAATTTCACACCAATAATTGGTTGAAAATGTTCTTGTAGTTTGATTATAAAACAATTTATTGAGGGGAATTTATTGTTTTTCGACCAATATTTGCATTTGTTCCTATTTTTTGTCAAAAATTTTGACAGAAATGGACATCAGTTGGAAATTTTCCAACCTTAGGGGGGGTGACAGGTTGGAAATTTCCAACACTTGGAAAGCTTGTGTCCTGGTCCCTCCCCTGTGGCCAGTCAAAAACTTCTAGTTAATTTAAGAAAACAATATTGTCATATAATTAATTGGTCAACATTGTCATTGGAATTGTCATCAGTTGGAAATTTTCCAACCTAAGTGGGGGTGTAGGGTTTGAAATTTCCAACAGTAGGAAGGCTTGAGGCTAGTCTAGATGTTAGGATTTTGCGATTTTCTTGTTCAGATTTCAAAATTTTCGCACACCGGGCCGAACCATGGTCGGCCCGGTGTGTCATTGCCCCATCCACATGGCCAATACAAAACTGCTAATTAGTTTAGCAAAACAATATTTTACTACATTTGGTCCAACTTGTAGACATAAATGGTCATCAGTTGAAGAATTTTCCAACCTGAGGGGGAGCATGAGGTTTGAAATTTCCAACACTAGGAAAGCTTCAGTTGAGGCCAGTCTAGATGCTAGGATTTGCGATTTTCTTGTATATAGTTTTCAAAATTTTCTCACACCGGGCCAAACAACTATGGTCGGCCCGGTGTTTCCTGGTCTGTTGTCGGTAGCTGTGTGCATTTGTCTGGAATTAGATCACTAGTTGTTTTTTTGGGGGGGGGGGGCAATTTTCATGTTAAAATATCTTAATGTTCTCATACTGGGAAATTAGAAGCATGGCTTATGAATATATAGATATAGGAAATTAGGCCTGAGCATGAGGTACAAGGGGGGCTGCAAATGGAATTATGCACAAAGTTGTGTTGGTGTGATTCCGACTCAAGGGGGGGGGGGTGCAAAAAAAAGTTGTGTTGGTGTGATTCCGACTCAAGGGGGGGGGGGTGCAAATGGAATTATGGAAAAAGTTGTGTTGGTGTGATTCCGACTCAAGGGGGGGGGGGGGGGTGCAAATGGAATTATGGAAAAAGTTGTGTTGGTGTGATTCAGACTCAATGGGGGGGGGTGCAGTTGGAAATTCCCAAGGTGGACACCCCCCCCCCCAGCGGAGACCCTCTAGCCACATCCCTGTGCCCCACATTACCCTACCCAATATTTAGCAGTGATGGAAATATTATAGTGTGCGCCATATACAAAAAGCACCAACTCATGCCTATAGTATACTAGCAGGGTTAGGCCTACATATTTTTGGAATGGTCATTGCCCTCATTATACAATCTCTTAAACACCAGATATTGTGTGACTGGGGATCAATGATCCGCGCATGCGCAGTCAACGCATTTTTTCATATTTTGCCAAATAAGGTCAAATGAACCAAAATATCATTTTCAAGCAGCTCAAGGGTCATTCTAGGTTAATAGTGAGGCATGTGTGGAAATGTTATTTTTGTCACATTTCCCAATTCACAATCTGCCTCAATTACCATAGTATCCCCTTTTTGCACATATATTTGAGTAAAATGACGGTTTAACCCCTACCAACAACCCGTTTCTAAGGTAAAAACAGTCGCATAGCAACCGTTGCCATGGAAAGTATTTTCGTGATTGCCCCCATATCTGAAAATAATATGTGGGACCTAATATATACACATGTGCCAAGTTTTATGCTTTTATGACAATGTCGCACTTGTTACACAAAAAACTATACCTAAAAAAATCGCACGGTGATTCCGTCACGCCCGTTGTGTGATTCCGTCACGGCGAACAAACCAAGTTAACTAGTAATATACACACAAGTGTGTGACAATGCGGCTTTTTTCTGCAAGTATAATATATCTACTTTACTAATTGGGAACTTTTTCCAGGTCAGCTTGGCTGAATGAGCAGGGTTCTTCAATAGTACGGACCTACCCTCATATTGATGGCACTTTTTTGGTGATTCCGTCACGGACACAATTTGACCCAGAGTGAGATGATACTTAAATACACATATAATTGTATATAATCAAACAACTTAGTATAGTATGTACAATGATTTTTTATTTTAAGCGGTACCCTACTGGTCATAATTTTAGATTTTATAGGCCACAGAAAAGTGAAATTCCGTAAAATTTGGTGATTCCGTCACGCTGGAATTCATGCCCGGCGTTGCCCAGGTTAATGTAGGCCTATGCTGTGGATATTTGTTGGGAATAGAGAATGCTCTTGCTTAAAGTGTTATACGTTTTCTCATAAATTGTATATTCAAATAGAATCACAAAATATGGTTATTACAGTCATGGAATATAAGTAGTGGCTCACCTTGTCAATTGTCATTGTGTTTATCGCGATTAATCCGTTCCACCAATAATGAAGTATTTATTTAT
The DNA here is from genome assembly GCA_032622095.1 of Siphonodentalium dalli. Classification (NCBI taxonomy): domain Eukaryota; kingdom Metazoa; phylum Mollusca; class Scaphopoda; order Gadilida; family Siphonodentaliidae; genus Siphonodentalium; species Siphonodentalium dalli. The sequence goes on from CP136067.1 coordinate 62,555,599, forward strand.
TTACAACTGCGTATACATTAGACGTTATAATATGATACATGAACATCATAAACACATTAATTCGATAAAAGATGATAATTTGGTTTTACATATTGAGATGTACATGTATCAATCAATCTAGTGGGTTGGACTAAGATCTCGAAGACACCTGGCTATCATATCTCCATGAAGATACAGATGTTTCAAAGAAATTTCCAGGTGCTATATATTGACTAAATATTCTTAGTTTAAACGAAATGTTGCTGCGCAGATATATCAGCTACATGTGACAGGCACAGAGCGAGATTTTGAGTTGTTTATGTCAGTCGATGTCAGATGTCAGTATTTGTAGGATCCTGAAAAGTCTTGTGTTACTAACTGCATTTTCTTGTATATCAGAAGAAACTATATTTGACTACATGAACACTGTTACCACTATTTTTGAACAGTCGTCCATATCTCTTGACAAATTGTAACTTTTTGTGGAAACTGTATTGAATGGAACAGACTCAATTTTGTTATTATATATATGCAATCCTCTGACGATTCGAGGTCTCTCAGTTTGCACGAATATATGTAGGCCTATCTCTTCAATAGAATGATAAATATACGTTTAATGCTTCTTCTAGTTATCTCTTTTTGCTAGCTCATTGTGTGAATGCCTTGATTGCCATTCCCATATAAATATGACTGTTAAGAAGATATAATTGTTCAAGTGACTTATGTGGGTCAACATATGTCGGGATTGTGAAATGTGAACGCCCATATACTTAAAATGATATGGAGATGGCCTGGTGACTGTATATAACTTATATGTGGATATCGGTGAATAGCAATCTTACCAATGATAGTGCATATCCGCTCGCCATCCGTGACGCAAACGACACCAAATGTGATTTAACGCCATATTGCGAAAGTGATTATGTATTCGTTTGGTGGAAATCAGCGACAAAACTATTTCACCATATTTTTTTAATTTCCCCTCCCACCAACAGCGTCATTTTAGAAAATTTCAACCCGCACCATTATCTTCCTTGTAAAAAGTTACCCCTCTTAGAACGCCTTGGTGCCATCTCGATTGTACCGCGTGAAGTTATATATAGCACGCACACAGACAGACAAAAAGACCGACAGACAGCACAATTTTATTTCTTGTATCATTTGAGAAGAACGTGTCTGAATTTGATGGTAATTGGTACTAAAAATATTTTGTATCAGTTTTGGTGACTCAAGCTACACACACTAAGACTCATTAGCGATTAGAGATGCATATATATGAAATTGGTGAAAATTGGCGAGTATACAAATTCGTATCAAATTTAAGGTCCCCATATCTCTCACCCATATGGCACCAATTTGGTGTATCTAAATCACACGATAAGGTTCCTCGTATCACGGAGAAGAATATGTATCAATCTGGTGGAAATCGCCGGCACTAAACATATAAATATAATTTGTTGTGTCCCTCTCATCTCTATATACCACTGACTCGAATGGCCCAACTTGTGACATCCTTAAACCACACGATTACACTCCTGATATCATGGAGATGATTGTTTATAAGTTTAGTGATAATCGGCAACTAAACAATTTTTTTAATAAAATTTGGTGCCAATCAATCCCCTCTCCATCTCTCACCCAAACAGCACCACTATGGCGTCTTTAAATCACGATTAGATTCATTCATCGATAAGAAGGATAATTTTGGTGCCCCTCTCCCCTTCAGTTCATCCCTGACTCAAATGACGCCACTTTTGACATATTTAAACCACACCGTTGGATTCTTCATATCATGGGGATGATTATATGTAAGTTTCGTGGCAATCGGCGACAGAAAAAAAATCTGCCTACCCCCCTTCCGGGCACCCCTGACGCAAACGGCGCGACTTTTGCCATATTTAAACCACGCCATTAGATTCCTCATATTATGGGAATGATTATATATAAGTTTGGTGGCAATCGGCGACAAATATTTGTTCTGCCCTCCCCCTTTTCTGCCCCTGACAACAACGGCGTCACTTTAGAAAATTCTAACCCCGACCATTATCTTTCTCGTAAAAAGCTACCCCTAGTAGACCCCTTTGGCATCATCTAGATGGTCCCCTGTGAATTTTAATAGAACACAGACAGACAGACAGACAGACATTCGCAAATATAGATATAGATAAACGAGAGGCCGATCACGATCGACAGATGTTTAACCCATCCCTTGGCGATAGTAAATTGCTATGATCGGAATCATAATCTAGTATTATCTAGAGTATTGATGTTGAATTATTGAGTATACTGTTATGTACTAAAGTAGTAGGCTATAGACAATCAGGCCTACATATACATACTGCCGTCATACTTGCTTTGCTATTGTAGACGAAACTCCAATTTTGATGCGCCCTATCGAAGCGTTTTTGGAAATAGGCGCTAAATTATTATGTCAGTTCAGGTTGAGTGTGAATATAAGTAACGAATGATGATTTTGTCGTGGAAGTGTATGTAGTGTGCTAACTATGGCATTTTAATTAGCAAGTTTGGTGCGAACATAATAAAGAATGTAGTCTTTGTAATGAAAGTTGCATGAGCATTGAGTGTGGAATCTATAGATATAGTAATAAAGTAAAATATCTTGATTGCTGCGTTCCATATACGTGCATGCATATATATGTCGGTTGGGGGGGGGGGGGTAGAACATACAGTTTTATTGAAATAACGAATTCCCACAAATGGGCTGCATGCTGAATACAAGCTCCCAAGGGGTCAGTTTAAGATCAAAATGTGTCGTCGCTAAATGAAGGCTCCCGAATTGAGTACGTTTCAGTTAGTATATAGTATATCTAAAGTAATATGCTTATTTGGTTTCGTTCAATGTGTGCATGCGTATATGTGTGAGGGTGTAGAAATGTAGTTTTTAGTTAAATAAAGTGTTCCCTCGCGCACCCAGTGACAAAAAGAGAAGCATGACCATTCAATTTCTAATATAGAAATGAGAATTTGTTCATGACCGCGGACACTAGAAAGTAACAAAGAACATTTATATACCCGTCATTTTGTGACTGCAATCCCCTAGTATATATATTATAGTGTGTGTTAGCAGTTCTAGTTATATTGTTGCAAATTGCCATGAGAGATATCAAAATAATATGTAGTTATTTAATAATGGAAAGGGTTAAAAGACATGGAATGGGTAAAAGGGCTTAAATCGCCTATCTCGGTCCTGTTTGAAACAATGTAAGTCTAGCACCCAAGAACGTACAGTAGAGCTCCATTGTTCTAGGTAATTAAATTCACCTGACTAATTGGTTGTTAACAAAACACTAGTAGACATAAACAAAAGTATCCATGCTCTGTGGAATTTGTTTATTCAAATATGTCAGATAAGATCAATTTTGACATAGTATGTGTTCAAGTAATTAACTGTTAATTAATCTCCGTAAAAAACTCGGATTAAACCCATATTCGAATTCGATCTGTATATTGGACTGAGAAACACATTTACAAAATTTGGTTCCGATCAGGCGGAAAATATTTGAGTTATCGCAACATGCGTATTAGTGTCTACTGACGGACATACATACCGACGAAATGGTAGTTGTGGAACTTCCAGATTGTGGGACCTTCGACAAGAGTTTTGGGACTTCCATATTGTGTTCTTACGGACTGCCTCTTCTGGGACTAAACCACAAAATAGCAAGTTTCAAGGCGACTGACGATCCAAATCTAATGTTATCACCCGAAACCAAAAACCCCCCAAAAATGGCACAAAAAAGGACCATAACTCCTGACAACTTAGGAAACAATTCGAAATTTCCCTAGCATGTTCTGGGACATTTGCCGGTTAAAGGGACTTTTTGAAGGCTCACGTTTGGTACTGGGACTTTTGTCTGAATCCAATTTTAACTTGTTTGTGAGACTTATTAATGAGACAATTTACATTAAATTTGTGGGACTTTCAAAATGTATCATGAGCCAGAAAAAAAGTCCCACAACATACCATTCGTAAAGACGGACGGACGAACGACGAGTGGTCAATCCGGACGTCGACACTCTATGTGTACCATACTATATATGATATGGTACACATAAAAACCACCATGGTAACTAGTACCAATATATAACGACCATTATTTCATGTGGTGCTTTACCATGTTACTACCATGGTGCTTTTTGTATGGGAATACCAAGCACGATAGATGGACGAACATGACTTATTGGGTCCAAATACACAAAATGGTGTCTTAGGTTGTGTAGCAAACCAGTGTAGTGATGGACTGTGAAAACTACACGATGTTATTATGACCACACGTGTATGTCAATAATCCAGTATGTTCTAAGTGGTAAAAGTGTCCTATATTGATCCTACGAGGTCAAACAACAACCTTAAATTTGTGCATTTTTGAATGTCCATTCATGAGTACATTCGGGTTGTGTGCATATGCCCACAACATATTGATCGTGTGAACCAACTGCCAAAAATGAGCAACATGGGACGTTCCCTTTGTGACTAAAACACCAAAAGCACCACTGGTTTTGAATAATATGAGAAATATCATTGTACCTTATGTCCGGGAAAAGGTGGTTAATTCAGTTACCATTCTAGTGTGTGCGATTGTATGCGTCTCAGGTGATTTCCAACAAGTGGCATATGGGTCAAATTAACACGTACCCTGTTGCCTTTAAGACTTTTAAAATGCTCAGACTCCAAGATTAGTTACAATAAGTTTGCAGGGATCAAATGAAGTTGCAAATATAGAGATTGTTTAGGGGTGCTAATTCCGTCATCATCATATTATCAATATGAAACACATTGTTGACACTTGCATATAGCTATTCAATTTATTGAAGCAATGTGGTCACATACTATAGTGTCCTGTTTCCGCCACATACGTTTTTTTTCTTCCTTCGTTTGGTTTTTTCGCTTGCTTCGGTTTCTTCGCGGCGAAGCAAGCGAAATAATCTTTTAATAATTATTTGCGCTTAAGCGCAATTATTTGTGATTAAGCACAACTAATTGCACTTAACCACAAGCACAAATTAAGCACACATATTTGAGCGTAAGCGCATTATTTGCGCTTTTAAAAGCACAATTATTTGTGCTTATAAGCGCAAATAATTGAGCTTGAGTGCAAATAATTGTGTTTAAGTACAAACTATTGCGCTTAAAGGGGTACTGTACCCCAATTTCAATAAAATCCCGGTGACAATAGCGATCTAATATGAATATTATATTATAAAATAACTAATTTGAGTCGACGATGTCTACTGAAAACGTTCCGGTTAACAGGCTATCGTAAAAGTAAAATTTAATTATTTAATATAAATTGATTTATGGCTGGAGTCATAAAATGGAGAATTATGCCATTACGAGTTACCGTTCTTGAAATCGCATATGTTGCGTGTTTTTTATCGACGGCCGTTCGCGAACATTATTGAGTTGCAAACAAAACATGTTACCTGCAAAAGAAGGCCCGTTATAACCGATTCGGAAAAAAGGAGAAAGAAACAAGAGTCATAAAGCGTCAAGTATTTTATAGGGAGTGAGATTGTTCGATGGAAGAGATTGAATGCATCAATCGAAGCTGTGAGCAATGAACTTCCGCTTCTTCATGCGACCTGCGTCTTCTCCGGTGAAGGTCAAAAACATGGCGCGTAGTTTGAAATCGTAATATTTTTGTTTCCAAGATCAATATCTTCTTCGCTAAATTAGGTTTATACGAAACTCATATAACACGAACACAATCTAACTTTTGAAAGTTATTTCAATGGGAGTAAAAAAAAAAATCGCCTATCTTTGTGTACAGTACCCTTTTAAGCGCAAATAATTATTAAAAGTGAATTTGGCCTCCAATATTATTTCGCTTGCTTCGTTTGGTTTTGTCGCTATCGGCGGTTCTTTCGCATGCTTCGCGAAGTATCCGAAGGAACCGCCGAAAACCAACAACAACCAAGAACAAAGATAAACATTTTTCTTGGTTGTTTAATTCTGTTGGGTTTCGGCGGTTCCTTCGGATACTTTGCGAAGGAACCACCGCAAGCTAAAAAAAAAAACAACATTATGTCGCACCAAGGAACCGAAGGAAGCGAAAAACCCAAACGAAGCAAGCAGAAATAACAATGATATATTTTTTTCGCTTTCGTCGTATGATTTTTTTTTTCTTGCTTAGTTTGATATTTTTCACTTCCTTCGGTTCCTTCGTGGCGAATGAACCGAAATAATTGAGATTATTTCGCTTGCTTCGCCGCGAAGTAAGCGAAAAACCAAACGAAGGAAGCGAAAAAAGTATGTGGCGGAAACAGGACACCATACACATATAATACAAAGAGGGGTTGCCTCACTTAGTCATCGTTTCACATAGATGTTCTGATACCCAAGATATAAATTCTGTTACCGTTAATTCCGTTACAATTTTCAAAGATTATATATACCCGATAAGGGGGTCTCCAGTAACGATAGATAGATAGATATATAGTTAGATAGATAGATTACTGGTGCACATTCTAAAAAGGATATAATACCTGATAAGGGGGTCTCCAGTATATATAACGATAGATAGATAGATAGATAGATAGATTACTGGTGCACATTCTAAAACGCTCTGGACATGTATGCGTACAAGCTGCCTCTATGCGACTATAGTTATACAAATAACCTTATTAATGTATCTTGATAAATTGTTTACAAACAAATAATACGTGATATTGTCCATGGCGTTTAGTGTACTATTATCCTATTATCTATAGTTTCTTGGTATAATCTCCCGAACGCACTTCCTTGAGATAAGTGCAAATGAACATAAATCAAATTTGTTTGATCCATTATGTTGCGATAACTGCCTGTTCGTATTGCATTGTTGTAATGTTTTATTATGTCTTTGATGTTTATCACAGAACAAAAGTACATTAGTAAACATTAGTAAACATAATATATATTGATAACTTGATGAATTATTTGGTTTTATATACATACATATTTACACGCTAAGTTCACCCATACGTTTATAGTGTAACATAGTCAGTCTGGAGACACCAAATTACCCCTTGGATATACCTAATGCCATCCCTGGATATACCCAACGACACTCCTGGTTATAACCAACTTCAAGAATTAGGATACCAGAATTCGGTGAACGCGACCCAGCGAACAAAGAGCTCTCGATAACTGCCGAGTGGACAATAGACCTCTGTGCCCTCTAGATTAGCGATAATACCTTGACACTCTAATCTTGAGGGACCACACACAGAAACCCAGGAATGCTGGATAAAGAACAAGACCCTCTGTCCCTGGAGGAACCAATGAAGAACTCTGAAGAAATCACCTGACTATGAGGACATCAATGGCTATATAAGCGACCGCCGCCCAAGCAGTATTCGCCTTCGCCTTCGCTTTCGATATTCTAACTCAGTGCCTTATGTACTGCTTTCGATTTTCGCTGAACGTCCGGGAATCGCCACCCTAATGTGGGATTCCATTTGGTTAGGATGTTAATCTATTTTATAAGCAACTAAGTAAAATACTGACATTCAGTATGAAGGCCATTTTGTTGTTACTTAGATCTATACATAAAATACTTTAAAATGTTAATGCTTGTTTGTTGAGAACTTACATCACCCAAAAAGAGAACACAACGTGAAGCCCCTGTAGTGCCACAGGACGACGAACTGGTGCCGTGCTTGGAAACAGAACCTGCCACGGATATGGATAAATACATTCTAACCATGGTGAGTTTAAATTTGTAGTTATGGCAAACTTTCAGACAAGCAGTTAGGTTAAATGCAAAAGTAAATTTGTTTAAACAAAGAGATGTTTGATAGTAAGTTTCTACTAGCCTTGATCGTATAGTTTATCTTCTGTTTAAACACGTCGCTATCTACTCATGAGTGCTCCAGACCCAAGCTCTACTTTACCCCTTGACATCGAATTGTTTGTCGACGAAGACGGCGAAATTTGGATCAAATTTATTTACCCAAATGTTGAAGAACAGTGGTTTGTGTCTATTGATGAACTAGTATTCTTATTGGACTAAGCAGTGGATAAATGCCCTTTCGGAAGAAGTGTAATCTCTGTAGGCACGACTGTATGTCAGTTACTGAGTTAGCCCATCACAAAAGTAGATATCACCCCAATGCATGGTTCATGTGTCGTAACTGTACATCTATAGGTTCGACCCTGCAAGTGTTAGTGGCAAGACATAGATGATGCTGTAGGGAATATTGAAAAAATCAGATCCGACATGCCACCACGGTTTGTGAATAATAATGCTCTTGCTCTAGCAAATGCCAGTTCCCAGCAAGCAGCTCGTTGGGAACATATGAAGTGGCAAGGTGTACAAGAAAACTAAGATGCATGCATCAGGTCGGCCGTGAACTATCTACCATAGAATTGTTGTAGCTATCGATTATACATTTTGAAACACCTGTCTGTATGTATGTGTGTATGCGTGAATGCATGTGTGTATGTGTTATAGACTCTAACACTGCTCGAATTTGGTATTTAACGTGTCAACTTGACCTCGCTCATATGCATGTTTCTGGACCTTGACCGATCCGACTAAAAATTTGTGTGTAGGACTACTTCGATCCCGGGAGCAATATGGACGGGTCCAATTTCACGTGGGACCATGTTCTCGAACGTGCTGATATAGGCATGTTTCTGGACCAATTGAACAATAGTTTGGCCAGACGCTGTATATACTGGGTACTGTCCAGATGGAGGCGATCACAAAAAAAATCCCTAACTAGCCCGAACGAAGTCGAGTACATCAGCTAGTTTAATATATATTTTGGACATTTGTCTGTCTGTTTGTCTGTTAGCTATGGCCGGGAAAACTGCCGGACAGATTTGACGAAATTTGATACCTAGGGGAAATTATTTCCAGGGAGTATTTTGGACGGGTCAAATCTTGATCCCGACCTGACTTTGACATTCAAAAAGATCAATTCAAGGTCAAATCTGGTAAAACGGAAGTATTTCAACGAAATTTGATACCTACTGTTACTTTTGTCCCAGGAGTGTTTCGGGTGGGTCAAATCATGACCCTTACCTGATCTTGACATTCAAAATTGTCAATTCAAGGTCAAATCGGGTATAAAGCCGGGCGGATTTCGACGGGTACTTTTGTCGTGACTTTTGTCCGGGAGTGTTTTGGACGGGTCAAATCGTGACCCCGACATGACCTTCACCTTTAAAATAGTCAATTCAAGGTTAAATCGCGCATTTCTCCGAAAATCAGAGGGGAACATCCCGGACGAAGTGGGGTCCACGAGCTACTATTATATATTTCTAGATTTAGTTACAAACTAAATACCTGTATATTGTACAAAGAAATGTTTGACAAATATATCTGTATCAATATTACCATACGGGTCATTAAAATAGATACGACGAAACAAATTTTGAAGGGTGCATGTATCAGGTAAATTTTTATATTTCAAATGATGACAGGAATGCAGAAAGTTGAAGTACCTACGTAATACTGGCTATCCGCATGAAGAGATATACATGTATATAAAAACCAGATGAGGGATATGTCTGTACAGTTGCTAAACAATTCAGTCATGCAAAAGAGGATCAAAGAGTAAGATACCAAATTGCTGCCTGTGGTAATGTTTTTTAACGAAATTCGGGAAAATTAGATTACTCTCACCCTGGTTATCCAGAAGATAATTGTGGAATCTGATGACGATCGGACAAGGGGTCTCGTCTGTAGGATCAACCAAATTATTTAGCCATAAAAATAGTAAAATTGAATATCACCGCTGGCAGTGATGTCTTCACAAGGACAGTTTGAGAACAAAATATGGCTCACATCTAGCGGTGACCCAAAATATCCACATAAGAAAAAGTTCTCCAATAAAAGCTGGCTGCAGGGTGCGCCAATTGATTCAAATTCGAAATTTAGCAGGGTGTACTGCTTGTGGCCATGTTTTCCCCGCAAATTTGATAGACTGATGGACAAAACCACTGAATCCGTTGAATCAATATACATGTATACATGGATTAATTTATATGCATTGTTATACACAGTACTGGTATATAAAGGTACTGAAAATAACTATATTACTAGTATACACAAAATAAACCATATATCATGGCTATGGGTTCTAATATCCGAACATGACAGCTGAGAACTTGGTGTGAATTAAAGAGTGGTGGTTTCTCAAGCATATCTAACCCTCCACGTTAGAAACATGCCATTAAATGTCATAAGTATAATCTAGCTTGAGGACAGAAGTGATCCATAAAACCCCCTTAATTCAACCAGGTCCTCGCGCGATGTATGATCGATCACATGATGATCTAGGGGGATTAGAATTGATGTATAAAAACAGCACTGCATGTAAATATAAAATAAAATAGTGCTACATCTTATTACAGATTATTGCCATATATAATCAGTGATTATACAGACAGTCTGACAAAATAAAGTTTCAGTGACACTCTATCCGAAGAGAGGAATAATTTCATCTGTTACAGTCAATGGAGCAATTATGAATCTGGAAAGGTGAAATTTCTAAGTAATACTAGATATCGACATGACGCGATAAAATATAACGTAAATGCAATATGGCCGCTGGCGACCATTTTTTCCTATGAAATTAAAAAAATATTTGATAGCTCTCATCTGATAGATCAATATCAAGATAAATATGAAGTTTGGTGATGATCGGATGAGTGAAGTGGACTGTGGTCTGTGCTAAACGGTTTAGTAATGCTTAAAAAGATTCTTACCTTAATATTTTTATGTTCACTTTATAAACTTCACTGAGTCATCTTTGTCATGTATTGAGTTTGATATCTTTTGTTAACAGTTTATAAATCATGTATGTCTCATGTTTGTTATTTTAATTTATGTGTTTATTATCATTAAATAAAGTTGCATTCCTTAAAAAGATTCTTACCTCAATGTTTTTATGTTCACTTTATAAACTCCACTGAGTCGTCTTTGTCATGTATTTAATTTGATATCTTTTGTTAACAGTTTATAAATTATGTATGTCTCGTGTTCGTTATTATATTATATACACTTTATAGTGTGTTTTCAGAACGAAAACAAATTGAATAAAATCAACAAATTTGTAAATTTAAAAACAATTCAAACGTTGTTGTATTCCATGTCCCAGCCCGGACATATACACCAAATTTCAATAATATTCATTGAGAAACAACGGACCAAACGCTATATAACACCCGTATACATCTTTTATTCCGTATCGGACTCGGGTACATGTTATAGTAGGTACCGAATTGACACACGTCGACTGGGCGAGTTGGCCCTGGGGCGATTAGGCCGATTCCGGCACATTCTAGAATTTACCGTATGTATCCGTTTACGCGTAGTTTACTTTAGAAAGTTCCGCAATTAATACCGTAAATAGAGCGACCTTATTTGACAGAGAATGCCTCTGTTATTGATTATCAAGTTGCTGTACATTAAAAACGACAAATTCACATGCTCGTTCAAGCGCAGTTAGTCTATTTTCCCCATGTTAAAGGACATCCACAAATACTAAATAACGCTAACCTACTGCCGAATGTTTGACACGACAACTGTTAACATATTTGGGCTGAATTCATCTGACGCGGTATTATTCCTCAAAATAAACAACAAAACCATCGTTACTTGGAAATGTAGTTTGGGCTAACATTTACATAAATCCTCCAGATCAATTATCCGACACACACGTCAGATGAAAAAGTCACATGAAGTAACCGGCCAAATTGGCCGAAATAACACTTCTTGAGGTTATTTCACGCCCTTAGCCGAGAAGTTAAAGGTCTAAGAGAAGTACACCAGAAGAACATTAACTCCTACAAGGAATTGCGATCACTACATCGTCGCCAAAACAGAGCAATTCTCCCTTTTATAGGAAGTGCTCTAAGTTTCCTATTCGGAACGGTCAGTGAATCAGATTTGAGTTCAATTCGACGAAACATCAAAGCATTAGCGAAAAATCAGAAAGTTATTAGTCACGTAGTACATGAAAGTCTCACCTTGTTGAACATTTCTCGGAAATAAATTACTGAGAACAGAAATACCATAAATAATCTTGTTGAAGGATTAAAGACACTTGACGAAAGAATGGCGGAGATGTACAAACAGTTGACTTCTCGACTTGATTCACTGGAGTCTCATATACTTATATATTCGAAGATGAATCTTTTAGTGGATGAAATAGAACAAATGATCACTGAAGCAAGATTTTACTATGAACACTTGAGAATGCATTTCAATATGTTGAGTGCTGGAAAATTGTCACCCAGTCTCATATCACCTGCTGAGCTTCGGAAGTTGTTATTTCAATTGAAATCACAGTTACCTAGACACTTAGAGTTTTCAAGAGATCCTGAAAAGGATTTATGGTCGTTTTACAAATACCTTACATGCGCTACGGTCCTAGAAGAAGACCAAGTGCTGATTATTGTTGATATCCCTCTTATAGATCTTGGTGGAAAATTTGAAGTCTACCAGATTTATAATTTGCCTGTTCCATGGAGCATATCCTCAGTGACCCAAAATGATGGATTAAGTATGATTGCAAATTATCAGTTGGAATCAGAAGCATTTGCTATTAACGCACAGAGGACTAAGTTCATTCTCATGTCAACCACAGAATTATGGGATTGTAACCAACCTGGTCTTAATTTCTGTTATCTTAGAAGTCCTGTTTATCCTGCCAACTCTAGGAATTATTGTCTTCTAGCATTATTCCTTAATGAGGACAGAAGCGTTATTGACAAAGTATGCCATATTGACGTTAAATTGAATGCTCGATTACCTCATGCTGAATACCTGTCAGAAGGATTGTGGATTGTTACCACTGATAGAACCATACAGTTTGCCATATCTTGTGAAAATTCGAAACAAGAAACCCCTACTTCTACAATTAATCCCCCATTTGGTGTTATACAACTCAAATCATCGTGTTCTGCTACACATCCAGAGGTTCAGTTGATCCCTTATTTTCATGGTGCTGAAACAATCCGTTATGTTGATTCTGATTCAACATTCGTTCCATTATATTCTAGTGATTTGAAGTTGTGGAGTAAGTTTCATACAACAATGACCCCTAATAAGTCTTTGGTTTTGCCTAAGAAACTCGAGAAGGTGCAAAATATACCCATGGATTATTTGATTGATGAGTTATCTCTATTGGATGACATAGACGAGAGTGATAATTCTATCCCTATTTGGATGTATTTAGCTATTCCTTGTGGTGCAGTTATTTGTATATTGCTGCTAATTATTATGATTAGGCGTAAATGTCTGAAAGTGCGTCATAATTATAGATTTAACTCCTATCGTTGTAAATATAAACCACATGTAATACAGAAGGATGGCCAATTGGAGATGATGGAAACCCTGCCAGTTGGTGATGTGAAGGTCAAGGTACTGCCTGCGAAGAAGCCATTGAAGACGTTGTCTCTTGGAAGACATCCTGATGCTACGGGAACAGGAGAGAGTGGATCTCCGACGTCTGTTGATGTTGAGGCTCGGGAAGACGCGCGGTATACTTACTTTTGCAGATGCATCCTGACTTATGTATATCGACTTGTATTGGATCGTATGGAAAATTTTATGAAGAATTTTCATTTGCGAGGGGGCGTATGTAACATAGTCAGTCTGGAGACACCAAATTACCCTTTGGATAAACCTAATGCCATCCCTGGATATACCCAACGACACTCCTGGTTATAACCAACTTCAAGAATTAGGATACCAGAATTCGGTGAACGCGACCCAGCGAACAAAGAGCTCTCGATAACTGCCGAGTGGACAATAGACATCTGTGCCCTCCAGATTAGCGATAACACCTTGACACTCTAATCTTGAGGGACCACACACAGAAACCCAGGAATGCTGGATAAAGAACAAGACCCTCTGTCCCTGGAGGAACCAATGAAGAACTCTGAAGAAATCACCTGACTATGAGGACATCAATGGCTATATAAGCGACCGCCGCCCAAGCAGTATTCGCCTTCGCCTTCGCCTTCGCTTTCGATATTCTAACTCAGTGCCTTATGTACTGCTTTCGATTTTCGCTGGACGTCCGGGAATCGCCACCCTAATGTGGGATTCCATTTGGTTAGGATGTTAATCTATTTTATAAGCAACTAAGTAAAATACTGACATTCAGTATGAAGGCCATTTTGTTGTTACTTAGATCTATACATAAAATACTTTAAAATGTTAATGCTTGTTTGTTGAGAACTTACATCACCCAAAAAGAGAACATAACGTGAAGCCCCTGTAGTGCCACAATAGACATGATATAAACAATGCATATAATATCATACTATGCTATTGCTATATATGCCGTATACTATGTCCAATTAGTTGCGACGGGCAGAACGCGTTAAATGATTTCCAATTTCAATTTTGGCTTATAATATAATTTCGTTGATAATCTAAATATATTTCTTCTCAATTGTATTAAACGCACATATTAAATACAAAGCAAAACTATTTAACTGTGTGCATACAGTCGTGTGAAATGTGATCTATAAATGCAAGCTTGGTGATTCTGATATCAGCTTTCCGCGAAGAACTGATATCAGAGGCACATATAAGCTCATTCAGGATATATGTCTCCGATAGTTCACGCCAGTCTCATTTGTCACACAGTGCCTGTTTAATAAATATACATACCCTCTTCATAATTTCGAGATTATCAACAGATAGAAGACCAATACATTTATCAAGGTTGGGAAGCTCCCAATAATACGATGGTATGAATTTTTCTCTGATAGACTGGAATTTGTTACATACGATAATAAAATGATATTCATCACCGAGACCCTCCCCACATGCGGAGCAGAGTCTTTGTTCTCGTGACACGGTTTTCCATCTACCACTCTCAATGGCCAAACGATGGTTTGTTGTTCTAATCTTTGTCATGTATTCTGCCAGATATCTAGGCAATATTAGCAAATAGCCCACTCATTTTAAGGTCGGACTTAATTTCTTTGTAAAGGATACCCTTTGATGATGAAGAAAGAATATTTTGGCGCCATTCTAATTCAAATTGACTTGTCATGTCCATTTTAAATTGTCTGATGGTCCCCTTAGACAATGGAGAGTTAGCTGAACATGAACTTTTGGAATTTACCTCTTCGAAGACCGGAAGACTCCGATAACACTCGCGACAATCTATATAGTTTCTTCACTAGATTTGAACCATATTCAGAAAAGGTTCTTGACCAAAATGCCAGTGCACGGCATTTGATCTCAATTCCAAGTGGATGTCGTCCTGTTTCTCCGCACACCATGTAATTCGGTGTACTGGACTTCATACCAAGTAGAATGTTTCAAAATTTTAAGTGGACGAATTCGATGTCCTTGGTGGGCTCATAACACCACACCTCACTCCCATATAGCAGTATGGGGGCTATTTTGTAATCAAAGAGAGTTAACATCATATATAAAGGGCCCGAGATTTAGCGATCTCATCTGATTAAATGATTCTGCCAATTTCTGGTCTGTTCTTCTGCCGAACCAAGTCGTACGGGGACCAATCTGTAATCTGAATCCAGAATCTGAATCGGATTTTAGCGAAATAACGCCTCTGGAGATATTAGTCGACCTCTGCACCCCCCGCCCCCCAGGACTCAACTTCACCCCACTAATTTTCTTCCTTAAGGTCTCCTCTAATTTTTTTCACTTGTTAACAAGAAAAAAAAGTGGCCGCAGAGACTCCAGACAAGATGGCGTCCATCATGGCGGCCATTTTTTGTATATGCACCAGGTCTCTTTGATCGCCATTATATTAAAGATGATAGCACATGCGGTCTTGTTTTCCGCTCGATTCGTTATGCTAATATACAACCCTTACAAATTAGCCAAAAATCCGACACCAGAATCCAATATGGCGGCCAAGATGGCCGCCGAAATGTGAAAATATGCTTGTTTTCTGACATGTTACCACCTTTCGTTTGTCTCTATGGGAAAATGTTGGCATCTTGCGTCATCTTATACATTTATCGTATAGAGGAGTCATTGGCGAACACATGGGGACCATAATATACATTCATTGCGGGATAGTTTTGTCCGATATCACGTTTTCACAAATGCCGGTATAATAGGTCAAAGCCGAATCTACGTTAATTAATAACGCGATGTAATGTTTCGAATCAATGAATGTTATTGCTATTATAACAACACCCATGCATATATATGTGCAGGAGATACTCGAGCTAGGATTCCTCTTATAAATACCTGAGTTGAGGAATATTTACCCAAATCCAAGATGGCTGCCAAAATGGCCACCAGAAATAGAAAAATCGACGAAAATCGCTGATTTTAACATCAGTGAGCATTATTGTCATGACAACTCCACACCTGCTTACTATTGTAAGTTGGGAACACTTAGGCAAAGAACTTTCCTTGTACCATATCCAAATAAAAGTCCTCCAAATCCAAAATGGCGCCCACAATGGCGGACAGATTTAGAAAAATCACCAAAATTCCCTCATATTCACATCATTGGGCATTATTGTCGAGACAACTCCATCCAATCCATGCGTACAGTTGAGTTGGAAATACTGAGTTGAAGTAATTACCTTACATCTCATGCAAGAAATGGTTTTCCAAATCGAAGATGGCGGCCAAAATGGCGACTGAAATTTGAAAACACGCCTGCATTCCTTTACTGTCTTAGGATGGGCGTTATTGTTTAGCGATTTCTACCCGCCATTACATGTTGATATGTATGAATTATTCATCTGGGTTTGGCAAGTGATACTCACAGTCAATATGGCGGCCAAACTGGCGGCCAGAAATTGAAAAGAAGCCGATATTATTACATACTAATTTCAACTTTTTGTCATAATATCGATTTGTATAGACGAAACGGTACATAATATAAGCCATCTATTAGTTCCAATGTAAGTCGTAGCCTTCTGGAAGGATGAAAACCCACAATCGCGATGTGACATTTCAAAATCCATTCTCCACTACTGGCCGTAACCGTATATTGGTTCGCCGAATAGTCATATTATGACTTCCAAGAATCAAAACAACAGTACCTTAGCTTATTCTGAATTGCCACATTCAGCATTATCTAGACCCGTTTCCGTCTCTTCGTCAGATTAATCTATCTCACTCACAACAACAGTTTACTACACTTCTTTGTAGAAGGGTGCCACTAATCGGAATGTTTCAAACAAAACATATGCCGGTGTCCAGCTCACGTGTTTGTTTCGAAAGCTTGGAATTCTTAGCGAGCTTCATTCGTGGTATAGCTTATGGTGTAATTCAGATGCTACATATGGGGTATAGGCGTCATCTTGTGCGATATACTAGAAAGGTATTCAGTCGATGCGTATACTAGCTTTCAGAAGGATCTATCTGCGTATTGTCAGCTTTGGTGACCTAATGGGTATAACAACGTGTACACCTGGTGATCTTCCAAAACAGCCACTTCTCAATATATGGTTCATCAATTCACATACTCATCTAATGCACTGACGTACCCGGACAACTTCTGTATATGGCTTCGAATGTTGAAAGCCCGACATTTGACGGATGCATTTCTGCTAAGGCGTAGAAGACCATAATGCATAATATACCCAAACTCCTTGAACATGATCATAAGAACAAGCCTGTTGGCGTCCAGCAATCGTCTCACCGAACAGATCCAAGCAGATGATAACAATACACACGGTGCTAGTTTGTGGGTATGTGTCATGATAGTGGAAATGAAATTGGACCATGACTGCACCGTATGTTTTAGATTCAGACAGGATCTCATGTGTGGCTTTGCTTTCCTTGTATGCTAAGATTGTATGTTCCCATCCGTTTGGAAGCCATCTTAAACAACTGGACCAGGCGTGTGTCATTGGCTACTGCTGTATAAGCCCCACCAAGACTGGGGTGTAGTCTTAAAGGCGATACCTTTGATAGTTGGTTGATATGTCATACTCACGCTGGATGGTATGGTTCAAGAAAGTACAAAAGGGTGAAATGTTCAACGCGAAGAACATCCAGAGGAAAGTTACGCTGATGAGCTCTTGCATTCAGTTCAACAAACGTTGGTACACCAAGTGATTTCTTGGTAACATCACCATTGCGACCATTTTCCTGCAAGAGACATTAACTACTATATTCTAAAGTTATATATATAAAGCTATATGATCATAAAGGTCGCGTTCCCCAACGTCAACAGCCATTGCCATCGAGACTGTAAATTGGGTTACGTAGCGTTTTTCCGAAGACCCATAACTCCGAAGGTCCGATTCTCCGAAGGTCAGATTCTCCGACGCCCCGATTCTCCGAAAGCCCATAACTCCGAAGTCCCGATTCTCCGAAATCCCATAACTCCGAAGACCCATAAATCCGAAAGCCCATAACTCCGAACGCCTATGACACCGAACGCCCATAACTCCGAAGGTCTATAACTCCGAAGGGCCGATTCTCCGAAGGTCCGATTCTCCGAAGATCATGTTTTATCGCTTATTAAATAGTGTACAGTCCAGTGGCGGGGTCAATGGGGCCCTAGTGAAGACCGCCCCCAAAAAACGTGTCAAATGTCATGTAAACGTCAGGAAATTCCTCCTAGGCATTCAAATATTCACAGTGTTCCTGCCCAGGGGAGCCCCCGGACCAACGATTGGGGGCTACCCCTCCCATGTATGCGCTCCCCAAATCAGGCCTTCGTGATATGCTTTCGGCATATCATATGCATGATATACCCCCCCCCCCCACACATCCCCCACATATGCTAATTAATGTGCACCCCTAAATGGGAACCTTGGCTCCGCCACTGTTGTACACCGGGTATATTATAACGAAACGCTGCGAGAATGTCAGAGTAGCCTAACATGCACAGGGGCGACAAGTTCTTCCCCGTTCACCCCTGTACATTTTACTCTGGCATCTCATGGGCCAACGTAACGTTATAGTATCTGGTGTATAGTCAGTGGCGGGCCAGGATTCCCATTTAGGTGGGGGCAGTAGGAAAAGTTTGAATATTTTGATGCCCCATCAACGATTTCCGGGCGTTTACATGACATTGGACATGTTTTGGTAGGGGCCCATATTGTCTGAAATAGCAAGTAGAGGTTTAATGGGGGAAGTGGGAATTTTGGGACCCCTTGGCTTCGCCACTGGACTGTACACTATTTAGTAAACGATAATACCCCGATAAAACAAAATCTTCGGAGAATCGGACCTTCAGAGAATCGGACCTTCGGAGTTATGGGCCGTCGGAGAATCGGGCCTTCGGAGTTATAGGTCTTCGGAGTTATAGGTCTTCGGAGAATCGGCCCTTCGGAGTTATGGGCTTTCGGAGAATCGGATCTTCGGAGTTATGGGCCGTCGGAGAATCGGGTCTTCGGAGTTATGGGCCGTCGGAGAATCGGGTCTTCGGAGTTGTGGGCCGTCGGAGAATCGGGTCTTCGGAGTTGTGGGCCTTCGTAGTAATAGGTCTTCGGAAAACCGGTGTGACACCGTAAATTGTTCTTTAAATACATAGTGAAATAAATGCACCACATTTCCTGACATTTTCTTGAATAATACCGCCCACATACTGACACTAACCATGAGAGAGGATAACAAAAAACGCATACATTCATGCTATAAAGACATTATCCTTTAGTCCATCCGACTGTTTTGAGGGAGGCTAGCATAGTATTATCCAGACAAGAATGTACGTAGTTGAATCAGAAAGGCTTCGAAACGGATGTGGAAATACAATCTTACCACAACAAATAAAACCGACACGCATGCCATTCTATATCTTAAACATGCACCAGGTGTAGGGGTGGTGTATACCTTGGCCCATTTCATTCCCACTATCATGGCGCATGTCCACAAACTAGCACCACGAGCATTGTTCTTCTCTGCTGGGAGATATTCGACGAGACAACTGCGGGGCGTCACACAGTTTGCTTCGGATCATGGTCAAGAAGTGTGGGTAGTCTGTGCACTATGGTCTTCTCCTTAGCAGATAGACATCTGCCCAAGGGAATGAGACAGCTAGCAACCTTCGAAACACAGTCGAAGTTGTCCACATATGCCAATGCGTTCGCTGAGTTTGTGAGTTGACGAACCATCTATTGAGAAGTGACTAGCTAACTGGTTCGCCAGGTGTACATGTCGTTATCCCCATGGGGTATGAGACACATACATAGAGATGACCTTCTGTAAACTTGTATACTCATCGGTCATATGCCTTCCTAGTTCAAGATAACGCACAAATATAATATTTAGCAAATATTTAAAATCGTAAGCTAGACACCGGAAAATGAATTGTTTGAAACGTTATGATTAGAGGGACCCTACTCCCAGGAAGTGGTGAATACTTTGTCGGTGTTAGCGACCTAGATTTATCAGAAAAAGAAATGGAAGCTGGTCCAGATAATTATGGACGTGACGTGGCAAATCAGATTCTGTTATCAGGTAATTGTTCTGATATAACTATTCGGCGCACCTACGCTTACGGCCATTATCGGAGCTAAGTGGAGAATGTATTTCGAAATGCCACATCGCGATATTAATTGTGGTTTTTCATCTTTCCAGAAGGATACGAGCTATGTTATGCGTTTTGATACCTTTAAGTTAAACTAGTAGATGGTTTATGTACAGTTTCGTCCATACATACCGATATTATGACAAAAAATTGAAATTAATATATGAAAATATCGATTTCTTTTCAATTTCTATCCGCCAATTTAGCAGCGATTTTGGCTGTGAGTATCAAATGCCAAACCCCAATGAATACTTCATGTCACTATTCCATATAAACTTGTAATGGTGGATAGAAATCGCGAAACAATAACGCCCATCGTAAGAAAGTAAAGAAATGTAGACTTGTTTTCATATTTCGGTCGCCATTTTGGCCGCCATCTTCGATTTTGAAAACAATTTCTTGCATGAGATGTAATGTAATTACTTCACCTCAGTATTTCCAACTCAACTGTAAGCATGGGTGGAGTTGTCTCGACAATAATGCCCAATGATGTGAATATGAGGGAATTTTGGTGATTTTTCAAAATCTGTTCGCCATTGTGGGCGCCATTTTGGATTTGGGGGACTTTTATTTGGATATGGTACAAGGAAAGTTCTTCGCCTCAGTGTTCCCAACTCACAATAGTAAATAGGTGTGTAGTTTTCATGACAATAATGCTCACTGATATTAAAATCGGCGATTTTCGGCGATTGTTTTATTTCTGGTGGCCATTTTGGCAGCCATCTTGGATTTGGGTAAATATTCCTCAACTCAGGTATAAGAGGAATCCTAGCTCGAGTATCTCCTGCACATATATATACATGGGTGTTGTTATAATAGCAATAACATTCATTGATTCGAAACATTGCATCGCGTTATTAACGTAGATTCGGCTTTGACCTATTATACCGGCCTTTGGGAAAACGTGATATCGGACAAAAATATCCCGCAATGAATGTATATTATGGTCCCCATGTGGTCGCCAATGACTCCTCTATATGATAAATGTATAATATGACGCAAAGATGCCAACATTTTCCCACAGAGACAAACGAAAGGTGGTAACATGTCAGAAAAATAGCATGTTTTTACATTTCGGCGTCCATCTTGGCCGCCATATTGGATTCTGGTGTCGGATTTTTGGCTAATTTGTAAGGGTTGTATATTAGCATAACGAATCGTGCGGAAAACAAGACCGCGCGTGATACCATCTTTACTATAACGGCGATCAAAGAGACCTGGTGCATTTAAATAAAATGGCCGCCATGATGGACGCCATCTTGTCTGGAGTCTCTGCGGCCACTTTTTTTTCTTGTTAACAAGTGAAAAAAAATAGAGGAAACCTCAAGGAAGAAAATTAGTGGGGTGAAGTTGAGTCCTGGGGGAGGGGTGCAGAGGTCGACCAATATCTCCTGGACTATAAGCCTTTCGGAAATCAACGAAAGTACAGTACAGTTTTTCCCCACTAGATAAATACATATCGATGATAGTCTGTAGGACATATACGTTATCAATAGTAGAGTGTTTACGGCGGTAGCCCGTTTGATACTCGTTGATTAAATGCTCTTCATCGGAGAAGTTAATTAATCTTTTGTTCATGATAGAAGTGAACATCTTAGCTATACAGCTTAACAATGTTATCCCTCGATACGAATCTAGGTTATCACGAACTCCTGCTTTTTTATAAATATGTTTAATCATCCCTATAGCCCAGTCATCTGGGAAACACCCAGTATTTAGGATAAAGTTAAATAGTTTGCAATATAAGGGTGTCATGATGTCAATTGATGCTTTCAAATATTCATTAGGTATGAGATCAATTCCTGGAGATTTATTGGCTTTCAAATTCCCAGTAGCCACTCTAAATTTCTTCTTCAGTTATCGGATCGTTTAAGGGGGCCGAAATCCTTCGTCATAGATTTCATCGATTTTGTTCCCAAGTTTGTCGATTTGGTCGTCAGGTAAGCTGGGGCCCTTAAAATGACCATATAATGTGTCTAACGGAATGTTACATTATTGTGTCTTAGTTCGGCTAGATTTAGAATGTTTGTCTAGAGCTTTCCAAAATTCTTTGCTGGATGTTCGGCTTAATTCTTCGACAATATTTGTTCGCTCATATTTAATTTTTGAATCCATCGTTTGTCTGAAACGTTTCCCGGATTATCTCATTCTTATTTTGTTGTCGGCGCTTCTAAACTTCTTCTATGCGCCCTTCGCCAAGTGAAATTGTTTTCGCATATGTTTGCAATCTTTGTCAAACCATGACTTATTTGTTTCGCGTTTTTATTTCCAATTCTTATCGACATTAACCTTTCCGAATGCACCATCAAACACGAATGGTTACGGAATTAACATTTTTGGTAAATTTTGGAAAACACAGACAAACACAAAAAGAAATGTGTTAAAGGCCCACTTTAAAATTTTCGAACCCTCAGATCACATTTTATAAAATATTCCATATTATATACGATTTGGAAGAGGAAGCTCCAAAACATTGTATTTTCAACTTATTCGATGTAATAAACTGTGAACATGTTGTTTTTGTTGATATATCGACGTCTGTTCTGCGCTGAAGTTACTGCACACAGGCGATGACATGTTTTCAATGGAAGGGGAATAGCGCTATATATTTAGATATAGAGTTATTCCCTTTCCATTGAAAATAATACAGTTTGAATTATGTGGCATTCGAGGGAAATGATTTTATAATTCCACTATTTTCTATTGCTCCATGTGGAGCTTCTGGGACACAGACGTTCCAAATGGTTATGAATTATAGTATTTTAATCATATTTGATGACATAGATTGTTATTAAAACCGTATATCAAGGCAATATACAAAAAATAATCGGTGACTCGACAATTAAGTGGGCCTTTAACAGCCTGTAGTTGATACACAGTTATGACATACACTAGAATATCTCGGTCCAACATTGACATATATATTGGCATGCATTGTCATGTTGTATATTTTTGGATACCATGCACACAATCCCAAATTCGTGCAAGGATAGCAAATATTACATGGTGACCACATCGAACGAGGAATCATACCAGCCTGAGGCCATTGCTTCCACAAAAAGCCAAAAATAAATAAATGATAAGATCACACTGGTTTGTGCAACATATTCTTCATTTGTATTATCATATGCATATATATGTCATTCAAGCAGACTGGCGGTTAATAGAGTAACATACATGTATAGAAACCAAAATAAAAATGCCTTGCACAAGCATACTATCTACATTTAGCAATACATGTGGATTTACCGAACTGTAATTACCTTATACTACTTGACTTTTCACACATCAGTTTGATATTAGATGGCTACCAAGTTTCAATAAGTGTAATAGGTCTATACCGGTTTGCATATATCAATCAACATCAAAATCTGATATTCTGGCAAAATACAATCAGATCAGTGGCAGTGGCTAATGTGTCTTAGTGGTCTATATAATTTGCACGATCAAATATAACAATACATGCCTGTCAAAAATATATATGGTCAACCTTATACGGCATAGGTATGCACGATTCTATCATAATTACAAGTTATACCACAAGTTCTTATTTTGGTTCTTATATTATGCTTCAATGTCCTTACTTATACTAAACTGCTCTCCAATATGTAGTCGTATAAAATAAAATAATGGTTTGAGGTTAACAGTTTAAATTAACAATTCTTAATACGAATCAGACAGTCAGAATTGGAATATGTTTATCTGCTCTGTATATAAAATATAAGCTATATCCTGGGTGGGTGACTGAGTGTCATCAAAAGCTGTTAATTCGGTTACTTCAATGGTAATATATCGAACTAATGTACGAAATACATCAGGATAATATACATCGTTTCCGACGATACGACCCCACACTTTAGACTGTACACTTGAAGATACGTTATCACATAGAAGTGAATGAAATCAGCACAGAATCACACTGAACTTTAGCTATAAAGACTGAAAATGAAGTATGCCACACTTTTGAGATTATTTGAAACATGAAATGGGAAAAATTGTGAGTTGTGAAGACAGTCCAACCCTTTGGATGAATTAACCATGGTAAGTAAATATATACAGAAAATTGAGATACGAGATACTCTTGATTGAGTTGCCTGTGTGTGATGGTAACGGAATTAACATATGGGGTTTTCCAATATCTATATCAATGGACCATGCCAACCATGATCTTCATTTGTTGATCCTACAATTTTGGCAAATGTTCACCAATGACATATAGATTCCTTATTACAAATAATTTTTTTGATCAATAGGAATTATATTTTTTCAAAAATGGCTCGCAATGTTCCCCGATAAGGAATTTCCGCACATATCGGTTATATCTTGTTAGTTTACCATGGTAGTACCACAGTACTTTACACTTTACCATATAGTAGTAACATGGTACTCTATCATGGAAGTACCGTGATACTTTGCCATGGTAGTACCAGGGTACATTTTTAGATTAGACGCCTTAAAATTTGAGACAACAGATTAGAGTTCAATACTGAGACGCATGATACCTAACGTGTTAAACTCTTCTTGATGCCTCACTTAGTTGTACCAATAGTATTGTCACATTCTGTTGATGTTTGAATATGACACCGGGTACAATTGTTTTGCACTGTTTTTGCAACTAACAAAATATGATTTTCTTCTCACAAAAATAGACAGAAAACGCATCACCTGCGCAATGTTCTACTGTGAAATAGAGTTGTCTCTCGTGTTAGTACCATCGTAAAGTAAACCACAGAACAAAACTTGTCGGTCCACAACAGCTTGGGATATCGGTTGGGTTATATTGATGTTATTTTGGACCGAGTCCCGCCCGTTACTCTTCTAACAGACTTTACGCCCATTAATGTGGGCGGGAGTTATCCTGCTTGTATATGTCTTCGGGTTAGGTCAAATGCACGCTTTGAGTATATGTACATAAAGGACAGCCTTTCTCAAACACGATGCTGTACAAAACAAGGGTATATCAGAGGTCCGTTGAATGTTAAAGAAACGAGATTTATAAGTAAACAAAGCCTTGATTTCCATAGAATTTAGATTTGTCGTGTTATCAGAAAATGTATGTAAAGAATAGATTAAACGATCGTGTCATCGCTTTACCTTTTCTATCACGTTAAATGAAATATTATTTTGAAGACATAGTCACACCGACCATTCGAAAACGCACATCTGTGTTGCCAACCGCACTCAATTCCTACGACGATACAACCGCGCATCTCCTAGTTTTTATGTTGCAATATGTACCACGAAATCGACAGAAATAGAGTGTTTTAATTTATTTTGACAGAATGGAACGGTTGGTGAAGTAGCAGTTATATTCGCTCAATACCTCGACATTTATCGGGTTGAATTCAATACAGTTCTGTATATTTCGACAAAGCATTGGGGTAGAAATAGGCTGCAGAAACAGAAACAGCCCGGGTCCTACCTTTGAAACAATTGTTTTCGCAAATTGTATCGGAATTTAGCAACACGATTGAGTATTTCCTCTTCTATTTTTTCGGATTCCTGTAGTCAAATCTTCCTGTAACCACCTTGCGTTGAATTGAATATTCATCCGTTCACCAATTTCCATAATTTGAGTCGATTTCGGAGCTGGGTATATCGAAAAATACACGACAATACTTCTTTGTGACCAACAACCAACCATCTATGTTGCTTCTATTCTAATTATTACTAAAGTATATATCGCGTATGTATGTGTCCAGCTCGATGTTTAAAGAGCGACTATTCGTTTATCGGAACGAGATGTACTCAAATGCGTCTCGTCTCGTGCTGAAATGACACATTCGGCAAACCATATTATTCAAATCAGCTGATATACGAGTCCGTACGTTCTTGAATTTTGAAGCATGATATACTTGACCAGCTTGTCCCGTGTCGATGTGGTCGCATTCATGGTTGTAGAAACGTGTTGTAAAGGACTTTGCTATATCATTGAACATAATTTCTCAGTCGAATTTAGTTGCTTGAAAGAATTTAGCGTCTGAACGAATAACCTATATATATGTCCATGTGAACTGGTACACGCAAAAAACTCAAGTGCTGTATTCTTACACTTGGCAAGTGTTACACTGATTTCGGCAGTACACGTGCCATTTTCACACCTGAAGTGTACTCAAAAGAGCCTTACGTCAGGTGTAATGCGTTTTCGGTAGCACCTCGCAATGTGCTGAATTTCCAACACTTCTACGGACTCATCGTTTCGGACAAGGACCATTTTGATTGGACGTCACTAGATTCGACGTCAATAGTCTGAGACTCAATCACAGATACATTTTTTTCCACGCGGTCAACTGGTCGCCATTTTGATCAACTGAAGTGAAAGTGACTGTGACGACCAGCTTCTTTCAACAAAAACAACATTATTTCACTTTGGATCACTTTGGTGAGTATTGAATGTTGAATGCAGTGAGTATTGGACTAAGACGTGTTTTAAGAAAGAGGTAAAGTGTGCTTCAGACATTTCCAAATCGGGACCAAGGTAGTCATAAGGTGTTATTTCTACACTTGTAAGTGCATCTCTACATATCCCCAGGTGCAGTAGTATTACACTTCGGGTGCTGCAATGTAAAACTTGGTAAGTGCTATATGTTTAGCACCTGAATAAGTGTTGTCGGCGCACTTCGGGTGCTGTCCCTATTCGAGCACTTGTTAAGTGTGATATACAGCACTCTAAAGGATAGGTTTAGCACTTCGGTTTTTTTGTGTGTAGAGTTTTGTTCCCCGGACACTAGTATATAGTAATATTGTATTGCTGTTATGTGTGTTGGATTTGCCTATGATTTAGGTTACATTATGCAGCGGCCTATACTGCCATGTGTAGCAACACTCAGTACTGGGGCTAATCACTTTTGACTCCCGTAAAATGGGTTTCACCACATATTGTCATAGCCACAAGTGGGCCCGTGTCACGACACACTATCGAGAAAACGACGGGCGTCATACTGCACGAGTTAAAGCGATTCCAAGACTTCAACAATACGAATGTGACATAGTGAAGCAGCGTGAATTCCGTTACTTATTCCTTATTCAAAAATTTGGGAAAATGTGGCATATGACCATGGCAACGTCTTAAGTAAAGCGAGACGAAATTTCATGTGAAAAGAAATCCGGGAAAAAGTTCAAAAATGCCTCGAAAATAGGCAAAGTCAGAAAAATAAACGGAAATAGTCCGAAACAAGTGCGCAGTCATTAATGGCCACCTCGGCCAAAAATTTTGGGCCGAAAAACATTTGGGTCGAGTCCGAAAAAGTGGGTCGAATTTCAGTTTTCGCTCTGCTCGGTCGGGTAAATTTCCGAAAATGTGGCAAACTGTCCTATATTAAAAAATGGCCACCTGGGCCGAACTTTTTGGGCCAAAAATATTTTGAGTCGAGTCCGAAAAAGTGGGTCAAATAGAAATTCCCGCTCTGCTCGGTCAGGAAAATTTGGGAAAATGTGGCAAATGACCATGGCAACGTCTTAAGTAAGGCGAGACGAAATTTCCTGTGAAAAAAATCCGGCAAAAAAGTTCACAAATGCCTCGAAAATAGGCAAATTCCGAAAATAAACTGAAATAGTCATACACGTACCGGTACACGCAATTAATTTTAATATATTATATTTTTAAAATTGAATGAATGGGAGTCAGCGTATCCCGTCCAATCCCCCAACCTTGCCACCCTTAGCCGCTAAGTTTGGTATCATAATTTCGGAACGGAACTATATACGGTGTATTGGCTTCTCAGTTTGATATATACATAAGTTTGTGTCTATTCTGTTGTATCAGTTCTAAAACTGTCTCCTTATCATCTGGATGTGTCACAAGTGAAAACTTATGAGTCTATTGTCTGATTGTTATAATGGACGATTCACTATTTCGCATTAACTAACCGACACGTATTGTAAAGTGTTATAACTTAATGCATGTGTAATGCTGTTGTCGGCTATTAGAACCATAGACCCAAATGTGTGTTAAAGTGCAGACTAATTCACGATTGTGTTGTACTTAAGAATAGGAAGCACACCAGAATTAAGCAAATAGTATGTGGAATGTGCAGGTATAGTTACCATACACACATCATCCCCCAATGCTTATATATCATGACAATGTAATTAATTAGTATTAAAACACCCCAAATTGTCCATTACGTCCCCATATAGGCAAGGGGAAGCAGCGTTCGTGAATTATGGGGTGAAGGAGAAGATCACTCGAGTGCTTCGGGTGATTCAAGCCCAACCATTCACCTCGTGAATAAATTATGTTGGTTAATTTTGTTCACCAAATAAATGTTACTTTATGTTTGGTAAAATTGGTGATAATTCGTATGTTGGATTGATACCATTAAAATATTTTATTTTATTTGATTTGATTTGAATTATACACAATTTTGTTGTAGTTGCAAAACGGGCCGCACTTCCAATGTGACAAAAATGTGCTCGACATGCACCGATGTCTGTGAGAACTGTTGTTAAGTCAATATATAAACTTTTGTCTGTCGTGTGAAGAAATGGAATGAGGAATGTTAAAATACGCACATATTAATACAAAATTGTCCAGAATAAAAATCTATCCGTCTAGTACATGAATTATACAGGTACCCCGTTTCAATGCGTGGGACAATTATTACCCTGGTGAGCCTGAACACTCAGTAACCATCTACTGCTCGCCGGGGACAGGGGAGGTACAAACACAATGTGGCTGGCATACTGACAATATTTTTCACTGCCCATAAACAGGTACCCTTTTCAACGCGTGCGTGGTGCGAAACGAGCGACAAATGAGCGACCTTGCTCAAGGGTCACAACTTGACACGAAATATGAACAACTTTCAATCGGACAATTGTGAATTCGTCAGTAGCAACCCCAGTGGGGAGTCTGCATTTTTTTCCGAACACTAGGCGGGGGTGGGTGGGTGTTTCAGCAGCCCGGCTAACACAATTTTTCCTGGCCTGGGCCCCGTAAATTTGTTCCTGTAGACGTTTTTCTTCAAAATAATGCAACAAAATGTTTTAAGAATGATTCTATTACATAATAGGTTTAGTTTAAACATATCTTATTGTATCATTTATGTACAAATGGGATTGGGGCACAAGTTATACAACTTAGATAGCCCCTCTCCCCATATAATTACACACGTTACATAATAGGTATGAACATAACTCATGGAAGGGGGTTTGATTTCACCATCAGTTAATGAGGGATGACACCAATATATAGGTAATAAAAAAGGTCAGCTTGCTTAATGTTTTCATCAAGGATCTATCAATACACATTGACATGCATGGAAAAGCTCAGGTTTAAATAGTTCTAGTAAAAATAATTTATTCAGCCTGATACAATGAAAATATAACACAATAATAGATTCTTCAAATAAACGTAAACTCTACAAATAAAAATAGACTATTCAAAAAGACCATAATAAAATAAAACATAAAGGCGTTAAAACAAATTTTAACCGATTTCAACGTTATTCGGTACATGGTTCTAGGATCATCTCTAGATTGGAGCTGTCAAAGTTGAACGATTTTCGATGAAAAACATGGCCACCGGCAGCCATTTTGGATTTTACTCTTTGTATGACTAAATCCTTTAGCACATCTTACAGGTCACATTTCTCGTCCAATCGTCACCAAACTTCATATGGATCTTTTGAGTTACCTCAAGATGTGAGCCAACCCTTTTCCCCAGAAATTTGTTCAAAATAAACATGGCCGCCAGCAGCCATCTAGGATTTCAAATGTGAATCCATCAGCAAAACCTACAGTCCACTGTTGGGGAACTACTCCTAGAGATTTGGTTCCCTACCGAGTTTCGTGAGCATTTTAGCGACGATTCCGATTCTCTATCGAGCAATCGCGGCATAAAACGTAAAAATCAACAGTGTTAGAACAGTGTTTCGTGGGTTTCATAGAGCTACCGTGAAATTATAGTCACTGGCCATCAGTGTGTGTAAAAAAAGAGTTAAAAACTAATCCCGAAATACACAGAAATTGATTTTTTATTATCCGATTCCGATTCTCTGCTGAGGACTCCGATTCTCCACCGAGCGCTCGGTTCTCTGCGAATAACTCGATTCTCTGCCTTAGGTAAATTAGTATATGCCGTACGCAAACTTTGCTCGGTAGAGAATGTAAATATAGCTCGGTAGAGAACCAAATCGCCAGGAGTAGTTCCCCCACAGTGCTACAGCACACATTTATTGGAGAATTGCTTTGAAACTTTACAGCCTTATTGGTAAATAAAAAGTAGAAATGCTTCTATAATCACGATGCGGAACATAGATCGGATAAGATCAGGACAACTAAGTAAAATGGTCATTAGAAGCAGTTTGAAGGGGGTTCATGGGTCCCTATCTCAGAATTGGAAAAAAATAAAAATTAGGGGGTGGTGGGTACCCAGAGGACGGAAAGGTTGTTATGGACGAATTCACACCAACATGGGCCACCAATAGCATAATTATATTGGTGTGTTTCAATCGGGAGTTAAGCAATATTTTAAGTCCTGTTTGCATACAGACTCTACTAGCCGGATACGTTTTTGACAGTGATTTGGCCCTATGGTGATTATGGTCGAATTCACCCCAAAAGGGAGCAACCAATAGCATATATCTCTCACAATCGGGAATTCAGCAACATTTTAGGGTTCGTTTGGATCCCAGACTCTACTTACGTCCTATTTGTGGACTGGTCAAATGGGCTACCCGGGTAGCCGATAGTGATTCGCGCCTAAATTGGCTATGTGTGAATTCACCACAAAAGATGCCTCCAATCGCATAGGTCTCCCAGTCAGGAATTTAGCAACAGTTTAGTGTCCGTTGTGACGCCAGACTCTACTTACGCCCAATTTGTGGCAGTTATAATGTGCTAACTGGCTACTTTTTTTTTACAGTAATTTGCCCCTAGGTTCGCTATAGACAAATCCACAAATAAGATGAATCCCCCAGAATCGGGAATTTGGAAACATTTCAGGGTCCGTTTTTGACGCTAGACGCAACTTACGCCCAATTTGTGGCAGGGTATAATGGGCTACCCTTGTACTCTTATTGCGGTGAATTGCTCCTTGTGTGTCTATGGCCGAATTCACCACCACAAGGGGCCATGAATAGGATTGATCTCCCACACTCGAGAATTTAGCAGCATTTTATAGGTCTGTTTCAACGCCAGACTCTACTCACGGCCAATTTGGGCTGCGGCTATAATGATGTATAATGGCCTATCCGGGTACTTTTTTGACAAGGTGGTATGGACGAACTCACACCAAGAGTGGCCACCAATAAGATAGATCTCCCACAATCGGTAATTTAGCAACATTTTTTGGGTCATTTTTATGCCAACCTCTATACGCCCATTTGTGGCCGGGTATAATGTGGCTCAGTCTGGAGTAAACTACATATACCCACATATAAAAAATAGTGGGTCTGACGATCTTTCGTTCAGTTTTCATTTCCCAAACCCGGGATTCCTTGTATTTACCGCCAATCAAAACTTACTCTAAGAAATGTGTGCGCCAATAAAAAACTATTAACATGTCAAGTGCTCTTGGTGTGGAAATTCCGAAGGTGTGGCTAAAGGTTGTTAAAAATAGTATCCATGACGTCATGTTATACCGGAAGAGAGAAATGATTTGTTCTAAGTCCAAGAAATCCACATAAATTGACATTTTTTATAATTTCAAGCAGATCTGTCTTTAAAATACATTTTATTTTGGAACCTGGATGCTGTTTACCTTTATTGTCGGTAAAACTACCGCCGAACGAAAAGTCACAAACCCTGCAACAATTAATACCGATTCTGAGAATCGGCTTCACAGGGGTTGAAGCGGCCATGACGGCACTGGCACGTGACCATGTTTACACCTGTCAATCACGACTAATTTTACATTTATATTTAGCGCGGTGTGACGTAATTTGGGGGAAGCCCGCAACCATACAGAAATGAAAAGTTGATGAGAGTGCAATAGACTCAGTATCAGTATGAATCTGAGTGTATGTTTACAAAGAATGAATGTGGCTATATGCTGCAAACCCTGGCAAATCCGGCAAATAATTCGAATAGGTGGCTGACGAAATACTAACAACTAAAAAAATTGAGTCGGAGGTTGAATAAAAAACAGGAAACAAGAAACTATCAGATTTGAATCGGAGGCTGAATAAGGAACATGGAGCAAGGAACTGAATCCATGGACCCCCACAAACGAGACCCCCAAGCCACGTCCCTGGTCACGACACAAATATTCCCCAATCTCAGTCAGGTACCGAATCATCAAGTACATTTCCATACATCAGATGGTTACGTAGCGTTTTTCCGAAGACCCATAACTCCGAAGGTCCGATTCTCCGAAGGTCAGATTCTCCGACGCCCCGATTCTCCGAAAGCCCAAAACTCCGCAGTCCCGATTCTCCGATATCCCATAACTCCGAAGACCCATAACCCCGAAAGCCCATAACTCCGAAGGCCTATAACTCCGAACGCCCATAACTCCGAAGGTCTATAACTCCGAAGGGCCGATTCTCCGAAGGTCCGATTCTCCGAAGGTCCGATTCTCCGAAGATCATGTTTTATCGCTTATTAAATAGTGAACAGTCCAGTGGCGTGGTCATTGGGCCCCTAGGGAAGACCGCCCACAAAAAACATGTCAAATGTCATGTAAACGTCAGGAAGTCCCTCCTAGGCATTCAAATATTCACAGTGTTCCTGCCCAGGGGAGCCCCCGGACCAACGATTGGGGGCGACCCCTCCCATGTATGCGCTCCCCAAATCAGGCCTTCGTGATATGCTTTCGGCATATCATATGCATGATATATCTCCCACATATCCCCCACATATGCTAATTAATGTGCACCCCTAAATGGGATCCCTGGCTCCGCCACTGGTGTGCACCGGGTATATTATAACGAAACGCTGCAAGAATGTCAGAGTAGCCTAACATGCACAGGGGCGACAAGTTCTTCCCCGTTCACCCCTGTACATTTTACTCTGGCATCTCATGGGCCAACGTAACGTTATAGTATCTGGTGTATAGTCAGTGGCGGGCCAGGATTCCCATTTAGGTGGGGGCAGTAGGAAGCGTTTTCCGGGCGTTTACATGACATTGGACATGTTTTGGTAGGGTCCCATATTGTCTGACATAGCAAGTAGAGGTTTAATGGGGGCAGTGGGAATTTTGGGACCCCTTGGCTTCGCCACTGGACTGTACACTATTTAGTAAACGATAATACCCCGATAAAACAAAATCTTCGGAGAATCGGACCTTCGGAGAATCGGACCTTCGCAGTTATGGGCCGTCGGAGAACCGGGCCTTCGGAGTTATAGGTCTTCGGAGAATCGGCCCTTCGGAGTTATAGGTCTTCGGAGTTATAGGTCTTCGGAGAATCGGCCCTTCGGAGTTATGGGCTTTCGGAGAATCGGATCTTCGGAGTTATGGGCCGTCGGAGAATCGGATCTTCGGAGTTATGGGCCGTCGGAGAATCGGGTCTTCGGAGTTGTGGTCCGTCGGAGAATCGGGTCTTCGGAGTTGTGGGCCTTCGTAGTAATAGGTCTTCGGAAAACCGGTCTGACACCACATCAGATATGGCGTCGGTCGTCGAAATTGCTACATGTCTGTGAACCTTGTTTGATATTCCAGTCAATGTTATTTGGGGTGAGGGGTGGTGGGGTGGGGGTTCCATGTGGTATTTGGTGCGGGCCACCCATCCATGATGTCGAATTGACCGAAAAAGATTTTTTTGCGAATACGGAATAAAAAGGGCCAAACCAGATTTTCACCCCTTGTGATGGTACCACCCGGGTGTGAGGGTTGAGGTGTTTCTATGGAGTATTTAGGGCGGGCCACACACTACTTTACCGAAATCCTTACCGTTCTCGAAAATGGTCTATACCCCATGTTCACCCGCTCGTGTGGTACCCCCCGTGGTGATACGTGGTGTCGGGGTGTTTATATAAGGTGTATTTGGGCGGGCCACATATCCATGCCGTCAAATTGGCCGAAATCCTTACCGTTCTCGAAAATGGTCCATACCCATTTTCACACCTCAGGGTGGTACCCTCCGGAGATGACGCATGGGCTTAGGGGTGTTTCTAGGGGATATTTGGGATGGGCATTTTGGCCGAAAGAGATATTTTTGAGAATAAGCAAATCTTACGTTCGTCCCAAATACTTTGCCTAGCTGGCAACTTACGAATTTGGGTCATATGCACATTTTCAAAACAAAAAAAAGTACAGAACACCGATTCGAGTGTTTTTTTGATCACTTTGTCAAAGTCGACCCAAAATATATATATATATTTTTTTGGTTTTGTGATACCCATAACATATGAGCAGAGGGATGCTCGTATCCCGGTTCCACAGTAGAGGCACCCCTGTCTTGGATTCCGGTAGTGGAACATCACTAATGGTATCCAGAGCAGTCTACCTTGCGGCAGTTTACAAAAGTCATGATAAGAGTAACGAAAACATAACAAGTATACCAGTCTAGACTACCTTGGATTAACCGCCCTTTATCATATGCTCGTGTAAAACCAACTAATAACACAACCGCTCTTTATCCATGACGTGGCATTTTCGCCGGAAACGAACCAACAAGGTGTCATAACTCATGTTAAAAATTGGTCGGGCGGATTCCAAATTCGAACTCAACCCGTTCACTAGACCAGTATATTTCCAGACCAAATTCCAGCCAATTCAGTTGAACCCACCAAACCCCTCACACGGAGACGAACAAGGGAGGGAATCACAACAAAAATGGGGCCATAGCTATATATAGTGGCGGTTGGCCGGCAATCCCCGAATATGGACCCGACCTGTCTCTGTGTTATAGTATACCCAGATACCAAATTACATGTCATCCAGTTGATACTATATTAAGATATTATCCATAAATCAAAATCGAGTAGATGTACGGGCAGATTAATAATATAATGCGTCCATATTACTTTTTTAATTTAAACATATTATGTTGCACGGGGAGTTTGAGTTCCCGATATTATGCATCACACCCAATAGTATTAAACAATACACACACATATTTTCGGCCCAAAATTTATCGCCCAGCTGGCCACTTGTGAATTTGGGGTCATTTGCAAAATGTTCCGAAATTTTCCCAACCAAGCATGGACTAGACGCTGGCTCTATGAGGCTACGTCGTTACACTATGCACGCCGTCATGACGGCGAACAGAGCAGAGCGTCGGGGCGTCATAGAGCCAGTATCTAGTCCAAACCAAGCAGACCGAAAACTGAAATTCAACAAACTTTTTCCGACTCGAACCAAAATTATTTCGGCCCAAATTTGTTTTTGGCCGAGGTGGCCATTTATTACCCCGGACTTGTTTCGGACTATTTCCGTTTATTTTCGGACTTTGCCTATTTTCGAGGCATTTTTGAACGTTTTTCCTGGATTTTTTTTCACACGAAATTTCGTCTCGCCTGAAATAAGACGTTGCCATGGTCATTTGCCACATTTCCCCAAATTTTCCTGACCGAGCAGAGCGGGAATTTCTATTTGACCCACTTTTTCGGACTCGACCCAAAAAAAATTCGGCTCAAAATGTTCGGCCCAGGTGGCCATTTATGACTATGGGACATTTTGCCACATTTTCCGAAATTTTCCCGACCGAGCAGAGCGAAAACTGAAATTCGACCCACTTTTTCGGACTCGACCCAAAATGTTTTCGGCCCAAATTTTTTGGCCGAAGTGGCCATTTATGACCCCGGACTTGTTTCTGACTGTTTCCGTTTATTGTCATTTGCCACATTTTCCCAAATTACTCCCCTTGCTCCCAAATTTAAAATGGGGCTGCGAGACTAATTCCGAATTAAGGGACACACCCGAGGTAATGCTACAGCATGTACATGTGATTCTACGTTTATGAGAGACAATAAGGTTCAATGGTGAGTACATGATTTATTATGGCAGGAATGAGGCAAGCTCTGTTACATAGTATACATTAGTTTACATTACACTCAGCTCCATCAACACACGACTGTCATTCAACTCACATCATTCGTTCACTGTCAGAACATCAAACATTTCTCTGACATAAAGATTACAGACACCAACAAATAAGTATCTATCGCACAATACAATTAGCTATGAAGATAATGAAATACATATCAATTGACTTCATATTTACTGCTATCACTTATTGTCAACTTCCCATAAGGCAATAAGCTCAAACTTTACATATCTTAAATATTCAAGTCAATAAATGAGTAAGTTTCCAGTTAGCTGTTCACATCATATGAGTATTGGAGTATGCCGCCACAAAGGGGGCATACAAAGCGATAAATAAATCCAAAAGGGAGGGTGGATGGGTAAAATATAATCGAACGTCCAACTGTCAAAATTATTTTGAAATGACGTGAAGGTCAAGGCTGTTCCAGTTGTGAGATATGTTGTAATTTCCGGATTAAATCGACACCGGAGACCGGAAAGCCGGGTAGTCGCTGTGCGGGGAATAATTACTTATTATGCTTATAATATCCCAATTACTCCCCTTGCTCCCAAATTTAAAATGGGGCTGCGAGACTAATTCCGAATTAAGGGACACACCCGAGGTAATGCTACAGCATGTACATGTGATTCTACGTTTAGGAGAGACAATAAGGTTCAATGGTGAGTACATGATTTATTATGGCAGGAATGAGGCAAGCTCTGTTACATGGTATACATTAGTTTACATTACACTCAGCTCCATCAACACACGACTGTCATTCAACTCACATCATTCGCTCACTGTCAGAACATCAAACATTTCTCTGACATAAAGATTACAGACACCAACAAATAAGTATCTATCGCACAATACAATTAGCTATGAAGATAATGAAATACATATCAATTGACTTCATATTTACTGCTATCACTTATTGTCAACTTCCCATAAGGGCATAAGCTCAAACTTTACATATCTTAAATATTCAAGTCAATAAATGAGTAAGTTTCCAGTTAGCTGTTCACATCATATGAGTATTGGAGTATGCCGCCAAGCCGTAGGCCCGCCAAAACCAGACAAGACTTCAATACTCACATGATCGAGTGGTAGCAAACTATCACTGTAATCGTACTAAATGCCAGTGCACGAAAAAGGCGACCTGAATGGGACACATATTTTGGTTTGTCATTGGTTATATACTAATAGAGAACCCCACCGGCCGCCAAGGGAGTGAAACAAGCCTGGATGAATATAGCTGTAATATCCAACAACAGACAAGGCTCCCAGAGAACAAGAAACTATATCAAATTCCAACAAGGGAGCAACTCCCCAAGCAATGTAGCAATAACACTGTGGACAGGAGTAAAAAAAAAAACCCATGTCAACCAGTTAGGGAAAACTATTCCTATATTTATGTTCGACTTAAAATGGTCTAACACATTGTATCCATGTGTTACAGTACTAATACTCATTGTCGACTGTTAATATTTCATCTTCAGTCTCAACCCACCTGGTGCCGAATGTCAATTTGGGCATATATAGTCCAGGTGGCAACTTTCAAAAATTACTGAACAATTGAAATAGGGCAACGATTAATGTCTGAGTTAAATATTACTGTTCATAATGTATGGAAATCACGGTAACTTAAACAATATAAACCGAACACATATGTAGTTCTTTTCAGTTTGTGCAACAGATGTAGAAGTAGTCGAAGTCAAATATGTAGACAAAGTCAAATTATCTATCGGAGACCAAATTATGCCAACATAGTCAAGAACAATGGTATAGCAAGATTGTTATGGTCATGTCGAAATGTCAAAGGCATATATAGTCCAGGTGGCAACTTTCAAAAATTACTGAACAATTGAAATAGGGCAACGATTAATGTCTGAGTTAAATATTACTGTTCATAATGTATGGAAATCACGATAACTTAAACTATATAAACCGAACACAGATGTAGTTCTTTTCAGTTTGTGCAACACATGTAGAAGTAGTCGATGTCAAATATGTAGACAAAGTCAAATTATCTATCGGAGACCAAATTATGCCAACACAGTCAAGAACAATCGTCTAGCAAGATTGTTATGGTCATGTCGAATTGTCAAAGTCAAATGGGTAGTCAAATTCAATAACCCATCCGCCGAACATGTTACGTCAAATATTCTGTCAATACAACCATGTTCATGATAGTCGGACTAAAAACGTTAAGGTACCGTACTTAAATCACGTGTTAACATGCCAATGCTCCCAGGGAACGAGAAACTATATCACATTCCAACAAGGGAGCAACTCCCCCGCTGTGTAGCGATAACACTGTGGACAGGAGTAAAAAATGTCTAGTGTGTTGACAAAACAAAAACAAAAACAAATCTAGTCGAGTCTAATATATATGATATCGAGGTAGTCAAAGTCAAATATGTAGACAAAGTCAAATAATCTACCGGCAGACCATATTATGTCAAATGAGGCAATCGTCTAGCAAGATTGGTATGGTCATGTCAGATTAGTCAAAGTCAAATAAATAGTCAAAATCAATTACCCACCCGTCGAACATGTTATGTCAAATATTCTGTCAATACGATCATGTTCATGGTGGGGTTGTCAGTCTAAAAACGTTAAGGTATCGTACTTGAATCACGTGTTAACATGGCAATGCTCCCAGGGAACGAGAAACAATATCAAGTTCCAACAAGGGAGCAACTCCCCCGCGGTGTATCGTAAACACTGTGGACAGGAGTAAAACAAATCTAGTGTGTTAACAAAACAAAAAACAAAAATTATATCTAGTCAAATCATAATATATATGATATCGAGGTAGTCAAAGTCAAATATGTAGACAAAGTCAAATAATCTATCGTCTAGCAAGATTGGCATGGTCATGTCGAATTAGTCAGCGATGTCACGAATGAGTGGCCACATTCAAAACGACCATATTATGAAACAAGGCGCTGTGAATAAAACATGATATTATAAGATCATGTAATAATGGGTCATGTAAAAACTAATCTAAAAGCTAGCATAGTCATATTAAAACGTATTCATTTAATTATCCAGCTGATCCCATCATGTCTAATGTCAAAACCGAATGATCTACCGTATTTTTTTTATCACGTTCATGTAAATGATGTTAGGTAGTAAAAGTACCGATTTCAATGCACATGTGTAGTTACTGTGTTCACATAAATCTAGAAAAATTCCTCCCTAGAGATTTCAGTCATGTCATAGCCGAGTGGCAACTCGCCAGGAAACCGTGTGATGACAAAGTATCACTATAATTAAAAACGTATAAATATTACGATATGACCATAAGTCATGTCAAAAGTAAAAGTTCAAATCATAAAAATAAAATACTAGAATTATGATAGTCAGTCGTCTTAACATATATATACAAAGTACGTGAATTACACGCTAAATGTAACTTAAATTCAACAATCTGTTCAATGCGTATATACACGTTTTGCATATGGACTGGGTCAAAATCAATCACCCACCCGCCGAACATGTTATGTCAAATATTCTGTCAATAGAATCATGTTCATTGTGGGGTTGTCAGTCTAAAAACGTTAAGGTATCGTACTTGAATCTGGTGTTAACATGGCAATGCTCCCAGGGAACGAGAAACAATATCAAGTTCCAACAAGGGAGCAACCCCCCCTCAGTGTATCGTTAACACTGTGGACAGGAGTACAAAAATCTAGTGTGTTAACAAAACAAAAAACAAAAATTATATCCAGTCAAATAATAATATATATGATATCGAGGTAGTCAAAGTCAAATATGTAGACAAAGTCAAATAATCTATCGTCTAGCAAGATTGGCATGGTCACGTCGAATTAGTCAGCGATGTCACGAATTAGTGGCCACTTTCAAGACGACCATATTATGAAACAAGGCGCTGTGAAATAACACATGATATTATAAGATCATAATTGTAATAATAGGTCATGTAAAAACTAATCTAAAAGCTAGCATAGACAAATTAAAACGTATTCATTTAATTATCCAGCTGCTCCCATCATGTCTAATGTAAAAACCGAATGATCTACCGGATTGTCACGATCATGTAAAGGATGGTAGGTATAGTAAAAGTACCGAGTGCAATGCACATGTGTAGTTACTTGACACATTTGTGTGAGGCCACCATACGATGATTTTCTACTGAAATGTGATGACAGCCATACTATAATACATGTTTTGGATACTTAAATATTTAGGTATCATTCTGTGTTGCCACAAGAGAAGCAAATGTTCAGATGCTAATCATGAATTAATTTAAATGTATACCCTTGTAGCTTGGTTCTATAGACTTACTCGTTCATTCCACATTAAGGTTCTGGGTGAGCTAAAGAACCATGCATACAAGCATACAATTTATATTTCTAGGCAGTATTCTGTGCGTAATAAATAAATATTCGAACAATATTACAATGTTACCGATGACGCAGTATACGGAACCGAGTACCTTTACACCTTGTGTGAGTCAAACAAATATGTGCCTTTGATATGAAAGTACCGGTATGTACATGTTGCACGAGCATAAACGGCTATTTAACATCATATGGACCAGATATGATGATCTCTGAACTAAACTTTAAAAAGTGATCTAGAAACAGGTGTGCAGACATTTGATTCTCAATTCGGCTATCCTTAAAAATATTAATTAAATTAGGAACCGGATATAGTATGTGTCATATACAGTATATATCTAATGTATGGAACCTATATATGTTGGTCTAACAAACGTTCTGGAAAATAGGCCTTACTAGTATATGTCATATCTATATCTATATTTGCGAATGTCTGTCTGTCTGTCTGTCTGTCTGTCTGTCTGTCTGTGTTCTATAGAAATTCACAGGGGACCACCTAGATGGCACAAAAGGGGTCTAATAGGGGTAACTTTTTACGAGAAAGATAATGGCGAGGGTTAGAATTTTCTAAAGTGACGCCGTTGTTGTCAGGGGCAGAAAAGGGGGAGGGGCAGAATTTTTTTTGTCGCCGATTGCCTTCAAACTGATATATAATCATCCCCATAATATGAGGAATCTAATGGTGTGGTTTAAATATGTCAAAAGTCGCACCGTTCGCGTTAGGGGTGCACGGAAGGGGAGAGGGGTACCAAAATTGATCAAAATAATTTTAGCGCCGAATTCCACCAAATTGATGCACATTCTTCTGAGATCTTCTCCATGATACAAGGAATCTTATTGTGTGATTTAAAGACGCCAAAATGGTGTCGTTGGGATGAGAGATTTGGGGGGGGCGGTGGCATTGGGTACTAAATCTGATAAGAATTGGTTTAGTCGCCGATTCCCATGAAACTTATACAAATTCATCCCCATGGTATGAGGTGTATAATGGCGTGCATAAAGCTGTCAAAAGTCGCGTCTTTCGAGTCAGGGGTGCACTGAAAGGGAGAGGGGCACAAAAATTGATACACAATATTTTTAGCACCAATTTCCACCAAATTGATACACATTCTTATCCATGATATGAGGAATCTTATCGTGTGATTTTAAAGACGTCATATTGGTGCTGCTTTGGTGATAGATGGGGTGGGGTGGGGTGTTCACTAAATTTGATAAAAAAAATTGTTTTGTCGCGGATTAGCACCAAACTTACAAATAATAATCTCCAATGATATCAGGAGTCTAATTGTGTGGTTTAAAGATGTCAAAAGTGCGGCCATTCGAGTCAGGGGTGCCTAGAGGGTGAGAGGGACACACGCATTGATAAACAATATGTTAGCGCCGTTTCCACCTGATTGATACATATTCTTCTCCGTGATACGAATAAACTAATCGTGTGGTTTAAATGTGCCAAATTGGTGCCTTTTGGGTGAGAGATATGCAATGGTGGCCCTAAATTGATACGAATTTG
Source organism: Siphonodentalium dalli (assembly GCA_032622095.1). Lineage (NCBI taxonomy): Eukaryota > Metazoa > Mollusca > Scaphopoda > Gadilida > Siphonodentaliidae > Siphonodentalium > Siphonodentalium dalli. The sequence goes on from CP136067.1 coordinate 62,597,826, forward strand.
TATACTCGCCAATTTTCATAAATTTTATATATATTCATCTCTATAATGAGTCTAAGTGTGTGGTTTAATGATGTCAAAAGTTGCGCCGCTTGAGTCCGAAATAGGGACGGGAAGTCACCAAAAACTTATGAAAATATGTTTAGTGCCAATTACCATCAAACTCATACACGTTCTTCTCAAAAGATACAATGAATAAAATATTTGCGAATATCTGCCTGTGTTCTATATATAACTTTAAGGGTACAATCGAGATAGCACCAAGGCGGTCTAACAGGGGTAACTTTTTACGAGTATGATAATGGTGCAGGTTAAAATTTTCTAAAGTGACGTTGTTGGTGTCAGCAGCGGAGGTGCTATTTTTAGCGCAGTTTTCGACCAAATTGTTATATTATTCTTCTCCGTGATACGAGGAATATAAACGTGTGATTTAAAGACGCGAAATTGGTTTGCGTGAGAGATGGGGGGGGGGGGTGGTAATAACTATGATAATAATTTGTTTAGTTGCCGATTACCACCAAACTTATATATAATCATCTCCATTATATAATGCATGCATGAGTCTAATAGACATGGTTTAAATATGACAAAAGTGGCGCGGTTCACGTCATGCATGAGGGGAGTTGCGCCAAAGTTGACACAAATATATTTAGCACTGATTCCACCAAATTCAAGCACGTTCTTCTCTAATGATATGATGAATTAAATCACATTTGGGGTCGTTTGGGTCATGGATGGCGAGAGGAGATTCACTTGCATTTATAATATTGTTCAATTCGCCAATATCCATGCAAGTTATACAGTCATCTCCCAGGCCATCTCCATGTCGTTCTAAGGAGTTTTTGGCATTCCAATTTCACAATCTCGACAAATGGTGACCGAATTATGTCACTTAAACAATTATATCTTCTCAACTGTCATATTAATATGGGGATGGAAACCAGGGCATTCCTATAACGATCTAGCAACACAGATACATAGAAGAAAGCATTAAAAGTATATTCATATCAATCTATTTAAGAGATACATATATTCATTCAAACCGAGGGACCTTGAATCGTCAGAGGATTGCATATTAGAATGGCTCATGTATATATTATAACACGATTGTGTCTGTCTCATTCAATAGAGTTTCCACAAAAAAGTTACAATTGCCTAGAGATATGGAAATGTACAGCAGGCCTGTTCAAAAATAGTGGTCACAGTGTGCAGTCAAATATGGTTACTTCTGAGATAAAGGAAAACGCAGTCTGTAGCACATATCTTTTCAGGATCCTCCAATAGTGACATCTGACAAGGGTATATCTGCCCGATACAGAGGATATCTTTCATTTTTTTAGAACAGACTCATCGCCTAACATAAAAACTCAAAATCTCGCTGCGTCGGGCACATGTAGCTGCTATACTTGCATAACATCATTTATTTTAAACTGAAAATGATTATCCAGAATATAGCACCAGAACAGAGGAGCACCTAGACATATCTTTAAAACATCTGTATCTTCATGAAGATATGATAAACTAGATTGATTGATTGATTGATTGATACATCTCTATGTACAACACAATTGTCGTCTTTTATTTTTTCGGACTTAAGTGTTTATGATGTTCATGTTCCATGATATAACGTCTGAAGTATACGCAGTTGTAAATACATAAATACTTCTTTATTGGTGGGACGGATTAAACGCGATAAACAAAATGATAATCGCTCTGACCTGACAAGGTGAGCCACTACTTATATTCCCTGTGTAAGAATCATGTTTTGTGATGCCATTGGGATATACAATTTATGAGAATACGTGTAACACTTTGAGAGCAAGAGTATTGTCTATTCCCACAAAATATCCACAGAGGGTTTCTCATCACTTTACCCTGGGCAACGCCGGGTAACCCTGCTAGTACAGTATATATCTAATACCGTATATGGAAGTTAAATTATACTAAAACAAATAAGAAAATGGTGAATACATCTTGATTTGAATAAAATTATATAACTGGACATGGGCTTGTTCACACCCGAAAATGATGTAATACATAATGGTAGGTAGAATCTCAAACATACTGTACTGTATGCCGAATATTTTAGAGTGTATTTTGGAATGAAACCGGCATATTGCTGAGAATAACGTCGCCAACTACACTACTATACGAGTATATGCAAATGTTCTGATATAACTTGTTTTAGTTAGACAATTAGGTACACATAGGAAAACAATACAACCCAAAATGTCCTTAATATTATGTGTATGGATGAATACATATGTATACAATCAGCAAGGAAAGTCCAAACAAAAATGATCAGAAATTCATAGCGGTGAAACTAGCTACTGGTATGTTCTGGCTGATATGCCAAACGTAACAATTGATATGATACATGGTGGTATAATAATCAATGAATGTCATATTTATGCAAAGTTAATATGGAACCAGTGGGGGAATTAATTAAGGCTAATTGTCTGAGAATGATGCTTAGATTAAAAACATGCACAAATTTAGGTAATATACACTACTTATTTTATTATAATACTAAAATTACTGACTAATAAAACCTGATACTTTGATAATATTAATACCAAAATATTCTTCATAAGTACGATTTAAATGCAATGGATGGCACGGTAATGTTAATTAAGTCTCCACTGTAAAAAGTTGTGGGCAAGATCATTCAGAAATATGTAATAACAGAATGGTGAGAATTGTTTTGCAATAACAAATAATTTACAGGTTCTAACTGTAGCTAAAATATTATAAATATAAGTGCTGTTAACACCAAACGAGACCAACGTTGGAATATGCAGGAATAATATAAAATGATCAGTTCAAATCCGAATGCCATAATGATTCTTTTAATCTTTCTCCTGTAAGCTGGAAAATAATGTTTTGGCAAAGTTCTAGTAGTCAGCACAGCAAAGTTCTACGTGGTATGTGAACACACGAGATGATCGACGTCTATGTATCAGTATGTGCAATTGTTCTCAAAGTCAAATTATACGTGGTCTGTGTAAACACAAAATGCTAGACTTCTATATATGTATCAGTATGTTTTCAAGTTGAGGAAATAAGGCCTGTGTTCACGATTGTCCCGTATCGAATAAATGCGCCAGGAATGGTGCAATGTATCGCATACTCAGGGTTGTGTTTGACAATAACGCCTGTCAGAACAGTGTATCATTGTAACAGACATGACAATTGGAACTTATTCCCTATTCCTTATTCCTTATTTTCAAAAATGTCTTTTTCGACCGATTTGACGGCATGGTTGGGTGGCCCGCCCCAAATACCGCCTAGAAACACCCCGACCCCCCACCCATCACCCCCGGGGGGTGCCACCCGAGGGGGTGAAAATGGGGTATGGACCATTTTCGAGAACGGTAAGGATTTCGACCGATTTGACGGCATGGGTGGGTGGCCCGCCCCAAATACCACCTAGAAACACCCCCACCCCCCACACATCACCCCCCGGAGGGTGCCACCCAGAGGGGGTGAAAATGGGGTATGGACCATTTTCGAGAACGGTAAGGATTTCGACCGATTTGATGGTATGGGTGGGTGGCCCGCCCCAAATACCACCTAGAAACACCCCCACCCCCCACCATCACCCCCGGAGGGTGCCACCCCGAGGGGGTGAAAATGGGGTATGGACCATTTTCGAGAACGGTAGGGATTTCGACCGATTTGACGGCATGGGTGGGTGGCCCGCCCCAAATACCACCTAGAAACACCCCACCCCTACCCCCCACCCATCACCCCCGGAGGGTGCCACCCCGAGGGGGTGAAAATGGGGTATGGACCATTTTCGAGAACGGTAAGGATTTCGACCGATTTGACGGCATGGGTGGGTGGCCCGCCCCAAATACCACCTAGAAACACCCCCACCCCCACCCATCACCCCCGGAGGGTGCCACCCCGAGGGGGTGAAAATGGGGTATGGACCATTTTCGAGAACGGTAAGGATTTTTGACCGATTTGACGGCATGGGTGGGTGGCCCGCCCCAAATACCACCTAGAAACACCCCCACCCCCACCCATCACCCCGGAGGGTGCCACCCCGAGGGGGTGAAAATGGGGTGTGGACCATTTTCGAGAACGGTAAGGATTTCGACCGATTTGACGGCATGGGTGGGTGGCCCGCCCCAAATACTACCTAGAAACACCCCCACCCCTCACCCATCACCCCCGGAGGGTGCCACCCCGAGGGGATGAAAATGGGGTATGGACCATTTTCGAGAACGGTAAGGATTTCGACCGATTTGACGGCATGGGTGGGTGGCCCGCCCCAAATACCACCTAGAAACACCCCCACCCCCAACCCATCACCCCCGGAGGGTGCCACCCCGAGGGGGTGAAAATGGGGTATGGACCATTTTCGAGAACGGTAAGGATTTCGACCGATTTGACGGCATGGGTGGGTGGCCCGCCCCAAATACCACATAGAAACACCCCCACCCCCCCACCCATCACCCCCGGATGGTGCCACCCCGAGGGGGTGAAAATGGGGTATGGACCATTTTCGAGAACGGTAAGGATTTCGACCGATTTGACGGCATGGGTGGGTGGCCCGCCCCAAATACCACCTAGAAACACCCCCACCCCCCCACCCATCACCCGCGGAGGGTGCCACCCCGAGGGGGTGAAAATGGGGTATGGACCATTTTCGAGAACGGTAAGGATTTCGACCGATTTGACGGCATGGGTGGGTGGCCCGCCCCAAATACTACCTAGAAACACCTCCACCCCCACCCATCACCCCCGGAGGGTGCCACCCCGAGGGGGTGAAAATGGGGTATGGACCATTTTCGAGAACGGTAAGGATTTCGACCGATTTGACGGCATGGGTGGGTGGCCCGCCCCAAATACCACCTAGAAACACCCCACCCCCCACCCATCACCCCCGGAGGGTGCCACCCCGAGGGGGTGAAAATGGGGTATGGACCATTTTCGAGAACGGTAAGGATTTCGACCGATTTGACGGCATGGGTGGGTGGCCCGCCCCAAATACCACCTAGAAACACCCCCACCCCCCACCCATCACCACCGGAGGGTGCCACCCGAGGGGGTGAAAATGGGGTATGGACCATTTTCGAGAACGGTAAGGATTTCGACCGATTTGACGGCATGGGTGGGTGGCCCGCCCCAAATACCACATAGAAACACCCCCACCCCCACCCATCACCCCCGGAGGGTGCCACCCCGAGGGGGTGAGAACGGTAAGGATTTCGACCGATTTGACGGCATGGGTGGGTGGCCCGCCCCAAATACCACCTAGAAACACCCCCACCCCCCACCCATCACCCCCGGAGGGTGCCACCCCGAGGGGGTGAAAATGGGGTATGGACCATTTTCGAGAACGGTAAGGATTTCGACCGATTTGACGGCATGGGTGGGTGGCCCGCCCCAAATACTACCTAGAAACACCTCCACCCCCACCCATCACCCCCGGAGGGTGCCACCCCGAGGGGGTGAAAATGGGGTATGGACCATTTTCGAGAACGGTAAGGATTTCGACCGATTTGACGGCATGGGTGGGTGGCCCGCCCCAAATACCACCTAGAAACACTCCCACCCCCCACTTATCACCCCCGGCCACCCACCCATGCCGTCAAATCGGTCGAAATCCTTACCGTTCTCGAAAATGGTCCATACCCCATTTTCACCCCCTCGGGGTGGCACCCTCCGGGGGTGATGGGTGGGGGATGGGGGTGTTTCTAGGTGGTATTTGGGGCGGGCCACCCACCCATGCCGTCAAATCGGTCAAAATCCTTACCGTTCTCGAAAATGGTCCATACCCCATTTTCACCCCCTCGGGGTGGCACCCTCCGGGGTGATGGGGGGGGGGTGGGGTGGGGGTGTTTCTAGGTGGTATTTGGGGCGGGCCACCCACCCATGCCGTCAAATCGGTCGAAATCCCTACCGTTCTCGAAAATGGTCCATACCCCATTTTCACCCCCTCGGGGTGGCACCCTCCGGGGGTGATGGGTGGGGGTGGGGGTGTTTCTAGGTGGTATTTGGGGCGGGCCACCCACCCATGCCGTCAAATCGGTCGAAATCCTTACCGTTCTCGAAAATGGTCCATACCCCATTTTCACCCCCTCGGGGTGGCACCCTCTGGGGGTGATGGGTGGGGGTGGGGGTGTTTCTAGGTAGTATTTGGGGCGGGCCACCCACCCATGCCGTCAAATCGGTCGAAATCCTTACCGTTCTCGAAAATGGTCTATACCCCATTTTCACCTCCTCGGGGTGGCACCCTCCGGGGGTGATGGGTGGGGGGTGGGGGTGTTTCTAGGTGGTATTTGGGGCGGGCCACCCACCCATGCCGTCAAATCGGTCGAAATCCTTACCGTTCTCGAAAATGGTCCATACCCCATTTTCACCCCCTCGGGGTGGCACCCTCCGGGGGTGATGGGTGGGGGGTGGGGGTGTTTCTAGGTAGTATTTGGGGCGGGCCACCCACCCATGCCGTCAAATCGGTCGAAATCCCTACCGTTTTCTAAAATGGTCCATACCCCATTTTCACCCCCTCGGGGTGGCACCCTCCGGGGGTGATGGGTGGGGGGTGGGGGGTGTTTCTAGGTGGTATTTTGGGCGGGCCACCCACCCATGCCGTCAAATCGGTCGAAACCCTTACCGTTCTCGAAAATGGTCCATACCCCATTTTCACCCCCCTCGGGGTGGCACCCTCCGGGGGTGATGGGTGGGGGTGGGGGTGTTTCTAGGTGGTATTTGGGGCGGGCCACCCACCCATGCCGTCAAATCGGTCGAAATCCTTACCGTTCTCGAAAATGGTCCATACCCCATTTTCACCCCCTCGGGGTGGCACCCCCCGGGGGTGATTGGTGGGGGGTCGGGGTGTTTCTAGGCGGTATTTGGGGCGGGCCACCCAACCATGCCGTCAAATCGGTCGAAAAGGACATTTTTGAAAATAAGGAATAAGGAATAGGGAATAAGTTCCAATTGTCATGTCTGTATCATTGTAACATTGTGGTAACTCTAGATACATAATACTCATCGGACTGAATGGCAATGAAATCACAGCGTCAACGATGTCGAACTCCGAGTTGGTTGAATAAAACACAGTTGGTAACAACACGGGTAACGCAGTGAGTAGTGTTCATGGCACACGACAGAGACAGCTCAAACGGAACACAATCGTCGATAAATTATGCGTCGCTGCAGCGTAACTTGTGTCTTCAACATTCTTCAAACTCGTAGTCATTCGTTGAAACAATTTTCAATATAAACAATAAAATATAATAGTATAAACAGAGTAAAAATATAATCGAACGTCCAACTGTCAAAATTATTTTGAAATGACGTGAAGGTCAAGGCTGTTCCAGTTGTGAGATATGTTGTAATTTCCGGATTAAATCGACACCGGAGACCGGAAAGCCGGGTAGTCGCTGTGCGGGGAATAATTACTTATTATGCTTCTAATATCCCAATTCTCCTGACCAATCAGAGTGGGAATTTCTATTTGACCCACTTTTTAGGACTCGACCCAAAATATTTTCGGCCCAAAAAGTTCGGCTCAAGTGGCCATTTTTTAATATGGGACAGTTTGCAACATTTTCCGAAATTTACCTGACTGAGCAGAGCGAAAACTTAAATTCGACCCACTTTTTGGGACTCGACCCAAAAGTTTTTCGGCCCAAAATTTTTGGCCGAGGTGGCAATTAATGACCCCTGCACTTGTTTCGGCCAATTTCAGTTTATTTTAGGGCTTTGCCTATTTTCGAGGCATTTTTGAACTTTTTTTCCCGGATTTTTTTTCACACGAAATTCCGTCTCGCTTTACTTAAGACGTTGCCATGCAAGGTGGACTTTCTTCCCTGGTGAAGATCCCCCGATGATTTCCGAGGCCATTCGGTATGTTTCGGAAATACACAATAATAACAAAAATTGCCGCTGTAGTTTTGAAATTGTTTTAACATTTCCTCGATACGTGTTTCACATTAAAGGAGATTACACAGTACAATACATTAATAACGTATAATCCTCAATCCGATCAACCATCACAGAGAAAACGGAGTAACAGAGACTGATAGTGACAGTGATTGAAATTGAAATTCGCAATGTGGGCGCCACAAAACAACATTTATGAATGAACTGGTGATGTCACATGGAATCGCGTGCAAACATTCCAACGTATATTCATGCGCACTATAACAAAATATTTCCTAGTTTGTATCATTATTTGAATGCCCCCCCATGGTAGATAATACGGTAAAACATATCAGAAAGTAACTACTATATATGTTGAGTATTTTAGTATATAAAAAAACACAGGTGTTGGAGATTTTGTTCATAAAAATTCAATTTTTGTTTAGACATAAGTATGCGCGTGCCGTTGCAGGTTTTAGCAAATTGAGTTAATCGTGTGATACAAACAAACTTGCAGGTTGGGACAATTTACTCAAGAAAACTAATCCAATAAATTTGGCTTTAAAAAAAACTCTTACAATGATATGGATTCGGTCACACGAATTGTAGATAACGTGTTATATACACCGTGTGCTTGTACCAAGAATCTCCGTCGCAGTTTCAGTAGTGATTTTCGGGAATCTTCGGGGGGATCTTCACACCGAGTGAAACATAACGAATGGCCTCGGGAATCTTCGGGGGATCTTCACCAGGGAAGAAAGACCAATTTGGCGTTGCCATGGTCATTTGCCACATTTTCCCATTTAAAAAAAAATAAGGAATAAGGAATAAGTAACGGAATTCACGCTGCTACATAGTGAATAGTTGGATATGACCAGCCAGTCTGGTGGTATATGATGTCATTCGCATTGAATTTGTTTTCATCAATTCCAAAATCGACTCAATTTATGGAAATTGGCGAAAGGATGAATATTCATTTCAACGCAAGATGATTGCAGGAAGATTTGACTATGGGAATCCGAAAAAAATCGACGAGGAATTACTCAATTACTCAAGCTAAATTCAGATATATTTGTGACAAAAAAATCTGTTTCAAAGGTAGGATCCCGGGCTCTTTCTGCAGCCTATTTCTACCCTAATGCTTTGACGAAATATACAGAATTGTATCGAATTCAACTCGACAAACGTCGTGGTATTCAGTTAATATAACTGCTACTATACCAACCGTTCCTGGTGAAAACTGCTTTCTGGAAACAGCGGTTTATGGAAAAAACAATAATTGTACATCTCATAGAACAAGAGAGACATGCAGGAAAAGAAGATGCATGCATCAGATCCCCCATGGACTATTTTATAAGATTTAATCATTAATATTTGAAAAGTATTATAAATTTAATATATATATTTATAACACAATTAGCCCCTAAATTCGGCCTCATTATTTAACAAGACACACGTTTATTACCGGCACGCGCAGTGACGCAAGAGCTTAGAGCAATTATATCATTGGCAACACCAGAACTTTAGTATTATGTTAAAAGTCCAGTGCATTTGTGGCTTTCCCTCAAACTATTTGCAACAAAAGTTTCTCATTGGGAATAAGTACATTAGCCAATTAAAATCAACATGCTAAAAATAAAACAGATTCAAGAAAGGCGAAATTGATGAATTTGTGAAATTTTTAAAATAAATTTGTCAAAATTTGGTATAATACTCAATTTATGACTTTTCAGCAATGTTTATAAAAATAATATTTTACAAGGCCTTCCATTTGTGTATCCATTTTGTCAAGTGCGTAGACAATCCTGAATACAGAACAGAAAACTTTTCCCAGATACGTTCAGATATTTTTCGGGTTAGTTGCCTCAAAAATTGGGAGTTTATCTAAGCAAGATATCCTTTTTTTCAAATACTGGACCATAAAATATGGATTTTAGCTAATTCTTAGAAATTGAGTCTCCGCAATTAGACAAACTCCCAATTTTGGAGGCACATAACTCGAAAAATACTCAACGTATTGGAAAATGTTTGCTGTTCTGTAATCAGAATTTTGTACTCTACAAAATGAATATACAAATGGAAGGACTTGTTAAATTGAGTTTTTTTATAAACATCATTGAAAAGGCATAAATTGAGTATTTTACCAAATTTTGGCAAATTTATTTCACAAAATTTATCAATTTCGCCTTTCTTGATCCTGTTTTATTTTTAGTATGTTGTTTATGATGGGTTAATAGACTTATTCCTGTTAAGACACATTGTGTTGCAATTAGTTTGAGGTTTGGTATTTTTTTCTCATAACAATTACAACTTGCTGCATATGTTGGAAGTTATTAACCCGAGGGGAGGGTGATAATGAAACATGTCGATTTGGTCCAAGGGGCATGCAGTAAAGAGACCAGCCATGAGAACATACACATGAACTGTTCAATTAGACCCAACAGTCTCCCGTGCAATATAAGTACCCGGGCCACACCAACCCAACCTGACAGGTCCTTGTGACCTGCATTGGAACATACACATGGCTTTATAAAATAGACCGAATGTGTCCCATGCAATACGTACGTACACCCAACCCCATGTCGCACGTCCCTACGTGTGACATGTTTGAGAGCATGCGCATGTAATTTAAAAATAGACCCGACAGTGTCCCAAATAATATGAGTATGTGTGCACATCAACTCTCTGTCGCCGCGTCCCTGTTACCAGTCTTGATAACGTACACATGGAATGTCCATGTAGACCGATATTGTGCCATGCAATATGTACGTACATCCAAAACCCTCTGTCGCCGCGTCCCTACACGTGATAAGTCTTGAGAACATGCACATATAGTGTTCACTGCGTCCCTACATGTAACCAGTCGTGAAAACATGCACGTTACGTGTTCAAATAGACACGACAGTGTCCCCGTGCATTATAAGTGTGTACACCCAACCCCATATATCTTCATGCCCCTACAAGGCTGAGTGTACATTAAAATTAACTCGTGCACAAAGAATGGTTGCATAGGTTTTCGTGAGACACAAGCACTATGCTACATGGCCACTAAAATAATCATACTTAGACGCCACATGGGCGGTTCGGGTTGTTCTCTTCATTGGCGGCGAACATATCATCGGCGATGATGACATATCGAGGGTTAATTGCCAGGATATGTTGGGCAATATTCCTTATTACTTCGCGAATCTATAGTCGACGTTAGTTCCGCTATACCGACATGTGTGGAGTTCTTCGTGGTACGATTGTGACAATATTGAAATGGTGGAAAGTAAGGGGTTAATATACTTACGCGCGATCGCAGCCCACATCCGTGCGTGGTGGGTTTTCATTTGAACCCATCCCAGTGTTTTGGCCACTAAAATCACCCAAGACGGCCCATGTGCGGTCCTGTATGGCTTGTTTGCTTCATCGCGACAAGCATTGTGATGTCGCCATTTCGAGTGCTAATTGCCTTGCTTGGCTTTGGTGGGCGATTTCCACTTGTTTCTATGCGAATATAGTCGATGGTAGTTCCGCTACATAAATGTGTGGAGTTATTAGTGGTACGATGGCGACATGGGCGCCTGGACAGTCTGCCATGTAATGTAAATTTTGTATGCAGATACCATATTGAACTTCTGGAAAGTAGGGGTTAATATCGCCACACTGCGTATAGGGGTTTCATGAAATCCCACACTGTTCTGGTCTCTAAAATACCGCCTAAAAACCATGCGTGGGTCCGGGCTGATTCAGATCCTAGCAACTTCGGGTGGTTTTTATTCACGACACACTGTCAATATATTTGGGCTGGTATTCTGCGATTCGGGGCTGGATTAATACGATTCCATGTGATAACAAAGCACTGTAATATTAATTTCTGGCTAACATTTACTCCACGATGTCCATGCGAAATTTCTTGACACAGGGTAAACGCAGTTTCGCGTATTAAATATCCCCTATCGGGGGAAATAACGGAGGTTGTGTTGTTATGGTAGTATAGCACCACCACCTCCACTTATATTGCTAACTTGTTCAGTAACTTGATTAAACAACTCAATGAACGTTATTTAAACAAGTTACTAAGTTTTTAATACAAGAAACTAACTTCTTTAGACAAGAACTGTTTAAACAATTTAGTAAAATTTATTAAACAAGTTTCTAACTTGTTTAAATACATTACTATTGTGTTTAAACAAATTAGTAACAAGTGAAGCTGGCGGTTCTACGCTGTCGGCTGTATATATATATTTACCATGTCTCGCTTTTTTCTTTTTTGTTTTGTTAACTTTTATAGAACAATAAATTTTATTGACATCGTATTTAAATCATAACATATCTGTTATTGATCAGTTTTCAGCGTTTCTAGTGGACTCCGGCGCGGCTTGATGGCAATGATGGTGTTATCATTATTGGAGAATTGGGAATACCAATTATATTCCTCATTAGGGCGAACAGAATCATCAATCAATACAAAGTCTTCTTTCACTTAATATATTTGACTCGTCTGTCTTGTGGTGTTGCTTGACACCAGCAACTCCCCTCCCCGGTTCATTTGGTTTACTAATAGAATCGGTCGTCCGATGTTACATTTGTGATAACTGCGGTACATCTGCAACCGGTTTCTTCTGCGATTTCAGCAGAATGTTGTCTGTAGCTTTACCAGTCTGGGGAAATTGGGGAGTATCTGAGCAACGTGAATTTCGTTACTTATTCCTTATTCCGTATTCCTTATTCGCAAAATATCGGAAAGTGTGCCAATGGCCCCAAATTCGTAAGTGGCCAGGTGGGCGGAACATTTTGGGCCGAATTTGTTTTGGGTCGAGTTCGTAAAAGTGGTCCGAAAAAGTGTCGAACCTGTGCTTGGTCGGAATTTTTTTTGAAAATGTGGCAAATGACCACGGGAACATACTCAGTAAAAAATAACAAAAATTTGGGCGGAAAAAAAATTAGGTCGAAAGTAGGAAATGCCTCGAAATTAGGCAAAGACTAAAAAATAAAAGGAAAATGGTCCCAATGGGTCCAAATTCTCAAGTGGCCAGCTGGGCGAAACATTTTGGGCCGAAATGTTTTTGGGTCGAGTTCGTAAAAGTGGTCCGAAAATGTTTGCTGCTCTGTAATCAGAATTTTGTACTCTACAAAATGAATATACAAATGGAAGGACTTGTTAAATTGAGTTTATTTATAAACATCATTGAAAAGGCATAAATTGAGTATTTTACCAAATTTTGGCAAATTTATTTCACAAAATTTATCAATTTCGCCTTTCTTGATCCTGTTTTATTTTTAGTATGTTGTTAATGATGGGTTAATAGACTTATTCCTGTTAAGACACATTGTGTTGCAATTAGTTTGAGGTTTGGTATTTTTTTCTCATAACAATTACAACTTGCTGCATATGTTGGAAGTTATTAACCCGAGGGGAGGATGATAATGAAACATGTCGATTTGGTCCAAGGGGCATGCAGTAAAGAGACCAGCCATGAGAACATACACATGAACTGTTCAAATAGACCCAACAGTCTCCCGTGCAATATAAGTACCCGGGCCACACCAACCCAACCTGACAGGTCCTTGTGACCTGCATTGGAACATACACATGGCTTTATAAAATAGACCCGAATGTGTCCCATGCAATACGTACGTACACCCAACCCCATGTCGCACGTCCCTACGTGTGACAAGTTTGAGAGCATGCGCATGTAATTTAAAAATAGACCCGACAGTGTCCCAAATAATATGAGTATGTGTGCACATCAACTCTCTGTCGCCGCGTCCCTGTTACCAGTCTTGATAACGTACACATGGAATGTCCATGTAGACCGATATTGTGCCATGCAATATGTACGTACATCCAAAACCCTCTGTCGCCGCGTCCCTACACGTGATAAGTCTTGAGAACATGCACACATAGTGTTCACTGCGTCCCTACATGTAACCAGTCGTGAAAACATGCACGTTACGTGTTCAAATAGACACGACAGTGTCCCCGTGCATTATAAGTGTGTACACCCAACCCCATATATCTTCATGCCCCTACAAGGCTGAGTGTACATTAAAATTAACTCGTGCACAAAGAATGGTTGCATAGGTTTTCGTGAGACACAAGCACTATGCTACATGGCCACTAAAATAATCATACTTAGACGCCACATGGGCGGTTCGGGTTGTTCTCTTCATTGGCGGCGAACATATCATCGGCGATGATGACATATCGAGGGTTAATTGCCAGGATATGTTGGGCAATATTCCTTATTACTTCGCGAATCTATAGTCGACGTTAGTTCCGCTATACCGACATGTGTGGAGTTCTTCGTGGTACGATTGTGACAATATTGAAATGGTGGAAAGTAAGGGGTTAATATACTTACGCGCGATCGCAGCCCACATCCGTGCGTGGTGGGTTTTCATTTGAACCCATCCCAGTGTTTTGGCCACTAAAATCACCCAAGACGGCCCATGTGCGGTCCTGTATGGCTTGTTTGCTTCATCGCGACAAGCATTGTGATGTCGCCATTTCGAGTGCTAATTGCCTTGCTTGGCTTTGGTGGGCGATTTCCACTTGTTTCTATGCGAATATAGTCGATGGTAGTTCCGCTACATAAATGTGTGGAGTTATTAGTGGTACGATGGCGACATGGGCGCCTGGACAGTCTGCCATGTAATGTAAATTTTGTATGCAGATACCATATTGAACTTCTGGAAAGTATGGGTTAATATCGCCACACTGCGTATAGGGGTTTCATGAAATCCCACACTGTTCTGGTCTCTAAAATACCGCCTAAAAACCATGCGTGGGTCCGGGCTGATTCAGATCCTAGCAACTTCGGGTGGTTTTTATTCACGACACACTGTCAATATATTTGGGCTGGTATTCTGCGATTCGGGGCTGGATTAATACGATTCCATGTGATAACAAAGCACTGTAATATTAATTTCTGGCTAACATTTACTCCACGATGTCCATGCGAAATTTCTTGACACAGGGTAAACGCAGTTTCGCGTATTAAATATCCCCTATCGGGGGGAATAACGGAGGTTGTGTTGTTATGGTAGTATAGCACCACCACCTCCACTTATATTGCTAACTTGTTCTAACTTGTTTAAATACGTTACTATTGTGTTTAAACAAATTAGTAACAAGTGAAGCTGGCGGTTCTACGCTGTCGGCTGTATATATATATTTACCATGTCTCGCTTTTTCTTTTTTGTTTTGTTAACTTTTATAGAACAATAAATTTTATTGACATCGTATTTAAATCATAACATATCTGTTATCAATTATATTCCTCATTAGGGCGAACAGAATCATCAATCAATACAAAGTCTTCTTTCACTTAATATATTTGACTCGTCTGTCTTGTGGTGTTGCTTGACACCAGCAACTCCCCTCCCCGGTTCATTTGGTTTACTAATAGAATCGGTCGTCCGATGTTACATTTGTGATAACTGCGGTACATCTGCAACCGGTTTCTTCTGCGATTTCAGCAGAATGTTGTCTGTAGCTTTACCAGTCTGGGGAATTTGGGGAGTATCTGAGCAACGTGAATTTCGTTACTTATTCCTTATTCCGTATTCCTTATTCGCAAATTATCGGAAAGTGTGCCAATGGCCCCAAATTCGTAAGTGGCCAGGTGGGCGGAACATTTTGGGCCGAATTTTTTTTGGGTCGAGTTCGTAAAAGTGGTCCGAAAAAGTGTCGAACCTGTGCTTGGTCGGAATTTTTTTTGAAAATGTGGCAAATGACCACGGGAACATACTCAGTAAAAAATAACAAAAATTTGGGCGGAAAAAAAATTAGGTCGAAAGTAGGAAATGCCTCGAAATTAGACAAAGACTAAAAAATAAAAGGAAAATGGTCCCAATGGGTCCAAATTCTCAAGTGGCCAGCTGGGCGAAACATTTTGGGCCGAAATGTTTTTGGGTCGAGTTCGTAAAAGTGGTCCGAAAAAGTGTCGAACCTGTGCTCGGTCCGAATTTTTTTAGAAAATGTGACAAATGACCACGGGAACATACTCAGTAAAAATAATAAAAATTTGGGCCGAAAAATATTTGGGTCGAAAGTAGGAAATGCCTCGAAATTAGTAAAAGTCTAAAAAATGAAGGGAAAATGGCCCCAAATGGGTCCAAATTCTCAAGTGGCCAGCTGGGCGGAACATTTTGGGCCGAAAATTCTCTAGGTCGAGTTCGTAAAAGTGGTCCGAAAAAGTGTCGAACCTGTGCTCGGTCCGATTTTTTGGGGAAAATGTGGCAAATGATCCAAATTGTGCAAGTGGCCAGCTGGGCGAGACATTTTGGGCCGAAAAGTCTTTGGGTCGAGTTCGTAAAAGTGGTCAAAAAAAGTGTCCAACCTGTGCTCGGTCCGAAATGTTTTAGAAAATGTGGCAAATGACCACAGGAACATACTCAATAAAAAATTGGGCCGAAAACAATTGGGTCGAAAGTAGGAAATGCCTCGAAATTAAGCAAAGTCTAAAAAAAAATGAAGGGAAAATGGCCCCAATGGGTCCAAATTCTCAAGTGGCTAGCTGGGCGGAACATTTTGGTCCGAAAATATTTTGGGTCGAGTTCGTAAAAAATGGTCCGAAAAAGTGTCGAACCCAAAATGTTCCGCCCACCTGGCCACTTACGAATTTGGGACCATTTGCCACACTTTCCGATATTTTGCGAATAAGAAATAATGAATAAGTAACGAAATTCACGTTGCTTGTTATCTTGCGTTGGTGGACGAATATAGCCGGATTAGTACAGGTGGAGACGGTGGTGGTTTTATTTAGTCGTAAATCGGGCGATGGTGGCGTGGGGTGGGTCAATTAATGCTTTTGTTTGAATGCGCAGTTAGAGGGTGTGTGTGGGTAGATAAGGAGTGGGGATGTACGCAGTTAGAGAGGGTTTGTGTGTGTATATAAGGGGTGGGGTGGTGGGATACTTAGTACTTGGTGTATGGGTTGGCTGTGAATGAGAAGAGGAGAAATTGTCAGAAAATGACTAAGTTATGATGGAGAAGGCTGTGGATGGGGAACACACAGCGATAAAAACGCGTGTCGCTGTCACCGACTTGGAAGGGTACAGTGGAGTGGTGTCAAACTGGTAGTGTAGGTAAATAGTTTACATGGGGATATACACTTGTGTACATGCAGTAGAATGGCTTGAGGAGGGCTGTTGGTGAAAAGACATGAAAATATACAGCATATATAAATCAATACAAGCGTAGAACAGCTAGGCTATATATCGAATTTGATTGGTGTATAGATATAGACATCTAAATATTTCACAGTACAAAATCAACGGGTCTATGAATGTTTGTATTATAAGGCGAAAAAGCGATAATGCTTTATGAAGTGCGAATGCCCTCACATATACACACGTGTGCGTATGTGCAGATATGTTTTGGGGGAATTTTAGTCAACTAAATATTTGGGCACTTTGTGATTGACAATGTTATGAAAAAGTGAAAGTCTTTTTGTATGTCTTCTTTCTGAAAATGCGTTTTCAATATCGAATACCATAGCTGGACTGAAAATTTTGGCTGTCATATCGAAAAAAAATGTTGCAGAAACATTGATTGCACTAGGAGACTTCTGTAGACCTATAATTCGTGCTCTTCCAACTCACAAATTTTCCACTTTTTTTTTAGCTGAAATTTTATTTCACGTTCGATATTCATTCGATTTGATATTTAGATATTCATTCGAGATTCCCGTGAAGTTACTTCGACGTTCGATATGCGATATTTCTCACTTAGAAAATTAAAAAAAAAATCACTTTGGATATCGAACGAATGTCAGTGGGATATTCGATGTTCGATAATGAAAAAAGCCTGATCCACACATTGTCTCGAATTGTAGTTTGCCTACGCTTTATATACCTATCCCGTGCAAGTGAAAAATTTCCAAGTCCAGCTAAAAGTCCAGGAAAAGCACGGAATTTCGGACTACATTTCAGTGGGAGAGCATGAATTGGACTCATGGCGCACCCATCACGCATATAGAACGAAAATTAACTTTTTAAATTTAAATTGTTTTTTTTTTAAATGTTCTAAGTGCCAAATATCGAATATCGAACGTCGAACTAACTTCACACGAACCTCGAATGAATATCGAATGAATATCGAACGTTTTCAGCTAAAAAAAAAGTGGAAAACTTATGAGTTGGAGAGCACGAATTAGGTCTATAGAAGTCTCCTGGTGCAATAACTATTTCTGCGATTTCTTTTTCTCGATATGTTAGCCGAAAATTTCAATCCAACTATGGTATTCGATATTGAAAACGCATAACGCTGACCATGTCTTGACTTGTAGATTGGCATGTGTAGTTATCATATGTGAGTGACTATAATTATCAAATTTCAGCTCAATCGGCCCGTCAATACAGCCTGCGCCCTCTATACAGCTATATGTCGTGTAAGTGTAAATGTTGTAAGTCCAGCTGTGGTCTGGAAAACAGGAAAAGCGCGGAATTTCGTACGAAGTTTCAGTGGGAGAGTACGAATTGGACTCATGGCGCACCCCTCATGCAAAAAAACAAAATAGATTTTTTATGAAATTTTCTAAGTGTCGAATATCGAACGTCGAACTAACTTCACGCTAATATCGAATGAATATCTGAATATCGAATGAATATCGAACGTGAAATAAAATTTCAGCTAAAAAAACAAGTGGACACATTTGTAAGTTGGAGAGCACGAATTATGTCTATAGAAGTCTCCTAGTTTTTTCTGCAATTTTTCTCTCTCGATATGTTAGCCGAAAATTTCAGTCCAGCGCTATGGTATTCGCAACATATCCTCGCCGAAATAATAGACCTATAATGCGAAATAGGTACATAATGTGATTATTTGATTATTAAATAAGCAGACAATGGAGTCATATCCGTTATGTCGTTTTATGGCGCGGGCCACAATGAAAACACAGTTAAATGTCGCAAAAATGTGGCAAATGACCACGGGAACGTCAAAAAACGGAATTCACGTTGCTACCCGTGGCTATGAAACAAAACAAATACGATGAACTGAACCGTATGGTCAAATATGGAGAGCTATAGAGACTGTAGACCAACCTACCGACTGCGTCAGTAGTTTCGTTATAGCTTCGAAAAGAAATTCTGACACTATCAGGGGGGGGGGGGCGTGGTCTGCAATTTTTTTCCGAACACTAGGCGGGGGTGGGTGGGTGGTTCAGCAGCTTGGCTAACACAATTTTTCCTGGCTCTGTAAATTATTTCCTGTAGTCATTTTTCTTCAAAATAATGCGACAAAATGTTTTAAGAATGCTTCTATTATGTAATAGGAATGAACTTATCTCTTGGTAGTGGGGTTTGAGTTCACTATCAGTTAGAAATGATGGATAACACCAATGGGTAATAAAAAAGGTCAGTTTGCTAAATGTTTTCTTCAAGGATTTATCAATGCATATTGACATGGAAAGGCTCAGGTTTAAATAGTTCTATTAAAATCATTAATTCAACCTGATATAAATGAAAACATAACACAATAATAGATTCTTCAAATAAATGTAAACTCTACAAATAAAAATAGACTATTAAAAAAACCATAACAAAATAAAACATAAAGCTGTTAAAACAAACTTTAACCGATTTCAACGTTATTCGGTACATGGGTCTAGGAACACCTCTAGATGGGAGCTGTCAAAGTTGAACGATTTTCGATGAAAACATGGCCACCGGCAGCCATCTTGGATTTTACTCTTTGCACCGCTAAATCAATTAGCACACCCTACAGAGCTTACCCCTCAACCGATCATCACAAAACTTCATATGAAGTCCTCGGTGTGACATCTCGATGGGTGCCTACCGTTTTTTTCCCCGAATTCTGTAAAAAAAAAAAACATGGCTGCCAGCGGCTATCTTGGATTTTACTCTTTGTTTCTCATCCAATCGTCACCAAACTTCATATCGATATTCGGGGTGACACCACGATGGGAGCCTCCCTTTCCCCCGAAATTTGTTCAAAACAAACATGGCCACCAGCAACCATCTTGGATTTCAAATGTTAATCCATCAGCACAACCTACAGCCCACATTTATTGGATAATTGCTTTGAAACGTTACAGCCTTATTGGTAAATCAAAAGTAGGAATGCTTCTATAATCATGATACGGAACATAGATCAGATAAGATCAGGACAACCAAGTAAAATAGTCATTTAAAGCAGTTTGAAGGGGTACGTGGGTCCCTATCCCAGAATTGGAAAAAATACAAATAAGGGGGTGGTGGGTACCCAGAGGGCGGAAAAAGTAAAAAAAAAAAGCGCCTAGTGTCCGGAATTTTTTTTCTGACACACCCCGGCACTATTAGAATATGCATAGACTCGAAACCATTGAATAAGGCACTCAAGCGTGAACATTTAATTATCAACTACCTACTTTGGAGAGTGTGTTACCGGAACTTTCAAAAGCTAAAGTGTTCTCTACAGCAGATCTTAAGGCTGGATTTCTCCATCTGGTTCTTGATGAAGACTCACGTTCTCTCACTACATTTGATACACCTTTTGGGAGGTACACGTGGAAAGAGACTTGCATACGGAACTGAAACCGTCACCTGAGGTATTTTAGAAGCTATTGTATTTGCAAGTCGTGTGTTAACCTCGGCTGAACAAAACTATGCAAACATGTATTTGGACGACAGGTGGTAGTGCATACTGATCATAAGCCGTTGGAGTCTATCGCTACCAAACCATTGTATAGGGCACCTCGTCGATGCAATGTATCTTTCTCCGAATGCTAAACTATAATGTTACAATTGTGTACAAGCCTGGAAAAGAACACGTTGTTGCTGATTTGTTGTCGCGATCTTATGAACCACATGAGCGTTTCACACAAGAGAGTATATGTAAGGAGTTTGAACAATCATGTCAACATGGTGAAATTTCTTTCGATGACAGGACGACTGTTTCAAACTCAAAAGGAAACTGAGCGTGATGGCAGTTCCTGAAATCTATGATAGTGCAAGGATGGCCGGTCACAGCTCATGTTCCGGACAAGATTCCTTAACTAAAGCACGCAAAAGCAATTGAACACCATTCTCGAAATTTGAATCAGTAACTTTGAACGTTCGGTGCTATTGTAAGATGCTAGGACAATTAAGAGTGTAGCTTATATATTTATAGAAATAATTAAGTTGATCAAGACCAGACCAGACATTTTGTTTCATAGCATCTATTACAGTTAAGAAAGCAGCAGTGGCAATGAAACTGAATGAAACTTGTATTTAACAGGGACGTGTCACAGGAAGTAACAATGATTGCGGTTAATAAAACAAACCTGGTTCGTATAGGAGGCGGACGCTTAAATGGACCGAATTTGGAGATGGATAGAGGTGGGTGTCAAAAATTGATGGATAAAAATTACACGGAAGGGTGTGTGGGTCTCAAAATTCCGGGAAAAAAAATCTACTTTTTATCCCGCTACCCATCAATTATTTTCTATAAGTTCTTACCATGTCTCATCAATAGAAATTTGACTGATACGAATTCTTGGTCGTGGTTCCATATCTAAATCCCAGCTGACCATCTAAAAACTGTTACCAGTTGATTGCAACCTGCTTGAGTGGCCCAGACTGCATATAAACATTTGTTTTCATATGGTTGAAATATTTGTCGCTGTTTTAATCTTCATTGTAATATATGACGGTATCATGCTATATCATGCAAGTAAAATTATCAACATTATGACACAAATTCCATCCCGTCCAGTCAAGACAAAACGCTATTTTGTTAATGAATTGATGTGTGATTAATAATTCAAACAGGTCTTGGTACCTGACGGGACAACAACAGAAAATTATATGTTCAACTTCTCACATCTATTGTTTATGGACTTTTAAAAAATATATGTGCAGATTCTATATAATGCAGATGCATGAGAGTATGTGAAATTCATGATTTTTCACCGAATAAATCAGAGAAATTCTTTGTTGAAAATGTCTTGCAATTTATGTCCAGAATTATGCAAATCACGCGTTTGGCCCGTCGGGTATACATATGCTCTCACCTTTGGGGACAACCGAGTTTGCTCAGTTAAAATCTAATAGACGTTATTTCTAAACAAACAACACATTTCTTCACTATATAGGGTGTGTTTTTCACATTCAATATCCCCATATAGCACAAATCCAAGGTCACACATTATTTCACGAGTTTGATTGAATGCTCTCTGGTTTCAAACACACATTTTGTCACTACGTGTATCGCGTATGCCGATCACGGACTGACAAATCCGATCGCTGATTGGCTAGCACGCACGCATGTCTATTTATTCAACAGCGAATCACTTCGTAAATATATTAAATATTTGAAACAAGTGATTCAATATTAAAACATGCGAATGAACCGCCCACACCCACATCCCGTTTATGTGCCCACATCCATTGCGGTATTTGTAGAAGTCGTACATAAGGATTGATTGTTTAATACTGATTTTGTCGATGAAGTTCTTTTCTGGCGTTAAGATTGATGACGATCATAATGGCGTCCAGTGCTTCTAAGCAGCGGCAACACACCTGTGGATAAAGATTATAAGACATACAGTGGTGTATAATTAATGTGGAAAAAAATCATAAGACGTACAGTGGTGTATAATTCATGTGGATAACGATCATAAGATGTACAGTGGTGTATAATTCATGTGGATAACGATCATAAGACGTACAGTGGTGTATAATTCATGTGGATAACGATCATATGACGTACAGTGGTGTATAATTAATGTGGAAAAAAATCATAAGACGTACAGTGGTGTATAATTCATGTGGATAACGATCATAAGATGTACAGTGGTGTATAATTCACGTGGATAACGATCATATGACGTACAGTGGTGTATAATTCATGTGGATAACGATCATAAGACGTACAGTAGTGTATAATTCACGTGGATAACGATCATATGACGTACAGTGGTGTATAATTCATGTGGATAACGATCATAAGACGTACAGTGGTGTATACTTCATGTGGATAACGATCATAAGACGTACAGTGGTGTATCATTCATGTGGATAACGACCATAAGACGTACAGTGGTGTATAATTCACGTGGATAACGATCATATGACGTACAGTGGTGTATAATTCATGTGGATAACGATCATAAGACGTACAGTGGTGTATACTTGGAGGAATTCTAAGGACTCATAAATTAACTATCAAACTCAACAAGTTGTCCCACGTCTGGCGATTAGCCATTGGCTCAATGCGTTGACGTTCAAGGTCCATGACGCGTCACTGTGACGTTACACAAGTTAATGGCCATAGACGACACATTAAATAAATTACAGAGACGATTAATTAAAGGGATATGCTGGATTTTGTCCACTGACATAATAAACACTCGGCCTACGGCCTCGCCTAATATTGATATCACTTCGCCTCACATGACACCATATCCGATCACTAAGCGTCCCTTAACTTATGATATTTGGTTAAGTATTTGTTTATTCGGTTGTACATAATTTTTCTAGGATTTGGGAAAATACAGGTAGCACAGAGACTGGCCTGTAGTTAGTTATAATTGTTGGGTCTTTAGCTTTAAAAATAGTACAACTTTTGCTATCTTCATGAGGTATGGAAATATTCCATTAGCAAGAGAAAGATTGCATATATGTGTAATACGTTTATTGATAAATTCGCTACATTGTTTCCAGATGGAACACCTGACATCAATACCAGCAGCCTTTTTGCACTGATATTTTTGAGAATTTATATGACTTCAAGTTCATCTGTTGGTTTGATAAAGAAAGAAGAACACTGGGGTTGATTAAGGTAATATGTTGGATTCTTGTGAGACTTAATTTTTGCAGCAATGGATGGTCCAATATTAGTGAAGAATTAATTGAATTTGGTAGCATTTTCCTCTTTATTATTAATATATTTATTTTCATAAAAGAACTCTTATGTTTTTGCTTCGATCCCTTTTTCTTGTTGAGAATGTTTTTGATCAGTTTCCATGTGCCATTGATATTACCTTCATATTGTTGGAATTTCACATGATAATAGTGTTGTTTAGCAGTACGGATAATTGAATTTAGTCTATTCCTATACTTCTTGTATCGATCATTATTATAGTATGTTCTGTTGTTCATGAATATTTTACATAGTTTATTCTTTCTTCTAAAGGAATTCAGCATACCTGCTGTTATCCGCTGTTGAATGCTTTGTTGCATAAGCTACAATTTAAGGTAAACACTGCAGAACATATGTACATAGCAAAATGTCATTTCATTCTGTATCCGTGTGTATATTCATGACTTGTGGCATATTAACGTATATTCCTGATTGTTTCTGGAATATGGTGTCATAATTATAACCAGGGAACCTGCTCGGTTCTATTTGCACAATCGCGTACGAAAGGTTTGATGCCCCAGATTTGTTACACCCCAGGAACGTTCAAAGACATCTTAAGTTCCGCATTCCTGACGTTTAGGGGCCAGAGACCCCACAAAACCCAAAAATGACATCTATTTGCACTTTTGAGTACCAAGCTAATTTGTATATTAATAGTGATCCAGCAATCACTGATCAACAATACACAATTTCTGAAACGAAATTTCCTGACGTTTTCATTTCAGAAGGGTGTTTTGGAAAGTACCCCCAAACATTACTTCTATTTGCACTATCGTGTACAAAACTTATTATTATATTAATAGTGCTCTAGTCATCACTGATCAATAATACGCTATTTCTGAAACGACGTTCCCTTGCGTTTTCATTTCAGAAGGTTTACTTTTATTTGCACATACTGTCGAATACAAAGCTGATTACCCAACCAAAACTCGAAAAAAATAGTGTTATTTGCACTGCCGTATGCAAAGAAGATTTTTACCCTTAATATTTCTCCACTATCATCACTGGTCACAAACCAAATGATAAAAAACGAAATAACCCGCAAATGCATGAGAAACATGAAGAAAATTATGAAACAATCAAATGATATGGGTACGTTCACAGAGTGGCAACTTTACCTGCCAATTTTACCGGAATATTGTCGTAGAAGGCTGAATGCATGGTGCACTTACTTGGTCAGATTAAATAGTGCAGTAACATATGCATTTCATAGTTCTCATACATACAAGCTATACAACAATGGAAAATATATAATAAGTATACTTTATGGTTCAAAAAGTGTAAAATGGATCCGTATAACATGTACAGTCGTTTATTAGGGATGCCATAAACACTTGTTAGTAATCTTTTTCCAGCAGTGTATATATAATTAATTGTGTGCGTTTTTTTTTTAAATTTAATTATTTTATTTTGTTTATTTGTTTTAATTGCCCCGCAACACACACTGTTTATTGCAGTGGTTCAGCGCCTATATCTCGCTTTATAGTCTGGTCGATAAAAGGTTTGACCTAGAACAAATTTGGATTAAGTTGGTTTTATTCCAGTTTGAAGAGGAATATTTCCTCTACAACATATCCAAAATCCGGTAAAATCCGCTTTGAGCAAACTTTTTTACAGAGATTTTTAAAAATGATCATTTTTCGACCTCGTGAAGTACGTTTTTCTACAATATCCCTCATCGGCGACACCAGAACGCATTAATC
Organism: Siphonodentalium dalli; assembly: GCA_032622095.1. Lineage (NCBI taxonomy): Eukaryota > Metazoa > Mollusca > Scaphopoda > Gadilida > Siphonodentaliidae > Siphonodentalium > Siphonodentalium dalli. The sequence continues at coordinate 62,623,245 of CP136067.1, forward strand.
CTCCATCCGATTTATACCAGTTTGTGTAAAAGAGTATAGGGGGCGAATAGAGTGACAAGGACAGAAAACAATGCAATCGCGGCGATGAAATGGCTGTCAAAATGGCCGCAACTACAATCCATGCTACGATGAAAGCAACATATTGGATAACCCCCTATAAGCGAAAATACACATTTGTAATTTACAAGAATGTTGTTATATATCTTTAAAGGTACACATATAATTAAAACAGATCTATCTGCATGATTTATCGATCACTGCTACGCACGTTAACCCAATGATTTACGTTCGGGTTTTCTTATTAGAATACATCCAACAGTCGGACCAAAAACAGTTATTTTGGGCATGCAACACACGAAGTAATATTTCGTCACACAGTGCAAAATGACGATGGAATGTCAATAAGAAGTCAACAATTGAAGTGCTTTTTTAACTTTTATCTTTTGAACTTTATTAAAACTAAATCTTCAAATATCGAAATAATTATATAGTCAACAAGTAGTGATGTATATATATATATGTCATCATACGAGTTTTCAAAGCCACCAACTGGTTTCAGAATACATCAAATGGGTGTCCAAAAACGACCTAACGAGTGTACCAAACCATATACTAGCTGATTTACAAATCACCCACCTAGTATCAAAAACCAATCTACGAGTATCCCAATACATAAGTCGGGTGCCCCAAATTCAAATATTGTCCTGACACCAACAAGTTTCCCAAACCACCAGGTAGTGCCCCAAACCATATGCAACTGGTTCCCAACCCACACAGATAGTCACCCAAACCATGCATATGGTGTCCTAACCCACAGAATGAGTGTCATGAGCCATCCAATGAGTGTCTCAATTCACCAGATTAGTGTCGCAACCCTGCAACGACTGCTCGAAACCACGGTGCATGGTAGTGCCCCAAACAATGCAACTGGTGTTCCAAACCACATATATCGAGTGGGTCAATCCATCCAACGAGTGCCCCAAACTACACAACGTGTGTCTCAAACAATCCAGCGAGTGTCGAAACGAAAAGAGTGTCTAATAGGCACCCATTACCTCACAACTAGTGTCCCATACCATCAGAGGAGAGTCCTATATCATACAACAGGTATCTCAAACCACTAAGAAACAAAATGTTATTCTTGTCTTTGTTATATATTCATATTTGGGTGGGAGACAAGATGGATGAGAGAGAGAAACGATACTTATTGATAAAAGGTACATTAAGAGCCGGAAAACTTGATATTTTAAAATTGGTAATTTTTCAAATTTGAAATTTTTGAAAATTTTCAAATTTTGTTTTTATTTTGGAAAAAAATTAACTTTTTAAGGTTTTAATATTTTTTTTATTTTTGAGATTTATGTTTGTTTTTAATGTTTTTAATTTTGGAAAAAAATGTAAGTTTTTAAAGTTTAAATTTTTTATTTTTTTTAATTTATATTTTTATTTTAAAGTTTTCAATTTTTTAAAACCTTGTTCCGTGTCCTTTTAACTTTCACCCACTGAGAGTGTCCCTTTAATCAGAGTGAGTGCTGTGTGTCCCTTTAGAGTGCATTGTGTCCCTTTAACATTCACACACCGAGATGGCATCGTGCGTCCCTTTAACATTCACATGCAGAGCTTGCATCGTGTCCCTTTAACATTTACACACTGAGATTGCATCGTGTATCTTTAACATTCCCCACCGTGAGTGTATTGTCACCCTTTAACATTCACACACTGAGTGCATTATGTACCTTTCACATTCACACACCTAGATTGCATCACGTCCCTTTAACATTCACATTGTGAGCGCATCGTGTCCTTTTAGCACAGCACACCGAGAGTGCAGTCCCTTTAACATTAACGCATTGCAAGCGCATTGTCTCCCTTTAATATTCACGGCGGAAGCTCCCCATTGTTCATTGAGATCATCACGTAATATACATAACCTGACAGTAGATAACGTAATACAGCTATTACGAACTAAACTATACACCTATTACGAAAGTACACCATTCATGGGGGGAGACACTGACACGCCCCATTGTTCAACGAGGTCATCAGGAAATACACAAACGTATTAGGTGTACTGCAGCTTCAATAGGAGGTGTACTTTTCGTGACGTCATAAAATGCGTGGGTGGCCGCCAAATGGCGGGGGGATTATCATCAACCATTGATTCTGACCAACGAAATTCCGGCAAACTTGCCATGTAACTTTGACAGCGTGTGAACGTACGGGGTCCATAACATTTGATTGTTTCATAATTTTCTACACCCTTTTTAATGAATTCGCCGGGTGATCTGTTTTTTGTTTTACCATTTGGTCTGTGACCAATGATGATAATAGATATATAGTATTAATAGTGTAGTGACTTAGCGTTTTTTTTGGAACGGACTGGCCAAAAGTGCCATTTTTTTTTATTTTGTCAAGTTATGTGTGCTCTTTCAGAAAGTGAACTAGAAACAGGTTTCTGATCAATATTAACCCTTGTTTCCAGTATAAATCCAAGATGGCGGTCAAATTCAATCATTATTTCACCCTGACGTTCCAACTGGTATAAAAATTGAGGCGCATGCATAATAAAGGCGTCATTCGACCTGACATTGTCATATTTTGAAGATAGTAGCAACCCAGGCTGACCAAATTGGAAATTTATCACTTTTTGTACCAAAAACATGCAATTTTGTCATATAATCATTCTCGTTTCAATTATTTCGGAATAATAAACAGACAATTTCTCAAAAATATTTCAGTGTAGATCAAAGGTTAAGGTCTTAGCATTTTTGGACATGTATACTCTAATCAAAACATACAATATCTAGGACACATTCTTAACCGTATTTTATAAATTTTGGATTATGTTACCCCTCACCCCAAAAATCATGAAATATTGTTTTTGTGATAAACATCCGATAGAACATGGATGAGAATCTATAAAGGACACTATTTGATCACATTTCTAAATACTGCTATGGCAATTACATACACAATGACAAAAGTTGAAATATAACATCTTTTTCGACAAAACATATGCAATTTTGTAAGAAAATCCTCTTCATTTCAAATATTTCGGTCCAATAAATGGTCATTTACTCATAGGATATTTGCGATAGTTCACAATGTTCGGTCTTGTATGTTTTGGACATATATACTGAAAACGATGAATACATTGTATGTGTTTAATATGTAACAACGTTTCAGAAAACTTGGTTTATGTTACCCCTCACCCCAAACATCACGAAAATGTGACTTGTTGTAAGGATTCAATAAATCTTTGGTTAAATCTTATAAAGTGAGTTTGTCGATCGCCATTCGTCATATATTATAATGTAACAATCTCATTGTCAGTATACTGTTGAAATTAACAATTGTATGCCTAATAAAAATTTATTTGATCATTTCAAATATGTTCAACCAATAGAATGGCAATATGCAATAATATACAATATGCGGTCTTAAAAGTTTCGAAAATGAACATCGAATATAATATATACAACACATATAAGGGTATATACATGTAATGTTTTGGTGAAATACAATAAAAGTAAAAGAATCTATAATACCATTAATGGATATATTTGACCCAATATCATTGACTTATGTAATCTAGCATTCAAGAGGGGTGTATATATAGATATGCATTTCAGGTCACAACTTTAAATTGTCAATCAATAATACACATAAAGATGGCCTATCTTTGTTTATACTGTGTTCTTAAATTCATGTTTGTTATGTTATATAACTATAATGTTCACAGACTGATAATACCAGCCGATAGATAGCAACTCATAGATTGTCATGTTATAATCACCGCTGCCTGTGTTTATACGTTGAACAAATATTTTAAGCACACAATTACATCTACATAACTCTGTGTATGGTAAATCAGCGTTTACACATTTGCATCTGTTACAAGTTTGTGATTTGCAACAACACTTAATGAGTTCTGAGCACACAGCTGCAGCTTGTCATGACAAGTGTACCACAATCCTACCTGGTAGGCAGCTCGTTTCATATGTCCCACACTACATATATGACAGTAACACTTCTTAGTCTGTAGAGTAGAAACTTCATTAGTGACTGGGCATAATCATTAAAAGTAGATACTATATCGCAGGTACAATCATATCCACAAGAACGCATCCATCAAATATCTTGCACTGAACATTTTTTAGGTGGGTCCGATATATCTCCAATTGCTTCCCGGATACATCCCAGCAAATCATATTGTGTCCCCTTGAATTTACCTCCCGTTGATACTAGTAAGGCGGGGGAAATAGCCGACTCTCATGAGAGAAAAACACGTCTGGTTCGGGGAGTTCTAGCCATCTCGTTATTGTTGATGAGCTCTCTGTTAAACCCACCAACCCTCCATTTCCTTTCAATTTGATGTTCTCCTGTTCCTGCACTTGATCGTTTGGAATAGCGGAGAAGCGATTTCGGGTTTTTTGAACTGCCCAAATGTTGTTCGAACACACTATTACAAGAAATAAAATATTGGAAGTACGTGCAAGATATTTGATGGAGGCGTTCTTGTGCATATAATTGTGCCTGCGATAGGATCTACAATGAAGTTTCTACTCTACAAACTAAGAAGTGTTAATGTCATGTGTGTTGTGTGGGATAGGTATTTTGAAGGCAGCACAAAAGGCAGCACTAATGAGAATCGTGGTATAGGTCTTGGACGAAAAGTTGGTGGCCAAACAAAGATTCCAAAAAAATGGAACGACTTCCTCCGTCATTCTGACAATAAGCTTGAAATTTTTGTATTCCTGACAAGTAATGCATCAGAACATGATGATAAAGTGTTAAACATGACAGAATGTTCGTCAACTCTCAAAATAGCAAATTCTTCCTAGTAAATCTTGAGAAACTGTTGTCAGGAGGAAGCTGATATTAGAGTTGTGCCGCACATTATCCATGCGCTTTATTGTGGGCTGACGACCATCCGTGTTTCGATTGTTGACACATATGTCCTGGTAATGGTCATCGGTCTGTTTTCAAAGTTTACAGATGCTAACAGTGGTGGTGATACATGTGTTTCTCTAGGAACAGGCAAAACTAAAACATTGTACCATGACAACAGCACAATTTCCGCTCTGGGCGATGACAATTGTTATCACTACCCAATTTTCATTCGATATCTGGTTTTGATACCACTTTGTTCTTCCATATAAAGGGCAGAAAAAGTTTCTGGATAGCATGGAAATATTATCCCGTTATCACAGATAAATGTACATTTCTTCTATAGGCGAATCAACCTTTTATTCAACTAGATTCGTCCTCATATATTTTCAAAGAACTCGAACGTTTCATTACCATTAATTATAATAAAGGTTGTCAAAAGTTGCTGATAACGAGGCATATGAAGAGAATTCTCCAAAACTTGTCGCTCAAAAGGGGCCCTAATACAGCATATGAAATGAGCCATATACCAGGCAGGATTGTGGTACACTTGTCATGACATAACAATTCCAATACATGGCCCGCATGACTGGGAATGGACAGTTGAAGATCATGGATGTAAACCATTGTGGACTATATACATTACCAGAAGCTGCAGCTCTGTGTTCAGAACTCATCAAGTGTTGTTGCAAATCCCAAACTTGTAACAGGTGCAAATGTGCAATAGCTGATTTACCATGCACATAATTATGCAGTTGTAACAGTAATTGTAATATTAAGAATGCCTAAAATATTTGTTCAATGTATCAACATGGTCACCGGTGATTATAACATGACAATCTATGAGTTGCTATATACCCGCTGGTATGATCAGACTGTGCACATTATAGTTATACAGGTACAACATAACAAACGTGAATTTAAGAACAGAGTATAAACAAAGATAGACCATCTTTATGTTATGTGTATTATTGATAGACAAATTAAAGTTGTGATCTGAACTACATGTCTATATATACCCCCTCTTGTATGCTACATTTGTAGATTATATAAGTCAACACCTTCAAATTATTTATGGTATAATAGATTTTTAGAATTTTATTCTATTTCACCAAGACATGACATGTATACACCTTTAAATGTGTTGTATTCGACAGTCATTTTCGAAGGCCGCATGTGGTATACGATCTTGGGAAATGTTTGAGAAATTGCCCATATAATGGTTGAAAATATTTGAAATGATGGTTATTTTACCATAAAATATAGCTGTTATTAGGCATACAATTGTAAATTTAAACAGTATACTGTCAATGAGATTGTTACATAACAATATATGACTAATTGTCATCGACAAACTCACTTTATAAGATTTAACCAAAGATTTATTGAATCTTTACAACCAAGTCACATTTTCGTGATTTTTGGGGTGAGGGGTAACATAAATCAAATTTTCTGAAACGTTGTTACATATTAACCACATAAAATGTATTCGTTGTTTTCAGTATATATGTCCAAAACATTTAAGACCAAACATTTTGAACTATCGCAAATATCCTATGAGTAAATGACCATTTATTGGACCAAAATATTTGAAATGAAGAGGATTTGTTTACCAAATTGCATATTTTAGTCGAAAAAGTTGTAAATTTCAACTTTGGTCATTGTGTGTGTAATTGCAATTACAGTATTTAGAAATGTGATCGAATAGTGTCCTTTATAGATTCTCATCCATGTTCTATCGGATGTTTATCACACAAAAAAAATCATGATTTTTGGGGTGAGGGGTAACATAATCCAAACTGTCTAAAATATGGTTACGAATTTGTCCTAGATGTTGTATATTTTGTTTGCAGTATACACTTCTGAAATTTTTAAGATCTTAACCTTTGATCTGCACTGAAACACTTTTGAGAAATTGTCTGTTTATTATTCCAAAATAATTGAAACGAGAATGATTTTATGACAAAATTTCATGCTTTTGGTCCAAAAAGTGATAATTTTCAAATTTGGTCATCCTGGATTGCTAATATCTTCAAAATATGACAATGCCGGATGGAATGACGCCTTTATTATACATGTGCCTTAAATTGTATACCAGTTGGAACGTCATGGTGAAATAATGATTGAATTTGGCCACCATCTTGGATTTATACTGGAAACAAGGGTTAATATTGATCAGAAACCTGTTTCTAGTTCAATTTCTGAAAGAGCACACCTAACTTGACATAATATAAAAAAATGGCACTTTTGGCCAGTCCGTTCCAATATGACAAAATTTTGTCGCTAAGTCACTACACTATAAGAAAAAAATTCATCTTTGCGTACGGCAGTGCAAATAGAACTATTTTTTCGGGTTTTGTTTGGGTACTTTAATACAACCCCACCACTCCCTTCTCAACAAAATTGACCCCACCCCAATAATAGTTAATGCTAGAGAATTAAGTATTTTTGGTTCTGGCCTACAGTAGAATAAAAAATTGCACAAACTTAAATTTATCTTCTTTTTTTTCAGACATCAACCAGCATCAACTAGTAGGATAGGATAGGATAGGATAGGATAGTTTATTTACAATACACACGAATGATACAGTGGCATTAATACATAATCAAATATAGCAGTGTATTGTCGGGGGTAGCCTAGCCCTATCGGGCTGTCTTCCTGCTACCCCCTAAAACAAGTATAACTATAAGTAATAGCATTGATGATTGTATTTCAGATCCACGCACATGTACAGACTATAGTCATATATAAAACTTTCTAGAATCTAGTACTTAGGGCATATCACAAACAAGTATTGGCATGGTTGTGAGCCAATCCAGACGATTTATCATATCGAAAATGTATTATCTCTCCATATATAGGAATTGTTCAAATTATCTAAAACATATGAACAGTTTCGGTTCCAGTTCCAGTTCTAGTAGGCCTAGAGCCTATAGTAATACCAAAAAGGAAAATGTGCATATGAACCAGTGTACGAATTAACTTTTATGTATGCCTGCATGACCACCGACCCGACCTCGCATTACGACTTAGAACTAGGCCTAAAATGATGCTTAACCCTTTGAGTTTGAACGTTGATGGTCAATTTAGTGCCAAATCCATATACACGGATGTATATTACTGAGATTCATTTGGACAATCAGAGCTGAACTTCGGTCATGTACTGGATGGAGTTCAAGTGCAATAAGAAATTCACACACATTCTGTACATGACCTTTATGTGTGCCTTCAAACTAGACCACCTTGCATGCACATCATCCTATAAATATACACTAATTAAGTAAATTAATTTTTCTTCTTTGATTATTTTCAAATTAGCCTGAATTAGACATTAAAGGTACTCAACCCGATAAAACTCCTCTCAATTACTATTTCAATGGCTTCGGGGGTCAAAAATATTTGATTCGAGTCGAGGAAGTCACCCATCAAAGCTCAGATTTGTTAGATATCGATTTTAGAAATCTATTATTTTTCATTATCGGGAATTCTTTCTGGCCCAGTACGTAGTCAATTATTACCACTTGATTATAGAGTTATCCATCCTTGTCTGTTTGAATAGAATTTTGGCGTAAAATCTCGAGCATGTTACCAAATTGACGGCAGTTATAAGTACTCATCTCGAGAACATAAGAATTTTCAAAAATCAATATCTAATAACTCTGAGCTTTGTTTGATGGGTTCCTCGACTCGAATCAAATATTTTTTACCCCCAAAGCCAAAGAAATAGTAATATAGGACCCTCTGATCGGATTGTTGTTGTTGGAATATGTTGAGATGGGGACCCTCTTTACGGGTTGAGTACCTTTAAGTGTCATTTACATACTAGTATATGCAGGTAATTATGGGATATAATAATTACAATGTGAACAAAACTGTAATGTGTCCTGGCCCCTCTTCACATCTATTTAAATAATATTTTTATACTTTTCAGAAGACTATCCAAGGAAGGTTATATTTTTGTTTCTTTCAATAAATGTTATTTAAACTTTATTTCATGTCTACTTATTTACTTATTGATGGTTGTCAACAACACTGAAACAAATAATTTGACAATTCAAGTATATTTAAAAATCAATTTAGTATACAAACACTGATACAAATATTTAGTTCATACATTACACTCATGCATCAACTAACTGTATGAGTAAAGAGACTGTGATGAAGTATAAGAATTATTGTAATATTCTATCATGAGTTGTTAGCTGATATTGTCAGACTGCATTAAGTTCATCCTACCCTAGAGCTACCTGAAGTATTTTTTTTATTGATCTACACAGCGAACTAGACAATTTTCAATATAAAAACTGCCAAGCAAGCTGAAACAGAAACAATAAAAAAAAATTGCGCGCAAAAAAAATCAATGAAAATTTTGGGACCCACCCCCACAATATTCACTATTTTTCCATTTTATATCAACTTATGGGGGTAATTATAACAATATTGAATGTATTAGTGCTTCTCATATTGCAACAAGCCACAACATATAAACAAATATGTTTAAAACAGTTGAAAATATGTCAATGAAAAAAAAAATGCAAAAAAGGTGGTCAAAAACAGTTCCCAAAAACCCACCCACCCCCACCTCATGTCTCGTAAAAAAATTCGCCCCCCCCCCCCTGCTACGTTCTTTAATATTTTTTGTTTCGGGATTGGAAGTAGCTGAAACAAAATGAAAAAAAAATTAACTGCACAAAACAAGCGAGGACATGAATAATAGGAAAAAAGCACAATTTATCACCAGTTCCAACAGTAGAAAATGATATAGAAGATATGACTATATGAAGATATGAGTACATGTTTTGCTGCAAAATGTAGTACAATATAATAGCATCCCAATAATGTATACATTTGTATACATTTTATAAGATCACACGAGGGAATCGATCGAACGCAGCTCTGAGCAATCGGAGGCCGCTCCGAGCAGCCAACGAGGCACTCCGACTTTTTTGAGTCATTTTTGGAGACAGGAATTTAGAACTCAGCACTGAACCACAAGATTCCGGACAAATGGAGAGGTATGTATATTATCTGTTTTAGGTATGCCCAGTAATATGGTTATTGTCCAGCACGCAGTAAGGCAAGCGGGGCAAGCGGAAGAAGGGAGCAGGAAACCACCCCTGCTGTTCCTGCCGCCTGCTTCGAGGTGGAACTGGACAGTTTTACACCTCGGACACCGGATTACCAACATATCCCGGTGTCCCCCAGCTCCACCAGCACCAACAACAACACCAGTGCAGCCACCACCATGTCTACGGAGGAAATCATTGCTGACTCCAAAAGAAGGACCGATATAGTGGAGAAAGAATGGCAATACCAACAACAACAACAACAAGAACAATTTGATATCCAAAAAGAAAAAATAGAACTCCTCTTACAACAACAACAGAATTCTCCACCTTCTTCAACTGAGAAACCAAACTCGAAGAAAAAGCGGAAAAAAAACGATAAAGTCAAACATCATAAAATGCTTATTTGTTTGTTTGTTTGTTTGTTTTTTGATTCATCTCAATAAAGGCATTAAAATGAGGGGTTAAGGAGAGGTGCCACTCGGCCCTTTCGAGAATCCCGGGCCAGCCACCCAAACTACTATCTCTCTCTCTGGTGGAACGGCAGAGACAAACGATATATAATGCTGTGGGTGTGTCAGAGAATGGTAACCCGTGACGAACATACTGGAACTGTTGACAAAACATCCATTATTTTTCACGGACAAATACAGTACTCGCTATTTACGATTGAATGTACTTGAAGCCAAATATTACCCCAAGCCGCCACAGAAATTTTAGCCCAAAATTCACAAGAATAAGCATCCGACGGAGGAAAACGTGAAGAGTGGTGTAGCGATGATTTTACAACGAGGCTGAACTGTGATAGTCAACAAGGCCCCTCCGAATGACTACACAGGAGTACGATTATCAAAATGTAGTTTTACTACATAAAATGGCACTGCTTTAGCCAGAGTTTCTCTGACTCGCAAATGCTATAATTCTTGGTGATGGAAGATGGCACAATTCACATAAAATAGCGGCTGTATATATTGATTGTTGAATAAGACATAAGAGTTATACTGAATGTTATATCACTCAAACTGCACTGTGCTGACTCAAAATAGCCATGGACTCAGAAATAATGAATGTTTACTGATCTACAGTCTGTTCCAAAGATTCCAATATTTGAATAATACTATATGGGATAGCGATTGCCCGACCAAAGATATACTGAACTAACAAGACATACCAATGTGTAGCCTACATATTACATAAATAAGTTAATCATTAGGATCATTATGCCCTATTTTTTTCAGAAAAAGAAAAAGGGGAAGAAACATATTCGACCAAAAAATGAAGGGGATGCGGGATATGGATAGGCAATGTATCGCAGATAAGACGAACCAAGACGAAATTCCCATGCTCCACCACACGACCCCACGAGCAGACATTGGCAAATTTTGACGAGACTCTAACGTTTGCTCCATATAAGCATGCAGTGGAACTGAGTTTTGGAAGACCGACTATCGCCTGTTTGGCGACAAGTTTATACTATACGTTATATGAGTGGAGTGGTTTATTCCCAATTTTCTTTTTCTGAAGAATAGGACATAATGATCCTAATTATTAACTTAATTATGTAATAAGTACATATTGATATGACTTGTTATTTCAGTATATCTTATCCTTAAATTGGCTGCACATATTCACAATGTGCGATCAGACGTGTTGAAACTGAAATGCATTTTGTTATTGCGTGCAGTGATTACTCCGATCTAAGGCAAATACTATATCGATATATTGAAGATTACTATGAATTTTCGAGAATGAGTGACAGTGAACATTTTCAAAAGATTGTGAGAAATAATGATGTAAAGATTATAAATATCGTATGAAACATGATCCGGTTGTTCTTTCGCAGAAGGGGATCTTTGAAAACTTAGTAAATTTACAGATAAAAACCTGACACGGATTCATTATTGCAGGGTCCATACATGCCTATTTTGAGTCAGCACAGTGCAGTTGGAGTGATATACCATTCAGGATATGTCTTATGCAACAATCAATATACAGTCAGGTTATTTTATGTGAATTGTGCCATCTTACCATCACCAAGAAGTAAAGCATTTGCGAGTCAGAGAAACTCGGACAAACGCAGTGCCATTTTATATACCAAAACGTAAATCTCCATTTTGACAATCGTACTCCTACATGTATAGTCATTCGGAGGGGCCTCGTTGACTATCACCGTTCAGCCTCGTTGGCAAATCATCGCTACACCACCCTTCACGTTTTCCTCCGTCGGATGCTTATTCTGAGAAAATTTGGGCTAAAATTTCTGGTGCGGCTTGGGGTAATATTTGGCTTCAAGTACATTCAATCGTAAATAGCAAGTAGTGTATTTGTCCGTGCAAAATAATGGATGTTTTGTCAACAGTGCCGGTATTCATATTACTGGGCAAACCTAAAACAGTTAATACAGACCTCTCCATTTGTCCCGAATCTTTGTTTTAGTGCAGAGTTTCAAATTTCTGTCTCCAAAAATGATCAAAAACTCGAAGTGCCGCGTTGGGTGATCGGAGCGGCCTCCGATTGCTCGGAGCGGCCTTCGATCGATTCACCCATGTGAAGACATTGTCTCAAACAAAACGAATTAAACTGACTTAGTTCATATTTTGTAACACGTTGGACACCATGTTGGATTCTAGGGAATGCGCAAGGGTGTGAACTCCACACCCACCCAGAAATTGAAGCACCAAAAAATAACAAACTTCAAAAATCGATATCTGAGCTTTGATTCCTCGACGATTCAAATATTTTTTTACCCCCGAAGCCAAAGAAATAGTAATTTAGGAGCGTTAATTCGGATAATGCATATTTAACTTAATGGTTCCTTCGAGTGAGATGAATTCGTCTCTGCAATTTTGGAAACAACACGCGGTACCAAAAATAGATCGGGAAACGCCGGAAATTCCTACAAATTCTTTTTAATCTTTAAAACGGTATCCTGGATTGGTCAATCTAATGCATATTTAGTTGCTTTGCTTCGTGTAAAGTCATAAATTATTTGGAAATTTAATTAATTAATACACGTGACCAGTTTTTGTTCTTGTTTTAATCATGTGATATATTTGACAATATTTTGTTTATCTTGTAATATCCCCTTTCTGGGAATTTTTCATCTAAATTGGTCAGGTTTTAAGGTTAGTTTGGGTCACAAAGTAATTCAATTTGCGAATGGATGATCATTTAGCATTATAAATTCTCAGATTAAAGAATCTGAACTGAAGATTTGAGTTTACTATTGTTCGCGTGTCCTCGGTCACATTGGAAGAAATTGCAGCTCTGTTACGTTTGGGATATCTTTAAAGATGCACAATCCGATTAAGCGCCCATCAATTACTATTTATTTAGATTCGGGGGGGGGGGGGTAAAACATATTTGATTCGAGTCGAGGAACCCACCTATCAAAGCTCAGAGTTATTAGATATCGATTTTTGAAATCTATTATTTTTCACAATCAATAATTATTTGTGGCCCAGTAAACAGCCGACGAGCCGACAGTCTCTGACCTAATTGCGGATGAAGATGGATAACTCTAAAATCAAGAGGCTTTCCGTTCATAATAAGGCAAAATTCGTCGAACAACACGTTGATAAATATTTTCGGGTAATTATATACTACAGTTGATAGTGGTTATTTTTGGGCAATTAATCGATTCTGATAACTGAAGCGGCATTTCTAAAAATGTTAATGTTGTTGGAATCTGATTATATGGGGACCATCGAATTGGATTGAGTACCTTTCATGGATAGAGATATAATTAGTTTCAACAATTTTAAACATTTATTTGTCCGAATACAATTAGATGTAATAAGGGTATTATTACATGGCGTATGCGTATTGGTCCAATGGGATTGGATGACAAGTGCTGATATAACGTATTAGTGGATTTAATGTGTATATGCTATTCAGTCGCATTCATGAAGGGGAAGATTTAAACAATTTAAACTTCGATTGAGATCTTAACAATCTGAGAAGACGACGACGGTGTCGATGGTGTTTGTTACTGTAGTAAGAATGCGATACTATATACATACCTCCTCAGAGAGCACCTTCGGTGGAATATAGTTTCTCGCAATAAGTCAGCACCCGGATGCAGACGTCTTTTATATCCCGCGTGGACATATCGATGGGGCTTCTCTTTCCGAACACCAGACTGTTCATATTAGGACTGATCCCGCGCCGCCCGAACAACAACGGCTGTCCTCCGTTAAATTTAGCTTCCGTTAGCGATACGACGAGCATAGCAGCAGTCAGGAAAATAACGAATTGGAACTTCATCTGAAATAGAACATTATTCCAACATGAGTTCATGGATGAGACTGGGGAAGGTCCATGTGCCACATGTGGCGTCACTAATGCAAGGATTCACTGCGTTTTCTTCAATGTTGGCAGAGCCTGGAGAGCCAAGAGGTTTTTAATTTAGGTGGGAATTATTGTACGCGTGATTAGATGGCAAACACGATTACGCTTATAACTTTTCTCAATAAGTAATCAACTCTCGCGAATAAAGATTCGGAGCTGCCCAAGTCCACGAACATAACAGCTCAGGACAAATAGTGACGGCGTTCTCTAAATCGCAGTTATGCAATTCCATCATGCAGGCAAATAGGTATATATATGGCCAACATCGAATAATATCGAATTATTTTAGGAGTCATTTTGCAGGGTTAAGATAACGAACGACTCTCAACGCACAGTAGTGGATGCATCACTGAGACCTATTTTAAGTTACACTGCAAATATCAAATATGGCATAATAATAGATTCATGTATATAGCGCATTATAATAATAGATTCATGTATATAGCGCATTATAATAATAGATTCATGTATATAGCGCATTATAAAATGAATTAATTATCTTTATTATATTATTTATTATACCACCCGATGCAAGCGGTTCTTTGCATCAAGGATCGATTTTGGCATTACTTTTGATTATTTATGCTTTATTTTGTCTTAACTTAGGGTCGATACATTTAAATAAGCTCTGCCTTTGTCAAAACATAAACTGTTCTTCGTGGTTTTACCGCCGTGAAAATTATAATCATCTTTATTCCAAAACGCGAAGGCCTCAATGCCCTTTAACCGTTTTCTTCCTATTTTAAAATTTAGTGTGTAACTTGAAATAGTAGCGGTTATGCAGCCTATATCAATGAGACGAAATTAATCATGTTGTACGTTAACTTCCGATTCGTGATTAAATAACTCTCAGTTCCTATCGACAATCGAATTCCATAAGAGACTATTTGCCGATTATAACCGTTAGATGTGTTAATTTGTAAGGAATGTCAAACTCGTCACACTCGTCTTATTGACAACTAAGATTGTCCGAGTCATTTGTGTAATCCCGTTTTATTCTTAATTACATAGTTTCTCCACTATGGGTTTTATTTAATGTTTCGGTCGATATACATCAACTTATTTAGTGGTGCACATTGAATCGCTATTACCCTCTTATTACTGCCGCTATGCATCTGCTCGAAGATGTGAACACTAAGTATTGCTACATGCTTTGGGATTTCTCGAATGATCAGGGATGTGAGTTGTTGACGATGTGACACACATTGTAGTGAAATGTCGCATCGATCAGCCCACACTATTTACTATCCGTGTACATAATATATTCTAATAAGTTGAAAACACATAAAAAGAGGATATCAAACTCGTTAATTTGGGATATAAGATTTTATGAAAAGAGTTTCATAAATTTGATTCACAACGAGTCGTAGACGAGTTGTGAATCAAATTTATCAAACGACTTTCATAAAATCTTATATCCCAACATAACGAGCTGAAGATCTTTTATATCACATGGAAAAAACTAGAGCTTTATACCTTTATAACAAATCAAAATCTTTAAAAGAAGCTGAAAGATGCATGCACAATGCATACATTCACGACGTTGGTTGAGACGCTTCACAACCGTATACGACAGTATTGCGAGCTCTGAATGGCGAAGAAAAATATAGAACTCCCCCATTTGCCTCTTCGTTTTTGTGCCTTTTCCTTAGTGCAACGAAGTTGGACAAGAATTTAACTTTAATGAACAAAGCAATCATTTTGCAATGTCTGGTGTTGGTCTCATGTGCGACTTTTCGAAATAGTATTTATCCGCGCGGTAATTTTGTTGGCGCGATGCCAAGTATCCCGCGAAGCACGCGCCTATATATTCATCACTATACTGTATACGATATGAGATATACGGAAATATGTAATGGCTTTTTTTAATGATGTAATAAGGGTTTCATGTGATACAATTCAATAATATTATATGTGCAGTTACGGGATTAATAGAGGACTATCGAATTGTATTATATATAAAATTAAATCGCATGTACTTATGTTGTGAGAGATCAAGACAATGGTCAAATCCCCTATATACAATCAGAAAATAAAACGCTGGTTACTGTCGATCGCGCCAGAAATCAATGATGGCTGGACAAGTCGGCGTATACGTACGGGACAGGGCAACTAGGGAGCTCACGGGTCTAACGCAGCCTAAATCCAACTATAGTTTCGTGTAATCAATACCAGATGCATCATCCAAAATCAAATTCCCCATGAATCAATTGAAAATAATGTTGCACGAAAATATGATCCACATTAATTTGTTTTTGTAACGGAATATGATGAAAGTGAATGTCGAAAGGCATTCATGGTGGTGACGTATACAATTAAATGATTATTCAAAAGCTATACAATTATATGAATATTCATTAGGTATAAAATTATATGAATATTCAATAGGTATACCATTATATGAATATTCAATAGGCCGAACAGTTGGTATGGTCGAGATAGTGTGCTCCATTCCAACATTCTATTGAATCAATGCCATTCAGAAAAGAAAATTCATGCCATTATATTTAATGAAAAATATGCTTGTGCAAATTGTTTTAAAGCGAATCTATATAGCAGGTTCATTTGCTGCACCATTGTTAGCAATTCAGTGTGGCTATGCAAATTTGATTTAAACATTTCTTGTCATGTATAATGAATGTATATTAATACATAAATATAAGGGATTGGGGACAAGTTCTGAAAACATATGTGAACCTCTGCTCCCTACAACAAATATACATAGTAATAAACACGATTTGGTATGACGGGCATGATGTGTCAAATGTGTGTAATAATTCGAACTTATGATATGATATGATAAGAAAAGATAAGATAAGATAAGATTTTAATGCAAAATACACCCAATGGGCAGTTGCACATATAATAAATACAACATATATCAACATATGGAATAATTTAACATGAGTAATCACATACGATATGCATATACGCTCGCTCGATATGAAAGAATGATTTTCGTAAAAGAATCGAAGAACGATGACGGGTTTTCTATACTGTCATTTTAGGGAATGTATGGATGGGACATGACTATATGAGAGTTATTAAATATAAATTAGGGTGTTGTCAAGTTAGGATGACAACTATATAGGGGAGGGTCGATCATATTACGATGGGTGGACGATAATAGGCGGTTTTTGGGGTCATGACAAGGGGACTGAAGGGGTCAAACGTATTGGTGGATTCACGGGAGGTCATCCGCAACAAGTCGCAAACCTACCAGACAATTTGATTAACATTAGAGCTTCTTCTATAATAATATTTTCTCGTTGTGTGTTAGGGTAATGTTACGATCAAAGTTTCCGCATAAAACAGAAAATATCACAATAGTCATATTGGACTATAGTATAATATTAAGTATGTGTCAGACCTGGTCCAGATAAGTAGTAATATGATCTTAATAAGATCTTAATTCAAAAAAAGAAACACAAATGATTTAGAAAAAGAAAGAAAATATCGAAATACATATAAGTGGTTTCTCAGAAGTCCGTGCATTTAAAATATAAACCCAAAAACCCTTAGAATTTACCATTCTTTCTAAAACTTTGCTTCCGGAGCGCTCGCGGGATGGTCGCATGTTATGCTCGACGCGTTAAGCCGTGAGCGTTCCGTGACTATTTCTATCGGACTTGGCGGAATGGATTTAATCCCCCGCCAAGTCTGTCTCGTGCTGAGCGACCTGCAGTCGGCTCATTGTGTTGGATGGACTTTGCACTCTAACGCGGGTCGATTGCAGGTAACTTTGGACTATCGAGTTACCCCAGTGGAACCCTCCACCGGCCGGGACTCGATAGGGGCTAGCCAAAGGACACAGACCGGGAGGAATAGGAAGGCGAAGACCCCTTTACAGCGCCGTAGGGATGCCGAGAGGAGGGCCAAGTGGAGAAGAGGAGGAACTGAGAGACGCCCAGTTCGTCCCCACTTGGCCGCCCAGCAGCAACATCAGCCGGCAGTAGAAGATATCACCACCACCAGACGGAGCAGGGACGCCGATGTCACCCCGGATGTCCCTGCCGTCGGCGAGGACAGCGGAACCAGGAACACCGAAGTCATCCCGGAGGTTCCTGCCGCTGTCTTCGACGTGGAGATGGCTACTCCACCAAGCCAGACTCCACCAGGGGCGGAAAGCACCACCTCCGCCCCTGCGACGCCGAGGTATGAGGAGAGGCCGGCGTTGCCCAACAAAACAGAGCGGGAAATCAACGACGAATATCACAGAATCAGAAGAGCGATCAACTCACATCACTCAGCAGGAAAGAAATACCAGCTCAGTAATTACGAATTCTTCCTGCTGAGGGATCGCCAGATATATGAAGGGCCTGACCAACACCAACCATCAAAAGGGAGAACCATCATCCGAACAATAAAGGGTCAGCTAGAACCAGACATCAGCCTTTCAAAGAATCCACCATTCCCAGGAAAAAGAAATTGAACACCAAAAAAAAGAGTACCAAAATTGCTATCTTTTTTTTTCTTATGTTTTGAATAAAGCTAAAAAATGAGGGGTGAAGGAATAGACCTCTCGGTCTATTCGACCATCCCGGGGTTAGCCCCCCAAATCACAATCGCCAACGAATTTACCATTTGTCCACGATGGAATACATAGATCCTGTTCTTGGTTCTGATGTGTATTGGATCAGAGGGATTTGGTGTTACGGAAGTCTCTTTCCTGGGTAGTATATGGCACAGAGGCGAAGTTTTTTTTTTACTTTTCACTGCTGTCTCTACGCTATGGGCTTCCAACCATAACGCGTTCATGCCATACGGTACATGCGATGTAGGCTGGATCGGTACAACAGAACTGTTTCTGCATGCAACGGCAACCCTTCTACAGAGAAAGATCTGGTTCTGGTCGCAGAAGCACCAACTCAGACACGAAATCTTTCCAATGGAAGGTATGATTCCACCACTCATCGAGGAAATCGTTTTATTACGGTTCAACGTGGATGAGGAGGAATTAGAATTCATCATCCAGTCATCATGTAATAAAACATAAAAACGGCTCTTTTCAGGGCCACCCAAAAAATCTGGTCAAGATGACTCTTTCATAAGATTGTACATTTCACAACGCTACCGTCTTCGAATATACATTCGAAGATTTTCGCTTTTGTTAAAAATCCACTGGTAAAGTAACATATTTCGGTAACGTTCCGATTTCTCGGTTTTTCTTCTAATCCAGTGTCTACAGCGAAGGGAACACCCTTCGCATACCACGCTGTCCGAGAACTCGGATTTTTCGCGAACAGTGTTACTTTTATGTCAGGGAAAGTTTTATAAGTACCGTATTTCTATTATCAATACAAATATAACATAATTTACGCTAAAAATATTCTTACTTAAGATTGTACATTTCACAACGCTCCCGTCTTCGAATATATATTCTATATCGCTATTGTTAAAAATGCACTGGTAAAGTAACATATTTCGTGAACGTCCCTAGTTCTCGGCTTCTAATGGGAACGCCCTTCGCCTACCACACTGTCCTTAGAAGCCGAGAACTCGAACGTTCACGAACTGTGTTACTTTTCTGTCAAAAAAGTTTGTGAACCCCCTTGACTCTGGCCCTACCTCGCCCGTGGGGAATCTAGGGCATACCCCTGACTCGTGGTCACCCTGGGCCATCCCCTACCCTCGTGGTCACACCGGCCCATACCTGGACTCGATGATACTCTATGGCACCCTCTTCGGTGGTCACTCTTGCCCACCCCTTGGCCTCGTGGTCACTCTGGCCCATGACCCAGAATGCCAGCCTCGGATGGGACTCTGGGGCATGGGCCAGAGTGGCATCGAGGGCAGGAGTGGACCAGAGTGACCGCCGATGAGGGTGCCCCAGAGTGGCAGTCGAGGATGGGCTTCTCGGTGCCCACTCTGGGCCACCCCTCCTCGGTGGACACTCTGGGCCACCCGTGCCCTCGATGCCACTCTGGGCCATGGCCCTGAGTGCCCGCCGAGGAGGTGGCGGTACCAGAGTGTCAGTCGAGCAATGGGTGGTCCAGAGTGCCCGCCCTTACTACTCCGATATTCCCCATGCCATTGTTGTGGCTCTGACATAGGTCACTGTTGGCTTTATTTTTTAACCAACAGTGTTGCTAGGCGTAGCCCGGGTTAACAAGTAACCAACACATTTAATTAGTTTATATCGGTTAACACATACACAGAATAATTTGGCTGAATAGTTGTGCATTCTTTATCAATGCCAAATGTTAGCCAGTATCCCTATCTGACTCGGACGGCGTCAGCTATGAATATATAAACTAAACCATTAGTTTTGAAAGAATGTGCGATTGAACTGAGTGCCCTGTTGTGTTTCCTGCTAAACGCTATGTACAATGGAGATTCGATGTATACCAGAAATATGGAGGTCTTCTAACGTCACTTGCTTGTTTTAAAAAAGGTGATCGATCAGACCCGAATAATTACAGACCAGGAAGTCTTACCTGTATTAGTCCGTGACTAGAAGCGGATAGTCTGTACAGGCGACGATGCCGAAGCCCTTGAATACGTTCAGTATATAGCCGAAAGAACAGTAACCGATGGGACAAGAAGTTGTTATAAAGACATAGTTCTCCAAGAAATTGTGTAGGAAAAATTATCAAAATAGAGAGAAAATTCAAATCTTTTGTTATTTTTTGTTTAATTTACGAAAAAAATCTCACTCCCCTTTACTCACACAATGCTGTTCCGAACAGAATATTGCGTAGTGGACATGACACAACATCAGATTATCCCAGAGTCCCCTTTTGCAACTCTGTTATTTATCAGAATTCCTTCCTTCCGAACACAATCAATCATTGGAACGAGCTAAAACCAGAAGCGATGAAATGTGAAACACTCTCACACTTCAAACCATTTATGTATAGCCGCCACAAAGAGCGTTCTCGATATCTGGAATATGCATATAAGGGAGCATGAGAAATATACCATTGCCGATTATGACCGGAGTGTAGTAATTTAAATTATGAATTTGCTGCAATCATTTGAGATATGGTCCTTTATGTGTGTGTGTGTGTGTGTGTGTGTGTGTGTGTGTGAGGGTGTGTGTGTGTGTGTGTGAGAGAGGGTGTGAGGGGGTGGGTGTGTGTGTGGGGGGGGGGGGTGTGTCTGTGGTGCTGGCGAAACAGCATAACACATTCTTGTTTATTGCCGCAGATTCTCGACAAAATGAAATAGGTCATTTTGGAGGGTTAATAACATGACCATTCGTGGCAACATTTTTCCATGGATACCGCAAACTGTCACTAGAAGAGAACGTAGATTTTGTTTTTCGACAGTTCAGAAATTTATAATGTTATATAAACGATTCTCAAATTGAAACTTTTCCTAACCCGCCCTTGTATAAATAAAGAGGCATGCCTATATGAAAAAATGTGAATGTGTAAAAAAAAACACACATCGAGGTGACAAAGTGTACAGTTTATCTAGAAATCTAGAAAAAATACCTCATATATTTCAGTATACATTACATTATAATATTCTTATACAGGCATGGAAATCTGAAAATCTCGATTGTTCTAATATCTTGTCGTTTTGATTTCGAATTTCGAACTTTGAACTTCGATTATTGGAACTGATGTGGGGTGGGGTCGAGGGTCAGATCACATGCAGGTAACAATATAGTTCATCTGATGCACAGACGACTGTCCAACATTGACTCATTAGTATATGTTACTGCTTGATAGTATATGCCTCAGGGGGCTGACAATGGCAATACTTTATAAAAACTGAACATAAATGCATAACCTAAATGGGAACAGAACATTATGAATAATCAACAAAGACATCATCCGTGAATGCCAAAGATGAGGATATGGCTGATATAAGCGTCATGCTTTCTGCCAAAATCCCATTGTCTAAAGTAATTGTCTTTGTATTAGATTATACAATTTGTTAATTCCTATGCATGATTTAGAGAAATAAATATGTTTACATCAAATTATCTGTCATATTTTAGCACAGGACTTAAATATAACGGGTTCGCCTTTAACTTCGCATCCATGCTGATCAATATTTCCTACCGTAAGAATGACGGATTGCCTCCTTGTCCATTAGTCGGACACAGGTAAATACATTTGATCACAATATAATAGCGAATTGACACCACTTAGCGGATATCCATCGACGATATCTCGACAAACTCCAGTATTTACGACCTGGTAAAGTCGACTTATGGGTATCGTTTACAACCGATGGATGTCGGCCACGAAAAGTATACTACGCCGTCGTTAATACCATGAGGGTGCCACGATGCCATGGCTTACATCGCGGAGTTCTCATATACGAATAGACCATGATGACGCCATGGTTTACAATATCGGGGTGTCAGATGCGAACACACCGCGGTGAGGACAATGGCTTACAACGTGGATGATTTAGATACGAATAGACCACGGTTATGTCATGGCTTAGAACATTGATGTGCATGATACGAATATATCGCGGCGATGGCATGGCTTACAACATGGAAGTGTCAGATACGAATAGACCACGGTGACGTCTATGGCTTAAAACATGGAGGTGTCAGATACAAAGACCACGGTGATGCCAATGGCTTACAACATGGAGGTGTCAGATACGAATAAACTCCGGTGATGCCATGACTCAAACACGGAGTTGTCAGGTACCAATATATACGCATGGTGGCATGGCTTACAATATGCAGGTATCATATACGAATAGACCTCGACGATGCCATAGGTTACAATATCGGGGTGTAGGGCTACGAATAGACCGTGGTGATTCCAATCACTTACAACATGGAGGCGTCAAATACGAATATACCACTTGATGCAATGGCTTAGGGTAATGTAGGGTATAATGCGCCGCGGGGCATAATGCGACAGACGGTCGTTAACAGGCCACATGTTTTTCCATGACTGAACTTGAATCGCATATTTCTTATTTTTAGTAAGACCAATCATAGAAGTGGACATCCCAATTGGACCGACATCATTATGACTGTTTAATCTCAACTGCGAAACGACGGAGTAGGGGTACCCACATTTGGTGACCCTCATTTTTTAATTGTTTTAACTTTCGGTAGGTACTGTACATGTAAAAAAGAAAACATCTTACCACTACCATCAAAGCTACATGCGTATTTTGGTAAAGTAAGACAAGTTCTATAGTAATTTGATAAGTGATATCTACACCGGTTATTCACGTTCATTCATATTGGGGAGAGGCAGGTTGTCCGGTTGTGGGGCATAATGCGACACTCGGGCACAATCAGTACGAGAAAAAAAATCTGATTAGGCATATAGCAAATCAAACCTGGAAAAATAAATCTTATCGTAACCTTAGTTCAACAGAAAATAAATAAAACAAACCTATTCGATCATTCCCAAACATTTAAACATGATATAGATAAATATTTATTGTTAACCCTGCCCCGGCCATTTTCCTGAAATCAAACTTTTACCCGTCACAGAAATCAATAAAATGTCCCATTGGTCTGCTGCTATGACTTTAAATAACGCTTATACATTCTTTCAATCCACAAAAGAAAAGATACTGCAGACGGTCTTGTATTTATTAAGTTCGGTATATGCTGATGTTGTAATGTCAAATGTATCTCATTGTACCCCATGTATGGGGCATAATGCGACGGATTGGGTAGGTCGACGGGGAGTAATGGTGTTCATAAATTGGTGTTTCCCAGGCAAGTGTGAGTAATAACATGTATACTAGAATTATTTATCTAACTTTTAGTTTAATAATTTGTGCCCTTCCATCGTTTTTAGTGGCATGGTTGTTGTGTGGTTTCCGGCTGCAGGCCGGGTAGGATGGTCGGAACGCATTGTGCAATTCCCTTCACCCTTTCTTGATATGTTCGATGAAAATCGATTGTTGAAGCTGTTGATGTTGTTCAGATGCGGAGGCTGACCGGAGGCAAAGTGAGGTTGGGATGTTTAGCTTTTGCTGGTTGCTTTTAGCTTTGTTCTTTTCTTGTTTTTACTTTTCGGTGGATATAATTTATCAAAGGCTGACATTACTCTCATTCTAGTCTCTTCTGCTTTCTTCCCTTCTGCTTCTGCGCTGGCGACTAATTTAGCAGTTTCTTTTCTGTGGTTTTCAATCCATAGGCTGTTGCATCTGTTGTTTGTTCGGTGGCCGGTGTTGTAGGATTGGCAGTTGAAGGCTCCGGCTCAATGTATTCCGGAGTCTTCGGGATGAAGTCCATGCCGTGGAGGCGATGGTGGTGGTGATTCCATCTCCTGGACAGACTGGGCCGGGATTTCGACTGCATGGGAGGAGCTGGCTGGTGTAATGTCCGTCGCCTTCTTCTCTTTCCATGCGGCTAGTCTCTCGGCATCTCTTTTTTTCTTTTCTTGATGGTGATTTCTTCTTCTTCTTCTTTATCTTTTGTCGAAGCTTCCGTGTTGATCTGGTATTATCCGGTCCACTCCCGGTATGGAGCCCTGAAAAGGGCTGTGCCGGGTCGGACTGGAAATCCAGAATCAACTGGTATCCGCCTTTGTGAGCGTGGGGTGACCAGCTCAGACAAGGCGTGACATGCATGGAGTCCAGCATTGTAGTAACACTAATTGGAATAAGCGGTGGCGTAGTCATCCTGAGAGGTGGCAATCCGAGCTCTCTGGAGGTCCGACTGTCTGTGAAATCTTGTGGCATGGTGGGGTCTAATGTGCTTCATTATGCCCCACATTACCCTACAACATGGAGGCGTCAGATACGAATAGACCACGGTGATATCATGGCTTACGCCATGGAGGTGTCAGATACGAATAGACCACGGCGATATAATGGCTTACGCCATGGAGGTGTCAGATTGTTGTTGTGTAGTTTCCGGCCGCAGGCCGGGTAGGATGATCGGAACGCATTGTGCAATTCCCTTCACCCTTTCTTGATATCTTCGATGAAGATCGATTGTTGAGGCTGTTGATGATGTTCAGATGCGGAGGCTGACCGGAGGCAAAGTGAGGTTGAGATGTTTAGTTTTTGCTGGTTGCTTTTAGCTTTTTTCTTTTCTTGTTTTTACTTTTCGGTGGATATATTCTATCAAAGGCTGCCATTGCTTTTATTCTAGTCTCTTCTGCTTTCTTCCTTTCTACTTCTGTGTCGGCGATTAATTTAGCAGTTTCTTTTTTGTCGTTTTCAATACTTTCAATCCATAGGCTGGTGGTGTAGGATTTGCAGTTGAAGGCTCCGGCTCAATGTATTCCGGAGTCTTCGGGATGAAGTCCATGTCTGGCCGTGGAGGCGATGGTGGTGGTGATTCCATCCCCTGGACAGACTGGGCCGGGATCTCGACTGCATGGGAGGAGCTGACTGGTGTAACATCCGTCGCCTTATTCTATTTCCACGCGGCTAGTCTCTCGGCATCTCTTTTTTTCCTTGATGGTGTTTTCTTCTTTTTCTTGTTCATCTTTTGTCGTGGTTTCCGTGCTGATCTGGCATTTTCCGGTCCGGTAGGGAGCCCTGAAAAGGGCTGTGCCGGGCCGGTTTGGAAATCCAGAACCAGCTGGTATCCGCCTTTATGAGCATGAAGTGACCAGCTCAGACAAGGCGTGACATGCATGGCGTCCAGCATATTAGTGACACTAATTGGTATTAACGGTGGTGAGTTCATCCTGAGAGGTGGCGATCCAAGCTCTCTGGAGGTCCGACTGCTAATGTTGTGTGTGTGTGTGGAAAATACGAATAGACCACGGTGATATCATGGCTTACGTCATGGAGGTGCCAGATACGAATAGACAAGGTGATATCATGGCTTACGCCATGGAGGTGACATAGACGAATAGACTACGGCGATGCCGTGCCTTTGACACGGTGTGTCAGGTGCGGATAGACCACAGTGATGCCATGGCTTAGAAAATGGAGGTGTCAGATACGAATATACCGCGTTGATACCATGGCTAGCTTACAGCATGGAGGTGCCAAGTACGAGCACACCGCAGCGATGACATGGCTCACAACATAGATGTGTCAAATATGAATATAGCGCGGTGATGCCATTCATCCCAAATCCTTATATAGCATGTGTACAGGATATCCCGGTTGAGCTCACGAAGACCAATTCGGATTTGTATTTGCTTATACGCACCATTGTGTTTAATATTTATATTAATATTAATAAATATGAAGAGTAACACCTTTTAAGACCTATTTTATGTATTTATCATACGAGCTTTCGGGTTTCCCCTTCTTCGGGTAGGCCTAGGCCTATATATGCAAATGGAGTTACATCAATATACAGTTGAACAAAGTTTGGCATAACGTCAACGTCACACAGCCCTTGGTGACATCTCCTTTATGATAACGTTATATATATGCTGTTTTTTCGCGCCAAAAAGTTAGTCTTACAATTTGAACAATAAGAACGCGCGGTTCCACACATGTGGTGCCCAACGAGGCCGTGAACCCAGCTAGCTAGCGTCCCTGTTTATGCCGGAATTCAGACTTGGATAATCTTTGTTCAGTAATTCGTCTCTGAGAAGTATTGGCCAGTCCACCTTGGAGTACTTGTATCCGCATGTCTGAAACAGAGTGTCCTGGTGCGCCAAAGTGGACAGCTGTGGGTATTCCAGCATCTCGTGAACGAATGTTTTGTCTATGTCCTGTTATTCGTTTACCCAACGGCTGTCCCGTCTCACCAATGTAATGTACATTGGGACATTTCGCACACGACATATAGTAAACAATCCCACTCGAATATGTTAAATACATAAAATAGGTCTAAAAGGTGTTACTCTTCATATATATTTATATTGGTGTATCGCGAGGCGATATGGCATTCGAATTGGGATTGTGACGAGTGTGTAAATCGTGTATATTTTAAACATTGGAATGGGAGGACGACTGAACTCGTTTCTGTCCGACTGTGCTTCGTCTTCTTAGTCAGACTGTGCCGTGCAATGACGCATTGTCGTGAGCGTTGTTGGCAGTTACCAACTTTTTCACTGCTGTTTTTATATGCAACTTTGTTACATGACACTGATAATCGGATTGCCTTATTGATGTGCAATAACTGAACCTTCATGTGTGATTGGAATGGATAATACATATCCGCCAATGTGTATGTATAGGCCCATATTGCTTGCATGCAAACCATAATCGCGATTATGTACTTTTGAGTGTTTAATATATTTTGGTGACTATAAGTATGACGTCACCATGAATTCACCGGAGCTGTGTGATAAACTAATGTATGCGTTTGCCAATCAACCCAAAACCCACATGTGAACATTATTCCACAACGGACACATTTGTACAAATATCCAATTATTTCTCTTCATGCATTTGTTATCATTGGTTATCCACATCATTACATTATCATTATTGTGTATGTCATACGTATATGGATTACTGCATCATTGATTTTGCTCGGAATATTTTAGTCCTTATGTGTGTGAGATGTGGCGCTTCTCAATGCTTAATAGCAATGTCTAGTATAGCTCATATGTCGCATCTGTATGGTCGCTTATATTTTGTGTTCTACATGTAGTTATTTAGGCACTCTGTTCTATGGTTTGTCATCTCTGTATTTCCAGATTGAAATAAAACATTATACAACCTTGGCGTGGCTCATTTACTTCCTGAGCGAACTGTAACACCATATATATAGACCTATAAGTATATTTAATACCGTATTAAATATACGCATAGGTCTATATGGTGTTACAGTTCCATTCATTATATATGTATATATATCTCTCAAAAATATGTTCCGAGTCATATTCCGTCGATGTCCTGGGGATCAAACAAGATCGGTAAATACGTTACATAATAAATTATGTTATGTGGAATTCATATGGTATAAGGAAAGACTTACATGTATACAAGTCATAGCAGTTCGAAAATCAGCTCCCAAAATGTCTTCAGAGTGTAACAATAAAGATCATAAATGTACTGTTTTCCCAATGAATGATGCTCGTTTATCTCACGCACCAAACAATGAAAATAACTGTCCATAAATTCCCATGAGACGGGCACCTTTTAGAGTTATACAATGTATAAATACCGATATATTGTGCATATATTAAATCTAGGTAAATAAAGGTGGATGGTAATCACACAATGGCCGAAATATGTCACTAGATGAGGCCGTTAGTGCCTCTTGGGTAGGGGAAATCACATACAAACTCATACTTGAAACAATGGTTATTTTTCCTAATTAAAGTATAGGTACCTTTAGATAGTCAGAACGATCAGGAGCTGTCGGATGAGAGAGAGAGAGAGAGAGAGAGAGAGCGCGGGGGCGAGAGAGAGAGAGAGAGGGAGAGAGAAAGGGGAGATGAGGAGGGAGTAACGTGATAAACCCAAATATACTATGAATCAACGCTACGTACCTTGATCTTATAGATAATCCCAGTCGCAGATTATCAATTGCAAAAAATCCGGATTCGTGTACCAGAATACTAAAGCAAGGTTCGCATTCTTTTCGTCAGGATGAACGAGCGAACGGGCGGATAGAAAAATAGTCAGAACGTTAAGGGGCTATAGGAAAAGATAAAGAGAGCGAAACTGAGAGAGAGAGAGAGAGAGAGAGAGAGAGAGAGAGAGAGAGAGAGAGAGAGAGAGAGAGAGAGAGAAGAGGGAGAGAGAGGGGAGAGAGCGAAACGGCGAGAGAGATAGATAGAGAGAAAGAGAGAAGAGAGAGAGAGAGAGAGAGAGAGAGAGAGAGAGAGAGAGAGAGAGAGAGAGAGAGAGAGAGAGAGCATCCACGCATACTATTTATGAATCAACACTAAGTGCCTGACCTTAGATTACATCAGTCTGCGGTTTTCAATTCAATCATGGAAAACCGGGTTTCGTGTCCAGGACCTCAACCAAGATGTCATGAACACACGACAGACGTTCCGCATTATGTTCGTTTGGATGAACGAGTGAATGGGAGGAAGAAAGAAAGAGATATTCAGAACGACACAGGAAGCGAGGGATAGTAGCGATACCGCCATAATCTACCGTGAATCAACACAAAGTGTCGTAAACCCGGATTCGTTCTCCGGAAACTCCAGTTAGACGTACACACGTTCCACATTCAATATTGTTTCTATTCTATAAATCAGACGATAGTTATAAGGGAATCATCTGCCAGGCTGTCAAATTTGTTTATTATGTGGTGACTGCGTAAATGCAGTGGTAGCGCAGTGAAACCACCAATACATGCGCGGTCCAAATGGCGTTTAACTGAATCATTCCAACATAGTACGACGGGCAATGACAAGTAAACAAGTCCAAATATAATTTTAAAACAAAAACAAATTAAAAGCATTCCGATACTGGCTCTTGCCCAAACTTAAAATCCAGTTTGTTTGTCTCTTCTTACTGGCATATATATGTTTGAGGACCGAAGTGATGTTGATATTTAAGGGTTGTTATTTGTTTGAAATGAACTCCATTTAATCACCGAAAATAGTAACCACAATCATAGCTAATCTAGCCATATCGGAGGCGGTACTAGTATACTACGGCCACGTTTCACATGACTATGCCACGTATCGCGTGACTAGGTGTAGATCCGTGAAAACCTGATTTTCATTATTTAGAACAATATTCATTTGATCGCTCAAAATACCATGATCGCGTTGTGCAAATCATATATCCATGCAGTCACATGGGCGTGGTTGCGGCAGCGGATTGAAAACCAAACAAATCTGTATTCACAAATAAATTAGTTGTAAGTTTGTGTTTAATTAAACGTATTTATCGTGATCCTCATATACATGGAATATTTTTTCATAACACATCATTTTATACACAACGGTATGGATTTACAGGGGATCGGAGCACAAGTTACCAGACTTAGTGAGGCTCCCCTCCCCTGGCGTTCAGCTGCTGATGTTTGAAATCGATGGTGTTGAAGGAAAGAATTTGATGATAGTTTTGTTTCGTTATTTATATTGGGGAAGTTTTTTGGAGAGTTCTGTTTTGTTATTTGTATATGGGGGACGGTGTCCCATGTGGTCGAGCAGGCGTGGGTTGGAGTCGATGGGCTTACTGTTGATAGATTGCATTTTACATGAATTGACGAGTTGAGAACGATTTGTTTCTAGCATCGGTTTTTCCAGATTACCATCACATAATTATGTGGCCCAGTGGGAAGTATAGATCTTTTAGATCGTGACTTATTTGTAGATATTCGCGATAGAATTCCGCTGTATAATTTATAATCTGTGCATGGCAAATACACCTGAAATGTGTACAAGTAGGCATGATGATCCAGGCGAAATTGAAGGCCACAAATGCGATCATCATCTATAAGTCTAGCGGTGTTATAGAGTTATCGTATTTCCGATTCAAGAGTAAGGCCACCCACCTTTAAATCTACCGCATTGCATGGGTAGGCGTTGTGACGAGTCACAGACCGCATGGTAGTTGTAATTCTGGTCTATAGTGTCCAATAATTTAACGTTGTGTTCATGTAACCAGTGCTCAGATAGGATTGAGCGGCCGATAAATTGGGCGTATATGGCGTCAGAAACATATAAACATCATGGCGCGAATATAGAAAAGTTCAAGAGCCACATACCGATATAAGCGAATTTAAGGCACAGTCATCCAGTCTAGTTCCGAATTAAACTGAAAGACGACAATCCAGACGAGAAAGAGCACAAAGTTAGATTACCAATTCCGTGAAGTTTAAGCGAATTTTACCCGATAAGCACGGAGCGAAGAAAATAGACGTCCTCCAACATGGCCGCCTAGTCACGTGATCACAGGGGATCGGAGCACAAGTTACCAAACTTAGTGATGCTCCTCTCCCCATTGCGTCCAGCTGCTGACGAATTAAATCGATGGTTCTTCAGGAAGGCATTTGATGAGAGTTTTGTTTTGTTATTTGTATATGGGGGACGGTGTCCCATGTGATCTGGCAGATAAGTTTATAGAGCCTAATAGGGGCACCGTCTCCCAATCAAATCGCGAAGGTTATTGTTGTTGTGGCTTTGGCAGTGGGCAGAGTCTCACATTGATGGGGATAATAAATACTAAAATCGGATATTACTGTCTCGAATAATCGCCTATTCAAGGTGCCTTGAATATCTATAATTATACCTGTCTTGATACCTATCGCTATTTTGCGGAATGCGAAAAGAATATACATGGTGATGACCACTTCATGCTCATCTATAGTCTTGCCCACATACGGTTTCTTGCGTCTATATGGAGGGAGCATTCAAAGAAGAAATGGCTAGCGTAGGAGCAACATGGGCTTGCGGAGATATAATTTTCGACTTTATCGAAGTTCAGATCAGTGCAGTTGTTGTGGGGTCTACATTGCAAAATATTTAATTTTCTCCGTCGGGTATTGTAGTAAGAGGGAGGTCTTATTGCGTAAATTAATGCGTAAATTGTTATAATAGTACATATTATCGAGTATTTCGTCCTTTGTTGGTTATGAGGTGGGGTCTGTGAGGTTTTTTTTTGCGTCAGTTATACTTTTACACGATATTTCCATTCAGCAATCATAGTTGGGAGGAAACTCGATTTAAAGTGATCGTGTTAGTGAAATATATAGTTGACGTATCGTAACGGATATCTAATGGGGTATCTACATCATTCTCCAACGGTAATATGCAGCAGTTTTGTGATATGTGGAGGGGGCATAATTGTCCAATAGTATATGCCAAATGCGCGTTTTGTGTAATTAATTTTTGTCGTTAGTGTAAACAATATTTTATTCCCAAGAACTAGCACATATAATACATAATCTAAAGACATTAACAATGCAACATTAGAGAAAAGGATTTGGTGGATTTGGTGGCCGTTTCCTTGGTATATATATTGCATCATGATTTGATTGCGTCTCAATTATGAATTACCTGCTCCACAAGAATCGCAACCTACCCCGTGGCCTATTGCTGTATGTCCCCCACACAATCACATCTCTGGCATGCATTAATATACGAGAGCACAATTTTGTTTAGGCTTTTGGTTCACGCCTTACAGTTCATAACCATATTATGTCAGTTAAATCGTTTGGTATCGTAGATGAACTTTTGTACGGCGATGAATATGTCGGCATTTTTGGTATAAGATATATCTACGGACCCATGCAGTAATATGACTTCCGAGTTCTCATTTAGATTAACTAAACAACGGACTCTTTCATGCTCGAATATTGGACAGTGGAGTAAGAAGTGCTCGGCAGTTTCCAATTCTCCACAGTCGCAAAATGGACTATTATTCACATGATTGCAAAACAGGTCATAGTTCAGGTTACTGCAGTTGGTTCACAGGCGACAATGGTAGATTTGACTTGATCTTCGGTACGCTGTATAATAATATGACGGTATGATAATGCGATCGGTTAAAATAAAATTCTTAAAGTCAGCTGATAGACTTTCGCCTGATTTGACGGTAGCTGAAAGAAATGAATTTTGTTATCTTGTCGCGTAAACTCTGGGAGTCCTGAGACCCCTTTGTCTAAAATTATATTTGGTTAGACGTCCAGATACAATAGGAACGAGAGTATATAAGTAAGGGGCGTGGTTCTCTTAATCATTTTAAAAATATGCACAAGTTTAGTGTTTTCTCTCCTGCTAGATAGTGTGTCCCAACCGGTTTCGCCTAAACTTTTTTCGTTTGCGGGGATGCCATCCATGTTCACCCAGTACTCTCGCTTCTAAGACAGATCGAGTCAGGCCAGTTATTATTCTACCAGCGTCGATATATATCTATATAGGCGGTTGAGCCTGCGGAGGGACGTTATCCCAAATTATGTCACCATATTCCATTATTGGAAGTATATATATTTTGAACATTAATATCGATTGTCTGTCGGTTTACTTGGAATTTAATCTTCCTGGGTTGTGACAATCTGCTGGCTATATATACTTGTTTGCAAATTGAATTGACCTGGGTGTCCCAATGTAGATTTGATTAGATAGAAACGCCAAGGAGGATGTGGCAGATTACATGCTGAATCACATGGAACATTGTCGATATTTAAATCGAGGGAATCGTCAGAGGGTGTCAGGGATAATACCATGAACTTAGTTTTTTCTGCATTAAATGTTCTAATCCATTGTTTTGACCATCGAGACACCATTTCCATTCAGGTCATCATAAAGTTCGCGCTCACAATCATCGGGTGACGGTTGGGCACTAAATAATAATGTATCATCGGCATACACTCGGATCAGACGGGAATATGGAGACAGAAATTTCGACGAAACACTAAAGATGTTTAGATTTAGAATTCTAACTTCAACCGTCAATAAATATCAGACTATACTGTTCGCCATGGTGTGGCGACAAATCGTGACCAATCGGGGAATAACTATAGTTTGTCAATGAGCTCTGTACAGCACCGAATTTGAATACTATACGCACGAGTAGTCGCCCTATTTGATGCTGTTTCGCGTCTCATTTACAACTAACTATATATATATATATATATATATATATATATATATATGTATACATCGCGGTGTTATGTTGCACGGACTTCGATTGGAAATATAACATACCTAGACATGCAGGCAATGTGCACATACTTCCAAGGCAAGTATATATTACTTGTTATACTGGACGTGTCATTTAAAATTTAAGTATTATACAAGCTAACGTGCATTCCACGTGGACGGCGGAGACTCAAAACAGTACTTAAAATCACAAGAGTGTGATTCAGCTGATGTCTATACGTGATGTTTCGCACCACACGATCATTCATATCCTGGACGCACTATGTGTGTTTAACGCTTTCACAATTGCAAACATCTTCAAGTTGATTACAAGATCTTCTAAGAGCTGGTGTGGCCTACGAAGAATCAATTCCCTTTGTGGGGGCGACTTGAATTATTGATACATCGGCAATAGACGGTATCTAGCAAAACTATCTACTCAATCAATCAGCTTTATCAGAAATATCGGTGTACGTAGCATCGTCATAAACTAATTGGGGTATCGATTTGCTAGATTTGCTAGATTTGTTGAAGATGCATTTGTTCAGTGTTTTCTACCAATCTGCCCGATTTTTAATTGTTAACCATGATTCCATTCCAAAGTGTCCGTAATATTCGTAATTCGTAATAATACCAGTTATGGTAATGTGATGTAAATGTTTAGCTTATACGTGTATATAGAACAAATATCAAAATGTGTTCGGGTGTACAAAACGATCAGATGAGTCATGTTGGGATATAAGAATGTTCGGTGAATGGGCGACAGAGTAGTTCAATATATATTTACTCTTTTCTTAACGAACACAGCAATATTGTTCGGTGACTCTTTCTTGCACGTGGGTATGGTGGGGAACAAGAACATCGTGCTGTGCCAACTAGCTTACCTAGATGTATACTCAGTACTCAACTGCGTATTCATTTATGTTGGTTAGAATATCGGGAAAGCACTTCTTGTGTTGTTATCCAAACTCCATGCATGGTTACCTCCCTTTATGACTCGGTAAAACCGCTGCTACCGGCGACATTTCACCCACAGTTGGTGGACTCCGCGATATTAACATATATACTAAGCGAACAGATCAACATGCTGCCTTTGTTAAGCACACTAAATATCGAAAAACATTTGTGTACATTTTGAAACTTAAGTTTGAAAAGACCCACTAAAACCGAGGAACTATATTTCGAAACGGTGTGATTCGGTTTCCCCGATTATTTTATCAACACAAAAGTCTACGGGTACGACATTGTCATAACTCGCATGGCAAGTCAAACACAGGAGTTCTAAATTTTGACGAGTAGCTTGCGAAAATCGTCAACAAAACTACCGCTCTGATTTTACATTCTGTCGTTATGTTTTAGTGCGGGAATTGTTCTCAAAGCACATAGAAAACTTGACTTTGGAGCGATCGGGTTTCGCCATTTTTGCTGGAAAAACCCATGCTAAACATAGAAACACAGACCAGTACCCAGCCGGTGACAGAGTCATAAAGAAAGTATGACTGGTGCGCTCTGGTAGAGATTGGTTGTTATCATCGATATAAAAATGTGGTTTAAATAGTATTTATTTTTCCCTTCATGGCCATTCAAAATTATTTCAAATTTATAATGAAAGTAAATATAATATGTCAAAGAAAAGCTGAATACGGCAACAAGCCGTTGAAGCCATCTTCCCGAACAATAACATGGCAATTTGGTTGCAAAAGAATAACAAGGCAGATAAAAATGAACCAGAGAAAGAAATGTCTGAAATGAAAACTGTAATAGATACACATCGACATGAAATAATATAAGATAATATGTGGAAGTATATAGGCCTATGAAAACATGCATAATAATTCAATTAAAAACATATAATACTTCATGACACACAATGAAGTAACACATGTGAATAGTCGCAGTGGTCTGTCGATCCGACAGCCTACACTGGAAAATTGTGAAACATCTCAGTATGGCCAACCGGGTTCACTGTCGTTTATTTTGACAACATAAGTATAACGAGTAAATATTTGTAAATTAAAAATATTGAAGTGATGTGAAACACTCAGGTAGAGTGATCAAATAGAAATGGGGTCGCGTGAAGATTCGGCCGAGGGTCGATTCGGCTGGGAAGATCGGCTGAGAAGATTCGGCTGGTTGTATCGGCCGAATCTTCCTAGGTTTAGACCTATTTTGGGGAGGAATTGTGATAGTTTTATGATGCTTTGTCGGCTTTTTTTTAATATATTTTATGAGATTATTATTAATAAAGAAAGTGTATTTGTATGTTTTTTTTATGAATTATGTAGACATATTTTTGTATAATATTTCACACGAAATCCAAGTTATTACCTTTATGATGTTTTGTGGTTGTTTTTTTGACATATGTTATGAGATTATTTTATGTTTATAACAATAAGTTGTATCTTATGTGGACATAATTTTTGAATAGTTTTTACATGGATAAATGGTTCCAGTGGGTAAACAAGGTGTCTTGTAGAGAAACAAAGACCAGAGCATTACTTTGTAAATAACACAATCGAAGCGTTGACCACCAACAAGGGACGCGGCGACAGGGGTGTCTCATCTCCTTGTTCGATCCAAAATCCAATAGTTGAAAATTCGGAGCCTGCATCAGCCTACAGTTGGAAATGTCATGCTCTAACCCAGTAGAAGTCGATTGGAATTAGATGTTTCCGACTGTAATTTAGCCCACTTTGTTCGGTTTTCAATGATAATTTAGAAATTTCTCCACTAGTCGGAACTCTCAGTTGGAAAATTCCAACTGAAAGGGGGTGCAAAACCAAATTTACCACTTCCTGAAGGTCCAGTTCGATAATTACAACCCAAGGGGCGTGCAAATCAAATTTCATTCTAGTTGGAGATTTTTGAGTGACCAGTCTAAAAATTGGGACCGAATGGGGAGGGCGACCGTTGTGCTGTTTGAGACTAAAATAGCACACGAACATGCCAACATATCATATTTATCATTTTTTGATACGTTCAGGCATTTACTTGTTTTGTGTGGGATAAACAATCATTGCTGCATAGCCGCCTTGGTGGGGCTCAAAGACTTTAGCACGCACGAGAAATCACGATTGACAGAGGGATTTTATTTTATAAATCGATTATTTGGCGCCTTTATCTGAATAACTTCATATTATGCAAATATATTTCTCTTAACAATGTACAAACATCACATCACCAAAATTGTAATGTTTAACTTACTTGTCTATCAACTGTGTAAATAAATATGTACATTTTATCAAGAGGATATAGTTACACGTAGACATGCCAATATATAGCTCAAGTATATATTGCAACATCTCTCCGTAACTATTTAATAAATAGAGCATGGCTTGGAGTGAAATACGCCGATATAGTGCACAGTGAGGTTGTGTAGTTCACGACGCGAAGCGGAGTGAACTACACAACCGCACTATGCACTATATATCGGCGTATTTCACGACAAGTCATGCTCTAATTATTATATTGTATCGAACAAATGCAGAAATTAAAGGCAAATCAGTGGGCAAACACCATTTTCGAACCGAGCGGTCACGTGACTCTGATCGGAAGCAAAGAATTTACGGCTACAAAAAAAAGTGTACCCAACTCCGGAAACATGAACGTATGATTGGTGTTATTGGGCCATGAAAATCTGCAGTAGCGTGTTTTTTCAACGCTTAGTATACAGCATAGGGGTATTATTTATTTACAAGAGACAGCTAAAACAAGCTGTAATCGGCAAATTGTATTCTCGGTTCATTTTATTAGTTGTTCGGATACGGCAACCGATCACACGTTTTAGTGTTACCGGTATAGGAATGGGGTATCGCGAACTTAGGAAACGCAACGGGACTCCAGAGAAAACCTTTGTAATTTTGATTTAGCAGTAGGAAAATACTATTTTCAACTTTTACTAAGTTCAGACAATTGATGTTCGCCTTACTGAAGCTTTAATTTGGATCAGCGGCGAAATAACAAGTAGTTTCAGAACAAAGTTTGATGTAGTGTTCGTTACTATTTTTAGTAGTCAAAACTACATATGCATAGTGCACGATGGGAGAGACTTGAAGGCGTAGTATACAACTACGACTAATAGAGTCGAGTAGCCAACCAATCGGAAAGCTTGATTTCAATAACAAAGTCACGTGAGATACAATATATGAATATATGGAACCACATATTTTCCGGTGTTCGTCGATGGTCCACTCGAACAATGCTTCGGTTACTTCTCTACCCATAGCCAATTCACCACACCAGCGGCCATTATTTTCTTAAATTAAGAACTAAACGTGATGATTAAAAGGTGTGACTTGTTTTCACGCAGGTTTGGCATATATTTTAGTTCCAATACGGTGGTGCACCTTATTCGCCGAATGTTCCAAGAACAGAGCACAATTAATTATGGCAGCGTGATAATCTTGTGTTGATATATGAATGTGATCCGAAGTATCAAATACTGTTTCGCACACATATATATATATACTGTTATCGTTTTATATAATTGGATGTAGCAGGAGAAACATTCAATGAGACATAAATATGGTTCGTTATATAAGTTTAATTTCGTCGTTCGATTTTCCACTTCTCCTCGATAGAGGATATTATGTTCGTTTTTTATCAGTCGAATAAGTAGCACATCAATGTTGTTCAACTTCCAGCTTAGGATTACTTCATGTAAGGTCAGTCCCGTCTTAGTTTATACATCGAATTGCAACGACATGAAGTTGAACAAAGTTGATGTAGTTCGATCAGTTTTGGTGTTTTATAATGGACATGACAATTCGTTAGACTTGTGTTTGTTTTTTTTATTTCAAAGCGCAGTTGTTTTCTGATTTGAATTGGTGTTGCGAGAAGATCTCGGACCACACGTATATATGTACTATACTCTCGGACATTTTTTATGTGTCGATTGCTCATATTGTGTGGGAACTATGTCTCATGTACCCGTCCACGGTAATAACTATAATCTAGTCACCATATTTAGAATAGTGTGTTGTCGTGATATCATTGAGAAATTATAGTCGACAATACACTCCCCATTTGAGCGAAATAGACTAACTGAACGAAAATGGCACCATCCTTGATATGTCTGTGGCATATACTTGTATCAAATTAACGTTGTGATATGTAAGTATAAGAAATAAATTATTGTTTCGTTCATTTCCATAGTGTATGAATGCATGCGAACCAGGAACATGTGAAAAGTGCTTCTGCGCGTCACGCCATTTTTCAGGCCTATAGGTGCATTCTTATCAATGGAATTGAAAGAGACAAACATTAATTTCCCAAAATGGCAAAGAATAGTGACCACTCGCTCATATACTCTAACACAACCCCCTCTCAAACAGCGAGAGATAATACAACATAGTTCTTGAATAAACTGCTGTCGAATTTAACCACACAGGCCAACACAAAATGGCGGAAAACTCAGACTAGAGTGTTTTATCTCCATGTGCACTCTGATCTCGAAGCGAGACGATGGTTTCGTAAGCTAAAGGTTCTACCTCCAAACACATTTCTGTCTTTTATTGGCGAGTTTCTAGAACTGAGACTTCGGATATAATAATATTTTAGTTAGCTTTAATTTGAAAACATGACGACAAACACTGAACAATATTCACACAATGGTAAATGGTAGACAGAACCTTCTGGTCCTCACACGACGACCATTGCACGTACGACCCGGAAGACATTGTCAGTAAAGACGGCATTCCCATGATATAGCGGCGGCTTGGTCAGAATCAAGAAATCGGGAAAGACTGTATTTTCCGACGGACGCACGAGCGACGTCATATACACTTCAGATGTTGATGCACCAGGGTGCACGATAAGTTTATGAACTTTATTTTCAATAATTGTTTACGGTGTGTTCTACAGTGCTTTTTTAAAACTTTGGGTCAAAGTTTTTTTTTTTTCGAAGTAGGAGGTGTTATATTGTAATGTAATTGTAATGTGAAATAAAAAGTATGTAAAAATTCCCCAATGACTCAATAGTTTTATCAGCACCCAAGTTACAGTACAAAACAAGATCCGGATTACTTGTAGTCACGTCCGAGTTACGTCCAGTGTGTTGAAGCAATATGAAGTAAACAGGAGTTAGGTGCGACTAAAATGGACACCAAGAAGATTTCAATTTAACAATAAATAGCAACCGACAAAAATATAAACATGCATAGAGAGACAGATCGAGAGGCAAATCGAGAGAAGAACGGGGAAGAGGAGATTATTAGAATGAAGGAGAAATGAAAGTAAGCGAAACTCAGGGAGATATATAGCATGTGTACATATATATATAACAAGATAGGGAGAGAGAACAAGTACGAGAAAGAAAGAGAATACCTGCTTTACAGATCCATACCTTATATTGCTAGTCAGTGACCGTTTCCTGCGTCCTTCCTGTTGATATCCGAAGGACGAATCTTTGCTCGGAAAGATAGTCAATCCACGAAGTATTCAATTTATTGTTAAACTCCGCCGCCAACAGGCGATGCGTGGCCATTAAAGGCGGGGCTTATTGCGTAGTCTAAGACACACCCACTCTTTCCAAGAACGCAAATCGTCCTATTTGAGGTACTAATATCATAAGCCGAGATTTTATCGGTTTTAAGTGTGGGTTGATTCCGTCTGCTATTTGGGATTAATTTCTTCTAGTCAATACTCCACAAAGGGAACGATATTTGATTGTTGAGTGATTCTATCCACGTTCTTGTGCGGACGTGGCAGCAAACGTGAGGCTGGAAGGACATCTCCAACAACAATTCAATAACGTTCGCTTTCTATGCATCAATTGTTCAGTTCCGGTTTCGTAGAGCGCGCATATCCTATTAATGCCCGTGCAGTTTTAATTCCCTGCTTATGACGCCATAATCAGTTTGGTTGGCTGAAGAAAGCATTCCATTTAGTGAGCTTCCGCAATTGTATATCTCCGGTGGGTGCTCTTTTATTCACTCGTGCATTGGTTCGAATGGTTATTTACGTACTCTGCATCATGATCATAGTGGCAAGTTTAAAGACATATTGTGTACTTGTTCGGGTGTGTGAAACTGATATGTTACTATTCGTGTGCTATGCCAATTGGAGGAATGTAGCATTCTCCGAAAATCTCAAGCAAATCGACCGTACAACTCCATAGAAAACATTGTCTGAACTACGCTAAGATTACGTATTTACTACTCGAATCGGGACGCTTCTATCGGCGATAAACTAACGAAAACTATTTCGCCATCGGCAGTCACCGCATTTAATTAATATATAAGAATGACAGTGTGTGTTGTCAATTTAGATATAATATCTGTAAAAATAACTACTTTGAACAAGATTATTCTCCATTTCTATTTGATCACCCTACTGGAGTGTTTCACATCACTTTAAGATCACGGTGCGCCTATTGCCAAACAGAAGATACGATGCATTTCAGACTTCAAAAACCCGATGACTATCATTTTAATAATGCATGACTTGGGAGTTGATTATGCAGAAATATTGGTCCCCGAGGAGGAATAGTCCACGAGCCGCACGCGAGCGGACTATTGCTCATTATTTGCCGCGAATTTTGAATGAAAGTGTCAATGACATTGAAGCTCACTTGGATAGGGCCTATTCTCAAATTTTACAGTTAATGAAGCGATAGGGAATGCGGAAAGTTGGTATGACTATATTATATGTATTATTAAATACCCAAAGGATTTAGTCATACACAGAGTAAAATAAAAGACGGCCGCTGCCAGCCATGTTTTAACAGATTCGAGAAAATGGTAAGCTCCCATCTAGAGTACACTCCGAAGTTTGGTGACGATCGGATAAGAGATATGACATGTAGGGTGTGCTAACAGATTTAGTCATACAAAGAGTAAAATCCAAGATGGCCACTGACAGCCATGTTTTAAACATAATTGTGTCAATGATACAGGAGCTCAACATGGATATGGGCTATTGTCAAATGTTACAGTTAGTGGAGCGATAGGGAATGCAGAAAGTTAGTATGTCTATGAAAAAACTAAACACCCAACGCATTTTGTCACACAAATAGTAAAATACAAGACGGCCACTGACAGCCATGTTTTAACAGAATTCGGAAAAAGACCATTTACAGGACACTCCGGTGATCCATATATGTATGATCCGGTGATCCATATATGTATGAAGTAAAATCCAAGATGGCCACTGGCAGCCATGTTTTAAAAACAATTCGGAAATGAATGGTAAGCTCCCATCTCGAGTTCACCCCGAAGATCCATATAAAGTTTGGTGACGATCGGATGAGAGATGTGACCTGTAGGGTGTGCTAAAGGATTTAGTCAGTCATACAAAGAGTATAAGCCAAAAATGGTCGCTGTCAGCCAATGCTTTTGAGAGAACTCGGACAAAATTGTAAGCTCCCAACGTGGGCTCACCCCGATGATCCGTATTAAGTTTAGTAACGACCGGATGAGGGATGTGGCCTGTAGGGTGTGCTAAATAATGTAGTCACACAAAGAGTAAAATCCAAGATGGCCGCTGGCAGTCATGTGTTTTAACAGAATTCGGACAAATGGTAAGCTCCCATCTAGATGTCAATCCGAATATCCATATGATGTTTGGTGACGATCGGTGCAAAAAGACACGCAGGGTGTCCTGACCGTTCAAACAGACACCAAGCATGCAGGATCTCCAAAATCTACAAAGTCATCAGCAAATCTCAAAGTCGATTCAAGGATTACGGAACTGCATGCACTGCCAGTCAAACTCAAAGTGAGCGTTTCAAATTAAATTGAAATTCCACTCCGATGAAAAAAACAACAAATAGTTGAAATAATAATAAACAGCAGACAGACAACTAATTTAAAATCGATAAGATTTTGAGATGCTGGGTGACTCTGGACATTTGAGAGATGCAGTGTGACTTTTTGCGCGATACCACGATCTATTCAATGAAAATGATCTATTCAGCTACACTAACGTGGCAAAATTGCATGTTGCGTTTTATCTTGGGTCTGATTTGGAGTTTGGCATTTTTTTATATCGATATCGACGTCCATTGCATATGATAGCCTCGTTTGCGTCATCGTTTTGGAACAAAGCCTTCTTGCAATGCATGCTCACCTTTTATGTGTGTGTTTTCTCGCACGACCCTTGCATTATAAGACTGTTATAGTCGTTCACTTGTTTGATAAATTATAGACGCATGGGTTGTGGGCGAACTCCGATGCCAAACCGCTCGGTCTGACAGAGAGACCTTCCATTGGTAGACATTATACACCAGATTTTGTGCTACCCCGACAGTATTACATCGGCGGTAATTCTGAAATATGAATTAATATTACCGATATAATTTGTGGCAATTGTACATACTAAATGATATATATTCACATCAAGACTGTCATGTCTTGTTGTGAATATATATCAGTTAGTATATATGCGCACATATGAATTTGATTGGATCTAAGAAGGGGAGCATCTGTTAAATAAGGAGTGGCACCCATATGGTTCGGCGAAAAAGTTATATCTATTGGCTATAAATGTAAATGTAAACAACACAGGTCGTGAATCGTTTATAAAGATGTATTTTATCGTAATATACAATCACAGGTTTGTAGAACTATTTTTGATAGCGAATTTTCCACTATTTTGTCGGTAACTGAAGAAAAATGTGAGATATGTTAGTGATCAGTGTAAATTTCGGTATGACTAAGAACCTGCAACTAAATAATTTCCATATATAGCCGTTGAGTATTATCTACGGAGCCTCGATGCGAACGACGAACAAATCTAAATGCGACGAATTATAGCCCAGCTCATCTTTTTCTGTGCCGATGCCTCCATCTTGTCGGTAAGAATGTAATCAAAAATCAACTTCGAAGTGGAACATACAACGGGACAGGAATGATTTTCTGGGAACAGATGAGCAACAGTGTGGTCCTTCAACAAACATTTTGCTTTGCCGGCTGAGAAATGGTTGTAGCGATTTAAATCACGACAAAGTGAACAACTTCATTGCTGATGACCGATCTAAGGAAGATACTGAACACTTCCTGATAAACTGTCCTCTGTACTCAACCAAAGAACTGAACTGATTGGTACAATGAAATCATTTCTAATATATTCCCACAAAGCTCTTTTGATTGGTGACATCACGCTCAGTGACAACGATAATTTCGTTCTCCTTGATGCAACCTTAAAATTTATTAAATCGTCCGTAAGATTCTCGTGATTATTCAATAAACTAAATTCAGTCAGTTGATTTTATTGAACGAGAAAATAAATCAACTTCCAACTAAAGAGGACCTCATCCTTTTTGAATCCAAGATGGAATCAAAATTATCGGTTTTTGAAATCAGAATAAAAGAGGACATTACAAAAGACATTGAGTTGATGCCAAAAAGGATTCAGGAAAAATCAAATGCTTTGGAAGCTGAGTTGGAAGCTGTGAAGGAGTACGTTGTTGAAAATGACCGAACAACAGATTTAGGCGAAGCTTTGGATGAAGTACTCAGCAGAATTAAAGTGCTAGAAAAAAGATCAGATAGAAGTGAGTTTCGTGTCAATGGTTTGGAACAATATTCACGTAAATTCTGTATGCGTGTTATTTGAATGGTGGGTGAAGGAGACCTAAAAAAAAAGAATTTTGTTCCATAGTGAACAAGTCACAACAAGAATTTAAACTTCTTCGCAGTGATATTTTTGCAGCCCACAGACTTCCGGTAAAAGGAAAACAAACACGGCAAAGAGAACATGGGTCACGAGTCCCAAGGTGCCTCAAATAATTCAGAACCAAACTCAAACCATCCACCCTGTCTCGTGAAATTTCTTCAAGGAGATATCAGGAG
This sequence comes from Siphonodentalium dalli, assembly GCA_032622095.1. NCBI lineage: Eukaryota > Metazoa > Mollusca > Scaphopoda > Gadilida > Siphonodentaliidae > Siphonodentalium > Siphonodentalium dalli. The sequence goes on from CP136067.1 coordinate 62,667,706, forward strand.
TTCTGTTTTTAAATTCAGAAAAAATCTCAAACAACTTTCTGCAGATGGATCAGAAAAAAACAATAATGATACGGGACGACGTTACCAATAATAGTATGGGCTCTCATTACCCGAGGTGTCACCTGAAATGGGAATTTCAGCGACCACCATATCTATGTAGCCCAACTATTCTAATTTCGGGATCCAGTTGTTGCGGGGTCAATATAGGGCGCAAAATATGATTTTTTCACATTTTCCTCATGCTACCCAACCTTATTTTTATGCATTTATCGGGTTAGTTCCTGTGATGTTCATCAGTCTAAGATTCTTAAGCTGTATTCAATTTATCTTTTTCTTCATTTGATATGGATGGCAGTTATGTGAGCGGTATTGAAAATGGTAAACAGTTGCCAGATAATCGATTGACGTTTGAGCTCTGACGTATTTCGCTAATCGTGAACGTATTTTGTTTCGCTGATTCAGCTAAATGTGTCTGTTTCAACTCTGTTTAACAAAAACTTATCAGATTATGTCACCATATTTATGCATTTATGTGATCCGTGGCATATCTGCTATCGGATGGCTGTATTATTGGTGCCCTATGTTGTACGTAGTGCGAATACAGGGCAAAAACTTACCCCTCCCCCAAAATGTTATTTATTGACACATTTAACAAATAGTCGGATTCCTAATGTTATATCACATTTGTTGCTTGCTAAAAGCGATCTGAAAACAAATGTTGTATGCCTATTAGGTATATTTTCTGGATTGACTTGTTTCCATTCTTAAATTTTGGAGTGTCGGACTAAAATGGGGTCAAAATAATTTAAAGAGCGTTTTGTTTTTATCGAAAAGGATAGGTGGTGCCATTTGGCGTATGGTGATTGGTGCTAATTGAAATATTATGACAACTGCTAAGTTTGAACCTCACGCATATATTTTAAAATTTGGATATGGTCAGTGGGTTCTTTCTGCCTACAGTTGCGATCAAAATTTAACATTGAACCCTATGGGGATTCTCGTATTTGGGACAAATGGCGCCCTTTTGTATATGATAATATGTGAATTGAAATTTCCCAAAAATACTATGTATGAAACCCCAGGTGCAATTTAGAAAAAAAATGGATGTGATCAGATTATTCTTACTGACTACAGTTGCGATCAAAACTTTGATAGTAATATCACTAAACGGTCAGCACGTGCTACTATATGAAGACAATACAATCGCGTCTGACCCACTGTAACTATCCATAATAAAATTCATGCAATAGTCGATATGCTTATGCTTCTGGATACAGTACTTGGCAAAAGTATGTGTATAATGGTTTGCAATGAACCCGATACCATACAGTCTGATGCATGTTGAGTCAAATGACAAGCCTATAGTTTTTTCACGATGTGGCTATATAGTAAATTATTGTTTTATTGATACCTATTATCAACTGACTAGCGTTGAAGCCAAGTGTATATCATAAGGAGTTGCAATGTAACAAATATACTTACAAATGTCCCTCATCATCGTCATCACAGTGATCTCACATGTACCCACGCAGTGTTCCTGTGTTGTCCCTTCTATATTGTTGTTCTACATTTATATGGTGTCCATTCACCTTTGTGTGATGTGCAAATCATTTATGACTATATAGGGTGTCCACCTGGTGAGTACTGTTCTTTATATGGTGTGCATTCATTTTTACATATTGTCCATTAACTTTTATATGGTGTGTTTTACCTGTATATGGTGTCCGTTCACCATCAATATGATGTCATCTTTTCTCTATATGATATGCATACGTCTTTGTATGATGTGGTTCCACCTTTATATGGTGTCCATTCATCTTTATATGATTTTAAATTGTTGTCATATGGTGTGGAAATGTATTTATATGGCTTGAAAATATATTTATATGATGCCAATTCACCATCATGATGCTATACCATATCATACAGACATATACTGAGCATATAAAATCGTATGCACATCATGTAAAGTCGTATACACATCAGATCAAGTTCTATGTCCATCATACAAAGAACAGCGGCCATCATCATAAATGGTTACCATATACAGATAAAGGTAAATTGACACCATATAAAGGCAAATGGACACCATATAAAGGTAAAAACCACGTTATATATATGTAAATCCACACCATATAAAGGTAAATATACACCATAATAAAGGTGAATTGACACAATATAAGGTAAATATACAAACAAGAAAGATGAATGAAAACTACATACAGGTGAATAGACACCATATAAAGGTGATGATTGGGAACCGTATAAAGGTAAAACACACCATGTAAATGTGAATTTAGTCCATACAAAGGAAACATCACATAATGGACACCATATACAGGTGAATTGACATCACATAAAGACATTTGCACACCTTATAAAGGTGAATGGACATCACCTAAAAACATTTGCACACCATATAGAGGTAAATTGACTCCATATAGCGGTGAATGGGCCCTATAGAAAGGTGAATAGACACCATATAAAGACATCTGCACACAATATAAAGGTGAATGGACACCACGTGAAGACATTCGCATACCATATACAGGTAAATGACCACCATATAAAGACATTTACACACCATATGAAGGTTAATGGACACCATATAAAGATATTTGCACACCATAAAAAGGTGAATTGACACCATATACAGATATTTGCACATCATGTACAGGTGAATGGACACAGTATAAAGACATTTTCACAGCATATAAGGGTGCATGGACACCATATAAATGTGAATTAAAACCACATAAAGGTGAATGGACAACATAGAAAGGCACATGAATACCATATAAAGGTGAATTGACACCATATATCGGTGAATTGGCCCTATAGAAAGGTGAATGGACACGATATAAAGACATATACAGACCATATAAAGGTGAATGGGCAGCATGTAAATGTGAATGGAAAACATATAAAGGTGAATGGACACCATATAAAGACATTTGCACACAACATAAAGGTGAATGGCAGCATATAATTATGAATGGACACCATATAAAGGTGAATTGACACCACATAAAGGAACATGAATACCATATAAAGGTGAATTGACACCATATATCGGTGAATGGGCCCTATATAAAGGTGAATGGACACGATATAAAGACACCTGCACACAATATAAAGGTGAATGGACACCATGTAAAAACATTTACACACCATGTAACGGTAAATGGACACAATATAAAGACATGTGCAGACCATATTAAGGTTAATTGACACCATATAAAGATATTTGCACACCATATAAGACCATATATAGATGTTTGCACACCATATACAAGTGAATGGGCAGCATATAAAGGTGAATTGACACCACATAAAGGCGAATGGACAACATAGAAAAGCGAATGAATACCATATAATTATAAAGGTGAATTGACACCATATAAAGAACAAAGCTCACCATTATAAAGGTGAATGAACACCACAAGTGGGCATGCACACATCATATAAAAGTGAATAGACACCATGTAAATATGAATGGACGACATTTCCTTACCATATAAAGGATAATGAATGCCATATAAATGTGTATGGACACCATATAAAGATGAATGGACACCACATAACGACATATGTACATCATAAAGAGGTGAATGAATGCTATATACAGTTGAATGGACACCATATAAAGGTGGAAGGATATTATGGACGACAACCCCATGAGACAGCTATTGACTTCCATATAGAACAATACTCTCCTGATGTATGTGTGATAGACTCTTGACAGCGATGATGACGGAGTATAATTTACCAGTGTATTTGTCACATTACAATTCGTTATGATCTACAATTTGGCTCCAATCACTAGTCTGTTACTAACACGTATAAACAAAACACTATAGTCACATTGTGAAACTGGTGATCATTTTTCATTTGACTCAACAGAATTATGCAACAGACTGCAGGCTGCATATTAGCAGTGGCATTACAAAGCAGTGTGCACATACTTTTGTCAAGTACTGTGTCTAGAAGCATAACTATATCGACTATATTGTATTACTAGTAATTAGATTACTGATTGTTTCGGTGAATGTCTCATCCTCCTATAGTAGCACTTTGTGGCCGTATATATAGCGATGTTACTATCAACGTTCGAGTAAAATAGCACAATATTCTCCATAGGGTTTCTATGTCAAATTTTGATAAAAACGGTAGCCAGTGAGAATAGTCTAGTCACATAACCTTTTCCTCAAGCTGGGCCTGAATTTCATACATAGTATGTTTGAGAAATTTCAATTCATATAATCATACGCAAAATGGTGCCATTTATCCAAAAATACAAGAATCTCCATAGAGTTCAATGTTAAATTTTGATCGCAACTGTAGCCAGTAAGAACCCACTGATCATATCCAAATTTTCAGATATATCTTTGAGGTTCATACCTAGCAGTTTTTTTTACAACATTTCAAATCGCACCGATCATAATACGCCAAATGGCACCATCTATCATTTTGGTGGAAAAAAACGAAACGCTCTTTAAATTATGTTGACCCCATTTTAGGCCGACACTCCAAAATTCAAGAATGGTGACAACTCATCCTGAAAATAGACCTACTAAGCATACAAATCTGTTTTAAGATAGCTTTTAGCAAGCAAACATGTGATATGAAGTAAGAAATTTGACTATTTGTCAAACGTGTCACTAAATATAGTTTTGGGGGAGGGGTAAGTTTGTGCCCTGTATTTGAGCTGCGTACGCTACAACGCCATAACATGATAACCATCCAATTTCAGATATGCCACGGATGACAAAAATATATACATATGGTGACAACATCCGACAAGTTTTTGTTAAACAGAGTTGAAACAGACACATTAAGCTGAATCAGCGAAAAAAAATACGTTCACGATTAGCAAAATACGTCACAGCTCAAACGTCAATCGATTATCTTGCAACTTTTTACCATTTTCAATACCGCTCACATAACTGCCATCCATATCAAATGAAGAAAAAGATAAATTGAATACAGCTTAAGAATCTTAGACTGATGAACATCACAGGAACTAACCCGAAAAATGCATAAAAATAAGGCTGGGTAGCATGAAAATGTGAAAAAATCATATTTTGCGTCCTATATTGACCCCGCAACAACCGGATTCCGAAATTAGAATAGTTGGGCTACATAGATATGGTGGTCGCTGAAATTCCCATTTCAGGTGACACCTCGGGTAATGAGAGCCCATACTATGACAATTTAGATCTGATGGACATCAAATTCGCATATCACCGACATGGATACATATGGGCAAAATTAAACGACGATCGTACAAGAATAAAATTTGACATTCGTGACAATATCGACGAAGTGATAAAGAAATCTCTGAAATATTAGAATGCCACTAGATCAAAGAAATGAACAAATATAAAGAGTAACAGCAAAATATTACTGTTAATGTTTTTGTGATGTCTTGTGGCTATTTTTCTTTCCTTCTTATTTTTTTTTTACCAGGTCCGTCACACCCTGAACTTTATCTGTTGTGTTGACTTTGATTTGTTATGGATGAATTCGGCAATACTACAGTAAACATAGATTTTTATTGATTTTATGAACAGCTATTTTGAGGCCGTATAAATGGAATCTCAAGAAAAAAAGATTGTAACCTTTTGTTTTGCGTCTTTTGGGCTATGTTTATTGAATGTATGAAATGGCATATGGTCCTATTTCATACAATATATTACAACTTGATTTAACTGGTATAAAAGTCAATAGGCTTGTAAATAGATCTACTTCCATGAGTATGATCTTAGAAATAAGATTTTTTAAATGCAGACAAAACTTTTAATTTTCTCTTCTCTATCTATTCTTTCTATCCTGTAAATCAACAAAACTTACTTGCAATAAAACAATAATGGTATGTAATTTCTATAATCAGTCTATTTTCAACCCTGTTGTCTATTCATTATATGGCATGAATTAGTGTCTTATCCGTGAACTGTAGTGATTTGGGGGATCGTCAGAAGCGTAAAGATGTCTTTCAATATATTAAAGAGAAAATATATGATATTTACTGTCTACAAGATGTTCATTATAGTAAAGAACAATGGGAAAGTATTGAAATAGAATGCGGAAACAATGTTATTTTTAGCTCATACAACACATCTTCAAGAGGAGTGGCTATTCTGTTTATGAATTCATTTCCTATGAAAATAAAAACTGTAAAACGAGATAAAGATGGTAATTTTCTTGGAATATGCATGGATGTAGATGGGCAGCCTCTTAACTTCATTAGCATATATGGACCAAATACGGATGAACCAAACTTTTACGATACCTTGAAAGGATACATAACTGATAACGACGAATGCCATACAATTTTATGTGGAGATTTTAACATTGTTTTAGACCCGGAGAAAGATTGTCAAAACTACCTTCATATTAATAACTCAAAAGCAAGTGAAAAACTGTTAGAAACAATGGAGGAAACAATATTAAAAGACACATGGAGAATAAATAACCCAAATATAAATAGATACACTTGGCGAACAGAAAAAACATTGAAACAAGCTCGTCTTGACTATCTTCTGATTTCAGAACACACTATGACTTTCTTAGAATCCGCAAAAATAGAGGCAGCCTATCGTACTGACCGTTCAATCACTACTTTGAAGCTTAAGTTTAAAGATATATAACACGGTACAGGATGCTGGAAATTTATTAACTCACTTTTGAAAAATGTAGAATTTGTCTAGGTAGTAAATAAAACAATGATGATTCGATCAAGGGCAAAATGGACAGCAGAGGGAGAAAAACCAAGCAAATATTTTTTTAATCTTGAAAAGAAAAACTACGTAAATTGGCTGCGGACACACGTACCACAGTAGCGATGGCATAGTAGGTGTGACAATTAATTATGGTAGAGTTTGGTGACAATTGGTCAACATAATTTATATGCCATAGGGAGTCGTGTCGCGCGCCGCATACTCGCACAATGAGTCGACTGACCAATTAACCCATTGAGTTTCACCAAGGTTGATCTCTACTCATTACGTTTAGCCACATTGTATTCTCTACGATACATAAAATTGCACGACCGATCGTCCAGAATTGTCTTGTGTGTTAGCATTAAACATATAACATTGCGTGTTGAGTAACGATCAACAGCGACAAGACATTCGGTTTGATAAATCATTGAGATGTCGATCTCGACGCTGATAGAGCTTGGAAAAGACTCATTGTGTGAATGTGCGGCGGGCGACATGTCTCGCTATGGCACAGGACTATGACGACCAATTGTCACCAAAATTGCATCATAATTAATTGTCACACCAACTATGCCATCGCTACTGTGATACGTGTGTCCGCGGCCAATAAATCTCTATCTCATATTGAAACAGAAGATGGTAAAATTCCAGAACAAAAAGACAATATGTCTGAAGTTGCAAGGTTCTATGAAGATCTCTATAGTGAAAAATCAAATAAATTGAATGCAGAAATAGAAACATTCCGTATGTAAATGACTCACAGCAAGACTATTTCCAAGAAAAAAAAGGCTTACAGACCAACAATCCTCACTTTTAGAAGGACATATATCTCAAAATGAAGCTCTGTCCTACTTGAAAAAAATGAACAAAAATAAAAGTCCTGCGCCTGAAGGTTTTTCTGAGGAATAAAATTGGAACTTTTGTTTTAGTAAATTCACTGAATTTTGGGCTAACCAGAGGTGAACTCTCAGCCACACAAAAACATGGCGTTGTTACGCTTATTCCAAAGGATGAAAAACCAAGACAATTCATAAAACAATTGGGGACCCATCGCGTTACTAAATGTACCATATAAAATCTTAACTGGTGTGTTGTCAGAACGATTAAACAGTTTCTTCCTGAAATAATTAGTGAAGACCAGAAAGGATTCATCAAAGGTAGTGTAACGTAGAGGGGTCGTTACACTCAAATGTTATATGCCTGCTTGACCGCCTGTGTAATGGTAGAGTGCCGCTCACTACTAAGTAATGGTAGTGCTGGTAATCTTTGAATCCGGTACCAGAAATCCCTTGAAGTTGAATCCCTCTATTTATGTTGGCAGGCTCTATTATGTATTGTCAAGTATTAAATCCTTCCCATGATGTCCAATATGAGATACAATCTGAGGTTTAATCAAGTCAATAATTTATTGCCATAAGATACCACATTAATATGTCATTATGGAATATTGTCAAAGTCCAGCGATTGACGTTTAAAAGTATCCCGAAAATAGGCAATAAATTAGCCGTAGTAACCATAAACATTCGTTAGTTATAAAGTCAGATAACTCTATATATAACCAAAAGTTTGCTCTCTCTTTAATAAATCATATCTCCCCAATATGCGCAATCAAACTACCTCAGAAGTCGATTCCGATAACCTTCAACCAAGTTTACAAATTCTCTCAGTGATAAATACCCAATTCTATTCAAATTATGTTTAGGCGGACCCTTTTATACCCGAGCCAGTTGGAACGACCAATCGGGTCGGGTCGGGTCGGGTCGCAAAATGGCCGACGTAAAAACAATCGCTGGATTTACCATTAAAATACATGAAAATACACAATAATAACGAATTGATTCAAATTGGAAAGACATCAATTGGGAGTGGTATAATGGAGTTAACAGGAAAGAGTAAATAAAAGGGTACTTTTGAGCCAGAAAATGCGATACTTTTGGAAAATAAGAGTGAGAAAAAGATCGAAACTGAAAGTAGTGCAAAGCCGCACTTAAATTTGGATCACTCAGCGAACATAAAAGGTAACTCCGTTACAGTAGATATATTGGAGAGAATATTCGGCTTATTTCAGATATAATATATGCAAGCAGAAATATGAATATGGCAGTGGCTATTCGCCACCAGGGTGACGAATAGTCATATAACATAGAAATCGCTATTCGCCACCCGGGTGGCGAATAGCGTTTATATATTTTCTTTATTTGCTCCACATACGGAGAGTATGGTGATACGCAAAAGGAAGTGAGTTGGGTTGCAATGTGAGAAGGGGGGGGGGTACATAACATTTTTCCCCTAACACTGGAACTTAAAATACGGCATACAAGCATATTTTAGCTCAAAATTATGTGAACTGTATGACAGGTGGAGATCGAGGAGGGGAGGAGGGGAGGAGGGGATGGGGTGTTGCATAACTGATTGAGGATTTTAGGGGGTGGGGGAAGATGTACCGTTTTTTGATCAAAAACTTGGTGTCAGATTATTTGTTGTGCATTATATGTAAGGATTTTTGTACTACATTAGGCGTTCATTTCAAGGTTTAGAAGTACATTTTCGGACAAATATTTGTCATTGGAATTTGAGATGGGGGGTGGCGAATAAAAGTATTCTTAAATCTCGGACGTCAGTTAGATTTCTTCATTTGTGCATTGGATTAGCCGATCCAGCAATCATAAACAATCATTTTCTAGAACTGGTAGTGTGGAATTGTGAAAACAAATATTTGACCTGACTAGGTTGGGGTGGAGGGGGGTGGGTGGCGAATAACTTTAATCTCAAAACTTTAACTTTATAATTAAAACTTGGATGTCAGATGAGCAGACCATGAGCTTCATATTTCGTGCATTAGATGAGACGATTCTTCAACCATAAACAATCATTTTTAAAGAACTGGAAGTGGAATAGCGATCAATAAATATAAAATCTGCGATCTGAATTGGTTGGTGGGGGGGGGGGGGGGGGGGGGGGGGGGGGGGTGGCGAATAACTTTAATATTAAAACTTGGATGTCAGATGAGCTTCTTATTTTGTGCATTAGATTAGACGATCATTCAATCATATAAAATCATTTTATAAAACTGAGAGTGGAATTGCGAACAAAATTCTGAAATCTGAATTTGTTGGTGAGGGGGGGGGGGGGGTTATTGTTATTGTTTTGCATTAGATTAGACGTTCCTGCAATCATAATCAATCATTTGATAGAACTGGAAGTGGAATTGCGAACGAAAATCTGCGATCTGAATTGGTTGGTGAGGGGGGGGTGGCGAATAATTTTATTCTTAAAACATGGATGGTCAGATGAGCTTGTTATTGCTTTGCATTAGATTAGACGATTCTTCGATCATAAACAATCATTTTGTAGACCTGGAAGTGGAATTGCCAACAAAAATTTGCGATTTGAATTGGTTGGTGGGCGGGGGGGGGGGGGGGTGCCGAATAATTTTAATGGTTAAATGTGGATGTCAGATGAGATAGTTATTGTTTTGCATTAGATTAGACGATCCTGCAATCATAATCAATCATTTGATAGAACTGGAAGTGGAATTGCGAACGAAAATGTAAAATCTGAATTGGTTGGTAGGTGGGGGAGGGGGGGGGGGGGGATGGCGAATAACTTTCTTCTTAGAACTTGGATGTCAGATAAGCTTTTTATTTTGTGCATTAGATTAGACGGTTCTTCGATCATAAACAATAATTTTGTAGACCTGGAAGTGGAATTGCGAACAAAAAATTTGCGATTTGAATTGGTTGGTGTGCGGGGGGGGGGGGGGGGGGGGGGGCGAATAATTTTATTTTTTAAATGTGGATGTCAGATGAGCTAGTTATTGTTTTGCATTAGATTAGACGATCCTGCAATCATAATCAATCATATGATAGAACTGGAAGTGGAATTGCGAACAGCAATGTGAAATCTGAATTGGTTGGTTGGGGGGGGGGGGGGGGTGGCGAATAACTTTTATATTAAAACTTGGATGTCAGATGAGCTTTTGGTTGGTGTGTGTGGGGGGGAGGGGGGGAGTTTCGAATAACTTTATTGTTATAATTTGGATGTCAGATGAGCTTTTTATTTTGTGCATTAGATTAGACGATTATCCGATCATAAACATTGATTTTGTAGACCTGGGAAGTGGAATTGCAAACAAAAATTTGCGATCTGAATTGGTTGGTGAGGGGGGGGTGGCGAATAATTTTATTCTTAAAACGTGGATGTCATATGAGCTTGTTATTGTTTTGCAATAGATTAGACGATCCAGCCATCATAATCAATCATTTTTATAGAACTGGAAGTGGAACACAAATCTGCGATCTGAGTTGCATGGTGGGTGTGGGTGTGGTCGGTGGGGGTGGCGAATAACTTTAATATTAAAACTTGGATGTAAGATGAGTTTCTTTTTTTTTGTATTAGATTAGACGATTCTTCAATCATAAAACT